>JBBGZY010000008.1:11182500-14002500 GCA_037952925.1 Lithobates clamitans | reverse complement strand
TCGCGGCCAGTGAGTGTGAGCTGAGTGCGAGCTCGTCTTCGTCTGCGGTGAGGAGCAGGGGGCAGGCACACACTCGCAGTGTCACTGGTTGTTGGGGAAACCCGCAGTCCCAGCAAACTAGTGACGGCGTCGGTGAACCCAGCGGCACTACCCCACCCCCTTTTCTCCTCCATTACTTGGATTTTTAGTTAAATGACTCGAGTATAAGTTGAAGTTGCTTTTTTCAGCCCAAAAAATGGGCTGAAAAATTCGACTTATACTCGAGTATATACGGTAATACTTTTTTTTTTTTTTTTTTTTTTTACCCTTAACTCAATAAAATTTATTTTGGAGTGTAATTTTTGGTATGTAAATATTATGTGTTAGAAATATAAGGGTCTTCAAAAATAATAGATTGTCAGGAAATTAGATGTGTAATTTATGCTTGTAGAACGCCTGAAGGTGCTACTTCAATGGTGGGCCTCTGTATGTGGTCAGGCTGTGTAAAAGTCTGACACATGTAGCATCGCCATACTCAGGAGGAGAAGGAGAATGTATTTTGGGGTGTCATTTTTGCTATGTACATGATATGTGTTGGAAATATCTTAAAAATGGACAACTTTGTGGGAAAAAAATGCGTTTTCATTTTT
Source organism: Lithobates clamitans (assembly GCA_037952925.1). Taxonomy (NCBI): domain Eukaryota; kingdom Metazoa; phylum Chordata; class Amphibia; order Anura; family Ranidae; genus Lithobates; species Lithobates clamitans. The sequence goes on along the minus strand of JBBGZY010000008.1, from coordinate 14,001,871 downwards.
TTCCACATTTTCCAAAAACTTCTGGAAAAAAATGAACCGTTCAAAAGACTCATTATGCCTCATAGATTATACATTGGTGTGTCTGCTTTCCAAAATGGGGTCATTTTGTGGGTATTTGTACTTTCCTGGCTTGTTAGTGTCTCAAGAAATGAGATAGGTCTTCAGTACATCAGGTGTGATCAGGTGTGATCAATTTTCAATGATTTGCACCATAGCTTGTAGACTTTATAACTTTCACAAAAACCAAATAATATACACCAATTAGGGTTATTTTTACCAAAGATATGTAGTCGTATAAATTTTGGCCAAAATTTATGAAGAAATATTACTAATTTGCAAAATTTTATGACAGAAACAAAGAAAATGGCATTTTTTCACCAAATTTTCAGTCTTTTTTTATTTATAGCACAAAAAAAACCCACTAGTAATTAAATACCACCAAAAGAAAGCTCTATTTGTGTGAAAAAAAGGACACAAATTTAATTTGGGTACAGTGTTGCATGACTGAGTAATTGTCATTCAAAGTGTAATGCCCCGTACACACGGTCGGATTTTCCGATGGACAATGTCCGATCGGAGCGTGTTGTCGGAAATTCCGACCGTGTGTGGCCTGTTCCGACGCACAAAGTGCCACGCATGCTCAGAAGAAATTCCGAGACGGGACAGCTTGTTCTTGTAAACTTAGCGTTCGCAATGGATACAGCACTTTCGTCACGCTGCAATGTTAAAAATGGTTTAATACAGCGCACTCTCTTCTTCTTTATAATGTGACAAGAATTAAGTAGTTTTGCTGCTCATATTCACACACACTTCTCACAAAGTTTTATTTTTGTTTTTTAAGTGGGATTCCCTGAATATATTGTTATTAGTTGTCACATCTGACAGTTTTATATTATTTTTTTTTTTTGATTTTCAGCCTTTTTTTTTCTTTAATGTTTGGATTTTTTTAAAGGCTGATCTTTGTTCAATGTTATTTTTATTTTTACTCCAGAATATTTTTGGGTGTGTTTTGTGTGTCAAGTTACCCCAACACCATTGATATCTTGTCTTATTTAATCTCCAGGAGATTGTTTGGTGTTGGTGTCCCTTGTTCATTTCACATTGTATATTTGAAATGTACCTGAACCCTCACAAACAAACTGTCCTTTTTGAAGTAAAACACATAGGAGAGTATAATTCAAAACAAAAATTCCTTTATTAAGGGATCAGAACCCAACAAAGAGGAAGGCAACACTGGATCAACAAGAGAAATTAACGAAGCCTGGGACCCCCACGGCAGACATCAATTCTTGAACATCAAAATTGGTGGCCTGAGGAGTCCATATCTAAGGGAGTGCAGTCTGGTCCAGAATTCGCAGAGATCCGGATAGCAGCAGATGACATGTGTGTCCCCAGGCTGTGGTACCACAAGAGGCTGCATCTTTTGGCCGACCAGACTGAACCCAGGGCAATCACTGTCTGGTCTTCCTTCCACGCTTCCTTCCGGGCTGTGGCTGTGCAGTTGGAGATGTGGCAGGAGGAGGAGTAGGACCTGGAGGAGGAGGAGGACTGGGAGGACCTGGAGGAGGACTGGGGGGACCTGGAGGAGAACTGGGGGGACCTGGAGGAGAGGGAGGAGGAGGACCTGCAGGAGGAGGACCATCCCAAAGGTGTGTCTGAGGTGTAATTTGGCCCCTCATACCTTTCTCCAGAGCCTCCGATATGAGGGCCTCACACATGACTTTTTGGCCCTCCTCTATCCTCTGCATTTTATATGCAATGAAGGCAGCAATGTTCTCCTCCATGGTGTGGGGTGCTCCCAGGACCTCTGTAGCCCTCCAAAAGAATCCTATAGCAGCCTCCTCTAGGGTACTCCTCCTACTGCCACTTTCTGTTTTCAGGGGGGGTGGAGGGACCTGTAGATCAGCCAGCCGGCTTGGCCAGGCCACCTCCTGGCTGAGACTTCCCTGTGTATGAAAAAGGGACATGGTTTTAGTTGTTGCTTCATCAATCACAATCATAAATTAGTACTCCTAACTAACATCTAGGTAACATCATTGATTGGAAGACTTGAGAGGGATGGCCTGGGTTCAGTCTGGCCTGCCAGAAAGTGCAGCCTGTCGTAGTACAACATCCTGGGGACATAGATGTCATCTGCTGCTCTGGATCTCTGTGAATCCAGGACTTTCTTGCGCTTCCTCAGATATGTGCTCCTCAGGCAACCAATTAATATCTTTAAATAAGTGATGTCTGCCGTGGGGATCACCTGCTTCACAATTTCACACAATTGCTCCAGTGCTGCCTTCCTCTTTGCTTGGTTCTTGAAATGGGGGTGGTTAATCTCCCACAGACAGGGCAGCTCCCTTAGCATCTCTAGGAATACTGACATGAAGTCATTATCTTTGGGTACCATATCCATGTTCACTGCAAGACACAACACAAGACAAAGCCTAATGTCAGACAAAACTCTCCTAATCTTGTTACAATATAGGCCTCAATCTAGAAGCAGTATAGGCACAAGTTTGTCTCTTACCTTCGTTCTTACGATCGTCCAATGCTCCTTCCTCCGCTCACAGATCGTACGTAATACGCACGCGTGTTACGCTTTATACACATTGCGCATGCGTGTAACTCCGCCCGCCCCTGACGTTCTTTCTAGTCTATTCCCCGCCCCTTTTCGTTCGGCACAGTGGGTGAAGAGCATGATGGCGGATTTAGAGCAGGTGTGTGCTAATTATAGCAACAAGGAGGAGGGGGAAAGCCCGGATCCAGGCATGTCCCGATCCAGAAGGAGACGTTTTAAGGCCACAAATATGTCCTTTGGGGAGATGTTGGAAATGGTCGACATCATGAGGAAGTCCGACTATGATGGAAAATATGGGCCTTACCCCCACCCCAACACCCGAAAGGCAAAAATCATTGCCAAAGTGATCAAAAGCCTTCACAGGAATTTCAGGGTACGAAGATCTAAAGATCAGCTCAGGAAGCGGTGGTCGGACCTGAAGTTGAGAGAGCCAGAGCAGTACCGAAAGATCCGGAGAGTGCTGCAAAAAAGTAAGTAGTTGTGCTGTGTTCCTATTCTTTCTGTCTTTATTCCGTTCGTTCTGCTCCATATGCTTTTATTAATTGTAACGTTTAAAAGGGCAACTTTAATGTTCATGGGCCCATTATTCGTTCGTATCAAACATTTTTCTTTCGGCCTCTAGAACACCATTGTTTAGGCCATATGCATTTTCACACATTTTTTTGGGCCTACTTGGATACCAAATATTTGTTTGTGTAGATTGTGTGTAAGGAGAGGACACTGAGCAGCTTTCACATCTGGACACTGGAGCACTAGTGTGGGACCCCAGAACACCATTTTTATTAGGGGGCCACACAGGTGCTCCAGTGTATACTATAGGGGGGGCTACATCTGTGAAGCTTGTACTAAACAGGTAAAGTATTGCAGCTTGACAAAGGGCAATAATAAAATTACATCTTGGAACTCTGCTAAAATAGACAATTGTACCCCACTTCCAAGCAATGTTTCCTATTTCTAGTTCTGCCATCAAATATCTGTGTGCTAATTCTACCATTTTTGTTTTACATAGGGGAGAAAAGACTCGGAGGACACCCCTCATCCGAGGAGACCACAGACCCCCCACCTATGGAAGAAGGTGAAATACCCCCAACCCAAGAAGAAGAGCAGGAGGAAGAAAAAGATGTAGTGGAGATTGGCACCACAACAGGTGAGTGTCTGTGACCACAGGCTCAGGTAAAAGAGATGGATGGTGGCAGATTTTTGAGACCTTTTTTTTTTTACTTTATCTCTTTTTAGGTGATCGTGATGTGAGGGATAGAGAACGCTTTACTTCTGAAAGTGCCCAGATCCTGATCGGGGAGATCATGGGGTGTAATGCCGAACTGCAAAACATCCAGCAAAAAATCAATGATGTTATTAAAAAAAATAATAACATCATTGATGTTTTGGGGCGAATTTAAACCCCACAAAATCACTTTTTGTATTGTGGTCCAATCTTTTAAAATTTTTTGCAATGTTTTGAAAAGCCAAATTTGGAGGATGCACACAGTGTGCCAACATGTGCTATCTGCCATCACGGGAGATCAATGGACGCGTTTTGGGGGTGCAACCCCTTCCTCAATTATAAAGTAGCATTGAGGAAGGGCTTGCTCCCCCAAAACACGTCCCTTAAACCCCCCCTGATGGCAGATAGCACATGTTGACATTCGTAAATTGGTGTGCATCTTCCAAATTCGGCTTTTCCAGGGGTGATTTCCCCCCATCTGAACGCTATATCAAACCCAGTTCCTAAATACTGATGTCTGATATAGCCTTCAGCTTTTACCTAATGTGAACTTTGTAAGTTCAAGTTGTTTGGCTTTCTTGTTGGTTTTACACAGGCCTGTTTTATCTGAAATGTATATTTCGATTTTTGATAATGCTACTGCAAAAATTGTTATACAACAAACATGTTGGTTTGTTTTAAAAACCTTTGGTAAATGCACATGTGATTGTGCAGGTATAAAATAGTGGCTTACTCAAGAATGTGTGGATTATTGTCTCAACACTACAACACTTTTGGGGTGATGTAATAGCTGTTTTATGCAAAAATGGGGGTTATTTCCTAAGGGCAAATCCACTTTGCACTACAAGTGCAGGTTCAGTGGAGTTGCAAGTGCACTTGCAGTGAAATGTGTTTTTGCATTTAGAAAATACCAGCCAACAGTGCTTTGTATAATAAGGTTACACAATCACGACATTTTCTGGACTCCACACATTTCTGTCAGGGTCAGCTAAAACACAAGCAGTAAATGTCCACAAAGAATTTCTTTTTTTTTTTATTTGAAAAAGGCTTCACATATTGTCTGGCATATTGATAGCCCCCCTACCCGCAAAGAACTCCAGGTATCGTAACCGGACATCACGGGCACTCAGGGAGGGCAAGCCAGGACGGCCACTTTCAAGCGCCGTCAGTGTTGTTGGATGTAGGATTCCGGCCTCAGGCCCAACTGAGCCAACATAGTTGGCAGAATGTTTTCTTAAAAAATTATGGAGAACACAGCACGCCAGTATTATATGGTTCAGTTTATACTCCGCCATATGGATGGGTGTCAGAAATAGTCGGAACCGGCTGGCCAGGATTCTAAATGTGTTCTCCACCACTCTTCGGGTTCTGGCCAGCTGGTAATTAAAAACCCTCTGTTCCGGGGTGAGGGTCCTCATCGGGAATGGCCGCATCAGGTGGTCCCCCAGCGCAAACGCTTCATCAGCAACGAACACAAATGGGAGACCTTCCACATTGTCCTCTGGAGTTGGCAAGTCCAAGCTGCCATTCTGGAGACGCCTATAGAACTCCGTCTGGGTGATCACTCCACCATCGAACATCCAGCCATTCTTCCCCACGTCCACATACAAGAAGTCGTAATTAGCCGACACCACCGCCAACATCACTTTACTGTTAAACCCCTTGTAATTATAATAGTATGACCCCGAGTTGGGTGGTGGGACGATGTGGACGTGTTTCCCATCAATTGCCCCTCCGCAGTTAGGAAAGTCCCACCGCTGGGCAAAGTAGGAGGCCACAGTCTGCCATTCCTGTGGCGTGGAAGGAAACTGTTGAGGAAAAAACAATAAACATTACTATTTTTTCACAGAAACATGGCAAGCAGATTATACACAAACATTATGGGGCAACCTCCAGATTGCATTTAGTAAGGGGAATTTAACAAGGCCAAAGTATAAGGTACACCTATCATATTCCCCCTCCCCCCTCTCATGGGCCATTTCTAACATTATAGGGGGGGGAACTCTTTGACAGGTAACCCTCTTCACTTCATTGAGAGATGAATGCCTAAATAATGGGTATTACTTGGAACAGCCCCTCCTTAGTTACACTATTGGCAGACCACTGGACAGGTAAGAAGTGTCATAATACAAAGATATAAATACGCACTGTACACATTTGAGGACATTTGGACATTCTGCTATTACAAAAACTTTAAACAGTACCATTGGAAAGTATACAGGCAAGCCCTTGAACTACATGCTTTGGGGAATTCATTCATAAATATGAGCACTAAAGAGGTGGGTATAGTGTGTATGGGTTTGGCAAAGTCAGCAGATAGATGATTGAGGATAGAGAATTGGGATCAGCTGACTTAGCAGTTGGGGAGGGAGGGTTACTAAAAATTATTTGGGGACACCACAAAAAAAAGCCTCTGGCACTCTGCCTGAATTTAAATCAAAAATAACATTACCAAACATTTTAGGGGGTGTTTGGGGTAAAGCACTACTATGGAGCAGATAAAATACATTGTTAAGTGACTACATGAGGTGAATATAGGGCAGGAGACACCATGCTGGGGAGGTTATTGAAGGGCAAATATGTATGAAGGACCTAAAATAATAATTACATAAAAATCCAGCATGCATGAGGACAAAGGGGACATTCACAGCATATTACAATCATGGTAATTAGGGAATGAGGAAAGAAATACAATATATTAGCAAACATTAAATACACTAAAATGGGATATAAAAGGATAAAAATCTTACCTTCATATACTCCTTCTGCAGGACCTGGATGATAGCAGAACAGGTCTCTGGGATAATGATCCCCAGAGCCTGTCGAGAACTTCCAGTCCTGCAGACCTCTCCCTGTGGCCAAATACCGCAAGGTAGCGACCAACCTCTGCTCCGGAGTGATGGCTTGCCTCATGCAGGTATCCTGCCTGCTGATATAGGGGGTCAGCGAAGCCAACAGACGGTGAAACACGGGGTCCGTCATCCTGAGAAAGTTCCTGAAATCATCAGGATTATTCTCACGGATCTCACGGAGCAAAGGCATATGAGAGAACTGGTCACGCTGAAGCAACCAATTCTTGGTCCATGAACTCCTCCCCACCCTGTTCATGGACTGGACTTGTGTCAAGGTCAGGACCCCAACACCAAGCCCCCGCACAGCACAAACTCTACGAGGAGTACGCATACGAAACATGGCTAGAAAACGGTCGGCTGCTCAGAACGAAGTAACAGAACGCACTGAAGAACAGCAAGGCCTGTGAAAAGCGACCTGAAAACCAGTAACGAATGAACAAGGATACAATGACTAAGTCACGCGGAACTTGCTTGCACGCACCGAAGAGCAGATACAAACCCACAAGCACAAACTGAACGGCAGAAAACGATCTGAAAGCCACGAGTCTGAAAAAGCGCGAATCGTCTCTCACCAAACTTTTACTAACACGAGATTAGCAAAAGGAGCCCAAAGGGTGCCACGCTTGGTTCTGAACCGGCCTTTTCTAGTCTTGTCGTACGTGGTGTACGTGACCACGTGATTGCCGATCGGAAATTCCGACAACTTTGTGCGACCGTGTGTAGGCAAAACAAGTTTGAGCCAACATCCGTCGGAGAAAATCCTAGGATTTTGTTGGCGGAATGTCTGAACAAAGTCCGACCGTGTGTACGCCCTATAAGAGCGCTGAAAGCTGAAAATTGGTCTGGGCAGGAAGGGGGTGAAAGTGCCCTGTAGGCAAGTGGTAAAGAAATAATTGTAGACTTTTGTCCATATTTCTCTTACTGACACTGTAGACTCCAACTTAAGACTGTGGAACATTGATTGTCTTTTATGTGCTGTCATTATACGTTGTATTTGATATAATTATTTTTTGATATTTGTCTACTCCTGCCAGCCAGGTGTCATGGTTATGCAGTAATGTGTGTCTGTCAGCTTACCTCTCTCCATGTGTTCATTTAGAGGCCAGCCACTCTCACCTGACTGCATATATATTCTTTCCTCAGCATAGCTACACCTTAGCCTCATTAGGAACATTATATTAACCTGTGCACTGTGCTCTACGTTTGTCTCCGTTACCAACCTTGGCGTGTTCTCGACTATTCCTGTTTGCTTGTGACCCTGACCATTTGGCGTGTCCCCGACTATCCCTGTTTGCCTGTGACCCTGAACCTTTGGCGTGTACTCTGTTGTCCTTGTCTGCTAGTTGCCCCGACCTTGGCTTATCCCCTTACTATCCTTATTGTTCCAGCCTGCTGCTTCCTTCCTCTATCTCCTGTAGTCTACCGTGAGCATGTGCTGTAAGACCCTGGGCGCGACCTGGAGCCAGACTGCAGCGCAGTCCATCCTCACCACTAGAGGCTCTGGTGAACACCTGCTGGCTCTTAGACTCCGCGCCCTGGGGAATCTATGCTCTAGCTCCCACTGGGATCTGTGTTAGTGATCTAGTGCATGTGCCTCCACTGTGGGGACACCTGATATTTAGTGTTAGGACCACAGATTACAGGGTGCCGTGACGTGGTACTGTGGCTTACGCATGCGTTTGCAAATGCGTGCGGACTGAACCCCTGTTTTTAACGTGTACTGTTAGACAGGTCAATTGGTTGTCTGGTGGTAAGTAGGCTTGGAATTTTTTCCTGGGCATTCCCCAGGTTTTGTTGTTATCTGTTTGTGGACTTCCAATGCCTCTTACTGCGATAGCCAGCTATAAGTGAGGGTGGTGGCAAGATTTTTGCAATCACGTGGGTGTGTGTATTGGTCCAGCAACGCACCAGCACCTTTGCAGCCATTGTGCTACCTGCTGGGTGTTTGGTGTGTCCTGTACCTTTAAGAAGGGGTGGGCTCCCTTCAGTCCACCTACCCTCACTTATCCATTAGAATGCATGTGCCTCCACTGTGGGGACACCTAAATTTTTGTGTTAGGACCACAGATTACAGGGTGCCGTGACGTGGCTCTGTGGCTTATGCATGCGTTTGCAAATGCGTGCGGACTGAACCCCTGTTTTTAACACGTACTGTTAGACAAGTCAATTGGTTGTCTGCGAGCTGGTGGTAAGTAGGCTTGGAATTTTTTCCTGGCCATTCCCCAGGCTTTGTTGTTATCTGTTTGTGGCCTTCCAATGCCTCTTACTGCGATAGCCAGCTATAAGTGAGGGTGGTGGCAAGATTTTTGCAATCACGTGGGTGTGTTTATTGGTCCAGCAACGCACCAGCACCTTTGCAGCCATTGTGCTACCTGCTGGGTGTTTGGTGTGTCCTGTACCTTTAAGAAGGGGTGGGCTCCCTTCAGTCCACCTGCCCTCACTTATCCATTAGAATGCATTTGCCTCCACTGTGGGGACACCTAAATTTTAGTGTTAGGACCACAGATTACAGGGTGCCGTGACGTGGTTCTGTGGCTTACGCATGCGTTTGCAAATGCGTGCGGACTGAACCCCTGTTTTTAACGTCTACTGTTAGACAGGTCAATTGGTTGTCTGCATACTGGCATTCCCCAGGTTTTGTTGTTATCTAGTGATCTAGTAGACCTGCTTCCTGAACCACCCAGGGTTCAATCCGCAGCAGTCAGTCCTAAGGTTCCACTACCTTAGCGGTGCACTCTTACGGAGTGCATCTGTCACCTGGTCTCAGGTGACCTGACACCAGGTTCAACCTCTGCCCCTAAGAAAGCGTGATACTCGAAATGTGTTGGGCAATATTGATGCAATATTAATGCTTGAACAATCTATATCTATATGATAATAAAAATATAACTATTTTTTAAACTTATGGTTGTTTGTAAAATTAAGTAGCTTTAAAGTCCCGCACGCTTAAACATTTTTCTGTACTGTCCTAAAACTAGTTATTTTCTACCAAACACATACGACATCTAAAATCTTTTTTTGGAATATTACGGGAATACTAAATGATCTGGGAAAGGATGGGGTTTGGAGAATGTGAGGTTGTAGTTTTTAAGAGTTTCAGCCTTGTTGGAAAAATAGTCCTCTGGCCCTACATCTTTGTTGAGTCCTCTAATGATATAAGGGTAGGAGGGTGACTCCTTTGTGCATAGTAGGGTACACAGGTATTTCATACTACCAGAAATGTTAAATACCAAAGAGTTATTTTCTACCAAACACATGTAGCAGTAACTCTCGGTGGAGCTGCTGGTTTAAGCGGGCTTGTTACCTTCACTCTCCTTCCCTCTGGTTAACCGGCACCGGGTCTAAGGGTTCCGTTGAGTTTACCTCTGGACGATACATGCACCAACACTTGAGTACGTTTTCAATGCTTTATTAAGCAATTTACTAAGGAAGTAGAAGGAAAGAGGCAGAAAGGAAACTGCAGAAGAAACTCAAATATCTTCTCGTAAGATTCTTGACAAATGTCCTGGTAGAATTTGGATATTACAATAGAATGTTCTCCCCTCGTGAGACACACTCCTTGCACGCATGGATAGGCCTCTCTCACTTGCCTAGCAGCCAGTACCTAGCACAAACAAAAGTCTCTGCCACAGACTTGTTTGGGATAAACCTGTATGATCCTCTGCCACAGGATGTATTGGTTTTTCTGCAATGAACGTCAGTTACAGTGCTTGAACCTTTAAGCCAACCCGGCAACACTTTAGGATACGTCCTCCAACCGAGTCACCAGGCCCCTCTCCAGACCAGCACACTGCGTGATCCTTCCATGACGGGTCCTCACCTGGGATCTCCTCGGTTGTCCAGCTTTTTCACTCTGGATAGACAGCTCAGGACCATTCCTCGGCTGCTGTGGAAGGCCCAAGGCAAGCTTCTGGGCCCACCCCTGCGCCGCAGCGACGTGGGCCTCTGGAACGGAGGATGACTAGATTGCTCTCTAACGCATACCTGTCGGCCAGGAGGGCTGTAAAACGAACCCCACAATATGGCGTCTGTCCCATAAATACCCTCGCCCAGAATGCATCTCGGAGGACCACCTCCACCGAGTTGTCTCCGGGACAGAAGAGCATCCATACGCTTCGACACGTTGCCTTTCCAACACTGACCAGTGATAACAGCGACACCCACCGGTCAGTATGGAAACACACACAACGTCAGCCAAGCTGGAACAGAGGCGAACCTAACCTTCCTAATGAACAGTTACTAAATGTACCTAACATATGGTAGATCGCAAATCTACCAGCGCTACACACGGTATCTAAAATCTTTTTTGGGAATATTACGAGAATAATAAAGGGTATGGGAAAGGAATGGGGTTTGGAGAATGTGAGGCTGTAGTTTTTAAGAGTTTCTCTGCACTCTTCTTTTACATTTATGCTATGAAGCTTTTTTGACACTGGCCAGATGGTGCAAACTTAAACGTAATCATAACTTTTTTTTTTTTCCAGAGTACATTTTATTATAGCTTTTAGATTAGTTATGGCTGCTATTTCTACATTTAAATTCAGGCCTATTACTGCTTAATAAAAAATCAGGTGTCACAATCAAAACTACTTAAAAAAGCCTTTTTTTTCAAATTGTGATTAATTAGATTGGGATGCTGTTGCTGTATTTAAACCAAATAATAATGTAAAAATGTAAAACTTAATAGGTCAGGCTAGAACATGATGTCGCTGATGCTAACCATGAGCATTGTATCCAATCCCAAGGATTGTTTTATTCCCATATCACCCTCAAAATTGCATTAAAAGATGGCAGTGCCTCTACCTACCTTTCCATATTCTTTTCTTTTCAATTTTTTTCCTATTAGTATTGAAAATGATAAGAACTTAATTTCAAGATTTGACCCAATAGACCTAGACACATTTGCACATCTCTATCTTTAACACAGGACAATACAAAGTTATCAAAAAAGAAAAGCCTGGAACAGCTGCGCTCCTTATATGCTTTTATTCAAGAAAAATGAACTGTACACATCACATCATAGGGGAGAAAAGCAAGAGATAACGCGTTTCCTGCTTAAACTAGCAAACTAGCACTTAATAATGGTTGGTGATTAAATACTAATTTGACCACAAAACACGTTATTATTGTATGCTTGTCTGTATACACTGTGCTCTGCTCCTGCTCTGATTTGGATTTCTACTATGCCCCTGTTATCATATCCTTTTCCCCAAAAAAATTTCCAAGACTTCTTTACACAGCCAGCAGTTGTAAAATTCTAAACGTATACAATTATAACGTTCTAAAATGTATAAATCAGTGCTTTAATTCATAACTAAATTATGCTTTGTCTATTGTTTGTTAGATTTATTTCTACTTCATTTATGGGCTTATCCCTCTTGTTATTGCCCATAATTGACCATACTGCTTTCACATATCTATGTGGTTATAGCAATATTGTTTATTGAGCTGTTTACCTTTGCTAATGACTTACTGTGGAGTGCAGGCCAGTAACTTACCTACCTTTGTAACTAATTATCTCTAAAAGTATTCTTCTGGTTAAAATGTTATGGTACAGCCTTGTTGGAAAAATAGTCCTCTGGCCCTACGTCATTGTTGAGTCCTGTAATGATATAAGGGTAGAAGGATGTGCATAAGGCATTTCACACAACCAGAAATGTTGAATACCAAAGAGACCGACAGAGGCTGTAGTGCTGGAATGCTGCAAAGGTAAAACATGCTGTTAGAGTAACGTGTATTAAAGCTTTTCACTTTACTGTGACATCATTGACCATATTTATGGTCATGTCCACATACTGTGTGGGCAATGATTTCACTCTGATGCCACCCCTTTTGTCTATATAAGCTGTCATCTGTCAGACCTGACATTCAGTAGCAGTGAAGTGGCTGGATCAGACGTGTGTTGGCAGGTGGTGTTTTTTTTTTTCTTTCAGCAAGTCGATGCGTGTCAAGCATCATGACTGATGTGGATCTACTTCACTGGATAATATGGTTGATGGTGGATGTACATTGTGGGACTTATGTTTAGTAAAAAGACTTGTTAAAAACTGTGTGTGTATGTTTTTTAACTGTTTACAATTTTTTAGTGAATCAGTTGCTTCCATGTACCTCTTACTTTTTCACATGGGGCGGCAGAATCTTTATTATTAAAAGGGGCTTCCAATTTCTTATAATCCTCATGCCCACAGTCCCCCATAATCACCACACCAGGGTTGTGGAGAAGAGGGCCTTGTCCTCTTCAACATGGAGACACGGTGCTTTGTCAAGTGGGGCCCCCCTAGCAAGGTACCCCCCCATGGCACCTGGTATCGTTCAGAAGGTGGAGGTTGCATTCTTGTCCTGCCTCTTTCCTGGCCTGCCAGGCTACATGCTAAGATAATGATCTTGTATGGATTTTTTGGGGGGACCTCATGCTTAAAAATTACACGTCTGAAGCACCTAGTATAAATGAGAAAATACCCCATGCTGTTTTTTATATCTATTTAGGACCCTCATCTAACATAATGGTCTAGTATAATTAAAAGGAATCCCTGACTGCTTTGTCTAGCTGGGAGTTGTAATTTTGCCAGCATTATTTCTATATTTCTTTGTTTTTAATGTTCTTTATTAATAAATTGTGGTGCAATACACGTATACCAATACAGGCACAATTACAGAACCATATAAGTTATTAATTAATAAATACTGCTATAGGTATCCATAGAAAGAGTTTTCATTTTCCTTTTTACCCCTTACTTTCTTTTTTCCCCCTCCCTTCACTCCCTTGTGTTAGGTCTACCCATCCCCCGCCCGCTCCCACCCCACCCAAGATTGCCCGCCCCCCACCCCACCCAAGCAGGGAGTTTAGCAGGGAATATTATCAGTCTAACTAGTACTCTATCCCAAATCCCTTTCCTCACAGCACCTTACTTCTATAGACCATATTCTCACATGCATAAGATGTCAGCTCCTCTGCATCTCAAGGTGAAACGCCCATCCAGGTTAACCATGGTCTCCAAATCTTTACAAATTTACCATAGCCACCCCTTCTAATATACGTTGTTTTTTCCATCCACACCAGTTTATTCATTGCTTCGGTCCACTCCTCCGGAGTTGGAGGTGTGGCCGAGAGCCACGCTTGGGCTATCAATTTCCTTGCCTGGTAGAGGCATCTCCCTACAGCAATCCCAGTATCATTGCACCCTATATTCTCCCCTGTCAGGCCGAGGATGCATACCTTAGCCTCCAACGTTAGGCTAATTTTCCACCTAGCTTCTATAGTCTTTACTATCACTCCCCAATATCTCGCTAGTTTTGGGCACCGCCACATCATGTGTACAAGGTCACCGGTGTCTAGACACCTGGGACATTTATCATCTAGTCTATTGCCAAATTTGTATAATCTCTTTGGGGTGTAGTAGGCTCTATGTAGTAGGAGGAGGTGCGAAGCCTGCTGCGACGGAGAAACAGACACCAGCGGGCTAGACTCCAAAATCTTCTTCCACTGGTCGTCTGTAATCTCCCCCACATCTGCCTCCCATCTCGCCCTAACTCCCATGGTCATCTGCGGGGCAAGTAGTTTTTCAAACAGTTGCTCATATATCTTTGTTATCAGGCCTTTGGTACAGTTTGCTCTAACAATACTTTCCAAAAAAGGGATTTCACACCATACAGGTGGACAGTTCTTAAATTGACTGCCCAAGGCATGCCTGATCTGTAGATAGCAGTAAAATGTTGTTTTTGGGACTTCATATTCACTCCTAAGCTAAGTAAAGGATTTTAGCGTTTTCTTGTCCTTGTACAACTGAGCCAACCTATTTATTCCATGGTATTCCCAAGACCTGCTTTTTCCCATGGCTGTCAATTCCGGCAAGTATTTGTTATGCCATATAGGCGAGAATTCCGTGAGCCCTCTGTACCCCATGATCCATTTAGTCATCTGCCACACTTTATTAACTAATCTGCATGTTGGGGGGCCGTTCTGCAGTGACCCGGCCTCCAATGCCTCTATCAAGGATTTATGCGGACTATCCTGCAACATGATTTTCCCACTAGGGTCCCTCCAGTCCTGGGTCTCACATCCCCCTATATGCTGCAACTGAGCAGCAAGGAAATAGTTGTATGGTTGGGGCACTGCTAATCCCCCCTCCCTGGTAGGGCGCTGTAACGTTTGCAGACTAATCCTTGCCTGCCCTTTCCTCCAGATTAGTTCTCTAAATAGGGTATTTATTTTCAAAAAACATTTCTTCCCAATCCGTACCGGGGAGTTATGGAGTACGTACAAAAGTTGTGGCATCCATACCATTTTGATTAAGTTAACTCTACCTGCCATAGAAAGAGGAAATTTGCCCCAAATGTCGCTTTTCCTTTTAAATTTTTCCAACAAAGGGGCTAGGTTATCTTCAATATATTGATATGTATCGCTAGATACCACTATACCCAGATACCTCATTTTCTCTGTTACCCTTACCCTAGTCATGCAGCCAGTCGGGGCATTATTAGACGAATCAATTGGTAGAAGCATAGATTTACCCCAATTAACTGCAAGGCCTGATAGTTTTCCAAACCTTTCCACAAGTTGGATCACTTTTTCTACTGATGGCCCTGTGTCCCCTAAAAACAGTAGTACGTCATCTGCGTATAACGCAATTTTATCTTCCCCATTACTTCTCCTAAAACCTTTCACCCCGGCTGATGTTCTAACTACTTCCGCGAGTGGCTCCATAGCTAGGGCAAACAGCAGGGGTGACAATGGGCACCCCTGCCTTGTCCCTCTCTCAAGAGGCAGGAATTCAGAAAAGTCATTATTTAACTTTATTCTAGCAATTGGATGATATATATTTCTAAATAAATAAACTATGTGATCATATTAAAATAAGATTTGTGTCCAGAAGTGTTCCACTTAGTGCATACAACATATATTTAAAAAAATATGTTTACATCATACTAACATATAGTCAACCAAAAATCACAAAGCAGTGGTGGACTCCCCTGAGGATGTCACCATTTGATGAAAGGCTTTGGGGCAGAGCCAGATGGGCTGAGGTTAACATGCATTGCACTTACTACTGTTTAGGATTCAAAATGTTTGTAACAATTAGTGATATAGTACATTGGCACATGTGAGTGTTTTTTATTCTCGCTTTTTAATCAAATAGCACTGCCTGGCATATGCTATTAGAGTATTTTGATTCCCCTTTCATATACAATGATCCTTGGGACAGAAGGTTTCATGTGAAAGGTGGAGGAGACTGTGACTGAGTCTGGAGGAGGGCATACTTGTGTTACTAAGCTGCATATGACCACACAATCTTTTTGGGTCATCTGCAATCAGTAAGAGCCCTTTGATGACATTGTTTTGCTGTGTATTTACTGGAAGGATTGTGCTTACAAAGCTGAATAGAGATGTTTCACTGGTACTTCATGGGACTTTGATGTGTGTTTTGTGATTTTTGATTCACTGTATGTTAGTACGATGTAAAAATGTATTTTAGATATATTTTTATGTTATATGCACTTATTGGAGCACTTTTCAACACTAATTCCATTTATAATATGATTACACATAGTTTATTTAATAAAAATTGTGCTGCATATTTTGTTTTTAGTATGTTTTATACCATTGTGTATCGTGTTTTGCATGCTGCTTTTTCTGGGTATTTAAAGTCTTTAGCATGGCTCTACTTTGTTACACTTATTTTGTAATGTAAACATACTTTATTTTTTGTAAGCGTCAGTTTTGCTGTAGTAGATTGTATATATCACACAGATGTGCCACCTCACAGGCAGGATCCGAGTGTCCTCCAAGCATGTTATTTAGTGATTCACTTTAAGCACTAGGACAATTGCTCCTCCCCACTAAACTGACATTTTAAAAATGTTTTGCTTTGGTACATATTCCCAAGGGAAATGTCCAACTCACCGTGCTATTTATTTGCCGATCCTTTGCCTATTATCCTAGAAAATTACCATTACTGTTTTTTTAACATTCAGCTTCCTTTAAATTCAATGGGGTTTGGATTCATCACCCAAGCTTTAGTAAGTAATATTTATCATACATGCCTCAATCCAAACCCAAGTATGTTCAAGGGAAGAAAAAAGTCCGGACAGCCGCACACCAGGAGAAAATAATAATCTAATATAATATAAACAGATAATCAGCTAACGCATTTCACGCTCTGCGGAGCGCTTACTCATAGCTATGAGTAAGCGCTCCGCAGAGCGTGAAACGCGTTAGATGATTATCTGTACATTCTATCCATGGTGCTTTGTACATGATTTGTTGCTGATTTTACAATAAAGAAATTTTGTTGGATTATATTCTCCTGGTGTGCGGCTGTCCGGACTTTTTTCTTCCCTCACAACATGGATTAGCATTAGCCAGCACCTGGGGCTTTTCAACTCTGGAGAGCAACATTCATTTTATACCTGGTTTGGATACAACCTGGTGCGGGGAAAATGCTTGTGCCCAAGTATGTTCAACTCTTTACTAATCTATAATAATAAATAACAAGTGGCTACTTTACCTATTTTGATAAGATGAATATTTTAAAAAGGGAAATAATAATAGCATTCAGCCGATAAAAAGTCAAATATGACAATTAGAAATGAATCAAATGTGCTGGATTTGACATTACCATGTTTTAGGATAATTATACTAAACCAGGCACTTTGATGTTGTGAAAAAGGCATTGCTGTCTTTGATGTCAGCTTGTCTGCCTGCAAGGGGAAAAATGGCAGTATACAGGCAAGAAAAGTTAACTTATTCCTTAGTTTTAGACACTTTGCAATGTAATTATAATGAGGTTCTCCTAAGACCTTGACATAAAAAGTTTACCTGTTTCTCTAGAAAAAAATATGCACATTTGGCAAACGACAACATGCTGAAATGATCAATTTTTCTGTGTATTAATGATCAACAAAACCTTGACTTGTGGCAATTAATTCTGTAGAGATTAGAAAGGCAATTAAAATTATCCCCATCTAGATAAATTCCCAATGGATTTGTATAAAACAGTTTAGAACTCTGCAAATTGGCTATTTTATCTTACAGAGAGGCCATTAAAAGAACTAAAATAAAAGGACACTGCCGTATATTAGGAGAAATACTTTTGTACCATGTGATTGTTAATTTTTTGCTAGCTTAAATGTTGTATTGTAACAATAATCTCACAAATAACTTTTCTCTTTGGAAACATTTACTAATAATCCATTGTTATTAGTGGGATAACATGTATTATTATTATGGGCAAAAATGAAAACCTAATATAAAAGGATTTTGTTTTCCTGTAAAATCTTTTATTCTCCTGTGTGCTAGATCCTTTACTCTATCATCTCACTCTCATAAAGAACATCAGTTGCTCAAGTGTGTCTTCATTTACAATTTAATACAAAATAAATATCTGCACTGTTCCCAGGGTGATAGATATGTTTTCTATCAGATTACTTTATTATTGACAAGATCTGCCCTTAAATCTCCAGTTAAAAATATGTTATTCTTTCCAATAATGATGGGCGAATCTGCCTGGGTTTCATTTGCCAAGGGTTTGAAATCTAGATTGAAGTTCAGGGAATGTGAATTTTATGATGAATCTTAAGTCTATGGAGAGGTGAATCCTGTTATTGCATTTTGACCTTTGAGTTAATAGGCAAACTGATGTCAAAAAGGGCATGTAGAGCCTTGCAGTGCCATGGGGAGACATTTAACAAAACATTTATTTTTACATAGCACGGTGGGGAGACGCTCTATTTAACGTGGCTTCTAGGGCAGCAATGAAAAACACAATTCCATTAAATTACACACTTGGGAGATGCCTCTAACCTGTATGTGGAGTTAGGCTACATTCAAAGGGGCACATGGGGGTGGCCAGTGGCAGCTGCCAGAAAGAATTAGCAGGTCCCTGTCAGTAGTACTAAGTGCTGCCTGTGTATGTTGTGTGTGTGACCAGCAACAACTGTCAGTTGCAGCTGTTAGATTTGTACTCTGTACAAATCAATAGCCAACGCCAACACTGTTCACATGTAATCACTCAAGTTACTTGTGAATAGAACCTCTAACAGACCCTGGACTCAGACTGTGTGCATCCAGGATTGCCATTTCTGCAAAGGTCTGGCTGCACCCAAACTGCCCACAGCCTGTTTGCATGTGACCATAGCACAGAGTGTTGCTGCATCTAGAGGTAATGTTTAGCCACCTTTTAATGCAGCAAATTATCCCAACCCATCTGCCCGTGTTAATGTAGCCTTGGGGAAGAATATGACTTTCATGGACTGCATCAGTGACATCATATTCTGACATCACATATTTTGGATGTGTAATTGATTTTTATATTTTACACTATAAACAATTCCTGCAGCACTCATTCACAAATCCTTTGTGCAAAAATGAACATAAAAGAATAAATGACATGTATAACAATAAAACAAGACACTCACTCTATATTGCCAGCTGCATGTTGCTTCAGTGTAGCTAATATAGTACAAGCATGTGTGTGCCTATTGACAGGTACATTAGGAGCAGGGCAAGGAACAGGAGCACTAATCAACTTAACACAAACAGGCTGGGCCCTGGCCACTGGCAACCAGCATGTATGTAAGGCCTCGTTCACACCTGAGCGATTTTCTGTTTGAAGCTTGTAGCTCTAAAACACTCAACAAGCCAAATCCCATTCATTTCAATGGCCCCTGTTCACATACTGTAGGCATGTTCTGTCACCTGAAACAAAATGCCTTTAGCTTCTTTTTGACAGATTACAATCGTTTTTAGCCCCATAGATTGCAATAGAAATGCCTGACTTGAGCATTTTACAAGTGTTTTGTCACTCGTTTTCTGCTCAAATAGCAGCTCTCCACCACTAATATCCTCTCCCTCTCCTCCCCCTAGTGCTTTCTATTGGATAAGCAAAAATGGCTGAAGTTGAGAAATGCTTGTAACACACTTCTAAATCTCTTTAAAAATGCTTTTAAAAGCTGCAAAAATGCTTTAAAAAATAACCAAAAAATTCCAGTAAATTGCTACGCTTAGATGTAAATGGAACCTAATAGTAAAAAGAAAAAACTCTGATGACAGTGTACACTCCACAGCAATGCCCCAGCACTGATGATGTTACCTCCTGCCTATACCAACATGTTTCGATTGGATACCACTAATCTTTCCCAAAGAAGGCTGGTTAGGGGACACTGCTCTTTTTACATACTCTCCTCTTCCACACAATCCACAAATTAACCTTTCACTGCCCAAATAACTGCAGCAGGTAAACAAACAATATAGGAAAGCCCCATATAAAAATATGTTCACATATCATAATAAAATTAGAAAAAAGTGTACAGATAGCTGTAAGGTGAGAAAAAAAAGAAAAACAAGTTTTCTCTTTCTACAATTAATACATAATATTACTAGTATTATTACTTCTATACAGGATTTATATAGTGCCAACAGTTTGTGCAGCGCTTTACAATGTAGTGGGGGGACAGTACAATTACAATACAGTTATATACAAAAGTGGCAGGAGGGCCCTGCTCGAGGAGCTTACAATCTAAAGGGAGGGGTAGGTAGTACAAAAGGTAATAGCTGCAGGGGTTGATCTGATGGAGGTGGCTCAGGTACAGTTCTTAGGTGGAGGTGGGGTAGGCTTCTCCTAATAAGTGAGTTTTCATGGATTGCCTTAAGGCGGACAGGGTAGGGGCTGACTAGACATACTGGGGCAGGGAGTTGCAGAGGATGGGGGAGGCTCTGGAGAAGTCCTGGAAGTGAACAGTGGAGGAAGTATCAAGAGAACTAGAGAGCAGGAGGTCTTGAGAGGAGCAGAGAGGACAATTTGGGCAGTATCTGCAGATTAGGTTGGTGAAGTAGCTGGGGGTGATGTTGTACATATGTACATATATATGTGTGCTAGCCACTTGGCCACTGTACTTCCTATATACACAAATATCTATAACCATACAGTACATGCAATTCTTAACACTACTAAGTGACTTAATTTGTAGAAACTGATAAGCATCAAAACTGTTCTACTGTCGATAAGGGTCTACCCATTCATTGAAAGCAAACAATTCAAGGTCCAGATAAGTTTTTTAATTTTTATATTTAGCTTAATTAAGTAGTTGCATTACAATCTGATTCATTTAAATCTGAAATAAAAAAGACATTTTAAGAAGTCCTAGCTGTGTTGTGATTTTCTTTTTTAAGCAGTAATAGCCCTGAAATGAATAGTTAAGGCAGTAGTCACAAAAGATCCAAAAGCTATAGGAAAGTTTATTCTTAATAAAGCTAAAATCTTAAAACATTCCTTTTTGTCTTCAAACTAGCATGTTTAAACTAATTTGAATTATTTTGTTGATTTGTGGAAAGACGTCAAAATCTCCTTAACCATAGATTTTTAAATATTTCCATAAATATAATAATGTTAATATTTCAGTATAAACATCAAACAGCCAGCTGCAGCGGCCACTCCAAGTGATACCGAGTGGCTCTGAATAGTTATTGGATCTGGTAGCAGTGGGAAATGCCAAGTAGTGCCGAGCATCTCTAAAGGATCCAAAGGATCTGGTAGTGACAGATGGTGTGGATGGGTCCGGTGCTGAATAATGTTGTCCTGGTATAAGGCAATTCCGAGGCAGTTCCGAGGCTCCAGGCGAGGAGACCAAGGGGGACTTATTACTAAATTTAGCAGCAAAGCTAACTAACGAAACAGCGGTAGAGGCGGTCTCAGCATTGAGACAGCATGGCGGTCTCAGACTGGAGACAGCATGGGAGCCCAGAGAGGAGACGTTCTCACACATCCATACGTTCTCACACACCCGGAAATTGACTGGAGTAATGACAATGCTGGAACAGTTAAAGGGCCAAAATAAATAAACCTATTACAAGACAATTTTACGGTCCAGTTAATTGAGGCCCCGACTAGGAATTATGCTCTGCTGGACCTGGTAATCTTAAACTATGCAGAGCCTATTACCAATATTAATATAAAAGAACATCTGGGTAGCAGTACACCATAGCATGATAAAATTTAATTTTAGCTGTAAGAAACACATACAGGAAATATAAAAATGCTTAACTTTACGAGAGCACATTTCCCAAGGATGAGGGTTGCTCTCCAAGACTTAAAGCGGATTTCCACCCAAAAATGGAACTTTCACTTTTTGGAATCCTCCCCCCCTCCGGTGTCATATTTGGCACCTTTCAGGGGGACAGGGCGAGCAGATAACTGTCTAATACAGGTATTTTGCTCCCACTTCCGGGCATAGATACCCGCCCCCCCGCTGCCTTCTGGGAGACACACATGTCCCAGGAGACAGCAGGGACCAATGGGAACGCACAGCACTAGTCGCACATGCACAGTAGAGAACCAGGAAGTGAAGCCGCACCCGAGAGCCTTGGGACAGATCGGCTTTGGGTGCCGACATCGCAGGCGCCCTGGACAGGTAAGGGTCCATATTTTAAAAGTCAGCAACTGCAGTATTTGTAGCTGCTGACTTAAGAAAAAAAAATTGGCGGAACTCCACTTTAAGCTGGATACACACTATACAACATTTGTTGTTTGATTTCCTTTAGATTTACCTTCAACCGTGTAGTGCAAGGGCCTGTATGATTGCATTCAAATAGCAAGTGTTTAGATTTGACTTCATATTATGGTTTTGGTAAATCTAAAGGAAAAAAATCTAAAGACAATTGTATAGTGTGTATCCAGCTTTAGACTGGGAGGGAATATTGGCATCAATGAACACAGAACAGAAATGGGAATTCTTCAAAAAGACTGTATGCAGTGTATGGCTCATGGCCAAATTTAAAAAAAGCTATAAATAATAAGAAAATGGCTTTTACAAAATATAAACTTGAAGGAACACTATCCTTGTTTAAATGTTACAAAGAATATAACAGAATATGTAAAAAGGAAATCAAGGATGCAAACAACAAAATCAACAGCAGATTGCAAAAGATAGAAGGACAACCCCCCCAAAATGCTTTAAATATATTAATAGTAAAAAGGTCAGGTTTGAGCATGTAGGCCCTTTACAAAATAATCTGGAGTGTGTGACTGGGGACAAAGAGAAGGCACATTTATTGAATAAATCCCCACCTACATCAACATGGGGACAGGATGCTTTGCCAAGGTATCCTCCATGAAGAAAAAGCTATTTATCAAGATACACTGAAATAATTACTTTTGTACAAACAATATATTGATGACGTCATTTTGGTCTGGAGAGGCACAGAAACCACCCTATTGCATTTTTTAGAAAAGCTTAATCAAAATAATCAGAGTATATTGTTCAAATGGGAATATGATACAAAACAAATTCACTTTCTGGACCTTACTATATCACTGACTGAAGGAAAATTTAAAACAAAGACATTCTTCAAGACAGTGGACAGGAACGGTTATATCCCTTTGAAAAGTTGTCATTATGCTCCTTGGTTATTGAATGTGCCGAAAGGACAATTTATGAGGCTGAAAAGAAATTGCACGGATGAACAAGATTTTAAAGAGCAGACTGATTTAATTAGATAGAGATTCATTAATAAAGAAGCATATCAAGAAGCTCATAATAAAAATTAACTAGAGATGGTGAATACGTTAGACAGAACAACTCTAATAAAAGATAACCAAAGCAGAATGTTTTCCAGGACCATATGCCCATCATTCTTTTTTTCATTCAAAAAGTTTATTAAAGGTAACACATGTTACATATAATCACTGTTAACATGAACATAAGTGAAATAATATCCATTGAAATTTGTACAGAGTTATATAGAGCCAAATAAACAGGATATGAGTGAGAGTTTGGAATTAGACATTGCATATGTAGTCTAATAGAAATACTTTAACTTTGTCATTTCGTTGACTCTTTATGGTCACCTTAGAGCTGTACCTTAAGTGAAATATTGGTAAGTAAAGGTGGAGATGAGAGATCGAAATGTAAAGTAAAGACTAATTATGATTAGAGAAGAGAGAGGATGCAGTAGGAGTAGAGACATTATAATGCCCCGTACACACGGTCGGATTTTCCGATGGAAAATGTCCGATCAGAGTGTGTTGTCGGAAATTCCGACCGTGTGTGGGCTCCATCGGACATTTTCCATTGGATTTTCCAACACACAAAGTTGGAGAGCAGGAGATAAAATTTTCCGACAACAAAATCCGATCGCGTCAATTCCGACCGTGTGTGGCCTGTTCCGACGCACAAAGTGCCACGCATGCTCAGAAGAAATTCCAAGACGGAACAGCTCGTTCTGGTAAACTTAGCGTTCGTAATGGATACAGAACTTTCGCCACGCTGCAATGTTCAAAATGGTTTAATACAGCGCACTCTCTTCTTCTTTATAATGTGACAAGAATTAAGTAGTTTTGCTGCTCATATTCACACACCCTTCTCACAAACATATTTCGTTACTATTTATCGTGATTCCCTCAATATATTTTGATTTCTCACATCTGACAACATATTTTTGTATATTTTTTATATATTTTTTGGCTTTAATGTAGATTATTTTTTTGTGTTTGTATTTTATTTTTATTTTGTTTGCGATTTTGATTTGTACTCCTGAAAATGTTTGTGTGTGTTCTTTGTGACAAGTTCCCACAACACCATTGATATGTTGTTCTATTTAATCTGTAGGAGATTGTTTGGTGTTGTTGTCTTTTGTTAATTTCACATTGTACTTTAGAAATGTACCTGAATCGTCACCAACAAACTGTCCTTTTTGGATGAAAACATACACAGGAGAGTATAATTTACCTAAAAAATTTTATTAAGGGGTCACAACTAAACAAAGAGGGAGGCAACGCTGGAGAAACTGCAGAAGTGGGTGAAGCCTTATACCCCCAGGGCAGACATCAACTATTTTTAAGCAAAATTGGTGGCCTGAGGAGTCCTTATCTAAGGGAGGGAAGTCTGGTCCAGAAGTCCCAGAGATCCGGAAAGCAGCAGATGACATCTGTGTCCCCAGGCTGTGGTCATACGAGAGACTGCATCTTCTGTCAGACCAGACTGAACCCAGGGCCATCACTCTTTGGTCTTCTTTCTACGCCTCCTTCCACGCGGTGGCTGTGGTGGTGGAGTTGTGGCAGCAGGAGGAGGAGGAGGATGGTCCAACTCAACCACGTCGGTCTTGGGTGTTAGTTCCCCACTCACCCCCTTACGTAGGACTTTATAAAGCAGGTCCCCACAGAGCCTGCATTGACCCTCCTGCATGCCCTGCAATTTGGTGGCAGCCATGCAGGCAAAGGCCTCTTCAGGAGTTGGTAAGGCTCTGAGGGACGCCGAAGCCTCCTGGATCAGCCTGAACGCTGAATCCTGCACGGGACTCGGAGTGGCCTTCCTGGCTCGTTTATATGGCAGGCAGAGGGGAGGGACCTGAGACTCAGTCAGGCTGCGACTGGTCCCAGGCTTCTCTTGGCTGACACTTAGCCCCGCCTCATCCTGGCTGCCCCTAATCCCCGCCTCCTCCTGGCTGCCACTAATCCCCGCCTCCTCCTGACTGCCACATTCCACAACCTCCTCCTGGCTGAGGTTTTCCTGTGTATGAAAAAGGGACATAGTTTTAGTTTTTTCTTCATCAATCACACACAATTTTCACCTCCTGACTGCTGCAAATTGAATGTTAACAAATATAACAGACTATCCTTCTGAGCCCAGCATTTTTCATTCTTGTCCCAATTTTGGGTGCCCACTACTGTCTATTGATATGTAAAACACTTTTTTTAATCAGCAATTAGTGATCAATAATAACATCTAGTAAACATCATTTATTTATTGCCCAGAAATCTGTAGAAGAATGCTATACCTGACTCCAGCTGGGCTCCTCCACTTCTTTCTGGCTGGAAGGCCCAGGTTGGACATCGGAAGCCTCAGCTGGAATGGAAGGAAGCGTGGAAGGAAGAGTGGAGAGAGATTCCCTGAATTCAGTGTGGTCTGACAGAAATCGCAGTCTCTCGTAGTACCACAGCCTGGGGACATAAACGTCATCTGCTGCAGCTCTGGACCTCAGGGAATCTGTGACCTTCTTGCGCTCCCTAAGATATGTGCTCCTCAGGCCACCAATTTTGCCTTTTAAATAAGGGATGGTTGCTGTGGGGACCACCAGCTTCACCAACTCCAGCAGTTTCTCCAGTGCTGCCTGCCTCTTCTGTTTGTGATTATAGTGGGGGTGTCTGACCTGCCACAGACAGGGCAGCTCCCTGTATTTGTCAATGAAGAGGGGCAGGAAATTGTGGTCGTTGAACCCATCCATTTTCTCTGCAAGACACAACACAAGACAAATCCTAATGTCAGGCAAAACTCCCCTAATCTTGTTACAATATAGGCTTCCATTTCGAAGCAGTATAGGCGCAAGTTTAGATCTTACCTTCGTTATCACGATCGGCGTCTCCGATGCTCCTTTCTCCGCTCACAGATCGTACGTAATACGCACTTGTGTTACGCTTTATACACACTGTGCATGCGTATAACTCCGCCCGTCCCTGACGTTCTTTCTAGTCTATTCCCCGCCCCTTTTCGTTCGGCGCAGTGGGGGAAGAGCACATGGCGGATACACAGCAGGTGCGTACTAATTGTAGCAAGGAGGAGGAAATGCCGGAGCCTGAAACGATCCAGAAGGAGATTTAAGGACTCAAATATGTCCTTTGGGGAGATGTTGGAAATGGTGGACATCCTGAAGAAGTCCGACTATGATGGAAAGTATGGGCCTTACCCCAACCCCAATATCCGAAAGGCCAAGAACATGGCGAAAGTGGTCAGGAGTCTGCACCAGAATTTCGGGGTACGACGATCGAAAGATCAGCTCAGGAACCGGTGGTCGGACCTGAAATTTCGAGAACATGAGCAGTACAGAAAGATCCGGAGAGTGATGCAAAAAAGTAAGTAGTTGTGCTGTGTTCCTATTCTTTTTGTCTTTATTACGTTCGTGCTGCTCCATGTGCTTTTAGGAACTGTTGTACAGTTTAAAATGGCAACTTTCATGTTCATGGGCACATTATTCGTTCGGATCAAAATTTTTTGTTCCAACTATAAAATACCATTGTTTAGCCCATATGCATTTGGCCACCATTTTGACGCCCTATACTTGTCTTCAAAGAATTGGGTTGTGTAGATGGCTTTGTTACTAGAATGAAATGCAAACTAGATTCTGTGTAAGGAGAGGACACTGAGCAGCTGTTTTCACATCTGGACACTGGAGCACTATAGTGTGGGACAAAAGAACACCATTTTTATTAGGGGGGCCACACAGGTGCTCCAGTGTATACTATAGGGGGGTCTCCATCTGTGAAGCTTGTACTAAACAGGTAAAGTATTGCAGCTTGACAAAGGACACTAAAAAGGCGACATCTTGGAGCTCTGCTAAAATTTACAATTGTACCCCACTTCCAAGCAGTTTCCTATTTCTAGTTCTGACATTAAATATCTGTGTGCTAAGTATACCTTTTTTGTTTTACACAGGGGAGAAAAGACTCGGAGGACACCCCTCATCTGAGGAGACCAGAGCCCCCCCCCTCTGGAAGAAGGGGAAATCCCCCCAACACAAGCTGAGCAGGAGGATGAAGATGTGGTGGAACTAGTCACCACAACAGGTGAGTGTCTGCGACCACAGGTTCAGATAAGAGATGGATGGCGGCATTTTTTTGAAACCAAATTTATTTTGGGGTTCCTCTCTTTTTAGGTGATCGTGATGTTGTGGATCCAGATCCTTTCACATCCGAAAGTGCCCAGATCCTGATCGGGGAGATCATGGGGTGTAATTTACAATTGGAAATCATCAAGCAAAACATCAATGATGTTATTCCAAAATATAAAAACATCATTGATGTTTTGGGGCGAGTTTAAAACCCCTCCAAATCACTTTCTTCTTTTGTGTGCTACAATGTGCTAAATGTTTTTGTGATTTTTCCCAAAGCCAAATTTGGAGGATGCACACAGTGTGCCAACATGTGCTATCTGCCATCACGGGAGATCAATGGACGCATTTTGGGGGTGCAACCCCTTCCTCAATAACAAAGTAATGGTGAGGAAGGGGTTTCTCCCCCAAAACACGTCCCTTGATCCCCCGTGATGGCAGGTAGCACATGTTGACATTGGGAAATTTGTGTGCATCTTCCAAATTTGGCTTTTCCTGGGGTGATTTCCCCCCATCTGAACGCAATATCAAACACAGTTCCTAAATACTCATGTCTGATATTGCCTTCAAATTCGACCAAATGTGACGTTTGTAAGTTCAAGATTTGTGTCCTTCTTGTTGGTTTTACACAGGCCTGTTTTCTATAAAATGGACATTTTGATTTTGGATAATGCCACCACAAAAATTGTTATACAACAAACATGTTGGTTTGTTTGAAAAACCTTTGGTAAATGCACATGTGATTGTGCAGGTATTAAAAAGATTGTTAATCAAGAATGTGTGGATTATTGTCTCAACGCTACAACACTTTTGGGGTGATATAATTGTTGTTTTCTGAGAAAACGGGGGTTATTTCCTAAAGGCAGATCCACTTTGCACTACAAGTGCAGTTTCAGTGCAGTTGCAAGTGCACTTGTAGTGAAATGTGTTTTTGCATTTAGTAAATAACAGCCAACAGTGCTTTGTATAAGGTTACACAATCATGCCATTTTCTGCACTCAAAACATTTCTGTCAGGGTCAGCTAAAACAAACACAAGCAGTAAATGTCCACAAAGACTTTCTTTTTGTTTTTTATTATAAAAAGGCTTCACATATTTGCTGGCATATTGATAGCCCCCCTTCCCTGCAAAGAACTCCAGGTAGCGTAACCGGACATCACGGGCACTCAGGGAGGGCAAGCCAGGACGGCCACTTTCAAGCGCCGTCAGTGTGGTTTGATGTATGATTCCGGCCTCAGGCCCAACTGAGCCAGCATAGTTGGCCGAATGTTTCCTTAAAAAGTTATGGAGAACACAGCACGCAAGTATAATATGGTTCAGTTTATACTCCGCCATATGGATGTGTGTCATAAATAGGCGGAACCGGCTGGCCAGGATTCCAAATGTGTTCTCCGCCACCCTTCTGGCTCTGGCCAGCCGGTAATTAAAAACCCTCTGTTCCGGGGTGAGGGTCCTCATTGGGAATGGCCGCATCAGGTGGTCCCCCAGCGCAAACGCTTCATCAGCAACGAACACAAATGGGAGTCCTTCAACATTGTCCTCTGGAGCTGGCAAGTCCAAGCTGCCATTCTGGAGACGCCTGTAGAACTCCGTCTGGGCGATGACTCCACCATCGGACATCCGGCCATTCTTCCCCATGTCCACATACAAGAAGTCGTAATTAGCCGACACCACCGCCAACATCACTATACTATTGAACCCCTTGTAATTATAATAGTACGACCCTGAGTTGGGTGGTGGGACGATGTGGACGTGTTTCCCATCAATTGCCCCTCCGCATTTAGGAAAGTCCCACCGCTGGTGAAAGTGGGAGGCCACAGTCTGCCATTCCTGTGGCGTGGAAGGAAACTGTTGAGGAAAAAACAATAAACATTACTATTTTTTCACAGAAACATGGCAAGCAGATTAGACACAAACATTATGGGGCAACCTCCAGATAGCATTTAGTAAGGGGAATTTAACAAGGCCAAAGTATAAGGTACACCTATCATATTCCCCCTCCCCCCCTCTCATGGGCCATTTCTAACATTATAGGGGGTGTGTGTAAATCTTGGACAGGTAACCCTCTTCACTTCATTGAGAGATGAATGCCTAAATAATGGGTATTACTTGGAACAGCCCCTCTTTAGTTACACTATTGGCAGCCCACTGGACAGGTAAGAAGTGTCATAATACAAAGATATAAATACACACTGTACACATTTGAGGACATTTGGACATTCTGCTATTACCTATCAAGATAATAATAGGATACAAAAACTTTAAACAGTACCATTTGAAAGTATACAGGCAGGCCCTTGAACTACATGCTTTGGGGAATTCATCCATACATCTGACCACAAAAGAGATGGGTATAGTGTGTATGGGTTTGGCAAAGTCAGCAGATAGATGATTGAGGATAGATAGAGAATTGGGATCAGCTGACTTAGCAGTTGGGGGGAGGGAGGGTTAATAAAAATGATTTGGGGACACCACAAAAAAAGCCTCTGGCACTCTGCCTGAATTTAAATCAAAAATAACATTTCCAAACATTTTA
The DNA here is from genome assembly GCA_037952925.1 of Lithobates clamitans. Lineage (NCBI taxonomy): Eukaryota > Metazoa > Chordata > Amphibia > Anura > Ranidae > Lithobates > Lithobates clamitans. The sequence goes on along the minus strand of JBBGZY010000008.1, from coordinate 13,972,099 downwards.
GGGGGTGTTTGGGGTAAAGCACTACTATAGAGCTGATAAAATACATTGTTAAGTGACTACATGAGGTGAATATAGGGCAGGAGACACCATGCTGGGGAGGTTAGTGAAGGGCAAATATGTATGAAGGACCTCAAATAATAATTACATAAAAATCCAGCATGAATGAGGACAAAGGGGACATTCACAGCATACTACAATCATGGTAATTAGGGAATGAGGAAAGAAATACAAGATATTAGCAAACATTCAATACAATAAAATGTGATATAAAAGGATAAAAATCTTACCTTCATATACTCCTTCTGCAGGACCTGTATGATGGCAGAAAAGGTCTCTGGGATAATGATCCCCAGAACCTGGGGGGAGATGCCTGTCGAGAACTTCAAGTCCTGCAGGCTTCTCCCTGTGGCCAAATGCCGCAGTGTAGCGACCAACCTCTGCTCCGGAGTGATGGCTTGCCTCATGCAGGTATCCTGCCTGCTGATATAAGGAGTCAGCGAAGCCAACAGACGGTGAAACATGGGGTCCGTCATCCTGAGAAAGTTCCTGAAATCATCAGGATTATTCTCACGGATCTCACGGAGCAAAGGCATATGAGAGAACTGGTCACGCTGAAGCAACCAATTCTTGGTCCATGAACTCCTCCCCACCCTGTTCATGGACTGGACTTGTGTCAAGGTCAGGACCCCAACACCAAGCCCCCGCACAGCACGAACTCTACGAGGAGTACGCATACGAAACATGGCTAGAAAACGGTTGGCTGCTCAGAACGAAGTAACAGAACGCACTGAAGAACAGCAAGGCCTGTGAAGAGCGACCTGAAAAACAGTAACGAACGAACAAGAATACAATGACTACCTAAAGTCACGCGGAACTTGCTTGCACGCACTGAAGAGCAGATACAAACTCACAAGCACAAACTGAACGGCAAAAAACGATCTGAAAGCCACGAGTCTGAAAAAGCGCGAATCGTCTCTCACCAAACTTTTACTAACACGAGATTAGCAAAAGGAGCCCAAAGGGTACCGCGCTTGGTTCTGAACCGTCCTTTTCTAGTCTCGTCGTACGTGGTGTACGTGACCGCGTGGTTGGCGATCGGAAATTCCAGCAACTTTGTGCGACCGTGTGTAGACAAAAAAAGTTTGAGCCAACATCCGTCTGAAAAAATCCTAGGATTTTGTTGTCGGAATGTCCGAACAAAGTCCGACCGTGTGTACGCCCTATAAGAAGAAATATAAAGGTGTGGAGTAAGTAGTGATAAGGAGTGACCGGTGTGTTTAATTGAGAACATATCAAATCATCCGTTCAACGGTATCATATAGTAAGCTACTATCTAAATTGAACAAATAAGTATTATATTTTAATTCTAACTTGAAAAGGAGTTCTATATATGTGGACGTTTCAAACTTGTTTCCTTTTGTTATTAAGCCTATAGTCTAAAGCAAGGTTAAGTTCCATGGAAAGTATGGGTTGAAACCAGAGAGCTCCTAGGAGGGGTCGAATGGATATCATTAGTCTAATTCAGGTGATCTTAGTTTCTCATATTCTTGTGAATATCTAAAAGCAAACCAAGGAGACCATGTTTGGTGGTACCTCTCAATCGCATCATTAGATTGAGCGATCATCTCCTCCATGTCACGAATATCAGTAATCCTGTGTAGCCATTCTTTAATAGAAGGCGCATTAGTCGATTTCCAATACAAAGGTATAAAGGATTTGGCTGCATTTAACAAGTGTTTAGATAGGAACCTCTTGTATTTTCGAAGTGAAAAATTGTTAACATAGAGTAGACAACACGCCGCATCTAGCTTCAGCGAGGTTTCTGTGATATGGCGTGTAATTTTTACAAACTCTGACCAATATGGTGATATCCCAGTACTTTGCCACCATATGCGAAAGAGAGTGCCTTTAGCTTTCTTACAACGCCAACAAAGTTCTGAGGATTGAGGATACTATTTATGCAGTTTGGCAGGTGTAGCATACCATTGTGTGAGCAATTTATATCCTGTTTCCTGCATTCTGGTGCTCAGGGAGCATTTATGTGCAAGTATACATGCCCTTTGCCATTGTCAGTCAGACAGCTCTACATTGAGTTCCCTATTCCAGTTCTCTCTGAATCTGTCCAGGGTCGGTTGTTTTGAGTCTTGCAACCAGGCATAAGCTAATGAGGTTGATTTTCGAATTTCAGCTCCCTCCAGGCACACTGATTCCACGTCTGTTAATTGTCTTATGAAGTGTTTCTTTCGGTTAGTGTTGTTGACATAGCTTCGCAATTGAAAATATGTTCAGAGCGGCAGACCCTGGGTATGGTTATCCCTTTTCATTATGTCATAATCTTGGATTAGATCATTTTTGAAACAGTGTTTAGCAAGTAAGGGTAAATCAACGTCTGATGCTTATAGTGAATGATTCTTCATTCCTGGTGGAAAGTCTGGGTTGTTTTGGAGTGGAGTGAGGGTGTGGAAAGATCTGATTTTTTTGTCAGAAGGTGAAAGATTGACAGAGTGGCGTTCGAGGAAGGGGTGTTGTTTCAGAGTCGGTGGATATCTCGTTCATGGTATCCAGGGAGAGAATTTTAAGGGGATTGGGTTCAGTTCATTTTCTAGAGATACCCAGTCTTTGAGGTTCTGGTGGCAGTGCCAATCGATAATCCTAGTGATATGTGAAGCATGATAGTACTTTCTACAGTCGCTTAGGCCCATTCCACCATTTTCTTCAGGTCTGGTTATAAGATCAAACTTGATCCGTGGGCGTTTATGTGCCCATACAAAATTGAGTTGGATCGATTGTAGTTTCTTAAAAAAACGTTGTGGTATCTTTATGGGTAGGGTTCTGAAAAGGTAAAGAATTCTGTGTAATATGGACATTTTACAAATGGCAGCTCTACCAAACCAGGAAAAGTTTTTTGTGTGCCAAAATAATAATTCTTTTCCTATAGTTTTCAAAAGGGGTGGGAGAGTTGGGGGGTCAGCTCAACACCCAAATACTTGAGGGCCGAGGCCTCCCATTTGAAGGGGCTGTGAAGTTGTGCGTCCTTACATATTTTTGTGGGTAGAGTGACATTCATTGCCTCTGATTTTGCATAGTTGATTTTCAAATAGGAATATATCCATAGAGGGAGAATTCCTTTAATAATGTGGGGATCGAAGTGAAAGGTTTAGTTAAGAAAAATAATAAATCATCAGCATAAGCTGCTAAATTCTGTATTAGCAATCTTAAATCCCTGGATATCTTGAGTAGCCATTATCCTCCTAATGAAGGGTTCAAGTGATAAGATAAAAAGGAGTTGGGGAAGTGGGCAGCCTTGCCTAGTGCCGTTGGTAATGGTTACCTTATCAGATAGAGAGCCATTAATTCTTAATTTAGCTGAAGGGTGCTTAAATAATGCAGATATCCATGCCATCATATGTGAGCTTAGGCCAACGTACCGACATGTTGCCAGCATGAAGTCCCACGCTACTCGATCGAAGGCCTTCTCCGCGTCCGTAGACAGGAGAAGTCGCTCAATCTTTTGCATTCTGGCCACATAGATTAAGTTCAGTGATTTTGTGACGTTAAGTGAAGTGAAATTGGTCTGTAGCTGGGGCATTGCGTAGGGTCTTTATTCGGCTTAGGTATGACAGTTATGTGTGCCAAAAGAAATGTCGGAGGGACTTCTCTGGGTGTGGAAAAGGAGTTTAATGCTTTTGTCAGGGGACTAGTCAATATGTCCATGAAGGTTTTATAGTAGATGGACGTAAAGCCATCTGGGCCAGGGCTTTTCCCCATCTTTAAATCTTTGATCGCTAATTGTATTTCGAAATTGTCAATGGGTTGTTCCAGAGCCTCGATGTCTGCTTCTGATAGTTTAGGGAGTCTAGAGGATTTTAGATAGTCTTGAATAATTTGTGACCTGTTTCCCTGCATCTCTGCTGGTTTATGTGGAGCGGGTATATTGTAGAGGTTAGAATAATAGTCATGAAAGTGTTGGGCGATCAGCTCATCAGTCAAGTCCAAAGTCCCTTTTTATTTTGTATGCCTAGGATTTTATTATGATGTCGGGGTCCTCTCAGAGCCCTAGCTAGAAATTTGCCTCTTTTGTCTCCATATTCATAATATATTTTTTTCCTAAAAAATAGGAAGCGTTTAGTTGTAGCGCCTACTATTTGCTGTAGGGTTTTCCTGGTTTCGAGTAGTTCAGTCGTTGTTCGTGTTGTCAGTGATTGTTTATGTTGGGATTCCCAGTTTGAGATTTTATCTGTCAGTTTTGTGATTTCTTTTTCCCTGTCTCTCTTTTTCGCTGAGCCCCCATCCTCATTAATTCCCCCCTGACAGAGCACTTATGGGCCTCCCATATCATCAGGGGGTCAATCTCTGGAGTTTAATTTTGAGTGAAAAACTCATTCAAATGTGATGTGATTTTTGGTAACAACAAATGGTCTGTCAGAAGTGAGGAATTCAGTCTCCAGTTTGGAGCCCTAGTAGAGGAGGTAATTGAATCCAGCAAAAACGAGACAGGAGCATGGTCAGATATGGATTGGATGCCAATGTTAGCTTCTGTGTCTGTCTGTGTGTAGATCCCTGCGTGATATGAAGATATAGTCTATCCGGGAGTATCTTGCAAGTGGGGCAGAGTAGAAGGTAAAATCTCTATCGTCTGGATGCATATATCGCCATGTGTCAATAAGATGCAAAGAATTCAGCAGTGATTTTAAGCTTTTCAAAATTCGGTAGGTTATGTATGATTTGCCAGAAGATGTATCTGTCAAAGCATTTAAGGGGAGATTGAAATCTCCTCTCAGAATTATATGGCCCGAGCAGAAACCCTCAAGCTCCTTTACCATGCGTCTACAGAAGGTTAAGTGTGGTGCATTTGGAAAGTAGACATTAGCTAAGGTTGTTGGAATACCGTTATGTTTTCCTTTGATTAAAAGATATCTTCCTTCTGGGTCAGCCAATCTGTCGGTCAGTTCAAAGTTGGCATCTTTGCCAATCAGTATTGTGACCCCTTTAGATTTAGTCAAGATATTTGTGGCATGGTGTGCCTCAATAAAATAAGAATCAGTGAGCCTGGGTATGCTGTGTGTTTTAAAGTGTGTCTCTTGTAAAAATGCGAAATGAGGCCTACCTTTCTTTAATTCTCTTAAGAGGGTCAAACGCTTCTCTGGTACATTCAAGCCTCTGATGTTATGAGACACTACTGTAAGATTACGACCCATCGAAGAGTACACCATTGTACAACCATAGACAGATCCAGAGAACTGTGTCCTGTGAACAACACTAGTCAAGTAGAACGTGAGTACAGGTGAATATATCTCCGATAAACGTTTGTATGAGAACAAGCAGCCACTACTAAGAAAGGAAAGTATAGAAAGATGGAGAATAGCAGCAAGAAGAAAGTGAGTCATCAATCTTTTACCTTTTAAATAGATATACTATGGTTATGGTCTTATGTAGTGCACTCTCCTGTGGCCAAGGTCACAAAGGGAGGCACTTTGTGGGGGAAGTGGGAGGTACTGACCGATATGGATATCGCTGGGCAAAAAAGCACGCTACTCCGCAAGGGAAGTAAACTCACCTAATGGGGATAAGAGGCCCTCAGCCTCGTCATGAAGCCAATGATTGGGTTAAAATCGAATCATTCTGCATCGTAATGTGAAGAATATGAGATGCAAAAACAACCACATTATTAAGTTACATAATAGGTAGGGGATACTATTGGCAGTAGAGGGTGACCTTATTCCTGTCTCTTAACCTCATCGGTGTCAGGCTTTCTGAGACATAACCACAACATTGGGGTGCCCATGCCTTCCATACTATATATCCTTATTATGGGAACACTACTAACAACCGTAACCTATATATGAGAGAAAAAATAACATTCTAAACCAGTGTTTCTGATATAGGCATAACCAACATCAACTGTGTGTTGAAATTCTGAACTGATGATCCTGTAAAGTAAAGAAACGTTAGATGTAACCCTGAGATCAGTAGGTAATCACTTATTACCATGGATTAACATAGGTCCAACAATGAGACGGTCCTGTTTCCCAATCTCATCCAATTCTGTCTTTCAGGATCATAACCGCAATAATAAGGTGCATACTCCATCTACATCTCGTACTCCAGGCGGTGTAGGGGAGATAGCCCATAACACGTCCTGCAGAGTCCAGAATGTAAGTTTTGTACCTGTCGAGGTTTAAAGCAAATTCCTCTATTTGCTGAGTATGGGGAGAGTTGCACAAGTTCAGTCCCCATACTGGGGTTAGGGTACCCTATTTCTTGATCAAAATTGAATGAACACGTAGAAAAAAGCGATCAAGTGATCAAAAATCCAGTTGCTGTAAAGAGAATACAGTGTACACCGCATTAAAAATGTCAGTTAGTACATTTAAAGTGAAGAGACATATCATGCTCTAGGTATCATCCAGGATTCCTGACCGGTGTGATCTGGGGGTGCCGGAAAGTGAACCTCCCTGTCTACCCTGCTTCATCTTCTTAGCTTGGTGCTTGTCAGGGGATGCAAGCGGTGAGCAGGGGGGACTTCTGTTCAGAGGAGGAAGAAGAAATTCTCGGTACCAGTCCGGGAGTTCGACCAGACCTAGTTGTAAGGAGTTGCAAAACTCTGGAAGGTCCTCTGATGAGCGTAAAGAGTATTGTCTGCCATTGTGCGTCACAAGTAGGGCGAACGGGAAGCACCACGTATATCGTAGGTCTTTCTCGCAGAGCTTGTCTAAGAGGGGTCGCAGAGCCCTGCGATTTTTCAAAGTTATTTGAGACAAGTCCTAGAAGAGCATCATCACCTCTCCATTAAACACAATTTGATCATTGGGGCGCGCCTTTTGCATAATGTCTTCCTTCAGTGTAAAACTCTGTAAACAACATATAATATCACATGTAGGCATGTTGTCTGAACCTCGTGCTCCCAGGGCCCTATGTGCTCTCACAAATTCAATGGCAGTATCTTCAGGCCATTCCAGAAGGCTATTAAATACTCTTTGAAGGGCTGGGATGATTTGATTGTTGTCTACAGTTTCGGGGATCCTTCGGACCTGTATATTACTCCTCCTCCCCCTATTATCAAGGTCCTCCAAGTGTCTGTTCATTTCTATGAAATGGTTAGAGTGTGAAGAATTGACTTTTTCAAGCCTGCAAATAGCTCTCTCCCTCTGTTTTCCAGCTGCCTCAGCCGAGGCCATTTTCTCAGTGAGCACCAGCAAGTTAGATTTGAGGTCAGTTATTGCTGCTGAGCATGTGGACTTAATGTCTGCTGTGAATATGGACATGTCTGCATAAGTGAGGGGGTGATTAGAATCTGAAAGTCCCCTACCGTTGTCCTCCGCAGCAGACTGTGAATCTTCACTGAAGTCCTCCTCTGTGTGTGTCGGCGCCATCTTAGCTCCGGCCATGTTGCTCCGGGACTGAGACTGATTCCAGAAAATTTCAGAGATATTCCTGCCCCGTGAAGCCGTCGCCAAATGGCGGGATCAGGTGTGTGGTGTCCGGTTGTTCTGCTTATTATCAGGAGCGAAGATGCAGAATGACGGGCTTGAGGCTGCGGGTCCTCTGGAGCTCCTCTAGCAAGCAGCCATATCCGCTGAGCGCCAAGTCATGCCCATGCCCATGCCCATCATTCTTAACTATGGAGCACAGCATAAAAAAATAGAAAAGTTGTTTAAAAAGCACTGGCCCATTCTTATTTCAGACAGGCACCTTAAACACATACTACCAGTTAATCCAAAGTTTACAGACCCCACTTTAAGGGATAAGATTGCTAAGAATGTAGTAGACCCCCCAAAAGTACCAGATTTTACCTTCTTCTCAGGAAAGGTTTTTTTTTTCCGTGCAATCAATGTTATGCATGTATCAGAACTAAGAGAAAGAACATCAAAAAAGATAAGTTTGTAGCTACTGCTACAGGAAGAGAGTACCAGATAAGAGATTACATTACATGTAGGATGGAGGGTGTCGTTTATGTCCTCCAGTGCCCCTGTCAAATTCAGTACATTGGTCATACCAAACGACCAATGTGGATAAGAATCCAGGAACATGTGCAAATCATTATAAAAGGTTACCCTAAGCACAGTATTTCTAAACATTATGCAATATATCATAATAAAGACCCCTCCTCCCTCCTTTATTGGGGGGAATAGCAAAATGCCATCCACAATGGAGAGGTACTAATAAGGTCAAATCCCTTAGCCAACGTGAGTCGTTCAGGATACATGAGATGAATACTTTTTATCCCTCAGGGCTAGGGATGAGCTTCATGTTCGAGTCGAACCCATGTTCGACTCGAACATCGTCTGTTCATCCGTTTGCCGAATTGCGAACATTATGGGCCGTTCGCGCCAAATTTGTGTGGCGTGTCACGGCCCATAAATCACTGCGGCATCGCAGTGAATTGCTGGCTGATGATTGGCCAAGCATGCACCCGCATGCTTGGCCAATCACAGCGCCATCTGAACAGAGAGCCGTAATTGGCCAAAGCCAAGAAGGCTTTGGCCAATTATGGCTCAGGGGATTTAGTACACGCCCCACACTATGTGTGTTCCGGCGTTGAATAAGATAGACAGAGAGACAGTGTCATTTGATTTAAGTTAGATAGATTATGCAGGACAGTCAGTGAGTTAGCTGCACTCACAGTGTATTGTGCATATATATGCATCCCAGGTATTGTATATATATATATATATATATATATATATATATATATATATATATATACACACTGTATTCAGTTTAGCTAGATCCGTTCCTGTTATCTTCCTACTGACAGGCAGGCTTGTCTTGTTACAGTATTTACAGCTACCTGAAAAAAATTGCTGGTGTTCTTTTGATCCTATCAGTACCACAGTCAGGCAGCTAGACTATTTACAGTTAGTGTAGTGCATCCTCCTCACAGTGTTCAGTTAAAGCTACAAGAAAGTTTAGTGTGACCTCTGCACAGTGTTCATCTAAAACTACAAGTTAGTGTAGTGCGTCCTCCTCACAGTGTTCAGTTAAAGCTACAAGTTAGTTTAGTGTGACCTCTGCACAGTGTTAAGCTAAAGCTACAAGTTAGGGTAGTGCGTCCTCCTCACAGTGTTCAGCTAATGCTACAAGTTAGTGTAGTGTGTCCTCCTCACAGTATTCAGCTAAAACTACAAGTTAGTGTAGTGTGACCTCTGCACAGTGTTTAGCTAAAGCTACCTGTAGAAAGTTGGTGGTGTTTTCCTGATCCTATCACTACCGCAGGCAGCTAAATAAGCTACAAGTTAGTTTTTTGTGAGCTGTGCACAGTGTTCACCTAAAGCTACCTGTAGAAGGTTGGTGGTGTTTTCCTGATCCTATCACTACCGCAGGCAGCTAAATAAGCTACAAGTTAATGTAGTGCGTCCTCCTCACAGTGTTCAGCTAAAACTACAAGTTAGTGTAGTGCACAGTGTTCAGCTAAAGCTACAAGTTAGGGTAGTGCATCCTCTGAACAGTGTTCAGCTAAAACTACAAGTTAGTGTAGTGCGACCTCTGCACAGTGTTCAGCTAAAGCTACAAGTTAGTGTAGTGCGTCCTCTGAACAGTGTTCAGCTAAAACTACAAGTTAGTGTAGTGCGACCTCTGCACAGTGTTCAGCTAAAGCTACAAGTTAGTGCAGTGCGTCCTCCTCACAGTGTTCAGCTAAAACTACAAATTAGTGTAGTGCGACCTCTGCACAGTGTTCAGCTAAAGCTACAAGTTAGTGTAGTGCGAGCTCTGCACAGTGTTCAGCTAAAGCTACCTGTAGAAGGTTGGTGGTGTTTTCCTGATCTTATCACTACCGCAGGCAGCTAAATAAGTTACAAGTTATTTTTTTGCAAGCTCTCCACAGTGTTCACCTAAAGCTACCTGTAGAAGGTTGGTGGTGTTTTCCTGATCCTATCACTACTGCAGGCAGCTAAATAAGCTACAAGTTAGTGTAATGCGTCCTCCACACAGTGTTCAGCTAAAACTACAAGTTAGTGTAGTGCACAGTGTTCAGCTAAACTACAAGTTAGGGTAGTTGCGTCCTCCTCACAGTGGTCAGCTAAAACTACAAGTTAGTGTAGTGCGACCTCTGCACAGAGTTCAGCTAAAGCTACAAGTTAGTGTAGTGCGTCCTCTGAACAGTGTTCAGCTAAAACTACAAGTTAGTGTAGTGGGCCTCTGCACAGTGTTCAGCTAAAGCTACCTGTAGAAGGTTGGTGGTGTTTTTCTGATCCTATCTCTACCACAGGCAGCTAAATAAGCTACAAGTTAGTTTTTTGCGAGCTCTGCACAGTGTACAGCTAAAGCTACCTGTAGAAGGTTGGTGGTGTTTTCCTGATCCTATCACTACCGCGGGCAGCTAAATAAGCTACAAGTTAGTTTTTTGCGAGCTCTGCACAGTGTTCACCTAAAGCTACCTGTGGAAGGTTGGTGGTGTTTTCCTGATCCTATCACTACCGCAGGCAGCTACAGTAAATAAGCTACAAGTTATTTTTTTGCGAGCTCTGCACAGTGTTCACCTAAAGCTACCTGTAGAAGGTTGGTGGTGTTTTCCTGATCCTATCACTACCGCAGGCAGCTAAATAAGCTACAAGTTAGTGTAGTGGGAGCTCTGCACAGTGTTCAGCTAAAGCTACCTGTAGAAGGTTGATGGTGTTTTCCTGATCCAATCACTACCGCAGGTAGCTAAATAAGCTACAAGTTATTTTTTTGTGAGCTCTGCACAGTGTTCACCTAAAGCTACCTGTAGAAGGTTGGTGGTGTTTTTCTGATCCTATCACTACCGCAGGCAGCTAAATAAGCTACAAGTTAGTTTTTTGCGAGCTCTGCACAGTGTTCACCTAAAGCAACCTGTAGAAGGTTGGTGGTGTTTTCCTGATCCTATCACTACCGCAGGCAGCTAAATAAGCTACAAGTTAGTTTTCTGCGAGCTCTGCACAGTGTTCAGCTAAAGCTACCTGTAGATGGCCAACAAGGAGAGGCAGACAGTCACAAGCCAATAAAAGAGGGCAAGCAGGCTCTGTGTCTAGAGGCAACAGTGCTGGTTGTGAAGACGGTGCATCCTCATCAGCACGTGGTCGTGGGACACGCTTGGCCTTTTTTTCGGCAGCTGGCCATGTTGAGCCTCAACATGCAGAAGACTTGGTCGAGTGGATGACCAAGCCGTTCTCATCCTCCTCATCCTCTCTCTCCCATGCTCAGGGTACTTTGTCTGGCAAAGCAGCTGCCAACGCGGCCTCTTCCCTCAGCTCAATGGCATCAGTGACTCCTTCCCTAGCCCCACCATGTCCTCCTGAGGAGTCCCTCGAACTGTTTGACCACAGTGTTGGGTACATGCTCCAGGAGGATGCCCAGCGTTTAGAAGGCTCTGATGATGATACTGAGCTAGATGAAGGCAGTAACATGAGCACGGACAGAGGGGGTGCCCAAGAAGGACAGCAATCTGGCAGTCATGCTCCCCCTGCTGCAGCATACTGCCAGGTTTGCTCCAGTGATGAGGAGGGAGGGGATGATGAGGTCCCTGACTCAACGTGGGTGCCTGATAGGAGAGGGGAGGAGGAGGAGGCACATCACCAACGAGGCAGGATGCCCTCCAGGGGCCAGCCTAAGGGCAGCACACTGACTGCATCACACCCCAAAGCTCTGTATTTGCAGGGCGCTGCTGTCTCTGTGCGTTATTCCAAAAGTTCTTTGGTGTGGGCCTTTTTCGAGACGAGTGCATCAGATCGCACTGCTGCCATTTGCAACATATGTCTCAAACGTATCTCGCGTGGCCAAAACATCTCCCGCTTGGGCACCACATGCTTGACCAGACATATGTTGACCTGTCATGCAGTTCGTTGGCAAGCGTTTCTAAAAGACCCACACCAAAGAACAAAGAGGACCTCTCCTTGCTCCTCATCAGCTGAGATCTCCAACCCCACTATACCTTCAGTCCTCTCTGAGACCTGCACTGAGAGGAATGAAGGTGTAGAATTAGATGTGTCACAGCCAAGTACTTGTGGGCAATCTGCTTTTGGTACACCAACGTCAGATTGTACCAGGCAAATTTCCCTGCCCCAGGTGCTGCACCTCCGAAAGAAGTTCGCTCCCAGCCATCCACATGCCCAGCGGTTGAATTCTAGCTTGGCAAACTTACTAGCACTTTAACTGCTGCCTTTTCAGTTGGTAGACTCTGCCCCCTTCCGTGAGTTTGTGGAATGTGCAGTTCCTCAGTGGCAGGTATCCAAACGCCACCTTTTCTAACGGAAGGCGATTCCGGCTCTCTACCAGCATGTGGAAGGCAATGTCAATGCCTCGCTGGCCAGGGTGGTCAGCGATAAGGTGCATATTACCGCTGACTCATGGTCCAGCGAGCATGGACAGGGATGTTACCTAAGTTTCACCGCGCATTGGGTGACTCTGCTGGCAGCTGGGAAGGATGCAGGACAAGGTGCAGTAGTGTTGGAGGTTGTTCCGCCACCACGCCTCCAACATGCCACTACTAATGATTGTGACACACCCCTCTCCTCCACCCCCTCCTCTTCTTCTTCCTCCATGGCCTCTTCCTGTGCTTGGTCCTCGGAACCAGCGGTGCTCCATAACCATTCAAGGGGCTACGCAAGTATGCAGGCCAAAAGATGCTATGCGGTGCTTGAGCTGGTGTGCTTGGGGGACAGGAGCCACACTGGGGCAGAGGTTCTGTCAGCTCTGCAGGGGCAGGTTCAGAGGTGGTTGACGCCACGCCAACTTAAGCCAGGAATGGTGGTTTGCAACAATGGCACCAACCTCCTCTCTGCCCTCTGACAGGGACAAATGACCCATGTGCCCTGTTTGGCTCACATCCTTAACTTGGTGGTGCAGCGGTTCTTGGGCAGGTACCCGGGCTCACAGGATGTCCTGAGGCAGGCCAGGAAAGTCTGTGTGCATTTCCGCCGGTCATATAATGCCAGTGCTAGGCTGGCAGACCTCCAAAAGGAGTTTAACCTGCCCAAGAACCGCCCAATCTGTGACATGTCCACCAGGTGGAACTCAACGTTGGCCATGCTGCAGCGGCTGCACACGCAGCAGAGGGCCATCAATGAGTACCTGTGTGACTATGGCACCAGGACAGGGTCAGGGGAGCTTGTTTTTTTTCCCCACGCCAGTGGGCCATGATCAGGGATGCATGCACTGTCCTGTCACCATTTGAGGAGGCCACGAGGATGGTGAGCAGTGACAGTGCATGCATCAGTGACACTGTCCCCCTTGTCCACCTGTTGGAGCACACGCTGCATGGAATAATGGACAAGGCACTTGAGGCAGAACAGAGGCAGGAAGAGGAGGACTTCCTTAGCTCTCAAGGCCCCCTTTATCCAGACAGTGTCCCTGTGTGCCCGCCGATCACACAGGAAGAGGACGAGGAGGATTGTGTCAGTATGGAGGTGGAGCCTGGCACTCAGCATCAGCAGCAGTCTTTAAGGGATCAGTCCCAAGAAATACATGGACTTGTACGTGGTTGGGAGGAGGTGGCTGCAGACCATGTCATCCTTAGTGACCCAGAGGACTCCGGACCGAATGCCTCAGCAAACCTACGCTGCATGGCCTCCTTGATCCTGCAAAGCCTGCATAAGGATCCTCGTATTCGTGGTATCAAGGAGAAGGACCAATACTGGCTGGCAACCCTCCTTGATCCACGTTACAAGGGTAAAGCTGCGGACCTTATCTTGCTGTCGCAGAGGGAGCAGAGGATGAAACATCTTCGGGAGGCCTTGCAGAAAGGTCTGTGCAACGTGTTCCCAGAGACTGGGAGGTTACAAACTCCTGTTTCTGGTCAACGTGTTGCTGAGGCTTCGGTCAGTCAAAGAAGGAGCGGTGGAGAAGGTGGCCGTCTGACCGATGCGTTCAGACAATTTTTTAGTCCGCAGCCCCAAGGTATGATCGGTTCCAGCAACCATCACCAACGTCTGTTTTACATGGTGCAGGAATACCTAGAGGCAAGATCGGACTTGGACACCTTTCCCACTGAAAATCCTCTGGGTTACTGGGTCTTGAGGATGGATCACTGGCCAGAGCTTGCACAGTATGCAATTGAGCTACTGGCCTGTCCTGCATTCAGCGTTCTTTCGGAACGCACATTCAGTGCTGCTGGAGGCTTTGTAACCAATCACAAGGTGCGTCTGTCCATCGACTCGGTCGATCGACTGACCTTCATAAAAATGAATCACTCTTGGATCACCACCAGCTACCAAGCACCTGATGCTGATGTAACCAAATATTTTTTTTGAAATCTCAGAGTGACTATCCTGAGTAATTATCCTCTTCCTCCTCAATGATCATGCTGATGGCTTGTAAGAACATTTTTGGTTCTGGGCGCCGCCACCACCACCAAAGGCCCATTTTTTTGCCCCTGTTTAACAGGGCGTGTAATTACAATTTTTGCTGCAATACTTTGCAGCAGGGCTCGTTCCTGCGTTCCAACTAGAGTATCTGTGAGGGGTTGCAGTGTTGTGGCACCAGCACCAGTGCCTAAGGCCCAATTTTTCAGCCACTGTTCAACAGGGGCATGTAATTACAATTCTTGATCTAATATTTCACAGCAGGGCCCTGAGAGGGCTTACAGTGTTGTGGCCACAACAACATCTAAGGCCCAAATTTCTGTATATAAGGCAGGCCCCTACTTTCAAACATCCAACTTACAAACTACTCCTACTTGCAAACGGAAGGAGACAACAGGAAGTGAGATAAAATCTACCCCTAGGAAGGGAAATTCTCTCCTGTAAGAGTTAATATGGGAAAAACATTTCTCCTTTCCATTGATGCTTTATCACCAATCCTTGTTTCACAAAAAAACCCAAATTTTCAAAAAACATTTGTCATTGGGACAAAAAGTGAGGTGAAATCTTCTGAAGAGGAGCACAGACAACAAAACAAATGTCACAGGGGTGATAACCCTTCCCTATGTTTTCCAAAAAGCTTAAAATAGATTTTTTTGGCTGAAGCTAAACACGTTAAAAATGTACCAGTTCAAAATTACAAACAGATTCTACTTAACAACAAACCTACAGTCCCTGTCTTGTTTGCACTGCCTGTATACTGCTGTTCAGAGTACAGAGCCTGTATACTGCTGTTTCCTTTTTTAATTTGGGTGCGGGGTTCCCCTTAATATCCATACAAGACCCAAAGGGCCTGGTAATGGACTGAGGGGTAACCATGCCGTTTGTCTCACTGATTTTCATCCATATTGCCAGGACCCGACATTACATTAAAGCCGCAAGCAGTTTTAAATGACTTTTTTTCCTTTAAAAATGACATTTTGTGCAGGAACTGTTCTAAGCACGGGAAACACGCGACACTTTACAGGCATACTATAGACACCCCCCAAGTACAAGATTTAAAGGAATATTTCACTTTTTTTTAACTTTAAGCATCATTAAAATCACTGCTCCCAAAAAATGGCCGTTTTTAAAAGTTTTTTTTGCATTGATACATGTCCCCTGGGGCAGGACCCGGGTCCCCAAACCCTTTTTAGGACAATACCATGCAAATTAGCCTTTAAAATGAGCACTTTTGATTTTGAACGTTCGAGTCCCATTGACGTCAATGGGGTTCTAACGTTCGTGCAAATTTTCGGTCCGTTCGCAGGTTCTGGTGCAAACCGAACCGGGGGGGTTTTCGGCTCATCCCTACTCAGGGCATATTATTGAATTCAATATTAATTGCTGCATAAATTATTTCTAAAGTCATATTTCTATGCATATTTCTATCCTTAATTTTTAATTTATAATTTTTTATATATTTTTCATATATATTTCTTATTATTTATTAATTATTATCGAGATTCATGATTATTTTATTAAGATTGGGATCATATTTGATAATTGGTTCCTTTCATTTTAATACATTTGGGACCTTTTGCTTAATTGTACTGTTTATCGGATGCTGGGGTTCTTCCCATATAGGTATTGTGAATGACCTCTGTGGAGATCGCCATAATTAACCACTTCAATACAGAGCATTTTCATCCCCTTCCTGCCCAGACCAATTTTTAGTTTTCATTGCTGTCGCACTTTGAATGACAGTTGCGCGGTCATGCAACACTGTACCCAAATGAAATGTTTATGTTTTTTTCCCCACAAATAGAGCTTTCTTTTGGTTGTATTTGATCACCTGTGCGGTTTTTATTTTTTGCACTATAAACAAAAGAAGAGCGACAATTTTGAAAAAAACACAATATTTTTTACTTTTTGCTATAATAAATATCCCAATTTAAAAAAAAAAAATGTTTTCCTCAGTTTAGGCCGATATGTAGTCTTCTACATATTTTTTGTAAAAAAATTGCAATAAGCGTATATTGATTGGTTTGCGCAAAAGTTATAGTGTCTACACTATACGGGATAGATTTATGGCATTTTTATTCATTTTTTTTTTACTAGTTATGGCGGCGATCTGCGTTTTTTTTCATGACTGTGATGTTGCGATGGGCGTATCAGACACTTTAGACACATTTTAGGGACCATTCACATTTATACAGCGATCAGTGCTATGAAATTGCACTGATTACTGTGTAAATGTGCCTGGCAGGGAAGGGGTGATCGAGGGGTTAATTATGTTTCCTAGGGAGTGATTCTAACTGTAGGGAGTGGGGACACACAAGTGGAGGAGACCGATCAGTGTTCCTCTGTACTGAGAACACACCTCTCACCTGACAGGATGTGGACCTGTGTGTTTACACACACAGATCCACAGTCCTGCTGTGTTCACAGGCAATCGCGGGTGCCCCGCTGACATCTCGGCCGCCGGGCAAGTGCACCAGGTCCAGACAAATGCAGCGGTTGCGTGCGCTCCCCCAGACAGCTGGGAAGCTGAGGACGTCACATAACGCCCGCCCAGGATGGGAGATCCCTCCTGCGGACGTCATATGACTATAGGCGGGTAATGAAGTTGTTAAAAATTTTTACTTATTTTTTATTATCATTTTTTGCATAGTTACTTTTTGCTGATTTATATCCTTAATTCAGTGCAAATGTTTTCTCATACTGAGCTATCAAATGCAGTATATTTATTCACTGTTTATGCTGCATTAAATGCATTAATTGCATTAAAGATGTATGTTATAATGTTAACTCCATTAAGGGTTCCACCTCTATATGCTAATAATATGTCCTCATTTTCGGCCATTTTCTTAAAGCCCTGTAGTTTTATTATAGTCCGTAAATGGAAATGGTCACAAACCAGTGACTTCCGTTTTTTTTAACCGGACGTGCATCATAATAGCGCGCTGTTTACATCGTGTTGTAATGACACGCGGAAGCGCTATTGCACGTGTGCAGGCGTTTTGAACGCCACAGCTGTTCACAACCAAGGTAATCACTTTTATTCACACTGTACCCTATATATTGGTCCTGCCACAGCCGCTTAGCATCTCCTCTAGATGAAGCCACATGGGGGGTGGCAAAACTAGTATAGGTGGAGCCTGGCAGTGGACTGATCGACATTGAGTGAGACTGTTCTGATTTGCTTTTTCCTATGCTTTTAATTGTTTTTATAAATGTGAGTTTATTGCTAGCTGGGGTGAAGAGGTTTCATTATTTAACCCCTCGGATACTGCACTATAGGAGGCACTTTTTCTTGTTCTTTCATATGTATTTCTACATCTACTTGTCTTAAACGTGAAAGCAGCACAGTGGATGGAACTTATGCTGGCCATCAATCGTGTTGTTTGAGCATATTAAAGATTACAGAGGATTCCTTGAAGAGTTTATTGGCATTAAGTACAAAGGCCTTTTTGACCTCTTGGAGTCGCATAAAGGAGGTAAGCGGCCATTGCATGTGGTGGTGGGAGCACTCAGCATAAAGAGTTTTTTTAGAAGAAATATCACTGTGAAGGATTCTCCATTCATTGATTATTGGACTTTTTGCAGTTTCTACTGCATTATTGTATTTTTTTGCACATTATACTGCATTATTGGACTTATTGCACCTTATACTGCTTAACTATATCTTTTTCACACTATACTGCATTATTGTATTTTTTTTGAATATTTGCATTATCAGTAGAAGTTTCTTTGGCATAATAATTATTTGCAGTGCTGTCACACTTTTTTCATTTTCTATGGTCACTAGTGGGAGCGCATTAGTGATAGCTGCAGCAAATTTCAAATACTAAACTTTTTTATTGTCATTAATCAAAATCTTCACATATGGGCGTGCCGCTATTTTACTTTTAAACCCCCAAAAATGCTTTAAATATATTAATAGTAAAAAGGTCAGGTCTGAGCATGTAGGCCCTTTAGAAAATAATCTAGAGTGGGTGACTGGGGTCAAAGAGAAGGCAAATTTATTTAAAAAATCCCCACCTGCTTCAACATGGGGACAGGATGCTTTGCCGAGGTATCCCCCATGTTGAGGGCATGTAGCTTGGTATGCTTCAGGAAGGGAAGGGGGAGCATACTCACCACAGCCTTTTTTGGCCATCAAGGCTATATGCTTGGATAAGTGCCTGGTATGGATTTTGAAGGGGACCTTTTTTGTTTTTTTGTTTATCTTTTTGCATGGGGTGCCCTTAAAATTTATGTAGGACCTAAAGAGTCTTTGTTTAAATTATCCTGACTCAATTGCTTGGGGCTGGTGACATCAACATGATCCTCAACTCCCGCTGAACCGGTTAATGTTAAGACATGTGTCCAAAATTGTGTTTAGGCCAAACCTTAAGCCCATCCCTATCATATAACATTTAAGGTTTGAAAGGGGTGAAATATATTCTTTGAAGCCTACCCCATTTTATTCCCCTCCCCAACAGCACCCCAACTCTCCTCCTCATATTCCTCCTTGGCCTCCTGCCCGCCTCTTCCTATTGCTTTAGTGACTCCAGTTTGCAGTCTATCATACTTTGCAGTGTGTACTCCAGGAGGAATATGAGAGGAATTGCATACCTAATCCCTGCTTTTCATGGCTCACTATTTTAGTAGACTCTTCAAAAGGTTGCAAAATGCTGCACATGTAAGGGTACAAAGTACCTTTCGTTGTTTTTTGCCCTGTTTCATTGTGCCTTTACTTGCTGTTTATTTCTTGTTATTGTAACAACTTGAAAAATGCTGGAGGCACTCCTGTCACAAATGACAGTTCATGGCCATATTTTGTCACTGACATCACTGTCAATGACATTACAGACACAGGGCCAGGGAACCTACATGATGTAATTGACAAGAACTGTCATGAACTGTCATTTGCAGTTGGAGTATTGGTGGGAGAGGATATGCTGCATGGCTCATCATGCTTGTAGCTTTTTGAGGACACCATTTTTCATGATCGACATGATCTATATCACTGGGTGACATAATTGACACTGGATTTATGTTGTGGAACATTGTTTTTTTAGTAAAAGGACTGTTTCTAAAGGTATAGGTGTTTTTACTATTACTATTTTACTTAAAAGGGCATACCCCTTTCTCATTAATGTAGGGAGGATATCCTCCCCATAAGATCCCCCCATGCACTGGGCAAAGGATGTGGAGTTGAGTCCTTGCCATCATTAATATGGGGACGAGTTCTCTGGTAGGCTCCTTACCTTGTGCCACTAAATAAATGACTTCTGGTTGCAGCAGCTGGAGATTCAAGTGAGTGGATGAACTGGCCAAATCTGGCCATTTGTTTCCCCTTTTCAGTAACCTGCAAACAGTTTGGGTTCAGGTCAAACTCATGGTCCACTGAAACCCAATGCTCATCACTATTAACCAACATTGAGTTCCATGGCTTAGTAGTCACTAGAAATGTTTCTTATGTATTTGAATTTCCGAATTACAATATTACCAAATTTTAACAAATCCCAAATAACGAAAAAAAAATTGGCCGAAATTCGAATTCAAATAGTTTTCAAATCATTTGTGAATCATTTTCGAATACTTTCGAATTTGAATAGTTTATAGATAGGAATTCGAATCATTTTCCAATTTCCAAAGAGGATAAAATACAATAGAAAATAAAGGAATAGAATAGAAAAAAATAAATAATACACTAGAAAAGAATATAACGGAAAATAAAATAATAGAATATAATAGAGAACAAAATAGAATAGAAAATAAAAGAACAGAATAGCCTAGAATATAATAGAAACAAATAGAATAGAATAACATAGTAAGAATATAACCATCTTTTGAAATTCAAATTTCAAATAGAATACATTTGAATTTGCATACATAATATTAGAATAGAATAGAAAAGAATAGAAATAATATAGCAATTTCCCAAAATTCAAATAGAATCAATTTGATTTGAATAGAATAGAAAATAACAGATTCAATTAGAATTGAATAGAAAATAACAGAATAGTATAAAAAAAACAGAATGGAATTGACTAGAATAGAAAGAATATATATATATACATAAGAAAAGAATAGAACATAAAATAATAGAATAGAAAAGACTATAATAGAATAGGAAAGAATAGAATTAAAAAATCAAGAGAATAGAATAGAAAGAATATAACCATTTCTCAAAATTCAAATAGAATCAATTTGAATTTGAAAAGTTTAGAATAGAATAGAAAGAATATAACCATTTTCCAAAATTCGATTTTCGAATAAAATAAATTTGAATTTGAATAGAATAGAATAGAATAGGAAAGAATAGCACAAAAAATAAAATAATAGAACAGAAAAGAATAGCATAGAATAAACAAATTAAAAAAAAAGTATAATTAAAAAGAAAAGGAATAGATTAGAATAGGAAGATGGGTATAGTTATTCTATTCTATTTTATTCTAAGCTGTTGTTGTTTTTTTCTATACTATTCTGTTATTTTCTATTCTACTCTATTCTTTTCTATTCTATTCAAATTCAGATTGATTCTATTTGACTTTTGGAAAATGGTTATATTACTTCTATTCTATTCTATTGTTTTTTTTAAATCTATTCTTTCCTATTCTGTTTGCATTTCAGAAGATGGTAATATTCTATTCCTTTCTATTCAATTCCATTCAATTATGTTCTTTTATTTTCTATACTATTTTGTTCCTTATACTCTGTTATATTATATTCTTTTTTATTTTCTGTTGTATTCTTTTCTATTCTATTTTGTCTATTCTATTCCTTTTTTTCTATTCTATTTTATTCTCTTTGGAAACTGGAAAACTATTCGAATTCAAAACATTTTCGAATTCCAAAACTTTTTGAATTTGAAAATTAAATTTAAAAAATATTCAAAATTGAATAAAAAACTTTTTGAATCGATTCGAATTTGAATCAATTTGAAAATGAAAAAACAAAATGAATTCTGAAAATGAATTAAACAAATGAAACACATTTAACTAAACAAATTTATGTAAATAACAAATCTAAACAAAATTATTTTTTTCATTCTGCACATGTCTAGTAGGTGTCACAGATGACAACAATGATGAAGAACCTCCTAGAAGCCAGGGTCAGTCATCATAACAGACCAATAAATTGTAGTGTGTCCAGTAAGCAACAACATATGCTTAGTGTAGCGCTACCCTCGTAAGGGCTGCTAATAGAATCTGTACCGCACTGGTTCCCCCGACTCTGTAAATCCTCCATCGCCTCTGACACCCTGGGTTCAGTCATCTTGCCAACAGTGAAACAGTTCAAGTTGTTTACTGTATTAATGAGAACGCAGAAAAATGTAAAACACACACTGCAAATGGTAAAAGGTATTCTTATCTGAACACTATAACTCTATTTATGAAAGACAAACTTAGTGACTTGAGACCCTTCAGTAGCAAGGAAAATACAAAGTACGCAGTATGACTCAAATTCAAATTAAACCTTACCCAAATCACAGAAACCTATGTGAACAGGTCAGCAAAAGGGGAGGGAACTGGAACTTTATTTCCTATGTCAGGCTCACTCTCTTCTGTTTCCTCAATGCACAGGCCATTAACAATATTACAACATGACAAACAATATGCAAACTATTGTGTTCAAGTTGGCTGGCTCCTTTAAATAAAGTTCCGGAGAAATGAGAGCAGACCATCTGTGCTAAAACAACTTTAGTCACTTGAGCAGATGAAGAGAGGGTAAAGAGGGTTGAAGTGCTACTGAAATCCAGAAGTCTTCAGTTAGCTTTGTAATGTGAACAAGGTGATCCTTGGCAATAGGGTATAACAGATTTGGTGGATCTGTAGTGTATCCCTATTTTACTATAACCACTTCAATACCAGGCACTTACCCCCCCTTCCTGCCCAAGGCAATTTTCAGCTTTCAGCGCTGTCACTATTTAAATGACAATTGCACGATTGTGCTACACTGTACCCAAACATTTTTTTTATCATTTTGTTCCCACAAATAGAGCTTTCTTTTGATGGTATTTGGTCAGCTCTGCGGTTTTTATTTTTTGCTAAACAAATAAAAAAAACGAAAAATTAAAAAAAAAAAAGTTTATAAAATTTATATATGTTAAAAAAAATTTGTAAAAAAAGTAAATTTTCTCCTTCACTGATGGGCACTGATAGGCTGCACTGACGGGCACTAATAAGGTGGCACCAATGAGGTGGCACCAATGAGATGGCACTAATGAGGAGGCACTGATGGGCACTGATAGGCGGCACTGAAGGCGTCAGTGATATGCAGCACTGATGGACATTGATAGGCGGCACTAATGGGCACTCATAGGTGGCACTGGTGGGCACTGATAGGTGACACTGAGCACAGAAAGGCTACACTGATGGGTACTTATGGGTAGCACTGATAGACGGCACTGCTGGGCACTGATTGGCACTGATAGGCAGCACTGATGGCTGGCACTGATAGGCAGCACTGGTGATACTTGCACTGGCGGGTATTTTCAATGGGCACAGATTGGCAGCTGCCTGGGCACTGATTGGCATATCCCTGGTGGTCTAGGGTGGCATACCTGATTTTCCTGTGTGGTGGCTATCTCTGGTGGTCCTGGCGGTATCCTGGTGGTCCTGGGTAGGCATCCATAGGGGGGCTTTGCTGATAAACAATCAGCACAGACCCCCCTGTCAGGAAAGCCACTGATCAGCTCTCCTGTACTTGCACCTGTCAGATGCAAGTGAGGAAAAGCCGATAAATGGATCTTCCTGTTTAAATAGTGATCAGCCGTGATTGGACGCGGCTGATCACGTGATAAAGAGCCTCCATAAGAGGCTCTTTACCAAAAGAGCCTCTGTCAGAGGCTCTTTACCGAGATCGGTGATGCGGTGTGTCAGACTGACACGCCGCACCACTGATCGCTGCGCACCCCCTAGGGTGAGCGATCGTGGCTTATCCTGCTGGATGTCATATGACGCTCAGTCAGGATAACTAAACCACTTCCCGGCCGTCATTCTGCTATAGACCGGGCGGAAAGTGGTTAAACGCTTCCTGTATGATTTTAACTGTGTTGTATCCGGTCAAATTACAAGTAGCAAAGATGTGAACAGTGCATAGATGCCTGCATGCAGTGTTGTAGAGAATGTATGAACATACTTCCAGTGGCACCACAAGTACCAGAAAACTGGGCTGAGTAAATAATGTCTGTATGCAGTGTTCTAAATAATTGAAATGGGCTATTGCCCGCTCATCACACTGGATACAGAATCTGCTGGCAACAATGTAGGTGATGAATGACACTCTTTCAGGAACTCCCTTTGGATCCTGGTTCTGGGAAATGACGTCTGGCGTCCACCACACCATGCTGCGGCCTACCCGGATCTGAAGTACAGGCGCTGGATAATCTGGAACAGCCTCCAGTCTGCTGGAGGAGAGAAACAATGCTGTCCACAGAAGACCCTCCAAGTGAAGCTGAACAGCTCCCCACTGTGCAGGCCACAAATCAACAGCAGCTCACAATGACACAGAGCTCCCTGCTGGCAGATTCAAACCGGTATACCAAGAGAGCGATGTAGGCCTTCCCAGCCCTTTTTATATCCTCTCCCAGCAGTCTTTTCTTCTATTCTCAGCAATTTGGTAGTCATAGTTCAAGCCAGTCCCGCTGGAATTGAAACTTCAGCATTCTGAACTACACATCCCACAATACTTTGCTCTGCTCTAAGTTTTGTCAAAAGAAAAGGAAATGAAACATATGCCGCATACACACGATCGCACATTCCGACAACAAAATCCATGTTTTTTTTCAGACGGATGTTGGCTCAAACTTGTCTTGCATACACACAGTCACACAAATCTTGTCGGAAATTCCATTCGCCAAGAACGCGCTGACGTACAACACATACGACGAGCTGAGAAAAATGAAGTTCAATTGCCAATGCGGCTCTTCTGCTTGATTCCGAGCATGCGTGGAACGTTGGAATTGTGTACACACGATCGGAATTTACGACAACGGATTTTGTTGTCGGAAAATTTGAGGTCCAGATCTCAAATTTTGTTTGTCAGAAATACCGATGGAAAATGTCCGATGGAGCCTACACATGGTCGGAATTTCCGTCAACAAGCTCTCTTCGAACATTTCCCGTCGGAAAATCTGACCGTATGTATGCGGCATTAGAGTCCAGCCAAGAGGGAGCCAACCCCACATTAATAACACTGCCCAATGTCTCTGAATTGCATTCATAATAGACAGCTCCTGACTACATTAAACTCCTGGAGGCATCATCTTATAACTGTCAAAGTCACTTACTTGCCTTATCGTTGCATTCAGTCATTCATGATAAACTGCTGCACCATCAGGTTGAGGACATATGCCAGGCAAGGTAGATTTTATTTTCCAGGCCAATTGCAGCCAGCAGGTTAGTGCCATTATAACACACAACTGTGCCTGGCTGAAGATGACATGGGGTTAGCCACCTTTTGGCATGGGTCTGAACAGCTGTCAGCAGTTTTGGCCCAGTGGGTTCCTTGTCCTCCAGCCATAAAACCTGCAACACAGCATGACATTGTGTAGCCTGTATTGTTGCATTTGCTCTGGGGTGCTTTGAGGGGACAGCTGGTTTCAAGGATTTGGAAGATGTGGCCAATGAGGAAGTTAGTGGGTAAAGTTTGTGGGGTCACTGACATGTTCAAATCCACATGCTGATGGATGGAGGGCAGAGATGGCTTTCTAAACAAAATGGTAGTGGCTGGGTAACTGCTGCGGTGGTATAGCACAGGCAATAAACTTGTGGAATGGGGCTGATTCCAACAACTAAATAGTAGTAGCTGCAAATCTAGCAGTTTTGACAATCTGGTATTTAGACACTGGGCATGTAGGTGATTTGAAAATACTTATATTCTTCTGCTCCAACAGCTGCAGAAGAGACACCTGCCTTTGGAAAGATGTTGGTTGGGATGGCAGGGTGGATACAGGGGAGTCCTAAAGAGGTTCAAGCCTTTGCTTTCTTATCATGGTCCTCTTCCCTGACATGGCATATCTTAAGTCTCTGAAATCCCTTTTGAGACTTTCCTCCCTGTTGCTAGAAGCTGCTGCTGTTATGATTACTGCAAGAGAATGTTGTGGAGATGTGGAAAGTGACTACTGAGTAGTAGTAGGAGCAGTGTGGGCCTTTTGTTGCTTACTTGTCTCCTTAAGGTGCTGCTTCCATCAAGCTCTGTGGTACAGAGTCATTTGTTTCTCATGCAACTGGAACTCGAATGGCTGGTACTTGTGCCATAGTTGATGTGCTTCAGGAAGAGGCTGCAGACCAAAATGATGCTGTCAGCAGCAAATATATTGAAAAAGGTCTCCACTTCAGGGTATTGTGGACTGACCCTCAGTATAGCAGTGGCCTCTACCCATAGAGAAGTGTTACCATATAAATTAGCATCATTGCTGTCTTCAGTCCTCTACAAGCTGTCCTCATCCCTGAGCAAAATCCTCCCTTGCTGTTGCTATGCCTTTTACATTATAATTGTGAATAATCAATTACAAGTTATTCTCCCGCCACTGGCACTTTTATCAGTCATTCAACTCCTTAGGGAGCTGGAGAGAACCAACTGAATTTTTGTAAATCAGAGAAAAGCAAAATGGCTGTACTTGCACATGAAAATGTAATAATAAATGCTTAACTTGTTCACTTTAATTCATGTATATTTTAGCCTAATCTGCTTTTCTTTGCCTGAGTGAGTATAAAAAAATGACATTGTTAAAATAAAAATGTACTTTTTTATTAATGCATTGCACAAATGTCATATTATTTTTTGGTCCTGCTGCAATTTTATATCTTTCATTGAGAAGGGGGTTGGCACTTAATATAGCCAGCTTAAAAATATTTACTTTATTATTATATTATATGAGTTTGTTCATATACTGTGTATATACTGTATATATTCTGTATATATATATATATATATATATATATATATATATATATATATAGGCTTGTGCCGGGTGCAGGAGCACACTCGGCACATCGTTGCAGACAGCTTTGAGTCTGCACTACTGTAGCGTGCCCACACACAGTATACTTGTTGCCGGGTTGCTCAGTTGCACTTCCTTCCTACAGTAAATTGCTCTGGCCAGGGCATCCACCTCTCCCCCCCTTTTTTACCAGCCCTGCTCACTCTCACCCTGGTGGCCAAGCTGGTGATCACTCTGCTAGCAAGGCTGAACTTTGACTTTAACACTCTGGACTTTGTGTGGCGATATCAGGATGATGCCTGCATCCCAGTGTCTTTTTTTTGTTTTTGGCCGGTGATGCTCTGTAATGTAAAAGCAATCATAGAGGCTTTATTATTTACGCTCCCCCCACCATCTTCTGCCACCTCTCTGGGCTCTCTTGTCCCATTGGGAAACCAAGGACTGAAGCTGGATCTCATAGAGATGATTGAAGAGATGATTGAAGACTGAAATGTCCCGGATTATCTCTACTGTCTAAGAAACTGGAAGCGGCAAGTAATTTGTCACTTGTGGTTTCACTAGGATGTAAACAAACTATTACTGGCTTTTGAAAGCATCTGCTCAAATTGATCTCAGTTTGATCAGATGATTTTAAGGGCAGAGAAGAGATCTAGGGTCTAGTAGATGTCTCGGTAAAGAGTACCGGTCACTGCTCATGCTATCACAAGGGATGTTGTTCATCCCTTGTGATAGCAATAAAGTTGATAACAAAAATGCAAATAAAATAAATAATAACACAAAAAAATGTAACGCGCTCCATGCTCTCACTCAAAGGTGAACGCATACATCAGTCACGCATGCATATGCAAATGGTGTTCGCACCACACATGTGAGGTATTGCCGCAAATGTTATAGTGAGAGCAATAATTCTAGCACCAGACCTCCTGTGTAACTCTAAACTGGTAACCTTTAAATGGTCTATAAACTGTTTTTAGAATCAAACAATTTTAAAGCGTTATATGTTAGCTATCTATTTATTCCTTATAACATCATCTTTTATATTTTACCAAAAAATGGGTATTATACTGTGTTTGTGTGCATTAAATTTCATTAAAGTGAACCCACCATATTATTCTCTAAAGATTTGGGTTTTAAGTCATTTTCTAGCAAAGAGAAAAAAATAAGTTTTTTACATGTAGGAGAGAAATGTCAGAATTGGGTGAAAAGTAGTTAAAGTGGATCTCCAGGATATATATTTTTTTAATTCTGTATAGTCCAGAGAGGTCATCTCTAATGCTTGTTTTACTCTGGATACCCATGATCTTCAGGCACAGAGAGTGACAGATCGCACTAGTGTACAGTGAAGGATCAAGTTGCTCACTTTCCATCAGAAAAACAAACCTTGTATTCTTTTCACAGAATGCAAGATATTCTGTAAATGGTCAAGAGAAAAGGAAGGGAGAGGAGGGGAAGGTAAAACATTGACTCTCCCCTGGTTCATTTACAGAATGTCTTGTGGAAACACTACAAAACTTCTGTTTTGGGCATGAGATTCGAGTTCAGATTGATCTTGAGATCAACCAAAACCCAAGCTGTGGGCTGTTCACCAAAAAGGTGAACAAAAGTGGCCAGATTTGCTCAGTTTATTCACCTGAACCTCTGGCTTCTTTAGCAGGAGGTCAATCATTTAATGGCTACACCTGTTGCTAGGATGTTAAAGACTGCCTGAATCATATTAACCAATGATGGTTTTTTGCCTCAGCTGTCTGCATGCCAGTAACAAAATACCCTGTGTGTCCTTGGTAACTAGGATGGATGTGCCCATTTTTTATTTATTCAGCTAACATCACAGCAAGCTGAATTTTCCTCAGTTTGCTCACTACTAGCTACTATATATGCACTGTGCTTATGTCATCAAAGTGCAAATGTCAAGTTGGCAATCTTACCAAACACAAGAATTAATCAAAATTTCAGAAAAAAGCTGCCACAATGTCATGTGCTATCACTCTTGTTCAGTTTCACCCTTTTGCTTTATCTGTTGATTAAATACTAACTATCTATCCCATGAAGAATTCCATCCTTCCTGCTCTTAAGTCTCTAACTGCTCAATTATGTTGGTGCATGGGGACTTTTATTGCCCTCTGCTGCTGATAAAATCTGTCCCTTGAGGCTCACTAAAAAGCTAGGGAACTGACTTTTCTCAGGAACATACTGTGTTCTAAACTTGGCAAGAGATAACTTCTCATGTCATCTAAAACACAAAGGTATTATCTGAAAAGCAACAATGTTCAAACTCAGCAAAGATAATACATAGGGTTCATCTGTGTTCACATTAAATACTCAATATTAAATGAGGGAAAAATAACTTTTTTTTTTTGATAGAATGTGGCATTTTAAATGTAGGTTTGAGCATTATCTTTTGTAGGTATTTATGTCGCTATGCCAAGTGATGTCCCTTTGCTTTATTTGTAACATGAAGCCCTTAGTCACCACACAATGAGTTAATTTTTTGCTGGCTATGGTGTGATGCTGCATAATCTTGTGTTTTTGTGTTACTACTGCTTATATAATTCTGTCATACCTAAATCGATTGTGTTGTTTGTTTGCTTCTATCTGTATTTCAATTTTATTCTCTTCATATATAAAAATCCACAGAAGTAATATATAATAAGAAATATATTAACGTTTAAGAACTCCAGGGTATGCATACATATGATGCTTATGTGACTCTTAGAGTTTCACTTGTAGCCAATGGGTATGTTCTAGTTTTGTGTATTTTCAAAAGTGCAATTGCAAAAAGTCATTATTGTTCCAAATAAAGTAAAATATAGCTTCAAAAATTCCCCAGAGCTAGCAATTGTATAGTACGTTGTGAATTGAGTGCTCCAAGCTAAAGTGATGTCAGTTGCTAATTAATTCCTTTGAGAACAGGGACCAAAATATTTGTACTAAACAAACACAAAAGAAAAAAAATCCTAAAAAATCATGTACATGATTTAGATCACTTATCATATGTCTTATTATTTTATAAAACTGAAACTCTTCCTGACAATAATATGATAATGGCATAGACAGGATTTTTTTTTTTTTGCAGAAAATGTACAGAAGTGAATATAATATGCAAATAGTCATTCTTTTTTCTCCTCAACATACCATAGTGAAGTAGACTGGAAAAAGGCTGAGTTCTCATTATTAAAGAAGTTTTGATCTTTGTAAGTTGTTATGTAAATCATCATGGTGTATTGAATATAAATTCATATAGATGTGTTCAATAAAAAAACAAAACTCACAGACAAAATGAGTACATTCCTTGCTATATGGCAACCCTGGTGTTCTTCCTACCAGCTTCATTTAGGGAAGTCCTTCTCCATCTCAACCCCTTTTTTTTCTCCCTTTCAACCCCTCCCCAGCCATACTGCCAAAGTTACTTTCCTGTAGCATACTCCTTGTGTTGTGAATAATGATCTCAACTATTTGATTCCATAGCAACAGGTCCATTATCCAACTAGTTTACAAATCCATGTGATGCTCATTGTTCTCTTTACACTCCCTTGTGGGTAATCATTGTGTTTTTGTATTTTTTTTAACATCTCTGACAAGTTGCTGATATCTGCAATACCATTATGTTGCTTTCATTCTATTCTGTTACATCTCAAGATATGTATGTCAAGTTAAATTCTTAATTTTATCGTCAAATTGTTATTATCGCTATGAAAAAATGTAATAAACATATTGAACAAGAAAAACAATTTACAAATCAGAGTTGGAATACTCAAGGATTTTTTTCTGAAAATTGACATCAATTGATGAATGTGGCTCTTTCATGTCCTTTCTAGTCCAAATGTGGCTGTCATTTTAAGAAAGTCCATGCTCTATAATTAGGCACAGGGGTACAGGAGATATGTTCTAATGTTTCTTTCCTAGTAAGTAAGAAAAGTACTTTCTTATTAGGGTAGAATCACAAAAAAGTAGTACTGCTTTTTTAGGCAACATCTTAGAGAGAACCCATAATCCCCTGTGCCTTCTGATGCAAGTAAAAGTATAATGCCTGCTATATGTTCATAAAAACCTTTGGTTAGGAAAGTGCTATGCTTATTATACTTATCCAAATAATTAGAGATTACCTTTGTCATTTTCAGATTCTAGTCTAAATCCACCTGAGTGATCCAACCAGGAAGCTATCATCTGTACAGCTGCAACCTGCTTTAAACAGCTGCAACCTGCTTTAAACAGCTGCAAACCATTACATGTAGCAGTGAATTACTTGCCAGGTCTTAAGATTTTGGAAGCCTTTTGGGCAAAATAACTTCATAAAAGAAGCATAACAAATTTAGAGTAGTGCATGATAAGAAATCTGAGTACAGTGCAGACATACAGGACAACAGGTACAGGGTCATGGAAGACAGACAGCAGTATACTACATTCCCTTTTGTTGGAAAATGGATACATTTTACAACAAAGGTGCAGGGTCCAGGATAAAGGATCTCTGACAGTACTTTGACCCATGGATTTGCTCCCTGGACAACCACAGGCAGAGGGAAACAGACACAGCAGGTAGAGTTCTAGTACAAAACACACAGCAAAAGATGGAAACATGAGCAGGGGGATGCACATAGACAGAAACAGAAGTCAACATGGGTTAGATAAGTAGGCTTAGAAGTTCAATACAAGTAAGATCTGGAGATATAAGTCAAAATGTACTAGTTAAAACTAAGGAACAGACACCTCTACAGCAACCTGTAGCCATATTCTTGGAATCAGTTTTCAATCAAAGATTTATGGGCTAATTAAATGATTCTGACAATCTGGATTTACATGAGAAACATTTGTAGGTCTGGTTCCCATTTGCATAAATGTGGAGTAGGGACGAGCTTCGAGTTCGCGTCGAACCCATGTTCGACTCGGACATCACCTGTTCGATTGTTCATCGAATTGCGAATGTTATGGGCCGTTCACGCCAAATTTGAGTGGCGCGTCATGGCCCATAATTCACTGCGGCATCCCAGTGCATTGCTGGCTGATGATTGGCCAAGCATGCACTATGACCCACATGCTTGGCCAATCACAGCGCCGTCTGTACAGAGAGCCGTAATTGGCCAAAGCCAGGGTGGCTTTGGCCAATTATGACTCAGGGGGTTTAGTACATGCCCCACACTATATAAGGCCGCCTGCATGGCGGCCTTGTGTAGTGTGTTGTGGCGGCGGCGGAGAGAGATAGACAGAGACAGTGTAATTTGATTTAAGTTAGATAGAGTAGGCAGGCGAGTCAGTTAGCTGCACTTACAGTGTATTGTGTATATGTATGCATCCTAGGTGTTGTGTGTGTATATATATATATATATATATATATATATATATATATATATATATATACACTGTATGTATTCAGTTTAGCTAGATCCGTTCCTGTTATTCTCTTCCTGATATCCTTACAGGCAGGCAGGTGTTTTTACAGTATTTACAGTTAGTGTAGGTGTCCTTTGCACAGTGTGCACCCTAAAGCTACCTGAAGAAAATTGCTGGTGTTCTTCTGATCCTGTTAGTACCACAGGCAGGCAGCTGCAGTATTTACAGTTAGTGTACTGTGTCCCCTGCACAGTGTGCACCTAAAGCTACCTGAAGACAATTGTTGGTGTTCTAATACTATTAACACCACAGGCAGGCAGCTGCAGTATTTTCAGTTAGTGTACTGTGTCTAGGGATGAGCCAAACACCCCCCTGTTCGGTTCTCACCAGAACCTGCGAACGGACCAAAAGTTTGCGCGAACTTTAGAACCCTATTAAAGTCTATGGGACTCGAACGTTCAAAATCAAAAGTGCTAATTTTAAAGGCTAATATGCAAGTTATTGTCCTAAAAAGGGTTTGGGGACCCGGGTCCTGCCCCAGGGGACATGTATCAATGCAAAAAAAAGTTTTAAAAACGGCAGTTTTTTTCAGGTCCCTGCAATATGGATGAAAATCAGTGAGACAAATGGCATGGGTACCCCCCACCCCCCAGTCCATTACCTGGCCCTTTGGGTCTTGTATGGATATTAAGGGGAACCCCACACCCAAATTAAAAAAAGGAAAGTCGTGGGGCCCCCAGGCCCTATATACTCTGAACAGCAGTATACAGGCGGTGTAAACAAGACAGGGACTGTAGGTTTGTTGTTAAGTAGAATCTGTTTGTAATTTTGAACTGGTACATTTTTAAAGTGTAGCTCCAGCCAAAAAATCTATTTTTAAGCTTTTTGGAAAACATAGGGAAGGGTTATCACCCCTGTAACATTTGTTTTGCTGTCTGTGCACCTCTTCAGAAGATTTCACCTCACTTTCTGTCCCAATGACAATTTTTTTATTTAAATTTGGGGGTTTTAGTGAAACAAGGATTGGTGATAAAGCATCAGTGAAGAGGAGAGACGATTTTGCCATATTAACTCTTACAGGAGAGAATTTCCCTTCCTAGGGGTAGATTTCATCTCACTTCCTGTTGTCTCTATCCGTTTGCAAGTAGGAGTCATTTGTAAGTTGGATATTTGAAAGTAGGGGCCTGCCCTATATACTCTGCAGAAATTGGGGCCTGCCACAACACTGTAAGCCCTCACAGTTACTCTTGGTGGGCGCAGGCACGGGCCCTACTGTGAAATATTATATCAAGAATTGTAATTACATGCCATTGTTAAACAGTGGTAGAAAAATTTGGCCTTTGGTGGTGGTGCTGGTGCCACAACACTGTAAGTCCTCACAGTTACTCTTGGTGAGCGCTGGAACGGGCCCTGCTGTGAAATATTATATCAAGAATTGTAATTACATGCACCTGTTGAACAGGGACAGAAAAATTGGGCCTTTGGTGGTGTTGCCACAACACTGTAAGCCCTCACAGTTACTCTTGGTGGGCGCAGGAATGGGCCCTGCTGTGGAATATTAGATCAAGAATTGTAATTACATGTCTCTGTTGAACAGGGGCAGAACAATTGGGCCTTAGGCACTGGTGCCACAACACTGCAACCCCTCACAGATGCTATAGTTGGATTGCATTAATGAGCCCTGCTGCAAAGTATTGCATCAAAAATTGTAATTATACGCCCCTGTTAAACAGGGGCTGAAAATTTGGGCCTTGGGCACTGGTGCTGGTGCCACAACACTGCAACTCCTCACAGATGCTATAGTTGGAGTGCAGGAATGAGCCCTGCTGCAAAGTATTGCATCAAAAATTGTAATTATACTCCCCTGTTAAACAAGGGCTGAAAAATTGGGCCTTGGGCACTGGTGCCGGTGCCACAACACTGCAACCCCTCACAAATACTATAGTTGGAGTGCAGGAATGAGCCCTGCAGCAAAGTATTGCATCAAAAATTGTAATTATGTGCCCCTGTTAAACAGGGGCAGAAAAATTGGACCTTGGTCACTGGTGGCGTTGCCCAGAACCAAAAATGTTCTTACAAGCTATCAGCATGAAAATTGAGGAGGAAGAGGATTGTAACTCAGCATAACAGAATAGTCACTCAGCATCAGCATAGGCAGTCTTGAAGGGATCTCACATTAAAAAAAAATCAATCGGTTACATCAGGATCAGGTGCTTGGTAGCTGGTGATCCAATGGTCAGCCAATCGACCAATTCGGTGGACAGGCGCACCCTCCAGCAGCACTGAATGTGCGTTCCGAAAGAACGCTGGATGCAGGACAGGCCAGTAGCTCAATTGCATACTGTGCAAGCTCTGGCCAGTGATCCATCCTCAAGACCCAGTAACCTAGAGGATTTTTGGTGGGAAAGGTTTCCAAGTCTGATCTTGCCCCTAGGTAATCCTGCACCATGTGAATCAGACGCTGGCGATGGTTGCTGGAACCAATCAGACCTTGGGGCTACGGACTAAAAAATTGTCTGAACGCATCGGTCAGATGGCCACCTTCTCCACTGCTCCTTCTGTGACTGACTGAAGCCTCAGCAACACGTTGTCCAGAAGGAGCAGGAAATTGTAACTTCCCAGGCTCTGGAAATGCTTTGCACAAACCTTTCTGCAAGAGCTCCCGAAGATGTTTCTTCCTCTGCTCCCTCTGTGATGGCAAGATAAGGTCCGCAACCTTACCCTTGTAACGTGGATCAAGGAGGGTTGCCAGCCAGTAATCATCCTTCCGCAGGCTTTGCAGGATCAGGGAGGCCATGCAGCGCAGGTTTGCTGAGGCATTCGGTCCAGAGTCCTCTGGGTCACTAAGGATGACATGATCCGCAGCCACCTCCTCCCAGCCACGTACAAGTCCATGGGTTTCTTCGGACTGTAAATGATCCCTTGTAGATTGCTGCTGATGCTGAGTGCCAGGCTCCACCTCCATGCTGACACAATCCTCCTACTCCTCCCCCTCCTCATCCTCTTCCTGTGTGATCGGCAGGCACGCAGGAACACTGTCTGGATAAAGGAGGTCTTGAGAGGTAAGGAAGTCCTCCTCTTCCTCCCTCTGTTCTGCCTCAAGTGCCCTGTCCATTATTCCACACAGCGTGTGTTCCAACAGGTGGACAAGAGGGACAGTGTCACTGATGTATGCACTGTCACTTCTCACCATCCTTGTGGCCTCCTCAAATGGTGACAGGACAGTGCATGCATCCATGATCATAGCCCACTGACGTGGGAAAAAAAAAACAAGCTCCCCTGACCCTGTCCTGGTGCCATAGTCGCATAGGTACTCATTGATGGCCCTCTGCTGCATGTGCAGCTGCTGCAGTATCAGTATATATATACATCCCAGCTTTGTGCAGCTACATCTCACTGCAGGCCATTAGTATGTCTGGAAGGCCAACAAGGAGGGGCAGACAGTCACAACCCAATTAAAGAGGGCAAGCAGGCTCTGTGTCTAGAGGCAACAGTGCTGGTCGTGGACACGGTGCATCCCCATCAGCAGGTGGCCGTGGGACATGCTTGTCCTTTTTTTCGGCAGCTGGCCGTGTTGAGCCGCAACATGTGGAAGACTTGGTAGAGTGGATGACCAAGCCGTCCTCATCCTCCTCATCCTCTCTCACCCAGGCTCAGAGTACTTTGTCTGGCAAAGCAGCTGCCAACGCATCCTCTTCCCTCAACTCAATGGCATCAGTCACTCCTTCCCTAGCCTCACAATGCCCTCAGTGGAGTCCCCTGAACTGTTTGACCACAGTGTTGGGTTCATTAAAATTATTTAAATAAAGATATGTGGCGCTATTCCATCAATCAGTAACAATAATAGAAATGTAAGATGCAATGGGCAGAACAAACCCCACCTTCTACAATAAATGTCAGGAGAAAATACCCAATAGCTTGACAATAAATGTCACCATACACGAGTGGATAAAAATAGGGAGATACAGTTCTGAAGTATGGAAAAAAAATATATATATACAATTTCAGTGCTTGATGAAATATACCGGTCACCCCTCATCAAGTGAAAAAATTTTGTTCAGTGTGAATCTGTGAATATGAAAAGCTGACTTCTCAAATAGGATACTCACAACCAAAAATCATATATAAGTGATAAATCAGTACCTCACAAATAATCACTGGAGATAAAATAAATACTAATGATGACAAATTAAGTAAAGTGGCTCTTAAACGTGAGCTTGCGTATAAAAATGTTTAAGTGACAAATAGTGCAAAAAAAACTCATATGTTCAGCAAAAAATGTGCAATATATAATAAATACCCAGATGAAAATTCCAATCATACCATAAAATAAAGTAATAAATAAGTAATTAAGATGAATAGAAAATTGATTATAATAGGACAGCTAATCCCACCACAGAGATGCTGTCCCAAACGGTGACAATAGTGCAATGTAGTCCATACAAAAGGTGCAGTGGTGATGGGTGATTTCCACAGCAAAGTCTTTAAACACAGTGCAAAAAGAGTGTGCAGTGACTGGTAATTTTTCTTCTATGCACGTTCTAGTGCATCTCCCAGGTGTTTCCCCCAGCCTCTCACCTCCAGCAGCGGCCCCCAATGGGCCAAGTAGAGCGGGTGGATATTAACTAGGAGAGGATGTGTTTCCTGCAGCGTGTCTTTAAACATCAAATGAGTCTGTCTCTCATCCCGCAGCTCCCAGCACTCTCAGCGGTCCCAGCGGTTAATCAAGAACAAAGGAGAGGTCTCATGGTGCAGTATTAAAAACACATTTATTGAAAAAACGTAGTAACTTACATTAAAATTGGCAGCAAACAGTAGATGTAAGCAAAGCTTCCGGGTTCGGCCGTCCCCGAGAAGCGTCGGCACCTGACTCCTCCTACCCTGACGCATTGCGTCACAGCACGTGACTTTATCAAAGGGATGTCATCTCCATCGGGTATTTCACCGTCAGTTTCAAAATTCCCTTATTCATATTGTGGTTTTGCGCACCAGTTCTCACTTATTTAGTGTTGGGTTCATGCTCCAGGAGGATGCCAAGCGTTTTGAAGGCTCCGATGATGGTACCCAGCTAGAGGAAGGCAGTAACGTGAACCCAGAGAGATGGGGTGCCCAAGTAGGACAGCAATCTGGCAGTCATGTTCCCCCAACTGCAGCATACTTATAGCTTTGCTCCAGTGATGAGGAGGGAGGGGATGATGAGGAAGTCACTGACTCCATGTGGGTGCCTGATAGGAGAGAGGAGGAGTAGGAGGAGGCACATCTCCAAGAAGGAAGGATGCCCTCCAGGGGCCAGCTTAAGGGCAGCACACCGACTGTGTCAAACCGCAGAGCTCCGCATGTGCAGGGCACTGCTGTCTCTGCGCATTATTCCAAAAGTTCTTTGGTGTGGGCCTTTTTTGAGACGAGTGCATCTGATTGCACCTCTGCTATTTGCAACATATGTCTCAAGCGTATCTCGTGTGGCCAAAACATCACCCGCTTGGGCACCACATGCTTGACCAGACATATGTCGACCTGCCATGCAGTTCATTGGCAAGCGTACCTAAAACACCCACACCAAAGAACAAAGCGGATCTCTCCTTGCTCCTCATCACCTGGGATATCCAACCCCACTATACCTTCAGTCCTCTCTGAAACCTGCACTGAGAGGAATGAAGGTGTAGAATTAGGTGTGTCACAACCAGTACTTGTGGGCAATCTGCTATCGGTACACCAACGTCAGATTGTACCAGGCAAATTTCCCTGCCCCAGCTGCTGCACCGCCGAGCGAAGTTCGCTCCCAGCCATCCACATCCCCAGCAGTTGATTGCTAGCTTGGCTAAATTGCTAGCACTTCAACTGCTGCCTTTTTGGTTGGTAGACTCTGCCCCCTTCCATGTTTGTGGAATGTGCGGTTCCTCAGTGGCAGGTTCCCAAACTCCACTTTCTCTCACGGAAGGTGATTCTGGCTCTACCGGCATGTGGAAGGCAATGTCTTGGCCTCGCTGGACAGGGCGGTCAGCGGTAAGGTGTATATTACCGCTGACTCATGGTCCAGCAGGCATGGACAGGGACGTTACCTATTTTTCACCGCGCACTGGGTGACTCTTCTGGCAGCTGGGAAGGATGCAGGACAGGTTGCAGTAGTGTTGGAGGTTTTTCTGCAACTACGCCTCCAAAATTCTGCTAGTGGTGATTCTGCCACACCTCTCTCCTCTACCCCCTCCTCTTCTTCTTCCTCCATGGCCTCTTCCTGTGCTGATTTGTCCTCTGAACCATCTGTGCTCCGTAGGCATTCAAGGGGCTATGCAAGCACACGGGCAAAAAGATGCCATGCGGTGCTTGAGCTGGTGTGCTTGGGGGACAGGAGCCACACTGGGGCAGAGATTCTGTTAGCTCTGCAGGGACAGGTTCAGAGGTGGTTGATGCCATGCCAGCTTAAGCCAGGAATGGTGGTTTGCGACAATGGCGCACACCTCCTCTCCGCCAACTGACAGGGACAACTGACCCACATGCCCTGTTTGGCTCAAGTCCTTAACTTGGTGGTGCAGTGGTTCTTGGGCAGGTACCCTGGCTTACAGGATGTCCTGAGGCAGGCCAGGAAAGTCTGTGTGCATTTCCACAGGTCATAAAATGCCAGTGCTTGGCTGGCTGACCTCCAAAAGGAATTTCACCTGCCCAAGAACCGCCTAATCTGTGACATGCCCACTCAATGTTGGCCATGCTGCAGCAGCTGCACATGCAGCAGAGGGCCATCAATGAGTACCTATGCAACTATGGCACCAGGACAGGGTCAGGGGAGCTTGTTTTTTTTTCCCCACGTCAGTGGGCTATGATCATGGATGCATGCACTGTCCTGTCACCATTTGAGGAGGCCACGAGGATGGTGAGCAGTGACAGTGCATACATCAGTGACACTGTCCCTCTTGTCCACCTGTTGGAGCACACGCTGTGTGGAATAATGGACAGGGCACTTGAGGCAGAACAGAGGGAGGAAGAGGAGGACTTCCTTACCTCTCAAGACCTCCTTTATCCAGACAGTGTTCCTGCGTGCCTGCCGATCACACAGGAAGAGGATGAGGAGGGGGAGGAGTAGGAGGATTGTGTCAGCATGGAGGTGGAGCCTGGCACTCAGCATCAGCAGCAATCTACAAGGGATCATTTACAGTCCGAAGAAACCCATGGACTTGTACATGGCTGGGAGGAGGTGGCTGCAGATCATGTCGTCCTTAGTGACCCAGAGGACTCTGGACCGAATGCCTCAGCAAACCTATGCTGCATGGCTTCCCTGATCCTGCAAAGCCTGCGGAAGGATGATTACTGGCTGGCAACCATCCTTGATCCACGTTACAAGGGTAAGGTTGCGGACCTTATCTTGCCATCACAGAGGGAGCAGAGGATGAAACATCTTCGGGAGCCCTTGCAGAAAGGTTTGTGCAATGCATTTCCAGAGCCTGGGAGGTTACAATTTCCTGGTCCTTTTGGACAACATGTT
This sequence comes from Lithobates clamitans, assembly GCA_037952925.1. Taxonomy (NCBI): domain Eukaryota; kingdom Metazoa; phylum Chordata; class Amphibia; order Anura; family Ranidae; genus Lithobates; species Lithobates clamitans. The sequence goes on along the minus strand of JBBGZY010000008.1, from coordinate 13,933,125 downwards.
GCTGAGGCTTCAGTCAGTAACAGAAGGAGCGGTGGAGAAGGTGGCCATCTGACCGATGCGTTCAGACAATTTTTTAGTCCGCAGCCCCAAGGTCTGATTGGTTCCAGCAACCATCGCCAGCGTCTGATTCACATGGTGCAGGATTACCTAGGGGCAAGATCAGACTTGGACACCTTTCCCACTGAAAATCCTCTGGGTTACTGGGTCTTGAGGATGGATCACTGGCCAGAGCTTGCACAGTATGAAATTGAGCTACTGGCCTGTCCTGCATCCAGCGTTCTTTCGGAATGCACATTCAGTGATGCTGGAGGCTTTGTAACCGATCACAGGGTGCGCCTGTCCACCGAATCGGTCAATTGGCTAACCTTCATGAAAATGAATCAGTCGTGGATCACCAGCTGCCAAGCACCTGATGCTGATGTAACCAAATTTTTTTTTTTTTAATGTGAGATCCCTTCAAGACTGCCTATGCTGATGCTGAATGACTATCCTGTTATGCTGAGTGACAATCCTCTTCCTTCCGAATTAGCTTGTAAGAACACTTTTGGTTCTGGGCACCGCCACCATCGGCTAAGGCCCAATTTTTCTGTCCCTGTTTAACAGGGGCGTATAATTACAATTTTTGATGCAATATTTTGCAGCAGGCCTAATTCCTGTGCTCCAACTATAGTATCTGTGATGGGTTGCAGTGTTGTGGCAGCAGTGGCTAAGGCCCAATTTTTCTGCCCCTGTTTAATAGGGGCATGTAATTACAATTTTTGCTGCAATACTTTGCAACAGGGCTCATTCCTGCGCTCCAACTAGTATCTGTGAGGGGTTGCAGTGTTGTGTAACCAGCACCAGTGCCCAAAGCCCACTTTTTCAGGCCCTGTTTAATAGGGGCGTGTAATTACAATTTTTGATGCAATACTTTGCAGCAGGGCTCATTCCTGCCTCTAACTAGAGTATTTGTGAGGAGTTGCAGTGTTGTGGCACCAGCACCAGTGCCCAAGGTCCAATTTTTCAGCCCCTGTTTAACAGGGGCGTATAATTACAATTTTTGATGCAATACTTTGCAGCAGGGCTCATTCCTGCGCTCCAACCATAGCATCTGTGAGGGGTTGCAGTGTTGTGGCACCAGTGCCTAAGGCCCAATTTTTCTGCCCCTGTTCAACAGGGACATGTAATTACAATTCTTGATCTAATATTTCACGGCAGGGCCCATTCCTGTGCCCACCAAGAGTAACTATGAGGGCTTACAGTGTTGTGGCAACACCACCACCACCACCAAAGGCCCACATTTTCTGCCCCTGTTCATCAGGTGCATGTAATTACAATTCTTGATATAATATTTCACAGCAGGGCCCGTTCCAGCACCCACCAAGAGTAACTGTGAGGACTTACAGTGTTGTGGCACCAGCACCACCACCACCAGCACCAACAAAGGCCCAATTTGTCTACCACTGTTCAACAATGGCATGTAATTACAATTCTTGATCTAATATTTCACAGCAGGGCCAGTTCCTGCGCCCACCAAAAGTTTCTGTGAGGGCTTACAGTGTTATGGCAACACCAACACCTTAGGCCCCAATTTCTGCAGAGTATATAGGGCAGGCCCCTAATTTCAAACATCCAACTTACAAATGACTCCTACTTGCAAACGGAAGGAGACAACAGGAAGTGAAATTAAATCTACGACTAGGAAAGAAAATTCTCTCCTGTAAGAGGTAATATGGGAAAAAAGTGTCTCATCTCCACTGATGCTTTATCACCAATCCTTGTTTCACTAAAAACCCCAAATTTTAAAAAAAACATTTGTCATTGGGACAGAAAGTGAAGTGAAATCTTCTGAAGAGGTGCACAGACAGCAAAACAAAAGTTACAGGGGTGATAACCCTTCCCTATGTTTTCCAAAAAGCTTAAAAATAGATTTTTTGGCTGGAGCTACACTTTAAAAATGTACCAGTTCAAAATTACAAACAGATTCTACCTAACAACAAACCTACAGTCCCTGTCTTGTTTGCACCGCCTGTATACTGCTGTTCAGAGTATATAGGGCCTGGGGGCCCCACGACTTTCCTTTTTTTAATTTGGGTGCGGGGTTCCCCTTAATATCCATACAAGACCCAAAGGGCCTGGTAATGGAGTGGGGGGTGGGGGGGGGGTACCCATGCTGTTTCTCTCACTGATTTTCATCCATATTACCGGGACCCAACATTACATTAAAGCCGCAAGCAGTTTTAAATTACTTTTATTCCTTTACAAATGTCATTTTGTGCAGGGACTGTTCTAAGCACGGGAAGCACCCGCCACTTTACAGGCATACTATAGACACCCCCCAGGTATTATATTTAAAGGAATATTTCACTTTTTTTTCACTTTAAGCATCATTAAAATCACTTCTCCCGAAAAAACTGACGTTTTTAAAACTTTTTTTTGCATTGATACATGTCCCCTGGGGCAGGACCCGGGTCCCCAAACCCTTTTTAGGACAATAACTTGCATATTAGCCTTTAACCAGTTGCAGACCGCCGCACCACGATGTACGTCGGCAGAATGGCACGGGCAGGCAAAAGGACTTACAGGTACGTCCTTGCCTGCCCACGTGTGGGGGGTCCGATCAGACCCCCCCCGGTGCCTGCGGCGGACGGATTCAGGTCAGGGGCGATCAAAGGTGAGGGGGAGGCCACTCATTTGTGGCTCCCCCCTCGCGATCGCTCCTGGCGAATTAGATGTTTCCTCAGCTTCTGTAATGTAAACAGTAGCGGAGGAAGTGATGTCACCTCTCCTCGAGCCGGTCTTTTCGTTCCGGCGCCGAGGAGAGAAGACATCCAAGTAAGTTTGCACCAACACTACACTAACAGTAGAACACGCAGGCACACTTGTCACCCCCCATCACCCCCCAGTCACCCCCTGGTCACACTGACACCAAAAGCAGTTTTTTTTTCTGATTATTGCATTGGTGTCAGTTTGTGACAGTTGTAAGTGTTAGAGCAGTTAGGGTTAGCCCCCTTTAGGTCTGGGGTACCCCCCTTTTGGTCTAGGGTACCCCCTAACCCCCCCTAATAATGTTTTAACCCCTTGATCACCCCCCGTCGCCAGTGTCACTAAGCGATCGTTTTTCTGATCGCTGTATTAGTGACACAGGTGACGCTAGTTAGGGAGGTAAGTATATAGGTTCGCCGTCAGTGTTTTATAGCAACAGGGACCCCTATATACTACCTACTAAAGGTTTTAACCCCGTGATTGTCCCCTAGTTAACACTTTCACCAGTGATCACCATATAATTGTTACGGGTGATGCTGGTTAGTTAGTTTGTTTATTATAATTTATTATAGTTTTAGGGCACCCGCCGTTTATTACCTTATAAAGGTTTAACCCCCTGATCGCCCGGCGGTGATATAAGTTACGTTTTTAGGGTCAGATAAGGTCTGCGTCACCCCAGGCAGCGTCAGGTTAGCACCAGTACCGCTAAAACCCACGCACGCAGCATACACCTCCCTTAGTGCTATAGTATCTGAACAGATCAATATCTGATCCGATCAGATCTATACTAGCATCCCCAGCAGTTTAGGGTCCTCAAAAACGCAGTGGTAGCGGGATCAGCCCAGATACCTACTAGCACCTGCGGTTTGCCCCTCGGTCCAGCCCACCCAAGTGCAGTATCGATCGATCACTGACACTTACAAAACACTAAGCACACATAACTGCAGCGTTCACAGAGTCCGGCCTGATCCCTGCAATCGATAACAGTTTTTTGGTAGCGTTTTGATACAGTCGTTGACAGTCAGGAGCTTTTTTGCCTGTGAGTCTCACTAGTGTACCCCTAAATTTAGAGCCCGAACAGCTCGCAAGATGGCCACAGCCTTCTAAAGCTCCGCTCCACCACAGCCTTACGATAGCCGCCGGAGCCCACTGAACGAACCCACAAGCTTGTCACCGGGTGGAATGGTGGGGGAGACACTGGGGAGTCATCCGATGTCCTCAGCAAAAGCGAGGAGGAACCTCAGTGGCCAGATGACGGCAGCGGCCGTTCCCCTCAGCTATGCCAAAATGGCGGCGCGAGGCACTCACAGCGCGGAGGACGCTGAGGTATCTATTGCGGACCAGGAACTTGCCACCTCCACAATCCCCAGGTATCTCCTCTCCGCCCCGGGATTGGGCTGCTTCTCCTGCTTCAACGGAGTCGCTGTTGAATAGAATGAATGAGGGTCTCCCCTCCACACCCATGCTAGATCCACACACAGGCATGCTCCTGTCAGTGAGTGAGGAAATGGCTGCCACCCTCTCTCCAAATGATTTCCCCTCCATGATGACAGCTTTCTCCCTATTGCTATCTAAAAGCTTAGCAGCAAATGCAGCCCAAATTACATTGTCCATCCATGCACAAATAGGGTTGAGAATGAACACTATAGAAAGGAAAGCAGATCAATCAGTGACGAGGATTAACCAGAACTCAGCCAGAATTCAGGATGTTCAGGACCAGCTAGAAGCTGCATTTGCAAAGATCGATGACCTCGAGAACAGGTCTAGGCGTTATAACTTTAGAATCAGGGGGCTCCCTGAGTCTGAAAAGGATGTGCATGCTGCTGTAAAATCCCTGCTCCAGGGTCTCATCCCAGGCATTCCTGATCACTGTTTGGAATTGGATAGGGCCCACAGAGCCCTGCAACCTCCCCACTCAGATGGCCTCCCTCGGGATATAATTGTGAAACCACATTTTTATTCGGTGAAGGAGGAGGTCATGAAAAAGTCCAGGCTCTCTGAAGATCTAAAGCTAATGGGCCATAAAATTCAGGTGTTTGCGTACTTATACACTGTACAGAAGAGATGTGCACTTAAACCGCTCCTGCAGATTCTGATGGAAAAAGAAATTACATACCGGTGGTCCTTCCCTCTCCGTTTGAATTTCTCCTACAGAAATAAGAACTATGCTTTCTCATTATTTGCCGAAGGGGAACGCCTGTTTCTGCACCTGGGCCTAATTGTGCAGGAACCCCCTAGCACTAAGCCAGCCAGGGGCTCCACACCGTCCTCTAAAAGACCTCCACTAGCTAGCCCGCTGCAACCCACCTGGCTCCAATCAAGCCATAAGCGATCCAAGGAAAATGTTCCGCCATGACCTACCGGTTGTGTACAGGGTCTTTGGTACTGACTGGGGACTTTCCGGTTTTCTCCTCTGTCCGTTCCCAGATTTCTTTTAGGACTTCCGTACATCACCCATCACTAGCTGGCCCACTTTTGAAATAATCTCTTTACCAGCTATGTCTAGGAGGGGGATTTAGTCCAAATTCATATCGGACTGGAAGTTACCTAAACCCGGTGGTGTTGGTCATTGCCGTGGGGGAGGAGAGGGGGTAGTACACTCATACGGACTTATTTAGATTCCTTTCATGTTCGGTTTATTAGATTATACATTTGTGGTTATCTTACTCACCTTGATCCTTAAGGGTAGGTTTTGAAGTCTCACACATTGTGGGACTCCTAAATAGGTTACGAGAGTTCTAAGTTGCTTTACTTTTATTTTTATTATTTTCTTCTTCTCTGCATATTTGTGGCTCTCGACTGCCCCTCCACGTGGCTGGTGATGGTCACATCGCGGGCGGCGTGAGGGGTGAGACTCACAGGACCTTGGGGGTATCCTTCGGCTTTATATTCAGAGCCCAGGAACTCATCCTGATTGATATCTGTTGGTTCTCCTAGGCTCCCAGCCTCATTGACTGGGGTACTGGGTGCAGGACGGGCAAGGTTTGGTACAAACAGTGACTTAAAAGGTTTACAGTTGCAATCCTCTTTTTTTTTGGGGTCGTTTAGCATATTACTCAGCATAGGCTTATTATCTAGGCGTCAGGGCTGTGGTGGACCCAGCACGCCTCTAGTGGAAACCAGGTTCACAGCAGGTGCACTTGGTTTCCTTTCCGGATCCCCCCTAGCTGGGGTTTCTGGTCCTCTTAGGATTAGGGGATTGAAGTGGCGAGTTCACTTCAACCCAGGGGTGGGAAGGGGGTCGAGGACCCCAAGGTCTACTGTTACCAGGGAATATATCTGTTTGATATGCATTTATTTCAGATTGATGTAATGTTTTTGTTTCCCTTCTTCTCTTCTTTTCTTCCTTCCTTCTCTTCCCTTCTCTTTGCTCATCTGAGTACTCCAAGGTTCCGGGCGGGTTCGTGGCCTCCCACCGCAGGTACACATTATTTGGCTCAATGGTTCATCAGGCTGCCTGACTTGACCTCTCTGCTCAACAGTGGTAAGTCAAAGATTCTTATTATAGGTACACCTCCTCTGGTCCATGGCTGATGCACACGGCTCTTCCCCCTCTTTTAACATCATATCTCACAACCCTCAGGGTCTCAACTCCCTCGTAAAACGCAGAAAACTATTCCAATTGTACCACTCCATGAATGCAGATGTCCTACTCATCCAGGAGACCCATTTTCCTTCTACATATAAGCCCACCTTCCTCCACCAACGCTTCCCACAATTTTTCTTAGCTTCCGCAGACAACAAAACTAAAGGGGTAGCTATCTGCTTTGCCAAACACATCAATATCTCACATTCAGAGGTAATAATTGACCCACAGGGCCGGTATATTCTGGTGTCTGGCCATATAGACGGTGAACTCTACACTTTTGTATCCTACTACTCCCCTAATAAGGGACAGAAAACCTTTTTTGAATCACTATTACACAAATTAAAACCCCACCTGAGAGGTATGATCATTGTGGGCGGACACTCCAACACAGCTTTTGACTTTTCCCTTGATAAGTCTTCTGGGGGTAAGCCAACACCTAGACGCCCCTCCAGACAGAGCGTCAAGATTGCGAGGTTGCTTCACGAGGCGGACTGATTGATATCTGGAGAGAGACTAACCCGCATGTGAAGGATTACTCCCACTTTTCTGCACCTCATAATTCCTATGCCAGGATAGACCACATTTTCATGTGCTCTGCATCAATCCCACTGGTTAGGAGGTCCAGGATAGTGGATACTCCCTTAACCGACCATTCGATGGTGACACTGTACACAAAGAGGACTGGGGGCACTGGGGGCCCACCTCGCTGGTGCTTGCAGGAATCCCTACTGAGTGACCCGGTGCAATGTTTCTTATTAGAAGAGGCCATCAAGGAATACTTCCAAATTAACGCGACCAGTGAGGTTTCCCCGGTAACTGTCTGGGCAGCCCACAAGACCGAAAATAGGGGGAAGCTGATACAACTGTCGTCCAAACTTAAGGCAGAACAAAGAGTAGACACAATCAGAATGACAGAGGAATTCCATAACTCTGCGAAGGCCCATAAACAAAACCCCACACCTGTATCCTTGGCAAACTTGGATAAGGCCAGAACCCTTCTAAACCTACATCTGACTACAGCAGCAGAAAAGCACCTTAGGTGGACGGGGGCTAAACTTTACTCCCAAAAGGACAAAATAATGTCAAAACTGGCAGTCAAACTGAGCCCCAAACCCTGCTCTTTGGCATTCCCGAAAATTAGTCTACCCTCAGGGGACCTGACCCAGAATCCCGAAAAGATCATGGCAGCTTTCCATCAATTTTATTCAGACCTTTACAAGCCGAAATTCTCATCCCCCCGATGGTCTCAGCATTCTTTCCTGGACTCCCTTACACTACCTACTTTGTCACCTGAACACAGGGACCTCCTGGAGGATCCCTTCTCAAACTCGTAATCTCAAAGTACTAGATACAATTAAAACATTAAAGGTGGGTTCCTCGCCAGGTCCTGACGGCTTCTCAAATGGTTACTATAATAAGTTTGGCTCTTGTCTAGCCCCCTATCTGATGAGACTCTTCAATGCACTTAGGGAGGGGTCTCACCTCGGTACAGATCTCAACTCAGCGTACATATCGGTTATACCAAAACCGGGTAAAGATACAAGTGAAGTGGGCAACTACCGCCCCATCTCGCTGATAAATAACAACATCAAAATTATGACAAAGATACTGGCAAATAGAATCGCGAGTTTCATCCCTTTATATATACATAGGGATCAGGTGGGATTTATCCCTGGGAGACAGGGCCCAGACCAGATCCGTCGGTCCATAGATATTATTTCACTCCTGCAGTCCCAGTGGGACGGGGGACCTCCTCAGAAAGGCTTTCTCCTTTTGATTGACTTAAACAAAGCCTTTGACTCTGTAGACTGGGCGTACCTGTCTGGTATCTTACGGAGATGGGGTTTTGGTGCTCATTTTTTGAACTTAATCAATTCGCTCTACTCTAACCCCTCGGCACAAGTGCGACTGATGGGCAGATACTCATCATCTTTTAATATCAGCAGGGGTACCAGACAGGGATGCCCTCTTTCCCCCCTCCTTTTGGCTATGGCCATCGAAATGCTGGCCATAGCGATTAGATCGAATCTCGACATTTAGGGGGTTTTGTGTAGGGGCCAGGAACACAAGTGCGTGCTCTATGCCAACGACCTCCTTCTTTATATTACTTCCCCATTAATCTCTAGGCTGAAGGAGTTCACGGCGATATCTGGTCTAGAGGTCAATATGAATAAATCCATGGCTTTAAATATAACAGTACCTAGTGATTCATTTACACACCTCTCTAAGAATTTTGACTTTTCATGGGCCCCGGCCGCACTTCCTTATCTAGGGATAAAACTAACAGCGGACATAAATAATCTTTTTAAAGCTAATTACCCACCTATGATCAATAAATGTAGAGCAGAGCTGACCAAGGGGTCTAGAAGTGGTCTATCCTGGCTGGGTAGGGTGCATGCGGTTAAGATGACGCTCCTCCCACGCCTCTTATACCTTTTTCGTTCTCTTCCAGTTTCCATCAGGAAGCGATTCCTCAGTAAATTTCAGTCTGAAATAATACGCTTTGTTTGGGGTAATAAGGGTTATAGGTGCCCTTCTCGCACTTTTTTATGCCTAAAGTCACCGGGTGGACTGGGGTTACCAGATTTGTGGGGTTACTATCAGGCAGCTCAATTATCACAAATGTCGATAATCTACTCTAGGAACCCCAAACCTGATTGGGTTACAATGGAAAGGAAAGCGGTCCCTCTTAACACTATTGATTACCTCTTATGGTCAGACACCAGAAGTAGGCCAGCTATAATGGCCCCCACTCTATCCCACTCGATAGCTTTATGTACCAAACTTTACACAAATCACTCCCTGATTTCCCAGCTGAAACCATTGGCCCATCTTTTTTATAACCCAAATTTCCCTCTGGGACTTAATATACAAGCGTTCTGCTGGTGGACAGACAAGGGCCTCTACCGCATACGGCACTTCCTGTCCTCAAAGGGTCCACTTACTCTGGCTCAGTGTAAGAAAAATCTGGATATGACTAGGTGGTATTATGTTCCTTCTATATTAGCATTAATATACCCGGGAACATCCCCGCTTTGCTTTCGAGGATGTGAGCTAGAAGGTTCTATGATTCATATATGGTGGACTTGCCCTCGCATCAGATCCTTTTGGAAGAAGATTTTCCGCACCATTAGCTCCTTAACAGGAGAAACGATCACCCCTAATCCTACAATAGCACTACTTAATCAATATATACCTAATCTCTCTAAACACTTACAAGTGCTCTCTTTCTTCATACTAGTGGGAGCTAAAATTACCATAGCAAAATCCTGGAAGAAGCCCTCGGTCTCCTTTCAGGCTTGCAGAAGAAAAGTCTCATGGATTATGGCACAAGAGCTTATAGTAGCAAAACTAACCGATAAAATTGAGAGATTTAATGCCACTTGGGAACCATGGGCCACGCTTTGTGATATTCCAATCCTCCCTGGTATGGAGAATACGTCACGGAACCTCTCCCCTCCATACTGATGTTCTGTTTTCTAACCTTCTTTTTCACACGTTTCTTCTCCTCTCCTTCTGGGCATCCTGCCCGTACCCCAAATGACAAGTAGTCATTCCTGAAATAGCACTACTGAAGATTGTTTTCTATGCTTGGGCTGGACAGTCGGGAAGGTGCCCTCCCCCTCAGGGATACCGGACTCTTATGCCCCGTACACACGGTCGGACATTGATCGGACATTCCGACAACAAAATCCTCGGATTTTTTCCTACGGATGTTGGCTCAAACTTGTTTTGCCTACACACGGTCGCACAAAGTTGTCGGAATTTCCGATCGCCAAGAACGCGGTGACGTCAAGCACGTACGACGAGACTAGAAAAGGCCGGTTCAGAACCAAGCGCAGCACCCTTTGGGCTCCTTTTGCTAATCTCGTGTTAGTAAAAGTTTGGTGAGAGACGATTCGCGCTTTTTCAGACTCGTGGCTTTCAGATCGTTTTCTGACGTTCAGTTTGTGCTTGTGGGTTTGTATCTGCTCTTCAGTGCGTGCAGGCAAGTTCCGCGTGACTTTAGTCACTGTATTCTTGTTCATTCGTTACTGGTTTTCAGGTCGCTCTTCACAGGCCTTGCTGTTCTTCAGTGCGTTCTGTTACTTCGTTCTGAGCAGCCGACCGTTTTATAGCCATGTTTCGTATGCGTACTCCTCGTAGAGTTCGTGCTGTGCGGGGGCTTGGTGTTGGGGTCCTGACCTTGACACAAGTCCAGTCCATGAACAGGGTGGGGAGGAGTTCATGGACCAAGAATTGGTTGCTTCAGCGTGACCAGTTCTGTCATATACCTTTGCTCCGTGAGATCCGTGAGAATAATCCTGATGATTTCAGGAACTTTCTCCGGATGACGGACCCCGCGTTTCACCGTTTGTTGGCTTCACTGACCCCCTATATCAGCAGGCAGGATACCTGCATGAGGCAAGCCATCACTCTGGAGCAGAGGTTGGTCGCTACCTTGCGGTATTTGGCCACAGGGAGAAGCCTGCAGGACCTCAAGTTCTCGACAGGCATCTCCCCTCAGGCTCTGGGGATCATTATCCCAGAGACCTGTTCTGCCATCATCTAGGTCCTGCAGAAGGAGTATATGAAGGTAAGATTTTTATCCTTTTATATCACATTTTATTGTATCGAATGTTTGATAATATATTGTATTTCTTTCCTCATTCCCTAATTACCATGATTGTATTATGCTGTGAATGTCCCCTTTGTTCTCATGCATGCTGGATTTTTATGTAATTATTATTTGAGGTCCTTCATACATATTTGCCCTTCAATAACCTCCCCAGCATGGTGTCTCCTGCCCTATATTCACCTCATGTAGTCACTTAACAATGTATTTTTTCAGCTCCATAGTAGTGCTTTACCCCAAACACCCCCTAAAATGTTTGGAAATGTTATTTTGGATTTAAATTCAGGCAGAGGGCCAGAGGCTTTTTTTTGTGGTGTCCCCAAATTTTTGGTAACCCTCGCCCCCCCAACTGCTAATTCAGCTGATCCCAATTCTCTATCCTCAATCATCTATCTGCTGACTTTGCCAAACCCATAAACACTATACCCACCTCTATAGTGCTCAGATTTATGGATGAATTCCCCAAAGCATGTAGTGCAAGGGCCTGCCTGTATACTTTCCAATGGTACTGTTTAAAGTTTTTGTATCCTATTATTATCTTGATAGGTAATAGCAGAATGTCCAAATGTGCTCAAATGTGTACAGTGTGTATTTATATCTTTGTATTATGACACTTCTTACCTGTCCAGTGGTCTGCCAATAGTGTAACTAAGGAGGGGCTGTTCCAAGTAATACCCTGTATTTAGGCATTCATCTCTCAATGAAGTGAAGAGGGTTACCTGTCCAAGAGTCCCCCCCCCCTATAATGTTAGAAATGGCCCATGAGAGGGGGAGAGGGGGAATATGATAGGTGTACCTTATACTTTGTTGTTGTTAAATTCCCCTTAATAAATGCTATCTGGAGGTTGACCCATAATGTTTGTGTCTAATCTGCTTGCCAGGTTTATGTGAAAAAATAGTAATGTTTTTTTTTTTTCCTCAACAGTTTCCTTCCACGCCACAGGAATGGCAGACTGTGGCCTCTCACTTTGCCCAGCGGTGGGACTTTCCTAACTGCGGAGGGGCAATTGATGGGAAACACGTCCACATCGTCCCACCACCCAACTCGGGGTCGTACTATTATAACTACAAGGGGTTTAATAGTATAGTGATGTTGGCGGTGGTGTCGGCTAATTACGAGTTCTTGTATGTGGACGTGGGGAAGAATGGCCGGATGTCCGATGGTGGAGTGATCGCCCAGACGGAGTTCTACAGGCGTCTCCAGAATGGCAGTTTGGACTTGCCACCTCCAGAGGACAATGTTGAAGGTCTCCCATTTGTGTTCGTTGCTGATGAAGCATTTGCGCTGGGGGACCACCTGATGCGGCCATTCCCAATGAGGACCCTCACCCCGGAACAGAGGGTTTTTAATTACCGGCTGGCCAGAGCCCGAAGAGTGGTGGAGAACACATTTGGAATCCTGGCCAGCCGGTTCCGACTATTTCTGACACCCATCCATATGGCGGAGTATAAACTTAATCATATTATACTGGCGTGCTGTGTTCTCCATAATTTTTTAAGAAAACATTCAGCCAACTATGCTGGCTCAGTTGGGCCTGAGGCCGGAATCCCAAATACTTCCACGATGACGGCACTTGAAAGCGGCCGTCCTGGCTTGCCCTCCCTGAATGCCCGTGATGTCCGGTTACGATACCTGGAGTTCTTTGCTGGTAGGGGGGCTATCAATATGCCAGACAATATGTGACACCTTTTTCAAATAAAAAACAACCAAAAGCAATTCTTGGTGGACATTTACTGCTTGTGTTTGTTTTAGCTGACCCTGACAGAAATGTGTTGAGTGCAGAAAATGTCGTGATTGTGTAACCTTATAAAAAACAGTGTTGGCTGGTACTTCCTAAATGCAAAAACACATTTCACTTCAAGTGCACTTGCAACTGCACTGAACCTGCACTTGTAGTGCAAAGTGTATTTGCCCTTAGGAAATAACCCCCATTTGTGCATAAAACAACAATTACATCACCCCAAAAGTGTTGTAGTGTTGAGACAATAATCCACACATTCTTGAGTAAGCCACTTTTTTATACCTGCACAATCACATGTGCATTTACCAAAGGTTTTTAAAACAAACCAACATGTTTGTTGTATAAAATGTTTGCATTAGCATTATGAATAATCAAAATATCCATTTCAGATAAAACAGGCCTGTGTAAAACCAACAAGAAAGCCAAAAAAAATAGAACTTACAAAGTTCACATTAGGTAAAACCTGAAGGCTATATCAGACATCAGTATTTAGGAACTGGGTTTGATATAGCGTTCAGATGGGGGGAACTCACCCCTGGAAAAGCCAAATTTGGAAGATGCACACCAATTTACGAATGTCAACATGTGCTATCTGCCATCAGGGGGGATCAAGGGACGTGTTTTGGGGGAGCAAGCCCTTCCTCAACGCTACTTTATAATTGAGGAAGGGGTTGCACCCCCAAAACGCGTCCATTGATCTCCCGTGATGGCAGATAGCACATGTTGGCACACTGTGTGCATCCTCCAAATTTGGCTTTTCAAAACATTGTAAAAATAGAAATTACAGAAAACCGGTTTTTGTGGGGTTTAAATTCGCCCCAAAACATCAATGATGTTATTATTTTTTGTAATAACATCACGTATTTGTTGCTGGATGTTTTGCAATTGGAGATTACATCCCATGATCTCCCCTATCAGTATCTGGGCACTTTCTGATGTAAATCGTTCTCTCTCCCTCACATCACGATCACCTAAAAAGAGATAAAGAACAAAAAAAACAGGTCTCAAAAATCTGCCACCAGCCATCTCTTTTACCTGAGCCTGTGGTTGCAGACACTCACCTGTTGTGGTGCCAATCTCCACCACGTCTTCTTCTTCCTCCTGCTCAGCATCTTGTGTTTGGGGTAGTTCCCCTTCTTCCAGAGGGGGGGGGGGTCTGTGTTCTCCTGGGATGAGGAGTGTCCGAGTCTTTTCTCCCCTATGTAAAACAAAAATGGTATACTTAGCACACAGATATTTGATGGCAGAACTATAGAAATAGGAAACATTGCTTGGAAGTGGGGTACAATTGTCTATTTTAGCCGAGTTCAAAGATGTATATTTTTTATTGCCCTTTGTCAAGCTGCAATACTTTACCTGTTTGGTACAAGCTTCACACATGTAACCCCCCCTATAGTATACACTGGAGCACCTGTGTGCCCCCCCTAATAAAAATGGTGTTCTGGGGTCCCACACTAGTGCTCCAGTGTCCAGATGTGAAAACAGCTGCTCAGTGTCCTCTCCTTACACACAATCTAGTTTGCATTTCATTCTAGTAACAAACCCATCTACCTAAACAAATATTTGGCATCCAAGTAGGCCCCAAAAAAATGTTGGAAAATGCATATGGCCTAAACAATGGTGTTCTAGAGGCCGAACGAAAAATGTTTGATACGAACGAATAATGGGCCCATGAACATTAAAGTTGACCTTTTTAAACGTTACAATTAATAAAAGCATATGGAGCAGAACGAACGGAATAAAGCCAGAAAGAATAGAAACACAGCACAACTACTTACTTTTTTGCAGCACTCTCCGGATCTTTCGGTACTGCTCCGGCTCTCTCAACTTCAGGTCCGACCACCGCTTCCTGAGCTGATCTTTAGACCTTCGTACCCCGAAATTCCGCTCGAGACTCCTGACCACTTTCGCCATGATCTTGGCCTTTCGGATGTTCGGGTTGGGGTAAGGCCCATATTTTCCATCATAGTCGGACTTCTTCATGATGTCGACCATCTCCAACATCTCCCCAAACGACATATTTGTGGCCTTAAAACATCTCCTTCTGGATCGGGACGTGCCTGGATCCGGGCTTTCCTCCTCCTCCTCGTTGCTACAATTAGCACGCACCTGGTGTGACTCCGCCATCATGCTCTTCCCCCACTGCGCCGAACGAAAAGGGGCGGGGAATAGAATAGAAAGAACGTCAGGGGCGGGCGGAGTTACACACATGCGCAGTGTGTATAAAGCGTAACACGCGTGCGTATTACGTACGATCTGTGAGCGGAGGAAGGAGCATTGGACGCGCCGATCGTAAGAACGAAGGTAAGAGACAAACTTGGGCCTATACTGCTTCTAGATTGAGGCCTATATTGTAACAAGATTAGGAGAGTTTGGTCTGACATTAGGCTTTGTCTTGTGTTGTGTCTTGCAGTGAACATGGATATTTTAATGAGAGATACTGACTTCATGTCACTATTCATTGATATGCTAAGGGAGCTGCCCTGTCTGTGGGAGATTACCCACCCCCATTTCAAGAACCAAGCAAAGAGGAAGGCAGCACTGGAGCAATTGTGTGAAATTGTGAAGCAGGTGATCCCCACGGCAGACATCACTTATTTAAAGATATTAATTGGTTGCCTGAGGAGCACATATCTGAGGGAGCGCAAGAAAGTCCTGGATTCACAGAGATCCGGAGCAGCAGATGACATCTATGTCCCCAGGATGTTGTACTACGACAGGCTGCACTTTCTGGCAGGCCAGACTGAACCCAGGCCATCCCTCTCCAGTCTTCCTTCCACGCTTCCTTCCCCCCCGGCTGAGGCTTCTGATGCCCAACCTGGGCCTTCCAGGCCATATGTGGAGGAGCCCAGATTGAGCCAGGTATAGCATTCCTCTAAATATTTCTGCTTGTACAATCAATGATGTTACCTAGATGTTAGTTGGGAGTACTAATTTATGATTGTGATTGATGATGCAAAAACTAAAACCATGTCCCTTTTTCATACACAGGGAAGTCTCAGCCAGGAGGTGGCTGATCTGCAGGTCCCTCCACCCACCCTGAAAACAGAAAGTGGCAGCAGAAGGAGTAGCCTAGAGGAGGCGGCTATCAGATTTTTTTGGAGGGCTACAGAGGTCCTGGGAGCACCACACACCATGCAGGAGAACCTTGCGGCATTCATTGCCTATAAAATGCAGAGGATGGAGGAGGGCCAACAAGCCATGTGTCAGGCCCTCATATCAGAGGCTCTGGAGAAAGGTGTAAGGGGACAACTTTCACCTCACACACAGCTTTGGGATGGTCCTCCTCCTCCTCCTCCCTCTCCTCCAGGTCCTCCCAGTCCTCCTCCAGGTCCTCCCAGTCCTCCTCCAGGTCCTCCCAGTCCTCCTCCTCCTCCAGGTCCTACTCCTCCTCCTGCCACATCTCCTACTGCACAGCCACAGCCCGGAAGGAAGTGTGAAAGGAAGACCAGAGAGTGATTGCCCTGGATCCAGTCTGGTCGGCCAAAAGATGCAGCCTCTTGTGGTACCACAGCCTGGGGACACTGATGTCATCTGCTGCTATCCGAGTCTCTGTGAATCCCGGACCAGACTGCCCTCCCTTATATATGGACTCCTCAGGCCACCAATTTTGAGGTTTAAGAATTGATGTCTGCCGTGGGGGTCACAGGCTTCACTAATTTCTGCTGTTGATCCAGTGTTGCCTTCCTCTTTGTTGGGTTCTGAGCCCTTAATAAAGGATTTTTGTTTTGAATTATACTCTCCTATGTGTTTTACTTCAAAAATGATGGTTTGTTTGTGAGGATTCAGGTACATTTCAAATATACAATGTGAAATGAACAAGGGACACCAACAACAAAAATCTCATGGAGATTAAATAATAAAAGATATCAATGGTGTTGTGGTAACTTGCCACACAAAACACACACAAAAATATTCTGGAGTAAAAATAAAAATAACATTGAACAAAGATCAGCCTTGGAAAAAATCCAAACATTAAAGAAAAAAAAAGGCTTAAAAACCAAAAAAAAAATCCAAAAAAAATATAAAACTGTCAGATGTGACAACTAATAACAATATATTGAGGGAATCCCACTAATAAAACACAAATCAAACTTTGTGAGAAGTGTGTGTGAATATGAGCAGCAAAACTACTTAATTCTTGTCACATTATAAAGAAGAAGAGAGTGCGCTGTATTAAACCATTTTTTACATTGCAGCGTGACGAAAGTGCTTTATCCATTACGAACGCTAAGTTTACCAGAACGAGCTGTCCCGTGTCGGAATTTCTTCTGAGCATGCGTGGCACTTTGTGCGTCGGAACAGGCCACACACGGTCGGAATTGACGCGATCGGATTTTGTTGTCGGAAAATTTTATCTCCTGCTGTCCAACTTTGTGTGTCGGAAAATCCGATGGAAAATGTCCGATGGCGCCCACACACGGTCGGAATTTCCGACAACACGCTCCGATCGGACATTGTCCATCGGAAAATCCGACCGTGTGTACGGGGCATTACAGTCCAGGGAGTCAGGGCTTAGGTTTTGATCCCCTGGGAGCTCTCCAGACGTTCCCACAGTAAGAGCCCATAGGGGTGGGGCGTTTGGGAACCTAGGGGGATAGAGACATTATCGCACCGGGAAGTAACAATTTTACTTTTTCGGTGATCACTTTCCGGGAGAGGCACCTCCCGATTGTCTCAACCCTCTACTTGGTTGTCATTATTGAGTGACTTATATTTAATTTTTCAAAGTTAACTTAGCTCTCTGCATAGCAATGGCAATGACTGTTAAAGGTTACAGATTTTGTTAGTTTCCCCTATGCTTTGGATTCTTGTCTTTGACTTGTATGCTACTGCTCTTTAATAAACTTTTTAAAACCAAAAAAAAATAAAAAATAAAAAATAAAAATGGCGTGGGGGTAGGGTTGCCACCTCATCCCTTTAACAACTTTTACCCCCTTAATGACCAGGCCATTTTTTGCGATACGGCACTGCATCATTTTTAACTGACAATTGCGCGGTAATGCAGTGCTTTATGCAAACAAAATTGATGTCCTTTTTTTTCCCACAAATAGAGCTTTCTTTTGGTGGTATTTGATCAACTCTGCAGTTTTTATTTTTTGTGCTATAAATGAAAAAAGGCCGGCAATTTTGAAAATAAAAACAATATTTTTTACTTTTTGCTATAATAAATATCCCCGGGAAAAAAATGTCTTTATCACTTTTGGCCAATATGTATTCTTCTACATATTTTTGGTAAAAAAAATCGCAATAAGCATATATTGATTAGTTTGCGCAAAAGTTATAGCGTCTACAAAATGGGGGATATATTTATGGCATTTTTATTATTAAAAAAAAATATAGATGCATATATGCTACATTTTTTTATCTAAGTTTGATTTTTCTATGTAATTGTTAACCTTAATAAATTTGATTGTTTATAAAAAAAAAAAAAAAAAAATTTAGAGCCCAAAATGGCAAATCGAAGGTACACTAGTGAAGAGGCCTACACATTTCTGAGCATGACAGATAGTGAAGAGGAAGTCACTTATCTGTCAGATTCAGGCTCAGAATACGATCCTGTAGACGACAGCGGCTCCATGACAGATAGCTCTGACGATGGAGTTGTGGTCCCTGCCAAGGTCAGGTGTACCAGACCCCGAAATTCTTCTTCTGTCCTTGAAGTGCAAGAACCACAGGTCCCTCGTATGGAGCAGAGCAGTACTAGCGCCGCTATTTCTTCTGGTGAACTGGCAAGCACTAGCGGCCTAGTACACCCTGGTCGTACATCCATCACTGCAGTATCACGTGGTGACGTGGCGAGTCCCATAAGTGCAGTTCAAGCTGGTGAGGTGGCAAGCACTAGTAGTGTCCCGCTGCCACCAAGAAGATGAACAAAGGCCCGTCGTGCCCATAGTGCCCTTCCTACTGAATTCGCCAATCCGAATTGGGAACCCATCACTTCTGCAGCACCCGTACTTCACTGGCCAAACCAGAATTCAGGTGGAAACAGTTGATTTTACGCCCCTGGATTTTTATTCACTGTTTTTCACCGAAGACCTCTATAGATCTATTGTGGACCAAAGCAATTTATAGGCTGGTCAACACATCGCCTTTAATCCCCAGTCTTCCCTTGCCAGGGATTGAGATCTTTCTGGGCCTTTCCCTCAACATGGGCATAAATAAAAAGAGTGAGTTGCGGTCATATTGGTCCACTGACCCAATTTACCATATGCCCGTGTTCTCTGCTTCCATGGCCAGGGCACGATACGAGCTGATTTTGCGGTTCATGTACTTCAATGACAATGAACTCTGTCGTCCTCGTGGAGACCCTGAATATGATCGGCTCTACAAAATTCGGCCCCTCGTAAACCACTTCAACCAGCGTTTTGCAGACTTGTTTACTCCCCATCAAGTTGTCTGCGTTGATGAGTCCCTGATTAAATTTTCTGGCCACTTGTCATTCAAACAGTACCTTCCCATGCAAGCGTGCCAGATACGGGGTCAAGATGTATAAGCTCTGTGACAGGGCCACAGGCTATACATGTAGTTTTATGGTTTACAAGGGCAAAGATAGTCACGTAGAGCCATCAAACTGCCCTTACTACATAGGAAGCGCTGGCAAGATAGTGTGGGGACTTGGTGTCACCCTTATTCGGAAAGGGGTACCATTTATATGTGGACAATTATTACACAAGCGTGCCACTTTTTAGTCACCTTTTTGATCATCAAATTGGAGCATGTGGCACCGTGCGACCTAATCGCCGGGGCTTTCCCCAGCGGCTTGTAGATTCCTGTCTTAGGCTGGGGGAGAGAGCCTGCTTGCAGTGTAATAATTTGCTCGCTATGAAGTGGAGGGACAATAAGAATGTTTTCGTTCTTATCTCCCTTCATGCAGACATGACGGTCCAAATTACTATAGCGACTGGTGTTGTAGAGAAACCCCTCTGTGTCCACGAATATAACCAAAATATGGGAGGGGTGGACCTCAACGACCAGTTGTTGGCGCCGTACCTAGTCGCCCGTAAGGCCAGACGCTGGTACAAAAAAGTGTCTGTATACTTATTTCAATTTACTTTGCTGAACGCTCATGTGCTATACAGAGCTTCAGGACAGACTGGATCCTTCCTTAAATTCCAGGAAGAGATCGTCAGAGCCCTTCTGTATCCAGACGGTGCTCCACCTCACCTTCCCCAACCAGATGCAGTAAGCTGGCTGCATGGGAGGCATTTTCCTTATGTCCTCCCGAGTACCCCTACCCAACGAGCCCCCCAAAGAAAATGTCATGTCTGCAGCAAGCGCGGATATAGGCGTGACACCCAGTATTATTGTCCCTCCTGTCCTGCCAATCCTGGTCTTTGCATTGGTGAATGTTTTTAGCGCTACCATACACTAGTTGAGTTTTAGCGTAGGGTACAGCATTGCACAGACTAGGACACACTTTCACAGGGTCTCCCAAGGTGCCATCGCATTTTGAGAGACCCAAACCTGGAACCGTTGCAGTTTTAAAAGTTACAGTTATAAAAAAAAATGTAAAAAAAAAAAAAAATACACAAAACAATATAAAATAAAAAACAAAAATAGTTGTTGTTTTATTGTTCTCTCTCTCTCTATTTTCTCTCTATTGTTCTGCTATTTTTTACTGTATTCTATTCTGCAATGTTTTATTGTTGTTATGTTTTATCATGTTTGCTTTTCAGGTATGTAATTTTTTTATAGTTTACTGTGTTTTAACCATTTTTTTGTTTTCAGGTACGCCATTCAGCTGCAGCGCAGATTTATTTATCTTGACAGCAACAGCGTTTGCTCCCACGATACATAAAGCCGTGACTCCAGCGCTGTCAGAGGTGATTTCACCACCACAGTTACATACTTCAGCATATATGCCGAAGCGTGAGGGCAGCAGTGGGTAGAGGAGCGATTTGCTCCTGCCTTTTGCGGGAGGATGCCACCATGCTTCGGCATATATATATTTTAGGCACAGGTTGCGTTAAATGTTTTATTTTTTACTATTTTTCTTTGTATTTGCTTTGCAGGTATGGTAAGTATTACTGTTATACTGTAATGTTACTTTGTTTTTTTGTTAACCATCATTTGCTTAGCAGGTATGCCATTCAGTTGCAACGCAGATTTATTTATCTTGACAGCAACAGCGTTTGCTCCCATGATACATAAAGCCGTGACTCCAGCGCTGTCGGAGGTGATTTCACAGTTACATACTTTAGCATATATGCCAAAGCGTGGGGGCAGCAGTGGGTGGAGGAGCGATTTGCTCCTGCCTTTTGTGGGAGGATGCCCCCATGCTTCGGCATATATATATTTTAGGTAGGCACAGGTTGCATTAAATGTTTTATTTTTTACTATGTTTTTTTTGTATTTGCTTTGCAGGTATGGTAAGTATTACTGTTATACTGTAATGTTACTTTGTTTGTTGTTAACCATCATTTGCTTAGCAGGTATGCCATTCAGTTGCAGCACGGATTTATTTATCTTGACAGCAACAGCGTTTGCTCCCACGATACATAAAGCCGTGACTCCAGCGCTGTCGGAGGTGATTTCACCAACACAGTTACATAATTCAGCATATATGCCAAAGCGTGGGGGCAGCAGTGGGTGGAGGAGCGATTTGCTCCTGCCTTTTGCGGGAGGATGTCCCCATGCTTCGGCATATATAAACGGTGCATGTATGCCCATCATTAGAAGTGGGTGGATGAAGGGAGGTATTCTAATGGTGGGCATACCCACCGATTAATATCTTTTTTTCGTTCAGCCCACAGGCTGCATGAAAAAAAAGTTTACAATATATGCCCAACAAGGACCAGCAACATACTGGTATGTTGCTGGACTTTGAGTGGTTATACCAGAATGATGCTTGCAGGTTTAGGTATCATCTTGGTATCATTCTTTTCAGCCAGCGGTCGGCTTTCATGTAAAAGCAATCCTAGCGGCTAATTAGCCTCTAGACTGCTTTTACAAGCAGTGGAAGGGAATGCCCCCCACCGTCTTCCATGTTTTTCTCTGGCTCTCCTTTCCCAACAGGGAACCTGAAAATGCAGCTGGTGATTCAGCCAGCTGACCATAGAGCTGATCAGAGACCAGAATGGCTCCAAACATCTCTATGGCCTAAGAAACCGGAAGCTACGAGCATTTCATTGAGAAAGCATTTTATCACACCGATCTTGGTGTGGTCAGATGCTATGAGGGCAGAGGAGAGATCTAGGGTCTAATAGACCCCATTTTTTTTCAAAAAAGAGTACCTGTCACTACCTATTGCTATCATAGGGGATATTTACATTCCCTGAGATAACAATAAAAATGATTAAAAAAAAAGAGGTATAGTGAGTATTTTGCAGACCTCACTTTTTGTCACAAACTTTTGAAAATTGAAAAAAGAAAAAAAAAATACATTTTTCTTGCCTTTCTTCATTTTCAAAAACAAATGAGACCTGCAAAATACTCACCATGCCTCTCAGCAAATAGCTTGGGGTGTCTACTTTCCAAAATGGGGTCATTTTGGGGGATTTTGTGCTATCTTGCCATTTTATGGCCTTCGAACTTTGATAGGTAGTGAGGAGTGAAATCAAAAATTTACGCCCTTAGAAATCCTGAAGGCGGTGATTGGATTTCGGGGCCCCGTATGAAGCTAGGATCCCAAAAAGTCCCACACATGTGGTATCCCCGTACTCAGGAGAAGCAGCTAAATGTATTTTGGGGTGTAATTCCACATATGCCTATGGCATGTTTGAGCAATATATCATTTAGTGACAACTTTGTGCGAAAAAAAAAAAAATGTCACTTTCCCGCAACTTGTGTCAAAATATAAAATGTTCCATGGACATATAGCTTGGGGTGTCTACTTTCCAAAATGAGGTCATTTGGGGGGGTTGTGCCATCTGGGCATTTAATGGCCTTCAAAACTGTGATAGGTAGTGAGGAGTGAAATCAAAACTTTATACCCTTAGAAATCCTGAAGGCGGTGCTTGGTTTTCGGGGCCCCGTACGCGGCTAGGCTCCCAAAAAGTCCCACACGTGTGGTATCCCCGTACTCAGGAGAATCAGCAGAATGTATTTTGGGGTGCAATTTCACATATGCCCATGGCCTGTGTGAGCAATATATCATTTAGTGACAACTTTGTGCAAAAAAAAAAAGTTTGTCATTTTCCTGCAACTTGTGTCAAAATATAAAATATTCCATGGACTCAACATGCCTCTCAGCAAATAGCTTGGAGTGTCTACTTTCCAAAATGGGGTCATTTGGGGGGGGGTTGTGCCATTCACTATCATTTAGTGACAACTTTTTGTAATTTTTTTTTTTTTTGTCATTATTCAATCACTTGGGACAAAAAAAATAAATATTTAATGGGCTCAACATGCCTCTCAGCAATTTCCTTGGGGTGTCTACTTTCCAAAATGGGGTCATTTGGGGGGGTTTTGTACTGCCCTTCCATTTTAGCACCCCAAGAAATGATATAGGCAGTCATAAACTAAAAGCTGTGTAAATTCCAGGAAATGTACCCTAGTTTGTAGATGCTATAACTTTTCTGCAAACCAATAAATATACGCTTATTGACATTTTTTTTTACCAAAGACATGTGGCCAAATACATTTTGGCCTAAATGTATGACTAAAATTGAGTTTATTGGATTTTTTTTATAACAAAAAGTAGAAAATATAATTTTTTTTCAAAATTTACGGTCTTTTTCCGTTTATAGCGCAAAAAAATAAAAACCGCAGAGGTCATCAAATACCATCAAAAGAAAGCTCTATTTGTGGTAAGAAAAGGACGCAAATTTCATTTGGGTACAGCATTGCATGACTGCGCAATTAGCAGTTAAAGCGACGCAGTGCCAAATTGTAAAAAGTGCTCTGGTCAGGAAGGGGGTAAATCCTTCCAGGGCTGAAGTGGTTAAAATTAGCACTTTTGATTTCTAACGTTCGAGTCCCTTAGGCTTTAATGGGGTTCTAAAGTTCATGCAAACTTTCGGTCTGTTCGCAGGTTCTGGCGCAAACCGAACTGGGGGGTGTTCGGCTCATCCCTAATGTGTAGGTACAAAGTTCTCCGTAGGGGCATCACCGTGTTCAAACCGATCGGATTTTCCAACAACTTTGTGTGACCGTGTGTATGCAAGACAAGTTTGAGCCAACATCCGTCAGAAAAAATCTATAGATTTAGTTGTCGGAATGTCTGATCAATGTCTGATCGTGTGTACAGGGCATTAGAGATGACACAATTGGTATGCTGCCCAAGAGCTGAGTGTGGGCTGTAGCATGTTGCATGCATTCAACTTTCTGAACATTTTTGGAAGATTACAGTGACTTAAGATTGAAATGAAAAGGTACATTTTAACAAGAAATTACAAAATAGCTTGTGTAACAATTTTAAATGTTATATTAACTTTTTTGAACAAAAGTGGAGTTCTCCTTTAATTAAGACGCACAAGTCACAGGATGACATGTGGTGTCTCACCGCTCTGTCAGGTTCTGCATCACTCCCGATCATAGGGCTGACATGCAGTTTAGCCACGGCCCTGACGTTTCCTCTGTCCATTCGTGAGACACTGCATGCCATCTTGAGACAGCAGAAGCCTGACATTTGAATGATTTTTAAGAAAACGATCAACTTTTTATGATTGTGAGTAATTTTTTAATGGGAGGAAAAAATGCAATAAATTAGTTTGATGGGATTACGCTATGTGTGTTGCTTTGTTTCCTTGCCTTGAGTTTTAGAGTTATAAAATGACTGCTGTGGGGATGGAAGATGTTCGATGGATCCTCCTAAATGGATGTTTAAACAAAAGCACAGTTTGCCTATAATTATTTGACAGGCATGTGTTTGCGGTGAGTGCGTTGTCCTGAGGGGTTTACAGTAAGTCCACTGAACAAAAAGGTTGATTAACCTGTTAAAGGTGGAGGACTGAAATTGGGATTTATTCTGCCCAGAGGAAGCATCTTACTGACTGCTTTATTTGCACTTTTTCATCACTATTTGGTGGAGGACTTTGAACTTTTAACCAGATCTTGTCCGGCCTATAGCAGATTGATGGCCGAGTGGGTTCTCTGCCATCCTGACTGGGCGTCATATGATGTCCATCAGGATGCGCCATTAATGTCCATAGGACACAGACCATCACCGATCAGGGTAAACAGCTAATCACAGGCGGTCACAAGTGTAAACATACAGAGGTTATTTGCTGTTCCGAGCTTTCTTCTCCTCACACACCGATCGTGTGAGGAGGAGTTGAACCAAGGGATCTGTGAGAGACTTCCTTCTGTTACATTTATACACATTACTATGCGCTCCACATGACCCCCTAAAGAAAGAAAACCTGTCATACAGCCCCATCAGTGATCTGTCATACAGTCAGTGATCTGTCATACAGTCTATCAGGGATCTGTCATACAGTCCATCAGTGATCAGTCACACAGACCATCAGTGGATTTGTCACACAGCCCATCAACGGATTGGTCAAACAGCCCATAAGTGCCACCATCAGCGGATATGTCATACAGGCAATCAGTGCTTCCATCAGTGGATCTGTCAGGACAACCCATCAGTAGATCTGGCACACAGCCCATCAGAGGATCTGTCCTACAGTCCATTAGTGCCTCCATCAGTGGATCTGTCACACAGCCCATCAGTGCCGCCATCAACTGATCTGTCACACAGCCCATCAGCGTATCTGTCACACAGCCCATCAGAGGATCTGTCCTACAGTCCATTAGTGCCACCATCAGTGGATCTGTCACACAGCCTATCAGTGCCACCATCAACTGATCTGTCACACAGCCCATCAGCGTATCTGTCACACAGCCATTATTGCTTCCATCAGTGGATCTGTCACACAATTCATCAGAGGATCTGTCATACAGTCTATTAGTGTTGCCATCAACTGATCTGTCACACAACCCAGAAGTGCCACCATCAACGGATCTGTCAAACAGCCAATCAGTGCAGCCATCAGCAAATCTGTCACACAGCCCATCAGTGCCGCCATCAGCAGGTCTGTCACACAGCCCATCAGTGGTTCTGTGACACAGTTCATCAGTGGATCTGTCAGGACAATCCCTTAGTGCCACCACCAATGGATCTGTCACAAAGCCCATCAGTGCCGCCATCAGCAGGTCTGTCACACAGCCCATCAGTGCCACCATCTGCGGATCTGTCACACAGCCCATCAGTGGATATGTCACAAAGTCCATCAGTGGATCTGTCGGGACAATCCGTTAGTGCCACCACAAGTGGATCTGTCACACAGTCCATTAGTGCTTTCATCAGTGGATCTGTCAGGACAACCCCTAAGTACCACCATCAGTGGATCTGTCATACAATCCATCAGTGGATCTGTCAACACAGCCCATTAGTGTAGCCTAATCAGTGTCACCCGAGCCAACATCACTGCCGCCCATCAGCAATGTGCCCATCGCAGCTTCACTTTAGCCACCATGTCCAAAAGATATTTTTCACCTGTGGAGGCATATACAATCCTTACTATGTCGGTTAATGAAAGCAGCAGGGAGCTCTCACCATCTGATTCTGGTTTGGAATATGAGCCAGTAGAGAGAAGTGGATAGGGGACCGAATACAAGGATGAAACAGTCCCTCCCCTAATAGAATCAACTCCTTCATCAATCAATATATTCATAAAGATCAAGTAGGCTTCATGCCGGAAAGACAAGGCCCGGACCAGGTCAGAAGGGCGGTAGATATAGTATCTCTATTGCAATCGGGATGGGATGGAGGCCCAAAGCAGGAAGGTTTATTGCTGTCTTTGGACCTCCAAAAAGCCTTCGATTCCTTATCTTGGTCCTTCCTATTTGCAGTCCTGGGGAGATGGGGATTTGGGAACAACTTTATAAATACCCTGAAAGCACTGTATTCCACTCCGAGCGCCAAGGTGAAAATGAACGGCTTCTACTCAGATCCCATTCAAATAACCAGGGGAACCAGACAGGGATGTCCCCTCTCTCCAGTGATCTTTGCCTTAGCCATAGAGATCCTGGCAATTGCAATCAGGACTGACCAAAACATCAAAGGGGTTAAATGCGGAGCACACTACCACAAATGCGCCCTATTTGCGGACGACATCCTGTTATTTGTCACTTCCCCTACTATCTCTCTCCCCAATATTTGTAATCTCTTGAGGGCATTTGGATCCTTGTCGGGCTTAAAAGTCAATATGGATAAGTCGCAGGTATTAAATATTTCGCTCTCAGACACAGAAGTGAATAGGCTCAAGCCTGCTTTCAAATTTAAATGGAGCGAATCCTCAATCCGATATCTAGGAATAAATCTTACCCCTAAGTTTGAGCAACTCTTCCAGGCTAACTTCCCTCCCATGTTCCGCACATTAGAATCTAACATCCATACATGGTCCAATTTTAATATTTCGTGGCTGAGCAGAATCAATTCTATCAAAATGACACTTTTGCCCAAGCTCCTTTACTTGTTTAGGTCTCTCCCGATAGATATTAGAAAACATCATCTTAAACCCCTACAAGGGAAGATATTAAAATTCGTTTGGGGTAAAAAAGGATATAGAATAGCCCGGAATGTGCTTCTTAGCCCCAAAACCAAAGGGGGCCTGGGTCTTCCAGACCTGTTCAGATACTTCCAAGCGGCAAGGCTGGCCCAACTATCTTTGGTATATTTCAAAGTCGAGAAACCCGATTGGATAGAAATAGAGAGACAAACTGCTCCGACATATACCTTGGACTACCTGCTCTGGTGTCCCATGAAATTAAGGCCTACCATTTTAGCTCCAACACTGTCTCAATCCTTTAAATTATGGGACTCATTGAAATGCTCCCCAGCTTTAACCTCACCAGCACGCCCTCTGGAGCACATCTTTCATAACCCCCGCTTTGTCCCGGGTCTGGACATCAAGTCATTCAAATGGTGGTTAGACAAGGGGATGTACCGCATAGGCCACTTTCTCTCCTCATCTGGCCCATTGACGCTAAAGCAATGCCTAACTAAACTCAAACTCCCAGGCTCAGAGGGGTTTAGATTCGCTCAGATATCCCATTTTCTTGCCTCCCTAACGAAGGGACAAGAACTCCCTCTGGAATTTACATCTTATGAGCGTTGGTGCGGTCAAGCACTTGACACAAGGGGGGGAATATCTCTCCTTTATGCGTCCCTTGCGGAACCCACCGCAAAATTCTCATACATGGACTGGTGGGAAACGGATCTGCAGGAGACCTGGAGCCTGGAGGAATGGCATCAGAGAGGATCCACAACCTTTAAAGGTATTCTAAATATAGCATTGATAGAAACTAATATAAAAGTGCTTATGCGATGGTACTTAGTACCCTCCAGACTTGCAACTATGTTTCCTTCTGCCTCCCCATTATGCTTTAGAGGGTGTCAAGCCCAGGGCTCTATGATCCATATCTGGTGGGAGTGTCCGAAAATACGAGGTTTCTGGAACAAAATATTCACATTAATCCGAAAAGTAACGGATCTTCCCATCACTAAATCAGCCCAAGTGGCCTTACTCAATGCTCCACCCCCTAAAACAGCTAAACACTCTCGAAAATTAATTTCCTTTATGCTACTAGGAGCTAAGACTACGTTAGCTAAAGCCTGGAAGCAATCCACAGTATCTTTCCAGGCTGCCAAAAGAAAGATATCTTGGATCATGTCACTTGAAAAAATTATCAGCTCTATGACGGACACCTCTAAGTCATTTGAGGCGACTTGGGAGCCCT
This sequence comes from Lithobates clamitans, assembly GCA_037952925.1. Classification (NCBI taxonomy): domain Eukaryota; kingdom Metazoa; phylum Chordata; class Amphibia; order Anura; family Ranidae; genus Lithobates; species Lithobates clamitans. Next base: position 13,904,744 of record JBBGZY010000008.1, on the reverse strand, counting down.
GGGCTAGACACCTAGGCATTTCCCTTATCACAGGTATTCCATTGTCTCAGCCGAGTTGAATCTTTTATTTTCATAAAAAATAAAAAATAAAAAATAAAAATAAACAAAAAAAAAAAGAGTCCTAGGACTGGATACAATCGTTTTTCACATGACGGCGATCTCTTTCATCTTCTTCTTTCTCTTCTTCTTCTCTTCTCCTTCTCTCCCTCTCTTCTGTCTCTCCATATCTTTTTGGTATGTACAACGAAATGATTCCAAGTTAGCAGTGTAACAGTTGTGTTTTACTTTCCGTTTACATACTAGCAGAATCTCTATTGTCACCATCAGATAGTCTTTAACGAGCTCTAGCTCTTAACTCAGAACGGATTTCTGCTTGTTGAAGGGTTTCTGATGGAAAGGTCTTAGGGCCTCATTAAGGGTCTTTTGTCCCCACCTCTCGGGTGATTGTAGGTCCCCGGGGGTGGGGACAGTAGGTTTTCCGGGTAAGCCTCAATGCTCTATCTGTGGTGGATGGAATCCTAACACAGTGAGTTCCCGTTAGGGGAGCAGTCCCTCCCAAAAGAATAAGAAGAATAACAAGAATAACAAGATCAGAAAACCTGTCTACAACCAGCAGCACCATAAACCCCAATGGCACTAACACAAACAGAACTAGACCCCAGGAATAAAGGACTAGTACCAGCATTGGAATACCGCACCAAACCAAACCAAAGAATCTGGGCCCAAATCTACCTTCCTGATGCCCTGGCAAACCCATTATGGCTGCCTTCCAGCTCAGGGTCAGTTACAATCACCCCTTTCACTGCACAGCCAGGTGTACAGCCCAACACTGATTTTTTTTTGGGAAATAGATTTTTTCAATTTGTTTTTCCCTCAGAATCTGCTGCAGTACATCTTGGACCAAACAAATCTTTTTGCAGAGCAATTTATTACCCCCAACTCTAATTCTTCCTATGCCCATATGTTTTATTGGCGATGTCTCACAGTAGGCGAGTTTAAAATTGGTTTTGGGCCTTACATTTAATATGAGGCTTACAATGAAAAACAAAGTGCATGCCTACTGGTCACGCACCCCATCCACCACATGCCAATTTAGTCTCCTGTCACGTCCTGGACACGCTATCACATGATCATGCGCTTCTTGCATTTAAATGTCAACTCGCAGTGCACCCCCCCCGAGATCATCCCAACAATGATAAATTATATAAAATAAGCCCACTAATAAATTATTTTTCCAAGTGATTTGCAGAAATTTATGTTCCAGACCAAAACATTTGTGTCAACAAATCCTTTGTCCACTTCACTGGCCGGCTGCAATTCAAACAATATATTCCCAGTAAGAGGACCGGGTGCAGATTAAAACTCAACAAATTATGTGAAATTATCTGCCTGCTACCTAGACCAAAGCTTTGGCTGTGCTGACAGTATATCTGCCTGCTGCCTGTACTGAATATGGAGAGTATTTATCACGGGTACTCACCGAGGCCGAGATGCTGGGAGTGGCTTCCCTTGCGGCTAAGCGCACTACACCCCTGGTAGTGGTACAGAGGGTGTAGGGCACAGAGAGGCACGGGTCGCCTGCAGGCAGGAAGCTTCTTGAGAGGAGGACTTCAGTCACGCAGAGATGAGAGCAATGGTGGCTCTGACCCAGAGCTGGAGAAGAAGACCCGGCCGGGGTTCTAACCCGCAAACACAATGGGAGCTGGGATAAGTGCAGGAGATCAGGCACTGAGAACCCAGTAGTGGAGAGTCTATGATGCAGACCGATAACTTAATACTGGAGACTGGTAGATGAGGAAGTCCTTGAAACAGGCCGAGGGTCAAACACAGCAGATGGTAAGTAGAGGAATCCTGAAGGCAAGCCAGAGGTAGGGGGTTGGAGATGTCAGCAGAGAAGTCCGTTTAAACAAGCCGGGGTCATACACGAGAAGGCAGGAGAATCCGGAGACAGGCAGAGGGTCAAACACTGGAAGCAGATCGTGGGAAAGTCCTTTAAACAAGCCGAGGTCAAATGCTGGAGAGAGACAAGGTAGGTCAGGCAAATCCGGGTCAAACAGGTAAACACAAGAAGCAGGAATCAGGAACGGAACACTGGAAGCTGAAAGACAAACCAGCAATTAAACAGGGCACAAGTCAGTCCTTATATAGGCCAGAAAGGGGGCGTGACGCTGACGAGCGAACGTTCGTACGCCATTACGCCGTTACGCCGTGTAGTGAACCCGTGTGTGCCGCTACTTTGCTAACGCGCATGCGCCGAAGCGCGGCTCCGCCGCGCAAACGCACAGGAACCTTCCGATGTTGACAGGCTCTTTTCTGACAGTGCCCCCCCCAAAGGGCAACCTCCGGGTGCCCAATCTGGCCAGTACTCCCGGATATTTCTTGTGGAATGTTTGTATTAACCGTGGGGCGTGTATATTGGAGGAGGGTTCCCAAGAATTATCTTCTGGGGGGTACCCCTTCCACTTGACCAGGTACTGGATATGACCCCCCTCCTTCTACAGTCCATTATAGCCTCAACCTCGAATTCCTCTTCGCCTTCAATATTAATTGGAGGAGGTGGCAACTCCTCCCTTCCTGGAAAAGAACTGGGAGTTACTGGTTTCAAAAGGGAAGTATGAAAGACAGGATGAATTCTGTAAGAGCTGGGTAAAGAGAGTTCAAAGGCCACGGGGTTCACTACTCTCTTTATCTTGAAGGGACCAATAAACCTTGGGCCTAATTTGCGTGAAGGACAAGAAAGTTTGAGGTTTGTTGCAGATAGCCAGACTTCATCCCCAATCTTAAAAATTGGGTTGCTCCTCCTCCCCCTGTCATAGTATTTCTTGTAGCTGTCCTGAGCCTTCTTCATAGTTTCCTGAATTATTTGAAAATTGGCTTGAATGGAATTTATTCGGTCTTGCACCGCGGGAACTGATACTTCTGAAAAAGAATTAGGCAAAAAAGAGGGGTGAAATCCATAATTAGCCCAGAAAGGAGTTTGATTGGTTGCTGTATGTATGGAATTATTATAGGCAAATTCTGCACAGGGGAGGAGTGAAACCCAGTTGTCTTGAGAGCACGAGCAGAAACAGCGCAGATATTGTTCCAGCGTTTGGTTCGTCCTCTCTGTTTGGCCATTACTTTGAGGATGATATGCTGAGGATAGGCATACCTTGATTTCCAGGGATTTACAAAGGTCTCTCCAAAATTTTGAGGTGAACTGAACTCCTCTGTCAGACACAATGCTAGCGGGTACTCCATGTAGCCTCACCACTTCCTTGATGAATATATCCGCGGTATCTGAGGCAGAGGGTGTGCCCTTCATGGGTAAGAAGTGGGCCATTTTTGAAAGGCGGTCGACTACTACCAGAATGGTGGAGAATCCTTCAGCAGATGGTAGGTCAACGATAAAGTCCATAGCCACTTCCTTCCAGGGTTGCTCTGGAATGGGTAATGGTCTTAATAGACCCCAGGCTTTTGCATTGGATCCCTTGCTGCGCTGGCAAATAATACAAGAGTTTACGTAGTTCTTACAGTCCTGACTCCACCCTGGCCACCAGAAGGAACGATGTATTAGTTCCGAGGTCTTTTGTACCCCGAAATGTCCTGCAAATTTGTTATCATGAAATGTTTTTAGTACCAAGGGTCTTACTTGCGCTGGAACAAATATTTTGTTTTGGGCCCATAGTAAACCATCCTGTTTCCTCAGTGTGGGTACTTCAGGGTTTAAGCATTGGCTGGAGGCCTGTTCAATGGCAGTTCTTAGATCTGGCTGGATTGAACAAAGAAAATTCTGTGAGGATAGAATAGTACCAGGTTCTGCTGTTTGAGAGGTTTCTGGGAACATTCGAGATAGGGCGTCCGCTTTCCCATTCTTGGAACCAGGCCGATAGGAAATGTGAAAGTTGAACCTGGAGAAGAACAAAGCCCAGCGGGCTTGCCGGGGTCTGAGGCGTTTTTAAATGCTCTAAACCTCTTCCGATTTCTGGAAAATCGTTCGGGTGTGGGCACCCTAGGTTCTGGGAGAGTCATAACAACTGCAGGAGCTGTGCTGGAGTGATCTTGTGAAGAGCTGGCCCCACTGGGGGATGTGGAAGTTGCATCCCCGGGAGATAAGATTAGATGCTGGAGACGACCTTCTAGTTGGAAATAGCCATCTTGTAGCCTCTGGACTGCTTGCGTAAGGGTCGTTACCTGCTGGCATAGAGCTTCGAGAGGGGAACCCACTCTGTCGGCCTCAGACATCTGGCTGGTTTGTACTATCACGGGTACTCACCGAGGCCGAGATGCTGGGAGTGGCTTCCCTTGCGGCTAAGCGCACTACACCCCTGGTAGTGGTACAGAGGGTGTAGGGCACAGAGAGGCACGGGTCGCCTGCAGGCAGGAAGCTTCTTGAGAGGAGGACTTCAGTCACGCAGAGATGAGAGCAATGGTGGCTCTGACCCAGAGCTGGAGAAGAAGACCCGGCCGGGGTTCTAACCCGCAAACACAATGGGAGCTGGGATAAGTGCAGGAGATCAGGCACTGAGAACCCAGTAGTGGAGAGTCTATGATGCAGACCGATAACTTAATACTGGAGACTGGTAGATGAGGAAGTCCTTGAAACAGGCCGAGGGTCAAACACAGCAGATGGTAAGTAGAGGAATCCTGAAGGCAAGCCAGAGGTAGGGGGTTGGAGATGTCAGCAGAGAAGTCCGTTTAAACAAGCCGGGGTCATACACGAGAAGGCAGGAGAATCCGGAGACAGGCAGAGGGTCAAACACTGGAAGCAGATCGTGGGAAAGTCCTTTAAACAAGCCGAGGTCAAATGCTGGAGAGAGACAAGGTAGGTCAGGCAAATCCGGGTCAAACAGGTAAACACAAGAAGCAGGAATCAGGAACGGAACACTGGAAGCTGAAAGACAAACCAGCAATTAAACAGGGCACAAGTCAGTCCTTATATAGGCCAGAAAGGGGGCGTGACGCTGACGAGCGAACGTTCGTACGCCATTACGCCGTTACGCCGTTACGCCGTGTAGTGAACCCATGTGTGCCGCTACTTTGCTAACGCGCATGCGCCGAAGCGCGGCTCCGCCGCGCAAACGCACAGGAACCTTCCGATGTTGACAGGCTCTTTTCTGACAGTATTCCTGCCTGCTGCCTGAACAATTCCTGACCATGTCCCTGCCTGCTGTCTGGACCGATTCTCTCCTCTGTTGACCACTGCACTGCTAAAACCACAGGTCATCTTTTGTTTTCCCTTTGCTCAGCAGAATGTATTTTGTGGTGTAATTGGTATGTACATGCTATGTATTAGAAATATGAAGGGTCTTCAAAAATGCAATAGGTTGTCAGGAAACTATTTGTGTAATTTATGTCCCTAGAACATATGATGGTGCTCCTTGGATGTTGGTCCTCTCTATGTGGCTAGGCTGTGAAAAAGTCTCATACATGTGGTATCACCATACTCTGGATGAGTAGCAGAGTGTATTTTGGGGTATAATTTTTGATATGTACATGCTGTGTGTTTTACAACTGTCTTATACATTGACAACTTTGTGCAAAAAAAAATACGTTTTAATATTCTTTCCACATTTTCGAAAAACTGTGGGAAAAAATGGCATGTTCAAAAGACTCATAATGCCAAATAGAATTTACATTGGGGTGTTTGATTTCCAAAATGGGGTCATTTTGTGGGCGTTCCCATTGTCCTGGTGTTCCAGGGCCTTCAAAAGTGTGATAGGTAGTCAGGAAATTAGATGTGTAATTTATGCCCCTAGATAGCCTAAAGGAGCCTGCTTGGATGTTGGGCCTCTGTATGTGGACAGGCATTGTAAAATTCTCACAAATGTGGTATCGCCATACTCAGGATGAGTAGCAGAATGTACTTTGGGGTGTAATTTTTGCTATTTACATGCTATGTGTTAGAAATATCTTATAAATTGACAACTTTGTGTAAAAAAAAAAAAATATGTTTTTAATTTTCTTTCCACATTTTTTACAATCTTGGGGAAAAAAAATGACATGTTCAAAAGACTCATGATGCCTCATGGAATATACACTGGGCTGTTTGATTTCCAAATGGGGTAATTTTGAGACCTTGCACTCCTCCACCTTCCATTTGAGGATGCCCCACAGATGCTCAATAGGGTTTAGGTCTGAAGACATGCTTGGCCAGTCCATCACCTTAACCCTCAGCTTTTTTAGCAAGGCAGTGGTCATCTTGGACGTGTGTTTGGGGTCGTTATCATGTTGGAATACTGCTCTGGGACCCTGTCTCCGAAGGGAGGGATCATGCTCTGCTTCAGTATGTCACAGTACATGTTGGCATTCATGGTTCCCTCAATGAACTGTAGCACCCCAGTGCCGGCAGCACTCATGCAGTCCCAGACCATGACACTTCCACCATCATGCTTGACTGTAGGCAAGACACACTTGTCTTTGTACTCCTCGCCACGCGATTGACACCATCTGAACCAAATAAGTTTATCTTGGTCTCATCAGACCACAGGACATGGTTCCAGTAATCCATGTCCTTACTCTGCTTGTCTTCAGCAAACTGTTTGCAGGCTTTCTTGTGCATCATCTTTAGAAGAGGCTTCCTTCTGGGATGACAGCCATGCAGACCAATTTGATACAGTGTCCGGTGTATGGTCTGAGCATTGACAGGCTGACCCCCCACCCTTCAACCTCTCCAGAAATGATGGCAGCACTCATACATCTATTTCCCAAAGACAGCCTCTGGATATGATGCTGAGCACATGCACTCAACTCCTTTGGTTGACCTTGACGAGGCCTGTTCTGAGTGGAACCTGTCCTGTTAAACCGCTGTATGGTCTTGGTCACCGTGCTGCAGCTCAGTTTCAGGGTCTTGGCAATCTTTTTATAGCCTAGGCCATCTTTATGTAGAACAACCATTATTTTCTTCAGATCCTCAGAGAGTTCTTTGCCATGAGGTACCATATTGAACTTCCAGTGACCAGTATGAGAGAGTGAGAGCCATAACAACAAATTTAACACACCTGCTCCCCATTCACACCTGAGACCTTGTGACACTAATGAGTCACATGACACTGGAGAGGGACAATGGCTAATTGGGCCCAATTTGGACATTTTCACTGGGTGTACTCACTTTTGTTGCCAGCGGTTTAGACATTAATGGCTGTGTGTTGAGTTATTTTGAGGGGACAGCAAATTTATACTGTTATACAAGCTGTACACTCACTACTTTACATTGTAGCAAAGTGTCATTTCTTCAGTGTTATCACATGAATAGATAAAATAAAATATTTACAAAAATGTGAGGGGTATGTAAAAAATGCACACATGTGGTATTACCATACTCAGGACGAGCAGCAAAATGTGTTTTGGGGTGCAATTGCAAGTATGCCTATGCCATTTGTGATAAATGACTTAATATGACAATTTTGTGTAAAAAAAAAAAAAAAAGAAAAAAAAAATTCCTAATTTTCCCAAGAATTGTGGAAGAAAATTAAAACTTCGAAAAACTCATCATGCCTCTTTATAAATACCTTGGACTGTCTATTTTCCACAAGGGGTCAATTGGGGGGTATATGTACTGTTCTGACATTTCAGGGCCACAAGACATGAGATAGATTATCAGTACGTCGGGATTGATACACTTTCAATTAACCGTAGCATAGCTTGTAGACTCCATAACGTTCACACAGACTAAATAATATCCACTAATTTGGGTTATTTTTACCAAGGATATGTAGCAGCATAAATTATGGTCCAAATTTATGAAGAAAAAAACACTTATTTGCAACATTTTAACATAATAAAAAAAAAAAGTGTTGTTTTTATTCAAAATGTTCGTTCATTTGTCACTTACAGTGCCTTGAAAAAGTATTCATGCTCCTTGAAATATTCCACATTTTGTCATGTTACAACCAAAAATGTAAATGTATTTTATTTGGATTTTATGTGATAGGCCAACACAAAGTGGCACATAATTGTGAAGTGGAAGTAAAATTATAAATGGGTTTTCAACATTTTTTACAAATAAATACATGATAATTATGGCATGCATTTGTATTCAGCCCCCCCTGAGTCAATACTTTGTAGAACCACCTTTTGCTGCAATTACATCTGCAATTCTTTTTGGGGATGTCTCTACCAGCTTTGCACATCTAGAGAATTACATTTTTGCCCATTGTTCTTTGCAAAATAGCTCAAGCTCTGTCAGTTTGGATGGAGTGCATCTGTGAACAGCAATTTTCAAGTCTTGCCACAGATTCTCAATTGGATTTTTGAAATGTACCTGCCTACTCACAAACTGTCCTATTTTAACCACTTGCCGACCGCCTCACGATGATATACTTCGGCAGAATGGCACGGGCAGGCAGAATCACGTACCTGTATGTGATCTGCCTCCCGCGGGCGGGGGGTCCGAACGGACCCCCTCAGTGCCCGAGGCGGTTGGCATTACTCCCCCGGCGATCAGAGGTGAGGGGGAGGCCATCCATTCGTGGCCACCCCCTCACGATTGCTCCAGGCCAATGAGATCATTCCTCTGCCTCTGTAATGTAAACAGAGGCAGAGGAAGTAATGTCATCTCTCCTCGAGCCGGTCTTTTCGTTCCGGCGCAGAGGAGAGAAGACATCAATGTGAGTTTGCACAACACTACACTTACAGTAGAACACGCAGGCACACTTTTCACCCCCCAGTCACCCCCCGATCACCCCCCAATCACCCCCCTGTACCCCCTGTCACAGTGACACAATAGCAGGTTTTTTTTTTTGCATTGGTGTCAGTTTGTGACAGTTATAAGTGTTAGGGCAGTTAGGGTTAGCCCCCTTTAGGTCTGGGGTACCCCCTTTAGGTCTAGGGTACCCCCCTAACCACCCCTAATAAAGGTTAACCCCTTGATAACCCCCCATCACTAGTGTCACTAAGCGATCATTTTTCTGATCGCTGTATTAGTGACACGCTAGTTAGGGTGGTAAGTATATAGGTTCGCCATCAGCGTTTTATAGCGACAGGGGCCCCTATATACTACCTACTAAAGGTTTTAACCCCCTGATTGCCCCCTAGTTAACCCTTTCAACAGTGATCACCGTATAACAGTTACGGGTGATGCTGGTTAGTTAGTTTGTTTATTATAGTTTATTATAGTTTTAGGGCACCCGTCGTTTATTACCTAATAAAGGTTCACCCCCTAATTGCCCGGCGGTGATATAAGTTACATTTTTAGGGTCAGATAAGGTCTGCGTCGCCCCAGCGTAAGGATAGCGCCAGTACCGCTAACACCCATGCACGCAGCATACACCTCCCTTAGTGCTATAGTATCTGAACGGATCAATATCTGATCCGATCAGATCTATACTAGCGTCCCCAGCAGTTTAGGGTTCCCATAAACACAGTGTTAGCAGGATCAGCCCAGATACCTGCTAGCACCTGCGTTTTGCCCCTCAGCCCAGCCCACCCAAGTGCATTATCGATCGATCACTGACACTTACAAAACACTAAGCACACATAACTGCAGCATTCGCAGAGTCAGGCCTGATCCCTGCGATCGCTAACAGTTTTTTGGTAGCGTTTTGAATCAGTCGCTAACAGTCAGGAGCTTTTTTGCCTGTGAGTCTCACTAGTGTACCACTAAATTTAGAGCCCAAAATGGCAAATCGAAGGTACACTAGTGAAGAAGCCTACACGTTTCTGAGCATGACAGATAGTGAAGAGGAAGTCATTCATCTGTCAGATTCAGGCTCAGAATACGATCCTGTAGATGACAGCGGCTCCATGACAGATAGCTCTGACGACGGAGTTGTGGTCCCTGCCAAGGTCAGACGTACCAGACCCCAAACTTCTTCTTCTGTCCTTGATGTGCAAGAACTGCAGGTCACTTGTATGGAGCAGAGCAGTATTAGCTCCGCTATTCCTTCTGGTGAACTGGCAAGCACCAACGGCCTAGTACACCCTGGTCGTATATCCAGCACTGCAGTAACACTTGGTGACGTGGCGAGTCCCATAAGTGCAGTTCAAGCTGGCGAGGTGGCAAGCACTAGTAGTGTCCCGCTGCCACCAAGAAGATAAACACAGGCCCGTCGTGCCCATAGTGCCCTTCCTGCTGCATTCGCCAATCCGAATTGGGAACCCACCACTTCTGCAGCACCCGTACTTTCCCCATTCACTGGCCAACCCGGAATTCAGGTGGAAACAGTTGATTTTACGCCACTGGATTTTTATTCACCTGTTTTTCACTGAAGATCTCTATAGATCTATTGTGGACCAAAGCAATTTATATGCTGGTCAACACATCGCCACTATTCCCCAGTCCTCCCTTGCCAGAGATTGGAGCCCAATTACGGTCTCCGAATTTAAGATCTTTCTGGGCCTTTCCCTCAACATGGGCATAACTAAAAAGAGTGAGTTGCGGTCATATTGGTCCACTGACCCAATTCACCATATGGCCTTGTTCTCTGCCTCCATGACTAGGGCACGATACGAGCAGATTTTACGGTTCATGCACTTCAACAACAATGAACTCTGTCGTCCTCGTGGAGACCCTGAATACGATCGGCTCTACAAAATTCGGCCCCTCGTAAACCACTTCAACCAACGTTTTGCAGACTTATTTACTCCCCATCAAGTTGTGTGCGTTGATGAGTCCCTGATTAAATTTTCTGGCTGCTTGTCATTCAAGCAGTACCTTCCCAGCAAGCGTGCCAGATACGGGGTCAAGATGTATAAGCTCTGTGACAGGGCCACAGGCTATACATGTAGTTTTATGGTTTACGAGGGCAAAGATAGTCACGTAGAACTGACAAACTGCCCTGACTTCATAGGAAACAAGATTGTGTGGGACTTGGTGTCACCCTTATTCGGAAAGGGGTACCACTTGTACTTGGACAATTATTACACGAGCATGCCACTTTTCAGTCACCTTTTTGATTAACAGCACGTGGCACCATGCGACCTAATCACTGGGGCTTTCCCCAGCGGCTTGTAGATTCCTGTCTTAGGCTGGGGGAGAGAGCCTGCTTGCAGTGTAATAACTTGCTCGCTATGAAGTGGAGGGATAATAAGAATGTTTTCGTTCTTACCTCCCTTCATGCAGACACAACGGTCCAAATTACTACGGTGACTGGTGTTGTGGAGAAACCCCTCTGTGTCCACAACTATAGCCAAAATATGGGAGGGGTGGACCTCAATGACCAGTTGTTGGCGCCGTACCTAGTTGCCCGTAAGGCCAGACGCTGGTACAAGAAAGTGTCTGTTTATTTATTTCAATTGGCTTTGCTGAACGCTCATGTGCTATACAGAGCTTCAGGACGGACTGGATCCTTCCTTAATTTCCAGGTAGAGATTGTTAGAGCCCTTCTGTTTCCAGACAGTGCTCCACCTCACCTTCCCAACCAAATGCAGTAAGCCGGCTGCATGAGAGGCATTTTCCTTATGTCCTCCCGAGAACCCCTACCCAACGAGCCCCCCAAAGAAGATGTCGTGTCTGCAGCAAGCACGGATATAGGCATGACACCCGGTATTATTGTCCCTCCTGTCCTGACAATCCTGGTCTATGCATTGGTGAATGTTTTGAACGCTACCATTCACTAGTTCAGTATTAGCGTAGGGTACAGCACTGCACAGACTAGGACACACTTTCACAGGGTCTCCCAAGATGCCATCGTATTTTGAGACACCCAAACCTGGTACCAGTTACAAAAGTTAAAGTTACTAAAAAAAGTGTAAAAAAAATAAAAACAAAAAAAAAACACAAAAAAAACGAAAATAGTTGTCGTTTTATTGTTCTCTCTCTCTCTATTCTCTCTCTATTGTTCTGCTCTTTTTTACTGTATTCTATTCTGCAATATTTTATTGTTATTATGTTTTGCCATGTTTGCTTTTCAGATATGCATTTTTTTATACTTTACTGTTTACTCTGTTTTGTTAGTAACCATTTTTTTGTTTTCAGGTACGCCATTCAGCTGCAGAGCGGATTTATTTATCTTGACAGCAACAGCGTTTGCTCCCACGATACATAAAGCCGTGACTCCAGCGATGTCGGAGGTGATCTCACCACCACAGTTACATACTTCAGCATATATGCCGAAGCGTGGGGGCAGCAGTGGGTGGAGAAGCGATTTGCTCCTGCCTTTTGTGGGAGTATGCCCCCATGCTTCGGCATATGTATATATATATTTTAGGCACAGGTTGCGTTAAATGTTTTATTTTTTACTATGTTTTTTTTTAAATTGCTTTGCAGGTATGGTAAGTCTTACTGTTATACTGTAATGTTACTTTGTTTTATTGTTAACCATCATTTGCTTAGCAGGTACGCCAGTTGCAGCGCAGATTTATTCATCTTGACAGCAACAGCGTTTGCTCCCACGATACATAAAGCCGTGACTCCAGCGCTGTCGGAGGTGATTTCACCACCACAGTTACATACTTCAGCATATATGCCGAAGCATGGGGGCAGCAGAGGGCGGAGGAGTGATTTGCTCCTAACTTTTGCGGGAGGATGCCCCCATGCTTCGTCATATATATACGGTGCATGTATGCCCATCATTAGAAGTGGGTGGATGAAGGGAGGTATTCTAATGGTGGGCATACCCACCGATCAATCTCTTTTTTTCATTCAGCCCACAGGCTGCATGAAAAAAAAGTTTACAATACATGCCCAACAAGGACTACAATACATGCCCAACAGCGTTTGCTCCCACGATACATAAAGCCGTGACTCCAGCGCTGTCGGAGGTGATTTCACCACCACAGTTACATACTTCAGCATATATGCCGAAGCATGGGGGCAGCAGAGGGCGGAGGAGTGATTTGCTCCTAACTTTTGCGGGAGGATGCCCCCATGCTTCGTCATATATATACGGTGCATGTATGCCCATCATTAGAAGTGGGTGGATGAAGGGAGGTATTCTAATGGTGGGCATACCCACCGATCAATCTCTTTTTTTCATTCAGCCCACAGGCTGCATGAAAAAAAAGTTTACAATACATGCCCAACAAGGACTACAATACATGCCCAACAGCGTTTGCTCCCACGATACATAAAGCCGTGACTCCAGCGCTGTCGGAGGTGATTTCACCACCATAGTTACATACTTCAGCATATATGCCGAAGCGTGGGGGTAGCAGTGGGTGGAGGAGCGATTTGCTCCTGCCTTTTGTGGGAGGATGCCCCCATGCTTCGGCATATATATATATAAACTTTAGGCACAGGTTGCATTAAATGTTTTATTTTTTACTATGTTTTTATTGTATTTGCTTTGCAGGTATGGTAAGTCTTACTGTTATACTGTAATGTTACTTTGTTTTATTGTTAACCATCATTTGCTTAGTAGGTACGCCATTCAGTTGCAGCGCGGATTTATTTATCTTGACAGCAACAGCATTTGCTCCCACGATACATAAAGCCGTGACTCCAGCACTGTTGGAGGTGATTTCACCACCACAGTTACATACTTCAGCATATATGCCGAAGCGTGGGGGCAGCAGAGGGCAGAGGAGTGATTTGCTCCTAACTTTTGTGGGAGGATGCCCCCATGCTTCGGCATATATATACGGTGCATGTATGCCCATCATTAGAAGTGGGTGGATGAAGGGAGGTATTCTAATGGTGGGCATACCCACCGATCAATCTCTTTTTTTCATTCAGCCCACAGGCTGCATGAAAAAAAAAAAAATTTTGGGCATGTATTGTAGTCCTTGTTGAGCATGTATTGTAAATTTTTTTTTCATGCAGCCTGTGGGCTGAATGAAAAAAAGAGATTGATCTCTTGGTTTTCGGGGCCCCGTATGCAGCTAGGCTCCCAAAAGTCCCACACATGTGGTATCCTCATACTCAGGAGAAGCAGCAGAATGTATTTTGGGGTGTAATTCCACATATGCTCACGGCATGTTTGAGCAATATATTATTTAGTGACAACTTTGTGCAAAAAAAAATTGTCACTTTCCCGCAACTTGTGTCAAAATATAAAATATTCCATGGACTCAACATGCCTCTCAGCAAATAGCTTGGGATGTCTACTTTCAAAAATGGGGTCATTTGGGGTTTTTTTGCCATCCGGGCATTTAATGGCCTTCAAAACTGTGATAGGTAGTGAGGAGTGAAATCAAAACTTTACGCCCTTAGAAATCCTGAAGGCGGTGCTTGGATTTCGGGGCCCTGTACGTGGCTAGGCTCCCAAAAAGTCCCACACATGTGGTATCCCCGTACTCAGGAGAAGCAGCAAAATGTATTTTGGGGTGCAATTCCACATATAACCATGGCATGTGTGAGCAATATATCATTTAGTGACAACTTTGTGCAAAAAATAAATTTAAAAAAAATGTGTCACTTTCCCGCAACGTGTGTCAAAATATAAAATATTCCATGGACTCAACATGCCTCTCCGCAAATAGCTTGGGGTGTCTACTTTCCAAAATTGGGTCATTTGGGTGGGTTTTGTGCCATCTTGGCATTTTATGGCCTTCAAAACTGTGATAGGTAGTGAGAAGTGAAATCAAAAATTTACGCCCTTAGAAATCCTGAAGGCGGTGCTTGGGTTTCGGGGCCCCGTATGCGGCTAGGCTCCCAAAAAGTCCCACACATGTGGTATCCCCATACTCAGGAGAAGCAGCTAAATGTCTTTTGGGGTGCAATTCCACATATGCCCATGGCCTGTGTGAGCAATATATCATTTAGTGACAACTTTGTGAAAAAAAAAAAATTGTCACTTTCCCGCAACTTGTGTCAAAATATAAAATATTCCATGGACTCAACATGCCTCTCAGCAAATAGCTTGGGGTGTCTACTTTCCAAAATGGGGTCATTTGGGGGGGGGTGTTGTGTCATCTTGGCATTTTATGTCCTTCAAAACTGTGATAGATAGTGAGGAGTGAAATCAAAAATTTACGCCCTTAGAAATCCTGAAGGCAATGCTTGGTTCTCAGGGCCCCGTACGCGGCTAGGCTCCCAAAAAGTCCCACACATGTGGTATCCCCATACTCAGGAGAAGCAGCTAAATGTCTTTTGGGGTGCAATTCCACATATGCCCATGGTCTGTGTGAGCAATATATCATTTAGTAACAACTTTTTGTATTTTTTTTTTTGTCATTATTCAATCACTTGGGACAAAAAAAATAATATTCAATGGGCTCAACATGCCTCTCAGCAATTTCCTTGGGGTGTCTACTTTCCAAAATGGGGTCATTTGGGGGGGTTTTGTACTGCCCTGCCATTTTAGCACCTCAAGAAATGACATAGGCAGTCATAAACTAAAAGCTGTGTGAATTCCAGAAAATGTACCCTAGTTTGTAGACACTATAACTTTTGCACAAACCAATAAATATACGCTTATTGACATTTTTTTTACCAAAGACATGTGGCCGAATACATTTTGGCCTAAATATATGACTAAAATTGAGTTTATTGGATTTTTTTTATAACAAAAATTAGAAAATATTTTTTTTTCAAAATTTTCGGTCTTTTCCCATTTTTAGCGCAAAAAATAAAAACCCTAGAGGTGATCAAATACCATCAAAAGAAATCTCTATTTGTGGGAAGAAAAAGACGCAAATTTTGTTTGGGTACAGCATTGCATGACCGCGCAATTAGCAGTTAAAGCGACGCAGTACCAAATTGTAAAAAGTGCTCTGGTTAGGAAGGGGGTAAATCCTTCCTGGGCTGAAGTGGTTAAGAAAAACACATAGGCAAGTATTTTCAGAAAATAAAATATCCATTTATTCTGGGTAATAAAATAAAGAGGAAGGAAAGTTGGAGAAACTTTTGGAATTTGCGAAGCCTTTTGGTCCCAGGGCACACATCAAGTCTGTGGAAAAAAAATTGTTATCTTGAGGAGTCCATATAATTTGGAGCCCAATCTGGTCCAGGACTCCCAGAGATCAGGACAAGCACCAGCAGCAGATGACATATCTGTCCCCAGGCTGTGGTACTACACAAGCCTGAATCTTTTGTCAGGCCAGACTGAACCCAGGCCATTACTTTCTTCTCTTCATTGCAGCCTTCCCTCTACCCTTCCCTGCACCCTTCCATGCAGCCTTCCCTGCAGCCTTCCTTGGAGGCTGTGGCTCTGGTGGTGGACCTGTGGCAGGAGGAGGAGGATGGGCAAACTGATATACGTTGCTGTTCTCAGTCAGCTGGCCCCTCAACCCCTTCTGAAGGGCCTCACCAAAAATTCCCTCACAGAGGAGGCATTGGCCCTCCTCCAATTTCATCAATACAGTGGCTAGATAGCAGCCATAGGCCTCTTCAGCGTTGGGGGGGTTTCTGAGGACATCAGTTGCTTCCCTAATGAGGCCCAGTGCTGCCTCCTCCATTATCATCCCCCTCCTGGCCCTTTTTGTTGTAAGGCAGAGGGGAGGCACCTGGGATTGGGTGAGGCTCCTACTGGGCCGTCCCACCTTCTGGCTGACACTGGGCCCACCCACCTCCTGGCTGACACTGGGCACAGCCTCCACCTGGCTGACACTGGGCACGGCCTCCTCTTGGCTGACACTTTCCAGACCCTCCTCCTGGCTGAGTTCATCCTGTGTATAAAAAAGGGACATATTTTAGTTTTTGGTTCATCAATCACACACAATTTTTAGCTCATGACTTGCAAATTGAATGTTAATAAATAGAAAAGACTATCATTCTGACCCCAGCATTTTTCATTCTTGTCACAAACATTTTTGGCCACTACTGTCTATTGATGTAAATGTAAATCTCTTTGTTTTAAATCATTAATTTGTTATCAATTATAACATCTAGTTAACATCATTAATATTAGGACAATAAATATGTATAAAAATAATATACCTGACTCCATCTGGGTGCATCCACTTCCAGGATGGAAGGCCCAGGTTGTTCCTCATCAGCCTCTGCTGGGGTTGAGGGAAGGGTGGAGGGAAGGCTGCAGGGAAGGGTAGAAAGTGATTCCCTGGCTTTAGTCCGTTCATCCAGAAACCGCAGTTTGTTGAAGTACCACAGCCTGGGTACATGTACTTGCGCTGCTGCTGCTCCGGATCTGAGTGATTTCTGGATCTTATTATGCTCCTTCTTATACATGTTCCTCAAGATCCCAATTTTCTTTTCCAAGAACTGGATGGTTGCATCGGGGACCCGAGTCTTCACAAACTCCAGAAGTTTCTCCAGCATTGACCTCCTAGCTTGTTTATTATAACATAAGCTGTGTTTCACCTCCCACAAATTCCTCATCTCCCTGTACCTCTCTATGAAACTGGCCATGAATTCTGGGTCCTTAAAGTGATTCATATTTGCTGTAAGACAATACACAAGACAAAACACTAATGTCATCCTAAAACTCTCATAATCTTATCCCAGTATAGGCCTCAATCTTGAAGCAGTATAGGCCACTGATGGGCCAAGTTCAAATTTTACCTTTGTTTAGGATGCTCGCAACTTATGTTCCTCCTTACTTCGCACACAGAACATATGTACAACACATGCATGTTAGCTTGATATACACTGCGCATGCATGAAACTCCATCCGCGTTGCCCGCCCCTGCCGTTCTTTCTAGTCTATTCCCCGCCCCTTCTCTTTAGGCACACAGTAGGAGCGACATGGCGGAGAAAGAGCAGGTGTGTGGTAATTATAGTAATGAGGAGGAAAGCCCAGAGCCCGAAGCGACCCGATCCCGGAGGAGAAGCTTTAAGGCCTCAAATATGGCTTTTATAGAGATGGTGGAGATGGTGGACATATTGAGGAGTAACAACTATGATGGGAAACATGGACCGTACCTAAACCCAAATGTGAGAAAGGCCAAGATCATGACTAAAGTTGTGAAGAGTCTGCACAGGAATTTTGAGGTACGACGATCCAAGGAGCAATTGAAGAACTGCTGGTCAGACCTGAAACTGAGGGAGCAAGATCAGTATAGAAGAATCAAGAGAGTGCTTCCAAAAAGTAAGTACTTGTCCTGTGTTCCTATTATTATTATTACTTGCATGCTGCGCCATGTGATATTCTTAGCTGTTGTACAGCTTAAAATGGTGACTTTCATGTTTGAGGGCACAGTAATCGGTCGTCTGAAACATTGTTCGCTCAATAAATATGATGTTTTGGGCAGATACAGGTTAAATACATTTGGTCATGCCTATTTGTCTAAAAAAAAGTTGTACATTGCTGTCTAGATGTGTTTATAACTAGAATGAAATGCAAGCTTGATTCAGTGTAATGTAAGGAGAGGACACTCAGTAGGGATGAGCTTCGAGTTCGACTCGAACTCATGTTCTACTCGAACATTGGCTGTTCGCAAGTTCGCCGAACAGCGAACAATTTGGGGTGTTCGCGGCAAATTCGAATGCCGCGGAACACCCTTTAAAAGTCTATGGGAGAAATCAAAAGTGCTCATTTTAAAGGCTTATATGCAAGTTATTGTCATAAAAAGTGTTTGTGGACCTGGGTCCTGCCCCAGGGGACATGGATCAATGCAAAAAAAAGTTTTAAAAACGGACGTTTTTTCAGGAGCAGTGATTTTATTAATGCTTAAAGTCAAACAATAAAAGTGTAATATCCCTTTAAATTTCGTACCTGGGGGGTGTCTATAGTATGCCTGTAAAGGGGCGCATGTTTCCTGTGTTTAGAACAGTCTGACAGCAAAATGACATTTTGAAGAAAAAAACACATTTAAAACTACCCGCGGCTATTGCATTGCCGACAATACACATAGAAGTTCATTGATAAAAACGGCATGGGAATTCCCCACAGGGCAACCCCGAACCAAAAAAAAAAAAAAAAAAAAATGATGTGGGGGTCCCCCTAAATTCCATACAAGGCCCTTCAGGTCTGGTATGGATATTAAGGGGAACCCCAGCCAAAATTTAAAAAAAAAATTGACGTGGGGTTCCCCCTAAATTCCATACCAGACCCTTCAGGTCTGGTATGGATTTTAAGGGGAACCCCGCGCCAAAAAAAAAAAAAAAACGGCGTGGGGTCCCCCCAAAAATCCATACCAGACCCTTATCCGAGCACGCAACCTGGCAGGCCGCAGGAAAAGAGGGGGGGACGAGAGTGCGCCCCCCCCCTCCTGAACCGTACCAGGCCACATGCCCTCAACATTGGGAGGGTGCTTTGGGGTAGCCCCCCAAAACACCTTGTCCCCATGTTGATGAAGACAAGGGCCTCAACCCCACAACCCTGGCCGGTGGTTGTGGGGGTCTGCAGGCGGGGGGCTTATCGGAATCTGGAAGCCCCCTTTAACAAGGGGACCCCCAGATCCCGGCCCCCCCCCTGTGTGAAATGGTAAGGGGGTACTTACCCCTACCATTTCACTAAAAAACTGTCAAAAATGTTAAAAATGACAAGAGACAGTTTTTGACAATTCCTTTATTTAAATACTTCTTCTTTCTTCTATCTTCCTTCATCTTCTGGTTCTTCTGGCCCTTCTGGTTCTTCCCCCGGCGTTCTCGTCCAGCATCTCCTCCGCGGCGTCTTCTATCTTCTTCTCCTCGGGCCGCTCCGCACCCATGGCATGAGGGGGGAGGCTCCCGCTCTTCTCTTCATCTTCTTCATCTTCTTCTTCTTCATCTCTTCTTCCTTCTTCTCTTCTTCATTTCTTCTCCGGGCCGCTCCGCAGCCATGCTGGCATGGTGGGAGGCTCCCGCTGTGTGACGGCGTCTCTTCGTCTGACGGTTCTTAAATAACGGGGGGCGGGGCCATCCGGTGACCCCGCCCCCCCCTGACGCACGGTGACTTGACGGGACTTCCCTGTGACGTCACGGGGAATGCCACAGGGAAGTCCCGTCATGTCCCTTGCGTCAGAGGGGGGCGGGGTCACCGGGTGGCCCCGCCCCCCGTTATTTAAGAACCGTCAGACGAAGAGACGCCGTCACACAGCGGGAGCCTCCCACCATGCCAGCATGGCTGCGGAGCGGCCCAGAGAAGAAATGAAGAAGAGAAGAATAGAAGAAGAGAAGAAGAAGAAGATGAAGAAGAAGATTAAGAAGAGAAGAAGATGAAGAGAAGAGCGGGAGCCTCCCCCCCATGCCATGGGTGCGGAGCGGCCTGAGGAGAAGAAGATAGAAGACGCCGCGGAGGAGATGCTGGACGAGAACGCCGGAGGAAGAACCAAAAGAGCCAGAAGAACCAGAAGAAGATGAAGGAAGAAAGAAGAAGCATTTAAATAAAGGAATTGTCAAAAACTGTCTCTTGTCATTTTTAACATTTTTGACAGTTTTTTAGTGAAATGGTAGGGGTAAGTACCCCCTTACCATTTCACACGGGGGGGGGGCCGGGATCTGGGGGTCCCCTTGTTAAAGGGGGCTTCCAGATTCCGATAAGCCCCCCGCCCGCAGACCCCCACAACCACCGGCCAGGGTTGTGGGGATGAGGCCCTTGTCTTCATCAACATGGGGACAAGGTGTTTTGGGGGGCTACCCCAAAGCACCCTCCCAATGTTGAGGGCATGTGGCCTGGTACGGTTCAGGAGGGGGGGGCCGCACTCTCGTCCCCCCCTCTTTTCCTGCGGCTTGCCAGGTTGCGTGCTCGGATAAGGGTCTGGTATGGATTTTTGGGGGGACCCCACGCCGTTTTTTTTTTTTTTTTTTTGGCGCGGGGTTCCCCTTAAAATCCATACCAGACCTGAGGGATCTGGTATGGAATTTAGGGGGAACCCCACGTCATTTTTTTTTTTAAATTTTGGCTGGGGTTCCCCTTAATATCCATACCAGACCTGAAGGGCCTTGTATGGAATTTAGGGGGACTCCCACATCATTTTTTTTTTTTAATTTTGGTTCGGGGTTGCCCTGTGGGGAATTCCCATGCCGTTTTTATCAATGAACTTCTATGTGTATTGTTGGCAATGCAATAGCCGCGGTAGTTTTAAATGTGTTTTTTCCTTCAAAATGTCATTTTGCTGTCAGACTGTTCTAAACACGGGAAACATGCGCCCCTTTACAGGCATACTATAGACACCCCCCAGGTATGAAATTTAAAGGGATATTACACTTTTATTGTTTGACTTTAAGCATTATAAAAATCACTGCTCCTGAAAAAACGGCCGTTTTTAAAACTTTTTTTGCATTGATTCATGTCCCCTGGGGCAGGACCCAGGTCCCCAAACACTTTTAATGACAATAACTTGCATATTAGCCTTTAAAATTAGCACTTTTGATTATTCATGTTCGTGTCCCATAGACTTTAACGGTGTTCGCGTGTTCGAACAAATTTTTTTCCTGTTCGCATGTTCTGGTGCGAACCGAACAGGGGGGTGTTCGGCTCATCCCTGACACTCAGCAGCTGTTTACACATCTGGACTCAGGAGCACTAGTGTGGGACACAAGAACAAACTTTTTAAGGTGTCCCACACAGGTGCTTCAGTGAATACTTGGGGTGTCTCCATGTTTAAAAATTGCCACAAAAAGGTAAGTATTCCAGCTTTAGTAAGGTAAAAAATCATGTCTTCAGCTTGGAACTCTGCCCAAAACAGACAATTGTACCCCACTTCCCAGCAATGTTTCATATTCCTATTTCTGGACTCAAATATCTGTGTGCTAAGTATACCTTTTGTTTCATTCTAATAGGGCAGAAAAGACTCGGAGAACAACACTCAGAGGACACCAGGAACCCCCCACCTCAGTAACAAGGGGAACTCAGAACAAGACCACACCCCTAGGATCTGGAGGAAGGAGAGGTGGAGGAAGTCAGTAAAATTGTCACCACAACAGGTAAGTGTCTGACACCCCAGCTTCAGGTAATATATGTATGCCTGCATATTTATAATACATGTTTTTACTCAAATTTTTAAGTGATGTGCTGGTTGTTAAAGAGCAAGCTGTACATTTCACAAGTGACAGTGCACAAAGGCTAATACAAGACATCATGGTGTGGAATGGTGAACTTGACATCATAAGAAAGAAACTTAATGTTATGGAACAACAAATGAAGAACATTATTGATGTGTTGGGGACAATCTGAATTTCTTCAAAATGCCACCATTTTACCATTTGCTGGACTAAACCAAAACTTTTTTTTGACATTTTAAAAGCCAAATTTTGAAGATGCACACGGTGTGTCAACATGTGCTATCTGCCATCAGGGGATATCAATGTACGCGTTTTGTGGGTGTAACCCCTTCCTCGTAACTCTAGTAGGTGAGAGGAAGGGGTTGCACCCCCAAAACACGTCCATTGATCCCCCATGATGTGAGATAGCACATGTTGACATTAGGCATGGGATCAGGAGGGAAATACCTATTTTGACTCCCAAATTGTGTGCATCTTCAAAATTTGGCTTTTACAGGGGTGACATCACCCCATCTGATGACATTTTTGACACTATAATGTCTGATATTGCCTTCAGTTTTTCTACGTTGAACTTTGTAAGTTCCAGAATTGGGTATGTTATGTTTAATCAACAGTGTGTGGCTTCTTCTTTCAATGCTCAATACCAGTTTTTGAGGTAATTTGGTGTTTACAGTGACAATGGTGCTTATTTACTAAAGCAAAATCCACTTGGCACTACATGTGCACTAGGAGAACCTATGAGACAGCCAAAAAGAAACACAAACAAAAAAGAAACAGGCAGAACAGGCTGGCCATTATCCCGAAGGTATTCTTAACGACTCTTCTGGCTCTGGCCAGCCAGTAGTTAAAAACCCTCCTCTCTGGGGTGAGGGTCCTCTGGGGGAATGGCCTCATCAGGTGCTCACCCAGACCAAACGCTTCATCGTCAAGAAAGATGAACGGGAGTCCTTCAACTTTGTCCGCATCATGTGGCAATCCCAGGCCACCAGTCTGGAGACGTTGGTAAAACCCTGTCTGGGTGAAGACCCCTCTATGCGACGTCCAGCCATTCTTCCCCATGTCCACATAGAGGAACTCATATTGTGCCGACACCACCACCATTAACACTATACTATTAAACCCCATATAGTTATAATAGTAAGACCCCAAATGAGGTGGTGGCATGATGTGGACGTGCTTCCCATCTATAGCCTCTCCACAGTTGGGGAAGTCCCAACGGTCGGCAAAATGGGAGGCCACAGTCTGCCATTCCTGTGACGTTGAAGAAAACTATGGAGTCAAAACAGAAAAAATATATTAGCACTTTTGCAGATAACATTGCAAGCAGATTAGACACAAACATTCTTGGCCAACATCAGTATAACATTTATTTTAAGCAGTATTTAAAGACAAAAATAAAAGGCCCACTTATCAGATTACTTCCCCCCTCTGATAGCTCATTGTAAAAATTTTAGGGGGGGAGGGTTTGAGATGAGTTTGGGCCCCCAAAATAAAGCCCGTGGAACTCTGCCTGAATTTAAAGACAACAATAAAACATTTGTACATATTTTAGGGGGTGTTTGGGGTAAAGCACTACAATGGAGCTGACAAAAAACATTGTTAAGTGACTAGGCTAGGTGTATATGGGCCCAGGATAGCATGCTGGGGAGGTTAGTGAAGGCTAATATGCATGAAGGACAAAAAAGTAGCATTAAAAGATTACAGCATGCATGAGGACAAAGGGGACATTCACAGCATACTACAATCATGGTAATTAGGGAATGATGAAAGAAATACAATACATTAGCAAACATTAAATACAATAGAATGTGATGTTAAAGGAGAAAACTTACCTTAATATAATCATTCTGCGGGACCTGAATAATAGCAGAACAGGTCTCTGGGATATTGGTCCCCAGAGTCTGGGGGAGATGCCTGTCGAGAACTTGAGGTCTTGCAGACTTCTCCCAGTCGCCAAGTACCGCAATGTGGCGACTAGCCTCTGCTCCGGAGTGATGGCTTGCCTCATGCAGGTATCCTGCCTGCTAATATAAGGGGTCAGCGAAGCCAACAGATGGTGAAAAACGGGTTCCTCATCCTGAGAAAGTTCCTGAAATCATCAGGATTATTCTCCTGGATCTCACAAAGCAAAGGCATATGAGAGAATTGGTCACACTGGAGTAACCAATTCTTGGTCCATGAACTCCTCCCCACTCTGTTCATGGACTGGGCTTGGGTCAAAGAATGAACCCCAACACCAAGCACCCACACTGCACAAACTCTACGACGAGTATGTACCCGCAACATGGCTTCGAAATGGTCGGTTGGTCAGAACGAACTAACAGAACGCACTGATGAACAGCAAGGCTTGTGAAGAGCGAGCTGAAAATCAGAAATGAGCAGACAAGAACACACTGAAAAAACAGATGCAAACTGTCTACATGCTCTGAAAAGCAGATACAAACCCACAAGCACAAACTGAAGGGCAGTAACAGACTGAAAAGCATGAATGCTGAAAAGCGTGAGTCGTCTCTCACCAAACTTCTACTAACACGAGATAAACATGAGATTAGCAGAAGGAGCCCAAAGGGTGGCGCGTTGGCTATTGCACTTCCTTTTTCTAGTCCTGTCATACGTGTTGTCCGTCACCGCGTTCTTGACAGTGGGACTTTGGTGTGACCGTGTGTAAGCAAAACCGCTTCAGTGGAATTCCGTTGGAATTCCGTCGGAGAAACCTTCAGAGTTTATTCTGACAGCAAAACCGTTTGTGTGTACGCGGCATAACAGGTTATCTTCTAAGATTGCCCTGTATTTGGCTCCATCCATCTTCCCATTAACTCTGATCAGCTTCCCTGCCCCTGCTGAAGAAAAGCATCCCCACAGCATGATTGCCGCATGTTTGCTGTGTACCCCACATGCCTTCTCGCAATCTGCAAGCGGGAATTCTTATGGCTTTCTTTCAACAATGGCTATCTTCTTGCCACTTTTCCATAAAGGTAAGATTTGTGGAGTGCAGGACTAATAGATGTCCTTTGGACAGATTCTCCCACCTGAGCTGTGGATCTCTGCTCCTCCAGAGTTACCATGGGCCTCTTGTCTGCTTCTCGGATTAATGCTTTTCTTGCCTGCAGGGGAGTTGCTAGGTGGCAAAAAGACCAAGGGCTTCAGCCCTAAGTCTAAGGTCGGCACGGGGGGGGGAGTGGTGCTGGGATTTTTGGCTGGGTGGTGAGGTTGACCTACCTACCTGACACATACACTGAGCTACCTGACACATGCACTGACCTACCTACCTGACACATACACTGACCTAACTACCTGACATACACTGACCTACCTAAAACATACACTGACCTACCTACGACGAGTATGTACCCGCAACATGGCTTCGAAATGGTCGGTTGCTCAGAACGAACTAACAGAACGCACTGATAAACAGCAAGGCTTGTGAAGAGCGAGCTGAAAATCAGAAATGAGCGGACAAGAACACACTGAAAAAACAGATGCAAACTGTCTACATGCTCTGAAAAGCAGATACAAGCCCACAAGCACAAACTGAAGGGCAGTAACAGACTGACAAGCATGAATGCTGAAAAGCGTGAGTCGTCTCTCACCAAACTTCTACTAACACGAGATAAACACGAGATTAGCAGAAGGAGCCCAAAGGGTGGCGCGTTGACTATTGCACTTCCTTTTTCTAGTCCTGTCATAAGTGTTGTACGTCACCGCGTTCTTGACAGTGGGACTTTGGTGTGACCGTGTGTAAGCAAAACCGCTTCAGTGGAATTCCGTTGGAATTCCGTCGGAGAAACCTTCAGAGTTTATTCTGACAGCAAAACCGTTCGTGTGTATGCGGCATAACAGGTTATCTTCTAAGATTGCCCTGTATTTGGCTCCATCCATCTTCCCATTAACTCTGATCAGCTTCCCTGCCCCTGCTGAAGAAAAGCATCCCCACAGCATGATTGCCGCATATTTGCTGTGTCCCCCACATGCCTTCTCGCAATCTGCAAGCGGGAATTCTTATGGCTTTCTTTCAACAATGGCTATCTTCTTGCCACTTTTCCATAAAGGTAAGATTTGTGGAGTGCACGACTAATAGATGTCCTTTGGACAGATTCTCCCACCTGAGCTGTGGATCTCTGCAACTCCTCCAGAGTTACCATGGGCCTCTTGTCTGCTTCTCAGATTAATGCTTTCCTTGCCTGCAGGGGAGTTGCTAGGTGGCAAAAAGACCAAGGGCTTCAGCCCTAAGTCTAAGGCCGGCACGGGGGGGTGGTGCTGGGATTTTTGGCTGGGTGGTGAGGTTGACCTACCTACCTGACACATACACTGACCTACCTGACACATACACTGACCTACCTACCTGACACATACACTGACCTACCTACCTGACATACACTGACCTACCTAAAACATACACTGACCTACCTACGTGACATACATTGACCTACCTGACATGCACTGACCTACCTGACATGCACTGACCTACTGACATACACTGACCTACCTGACACATACAGTGA
Organism: Lithobates clamitans; assembly: GCA_037952925.1. Classification (NCBI taxonomy): domain Eukaryota; kingdom Metazoa; phylum Chordata; class Amphibia; order Anura; family Ranidae; genus Lithobates; species Lithobates clamitans. Next base: position 13,878,557 of record JBBGZY010000008.1, on the reverse strand, counting down.
CCTACCTAACTGACATACACTGACCTACCTGATATGCACTGACCTACCTGACATGCACTGACCTACCTACCTGACATACACTGACCTACCTGAAATGCACTGACCTACCTGACATACACTGACCTACCTGACACATACACTAACCTACCTGACACATACACTAACCTACCTATCTGACATACACTGACCTACCTGACATGCACTGACCTACCTGACATGCACTGACCTATCTACCTGACATACACTGACCTACCTGACATGCACTGACCTACCTGACATGCACTGACCTATCTACCTGACATATACTGACCTACCTGACATGCACTGACCTACCTACCTGACATACACTGACCTACCTACCTGACATACACACACTGACCTACCTGACCAGGAGACAGACCTCACGTGTCCTGCAGGAGCAGCTCAGCTCAGCTGTGGTGTGCGAGGCAGCCAGAGAAGAGGAGGAAAGCCGCCCGCCCACTCGAACGCCAAGTGGGGATCGATGTGGCGCGGCGACCGCATTGTAATTCCCGCCTTCTGGAGCCTTCAGCTCCTATGATGGATGTCACACATCCCACGGTCCTGCCATTGGACCAGTGGGACGTCCATCATAGGCGCTGCAGGCTCCAGAAGGCGAGACCTGCTATGTGACTCGGCCACACTCGGCGGCGCTTGGGATCAGATCGGTCCCCACTCGGTGGCAGGTGGTGGCGCTCGGGCTAATAATGAAACAGTGCCCACCCGAGACTCGGGGCTTTTTGGGGTCCCACTCGGGGCTTCAGCCACTGTCAGCCCCCCCCCTGCCGATGCCACTGCTTGCTTGGCCTGTCAGTTTAGGTGACAGCCATGTCTTGGTAGGTTTGCAGTTGTGCCATACTCTTTCCATTGTCGGATGATGGATTGAACAGTGCTCCGTGAGATGTTCAAAGCTTGAGATTTTTTTTATAAGCTAACCCTGCTTTAAACTTTTCCACAACTTTACCCCTTACCTGTCTGGTGTGTTTCTTGGCCTTCATGATGCTGTTTGTTCACTAAGGTTCTCTAAAAAACCACTGAGGGCTTCACAGAACAGCTGTATTTATACTGAGATTAAATTACACACAGGTGGACTCTATTTACTAATTATGTGACTTCTGAAGGCAATTGGTTCCACTAGATTTTAGTATCAGAGTAAAGGGGGCTGAATACAAATGCACATTTTTACATATTTATTTGTAAAAAAAAATTGAAAACCATTTATCATTTTCCTTCCACTTCACAATTATCTGCCACTCTGTGTTGGTCTATCACATAAAATCCCCCCCAAAAAACATTTTACGTTTTTGGTTGTAACATGACAAAATTTGCAAAATTTCAAGGGGTATGAATACTTTTTCAAGGCACTGTATATTGCAAAAAATAAAAACCCCAGTGCTGATTAAATACCAGGAAAAAACTCTATTTGTGTGAAAATTTTGTTTGGGTACAGTGTAGCATGACTGAGTAATTGTCATTCAAAGTGTGAGAGCACTGAAAGCTGAAAATTGGTCTTGGCAGGAAGGGTGTAAAAGTGCCCTGTATTGAAGTGGTTAAAAAGTGTTGAGCACTGCTATGATTATTGTTACATTTGTGTTTATAACTAGTATTATTGTTTTTTTTAAATAGCTGGCTCTGTGATTTACAGATATTCACCAATCTTGCATAAACGCTGGGTATTGGGCATTGGGTGTGTGTTTTTTTTTAGCATATATTGTGATTTTTATTAATGTTGAGATTAGCATATAACTTCAAAAATCTATATTTCTTGATCTGTTTACTTTGTCACTGAAGGTGAAAAGTGTAGATGAGGGTATAAGTAACCAAAGTACAGCATGTACAGTGAGCATTTAGGTTGTGATGCATAACCAGATCTAGGGGGTGCTGGGTTAGGCTGCTCCCCTAAAGCCAACAGCCCCCCTCCCACCTCCGCCCAGGGAAGCTGTGCCTGGCTGCTAAATGAATTCTCCCAGGGCTATGACAAAGAGGGTACAGTGGATAGAGGCAGGGGTGTACTGGGAGCTCCAGCAGCAGATCCGAACCATGTATAGGTAGGCTGAATGTACTCAAGTTGATTGATTGATCAACTTGGGTACAACCAAGAATCGGATTTTGCAAATTGAGGAGGTCCAGCTGGATGTGGGCTTACTGCGGCAAGATTTTGATAAAATCAGATCCAGAGTTTCGGAGGCTGAGAGACGAGTGGGGGCGGTCGAAGATACGGTCACAGACCATGCAGCCTCCATCCGCACCCTCCAGACGAAGGTTAAGGCTCTTGAATATAGAGCGGAGGACGCCGAGAACCGCAGCCGGCGGAACAACCTACGTATAGTGGGTCTACCAGAGGGAGTGGAGGGGAGATCGCCGGCCCTATTTGTGGAGGATTTGCTGCGCACTCTGCTTCCAGCTGCACAGCTCTCCCCTTACTTCGCGGTTGAGAGGGCGCACCGCGTTCCGCCTAGACCCGGTCCTGAAGGAGCCCCCCCCCGCACTCTAATACTGAGGCTCTTAAACTTCCGCGACAGGGATGAGTTGCTGAGGGCCTCGCGGGCTGCGGGTGAATTGCCGTACCGCAACGTTAAACTTCTTCTCTTCCTGGACTACACCATGGAAACCCAGCGGCAGCGACGGTCATTTGATGCAGTTAAGGCTGGCCTGAGAAGACGGGGAGTGAAGTACAGCATCCTATTTCCTGCAAAACTTCGGGTGGTGGATGGTGAGTCGATTCGTTTTTTTACTAATCCCAAAGAGGCGGCTGCCTGGCTGGAAACCCTGCCGCCGTAGGGCGCGCAGAGACCTTTTTGTCACCCTGTGGTTATGTGGATCAGGCTGAATTCGGCCGGTACTCTTTTTCTTCCGTTTTGGATATGTATACATTATTCTATTTCTGGTTTTATTTTTCTCATTTTGCCCGCTGCTGCCACATAGATGTTCTGAACTCATTATTTCTGCACCCTTGACTCCTATTTTATCTAAGCACAGTTGCTGAGGGCGACAGAGGAGAACCAGCCGTGTGATGTATCACCCACTCTGTCTTGAGACTGCCTCCCTCAAATATCCGCCGAAGGGTGCAGGGGACCTGTACTTGTCGGCACAGACCTGCTTTGTGACTCTGTCTGGAGGCTCCTGTTTTCCTCTAATGGAAGGTTACACTCCTGTGTGTTTAAGGAGGAACAGACTACTACAGCTACCTAAGTATGTGCCCCTGCTTCGGCAGGTGATTTTCTGTTTTTTCTCTTTTTTTTTGCTTTTTAAAAAAAATTTTTTACAAATACTACTCCATGGCTCGGGGACGAGTCTCCCAGTGGAACTTCACGTCTAGATTCCCTACTGATGGGAATAGAATAGTGACTGCTATCGGTAGCACGACCCCATTTTGTTGTCCATAGTTCCCTTGGACTATGGGTGTTTTGGGATATAGGTGTGCCTCGCTGTTCCGGGGCGCACGGGGTGGGGGGTGGGGGAGGTTGGCATCTGTTTGCCCTTGTGGGATGTTATGGTTTTACTTTATATATGTGCTCTGTGTTGGTCTTTTGCTGTTAAAGAAGGTGGAATGTGTAATAGGCTGCTATGGCTGTGCTTATCTGGGTGTTCTGTCGCAGGCCTGCGGGGGGGGCGCGGGCCGGGGTGGTATTTTTTGGCTGCCCCGGCTGATGTTGCCTCTGTTCGCGGGCCCGGTACAGACAATTCTATGTTTATACATATGGCTACATGTTTAGTGGTGGCATGGAACGTGAGGGGGCTTAACTCAGCTATAAAGCGCTCACTGGTACTAAATTATTTAAAGAAGCTCCGCCCACAGGTGTGTGTTCTTTTGGAGACACATTTGTTGGGCTCCCGTATTCTGAGTCTTAAGCGTGCTTGGGTGGGTGCTCATTACCACGCTCCCTACTCTAACTACGCTAGAGGGGTCACAGTGCTAGTCAATAGATCCCTGCCTTTTCAGCTCATAGATGTTAAAATCGACCCCGGGGGTAGGTATGTGCTCCTCCATGCCCTGCTTTCGGAGGTTCCGGTGGTGATTGTGGGTTTGTACCTACCTCCCCCCGCCGATATAGATATGCTTCACATGCTGATGCAGCAGGTCACACTTTATAATGTTGAAAATGTACTTTTTCTTGGGGATTTTAATATGGCTCCCTCTCCAACTATGGTCAGACTCCGCGCTTCTGGCTCTCCGCAGCTGGGGCTATCCTGTTGGGCTTCCACATTCCACTTGACAGACGTATGGCGTCATTTCCATCCCTCTGACAGGGAATATACATGCCTATCTACCACATACCGGACATTGTCTCGTATTGACCTGATTTTTGCCTCAGAGGCTTTACTACGGAGAGTGGTCTCTGCGGAGATCCTCTCACGTGGTATTTCGGATCATGCTCCGGTGTCTGTTACATTTAGGCTCTCTGAGGAAGTGGGTGTCCGGGTTTGGAGGCTGTCCAAATATTGGATCATGGACCCTGATATACAGGAGGAGATGCCGGAGGAAATATGCAATTTTTGGACTGGGAATATAGGATCGGCTGGACCTTTAGTGGTCTGGGACACCCTTAAGTCTTGGCTTAGGGGATCATATATGGCGCGTATTGCTGCCAAGAAGCGGCGGTCTGTGCAGTCTCTGAGGCATCTGGAGGAGCAGGCACGTTTGAGGGAGGCTGAATATGTGCGAGCTCCCAATCAGGGAACTTATGTCCCCTGGCAGGATACCTTGAGGGACTTGTCCCTACTCAGGGTTGACCTTACAAAGAAGGCTATGCTTGACAGTGCCCAGAGGGTGTTTGAGTTTGGAGATAAAAACGGGAGGCTGTTGGCATGGCTAGCTAAAGGGCAGCACCCTGTGACCCACATTGGCAGAGTGAGGGATATGGATGGTCGCATTTTGACCGATTCAGCTGATATAAATGCGAGATTTCTGACATTCTATCAAACACTATACTCTTCTAGGGCAACTTTCCTCACCTCTGAACTTATAGAATATCTTGACATGATCCCACTCCCCTCTCTAGAAACAGCTAAAAGTGAGGACCTGGACAGGGACATTTCACTTGAAGAAGTGCAGGAAGCATTGGGGTGTATGCAGGCAGGAAAATCACCAGGCCCAGATGGTATCCCTATCGAATTTTACTCTACGTACCAAGAATTTTTGGCCCCTAAGTTCACCTCCTTACTACATCAGTCCCTTGACCTGGACTCTCTTCCGGAGTCATGGTCTGAGGCGATAGTGGTGTTGGTGCCCAAACCTGGTAAGGACCCGGAGGAATGTGGCTCCTACAGGCCTATTTCCCTGATAAACGCTGATGCCAAGTTATTGGCGAAAATTCTAGCACGCAGGCTCAGTAGAGTGATAGAAGATCTCGTCCATGTAGATCAAACCGGGTTCATGCCGGGTAAGGGCACGGATATCAATATCCGTCGTTTATTTCTTAATCTGGCCACTCATCATCAAAATGCAGGTTCAAGAGTCATAGCCTCTCTGGATGCGGAGAAGGCTTTTGACTCCATAGAATGGGAGTACTTGTGGGAGGTGTTGAGGAGATTTGGGGTTGGACCTAGGTTTTTACATTGGCTAGAGCTATTATACAGAGCCCCTAGAGCAAGGATTAGGGTCAACAACACCCTCTCAGATTTTTTTCTCCTCCAGAGGGGAACCCGACAGGGCTGCCCTCTGTCTCCAAGTCTCTTTGCTCTGGCCCTAGAGCCCCTGGTGGTCTTGGTCAGGGAATCTGATAATATTAAGGGATTCGGGGTGGGCCCTCTGGAGGAGAAAATATCGCTATATGCGGACGATACTTTGTTGTACCTGCATGACGCTGGCCCCTCCCTGCAGGCTGCGCTAGCGGCCTTCGACAAATTTGGGAGATTTTCTGGAGTCCGGATCAACTGGAGTAAATCAGTTTTGTTCCCGGTTGATGCGCAGACCAGACAGTCCGCGGTGCAGTCGTCGTTGAGATGGGTGGAGGAATTTATGTATTTGGGAATTAGAGTAGCGAGAGATCCCCAGTCCTTCCAACGCCTTAATATTCAACCAATGGTGTTACGCCTTAAAGAACATTGCTCTAGGTGGGCCAACTTGCCCCTTAATCTGCTAGGGCATATCAACGTTCTCAAGATGATCTATCTCCCTAAGTTTATCTATTTGTTTAGGAACTGCCCGGTCCTGCTGCCTCGTTCCCTCTTCCAGGAGCTGGACAGTTATATCGGCTCCTTTTTGTGGAGGGGTTCCTCCCCTAGATTGGCTAGGTCGACTCTGCAGCTCCCGGTGGATTTTGGGGGGTTGGCACTGCCCAACCTGCTGATCTACTACTGGGCGGCCATATTGGTCACGGTCAGATGGTGGTTGGAACAATCTAAAACCAATGCTGCAGTCTGCCTGGAGGCGACTGTAGTAGGGTCTCTCAAGGAATTGGGTAATTTGATATATCGGGGAGTCTCAGCATACCCCTCCTTGCCGATATCTACTAAAACTACTTTAGCAGTATGGAGCCTGGCTAGAAGAAGGTTTATCTCCCCAGGTAGCTGGTCGCCCTTCTGTCCCTTGTGGGGAAACCCTTCCCTTCCACATTTCCGGACAATCCCGGACCCACAGGTTTGGGCTAGGTATAACATTAAATTGCTAAAAGATATTGTGGTAGCCGGTTCTATCCGCTCATTTTCAGAGTTGGGTAAGATGTTTGGCCTTCCTCGGTGGATGCTGTTCCGATACCACCAGTTGAGACACGCCTTCCGTGCGCAGTTCCCGACCCCGCCAGATCTCACATCTGATGCGGTTGAGGACTTGTTGGCCCAGGAGGATCTGTCCAAGCCTTTGTCGGCCCTATATTTCACTCTCATTAAGAAAGACTCTCCCAAGATGGAGATACTTTGGACTAGGTGGAGTGCTGATATCCCTACCTTGGATAGGGAATCCTACGAGGAAAGTTTTGAGGAAAGTTTTAAACTTGTGATATCCTCTAGGGACAAATTGGTACAGGCCAAGTTTTTCCATAGGACATATCTCACGCCTCAGAGATTGCACAGAATATACCCTGAAAGATCCCCGGAGTGTCCCAGATGCGGATCACCGGATGGTTCATATATGCATATGTTTTGGTCCTGTCCCAGGCTGCTGATCTACTGGTCCACAATAATGGAAGGTATTAATGCACGTCTACAACTGGAGCTCCCTTTAACCCCGGAATTAGCGCTGTTAGGTATTCACGATGATGACCAGCGACCCAGATATACCAAGTTGTTGATATCATTGCTGCTATTTTATGCCAAGAAAGGGATTGTATTGAAATGGAACTCTAGTAACGCTCCCACGGTAAAGGCGTGGGAAAATTCAGTCAATGCCGTCCTACCTTTGTACAAACTGACCTATATAAGCAGAGGGTGCCCTCAGAAGTATATGAGAGTGTGGCGTCCCTGGACGGACCCCGGATGTTGAGTACATAAATGCTACTGTTCCAATGCTACATGTAGTATGTTGGTATTGCTGGTCTCCCTCCCCCCCCTTCCCCCCCTCCCCCCCCCCCTCCCTTCCCTCCAGTCCCCCTCTTCCACTCCCCACCTATTCCATTGATAAGACCAAGTCAATTACTTATGATATACTTTCTGTAATTGTTTCTTCCTGTAAACCATGTGTGCATTATCTTGTGGCCACTCACTATTCTGATTGACTCTACTATGTATGCCATTCTTTTTCAATAAAGACCAACCTTGTTGTTAAAAAAAAAAAAAAAAAAAAAAGAATCGGATTTTGCATGTGATTATTGCTAGTGGCTGTAGCACACGTTATAACACAATGATTCAACGGGAGGGATTCTTCCATCAACACTGACTGTGATGATGAGGTAACCAAATAATTTTGCTGCAACTCGTGGTTGCAGGAAAGAATATCACTCCATCTATGGCCAACTTTATTTACTGCTGGGCTGATTGTGTATCTTGATCTGTATCTTGACTTTGTATCTTGATCACCAATCTAGGCTGACAGGTCTGGCAAGCAAAGTTGAATGTTCACTGCACATTACAGCTCAGCCTTATCTACTTCCAGGCTAACTGTGTGTCTTAATGTCCAATCTATGCTGAACATTCACTGTACACTGGCAGCCAGCCCAACAGTGAATAAGGCTGAACCGGAATGTGCAGTAAACCTTCATCTCTGCTTGCTGCATAGAGTGCAGACTGAGATACACAGTCACACCATCAGTAAATAATGCTATGCGCAGTGAAAGTTCTGATATCAGGTGAGAGGATTTATTTTTATTTAACACATTATTGCTGAGCATTTGTTTGCTTGGCTACTCTTATGCCCGGCCATACATTAAGCAATTTTCTTTCCTTCAACCATGGGTTGAAGAAAAGAAAATTGCTCAATTTCCCCATCAACACTGTCTGGGGGAGTCTCCCTTGCTGTGCTGACTGCAGGAGGTTTTTCCGCTATCAGAATACAATGATTACTGATGCCGGCTATAGCCACCAGCAGTGGTCATATGAAAAAAAAAATGACAGTCTGGTTGTACTGAAGTTAATTGATAGATAACTTCAGTACAATTAAACTTCCCATACTGTAGATGGATAGAAATTCAGATTGGTCAGCAGGAATCAGACAAATTTCAATCCATCTGTGGTCTGCTTTGAATGCTTCCCCTTACTTCTATCTTTCATTTTTGTTGCCTATAATTCAAGAGGGACTCTTGGGACCCTAATGTAAGGAGGAGGGACCCTGATGTAAAAGGGAAACTCTGGGGACTCTCCTTTAAGTGAGTGATGCTAGGGACTGTGTTGTAAAGAAGAGGGAGGGGGGCTCTGGGGACCCTGATGTAAAAGAGGGTGAATTCGGGGACCCTGACATAAGGCAGGTGACTGGGGATCCTGATGTTAGGGGGAAACTTTGGGGACCAAGACGTAAGGTGGGTCATTCTGGGGACCCTAATGTAAAGAAGATGACTCTGAGGACTCTGATGTACTGTAAGACCCTGATGTACTGTTGGGAGGGGGTCTCTGGGGATATGTGTGCAAAGTATACAGTGACTAGGCACAGATTCTCATTAATTATCTCCCACTGTTAGGCAAAATCTGCCCTCTGGGTCACTTACTACTGACTCCTGAACTCTACCACATTTGCTACTGATCTTTAAACGCTGTCTCACTTACTACTGACCCCTGTACACTACCATACAAACTGCTGACCATATCCCGTGTCCTGCTGACCCCCTGTACACTGACCTACTGACCTTCTCTGCCTCCCTGACATTTTTTTACTGCACCCCCACATTAGACAGGTTGGATATGGCCCTGTTGTGATGTACTGTATTAAAAGATTATTTCTAATTAATTACAATGTGCTATTATATTGTGGAGATCCTAACTGATCCTTTTATTATCTCACTGAATAGGTAAGGAAGTGTTGACTGTAATTAATATGAATATTTTAATCTTAATTTTCATATCTCCTTTTGATAGATGCAAGTCATTCTTTAGGATCCTTTTGTTCATAATAAATATAATTTAAAAAAAAAAACAAAATTGAGAGAAAAAATAGTCAACTAAAAGCAATACATGTAAGCACTTAATTTAATAAAGTGTCTTCTCACCTTCACATTTTAAAGTATTGGTTTATAGTTTATTGCTTGTCCTTCCGTAACATATAATAAATGTGGTACTTTTTTTTTTCAGCTTACTTCAATGTTTTTCAATAAGGCTTTTATATCTGCCCAGGGTTGTTTTTGCTCCCGTGTGTACAACACAAATCTTTTCTGTAGAAATATTTTTATTTGGGAAACAGATTGCACCAGAGTTCAAGGACAAGATGGGTGAACTAGGGATACTGTTGTACACGGAGGATTTGGATTTTGTGGGAATTTCAGAGACCTGGTTCAACAGCTCTCATGTTTGGCTGGCAACCATTCAAGGGTATACCCTTTATCGCAGGGATAGAGAGGGTAAAATGGGGGGGGAGGGGTATGCCTAAATGTCAAGAATAATGTACAAGTGAATGTGAGAGATGACATCATTAAGGGAGCTAGGGAGGAGGTGGAATCCTTATGGGTAGAGCTCCAAAGGGATGAAGTTAAGGAGAACATATTACTGGGAGTATTCTATAGCCCCCTAATCTGAGGGAGGAGGGGGAGACGGATCTCCTATCACATCATAATGGGGGATTTTATTTATCCAGACATAGACTGGGTGGAGGGAACCACACATTCATCTAAGGCTCGCAAGTTCCTAAATGTCTTGCAGTACAATTTCATGGTTCAGACGGTATTGGCACCAACTAGCAATAAAGCATTACTAGTTCTACTGATTACTAACAATACAGACCTGATCACGGATGTGGAAATACGGGGCAATTTAGGAAACCGCGATCACATGTCAATTGGCTTCAGTATAAATCACACAAATAGGAAACATAAGGGGAATACAAAGACACTGAACTTCCCTAAACTACGAACCTTGTTAGAAGGCATGAATTGGGATAAAATCTTAAGAACAAAGAACACGGAGGAGAGATGGGTTTGCTTTATAAGCATATTAAATAAGGGCATTAGCCAATGCATCCCATTGGGTAATACATTTAAAAGAGCAAACAAAAGTCCTGGATGGCTTAACTCCAATGTAAAAATGCATATAAAAGCAAAGGACATGCCTTCAAAAATGCAAGGTTGAGGGATCATCATCAGCATTCAGACTTTCAAATGAATGCAACAAGAAATGTAAGGGTGCAATTAGGGCAGCTAAGATAGAGCACAAAAGACACATAGTGGAGGAAAGCAAAAAGAATCCCAAGAAATTATTTAAGTATGTACACAGGACAGACCATATTGGCCCTGTAAAGAATGAGGAAGGACATCTGGTTACAAAGGATGGGGAGATGGCGAAGGTATTTAAATTATTCTTCTCCTCGGTCTTCACAAGGGAATCGGGGGGCTTAAGTAACCAAAACTGCCATGTTTATCCTTATGACACATCACAGGAAGCACCTCCATGGTTAACAGAGGACAGAATTGAAATTTAACTTGGGAAAACTTAACATTAATAAATCACCGGGACCAGATGGCTTGCATCCGAGTGTACTTCAGGTACTCAGTTAGGTAATTGCCAGACCATTGTTCCTAATTTTTACTGACAGTCTACTGACTGAAATGGTACCAGGTGATTGGAGAAAAGCCAATGTAACACCAATATTTAAAAATGGCCCAAAATACATCCCTGGGAATTACAGACCAGTTAGCCTAACATCAATAGTATGCAAGCTCTTGGAGGGGATGATAAGGGACTATATACAAGATTTTAGTAACAAGAACGGTATCATTAGCAGTAATCAGCATGGATTAATGAAGAATCGTTCTTGCCAAACCAATCTATTAACCTTCTATGAGGAGGTGAGTTGCCATCTAGATAAAGGAAGGCCCGTAGACATGGTGTATCTGGATTTTGCCAAAGCATTTGACACAGTTCCCTGTACAAAATAAGGTCCGTTGGCATGGACCATAGGGTGAGTACATGGATTGAAAACTGGCTACAAGGGCAAGTTCAGAGGGTGGTGATAAATTGGTAGTACTCAGAATGGTCAGAGGTGGGTAGTGAGGTCCCCCAGTGTTCTGTGCTGGGACCAATCCTATTCATTTTGTTCATAAACGACCTGGAGAATAGGGTAAGTTCAACCTCTATATTTGCGGACGATACTAAGCTAAGCAGGGCAATAACTTCTCTGCAGGATGTGAAAACCTTGCAAAAAGATCTGAACAAATTAACAGGATGGACAACTACATGGCAAATGAGGTTTAATGTAGAAACATGTAAAATAATGCATTTGGGTGGCAAAAATATGAATGCAAGCTATACACTGGGGGGAGAACCTCTGGGGGAATCTAGGATGGAAAAGGACCTGGGGGTCCTAGTAGATGATAGGCTCAGCAATGGCATGCAATGTCAAGCTGTTGCTAACAAAGCAAACAGAATATTGGCATTTATTAAAAAGGGGATCAACTCCAGAGAGAAAACTATAATTCTCCCACTCTACAAGACTCTGGTCTGGCCGCACCTAGCGTATGCTGTCCAGTTTTGGGCACCAGTCCTCAGGAAGGATGTACTGGAAATGGAGTGAGTACAAAGAAGGGCAACTAAGCTAATAAAGGATCTGGAGGATATTAGATATGAGGAAAGGTTGCGAGCACTGAACTTATTCTCTCTGGAGAAGAGACGCTTGAGAGGGGATATGATTTCAATTTATAAATACTGTACTGGTGACCCCACAATAGGGATAAAACCTTTACGCGGAAGCGAGTTTAACAAGACACAGGGCCACTCATTGAAATTAGAAGAAAAGAGGTTTAACCACTTGCCGACCGCCTACCGCATATATACTGCGGCAGAATGGCACGGGCAGGCAGAATCACGTACCCGTACGTGATCTGCCTCCCGCGGGCGGGGGGTCCAATCGGACCCCCCCCCGGTGCCATCGGTGGTCGGCATCTGACTGGGAGCGTCGGGAGGCGAGGGGGAGACCATCCGATCGTGGCCCCCCCCTCGCGATCGCTCCCAGCCAATGGGAATCCTCCTCTGCCTGTGTGTCGTTTCACACAGGCAGAGGATGTGATGTCATCTCTCCTCGGTCTGGCAGTTTCCGTTCCAGCGCCGAGGGGAGATGACATGTAAGTGCACACAACACTCACACACACAGTAGAACATGCCAGGCATACTTTACACCCCCGATCCCCCCCCGATCGCCCCCCGATCCCCCCCCAATCACCCCCCCCCCTGTCACAAACTGACATTAGCAGTATTTTTTTTTTTTTTTTTTTTTTTCTTCTGATTACTGCATAGTGTCAGTTTGTGACAGTTAGTGTTAGGGCAGTGAGTATTACCCCCCTTTAGGTCTAGGATACCCCCCTAACCCCCCCTAATAAAGTTTTAACCCCTTGATCACCCCCCCTCACCAGTGTCGCTAAGCGATCATTTTTCTGATCGCTGTATTAGTGTCGCTGGTGACGGTAGTTAGGAACGTAAATATTTAGGTTTGCCGTCAGCGTTTTATAGCGACAGGGACCCCCATATACTACCTAATAAATGTTTTAACCCCTTGATTGCCCCCTAGTTAACCCTTTCACCACTGATCACCGTATAACTGTTACGGGTGACGCTGGTTAGTTCGTTTATTTTTTATAGTGTCAGGGCACCCGCCGTTTATTACCGAATAAAGGTTTAGCCCCCCGATCGCCCGGCGGTGATATGCGTCGCCCCAGGCAGCGTCAGATTAGCGCCAGTACCGCGAACACCCACGCACGCAGCATACGCCTCCCTTAGTGGTATAGTATCTGATCGGATCAATATCTGATCCGATCAGATCTATACTAGCGTCCCCAGCAGTTTAGGGTTCCCGAAAAAGCAGTGTTAGCGGGATCAGCCCAGATACCCGCTAGCACCTGCATTTTGCCCCTCCGCCCGGCCCGGCCCAGCCCACCCAAGTGCAGTATCGATCGATCACTGTCACTTACAAAACACTAAACGCATAACTGCAGCGTTCGCAGAGTCAGGCCTGATCCCTGCGATCGCTAACAGTTTTTTTGGTAGCATTTTGGTGAACTGGCAAGCACCAGCCCCAGGCAGCGTCAGGTTAGCGCCAGTACCGCTAACACCCACGCACGCACCGTATACCTCCCTTAGTGGTATAGTATCTGATCGGATCAATATCTGATCCGATCAAATCTATACTAGCGTCCCCAGCAGTTTAGGGTTCCCAAAAACGCAGTGTTAGCGGGATCAGCCCAGATACCTGCTAGCACCTGCGTTTTGCCCCTCCGCCCGGCCCAGCCCACCCAAGTGCAGTATCGATCGATCACTGTCACTTACAAAACACTAAACGCATAACTGCAGCGTTCGCACAGTCAGGCCTGATCCCTGCGATCGCTAACAGTTTTTTTGGTAGCGTTTTGGTGAACTGGCAAGCACCAGCCCCAGGCAGCGTCAGATTAGCGCCAGTATCGCTAACACCCACGCACGCACCGTACACCTCCCTTAGTGGTATAGTATCTGATCGGATCAATATCTGATCCGATCTGATCTATACTAGCGTCCCCAGCAGTTTAGGGTTCCCAAAAACGCAGTGTTAGCGGGATCAGCCCAGATACCTGCTAGCACCTGCGTTTTGCCCCTCCGCCCGGCCCGGCCCAGCCCACCCAAGTGCAGTATTGATCGATCACTGTCACTTACAAAACACTAAACGCATAACTGCAGCGTTCGCAGAGTCAGGCCTGATCCCTGCGATCGCTAACAGTTTTTTTTGTAGCGTTTTGGTGAACTGGCAAGCGCCAGCGGCCTAGTACACCCCGGTCGTAGCCAAACCAGCACTGCAGTAACACTTGGTGACGTGGCGAGTCCCATAAGTGCAGTTCAAGCTGGTGAGGTGGCAAGCACAAGTAGTGTCCCGCTGCCACCAAAAAGACAAACACAGGCCCGTCGTGCCCATAGTGCCCTTCCTGCTGCATTCGCCAATCCTAATTGGGAACCCACCGCTTCTGCAGCGCCCGTACTTCCCCCATTCACATCCCCAACCAAATGCAGTCGGCTGCATGAGAGGCATTTATATGTCCTCCCGAGTACCCCTACCCAACGAACCCCCCAAAAAAGATGTTGTGTCTGCAGCAAGGGCGGATATAGGCATTACACCCGCTATTATTGTCCCTCCTGTCCTGACAATCCTGGTCTTTGCATTGGTGAATGTTTTGAACGCTACCATGCACTAGTTGAGTATTAGCGTAGGGTACAGCATTGCACATACTAGGCACACTTTCACAGGGTCTCCCAAGATGCCATCGCATTTTGAGAGACCCGAACCTGGAACCGGTTACAGTTATAAAAGTTAGTTACAAAAAAAAAGTGTAAAAAAAAAAAAAAAAAAAAAAACACAAACAAAAATATAAAATAAAAATAGTTGTCGTTTTATTGTTCTCTCTCTCTCTATTCTCTCTCTATTGTTCTGCTCTTTTTTACTGTATTCTATTCTGCAATGTTTTATTGTTGTTATGTTTTATCATGTTTGCTTTTCAGGTATGTAATTATTTATACTTTACCGTTTACTGTGCTTTATTGTTAACCATTTTTTTGTCTTCAGGTACGCCATTCACGACTTTGAGTGGTTATACCAGAATGATGCCTGCAGGTTTAGGTATCATCTTGGTATCATTCTTTTCAGCCAGCGGTCGGCTTTCATGTAAAAGCAATCCTAGTGGCTAATTAGCCTCTAGACTGCTTTTACAAGCAGTGGGAGGGAATGCCCCCCCCCCCCAACATCTTCCGTGTTTTTCTCTGGCTCTCCTGTCTCAACAGGGAACCTGAAAATGCAGCCGGTGATTCAGCCAGCTGACCATAGAGCTGATCAGAGACCAGAGTGGCTCCAAACATCTCTATGACCTAAGAAACCGGAAGCTACGAGCATTTTATGACGTAGATTTCGCCGGATGTAAACAGCGCCATTGGGAAATTGGGAAAGCATTTTATCACACCGATCTTGGTGTGATCAGATGCTTTGAGGGCAGAGGAGAAATCTAGGGTCTAATAGACCCCAATTTTTGCAAAAAAGAGTACCTGTCACTACCTATTGCTATCATAGGGGATATTTACATTCCCTGAGATAACAATAAAAATGATTTAAAAAAAAAAAAAATGAAAGGAACAGTTTAAAAATAAGATAAAAAAATAATAATAATAAAGAAAAAAAAAAAAAAAAAAAAAAAAGCACCCCTGTCCCCCCTGCTCTCGCGCTAAGGTGAACGCAAGCGTTGGTCTGGCGTCAAATGTAAACAGCAATTGCACCATGCATGTGAGGTATCGCCGCGAAGGTCAGATCGAGGGCAGTAAGTTTAGCAGTAGACCTCCTCTGTAAATCTAAAGTGGTAACCTGTAAAGGCTTTTAAAGGCTTTTAAAAATGTATTTAGTTTGTCGCCACTGCACGTTTGTGCGCAATTTTAAAGCATGTCATGTTTGGTATCCATGTACTCGGCCTAAGATCATCTTTTTTATTTCATCAAACATTTGGGCAATGTAGTGTGTTTTAGTGCATTAAAATTTAAAAAAGTGTGTTTTTTCCCCAAAAAATGCGTTTGAAAAATCGCTGCGCAAATACTGTGTGAAAAAAAAAAAATGAAACACCCACCATTTTAATCTGTAGGGCATTTGCTTTAAAAAAAATATATAATGTTTGGGGGTTCAAAGTAATTTTCTTGCAAAAAAAAATTATTTTTTTATGTAAACAATAAGTGTCAGAAAGGGCTTTGTCTTCAAGTGGTTAGAAGAGTGGGTGATGTGTGACATAAGCTTCTAGATGTTGTGCATAAAATGCCAGGACAGTTCAAAACCCCCCCAAATGACCCCATTTTGGAAAGTAGACACCCCAAGCTATTTGCTGAGAGTCATGTTGAGTCCATGGAATAATTTATATTGTGACACAAGTTGCGGGAAAGAGACAATTTTTTTTTTTTTTTATTTTTTTTTGCGCAAAGTTGTCACTAAATGATATATTGCTCAAACATGCCATGGGGATATGTGAAATTACACCCCAAAATACATTCTGTTGCTTCTCCTGAGTACGGGGATACCACATGTGTGGGACTTTTTGGGAGCCTAGCCGCGTACGGGACCCCGAAAACCAAGCACCGCCTTCAGGCTTTCTAAGGCCGTAAATTTTTGATTTCACTCTTCACTGCCTATCACAGTTTCGGAGGCCATGGAATGCCCAGGTGGCACAAACCCCCCCCAAATGACCCCATTTTGGAAAGTAGACACCCCAAGATATTTGATGAGAGGTATAGTGAGTATTTTGCAGACCTCACTTTTTGTCACAAAGTTTTGAAAATTGAAAAAAGAAAAAAAAAATTTTTTTTTCTCGTCTTTCTTTATTTTCAAAAACAAATGAGAGCTGCAAAATACTCACCATGCCTCTCAGCAAATAGCTTGGGGTGTCTACTTTCCAAAATGGGGTCATTTGGGGGGGGTTTGTGCCACCTGGGCATTCCATGGCCTCCGAAACTGTGATAGGCAGTGAGGAGTAAAATCAAAAATGTACGCCCTTAGAAATCCTGAAGGCGGTGCTTGGTTTTCGGGGTCCCGTATGCGGCTAGGCTCCTAAAAAGTCCCACACATGTGGTATCCCCGTACTCAGGAGAAGCAGCTAAATGTATTTTGGGGTGCAATTCCACATATGCCCATGGCCTGTGTGAGCAATATATCATTTAGTGACAACTTTGTGCAAAAAAAAAAAAAAAAATTTGTCACTTTCCCGCAACTTGTGTCAAAATATAAAACATTCCATGGACTCAACATGCCTCAAAGCAAATAGCTTGGGGTGTCTACTTTCCAAAATGGGGTCATTTGGGGGGGGTTTATGTCATCTGGGCATTTTATGGCCTTCAAAACTGTGATAGGTAGTGAGGAGTAAAATCAAAAATGTACGCCCTTAGAAATCCTGAAGGCGTTGCTTGGTTTTCGGGGCCCCGTACGCGGCTAGGCTCCCAAAAAGTCCCACACATGTGGTATCCCCGTACTCAGGAGAAGCAGCTAAATGTATTTTGGGGTGCAATTCCACATATGCCCATGGCCTGTGTGAGCAATATATCATTTAGTGACAACTTTTTGTAATTTTTTTTTTTTTTTTTTTTTTTGTCATTATTCAATCACTTGGGACAAAAAAAATGAATATTCAATGGGCTCAACATGCCTCTCAGCAAATTCCTTGGGGTGTCTACTTTCCAAAATGGGGTCATTTGTGGGGGTTTTGTACTGCCCTGCCATTTTAGCACCTCAAGAAACGACATAGGCAGTCATAAATTAAAGGCTGTGTAAATTCCAGAAAATGTACCCTAGTTTGTAGGCGCTATAACTTTTGCGCAAACCAATAAATATACACTTATTGACATTTTTTTTACCAAAGACATGTGGCCGAATACATTTTGGCCTAAATGTATGACTAAAATTGAGTTTATTGGATTTTTTTTAGAACAAAAAGTAGAAAATATCATTTTTTTTCAAAATTTTCGGTCTTTTTCCGTGTATAGCGCAAAAAATAAAAACGGCAGAGGTGATCAAATACCATCAAAAGAAAGCTCAATTTGTGGGAAGAAAAGGACGCAAATTTCGTTTGGGTACAGCATTGCATGACCGCGCAATTAGCAGTTAAAGCGACGCAGTGCCGAATTGTAAAAAGTGCTCTGGTCAGGAAGGGGGTAAAACCTTCCGGGGCTGAAGTGGTTAACCGTTAACCAAGAAGAGAGTTCTTTATTGTAAGTGCGGCAAAGATGTGGAATTCCCTTCCACAGGCGGTGGTCTCAGCGGGAAGCATTTATAGTTTAAAAAAACTTTTAGATAAGCACCTGGATGACCGCAACATACAGGGATATATAATTGTAATACTGACATATAATCACACACATAGGTTGGACTTGACGGACTTGTGTCTTTTTTCAACCTCGGCTACTATGTAAATATGTAACTTTATACAGGTTTTTATGCTGCAACTTCATGTGTATTTCAATATCACTATGTGTTTTATGATATGATGTTTATGATATAAAAATTGTATTTTTTACTAAACGTTTTTCTCTGAGTGTTCATGGTCCATCGTTAAAGTCCAGTTTTTTGAGGAACTTTTTTTTTACAAAGCAAAGTCCATAAAGACCTGGATGGGTAAATTTTAGGTGGAGGAACTTGATTGGCTTTTACTATTGCATCTTTACTATTCTTTTCAAGTCCCCTGTAAGTAATCCCTGTGGACCCTTTGATATGTAAATGCAACTTGTCGGCCAGCTGTGTTATGCCTAGTATACACACACCTGTTTACACATTAAAAAACTGTATGTATATATATATATATATATATATATATATATATATATATATATATATACGGTGCCTTGAAAAAGTATTCATACCCCTTGAAATGTTCCACATTTTGTCATGTTGCAACCAAAAACGTAAATGTATTTATTTTATATGATAGACCAACACAAAACAGCACATAATTGTGAAGAAGAAGGAAAATGATAAATCGTTTTCAATTTTTTTTACAAAAAAATATGTAAAAAGTGTGGCGTGCACTTGTATTCAGCCCCCTGAGTTAATACTTTGTAGAACCACCTTTCTCTGCAATTACAGCTGCAAGATTTTTTGGGGATGTCTCTACCAGCTTTGCACATCTAAAGAGTGAGATTGTTGCCCATTCATTATTGCAAAATAACCCAAGCTTTGTTAGATTGGATGGAAAGTGTCTGTGAACAGCAATTTTCAAGTCTTGCCACAGATTCCCTATTGGATTTAGGTCTGGACTTTGACTGGACTATTTAACACATCAATATTCTTTGATCTAAACCATTCCATTGTAGCTCTGGCTGTACGATTAGGGTCACTGAACTGCTGCAAGGTGAACCATCGCTCCAGTCTTTTGCAGACTCTAAAAGGTTTTCTTTTAAGACTGCCCTGTATTTGGCTCCATGTATCTTCCCATTCACTCTGACTAGCTTTCCTGTCCCTGCTGAAGAAAAGCATACCCACAACATGATGCTGCCACCACCATGTTTCACGGTGTTTCACAGTGGGGATGGTATGTTCAGGGTGATGTGCAGTGTTAGTTTTCTGCCTCATATAGTGTTTTGCTTTTAGGCCAAAAGTTAAATTTGGTCTCATCTGACCAGAGCACCTTCTTCCACATGTTTGCTGTGTCCCCCACATGGCTTCTCGCAAACTTTAAATGGGACTTCTTATGGCTTTCTTTCAATAATGGCTTTCTTCTTGCCACTCTTCCAGAAAGGCCACATTTGTGAAGTGTACAACTAATAGTTGTCCTGTGGAAAGATTTTCCCACCTGAGCTGTGGATCTCTGCAGCTCCTCCAGAGTTACCATGGACCTGTTGGCTGCTTCTCTGATTAATTGATTGCCCAGCCTGTCAGTTTAGGTGGACAGCCATGTCTTGGTAGGTTTGCAGTTGTGCCATACTCTTTCCATTTTCAGATGATGGATTGAACAGTGCACCGTGAGATGTTCAAAGCTTGGGATTTTTTTTTTATAACCTAACCCTAAACTTCTCCACAACTTTATTGTGGAGACCTGTCTGGTGTATTCCTTGGCCTTCCTAATGCTGTTTGTTCACTAAGGTTCTCTAACAAACCTCTGAGGGTTTCACAGAACAGCTGTATTTATGCTGAGATTAAATTACACACAGGTGGAATTTATTTTCTGATCAGGTGACTTCTGAAGGCAATTGGTTCCACTAGATTTTAGTAAGGCATATCAGAGTAAAGGGGGCTAAATACAAATGCACACCACACTTTTCAGATATTTATTTGTAAAAAAATTTGAAAACCATTTATCATTTTCCTTCCACTTCACAATTATGTGCCTCTTTGTGTTGGTCTATCGCATAAAATCCCACTAAAATATATTTAAGTTTTTGGTTGTAACATGACAAATGTGGAAAATTTCAAGGGGTATGAATACTTTTTTTCAAGGCACTGTATATATATATAGTGTATACAGTATGCTGTGTGTAAATATATATACATGTATATCCCTGGCTGGTGTCATCATTTGTGATTTTAAATCGTTTGTATTTATTAACACCTAAACGTTATATTTATAAACTTTATACTATTTCCTTTTGCCTTTAGAGCATTTCTATATTATGAAACACACATAGTTCTTGTGATACTGATTATAATCAAACAAAAACATGGTAATAGTATCCTCATGCAGAATGTGTCCTTTTTAGGTAACATGATGCCTTGCAAAGATTTTGACAATCAATATCAAACAATTTTCTTGATACTTTAACCTGATACAGTCTTTTCTGAAGTGTCCCAAAAATATCAGGTATTTTATCTTATAAAATATTGAAATGCATATAATTTCTTCACCTAACTTTAATATGCCTGCAGAAAGATTCCAGCATTAAGAATTTCGGTTAATGGCTCCCAAGATGTTCTTCAATTGACTTCAAGAATGAACAATAGAAGTTTCTGTCAGGAAGATGGGCATACAGCAGGGTAAACAGATTGTGTTTGCTTCACAATATACACTTGTAGATTTCTGCAGGCCTTGTAAACATAGAACAATTTCAGTTTAAAAATATTTTTAAAAAAATCTTGCCTGATAATAGAACTTTCAATGTATACAGCCTTACTTACTTCTGGGCTGACTTTGTATCTCAGACTGTACTCTATGCTGACAAGTCTGGCAAGCAGAGATGAAAGTTTACTGCACATTCCGGCTCAGCCTTATTTACTGCCAGGCTGACTGTCAGTGTACAGTGAACATTTAGCATAGATTGAAGATCAAGATACACAGTTAGCCAAGCAATAAATAGGTCTGAGCCAGAACGTGCAGAGAAGGTTCATCTGCACATTGTGGCTCCTCTTTATTAAATGCTGGGCTGACTGTATAGCTCGATCTCCAATCAGCAGGAGCCAATTGCTCCCTCTGCTGTGTGAGCCAATAAAGAGACAGAGACCTGGGAGACCCGCTGCTCTAATGCACATTGATGGATCAAGATGGGGCTCAGGTAAGTATAACGGGCTGGGGGGGGGGGGGGGGTTGCATCCAGAAGGTTTCTGATAGAATGCATTAAGGTAAAAAAAAAAATCCTTCTTTACAACCACTTTAAGCGGATTCACTGCTTTCTCTTTACACCTTCAGAAGTGCATTGCTGTGCCCCCTCAAATATGCCTGTACTCAATAGAGAGATATGACTCTCTGCTATACAGGTAGAGAAGTCAATCAAGCTTGAAAATGTTCCACATGGATTAGGGAAAGTATTCTCCTTCTTAGGCTCTTAACTACTATCTTCCAATCCTTGCCTCCTTATCTTCTGCTTTCTTGTCTGTACCTTTCAAGAACTTCACATACATTTGGGTAAGAAGAAGGGGATTCCATCACAGTGTAGCTATACTGTGTCCACTCAGAAAGACAAGAAACCAGAAGATAAGAGGGTAAGGATTGGAAGATAGTAGAGGAGATTAGAAGAAAGCGGTGGATCTGCTTAAGGCACATGTTTTTAAGCATGCAGCACCATATGATTAATTAGGATTTAAAGGGACTATTGCTGGACTTATCATTGAATACTGTTTTGTCACAGGGATTTATTGTGATATTATTGCAGCACAAATTTTTTACACACCTTATTTTATTGTTGCAGCTATATGGTGATATGTTCGTAAGATTTAAAATATAGATAGTGCTGTGAATATTTTTTCTATCTATTAAAGGGATGGAATACCTTTGTAACAGCAGGGATTCATTGATTTTATTATGTTAATTTTGTATGTAAATATTATTGTTGATTATCTTTTTGTGTTATATGTGAGTAAACACATATCTCTGACAGCTGCTGTATTTAGTGAGTGAGTAGGCTGTAAAGAAACATATTTACTATCATATACTATCATATACTCTGACACAATCTAGGGGCCTGAAGTGTAGCATCATGGGCTGCCAGCTAAGATTTCCAGATGTTAACGCCAAAATGTATGATATTTATGATTTGCATAAAGCAAATTCCACCTTTAGAATAACTGTGATTCAAGCCACAACAAATGACTCATTACATGGAAGAAAACATTAACATATTAGGAAATTGAGCCCAAATTATTCAACATTTTTAACACTCAATCTCATGATAATCTCAAATCAGACTCTTCAAAAGTGTTGTGTGCTTGCAGGACTGTGGTATTTACATTTAAACAATGCTACAATAGGGATGTAGATGAATGACATATCTGACTGTGGGAAGCTATGGAAAGGCATACGTTACTGTTTTTGAAAAGCATGTTTGTTTTTGTAGGCAGGTACAGTCTGTAGTCTAAACTGCTGGTGTTACTCTATCACAATGGTTATGCAAATGGGAGAGGGAGTAAAGAGGAACTTGGTTCCTCTATGATTTTCTTGATCTCAGGGAGGCAGCTATCCAATTGGATGCTGGCACCCCATGTAACTTCGGCAGCCATCTATTTAAGACTTTGACCCGAGTTTGTTGCGCTTTATGTAAGTGGACAGGTTAGGGATAGGACCCCTTTCTGTCAGGGACAGTGATAGTGATAAGAAACACTTCTGGTGGAGTAGGGAGAGAGCAGGGACTGTCTACCTCTTCAGGAAGTCTGGTACAGACTGGGCAAGCCACACTTTGTTCCTCATGGCAGATGCTGTCAGCATGTCCAAGTCTCCTGACCACTGTCATTCTGTGCATGCTTGTAAGTGGCTCCGGACGGGTGAGCTCTCCACTGGGTCTGTTGAGCTGTTGAATTACTGTTCAATATATCATTATTTGCAAATCTGGACTCTGTGTGTGTTTACTTCCTGTCACACCAGGCTGTGTCAACTCAACATGCTAGCTTCTGAGTCCCTCAGGTCCAACTTCAACTGTAGTCCTTAAGGTTGCAGTTATCTCTTCCTCCTTCATGCACATAATGCATCCTCCTCACACTCATCAGTCTCCAAAGGTTTCACATCCCAAAGGCAATAAAGAGAAAAAGCAAACAGATATTCAGTGCAAATATTACATTAGTACTGACTGCAACCGGTCTTGATTAGGGATTGGCGAACGGTTCGGCCCAAGCTTGGGCCAAACTTTGGTTGTACGGATGTTCTGCGAACACCGAACAATATGCGGTGTTCAGGGCAAATTCGAAAGACGCCAGAACACCGTTAAAGTCTATGGGACACTAACATGAAAAATCTATTTGAAAAGGCTTATATGCAAGTTATTGTCATAAAAAGTGTTTGGGGACCTGGGTCCTGCCCCAGGGGACATGTATCAATGAAATTTTTTTTTTTTTAAATGGCCGTTGTTTCAGGAGCAGTAATTTTTTTAATGATTAAAGTGAAACAATAAAAATGAAATATTCCTTTAAATATTGTGCCTGGGGGGGGTGTCTATAGAATGCCTTTAAAGTGGTGCATTTTTCCCGTGTTAAGAACAGTACCACAGCAAAATGACATTTCTAAAGGAAATTGTCATGTAAAACTGATCACGGCTGTAATGAATTGTCGGGTCTCGGCAATATAGATAAAACTCATTGAAAAAAGAGCATAGGATCCCCCCAGTCTGTTACCAGGCCCTTTGGGTCTGGTATAAATATTAAGGGGAACCCCGAACCAAAATTAAAAAAAAAAAATTGCATGGGAGTCCCCAACAAAATCCATACTAGGCCCTTCGGGTCTGATATGAAAATTAAGGGCCTGCGCCAATTTTTTTTTATAAATGGTGTAGGGGTCCCCTCACCAGGTGACCCCGCCCCCTCTGTTGCACGGGTACTTCCCCATGGCTTCCCTGTGGTGTCAGAGGGGGCGAGGCACAAGCGAAGACGCGTCAGATGGCGGGAGCCTCCCATGGAGGTGGGTCAGTCGCAATTTTATTTTTATTTTTTGGTCCGGGTGGCATGATAGAAAAAGATGAATGGACATCGTGGGATATTTTTATTTTTTTATTTTTTAATAAAGGACTTGTCCCAAGCTGTGTTTTGTCATTTTTAACATTTTGACACATTTTTTGTGAAATGGTAGGGGTACATTTGTACTCCATTACCATTTCACACAGGGGGAGGCCAGGATCTGGGGGTCCCCTTGTTAAAGGGGGCTTCCAAAATGCAATAAGCCCCCCACCCAAAGACCCCCACAACCAACGGGCAAGGGTTGTGGGGATGAGGCCCTTTTCCCCATCAACATGGGGACAAGGTGCTTTGGGGGGCTACCCCAAAGCACCCTCCCCATGTTGAGAACATGTGGCCTGGTACGGTTCAGGAGGGGGGGCGCTCTGTCGCCCCCCCTCTTTTCCTGCAGTCTGCCAGGTTGCATGCTCGGATAAGGGTCTGGTATGGATTGGGGGGGCCCTATGCTATTTTTTTTTATTTTGATGCAGGGTTCCTCTTAAAATCCATATCAGACCCTTAGGGCCTAGTATGGATTTTAGGGTGACCCCCACACATTTTTTTTCTTTAATTTTGGTTCGAGGTTCCCCTTAATATTCATACCAGACCCAAAGAGCCTGGTAATGAACTGGGGTTGATCCCATGCTCTTTTTTTCAGTGAGTTTTATCTATATTGTGGTACTGTTCTAAACACGGGAAAAAATGTGCCATTTTACAGGCATACTTTAAGCATTAAAAAAATCACTGCTCCCAAAAAAACGGCCATTTAAAAAAAAATATTTTTGCATTGATACATGTCCCCTCGGGCAGGACCCTTTTTATGACAATAACTTGCATATAAGCCTTTAAAATAAGCCATTTTGATTATTCATGTTCGTGTCCCATAGACTTTAATGATGTTCGTGTGTTCTGCCAAATTTTTTGCCTGTTCGCATGTTCTGCTGCGAACTGAACAGGAGGGTGTTCGGCTCATCCCTAGTCTTGATAAAGATCCTGGCAGAGTAGAATACTTGGTTGTGGGTGGCCTCTACAAACAATAATAATGGATAAGCATAATCAAACAAGGGTTGTACCATCATCCAAGAGATTTATGAAATAAGGGGTTGGGAGCCTGGTCCCCAACCAGGCCTCACCAAACGGGAGAAGTGGGGGGCAAGTGGACTATCTCGGTACAATACAAAAGGGGATACAATCAAGTATATGAACAATCGTATAAAAAATACTTATTGATACATAATACATGACAAAGGATGTCGATAGTGAATTAAAAACATAGGTGACTTGGTCATGGACAGCATTTCAACTAGTTTTGCGGACTAGGCCGCTTCATCAGGAAAAACATCTGCAATTTAATCACCACAAGATAAATGACAATGTAATCAATCGCATACAGCAAAACAATATTGAAAGAGGTATATCAATACAGTTTAACAATATACAAATGTTACAAAGGGGGGAGATGCACGGCTGTTTACCCGAATACCGGTGTACACAAGGCACAAGGCATCACCAGTAAGAGGGGTCTCCTCCAGCAACTGGGGAGACTAACAACTCAGAGGGCTGGAGTCTGGGTGAAATAAGATGCATGGAATGGGTAAACCATGAACTAGATAAAAAATGCGTGAAAAGGGGAAGGAGGGAAGGGAGAGTGGTATGGTGACTAAGTGAGACCGCAGTGGTGCGAAATGGTGGGAAGTTGCCAGGTGAAGAGAGGATAGTGTTTGAAAGTGTGGATAACTTGTGGGGATGAAAGCTGTGAAACTAAAAACTATATTGATATTAATAAGCAGTGAAAAACATGTGCAACACTGTGAAAGATAAGGTTAGAGTTGAAATGGCAAGGAAATTATAATGGGCCCATTAGGGGGGGGGGGGGGGCAGGGCAAAATTGTGTGCAGAAAGTATGGGGGAATATGGGGGAGAAAGGAAAGGGGGAAGAGGAAAGGCATGGGGAGGAGGGGAGGGGAGAGAAAGGGGGGGAAGTGAACGAATGGGGAAAAAGAGGGAAGGAAGGAAGGAAGGAAGGAAGGAAGGAAGGAAGGAAGGAAGGAAGGAAGGAAGGAAGGAAGGAAGGAAGGAAGGAAGGAAGGAAGGAAGGAGGGAGAAGGGGGAAAGGAAGGGGGGAAGGGCAGAAAAATGGGGGGGGGGAAGGGGGAGATGGGGGACAGAAGGGGAGGGGGAGAGAAAAGGAAAGGAGGAGGGGGGGAAAGGGGGGAAAAAAGATAAGGAGGGGGGAAAAAGGGAAAAAAAAGGTAAAGGAAGAGAAACAGGAGATTTGAACTAAAAAAGTGGGGTGAGAGTGAGTCAAATAAAGGGACTGAAATATATATGCATAATAAATACCCAGTTTGCAAATTGCAATAAATGAAGAGTCCCGAAAGGAGAAATCCCACTAATGGGGATACCAGGAAATACTGTTGTAGGAGGTACTCTGAGAAGGGGGTGAGAGGTGACAGCACACAGAGGTATAGGCACAACACCCACCTGCCATGTGAAGGGAAATAAAGAGCCCTTGGTAAATCCTTAAGGAAGTAAGTCCTCTGTGATATCCCTCAGATACAGAGGGCTATGCAATGGCCACAGAGGGCCTATGATTAAAAGCAAGGGTAAGGAAATTACAGTTTGGATGGGTCAACAAAGTTTCTTCTGGGTCCGAGATCCAGCCTATGGCTGCTGCCTGCTACTTGTAGTCCCCAACCCTGTGACGTTTGCCCGATGTCGGCCGTAGCCGGCGTGCAAAGTCACAGGGTTTAAGTGTCCCGCAGTGCACATGCACAAGAATATTGCGTGTGCGCCTGCGTACATGCCCTATGGCCAATGGGTGGAGCCCAAGCCAGAATGCGTGCAAGTGGGAGGATGGACCATCCCCATGAAGGAGGCCTTCCCACCACCAGGGAACCTGCCGAGTTCCCGCGAGAAGACACACATCTGGGACACCAGAGTGCCATCGTGGGACACAAGGGAGAGGGGAAAGACAACCGCATCTATTGCAGTATAATGCACAGAAAAATACATAAGTGTGGAAATATAAACTTAAAACAAGCAAAAAATAACAATGTACAATAAGATACATACAGTCAATATAGGGGGATTAAATAGATCCCCATATAGGGCCAGCGCAACCAAAAAAAAAACACATAGCGGACTCAAAGGGGCATGGGTCCTGAGGCTAAATTAAATACAGTTAAAAAGATTAGATACAAACATATGATACATATACAGGCACAGGGGGAAAAAATATTTATTGAAACAAACAGAAGGTGGACATGAATAGATTGCATTGAATGAGACAAATGGACAAAGCTGTGAAATGAGCAGTTATCATCACAGAAGAATGCATGGAGTTATAGCTATGCATTCAAAATTGAGGCAAGGTTTACGGGGACCCTAAAGAGAGAATCTAGGAGACAACTAATTTACAAAAATGGTCTATAAGAGTTGACTTAATTTAGGCCAGGTGGAATGGTGGCGCCTTGTGCCTTCTGTACACAGGGATTCGGGCAAGCAGCCTTGCATCTCCCCCTTTGTAACATTTGTATATTGTTACATTTTATTGACATGCCTCTTTCAATATTGTCTTCCTGTATGTGATTGATTACATTGTCATTGATCATGTCCTGATTAAATTGCAGATGTTTTATATATATATACTTTTTTGAATTGTTTTTTATATACTTGATTGTATCCCCTTTTGAATTGTACCGAGATAGTCCACTTGCCCCCCACTTTCACCCTTTGGTGAGGCCTGGATAGGGACCAGGCTCCCAACCCCTTATTTCACATTAGAATACTTGTACATTAAATTATTGAGCTTAGTTTGATGCAATGTTAAAAAGACAATTAACATGACACATTTATAAATGACCTAACAGTAACAGCAGAGGAGTTTGTTATGGTCTCCTACGTCCTTGGCCCTTTTTTTGGGCTCGCCTTCTATGTGGTTTCGACAGATTCTGCAACAAGACAGGATCATTACAAAAGGGAATAACAAAAACAGTTCAGACATTGTCCTCAATAAAAAAGGTTGTCTGTGTCAAAATCTTGTAACATGTCTTGGAAGAACTCCAAACCTATGATGCACATACTTTTTTTTTTCATGAAATTTTTTATTGCAAATGCTTAGCCATACAGAAAAGGGCAAACTTTAAGCACAATCGAAATACAGTCAAAACTTCATTTAGGTCAAAAATAAGATTTGCAAAAAAAACAAAAAGTCCAATATGAACTTAACTGTTATAGGGCGTACACACAGTCAGACTTTGTTCGGACATTCCGACAACAAAATCCTAGGATTTTTTCCAACTGATGTTGGCTCAAACTTATTTTGTCTACACACGGTCGCACAAAGTTGTCGGAATTTCCGATCGCCAACCACGCGGTCACGTACACCACGTACGACGAGACTAGAAAAGGCCGGTTCAGAACCAAGCGCGGCACCCTTTGGGCTCCTTTTGCTAATCTCGTGTTAGTAAAAGTTTGGTGAGAGACGATTCGCGCTTTTTCAGACTTGTGGCTTTCAGATCGTTTTCTGCTGTTCAGTTTGTGCTTGTGGGTTTGTATCTGTTCTTCAGTGCGTGCAGTCAGTTCGTATTGGAGTTTTCTGTGCGATCTTGTCCGCTCGTTGCTGTTTTTCAGGTCGCTCTTCACAGGCCTTGCTGTTCTTCAGTGCATTCTGTTACTTCGTTCTGAGCAGCCAACCATTTTCTAGCCATGTTTCGTATGCGTACTCCTTGTAGAGTTTGTGCTGTGCGGGGGCTTGGTGTTGGGGTCCTGACCTTGACACAAGTCCAGTCCATGAACAGGGTGGGGAGGAGTTCATGGACCAAGAATTGGTTGCTTCAGCGTGACCAGTTCTCTCATATGCCTTTGCTCCGTGAGATCCATGAGAATAATCCTGATGATTTCAACAACTTTCTCAGGATGACGGACCCCGTATTTCACCGTTTGTTGGCTTCGCTGACCCCCTATATCAGCAGGCAGGATACCTGCATGAGGCAAACCATCACTCCGGAGCAGAGGTTGGTCGCTACCCTGCGGTATTTGGCGACAGGGAGAAGCCTGCAGGACTTGAAGTTCTCGACAGGCATCTCCCCCCAGGCTCTGGGGATCATTATCCCAGAGACCTGTTCTGCCATCATCCAGGTCCTGCAGAAGGAGTATATGAAGGTAAGATTTTTATCCTTTTATATCACATTTTATTGTATTGAATATTTGCTAATATATTGTATTTCTTTCCTCGTTCCCCCTTTGTTCTCATGCATGTTGGATTTTTATGTAATTATTATTTTATGTCCTTCATACATATTTGCCCTTCACTAACCTCCCCAGCATGGTGTCTCCTGCCCTATATTCACCTCATGTAGTCACTTAACAATGTATTTTATCAGCTCCATAGTAGTGCTTTACCCCAAACACCCCCTAAAATGTTTGGAAATGTTATTTTTGATTTAAATTCAGGCAGAGTTTTTTTTGTGGTGTCCCCCAAAAATTTTTAGTAACCCTCCCTCCCCCAACTGCTAAGTCAGCTGATCCCAATTCTCTATCCTCAATCATCTATCTGCTGACTTTGCCAAACCCATGCACACTATACCCACCTCTCCTGGTCAGATTTATGGATGAATTCCCCAAAGCATGTAGTGCAAGGGCCTGCCTGTATACTTTCAAATGGTACTGTTTAAAGTTTTTGTATCCTTTTATTATCTTGATAGGTAATAGCAGAATGTCCAAATGTCCTCAAATGTGTACAATGTGTATTTATATCTTTGTATTATGACACTTCTTACCTGTCCAGTGGTCTGCCAATAGTGTAACTAAGGAGGGTCTGTTCAAAGTAATACCCATTATTTAGGCATTCATCTCTCAATGAAGTGAAGAGGGTTACCTGTCCAAGATTTCCACACACCCCCTATAATGTTAGAAATGGCCCATGAGAGGGGGGAGGGGGAATATGATAGGTGTACCTTATACTTTGGCCTTGTTAAATTCCCCTTAGTAAATGCTATCTGGAGGTTGCCCCATAATGTTTGTGTATAATCTGCTTGCCATGTTTCTGAGTAAAAATAGTAATATTTATTGTTTTTTCCTCAACAGTTTCCTTCCACACCACAGGAATGGCAGACTGTGGCCTCCCACTTTGCCCAGCGGTGGGACTTTCCTAACTGCGGAGGGGCAATAAATGGGCAACACATCCACATCGTCCCACCACCCAACTCGGGGTCGTACTATTATAATTACAAGGGGTTTAATAGTATAGTGATGTTGGCGGTGGTGTCGGCTAATTACGACTTCTTGTATGTGGACGTGGGGAAGAATGGCCGGATGTCCGATGGTGGAGTCATCGCCCAGACAGAGTTTTACAGGCGTCTCCAGAATGGCAGCTTGGACTTGCCAGCTCCAGAGGACAATGTTGAAGGACTCCCATTTGTGTTCGTTGCTGATGAAGAGTTTGCGCTGGGGGACCACCTGATGCGGCCATTCCCAATGAGGACCCTCACCCCGGAACAGAGGGTTTTTAATTACCAGCTGGCCAGAGCCCGAAGAGTGGTGGAGAACACATTTGGAATCCTGGCCAGCCGGTTCCGCCTATTTATGACACCCATCCATATGGCGGAGTATAAACTGAACCATATTATACTGGCGTGCTGTGTTCTCCATAACTTTTTAAGGAAACATTCTGCTAACTATGCTGACTCAGTTGGGCCTGAGGCCGGAATCCTACATCAAACCACACTGACGGCGCTTGAAAGTGGTCGTCCTGGCTTGCCCTCCCTGAGTGCCTGTGATGTCCGGTTACGCTACCTGGAGTTCTTTGCGGGTAGGGGGGCTATCAATTTGCCAGACAATCTGTGAAGCCTTTTTATAATAAAAAAAAAAAGAAATTCTTGGTGGACATTTACTGCTTGTGTTTGTTTTAGCTGACCCTGACAGAAATGTTTTGAGTGCAGAAAATGTCGTGATTGTGTAACCTTATGCAAAGCACTGTTGGCTGTTATTTCCTAAATGCAAAAACACATTTCACTGCAAGTGCACTTGCAAATGCACTGAAACTGCACTTGTAGTGCCAAGAGGATTTGCCCTTAGTAAATAACCACCATTTGCAATGAAAACAGCAATTACATCACCCCAAAAGTGTTGTAGCGTTGAGACAATAATCCACACATTCTTGATTAACAATCTTTTTAATACCTGCACAATCACATGTGCATTTACCAAAGGTTTTTTGTGGTGGCATTATCAAAACTCAAAATGTCCATTTTACATAAAACAGGCATGTGTAAAACCCACAAGAAAGACACAAATCTTGAACTTACAAAGTTCACATTAGGTAGAACTTGAAGGCAATATCATACATGAGTATTTAGGAACTGTGTTTGATATTACGTTCAGATGGGGGGAAATCAACCCTGGAAAAGCCAAATTTGGAAGATGCACACAATTTTGCCAATGTCAACCTGTGCTAGCTGCCATCACGGGGGATCAAAGGATGTGTTTTGGGGGAGCAAGCCCTTCCTCTCAGCTACTTTATAATTGAGGAAGGGGTTGCACCCCCAAAATGCGTCCATTGATCTTCCATGATGGCAGATAGCACATGTTGACACACTGTGTGCATCCTCCAACTTTGGCTTTGGGAAAAATCACAAAAACATTTAGCACATTGTAGCACACAAAAGAAGAAAGTGATTTTGAGTGGCTTTAAACTCGCCCCAAAACATCAATGATTTTTTTATATTTTGGAATAACATCATTGATGTTTTGCTTGATGATTTCCAATTGTAAATTACACCCCATGATCTCCCCGATCAGGATCTGGGCACTTTCGGATGTGAAAGGATCTGGATCCACAACCTCACGATCACCTAAAAAGAGAAGAACCCCAAAATAAATTAGGTCTAAAAAAAATGCCGCCATCCATCTCTTATCTGAGCCTGTGGTCACAGACACTCACCTGTTGTGGTGACTAGTTCCAAAAACATCTTTGTCCTCCTGCTCAGCTTGTGTTGGGGGGATTTCCCCTTCTTCCAGAGGGGGGGGGGGGCTCTGGTCTCCTCGGATGAGGGGTGTCTTCCGAGTCTTTTCTCCCCTATGTAAAGCAAAAATGGTATAATTAGCACACAGATATTTGATGGCAGAACTATAAAGATGAAACATTGCTTGGAAGTGGGGTACAATTGTCTATTTTAGCAGAGTTCCAAGATGTAGCTTTTTTAGTGTCCTTTGTCAAGCTGCAATACTTTACCTGTTTGGTACAAGCTTCACAGATGGAGACCCCTCTATAGTATACACTGGAGCACCTGTGTGGCCCCCTAATAAAAATGGTGTTCTTTTGTCCCACACTAGTGCTCCAGTGTCCAGATGTGAAAACAGCTGCTGAGTGTCCTCTCCTTACACAGAATCTAGTTTGCATTTCATTCTAGTAACAAAGCCATCTACACAACCCAATTCTTTGAAGACAAGTATAGGGCGTCAAAATGGTGGCCAAATGCATGTGGCCTAAAGAATGGTATTTTATAGTTGGAACGAAAAATGTTTGATCCGAACGAATAATGTGCCCATGAACATGAAAGTTGCCATTTTAAACTGTACAACAGTTCCTAAAAGCACATGGAGCAGCACGAACGTAATAAACACAAAAAGAATAGGAACACAGCACAACTACTGACTTTTTTGCAGCACTCTCCGGATCTTTCTGTACTGCTCATGTTCTCGTAATTTGAGGTCCGACCACCGCTTCCTGAGCTGATCTTTCGATCGTCGTACCCCGAAATTCTGGTGCAGACTCCTGGCCACTTTCGCCATGATCTTGGCCTTTCAGACATTGGGGTTGGGGTAAGGCCCATACTTTCCATCATAGTCAGACTTCTTCAGGATGTCCACCATTTCCAACATCTCCCCAAAGGACATATTTGAGTCCTTAAATCTCCTTCTGGATCGGGACGTTTCAGGCTCCAGCCTTTCCTCCCCCTCCTCCTCGTTGCTACAATTAGCACGCACCTGCTGTCTATCCGCCATGTGCTCTTCCCCCACTGCTTCGAACGAAAAGGGGCAGGGAATAGACTAGAAAGAACGTCAGGGGCGGGCGGAGTTATACGCATGTGAAGTGTGTATAAAGCGTAACACACGTGCGTATTACGTACGATCTGTGAGTGAAGGAAGGAGCATGGGAGACGCCGATCATGATAACGAAGGTAAGATCTAAACTTTCGCCTATACTGCTTCGAAATGGAAGCCTATATTGTAACAAGATTAGGGGAGTTTGGCCTGACATTAGGGTTTGTCTTGTGTTGTGTCTTGCAGAGAAAATGGATGATTTCAACGACCACAATTTCCTGCCCCTGTTCATTGACAAATACAGGGAGCTGCCCTGTCTGTGGCAAGTGAGACACCCCCACTATAATCACAAACAGAAGAGGCAGGCAGCGCTGGAGAAACTGCTGGAGTTGGTGAAGCCGGTGGTCCCCACAGCAACCATCCCTTATTTAAAAGCTAAAATTGGTGGCCTGAGGAGCACTTATCTTAGGGAGCGCAAGAAGGTCACAGATTCCCAGAGGTCCGGAGCTGCAGCAGATGACGTTTATGTCCCCAGGCTCTGGTACTATGAGAGACTGCGATTTCTGTCAGACCACACTGAAGTCAGGGAATCACTCTCCACTCTTCCTTCCACGCTTCCTTCCACCCCAGCTGAGGCTTCCGATATCCAACCGGGGCCTTCCAGCCAGGAAGAAGTGGAGGAGCCCAGCTGGAGTCAGGTATAGCATTGTTCTACTGATTTCTGGTCAATAAATAAATGATGTTTACTAGATGTTAGTATTGATCACTAAGTGCTGATTGAAAGTGTTTTACATATCAATAGACAGTAGTGGGCACCCAAATTTGGGACAAGAATGAAAAATGCTGGGCTCAGAAGGATAATCTGTTATATTTGTTAACATTCAATTTGCAACAGTCAGGAGGCTGTGTGTGTGTGTGATTGATGAATAAAAAACTCAAACTATGTCCCTTTTTCATACACAGGAAGACCTCAGTCAGGAGGAGGTTGTGGAATGTGGCAGTCAGGGGGAGGCGGGGATTAGTGGCAACCAGGAGGAGGCGGGGCTAAGTGTCAGCCAGGAGAAGCCAGGGACCAGTTGAAGCCTGACTGAGTCTCAGGTCCCTCCCCTCCGCCTGCCATATAAACGAGCCAGGAAGGCCACTCCGAGTCCCGTGCAGGATTCAGCGTTCAGGCTGATCCAGGAGGCTTCTGCATCCCTCAGAGCCTTACCAACTCCTGAAGAGGCCTTTGCCTGAATGGCTGCCACCAAATTGCAGGGCATGCAGGAGGGTCAACACAGACTCTGTGAGGACCTTCTGTACAAAGTCCTACGTAAGGGGGTGAGTGGGGAACTAACACCCAAGACGGATGTCATTGAGTTGGACCATCCTCCTCCTCCTCCTCCTCCTGCTGCCACAACTCCAACACCAGAGCCACCGCGTGGAAGGAAGCGTGGAAAGAAGACCAAAGAGTGATGGCCCTGGGTTCAGTCTGGTCTGACAGAAGCTGCAGTCTCTCGTATGACCACAGCCTGGGGACACAGATGTCATCTGCTGCTTTCCGGATCTCTGGGACTTCTGGACCAGACTGCCCTCCCTTAGATAAGGACTCCTCAGGCCACCAATTTTGCTTTCAAATTATTGATGTCTGCCCTGGGGTCCAAGGCTTCACCCATTTCTGCAGTTTCTCCAGCGTTGCCTCCCTCTTTGTTTAGTTGTGACCCCTTAATAAAATTTTTTAGGTAAATTCTACTCTCCTGTGTGTGTTTTCATCCAAAAAGGACAGTTTGTTGGTGACGATTCAGGTACATTTCTAAAGTACAATGTGAAATTAACAAGGGACAACAACACCAAACAATCTCCTACAGATTAAATAGAACAACATATCAATGGTGTTGTGGGAACTTGACACAAAAAACACACACAAATATTTTCGGGAGTACAAATCAAAATCGCCCAAAAAAAAAAAAATACAAACACAAAAAAAATCTACATTAAAGCCAAAAAATATATAAAAATATACAAAAATATGTTGTCAGACGTGAGAAATAAAAATATATTGAGGGAATCACGATAAATAGTAACAAAATAAGTTTGTGAGAAGTGTGTGTAAATATAAGCAGCAAAACTACTTAATTTTTGTCACATTATAAAGAAGAAGAGATTGCGCTGTATTAAACCATTTTTAACATTGCAGCGTGACGAAAGTGCTGTATCCATTGCGAACAATAAGTTTACCAGAACGAGCTGTTCCGTCTTGGAATTTCTTCTGAGCATGCGTGGCACTTTGTGCGTCGGAACAGGCCACACACGGTCGGAGCTGACGCGATCGGATTTTGTTGTCGGAAAATTTTATCTCCTGCTCTCCAACTTTGTGTGTCGGAAAATCCGATGGAAAATGTCCGATGGAGCCCACACACGGTCGGAATTTCCGACAACACGCTCAGATCGGACATTTTCCATTGGAAAATCCAACCGTGTGTACGGGGCATTAGACACTGATTTACAGTATTGTAGGGGCCAATATGGATAAAAAATGGCCCAGCTGCCTGAATAAAGAAAGAAGCACATTCCAGGGATTAATAGCACTTGGCAGTCGAGCCTAGATGATTGTTTCGCCCCCAACAAGCAGAATGTCATTGGAAGTGCAAGCCTAGATAACTGGCGTCCAGATTTTAATTCAAACTAAAAGATAAGTGGGCAAGAGGAGAAGAAAAAAGATAGGACAGAAATAGAATGAGCGGCAGAGGGAAGAAAGAAGGGGGAAGAAACAAAAATAAAAGGGTGGAAAGGGTGGGTGCAGTTGAGCGAGCGAGTTCCCATGTTGAGCGAGCCTTTGTGGATAAGGTGGATAAGGTGCATGCAGTCTCCCACTTTACCTTCGAGAACGTCAAATTCAATTTCTGGGCCCAGGCCTGATAGAATGTGGTGACAGAAGTGGGAATCGAGTCCAAAAGTGCCCTATAGAAAAAAGAGATCATATGTTGCTGTGGATGAGAGTGACTACAGGTTAACTCCATTAGGTTTAAAGGTCTCCCCCAGAATATGGAGTTGACCTGTGAAGTGAGAAAGTGTCTAATTTGAAGGTATGACCAGAAAGGTATCTTATGTGGACTCATCAAAGCATTATTAGCTTCCCGTGATAGTAATTTCCCCTTGTGGAAAAAGTGCTGGGCCTGGACATCTCAGTATGGCCAACCTAATCATAAAAAGGAATGCCTGGGGGGAAGGCAGGGCTGAGACGAAAAGGTGTAAGCGGACCCCTCCGAGATCCTCCTTGTAAGCGCTTACACCAGCGGTGATATGCCTGGATTGGAGGCTCGATGACTGGGTGCAAATTAACTTTAGTGGGTACCTCCTCTGGTTGAAGCCAAGGTAGAAGATGAAAGGGTAAAGAGGTTTGGGAATGTTCAAGAGCCACCACAGCTTTGATGGAACATTCCAGTCAACTATCCTGGCTAAGAGGCAGGCAGTGTAGTAACCCTAAAGGTTCAGAAAACCTAATCCTCCTTTATGGTTGGGGGCATTTAGACGTACATATTTATTTCTGGGGGCTTCTTACCCCAAATGAATTGTGTACATTCTCTCTTGTGAAAGGAAAAAAATGTTGGAGGGAAATATTCGGCTGACATAGAAACAGCAATAGGTCATCGGCAATGGCCACTACTTTATAGAATGAGCCATGAACCGATATCCCACGAGTATCGGGGTTTGATCCCAGTTTATTTAGGAATGGTTCAAGTGAGAGAAAGAAAAGCAGGGGGGACAAGGGGCATCCCTGCCTTGCCCCATTGGACAAATGGAAGGTGTCCGATAGGGGGCCATTAACCTGGACCCTGGCTTGAGGGATATTGTGCCTGGGGGGTGTCTCTAGTATGCCTGTAAAGTGGCGCATTTTTCCAGTGTTTAGAACAGTACCACAGCAAAATGACATTTCTAAAGGAAAAATTGTCATTTAAAACTGATCGCGGCTGTAATGAATTGTCGGCTTTTGGCAATATAGATAAAACTCATTGAAAAAAAGAGCATAGGATCCCCCCAGTCCATTACCAGGCCCTTTGGGTCTGGTATGAATATTAAGGGGAGCCACGAACCAAAATTAAAAAAAAAAACAATTGAGTGGGGGTCCCCCTAAAATCCATATCAGGCCCTTCTGGTCTGATATGGAAATTAAGGGGAACCCTGCACCAAATTTTAAAAAAAATGGCATGGGGTCCCCCCAAAATCCATACCAGACCCTTATCCAAGCATGCAACCTAGCAGGCCGCAGGAAAAGAGAGGTGGATGAGAGAGCGCCCCCCCTCCTGAAGTATACCAGGCCACATGCCCTCAACATGGGGAGGGTGCTTTGGGGTAGCCCCCCAAAGCACCTTGTCCCCATATTGATGGGGACAACGGCCTCATCCCCACAACCCTTGCCCGGTGGTTGTGGGGGTCTGTGGGCAGGGGGCTTAATGGAATCTGGAAGCCCCCTTTAACAAGGGGACCCCCAGATCCCGGCCTCCCTGTGTGAATTGGTAACGGGTATAAGTAACCGTACCATTTCACAAAAAAAGTGTCAAAATGGTAAAAAAGACAAAAAAGACAAGAGACAGCTTGGGACAAGTCCTTTATTAAAAAATAAAAGAATAAAAATGTCCCACAATGTAAGTTCACGACGGAAAAAGAACAAAAAAAAAGCCGCGACCGTTCCTCCTCCATGTGAGGCTCCCGCCGAGTGACGCGTCTTCTCTGTGACAGCTCTTATATAACTGAGGGCAGGGCCACCTGGTGATGCCACGAGGAAGCCATGGGGAAGCCGACGTGGCATCAGAGGGGGCAGGGTCACCCAGTTACATCACCGAGTGACCTCGCCTTCAGTTATATAAGAGCTGTCACAGCAAAGATGCGTCACTCAGCGGGAGCCTCCCATGGAGGCGGAACGGTCGCGGCTTTTTTTTTCTTTTTCGGTCCATCGGGCGACATGAACTTACATTGTGGGACATTTTTATTTTTTTATTTTTTAATAAAGGACTTGTCCATATTGACACTTTTTTTGTGAAATGGTAGGGGTACTTGTACCCTGTTACCAATTCACACGGGGGGGAGGCTTGGTTCTGGGGGTCCCCTTGTTAAAGGGGGCTTCCAGATTCTGATAAGCCCCCCGCCCACAGACCCCCATAACCACCAGGCAAGGGTTGTGGGGATGAGGCCCTTGTCCCTATCAACATGGGGACAAGGTTCTTTGGGGGTCTACCCCAAAGCACCCTCTCCATGTTGAGGGCATTTGGCCTGGTACGGTTCAGGAGGGGGGGCGCTCTCTTGTCCGCCCTCCTTTCCTGTGGCCTGCCAGGTTGCGTGCTCAGATAAGGGTCTGGTATGGATTTTGGGGAGACCCCTACGCCATTTTTTTAAAAATTTGGCCTGGGGTTCCCCTTAATTTCCATATCAGACCTGAAGGGCCTGGTATGGATTTTAGGGGGACCCCCACGCAATTGTTCTTTTTAATTTTGGTTTGGGGTTCCCCTTAATATTCATACCAGACCCAAAAAGCCTAGTAATGGACTGGGGGATCTCATGCTTTTTTTTCAAATAGTTTTATCTATATTGCCGAGACCCAACAATTCATCAAGTCGACAATTCATTACAGCCGCGATCAGTTTTAAATGACAATTTTTCCTTTAGAAATGTAATTTTGCTGTGGTACTGTTCTAAACACTGGAAAATGTGCCACTTTACAGGCATACTATAGACACCCCCGAGGCACAATATTTAAAGGAATATTTCATTTTTACTGTTTCACTTTAAGCAAAAAAATCACTGCTCCCGAAAAAACGGACGTGTTTAAAGAAATGTTTGCATTGATACATGTCCCCTGGGGCAGGACCCAGGTCCCCAAACACTTTTTATGACAATAACTTGCATATACGCCTTTAAAATGAGCACTTTTGATTTTTCATGTTAGTTTCCCATAGACTTTAACGGTGTTCCACCAGCTTTCGAATTTGCTGCGAACACCACATATTGTTTGCTGTTTGGTGAACAGGTGAACACCCGATGTTGGAGTTGAACTTATGTTCGACTCGAATATCGGCCTCATCCCTAATGATAAGTTGTTTCCTAGTATTCGACGGACGCACATAGCTTTCTTTTCATTTTAGAGCTATGTTCTTTGTCTTTATGGGTGGAGCATCAACATTTGGGATATAAGCTACAGATCTGGAACCCGCAAGCCCTCTGTCCCTGAAGAAGATCTGCATTTTGTTTTTCGAAACGCGTTGGACGTTCTGTCTGTCTAACAAAGCTCTGCGCTTTTCCTTGCAGTGGGTTTCCATTTCTGCTCCAAAAATTTGTGTTTGATGCTATATATTATCAATGTGTAATACATTTTGAATATTTTTTTACGATCAAATTGTTTGTGGCACTGTCATGAACAGGTGTGACCAGATTGTGTGGACTGCAAAGAGGAAACCAAAACGCATGTAAAGTGAAATAAGAATAATGTTTATTTAAGGTAAGTAATATAAATAAACAAACACCCCAAATATAAATGGTGTTTAACCGACCAACAGAAACCCACAGACAACAGATAATATATACAGCAAGGGGCAATACCGGAATGACAGATGTCAGCCAGGCCAGGGTCATACACAGCAGGTCAGCAGGAACAAGGGGTATACAAGAAACATAAACGTTTATCCAAGCCAAGGTCATACACAGGAGATAAGCAACTGAACAGGGGCAGGTTAGGAGTGGGAGATAATGGATGGGATAGGATGCAGGCTCAGGTTCAGATACAGATACAGGTTTACGGGATACGGGATAACAGGTCAGGGCACAAGGAAGAAAGATACCAAGGCAAGCATATGAGGGCTTGCCGGGTATTTATAGGACTGACTATAATTGACTTCAAGTCGCACCTGAGTGCAGAGGGTGCTGTTTGCTCCACACTGCTGGAGTGCACCCGCTGATGGACACCGGTACTACGGCCCAAGGATGCAACAGCGCCACCAGCAGGAGAGACCTCTTACTGCAGGTTCCAGGTGTTGGAAGACACCCGCTGGTGAACGCTGGTACTGCGATCCAAGAGGCCGATAGCGCCACCAACCGGTAAACCCTCTCATGACAGTACCCCCCCTAAAGGAGCGGCCTCTGGACGCTCCAACAAGGTGCAATTGTCCAAAGTTCATGGCCTCCAACCGAACAGATGAGGGCACATCAGGCTGGGCATCGGGTACATCAAACTGGATAGTGGGTACATCTGAGAAGACAGCGGGCACATCCGAGCAGACAGCGGGCACATCCAAGCAGACAGCGGGCACATCCGAGATGACAGCGGGCACATCCGAGATGACAGCGGGCACATCCGAGATGACAGTGGGCAGGAATACACCAAGCTGGGCAGCAGGCACTTTGAGCTGGGCAGCAGGCACATCAGACAGGGCAGCGGGCACAGGCACTTCGAGCTTGGCAGCAGGCACTTCGAGCTGGGCAGCAGGCACATCAGGCTGGGCAGTGGGCATAGGCACTTCGAGCTGGGCAGCAGGCACATCAGGCTGGGCAGCAGGCATGGGCACTTCGAGCTGGGCAGCAGGCACATCAGGCTGGGCAGCGGGCATGGGCACTTCGAGCTGGGCAGCAGGCACATCAGGCTGGGCAGCGGGCATGGGCACTTCGAGCTGGGCAGCAGGCACATCAGGCTGGGCAGTAGGCACGGGCACTTCGAGCTGGGCAGCAGGCACATCAGGCTGGGCAGCAGGCATGGGCACTTCGAGCTGGGCAGCAGGCACGTCAGTCTGGGAAGCTGGCACGTCAGTCTGGGAAGCTGGCACGTCAGTCTGGGAAGCTGGCACGTCAGTCTGGGAAGCTGGCACTGAGACATCAGGCTGGAAAGCAGGCACTGGGACAATAGAGTGGGAAGCTGGCACATCAGACTGGGAAGCTGGCACATCAGACTGGGAAGCTGGCTTCGAGACATCAGGCTGGAGGGCAGGCACTGAGACAACAGACTGGGGAACTGGCACATCACACTGGAAGGCAGGCACATCACACTGGAAGGCAGGCATCGAGGCATCAGGCTGGAAAGCAAGCTTCGAGACATCAGGCTGGGAAGCTGGCACATCAAACTGGGAAGCTGGCACATCAGACTGGGAAGCTGGCACATCAGTCTGGGAAGCTGGCACATCAGTCTGGGAAGCTGGCACATCAGTCTGGTAGGCAGGCATCGAGACATCAGGCTGGGAAGCTGGCACATCAGACTGGGAAGCTGGCACATCAGACTGGGAAGCAATCTTTGAGACATCAGGCTGGAAGGCAAGCTTCGAGACATCAGGCTGGGAAGCTGGCACATCAAACTGGGAAGCTGGCACATCAGACTGGGAAGCTGGCACATCAGTCTGGGAAGCTGGCACATCAGTCTGGGAAGCTGGCACATCAGGCTGGTAGGCAGGCATCAAGACATCAGGCTGGGAAGCTGGCACATCAGACTGGGAAGCTGGCACATCAGACTGGGAAGCAATCTTCGAGACATCAGGCTGGAAGGCAAGCTGCAAGACATCAGGCTGGGAAGCTGTCACAGCAAACTGGGAAGCTAGCACATCAAACTGGGAAGCTGGCACATCAAACTGGGAAGCTGGCACATCAAACTGGGAAGCTGGCACATCAGAATGGGAAGCTGGCACATCAGAATGGGAAGCTGGCACATCAGACTGGTAGGTAGGCATCAAGACATCAGGCTGGAAGGCAAGCTTCAAGACATCAGGCTGGGAGGCTGGCACAGCAAACTGGGAAGCTGGCACGTCAAACTAGGAAGCTGGCACGTCAAACTGGGAAGCTGGCACATCAGGCTGGTAGGCAGGCATCGAGACATCAGGCTGGGAAGCTGGCACATCAGACTGGGAAGCTGGCACATCAGACTGGGAAGCTGGAACATCAGGCTGATAGGCAGGCATCAAGACATCAGGCTGGGAAGCCGGCACATCAGACTGGGAAGCTGGCACATCAGGCTGGGAAGCTGGCACATCAGGCTGGTAGGCAGGCATCGAGACATCAAGCTGGGAAGCTGGCACATCGGGACATCCGGCTGGAAGGCAGGCACCGGGACATCCGGCTGGAAGGCAGGCACCGGGATATCCGGCTGGAAGGCAGGCATCGGGACATCCGGCTGGAAGGCAGGCATCAGGACATCCGGCTGGAAGGCAGGCATCCGGACATCCGGCTAGAA
Source organism: Lithobates clamitans (assembly GCA_037952925.1). Classification (NCBI taxonomy): domain Eukaryota; kingdom Metazoa; phylum Chordata; class Amphibia; order Anura; family Ranidae; genus Lithobates; species Lithobates clamitans. Next base: position 13,835,922 of record JBBGZY010000008.1, on the reverse strand, counting down.
GGCAGGCATCGGGACATCCGGCTGGAAGGCAGGCACATCAGACTGGATAGCAGGTGCATCAGACTGGAGAGCGGGTGCATCAGACTGGAAGGTGGGCACATCAGACTGGAAGGTGGGCACACCAGACTGGAAGGCAGAGACATCAAGCTGGAAGGCAGACATTGGGACGTCAGACTGGGAGGCAGGCACATCAGACTGGAAAGTGGGAGCAGGTTGGGTTACTGGCAGGATTGTGTGAGTGGGGAAGAGCTTCCATTTCTTCTTTGGCTTAACTGCTGGAGATCTGTAGGTGGCTGTAGGACTGTAGACATAAGGTGAGGCATACTGAAAGGAAGGGCTGGGATATGGCAAGTAAGGGGGAACAGCGGCCAGAGGGAGTTCTTGTGGGGAAGTTGCAGATATTAGAGAAGAGGCAGGTGGGATAAAGGCAGGATAGGTGCAGGAAGTAGAAACAGGGCATTGATACTTGGTGGGGAGCAGGGTATATTGGTTGCAGCTGAGGTTGCCAGGGGTGATGGGAGAAAGGACATCTGAGCAGGCAGGTATTTAGTAGCAGGTCTGGTTTGTGGAGAGCTGACAGAAGCTGGGCATAACAGGTCTAACCATGCCTGAAGTACAGGTAGCACAAAAGTGGCCTCACATTCCCTCTGTCTGACCAGCGACTGCACTTCATCTATACAATCCTTCAACAACTGTTTGGGACAAACCAAATAATGCTCAAAAAAGGATGCAGAGTCATCCTCCAACAGCCATACTAAGGACGCAACCTGGTTAATGCTGAAGGGGGGAGAAAAGTCATCATGGCCCTTTGGGATACAAGGCAGAGCCAGCTCTGTACACATTCCAATCAAAGGCTGAACATCCTCAAACCGTATACTGCCCTGATCGACCACAGAGTGAGCTAAATGGATAATCTCCAGCAGCTGATCACTGGACCACCCTTCCAATGTCTGGCGGAGATATTCAGAACTCTCTGTTGCCAGCACAGCATAATAAGCAATTATATCTGAATTCATCCCAGTAATGTGCAACAGAACCGAGATGGTTCCCCTGTGCAGCCACTTCTGATCAGAGATGGCCTTGGTATACAGTCATGAACAGGTGTGACCAGATTGTGTGGACTGCAAAGAGGAAACCAAAACGCATGTAAAGTGAAATAAGAATAATGTTTATTTAAGGTAAGTAATATAAATAAACAAACACCCCAAATATAAATAGTGCTCAACCGACCAACAGAAACCCACAGACAACAGATAATATATACAGCAAGGGGCAATACCGGAATCACAGATGTCAGCCAGGCCAGGGTCATACACATCAGGTCAGCAGGAACAAGGGATATACCAGAAACATAAACGTTTATCCAAGCCAAGGTCATACACAGGAGATAAGCAACTGAACAGGGGCAGGTTAGGAGAGGGAGATAATGGATGGGATAGGATGCAGGCTCAGGTTCAGATACAGATACAGGTTTACAGGATAACAGTTCAGGGCACAAGGAAGAAAGATACCAAGACAAGCATATGAGGGCTTGCCGGGTATTTATAGGACTGACTATAATTGACTTCAAGTCACACCTGAGCGCAGAGGGTGCTGTTTGCTCCACACTGCTGGAGTGCACCCGCTGGTGGACACCGGTACTACGGCCCAAGGATGCAACAGTGCCACCAGCAGGAGAGACCTCTTACTGCAGGTCCCAGGTGTTGGAAGACACCCGCTGGTGGACACTGGTACTGCAATCCAAGAGGCCGATAGCGCCACCAACGGGTAAACCCTCTCATGACAGGCACCTTATAAACAAGTACCAACCCTCTGGGTCCACTTTGGTGTCCTGAAGCTGAAAATTAGCTTTTTTGGATAATAGGATTGTGACTCCCTTTGCTTATGCTTCGGCAGATGTGGCATGGAACACTACTGAAAAATGCTTGTTAGTAAATTTCGGTACATGTCCCATCTTAAAGTGTGTTTCCTCTATCAAAACTACTTGTGCTCTCAATCTGCGGAATTCTTCAAGGAATTGAAAGTGCTTTTCTGGTATATTTAGTGTTCACTGAGACAAACCTTATTGAGGTATAAATAAAAGGGGGGGCTTTAAATGAGGCACAATGAATGTACCTCCATCCCTGATTCAGGTAAACAAGAAAGGAATGTGGGACTTTAAATGAGGCAATTGACTTGCGAGGTAGAGTGGTTGGTAAATATTATTTATTTGTGACAATAGTATGAAACAAGTAAAAAAGTAGTTTCATATATATATACATACACATGCACACACGGCATGAACATAATGGATATATCAATACATATATGTCAGCTTGGCAGCACATGAGAAGTAACTAATGTTGGTAAAATGGTATTAAAAACATACATGTACATATGTCATAGAAATGTCATTTGGCAATAAGATGAATGATCTCAATCTTGAGCATGATTAATTGCATGATTAATTGTAAATATAGTACAAGATATTTCCTATTAACAGGCATTGGTACACCATATGCAACAGAGCTGCTGTAAAAACAGAGGAAGATACACATACACATTAATAATTACACAGTACTCAATGAATTTTGAATGTATAAAAAGTATATATGGGCCAGTGAATTGGTAATGAGCCAGACTTGACTGAGCACCCCATGGAAACTCAACACGTTTCATGGCTATATGTCATTCATCAGGAGTTGGGTACAGAGATAAGCTGTAAATACAAATGGATATATAGTATTAGTTAATATATTCTACCCCTGAGGGGAGAAAAGACCTCATGTGGAGAAAGGGGTCTATACTCACAGGTTGGCTAAAGCACTGTACATGGCTAGCACCAAGGAAGATGGAACCCCAAACCGGTTGTCTGTTCCGCAGCTGAGGCAAGGAACCCCTGCCCCAGCCAAAAAAAACATTCACATAGCATGCCGATTGCCACAACACCTTCTATATGTGTGGGGAAGATTACAAATATAGTGTTTACCCTTTAGCATTCTCCAAGACAAACCTTATTGAGGTAGGCATGGAAATAGGCACTGGGTTAGCCATAATGCAAGAGGAGGTTTAGGTTTAGACAGGTAGAACGTGTAGCTAGTTTCGTTTGTAAGTGAAACCCCTACTCCTAGGGGAAGGGCAGATAATAAAAAAAAACAAAAAAAGGAGGGATTGGAAGGGGGGGGGATGGAAAAAAAGAGAAAAAAAATGCGTAGAAGCACTAAGAGCAAAGAGGGATGGAAATAAGAGGCAGAGAAATGTGTTCAGAATGTGAGAGAAATTAAAAGAAAACAAGGTATGTATCTGGAGACAGGCTCAGACACACTGGCTTGTCTATGAAAAGGAGAAAGTTGAAGGAAGATATTTTCCAGAAGGTTCAGCAGGAGCTTTGAGCTTCTGCTGGGTGGGAGTGGAGCAAAGCACAATCGGCCAGAGAAGGGGTAAGCAATATGCGTATAGAGACATAATGCAATAACAGGGTGAGTAGGGGGCATCCCTCCGCACTCGCTATATAGCAATAATAGGTGCAGGAAATGACCTGTACTCATCTATAAACATATATAAAGAATACATGCAAGCCTACAAACAAAGGATGTAAGCAATATAATATAGTGCATGGTAATGTAGAGCTGCCATAGGCTGGAGGCCAATGGTATATCTTAATAAAAAGAAGAAGAGTTAGCATATACACAACAGTATACGAAAACCATGAACCAATGACTTCTACTGGGAACTTGAACAAGAACAGACTTCCCCTGGAATAATACCAGGGCTAAAGAAACAAACAAACAAAAAAAAAATAACGGGGTTGAGAGATTAGCAAGGTTTCAAATAAGGGGTTCCAATAAAATAGTGGTTTACTCTGTACCAAAAGTAATTGCTGTTAATAAAAGTTATAAGGCAATGAAAAGATGTCAGTATTGGACCGTCTGTGACCATCAACCACCCCCTCACCACATCACAAAGAATGAGGATCTCTGAAAGAGGCAGCCACCACCTAGACAGATACCACCCTCGAAGCCATCGTGTTGCATGCTTGCAAAAAATGGCAGTCCATTCCAGAGGTCCATGCATTAAACCTTCTGTGGGTTAATCGTTTTCACTGGAGTGATAAAGTTAAGCAAACAAATCAAGTAACCTTAGATAACATAAAGTCAAACACTGCTTTGTAAGGACCACTCATCTAGCAATATTGCATGGAAGAGATATTGTCTTATCAGGCTTCAGTTTACTAGGGCCTATTAGAAGCAAAAGGAAGTTCAGGAAGTTCCAATTGCCAGGAGCTCAGGAAATAACCCCCCCCCCCCCCTGAAATTCAGTTCCAGGTAACAATCAGCTGGGTAATGGAAGGGCTTAGGATCTGTAATACATAAACACATGGGTAAAAGCCAGGTGAAGGTGGTTTGTTGATGAATATCCCCAGAGTTTGTGGACAGGGCAGGTGGGGAGAGCTCAATCTAACATAGTTAAGGTTCGCTATAACAGTCATTGTACAGAAGATCTCAAAGACAGGATTAGAGATTGAGGCGCTCCCAGCGGCAAGAGGGAGAGGAAGCAGGGCTGCTTTATTCTTCATCTCGTTGGCATGGAGAGGTAGAGGCAGCCTGAGAGTGGAGTTTTCTTCCACGTTGTCGCTGGGCTTTAGGGGTGTTGTTAATGGTCACAGATATCCAGGGATCTGTAGCGTAGAAGGCACGGTACCATTCAGGCAGGTCGATCATGGGGATCTCCAGTGTTCCGCAAAAATCTTGGAGGTCTTCTGGCATCCTTAGGGAGGCAGATCTGCCTCGAGTGGATGCAAAAGGCATAAGGGGAAGCACCATCTGTATGCTATCCCCCTAGTGCGGAGAAGTTCCAGTAATGGGTGCAGGGCCCGACAGTGCTGCAGAGCTATATTGGATGAGTCCTGGAATAGTTTGATATCAGAGCCATTGAAGATGATCTGATCTTTCTCCCTTGCCTTGTGCGCGATTGCCTCCTTCAGGGGATAACTGACTAGGCAGCATATGACATCCCAAGGTGGGTCAGTCTCTTCACGGGGGCCACAGGGCCCTATGAGCCCATTCGTAGATAATGGGGGTATCAGCTGGCCTGTCTAGGAGGTCATTAAAAAGGGTTGTAACTGCTTATACCAAGGCTTGGGGTTCAACGGATTCGGGGAGACCACAGACCCTAATGTTGTGCCTTCTCCCCTGATTATCAAGGTACTCTATATGCCTGTGCATCTCAATTAGATGAGAAACATGGGAGTAAGAGGTGTGTTGCAACTGCTTAATGGCGGAGCCCTACAGCGTGGTGGCCTTCTCCGTCTCACTGAGCCTCGTTATCACAGAGTGCAGGTCCGAGCAGAGCTCAGAGATAGAAGACCCAAGTGTAGACTTAATGTCGGTGGCTACAGTTTGCAGGTCTGAGAGGCTTGGGAGAGAGGAGACAGTAGTGCCATGATACTTAATGGTCACCGTCATGGCTTCTGGATCATTACATCGGCGAGGTGGAGGCCGCTTGGCGCTCCGAGTGCTGGGTTCGGAGCAGTGCCGGAATGTTGACACTTAGCTGAGTGCCCGTATCCCATGGGGTCCGGTTCGCAGATGTACTGCTGCCAGATCTCAGCATTTTTGTGGGGTTTTAAGGTGCCCAAAGGATGGTATTGTTGTCTCTGTACATGGAGCTTCTTCTTCAAGTGGCCATCTCGGACCTGAGCTAGACCACGCCCCCCCGCACATACTTTTTCTAAGCAAGTGATAATCACAAAAACAACCTTTCACAACTAATCATGAACAATACAAACCTTCAAAGCCAGCATGATATTTGCATCTGCCTTATATAAACTTGACTATGAATATATTCAAAATAAAACAATATGCTGCACTTCACATTATATTATATCAGTTTGTTTTCTGAGTTACAATACTATCATATCTTTAAGATATGAGAAACCAGACAGAAACTTGGTGGCTGTGTTTATTAATGAAACATGGTGACAACACTTTTGTAGCTACAAAGAAATCAATGCAGCATTGTCATCTTTGTTACAGTTTTTGTTTTTGTTATAGAGATCCTTTCAGTAAGAAATACACAAATTAAGGGCCAAATCCAGATAATACAAACATTGCTGAAGATTTTTCTAGGGCTTTGGGGAATATTACAAACACATGACTAAAATGGAAATGCTCCTGTCAATAAACTGAGCTCAAACAAATTCTGGTCTTTTGCTGGATAGCTTGATGCACTCACAATGTATTGAAAATTAGACATGTGCAATTTGTTTCGGTCCGAATACAATTTCGGACAAATTTTAGGTTATTCTGAGATTCAGATGTATCTGAATCTCTGAATGAAATAGTAATGAATAGTAACAAAAATTTGTTTTCTTTATTCATTTTCTAACGAATTCCAACTTTTCCGAAAGATTAGAATTTGGATCGGTCGAAAAACGATCGATCAATTTGATTTCTGTGTGAAGAAATAGCTGGTTGTTAAGCGGGCCAGGAAGACGGCCACCCAAGTCCTTAACAACCCTCATCACATGCCTGACGAAGGGGCCTTGCGCGGCTCTAAAACATTGCACTCATCTCTGTGATGTGATCTCTCTCACTGAAAGGAACCTTTGGACGGTGATTTTTGATCCATGGTGTACTTGCTTGATGTTTTCAGAACCCAGCTGGTAATCGTTGCATCACCCACCATTTTAAGAGCCATATTAGCCAGGAACGTGTGCGATAGGAATATTGACAAGACCGTATTACGGGTTTCCAATACGCACCCCACAACGCATGGGACACAGTTGTCATCAATCAGTCTGATCAAGTGACTGTCCCAGGCACTGATGGCATCTGATAAGGCGGTGTCCTCTCAATTTAACAAAGCCCCTGGCTGCATCTATAGCCAAGAAGTTGATGCTATCTTGTTTCCTCCCGACAAGGACAAAGTGTTTGGAACCAATACTACCACAGATATTCATTGTGAAATCAAGCGACTGAAGAAAAGACAAGTCGACCTTGAATTACATGGGCAGACACTCTCAGAATACTATAGGACAAAGAAGATCCCGAGGGGTTTTTGTATCAAGAACCAACCATCACATGCCTGATGAAGGGGCTCTGCGCGGCTCCGAAACGTTGCACTTATTTCTATGATGTGATCTCTCTCAATAAAAGAAACCTTTGGACGGTGATTGTTGATCCATGGTGTGCTGGCAAATATGTACGATTGCTTGATGTTTCCAGGACCCAGCTGGTTTTCGCTGCAGCACCCACCATTTTAAGAGCCATATTTGCCAGGAACATGTGCTATAGGAATGTTGACAAGACTTAACAACCATGAGTCATCATCTGTCAGTGGACTTCCCCACTGACAGATGAATGTAAAGAAAAGAATGCAGGCAATTGCCCAGCAATAGGAAAATGTAAAAAAAAAACAGCATGAGGTCCCCCCAAAATCCATACCAGACCCTTATCTAAGCATGCAGTCCGGCAGGTCAGGAAAGAGAGGATAAGCCAGCGCCCCCCCCTCCTGAACCACACAATGCCACATGCCCTCAACATGGGAGGTGGGTGCTTTGGGGCAGGGGGGGCTCTGCGCTCCCCACTCCAATGCATCTTGTCCCCATGTTGATGGGGACAAGGGCCTTTTCCCATAGCCCAGGGTTGTCGGGGTCTGCGGGCAGAGGGCTTATTGGAATCTGGAAAAAACTGTGTCCCCTGATGTAGATCCACTGCCCGCTGACCCGAAAAAAAAAAATCGCTCTCGCCGACACGGAGGCACTATGTCTACTGCAGGCTTCTCTGTTTTATACACCTTAGGGACAATAGTAAATAATTTATTGAGCAGGCACTGTTGTTTATTCTTATACCATCATTTATTTACTGGGCAAATTGCCCATGTAATCAACAATAAATAGCCCCAAAAGTTTATAATGTCCCAGTGCATGATAGTTGATTTTACCTGTACATTAAGTTACCTTTTCGGATTTTCTTAAACTTTTATTAACATATTTTAAATCTAAATTATTCTTGCTTTTTTAAACACATTCTCTGGAATTCATAAAGACTGGCACAGACAGACAGACAGACAGAAAGCGTCTGTCATGCACTGAAATAGTGTTACTGAATTCACCCAAATCATATACTTGTCTAGGACTTCTACTTGAATTTGGCTCATGCTCCTCCACTTTTATAATGCATGGGAGACATTTCACAAATCTGTCTGAGACAGTTTTTCTCTCTGTACACCAAAAGAGGGTTGGTCTTAATTAGCTGCACTTTTACATTTGGAACATTCCATGCAACACAATATAGAAGTGGTGCACTCAATGCGACACAATGAAAAAGTGGCATATTCTAGAACTACCTGAATTCAGTGTACGAGTTGCTGTCAGAACTAAAAGTGTTGCAAATACTTCATGAATTTGGTGCTATACATTAACAAGTGGAATTAATGCCAGAAAAGCGGTGCATCAGAATAATCAAATTCCCTCCATTTTATTTTAATTTGTTATAAGACCTAACTCATTTAATTCTAAATAAACAAATTTGTTGTACAAATTTTGTGGACCTTTCCTTTAGCTCTTTCTTTCTCTTTTTCTTTTTTTATACATGTACAGTATCTTCTACAATGGTTAACAGAGGGTCTGGACTGCTGGAGGACAACGTTACAGCTTTTCAAGAAATGCTAAAGTCTGATTTGTCAGATTAAAGCCTGAAGTTAAAACATTTACAACCTTTGACCTTGCCCCTAATTGTACAAAGTTTGCCGTTGGGCAGGGATATTTCATGAACATTGTCATGTGCTATAACAAACACTAATAACCATAACTGGTATATCAAAACCACTCAAGAAGTTTTGAGAGAAGATAGGAATTTGGTTCTTGTGTGATTAGGTAAAATGTGCATTCATGTGGAGGGGAAACATCTGTCTATAAGACATGTTCATAGCTACTTACTGATGCCGCAGGATTTTTTCTTTCAGGGTGTTTTAAACCCAGAACTGTTGGTAGAACTGCTCAGAGGACTGTTTAGGAAAAGAAAAAAACAAAAGAAAAAAAAACATGATTTTTTTCTGCTGCTGAAAATACCTCCTATATATTTTATTATTATGAATACTTCTTTAGGATTTTAGGTGAACCTGTAGGACAGTGGATGGAACTAAAATTCACAGAGGCCTAGTTAGTCAAATATTATTCCAGCAGTGGTCTGAGTTGTTGTACGATGACTTAGATCATTCACATCACAACCCCCTTCTCCTCTTAGGCTAGGTTCAAATCTTTGTGGCTGGGGAACATGTGTGAAATCGCATGTGTTCCCAACCCACAGAGAAACGTACTGTACTTTAGTAGATATGCAGAAATGTCATTAATTGTTAATGCTCTAATCCTCAGCTCTCCCCCCTCCCATTACTGTCTACAGCTCCCTAATTACCCGGGTCTAAATCAGGGCAGGTTTGAAACACAAGTAAAGTTCATGCACCAAATCCAAACCCCATTAAAAAAAAGGGAGCTGAATGTTTAAAAACAAATGGCCATTTTCTAGGCTAATATGCAAAGGATTGTCAAACAAGTGGAATGAGGAGCTGGGCATTGCCCAAAGAGGAAAAAAACTATTTTAAAAATTAAATTTTATGGAGAGCAGCAGGGAGAACCTAAACCCCACCTCCTGGCAAAGTACCTTGTCCCTATGTAGATTTGGACAAGGACCTCTTCACCACAACCCTGGCCTGGTGATGGATGTGCAGGCAGGGGCTCATGGAAATCTAGAAACCTTGATTAGCAATAAAGGAGCTCTCAGATACTGCCTCCCCCTATCTGAGTGACTAAGGACAAAAGGGAACATAGTAGTCATTCATTAAAAAAATGTAAATAATGGGGGCCCTGGTTTGCTCAAGGCAGTTTAGAATGCTCACCTACTAGCTCCGTCCTAACACCAGCTCTTCAGCGGCATACAGGGGCTTCTTTGCCTTTTCTTCTGCACACTATGAGGAAGAAGAAGGCTATGGACACCACGGGCTCTCAGCCAAACTTCTGGCGGGCAAAATCCCCTCATTATTCAGCCAAGGGAGGCACTCCATCTCGATGGACAGAGCCAAGATGGCATTGGTCCCAGCCACGAGTCCTCCGCACATCTCTCAGCTGCTGGTGGCTGCCCTGCACTCTCTCACCCTTAATGACCAGGCCATTTTTTGCAATACGGCACTGCGTTAATTTAACTGACAATTGTGCGGTCATGCAATGCTGTACCCAAATAAACTGTTTGTAATTTTTTTCCCACAAGTAGAGCTTTCTTTTGGTGGTATTTGATCACCACTGCATTTTTTTAAAGTTTTTGCGCTGTTAAAAAAAGACCGAAAATTTTGAAAAAAAATAAAACAATAATTTCTTTATCGTACATCATAGGACACAGAGCCTCAAGTATTTACTTAGTGGGTTATGGGCCTACCTTCAGGTGTTGACACTGGTATAACCAATATAGGAAGTTGACTCCCCTAAATAACGAGTGAAGATGTGCCCTGAGGAGCTCCAAGGAGGGATTCATGCTGGATTAAAAAAACCTCCACAATGGGATCCATCCTCGCCACTGAGGCCATAGGATGGTTCCTGGACCTCGATTCAAGAACGAGGTTTTGCCTGTAACGCTTCTCTATGAGAGCTGGACCCTAGGAACCAGGACTCTTTTTGGTCTTGCTACATTACCTAAAGCTGTTCCTGAGGGGTGCTATACAGGTCCAAAGGAGTGGAACCCCTATTAAAAGGGACCCGGTCTTTGAAGGTTTAACTACGCTGCCTGCCATGATGGGTGAAGTTTGGATCTGTCTGTAAATCAGCAGTATCCTTCAGCGAGGAAAAGGTAAGGGAAGAGGCTAGAAACTGTAAAAGGTGCCTATGTGTTTCCTTCCATATATTTAAAAGCTTTATGCCTTTAAAATGTCTCCTCTAGAGGGAGTAAGTTACATATACCTTAATACGATGCTTTCAGTAGCTCTGTGTCCAGGATAAAAAAGCAATTTGTGGTCCCAGCAGCGAGGGGGGGGTTCTTAGTAAACAAATGGTGTCCCTCTTCTAGATTAATCAAAGAAGGGGTACAGCAGTTACAAGAAGCAGCATAGCACAGGTTAATTACTCTGGCAGCCAGCGCAGCCTTAGGAGACTTCCTGACAGGCATGGAATTATATCCACAAGCTATCAGCTCAATCTTGAGTTTCTTGCTTCATATAAAAACATATTATGTTTAATAGATAGCTATATATTACAAAAGCTATACATACTGCTGACAAAGATTCCCCTCCCCCTCCCTCCCCTCTTGGAGAGGTTCGGTGGCCACTTCCAATTTTTTTTGTGTATATATATAAAACTTGCCCTCATGTACTTAACTTGCTGGTTTTTAATGATTCCCCAGCCTGATCTTACAGGCAGTACGCTCTGACAGGTGGGGACAAAGTACCAGATGGCATTGCTGGCTCTAGACGGCAATGCCACCTCCTCCTCTTGTGTCTGTTTTTTCTTTCAAATGAAAAAGCATCATGCATGCGCATGGACTGTGTTATGTTGAGGAGGAGGGGGCGGGTTTGCAAAGGGGCATGTTCCTACAAAGATGGGCGGCGCCGTGTGCAGGACGTAAACGTCCACATGGAACACACTGCACTAAGGGCGGAAGACACTGAGGACACCAATCAGGTTTTCACCTGATGCTTGTAACACAGACGCTCTCAGTTTCACAAGCTATAAACTGAAGAAAGGAGTCTGTTACAGCCTACGGCCACATCACACTAAGGAGACACTGGAGCGCTCGGCACGTAAGGGGTGTAAAGCAGGCATTTCCAGTACAGTAAACACTATTGTTATCAGCATTTTAAAACTGATCCTATGGTTACATTGTTTTCTTGTTAAAACTGTTGTCAAAGCAAATAATATATATATATATATTTTTACCTCTGCTTTTGTGCTTTGCACTATGACTTCCAGAGCTAACGTAAAGGTACCTAAGGTTCCACCCTCAGGCCCTGGGAACTCCAGTCATGTCGCCATACTGTCATCCTCTCCAGAGATACCAGACATGGCAAGCCAGGGGGAGTCATTGGGAGCTAGCAGGGGTGCAACTGCTTCACACACTTCAGCCCCTGTATACGTGACTGAAGATGCATTTTCCCTGGCCCTCCAGGGCTTAGAAGGAAGATTAACGGCTTTAATTGCATCCTTCATCCAGGGGGATAGGAATAGGCATGCCAGGTGGAGTCATTGGGAGCTAGCAGGGGTGCAACTGCTTCACACACTTCAGCCCCTGTATACGTGACTGAAGATGCATTTTCCCTGGCCCTGCAGGGCTTAGAAGGAAGATTAACGGCTTTAATTGCATCCTCCATCCAGGTGGATAGGAACCGCCCTAGATCCCCCTCCCCCACTTTAAACTCTTTACAAGCAGTGGAGGGTCCAAGTGAATTGTGGGAACAAGATGAGGTATTACCCTCAGATAATCGAGAGGAAAGACAAGCCGGTTATTCCTCTGCAGAGGAAACAATACTTAATGTTTCAGCTTCACAGTCTGAAGTACAGAGCCTTACAGAGATGGTTCGCTCCGCTTTCATGCTACCCCTAACAGAGTTAGCTGAAGGTCCGGTCTCCTCCTTGGGTTCCCGGAAACCTTTACAGCCTTTGCATGCGTTTCCCGTCCGCGCATTACTAGAAAAGCTTATTTATACCGAATGGGATCATCCGGATAAGCATTTTTCATCTCCTAAGAAGTTGGAAGGCCTGTTAAGGTCCTCTTGTTCCTTAGCAGGGACTGTGTCTGTGACTCAGCCTGCAATTGCAGCTATAGTCATCTGTCAATCCTTAAAGGACCAGTTTACAGATGCTCCTAAGGAGGTACCTGCACAATAGGCCCGGGAGTTGGCCGAGCTACCAAAAGCATTATGTTTTGCCATAGGTGCTATGAAGGATTCTATTCATCAGGCATCACGCCTTGCACTTGTACTAGTACACATGCAAAGGACCCTTTGGTTAAAGGGTTGGTCAGCTGAAGAGCCTTGCAAGAACTTTCTAACTAGTTTTCCCTTGAAGGGAGAATGACTATTTGTCAATAGTTTGGATAAATACATCCAAACAGTTTCTAACGGAAAGAGTACTCTTTTGCCACTCAAAGGAAAATATAAACATCCTTCATTTAAACACATTTTTTTCCCGCACCAGGTGCATCCACCTCTAGGCAGGGGCCATTGGCCTCCGCCGTCAGACTCTAGAGGAAGACCTCAGAGTCAAACCCAGGCACAAAGGGAGACCTGGGGCCACAAAGGCAATCCCTGTTGCAAGCATTAGACCGATTATTGGCTCAAGGGGTGATCATACAGATTCCCACACAAGAGCAAGGTTTGGGGTTTTACTCAAACCTGTTTACGGTACCAAAGCCAAATGGTGTTGTCAGACCAATTCTAGATCTACGGAATCTAAATCAGTTCCTGAAGATCTGCTCCTTTCGCATGGAGTCAATCAAGTCAGTCGTTTCAATCCTACAAGGAGGAGAACTTCTGGCATCCATCGACAGAGATGCATATCTGCATGTCCCTAAATTTCCTCCTCACCAGAGGTTTCTGTGGTTCGAAGTAGAACAACAGCACTTTCAGTTTGTAGCCTTGCCCTTCAGGCGTGCTACAGTACCTCGGGTATTCACAAAAGTGCTAGCCCCACCTCTAGCCAGGTTAAGGGCACAGGGCATAACTGTCTTGGCTTACTAAGATGATCTATTGTTAATAGACCAGTCAGCGGCTCGCTTAATGCAAGATGTAGCCATTACAAGCAGTTACCTGGAGAGTCTGGGTTGGATTCTCAACCTGAAGAACTCCTTCTTAAAGCCACTAAAAAGACTGGAGTATCTGGGCCTGATCATAGACACAGCCCAAGAAAGGGTGTTCTTGCCTCCCGCAAAGATCAGCTCCATACAAGAGCTGGTGTGGATGGTCAGGTCGAAGAGAAATCCCTCAATTCGCCTTTGCAAGAGGTTGTTAGGAAAGATGGTAGTTCCCTATGCCCATTTCCATTCGAGACTGTTTCAAAACAGTATCCTGTCTGCTTGGAACAAGACGATTCAAGCTTTGCATTTGCCAATGCGGCTTTCCCCAAGAGTGTCCCAAAGCCTCAGTTGGTGGTTACTAACTCGGAACCTGCTGAAGGGAATGTCCTTCAGACCAATTATCTGGAAAGTAGTAACAACAGATGCCAGCCTTTCAAGCTGGGGAGCAGTACTAGAGCAGACGACTGTCCAGGGACAGTGATCAAGAACCGGAAGAGCCTTGCCCATCAACATCCTAGAGATTCGGGCAGTGTATCTGGCTCTGAGAACCTGGACCTCCAGGTTAAAGAATTGTCCTGTCAGGATCCAATCCGACAAAGCCACGGCTGTGGCATATATCAATCACCAAGGGGGCACCAAAAGTCTCTCAGCTCAGAGAGAGGTGAACCAGATTCTAACTTGGGCAGAAAAGGATGTCCCATGCCTATCGGCAGTTTTCATTCTGGGAGTAGAGAATTGGCAGGCGAACTACTTAAGTCGCCAGCAGTTATTCCCGGGGGAATGGTCTCTTCATCCTGAGATTTTTCGGGCTGTTTGCCAAAGATGGGGGACCCCGGATGTAGACCTTCTAGCATCCAGATTCAACACAAAGCTAGTCAACTTTGTGTCCAGGACAAAGGACCCACTCGCATATGGAAAAGATGCAGTGGTGACCCCGTGGGATCAGTTTTCACTGATCTATGCATTTCCCCCGATTCAATTGCTGACTCGACTTTTTTGCAGGATCAAGCTGAAAAGAAACCCGAGAATACTGGTAGCACCAGCATGGCCCAGGAGGTCATGGTATGCAGAAATCGTAAAGATGGCAGTGGAGGACCCATGGTCCCTCCCTCTAAGGCCAGACCTGCTATCACAGGGGCTGATATTCCATCCTACTTTACGAACGCTAAATTTAACGGCCTGGCTATTGAGACCCACATTCCGAAGAAACGTGGGCTTTCCAGGTCAGTTATCTCTACTTTGATTAATACTAGGAAGCCAGTTTCCAGAGCTATATATATATTGTTTCCTGGTGTGAATCCAAGGGTTGGCACCCTCGGAGATATAACATAGGCAGAATTCTTGCCTTTCTACAATTAGGCGTAGAGATTAAGTTGGCCCTGAGTACTATTAAGGGCCAAGTCTCAGCCTTATCAATTTTATTTCAAAGACCGCTTGTTACACATTCTTTAGTCCGGGGTTTCATGCAAGGAGTGATGCGGATTAATCAGCCAGTTAAATCACCCTTAAGCCCTTGGGACTTGGATTTAGTTTTGTCGGTGTTACAAAAACAGCCATTTACAGCATATTCCTTTGGTCCTTTTGACAAGGAAGCTGGTATATTTGGTTGCTATATCCTCAGCAAGGAGGGTATCAGAATTGGCTACTCTTTCTTGTAAAGAGCCATATTTGATTATTCATGAGGACAGCGTGGTGTTACGCCCTCGTCCAGGCTTTTTGCCAAAAGTGTTTCAGGCTGTCATCTGAATGAAGATATTGTTCTGCCATCGTTTTTCCCAAAACCATGTTCCAGGGAAGAAAAGTCACTACATTGTCTTAATGTGGTGAGAGCAGTGAAAATCTATTTAAAGAAAACTTCTTAGATTCGTAAGACTGAGGTCTTATTTATTCTGCCAGAGGGTCCTAAGAAAGGACAGGCAGCGTCGAAATCCACTGTCGCTAAGTGGATTCGGCAAGTTATACTTCAAAGTTATCATTTAAAGGGAAAGATTCCCCCTTTTTAAGTTAAGGCGCACTCTACCAGAGTGGTTGGTGCTTCTTGGGCAGTGCGTCACCAGGCCTCCATGTCTCAGATCTGCAAGGCCGCGACTTGGTCTTCAGTGCATACATTCACAAAATTTTATCAAGTGGATGTAAGATGGAATGAGGATATCGCCTTCAGGCGCAGTTTGCTGCAGGCAGCAGTATAAGTCCTCAGGTCTGGCAGTTGCCCTATGGGTTGTGTCTCCCTCCCCTCAAGTAGCATTGCTATGGGACGTCCCACTAAGTAAATACTTGAGGCTCTGTGTCCTACTATGTACGATAAAGAAAATAGGATTTTTAAAACAGCTTACCTATAAAATCCTTTACTTGGAGTACATCATAGGACACAGAGCTCCCGCCACTCTGTTTTATGGGGTGTAAGTATATTGCTTGGCTACAAAAACTGAGGTACTCCTGGAAGGAGGAGGGGTTATATAGGAGAGTCAACTTCCTGTATTGGTTATACCAGTGTCAACACCTGAAGGTAGGCCCATAACCCACTAAATACTAAATACTTGAGGCTCTGTGTCCTATGATGTACTCCAAGAAAAGGATTTTACAGGTAAGCTGTTTTAAAAATCCTATTTTTTACTTTCTGCAAAAAAAAAATATCCAATAAAAAAAATAAAAAATCTAATTTCTTCATAAATTTAAGCCAATATGTATTGTGCGACATATTTTTGGTAAAAAAAATCCCAATAAGCGTTTATTGATTGGTTTGCGCAAAAGTTGTAGCGTTTACAAACTATGATATATATATATTGGAATTTTTACTTATACTAGTAATGTCAGCGATCAGCAACTTATAGCTGGACTGAGATACTGCAGCGCACATTCTGACACTTTTGACACTTTGTGGGAACCAGTGACACTAATACAGTGATCAGTGCTAAAAATATGCACTGTCACTGTACTATTGACACTGGCTGGGAAGGGGTTAAACATCTAGGGTGATCAAAGGATTAAATGTGTACCTAGCCTGTGTTTTTTTTTTTTTTTTTCTTAATAAATGTTTATTGAAGACTATTAAACGAAATACAAAAAGACAAAATGAACAAAAAGCATATGAAAGACAATCTTATAAATGCGAAACAAATAGGTTTAAAAGGGCACAAATACTCATCGAGAAGTAAAAATCAAAGAAGTGCCATCGTATGTGCTGAAATGATTGAACGTACAGACAAAGTCGAGGATCAATCAGCTGTTTAAGATATATGTGAACTTAATATTCAAACTAGAAATTACGATTGTAACTAGAAAAGACTTGTAGTTGAAAGAGAAAAGTAATGAATTGAAAGAAAAACAAAGAGAGAGATAGAAAAACTATGGAAGAAAGAAAGAGAAGAGAAGAAAAAAAAGAAAAAGGGAGGGTAGAAATGGGAAAAGGGTTGATAGGGGAGATTAGGAAAGGGGGGGGGGGGGGAGTTGGCATGCATGTCGTCATATTTTAAGATGTTAATATAATTTAGCGTGATATTATGTGGAAGGAAAATAATTCACGGTCAGTAAAGGGGAAAACTCTGAAAATGGGTCAAAAGAGTCCCAAGCGATGATTAAAGAGGTAAGCTCATATATGTTGAGATATAATGTCTTTATAATGAGTTGAAGATGTGAACTCTATCCAGGGTGTCCATGTAAGAGTGTGTCTCTGGGAGGTACCTCTGATGCTGTGAGTTATATCTTCTAGGTGATAAACCTCTGAGACCCTACGCAACCAAGTTTGTAAAGACGGGATTGTGGGTTGACCCCAAAGTGTGGGGATTAGAGCCTTGGCAGTGTTTAGCAAATGAGGTATGAGGAAGCGTTTGTATGTACCTATGGGTTCTTGAGTAGCATGGAAAAGGACAACCCAGGGATCATGGGGGAGATTGATGTCTGTAATGAGTCTTATGAGGTTGATAACATTGGTCCAACAAGGACGAATGAGCGGGCAGTACCACCAAATATGTGGGTGTGTAGCTTCGTTCCCACAACTCCTCCAACACAACGGGGAGCTATCGGTGAACATTTGATGCATTTTAATTAGGGTATAGTGCCATCTGGAAAGAAGTTTGTAGTTGACTTCTGCCATTTTGGAAGCGGGTGAGGAGACATGAGCAAGTATTAGCATTTTATCTTTCAGAGTGTTTGTTAGGGGGCAGTCTAAGTCTGATTTCCATTTAGCCAGGAAATGCGGGCACATAGGGTTACAGAGATCGGTAAGAGCCTTAAAAGACAGAGAGATTCCATGCAAAGGGGGGTCTTTTGGGTAGAATATTTCTTCTATGCTATTTAAATCCTGTAAACCTCGTAACGGGTGAGGGAAGGAATGTAAAAAGCGATGTAATTGGTGATATCTCCACTTGTCAAAAAATGTAAGTTGTGTAGAGCTGAGAATTTCAGAAAGAGGTTTAATTGAGTTGGCATGTATAACGTGATGTAGCAAAAGAGGTTCTCCTGAAGTCGAGGATTTAAATCCTGGGTCCAATAAACCTGGTGGGAAATAGTGGTGATTGAGGAGAGGCATCAGGGGGGAGTCATAATTCCAGGAAAATTTCCTGCATATGGCATCCCATATATCCAGTGAGGACGTGGTGAGTGCGGAAACAGTGTGGATAATGTGCCTATGGGTTCTGGGTATCCAGGGGATAACAGAGAGATCGGCTCCACTCAGAGAGTATTCTAGTTGCACCCATAATTTTGAATTAATCGCGTATTTCCAATCTGCCATTCTAGATAATCTGACAGCATGATAATAGGTCTTAAAGTTTGGGAGTGCCAGTCCCCCAGAGCATTTGGAACGAAAAAGAACGTCTCTGGATATTCTGGGGTGGCTGTTCCCCCAAACAAATCGGGAAATCATCGCCTGCAGTACAGTGAAGAACCCCACCGGGACGCCTAGTGGAATCATTTGAAAAATAAATAATATGCGAGGGAGAATGTTAATTTTAATTATGTTAATTTTCCCTAACCATGAGTGGGACAGATTGGACCATTTTCTTAGGTCTGCTCTAATGCTGTTTAATAATGGGATGTAATTATATTTGAAAAGAGAGTGTAGTCTAGGTGTGAGGTATATACCCAAATACTTCATGTGGGTCTGTTCCCATCTGAATGGAAAGAGGGGCTTCAAAGAGGTCGCTTCTGACCTAAGGAGGTTAATATTCAGGATTTCTGATTTGGAGAGGTTTATTTTAAAATTTGATATCATTTGGAAGGTAGAAAATGCTGACATTAAGTTGGGCAGGGAGATGTGTGGTTGTTGGATAAAGAAGAGTATGTCGTCGGCGTAAGCGGCGTATTTGTGAGTTCTACCTCCTACTTGGATAGCATGTATATTAATATTGCGTCTAATTGTGGCTAGGAATTGTTCTAAAGTGATAGCCAAGAGGAGGGGGGAAAGAGGACATCCCTGCCTAGTGCCATTGTGTAAGGTGAAGGGATCACTCAGTGAGCCGTTTATGCGAATTTGCGCAGATGAGGTAGAGTACAGTGAAGAAATGCGATGGTACATCTTCGGGCCCGAACCAAAATGATAAAAGGTCAGCTTAAGATAGTCTCAGTCCACCCTATCAAATGCTTTTTCAGCATCAGTAGAAAGGAGTAGGGTGGGCTGGGCACACCTTTGAACATATTGGATTAGGGAAATTGTCTGTTGAGAATTATCTTTAGCCTCTCTATGTGGTATGAAACCAGTCTGATCTGCCGAAATCCAACTGGGTATGAAGGGGAGAATGCCGTTAGCCATCACCTTGGCAAATAATTTAATGTCAGTATTTATCAAAGAAATTGGTCTAAAGCTGCTGCAAAGGGTGGGATCCTTACCAGGTTTAGGTATAACAGTGATATGTGCTGAAAGGGATTCTGGGCGTAAGCCTGAAGTTTGGGAAATAGAATTAGCGTATGCTGTGAGACGAGGAAGTAGGATATCTTGAAATGTCTTGTAGTAAAGGATAGTGAAACCGTCGGGGCCGGGAGCTTTACCTGATTGGGAGGATTTTAAAGTGGATTGAAATTCTTCAATTGAAAAGTCCTCTTCTAATTCCTTAAGGGCTGACCTAGATAGTTTGGGAAGGTTCGCCGCCCTCAAATAGGAGAGGATTCGGGAGTGCCTCTCAGACGGGGTAAAGGGGCTAAACCATTCGTAACATTATAGAGATCCGCATAAAATTCCCTAAAGGCTTTAGCGATGTGTGGGGTTGCATGTACTAGTTCTCCCGTTGGAAGTTTAATTTTAGGGATAAATGACTGTGTTTGTTTCGCTTTAAGGGATCTAGCAAGTAATCTGCTCGGTTTATTACCCCATTCATAGATTTTTTGTGATATGCGGTGAAATTTCTTTTTAGTGTCTAAGTCTAGGAGGTGTTGTAGTTCTTCACGTTTAAGCGTGAGGGCTTTGAGATGTGCGCTATTGAGTGATAGTTTATGTTTATGTTTTTTATCAAGGTCAGCTATTTGTTGCAGTACCTGTGCTATTTGATGACCATGCTCCCTTTTTTTCCTGGCATTAAGCTCAATTAAACGTCCCCTTATAGTTGCCTTATGAGCTTCCCAAACAACAGATGGGGAGGCCACAGAGGATGTGTTCTCTTTAAAGTAATGCTTCAGGTGAGAGGCTAACATGGAGACTTCAGTTTGGTTAGATAAGAGAGCTTCGTTAAGTTTCCAGTTTTTTGTGGTAGGAGATAAGGTGGGCATGGTCATACGAATCGTCACAGGTGCATGATCGGATAGGGTTGCTGTACCTATATGAACAGATTTGAGGAGAGGAAGATGGAAGTGATCTAAGAATATATTATCTATTCTAGAGTAAGATAAGTGTGTTGCAGAGAAATGTGAATAGTCTTTATTAGGGTTGTCCCGATACCGATACTAGTATCGGTATCGGCACCAATACCGAGCATTTGCCCAAGTACTTGTACTCGGGCAAATGCTCCCGATGCTTCCCCCGATACCTGGAAGACAGCTGTGATCGGCGCATGGGGGAGTTACAAGTCTCTCCCCCAGCGGCTTTCAGCGGCTTTAGTGACATACAGCGGTGATCGCTCACCGCTGACTGTCACTGCATCCTCCTCCACGCCCCCTCTGTTCCTCTGTCCCCCTCCGCTGTCACCCTCCGTTCCTCTCTCCTTCTCTGTGCCTTTCCGCTGTCCCCCTCCGTTCCTCTTTCCTTCTCTGTGCCTCTCCGCTGTCCCCCTCCGTTCCTCTTTCCTTCTCTGTGCCTCTCCGCTGTCCCCTCCGTTCCTCTCTCCTTTTCTGTCCCCCTCCGCTGTCCCCTCGGTTCTGCTGTGCCTCTCCGCTGTCCCCTCCATTCCCCTCTCCTTCTCTGTCCCCCTCCGTTCTCCCCCTCCGTTCCGCCGTCCTCCTCCTCCTTCCTTTGTGAATGGACAGAGTCAGCTGACTCTGTCCATTCACATAACTGAAACATTGTAATCTCCTGTGATTACGATGTGTCAGTTTATGAATGGAGAGGAGCCGCTGTCTTCTCTTCATTCATTTTCAGAGCAGCTGAGGCTGCAGAGAAACGGACTGGGGAATCTTTATCCTCTGTCACTTTCTCTGTCTCAAGGGGGAGATATCAGAGGTCTGTTAAGACCCCTGATATCTCACCAAAGCCCCCCAACAGGGTTGATTTAAAAAAAAACACATATTGCAATAAAGAATAAAAAAAATATTATTGTAAAAAATAAAAATTGTAAGTAAAAAAAAAAAAAACACACACACATACACCGTTCACCCCCTTCCCCCACCCCTCCCCCCAAAAAAAGCATTTAAAAATAAAAAAAAAACACTGTCACGTGACATTAAAAAAAAGTATTGGTAATCGGTATCGGCGAGTACTTGAAAAAAAGTATCGGTACTTGTACTCGGTCCTAAAAAAGTGGTATCGGGACAACCCTAGTGTTTATCCTTAGCGTGGAGCAGGCGCCAGATATCTATTATTTGATGATCTAAGATCCTCCTTTTAACAAAAGCTAAACGTTTAAATGAAATGTTAGAGCAGCCCTGGGACGTGTCCATTGTAGGATCAAGGGGCATATTTATGTCACCAGCGAGGACAATGATGCCTTTAGCAAATTGTGATAGTTTAGTGAGGGTTTGCGAGAGAAAGGTTGGTTGATTCTGATTTGGGGAGTATATGTTTGCAAACGTGCATTGGGTGTTACCTATAAAGCCCTTGAGGAAGAGAAAACGACCATGGTCATCTGTAAGCATTTCCATTAGACGAAAAGATACCCTACTACTGAAACAAAAGGCAACACCCTTAGCTTTGTTAGTGTCAGAAAGACCGTAGTACCACTGCGGAAAGTGGGGTGAGGTCAATCTGACCGGTGTGGTGTGGGTTAAATGTGTTTCCTGAAGGAAGGCAATAGAGCAGTTATTGCGCTTTAGCTCACGCATCAATTGGTGTCGTTTAGCAGCGACATTAAGGCCTCGTACATTATATGATGTAACTGTCAGAGTTGCCATTGGTACAGCGGAGAGGTATATCCTAACCTATATTTCCACGCATGCCAACGTGGAGGGGGAAGGGAGAGGGAGAGCCTAGCCTGTGTTTTTGTGTACTTTTTTTAGTATTTTTACTAAAGGAACTGATGGATTTTCTTTTCATGGCTTTGCAGGGAAAGAAAATCCATCACTTTCCCCCTGTCAGAATGGAGCTCTGCCTTGTTTACATAGGCAGAGCTCTGTTCTGTGTCTTATACACATGATCAGCTGGTGCTGATTGACATCCATTAGCCGCCACCACCAGATCATCATCTGCTGTGACAAATCACAGCAGAAGTGGTACACCAGCAGAAGGCACGCGCGCCCTCCTACCCGGAGTTGCAGGCTCACATGTATATATATATATATATATATATATATATATATATATATATATATATATATATATTTATGGTTGGAGCCCTATGTCCGATATGTACATAGATAACACTTATAGTAAAGATAAGACTTACCATCGGAAATAGACCTGAAAGTGTGGACTTACCATATGAAATGGACCTGAAAGTGTGCCTTGGTCTAATGGCCGGTATGCCAAAATAAGGGGGCATACCCTGGTTTAAGAAATGATTATTCTGTAAGAGAAATGAATGAAATGAATAGTTTGAGAAATGCTGTGAAATGGGGATGGGAGGGTGGGTATCGCGCACAGGAAACCGACAAGCACCACAGGTGAGCGGGCTGCTTAAGTACCCCCCGGGCTCCTCCCATAAATTCAGGCCACCATACTGGCCTTCCTACTTATGGTTGGAGCCCTATGTCCGATATGTACATAGATAACACTTATAGTAAAGATAAGACTTACCATCGGAAATAGACCTGAAAGTGTGGACTTACCATATGAAATGGACCTGAAAGTGTGCCTTGGTCTAATGGCCGGTATGCCAAAATAAGGGGGCAAAAACATTCAGGTAGGGTTATAATTTTATTGGTTTTCAGTTATTTATTGAGCCAATTTGGAGAATGCCTGTGCCATTTCTGTTTGTGGATTGGGGATATACCGGGCGAAGCAGGCTGATTTCCACCTGCCTAGTCTTTTGATGATGTGGTCTGGCACCCCATGGCGGGACGCCACGGAGGCTGCTCCGATGCGGAAAGAGTGTCCGGAATACTGACTAGGGTTAAGGTGAAGATTGCGGAGAAGTATCCTTATGTGTTTCACAAACTGAGAGGCGTTTAAGGGTTTGACTGGGAATGGTAGAAGGGGACTGCTGTCTGATTGCTCAGGCAGGAGTGACAGGAGTCGGTTGAGTACAGCGACTGGACACCAGCTGTTGTTGGTTTTGTAGAGGTGAATGTTCACTCCTGAGCCCGTTTGCTGGGTTTTAGAGACCTCGAGGTGCAGGATGAAGTGGTCTTGGTATCGAAGCAAGTGTCGTCTGCATAGTACTTGGTCTGTGGGTTTGTTAGAGGTGAATTCGCCAGGCCGCAAGAACCCATAGTAAGCTAAATATAACACTGCTTGTAAGACCGTGCTGGGGAGCAGACCGAATGGCGAAGTAGCCAGAATAGTTGACATGTCCCTAAAGATGGGCCCCGTAATGGGCAAGCGCTTAGTGCTGATGACTGGTTGTTGTTTCTAAATTCCCCTTAGAATGGCTCGTATAGCGTGAGATGAGAACAGTGAAGATTTTGTGGGGTCTTCAAGCGCCATGAAATGTTGAATGCCGGCTAGGTATAGCCGGACGGTATTGTAGGATAAGGCCAGCTGCGTGTGGCAGTGTGCAGTGAAGGCCAGTACTTGTTTGATATCTGTTGGTCCTTTGCGGCAGGACGTGAGGAATTTATTAAAGGCCTTCCAAGCTGTCTGGTAGGCTTTGAGTGTGTTGTGGGAGAGGGAATGATTTAAGAGTTGCGTAGCTCCGTGTAGATGTTGAACTAGTCCAGGGTCAGTTGTGACCAGACAGGGATAGGGGCCGACATTGGATCGGCATCGGGAACCTGTTTGAAAAAGGAGGGATAATTGAAACGTGACAGTGCGTCAGCTGCTGAGTTGTATCTGCCGGGAATAAATGCACAGTGTATATTGAACTGATGCTGTAAAGACAGTTGTACCAACCTGCGCAGGAAGGACATGACTGCTAGGGACTTGGACCTGCCTCTGTTGATGATGTCTGCCGTGGCCTGGTTGTCGGTGGTGAAGACTACGGTTTGTCCTGTCCAGTGGTGGCCCCAGAGTTGTGCGGCTGCCACTATGGGATAAAGCTCAAAGAGGGCAGATGTTTGGGAAAAGCCGGGTATCAACAGTATCTGTTGAGGCCAGGGTCCTGAAAACCAATGATGGCCAAAAATTGCCGCGAAACCTGTGGAGGCTGCAGCGTCCGTCACCACCTGGGGTGAATGGACCGAAACCATAGGTATAAATAGAGATATGCCATTCCAGGCGGACAAGAATTCCTCCCACATAGATAGGTCTGCTATAGCTGCGGAGTCTAAATTCAAAATCTGATCAGGGTCTTGAGTTTCTGACAGAAATCTAAGCAGGCGTGATACAAATGTGCGGCCTTGTGGGATAATTCGCATAGCGAAGTTGAGCATACCCAGGAGAGACTGCAACTGTTTTTTGGTACAGCCCTTGGTGTGTGTAAACTCGTGAAGGACTGCCCTAATGCGTGTTAGTTTGTCGGGGGGGAGACTGGCTTGCATTGCGCAGGTATCCAAGCTGACCCCGAGAAAGGTGATGATGTTTGCTGGGCCATCGACTTTGTGCTCGGCGATAGGAACATTGAGGTTTCCAAAAATTACTCTAAGTTTGTCGAGATCTCCTGGGGGCTTGCTGGGCGGTTCTATCAGTAGGAAGTCATCCAGATAATGGATGACTTCATGGCATTGACCCTTGTGTAATAGTATCCAAACGAGGGACTGAGCGAACGTGTCGAAGAGCCACGGGCTACTCTTCGAACCGAAGGTGAGTTTTGTAGCAAAATAATATGCTTCCTTCCATTTGATGCCATGCCAGCACCAGAGGGATGGGTGGATGGGCAGGAGCTTGAAAGCATCCGAGATTTCGGCTTTGGAGAGCCAGGCACCTGTGCCTGCTTTGATGATCGCTTGTATTGCCATGTCAACGGAGGAATATTTTAGGGAAAACTCTTCGGAGGGGATCAGGGAATTGAGACTGGGTATGTGGGAAGAATGAGGCGCAGACAGGTCGTACACCAAACGCAATTTATTTGAGAACTTGCCCTTGACAAGCCCAATAGGGCTGACTCTCCATGTGCTGAAAGGGGGGCAAGTGAAAGGGCCTATCACGTAGTCTCGATCTACCTCTGCCTGTAAGAGCTGATCTATGGCTTGTTCGTCAATGGTTGCCGAACGAAGATTGGCACATTCGTGAGTACTGTGGGGTAGTGAAATGAGGCCGGTGTGAAAGCCTGCTGTGAAGCCTTGGATAAGGTAGGTGGCCAGGGAAGGGGTGGGATGTGAAGTGAGATACAGTCCTAACCATAAGAGGTTGATCCGGCTTAGTCATGCCCACTTGTGTTGCTTGACTTCACACAAATTCCTAGGGTGTGCTCTTTGGCATAAGGTGCGGATGTGAAGTAGACGGCACTGGCTGAAGTTGCAGGACCCATAGTTGAAGTTGTTACAGATGGCTGCCCCTCCCACGGTTCGGACTGGGAGTCCGAGTTTGTCCACCTGAGGCGTTGGTTCAGGGATCGACTGACCCTGTACTGTACCTGAGGTAGAGGGAAACTCGAAGGGCCGTCTGATCGCCGTATTGGCGCACCAGGTGGCAGTGTGGGTGGAAGACTGGCAAATCACACACAGAGGTGAGCGTAAGCCGGCAAAGTGGCGGCAGAAGAGCTCTGTGTCCATGAGACTCCAATCTGTCGTAGTCTGGAATTGTATGAATCTGGCGGCGGCCTTGGCTGAAAAGGAACGATGATAATCGTAAAAGGCAAAACCTCCATATTTGTGGCCCAAGTCTACCACAGTATGGAGATACAAGTCCAGCTCTTCCCGCCTGCTAGGGGTGGCTGAGCACAGGACATCTCTGAGCATGCCAAAGGCCAGGGTAAATTCTGGGACTGATAGCTTGCGGTTCAATCTGGGGTCTTTGGCTTTAAGGACCACCGATATGTCGCCCCAGGAGTAGGCCTTATTTTCTGCCAAATCATGCACGGAAATAAGGAGAGAGGCCAGGTTGACGTCCTTGCCGTCCAAAATGTCCTTCCTGATACTGGTTGGGACCAGATGGGAGGTGTAGACAATGGGGCTCGAGCCTGAGGTACCTGCAGGAAGAGGTGTCAAGGTTTGAGTTGCAGTTGGGTCGGGGACAGCCGTGGCCGGTCGGGCCTCCAGAAGTGCAATCCTGGTTTGGAAGTCTGCAACTGAGGTGGATAGAGATGACACCATCGTGTGTAATTGCGAGATGGCCGATGATATGGACTGGAGAGATGCCTGTTGGGTACTGGGTCCTGCTGCTGGTGGGGGAAAGAGGAGTTTGAAGAGCTCGCCTTTCCTCGCTGTGGCGGGGAAGGGGACACCTCTGCGTCTGAGCTCTGCCGTCAGTTTGGGGATAGTCCATCCCCTGAGGGATTGCACGCTGCCGCTTTCTGAGACCGGAGAAGGTGACAGAGGGGCCGTGAAGTCTTCGCTGCCGGCCTGGGACATGGTTGCTCTGGTGAGGATCTCTCGAGCTTTATTTCCTGGTTGACTGTAACCTATTGGGGGTGACATGAATTTCAAGTTTTTCCTTTGATCCGCTGAGTCATACTTACCCAAATTATTCTCCCATTCTTTTTTTTTTTTTTTTTTAATTACCTGGGGGGATATCGTTCAACCTGGTGCAGGGTGGACCTACTGAACTTTGACTGACCTGAGGAAAATGAAAAGGTGACAATTCGTGAAGGGATTGCTAACTAACTTGAAGCAACGATTTGTATGGTGCTTGCAATCTTGTGACAATGAAATGATTCGAAATGTTTGCCTTGATTATGAAATGAATGAACTCCATGACAGAGGTCCGGCCTGGTCGTGTCATGATTTATTCGACCATGAACCGGGCTCTGGAGCATGTATTGAAATGAGGCAACTGAAAACATTGGTGCTCCCGGGACGAATCGGTGCCTGTTTGATGCATCTGGATTCGAATCGGAGCGCAGTATGAAATGAAATGAGAGAAATGATTATTTTGACCGGGGCTCGAATTGGTTGTGCCGTGTTTGCGACTGGCAACTAACCAAGCTCTGGTATAGGTATGAAATGCGATCGGAACCAGCGATGCATTCCGTGACGAATCGGTGCACCTCAGATGCGACTGGTTTCGAAACGGTGATGCGTTGTGGGAGTGAAATGGTAGTAATTGCATGACAGAGATATGGATCAATCCCCCCATGTCTGCGACTAGCTATGATCCGGACTCTGGAGCATGTATCAGAAATGAGGCCGAGCCCTGGGGCGCGCCGTAATGAATCGGTGCATCGGAGATGCGACTGGATTCGAAACGGAGCGCGGTAAGTGAGGATGTAACATATCGTTTACCATGACGGAGGCTCGAATCGGTCGTGCTGTTGTAGCGACTGACTGCGAATCGGACTCCGGAGCATGTACTGAAATGTGGCCAATCCTGGGCACGCCGAGACGAATCGGTGCATTTCCATGCGACTGAATTCATGTCGGAACGTGATACGTGGAAATGAAATGATAACCATGACAGAGGTACGAATGACTAATAAAACGTAACTCTGGAGCATGTATAGAAATGAGGCCAATCCTGGGGCACGCCGAGACGAATCGGTGCATTTCCATGCGACTGAATTCATGTCGGAACGTGATACGTGGAAATGAAATGATAACCATGACAGAGGTACGAATGTCTGATAAAACGTAACTCTGGAGCATGTATAGAAATGAGGCCAATCCTGGGGCACGCCGAGACGAATCGGTGCATTGCCATGCGACTGAATTCATGT
Organism: Lithobates clamitans; assembly: GCA_037952925.1. Lineage (NCBI taxonomy): Eukaryota > Metazoa > Chordata > Amphibia > Anura > Ranidae > Lithobates > Lithobates clamitans. The sequence goes on along the minus strand of JBBGZY010000008.1, from coordinate 13,807,742 downwards.
CGGAACGTGATACGTGGAAATGAAATGATAACCATGACAGAGGTACAAATGACTGACAATAACGTAACTCTGGAGCATGTATAGAAATGAGGCCGTAATAACTGGGGCAAACCGGAACGAATCGGCGCATCTTTTGGTGCGACTGGATTCGAATCGGAGCGCGGTAGGTGACTGAAATGAGAAATGATTTGAAATGTCAGAAATGAGTTTAGAAATGTTTCAGAAATGAGAAATGATTGGTATTGAACTGACTTGATTTGATAAATTGCAAATTGCGACTGGCTATGGCTGTCTACCGACGCATATTATATATTTTTTTTTTTCATTTTTAAAATGAAGCGACGTCTACGTCGCAGTGCTGTCGAAATGGTAACATATCGAAAGTACGAGCGATATACATTGCAGTTTGTGAAATGCGAGTGAAACGAAAATTTGAAATCACGGTTTAGTGACATGATATGAAAACGAAAAGTCCGACGGGACCTTACCTGCGACAGCCAAGCCAGACGCGTGGTACAAACTACGAACGAAAAACGCGGACTTCGAAAGTTTTGAGTACGGAATATCGAATACGGGAACTTGCGAGGCAAGAACTTGCGGACGCTGGTATATCGAATAGTCGGCCTAGTGACGTATATCGCGCACAGGAAACCGACAAGCACCACAGGTGAGCGGGCTGCTTAAGTACCCCCCGGGCTCCTCCAATGAATTCAGGCCACCATACTGGCCTTCCTACATATATATATATATGTGTGTGATTCTGCACAGCGCAGCCACACAGTAGCAGTAAATCTGCTATAGGGCGGTCGGCCAGTGGTTAAACATAAGAACACTAATAGGGAAGATCCTACATTTAGATTAACTACTAGATTTAACCACAAACAGTATACATTATTAAACATGTTGCACACATACTAACTAAATATTGGCATTTATGGAAAGGGGGCAGAAATTTCTCAGCAACTGTTCACAGATTTCATTTAGATGGGCACAATCTCTAGAAAACTCCCTGATTTACAGTCATTATTATTCAGACAAACATGTTTTTGTACCCTCTATTAAAGGGACATATAAATGTGAAGCTGCCATCAGTGCTGCTACATATTTACGTACAAACATATGACTATTGTATTGGCAATATTTTTTTTTCCAAAGAACTTTGGAAATGGTCCATCCAAGACCAAATATTTGGCCTTGGATCACATCAAAATGCCAAACAGAGGTGAAGATCTGGACAATATGTTATTAAGGTCAGAATGCAAATGAATTTATCAAAATGAAAGCCCCTACATATCCTGGTTTAGGTAAAAAACCAAGGTTTTCCCCTTCTTTCTCTCTGATAGACTCAGTATTTATGCATTGTTCAGTATGTTATATATTGTTAAAGTGGTTGTAAACCCTTACTGACCACTTTTTGCTACATGTAAGCCTATAATAAGGCTTACCTGTAGCTTCCCAGGATATCTCCTAAACCTACACGGTTTAGGAGATGTCCCCTGTATTTGCATGTGATGACATCAGCGGCACATGCGCACTGACACAAACTGAAGCAATAGCACGTATGTGCATTCATGGAGGGATGCACAGATGAGCATGCAACCTGGCGCCGTTGGATGGACTGAAATAATGTCCCAGAGGTATTTTATTGGATTTAGGTCAGGTGAGCGTGGGGGCCATTCAATGGTATCATTTCCATCATCCACCAGGAACTGGCTGCATACTCTTGCCACATGAGGTGGGGCATTGTTGTGCACCAGGAGGAACCCAGGACCCACTGCACCAGCGTAGGATCTGACAATGGGTTCAAGGATTTCATCCGGATACCAAATGGCAGTCAGGGTGCCATTGTCTAGCCTGTAGAGGTCTGTGCGTCCCTCCATGAATATATCTCCCCAGACCACCACTTACCCACAACCAAACCGGTCATGCTGAACAATGTTACAGGCAGCATAATGTTCTCCATGGCTTCTCCAGACCCTTTCACGTTTGTCACATTTACATTTACAATTGGATCTGCCGATTCTGGTGTTAAATGGCAAATGCCAATGTGCCCAATGGGCCCTGTGCTCACTGCACTGTGCCAGGCAGTGAGCACGGGGCCCACTAGGGGATGTCTGGCCCTCAGGCCACCCTCATGAAGTCTGTTTCTGATTGTTTGGTCAGAGACATTCATACCAGTGGCCTGCTAGAGGTCATTTTATAGGGCTCTGGCTGTGTTCATCTTGTTCCTCCTTGCACAAAAAAGCAGATACCGGTCCTGGGTTAAGGACCTTCTACGGCCCTGTCCAGCTCTCCTAGAGTAACTGCCTGTCTCCTTGAATCTCCTCCATGCTCTTGAGACTGTGCTTGGAGACACAGCAAACCTTCTGGCAATGGCACATATTGATCAATACATTCCACCCTGGAGGAGTTGGACTTCCTGAGCAACCTCTCTAAGACCCCTTTCACACTGAGGTGCTTTTCAGGCATTTTTTTGCACTAAAAATAGCACGTTTGAAGAGCTCCTGAATACTGCTTCCCATTCATTTCAATGGATGCTTTCACACTTGGGCGGGGTGGTGAAAAATGTGCTGCAAGCAGCATCTTTGGAGCATGTTTGGAGCGCTTAAAAAAGCACCCCAAAAATGCCCCTCTCCATTGAAATTAATGGGAAGTGCTTCAAAACAGAGGCGGCTCTCTAATTAGGCAAATTAGGCTGTCGCCTAAGGCCTCGCACTCACAGGGGCCTCGCGGCCGCCTAATTTGCCTGTTCTCAATCACTGAAGTTGACGCCGGCGGCTCCGCCTACCCCCACTGGGACTCTGTGGCTTAGGAGCTGACGGACAAATCAGATACTGCCCGCAGCCTGGGGAATAGCGGCCTCATCACGGAGCGTCCCAGTCCGTGGGGCCTCATGTGTAAGTTTTGCCTAAGGCCTCACAAAGCCTAGAGCCGCCTCTGCTTCAAAAGCACCTGAAAAGCGCACAAAAAGCACTTCAAAAGCGCCGCAAAATGTGTTTTTTTTTAGACACATGACCTTAAAAAAGCGCACCGCTAATGCCGCAAAAACGCTGCAAAAGCGCCGCAAAAGCACAGCCAAAAATACCTGATGTTTTAAGGACAGTTTTCGAGCGCCTCAATGTGAAAGGGGTCTAATTTTGTTCAATAACTATTTAGGAGTTTGACATATGGAAATACTGTATCAGTCTTTGTCCCTGATCTCCATCTAACACTCTTTGGCAAATATGATAATAATACCATTGCCATACATGGCCGATTTGAGTTCAATGTGTTTCAACCATTAACCCTCTAAAAAAGTCTGTGAAAGCAGAGGATCCTATTAGTTGCTCTATGGATATATTCAACGTTAATAGAGATAGGGGGCAGTCCTGCTGTATATCACATCTACTCTCAGTTGACATTGTCAAAGGTTTTCTCTGCAGGTGGGTATTTCGGCTGCTCAGTAAGATGGCCACCTAGGGCCAGAACTGCGCTCTGCCTCCAGGGATTTCTACATTAAAAAGTACCTTTGTGGGGGGTGTGGATATCAATCTGCTGCATGGAAGCCTAAAACAGTAGCTCTCCAATAACACTGTGGATTGCAGCAGACAGAGGTGACGCCACACTTCAAAAAACACACACTCTACCTGCTGAGGTGTCAGTCTACACCCAAAGAGGGCCTGCAAGAGGAAAGAAGCTTCCCAGCCAAAGAAATCATAATTTCTTCTTCCCTGTAGAGCAGTCACAGACCCAAGATGGCCCTGGCAGCTGCTCACCTGCTTATTCCAGGGGCTCCTCACACACATCTCGGAGCTCTCAACAAGCTGGTGCTCAGAAGAAAGTACAGCCACAATCTCCAATGGCTTCTATACCACTTTCCCAGAACCCAGATAAGAGCAAACCTCATCTATCAGCAGGATCAGCTACTTTTGAAGTGAGCACTGGCTGCAATTCACAGAATGAAACTAGAACTCTAGCAGACACAATGAACACTTTCCCTACAAGTAACCAGCCATTTTCTGACACAACTTTAAAAGACATGCTGGTCTCCCTGCCTGCTTCATTACACACTGACATGATGAAATGTGTTCAGAGGCTTAAAGTGGAGTTCCGACTAAAAAATTAAATTTAAAAGTCAGCAGCTACAAATCATGCAGCAGCTGACTTTTAATAATTCAACACTTACCTGTCCCAGAGTCCAGCAATGTGGGGGAATGAAGCCCCGCTCATCTCCCCCTCCTCTCTGCGGCGCCAGCATTGTCACTGTGGGCGCCCGGCTGTGGCTTCACAGCCAGGCATGCACTGCGCATGCGCGAGCTGCACTGCGCGCTGTGACTGGCTGGGTAATCATCTGGGACCTTTGATGTGTCCCGGATGATTGCCGAGAGGGAGGGGGGAGAGGTGAACTTACTTCCGGCGCCGCGGTGCCCCGGGAGGAAGTGGGAGCTGGAACCATCTAAAAAGAAGGTTTCCGCTCCCCCCAAAAAAATTACATGTCAAATGTGGCATGTGTCAGGGCTGGCTCAGCCCTTCCGTCTCTGAGCTGGCCGCTCAGCTGTTGGCTAATTGCCAGCTCTCATCTCTCTCCACAGTTAACCAGCTGTTGTGGATCCGCTCGTCAGTCCCACCTACTTAAAGAACTCCAAGCTCACTTCATTCCTGCCTACGCCTGATCACATCACAAGAAACCATCTCCTGAGTTCCTGTTTAGAGACTGGCTTTGCTGACATCCCTTCTGGCTCCTTATCCTGCTTGCTGTTCCTCTACTTGGATCCCTGACTTGTGGCCTGGCTGATTACCCGATCTGGTTACTAAACTCTGGCTTGGCTGATTACCCGATCTGGTTACTGAACTCTGGCTTGGCTGACTACCCGATCCGGTTACTGGACTCTGGCTATGTTCTGACTACGCTCACGCTATTTACTTTTTTATTAATAAACAAGTGTGATTTTATTGTACTTCTGTCTCGGTCTGGTTCATGGTTTCTGACAGCATGTCAGGGGGTCACCTTCCCTTAAAGCGGAAGTTCCATTTTTGGGTGGAACTCCGCTTTAAGGCTGAGGTGCAGGATCTTAGGGAAAGAGTGGAGCAGAAAATGAGAGAATTTGCATCATCACATAACACACCTATTGATATGCACAATGATCGAGAAGATGGGATTGAAAGTCTTCAAGCCAAGGTAGCTGACTTAGAAGTTTGATTGAAGAGAAATAATGTAAAGATTTGTGGTATCCCTGAATTTGTGCAAGTTGCTCAGCTACAACAATATCCTTGGGATCTGATCTGGACAGTGCTGCCATCTATCCCTGCCTCTGAGATAGTGACAGAATACACTGCCTCCCAAAACCAACTCATGTCCCTGATAATATTCCAAGGGCCATCATCATTTGTGTGTCCATTTCTTTTATGTGAAAGAACAGCTTATATCAACTTTTCGCAAATCAACCCAAGTGACTGAAAATTATGCGCGTCTGCAGCTATACACGGATCTTTCACGCTATAAAAGTGTAAGTCACTTCTGCCAATTACTACAGCCTTGTGGAATTATAACATTGTCTATTGCTGGTGCTATCCATTGAAGCTTACCCTTACCCACAACAACACCACATTAGTGATTACCACACTTACGGAGGGACTTCAGCATGATGGAGCCGTATATCCACAATATCTCCTCTAACTGCAATGTGCAGTATATCTTCAACCAAATTCTTATTGGAATCAGCAAAAAGAAGGGCACTGGGGTTAGTACCAAGCAAAAAACATCTTTATTGAAACCAGCACACTTACATGTCAAAAATCACCAATCAGCCAGTGGATAGTAGCACAGAAGATTGAGACACCAAAGCTGATTCCTATTGGAATTACCGGTACCTCTTTTTAGAAACTGTTTTTTGTTCTGTTTTTTCTTTTCCCCAGTTTTAGGTCTGACAACTGTGTTGCACTACCTTTGTTTATTCTTCTGGTATGTTACTCTACACTTCCTCTCAACAGCCACAATTCTGGCCATAGTAGATAACAATTTCCATTGCTAATATTTCAGTAGCTGCCTTAGGGTCCATGCACACTGGCTTAAAAATCGCTATTCTACTGGAGTTTTGTGTTCTGCCTGTAGAAGCAGCTCAATGTGATCTTATGTGTCCATGCACATTAGGACGATTAGAGGTATATTTTAAGCTCAGCATTTAGAGGCAGGAAGAAAAACCTGGTTTGCGTTTCTGATTGGAGCTTTTTGGCAGAAAAAAATGAAAAACCTTCCTAAACTTGCCTAAACTGTGTGCAACTATGTGCAAAAAACTATATGAAAGTTTTTTTTTCTGCCAAGGGAACTGGCGTTTTTTAAGCCAGATGTGCATGGAGCCTCAAGGTAACACCAGCATTATTACTTTATCTTTAATTTTGGTGATTAATATAACATCTTTCAATGTTCATGTACTGAATCACCCTGCAAAATGGACAACACGTTGGAAAGATCCTCCCCTAGACATGTTTTGTAACCCTAAATTCCTGCCACCTGCGCTTCAACCACTATTTCGCGCAGAAGATGTTTTCAATGTTTCGAGGTGTCAACACGCTGAAGAATGTGACCCACTCCTCTAGACACAATTCTTACTCCAGGATTGATACTATTCTAGTGGATAAGATGTTTCCTTTTCCATCATACATGATATATCGTGGTTTGACCACGCTCCAATTTCTATATCGGTGGTGGAAGAACAGACACCCAGCATGATGTATGTGTGGAGAGTTAACTCTCACATGTTGAACTCCTCTCAGCATGCCTCTATTATTGATAAGCATCTACAGGAATACTTTGCACCTAAAATGGTTGTAAACCCTCTCATATGAAGTGAATAGCCTCAGATGATACACAGAGATGAAACAAATTCTCCTACATACTTTTTACTTGTTTACCTGCAGTCTTCCCCTCTCTACACCCTCTAAAAAGTGCAGATCATGTTAAAAATCTTTCTTCATCTGTCAGCAGCAGAAAAGAGGCTGCAGTTACATTGTGTGAGAGCTGATTGGAGGAAAGGGACACCCCCCACCACATAGGCAGGGGAACGATGAAACATGCAGAGCTGTATTCTGAATAGACAAGCTGTGTGCTTATCTCCCTCCCTGACACATATTTTAGCTCATGTTATCTCATGTGTTGGAAAACTTCTCAGAAGTGACTCATACTGATAACAGAGGAATGAAGCACCAGAGAGAAACCACACTTAGAGCTTTGGAGAGAGACAAGTAAACAGTACAGATATATGTGCTTAGTTCAAATTTCATGATTGAGGTTTAAAATCACTTTAACACTCAATCTGTCTCTGATCTATTTACTGTGTGGTGTGCTCATAAGGTTTTTATCAGATGAATTTTTATATAGTTATGCTCACAGATTAGGAGGCAAAGGACAATGCAGCTTGACCAATTACTGAAAGAGATTTGCACTCTAGAATCCCAGGACAAATCCACCCCTTCGCAACCATTATCCCAAGATCTTTTGAAGCTATGCTCTGACTTACACCTTCTATTAGATGAGCAGCATGATAAGCACTTTAAAGCTCCTCAGTTGTCATATTACTCCTCAGGAAACAAGGCTGGTGATGCCACGTGGCGGTGGTATATAATGGCGCGCCGCCAGAGCAAGACCATGCGGACTGGCTGGCAGCATGTGTCTGGCTGTGATTTATCTGCAGGTGAGCCTTACCACCTTCTTACCTATTTGGGCATATACTTTCAGAGGGAATCATTTCTAGATCTCTTATGACCATACTTACCTAGTATATGTGCACTCTTCTTTAGACTATGGGTACAGCATTTGTTGTTGGATTTAACACTTGAAGGTCTCCCTTCTTGAGATTGGTTGGCAGCTCTTATTACTAAGTGCAGTGAGTATTATATCTCCCACTATATTTTTGGGGGTTATAGCCTCTCTGACCTTTTATACCATCTGAATTTCCCTTGTGGCCCAACAATATCCTTCTGTGCCTACTGCTGAATTTTATACAGTAAGTCTTCCATATAGTCTTCCATATACAGCGTCTCACAAAAGTGAGTACATCCCTCACATTTTTTGTAAATATTTTATTATATCTTTTCATGTGAAACACTGAAGAAATGACACTTTGCTACAATGTATAGTAGTGAGTCTACAGCTTGTATAACAGTGTAAATTTGCTGTCCCCTTAAAATAACTCAACACACAGCTTTTAATGTCTAAACCACTGGCAACAAAAGTGAGTACACCCCTAAGTGAAAATGTCCAAATTTGGCCCAAAGTGTCAATATTTTGTGTGGCCACCATTATTTTCCAGCACTGCTTTAACCTAATGGGGCATGGAGTTCACCAGAGCTTCACAGGTTGCCACTGGGGTCCTCATTCACTCCTCCATGACAATATCACGGAGCTGGTGGATGTTAGAGATCTTACGTTCCTCCACCTTCCATTTGAGGATGCCCCATAGATGCTTAATAGGGTTGGAGACATGCTTGGCCAGTCCATCAACTTTACCCTCAGCTTCTTTAGCAAGGCAGTGGTCATCTTGAAGGTGTGTTTGGGGTCATTTTCATGTTAGAATACTGCCCTGTGGCCCAGTCCCTGAAGGGAGGGGATGATGCTCTGCTTCAGTATGTCACAGTACATGTTGGCATTCATGGTTCCCTCAATGAACTGTAGCTCCCCAGTGCTGGCAGCACTCATGCAGCCCCAGACCATGACACTCCCACCACCATGCTTGACTGTAGGCAAGACACACTTGTCTTTGTACTCCTCACCTGATTGCCACCACACATGCTTGACACTATCTGAACCAAATAAGTTTATCTTGGTCTCATCAGACCACAGGACATGGTTCCAGTAATCCGTGTCTGCTTGTCTTCAGCAAACTGTTTGCAGGCTTTCTTGTGCATCATCTTTAGAAGAGACTTCCTTCTGGGATGACAGCCATGCAGACCAATTTGATGCAGTGTGCAGCGTATGGTCTGAGCACTGACAGGCTGACCCCCACCCCTTCAACCTCTGCAGCAATGCTGGCAGCACTAATACATCTATTTCCCAAAGATGACCTCTGGATTTTATGCTGAGCACGTGCACTGAACTTCTTTGGTCGACCACGGCGAGGCCTGTTCTGAGTGGAACCTGTCCTGTTAAACCACTGTATGGTCTTGGCCACCATGCTGCCGCTCAATTTCAGGGTCTTGGCAATCTTCTTCTAGCCTTGGCCATTTTTATGTAGAGCAAAAATTCTTTTTTTCAGATCCTCAGAGAGTTCTTTGCCATGAGGTGTCATGTTGAACTTCCAGTGACCAGTACAAGTGAGTGAGAGCGATAACACCAAATTTAACACACTTGCTCCCCATTCACACCTGAGACCTTGTCACACTAACGAGTCACATGACACCGGGGAGGGAAAATGGCTAATTAGGCCCAATTTGGACATTTTCACTTAGGGATGTACTCACTTCTCTTGCCAGCAGTTTAGACATTAATGGCTGTGTGTGGAGTTATTTTGAGGGGACTGCAAATGTACACTGTTATACAAGCTGTACACTCACTACTTTACATTGTAGCAAAGTGTCATTTTTTCAGTGTTGTCACATGAAAATATATAATAAAATATTTACAAAAATGTGAGGGGTGTACTCACTTTTGTGAGATATTGTATATTGCTCTTAAATCTCAGTTATTGCTCTCTAGTTGATTACTTGAATATATACTGTTACTGTCTCTTATTCTGCCACAGAAATATTGCAGTAAAGACAAGTACCTATATTCGTGGGCAATTATTTGCAAAGATGAATCCCACAAAAGTCAAAATCTGATGAGGAATAATTGAGAATTGCTATTACATCCATCAAAACCATATATTGATGTGTTTTATAAGAAATATTAGGGGATAAATAGGGAAAAACGGCGCTACCCGAGAGATCTATTTGGCTCAGCCTATACAGGGAACGTTGTATAAACGTAATTTTATATATATCACAAGATTTCAAACCAATATGGGTGAAAGGGTGCTGTAATTAAATGGAAAACGGAAAATGTTGCAGAGTCACACTCAATTGGCTAAAGTACATATGTGTGGGTCAGTATATAATCGCATACAGAGATAATCAGAAAAGACTCTGTATGTGCTACAATATCATATGCTTTTCATAGGACAGTGTAGTTTTACCCATCACAACACACATTCAGCACTTAGTACAAAATAAAGACATCTAGTTTATAGCGACAAAAATGCATGAAACATGCGTGGATCCACTTATGTTGGTTCCTATGGGGAAAAGGATTCCATATACAATATCGCAACAGTATCTCTATGTCTCAGTGCACATATAGTTCATATGTTGTAGCAATTGCACAAATGTGTAATAGTCTCATGTATTTCATGCGGCAATCAGACTTGATATTATCCCCAAAGTGACTTGGTGTGTACAGGGTAGGATGGTGACTTCTGTGATCCCCCTCAGATTGCTCACTCACCAGATGTCGGAACCCCTACAGGGGTATCAGGCCTGTAATGCTGCACGGAAGACTGCTACTGCTGCGATGCTTCAGATGGCTCCAATGATCATGTTGCAATTAGCCCTCATATCAGGGAAAGAAAAAGGCTTCCATAGTATAATATAGTCCCAAAAAGTATTTATTTAAAAAGTAGTATAAAAGACAAAAAAATATTTAAAAAAAAAAAAAAAATTGCAAACATCCAACAGGTCCCGTTCGTTCACCCCCCCCCTTGGCCACTGGGGAGGGATATCACCCAAAAGTGGGTTTCGTTGGTGTTTGGTTGTTCAGTCACTGTTCAGTCACTGAAACTCAAGCAGGTACAAGTGGGGGAAGTAGCGATCAGCTGGAGATGTATTCCTCCCACTGTGCTGCCAGGAAGTGATGTGTAGGCTCTGGTCCGTCATGCGCGCTTCGTTCTCTAACGGGACCTGTTGGATGTTTGCAACTTTTTTTTTTTTTTTTTTTTTTTTTATATTTTTTTGTCTTTTATACTACTTTTTAAATAAATACTTTTTGGGACTATATTATACTATGGAAGCCTTTTTCTTTCCCTGATATGAGGGCTAATTGCAACATGATCATTGGAGCCATCTGAAGCATCGCAGCAGTAGCAGTCTTCCGTGCAGCATTACAGGCCTGATACCCCTGTAGGGGTTCCGACATCTGGTGAGTGAGCAATCTGAGGGGATCACAGAAGTCACCATCCTACCCTGTACACACCAAGTCACTTTGGGGATAATATCAAGTCTGATTGCCGCATGAAATACATGAGACTATTACACATTTGTGCAATTGCTACAACATATGAACTATATGTGCACTGAGACATAGAGATACTGTTGCGATATTGTATATGGAATCCTTTTCCCCATAGGAACCAACATAAGTGGATCCACGCATGTTTCATGCATTTTTGTCGCTATAAACTAGATGTCTTTATTTTGTACTAAGTGCTGAATGTGTGTTGTGATGGGTAAAACTACACTGTCCTATGAAAAGCATATGATATTGTAGCACATACAGAGTCTTTTCTGATTATCTCTGTATGCGATTATATACTGACCCACACATATGTACTTTAGCCAATTGAGTGTGACTCTGCAACATTTTCCGTTTTCCATTTAATTACAGCACCCTTTCACCCATATTGGTTTGAAATCTTGTGATATATATAAAATTACGTTTATACAACGTTCCCTGTATAGGCTGAGCCAAACAGGTCTCTCGGGTAGTGCCGTTTTTCCCTATTTATCCCCTAATATTTCTTATTTCTGCAGGACATTCCTAGGGAGTGTCTCTGTTTAAGGGAGGCAGCAACCTGTAAACACTTGGCCTATATACTTGGGTCATCCATAGGAACCAACATAAGTGGATCCACGCATGTTTCATGCATTTTTGTCGCTATAAACAAGATGTCTTTATTTTGTACTAAGTGCTGAATGTGTGTTGTGATGGGTAAAACTACACTGTCCTATGAAAAGCATATGATATTTTAGCACATACAGAGTCTTTTCTGATTATCTCTGTATGCGATTATATACTGACCCACACATATTTACTTTAGCCAATGGAGTGTGACTCTGCAACATTTTTCGTTTTCCATTTAATTACAGCACCCTTTCACCCATATTGGTTTGAAATCTTGTGATATATATAAAATTACGTTTATACAACGTTCCCTGTATAGGCTGAGCCAAACAGGTCTTTCGGGTAGCGCCGTTTTTCCCTATTTATCCCCTAATATTTCTTATTGATGTGTTTTATGTTTATCAAAAACAGGGTCAAATATTGCACTAGTTTTATGTTGCCATCTTTAACTTTTACAAAACTTGCGATCTGTGAAAATAGGGAACAATCAGCGTAAACAAATATAGATCACAAATAGATATGCAAGCTGGACACTTAGGTAATCACATATGCCTACGGTCGTATATAATAATGGGGGTAGTGCAGCGTAATAGAAAAACTAAACTGAGAAAGTCCAATATAAATCCAGAAGATAGTGGCTGTCACATATCCTATGGCACATGAATGGTGAATAAGCAATCTCGCAATCGGTCATAAGCAGCTTCTCCCGGATAAACAAAAATTGCGTTTACCAGATTACGTGGACCTCTGCAAGCAGAGGTCAAACTCGTATGTATCCCCAAGGGATGATGGTGATGCCTGGTGCAGTCTTGCAGATTCTCTGTGGAGTCTGATGTAACAAACTGCCAGCAGATGAGTGTCTGGATTCTGGATAGCTAAGGCCAGTGGAGATGTGTACAGATTCCGTGGACCTCTGCAAGCAGAGGTCAAACTCGCATGTATACCCAAGGGATGATGGTGATGCCTGGTGCAGTCTTGCAGATTCTCTGTGGAGTCTGATGTAACAACCTGCCAGCAGATGAGTGTCCGGATTCATCTTTGTACACATCTCCGCTGGCCTTAGCTATCCAGAATCCGGACACTCATCTGCTAGCAGGTTGTTACATCAGACTCCACAGAGAATCTGCAAGACTGATCCAGGCATCACCATCATCCCTTGGGGATACATACGAGTTTGACCTCTGCTTGCAGAGGTCCACGGAATCTGGTAAGCGCAATTTTTGTTTATCCGGGAGAAGCTGCTTATGACCAATTGCGATATTGCCTATTCACCATTCATGTGCCATAGGATATGTGAAAACTTGCGATCTGCCTGATTTTTTCTGCTCATTAGTTTACTTTAATTTTATTTTTTTTCTATGTGTGGCCCAAGACAATCCCTCTTCTTCCAATGTGTCCCAGGAAGATTAGAAATTAGGACACCCCTGGCATATACCATTCACAATTTTGGAGTATTTTAAAACTCATCTCTTCATACTGGGTAGAGGTCATCAGGACAATAAATGAAGAGGGCCTAATATCTAAGCTAAAGAACAACCTAAATGAATGGGACTAAATGTATAAATAGTATTAAACAAATGTCCCAATCGATGTTTAAACCATGGGATACAAAAGTTCTTGCTGTATGGATCCAGAGTATCTCTAATTTAGACACTTTTATGGTCCTATTACTCACCCCCTCCAATGCGGACATAGCTTATCAATATCTATACATTTAATTTCCTTAGTGTTTTTGTGATGATACTTTCTGAAATATCTAAAAAAAAATTCTACCAAAAACATACAGCTATACACAACACCAATCCTAAAAACTATACCCCTTTTTTAACTAGCAGGAAATAAAAAAACTGTAAAATAAAATAACAAAAATACAAAAAATGCAAGTGTGGGTAGGGGGAACCAGCAGCTAAACAGTAACATAAGTTGTTGCTGACACATAAAAAATCAGTACAGAATAGTAGTACTATATCTAAAAGTGTATACCAACCCCAACACAAACTGATAAAAGGTTGCTGGTAAAACTGACTTTTAAAGAGAGGGGGCTGGTATATTTGAAAACCGCCATTATTTGTCCTTCTATGCCACCTGACTGCAGTTCAAACGCCAGGAAGTGCAAAAATGGTAATTTGTTGCTGTGGCGGCGAACAAGCCTATTTGGTTTCTATTTTTCAAACTGCAAAAAGGTAGCATTTGGGTCACACTCATTGTCATTCTGAACTGGAAACTCATCCCTATGTGTAAACCTATTAATATAATACATATATGATGAAAACCCAATGTGAACTCATTGGGGTTGATTTGCCAAAGGCAAATAGGCTGTTAACTTTGAAAGAGATGTTACACTTTGCAACACTTTGCAAGGTGATTTGTCCCAGAACCTAGTAAATAAGGTAAAGCTCTACTGACTTCCAATCCTCCAATGATGCAGAACCTTTTTTTTTTTTTTTTTGACTTGCACATATTTGGGTATGATTGGGTTTGCAAAGTAAAACGTCCTACAAAATTTGTTGGCCGAGCCCTTAGAATTCTTAAAACAGAGCACAAATGTCCTGCCTTTGATGCAATCAAGAATAAAGGATTACACAGCAGCAAGGAATAATTGTAAGGCTACCTGTCCTCATCTGCTGCCTTCCTCCATCCTGCAGGTCAAATCTATCCCCCAGAAAATTTGAGAGGGGGAATCTCTCCTGTTACATTAGAGGGAACTTCCATCATTCAATCATGTAAAAAAAAAAAATGTTTTTCTTAGTTACTGTCCAAGTGATCGGGCATCCTTTGCAAAGTAAAATTTCATCACATTTGCTTTCTGCTGGGGAAAATTCCCCATTACCAAGTGCATAGCCTTTAGTAAATAACCCCTATCAATAATCTACAAAAAAACTATGCCCTAGCATATTATACTTCTCAAACATTTTGTTATTTCCTTTTTGTGCTTCCCTCTGTCTATTTTCTGTTTGCATACCTGATAAATAAGTAAAGAAATTATTGCATTAATTCAAATATGCATTTTTTATCAAGGGAGAACCAGAAATGCCATAATGTGCCTATTTTCTGTCAAATATTTTATTTATATTTTAAAATGCTATGGGTTACATTCAAACACAAGTGCATCTCAATTTGAATTGTTTGTCTGTCTCTACAGAAAAACAATTTTGTTAAATATGTTTTTTTTTATAAAGCATTTTCTGTAATTGTGTTTTAATAATGTTTTAAACATTGTTTTTCTAAATGGAAGATAAAAGATCACAAAAGCATAGGTGCATATTCCCGCTTACTGAGGGGAAAAAAATACAGCCATTTAGTTTCTTGCATTTATAACAACACACTACTTGACGCTCTCTGCATGTTCACAATGAGGCTTCACGGTACAGTGAACAAATTAAGTTCAAATTTGACAATTTCCCGTGACATGCTGTGACCAAAGGCCAATGCTGCTTCAAACAACATTTGGAAGACTGAGGTTTGTATTTGTCTTTGCTGCCCAGCCACCTCAAATCCCTGTGTTCTCTAATTATGTCATGACATATTGGGACACATTATGCCACAGGATAATAAGGGAAAGCTGGATTTCATCAACCCTATATCTTTGTATTATTTGAATTAAAAAAGTATTCCATGCTGATTACATCTGTTCCCCCAAAACACTTATTATTCCCCTTTGTAACATTAAGGAAAACAAAATGTTTTGACCATAGTCAATGCTGTGGCATTAATTATCTGCTAGGAGTTCACAAGCAAGTAAAAGTCCAGAGGTAATGCATTTTATGTTGTGTATTTGAAGCTTTATTGGCACAGTTTAATTTTGTTAAGATTCCAGATAGAACAGAGAAGCTTTACAGCACAACCAAGCTTTTATTTTGCAGTGAAGGCACCTTTTGATGATAAAATGACAGAAGTGTTTCAAAAAGGAAATACAGATTAGTGTTTGTTGTGTAAAATAAACTCTTGCAATCACGAAGTTCCATGTGGCTATTGTGTTTCAGTAAAATGTTTTACAGGCCCTATTAACAAGAAAGTTAGTTCCTATAGTGCTGCTGGTGACTGAACTTTCTACACAGCCCCTATTTCTAAACTCAGCCTCACTTTCTAAATTGTCCTCTGTTGCATCTCAGTGAGGCATTGGGGAGCAGGCTATGCATTGTGGGACTGACTTCATTATACTTTAATTAATGTTGGTACTGGCAGCTTGATGGTATAACGTACCTGGTAGCAGAGCCTAATACGATGAGGGAGGCCACTCCTACACCTCTGACTCGGTGTCCATGATAGTGTAGACAAGGGATGAGCCCTATGTTTGAGTCGAATGTAAGTTCGACTCGAACATCGGGTGTTTGCCTGTTTGCCGAACAGTGAACAATATGCGGTGTTCGCGGCAAATTTGAAAGCCGCCAGAACACTGTTAAAGTCTATGGGACACCAATGCCCCTTACACACGATCGCATTTTCCGACAACAAATGTTGGATGTGAGCTTGTTGGCAGAAAGCCGACCGTGTGTATGCTCCATCGAACATTTGTTGTTGGACTATCGCTATTACCGTGGTGTCAGAGGGGGGTGGGGTCACCTGTTTATGTCACTGGGTGGCCCCCCTTTTAGCTATATAAAAACTGTCACAGAGAAGAAGCGTCAGTCGGCGAGAGCCTCCCATGGAGGCGGAATGGTTGTAGCTTTTTTTTTTTTTCGGTCCGTCGTGCGGCATGAATTTACATTGCAGAGCATTTAAATTTTTTTATTTTTTAATAAAGGACTTCTCCCAAGATGTCTCGTCTTTTTTAACATTTTTGACACTTTTTTTGTGAAATGGTAGGGGTACAATGTACCCCGTTACCAATTCACATAGGGGGAGGCCAGGATCTGGGGGTCCCCTTGTTAAAGGGGGCTTCCGAAATTACAATAAGCCCCCCCGCATACCTCCACAACCACTGGGCAAGGGTTGTGGGGATGAGGCCCTTGTCCCCATCAACATGGGAACAAGCTGCTTTGGGGTTAGACCCCAAAGCACCCTCCCCATGTTGAGGACATGTGGCCCGGTACAGTTTAGGAGGGGGGCACTCTCTCATCCCCCCTCTTTTCCTGTGGCCTGCCAGGTTGCGTGCTCAGATAAGGATCTGGTATGGATTTGGGGGGACCCCTAAGCCATTTTTTAAAAAAATTTGGCGCGGGGTTCCCCTTAAAATCCATACAGGTCTGGTATGGATTTGGGGGACCCCTATGCCATTTTTTTAAAAACTTTGGCGCAGGGTTAATTTCCATATCAGATCTGAAGGGCCTAGTATAGATTTTAGGGGGACCCCCATGCAATTTTTTTTGTAATTTTGGTTTGGGGTTCCCCTTAATATTCATACCAGACCCAAAGGGCCTGGTAATGGACTGGGAGGAACCCATGCTATTTTTTTCAATGAGTTTTATTTATATTGCCGAAACCCAATAATTCATTACAGTCGCGATCAGTTTTAAATGACAATTTTTCCTTTACAAATGTCATTTTGCTGTGGTACTGTTCTAAACACAGAAAAAATGCTCCACTTTGCAGGCATACTATAGACACCCCCCAGGCACGATATTTAAAGGAATATTTTATTTTTATTGTTTCACTTTACGCATTAAAAAAATCACTGCTCCGAAAAAATCGTCCGTTTTAAAAAAAAAAATTGCATTGATACATGTCCCCTGGGGCAGGACCCGGGTCCCCAAACACTTTTTATGACAATAACTTGCATATAAGCCTTTAAAATTAGCACTTTTGAATTTTCATGTTCGTGTCCCATAGACTTTAACTGTGTTCGAGTGTTCTTCTGAATTTTTTGCCTGTTCGGTATGTTCTGGTGCGAACCGAACCGGGGGGTGTTCGGCTCATCCCTAGTGTAGATAGGAGGCGCAGGAGTACAGAGGGGCATGAGTACCTGTAAGTCTTGCTAACAGCAGGGCAGGAGTTCACGCTAGGTAGGTGAAATCATTAGATGGCTACAGTAAGCATGTGGGCAGCTGGTCCTGGTGACAGCAGGCAGAGTAGCAGAGTCAGGCAAGCTGGGTTAATACACGATTGATCGGGTACAGGTCACAGGCAGAAGAGTGGTCAGTAAACAAGGTGGGTCTGGAACCGATCAGTAAAGCAGGAGCCAATGGAGCAGGCAGCAGTGGAGATCAGGGGACAAGCTGAGGTCAGTGCAGGTGGAGTTCAGAGAGTGGCCAAGACAAGTTCGGTCAACAACTGGAATCAGGATACAGAATCACAGAGTCACAGGATACACAAGAGGCTGAAGACAAAGCAAAACTGATCCTGAGCACTAGCCAAGTTAAATTAGCCTGTTTAGCACCAACATGCATATGCATTAGCCAGTGTCCAATTCCTGCGAACACGAAAGGGAACATGTATTAGCCTGTCCAGAGGAGTCATATTGGCAAGCCTTTCCTTACAGATGGAGACTGAGTCTACAATCTTTGTACCTGTATGATTATGGTTTGACCACTTCTGAGTAAATATTCATTTGCAATCCAACAGTGACCAATTTCATTGATCTTGATGATATATGGATACTGTAATCCCATTATATACTTGTCCTTAAATTAACCATGCGGTTACACGCATACAGCATATTAGGATCAGAGCTTTGCCATCCTGTTTTGACTCCTACACCTGCCCCCAGGGGGAGATAGTACTTGCCTCTGACAGTGCGGCACCCTCCCCATTTGTGTTTTGGACCTATACAGCTTGCTTCCCTCACCTGAAGAAGCAGGATAGTCAAGCTCTGGGGGGCAGAGTTAAATGTGTTTGGGGCGTAGCCTGGTTGGAGTCCAGGCTGAGGTTATCACTCTACTCACCACTCCAGGACACCTACATGTGCGACTTTTAGGAGCCACCCCATTGTTCTATGAAGCCTTACAGGATCCAGGGCGGGTTCCATTCCCTGTCAGCACTCTAGCAGTGGCTGCAGAAGCATTGATTACATAACCCTTACCACCGAGCCTGAGTGGCACACATTTCCTAGTTCACAGTAAATATATTTTCCACTGGTTAGCCTCTTTTGGTTTGTCCCCTCTAAGATTTGGGAAAGGAGAGGCACCGTGAACCCTATATAAGTAGTTATGTGTCCTGAGTAGGGATGAGCCCGATGTTCGAGTCGAACGCAAGTTCGACTCGAACATCGGGTGTTCACCTGTTCGCCGAACAGCGAACAATATACAATGTTTGCGGCAAATTCAAAAGCCACCGGAACACCGTTAAAGTCTATGGGACTCTTATGCCGCGTACAGATGATCGGACATTCCGACAACAAAACCGTGGATTTTTTTCCGACGGATGTTGGGTCACACTTGTCTTGCATAAACATGGGCGAACAAATGTTGTCAGAAATTCCGATCGCCAAGAACACGGTGACGTACAACACGTACGAGGGCACTATAAAAAGGAAGTTCAATACCAAGTGCGCCACCGTTTGGGCTCCTTCTGCTAATCTCGTATTTATCTCGTGTTAGTAGAAGTTTGGTGACAGATGATTTGCGTTTTCAGCCTCGTGCTTTTCAGTTCATTACTGCTCTTCAGTTTGTGCTTGTGGGTTCGTATCTATTTTTCAGTGCATGTTGTCAGTTCGTATTTGTTCCCGAGTGCGTTCTTGTCCACTCGTTTCTGATTTTCAGCTCGCCCTTCTCAGGCCTTTCTGATTTTTAGTGCGTTCTGTTAGTTCGTTCTGACCAGCCGGCCATGTTGCGAGTACGTACTTGTCGTAGAGTTCGTGCTGTACAGGGACTTGGTGTTGGGGTTCTTACTTTGACCCAAGTCCAGTCCATGAACAGGGCGAGGAGGAGTTCATGGACAAAGAATTGGTTATTCCAGTAAGACCAATTCTCTCATATGCCTTTGTTGCGGGAGATCCAAGAGAATAATCCTGATGATTTCAGGAATTATCTAAGGATGACGGACCCCATTTTTTACGGTCTGTTGGCTTTGCTGTCCCCCTATATTATGAAGCAGGACACCTGCATGTGGCAAGCCATCACTCCCAAACAGAGGCTCAACGCCACGTTGCGGCACTTGGTGACAGGGAGAAGTCTGCAGGACATCAAGTTCTTGACAGGCATCTCCCCCCAGGCTCTGGGTATCATTATTCCAGAGACCTGGTCTGCCATCATTCAGATCCTGGAGAAGGACTATATTAAGGTAACTTTTCTCCTTTAACATCACATTCTATGTATTTAATGTTTGCTAATGTATTGTATTTATTTCTACATTCCCTAATTACCATGATTGTAATATGCTGTGAATGTCCTCTTTGTCCTCATGCATGCTGGAAGTTTTTTAAGTTCCATTTTTGTCCTTCATGCATATTTGCCTTCACTAACCTCCCCAGCATGCTATCCTGGGCTCATACACACCTAGCCTAGTCACTTAACGATGTATTTTGTCTGTTACATTGTAGTGCTTACCCTAAACACTCCTTAAAATGTGGTTAAATGTTATTTTTGTCCTTAAATTCAGGCAGAGTGCAAGAGGCTTTTTTTGGGGGCCCAAACTCATTTGGAACTCTCCCTCCCCCCCAACCGCTAAGTCAACCGATACCAATCCTCTATCTACTGACTTTGCCAAACCCATATACACTATACCTACCTCTTTTGTGGTCATATTTATGGATGAATTCACCAAAGCATGTAGTGCAAGGGCCTGCCTGAATACTTTCAAATGGTACATTTTAAAGTTTTGTTCTCCTATTATCTTTTTAGGAAATTGAAGAATGTAAAAATGTGCTGCACTTAGGACAGTGTGTATTCCTATTTTTGTATTATGACACTTTTTACCTATCCAGTGGGCTGCCAATAGTGTAAGTAAGGAGGGGCTGGCCAAAGTAACACACATTATGTATGCATTCAGCTCTCAATAAAGTGGAGAGGGTTACCTGTCCAAAACATACCCCCCTAACATTTTTACAATGGTCCATCAGAAGGTGTGAGGACTCTGATAAGTGGACCTTATACTTTTGTCTTTAAATACTCATTCAAATAAATGTTATACTGATGTTGGCCAAGAATGTTTGTGTCTAATCTGCTTGCAATGTTATATGCAAAAGTACTATTTTTTTCTTGTTTGACTCCACAGTTTCCTTCAAACCCACAGGAATGGCAGACTGTGGCATCCCACTTTGCCCAGCGGTGGGACTTTCCTAACTGCAGAGGGGCAATAGATGGGAAACATGTCCACATCGTCCCACCCCTCAACTCAGGGTCATACTATTATAACTATAAGGGGTTTAATAGTACTGTGTTGTTGGCGGTGGTGTCGGCAACATACGAGTTTTTGTATGTGGACGTCTGGAAGAATGGCCGGATGTCGGATGGTGGAGTCATCGCCCGGACAGAGTTTTACAGACGGCTCCAGACTGGTGGCTTGGGCTTGCCACCTGCGGAAGACAATGTGGCTGGTCTTCCATTTGTGTTTGTCGCTGATGAAGCGTTTGGGCTAGGAGAACATCTGATGAGGCCCTTTCCCATGAGGACCCTCACCCCGGACCAGAGGGTTTTTCACTACCTGCTGGCCAGAGCCAAAAGAGTTGTGGAGAATGCTTTCAGCACAATGGCCAGTCGGTTCCATCTATTTCTAATGCCAATCCACATGGCGGAATATAAACTGAACCATATTGTGCATTTTGCACAATTATCTACGCAGAAATGCAACAAACTATGCGGCCTCAGTTGGGACTGAGGCCGGCTTTGTAATGCATTAATGATAAAAATAATCATCTTTTTCAGCACCATGAATTAATTGTTTTGAGTCCCTAAAATGGCCTGATTGGGGCCAATTTTAGAGCACTGTGGGGGTTATTTACTAGAGGCAAATCCACTTTCTACTACAAGTGCACTGCAAGTGCACTTCAAAGTGCACTGAAACTACACTGAAATTGCATTTGTAGTGCAAAGTGGATTTGCCTTTAGTAAATACCCCCATTGTAACTGTAAACGCCAACTTACTCCCAAAACTGGTATTGAGCATTGAAAGAAGAAGCCACACATTGTTGAGTAGAAAACATTTTACTTCATTCACATGTGCGTTAGAAAAGGGTTTTTGAACAAACCAACATCTTTGGTGTATAACATTTTTATGTTTGACATTAGAAATATCATTTTTTGGGTTAAACAGGCATGTTTAAAACCATAACATACACAACTCAAGAACTTACAAAGTTCAACTTTGAAAAAGTGAAAGCAATATCAGACATTAGTATGTCAAAAGTGTGTTGATCTTGCCTTCATCAGATGGGGTGATGTCACCTCTGTAAAAGCCAAATTTTGAAGATGCACTTCAAATTGGGAGTCAAAATGTGGATTTCCCTCCTGATCCCATGCCTAATGTCAACATGCGCTAGCTCCCATCATGGGGGATCAATGGACATATTTCAGGGTGCAACCCCTTCCTTCCTCTCATCTACTTGAGTTTTGAGGAAGGGGTTGCACAAACAAAACATGTACGATCCCTGAAAACTCATCTCTTCAGAGAAGCCTATCTGGCCCCCACCTAACAACTCTACATTTATCTTCTCAATCAGGACATCACCCATAGTTATTACCTCTCGTATCTCTTGACCTTCCCTCTTATATTGTAAGCTCTAAGGAGCAGGGCCCTCTGATTCCTACTGTATCAAATTGTATTGTATTTGTACTGTCTACCCTCAAGTTGTAAAGCCCTACGTAAACTGTTGGCACTATATAAATGCTGTATAATAATAATAATAATAATAATAATAACATTGATATCCCATGATGGCAGATAGCACATGTTGACACACTGTGTGCATCTTCAAGATTTGGCTTTCAAATTACTTATTTATTTTTTTTTTTTAATTCTAAAATATAACGAAAAACTGTAAAACAAGATTTTTTTGGGTGTTTTAGATTCTGCCTAAAATATCAATGATGTTGTTGAGTCTAATTGATGTTTTCCTTTATCTTCTCTAATTCCCAATTGCACACCATTATCTCCCCGATGAGGACTTGTGCACTTGCACTGGTGAAATTAGTTTCTTCTTCCACAACAGCCACATCACCTAAAAATACAAAAACACACCATGTATTATAAATATGCAGGCATACATCTATTACCTGAAGCTGTGGTCTCAGACACTGACCTGCTGTGGTCACTATTTCAACCACTTTCTGAACCTCGGAATCCACATCCTCAGGTTGCGGTGTGGGGATTTCCCCTTCTTTAGAAGGTGTGGGGTTCCTGGTGTCCTCAGATGTCCAGAGTCTTTTCCCCCCTATGTGAATAAAAAAAGTATATTTAACACACAGATATTTTAGGCAAGAAATAGTAATATGAAACATTGAAGTGTCGTACAATTGTCTGTTTTGGCAGAGTTCCAAGCTGAAGACATTATTTTTTCCCTTTATTCAAGCTGGAATACTTACCTTTTTTGGTAAAGTTTCCAACATGGAGACACCCCTAGTATCCACTGGAGCACCTGTGTGGGACACCCTAAAAAGGATGTTCTGGTGTCCCACACTAGTGCTCCTGTGTCCAGATGTGTAAACAGCTGCTGAGTGTCCTCTCCTTACACTGAATCAATTTTGCATTTCATTCTCCTTACAAACACATCTAGACAACAATGTAATAAACTTTTTTAATACAAATAGGCCTGAAAAATGTAGTTAACCTGCATCTGCCAAAAACATTGTATTAGTGGGCGAACAAACAATGTTTACTACGAATGATTAATGTGCCCACGAACTTGAAACTTGCCCTTTTAAACTCTACAACAGTAAAGAAAAGCACATGTACCAGCACGGAAGTAATAATAATAATAGGAATACAGGACAAATACTTACTTTTTTGCAGCACTTTCCTGATCCTTCTGTACTGATCGTGCTGCCTCAATTTCAGGTCTGACCAGCGTTTCCTCAATTTATCCTTGGATTGTCGTACCCCTAAATTCCTGTGCAGACTTTTCACAACTTTAGCCATGATCTTGGCCTTTCTCACATTTGGCTTTGAGTAAGGTTCATACTTCCCATCATAGTCTACCCTCTTCAAGATGTTCACCATCTCCACCATCTCTACAAAGGCCATATTTGAGGCCTTAAATCTCCTCCTGGATTGGGACGTTTATGGCTCCGGGCTTTTGTCGTCCTCCTCGTTGCTGAGATTATCATGCACCTGCTCTGTCCCTGCCATGTGCTCTCCCACTGCGCCAAAAGAGAAGGGGCAGGGAATATACTTGAAAGAAGGTCAGGGGTGGAGTTTCACGCATGCGCAGTGTATATAAAGCATAACACGCGTACATCGTACATACGATCTGTGAGTGGAAGGCGGAGGGGAGTAAGCGCTGATCGTGCTAACGAAGGTACAATTTTAACTTGGGGCATCAGTGACCTATAGATTGAGGCCTTTGGCGGGACAAGATTATGAGAGTTTAGCCTGACATTAGGGTTTGTCTTGTGTGTGTCTTGCAGAGAATATGGATAAATTCAATGACCATGATTTCCTCCCCAACTTCATTGATAAATACAGAGAGCTGCCCTGTCTGTGGCAGGTGAAACACCCTTTTTATAATAAAAAAAAACAAGAGGAAGGCAGAGCTGGATCAACTGTTGGAATTGGTGAAGCCGGTGATTGCCATGGCAGACATCAACTATATGAAGTGCAAAGTTAGTAGCCTGAGGAGCACATATAATAGGGAGCGCAAGAAGGTCCAGGATTCCATGAGATCAGGAGCAGCAGCAGATAACATTTATGTCCCCAGGCTCTGGTACTATGACAGACTGCGGATTTTGTCAGACCAGACTGAAATCAGGCCATCACTCCCGACCCTTCCTTCCACTCTTCCTTCCACCTCAGTTGAGGCTTCCGAAGTCCAACCTGGGCCTTCCACCCAGGAAGATGTGAAGGAGCCCAGCTTGAGCCAGGTATAGCATTGTTCAACATATTTCTTGTCAAAAAATGAATGATGTTAACTAGATGTTATTATTGATCACTAATTTCTGATTTAACAAAGTGGTTTACATATCAATAGACAATAGTAGACAAAAATGATTGGGACAAGAATGAAAAATGCTGGGGTCAGAATAATTGTTTTTTCTATTTTTTAACATTCAATTTGCAACAGTCATGAGCTCAAAATTTCTGTGTGATTGATGACCGAAAAAATAAAACTATGTCCCATTTTCATACACAGGAAAGTCTCAGCCAGGAGGAGGCCGTGGAAAGTGACAGCCAGGAGGTGGTGGGGGAAAGTGGCATCCAGGAGGTGGCCATGGAAAGTGGCAGCCAGGAAGTGGCCATGCCCAGTAGCCTGACCAAATCGCAGGTTCCTCCCCTTCGCCTTCCAACAAAAAGGCCCAGGAAGGAGAGAAATGTGGGGAAGTCTGCGCTTGGTTTGATTCGGCAGGCTACTGCGGTCCTCACAACATCCCCCAGTGTTCAAGAGGCCTTTGCCTGTATGATGGCCAGTAAGATGCAGGAAATGAAGGTGGGCCAACACCTTATCAGTGAGGAGCTCATATTTCAGGTCCTAAATAAGGGGGTGATGGGCAAACTCACAAAAAAAAGTACAGTATGTGAGTTGGACCATACTCCTCCTCCACCTCCTGCCACAACTCCAACACCACAGCCATAGCCTGGAAGGAAGCGTGGAAGGAAGACAAGAGAGTGATGGCCTGGATTCGGTCTGGTCTGACAAAAGATGCAGGCTGTTGTAAGACAACAGCCTTGGGACCTATATGTCATCTGCTGCTGCTCCCGATCTCTCAGAGTCCTGAACCGGATTGTGCTCCCTATTGAATGGATTCTTCAGGCTACCAATTTTGCCTGTCAAATAATTGATGTCTGCCCTGGAGTACAAGGGCTTTGTCAATTTTAACAGTTTATCCAGCGTTGCTTTCCTCTTTATTTTGTTATAACCCCCTAAAAAATTTCTATTTTTTTTAAATCCTTGGCTATGTGTTTTACTTTAAAAAGGACAGTTTGTTTGTGAGTAGGCAGGTACATTTCAAAAATACAATGTGAAATTAACAAAGGACAACAACACCAACCAACCTCTTTGAGGTTAAAAAATAACAGATAATAATGGTTTTGTGGTAACTTGACACACAAAACGACAAAAAATATTATGGCGATCACTAGAACAAAAAGTTCAGAAGATCTTGATAAAAAAAAGTAGATCACTATAAAAAAAATAATAAACATTATTCTGGAGATCTGGCGAAAAATAAAATATTATTCAGGAGTTCATGAGAAATAATAAAAAAATCAGTTTGTCAGAACTCTGTGTGAATATCAGCAGCAAAGCAACTTCATTATTCTAGCATTATAAAGAAGAAGAGAATGTGCTGCATTGAAAGATTAAAAAATTTGCAGAGTGACGAATGTGCTATCTCCATTACGAATGCTAGTTTTACCAGACTGAGCACTTCCGTCTCGTACTTGATTCAGAGCATGCGTGGAATTTTGTGCATTGGAATTGGGTACACACGCTCAGTATTTCCGACAACAAGTTTTTTTGTCGAAAAATTTAAGAACCAGCTCTCAAACATTTGTTGTTGGAAATTCCGATAGCAAATGTCCGATGGAGCATACACACAGTTGGAATTTCCGACAACAAGCTCACATCCAACATTTGTTGTCTGAAATTTCAATCGTGTGTACGCGGCATAACATGAAAAATCAAAAGTGCTAATTTTAAAGGCTTATATGCAAGTTATTGTCATAAAAAGTGTTTGGGGACCTGAGTCCTGCCCCAGGGGACATGTATCAATGCAATTTTTTTAAAAAAAATGTTTTTTCGGGAGCAGTGATTTTTTTAATGCTTAAAGTGAAACAATAAAAATGAAATATTCCTTTAAATATCGTGCCTGGGGGGTGTCTATAGTATGCCTGTAAAGTAACACATTTTTCCCATGTTTAGAACAGTACCACAGCAAAATGACATTTATAAAGGAAAAATTGTCATTTAAAACTGATCGTGGCTGTAATGAATTGTTGGGTCTCTGCAATATGGATAAAACTCATTGAAAAAAAGAGTATGGGATCCCCTCCCCTAGTCCATTACCAGGCCCTTTGGGTCTGGTATGAATATTAAGGGGAACCCCAAACCAAAATTTAAAAAAAAATTGAGTGGGGGTCCCCCTAAAATCCATACCAGGCCCTTCAGGTCTGATATGTAAATTAATGGGAACCCCACGCCAAATTTAAATAAAAAATGGCATGGGGTCCTCTTAAAATCAATACCAGACCCTTATCCCTCTCTTCCTGGGGATGAGAGTGCGCCCCCCCTCCTGAACCGTAACAGGCCACAGGCCCTCAACATGGGGAGGGTGCTTTGGGGTCTGACCCCAAAGCACCTTGTCCCCATGTTGATGGGGACAAGGGCCTCATCCCCACAACCCTTGCCCGGTGGTTGTGGGGGTATGCGGGTGGGGGGTTTATCAGAATCTGGAAGCCCCCTTTAACCAGATCCCAGCCTACCTCCCTGTGTAAATTGGTAATAGGGTACCCAATCGTACCACTACCATTTCACAAAAAAAGTATCAAAATGTTAAAATAGACAATCTCCCACGATGTAAGTTCACGTCGCCCGATGGACCGAAAAAGAAAGAAAAAATCAGCAACCGATCCGCCTCCATGGGAGGCTCCCGCCAAGTGACGCATCTTCCCTGTGACAGTTCTTATATAACTGAAGGGGCGGGGTCACCCGTTTATATCACCAGGTGGCCCTGTCCCCCTCTGACGCCACAGGGAAGCTATGGAGAAGCCTCAGTGGCATCAGAGGGGGCGGGTCACCCAGTTACGTCACCGGCTGGCCCCGCTGGTCCATCGGGCGGTGTGAGCTTACATCATGGGAGATTTTTTTTTTTTTAATAAAGGACTTGTCCCAAGCTGTCTCTTGTCTTATTTACCATTATGACACTTTTTTTGTGAAATTCTAGGGGTACGATTGGGTACCTCATTACCAATTCACACGGGGGAGGCCGGGATCTGAGGGTCCCCTTGTTAAAGGAGCTTCCAGATTCTGGTAAGCCCCTCGCCCGCATACCCCCACAACCAATGGGCAAGGGTTGTGGGGATGAGGACCTTGTCCGCATCAACATGGGGACAAGGTGCTTTGGAGTCAGACCCCAAAGCACAATCCCCATGTTGAGGGCATGTGGCCTGGTACGTTTTAAGAGGGGGCGCTCTCTTGTCCCCCCTCTTTTCCTGCGGCCTGCCAGGTTGCATGCTCGGATAAGGGTCTGGTATGGATTTTGGGGGGCCCCTACACCATTTTTTTTTTAATTTTGGCGCAGGGTTCCCCTTAAAATCAATACCAGACCTGGAAGGCCTGCTTTGGATTTTAGGGGAACCCCCACACAATTTTTTTTTTAATTTTGGTCCGGGGTTCCCCCTAATATTCATACCAGACCCAAAAGGCCTGGTAATGGACTGAGGGGGGATCTTATGCTCTTATTATAAATGAGTTTTATCTATATTGCCGACACCCGATTCATTACAGCCGCAATCAGTTTTAAATGACAATTTTTCCTTTAGAAATGTCATTTTGCTGTTGTTCTAAACACGGGAAAAATGTGCCACTTTACAGGCATACTAAGGACACCCCCCAGGCATGATATTTAAAGGAATATTTAATTTTTATTGTTTCACTTTAAGCATTAAAAATATCACTGCTCCCGAAAAACGACCGTTTAAAAAAAATTGCATTGATACATGTCCCCTGGGGCAGGACCCGGGGCCCCAAACACTTTTTATGACAATAACTTGCACATAAGCCTTTAAAATTAGCTTTTTTGATTTTTCATGTTCGTGTCACATAGACTTTAATGATGTTTGTGTGTGCTGCCAAATTTTTTGCCTGTTCGCATGTTCTGCTGCGAATCGAACAGGAGGATGTTCGGCTCATCCCTAGTCCTGAGTAGGCAGGACTTGATAAAGGAGGCCACGCCTCCAAAACACGTAATCATGGCATAGTCTGTCATCAGCTCTCTCCCCCCTGCTAGCCAGCCAGAGGAACTCTTTTCTGATCAGTGCACCTGCTAGTTTGTTTCTGTTTTTCTTGGACTTTTAAGGGTTCTCTCTTGCCTCTCAAGAAGAAGGATGAAGACACAGGCTGCAAGGTGTCTGCTGGTTCTTTTAAAGTAGTTTCTTGAGGCTGTCCTTTCATTGCTCACGGGCTTAGTCCTCCAGAGCAAAGCCCCAGCTCCCATTTCCATAGGGAGCTTGGTTCTGTAAGCCAGTAAATCAGATTACAAGTCTCCCTCCCTATGAAGGGTCACCCCTCCACTTGCTTTAGTGGGGGACATTTTAAGGCATTAACAGATGTGTAGCAGGGGGAGATTAAGTATGAGTGGAATTTGTTGTGCAATTATAAATGACTACAGGCTGGTTTCCATGGTTTCCTCCTCAGCATATATGCTTCAAATGTTTTTATGAATCTGCAAAAGAGGTGTCTCTGTTACGGGCTCTCAATCCTGCTGCTCATGGTGGGATGGGCCAGTCCAGGACAGGAAAAGTTTCTTGCTTTTATCAACCTGTTATATTTCAAAAGCAAATGGAGAAATTTGGTCAATTTTGGACCTGAATAATCTCAGCAATTGGTGCAAGATGCAGAGGTTTTGAATGGAACCAGTACTTACTGTCAGAGCTTGCTTCAGCCAAAAGATTCTTAGCATCAGGAAGAATTCTTAGCATAAGAAGGCCTACCTACATGTCCCAATCTTTCACCCTTATCAGAGGTTTTTGCAATTTACTTTAGATCATCATTTCATGGTCTATCCACAACTCTATGGGTATTTTCAAAGGACTGTGCCCAGGGATATGTGTACATTTTCTGCTTAGGAATCAATCCCTTCATAAGTCAGAGCACAATGTATCTTGCATGGTTATAACCCTGCAGAGGATGGCTGGGTTCTCAGTTTCCAGCAGTCAGCATTGGTTCTAACTCACTGGTTGAAATATTTGAGATTCCTGCTGGACACATCCAATTAAGGTGGTTCTTCCTCTGAAGAGATGTGTGGCTCTGAGAGTTCAAATATCTTTCTTCAGAACTCTGAGGTTCCTACAATTTGTCTCTGCATAAGAGTGTTGGGAAATATGGTTGCCTCACTCAAGGCAGTTCTTTTGCCAGTTCCACTCTGGGCCTCTCCAACAGAATATGCTGTCTGCATTGGACTGAAGGACTTAGACTCAGATGCTGTCATTTCCACACTTTGAGGGCCAGGAAGGCTACTTTGACAACAAATTTAATATGGGTCCTGGAAATTTGGCCTGGTGGAGGCTAGAAAGTTTCATTATCACAAGTATTTTTTTGGCCAAATTTTGATTCTCTTCAATCTGGAGTGATAAAGGGGCACATTTGGGCTGTAATAGTCTTTTTAAAGGCCTATTGCCTCTATATCTTTGTTCAAAGTGTCACAAGCATGGTGCCTCAAGTCAGGTTTCCCTTATCCCTGCAGAATCTCATTTTGGTGCTGTCAGTTTTACAAGACCACCTTCCTGAGTTACTGTTGGACCTTCCTTTGTTCTTTTGACTCATAAGGTAGCTCTCTGGTTGCTAACACTCCATCAAAAAGAGTGTCAGAATTGTTGGCTCTTTCTTGTATGGATCTATTTCACCATTTCTGATATTTCACCATGATAGGGTGTTTCTTTGGCCTTATTCTGGTAGTCTCTTTTTTTTATCTCATCCAGGACATTGTTTTGCTTGCCTTTTTTCCCAGGCCTCAGTCCCCAGGGGATAGGACTCTGCACACATAAGACATTGTTCAGGCTATTAAAATGTACTTAACCTTCCTGGCTGTATTCCTGAGTGTGGCTCAGGGTTAAATTTTAGTACCATTAGCAGTAACCCCGAGCCACACACAGGATTGCATTGCAGAATCCTAGTGCAGTGTACTTACCTTGTCACCAGGATCCTGCGATGTCCCCCTGCTGTGTCTGCGGGCTTTGTCCACCACCCGATGCTCTGTGTTCCGGGCTCCATTCCCTGCGAGCATTGCAATGCTTAGGGACAGAGCTGGCAGGAATTTCAAAAAGTACACAAAACATAATACATACAGTACACCGTAATCTTACAGATTACATTACTGTATCAAATCATTTCACATCCCTGTTGTCCCTAGTGCTTTGTCCAGTGCCCTGCATGCAGTTTTATATTATATGTACTGTTCTTTCTGCCTGGAAACTTGAGATTGTTTATGGCAACCAAAAATTGTCCCTTTACGTCAAAAGTGGTTTTAGACCAGCTAGAAAACAGTGATAGTAAATTAGAACACTTGCAGAATTGAGTGATAGTGAATCGTAAGGAAATTCATTTTATTATTATTATATTATTATTTTTTATAATTATTTATAGTTATTTATTATATTATAATTTATGATTTCGTGTTTCAAACTTTATCATACACGGGATGTCTACTAGACTCTGGTTTGGCCAGATTTCAGCGAGTTATTACTAAGAATTACAGGCCTACAATATAAAACAGAGACACAGAGATCCCTCCCCTGTGTGGTGGTTCATCACTTGCTACAGAACTAAGGTACTTCCTATATGGAAGGGGTTATATAGGGGAGGACTTGTTGTCTATTTTTTTTCTGTCCAATCACCTGTAGGTGTCGTATAGCCCTACGAGTAAGGAATAATATGGTGGCCATGTCCTGTGATGTACTACAAGAAATAGATTTTACAGGTAAGTACAAAAATTATTATTTTTTTCCCCACAGTAAACCATTACACTTATACAGTAGATATTTTTGTAAAAAAAAAAATAATTGTGTGCTTTATTCAAATACTGTATATCATCTTTATCTTTAGGCATTGTTTAAAGATGTATTGTTTGCCTGTTCAAATATAGCTTACTACTGGTATGTGGTATACTTTCTTTTTTACATGACTGAATAAATGTTTAAATATTTGCACTTAAGGCCACCAGGTCAATACATACGATTATTAATAGCTAAATGGGAAAATGCCCCATGCCCTCAATCAAGTCTCCCCTGCCCTGTTGGGGACAAGAGCAAAAGACAAGAGCAAATGCAATCCAAGGAGGTTAATGCAGTCAAAGGCAGGAAAAAAGTGTGATAGCATTCAACCCAGTTCTATAAATATGCCACCTGGATTCATAGATCCACATTTTTTGAGCAGAATATTGTTTGTTAAAAAATGTATCTGTGTGAGTTTTATTTTCTGTCTAAATAGCTTTTACAACAACTGTAAATTAGTTCTTCACTACATATGTAATGCTATCTATGGCTATGACTCCTGTGCATGATGTAAAACGCTGAAACTGTAAAAGTAATAACTAATTAACTAAAGAACAATGTAACTTATTGATAATATCAGTTAGGCAAATTATTAGTTTTCCCTAGCATGCAAAATATTAATGACCTAGGTGCATACTCTGATGCATCTAAGAGGAAATATTAGGAGATTATAGCTAAAATTTGTACAAGCCATCTGTACACCAAAACCAAACCAAAAACAAACGTTAGACACTGGCGGGGTGGGCATAAAGTAAGGACCCTTAGCCAGTTGGAGTCAAAATGGATATACACCCTGGATACTTTTGCACCCAGAGGCTTGAATATCGAATTTGATCTTAACTGTTTTATTAGCGATTTTTAACCCTTTTTGATGCACCCTCAGCTCTTTCTCTTCCCCACTTAAAAGATTGTAGAGAAATAAATAAAATAATTTTTTAACGTTTTTATGTGAACGGACTTTTCCGTGCAACCATCTATCCCCTTTTTCATTTATGGAATTTTATTATTTTTATAAGTATATATTGTATATTTTGTTTTTGTATTTTTATTATTATGTATAGATTTTATTTTAATATTTAATTTTTAATGCACACTCGTAGAATATATTTATTATTTATACATGATTGAGCTCTTGTATATTAAGGATTGAGATATATAGCTACCGGAGCCTGTCCCGTCCTATGCGCATTGACAGAGCCTTATGTATACTATCGAAGTGTGTTCTGGTTATCAACAAAGAACATGACGCTGAGCGCTAATTCCAGTCTTCCCCTGTTTACATCACCCCCCACAAACCCTGTTCCACACTTGTTTTTTAGATAGCTTTGTTTTATTGTTTGCAGTCGGTTTGGGTATTACTTGCGGTCCACCAAACCACTACCTTTAAGCACTTTGCATCGAGCATTGTCTCCACCAATCAGCCCTCCTAGTTACATCTGCGGCCATACACATACATTATCATGCTAGAAACATCCATGATATTAGGGATGCGCATTTAAATTTCGTGTATATCTATTGGCATAATCCCCCAAAAAATAGCCACCGGCATATTACATTAGGCTACAGGTAAATGGCCGCCGAGTTTACATAGAGCTCTATGGCATGAGAAATGTGCCTTCCAACCAAAAAAATGGCCGCGCGCATGTTTTGAAACTGACCCTTTCAAACATGGCCGCCATAATATTACACCGGGCCACAAGAAAATGGCCGCCCATTGACCACAATGAGAAAACTATTTAAAGACATGATTGTGCCTCCCCTGTCATCCCCTGATGAAGTCACGTGATTGGGTGATGTCACGCGTAGGGACGGGATAGGCAGGGATACAGATTTGGATTGACGAGCTCGCCGCTCGTAGGATTTTTATGTGTTATGCATCTACTGCATGTGCATGCTTTTAACCTTAATAAAAACATTGATTTGTTAGAAATACTACACTATCTGGTACCCTTCTTATTCTCCCTTATGTTGACTCTGCTACTGTTGATGCTGGTACTGAGGGATTAGAACACAGGGACCACCGGCTCCGGTCCAGGGACCCCAAAGAGAGACCATCTCCTCCATATACCTTCTATGCGGTTGTCCCATTGCCGCAAGGTAAGGGGCCATCATTTACCTGTGTGTGTTTGAGCACGAAAAGGATATATACACCCTCTCTCTTTCGGCACCCCACCGGATTTTTTGCTGCGCAATTGGATTGTTAAAGGGATCACAAAACATTTCATTTGAAGTTTGCACCGGCATTTTTTTATTGTATTTCAAAGACTTGGTTTTGGACTTCACGTTATAATATATATTTTTTTGAATGTTATTAATTATTCGGAAACATCATACACCTGTCTGTTACACTCATAAGGTTTTGCACATTATTTATCTATATATTTTGCATAGGTTGCACAATGTTCTTTACAAATACAGATTTTGCATAGTTTGCACTTTTATATCGATCACAGATTGAAGTTTGCACATGTTATGTTGGTAATATTTATTATCTTGATCACTGTTATTATATGAATATGACTCTTTTTATCTCTATGGGCTGCACAGATACAACAGCACCTTAAGGTTTTTTGCACATACTGTGCTGCCACGGCCCCTATATAGATAGAACTGGATATAAGAAATTGTGTTATATATTTATATACTTTTCTCACAGGATACTGTGCATACAAACACAGTACCCGTATACCCCTTTTCACTTTCATCTGTAACTTTTTTATCTTTATGAGTTGCACAGGCACGACAGCACTTTAAGAGTCTATTTGCACAAGCTATATTAATACTTGGTGTGTATGAGAACTATTTATATTGGCTTCCTACACACATTGCACTGTCCCATCTCTTTCATAGGTCAAACGGGATATAGGATTTTTTCCACTCATATTCAGTTTATAAATACAATACAGGATACTGTGCACACAAACGTAGCACCCGCACACCTTATTTCAATTTTATTTTTTAATTTAATTTTTTATAATTCAAACACTGCTACACAATCACATCACACTGGACCAGCGCAGCACTCTCTCCTTTTGTCTTGCACTATTCATGGGCTTTGTTTGATCCCACTCTGTGCTTGCAGCTGTCCACATACACCGCTGTTTCCAAGGTAGCGCAGGGATAATCTATATAAATAAAACCAAACCAATCATTAAATATTCTACTATACACAGCAATCTTAAAGAGGTATTATAGACTTAGGGATAAAGATTTGTAAATAGCAAAACACAAAAAAGCTGAGCAACCAAAATGCAAGTATTTAACCACTTTAATACCAGACACTTTCACTCCATTCCTGACAAGGCCAATTTTCAGCTTTCAGTGCACTCACACTTTGAGTGACAATTATTGATGTAACACTACACCAAAACAATTTTTTTATAATTTTTGAGACAGATAGAGCTTTTTTCTGGTGGTGTTTAACCCCTTAGCGCGGACCGTACGCACATATGCAATCTCGGCTTTCAGGCAGGGCCGGACTGGCCAACCGGGATACCGGGAAATCCCCCGGTGGGCCGGTGGTCTGGCTACCCCTGCGGCCGTGGGCCGCTGTGAGGGCAGCAGCGCCTGAAAGAAAAATGGCTGCGGGGGCCGGGCCGACGTGCAACTGCGCAGGCGCCAGCGCTGTTCCGAGGTTGGCCGTGCTCGGGAAAACCCGTACACGCTCGGCAATTTTCGGAAGTGCGGGCGCATGCGCAGTGACATGATGGCGCCGAGCGGCGCCATTTTTAAAGGTAAAGCGGTTGCAGCGCTCAGTGTCTGGCGTCTGGTGGCCTGTGCCTCTTCCTGCGTCCCCCCACAGCCTCTGACCTCCTGCCCGCCCTCCCTGCAGCCTCTGATCACCTGTCCCCCCCCCCTGCAGCCTCTGATCACCTGTCCCCCCCCCTGCAGCCTCTGACCACCTGTCCCCCCCTGCAGCATCTGATCACCTGTCCCCCCCCTGCAGCCTCTGATCACCTGTCCCCCCCCTGCAGCCTCTGACCACCTGTCCCCCCCCCTGCAGCCTCTGATCACCTGTCCCCCCCCTGCAGCCTCTGATCACCTGTCCCCCCCCTGCAGCCTCTGATCACCTGTCACCCCCCCTGCAGCCTCTGACCACCTGTCCCCCCCTGCAGCCTCTGACCTCCTGTCCCCCCCCTGCAGCCTCTGACCTCATTGTCCCCCCCAGCCTCTGACCTCCTGCCCCCCCCTGCAGCCTCTGACCTCCTTCCCCCCCCTGCAGCCTCTGACCACCTGTCCCCCCTGCAGCCTCTGACCTCCTGCCTCCCCCCTGCAGCCTCTGACCTCCTGCCTCCCCCCTGCAGCCTCTGACCTCCTGCCTCCCCCCTGCAGCCTCTGACCTCCTGCCTCCCCCCTGCAGCCTCTGACTTCCTGTCTCCCCCCTGCAGCCTCTGACCTCCTGCCCCCCCCTGCAGTCCCCCCCCGCAGCCTCTGACCTCCTGCCCCACCCTGCAGCCTCTGACCTCCTGCCCCCCCCTGCAGCCTCTGACCTCCTGCCCCCCCTGCAGCCTCTGACCACCTGTCCCCCCCTGCAGCCTCTGACCTCCTGCCCCCCCCTGCAGCCTCTGACCTCTTCTCGTCCCCCCCTCAGCCTCTGACCTCTTCTCCTCCCCTCCTCAGCCTCTGACCTCTTCTCATCCCCTCCTCTGACCTCTTCTCATCCCCTCCTCAGCCTCTGACCTCTTCTCGCCCCCTCCTCAGCCTCTGACCTCTTCTCGTCCCCTCCTCAGCCTCTGACCTCTTCTCGTCCCCTCCTCAGCCTCTGACCTCTTCTCGTCCCCTCCTCAGCCTCTGACCTCTCCTGTGGTCCCCTCCGCAGCCTCTGACCTCCCCTGCACCATCCGCAGCCTCTGACCTCCCCTGCATCATCCGCAGTCTCTGACCTCCTGTCCCCCCTGCAGCCTCTGACCTCCTGTCCCCCCTGCAGCCTCTGACCTCCTGTCCCCCCTGCAGCCTCTGACCACCTGTCCCCCCTGCAGCCTCTGACCTCCTGTTCGCACCCCCCTGCAGCCTCTGACCTCCTGTCATCCCCTCCTCAGCCTCTGACCTCTTCTCGTCCCCTCCTCAGCCTCTGACCTCTTCTCGTCCCCTCCTCAGCCTCTGACCTCTTCTCATCCCCTCCTCAGCCTCTGACCTCTTCTAGTCCCCTCCTCAGCCTCTGACCTCTTCTCGTCCCCTCCTCAGCCTCTGACCTCTTCTCGTCCCCTCCTCAGCCTCTGACCTCTTCTCGTCCCCTCCTCAGCCTCTGACCTCTTCTCGTCCCTTCCTCAGCCTCTGACCTCTTCTCGTCCCCTTCTCAGCCTCTGACCTCTTCTCGTCCCCTCCTCAGCCTCTGACCTCTTCTCGTCCCCTCCTCAGCCTCTGACCTCTTCTCGTCCCCTCCTCAGCCTCTGACCACATGTCGTCCCCTCCTCAGCCTCTGACCTCCTGTCGTCCCCTCCTCAGCCTCTGACCTCCTGTCGTCCCCTCCTCAGCCTCTGACCTCCTGTCGTCCCCTCCTCAGCCTCTGACCTCCTGTCGTCCCCTCCTCAGCCTCTGACCTCCTGTCGTCCCCTCCTCAGCCTCTGACCTCTTCTGTGGTCCCCTCCGTAGCCTCTGACCACCCCTGCATCATCCGCAGCCTCTGACCTCCCATGTACCATCTGCAGCCTCTAACCTCTCCTGTACCATCCGCAGCCTCTGACCTCTCCTGTACCATCCGCAGCCTCTGACCTCTCCTGTACCATCCGCAGCCTCTGACCTCTCCTGTACCATGCGCAGCCTCTGACCTCTCCTGTACCATGCGCAGCCTCTGACCTCTCCTGTACCATGCGCAGCCTCTGACCTCTCCTGTACCATGCGCAGCCTCTGACCTCTCCTGTACCATGCGCAGCCTCTGACCTCTCCTGTACCATGCGCAGCCTCTGACCTCTCCTGTACCATGCGCAGCCTCTGACCTCTCCTGTACCATGCGCAGCCTCTGACCTCTCCTGTACCATGCGCAGCCTCTGACCTCTCCTGTACCATGCGCAGCCTCTGACTTCTCCTGTACCATGCGCAGCCTCTGACCTCTCCTGTACCATGCGCAGCCTCTGACCTCTCCTGTACCATGCGCAGCCTCTGACCTCTCCTGTACCATGCGCAGCCTCTGACCTCTCCTGTACCATGCGCAGCCTCTGACCTCTCCTGTACCATGCGCAGCCTCTGACCTCTCCTGTACCATGCGCAGCCTCTGACCTCTCCTGTACCATGCGCAGCCTCTGACCTCTCCTGTACCATGCGCAGCCTCTGACCTCTCCTGTACCATGCGCAGCCTCTGACCTCTCCTGTACCATGCGCAGCCTCTGACCATCTCCTGTCTTATATCACGTCTGTAGTCTGGAGCGGAGTCAACAGTGGGAGTGCCTCAGGGATGGGGGTCATGGGAGAAGTCAGACATGTATAGACTATGGAGAGGAAACTATGGGATAAAACCAGAGCCACCGAGCTGGAGCCGACTGACTGAGCCCTGTACGGTGCACCTGAGAGGAGGTCAGTGACAGCGCCGCCAGGCCTACCTGAGAGGGGGGGGTCAATACAATATTGTAAGGGGGCACTGATATATAGGTTTCCCCCTTATATCAGTAAACCCCCGTACCTTAGTGTTTTCTTTCTGCAGAAGGTGGTCTCTGGTCACCAGAGTCCTCCCCACATTCCCAGAGTTCCCCTTTACATCATAGTCTGCAGGATTCCACCTTACAGTGCAAGGGTGAACTCTGATGTAAAGGGCAATTCTGCAGACCCTGATGTAAGTGAGAACTCTGATGTAAAGGGGAAAGCAATGGACTCTGATATAAGTGGGGTCTCTGGTCACCAGTGCCCCCCTTTTATATCAGAGTTCCCGCTTAGATCATGATCTGCAATGTTCCCCTTTATGTCAGAGTTCCCTTGCACTGTAAAGGGGAATCCTCCTGATATATGGGGGAACTCTGTGCTGGGTTATATTAATCTGACCTTCATGTAAGAGGATAAATATGGTGTTTGACTTTTGTTTAACTTAACACATTGCTAATAGCAGTTTATAGCTTAAATACTGATATTTGCACTGAAACCTGCCATTTACGGCACCTTTTTTTTGCAGTATCAGTAAAAAATGTGCCAGTAAATGCCATGATTTTTGCCAGTAAAAAAATAAAAAATTGTTGCTGTTTGTAAATTCCATGTCTCTCTTATCTATAGATAATACACTCTTCAAATGTGCTTTAAAATGCATGGTTTTCCCTTTTGTGAACAAAAAAATAACCACGTTATGCAGTTGGGCTGGTATAAAAATGCTATGGGGCTGGTATGAAATTATTTCCAGGGCTGGTTTTTATTCCCAGTCCGGCCCTGCTTTCAGGGGTTATAACGGGATGATGCCTGCGGCTGCAGGCTACTGTTTTTTAGAGCGGGAGGGGACATCCCCCTCCCGCCACCTTACCGCCGCTCTTCCCAGGCCTCTCTTCCCACCAGGAGACCCGATCCACAATCCAGCACTTCCGCTGGCTAGAGAGAGACTAAAGCAAAGCCGAAAATGGCTTTGATCGAGTCTCCTATGTGTAAACACGG
The DNA here is from genome assembly GCA_037952925.1 of Lithobates clamitans. NCBI lineage: Eukaryota > Metazoa > Chordata > Amphibia > Anura > Ranidae > Lithobates > Lithobates clamitans. The sequence goes on along the minus strand of JBBGZY010000008.1, from coordinate 13,768,594 downwards.
AAGCGTCGTCACGAAGTTACTTCCGGTTTACTTGGTTGCCAATGGCGCCAATTTAAAAAAAAAGACAGTATTCAGAATCGCCGTTTTTGGTGATCTGAATACTTTGAGGTGTAAAGGAGGGATTTGGGGTCTTTTAGACCCCAGATCCCTCCATAAAGAGTACATGTCACCAGGGATGTTTACATTCCTTGTGACAGCAATAAACGTGATTATATATATATATATATATTTTTTTTACAGAGACAATGTAAAAAATAAAATAAAATAGAATAAATAAGAAAAAAATAAAAAAATTCAAGTGCCCCCGTCCCCGCGAGCTCACACAGCAAAGAAAATGCATACGTAAGTCGCGCCCGCATATGTAAACAGTGTTAAAATCACACATGTGTGGTATCGCTGCAATCGTCAGATGAGAGCAATAATTCTAGCACCAGACCTCCTCTGTAATGCCCCGTACACACGGTCGGACTTTGTTCGGACATTCCGACAACAAAATCCTCAGATTTTTTCCGACGGATGTTGGCTCAAACTTGTTTTGCCTACACACAGTCGCACAAAGTTGTCGGAATTTCCGATCGCCAAGAACGCGGTGACGTCAAGCACGTACGACGAGACTAGAAAAGGCCGGTTCAGAACCAAGCGAGGCACCCTTTGGGCTCCTTTTGCTAATCTCGTGTTAGTAAAAGTTTGGTGAGAGATGATTCGCGCTTTTTCAGACTCGTGGCTTTCAGATCGTTTTCTGCCGTTCAGTTTGTGCTTGTGGGTTTGTATCTGCTCTTCAGTGCGTGCAGTCAGTTCGTATTGGAGTTTTCTGTGCGATCTTGTCCGCTCGTTGCTGTTTTTCAGGTCACTCTTCACAGGCCTTGCTGTTCTTCAGTGCGTTCTGTTACTTCGTTCTGAGCAGCCGACCGTTTTCTAGCCATGTTTCATATGCGTACTCCTCGTAGAGTTCGTGCTGTGCGGGGGCTTGGTGTTGGGGTCCTGACCTTGACACAAGTCCAGTCCATGAACAGGGTGGGGAGGAGTTCATGGACCAAGAATTGGTTGCTTCAGCGTGACCAGTTCTGTCATATGCCTTTGCTCCGTGAGATCCGTGAGAATAATCCTGATGATTTCAGGAACTTTCTCAGGATGACGGACCCCGTGTTTCACCGTTTGTTGGCTTCGCTGACCCCCTATATCAGCAGGCAGGATACCTGCATGAGGCAATCCATCACTCCGGAGCAGAGGTTGGTCGCTACCTTGCGGTATTTGGCCACAGGGAGAAGCCTGCAGGACCTCAAGTTCTCGACAGGCATCTCCCCCCAGGCTCTGGGGATCATTATCCCAGAGACCTGTTCTGCCATCATCCAGGTCCTACAGAAGGAGTATATGAAGGTAAGATTTTTATCCTTTTAATTTCAATAAGTTTTTATTAATTTTCCATGGAATGAAAATGAACATATAATAAAGTACAGTGTAATCATTAAAAGTTGTCACATTTTAGTTTTACAATGTTCATGTTAGTACAAACGTTTTCTTTTGTATGTCATTCTTTACCATTTGAGGATACAGGTACCTCAAGAGCGTTACTCGAAACCCCAAGACACCCCTTATTGGGATCTGACTGTGTCCCATATGGGGAATTTTTCACACTCCCGACCTACCCGGATGTGTCTGGCGTACATTAATGACATAGGTTTATATATAACCAGTACATTATTTCTCATATTGGACAACATATGAATAGTGCCACTGAATAACTATTAACAGAACTTTTAATATATTTCTGCAGTGCAAGCTTTTAATATTGACCATCCGTAGAGCATATGCTTGATGTTTATATCAAGTACTTTGAATATTTGGATTATAAAATTATTAATTGTTTAGTTATTTATATTCCCATAGAAATTAAGTCCTGAGTTTTTTGTATACCATGTTAACCAGGAGTTCCAGATTTTGGAAGCTTGGTTGTAATTCCCTTGGCTTCGGGCAAACTGCATCTCATATGCACAGTGTGTAGTCATTATATTAAGGGTTTCCGCTATCAATGGTGGGTTTGTTTCTTTCCAATGTCTGACTATGTTGAGTCTGGCTGCTAGCAATAGATGCGATGTCACAGTTCTTAATGGAACAGGTATTAGTTCTATTCCTAATGACAGAAGTGCCATACCTGGAGAATATTTAATCTTGGTACCCGAGATTTGTTCTATGGTACTAAAGACTAGGGACCAATACCTTTTCAGGTGTGGGCATGACCACAGTATATGTAGTAAGGTACCCTTGTGACCGCATTTCCTCCAACAATCAGGTGAAGTTGCAGTGGCAAATTTAGAAATTCGGTATGGAGTAAGATACCATCGCAGTAGTATTTTATAATACAGTTCCCATAAGTTGGCACTTCTTGTGGAGTTATATGTAAATCTGAATGCTTTTGTCCACTGTTCCTCTGTGTAGGTCCTGTCAAAGTCCCTTTCCCATGCTGTGATGTTGTTTGTTTTACAAAAGGAATGTTTGTCTTGTAAGGATCTATAAATTAAGGATGTGCCTTTTTGTTTGGATTTGTTGTTTGTGTAGAAAAGGGCAAGTTTCCAAGGTAATTGTGTAAGTAAGTTACTACTCTTGGTGTCCATTAGGTGGGATAGTTGGATGTATTTGTAGATTTCAGATTCTGGTATGGAGTATTCTATCTGTAATGATCTGAATGATTTCATTGTAGGACCCACAAAAAGGTCCTCTAGGAGGAGTACTTTGATGTTACACCAGTTTGTTAACGATAAGTCAGGGATAATATGTTCCAAGGCTGTAATTGGAAATTTTAGAAGAATTTGTGGATCTTCTTGGGGTATATTTGCAAGTAAGTATTTCCAGGATTCAATAGAAGCCTGTATAGTAGGTGCATGTAATGATGGTTTGGCGTGATGGTGTGGACTAGAGATTAGGTAGTTATATAGGTTCCCCCCCTTTATTTGTGTGCTTTCAAGTTCCGACCATAGTGTGGTGTTGCTCTGAGGAAACCAATTTTTAACTTGGGTAAGTATGGTAGCTGCATAGTAGTCTTTAATGGAAACATGTCCTATCCCTCCCGACTGTTTAGATTTGATAAGTTTATTAAAGGCGCAGCGTGCTTTTTTGCCTGCCCATAAATATTTGTCTACTATCAGTTGTGCTTGATGAAAGAAGGACTGTGGAACCGGTATTGGTAAGGTTCTAAATAAATAAAGGAATTGTGGTAAAATTTGCATTTTGAATGCAGCAAGTCTGCCCGTCCAGGACAGTTCAAACTTTTGCATTTTGTCTAGTTTACCTTTTAAGGAGTCCAAAAAAGGGGTGTAGTTCTCTCTCACTAAGTCTGAGGTCTTAGGTGTTAGAGTAATCCCTAGGTATGCAATGCCTTTTTCTTTCCATTTGTATGGGAATTTGGAAGTAAGTTCGTTTTTAACTTTTTCTGTAAGCCCCAGACCCAGTAGGTAGGATTTGGTATCATTTACTTTATAATAGGATATAGCATTAAACAAATGTAACGCATCATGAACCGAAGCCAAGGAAGATGTGACGTCTGTAAGAATTAATATAATATCGTCTGCGAATAGACTTATGGTATGCATGTTGTTCCCTAATGTAAACCCTTTGATTTGGGGGTGTTGGCGAATATATGCTGCTAATGGTTCCATTAGGAGGTTGAAAATTAATGGGGATAAAGGACACCCTTGACGTGTCCCGTTTGTGATTTCAAATGGAGTGGAGAGCATACCAGATATGTATACCTGTGCTGATGGGGATGTGTAAAGTGCCATAATAGCATGATATATGTGACCTTTAAAGCCAAATTTGGCTAGAACCTGCTCTAGGTACCTCCAGTGGATTCTGTCGAACGCCTTCTCTGCATCCAAAGCGAGGAGCAGAGAAGGCGTTCCGGTTCTGTTGGCTGCATGTATAAGATTGATTAACCTTCTGGTTGCATCCGCTGTTTGGCGTCCTTTGGTAAAGCCAGATTGATCCGGGTGGACCAAAGAAGGAAGGAGGTCAACAATTCTACCGGCCAATAGTTTAGCATATAATTTTAGGTCATTATTGAGTAAAGAAATCGGGCGGAAGTTTTGTGGGGTGTTTGGTTCCTTCCCTGGCTTCGGTAATGCCACAATCATTGCTTTCAACATTTCGGAGGGAAATGAGGAAGAGGAGGCAGCTCGGTTATATATCTCTGTGAGTCTGGGTGACAATATTTCTTTAAATGTTTGGAAATATTCACCTGAAAATCCATCAGGACCGGGGGATTTGTTTTTGGGTAGTGAGTCTATCCCTTGAGATATTTCTTGTGTCGTGAAGGGGGAGTTCAGTGCTTCAATTTGGGTGTCTGTTAGATGGGGTAGGTCTATTTTGCTGAGAAATTCAGAGATAGTATCGGCTGAGGGCTGAATCACTTGGGGGTCTTTTTGAAGGTTATATAAAGACCCGTAGTAAGCGCTAAAGGCATCTGCTATTGCCTGGGGATGGTATAATTTAGTTTGAGTCACTGGGTGAATAATGTAAGGAATTTTAGTTTTATGTCTAAGACCTCGTAAGCGGGTAGCTAATAATTTCCCTGCCTTATTTCCAGTAGCATAATGTGTCATTTTCAACCTCCTGGAAGACTTCTCAAAATCCTCCAGCAGTATGAGACGTAATTCATGCCTCAGCCTGGTTATCTCTTCTGTCTGTGTTTGGGTGAAATTGACTTTGTTTTTATCTTCTAATGTCTGTATTTGTTTGGAAATGTCCATTATGCGCTGCCCCCTCTTTCTCTTAGCTCTGGCTCCCAATTTGATTAGAAGGCCTCTCATAAATGCTTTATGCGTGTTCCATGTAATAAAAGGATCATCAACTGAACCTGCATTGTATTTAAAGAACTCTTCTAGATCTCTTTGTAAAGCAGACCTGGAAGGATCAGCCTGAAATAGGTGTGGATTAGATCTCCATATGAAGGTGGCACTGCTAGCGGATTGATCTTCAACCAGCAGTGAGACCGAGGCATGATCCGACCAGGTTATGCCATTGATCTGAGAAGCTTTAATTTTGGTGAGTAACCATCTATCTATCAAGAAAAGGTCTAGTCTGGAATACATCTTATGGCTAGCTGAAAAAAAGGAGTAGTCTCTTTCTGAGGCATGAAGACATCTCCATGCATCGTATACATCAAAAGTCCTCATGAGGTGTTGGAGTGATTGGGGTCTTCTTTTAGTACTTGAACTAGAGTCCATGGTAGGGTCTGGAGGTAGGTTAAAGTCCCCGCAAAGTATCAGGTGCCCCTTCTGTATTTGCTGTATTTTTTTCAGTAATTTGTGAAGAAAGCGGGATTGATGCGTATTGGGGGCATAGACGTTCACTACTGTATAGGTGATATTATTGATGTCACAAATTAGGACAAGGTATCTACCTTGTGTATCACTTATCTCGGTGTGAAGGTGAAAGGTTACTGTATCTTTTATTGCCGTGAGTACACCTCTTCTTTTGGTGTTGGAATTTGCAAAAAATATGTGCGGGAATTTAGGATGATAGCATGTCGGTTGGGCTTGTTTTTTAAAATGCGTCTCCTGTACACAGAATATGTCTCCTTTATGCTGAAGTGCTTCCTTCCACATGGATCTACGCTTGGCCGGATGATTTAGACCTCTAGCATTGACTGACAGAAACGTTATAGGCATTTTTGTGTTTTGGGTTTGATGCATTGTAAAGCATGTGTGCATAACACTTACATTTGGTAGTTAGCTTGTCAGAGTAGATTTCGGTAGAATTTTGGTTCTGGAGGATCTGATGGGAGTGGTTCTTCTGTACGGCTTGGTCATTTTCAAAAACTGTAGTAAAGTTCTGCGGCTGCTGAAATAACTTGTAAATAACTGAGAAGAAAAAAAAAAGTATAATTGAACAAAGAACAACAACGAAAAGGTCTATGCGACCTGGGTGTGACGTTAAGTCACTCATCTTGTGATAGGGGGTTATAACAAAGTTCAGTCTAGCTTAGCAGACATTTCCTCTGCATCAGGGGACAGATATATGTAACCTGTATTGGTATTGCGTGGTTTTAGGTGTGTTTACGGGCATTCTTAGAAGTTACCAGGTTCCAATTGTCAGCAATATGATCAGGGCCTTTGGCGTTACGTTCTTTAGGCATGTCTTCTGGAATAATATGCCAGTGTTGGAGCAAGAGCAAACCTTTGGCAAGGTTATCCACCACGTGGTCCTTGCCATCCCGGGAGATGATCAGTTTCGTGGGGAATCCCCATTTATAGGTTATTTTGTGGTTTCTCAATGTTTTAGAAATTGTATTGAGGTTTCTCCTTTTTTGTAGGGTAAATTGGGAAAGGTCTGCAAAGAATTGTAAATCTTTGTATTGTGGTGGAAAGAGATCTTTGTTGCGTGCGGCCGACATTAGACGCTCTTTCGTTTGAAAAAAATGTAATCTGAGTATAACGTCTCTGGGTATGTTGTCTGGTAGGTGTGTTGGTTTTGGTAGGCGGTGGATCCTATCCACTGTTATCTCCAGTTCTGATAATTCAGGGATTATTGCCTGGAATAATTGTGCTGCGTAAGTGCGTAGTTCTGCTTGTTGAATTGATTCGGGGACCCCTCTTATTTTCATATTGTTTCTCCTAGAGCGGTCTTCTATGTCCGCCATTTTAGCTTTAATAATGTCCAGCTCATCAGTATTATGATCATGGGCATCCACAAGATCATTGATTGTATCTGCAAATTCACCCATTTTATTTTCTATGTGATCCACTCTAGCAGTAGTTTCTCTGAGTTCCACACCGAATTTGTGTACACATGATAACATATCAGCATGTAGGGAGCTTCTCAGGGAGACCAACATGTCCCTTAGGGTGGTGTCCAGGACAGGCTGATTGTTGGTAGGGAATAAGTCAATAGAGTCTGGGAGGTCTCTGGTATCCTCCCCTGACTCTAGGCCTTGTGTTATGTCCTGGCTTGTATCAGAGGCATCCAGCCTCACCCTCACCTTTTCTGGGCTCCCTGAAGTAGGGGTGTGGATCGGGGATTGTGGGCTTCTTTGTGGAGCTATCCTTTTGTTTGGATTGCTTTTTAAATGGTCATACTGAGGTGTACTGGACATACCTCGTTCCTTCGTTCCGCCGCCATCTTGCTTAGGCCCGAGCGGGTAATATTCTGTGAGCTTCTGCGGCTTACGGAGCTCCTTGTTTCTCCGCGGCATGTTCGGTCGGATCTCCGGGGTGTGCTGAGGATCCGCTGGTACTTGTTGTGCCTGTTTTGATCGGGATTACAGGTGGTGTGTGCCGTTTTTCCCCTGAGTGCTGAGGAGCTCAGCTAGTGAGCGTCCATCTCCGTCGGCTGCAAGCTCCGCCCCCCATTTTTATCCTTTTATATCACATTTTATTGTATTGAATGTTTGATAATATATTGTATTTCTTTCCTCATTCCCTAATTACCATGATTGTAGTATGCTGTGAATGTCCCCTTTGTCCTCATGCATGCTGGATTTTTATGTAATTATTATTTTATGTCCTTCATACATATTTGCCCTTCAATAACCTCCCCAGCATGGTGTCTCCTGCCCTATATTCACCTCATGTAGTCACTTAACAATGTATTTTATCAGCTCTATAGTAGTGCTTTACCCCAAACACCCCCTAAAATGTTTGGAAATGTTATTTTTGATTTAAATTCAGGTAGAGGGCCAGAGGCTTTTTTTTGTGGTGTCCCCAAATTTTTTGTAACCCTCCCTCCCCCAACTGCTAAGTCAGCTGATCCCAATTCTCTATCCTCAATCATCTATCTGCTGACTTTGCCAAACCCATACACACTATACCCACCTCTTTAGTGCTCAGATTTAAGGATGAATTCCCCAAAGCACGTAGTGCAAGGGCCTGCCTGTATACTTTCCAATGTTACTGTTTAAAGTTCTTGTATCCTATTATGATCTTGATAGGTAATAGCAGAATGTCCAAATGTGCTCAAATGTGTACAGTGTGTATTTATATCTTTGTATTATGACACTTCTTACCTGTCCAGTGGGCTGCCAATAGTGTAACTAAGGAGGGGCTGTTCCAAGTCATACCCATTATTTAGGCATTCATCTCTCAATGAAGTGAAGAGGGTTACCTGTCCAAGAGTTCCTCCCCCCTATAATGTTAGAAATGGCCCATGAGAGGGGGGGGGGGATATGATAGGTGTACCTTATACTTTGTTGTTGTTAAATTCCCCTTAACCACTTCAGCCCCGGAAGGTTTTACCCCCTTCCTGACCAGAGCACTTTTTACAATTCGGCACTGCGTCGCTTTAACTGCTAATTGCGCGGTCATGCAATGCTGTACCCAAACGAAATTTGCGTCCTTTTCTTCCCACAAATAGAGCTTTCTTTTGATGGTATTTGATCACCTCTGCCGTTTTTATTTTTTGCGCTATACGCGGAAAAAGACCGAAAATTTTGAAAAAAAATGATATTTTCTACTTTTTGTTCTAAAAAAAATCCAATAAACTCAATTTTAGTCATACATTTAGGCCAAAATGTATTCGGCCACATGTCTTTGGTAAAAAAAATGTCAATAAGTGTATATTTATTGGTTTGCGCAAAAGTTATAGCGTCTACAAACTAGGGTACATTTTCTGGAATTTACACAGCCTTTAATTTATGACTGCCTATGTCGTTTCTTGAGGTGCTAAAATGGCAGGGCAGTACAAAACCCCCACAAATGACCCCATTTTGGAAAGTAGACACCCCAAGGAATTTGCTGAGAGGCATGTTGAGCCCATTGAATATTCATTTTTTTTGTCCCAAGTGATTGAATAATGACAAAAAAAAAAAAAAAAAAAAAAAATTACAAAAAGTTGTCACTAAATGATATATTGCTCACACAGGCCATGGGCATATGTGGAATTGCACCCCAAAATACATTTAGCTGCTTCTCCTGAGTACGGGGATACCACATGTGTGGGACTTTTTGGGAGCCTAGCCGCGTACGGGGCCCCGAAAACCAAGCACCGCCTTCAGGATTTCTAAGGGCGTACATTTTTGATTTTATTCCTCACTACCTATCACAGTTTTGAAGGCCATAAAATGCCCAGATGACATAAAACCCCCCCAAATGACCCCATTTTGGAAAGTAGACACCCCAAGCTATTTGCTTTGAGGCATGTTGAGTCCATGGAATGTTTTATATTTTGACACAAAATGCGGGAAAGTGACAAATTTTTTTTTTTTTTTTTTTTTTTTGCACAAAGTTGTCACTAAATGATATATTGCTCACACAGGCCATGGGCATATGTGGAATTGCACCCCAAAATACATTTAGCTGCTTCTCCTGAGTACGGGGATACCACATGTGTGGGACTTTTTAGGAGCCTAGCCGCGTACGGGACCCCGAAAACCAAGCACCGCCTTCAGGATTTCTAAGGGCGTACATTTTTGATTTTACTCCTCACTGCCTATCACAGTTTCGGAGGCCATGGAATGCCCAGGTGGCACAAACCCCCCCCAAATGACCCCATTTTGGAAAGTAGACACCCCAAGCTATTTGCTGAGAGGCATGGTGAGTATTTTGCAGCTCTCATTTGTTTTTGAAAATAAAGAAAGACGAGAAAAAAATTTTTTTTTTTTCTTTTTTCAATTTTCAAAACTTTGTGACAAAAAGTGAGGTCTGCAAAATACTCACTATACCTCTCATCAAAAAGCTTGGGGTGTCTACTTTCCAAAATGGGGTCATTTGGGGGGGTTTTGTGCCACCTGGGCATTCCATGGCCTCCGAAACTGTGATAGGCAGTGAAGAGTGAAATCAAAAATTTACGGCCTTAGAAAGCCTGAAGGCGGTGCTTGGTTTTCGGGGTCCCGTACGTGGCTAGGCTCCCAAAAAGTCCCACACATGTGGTATCCCCGTACTCAGGAGAAGCAACAGAATGTATTTTGGGGTGTAATTTCACATATTCCCATGGCATGTTTGAGCAATATATCATTTAGTGACAACTTTGCGCAAAAAAAAATAAAAAAAATAAAAAATTGTCTCTTTCCCGCAACTTGTGTCACAATATAAATTATTCCATGGACTCAACATGACTCTCAGCAAATAGCTTGGGGTGTCTACTTTCCAAAATGGGGTCATTTGGGGGGGGTTTGAACTGTCCTGGCATTTTATGCACAACATCTAGAAGCTTATGTCACACATCACCCACTCTTCTAACCACTTGAAGACAAAGCCCTTTCTGACACTTATTGTTTACATAAAAAAATAATTTTTTTTTGCAAGAAAATTACTTTGAACCCCCAAACATTATATATTTTTTTTAAAGCAAATGCCCTACAGATTAAAATGGTGGGTGTTTCATTTTTTTTTTTCACACAGTATTTGCGCAGCGATTTTTCAAACGCATTTTTTGGGGAAAAAACACACTTTTTTACATTTTAATGCACTAAAACACACTATATTGCCAAAATGTTTGATGAGATAAAAAAGATGATCTTAGGCCGAGTACATGGATACCAAACATGACATGCTTTAAAATTGCGCACAAACGTGCAGTGGCGACAAACTAAATACATTTTTAAAAGCCTTTAAAAGCCTTTACAGGTTACCACTTTAGATTTACAGAGGAGGTCTACTGCTAAACTTACTGCCCTCGATCTGACCTTCGCGGCGATACCTCACATGCATGGTGCAATTGCTGTTTACATTTGACGCCAGACCAACGCTTGCGTTCACCTTAGCGCGAGAGCAGGGGGGACAGGGGTGCTTTTTTTTTTTTTTTTTTTTTTTTCTTTATTATTATTATTTTTTTATCTTATTTTTAAACTGTTCCTTTCATTTTTTTTTTTTTAAATCATTTTTATTGTTATCTCAGGGAATATAAATATCCCCTATGATAGCAATAGGTAGTGACAGGTACTCTTTTTTGCAAAAATTGGGGTCTATTAGACCCTAGATTTCTCCTCTGCCCTCAAAGCATCTGATCACACCAAGATCGGTGTGATAAAATGCTTTCCCAATTTCCCAATGGCGCTGTTTACATCCGGCGAAATCTACGTCATAAAATGCTCGTAGCTTCCGGTTTCTTAGGTCATAGAGATGTTTGGAGCCACTCTGGTCTCTGATCAGCTCTATGGTCAGCTGGCTGAATCACCGGCTGCATTTTCAGGTTCCCTGTTGAGACAGGAGAGCCAGAGAAAAACACGGAAGATGTTGGGGGGGGGGGGGGCATTCCCTCCCACTGCTTGTAAAAACAGTCTAGAGGCTAATTAGCCACTAGGATTGCTTTTACATGAAAGCCGACCGCTGGCTGAAAAGAATGATACCAAGATGATACCTAAAGCTGCAGGCATCATTCTGGTATAACCACTCAAAGTCGTGAATGGCGTACCTGAAGACAAAAAAATGGTTAACAATGGTTAACAATAAAGCACAGTAAAGTGTAAATAATTACACACCTGAAAAACAAACATGATAAAACATAATAACAATAACAATAACAATCAATAACAATAACAATAACAATAACAATCAATAACAATAACAATAACAATAAAACATTGCAGAATAGAATACAGTAAAAAAGAGCAGAACAATAGAGAGAGAGAATAGAGAGAGAGAGAACAATAAAACAACAACTATTTTTTTTATTTCATATATTTTTTTTTTTTTTACACTTTTTTTGTAACTAACTTTTATAACGGTAACCGGTTCCAGGTTCGGGTCTCTCAAAATGCGATGGCATCTTGGGAGACCCTGTGAAAGTGCGCCTAGTCTGTGCAATGCTGTACCCTACGCTAATAGTCAACTAGTGTATGGTAGCGTTCAAAACATTCACCAATGCAAAGACCAGGATTGTCAGGACAGGAGGGACAATAATAGCGGGTGTCACGCCTATATCCGCGCTTGCTGCAGACACAACATCTTTTTTTGGGGGGTTCGCTGGGTAGGGGTACTCGGGAGGACATAAAAATGCCTCTCATGCAGCCGACTGCATTTGGTTGGGGATGTGAATGGGGAAGTACGGGCGCTGCAGAAGCGGTGGGTTCCCAATTAGGATTGGCGAATGCAGCAGGAAGGGCACTATGGGCACGACGGGCCTGTGTTTGTCTTTTTGGTGGCAGCGGGACACTACTTGTGCTTGCCACCTCACCAGCTTGAACTGCACTTATGGGACTCGCCACGTCACCACGTGTTACTGCAGTGCTGGTTTGACTACGACCGGGGTGTACTAGGCCGCTGGCGCTTGCCAGTTCACCAAAACGCTACCAAAAAAACTGTTAGCGATCGCAGGGATCAGGCCTGACTCTGCGAACGCTGCAGTTATGCGTTTAGTATTTTGTAAGTGACAGTGATCGATCGATACTGCACTTGGGTGGGCTGGGCCGGGCTGGGCGGAGGGGCAAAACGCAGGTGCTAGCAGGTATCTGGGCTGATCCCGCTAACACTGCGTTTTTGGGAACCCTAAACTGCTGGGGACACTAGTATAGATCTAATCGGATCAGATATTGATCCGATCAGATACTATACCACTAAGGGTGGTGTACAGTGCGTGCGTGGGTGTTAGCGGTACTGGCGCTAATCTGACGCTGCCTGGGGCTGGTGCTTGCCAGTTCACCAAAACGCTACCAAAAAAACTGTTAGCGATCGCAGGGATCAGGCCTGACTCTGCGAACGCTGCAGTTATGCGTTTAGTGTTTTGTAAGTGACAGTGATCGATCGATACTGCACTTGGGTGGGCTGGGCTGGGCCGGGCGGAGGGGCAAAACGCAGGTGCTAGCAGGTATCTGGGCTGATCCCGCTAACACTGCGTTTTTGGGAACCCTAAACTGCTGGGGACGCTAGTATAGATTTGATCGGATCAGATATTGATCCGATCAGATACTATACCACTAAGGGAGGTATACGGTGCGTGCGTGGGTGTTAGCGGTACTGGCGCTAACCTGACGCTGCCTGGGGCTGGTGCTTGCCAGTTCACCAAAACGCTACCAAAAAAACTGTTAGCGATCGCAGGGATCAGGCCTGACTCTGCGAACGCTGCAGTTATGCGTTTAGTGTTTTGTAAGTGACAGTGATCGATCGATACTGCACTTGGGTGGGCTGGGCTGGGCGGAGGGGCAAAACGCAGGTGCTAGCGGGTATCTGGGCTGATCCTGCTAACACTGCGTTTTCGGGAACCCTAAACTGCTGGGGACGCTAGTATAGATTTGATCGGATCAGATATTGATCCGATCAGATACTATACCACTAAGGGAGGCATATGCTGCGTGCGTGGGTGTTCGCGGTACTGGCGCTAATTTGACGCTGCCTGGGGCGACGCATATCACCGCCGGGCGATCGGGGGGCTAAACCTTTATTCGGTAATAAACGGCGGGTGTCCTGACACTATAAAAAATAAACGAACTAACCAGCGTCAACCGTAACGGTTATACAGTGATCAGTGGTGAAAGGGTTAACTAGGGGGCAATCAAGGGGTTAAAACATTTATTAGGTAGTATATGGGGGTCCCTGACGCTATAAAACACTGACGGCGAACCTAAATATTTACGTTCCTAACTACCGTCACCAGCGACACTAATACAGCGATCAGAAAAATGATCGCTTAGCGACACTGGTGACAGGGGGTGATCAAGGGGTTAAAACTTTATTAGGGGGGGTTAGGGGGGTATCCTAGACCTAAAGGGGGGTAATACTCACTGCCCTAACACTAACTGTCACAAACTGACACTATGCAGTAATCAGAAAAAAAAAAAAAAAAAAATACTGCTAATGTCAGTTTGTGACAGGGGGGGGGGGGTGATTGGGGGGGGATCGGGGGGCGATCGGGGGGGGATCGGGGGTGTAAAGTATGCCTGGCATGTTCTACTGTGTGTGTGTGTGTGTTGTGCACTCACTTGTCATCTCCCCTCGGCGCTGGAACGGAAACTGCCAGACCGGGGAGAGATGACATCACATCCTCTGCCTGTGTGAAACGACACACAGGCAGAGGAGCATTTCCATTGGCTGGGAGCGATCGCGAGGGGGGGGCCACGATCGGATGGTCTCCCCCTCGCCTCCCGACGCTCCCAGTCAGATGCCGACCGCCGATGGCACCGGGGGGGGGTCCGATCGGACCCCCCGCCCGCGGGAGGCAGATCACGTACAGGTACGTGATTTTGCCTGCCCGTGCCGCTCTGCCGCAGTATATCTGCGTTAGGCGGTCGGCAAGTGGTTAATAAATGCTATTTGGAGGTTGACCCATAATGTTTGTGTCTAATCTGCTTGCCAGGTTTCTGTGAAAAAATAGTAATGTTTATTGTTTTTTCCTCAACAGTTTCCTTCCACGCTACAGGAATGGCAGACTGTGGCCTCCCACTTTGCCCAGCGGTGGGACTTTCCTAACTGCGGAGGGGCAATTGATGGGAAACACGTCCACATCGTCCCACCACCCAACTCGGGGTCGTACTATTATAATTACAAGGGGTTTAATAGTATAGTGATGTTGGCAGTGGTGTCGGCTAATTACGACTTCTTGTATGTGGACGTGGGGAAGAATGGCTGGATGTCCGATGGTGGAGTGATCGCCCAGACGGAGTTCTACAGGCGTCTCCAGAATGGCAGCTTGGACTTGCCACCTCCAGAGGACAATGTTGAAGGTCTCCCATTTGTGTTCGTTGCTGATGAAGCATTTGCGCTGGGGGACCACCTGATGCGGCCATTCCTGATGAGGACCCTCACCCCGGAACAGAGGGTTTTTAATTACCGGCTGGCCAGAGCCCGAAGAGTGGTGGAGAACACATTTGGAATCCTGGCCAGCCGGTTCCGATTATTTATGACACCCATCCATATGGTGGAGTATAAACTGAACCATATAATACTTGCCTGCTGTGTTCTCCATAATTTTCTAAGAAAACATTCAGCCAACTATGCTGGCTCAGTTGGGCCTGAGGCCGGAATCCCAAATACATCAACAATGACGGCACTTGAAAGCGGCCGTCCTGGCTTGCCCTCCCTGAATGCCCGTGATGTCCGGTTACGATACCTGGAGTTCTTTGCGGGTAGGGGGGCTATCAATATGCCAGACAATATGTGACACCTTTTTCAAATAAAAAACAACCAAAAGAAATTCTTGGTGAACATTTACTGCTTGTGTTTGTTTTAGCTGACCCTGACAGAAATGTGTTGAGTGCAGAAAATGTCATGATTGGGTAACCTTATAAAAAACAGTGTTGGCTGGTACTTCCTAAATGCAAAAACACATTTCACTACAAGTGCACTTGCAACTGCACTGAACCTGCACTTGTAGTGCAAAGTGGATTTGCCCTTAGGAAATAACCCCCATTTGTGCATAAAACAACAATTACATCACCCCAAAAGTGTTGTAGTGTTGAGACAATAATCCACACATTCTTAAGTAAGGCACTTTTTTATACCTGCACAATCACATGTGCATTTACCAAAGGTTTTTAAAACAAACCAACATGTTTGTTGTATAACAATGTTTGCAGTAGCATTATGAAAAATCAAAATATCCATTTCAGATAAAACAGGCCTGTGTAAAACCCACAAGAAAGCCAAAAAACTTGAACTTACAAAGTTCACATTAGGTAAAACCTGAAGGCTATATCAGACATCAGTATTTAGGAACTGGGTTTGATATAGCGTTCATATGGGGGGAAATCACCCCTGGAAAAGCCAAATTTGGAAGATGCACACCAATTTACAAATGTCCACATGTGCTATCTGCCATCAGGGGGGATCAAGGGACGTGTTTTGGGGGAGCAAGCCCTTCCTCAACGCTACTTTATAATTGAGGAAGGGGTTGCCCCCCAAAACGCGTCCATTGATCTCCCGTGATGGCAGATAGCACATGTTGGCACACTGTGTGCATCCTCCAAATTTGGCTTTTCTAAACATTGAAAAAAGTTTGGTACCATAAAACAGGTGATTTTGTGGGGTTTAAATTCGCCCCAAAACATCAATGATGTTATTATTTTTTTTAATAACATCACTGATTTGTTGCTGGATGTTTTGCAATTGGAGATTACACCCCATGATCTCCCCTATCAGTATCTGGGCACTTTCAGATGTAAATCGTTCTGGATCCCTCACATCACGACCACCTAAAAAGAGATAAAGAACAAAAAAAAAGGTCTCAAAAATCTGCCACCAGCCATCTCTTTTACCTGAGTCTGTGGTCGCAGACACTCACCTGTTTTGGTGCCAATCTCCACCACGTCTTCTTCTTCCTCCTGCTCTTCTTCTTGTGTTGGTATTTCCCCTTCTTCCAGAGGGGGGGGTCTCTGGTCTCCTCGGATGAGGGGTGTCCGAGTCTTTTCTCCCCTATGTAAAACAAAAATGGTATACTTAGCACACAGATATTTGATGGCAGAACGAGAAATAGGAAACATTGCTTGGAAGTGGGGTACAATTGTCTATTTTAGGCGAGTTCCAAGATGTATATTTTTTATTGCCCTTTGTCAAGCTGCAATACTTTACCTGTTTGGTACAAGCTTCACAGATGGAGACCCCCCTATAGTATACACTGGAGCACCTGTGTGGCCCCCTAATAAAAATGGTGTTCTTGTGTCCCACACTAGTGCTCCAGTGTCCAGATGTGAAAACAGCTGCTCAGTGTCCTCTCCTTACACACAATCTAGTTTGCATTTCATTCTAGTAACAAACCCATCTACACAAACAAATATTTGGCATCCAAGTAGGCCCCCAAAAATGTGTGAAAATGCATATGGCCTAAATAATGGTGTTCTAGAGGCCGAAAGAAAAATGTTTGATATGAACGAATAATGTGCCCATGAACATTAAAGTTGACCTTTGGAAACGTTACAACTAATCAAAGCATATGGAGCAGAACGAACGTAATAAAGACAGAAAGAATAGGAACAAAGCACAACTACTTACTTTTTTGCAGCACTCTCTGGATCTTTCGGTACTGCTCTGGCTCTCTCAACTTCAGGTCCGACCACCGCTTCCTGAGCTGATCTTTAGACCTTCGTACCCCGAAATTCCTCTCCAGACTCCGGACCACTTTACCAATTATTTTGGCCTTTCGGATGTTGGGGTGGGGGTAAGGCCCATATTTTCTGTCATAGTCGGACTTCCTCATGATGTCTACCATCTCCACCATCTCCCCAAACGACATATTTGTGGCCTTAAAACGTCTCCTTCTGGATCGGGACGTGCCTGGATCCGCCCTTTCCTCCTTCTCCTCCTCCTCGTTGCTACAATTAGCCCGCACCTGCTGTATGTCCGCCATCATGCTCTTCCCCCACTGCGCCGAATGAAAAGGGGCGGGGAATACACTAGAAAGAACGTCAGGGGCGGGCGGAGTTACACGCATGCGCAGTGTATATAAAGCGTAACACGCGTGCGTATTACGTTTGATCTGTGAGCGGAGGAAGGAGCATTGAACGCGGCGATCGTAAGAACGAAGGTAAGAGACAAACTTGGGCCTATACTGCTTCTATAGATTGAGGCCTATATTGTAACAAGATTAGGAGAGTTTGGTGTGACATTAGGCTTTGTCTTGTGTTGTGTCTTGCAGTGAACATGGATATGGTACTGGAAGATCAGGACTTCATTTCAGTCTTCATAGAGATGCTAAGGGAGCTGCCCTGTCTGTGGGAGATTAAACACCCCATTACAAGAACCAAGCAAAGAGGAAGGCAGCACTGGAGCAATTGTGTGAAATTGTGAAGCAGGTGATCCCCACGGCAGACATCACTTATTTAAAGATTTTCATTGGTGGCCTGAGGAGCACATATCTGAGGGAGCGCAATAAAGTCCTGGATTCACAGAGATCCGGAGCAGCAGATGAAATTTATGTCCCCAGGATGTTGTACTACGACAGGCTGCACTTTCTGGCAGGCCAGACTGAACCCAGGCCATCCCTCTCAAGTCTTCCTTCCACGCTTCCTTCCCCTCCGGCTGAGGCTTCTGATGCCCAACCTGGGCCTTCCAGGCCACATGTGGAGGAGCCCAGATTGAGCCAGGTATAGCATTCCTCTAAATATTTCTGCTTGTCCAATCAATGATGTTAACTAGATGTTAGTTGGGAGTACTAATTTATGATTGTGATTGATGATGCAAAAACTAAAACCATGTCCCTTTTTCATACACAGGGAAGTCTCAGCCAGGAGGTGGCTGATCTGCAGGTCCCTCCACCCCCCCTGGAAACAGAAAGTGGCAGGAGGAGGAGTACCCTAGAGGAGGCTGCTATCAGTTTTTTTTGTAGGGCTACAGAGGTCCTGGGAGCACCACACACCAGGCAGGAGAACCTTGCGGCATTCATAGCCTATAAAATGCAGAGGATGGAGGAGGGCCAAAAAGCCATGTGTGAGGCCCTCATATCAGAGGCTCTGGCGAAAGGTGTGAGGGGCCAACTTACACCTCACACACAGCTTTGGGATGGTCTTCCTCCTCCTCCTGCAGGTCCTACTCCTCCTCCAGGTCCTACTCCTCCTCCTGCCACATCTCCAGCTGCACAGCCACAGCCCGGAAGGAAGTGTGAAAGGAAGACCAGACAGTGAGGACCCTGGATCCAGTCTGGTCGGCCAAAAGATGCAGCCTCTTGTGGTACCACAGCCTGGGGACACTGATGTCATCTGCTGCTATCCAAGTCTCTGTGAATCCCGGACCAGACTGCCCTCCCTTATATATGGACTCCTCAGGCCACCAATTTTGAGGTTTAAGAATTGATGTCTGCCGTGGGGGTCCCAGGCTTCACTAATTTCTCCTGTTGATCCAGTGTTGCCTTCCTCTTTGCTTGGTTCTGAGCCCTTAATAAAGGATTTTTGTTTTGAATTATACTCTCCTATGTGTTTTACTTCTTCAAAAATGATGGTTTGTTTGTGAGGATTCAGGTACATTTCTAATATACAATGTGAAATGAACAAGGGACACCAACAACAAAAAATCTCATGGAGATTAAATAATAAAATATATCAATAGTGTTGGGGTAACTTGCCACACAAAACACACACAAAAATATTCTGGAGTAAAAATAAAAATAACATTGAACAAAGATCAGCCTTGGAAAAAATCCAAACATTAAAGAAAAAAAAAGGCTTAAAAACAAAAAAAAAAAAAACATAAAAAATATAAAACTGTCAGATGTGACAACTAATAACAATATATTGAGGGAATCCCACTAAAAAAACACAAATAAAACTTTGTGAGAAGTGTGTGTGAATATGAGCAGCAAAACTACTTAATTCTTGTCACATTATAAAGAAGAAGAGAGTGCGCTGTATTAAACCATTTTTTACATTGCAGCGTGACGAAAGTGCTGTATCCATTGCGAACGCTAAGTTTACCAGAACGAGCTGTCCCGTGTCGGAATTTCTTCTGAGCATGCGTGGCACTTTGTGCGTTGGAACAGGCCACACACGGTCGGAATTGACGCGATCAGATTTTGTTGTCGGAAAATTTTATCTCCTGCTGTCCAACTTTGTGTGTCGGAAAATCCGATGGAAAATGTCCGATGGAGCCCACACACGGTCGGAATTTCCGACAACACACTTCGATCGGACATTTTCCATCGGAAAATCCGACCGTGTGTACGGGGCATAAGTCTAACCTGGTAACCGTTCTTTTTTTTAAAGCGTCAACTATGGAGATTTTTAGGTACCGTAGTTTGTCGCCATTCCACAAGTGTGTGCAATTTCAAAGCATGACATGTTAGTTATCTATTTACTCAGCATAACATTATCTTTCACATTACACAAAAAATTGGGCTAACTTTACTGTTTAGTTTTTTTAATTCATGACAGTGTATTTTTTACCAAAAAAAATGCGTTTGAAAGACCGCTGTGCATATACCGTGTGACATAAATCATTGTAACAATCCCTATTTTATTCTCTAGGGTCTCTGCTAAGAAAATAGATATAATTTTGGGGTATTCTAAGTAATTTTCTAGCTATAGAAGAAAAAAACAAAGGAAAAAAACAAATGTTTTTCTTAGTTTCTGTTATCAAAGTTTGCAAAAGAATAATCCTTCTTCATAAATTTAGACCAAATAATAATTTGTAAAATGAAAAATTTGTAAATTGAAGATAGATCAGCCCTGATATACGGATTGCCTCATTTCTTGAGGCCCTAAAATGCCAGGACAGTATACACCCCCTCTAACATCTTCTTTATGGAAAGTAGATACTCCAAGATATTTAGTAAAAAGCATTGTGAGTTTTTTGTAGTTGTCATTTTTTTGTCACAATTTTTGGGAAAATGAACAAATAAAATATTTTATTTTCACAAAGATGCCATTTTACGTGAACACCGTTATGGGACACGAACATGAAAAATCAAAAGTGCTAATTTTAAAGGCTTATATGCATGGTATTGTCTTAAAAAGTGTTTGGGGGCCCGGGTCCTGCCCCAGGGGACATGTATCAATGAAAAAAAAAGTTTTAAAAATGACTGTTTTTTCGGGAGCAGTGATTTTAATAATGCTTAAAGTGAAACTATAAAAGTGTAATATTCCTTTAAATTTTGTACCTGGGGGGTGTCTATAGTATGCCTGTAAAGTGGCGCATGTTTCCCATGTTTACAACAGTCCGAGAGCAAAATTACATTTCTTAAGGAAAAAAAGTAATCTAAAAGTACTCGCAACTATAATTAATTGTCGGTCCAGACAATACACATAAAAGTTCATTAATAAAACTGGCATGGGATTCCCCCACAGGGGAACCCCGAAACAAAATTAAAAAAAATGCATGGAGGTCCCCCCAAATTCCATACCAGGCCCTTCAGGTCTGATATGGATATTAAGGGGAACCCCACGCCAAAATTGAAAAAAAAAATTGCGTGGGGGTCCCCCTCAAAATCCATACCAGACACTTCAGGTCTGGTATGGATTGTAAGGGGAAACCCGCGCCAATTTTTTTCTTAAAAATGGCATGGGGTCCCCCCAAAAATCCATACCAGACCCTTATTCGAGCACGCAACCTGACAGGCCACAGGAAAAGAGGGGGGGCGAGAGAGCGTCCCCCTCCTGAACCGTACTAGGCCACATGCCCTCAACATTGGGAGGGTGCTTTGGGGTAGCCCCCCAAAACACCTTGTCCCCATGTTGATGGGGAGAAGGGCCTCATCCCCACAACCCTTGCCCGGTGGTTGTGGGAGTCTGCGGGCGGGGGGCTTATAGGAATCTGGAAACTCCCTTTAACAAGGGGACCCCCAGATCCTGGCCCCCCCTGTGTAAAATGGTAACGGGGTACAAATGTACCCCTACCATTTCACAAAAAATGTGTGACAATGGTGAAAAAAACACAATACACACCTTGGGACAAGTCCTTTATTAAATAAATAAAATAAACTGTCCCACAGAGTCTTCTTCTTCTTCTGCCTATGATCTGCCTCCATGGGAGGCACCCGCTGTAATTAATAGCCACTCTCTGAGGGTGGGGCCATACAATTATGTCGCCGGGTGACCCCGCCCCCCTATAATGCATGGGGACATCCCTATGGCTTTCTCATAGCATCAGAGGGGAGCGGGGCCACCCGGTCCACCCCCCTCTGATGCACGGGGACATCCCTATTGCTTCTCCGTAGCGTCAGAGGGGGGCAGGGCCACCCATTTACTTAACCGAGTGACCCCGCCCCTCTGATGCTACGGGGAAGCCATAGGGATGTCCCCTTGCATCAGAGGGGGACAGGGTCACCCAGCAACATCATCGTGTGGCCCCTCACTCAGTTATAAAAGAGCTGAAGGGCCTGGTATGGAATTTGGGGGGACCCCCACGCATTTTTAAAAAAAATTTTGGTTTGGGGTTCCCCTGTGGGGGAATCCCATGCCATTTTTATCAATGAACTTTTATGTGTATTGCCGAGACCGACAATTCATTATAGCTGCGAGTACTTTTAAATGACTTTTTTTCCTCTAGAAATGTCATTTTGCTCTCAGACTGTTGTAAACATGGGAAACATGCGCCACTTTACAGGCATACTATAGACAACCCCAGGTATGAAATTTAAAGGAATATTACACTTTTATAGTTTCACTTTAAGCATTATTAAAATCACTGCTCCCGAAAAAAATGCAGTTTTTAAAACTTTTTTTTGCATTGATACATGTCCCCTAGGGCAGGACCCAGGTCCCCAAACACTTTTTATGACAATACCATGCATATAAGCCTTTAAAATTAGCACTATTGATTTCTCCCATAGACTTTTAAAGGGTGTTCCGCGGCTCTTGAATTTGCCGCGAACACCCCAAATTGTCCGCTATTCGGCGAACACCCGATGTTTGAGTCGAACTTACGTTCGACTCGAACATCGGGACCATCCCTACCTATCACATGTTTGGAGGCCCTGGAGCACCAGGACAGTGGAAACACTTACAAAACATTTTGGAAAGCAAACACTCCAAGGTATTTTTTGAAAGACATAGTAAGTTTTTTGAGAATGTAATTTTTTACCACAAGTTTAAAAACAATGCAGAAAAGAAAATGAAAGTGATTTTTTTTTTTTTACACAAAGTCCACAAAATGAATAAGATATTTCTTAAGCCCATCATAGGCATACCTAGAATTAGACCCCAAAACACATTATGATACTTGCCCTGGGTATGACAATACCACGTGTGTGAATTTTTTTTTACAGCCTAGCATCAGGGTGGCCCAAAATCAAAGGAGCAACTTCAAGCATTCTAGCGGTAAACATTATGCATCTAATATCCTGACTTCATATCATATTTTTGGAGATCCTGGAGCACCCACAACCACCCACAAAATGACCACATTTTGGAAAACAAACACCCCAAGACATTTTTAACCACTTGCCAACTGCCGCACGACAATGTACGCTGGCAGAATGGCACGGGCAGGCAAAAGGACTTACAGGTACGGCCTTGCCTTCCCGCGGGCGGGGGGTCCAATCGGACCCCCCCGGTGCCTGCGGCGGTCAGATTCAGGTCAGGGGCGATCAAAGGTGAGGGGGAGGCCACTCATTCCTGGCTCCCTCCTCGCAATCACTCCTGGCAAATGAAATACTTCCTCGGCTTCTGAGATGTAAACAGAAGCGGAGGAAGTGATGTCATCTCTCCTCGAGCCGGTCTTTTCGTTCCGACGCAGAGGAGAGAAGACATCCAGGTAAGTTTGCACAACACTACACTTCCAGTAGAACACGCAGGCACACTTTTCACCCCCCCATCACCCCCCAGTCACCCCCTGATCACCCCCATGTACCCCCTGTCACACTGACACCAAAAGCAGTTTTTTTTTCTGATTATTGCATTGGTGTCAGTTTGTGACAGTTATAAGGAGTAGGGCAGTTAGGGTTAGCCCCCGTTAGGTCTAGGGTACCCCCTAACCCCCCTAATAAAGTTTTAACCCCGTGATCACCCCCCATCGCCAGTGTCACTAAGCAATCGTTTTTCTGATTGTTATATTAGTGACACAGGTGACGCTAGTTAGGGAGGTAAGTATATATGTTCGCCTTCAGTGTTTTATAGTGACAGGGACCCCCATATACTACCTAGTAAAGGTTTTAAGCCCCTGATTGCCCCCTAGTTAACCCTTTCACCAGCGATCACTGTATAAGTGTTACGAGTGACGCTGGTTAGTTCGTTTGTTTATTATAGTTTTAGGGCACCTGCCGTTTATTACCTTATAAAGGTTTAATCCCCTGATCGCCCGGCGGTGATATAAGTTACGTTTTTAGGGTCAGATAAGGTCTGCGTCGCCCCAGGCAGCGTCAGGTTAGCACCAGTACCACTAAAGCCCACACACGTAGCATACATCTTCCTTAGTGGTATAGTATTTGAACGGATCAATATCTGATCCGATCAGATCTATACTAGCGTCCCCAGCAGTTTAGGGTCCCCAAAAACGCAGTGTTAGCGGGATCACCCCAGATACCTGCTAGCACCTGCGTCTTGCCCCTCGGCCCAGCCCTGCAGTATCGATCGATCACTGACACTTACAAAACACTAAGCACACATAACTGCAGTGTTCGCAGAGTCAGGCCTGATCCCTGCGATCACTAACAGTTTTTTGGTAGCGTTTTGATACAGTCGCTGACAGTCAGGAGCTTTTTTGCCTGTGAGTCTCACTAGTGTACCCCTAAATTTAAAGCCCAAAATGGCAAATCGAAGGTACACTAGTGAAGAGGCCTACGCATTTCTGAGCATGACAGATAGTGAAGAGGAAGTCACTCATCTGTCAGATTCAGGCTCAGAATACGATCCTGTAGACGACAGCGGCTCCATGACAGATAGCTCTGACGACAGAGTTGTGGTCCCTGCCAAGGTCAGACGTACCAGACCCCAATCCTCTTCTTCTGTCCTTGAAGTGTAAGAACCGCAGGTCCCTCGTATTGAGCAGAGCAGTACTAGCGCTGCTATTCCTTCTGGTAAACTGGCAAGCACCAGCGGCCTAGTACACCCTGGTCATATATCCAGCACTGCAGTATCACGTGGTGACGTGTCGAGTCCCATAAGTGCAGTTCAAGCTGGCGAGGTGGCAAGCACTAGTAGTGTCCCGCTGCCACTAAGAAGACGAACACAGGCCCATCGTGCCCATAGTGCCCTTCCTACTGCATTCGCCAATCCGAATTGGGAACCCACCACTTCTGCAGCACCCGTACTTCCCCCATTCACTGGTCAACCCAGAATTCAGGTGGAAACAGTTGATTTTACGCCACTTGATTTTTATTCACTGTTTTCACCGAAGATCTCTATAGATCTATTGTGGACCAAAGCAATTTATACGCTGGTCAACACATTGCCACTATTCCCCAGTCCTCCCTTGCCAGAGATTGGAGACCAATTACGGTCTTCGAATTTAAGATCTTTCTGGGCCTTTCCCTCAACATGGGCATAACTAAAAAGAGTGAGTTGTGGTCATATTGGTCCACTGACCCAATTCACCATATGCCCTTGTTCTCTGCCTCCATGACCAGGGCACGATACGAGCAGATTTTGTGTTTCATTCACTTCAATGACAATGAACTCTGTCATCCTCGTGGAGACCCTGAATATGATTGGCTCTACAAAATGTGGCCCCTCGTAAACCACTTCAACCAACGATTTGCAGACTTGTTTACTCCCCATCAAGTTGTCTGCATTGATGAGTCCCTGAATAAATTTTCTGGCCGCTTGTCATTCAAACAGTACCTTCCCAGCAAGCGTGCCAGATACGGGGTCAAGATGTATAAGCTCTGTGACAGGGCCACAGGCTATACATGTAGTTTTATGGTTTACAAGGGCAAAGATAGTCACGTAGAGCCGACAAACTGCCCTGACTACATAGGAAGCGCTGGCAAGATAGTGTGGGACTTGGTGTCACCCTTATTCAGAAAGGGGTACCATTTATATGTGGACAATTATTACACGAGCATGCTACTTTTTAGTCACCTTTTTGATCGTCAAATTGGAGCATGTGGCACCGTGCGATCTAATCGCCGGGGCTTTCCCCAGCGGCTTGTAGATTCCCGTCTTAGGCTGGGGGAGAGAGCCTGCTTGCGGTGTAATAATTTGCTCGCTATGAAGTGGAGGGACAATAAGAATGTTTTCGTTCTTACCTCCCTTCATGCAGACACGCCTTTCCAAATTACTACGGTGACTGGTGTTGTGGAGAAACCCCTCTGTGTCCACGAATACAACCAAAATATGGGAGGGGTGGACCTCAACGACCAGTTGTTGATGCCGTACCTAGTTGCTCGTAAGGCCAGACGCTGGTACAAAAAAGTGTCTGTATACTTATTTCAATTGGCTTTGCTGGACATTCATGTGCTATACAGAGCTTCAGGACGGACAGGATCCTTGCTTAAATTCCAGGAAGAGATCATCAGAGCCCTTCTGTATCCAGACGGTGCTCCACCTCACCTGCCCCAACCAGATGCAGTAAGCCGGCTGCATAGAAGGCATTTTCCTTATGTCCTCCCGAGTACCCCTACCCAACGAGCCCCCCAAAGAAAATGTCGTGTCCGCAGCAAGCGTGGATATAGGCGTGACACCCAGTATTATTGTCCCTCCTGTCCTGGCAATCCTAGTCTTTGCATTGGTGAATGTTTTGAGCGCTACCATACACTAGTTGAGTTTTAGCGTAGGGTACAGCATTGCACAGACTAGGACACACTTTCACAGGGTCTTCCAAGATTCCATCGCATTTTGAGAGACCCAAACCTGGAACCGTTACAGTTTTAAAAGTTACAGTTATAAAAAAAAATGTAAAAAAAAAAAATGTAAAAAAAAAAATACACAAAAAAAATATAAAATAAAAAAAACAAAAATAGTTGTCGTTTTATTGTTCTCTCTCTCTCTATTTTCTCTCTATTGTTCTGCTCTTTTTTTACTGTATTCTATTCTGCAATGTTTTATTGTTGTTATGTTTTATCATGTTTGCTTTTCAGGTATGTAATTTTTTTATAGTTTACTGTGTTTTAACCATTTTTTGTTTTCAGGTACGCCATTCAGCTGCAGCGCGGATTTATCTATCTTGACAGCAACAGCGTTTGCTCCCACGATACATAAAGCCGTGACTCCAGCGCTGTCGGAGGTGATTTTACCACCACAGTTACATACTTCAGCATTAGGGATGAGCTTCGAGTTCGAGTCGAACTCATGTTCTACTCGAACATTGGCTGTTCGCAAGTTCGCCGAACAGCAAACAATTTGGGGTGTTCGCGGCAAATTCGAATGCCGCGGAACACCCTTTAAAAGTCTATGGGAGAAATCAAAAGTGCTCATTTTAAAGGCTTATATGCAAGTTATTGTCATAAAAAGTGTTTGGGGACCTGGGTCCTGCCCCAGGGGACATGGATCAATGCAAAAAAAAGTTTTAAAAACGGACGTTTTTTCAGGAGCAGTGATTTTATTAATGCTTAAAGTCAAACAATAAAAGTGTAATATCCCTTTAAATTTCGTACCTGGGGGGTGTCTATAGTATGCCTGTAAAGGGGCGCATGTTTCCTGTGTTTAGAACAGTCTGACAGCAAAATGACATTTTGAAGAAAAAAACACATTTAAAACTACCCGCGGCTATTGCATTGCCGACAATACACATAGAAGTTCATTGATAAAAACGGCATGGGAATTCCCCACAGGGCAACCCCGAACCAAAATAAAAAAAAAAAAAAATGATGTGGGGGTCCCCCTAAATTCCATACAAGGCCCTTCAGGTCTGGTATGGATATTAAGGGGAACCCCAGCCAAAATTTTAAAAAAAAATTGACGTGGGGTTCCCCCTAAATTCCATACCAGACCCTTCAGGTCTGGTATGGATTTTAAGGGGAACCCCGCGCCAAAAAAAAAAAAAAAAAAAAAGACGTGGAGTCCCCCCAAAAATCCATACCAGACCCTTATCCGAGCACGCAACCTGGCAGGCCGCAGAAAAAGAGGGGGGGACGAGAGTGCGGCCCCCCCCTCCTGAACCGTACCAGGCCACATGCCCTCAACATTGGGAGGGTGCTTTGGGGTAGCCCCCCAAAACACCTTGTCCCCATGTTGATGAAGACAAGGGCCTCATCCCCACAACCCTGGCCGGTGGTTGTGGGGGTCTGCGGGCGGGGGGCTTATCGGAATCTGGAAGCCCCCTTTAACAAGGGGACCCCCAGATCCCGGCCCCCCCCCCTGTGTGAAATGGTAAGGGGGTACTTACCCCTACCATTTCACTAAAAAACTGTCAAAAATGTTAAAAATGACAAGAGACAGTTTTTGAAAATTCCTTTATTTAAATACTTCTTCTTTCTTCTATCTTCCTTCATCTTCTGGTTCTTCTGGCCCTTCTGGTTCTTCCTCCGGCGTTCTCGTCCAGCATCTCCTCCGCGGCGTCTTCTATCTTCTTCTCCTCGGGCCGCTCCGCACCCATGGCATGAGGGGGGAGGCTCCCGCTCTTCTCTTCATCTTCTTCATCTTCTTCTTCATCTCTTCTTCCTTCTTCTCTTCTTCATTTCTTCTCCGGGCCGCTCCGCAGCCATGCTGGCATGGTGGGAGGCTCCCACTGTGTGACGGCGTCTCTTCGTCTGACGGTTCTTAAATAACGGGGGGCGGGGCCATCCGGTGACCCCGCCCCCTCTGACGCACGGTGACTTGACGGGACTTCCCTGTGACGGGGAATGCCACAGGGAAGTCCCGTCATGTCCCGTGCGTCAGAGGGGGGCCCCGCCCCCCGTTATTTAAGAACCGTCAGACGAAGAGACGGAGAAGGAAGAAGAAGGAAGAAGAGATGAAGAAGAGATGAAGAAGAAGAAGATGAAGAAGAAGATGAAGAAGAGAAGAAGATGAAGAGAAGAGCGGGAGCCTCCCCCCCCATGCCATGGGTGCGGAGCGGCCCGAGGAGAAGAAGATAGAAGATGCCGCGGAGGAGATGCTGGACGAGAACGCCGGAGGAAGAACCAAAAGAGCCAGAAGAACCAGAAGAAGATGAAGGAAGAAAGAAGAAGCATTTAAATAAAGGAATTGTCAAAAACTGTCTCTTGTCATTTTTAACATTTTTGACAGTTTTTTAGTGAAATGGTAGGGGTAAGTACCCCCTTACCATTTCACACAGGGGGGGGCCGGGATCTGGGGGTCCCCTTGTTAAAGGGGGCTTCCAGATTCCGATAAGCCCCCCGCCCGCAGACCCCCACAACCACCGGCCAGGGTTGTGGGGATGAGGCCCTTGTCTTCATCAACATGGGGACAAGGTGTTTTGGGGGGCTACCCCAAAGCACCCTCCCAGTGTTGAGGGCATGTGGCCTGGTACGGTTCAGGAGGGGGGGGCCGCACTCTCGTCCCCCCCTCTATTCCTGCGGCCTGCCAGGTTGCGTGCTCGGATAAGGGTCTGGTATGGATTTTTGGGGGGACCCCACGCCGTTTTTTTTTTGGTTTTTTTGGCGCGGGGTTCCCCTTAAAATCCATACCAGACCTGAAGGGTCTGGTATGGAATTTAGGGGGAACCCCACGTCAATTTTTTTTTTAAATTTTGGCTGGGGTTCCCCTTAATATCCATACCAGACCTGAAGGGCCTTGTATGGAATTTAGGGGGACTCCCACATCATTTTTTTTTTTAATTTTGGTTCGGGGTTGCCCTGTGGGGAATTCCCATGCCGTTTCTATCAATGAACTTCTATGTGTATTGTCGGCAATGCAATAGCCGCGGTAGTTTTAAATGTGTTTTTTCCTTCAAAATGTCATTTTGCTGTCAGACTGTTCTAAACACGGGAAACATGCGCCCCATAACAGGCATACTATAGACACCCCCCAGGTATGAAATTTAAAGGGATATTACACTTTTATTGTTTGACTTTAAGCATTATTAAAATCACTGCTCCTGAAAAAACGGCCGTTTTTAAAACTTTTTTTTGCATTGATTCATGTCCCCTGGGGCAGGACCCAGGTCCCCAAACACTTTAAATGACAATAACTTGCATATTAGCCTTTAAAATTAGCACTTTTGATTATTCATGTTCGTGTCCCATAGACTTTAACGGTGTTCGCGTGTTCGAACGAATTTTTTTCCTGTTCGCATGTTCTGGTGCGAACCGAACAGGGGGGTGTTCGGCTCATCCCTGTTCAGCATATATGCTGAAGCGTGGGGGCAGCAGTGGGCGGGGAAGTGATTTGCTCCTACCTTTTGCGGGAGGATGCCCCCATGCTTCGGCATATATAAACGGTGCATATATATGCCCATCATTAGAAGTGGGTGGATGAAGGGAGGTATTCTAATGGTGGGCATACCCATCGATAAATCTTTACTTTTCGTTCAGCCCATAGGCTGCATGAAAAAAAAGTTTACAATATATGCCCAACAAGGACCAGCACGGTATTGGTATGTTACTGGACTTTAAGTGGTTATACCAGTGCCTGCAGGTTTAGGTATCATCTTGGTATCATTCTTTTCAGCCAGCGGTCGGCTTTCATGTAAAAGCAATCCTAGCAGCTAATTAGCCTCTAGACTGCTTTTACAAGCAGTAGGAGGGAATGCCCCCCCTCCCACCGTCTTCCATGTTTTTCTCTGGCTCTCCTGTCCCAACAGAAAACCTGAGAATGCAGCCTTTGATTCGGCCAGCTGACCATAGAGCTGATCAGAGACCAGAATAGCTCCGATCATCACTATGGCCTAAGAAACCTGAAGCTACGATCATTTTATGACTTAGATTTCGCTGGATGTAAACAGCGCCATTGGGAAATTGGGAAAGCATTTTATTACACCGATCTTTGTGTGGTCAGATGCTTTGAGGGCTGATGAGAGATCTAGGGTCTAATAGACCCCAATTTTTTCAAAAAAGAGTACCTGTCACTACCTATTGCTACCATAGGGGATATTTACATTCCCTGAGATAACAATAAAAATGCTAAAAAAAAATGAAAGGAACAGTTTAAAAATAAGATAAAAATGCAAAAAAAAAAAAAAGAAAAAAAAAAAAAAAAAAGCACCCCTATCCCCCCCGCTCTCGCGCAAAAGCGAACACAAGCGTTGGTCTGGCGTCAAATGTAAACAGCAATTGCACAATGCATGTGAGGTAACACCACGAAGGTCAGATCGAGGGCAGTAATTGTAGCAGTAGTCCTATGTAAATCTAAAATGATAACCTGTAAAGGCTTTTAAAGGCTTTTAAAAATGTATTTAGTTTGTCACCACTGCACGTTTGTGTGCAATTTTAAAGCATGTTGTGTTTGGTATCCATGTACTCGGCCTAAGATCATCTTTTTTATTTCATCAAACATTTGGGAAATATAATGTGTTTTAGTGCATTAAAATTTAAAAAAGAGTGTTTTTTCCCAAAAAAATGCGTTTGAAAAATCGCTGCGCAAATACTGTGTGAAAAAAAAATGAAACACCCACCATTTTAATCTGTAGGGCCTTTGCTTTAAAAAAAATATATAATGTTTGGGGGTTCAAAGTAATTTTCTTGCAAAAAAAATAATTTTTTCATGTAAACAAAAAGTGTCAGAAAGGGCTTTGTCTTCAAGTGGTTAGAAGAGTGGGTGATGTGTGACATAAGCTTCTAAATGTTGTGCATAAAATGCCAGGACAGTTCAAACCCCCCCAAATGACCCCATTTTGGAAAGTAGACACCCAAAGCTATTTGCTGAGAGGCATGTCAAGTCCATAGAATATTTATTATGTGACACAAGTTGCGGGAAAAAGACAGCTTTTTTTTTGCTTCTCCTGAGTTCGGGGATACCACATGTGTGAGACTTTTTGGGAGCCTAGCTGCGTATGGGACCCCAAAAACCAAGCACCGCCTTCATGCTTTCTAAGGGTGTAAATTTTTGATTTCACTCTTCACTGCCTATCACAGTTTCGGAGGCCATGGAATGCCCAGATGGCACAAAACCCCCCCAAATGACCCCATTTTGGAAAGTAGACACCCCAAGCTATTTGCTGAGAAGTATGGCGAGTATTTTGAAGACCTCACTTTTTGTCACAAAGTTTTGAAAATTGAAAAAAGAAAAAAAAAAATTTTTTCTTGTCTTTCTTCATTTTCGAAAACAAATGAGAGCTGCAAAATACTCACCATGCCTCTCAGCAAATAGCTTGGGGTGTCTACTTTCCAAAATTGGGTCATTTGGGGGGGGGGGGGTTGTGCCATCTGGGCATTTTATGGCCTTCAAAACTGTGATAGGTAGTGAGGAGTGAAATCAAATATTTACGCCCTTAGAAATCCTAAAGGCAGTGCTGGGTTTTTGGGGCCCCGTACGCGGCTAGGCTCCCAAAAAGTCCCACACATGTGGTATCCCCGTACTCAGGAGAAGCAGCAGAATGTATTTTGGGGTGTAACTCCACATATGCCCATGGCATGTTTGAGCAATATATCATTTAGTGACAACTTTGTGCAAAAAAAGTTTGTCATTTTCCCGCAACTTATGTCAAAATATAAAATATTCCATGGACTCAACATGCCTCTCAGCAAATAGCTTGGGGTGTCTACTTTCCAAAATGGGGTCATTTGGGGGGGGGGTGTGCCATCTTGGCATTTTATGGCCTTCACAACTGTGATAGGTAGTGAGGAGTGAAATCAAAAATTTACGCCCTTCGAAATCCTGAAGGCGGTGCTTGGTTTTCGGGGCCCGGAATGCGGCTAGGCTCCCAAAAAGTCCCACACATGTGGTATCCCCATACTCAGGAGTAGGGATGAGCTTCGTGTTCGAGTCGAACCCATGTTCGACTCGAACATCGTCTGTTCGCCCATTCGCCGAATTGCGAACGATATGGGGCGTTCGCGCCAAATTCGTGTGGCGCGTCATGGCCCATAATTCACTGCGGCATCACAGTGCATTGCTGGCTGATGATTGGCCAAGCATGCACTATGACCCGCATGCTTGGCCAATCACAGCGCTGCCTGAACAGAGAGCCGTAATTGGCCAAAGCCAAGGAGGCTTTGGCCAATTATGGCTCAGGGCATTTAGTACATGCCCCACACTATATAAGGCCGCCTGCACGGCGGCCCTGTGTAGTGTGTGTTCCAGCGTTCATAGATAGAGAGAGAGAGAGACAGACAGTGCCATTTGATTTAAGTTAGATAGATTAGGCAGAACAGCCAGTCAGTGAGCTGCACTTACAGTGTATTGTGTATATATATGCATCCCAGGTGTTGCATATATATATATACACTGTATTCAGTTTAGCTAGATCCGTTCCTGTTATCTTCTTACTGACAGGCAGGCTTGTCTTGTTACAGTATGTACAGCTACCTGAAGAAAATTGCTGGTGTTCTTTTGATCCTATTAGTACCACAGTCAGGCAGCTAGACTATTTACAGTTAGTGCAGTGCATCTTGTTCACAGTGTTCAGCTAAAACTACAAGTTAGTGGAGTGCGTCCTGCTCACAGTGTTCAGCTAAAACTACAAGTTATAGGGGTGCGTCCTGCTCACAGTGTTCAGCTAAAACTACAAGTTAGTGCGGTGCGTCCTGCTCACAGTGTTCAGCTAAAACTACAAATTAGTGTGGTGCGTCCTGCTCACAGTGTTCAGCTAAAACTACAAGTTAGTGCAGTGCGTCCTGCTCACAGTGTTCAGCTAAAACTACAAGTTAGTGCGGTGCGTCCTTTTCACAGTGCTCATCTAAAACTACAGGTTAGTGCGGTGCGTCCTGCTCACAGTGTTCAGCTAAAACTACAAGTTAGTGGGGTGCGTTCTGCTCACAGTGTTCAGCTAAAACTACAAGTTAGTGCTGTGCATCCTGCTCACAGTGTTCAGCTAAAACTACAAGTTAGTGTGGTGCGTCCACCTCACAGTGTTCAGCTAAACCTACAGGTTAGTGTAGTGAGACCTCTGCACAGTGTTCATCTAAAGCTACAAGTTAGTGCAGTGCGTCCTGCTCACAGTGTTCAGCTAAAACTACAAGTTAGTGGAGTGCGTCCTGCTCATAGTGTTCAGCTAAAACTACAAGTTAGTGGGGTGCGTCCTGCTCACAGTGTTCAGCTAAAACTACAAGTTAGTGGGGTGCGTCCTGCTCACAGTGTTCAGCTAAAACTACAAGTTAGTGCTGTGTGTCCTGCTCACAGTGTTCAGCTAAAACTACAAGTTAGTGTGGTGCATCCACCTCACAGTGTTGAGCTAAACCTACAAGTTAGTGTAGTGAGACCTCTGCACAGTGTTCATCTAAAGCTACAAGTTAGTGCGGTGCATCCTGCTCACAGTGTTCATCTAAAACCACAAGTTAGTGGGGTGTGTCCTGCTCACAGTGTTCAGCTAAAACTACAAGTTAGTGGGGTGCATCCTGCTCACAGTGTTCAGCTAAAACTACAAGTTAGTGTGGTGCGTCCACCTCACAGTGTTCAGCTAAACCTACAGGTTAGTGTAGTGAGACCTCTGCACAGTGTTCATCTAAAACTACAAGTTAGTGGGGTGCGTCCTGCTCACAGCGTTCAGCTAAAACTACAAGTTAGTGGGGTGCATCCTGCTCACAGTGTTCAGCTAAACCTACAAGTTAGTGTGGTGCGTCCACCTCACAGTGTTCAGCTAAACCTACAGGTTAGTGTAGTGAGACCTCTGCACAGTGTTCATCTAAAGCTACAAGTTAGTGCAGTGCGTCCTGCTCACAGTGTTCAGCTAAAACTACAAGTTAGTGGAGTGCGTCCTGCTCACAGTGTTCAGCTAAAACTACAAGTTAGTGGGGTGCGTCCTGCTCACAGTGTTCAGCTAAAACTACAAGTTAGTGGGGTGCGTCCTGCTCACAGTGTTCAGCTAAAACTACAAGTTAGTGCTGTGCGTCCTGCTCACAGTGTTCAGCTAAAACTACAAGTTAGTGTGGTGTGTCCACCTCACAGTGTTCAGCTAAACCTACAAGTTAGTGTAGTGAGACCTCTGCACAGTGTTCATCTAAAGCTACAAGTTAGTGCGGTGTGTCCTGCTCACAGTGTTCATCTAAAACTACAAGTTAGTGGGGTGCGTCCTGCTCACAGTGTTCAGCTAAAACTACAAGTCAGTGGGGTGCGTCCTGCTCACAGTGTTCAGCTAAAACTACAAGTTAGTGGGGTGCATCCTGCTCACAGTGTTCAGCTAAAACTACAAGTTAGTGTGGTGCATCCATCTCACAGTGTTCAGCTAAACCTACAAGTTAGTGCTGTGCGTCCTGCTCACAGTGTTCAGCTAAACCTATAGGTTAGTGTAGTGAGACCTCTGCACAGTGTTCATCTAAAGCTACAAGTTAGTGCAGTGCGTCCTGCTCACAGTGTTCAGCTAAAACTACAAGTTAGTGGAGTGCGTCCTGCTCACAGTGTTCAGCTAAAACTACAAGTTAGTGGGGTGCGTCCTGCTCACAGTGTTCAGCTAAAACTACAAGTTAGTGCTGTGCGTCCTGCTCACAGTGTTCAGCTAAAACTACAAGTTAGTGTGGTGCGTCCACCTCACAGTGTTCAGCTAAACCTACAAGTTAGTGTAGTGAGACCTCTGCACAGTGTTCATCTAAAGCTCCAAGTTAGTGCGGTGCGTCCTGCTCACAGTGTTCATCTAAAACTACAAGTTAGTGGGGTGCGTCCTGCTCACAGTGTTCAGCTAAAACTACAAGTCAGTGGGGTGCGTCCTGCTCACAGTGTTCAGCTAAAACTACAAGTTAGTGGGGTGCATCCTGCTCACAGTGTTCAGCTAAAACTACAAGTTAGTGTGGTGCATCCACTTCACAGTGTTCAGCTAAACCTACAAGTTAGTGCAGTGCGTCCTGCTCACAGTGTTCAGCTAAAACTACAAGTTAGTGGAGTGCGTCCTGCTCACAGTGTTCAGCTAAAACTACAAGTTAGTGGGGTGCGTCCTGCTCACAGTGTTCAGCTAAAACTACAAGTTAGTGCTGTGCGTCCTGCTCACAGTGTTCAGCTAAAACTACAAGTTAGTGTGGTGCGTCCACCTCACAGTGTTCAGCTAAACCTACAAGTTAGTGTAGTGAGACCTCTGCACAGTGTTCATCTAAAGCTCCAAGTTAGTGCGGTGCGTCCTGCTCACAGTGTTCATCTAAAACTACAAGTTAGTGGGGTGCGTCCTGCTCACAGTGTTCAGCTAAAACTACAAGTCAGTGGGGTGCGTCCTGCTCACAGTGTTCAGCTAAAACTACAAGTTAGTGTGGTGCATCCACCTCACAGTGTTCAGCTAAACCTACAAGTTAGTGCTGTGCGTCCTGCTCACAGTGTTCAGCTAAAACTACAAGTTAGTGTGGTGTGTCCACCTCACAGTGTTCAGCTAAACCTACAAGTTAGTGTAGTGAGACCTCTGCACAGTGTTCATCTAAAGCTACAAGTTAGTGCGGTGCGTCCTGCTCACAGTGTTCATCTAAAACTACAAGTTAGTGGGGTGCGTCCTGCTCACAGTGTTCAGCTAAAACTACAAGTTAGTGGGGTGCGTCCTGCTCACAGTGTTCAGCTAAAACTACAAGTCAGTGGGGTGCGTCCTGCTCACAGTGTTTAGCTAAAACTACAAGTTAGTGGGGTGCATCCTGCTCACAGTGTTCAGCTAAAACTACAAGTTAGTGTGGTGCATCCACCTCACAGTGTTCAGCTAAACCTACAAGTTAGTGCTGTGCATCCTGCTCACAGTGTTCAGCTAAAACTACAAGTTAGTGTGTGTCAGAGGAATAACAGAAACTTTGTTTGCCAGTACCGGCATTTCCCTGTACGCCTGCGTGGCAGAATGGCTAATAGGAGTATGCGGGTATGCGATTCAGCAGACCGCGTCACGGCGCACATAGACGTGCAAGTCAGCGGACGGCGAAACGGCGTAAGCACGTACGCACGTACGCATCTTAGCTGCACACGTGGGTTCCCCTATTAGCCCTATAAAAGGCAGCCCAGCTCTCTGGCTTATTGCTGGTTTGTCATTTCAGCTTCTGTGTTCCTGTTCCTTGTTCTACTATTGACTCCTGCCTGTTGTGACCCGGATTTCCTTGACCATCCTTGAACTTCTCCTGCACCTTGACCTCGGCTTGCTTAACGGATTCCTCTTCAGTCTGCTCCAGTGTTTGATCCCCAGCTTCTCTTTAAAGACTTCGCTACTGCCTGCTCCAGTGTTTGACCCCCGGCCTGTCTTGGACTCTCCTATTGATTGATTCCTGTGTATGACCTTGGCTTGTTTAAACGGACTTTCTTCCTACCGGCTTGCTGTGTTTGACCCCCTGGCTTCTCTACATACTTGTTCCAGTTATCTACTTCAGGTCCAAGGTGTTGGAGCCCCAGTCTGATTCCTCTGCTGATCACCGTCCGGGTGTACCCTGCACGGACTACTACCAGACAGAAGTTCAACACGCAGGCTCCTACTAGTGCCTGGCGACCCGTGCCTCTCTGTGCCTGATACCCTCTGTGCCACCTCCAGGGGTATAGCGCACTCAGCTGCAAGGGGAGCCGCTCTCAGCATCTCGGCCCCGGTGAGTACCCTGACAGTACAAACCAGCCATGTCAGAGGCCGACAGAGCTGGTTCTCCCCTTGAGGCACTCTGCCAGCAGGTGACAGCTCTTACTCAGGCTGTCCAAAGACTCCAAGATGGCTACTTCCAAATTGAGGGCCGTCTCCAGCACCTGATGTCTGCTCCAGCTCCTTCAGATGCAGCCTCAGCCAGCGGGGTGGCCTCTCCCCAAGGTCAAGTCACCCCAGCATCTTCAGTTGTAACGACTCTCCCTGAACCCAGAGTCCCCACTCCGGAACGTTTTTCTGGAAACCGGAAGAAATTTAGAGCTTTCAAAAATGCTTGCATACTGTATCTAGCTCTTCAACCCAGGACTTTCCATGCAGAATCCATAAAAGTGGGATTCGTTATCTCACTACTATCTGAAGAACCACAATCTTGGGCTCATAATCTTCTTGAACAGAAGAGTCCTTTATTAGACTCAGTTGAAGCTTTCTTTGCCGCTATGGCTCAGTTATATGATGACCCGCAACGCACAGCTACTGCTGAATCCATTCTGCACACCCTTACCCAAGGAAAAAGACCAGTAGAGGATTACACCGTGGAATTTCGTAAATGGTCTGGAGACACCACCTGGAATGAGGCCGCCCTTAAATACCAGTACCGTCAGGGCCTCTCCGAAACACTTAAAGACGAATTGGCACGAGTGGATACCCCTGACTCTTTGGAAGATCTGATCCAACTTGCCACTAAGCTCGACAGACGCCTGCGGGAGCGTCGCTCTGAACGCTTCCAGTCTTCCCGGCCTACCTGGATGTTACCCCGGGTTCCTCCAGTTCCTGTGCCTATCGCGGGTCCCTCAGCTTCTGCTGACAGTGAGCCCATGCAACTGGGACTGGTCCGGTCCCCACTCACTCCTGATGAGAGACTGCGACGGCGTCAAGCCAATCTTTGCCTCTACTGCGGAGAAGCTGGCCATTTCCTTCGTAACTGCCCTGTGAGACCCAGTAAGTACCGCTTACGGCATGCTATGAACTTTCAAGTTGCTGACTCAACCCAGTCTCACCTTATCCTACCGGTCTCATTACAGGTGGCGGAAGAGGGAATTCGACTGCTGGCTATCGTTGACTCCGGAGCATGCAGCTGTTTCCTGGATGCATCTCTTGCCCAAAGTCTGCACATCCCTCTTCAAGATAAAAAACAGCTCCTTCAGATTTACCTGGCAGACGGGTCTCTACCCAACTCAGGACCCATCACTCAAGAAACCAAGCCCATTCTTGTCTCTACAGACTCTGGTCATCAGGAATTTCTTTGCTTCAACATCATCAACTCACCCATGTTTCCCATTATCTTGGGGTTCCCGTGGCTAATGGCACACGATCCTCAGATCCTTTGGAGTAAAAAAGAAATTCACTTCTCTTCAGCATACTGTTACCAGCATTGTTTTGTGCCAACCTCCAATAAGACTGTCCCCTGTTTGACTGTACAACCAGTGCCAGATACGTTTACACATGTCCCTGCAGCATATCACGAATTCCTGGACGTTTTTGATAAAAAGAAGGCCGATAGTTTACCACCTCATCGGCATTATGATTGCCCCATCGATCTGTTGCCCGGCTCCGAGATTCCGTTTGGCCGAATTTTTCCCTTGTCGGAGACCGAGTTGGAAGCTCTCCGCCTCTACATTGATGAAAACCTTGAAAAAGGATTTATTCGTCCTTCTTCCTCCCCAGCAGGGGCTGGTATCTTTTTTGTCGAGAAAAAGGATGGATCTCTCAGACCATGCATAGACTATAGAGAACTTAATAAAATCACCATCAAAAATCAATACCCACTTCCCCTCATTCCTGAACTGTTCCAGCGGTTTCGATCTGCCCAAATATTTACCAAATTGGATTTACGAGGGGCATACAATCTTGTTCGGATACGTGCTGGGGACGAATGGAAGACAGCCTTCAGGTCCAGATTCGGTCACTTTGAGTATCTGGTGATGCCGTTTGGGCTCTGTAATGCCCCAGCTACATTCCAGCATCTAGTCAATGATATTTTCCGGAAATTCCTAGATAACTTTGTTATTGTCTATCTTGACGATATTTTGATTTTCTCTACCACTTTAGAATTACATCGAGACCATGTGAAGAAAGTCCTCTCAGTTCTCAGAAAACACGGCCTGTTCCTAAAAGGAGAGAAGTGTGAATTTGAAAAGACTACCATCCAGTTCCTTGGCTTCATCATCACTACTGAAGGGGTAGCCATGGATCCACAAAAAGTTAAAGCCATCCAGGAGTGGCTGGCCCCCTCAGACAAAAAAGGAGTCCAGCGATTTATCGGCTTTGCCAATTTTTATTGCAGGTTTATTAGGGGGTTCTCCTCAATTATCTAAAGCTACAAGTTAGTGCAGTGGGTCCTGCTCACAGTGTTCAGCTAAAACTACAAGTTAGTGGGGTGCGTCCTGCTCACAGTGTTCAGCTAAAACTACAAGTTAGTGCGGTGCGTCCTGCTCACAGTGTTCAGCGAAAACTACAAGTTAGTGCTGTGCATCCTGCTCACAGTGTTCAGCTAAAACTACAAGTTAGTGTGGTGCGTCCACCTCACAGTGTTCAGCTAAACCTACAAGTTAGTGTAGTGAGACCTCTGCACAGTGTTCATCTAAAGCTACAAGTTAGTGCAGTGCGTCCTGCTCACAGTGTTAAGCTAAAACTACAAGTTAGTGGGGTGCGTCCCGATCACAGTGTTCAGCTAAAACTACAAGTTAGTGGGGTGCGTCCTGCTCACAGTGTTCAGCTAAAACTACAAGTTAGTGCGGTGCGTCCACCTCACAGTGTTCAGCTAAACCTACAAGTTATTTTTTTGCGAGCTCTGCACAGTGTTCAGCTAAAGCTACCTGTAGAAGGTTGGTGGTGTTCTCATACTACAGGCAGGAAGTTGATTTTTCTAGCTGCAGTATCAGTATATGTATATATATATATATATATATATATATATATATATATATCCCAGCTTAGTGCAGCTACAGGCCATTAGTATATCTGGAAGGCCAAGAAGGAGAGGCAGACAGTCACAAGCCAATAAGAGAGGGCAAGCAGTCTCTGTGTCTAGTGCTGGTCGTGGAGACGGTGCATGCTCATCAGCACGTGGCCGTGGGACACGCTTGGCCTTTTTTTTGGCAGCTGGCCGAGTTGAGCCGCAACATGCGGAAGACTTGGTCGAGTGGATGACCAAGCCATCCTCATCCTCCTCATCCTCTCTCACCCATGCCCAGGGTACCTTTTCTGGCAAGCAGCGGCCTCTTCCTTCGGCTCAATGTCATCAGTGACTCCTTCCCTAGCCCCACCATGTCCTCCTGAGGAGTCCCTCGAACTGTTTGACCACAGTGTTGGGTACATGCTCCAGGAGGATGCCCAGCGTTTGGTAGGCTCTGATGATGATACTGAGCTTGATGAAGGCAGTAACATGAGCACGGACAGAGGGGGTGCCCAAGAAGGACAGCAATCTGGCAGTCATGCTCCCCCTGCTGCAGCATACTGCCAAGTTTGCTCCAGTGATGAGGAGGGAGGGGATTATGAGGTCACTGACTCAACGTGGGTGCCTAATAGGAGAGAGGAGGAGGAGGAGAAGGAGGAGGCGGCACATCACCAACGAGGCAGGATGACCTCCAGGGGCCAGCCTAAGGGCAGCACATTGACTGCATCACACCCAAAAGCTCCGCATGTGCAGGGCGCTGCAGTCTCTGCGCATTATTCAAAAAGTTCTTTGGTGTGGGACTTTTTTGAGACGAGTGCATCAGATCGCACCGCTGCTATTTGCAACATATGTTTCAAGCGTATCTCGTGTGGCCAAAACATCTCCCGCTTGGGTATCAAATGCTTGACCAGACATATGTTGACCTGCCATGCAGTTCGCTGGCAAGCGTATCTAAAAGACCCACACCAAAGAACAAAGAGGACCTCTCCTTGCTCCTCATCAGCTGAGATCTCCAACCCCACTATACCTTCAGTCCTCTCTGAGACCTGCACTGAGAGGAATGAAGGTGTAGAATTAGGTGTGTCACAGCCAAGTACTTGTGGGCAATCTGCTTTTGGTACACCGATGTCAGATTGTACCAGGCAAATTTCCCTGCCCCAGCTGCTGCACCGCCGAAAGAAGTTTGCTCCCAGCCATCCACATGCCCAGCGGTTGAATGCTAGCTTGGCAAAATTGCTAGCACTTCAGCTGCTGCCTTTTCAGTTGGTAGACTCTGCCCCCTTCCGTGAGTTTGTGGAATGTGCGGTTCCTCAGTGGCAGGTACCCAAACGCCACTTTTTCTCACGGAAGGCGATTCCGGCTCTCTACCGGCATGTGGAAAGCAATGTCCATGCCTCGCTGGACAGGGCGGTCAGCGGTAAGGTGCATATTACCGCTGATTCATGGTCCAGCAGGCATGGACAGGGACGGTACCTAAGTTTCACCGCGCATTGGGTGACTCTGCTGGCAGCTGAGAAGGATGCAGGACAAGGTGCAGTAGTGTTGGAGGTTGTTCCGCCACCACGCCTCCAAAATGCTAATGATTGTGACACACCTCTCTCCTCCACCCCCTCCTCTTCTTCTTCCTCCAAGGCCTCTTCCTGTGCTTTGTCCTTGGAACCAGCGGTGCTCCATAGCCGTTCAAGGGGCTACGCAAGTACGAAGGCCAAAGGATGCCATGCGGTGCTTGAGCTGGTGGACAACGTGTTGCTGAGGCTTCGGTCAGTCAAAGAAGGAGCGGTGGAGAAGGTGGCCGTCTGACCGATGCGTTCAGACAATTTTTTGGTCCGCATCCCCAAGGTATGTTCGGTTCCAGCAACCATCGCCAGCGTCTGTTTTACATGGTGCAGGAATACCTAGGGGCAAGATCTGACTTGGACACCTTTCCCACCAAAAATCCTCTGGGTTACTGGGTCTTGAGGATGGATCACTGGCCAGAGCTTGCACAGTATGCAATTGAGCTACTGGCCTGTGCTGCATCCAGCGTTCTTTCGGAACGCACATTCAGTGCTGCTGGAGGCTTTGTAACTGATCACAGGGTGCGTCTGTCCACCAACTCGGTCGATCGACTGACCTTCATAAAAATGAATCAGTCTTGGATCACCACCAGCTACCAAGCACCT
Organism: Lithobates clamitans; assembly: GCA_037952925.1. Lineage (NCBI taxonomy): Eukaryota > Metazoa > Chordata > Amphibia > Anura > Ranidae > Lithobates > Lithobates clamitans. Next base: position 13,726,766 of record JBBGZY010000008.1, on the reverse strand, counting down.
GATGCTGATGTAACCGAATATTTTTTTTTGAAATCTCAGATCCCTTCAAAGACTGCCTATGCTGATGCTGAGTGACTATCCCTGAGTAATTATCCTCTTCCTCCTCAATCATCACACTGATAGCTTGTAAGAACATTTTTGGTTCTGGGCGCCACCACCAGTGCCTAAGGCCCAATTTTTCAGCCCCTGTTTAACAGGGGCGTGTAATTACAATTTTTGATGCAATACTTTGCAGCAGGGCTCATTTCTGCATTCCAACTAGAGTATCTGTGAGGGGTTGCAGTGTTGTGGCACCAGCACCAGTGCCTAAGGCCCAATTTTTCAGCCCCTGTTTAACAGGGGCGTGTAATTACAATTTTTGATGCAATACTTTGCAGCAGGGCTCGTTCCTGCGTTCCAACTAGAGTGTCTGTGAGGGGTTGCAGTGTTGTGGCACCATCACCAGTGCCTAAGGCCTCATTTTTCAGCCCCTGTTCAACAGGGGCATGTAATTACAATTCTTGATCTAATATTTCACAGCAGGGCCCATTTCTGCATCCACCAAGAGCGAGTGAGGACTTACAGTCTTGTGGCACCAGCACCACCACCACCACCACCAAAGGCCCAATTTTTCTGCCCTTGTTCTACAGGGGCATGTAATTACAATTCTTAAACTAATATTTCACAGCAGGACCCATTTATGCACCCACCAAGAGCGAGTGAGGACTTACAGTGTTGTGGCAATATATCACTTAGTGACAAATGTTTTTATTTTTATTTTTTTATCATTATTCAATCACTTGGGACAAAAAAATTGAATATTCAATGGGCTTAACATGCCTCTCAGCAATTTCCTTGGGGTGTCTTTTTTCCAAAATGGGGTCATTTGGGGGGGTTTTGTACTGCCCTGCCATTTTAGCACCTCAAGAAATGAGATAGGCAGTCATAAACTAAAAGCTGTGTAAATTCCAGAAAATGTACCTTAGTTTGTATACGCTATAACTTTTGCGCAAACCAATAAATATACGCGTATTGACATTTTTTTTACCAAGGACATGTGGCCGAATACATTTTGGCCTAAATGTATGACTAAAATTGAGTTTATTGGATTTTTTTTATAACAAAAATTTGAAAATATCATTTTTTTTCAAAATTTTTGGTCTTTTTACGTTTATAGCGCAAAAAATAAAAGAGAGAAAGCTCTGTTTGTGGGAAGAAAAGGACGCAAATTTTGTTTGGGTACAGAATTCCATGACCGCGCAATTAGCAGTTAAAACGACGCAGTGCCAAATTGTAAAAAGTGCTCTGGTCAAGAAGGGGGTAAATCCTTCCGAGGCTGAAGTGGTTAAGAGGCATGGGGAGTCTTTTGAAGACTTAATTGTGTTGCTACAAGCTTTTGGAAAATGTAGAAAGAAAATGAATTTTTTTTTTTACACAAAGTTGTCAATTTAATAAGATATTTTTCACACACAGCATGGGCATACTTAGAATTACACCCAAAACAAACTCAATTACGTCTCCTGAGTATGGTGATACCACATGTGTGAAACTTTCTTACTGTTTGGGCTGATTATATTCTGGACATTGCATCTTGTGTATCACAGAAATCAATCAATTGCATCAAAAAACATTGTACTGTAATGTATAAAAAAGTAAAAACTTGCGCTCGGTGAGTGAAAAAAATCTAAAAATAAGTGAAAAAATATGTGAAAAGAAAAATATATGTGAACAACAGCAGCACTCACAATATTGTACACAGCATTAAACCAAAATAAAAATAAAAATGTGTTGCACTGTTATATCCTTATGCATAAATCACTATGAATGACTTATTAAGTGACAACATTAGTAATGAAATACAAATTAATATAACAAATTATTAGTAAGTGTCCATAGAGTCCATAGAAGGTGATTCACAATCAAGTGCAGATGTCCTCCAGTTCCTAATTGGTGTAACACCCAGTGCTCCCTATAGGAAATAGGGGCAAATATATCCTCTTACCAGATTCTGAGATCTCTCAAGGTCTGTACTTGCATCAGTAAGCTTAAAGTATAAGTAAACTCCTATCGTTTTCAGTCAGGAAGCTGCCATCTTTGCCTCTGTTCAATCTACAATTACCATGATGCTGCACATGTGATCAGTTATGACACCAGCCATTGGATGGTTTGATAGATTGGTTGAGAGCACAACCAATGGGAGTGTTACAGGTTTCTCAGCCGCCTTGGGGATATCACTGATGGAAATCACCATGGCTATAAATCCTTGGAGAACCTCAGATCCGCCATTCGATATATCAATGAGAAGAGAACAAAACTCATTGCACAGTGTCCAAAGTTGGAGGGTTAATAAAGGAGGATTAATAAAAACTATTTACAAGAGCAATGTTAAAACAGGCAACAAAATGGAGATGCGGTTCCACCTAATGCATTTTGCATCTCCCCGGCAGCATCATCAGAGGTTACTCTGCCTTGGGATTAAAAAAATCATAAAACTAGCAAAAACACATTCAGGAAATTGCAGGATCACCTACCGAATACCGGAATGCTGATATTCTACCTTTCTTTGAAAAGTGATTCACCACTGATTTCTTTTCAGTGGGAGATAGAGACTGCTGTCTATGTAAAACCGGTTTAACTGTCTGTGTTGCTCATATCAGTCTGTAAGCATTTTCTTTACATGCTTCTTGGTCAAATTTAACCACTTCCCGCCCAGCCTATAGCAGAATGATGGCTGGGCAGTGGCTCAGTTATCCTGACTGGGCATCATATGACGTCCTTCAGGATAACAGCCACCACGTGCTTGTGGGGGCATGCATCACATCGATCAGTGGTGCGGTGTGTCAGTCTGACACACTGTTACACCGATCTCGGTAAAGAGCCTCCAATGGAGGCTCTTTACCACATGATCAGCCATGTCCAAACACGGCTGATCACAATGTAAACAGGAAGAGCCGTTGATCGGCATTTCCCTCGGATGCCCACAGTGGACCACCAGGGAAGCTGTCAGGACCATCAGGGAAGCACATAACATGTGGATTGCGAGGTACATCCCCCATGGCCATCCACATGTGCCAACATATGCCCAATCTATGCCAATCAGTGCCCACAAATGGGCACTGACTGGCACCATTATGAAAACAAAAAAATTCAGTGATGCCCAGCAATGCCACCCATCAGCGTCATTAGTGCCACCCATCAGTGTCATCAAGGCCACCTATCAGTGCCCATCAGTGCCCACCTATCAGTGCCCATCCATGCCACCTATCAGTGCCACCCATAAGTACCAACAGTGCCACCCATAAGTACCCATCAGTGCCGCGTATGAGTGCCCATCAGTGCCGCCTATGAGTGCCCATCTGTGCCACCTATGAGTGCCCATCAGTGCCACATACCAGTGCCACCTATCAGTGCCACCTATCAGTGGCCATCAGTGCAGCCTATCAGTGCCACCTCATCAGTGCCCATCAGTGCCACCTCATCAGTGCCACCTCTTTGGTGCCACCTCATTGGTGCCCATAAGTGCCGCCTTATCAGTGCCCATCAGTGCAGCCATATCATTGCCCATCATTGAAGAAGAAAATGTACTTATTTACAAAAATTTTAACAGAAACAAAGAAAAACTTTTTTCAAAATTTCCGGTCTTTTTTTATTTGTTGCACAAAAAATAAAAATTGCAGAGGTGATCAAATACCACCGAAAGAAAGCTCTATTTGTGGGAACAAAATGATCAAAAAATTTGTTTGGGTACAGTGTAGCATGACCGCGCAATTGTCATTCAAATTGCGACAGTGCTAAAAGCTGAAAATTGGCTTGGGCAGGAAGGTGTATACCGTATAAGTCAAAATTTTCAGCCCATTTTTTGGGCTAAAAAAAGCCACTTTGAATTATACTTGAGTCATTTAACTAAAAATCCAAGTAATAGAGGAGAAAAGGGGGCGGGGTCATGCCACTGGGTTCGCCAACGCCATCACTAGTTTGCTGGGACCGTGGGTTTCCCCAGCAACCAGTGATGCTGCGTGCGTGCGCCCGCCCCCTTCTCCTCACCGCTGATGAAGACGAGCTCACACACACTGGCCGTGAGTAGGGGCGTGACGTCCCGTGCGCGCCCCACCCCCCTGCTACTCGCGGTTCCCGGGTCCCGGCTTAGGCTCGTGCAGCTTCCGCAATCTGCCCCTCCTGCATTCAAGGTATGTAGGGGCACATTTTGTTGTGCCCATCAGAGTGCCCCTAATATAAAATGTGCCCATCAGAGTGTCCCTTAATATAAAATGTGTCCATGGGCAAATTTTATGTTAAGGGACACGCTGTTGGAAATTTACCGGTAGCTGCTGCATTTCCCACCCTAGTCTTATACTCGAGTCAATACGTTTTCCCATTTTTTTGTGGTAAATTAGGGCCTCGACTTATACTCGGAATGACTTATACTAGAGTATATACGGTAAATGCCTGGTATTGAAGTGGTTAAAGACTGAAGATATACGCTGGTTGTTTACTTAAGCAAAATTTTTCCTTTATTGGACATGTTTAGTTGTGGGATTTCCAGCTTTTTTTGAACTACAGAAGCTTTGATCTATTTAACCAGTTAAAGACCAGCCACTGCAGTTTTACTGTGGCAGGTTGGCTCTCCTGGGCGAATTCCCGTAACTGTATGTCGGTCGCTTTAAGACCACTAGGGGGGGTGCACGCACCCACGTTGTGACGCCGGAGCCGATGTGCTTAGCCAGTTGCTGCGATGTCTGCCAGCCACCCGCGATTGCTCCTGAGAGAGACAGAATGGGGATCTGTCAATGTAAACAGACAGATCTCCGTTCTGTCAAGGGAGGAGAGACAGATCTTCTGTCCATAGTGATTAGGAACAGCAATCTTTCTCCTCCCCCAGTCACTACACTGCCCCCACAGTTAGAAACACCTCCCTAAGGAACACTTAACCCCTTTATCGCCCCTACTGTTAACCCTTTCCCTGCCAGGGACATTTATACAGTAATCAATGGCTATTTTTAGCTCTGATCGCTGTATAAATGTCAGTGGTCTCAAAAAAAGTGTCCGATCTGTCCGCCGCAATGTCGCAGTCCCGCTAAAAATTGCTGATCACCGCCATTACTAGTAACAAAAAAATTAATAATAAAAATGCCATAAATCTATTCCCTATTTTGTAGATGCTATAACTTTTGCGCAAACCAATCAATATACGCTTATTGCGATTTTTTTACAAAAATATGTAGAAGAATACATATCGACTTAAACTCAATATTTGTGAGGTGAAAATGAATTAAAGAACATTGCCTACATCCTCACATATCTGTTCATCAATGGGAAAAGTATCTGTGTTGTACCATACTTCCTATTTAGCGTCACTTAGAGCCTGTATTTGCCTAACACATCCAAATTGTCACTTTCCACAATATTTAGATTCATTCCTGATTTAGAATGCAGGAATGTGTATTTTTAAGTGCTTTTTGCTTTAAAATTATGGATTTTTTTATGTGGAAAGTGCTGAACCTGTGTTTTGTACAGGTTTTGTACAAGTTCAACACTTCTATAGTTAATGTGTGATAATTTTTTCTATTATAAAAAGAAAAGGTTTGCCTTTCATCCTCCAGAGTAAATCAGCCCAACACTGGAGGCAAGCTGGCTACTATGCACATAGGGAATGACAAGCATGCAGCCCACCCACTATTTGGATAAAAGCCCACATGCCTTTCAGCATTGGAGGAGGGGACACCTTAAGTGGGATTCCCCTCTATCAAAGCACGAGGGTCTTTGACCCCACCCAGTGACTAGGAGGGTGTGCTAGCAAGGAATGAACTTGTTTACCATTTCATATGGGGAGTTCACTGTGAACCAGCCCATTATGTGTGCAAAATATTTACCCTGTAGTGACAAATAATATATAAAAAGACTTTAATAAAATACTTGCAAACTGTGTGTGGTGTGTTTTTTTTCTCTTTGTTTTCCTTGTCAAAAGAAGTTTATTGAGTATACAATGTTATAAAGATACATAAAGTAAATTTACAAGGATCTATAAAGTAAGCTCATTGTTTTACAGTATGGTTTATATAGGTAAATATCATGAAATTTCAAATATTAAACATTAGGTTCACGTAAACCTAAATTAAAGATATATATAATTTCCTTAGTTACTTTTGTAGGTATTTAAATGATTTATACCTACTATACATATTGTTTACAAGTAGAGTGTATATAGGTCAAATAAATTCTGATAATGAGCTTTAATCGTAAGGTGGAGAAAAGGAAAGAGAAAGAAGAAAAAGGGTTGAAAGGTAGAGGTGTGGTCCACAAGGTTGTCCCGCTCGTCAGTTTATTATTCTTTTTAGTTCTCTTTGAAGCCTTAGAATGGGTGTCTCTGTAAGTCATTTAATCTGTTACCATGGCAACAGGACAGAGTCATTGAAATTCGACAGGAACTGTTGTTTTATCCAAGGGTGCCAAAGTTTTTCAAATTTTGGAATTTGATTTTGATCGATGGCTACCATCTTAGCATGGGACATTGTATTATTCATTCTGTGAATTGTTTCTGCTAGTACCAATGTAGGAGATTTCCATGCCTTGGCCACTGTTTGTTTTGCAGCTGTTATTAGTTGGATCATAAGTTTGAATTGAGAGAGTGTTAACCATTCCGGTTTTAGATTAAGTAAAGTTAAATATGGATCTGGTTGTATTATTTTTTTAAATATTTTAGATGCAATCACAAAGACTTCCTTCCAGAAGGTTTGGATTACTGGGCATGTCCACCATATGTGTAAATATGTGCCTATTTCTGAGCATCCTCGAAAACAAAGAGCTGAGGTATTAGGTGAATATTTTGCCACTCTAGCGGGTACAAGGTACCAGCGAGTTAGGACTTTATAATTTGTCTCCAGTGCTAAGATGTTGGGTGAAGATGACTTAGATGTGAGCCATATGTTAGACCAGTCCGTGTCTTCTAAAGTTCGTCCCAGGTCCTCCTCCCACCTCTGAACGTAAGAGGGTCTATTAAAATTTGCTACTCCATATAATTGATTATAAAGTGATGAAATTGTACCTTTAGCAAATGGATCTTTTGTACAGATTGATTCAAAATTGGATAATTGGGATAATGGTGTATCCCCCTTTAGGAATGGTGTATAGAAATTTTTGATTTGGAGATATCTAAATATCTCAGCGTTTGGTAGATCATATTTTTCTCTAAGCGATGGGAATGAAAGGAATGATTTAGATGCTATGAAGTCATTTAGTGTCTGAATGCCTGATGTTGTCCAAGCTTTAAAAGAATTTGGGTAGATCCATGCCGGATAAAAGGCCGGATTTCTGATAAAAGAAAGGAGAGGATTGTGTGGAGATTGTAACTGATATTTGGTTTTTAGTTTATCCCAGAGAGATAAGAAGTGTTTAGTTATGGGATTATGAATTTTAAAGCGGTCTTTAGGATCAAGCCATAATAAATTTGATATTAATAGAGGGTCGTTTTCTGAAGCCTCTATAAATACCCATAATGGGATTTCCTGTTTTGCATGGTATTTGGACAGACTGGCCAAATGTGCTGCTCTGTAGTAGTTAGTAAAATGAGGGTATCCCAGGCCTCCTTTATTTTTGGGAAGATGTAGTGTGTGTATAGGTATACGTGGTTTAGAAGAGCCCCATATAAACAAAGTTGCTCTTTTTTGTACTATTCTCAAAAAATAGGAAGGAATTGGAATAGGGAGGACTCTGAATAGATAAAGCAATTTGGGTAGAATAGTCATTTTGATTGCATTAATCTTCCCTATCCAGGATAAAGGAAGTTGCGACCATTGTTTTATTAGATTTGTGATCTGTCTTAATACAGGAGGATAATTGGTTGAGAATAAGTCAGAATGAGATGCTGTTAAATGAATTCCAAGATATGGGATTGATTTTTCTGCCCATGTGAATGGGAGTGCAGCCCTAGCCGGGATCAATTCCATGTTTTTGAGTGAAATATTAAGCACTAGGCATTTCTTAGGATTAATCATAAGGCCGGATAGGGCTGCAAATCCATCAAGAGCTGGTATTAAGTTAGGACCAGAGACCTGTGGTGATGATAGAAAAAGTAATATATCGTCTGCAAATATACATAATTTGTGTGTAATACCTCCTACTTCAATGCCAGTTATAGTTTGGTTTGTTCTGATGTATTGGGCCATGGGTTCGAGTATAAGGGCAAATAATAAGGGAGATAATGGGCAACCCTGTCGGGTACTTCTTTCGATATTAAAGGCTTCAGATTTGTATCCAGCATATTTTATATAGGCTTTGGGTTTATTATATAATGCTTTGATCCATGTTAAAAAGTGGGGTCCAAAACCCCATTTTTGTAATGAATATTGCATATATTGCCAGGATACTGTGTCAAATGCCCTCTTAATATCGAGAGATAGAAAACATAAAGGGATTTTCCGTTTTTTAGCAATATGTGCCAATAACACTGCCCTGCGTATATTATCACCTGCCTGTCTATTTGGCATGAAGCCTACTTGATCTCTATGTATTAATTTTCCTATAATGCTATTGAGGCGTTTTGCTATTATTTTTGCTAATAATTTAATATCGAGGTTTAACAGAGAGATAGGCCGATAATTCACACAGGAAGTATCATCAGAAAGGGGTTTTGGGATCATACAAACAATTGCCATTAGTGTTTCTTGCCGAAAAGAATGTCCATCTAGAAGTTTGTTAAAAGTTTCAGTGAGAATGGGAGAGAGTATTTCTGAGAATGTTTTATAGTATAAAGCCGAGTAGCCGTCTGGGCCTGGTCTTTTGTTAAGTTTTAGGACTTTTATGGCGTTAGCAACTTCATCTATAGTTATAGGCTCATCCAAACTGCTTTTTTGATTCTGAGATAACTCAGGTAAGTTTATTTTTGAGAAAAAGGATTCAGCTTCTGTAGGATTAAATTCATTGTTTGTCTTGTATAAAGTTGCGAGATGTGAGTGAAATTTATGGACTATTTTAACTGGATTACAAGTGTAAACATTTTTTGATAATTTCAAACATATTGGTTTGAAAGATTTGTTAGTTGAATTTAATGCCCGAGCCAAATATGTACCTGGTTTGTTTGTATTCATGTAGAAATTGTGTTTGGAGCGTTTGAGGGATTTATCAACTGACTCAGTGAGAAATAGATCGTATTCCAATCTAGATTTTTCCAGATGAGATTTTGTACTCTGAGATGGATTATCTTGAAATGATATGTAGGCTGCATTAAAATTGAGTTCTATTTTTTTAGCTAGATTTTTGCGTTCCCATTTAAATAGTGCCATTTGTCTTTGTATTGTACCACGCAAGACAGGCTTATGAGCTTCCCACAGTGTTATTGGGGAGATGTCTGTTGTATTATTAATTGATATGTATTCCTTCAAAGCTTGTTCAATGGCCATCTGATGTAGTGGGTGTTTGAGCATTATGTCCGGTAAGTACCACGTTGGGTCATGCGCTTTTGGTATGGCTGAGGCTATAGTAGTGTATACTGCATTATGGTCAGACCACGGAATCGGAATTATATCTGATGCAATAATTTCTGGTATCATTCCTATTGTTAGAAAAATATGATCTATTCTGGTGAAGGTTTGATGAGGGTGCGAGAAATAAGTGAATTTCTTTTTCATTGGGTTACTTTCTCTCCATGAATCTACCAGATTGTATTTGGAAAGAAGTTGAGAAAAAGGTAATCTAGAGGTTATTTTGGATGGTGTAAAAGGTGATTTATCTAGAAATGGGAGGAGGACCTGGTTCGAATCCCCACACATTATCACTGTTCCTATTTTGTGTGTATTAATCACTTATTATAATATATGTGAGAGGAATGGTGTAGGTTGTTTGTTAGGAGCGTAGGAGGAAATCACCGTGATTGCTGTATCCATTATATAACCCATGAGTATCAGGTATCTACCTTCTGGGTCTTTAATTTCTGATGATAAGGTGAATGGTGTGGATCGGTGAAATGCAATTAGAGTTCCCCTTTGCTTGGTACAGGCAGAAGCCGTGTAAATTTGTTGATAAAAAGGAGAAATATATTTTGGAGTAGAATCTTTGGTGAAGTGTGTTTCTTGGAGGCATACTATGTGAGCCTTCTTGTTATGGAAAGTACGGAAGGCTTTGGTCCTTTTTTGAGGGACATTTATTCCCTGAACATTCAAGGAAAGTATATTCAGTGGTGCCATGGCAATAGATCAAATAGTTTTGACTTACTTTTTGTTATGCAGAGCTGACTGCGCAGATCAACCTGTGTGGACTGAAGAGATGAATAGATAGAAAAGAAACCAGTGAATTCTGGAGTAAAGAGTAAACAAAAAACATATGAGATTAAATGATACATTGTATAAATTATTTTTTGCAAGTAATCACAATTTACCCGTGAAAGAGAATAAATATCTCTCTCAGGGGAATAAGTGCCTTCGTCACACTCCCACATAATATGGTTGGGAGAATGAGGAGGGCTAATGGGGGTACACGGATCTTCCGCTTACAGGAGAGAAGTGCTATGTCAAAAGACATCAAAATGATGTTTCATTAATTGGAGTGCAGAATATAGTTTTTGTTGAAATTATTTATTCCAGGGTGGTTGTATATGGTTAGTCTTGCCCTAGGCTAAATAATTCAGTTAGAAAGGTACTGTTAATAACTTTGGTATTGATGAAGATAGTTTGAATTATTTTGGGATTTTAACCCTTTTAGAGTAAACAATTACATATTTTATTCATATGTAACTGTTTAGATATGTTAACTCATAAAATTGAGGTTGTATTGCTTCAGATTAGAATAAACAAAAACATAATTCTAGGAACTAGTTAGGTAATAATATATTTGTTTTAAGAAAAGAAAGAAAAAGCTTCCATTACTTCTGGATTATTGAACATATTTGTCCTAAAAAGTAATAAATCTATTGTTATTACCTGATACTATATAACTGAACAAGAATTTCCTTATTTCACTTATATATTCTAAGGCTATATGAATCAGAAGTAATAAGAAATATAACTGGAATGTAACATGATCCCACACAGTGTGTGACTATCAGAATGCAGTTACATTCAGTTATAAATATAGGTTTTTTAAAGAGAACCATCTCTTAGTATAATAAATGAAGAGATATTAGGAATTAGGATGTCAGTCCATTGAATCTTCTTGGTCCATGGATGATGTGGCATAACGGCCTTTTTTGTGAGAATGATGATTCCCATTTTGTTCTGAAATTTTCTGGGTGCTGCCTGAAGGTGAAGATGACGCCATTCTTCTGCGTGTGGGAGAGTTGCTGCTTGTGGGTTCTGTCAGATTTAATTTTAAAAGGGTTTGTTGTAGTTCATCTGCTGATCTGCTTCTGTAAATTGTACCTTGGTAGTTAAATCTGACTGAAAAGGGGAAGCCCCATTGATACATAATGTTGTGGCGTTGCAGTTCCATTAGTTGGGGTTTCATGGATCGTCTTTTAGTAATAGTAAGTTGGGATAGGTCAGCAAAAATTTGATAATTGTGTCCTTGAAAATTAAGTTCCTTTTTTTCTCTTGCAGCAATTAGTATTTGTTCTTTCGTTCTGTAATAATGAAATTTTGTGATTATATCACGTGGGGGTCCATCTTTCTTATTGGCTGTGAGGGCTCTGTGTACTCTGTCCAGTTCTAAACGTTCAATAGGGATATCTGGCTTTAGTTCTTGTAATAGAGCAATAATAGTAGATTGCAGGTCTGTCACAGTTTCAGGTATTCCCCTTATGTGCAAGTTTGAACGTCTGGCTCTATTTTCGTAATCTTCGAGCTTAGTTTGAAGTATTAAATTCTCTTTTTTTAATTGTTCCAATTCTGTTATATTTTCTTGGGTTGTAATTTCAATTTCATCCATTTTTATTTCTAAGGCTGCGGTGCGGTTTCCCAGCTCTCTTATTTCTTTGGTTAGGCTGTTTGTTATTTGGTCTGAGGTTTGTTTTAAAGCTTCATGAAGCATCTTTTCAAATTGTAATAATATTACTGGGGATACTGAGGAGGCTTGTGGAGAAGTTTGTGAGAGGATTTGTTCTGTATCTGACTCAAATGGAGAGTCTTTCTGTGACATTTTCTGTCTGTGAGAGCGCCCTGATGCTGTATCTTGTGAGGTGACTGGAGCTGCTTCAGCTGCAGTGAGTGCCTGTGAGCTCTTTGTGAGGTGATTTTTATTCCTGCCACGGTTTCCTCCCAAAGCCATATTTCCTGCCCAAACTTTCACAGTTTGTTCCCTGGGGCAAAAAGGTTCAAATGGATACCTTTTGAGCCTGCAGGCTCCGCTTTGTACTTCTCTTCTCTCCTCAGCGGTGTGGAGCTCTAACAATGCATGTCTGCTCTGCTAGGCTCCGCCTCCTGCCCCCTTTTCTCTATGTTTTCTACTTGCACCCACGGTGAACTGCTTAGGGTGGGGGTCAGCAACCCTTTTCCACTTTTATTTTCTTTATTTTTACACTGTCCCTTTGAAAAAAAAATTCTGATCACTTGTATTGCTGTCAGAAGGAATGTAAACACCCCTTGTGACAGTAAAAGGCAGTGAAAGGTACTCTTTGTGGAGGGATCTGGGGTCTTTAAGATCTCAAATCCCTTCTTTCCACTTAGAAACATTCAAAATGGTTTCAAAAGTTTGGATGTTTTGAATGCTGTAATTTTTTTAAAATTTGGCACCTTTAAAGGGTTTGTAACCCTAAATTATGCTTTGCTGCCAGCCCCCTATTTTAAGCTGCCACCCTGCACTGTATAAGTGGTTTGTTAGAATTGATGCCTCTAAATACCTTTTTGTGAAGTATCTTCAGGCCGTGACGTGACTGCTGTCCGCTCTAATACTCTGACCCAGGGCTATAGCAGGAGGAGCCAAGCTCTCCCTCTGATGTCAGTCAAAAGTCACATGACAACCGAGCTAGCCACTCAGTCCCTCCCACTGTAGCCCTGGATAGGAGTAGCAGAGCAGCCGGGAGTCACATGACCAGCCTGAAGATATAGCACAAAAGGGATTTAGAGGCTATGTTTCTAAAAAACACTTATACAGTGCAGGATGGCAGCTTAAAAGAGAGGGGCTGTCAGCATTTTTTTTAATTGTGTCATTTTACTACAGCAGCAGGGGGGGCAGAAACACAGACTCCTGAGCTGAAAGGCAGGGAGGGGAGGAGGTAAAGGATGGGGGAGAGCAGAGAAGAGAGACAGCTGATGACGGAGGCACGTAAACTGACCACAATGTCAGGGCTCAGAAGCCAGGATAAACCGTGGTCAGTTTACAGGAGGGAGGGAAGAAACTGGCAGAATCAGCCAAGTTTTTTACAGCTTCCAGAGGGGCAGGTTAGACAGCAAAAGCACTGTGCTGTTTAACCTGCTATAAGTAAACAGAATCTCTATTTTTTTTAGGGTAACAAATACATTAAGTCTTCTGTAAACTGGAAGTAATGTCCAGGTTACTAGATTTGAGACCCGATCAAAGCCAACTCTGGCTTCGTTCGGGTCTCTGGACAGCCGGTGGAAATGCCAGCTGGTTGCTCGGGCCTCCCAGTGGAACGGGAGAGCTCAGGCAAGCCGCGGAAGGTGGCAGGAGGAGGCTGTTCCGTCCCACTGCTTGGGATAACAGCCGAGTAGCTTCTTAGCTGCATTGGTTGTTATACAAAGAAAGCCAACTACCCGCTCTAAAAAATGGTACCGGGGTGATGCCTGCAGCTGCAGGCATCACCCCTGTACAACCCCTTCAAGCTGACGCCACATATTTACGTAGGTCAGCATAAAGGGGTTAAACTGTCCACGGGCAGGGTGTACGTGAATTTATCATTTAGTAGTGGTGGGTCAGGTGCAGCCTGTGGGCCATAGGTTGCTGACCCCTGGCTTAGGGTCTGACACAAAGCCTAAAACCAATTTAGTTTGCCAGGCAGAGGAAGACTACCTAATTGTCCCTCCCCCCAATCATGGGGCAGCACAGACCTATATTCAGCTGTATATGCATGTAAATTGATGTTGTCTAAATCAACGTTTCTCAACCTTTTTTAGGCACTCTTTAACCACTTCAGCCCCGGAAGAATTGGCTGCTCAATGACCGGGCCATTTTTTGTGATATGGCACTGCGTTGCTTTAACTGACAATTGCGTGGTCGTGCGATGCTGTACCCAAACAAAATTGACGTCCTTTTTTTCCCACAAATAGAGCTTTCTTTTGGTGATAATTGATCATCTCTGCAGTTTTTATTTATGGCGCTATAAACAAAAAAAAGCGACAATTTTGAAAAAACACAATATTTTGTACATTTTGCTATAATAAATAACCCCATTTTTTTTTAAAAAAAAGCTAATTTTTTCCTCAGTTTCGGCCAATATGTATTCTTCTACATATTTTTGGTAATAAAAATCACAAAAAGCATATATTGATTGGTTTGCGCAAAAGTTATAGCGTTTACAAAATAAGGGATAGACACTTTTGACACACTTTTGGGTCGATTGACAATTATACAGCGATCAGTGCTATAAAAATGCACTGATTACTGTATAATTGTCACTGGCAGGGAAAGGGTTAACATTAGGGGTGATCAAGGAGTTAACTGTGTTCCCTATGTGTGTTTTCTAACTGTGGGGGATGGGACTGACTATAGGAGATAAGAAATCGTGGATCCCAGCTCGTAGGAACTCACAATCTCTCTTTCCTCTCCTCAAAGAAATGGGATGTGTCTGTTCTGCCTCTCATGCCCGCGATCGCTCGTGGCCGGTGGTCATCGTGACCGCTGATCACGAGCATTGGCACCCTGGCTGTGCAGCACGCGCATGCCTGCTATCCCGCTTAAAGGGACCAATGTATATCTAAGACAGTTCGCGGGATCGTGCCGACCTGCCACGGTATAATGACGGCGGCTGGTTGGCAAGTGGTTAAAATCTCAAGGCACCCCATTTTAAAATGTAAAAAACATAACTAATAGTTTAATAACATCCACACATGTAAGGCACTCACCGTTAGAGGCTATTTATACTTCTAAAGAAAATACTCCTATGCACATTTATATTGAATAATGTTCCAGTATTTTTCTTGTCCCTCACTCAGCTAATGTGACCCCTAAGGGCAGGGGAGGGGCAAACAAGGGTGCTGTGTGGGTGCCCGATGTCCTTATCAACTGATGTCTTTGGTTGCAAGGACATTGGCAGCTACAAAGTTGTAATGGTGCACAATGAAAACCGGTGGCTTTGTGTAACTAAAAGGCAGGCTTGATCCACCTGCTGGCTTGTATACAAATTTGAGCAATTTTTAGGCATTTTGTCAAGGTACCCATGAAGAGACCTGAAGGCACCCCATGGTGCCTGGAAGCTTCCTGAAGATGTGTGTAACATGAAATGCATAGAGGCTGCATGTCCACTCTCCACTGACGTCATATCCGGTTTCGCTGGTTGCCTACCCTGCTGTTTTGGAACGAATGCCACGGATGAACACACAGCCGGCTTATCTATCCCAGCGCCATACATGTTGGTGCTAACTTATAGCACATTGCAATTTAAGTGCGCATTATCTTGAAGTTTGCTTGGATTCACTGTTGTTAAACACGTCTGCGCAATGATATTTACCCTTTTTTTCCACAGTCGTATATTTTTGTTGGGTCAATTTGAATTATTATTAATCAATGAAGGTTTAACATAAGTTAGTGCCATACCTTTCTTATTCATTAATGTACTGAATGGAGTGGTATATCCCCTCCTAAAGGGAGTCCCGGAGTGTAAGGAGTGAAGGGGATGAGTGCTGGGGTGGTTAACAGCGTGAACTTCACAATCATTCTTGCAGAAAGGAAAAGTTGTCCCCTTTAAGAAAAGGGGAGGGGCCAGAGCAGGGAGGCCCTCGGGTGCAGGAATAACAAGGAGGAAGGGGAGTGACGTCACTCATGAGCAGTGGAGCAGAAGATTAGACACACTCACCACTCTCCTCTGCTATCTCACAATACATGCTGTAATGGCGGCGATTGAGGCAATATTAGCACAGCTATGAGCGGTGGCAGCCACACAGGGGACAGACTGGCTGCAAGCACAGGTAGCAGCCATAAACAGTGAGGGGAGTGCGGCACCGCATGGGGGAGACAATAGACACCACGTGCTCAACGGTCATGGTCGCCGGAGCGCTTCAGCCCTGACACCTCCCCTTGTGGTTGTGGTCAGAGGTGAATGGAGCAGAATGGGAGCGAGAGTGAACCGGCACCCCCCAGCAACCAGCAACCCCAGGGACATGCGAGTGGGGACCTAAGAAGGACCCAGCACAGAGGCAGGAGCGCAGCACTGGGGGAGCCCAGCCCATCACATGGCTCTGCCCCCCTGCTCATCACAGATGCCAGGAACATGCGGCCAGAGCTGCGGGAAAAGGTCAGAGTAGCCAGTCGGCCCAGCGAGGGAGAGCCGTGCCTCGGGATGCCGGCCAGGCTGTGGGGGCGGTGACCAGAGGGAGGACTGCGAGGAGTGCTGTGACAGTGGTGAGCAAAGGCAGTGGGCAAACGATGGATGCCCAGGCCAAGAGAAAGAACAGTAGTCCATCAATGCGGGCAGCGAGTGGGTCTGGTGTGACAGGACGAAGAGAAGGACAGCAATGCAGACACCTGGCAACCAGAGCAGGTCCCTGTGGAGTGCAAATGGAAAAAGAAAAAATTGCGCTATTAATGGACAAAATGCTAAGCTGCGACTAAAAGCGCTATACGACACTAAACAAAATTAAAAAACAGGAAGCCGTGCTAGAAATTGTTAAATTATAAGAGAATGTGATATGTGCTCACAAATAGTGTAACAACAAACCACATTAAGTAGGTCTAAGAATAGACAGATCCACTCAGTAGAAGGAAGAAAATATATAAATTACTATACTGAATAGTGATATATAAAAACCTACGTGATACAACAAATACACTGTAATGTAAAGGAGGACATTACAATTGTAATAAAAAGGTGAAATAAATACAGAATGAAACAAATAATGAAAACTAAAAAATCAAATGATATATTCTATACCAAAACACGTGATTAAATGAAAAGAGTCCATATGTGATAGTGAAAAGACCATACCATGATAATTAGTCCATTAAAAATAGATGGTTCTTTAATGGTGATGTGCTGCAGGATTACCCAGAGAAAATGACAAGTGAAAAGATGCCTCCACCACGTAAAAACACTGCTGCTTACCAGAATTCGGTGGTTCCTTAATTATAGGGGACCACACAAGGCGGGTGGCTGTAACCCCAGCCCGGGACTTCTATGGCATAAACTGGGCACCTCAGCCTCAATGGAAATGGTCCGCAGATGGATTGGTTCGGGTAAGTGGTGAGTTCCCCATAAAACAATAAAAAGGCTTCACATAGCATAAAATTCTTAAATTTATTCAATGTTGAAAAAGACAAATGAACACTTACAGAAGAGTAGACAATCTTCTAACTTTCAATCTTTTTTATTGAATAAACAACAAATGATTTACAGAAGATATAACAGTATACACACTTCTATTGTGGTGTATGTATAACAAACAAGTCTTGTACATAGTGATTATCTTTGTAACCAGTCTGTGTAAGAAATAAGGATTTACTGTTTACATTCGGTGTACAGGCCTGTTGGCCGGCATGGTTCACGAGATCCTACACAATGGTCTCCCCGACCCCACCAGCCAACCCCCGTCTTACAAGTACCTCTTTTGATTTTTTGACCAATCAAATGTTTCAAGATCTTGTTGAAGTTTGTATATGATTTAAAGGAATTGTTTAGTTCCATAGTAGTATTATTAATAACTTTTGTGTAGTAACATATCAGGAAAGTAAAAAAAAAGATAAAATAAAAGTGAGGTGGAGAAGAGAAGAAAATAAAAGGAAAGTAAAGTTAAGTAGTCAGTCAGTTCATATAATGATACCTCATAATAATGCTTTATTATCATTTTGTTATTCCACTGATCTCCTGGCATTCCATTTGTGCCATGGAGCCCACAGTTTAGAAACCATGTCAAATTTCCCTCTAGCGGAGTAGTATAACATCTCATAGGTGCCGTGTGTGTTAACACATGTTATTACCTCTGCTATTGTTGGCATTTCTGTATCTTTCCAGTGTCTGAGAATGATGAGTCTGGTAGCTAGAATAATGTGGGATAATATCATTCTATATTGAGGTGGTATGGATTCTAGTTTTAGTGAAAGAATGGCCATTCCTGGTGAAAGCGAAAGGCTTGTTTGAGTAATATTTCTTATGATATTTTCTGTTTGAGACCATATTGTTTTGGGCAACTCCATAACATATGTATCAGTGTACCAGATTCCCCACATAACCTCCAGCATGTCAGTGAAGTGTTCTTGAGGAATTTGGAAATGCGGTTTGGGGTTAAGTACCGTCTAAGGAGAATTTTTTGTTGCATTTCCAGCAAATTAGTACTTTTAGTAGATGAATAGATTAGTTTAAGTGATTTCCTCCATTGGTCTAATGGATATTCCACTCCTAAATCTCTTTCCCATGCTGTCATAGAGTCTGTCTTTACACAGATGTTCTTCTCTTGAAGCCCTGAGTAAAGGATTGATATTCCTTTGTGTATTATCGGGGTATGTGAGTAGTAGATAGTTATTTGTTTGGGTAAGATTGTTAGTATTTGAGGTTTTTTTTTAAGAAGTTGTGATAATTTTATATGTTTATACTGTTCTGTATATTGGAGATGGAATTCAGATTATAGTGCATGGAATGGTTTAATGGAGGTATTATCTAATATGTTTTCCAGATAGTAAATCCCTTTATTTTGCCATGATGTTAGGTTAATGTCTGGAATTAGTTGATTGAGAGCAGAGATAGGAAGTTTCAAGGGTAGCGTCGAGCCAGACCAGTGTCGTTTTTTTCAGAGATGAGCCCAGGCTTGTACGGATGCTAATATCGTGGGGGCTAGTTTACTATTTAGAGATGTGTTAGAGTGGGCTGTCATTAGAAAATCTCTTAAAGAGCCTTTCGGTATATGTGTTTGTTCTAAATCTGACCATAGTGTCTTAGAATCTGGGATTAGCCATTGTTGGAGTTGGGCCAGTACAGTCGCAAAGTAATAATCCTGCAGGTGCACGTGACCCATCCCTCCTACTTTTCTCTGTTTTATTAGTTTGCTGAATGTACACCTAGCTTTTTTCCCTTGCCATATATACCTGTTCAGTATAGGTTGTATGGTATTAAAATATGAATTTGGTAGTGGTATTGGGAGGGTTCTAAAGAGGTATAATAATTGTGGCAGTATTTCCATTTTAAAAGCTGCTAGTCTACCTAGCCAAGAAAGTTCATTTCTTTTTATAGCTTTTAGCTTATTTTCTAGAGATTTCAAGAAGGGAGTGTAGTTAGCAGCTGAAGGTCATCTGTTTTAGGGGTTAACGTGATACCTAGGTATTTGATTCCATCTGACTTCCAAATGTAAGGGAATTGTTGTGCTAATTTTTGTTTAGTTTTTTCTGGGATTCCTAAATTAAGTATGTAGGATTTGGACTCATTTACTTTGTAATATGATACGCTGTTGAAGGTTTTTAGTGCCTTATGAACCTCTTCCAATGAAGTGTCAGCTTCTGAGAGCATCAGTATTATGTCGTCTGCAAACAGACTAATGATATGTTGTCTTGATCCTATGTGAATGCCTGTGATAAGTTGGTTTGAGCGTAGATGTGAGGCTAGTGGTTCCATTAAAAGGTTGAATATCAAAGGGGATAAGGGACACCCCTGCCTAGTCCCGTTGCTTATTGTAAATGCGGTAGAGAGTGCACCTGAAATGAACACCTGAGCTGAGGGTTGGAAGTAGAGGGCCATTATAGCTAGGTATAAGGAGCCTTCGAATCCGAATTTTTGGAGGACCTGTGCCAGAAATTGCCAATGTATTCTGTCAAACGCCTTCTCTGCATCCAACGCTAGGAGCAGAGAAGGCGTTTTTTGTTTGTTAGCTATGTGTATCACATTTACCAGGCGACGAGTAGCATCCGACGTCTGTCTCCCCTTAGTGAAACCTGATTGATCCATATCTATTAATGTAGGTAAGATGTCGATCAATCTGTTAGCAAGTAGTTTTGCGTACATCTTTACATCGTTATTTAATAAAGAGATCTAAAATTCTGTGGAGATATTGGAGCTTTACCTGGTTTGGGCAAAGCAATGATAGTTGCTTTTAACATTTCTTGGGGAAAAGAAGAAGAGGCAGCGGCAGCACCAAACGTATTCACCAAGTACGGGGATAGAATTTCACTAAAGGTTTTATAATATTCTCCAGTAAAGCCGTCAGGTCCTGGAGATATATTGAGTGGCATGGAGTTTATTATTTGTCTTACCTCTGGTTCAGTAATAGGTAAATTTAATGAAAAGAGTTGGTTTTTTGTCAGTTTTGGAAGATTAACTGTCTTTAGAAAAGATTCTATAATGTCAGGTGTTGGTTGGGAAATTGTGGTGTCATCCCTAAGATTATACAACAAACTGTAGTAATGGCTAAAAGCGTCAGCTATTTCTTGAGGGTGTTGATGTTTTGTTTGTGTCTTAGGATGAATTATATGCTGAATGTGGGTTTTGCATCTGTATCCTCGCAGTTGCTGGGGTAGTAATTTACCTGCTCTATTGCCACATGTGTAGTATGTCAGTTTTAGTTTCCTGGATGCTTTTTCAAAGTCCTCCAGTAGTAGTAGTCTAAGTTCTGTTCGTAGTTGGGTGATTTGGTCAGTTAGTGTATTAGAAGGGCAAGTCATGTTTTGTTTCTCTAATGATTTGATTTGGTTAATAATTTTCGCGGAGTGCTGCTGTCTCATTCTTTTAACCCTCGTCCCCTGTTGTATTAGAATACCTCTGGCAAAAGCCTTATGAGCATTCCATAAGGTGAATGGATTTGAGACCGAGGACTGATTGATTTAAAAAAATTCTTTGAGCTTCCGTTCAATATATGACCTGGTCGGACCATGTTGGAGGAGGCGAGAATTAGCTCTCCACACAAAAGTGTTTTTATGATTGGATAATCCCTCAAGTTCCAACTCCACTGGGGCATGATCCGACCATGTAATACCATGAATTTTGGCAGATTTACATTTGAACAACAGTTGCTTATCTACCAAGAAGAGATCTATCCTACTGTAGGTTTTTTGACAGTGAGAAAAAAAGGAGTAGTCCTTCTCATTCGCATTTAAACACCTCCAAGCGTCAAAAAGATCATACTTCCGTATTAAAGGTAGTAGGGATGGTGGAGGTCTTTTAGGTTTTGCTGTAGAGTCACAAGATGGATCAGGGGTAAGGTTAAAGTCACCACACAGTAGCAATGGGCCTTTTTGGATGATGCGGATCTTCTTTATTAATTTAAAGAAAAATTTGGATTGTCTGACGTTGGGTGCGTATAGATTAACTATTGTAAACGTGTGGTTGTTGATGTCACACACCAGAATGATGAAGCGTCCTTGAGGGTCAATGACGCTTTTGTGTAGTTGGAAGGCCACCGTGTCCTTGATAGCTATCATCACTCCTCTTGACTTTGTTTCCGCATTTGCGTGATAGGCAAACGGGAATTTTGGGTGTGAACATTTTGGTGGTGCTGTGGATTGAAAATGAGTCTCTTGGGTGCATAAGATATCGCAGTTCCTCTGTAGTGCCTCCCTCCACAGAGACCTGCGCTTGGCTGGGTGATTGAGCCCCTTCGAGTTAATGGTTAAAAGTTTAATCGCCATATGTTAAGGTGAGAAAGAACAGATGGAGTCGTGTGCAATTAAAGACACTTACATTGGATGAGGTTGTTGCAAGTAGATCATGTGGGGATGAACCCTCCAGAGATTGCATAAGTGCTAGTAATGAGGCAAGCTAGGTATTTGTACTGACTGAAAAAACAACAAAGCAAAAAAAAATTGTGCAAAAACATAAAGTCAACAAAACTGTGGCTGGTCGCCATTTAACATGAAATGAGAATAAGTGTGACTGGTAGTCACTCATGTTGTAACACGGGGATAGGAAGTCTTTAGACTTTTACGGACCGGAGGTTGTTCCCTCCCCAGCGGGATAAGTAGTGATTTACACACCCACCTTAGGATCAATTATGCGATCGGGCATTTTTACGATCAACCGTGCGCCATTCCGACTCAGATCTTGCGAAGGAATTTCCCTGGTGAGGGAGTGCCTGAGGTTCTGGGATTATCCCCCAGGTGTTTAGCAGTGACATACCTTTTGCTACTGAGTCAATCACGTATTCTTTATCCTCCCTTGTAACGATCAATTTAGTTGGGAACCCCCATTTATACCCAAGCTTGTTGTTCCTGAGGGTTTTTGTTATGGTATTTAAATTTCTGCATTTCTGCAAGGTGTATTGGGATAAATCAGGGTAAAATTGGAGATTAGCATAGGATACGGGAATTTGTTCCTTTTGTCTTGCTGCAGACATGAATCTTTCTTTTGTGTGGAAGAAATGAAGTCTCAGGATGACATCACGTGGCACATTATCTGATAGAAAGGAAGGTTTTGGCAGCCTGTGGATCCTGTCCTCTGTAAAATCCAGTGCTGACAGATCAGGTAGTATTTCAGAGAGGAGCTGGGACACATAGTCCCTCAGATCCTGTTGCTTAACAGACTCAGGGATCCCCCTTATCTTCACGTTATTCCTCCTTGATCTGTCCTCTATGTCCGCCATTTTGGCTTTCAGACTTGCTATGTCATCCTCTCTATCTTCCTTGGCATCTGCCAAATCATTGATTGTAGTGGCAAACTCTGACATTTTTTGCTCCACGTGAGTTACCTTGTCTGATACCAATCGTATTTCAGTGCTAAACTTGTGCATACATGAAATCATGTCGGCATGGAGTGAGCCCCTTAATGACACTAGCATCTCCTTTAGCATTGTATCTAAAACCGGCTGACCATTAGTGGGGAAAGCGTCTATGGAATCAGGCAGTTCCCTAGTATCATCCCCTGAATCTGTAAGGTAGCTCACCTCATGATTAGCATCCGCTGCATCCGCCTTGAATCTCGTCTTTTCAGGGCTTCCTGAGGATGGTGTAGATGGAGGAGATTGTGATCCCTTAGGTGGGCTGCCTTTTTTTTGTGTTCTGCCCTGTTGTAGTTTGCTAGTCTGAGCTGCAGCTGCTGGCGTGGATGAGGAGCCGGCGTCATTTTTCCGGGGCTCGAGGAGATAGAACTCCGTCATGCGCTTGGGCATGTTGTTGTCCTTCTTTCTCCGCGGCATTTCTGATTTCAGCTCCCCAGATGTTCGGGAGCTGGATCGCCTTGTTTGGAGTGGGTAAGATGGACCTGGTGGGTTGATATCCGCCGCAGTGATCCCGCTGGTACCGGAGCTCTACTATTACACATCCATCTTGGTCTCCGGCTAGCTCCGCCCCCTAGCTGGCCGGCTTCTAAAACAACCCGTAGCTTCCAGGACTGGATGTGTAGCGGTGACGTCAGTGCGTTGCTCCTCCTCCTTACGTCATTTCGTCACTAGCGAACGTGGTCACGGGATACGGGCGGTGTCCTGATGCTCCGCTTAAATAGCATATACACAACCAAGCCTCGGTTTGAGTCCTGAGGTGAGAACCACTAGGCGCCATCCTGTTTAAGGGAAAACCCAGAGACAAATACATCTAAAGGCCCATAAGTAAGGGCAAAACAGAAGCAACCAAATACAAACTAGCTGGTGGAAAGAGGCATGCGGAAAGCATCAAGAGTTACTAGTTAACATAAAAAGGCCAACAATAAATAAATAAATAAGATGCTTCCAAAAAAAATAAAATAAAAAATGGAGATAATAATAAAAAAATATATATAAATAAATTCCAGCTCAATATGCAAAAGCAAATCACAGATAAAATCCCATTAGTGGGCTGTCTAGAGTTAAAACGATCGGGTCCTAATACCCACAAGGGGTATTAGTAAGGTAGTAAGGAAAAAATACATTAAAATACTGAGCCTAACAGGAAAAGTAGGCAGGGAAACATACTAAGAATACTAAGCAGCAAAATCTCTTACTGTAGGAATGATAACTAAATAGGTATGACAAAAAAATTTATAAATAAGGTCACCGTTCTCCCTTGACAAAAAGGTGCCCCGCGGCACACCCATGTGGCACATAAAAATGTCATACTGGGAAGTGTCATACAATAAAAATGAAGAAATAATTAACAATTGTATATATTGAAAAATTGGCAAAGAGAATAATAAAAAAAATAATAAAAGCATGAAGGTCCCCAAACGTATAATCAAGGCAGAGGGACCAATAAAAAAGTATATAAAAATAATTATAAACAAGGATTAATTGAAAAAATTGTACAAAAAAAAAACTATGATATAAAATAAAAAATTACAGTATAGTAAAAAATAAAAAAATGAATCCTACCCTCGCAATCCTACCCTCGCAGTTTAGGATATGCTCAACCTAATGCATACTGTGATAATCGAGTGGTACATTATGATGGTGATTACAGCACAGATTTCAATATCCCTACTCAGAATAGCTTAGGGGTATGGGAGGTCCCGATGATGGTGCCTATGAATCAGCCCGAAGAATGGGGGATACTGGGGGTATTTCTGATGGTCGTTATGGGTTTAACCATACTGGCTATCAGGAAGCCAACAATGTTAATGGTTATGCACAGCAAAATTGGGGTTTTCCCAAACCCAGCCAAGGAACAAAAAGGGTGGTCGAACTCAGAGAGGAACTAGAGGGGGGAGGCGCATTAAGTCAAAAAAGACCAAGGCCGTAGATGGCACGTGCATTTTCAATCTCAGCTCCCAGACCCTGACAGATTCTGAGATTAGAGTTCTCGATAAAGGTTTAAAATTTGCACCACCCCGCAATATTAGTATTTTTCAAATGTACATGGACATTCATAAATATGTCCGCAAGCTTAATGTTCAGAGGTATATGGCTTCAAACCCCTTTGACCCTCCAAGGACATCCACTTTAGTTTTTTCACATTCAGGTTTGTCCAATGAGTCTTTGTTTAATCCCCCAGGCCACTTACCCCCTTCACTGAAAGTTTTTAGGGATTTGGTCCTTAGGGATTTAGACGACATGCAGGTCAAATTTGTTAAGAACAAAAAAGACATTGAGTCTGGAATAGACTCTTTATGTGCCAATAAAAACTTGGTCATCCGCCCTGCGGATAAAGGGGGAGACATAGTCATCTTAAATAAAGATGACTATATGCAGGAAATGTACCGTATATTAGGGGATGATGCCACCTATATTTGATTGCCTTCTAACCCTAATGAAAGATATAAAAATTAACTAGAGGTTATAGTCACTAGGGGTTCCGATTTGAACATCCTGAACAAAAAGTAAAGGGCATTCCCGGTGCCCAAAGCACCTAGGACCCCAATAATTTACTATTTACCAAAGATACATAAGAGTCTTACTTGCCCCCTGGGACGTCCCATGGTTAGTGGGATTGATTTCATCACGTCCCAGGTGGCAAGTACATTGATTTCTTTTGGCAGCCTTTGGTGCGGTCAATGCGTTCCAATATTAAAGACACTTGTGATGTCATTAACCTCCTCTCTAACTTTAAGCCAAGTGTGGGGACCAAGCTTGTAACGGCAGATGCCACTTCCTTGTATACGGTAATCCCTCACCAGTTAGGTTTGGATGCTGTGTCCTTTTTTCTGAATCAATCTTCAAACCTCCCTCAGGAACAAATAGATTTTATTATGGTATTATTAGAGTACGCAGCCACTCATAATTTCTTTTGGTTTGATGGATACTTTTATCGCCAAAAAAAGGGGTTTGCCATGGGGGCTAAATATGCCCCTAGCTTGGCCAATTTATTCATGGTCAAGTGGGAGGAGGATGTCGTCTATGCCCAGCCAAGACCCCAAGTGACCTTGTGGGTTCATTATATAGACAACATCCTCCTCCTATGGGACGGCAGTGATTCCAACCTCTCTGAATTTATGTGCTCTCTCAATAACAATGACAGGGGCATTCACCTAAGTTAAGAGGCCAGTTTGGAGCAGATCCATTTTTTGGACCTCACTATTTCTGTCAGTGGGGACAGTTTTGTTACCTCCACATATTTTAAACCAACAGACAAAAATTTGTTTATCCCCAATGATAGCTGCTATTATTCCTCGTGGCTCAGTTCTGTGCCTAAGAGCCAGTTTCTTAGGCTAAAATGGAACTGTACCAAGGATAGTACATTCCAGGCTCAGGCACAGGTCTTAACTCAAAGGTTTTTGACTAAGGGTTATGCCCCAGAATCCCTGGCCAATACCTTAGATCAGGTTGACAATGTGGATTGTAGGAATCTGTTGGTTGCAGGGGCTGGTGGCCCAGCTAGGGACGCTTATCGTTGTCCTTTCATTACCAATTTTTCCTGTCAGCATTCTAGGGTCAAACACATAATAAACAAACACTGGCACATCTTTAAGAATGATAAGGTTTTGACATCCATCTTGCCAGAGAAGCCTCAGGTGGTCTTTAGAGGTGCACCATCCCTTAAAGATAGATTGGCGCCTAATATTTTGAAACCCCCTATATCTAGACCTAGTTTCTTTTCCGAATTGACTGGATATTATCAATGTAGGAGGTGCCAGGTTTGTTCACTTAACTATTGCAGGACAAGAAGGACTGTTAGCTTTACCTCCACCTGTACCTCCAAGACTTTTTAAATTGAGCCCTTTATTACTTGTTCTTCAGCTGGGGTGGTATACATGCTCCACTGTCCTTATATATATATATATCATAGTTTTTTTTGTACAATTTTACTTTTATTCAATATTTCCAATTTATCTTTGTTTATATTAATTTTTATATACTTTTTTTATTGGTCCCTCTTTTTTCTTAGTAACCACTTCATTATACGTTTGGGGACCTTCATGCTTTTATTATTTTTGTATTATTCTCTTTGCCAATTTTTCAATATTTTCAGTTGTTACTTATTTCTTCATTTTTATTGTATGACACTTCCTAGTATGACATTTTTATTTGCCACATGGGTATCACCACTTTTTGTCCCTTTTTTCTTACTGTTTAGGTGGGTTATGGGGAACTGTGGGGCGCCTTTTTGTCAAGGGAGAACGGTGACCTTATTTATACATTTTTTTGTCATACCTATTTAGTTATCATTCCTACAGTAAGAGATTTTGCTGCTTACTCTGTTTCCCTGCCTACTTTTCCTGTTAGGCTCAGTATTTTAATGTATTTATTCCTTACTAGGTTCCCCTTGTGGGTATTAGGACCCAATCGTTTTATCTCTAGGCCACCTAGACAGCCCACTAATGGGATTTTATCTGTGATTTGCTTTTGCATATTGCGCTGGAATTTATTTATATATATTTTTATTATTATCTCCATTTTTTATTTCATTTTTTTGGAAGCATCTTATTTATTTATTGTTGGCCTTTTTATGTTAACTAGTAACTCTTGATGCTCTCCGCATGCCTCTTTCTACCAGCTAGTTAGTATTTGGTTGCTTCTGTTTTGCCCTTACTTATGGGCCTTTAGATGTATTTGTCTCTAGGTTTTCCCCTAAACAGGATGGTGCCTAGTGGTTCTCCCTTCGGGACTCAAACCGAGGCTTGGTTGTGTATATGCTATTTAAGCAGTGTGTCAGGACGCTGCCCGTGTCCCGTAACCACGTCCGCTAGTGATGAAACAACGTAGGGAGGAGGAGCGACGCACTGACGTCACCACTGCACGTTCAGTCCCAGAAGCTATGGGCTGTTTTAGGAGCTGGTCAGGTCATTTTTATGCCTAAATTGTCTACTCTTCTGTAAGTGTTTATTTGTCTTTTTCAACATTGAATAAATTTAAGGATTTTATGCTGAGTGAAGCCTTTTTATTGTTATATGGGGAACTCACCACTTACCCGAACCGATCCATCAACGGACCGTTTCCATTGAGGCTGAGGTGCCCAGTTTAAGCCATAGAAATCCCGGGCTGGGGTTACAGCCATCTGTCTTGTGTGGTCCCCTATAAACAAGGGACCACCGAATTCTGGTAAGCAGCAGTGTTTTTACGTGGTGGGGGCATCTTTTCACTTGTCATTTTCTCTGGGTAATCCTGCAGCACATCACCATTCAAGAACCAACTATTTTTAATGGACTAATTATTATCATGATATGGTCTTTTCACTATCACATATGGACTCTTTTCATTTAATGTTTTGGTATACAATATATCATTTGATTTTTGATTTTTCATTATTTTTTTCATTCAGTATTTATTTTACCCTTTGATAACAATAATGTCCTCCTTTACATTACAGCGTATTTGTTGTATCACGTAGGTTTTTATATACAGTATCACTATTCAGTATAGTCATTTATATATTTTGTTCCTTGCACTGAGTGGATCTGTCTATTCTTAGACCTACTTAATGTGGTTTGTCGTTACACTATTTGTGAGCACATATCACATTCTCTTATAATTTAACCATTTCTAGCGAGGCCCTCTGGGGTGCAGCCAGTGGTCATTCGGCCAGAGGAGAACAGTGGTAGATCGGAGGGAGAACTGTCCGGGTCGGAAAGTGACGAGGACCAAGGACATTCGTTAGCGGTGGATCTCGGAGTGGCGACTGGTGGGCCCATCCTGGGCAGCCCAGTGAGTGTATATCTTCCTTATCCGTCTCTTCATTACTAAAAAAAATTGTTGGATCAGAGTAGACAGCGGGGGTCCCCGGGGAAAGGTAGTTCATCAAGGGCAGGTGGTGACAGGCCCCACACAGAACAGCCTAAGAACACAGGACACACTGCGGGTAAGGTGGGCTTTTAGGATTTATTGTCAGGTTTTAGGGACTTGGTACAATGCTTTGAGCCAAACACAGGGGATAGTTCATTGCTGGCGCAGGCGTGGGCCCCGCCTCAAGCGTGGGCCCTGCCTCAAGCTAAGAATCATGCTGCAACGGCCACACCACTGTCAGTAGTGGCCACCAGGGTTGCAGGCAATCCATCTGTGATAGCAGGGGGCACAGTGAAGGCAGTAGTCGCTGCTCCCGACACCAGCATTGCGGCTCCGGACAGCCAAGGAAAGGTGGTGGAGAAAAAAGCGGATTCGGTCAGGTTAGCTGACTCAGCAAAAGGTAAAGTTTATGTCTGTTTTGAAGGCCCCCTGGGTGCCCATCTTAAAACAGAGGTAAAAGAAAAAATTTGGAAAGGGGAATATGTGGAGATCTTCAAAACACCCCAGAACACTGCTTGGCTTTGTTCGTCTACCTAGAGGCCATTAGCGAGGCACACTGGACATATGGCGGAGTGGCGTGGCTACGATACGATGAACAGTTTCGACAACGGATGGCCGTCCGACCGTCGCTGCACTGGGACCACAAGGATATTAGTCTGTGGATGAAGCTTATGACAGCGGTGTGGGCTCATAATCATTTTTTTTCCGGCAGGGGTCGGAGGTACTGCGGCCTCAGGACAACTGACTGAAAAAGATGGGGCTTCTGTTGGCAATTCAATGAGGGCATGTGTAAGTTTGGGGCAAGCTGTTGCTTCAAACACACGTGTTCTGACTGTGGGGGATCCCATGCATTGTCAAAATGCTTCAGAAGAGGAAAATGGTGTGCCAGAGAGCATGCCAGTAAGAGGGACGACGTCGGTGTGGGTGGAAAGGATGCTTCCTTTCCTCAGTAGGTAACCCAACAGGAAAGCGGCACAGTTCGGGTTTCACTAGCAGTTTCAAAATTCCATGCTCATTGGCAACCGCCCCACCCTTAGCACGGAACTTACGTTCAGCCCTGCTGCATCCGGCAGTGGTTTCGGAAAAGCACAGGAAAGAGGTAAATTTGAGGCGAATGGCTGGCCCTTTCAGTACGGTTCCTCTTCCGGACCTGGTGGTCTCTCTATTGGGATTAGTTCCCAAAAAAGAGCCAAACAAGTTCAGATTGATTCACCACCTTTCCTTTCTGAAGGGTGGGTCGGTCAATGATTCAATTGCGCCTGAGGAGTGTGCGGTAACATACACTTCTTTCGACTCAGCGATATCATGGGTGCGTCATTATGGGGAAGGGTCACTAATGGTGAAAGCAGATATTGAATCAGCTTTCTGGCTTTTGCCGGTCCATCCGGACAGTTTCCGGTTGCTGGGTTGTACATGGAATGGGTCATACTACATGGATCTTTGTCTCCCGATGGGGTGCTCCATCTCATGTGCTTTCTTCTAAACGTTTAGCTCCTTTTTGGAATGGGTAGTACGGGACGTCTCGGGGATCAATTTGGTCATTCACTATCTGGATGACTTCTTATGTGTTGGTCCGCCGGGTTCCAACAATTACATCGTCCTGTTGGGGTTGTTGCAACATATAGCGGAACATTTCGGGGTCCCGTTAGCTCTAGAAAAAACAGAGGGCCCATTGTTTTCCTTGGAATTGAAGTGGACACAATTGGGATGGAGTGCCGATTGCCGACGGACAAGCTGGAAAATCTCAAGGCAAGAAGTGCGTGGGACCATTGAAAGACGCAAGTTACAGTTGTGCCAGTTACAATCGTTGTTGGGGAAGCTAAATTTTGCTTGCCGAATAATTCCCATGGGTAGGGTTTTTTGTTGCAGGCTGGCTGCAGCAACTGCTGGAGTCAAGGCACCTACGCAATTCGTGGGTCTCAACAGAGAACACAGAGAGGACTTGCAGGTGTGTCAGGACTTCCTGGAGTCATTCAATGGGTGCGCTCTATGGATGTCGGGTCCCATCAGCAATTGGTTTCTTGAAGAACCTAGTCCTCCTGGAACTTTTTCTGATTGTAGTAGCAATGGAAATATGGGGGGGACTCCTTCCGCAACTTGAAAGTGTGTTTCAATTGTGACTATCTTGGGGTCGTCCAGGTGGTTAACTGCTTGTTGGCGATGTCCATGCCAGTGGTCAGGTTGTTGCAAAATTTGGTACTGCGCTGTTTAAAATTGAATGCTTTCATTTACGTTGTGCACTTACCAGGGGTTGATAACACCTTGACTGACGCTTTGTCTCATTTTCAGTGGAACAGGTTCTGGGAGTTGGCACCAGACGCGGAGCAATGCAGTGGTCACCTGTACCGACTGGATGTGGAACATTGCCTTGGGAATGCAGCAAGGTGGATTCAACACTCCATGTACGGCTACTTGGAATGCCTACTCCAAGGTATGGCAAGAATGGTTAGCATGCTTGCACAGGCTTTAGATCGCCCCCGAGGATCAAGAGGTAGCCCACGCAGTCCTCCACTTTATTAATATGGGATGAGAGAAGGGTATCGCAGCAGCTGCCATTGATCGTAAGTTGGCAGGTTTGGCCTTTCTTTTCAAATTACAAGGACAATGGGACTATACAAAAGATTTCTGGGTAAAACAAGCAGTAAAGGGGTACAGGAGAGCGCAGAAGAAGAGGGAAGGGCGGTGCCCAGTTTCGTTTGACATGCTACATGTTTTATTTTCGTGCCTGAGTGACGTTTGCAGCTCAGAGTATGAATGTGCTCTATTCCGTGCGGCCTTTGCACTGGCTTTCTTTGGGGCGTTACGGATAAGCGAGCTAGTCAGCCCTTCAAAATGGGCTCAAGGTGGACTGTTATGCCCCGTACACATGGTCGGACATTGATCGGACATTCCGACAACAAAATCCTAGGATTTTTTCCGACGGATGTTGGCTCAAACTTGTTTTGCGTACACACGGTCGCACAAAGTTGTCGGAATTTCCGATCGCCAACCATGCAGTCACGTACACTACGTACGACGAGACTAGAAAAGGCCAGTTCAGAACCAAGCGCGGAACCCTTTGGGCTCCTTTTGCTAATCTCGTGTTAGTAAAAGTTTGATGAGAGACGATTAGCGCTTTTTCAGACTTGTGGCTTTCAGATCGTTTTCTGCGGTTCAGTTTGTGCTTGTGGGTTTGTATCTGCTCTTCAGTGCGTGCAGCGAGTACCATTGACTTGTCAGTGTGTTCTTGTTCATTCGTTACTGTTTTTCAGGTCACTCTTCACAGGCCTTGCTGTTCTTCAGTGTGTTCTGTTACTACGTTTTGAGCAGCCGACCGTTTTCTAGCCATGTTGCGTATACGTACTACTCGTAGAGTTCGTGCTGTGCGGGGGCTTGGTGTTGGGGTCCTAACCTTGACACAAGTCCAGTCCATGAACAGGGTGGGGAGAAGTTCATGGACCAAGAATTGGTTGCGTCAGCGTGACCAGTTCTGTCATATGCCTTTTCTCCGTGAGATCCGTGAGAATAATCCTGATGATTTCAGGAACTTTCTCCGGATGACAGACCCCGTATTTCACCGTTTGTTGGCTTTGCTGACCCCCTATAGCAGCAGGCAGGATACCTGCATGAGGCAAGCCATCAATCCGGAGCAGAGGCTCGTCGCTACCCTGCGGTACTTGGCGACAGGGAGAAGCCTGCAGGACTTGAAGTTCTCGATAGACATCTCCCCCCAGGCTCTGGGGATCATTATCCCAGAGACCTGTTCTGCCATCATCCAGGTCCTGCAGAAGGAGTATATGAAGGTAAGATTTTTATCCTTTAATATCACATTTTATCGTATTTAATGTTTGCTAATATATTGTATTTCTTTCCTCATTCCCTAATTACCATGATTGGAATATGCTGTGAATGTCCCCTTTGTCCTCATGCATGCTGGATTTTTATGTCATTTTTTTTTTTTAGTCCTTTATACATATTTGCCTTCACTTACCTCCCCAGCATGCTCTCCTGCCCCTATATTCACCTCATGTAGTCACTTAACAATGTATTTTATCAGCTCCATAGTAGTGCTTTATCCCAAGCACCCCTAAAATGTTTTGAAATCTGATTTGTGCTTTAAATTCAGGCAGAGTGCCAGAGGCTTTTTTTGTAGTGTCCCCAAATCATTTTTATTAACCCTCCCTCCCCCCAACTGCTAAGTCAGCTGATACCAATTCTCTATCTATCCTCAATCATCTATCTGCTGACTTTGCCAAACCCATACACACTATACCCATCTCTTTAGTGGTCAGATTTATGGATGAATTCCCCAAACCATGTAGTGCAAGGGCCTGCCTGTATACTTTCAAATGATACTGTTTAAAGTTTTTGTATCCTATTATTATCTTGATGGGTAATAGCAGAATGTCCAAATTTGCTCAAATGTGTACAGTGTGTATTTATATCTTTGCATTATGACACTTCTTACCTGTCCAGTGGGCTGCCAATAGTGTAACTAAGGAGGGGCTGTTCCAAGTAATACCCTGTATTTAGGCATTCAACTCTCAATGAAGTGGAGAGGGTTACCTGTCCAAGATCCCCCCCTATAATGTTAGAAATGGCCCATGAGAGGGGGGGGGGGGGAATATGATAGGTGTACCTTATACTTTGGTGTTGTAAAATTCCCCTTAAAAAATGTTATCTGGATGTTGGCCAAGAATGTTTGTGTCTAATCTGCTTTCCATGTTTATGTGCAAAAATACTACGTTTTTTTTGTTTTCCTCAACAGTTTCCTTCCACGCCACAGGAATGGCAGACTATGGCCTCCCACTTTGCCCAGCGGTGGGACTTTCCTAACTGCGGAGGGGAAATTGATGGGAAACACGTCCACATCATCCCACCACCCAACTCGGGGTAGTACTATTATAATTACAAGGGGTTCAATAGTATTGTGATGTTGGCGGTGGTGTCAGCTAATTACGACTTCCTGTATGTGGACGTGGGGAAGAATGGCCGGTTGTCCGATGGTGGAGTCATCGCCCAGATGGAGTTTTACAGGCATCTCCAGAATGGCAGCTTGGACACCTCCAGAAGAGAATGTGGAAGGACTCTCATTCATCTTCGTTGCGGATGAAGCATTTGCGCTGGAGGACCATCTTATGTGGCCATTCCCGATGAGGACCCTCACCCCGGAACAGAGGGTTTTTAATTACCGGCTGGCCAGAGCCCGAAGAGTGGTGGAGAACACATTTGGAATCCTGGCCAGCCGGTTCCGCCTATTTCTGACACCCATCCATATGGCAGAATATAAACTTAATCATATAATCCTGGCATGCTGTGTTCTACATAACTTTTTACACCAACATTCTGCCAACTATGCTGGCTCAGTTGGGCCTGAGGCCGGAATTCTAAATGAAACAACCCTGATGGCACTTGAAAGTGGCCGTCCTGGCTTGCCCTCCCTGAGTGCCTGTGATGTCCGGTTAAGATACCTTGAGTTCTTTGCGGGTAGGGGGGCCATCAATATGCCAACAAGTTTGTGAAGCCTTTATCAAATAAAAACCAAAAAAAAAGCAAATCTTTGTTGACATTTACTGCCTGTGTTTGTTTTAGTTGACCCTGACAGAAATGTGGGAAGTCCTGAAAATGGCGTGATTGTGTAACTTTACAAAGCACCGTTGGGTGTTATTTACTAAAGGCAAAGATACTTTGCACTACAAGTGCACCTGAAACTGCACTGAAACTGCACTTGTAGTGCAAAGAGGATTTTCCCTTAGGAAATAACCCCCATTTTCACAGAAAGCAGCAATTAGATCACCACAAATGTGTTGAAGCGTTGAGACAATAATCCACACATTCTTGATTAACAATCTTTTTAAAGTGGTTGTATAGTCTTATTTTTAACTTTTACCTACAGGTAAGCCTATAATAAGGCTTACCTGTAGGTAAAAAAAATATCTCCTAAACCTTTACAGTTTAGGAGATATTCCCCTTGCTATGAGCCTCTGACTGCAGTGGCGCATGCGCACAGGGGATTCTCGGCTTAAGGCCCGGCAACTGCCGGACCTTGCCGGGTAACAAATCTCCCGCGCGCATGCGCGGGAGTGATGACATTGCGGCTCCAGCCACTCACAGCGCTGGAACCGCTATACCCGGAAGACATGCCAAGGCAACATGACAGCTTCCTTGGCATGGACCAGGTAAGATACCGACGCCTCGTTCTAAGGTAAGTATTTCATAATGAGCTAGTATGTGGTGCATACTAGCTCATTATGCCTTTTTCTTTACAGGGGTAAAAAAAAAATTTCAGCCGGTATACAACCGCTTTAATACCTGCACAATCACATGTGCATTTAGAAAAGGTTTTTAAACCAAACCAACATGTTTGTTGTATAACAATTTTTGGGGTAGCATTATAAAAAAGAGAAATGTCCATTTAAGATAAAACAAGCATGTGTAAAACCAACAAGAAAGACACAAATCTAGAACTTACAAAGTTCACATTTGTTAGAACTTGAAGGCAATATCAGACATGAGTATTTAGGAACTGTGTTTGATATTGCGTTCAGATGGGGTGAAGTCACCCCAGGAAAAGCCAAATTTGGAAGATGCACACAAATTTCCGAATGTCAACATGTGCAGGCTGCCATCATGGGGGATCAAGGGACGTGTTTTGGGGGAGAAACCCCTTCCTCTCAGCTACTTTATTATTGAGGAAGGGGTTGCACCCCCCCAAAACGCGTCCATTGATCTCCCGTGATGGCAGATAGCACATGTTGACACACTGTGTGCATCCTCTAAATTTGGCTTTTCGAAAAATCGCTAAAACATTTTTAACATTGTAGCACACAAAAAAAAGGGATTTGGAGGGGTTTTAAACTCGCCCCAAAACATTAATGAAGTTTTTATTTTTTTTTAATAACATCATTGATGTTTTTCTTGAGGTTTTCCAATTGTAAATTACAGCCTATGATCTCCCCGATCAGGATCTGTGCACTTTCTGAAGTGAAAGGATCTGCATCCACAACATCACGATCACCTAAAAAGAGAGAAACAAAAAAAAACCAGGTATCAAAAATATGCCGGCATTCATCTCTTACCTGAGCCTGTGGTCGCAGACACTCACCTGTTGTGGTGACAATTTCCACCACATCTTCCTCCTCCTGCTCTTTTTGGGTTGGGGGGATTTCCCCTCTTCCAGAGGTGGGGGGTCTGTGGTCTCCTCGGATGAGGCGATTCTTTTTCTCCCCTATGTAAAACAAAAAAGGTATACTTAGCACACAGATATTTGATGGCAGAACTATAAATAGGAAACATTGCTTGGAAGTGGGGTACAATTATCTGTTTTGACAGAGTTCCAAAATGTAGCATTTTCATTGTCCTTTGTCAAGCTGCAATACTTTACCTGTTTGGTACAAGCTTCACAGATGGAGTCACCCCTATAGTATACACTGGAGCACCTGTATGCTCCCCCTAATAAAAAGGGTGTTCTGGGGTCCCACACTAGTGCTCCAGTGTCCAGATGTGAAAACAGCTGCTCAGTGACCTCTCCTTACACAGAATCTAGTTTGCATTTCATTCTAGTAACAAAGCCATCCACACAACCAAATTAGTTTCATACAAGTAGGGCGTAAAAAATGTGGCCAAATGCATATGGCCAAAACAATGGTGTTTTATAGGCCGAAAGAAAAATGTTTGATACGAACAAATAATGTGCCCATGAACATGAAAGTTGCCATTTTAAAATGTACACTTTTAAGAAAAGCACATGGAGCAGCACGAACGTAATAAACATAAAGAATAGGAACACAGGACAACTACTTACTTTTTTGCAGCACTCTCCGGATCTTTCTGTACTGCTCATGTTTTCTTAATTTGAGGTCCGACCACCATTTTCTGAGCTGATCTTTCCATCGTCATTCCCCGAAATTCCGGTGCAGACTCCTGACCACTTTCGCCATGATCTTGGCCTTTCTGACATTGGGGTTGGGGTAAGGTCCATACTTACCATCATAGTTGGCCTTCTTCAGGATGTCCACCATCTCCAACATCTCCCCCAAAGGACATATTTGAGGCCTTAAATCTCCTTCTGGATCGGGACGTGTCCGGATCCGGGCTTTCCTCCTCCTCCTCGCTCCTGTAATTAGCACGCACTTGCTGTGTGTCCGCTATGTGCTCTTCCCCCACTGCGCCGAACGAAAAGGGGCAGGGAATAGACTAGAAAGAACGTCAGGGTTGGAGTTACACGCATGCACAGTGTGTATAAAGCGTAACACACGTGCGTATTACATATGATCTGTGAGCGGAGGAAGGAGCATCGGAGGCGCTGATCGTAAGAACGAAGGTAAGAGACAAACTTGGGTCTATACTGCTTCTAGATTGAGGCAGATATTGTAACAAGATTAGGAGAGCTTTGGCTGACATTAGGGTTTGTCTTGTGTTGTGTCTTGCAGAGAAAATGGATATCTTTCAAGATACTGACTTCATGGCAATATTCATTGACATGTTCAGGGTGCTGCCTTGTCTGTGGGAGATCAACCACCCACATTATAGGAACCAAAAAAAGAGGAAGGCAGCGCTGGATCAATTGTTGGAAATTGTGAAGCAGGTGATTCCCACGGCAGACATCACATATTTGAAGATCCTAATTGGTGGCCTGAAGAGCACATATGTAAGGGAGCGCCAGAAAGTCCAGGGTTCGCAGAGATCCAGAACAGCAGATGACATCTATGTCCCCAGGATGTGGTACTATGACAGGCTGCATTTTCTGGCAGGCCAGACTGAACCTAGGCCAGCACTCTCCAGTCTTCCTTCCAAGCTTCCTTCCCCCCCAGCTGAGGCTTCTGACGCCCAACCCGGGCCTTCCAGGCAGCAACATGTGGAGGAGCCCAGATTGAGCCAGGTATAGCATTCCTCTAAATTTCTGCTTGCCCAATTAATGAGGTTAACTAGATGTTAGTTTGGAGTACTAATTTATGATTGTGATTGATGATGCAAAACATTACAACCATGTCCCTTTTTCATACACAGGGAAGTCTCAGCCAGGAGGTGGCCGGGCCGAGCAGGCTGCCTGATATGCAGGTCCCTCCCCTACACCTGCAAAGAGAAAGTGGCAGGAAGAGGAGTACCGTGGAGGAGGCTGCCATAGGCCTCTTTTGGAAGGCTACAGAGGCCCTGGGAGCACCACACACCGTGGAGGAGGACTTTGCTGCCATCATTGCCTGTAAAATGCAGCGGATGGAGGAGGGCCAACAACTCATGTGTGAGTCATTAGTGTTGGAAGCTCTCAATAAGGGGTTGAGGGCCCAAATAACATCTGAGACCCACAATTGTGACCTGACACATGGTCCTCCTCCTCCTCCACCAGGTCCTACTACTCCTCCTCCTCCTCCTCCTCCAGGTCCTACTAGTCCTCCTCCTCCTCCAGGTCCTACTCCTCCTCCTGCCACATCTCCAACAGCAGAGCCACAGCCAGGAAGGAAGCGTGGAAGGAAGACCAGAAAGTGAAGACCCTAGATCCAGTCTGGTCTGGCAAAAGATGCAGCCTCTTGTGGTACCACAGCCTGGGGACACAGATGTCATCTGCTGCTTTCCGGATCTCTGGGTCTTCTGGACCAGACTGCACTCCCTTACATATGGACTCCTCAGGCCACCAATTTTGATGTTCAAGAATTGATGTCTGCTCTGGGGGTCCAAGGCTTCGCTAATTTCTCCTGTTTATCCAGCGTTGCCTCCCTCTTTGTTTGGTTGAGCCCTTAATAAAGGAATTTTTGTTTCAATTATACTCTCCTATGTGTTTTTTCCTTGAAAAAGGACCATTTTTTTGTGAGGATTCAGGTACATTTCTAAAGTACAATGTGAAATTAACAAGGGACACCAACACCAAGCAATCTCCTTGAGATTAAATAATACAAGATATCAATGGTGTTGTGGTAACTTGACACACAAAACACACACAAAAATATTCTGGAGTAAAAAAAAATAAAAATAAAACAAAGATCAGCCTTGGAAAAAATACAAACCTAAAATAAAAAAAAATCTGCCTTAAAAAAAAATTTAAATAAAAAAATTTTGGTCAGATGTGGCAAATCAAAATATATTAAGGTAATCTCGATAAATAATAAAGGAATAAGTTTGTGAGAAGTCTGTGTGAATATGAGCAGCAAAACGACTTCATTCTTCTCACATTATAAAGAAGAAGAGAGTGCGCTGTATTAAACCATTATTAACATTGCACCGTGACGAAAGTGTTGTATCCATTGCGAACGCTAAGTTTACCAGACCGAGCTGTTCCGTCTTGGAATTTCTTCTGAGCATGCGTCGCACTTTGTGCGTCGGAACAGGCCACACGCGGTCGGAATTGATGCGATTGGATTTTGTTGTCGGAAAATTTTATAGCCTGCTCTCAAACTTTGTGTGTCGGAAAATCCGATGGAAAATGTCCGATGGAGCCCACACACGGTCGGAATGTCCGACAACACGCTCCGATCGGACATTTTCCATCGGAAAATCCAACCGTGTGTACGGGGCATTAGTGGGGGATTTTGCAGGATTCGGTCAGAATGTGAGTAAGAAGGTCAAAAACTGATCAGACCGGTAAGGGCATGCAACTTGTTTCGGATTACAGAGTCACACATTTTCCCAATGAAAGCGGTGGAATCTTTCCGGGACATGCGTCCTGCTGTCACAGGCTCATTTCTGATACACAGGGAGGCGTCTTCCTTGTCAAGATTCCAGTTCATAGCAGTATTTTGAAAATCTTTAACATTGACAATCTTTGACAATCTATGACCCAAAAAATAGGGGCGGCCACAGAGGCTTCCAGGGCGGGTCTTAGTTTTTGGAGCAGTTAAGCGGATTGGTAGGTGGGACTCGGACAGATTTAAGTTATATATTCGCCCACATTTGATACAGAATTAGGTCTCACATGTTTTTTTCAGGCTTTTACTGTATTGAGGTATTTATGGGGGAGCTTACTGTTTTGTGTTGTCACTTTTCTTGTTCACAGGTGGAGAGGTAGGCCTAGTTTGGATCCTGGGTCACTCCTACATTTACTGGGGGGCCAGATGAGCTGATGTTCGGCCGAACGGTAGGCAGCTGGGTATCCCCAAATGGGAAGCTCAAGTCAGATGGATCGGGGTTCCGGGTGTGCTTTGGAACAGGGTGCTTTCAGAGGTTAACAGGTTATCCCATCTGGATAGGGCAGATGTTTTGGTGCTACATGTGGGGGGGAATGACATGGGAGCCAGGCCTATGCGGGACCTCATACGGGACATAAAATGTTATTTTTTAAGTTTATGTTCGATTTTTCTCCGGATGGCCATTGTTTGGTCAGA
This sequence comes from Lithobates clamitans, assembly GCA_037952925.1. Lineage (NCBI taxonomy): Eukaryota > Metazoa > Chordata > Amphibia > Anura > Ranidae > Lithobates > Lithobates clamitans. The sequence goes on along the minus strand of JBBGZY010000008.1, from coordinate 13,686,919 downwards.
TATGGTGGGCAGGATTTCTTGGCGGTGGGCTTGGTCAGCTAAATAAGTGGATAGGGCCCGAGTTAAAGTTAACAAGGAAATGAGCAGGTTTGTGATCAGGAACGGGGGTGTGGCCATAGGTCATAGAGAGCTGGAGGTGGATACATGGAGGTATCTCAGGAGTGATGGGGTGCACCTTAATGACGTGGGAACTGATATTTGGGCTCTGGGATTAGAGGAGGGCATACAGCAAGCACTGAGGGTGTGGAGGTGCACGCAAGGGTAAGGTGTTACCCCTTTCGTGCTGTGGCAGTGGTGGGTCTTTGGAGGAGAAGATGGATGTTATAAATGTATAGAACATGGTTGGTACCCATCTGTGGTATGGGGTTCTCAGGTACCTTCCGGTTAACAAGGGGTTAACCACGAAGGGGTAAAAGGTAGGTCACTGCAAAGGTTGAGTACCATCTCTGAGTCGGGGGGCTTGCGACTGGAGGCCTAAAGTTTAAAAGATGTTGGTCACAGTGACCAGTGGTGTGTTGTTTCCCTCGAAGACCCCAAAAAAGTACATAAAAGTTGGTAACGGTTATTTAAAATGTTATTTATTTAATTGTACGGTAATTGTTAATAAAAAGGCCGTCAAGGCCATTTGCTCCAAAATCTTGTCACGTCATATGTGTGGGGATTTGGAGGGGTTAGAGTTAAGTATAACGGGTGGGTTAAGGGACTGTGGGTTAGGTCCTTCAATGTCAAGGGGCAGCTCCACTCATTTCTATATATTTATTTATTGTCTGGTGCCATCACTTGTCATTTACTTTCACTAAGCAGTTTATATGCTGTTTCCTGAGTTATTGTGCTGATGGAGCATTTATTAGCTAGTATGCAAGATTTTTCCCATTGTTTCTCAAACATCTATTTGTAAAACAGTGGCCCAATTCTCCTATAACCCATCAGAAGTATGTTTTTTTTGCTTTTTGTAACCAAGCGTAGGACATGGATGTAGCTCTTTTAAACTCAGCTCCACGTAGACATGAGGATTCAAGAGCAGTTAGGGCTCTAGCAAAACATGACTTTCTCATCCAACTGGTAAGGTAACTATAATTCTACAAGTGTCCCCAATAAGATAACATTGGTACTTCACAATCCATTTTCAAGGAAGAATAGGTTTTGACTGAACCAGCATGTATACAAGGAACAGCTAAGATGATCTTATCCAGTGTCTGTGTTTGGAGATTTACAATTTACGGTGACTAGGGGGAAAATCTAAGTTATTTACCAATAGTGTGAAAGAACAGATGGAGAATAGATATTTTTCTGTAGAGCAACCTTATGAAATACATCTAGAGCTGTGGTTCTCAACTCCTGTCCTAAGGACCCACTAACAGGTCAGGTTTGCAAGATAACTGAAATACAACACAGGTGATAGCATTTGCTGCTCAGTGATTGCAGTATTCTAGTCTGCATCTCGGCAAGGTAATGCTTAAAATCTGGCCTGTTAGTGGGTCCTGAGGACAAGAGCTGAGAACCACTGATCTAGAGTGACCCCTATCAATAGTTGATATTTTAATGAGACGGGGTAACAAGACCAGGCAATCCAAGGAGAAAATGTAAACAGAATAGGACTAATGGCAGATTATAGAATGAAAAAAAGTGTAGTATTTAAACCAAGCACATTTATTCTCAACTTAAACAACTCACACGTAGGTAGTCTTGAACATGGCATATCACACAGCAAGTCACACTGTGTCCTGGAAATAGTCCTGCTGAGGGTCTAGAAGACCAAACCCACAGGTACAAACAAGATTTTTGGGGGGCACACCCTAAAAGATGCATTAAAGATGGTGCAGCCATAAGACCATACAATAGAAGAAAATATTACAGTGCACACATGCAAAAAAGACATTTACCTTCAGCAAGGCTAGTTAAAAATAAAAAAAACATTTTCAAAAAGCATTATCAAAAATATGGGAATTTGGTCACACCATATTGCTATATGATGCTAAGCCCACTTATTGCGTCAAAGTACCGAAACCGACAGGTAGCCACGGCCGCACCGGCGGATCCCCGCGATCCCCGGGATCCCCGGCTGGGTAGGCAGTTTACACACTGACACTCCAGTGACAGCTTAAATGTAATGTTGGGAGTGACATCAGGGGGGTGTGATGCATGTTTCGCATCAGCCTGAGAAGAAGCATGCATGCTCTGAATGTGTACCATGCGGGGATCCGCCGGGGTGGTCGTGGCTTCCTGTCGGGTTGCTTCCAGACCCTCAGAAGGACTGTTTCCAAGACACAGCATGACTTGCTATGTGATATGCCATGTTCAAGTCAAGACTACCTACATGTAAGTTGTTAACCTTGAGAATAAATGTGCTTGGTTTTATTACTACACTTAGTGGGGCTGCTTCCCTCTTTTTTGTTTTTCCACAGAGCCGCTTCTTCTCTTTCCAGGTGGCAGCTACGGTGTATCCCTATTATCAGTTCTTCTTGGACTGTCCTTTTTACCAAAAAGACTGAACTTTTTGGATATTATAGCCCTCCGAGCTCTTACCCATCCCCTGGTATCTCATCCTCTAAGCCCAGTGCACCACTTTGTTCCCCTTGAGATTCTAGCATGGCCCAATCTTTAGAGATACCGTGGCAGTGCCAATAAATAATTCTAGTTAAGTGTGTGGCGTAATAGTAGTTATTAAAGACTGGCAAGCCCATGCCTCCCAACTCGAAAATCGAATTCTAGGCCTTTTATACGTCCAGAAAAATTTGAGTTGGATGAATTGCAATTTCTTAAAGAAGCTATTTGGTATCCTAATTTGCAGTGTATGCATCAAATACAGCAACTTCAGCAGGAACGTCATCTTAATAATTGCTGCTCACGCAAACCATGAGAAATATTTAAGAAGCCATGAGTTTAGGTGGTTTCAAGAATCAAATTAAGCAGGTAAACAAGGCATCAGCCATGCCCCTAATTACTTTAGAGCTTTAGCTTCCATTCGCATTGGTGTGACTTGTAATGCGATTTGATAGATCCAAATCTTAAGACAAGTTGCACCCTATTGTCAGCAATGGAACTGTTAAAATTGATGTAATGCCGACTTTGCAGTGCAGATTTCAAAAAAGGTTCCTGCACTATTTTTCTGATTTCAGGTGCGACTTGCATAGACATCTGTGTATTAAGTCGCACAGATGTCAGCCAAGTCGTACCTGAAATCACATTGACCTGATTTCAAGTGAAGTCTCACAATTTCAAAGTTGGATTTGGCGTGAATGGGGGCTTAGATTCCCATTTGGAAGGACAATTGCTACACACCAATAAAGAGTCTCATGTAACAAAGTGAGGTTAAGGGCCTCCAATTTAGTGTAATTGCTTTTTAGGTTGGAGACATAACCATAAGTAGAAAAGGCATATATTAAGTTGGGGATTGTCATGGATATGTCAGGAAAAACAAATCATCACCACAGGCCGTAATTTTGAACTCTCTTCCAGCAATGGGGAAACCCCTTATAGATACATCGTAATTCACCATTCTAATAAAGAGCCCTATTGATAAAATAAGCAATAGAGATGAGAGGGGACAAGCTTGCCTAGTTAAGCTAAGTATTTTAACCACGACGATATATGTCGGCACAATGGCACGGCTGCGCAAATGGGCGTAACTGTACGTCCTCTTTAAATCGTGGGCTAGTGGGTGCTCGCCTGCCGTGCGCCACGTGAGCGTGCCCACGGGTTCCCGCGGACTCGATGTCTGCAGATGGCCCACAATAGTGACACAGATAGGCAGAACGGGGAGATGCCTATGTAAACAAGGCATTTCCCTGTTCTGCCTAGCAACATGACAGGGAGCTACTACTCCTTGTCGTCGGGAGCAGTGATCTCTGTCATTTTCTAGTGAACCCATCCCCCCTACAGTTAGAACAGAGGGAACACATTTAACCTCTTGATCGCCCCTAGTGTTAATCCCTTCCCTGCCAGTGTCATTTGCACAATTATCAGTGCATTTTTATAGCACTGTTTGCTGTATAAATGTCACTGGTCCCAAAATAGTGTCAAAAGTGTCCGATCTTTCCACCGCAATGTCGCAGTCACAGTATAAATCACAGATCGCCGCCATTAGTAATAATAAAAAAAATGAACAAAAAAATGCCATAAATTTATCCCCTATTTTGTAGATGCTAGAACATTTGCGCAAACCAATTAATATACGCTTATTGTAATTTTTTTAACCAAAAATATGTAGAAGAATACATATCGGCCTAAACTGAGGAGGAAATTAGTTTTTTATATATTTTTGGGGGATATTAATTATAGCAAAAAGTAAAAAACTTTGCTTTTTTTTCAAAATTGTCACTCTTTTTATGTTTATAGCGCAAAAAATAAAAACCGCAGAGGTGATCAAATGCCATCAAAAGAAATCTCTATTTGTGGAAAAAAAAGGACATCAGTTAGGTTTGGGTGCATTGTCGCACGACCGCGCATCTGTCAGTTAAAGCAACGCAGTGCCGTATCGCAAAAAATGCTCTGGTCAGGGAGGGGGTAAATCCTTCTGGGGCTGAAGTGGTTAATAAGCACCTCCTCGGACAATGAACCATTGATCCTGAGTTTAGTGGGGGGATTTTTGTATAGGGAAGATATCCAAGCAAGCATTAAAATTAATTTCTATCCAGAGTTTTTACAGCTGCTATCTAGGGAATGGTGAGAAAAAGCTTAAAAAAACTGCCTCTATGCATAGGTACTTTTTAAGATGAGACTGCAGACTGAGTACTGTAGCTATTAGAAGCTCTCTTTGATATAATTATCTGCTTACTGATATAATACTAATAAGTTTTATATGTATGCATGGAAGTATCTAAATAATAATTGGTTAGACCGAGGGAAATGTGATGTGGGTTAAACTAAAAATATGAAGATTTAACGAGTTTATAAAGCATATATAAGTTAGGAATGTAATCTTTCTACTCTGATATATCTTCATTAGGGCATCAATATAGAAAAAGGACATTACAATATGTATACATACAGTATATTGGTGTATGTAATATTATTTGATTTCGGATGATAGATAAACTTCATGGACAGAAAGAACCAAGCTTCAAATAATCAGTCCAAAAGTCCATATACCCCGTATTCTTGTCAATTTAATCACAAACAGTAGAGAACCAATATCCAACATGTTTTAGTGGCCGGTAGTAGTGGCTGGTAGTAGTTATTGCACTGGAAATATTGACAAAAGCCCTCTAAGCTTTGCATGTATTACTTAACATATCTAACATGGAAGCAAAGTGCTTAGGTGTAATTAAACTTCCTACTGTTGGTTTATAATGCTGTCATGGCTCTGAAGTAGTTTCCACAGTCTTTATCATATACCAATTTGAACAGGAGATAGAAATTTCACACAGAGAACAGAAATTGGGCAAAACAATTTAAAGTGGTTAAAAAGCATTTTTTTTAAAAAAACACATGCCAATACTTACTTGCTCTGTGCAATGGTTTTGCACAAAGCAGCACTGATCCTCTTCTTTTGGGGTTCTCCGCTGATGCTCCAGGCCCCTTCTCTTCATAAGGTATCCCCAGGTAAAGCTGATTTCCTTGGGGGCAACCTTGCATGCCCCCTCTGAAGTGACAAAGACAGGTCCCCACCCCCCCACTCCCATGTCACCAAATTTGATTGACAGCAGTGGGAGTCAATCACTCCCGCTGCTATCAATCTGTCCAATGCGGAAAGATACAGCGGCGTTTACAACGCTGAGTTGGATGGGCTCAAATAAGGAAAAGGGGGGGGGGGTCTGGGGGGCAGCTGCAGCACAGAAGGTTTTTCACCTTTATGCATAGAATGCATAAAGGTATTAACGGGGGGCGTGGCCTGGACGGAGACCTGGATGGCAGCATAAACTGATAGCTCCTGCAACCCGGGATCCAAATCTTGCTTATAGGGGAGCCTGCACCTGAAAACCATCATGAGCAGATCCACTCGGAGCTCATCTGCATCCCTTACAGGCCCAGACCCCGAGCTCGGCCAGCGCGACATCCGGCTCACATACAGCGGGAACAACGATCACTGGCTCGGGCCGGGAACAGTTACCAAGTCTGCTCGATCCAGAGAAATTTGCCCTAGACATTAAAAGCACTGTGACAGCCGCGATCGCAGATCTAAAAACGGACATCCAGGCAGTTGCTCACCGCATTGATAGTGTAGAGCAAACTACCCAGACTCACGCGGCAGCCATCCGTCAAGTGCAAACCACATATAACACACAGCTTTCCCAACTATTCGAGCTACATAGGCACGTGGAAGACCTCGACAACCGAGGTAGGAGACACAACATCAGGGTGAGGGGGTCCCTGAGAGCACAGACGCGGGAACTTTACAGCAGACCATTTGCGCAATATTTAATGATCTAATTGAAATGGAAAGAGCCCACTGAGCCTTACGTCCACAACGCCGTGATAATAAATCCCCCAGGGATATTGTCTGTTGCGTGGTTAACTTTCCACTCAAGGAAGAAATCCTGCGTAAAGCACGAGAAAGGGGCAGAATTATTCAAAATGGAACAGAAGTAAAGTTGTTCCAGGACTTGTCCCAAATAGCGCTCCAAAACAGAAGAGCTCTACGCCCCCTGCTGGCCGCTCTCCGCACCCGAAATATTCAATATCACTGGAAATTTCCATTTGGACTTTCTGCGTCTGCTAGGGGGTGCTCCGCTTTGCTACGTACACCGGGAGACCTACAGGGCTTTTGCAAGCAGCTCAATCTCCCTCACATTGAGCTTCCAGACTGGTACGCGCTGTACTTCCCTTTGGAACCCTGGCTGCCAGTCTCCCTCAATCCGACACCAAAGGCCCAATGGCAGAGATCACGCAGACACAGAACAGATCTGGCCTCCCCAAACGCCCGGTCCTCAAGCCGTGACCTCTACCAACGTAGCCCAGGATCACCCCCATTGCCCTCTGCAAGAAGGGGACGTATGGAAGCCTAAAGCTACACATTGCATTCCGGAACTACTGCTTGTAAGTACATTGTACGACACACACCTGCTGTCTCATCTTCCTCATATTTGACTATCGCTTGATTCCCATTTCTGGCTCTTCTATCAGCCCTTTGCCTAACCCCAGCCCATTCTCCTTTCCCTTACAGTGGAACTTTTCCCCACCAATGTGATGGCAACGGCATGTACTGCCTACAGTTTCTCCCATCGCCCGGACACCATTATCTCCTTCCAGGAAGAAGGCAAACAAACTGAACTTAACAAGGCTGTCTACGGCTTACTTCAACCTGAAAGAATCCACCTGGCTTGAGGTAACTCCGTCACCCCGCCCAGCAACATGCCAAGGTTGACTCTATACTTTACACTGGATGTTCTCATGAACCCAACCAAGTAACCGCAGGACACATACGTCCCCTTCCCCCCCCTTTTTTTTCTCTCTTGTCCTTGAGCCACCCCCAATTCCACAAGGGCCACGACTCTCTTACCACTTGCTTGGTACTTTATTTAAGATGGACACAACGCCCACTACCATCTTTTGCCTGATAAAATATGTATCCCCCTACTTAGATTTGTTATTATAGATGCACCAGCCTGAATACCTGGGATGCAACCTCTAAATTACTCTCGCGAGTTCCTGTGTCTGCCCCTAAAAATTTAATTTAACCGCTCAACTTATGGCGTTTTTAAGCTCATCTACTCATATTTCCAGTTACTGGTGATTCTCATTTTTCAACTCAGCTCTTGCATCCCTGGTCTTCATGCAATGATCTAAATGACCTTATTATGCTCTCATGCTAACAAAGGTGGTTGTTTAACAAATTTTCTCACAGCTACATCATCAGATGTTTAGCCTAGGATTGAACAATTTACTCTCCTGCATCCCGCATTGAAAAGGGAGGGCCAAGATGCTTTCGATACTCCCCTCCCTGATCCCTCTACCACTCCCTCTTTCCCACACCTCCCCCACCTCCTCCCACCACATCCCTCCTCTCCCTACTCTCCCCTTTTCCCATATCCTATCCCTCATCCCTCTTTCCACTGTATCTCCCCCCACTCTACCCCTCTTCCTATTCTACCCCCCTTCTACTTTATTCCCCCTCCCAATATACCCACCCCTCTACTTTATCCCTCCTCATTCCTTTTCCTTCCCCGCCTCCCCTCCCTCCCTCCTTGAGCCCTAACCTTTCCCGTACCTTTACACAGAGGATGAGTTTGAATATATTTGAATACATCTGCTGAACAGGATACTTCGGCCTTACATGTGTGTTTGAAACATGTTATACTCTTCAGTTATAACCAGGATGGTTTATAATCCTCTTCATATAACGGTGTTAATTGTTGTTTAAACGTTTATTTGACATGGTTAATCTGGTTCAACGTTTCTTGCTTTTAGCAGGCTCCCCCTCTGCATATAGCCGAATGCACCTCCTGTGCATTCTTAATGCAATTTTGCATTCGTTCCCTGGGTTGCAGACACCTAGTGGTTCCTGCCCTTTCTCTCATGCCCACACAGCAGTCCCACCGGGACACCCGCTGACACCCCAGATCTTCTTTTCTTCAGGCGGATTAGAGTTTCTATTTCCACCTCTGGAGTGATCTATCCTCTCTTACTCTTTCTTCTTTTCTTCCTTTTATTCCTCTCTTTCTGGTCTTGACTCTCTCTCTTGCCTTTTTTCGCCTCCAACCCCCCTATTGTCTTGCCCACTCATCTTTCCTGGTCCCCCCTTCTCTGAGCCCGCACCCATCCCCCGCCCGCTGTTACTCCATCAGCTCTCTTTCAATCTGCTCAGTGCATTTCCAAACCAACTGCCCTGATACTTTCTTCCTGCAGGATCATGCATTCTAACCAGATCGCTGGCTCTTCCCTGACGTTGAAGTGCATATCCCTCAATGTAAAAGGCCTTAACCTACCGGAAAAAGATCCCAAGTCCTGTCATCCCTCTCCAAACACAGAGTGCACTTCATCTTCCTACGAGAGACCCACTTCCGTTCGGACGCCATCCCTAAACTATCTAACCACATTTACCGATCGGCATGTCACGCTACAAACCCTGAAGGCAAGACCAAAGGTGTCTCCATCTTAATTTCCAAACATGCAAATTTTAATCTCATAGATTCCCTTATCGATCCAGAAGGCAGATTTATCTTTCTCAAGGGCACCTACGCTTCCAAGCCAATAACATTAGCCAACATATATAGCCCAAATGATCATCAGGTCACTTTCTTTAGAAGAATATGTGATCTTTTAGCTTCCTTCCAGAAGGGGCTGGTACTTATGGGCGGTGACTTCAATATTCCCTTGAACCCCCTGTTAGACTCCTCCACTGGGACTTCCACCATGACATATAAAGCACTATGTCAGAATAAATTGCAACTTCAACACCTAACCCTGCATGACGCATGGCATACGCTAACCCCTTCAGTTAAGGATTATACCTTTTATTCGGCCCCACACCAAAAATATTCTAGGATTGACTACTTTTTCCTATCCCAGACTGACTTATCATGCCTACAACAATCCACCATCGAACCCATGTTCTTGTCGGACCATCATCCGATCACGGTAACACTATCCTTCCCGGAAACCAACACTAAAACGAAGATCTGGTGTTTAAATCCTTCTCTACTTAAAGACCCCACTTCAACTGACCATATACGCACCCACATTCAACAATACTTTGATGAAAACTAAAGTCCAAAAATATCTCCAATCTCCCTGTGGGAGGCACATAAATGCGTGATCTGAGGCGAACTATTGGCCCTAGCTGTGAAAACTAAGGGATTACAACAAGAGACATCACGGCTCTCCTTAAATCAATCAAAGCCCTTGAAACAATTCACAAACAGACACAAGCTCAATCAACCCTCCAGGACCTAGTACATACCTGCTCTCTCCTTTTGGAGGAGCTTGATAAACGCTCTAAAAGGCGATACATCCTTGGCCAGAGGATTTTCTACGAACATGGCAACAAGTGCGGTAGCCTCTTGGCGCGCACAGTTCAAGCGTCTAAAATGTCTTCTATAATTCACACTATACGCAACAACAAGGGTAATCCCCTGGTCAAGAATGAGGAAATAGCCAAATAATTTGAGAGCTTTTACGCAAATCTATATAACTTACGAACCGACCATACTACCCAAACTACTCCTGAAACACGCATTGCACTTCCTTGCCAGATATAACCCCAAACCCATAACCTCCAACAATGAATCGACCTTGAAAGCCAACTATCTCTGATAGAAATGGAGTCAGCCATTAAACAGATGAAAGCAGGCAAAAGCCCGGGCCCAGACGGCTTCTCCCTTCAGTACTACAAATCCTTTTCTGAAGTTCTCTCCCCCAGACTCCTTCCTACTATTACTACTCTCTCAGACCCCCAGGTTAGACCGGATAGAATGCTATCTGCCCATATTACCTTAATTCCCAAGGAAGGCAAAGACCCTTCATTAGTTGCAAATTACAGACCGATTTCCCTTCTAAGTGTGGATATCAAAACATACTTGAATATCCTAGCTAACAGATTACTTCCCCTACTGCCCGGCCTTGTCTCCCTAGATCAAGTGGGTTTTGACCCTGGCCGTGAAGCTAGGGACAACACCATCTGCACGCTTAACCTTCACCGTTGGCTTTCGTTATCCAAAACACAAGGCTTTCTTCTTTCACTCGACGCTGAGAAGGCATTCGACAGGGTGGTCTGGGACTACATGCGGGGGGCTCTCCGGGCCATTGGTCTGGAGAGTCACATGTTCTCATCTATTATGGCCCTGTATTCTGGCCCCACTGCAGCTGTAAAAGTCAACGGCCACCTGTCGGACGCCTTTTCTATTAACAATGACACACGCCAAGGATGCCCACTCTCACCCTTGATTTATATACTGACCCTGGAACCCCTTCTTAACAAGATTAGACTCAACCCAGATATACAGGGGGTAATCATGAGGGAGAGAGAGTTTAAGGTCGTGGCTTTTGCCGATGACATTTTGCTCTCTTTAAGATCACCCCGAACTTCCTTACCAAATCTCCTTAAGAATCTATCACTTTTTGGTAAAATCTCAAACCTCAAAATTAATCACACAAAATCACATGCCCTTAATATCACCCTTCCCCCCAGGAGGTAGCCCACTGCCAGGAGTCTCCACTGGGAGAAGAATGCAATCACCTACCTTGGCATCAAAATCCCTGCTAATTTATCAGAACTCTACTCCATGAACCATCACTCTACCCTTCTAAATGCCCAAAAACACTTCAGGGATTGGGTGAGTTTAATTGTATCATGGTTTGGATGCCCTGCCCTTATTAAGATGATTACCCAACCACGCTTATTATATCTGATCCAAGCGGTCCCGATTCTCTTACCACCAAGCTTTTTCTCTACCTACCGAAAAGCTTACTCTACATTCCTCATCAGGTACTCACACCTCACATTACCCAAATCTAGAGGAGGTATCGGTTTGCCTGACTTATATAATTACTATACTGCTTGCCATCTCACAAGGATCGCAGACTGGAATATCCACTAGACATGTGCATTTGTTTTCGTCCGAATGCATTTTCGTCTGAATTTCACGTATTTTCGTTATCGTTTTAACAAACGATAACGAAAGTGCAGAATCCAAAAAAAAAAAAGATCTAACATAAATAAATGCTTTATTTTCGTTTTCGTTGTGACAACAGTTCGATATAGATAGGAGATTCGACATGGTGCTGACAATAGCAATCTGTGTCCGCTGAACCTGTGGTTGAATGTGCCTAACATTAGCTCTATTAGTCCAAGATTATTCTACATAGAGAGAAAAGATTCAACATAGAGAGAAAAGATTCGACATAGAGAGAAAAGATCGCTGCTGGAATTGGGTGGGGGAAGTAAAATAAAAATAATGATGATGATGAATGTTATTGGCTGATTGTAACCAAAGAGGAGGAGCAGTAAAATAGCTAGAACTAAGTACACACGTACAACCAACTTACTTTCACTTAAGATTGCTAGCAGAGAGAGACACACACACTGAATCATTTCAGAAGACAGTCAATCTTAGCTGGTCCATTTGTCAGAGAACCTGAATTATTTAGTAATTAAGCATAAGCACAGCAGCAGAACAATAGTGAAGCAAGCTACAGTTCAACTTAACTTTTTCATAATAATCTGCTGCTATTGTGTTAGTGTTGTGAACTTGATAGTGATACTAGTGTTGCTAGTGTTGTGATAGCCTCAAAAGCTGCCCGTGTTGTGGGGGGGATTTATTATTATAGATTCTATATTATAGATTGAGATTCTATATAGATTCTATATACCCTATCTTGTTACCTATCTGATCGGTGATCACTATCACCAGTCCATTTTCTGTTTGAACTGTATAGATTCAACATGAATGACGAAGATTCAAAAAAGCAGCAAAAAACATACAAACATTGACTCTTTGGCTTATGGTGTCTGTCGAAAGTTCTAAAAAGATTTGACGGAGCAGCTAAGCTATACGGCATCGTACAGTTTAGCTGCTCCGTCGAATCTTCTTTGAACATTCGACACACACCATAAGCCTTCAATGACAGATTCGACCTTAACTAATTTGGATTTTCGGACTAATGCAATTTTTAACGAAAAACTAAATAAATGAAAACGAATTTCGGGAGTTACTAAATAAATTTATTTTTCGGACGAAAACGAAATTCCGAAACAAAATATTTCAGTGTGCACGTGTCTAATATCCACTCCTTTAAAAAGGCATGGGTATCGCTTGAAAAAGACTTTTCGTCTCAACCCTTACATCTTCTTCCTTGGCTGCCTCACAAAAGTTGGCCACAATCTCTATCGACTCACCCTCTCATTCACCCCTCTCTTTTAGCATTCAGTAAGGCCACACGAGGAGGGAATCTGGCCTCTATCCCGGGTCCTTTAACCACGTTAAGAGGGAATCCTGACTTCCCTCCAGGTGAATCCGATAGATTCCTGCAACAAGACTGGCCTTTTGAGGATGTATTAGCCCTCCAGTTCTACTCAGATGGAAAACTCATTCCCTTAGATAAACTCAGAACGACCACTAAAACGGCTTTGTTCCCTTTCTGGACTTACAGGCAAATCCGTCACTTTCTAGAAACTCAGGCTCATCAAACATGCTGGACGAGACGCCTCACGCTCTTCGAGTCCCTCTGCCATTGCAGGTCTCCGCAAAGACACTTGATCTCTCTTATATACACACTCCTCTCGGAGAACCTAACCCAAACCCTAGCGCCCTCACAAGAGTCCTGGAACAGAGACTTACAAACACATCTCACAACAGATGACTGGAATACAATCCATGACTATGCTCATAAGGGCTCGCTAAATGTGGCGATTCAGGAAAATTGCTATAAGGTAATTACTAGATGGTATAGAACCCCCTCACGCCTCCACAAATTTTCTTCAGAGATTCTTGACACCTGCTGGTGATGTGGGATAGAGGTGGGCACTATGCTCCATGTGTGGTGGGCCTGCGAGAACCTTCAGCCCTTTTGGTTAGAAGTTCATGACCTTATCACACATATCACTATGTTTACTCTTGATTTTACCCCATGCCCAGTTCCTCCTACATCACACCTCCCTATCCAAAAAAGAATATCACAAACCCTTATCCATGCATATTGTCAATGCAGCCAGACTTTGTATTCTCAAACATTGGCGCTCCATATGCGCTCCGGCGATCAGGGAATGGTTTGCGAGAATCTCCAAAATAAAGGATATGGAGGAACTGATCCATATCTCGCAAGATAGAATGCACAAATTCCCGAGTATATGGGCTTGCTGGATCCATTTTACAACCACTGATAAATATCGCCAGTATACCCAATAGGGTTACTCTGTGACCGCAGATACGAGCCACAGGCTGCCTTCAGCAGCTGGGCGGGTAAGGGGTGTGGAACCTCGCTTGCTCTCCCCCTCTATCTCCATCCCTAATCCCGGCTCTCCCTCCACTCTCTTTCTCTATATTTTTTCCTTTTCCTCCCCCTCTTCACTATCTCCTCTCTCTCTTTCTCACTACAGCTCTGTTTCTTTTCTTATCCTGGGAGTATTTGACTCAATTTCTGTACCTTTAGCTCATTAAATGAACCAGTCGAACTCGGACACTATGACCTACCAATCTACACCCCTTTTCTAGTACCTCGCATGCTTTAATAAGTCATATCATGTTTTAGTTTCGGACCAAGAACAATTTCATGATGCTTTTCCTCCCCTTGCTTAGGTCAAGGGGGGGATTAGGGGGAGGTGAAATTAGATAATGGGACCCTCTGCCCTCTGATGCTAATCTTTGAGTTTACTCATTTGGTTCCTGGCCATTGCCCTCCAAGCTACACGTTCTAGTATCTTTCAAACTTTTTTATTGTCCGGATCTTATACTGACATGTGTTACTGTGTCTGATTTGTATGTCCACCTCTTTATATTGAATAAAATCTTTATGGAAAAAAAAAAGAATGCATAAAGGTTAAAAACCTTAAGGTTTTAGAACCACTTTAATATATTTAGTTAGTAAACATAAAAGGGTAACTCATGCAATAATGACATTACATTACTCTTACATATTCCAACCAAAAAGGTTTTGCTTTAAAGATCCACCCTAAAGAGGAGCTTTCTGATGTTTAATAAACAGACACCTGCCCAAGGATCCAGTGCCATTCTTACCCCTCTTTAATCCCTGGCGCCGGCATGTTAACTGTGGGCAGCCAGCTGTGACTCCTTGCGGCTTCACACCTTGCATGTGTGAGTCTTACTGTGCATTGTGAATAGTACCACAGCTTTCTGGGGGGGAAACGTCCACTCAGATTGCCTAGGAGATCTGAGCAGAAGTGGGAGCAGATACCTGTCAAAAATTGGTACCCCGCAACCAAAAAAAAACCCCATCCATTTGTGGCAGAGGAGGGGGGGTGGAAGAGGAGGAAGAGCGGAACTTTCCCCTTCCGATTTAAGGAGATGTTTAAATATAATTAATTAGAAACTGAAAATAGCATTGTTTTTGCACAGACAGCTATGCAACCTTTATTATTAGAAGTAATTCACAAAGATGTATATTATGATTAACTTGACAATGTTTTTGGAAACTATAAAACAACATTTAAATATAATGAATGAGAGTTACAGAAACATTGTCTTAGAAATATTTTACAAAAGAAGGTACAAAGACAATCAAAGACAATCCTCATTTAGTAGGAAAAGGTGAGAAGCAGCATGCGCAATTATGCATTAGTGTCATCTTTAATTTGTTGACTTCACATCACATTATATAGGAGATTTTAGACACTTTTCACTGTAAGGTTTGCTCTGTCCCATATATGTGTCACTTCTTTTGCTAAACGTGAATACGCGGGAAACAAATTTTGTACATTTCTGCACATTGTTAGGTGCTCTAGTGACACTTCCTCAAGGATATGGCTTCTACAAAAGCACCCACTTGGTTTATTGTAAATAAATACATAAGACAATCTTAAATGTACTAGGCTAGGTAGAAACAGGGAATAGTGTTTTCTTTATTTAGCTGTCGCTATTTTTATATTAATTATTCCAGTCATCTGTTAAGACTTTCAAAGCATGGCACATTTTCATTTGAGTTAGCCTTAGTAGAGGGAAAATAGGTAAAATGCCTACTATGAGCAGCTATTTCAACAACCATCCTTCGAGGTGCCTTATGAGTAAGCACATTGTGCAAGACACATCAAGGCTGCTGCTAATGTCTATACCGGATGTGCCTTTCGTTCCTTCAATAAACTTAGTAATTGGTTCCGGCAAAGTTCTTGGAGCCCAACGTGTACATTGCTAGGTATGTTAGGTCTTCTAACCCTAGCAGCAGCAGGCACTTGTTATACATCTCTACTATATTACAATTATCCTTGCTTTGCAATAAAAAAAAAATAAAAAAAATTGAAGGAATGCATCATTGGTTACATTGTTATTTGTGCAGCTCACAACTGTACTTGTAAATGCAATTGGATAAAATTAATGTATATTAAGTTTAGGAACTTCTATGTAAAAGCAATGGGATTAAATTTAATATTAAGAGACAGAGGGTCAACTTAATTGTTCTGCTATATGGCCCTGAACCCTTAACCATTCTACCCAAAATGTAAAAAAATATGTCTGGATTCGAACATTTTTTTTAGCCACAAAACACAATTTTACAAGTTTCTGTTTATTGTTATCTATGCTTCAGAATGCCTGTCTCTACCAGCCTAACATAAGGCAAGACACAGGTAGTGCTGGGCAAAAGGTTTGGTCCGTGCAAAAGTTTAGCCCAAACATTGCCTGTTCGCCCGCTCGGCGAACACTGAAATTTTGTGGGGATGTTCGCCCGTTGAGCGCCCCACAATGCACTGCATGCTGCACAGGGCATTCTAGGGCCTTAATTGGATGACCACTGATCAGGTGCAAGACTTTGCAAATTAAGGCACAGAGCACTGTCAGAGCCCTGATTGGACAAAGTGATGATGACTTTGTCCAATCACGGCTCAGTGCTCACAGTCCCAGCCCACACTATAAAAGGTTTCTTCCCACTGGAAGCCTTTTCAGTGTGTTGTTGGAGTGGGAATAGATAGACCAGGGCTCAGTTGGCTGGTCAATGCTTGGCAGCTTCCTGCGCACTTGCTACAGTTGGACAAACAGTTTTAGCCGAGCATGCTTTCATCCTCTGTCTGGTAAGGATATTGGATTAACACTCTGGTGTGGAGTGCTTTTACTACACACTGAAGCTGGTGCAGGGATTTCATCTCTCTCTTTCCACTGAAAGATTGTTCATTAGTTCTGTTTTTAGCGCTGCATGTGGACTTTTATTAATGCATTTTGAGGCTCTATCTCAAGCCACTTTTTGCATACGTTACTTATTTATTTACACTATTTTCTTTTTGGTGATTACTAATATTTAACATTTATTGTTGGTCATTAATAGATGTTAATTTATCTATTATGCACTATTGACACTGAGTGTACTGCACTGTTTACCCTTTTTGTGTTCCTTTGAAAATGTGGGATTGTTGTTTTGAAGTGTTTTTTGTGTACTTTTTAAATTGTATTTAACTAATAGACAAGTGGTGTGGTATTGCCAAAAAGAAGTTCACAAACTATGCTATGAAACAGTTTTGCCTCTGACCAAAAGTTGATAGCTTTAGCTTTGTGTTTTAAGAGTAAACTTAAATGAATATAAGGTGGCTCGGTATGTCAATAAACAGTCAACGGGAAGTTCATAGATGTCTTCACAGATGATCTTCTTATGACACCAGTCTCCCAAAACTCTCACCTTTGATGTATGATGAATCAGGCACATATTTGCACTTTTACATTTTTGGAATCACGGTTTATTCACCTAATGGATAGAGAATACTTTGCATAATATTTGAGCTTTTTTACACAGTGCACTTTAGTTTCATGCACTTAATTTTTGATATCAGAATTGTCTGTTTTTCACATACTTGTGTATGATCTTACATGGTAGCGCGAGATAACTATTGCCTTTTATTCCAATCATTCTTATGTTATTGCCAGCACTGAGACAAGATGATCCAGCACCCAGGAAGAGGATGTCAGCTATTTTTACCATGCTTTTTGGTGCCTCACAGGTCTACACAGGTATTTTAGCATTCATAAAATAATATTGGGGAGTGGTGTAGGTATTTCACTGAAGTTGCAGAGCAGGATATTAACAGAATGAACAACAGGAACTTCTGAGGAAAAGCATGCTCACATAAAGCAGCAGGTCATGCTATTAATGAAATATATATTTTTTTAATAAAGCTAGTTAAGGATCTGAATTTTACTTGTTCTCAGCCTCCTGTAATCCCAAGTACAGCTGCACAGGTTTAGAAAATAGATCGATGGCTCTCTCCTCAGTATCCTGCTACTATTTTACTATCCATTAGGAGGCTGGAGCCGAGAGGTGACCAGACTTTATTGTGTAACTACAGTGGAGAAAAGCAGGGTTACCAACTTGGCTGTGCTGCCTGGCAGGGCTGTGTAAACCTCAAAATTACAAACCTTTTGGCAGGTAAAACAGCTACAATATATGTATTTTAACTGTGTATTATTCTTTGTGCTCAGAGCATTAAAAGATGGGAAATTTTCAAATCTTATTTTAAATCCGCCCAGCATCACTAGGGTCCTCGGCTTAAGTCCCAACCATGGCACTACCTGCCTGGAGTTTGCACGTTCTCCTTGTACCTGTGTGTGGGTTTCCTCTGGGTACTCTGGGCTTCCCCTCACACTCCAAAGACATGCTGGTAGGTTAATGGCTCCTGTATAAATTGGCCCTAGTGTATGCATAAATGTGAGATTGTAAGTTTCTTAAAGGGCAGGGACTGATGTAAATGTACAATATATATGTGTAAAGCGCTGTGTAAATTGATGGCACTATATAAGTACCTATATTTAAATAAAATAAATATTGTTTATGGCATGCTGCTAAATTAAGAATGTACTTCTAAAATTTAAATTTTACGAGGAAAAAACACTGTGAGAGTTTAACCTAGCAGGAATAATAAAAATCATCAGTAGTATTATTATATGTTATATATGTGTTTTGAAAAAAAAAGGTTAAAACTGCGCTATAACCAAGTGAGCAATAAATAATCAAAGAGCTGCACTCCCGACAATAAACATCAATTGTGGAAAGAAATATATAAACAAATGGGAGTTGCGCTAGTGCATGTGTAATCATAAATATATAACCAAAAAATGAACAAAATATAATAATACGTGCAGACACAAGTGAAAGCAAATAACAATTGAATATGATCCACAAAAATGTCCCATCAAGATAAAAAGTTCAATGCAAATGGTAATGACTCCAGATAGCCCACAGATAGTGTAGAAAAAGTCCAGGTGATGATTAGTACTTATTCCGTGACTACAAAGGAGGATCCACCACCGAAAAATGGAAGGGGTTAATGCTTACCAAATGGCCATGACCCCCCACCACAGAGGATCACAGCTAGCAGAAAAACTTTAAACAGACAATGGAAGCTCCCATCGACATCCACCAGAGGCCGTCACAGCGTCAGCCACACCAGCAGAACTCATAGCGGGGACACACTGCAGGTCAGCTTCTGGGTCTTTTTATGCCAGGCTCATTTATTTCTTGGCCCCAAGGTGTCTTGTAGAGTGGACATTGGCTTCTTTAAAAACCTGCACCAGATGTTAAGGCGAGGTCCAGCGGCCCACGGGCTGGGCTCTCCCCGTCCCCAGCGCTCTGCTCTTCCTCTCTCCAGCAGAACACACACTTTCTGGGCGTGGCGGCCCACCTGGACTTTTTCTACACTATCTGTGGGCTATCTGGAGTCATTACCATTTACTATGAACTTTTTATCTTGATGGGACATTTTTGTGGATCACATTCAATTGTTATTTGCTTTCACTTGTGTCTGCACGTATTATTATATTTTGTTCATTTTTTGGTTATATATTTATGATTACACATGCACTAGCGCAACTCCCATTTTTTTATATATATGTGTTTTGTTTTTCTTATTTATTTTATTTTATGGGCCCTCAGAAATTGAATATTGCTGTTCTAATCACCTAGTAGTCTTTTTGAAGTGAGTTGCAAAAGTAATCTTACAAGAGATGTTGAGAGATTAAAAAAAAAAGAAATGAAAATCTTGGCTAGCAGGTTGTCTGCACAGAGTCTTTACAAGTCATCACTTTTAACTGCATAACAGATAGAATCCTGCTCACTCCATGAACATTCTGCCTGTCATGCATTTTATTAAGCAGAGAGTGGATTACTTACCTGCGCTATTGATTTGATTGATAGAATGGCTTGAAGAGGAGGAGGTAGGTGATAAGACTGATTGAAGATGCTACATTTTTTTCTTTTTTATAACTGTATGCAAAGGAAAAATAATTTCACATTTTGCAAGGATACCATTTTTTTGTAAGACACTAGGGTTACGTCATTTTGTTTCACATAATGGTCCATGACGTCACCCAGAATTTCTAAAGCTGTCTTTACCTTCTAACAGCACCAGTAATCTGTCTTTTGAGATGAGAGTAGCAGCAGGTGAAGATCATCGGGGCAGCTGTCAGACATTGTTCATCATGAATGACATGGGTCTACATTGCTAGATACAGTAACTGACGTTGGATTTAAATTGGGGACATTGTTTATATAAATAAAGGACTAAAGGAATAAACACAGTGTGGGCAATTTTACTTGCTATTAATTTTTTATTCAACTTTCTTTTTGTGAATAACAAGGGGCACTAACTCTCTCAGTCTGCTTATATTGTTGCCAGCAGGCTGGAAAATCTTGTTGCAGGGTAAGGTTGATAGTACCATCATCACATCACATACGGGACAACACTGTGGGCACATATTCATGGCAGTGGCTGGTATCTGACACTGCTATCTGTCACCTATTGGCTGGCAGCATAGTGGGATAGCTCTGCTTCGGGCATTTAGTGCAGCATTGGTGACTAAGGCAGCCCAAACATTATGCTTTTTTTTTTCAATTAGCAATCAGCAGGTCGGAAAAAAAATGCCTCGATTCCCCCATCCACACATTTAGTGTGGAAAGGGGAATCTCTCCCGCTGTGGTATTGCATTCTGACAGCGGAGAGTCCGTACAGGGGTTTAAAATCAATTGAAGTGAGGGAAGTGGGATGAGAGAGGTTGGAGACTCTGATGAGTTTTCTATGCCACTCTTGTTAGAACATGGGGAGGCTGATTTTATACTATTCACCTGCTGATGATACACAGATGCAACAACTGGATCCTATGAAAATACCAAGGTACTGTGTAAATATGTGAGGTTAGCATCTTGTTAACTTGGAGATGGACAGAAGGAGGAAAGGGAGGGTAGAAGTTCACTATTCTTCTTCTCCTAGGAAGGAGGGGAAACCTTCTGCATGCAAAGCTACCCACTACATTTTACATTTTTAGTGGCCACACTCAGTGCTGCAAAATTGGCCAAGGCACAGCCTCTGGTTGCAGATCAGGGGGATGGTAACCTTAACCCCTTTTCTTGCTCTGATCCTGTGGACTCCACATCTTACACACCTCAGTAGTTGTCGTGGGTTGCCACTGGACAGCTAGATTTGACTTTTAGTACCACACAGCACTGCAGACTGACAAATGGTCTTTGTAAGACTCAGGAATCTAGATTTCATACCCATGCTAAGAAAAGTAAACGAAAGATTGCCTGAGATAATGAAAAGCTGTACTTGGAAAGTTTACACCAATAAAGCAGTGAGACACAAATATTTAAACAGCGGCCCATTGTGTCCAGCCAATTTAGGGGCCATGAACTAAAGGTGTCACAATTTCCCTAGTAAGTCAGGTCACTTGGAAATGACAAGGAATAATAGGACCAACTCACACCTCACTTCATATAAAGGTACCTCAGACGCTGGCAGTTTTTGTGATACACTGTGTCTGGTTCATGGGGAAACCTATAAGGGCACACTTTGCAGTCTACAAGGTAGGCCTCAGGGTGCATCCTCCCCTCAAATAGTCTCATCTCACTGCAGGAGCAGGCAGACATGAAAAAAGAAATTTAAGAAATTCTGCTTCTAGGGGTCATTCCACAGTGTCTGGGTGTCACTCACCAGTAGTTCTCAAAAAAAGGCTAACCCATGCCCAAAGTTGATGTGCTGTTGGATAAGCTGGCATCATAACACTGTTTATCAATCATGGACCTAAGCATGAGGTACTGGCATGTTACTCTAGCAGCTGAAGCTCAGGAAAAATTAGCCCTCATCATTTGGATTGTCAAAGTTAATGGTAATGCATTTTGGGGTGAGCTTCTGGAAGAGCTGTAAACATTCACAGTAGGGATGAGCCGAACACCCCCCCGGTTCGGTTCGCATCAGAACCTGCGAATGGACCGAAAATTTGCACGAACATTAGAACCCCATTGACGTCTATGGGACTCGAACATTCAAAATCAAAAGTGCTCATTTTAAAGGCTAATTTGCATGGTATTGTCCTAAAAAGGGTTTGGGGACCCGGGTCTTGCCCCAGGGGACATGTATCAATGCAAAAAAACTTTTAAAAACAGACGTTTTTTCGGGAGCAGTGATTTTAATGATGCTTAAAGTAAAAAAAAAAAAGTGAAATATTCCTTTAAATATCGTACCTGAGGGGTAGCTATAGTATGCCTGTAAAGTGGCGCATGTTTCCTGTGCTTAGAACATTCCCTGCACAAAATGTCATTTTTAAAGGAAAAAAAGTCATTTAAAACTGCTTGCGGCTTTAATGTAATGTCGGGTCCTGGCAATATGGATGAAAATCAGTGAGACAAACGGCATGGGTACCCCCCAGTCCATTACCAGGCCCTTTGGGTCCTGTATAGATATTAAGGGGAATCCCGCACCCAAATTAAAAAAGGAAACAGCAGTATAAAGGCTCTGTACTCTGAACAGCAGTATACAGGCGGTGCAAACAAGACAGGGACTCTAGGTTTGTTGTTAAGTAGAATCTGTTTGTAATTTTGGACTGGTACATTTTTAACGTGTTTAGCTCCAGCCAAAAAATCTATTTTAAGCTTTTTGGAAAACATAGGGAAGGGTTATCACCCCTGTGACATTTATTTTGCTGTCTGTGCTGCTCTTCAGAAGATTTCACCTCACTTTTTGTCCCAATGACAAATGTTTTTTGAAAATTTGGGTTTTTTTGTGAAACAAGGATTGATGATAAAGCATCAGTGGAAAGGAGAAATGTTTTTCCCATATTAACTCTTACAGGGGAGAATTTCCCTTCCTAGGGGGAGATTTCACCTCACTTCCTGTTGTCTCCTTCTGTTTGCAAGTAGGAGTCATTTGTAAGTTGGATGTTTAAAAGTAGGGGCCTGCCCTATATACTCGGCAGAAATTTGGGCCTTAGGTGTTGTTGTGGCCACAACACTGTAAGCCCTCAAAGGGCCGTGCTATGAAATATTAGATCAAGAATTGTAATTACATGCCCCTGTTGAACAGGGGCAGAAAAATTGGGCCTTTGGTGGTGGTGGTGGTGCTGGTGCCACAACACTGTAAGTCCTCACTCGCTCTTGGTGGGCGCAGAAACAGGCCCTGCTGTGAAATATTAGATCAAGAATTGTAATTATATGCCCCTGTTGAATAGGGGCTGAAAAACTGGAACTTAGGCACTGGTGCTGGTGCCACAACACTGCAACCCCTCACAGATACTCTAGTTGGAACGCAGGAACGAGCCCTGCTGCAAAGTATTGCATCAAAAATTTTAATTACACGCCCCTGTTAAACAGGGGCTGAAAAATTGGGCCTTAGGCACTGGTGCTGGTGCCACAACACTGCAACCCCTCACAGATACTCTAGTTGGAACACATAAACGAGCCCTGCTGCAAAGTATTGCATCAAAAATTGTAATTACACGCTCCTGTTAAACAGGGGCTAAAAAATTAGGCCTTAGGCACTGGTGCTGGTGCCACAACACTGCAACCCCTCACAGATACTCTAGTTGGAACACATAAAGGAGCCCTGCTGCAAAGTATTGCATCAAAAATTGTAATTACACGCTCCTGTTAAACAGGGACTGAAAAATTAGGCCTTAGGCACTGGTGCTGGTGCCACAACACTGCAACCCCTCACAGATACTCTAGTTGGAATGCAGGAACGAGCCCTGCTGCAAAGTATTGCATCAAAAATTGTAATTACACGCCCCTGTTAAACAGGGGCTGAAAAATTGGTCCTTAGGCACTGGTGCTGGTGCCACAACACTGCAACCCCTCACAGATACTCTAGTTGGAACGCAGGAACGAGCCCTTTTTTTGATGCAATTTTTGAAAGTATTGCATCAAAAATTGTAATTACATGCCCCTGTTAAACGGGCTGAAAAATTGGGCGTTAGGCACTGGTGGCGGCGCCCAGAACCAAAAATGTTCTTACAAGCTATCAGCGTGATCATTGAGGAGGAAGAGGATAATTAATCAGGATAGTTACTCAGCATCAGCATATGCAGTCTTTGGGATCTGAGATTTAAAAAAAAATTATTCGGTTACATCAGCATCAGGTGCTTGGTAGCTGGTGGTGATCCAAGACTGATTCATTTTTTTGAAGGTCAGTTGATCAACCGAGTCGGTGGACAGATGCACCCTGTGATCGGTTACAAAGCCTCCAGCAGCACTGAATGTGCATTCCGAAAGAACGCTGGATGCAGGACAGGCCAGTAGCTCAATTGCATACTGTGCAAACTCTGGCCAGTGATCCATCCTCAAGACCCAGTAACCCAAAGGATTTTCGGTGGGAAAGGTATTCAAGTCAGATCTTGCCCCTAGGTATTCCTGCACCATGTAAAACAGACGCTGGCGATGGTTGCTGGAACCGATCATACCTTGGGGCTGCGGACTAAAAAATTGTCTGAACACATCGGTCAGATGGCCACCTTCTCCACCGCTCCTTCTTTGACTGACCGAGGCCTCAGCAACACGTTGTCCAGAAACAGGAGTTTGTAACCTCCCAGTCTCTGGGAACACGTTGCACAGACATTTCTGCAAGGCCTTCCGAAGATGTTTCATTCTCTGCTCCCTCTGCGATGGCAAGATAAGGTCCGCAACCTTACCCTTGTAACTTGGATCAAGGAGGGTTGCCAGCCAGTATTGGTCCTTCTCCTTGATACCACGAATACGAGGATCCTTACGCAGGCTTTGCAGGATCAGGGAGGCCATGCAGCGTAGGTTTGCTGAGGCATTCGGCCTGGGGTCATCTGGGTCACTAAGGATGAAATCGTCCGCAGCCACCTCCTCCCAGCCACGTACAAGTCCATGTGTTTCTTGGGACTGATCCCTTAAAGACTGCTGCTGATGCTGAGTGCCAGGCTCTACCTCCATACTGACACAATCCTCCTCCTCCTCCTCATCCTCTTCCTGTGTGATCGGTGGGCACGCAGGAACACTGTCTGGATAAAAAGGGGACCTTGAGAGCAAAGGAAGTCCTCCTCTTCCTGCCTCTGTTCTGCCTCAAGTGCCCTGTCCATTATTCCACGCAGCATGTGCTCCAACAGGTGGACAAGGGGGACAGTGTCACTGATGCATGCACTGTCACTGCTCACCATCCTCGTGGCCTCCTCAAATGGTGACAGGACAGTGCATGCATCCCTGATCATGGCCCACTGGCGTGGGGAAAAAAACAAGCTCCCCTGACCCTGTCCTTGTGCCATAGTCACACAGGTACTCATTGATGGCCCTCTGCTGTGTGTGCAGCCGCTGCAGCATGGCCAACGTTGAGTACCACCTGGTGGGCATGTCACAGGTTTTGGGCAGGTTAAACTCCTTTTGGAGGTCTGCCAGCCGAGCACTGGCATTATATGACTGGTGGAAATGCACACAGACTTTCCTGGCCTGCCTCAGGACATCCTGTAAGCCCGGGTACCTGCCCAAGAACCGCTGCACCACCAAGTTAAGGACGTTACCCAAACAGGGCACATGGGTCATTTGTCCCTGTCGGAGGGCAGAGAGGAGGTTGGTGCCATTGTCGCAAACCACTATTCCTGCCTTAAGTTGGTGTGGTGTCAGCCACCTCTGAACCTGCCCCTGCAGAGCTGACAGAACCTCTGCCCCAGTGTGGCTACTGTCCCCCAAGCACACCAGCTCAAGCACCGCATGGCATCTTTTGGCCTGCATACTTGCATAGCCCCTTGAATGGCTACGGAGCACCGCTGGTTCCGAGGACAAAGCACAGGAAGAGGCCATGGAGGAATAGGAAGAGTAGGGGGTGGAGGAGAGAGGTGTGTCACAATCATTAGTAGTGGCATTTTGGAGGCGTGGTGGCGGAAAGACCTCCAATACTACTGCACGTTGTTCTGCATCCTTCCCAGCTGCCAGCAGAGTCACCCAATGCGTGGATGAAACTTAGGTAACGTCCCTGTCCATGCCTGCTGGACCATGAGTCAGCGGTAAAATGCACCTTACCGATGACCACCCTGTCCAGCGAGGAAGAGAGCTGGAATCGCCTTCCGTGAGAAAAAGTGGCGTCTGGGTACCTGCCACTGAGGAACCGCACATTCCACAAACTCACGGAAGGGGGCAGAGTCTACCAACTGAAAAGGCAGCAGTTGAAGTGCTAGCAATTTTGCCAAGCTAGCATTCAACCGCTGGGCATGTGGATGGCTGGGAGCAAACTTCTTTCGGCGGTGCAGCAGCTGGGGCAGGGAAATTTGCCTGGTACAATCTGATGTCGGTGTACCGAAAGCAGATTGACCGCAAGTACTTGGCTGTGACACATCTAATTCTACACCTTCATTCCTCTCAGTGCAGGTCTCAGAGAGGACTGAAGGTATAGTGGGGTTGAAGATCTCAGCTGATGAGGAGCAGTGAGAGGTCCTCTTTGTTCTTTGGTGTGGGTCTTTTAGATACGCTTGCCAACGAACTGCATGGCAGGTCAACATATGTCTGGTCAAGCATGTGGTGCCCAAGCGGGAGATGTCTTGGCCACGCGAGATACGCTTGAGACATATGTTGCAAATAGCAGCGGTGCGATCTGATGCACTTGTCTCAAAAAAGGCACACACCAAAGAGCTTTTGGAATAAGGCGCAGAGACAGCAGCGCCCTGCACATGCAGAGCTGTGGGGTGTGATGCAGTCAGTGTGCTGCCCTTAGGCTGGCCCCTGGAGGGCACCCTGCCTCGTTGGTGATGTGCCTCCTACTCCTCCTCCTCTCTCCTATCAGGCACCCACATTGAGTCAGTGACCTCACCATCCCCTCCCTCCTCATCATTGGAGCAAACCTGGCAGTATGCTGCAGCGGGGAGAGCATGATTGCCAGATTGCTGTCCTTCTTGAGCACCCCCTCTGTCCGTGCTCACGTTACTGCCTTCATCTAGCTCAGTATCATCATCAGAGTCTTCTAAACGCTGGGTATCCTCCTGGAGCATGTACCCAACACTGTGGTCAAACAGTTCGAGGGACTCCTCAGGAGGACATGGTGGGGCTAGGGAAGGAGTCACTGATGCTATTGAGCCGAGGGAAGAGGCCGCGTTGGCAGCTTCTTTGCCAGACAAGGTACCCTGAGCATGGGTGAGACAGGATGAAGAGGATGAGGACGGCTTGGTCATCCACTCAACCAAGCCTTCCGCATGTTGTGGCTCAACACGGCCAGCTGCCAAAAAAAAGGCCAAGCGTGTCCCACGGCCACGTGCTGATGAGGATGCACCATCTCCACGACCAGCACTGTTGCCTCTAGACACAGAGCCTGCTTGCCCTCTTTTATTGGCTTGTGACTGTCTGCCTCTCCTTGTTGGCCTTTCAGACATACTAATGGCCTGTAGCTGCACTAAGCTGGGATATATATATATGTATATACAGGTATATATATATATATATATATATATATATATACACTGATACTGCAGCTAGCAAAATCAACTGCCTGCCTGTGGTATGAGAACACCACCAACCTTCTACAGGTAGCTTTAGCTAAACATTGCGCAGAGCTCACAAAAAACAAACTTGTAGCTTATTTAGCTGCCTGCGGTAGTGATAGGATCAGGAAAACAGCACCAATCTTCGACAGGTAGCTTTAGGAGAACAATGTGCAGAGCTCGCAAAAAACTAACTTGTAGCTTATTTAGCTGCCTGCGGTAGTGATAGGATCAGGAAACACACCACCAACCTTCTACAGGTAGCTTTAGCTGAACCCTGTGCAGAGCTTGCACTACACTAACTTGTAGTTTTAGCTGAACACTGTGCAGAGCTCGCAAAAAACTAACTTGTAGCTTATTTAGCTGCCTGCGGTAGTGATAGGATCAGGAAAACACCACCAACCTTCGACAGGTAGCTTTAGGTGAACACTGTGCAGAGCTCACAAAAAACTAACTTGTAGCTTATTTAGCTGCCTGTGGTAGTGATAGGATCAGGAAAACACCACCAACCTTCTTACAGGTAGCTTTAGCTGAACACTGTGCAGAGCTCGCAAAAAACTAACATGTAGTTTTAGCTGAACACTGTGCAGAGGTCGCACTACACTAACTTGTAGTTTTAGCTGAACACTGTGCAGAGGATGCACTACACTAACTTGTAGCTTTAGCTGAACACTGTGCAGAGGTCACACTACACTAACTTGTAGTTTTAGCTGAACACTGTGAGGAGGACGCACTACACTAACTTGTAGCTTTAGCTGAACACTGTGCAGAGATCGCACTACACTAACTTGTAGTTTTAGCTGAACACTGTAAGGAGGATGCACTACCCTAACTTGTAGCTTTAGCTGAACACTGTGCAGAGGTCGCACTACACTAACTTGTAGTTTTAGCTGAACACTGTTTGGAGGACGCACTACCCTAACTTGTAGTTTTAGCTGAACACTGTGCAGAGGTCACACTAAACTAACTTGTAGCTTTAACTGAACACTGTGAGGAGGACGCACTACACTAACTGTAAATAGTCTAGCTGCCTGACTGTGGTACTGATAAGATCAAAAGAACACCAGCAATTTTCTTCAGGTAGCTGTAAATACTGTAGCCTGCCTGTCAGTAGGAAGATAACAGGAACGGATCTTGCTAAACTGAATACAGTGTACAGTACTTGACCGCGAGATTGTGTTTCCAGCGCAATACCATCGCGCTGGTTCTCGGCGACAGGGTACTGTGCATGTCGCGCTGGCTCACTCATCGGGAAAGGAAGACTTTGTTTTCCTTTCGCGATGAGTGACAAGCAGTGCTGACAGCTGTCTGGTATGAATCCTGAGGGGGAACGCCGTGCCAAATTTTAAATGAAAAAATCTGCGTGGGTTCCCCCCCAGGGGCATACCAGGCCCTTAGGTCTGGTATGGATTGTAAGGGGAACCCCCTACACCGAAAAATCGGCGTGGGGGTCCCCCCAAAATCCGTACCAGACCCTTATCTGAGCACGCAGCCCGGCCGGCCAGGAAAGGGGGTGGGGATGAGCGAGCGCCCCCAATCCTGAGCCGTACCAGGCCGCATGCCCTCAACATGGGGGGTGGGTGCCTTGGAGGAAGGGGGGGCACCCTGTGGGCCCCCCCACCCCAAAGCACCTTGTCCTCATGTTGATGAGGACAAGGGCCTCTTCCCGACAACCCTGGACGTTGGTTGTCGGGGTCTGCGGGTGGGAGGCTTATCTGAATCCGGGAGCCCCCTTTAATAAGGGGGCCCCCGGAACCTGGCCACCCACCCTGTGTGAATGAGTATGGGGTTAATGGTACCCCTACCCATTCACCTAGGGAAACGTGTCAATAAAAATAAAAAACACAGCACACAGGTTTTAAGAGTAATTTATTAGGCAGCTCTGGGGTCTTCTTCTGACTTCGGGGGTGGGGGGGTGTTTTCTTCCGACTTCTCCCGGTGGTCCCCCTCTTCTCCCAGGCCCCTCCGCTATCTTCTTCCAGCCCTTTTGCCAGCGAGGGGCCCGGTCTGCTGCCACTGTCTTGTCGCCGCTGTCTCGTCACTTCTTCTCTTCTTCTCTTCTTCCGGGGTCACCGCCTATATAAATGGCTCCACAGCTCGCACACAGCATTCCAGCTAGAGAGAGCGTCGTGTCAACATCGAAAGAAGAGAAGAAGCGACAAAACAGCGGCGGCGAGACAGCGGTGGCAAGACATCGGTGGCAGGACAGCGGCAACAAGGCAGCAGGGGCAGACCGGGCCCCTCGCTGGCAAAAGAGCTGGAAGAAGATAGCGGAGGGGCCCGGGAGAGGAGGCGGAACACCGGGAGAAGTCGGAAGAATACACCCCCCCACCCCCGAAGTCAGAAGAAGACCCCGGAGCTGCCTAATAAATTACTCTTACAACCTGTGTGCTGTGTTTTTTTTTTATTGACACTTTTCCCTAGGAGAATGGGTAGGGGTACCATGTACCCCATACTCATTCACACAGGGTGGGGGGCCGGGATCTGGGGGCCCCCTTATTAAAGGGGGCTCCCGGATTCCGATAAGCCCTCCGTCCGCAGACCCCGACAACCAACGGCCAGGGTTGTCGGGAAGAGGCCCTTGTCCTCATCAACATGGGGACAAGGTGCTTTGGGGTGGGGGGGCCTTCATGGCGCCACCCCTTCCCCCAAGGCACCCACCCCCCATGTTGAGGGCATGCGGCCTGTTACGGCTCAGGAGGGGGGGTGCTCGCTCGTCCTCACCCCCTTTCCTGGCCGGCTGGGCTGCGTGCTCGGATAAGGGTCTTGTATGGATTTTGGGGGGACCCCTATGCCGATTTTTCGGCTATGGGGGTTCCCCTTATAATCCGTATCAGACCTAAGGGCCTGGTATGCCCCTGGGGGGGAACCCATGCCGATTTTTTCATTTAAAATTTGGCGCGGCATTCCCCCTCAGGATTCATACCAGACAGCTGTCATCACTGCCTGTCACTCATCAGGAAAGGAAAACAAAGTTTTCCTTTCCCGATGAGTGAGCCATCTCGGCGCTGGCTCCCACGACAGGGCTCGCAGGTGTCAAATCTTGCCGAGAAATGCGTCGAGATTGACACAATATCGCGGTCACCTACTATATATATATATATATATATATATACATACAACACCTGGGGTGCATATATATACACAATCCACTTGGATCAGTTTTTTACTTAGTAGAAAGCTACTTCTCACTGAGGTGGTATATGTCACTATGGAAAAGGAGTGTTTTGCAGTCATCTGTTTAGGTGAAGTTTGCAGCACTTACTGACCACAACCATCTCCTGCTGAGAAGAATCACAAGTTCCTCAGGTGGAACCTGCTTCTCCAATAATACAATTTTAGCATAACACACTAAAGGAAGCACCCATGGAAATGTGAATGGGCTGCCTTGCTAAGCTGAGCCAGAAGAATTGGGAAGGACCTTGCAATTCCTTCCATGCAACCTCATAGGAGGTGCGATGGTAATAAGGCTTGGGCACCTCAAACCTAGGTAAGAAAACACAGGGAAACTTTTTTAGAATTACAAGCCAGGCTACACAAACAAGAGACCTGTTTTTTAGTCTTTAAATGATTGTCCCAAGCAGGCTGTTTTCACCTTTGAACAGCATTCTAACCCAGTGTTTCTCAACTCCAGTCCTCAAGGCACCCCAACAGGTCATGTTTTCAGGATTTCCAATATTTTGCACAGGTGATTTGATCAGTTTCACTTCCTTAGTAATTACCACAGCCGTTTCATCTGAGGGAAATCCTGAAAACATGACCTGTTGGGGCGCCTTGAGGACTGGAGTTGAGAAACACTGTTCTAACCAATCATTAATTAGCCATTGTAAAAAGCATCAAAAAGGGCATGGGAAAAACACATACTTTTTTAATAAAAATAATTCATTTTCCAGGATTAAGTAAATAAAAACAACAAACAGACATCACCAAGCCAACATGCCCCTTAGCCAGGCTTTATGACATGTCATAAACTAGTTTAGCCTGCAGAAAACAGAATACACTTTCCTGGTTGAATTGATCTCGCTGCACAACCAAATTTGATACTTGGTTTTAACTCTTATGCCCCGTACACACGGTCTGATTTTCTGATGAAATGTCCGATCAGAGCGTGTTGTCGGACATTCCGACCGTGTGTAGGCTCCATCACACATTTTCCATCGGATTTTCCGACACACAAAGTTTGAGAACTTGCTATAAAATTTTCCGACAACAAAATCCGTTGTCGGAAATTCCGATCGTGTGTACACAAATCCGACGGACAAAGTGCTACGCATGCTCAGAATAAATAAAGAGATGAAAGCTATTGGCCACTGCCCCGTGTATAGTCCCGACGTATGTGTTTTATGTCACCACGTTCAGAACGATCGGATTTTCCGACAACTTTGTGTGACCGTGTGTATGTAAGACAAGTTTAAGCCAACATCCGTCGGAAAAAATCCTAGGATTTTGTTGTCGGAATGTCCGAACAACAAAATATGTGAATATGTGTGAAGGTTATAGATATAGCTTAGTTACCATAGCATTATCTTAGAGACTGTGTATTGGGAAAGGTGCTACCTGAGGGCTAAGCTTGAGCCTCATGTAGGACATAGGTCTCAAAGGGGACCTTGCAAAAAAAAAAAACAAGGCCTGCTTATGTTTCATGGTCCCAACTCAGGAATAAAAAAAATGTTCAGTGAACTATAAAGCATAAATACTTATAGGGCATACACACGGTCGGACTTTGTTCGGACATTCCGACAACAAAATCCTAGGATTTTTTCAGACGGATGTTGGCTCAAACTTGTCTTGCATACACACGGTCACACAAAGTTGTCGGAAAATCCAATCATTCTGAACACGGTGACGTAAAACACATACGTCGGGACTATAAACAGGGCAGTGGCCAATAGCTTTGATCTCTTTATTTATTCTGAGCATGCGTGGCACTTTGTCCGTCGGATTTGTGTACACACGATCGGAATTTCCGACAACGGATTTTGTTGTCGGAAAATTTTATCTCCTGCTCTCCAACTTTGTGTGTCGGAAAATCCGATGGAAAATGTCCGATGGAGCCCACACACGGTCGGAATTTCCGACAACACGCTCCGATCGGACATTTTCCATCGGAAAATCCGACCGTGTGTACGGGGCATTACACTGCAGCTTCTGACCCCCTCCTATAAAAATCTGTGACACCAATGGGCTTCCCGCAGAAGTTGAGGATCCATAAACTCATTATATTTGGGTATAATCCCCTAGGACTTTGCAAGAAGTCCCAAGGATGTTCAACTTGCCAAGATGACCCAGCTGGAACCCTGGTTGTAAGCTACATATATTTTTTAATTGTTTATTCCATTTTTGTTTTCATTGACCATTTTTTACCTAAAAGATTGGGGTGCAGCTACATCATTATACTTTGGATTTCTATGCAATTCCTGAGTGAAGCATTGTATCTTACTATTTAAAAGATAAAAAGATTCCAACTTCTTTTTTACGCATATGCCCCTCCTGGTAGCGCTCATGGTAGTGAAAATTCAGCACTGCACTCTGTGCTAGTGCTGACCAGTACCCTCATTTACGGGTTACCATGCTGCTGCAGTTCAGGAGCCTGAGGGGGGACCCAATCTATAAAATACCAATGGGAAGTGTTCACATCAACTAGGCAGGAAAATTGACACCCAAAGAAGGATCTTCTCACTCTGCTGTAACAAAAGTTAAGACTCTGGCAAAGTTAAGACTCTGGCACTCAATGTGTCAAGTGTCTATTAACTTACGTGAGAATTTGGGGCTTTTGGATATTTTTTTTTCTAAAATTAATAATATGATTTGTTTAGGGAATAGGTAAATGGTGAAAAGTTAATGGAGAACAGATTTTATGTTTGCTAATGCATATACTGTAAAAGCACATAAACAAAAGTACAAAAAAAAGAAAAAAAAATTACAAAAGAAAAAAAAATACACCATTCTGGTGCTTCTGCATGCAGAGAGAAAAAACTTTGGCTTCAGTAATTCATGCTTGAAAATTGACAAAGCAAATAAAAGCTCCCTGTTTAGCATGTTACCAAAAAAAAGCCTGCTGCACCTAGGGGGCATTTAAAATGTATATGATTGCATTATATGAGGCACACACTTTAAATTTTACTGCATTAGCTCAGTTCAACATGTACTCTGCAAGAGGTAACTCCCTGGAAAGAGTACATTCATGTTGTGAGTGCTACCTGTCCAATGACTGTCTCTTTTCACAACTTGACACAACCTGAAGTCCCTGCATGGTTTGCAGCTTCTCCTCTACTCTTTTTTTTAATCAGAAAAGTTTTATTTGTCATAAAAAAAAATAAAGAATTACAGAGGTACATCGTGAACAAATACATTGTAATATCTTCTTTTTTTTTAATTCAAGTCATTTTTTATTAATTTTCCAAGTTATACAATTTTCGTTATAAAATCAAGCAGTCATAAACAAATCATTAATACGTATATTGTCCCACATCGAGTTAGCTAAGAAAACAAGTGAAAATATCAACCCCTTGCTCTACCCCCCTTTTAACCTATCCCTCCCCCCACCCCCACAGTTGCTTTCCAAAAATATAAAAAATATCTTAACTTTAACACACCTTATTACCAACCATGTACATATTTCTAAATACCATTTCCCTTAGACCTATATTCATAGTTACTAATAGTCCTACCAGCACTAGAGTATTATATAATCCTACCCTGACACCACAAACCCCAGATCTTTGAAAATTTCTTATGATTCCCCCTTCTACCGTATATAGTCCTCTCTGTTCTGACCAGTGCATTCATTGTATTAACCCATTCTTCCGAGGTAGGGGGGGTTGCTGCCAGCCATGCTTTCGCAATCAGCTTCCTCGCCTGGTATAGCCCCCGCACTATTGCTATACCTATGTGATCCTCCCCCATGTTCTTACTAAATAGCCCCAGTACACACGCCTTAGCCTCGTATTCCACTCTTTTCCCAAGTCTTGCTTCTATAATACTTAGGATCTCAGTCCAGTACCTTGCTAATTTCGGACACCTCCACATCATGTGTACAAGGTCACCTGTCTCCAGGCATCTAGGGCACTTGTCATCTGGTCTTTTTCCAAATCTATACAGTTTCTTGGGGGTATAATAGGCTCTGTGTAACAATAGAAGGTGCGATGCCCGTTGCGACGGGGATAGGGATACCAGTGGGCCGAGCTCTAGTACTTTCTCCCACTGTTCATTACTCAGTTCCCCCACATCGGGCTCCCACCCCTCCCTTGCTCGCAAGAGTGGGGTCGAACTAGTTGCCCTTACCGTTAACTGGGCGTATATTCCTGATATCAGCCCTTTAAGACCGGATGCTCTCACCACCCTATTAAGCAGAGGTGCACTACACCATTCCAGTGCCACAATCCTGAATTGCTTCTCTAGCGCGTGTCTAACCTGGAGGTAAAAATAAAATGTTTCTTTGGGAATTCCGAATTCCTGTCTTAGGTCTGCGAAAGATTTTAATGAGTTGCCATCAAATATTTGCTTCAGACTATTTATGCCCGCCCTTTCCCAGATCCTATTTACTCCTATAGAGTTCAGTTCTTGTAACTGCCTATTCTGCCAGATAGGTGAAAATTCCGTGGGCCCCCCATAGCCCATTTCTATCTTCACTGACCGCCATACTTTTATAACCAGCTTGTATGTTGGGAGTACACTTCCCAGTGTCCCGGCTTCCAATGCCCCCGACAGGGAGTTATGCGGGTTCCCTGACAGCATGATTTTCGCACAGGTATTCAGCTCTCCCCCACACTCACTTCCCCCCAGATGTTGCAGCTGGGCCGCCAAGAAGTATCTATATGGGTGGGGCACCGCCAGTCCCCCCTCCCTATTAGGGCGCTGCAGCGTCTGGAGACTAATCCTGGCCTGGCCCTTCTTCCAGATCAACTCGCGAAAGAGGGAGTTTATTTTTATAAACCATTCCCTCCCAATCCAAACTGGTGAATTATGTAATATATACATTAGTTGTGGCATCCAGATCATCTTGATCAAATTTACGCGCCCTGCCATAGATAGAGGGAGTCGACACCAAATCTCCTTTTTCCTTTTAAACTTTTCTAGCAACGGGACTAAATTGTCTATAATATACTGCATTGGGGTATTAGTTATTACTATACCCAAATATTTGAAGTTCTCCACCACCCTAAGATGAGGTATATTCTGCGGAAAGGAACCCGTAGTCGAGTCAAGCGGGAGAATTGTGGATTTCTCCCAGTTGACTGATAGTCCTGAGATCATTCCAAACCCCTCCACCAACTGCATTGCCCTAACTAATGACGGCCCCATATCCCCCAAAAACAATAGCACGTCATCGGCATAGAGTGCAATTCTTTCCTCACCGTCATCTCTTTTGTAACCCTGTAGGCCTGGGGACTTTCTTATTACCTCTGCGAACGGTTCCATTGCCAGGGCGAACAACAGGGGCGACAAAGGACACCCCTGTCTAGTCCCCCTCTCAAGGGAGATCCGCTCTGAGTATGAGTTATTTATTTTTAATCTAGCATTGGGGTGATGATATAATATCTTAAGCCACTTTATAAACCGGGGACCAAACCCGAATTTTCCCAGTACCCACCATAAATAATCCCACTCCAGGGAGTCGAATGCCCTGGCGATATCCAGGGACAAGACAACCCTGGAGCCTGCGTTTTTTACCGGCGTCTGGACATTCAGAAAGGTTCTTCTTATATTTTTACTAGTAGACCTGTTCTGAATAAACCCAGACTGGTCTGGGTGTACCAGAGCAGGTATGCACTTATTAAGCCTGGTAGCCAAGACCTTTGCC
The DNA here is from genome assembly GCA_037952925.1 of Lithobates clamitans. NCBI lineage: Eukaryota > Metazoa > Chordata > Amphibia > Anura > Ranidae > Lithobates > Lithobates clamitans. Next base: position 13,650,838 of record JBBGZY010000008.1, on the reverse strand, counting down.
AGGATCTTGGCATCCGTGCCCAACAACGAGATCGGTCTATATGATGACGTATCCAGCCGGTTTTTCCCCTCCTTCTGGATCAGTACTATAATAGCCTCATACATTGATGATGGTAAAGTCTCAGCCACAGCTGACCAGTTATATACCTTCAGAAGTTCTGGGGACAAAACCTCCCCAAATTGTTTGTACACCTCAACTGGTAATCCATCAGGGCCCGGGGACTTTTGGCTCTGCATATTCTTTATTGCTTGCTCTATTTCTTCCAGTGTTATTGGAGCTTCCAGACTATTCATGTCTGTGTCCGAGAGCACCGGCAAGACAGTTCCTCCCAAGAATTCCTCCATCTCTTCTTGTGCAGGAGAGTGGCATTTCTTATATAGATCACTATAGAACTCTACAAATGTATCCGAAATTATCTCCGGGTCTGATGAGATGTCCCCTTTCTTTGTTTTAATCATAGGAATTGTTGAAGAGGGAGAGTTGGTTTTGGCCAGCATGGCCAGCGTCCGACCAACTCTTTCCCCCTCATCAAAAGTCCTTTGCCTCTGAAAGATCTTCCTATTCTCTGCTCTTTTAATTTCTTCATTTTTATATTCTTGCTGCTTCAGTACCCATTGGTTTCGATTTTCCATAGTTGGATCTGATACATACTTTCTTTCTGATTCCCGAACCTCTTCCCTAATACTCTCTTCCCTTGCTCTTGTTTGCTTCTTTAACTTGGAAATCTGTTGAATCAACAGCCCTCTGAGAAACGCTTTCAAAGAGTCCCACATCACACCCCCCGATGCAGTACCTGTATTAAAATCGATAAATTCTTTCAGTCTTGCATTAATTTCGTCCCTGTTCCCTATCAGTCCCAACCATGTTGGATTTAGTGACCACATTCTCGGGCCCCCGTTATCCCGCATGGTTATTGTCAATATCAATGGCGAATGGTCGGACACTCCCCTTGGGCGATATTCGATCTTTTGAATTAGGGGTTGGATTTCATTATTACCTATAGCCATATCAATACGGGAAAGCGTTCGGTAAGACCCTGAGAAGCAAGAGTATTGCTGACTGGTAGGATTACGAACCCTCCAAATATCACACCACCCCACCTCCTCAAGGAACTGTGCCAGCCTTCCCTCTGATCCTCTATTTCGACTGACCCCTGGCGGGAATCTGTCGATCCTACTATCAAGAACTGCGTTGAAATCCCCAACTATCACCACTGGGACCTCTCTCTTATCCTCCAGGAACCCCAATAGCAAGAGCAGGACCTCCATTTTAAAAGGTGGGGGGATGTACACATTTACTATAACAAAAGGCCTTCCCTCAATCAAACAATACAGAAAAATAAAACATCCTAATTTATCAATACTGATATCCCTGCAGGAGAACACCAGACCCTTCCTAATCAAAATACTCACTCCCCTTGAATAAGAGGAGTGCACAGAGTGATATTGTAATTGAAATTTTTTATTTCTAATTAATAACTTAGTCTCGTCAGTCAGATGTGTTTCCTGCAGGCATATCACCTCAGTGGCACATGATTCTAGCTCCTGGAACACAGTGGCTTTTTTCATAGGATCGCTCATACCTCTAATGTTCCAAGAACTAATTCCAAATGATCTAGGTTTCATTCAAAATATACTTCCACATAGAGCTATGCCATTTATGCAAGTACTTGGATAGGTCCATCCTTCTACTGATAGGTCGATGCTTCAAGGGTATACAGTTATGCTGTTTTAACCTGGCACTTTTTTGAAAAGAATTACAAGGAAGAAGTCTCCAACATCTAGACTGATCATACCAATTCACCACATGTGCCCTTTTTCCCCCTAACCTATTAACCTTCTGTTTCAAATCAGTAATACGCCTTCTTGCCACACTCAGTGCTATTATTATGGGAAGAGAACCAGGTGGGTCCAGAGGAATATTACCCCCGTACCCCCCGCCCCTTCCATACCGAGATGAATTTCTCATTGTGTTCAATCTCAAAAAATTCAAATAATTATAAACAAGTATTTTTATCCACGTGCTATATATTTTAAGTCTATTTAAAACAACTGTGTTATCCCCTATTTTAAATAATCCCTTTTGCCCCCTCCCTTGCCTTACTCGGCGTGCCCTGGGAGCCTTCCTTGTGACCACTCTCTTCCCCTCATCCCACCATCCTCCCCCCTCCTCCCCCCTCCCCCCCCCCAATGGATCTGCTGACCCAAAAATTACAATAACACCTATCATCAATCTAAACCATACTCTCATCCCACACATAATCCACCCAACCCTCCCTCTCCCGACCCTGCAGCAAAAAAAAAAAAAAAAAAAAAAAAAAAAAAAAAAAACACCATCAGTCATCTGTATGCGACTTCAGCTTTATAAGTTCCTTTTGTTCTCTTCAAACCAGTCCGTGACACCTTTGACAGTTTCAAAAAAACGAATAGTTCCTAGGGCCTCTATGCGCAGCCGTGCTGGATACAGTAACGCATATGAAATGTTATGGTTCCGTAATGTACGCTTAATATCCAGGAAACCTGCTCTTCTTCTTTGTAGGTCTGGGGAATAATCTGGGTATATCGCTATTCTAGCACCATTGAAAAAAATATCTCCTTTCTCTCTAGACCTTTGCATCAGATTCAGCTTATCTTTATAACAAAAAAATCTCAAAATCATTGGTCTCGGGCGGTCTCCTGAGTATGCTGATCTAGACGGCACTCTGTGGGCACGCTCAATAGAGAAAAACTGTGAGAACGCCTCAGCCCCAAACACCTCTTTAAGCCACTTTTCCATAAATTCTTCAGGGCAGGAACCCTCACTTTTCTCAGGAAGGCCCATCACTCTTACGTTTTGTCTTCGGGACCTATTCTCCCATTCATCCATTTTAAGGCTGTTGGCGACTAGCTGTGCTTGCATTTTTTTGAACTCAAGTCGCATTGGGGTTACGGCGTCTTCTATTTGGCTAACCCTTTCTTCCACCGTTTTAACTCTCTCGACTGTTTTCTGGAGCTCTTGTTTAATGCTGCCAAACTCCTCGCTCAAAGCTTTCAGCTCCTCCCACATCCCGCTTATCGAGCTTCTGCATGCGTTTATGGCGCATAATACCTCTTTTAAGGTGGGTTCTTGGTCACAGACTGCTTCTACAGTGGGGCTACCATCCCCTGCTCTTCCGGGCTGCTCCCTCTCCGGGCTTTTTTTGTTTGTTGCTCTTGTGCTGGCTGACTGGCTATCCGGCCCTTTCCCCAGACTCCTTCTATCCCCTAGGCCCCCCGCTGAAGATTTTCCCGCGGTCAGTTGATTATTTTTGGCTGGGGATAGCGTAGCGCTGTGTGCAAATTTTTCCAGCTTCGCAGCAGCTGATAATGCAGATGCGTTTTGAGACCCCTTTTCCTTTTCTTTGGCAGCCCGGGTGGTTTGAACAGGCATGCTTTCTAGGGGCTGCTGTAGCTGTTCTTCCCCCTTCCTCTTGGTCATAGCCAGCTAAAATAGTTTAAGCACCCTGTAACCCACCAGATTAACAAATTCGCCAATCAGTCCTTCCTCACTTTGGCAGACCGGTATTTGTGTAACAAAGGACAGATCCCAAGCCCCCCACTCTACTATACAGTCTCTGTAATATGTGTTTATAAACTCAAAGTCTTTACCTCTCTTCCTTTGGCATTTGGGGGGTCTGTAAGGCCTCAGCAGTGCTTCACCAGGGCTTTTTGTCACAGCCTTCCGCAATGTCAGTAGTATATCCCCAGTCAGCCAAACACAGCCAGTCACAGCCACAGATACGGCGTCGGCGTTCGTTCCTAGCTCTCTGCACCGCTCAGCTGATCTTCTCGGCCTCCTCACTTACGCCCAGTCAGCATAACGAGCCTCCCGCAGCTACAGCGTGGCGTTGCTAAGCAACCCAGCGACGCCACCAGCACAGATCCCGAGCTCCGCTTAACTCGGCCGTACAACAGGAGGATAAAGCAATTAACTTCAGCCTTCTTGTAACCTTCTTTCTAGGCACTTGTCTCCCCGGTCAGTCAGCCTGCCGTCCCTCAATATTCCAACAAGGAAAGCCTCTATAAGTCAATAGGCAGGACTCTGGAGCTCGCTGGGTTTTCACACAGGCAATCCCATTCAGGCAGACACGCTAGTGCAGCATCAGGGCCGGGAGAGAGCACTCACTCACTGCTCACACCTGCATCCGGTCACGCCCCCCCACATTGTAATATCTTCAGGTTATACATTGGCAAGGGTATTATTTCGGTTTGGTAGGCCTTACACGTAACAATGTTGTGATATTTCTGGCAATGTAGTTATATCGGGTGAGTTCTGTCAAAGCTTGTGACATTAAATGTAGATTTATTGAGGATTAATAAAGAAAAAAAAAGAAAAGGAGTATGGTGTACCCTGTGAAAACCATAAAAAGAAATAACATTGCATTTTCCAAACATATGAATAAAGTTGTGTTCAGTGTTATAACCCATGTCTCAGCTTTTTCTTCCTTTTGGTTACCTTCTTACCCATGGTATACCTGTAAGGCTAATTTGTCTTGTTGTGCTAATTTAGCTTGGTCATGTTGTAGTACCTTAGTGAATGTGACCGGGGGGGGGGTTTGGTCCCTGGGCTATCTTGTTACCTAGTTTGTATTTTAAGTACAGGTGTCAGATGACTGTGTCCACTTGTCCCATATTTGTTCATACTTCAGGGGGCAGCCTCTGTGTATATAAATCAATTTTTTATAGGGTAATGTATTGTTGACTTCAGCCAGCCAGTGCGAAAGCTCCGGAGGATTAGGTCTCATCCAGGCCCTAGCAATGACCTTTCGAGCAGAGAAGAGTGTTTCATGCACGAAGACCTTTTGGAATTTATTTATTTCGGGGTCTGATAAAATGCCCAATAGGCAGAGTTTGGGCTGCAGTGTTACAGGGGAGCCCATTGTGTCATGTAGGAATCTTACCACTTGTGCCCAGTACGCCTGAATTTGGGGGCACTGCCACAGTAAATGAAAAAAGGTTCCGGTTGTTTGGTTGCAGATTGTGCACATTGTGGACTGATCCCCCCTGTATTTGGAAAGTCGTAATGGCGTGAGGTATGCTCTGTGGATAATGAACAGTTGGGTCAGACGGTCTGACAGTCTGGGGGACACTAGTTTGCATGCGTCTAGAGCGTCGCTCCATTCGTCATCTGCCAGTGTGCCTACCTCTCCTTCCCACCTTGTTTTCAGGGCGTAGGCTGATGAAGTAGCCTGTGGTGTCATTAGCATTGAGTAGAACTGAGAGATTAGTTTTTTTGGGTCAGGGCATTTCACTGCTTCCATTAATGGGTTGCTTACCATGCGACATTCCCCCGAGGGGAATTGTGTATAAAAGGCATGACGCAATTGCATGTACCTAAAAAGCATTTGGTTTGGGAGCATGTATTCTGTTTTTAGCCTATCGAACGTTTTTAGCTTGTCATGGTGTACTATATGTAGTAAGTAGATAATCCCTCTGGAGCTCCATAGTTCACTGCCCGGTAGCGAATCAAATTCAGGGAGATTTGAATTGTGCCACAGAGGAGTGTATTCGTTAATCGTCGGTAGTTGGAGTCTATGCATGGACAAGTTCCATATTTTGGTATAGTGGTAGGGTAGTGTTTTACGGTTGGTGTTCCTGTCAGCCCTTGTGGCTTTCCCCGTTATTACAGTTAGTGGATCTTGTGATGTCTGGGACCTCTTTGGGCACACTAAGTGCAGAAATCTTTCCCTATCTGTCTTATCCACATGAAATAGCTGGGATAGCTGCGCTGCGATGTAATAAGCATTAAAGTCCGGCACAGCCATTCCTGCCAGGTCCGTGGGGTTTTTAAGTTTCTGCCAAGCTATTTTATGTCTTTTATTGCCCCATACGAATGGTTTTATAATGGCTTCCATCAGCTTGAAATGCCTAAGCACTAGGTATATTGGCGAGTGCCAAAGCATGTAAAGAATTTTAGGTAGGAGGACCATTTTGGTCAGGTTGATTCGTCCCATTACTCCCAGTGGAAGGCGGGCCCACACCTGTGTTTTGTGCTTAAGCATTGCAAACAGCGGGGTTATGTTGAGTGTCTCGTAGTCTGCTGGGTCTTTTGTGGTCTTTATGCCCAAATATTTTATGGTGTCTACTCTCTGCAGGGGTAGTTCGGCCCTGTCCCTGGATTGCGGGTAGCTGTCGAGGGGTAGTATCTGGGATTTGTCCCAGTTGATCCGGAGGCCGGAGAACCTACCGAATCTTTCTATAAGGTCCAGTGCAAGGGGCAGGGAGTTCTCAGAGTCATCTAGGTATAACAGGGTATCGTCTGCGTAGGTGCTGATTTTTTCGGTCACATCTCCCCGGCGAAGCCCTTTAATTTCGGGGTGTGCCCGGATGGCCACGGCCAGGGGTTCTGCCGCCAATGCGAAAAGCAGAGGCGACAGAGGACACCCCTGTCTTGTGCCCCTAGATAACAGGAATTGGTCAGATGGCCATCCGTTTGCTAGTACCCTTGCTGATGGAGATTGGTATAAGAGTTGCACCCATTTTATAAATTTTGGGCCGAACCCAAATCTGCCCAGGCACCTCCACAAGTACACCCATTCCACTGAATCGAACGCCTTGGCAGTGTCCAAGGCGACGATTATTCTAGATCCTGTATTGTCATGAGCGTCTTCTAAGGTTGAAGGATGTATTTCTACCCGGCATAAACCCCGCTTGATCACTGTGTATTAGGGAGAGGATTACTTTGTTAAGGCGAATGGCTAGGATTTTTGCAAGAATTTTGATATCTACTTGGAGTAGATATATGGGGCGGTAGGACTCGGGAATGAGTGGGTCCTTTCCTGGTTTGGGGATCAATACTATGGTGGCCTCTCTCATGGATGCTGGTAGTCTAGAGTCCTTAAATATGGCCTCGTACAACTGCAACATTCTGGGGATCAGTACTTCCGAATATGTGGAGTAGAACTCCACTGGTAGGCCGTCCGAGCCCGGGGATTTCGAGGCCGGGAGCTCCGCCAGGGCTCTCGATACCTCGTCTATCGTCAGTGGGGCTTCTAGTTCCTCAACTTGTTCTGCAGAAAGCTGGGGGATTGTCAGCTCTCCTAAGAATGTTTCCATTGGGGTGATATCTGGTGAGGCTGTTGCTGTGTAAAGTTTGTGGAAGAATTTTTTAAAGATATCTGTGACACTATGTGGTTCTGTTTCTATAGCTCCGTTAGATGAACGCAGCGAGATTACCACAGGGGGTCTGTCCTCGCTGTGTATCAAGTATGCGAGGAGTTTTCCCGCCCGTTCCCCATGTTCGAATGACCTCTGTCTGTGGAAAAAAAGTTTTCTTTTGGACTTTTCATAGTGTAGCTGGGTCAGCACCCTAGAGCAGAGTTTAAGGTTGTCAGCTCTGTCTGTAGTGGGGGTCTCGAGAAATGTCTTTTCAGCATCTCGGAGGCTCCCCTCCGCCTTGATTATGGCCGACTCTGATACTCTTTTAATGTTATTAATTTTGTTAGTTAGTATCATACGTGCGTGTTTCTTGAAAGCCTCCCACACTATCTGAACTGAGGCAGACCCCTCGTTGAAATGAAAATAGTTTTCCCACTCCGCCGAGAGGTCATCCTCCTCCGGCAATAATGTCAGCCAGAAAGGGTTTAACCTCCACGACGTCGGGGGGCGGTTGTGAGGGACGGTGAGTATGGCCCAGTAAGGACAGTGGTCTGATAGAGATCTAGGGGAGAAGCCCGCGTCTGACAGTCTAGGGAGAAGCACCTTAGACACCAAGATTAGGTCTATTCGGGACATGGCTCGGTGGGACGTGGAGAAGCAGGAAAACCGCTTGTCTGTAGGGTTCCTGAACCTCCACGTATCCACTAGGTTAAAGTCAGATAGTAGTCTGGCGAATCTTGTGGGGTGTGACGCCACTGGCTCTGTAGATGATGTGTTGAGTCTGTCTATGGCCGGATCTAGAACGTTGTTGAAGTCCCCAAGCCACACAGCAGGGATGTCAGAATGCAAGGCCATGAAATCAAAACCAGCAGCAATGACACCCGCGCTGAACGGTGGCGGCACATAGAACGCCATAAGGAGAAGCATGTCTCCGTGTATCTTAGCTTTCAGTAGTACATACCTGCCCAGTGAGTCGATTACTGAGTCCTGGAGCTCAAAGTGAGTGCTTTTAGCGATTAAAATGGAGACTCCCCTAGATAGTGTGGTGTGTGTTGAATGGTACGCCCATCCAATCCATGGTCTCTTGAGCACTCTATGTGCGAGGCCCTCAGCGTGCGTCTCAACCAGAGCCACCACATCAGCCCTCTGTTTTTTTAGGATTGAAAACGCCGCTGACCTTTTTATGGGCTCCCTGAGCCCGCGGATATTCCACGTTGTGAATTTTAAGTTAGTCATTTGAAAATGTACATATGATATTGAGCCCCAGGAATCAGATTTCTCCCCCCTCCCCCTAATAGCCTAGCACATACACCGAAAAGCATGACCATTAACAAGAACACCATGGGGTTAATGTGATAGCAATTAAGTGGTTTAGACATTGGGTAGAATAGTAGAACATTCAATAATCTGAAAACCCCTTCCCCCCTCCCCGCTCTGCACCTTCCAAACCTGGTGCGAGCTTCAATCCCGAACTGCCAACTGGGCATAAACATTGTCCTTCCTGTGGAGAAAAGGTTAGAGCTTAAGCATATATAAATGGCAGTTGCTATACTAGGGTTACCAACAATCTTGGAAGTCCCGAATCGCATGTATAGCGTTGCCGAGGATAATTTGCTCCATTTCAGGTGGTGAACTGTGTTGCGTGGGGCGAAGATACGCTGCGTGTCGTTGCGCATTTTAGGACTTTACTCACCACTCTTGGTGAGTACTTTGTAGACGTTGTCTAGCTCCGTCGGTTGTCTGTGTGGACACTGTTGGGGTAAGTATAGGTACGTAACTGAGATGGCGTGGGGCTGCAAGATGTCCGTCGAATAGTTGCACTAGGTGGTGCACGGTGGGAGTTCTCACGGTTCGTTGTCAGCTGGATGCTCTTGAAGGGATGTATTGCTGCAGTATTGGTTGAAGTCCGGTCATGGTCTATAGTGTGTAGGGGTATATTCAGTCCCTGCAGAGTCAGGAGGAAGTGTATCCATCACTGGAGAACAGGAGGGGGAATAGGAAGGGAGTGTAGGGACGGACAGTCCATCCTGTATTTTGCGTAGAAGTTCAAGCTTGTATTCAATCCGCGGGAAAGGAGCTGAGTATTGGAGAGTGAAGGATCCACAGGAGTCACATAGGCATATAGGTGAGCATAAGTGGAGCTAAGACTTATCCGTGGTTTTCCCTCTGTTCCAGCCAGGTGATGGCGGCTTCCGGGTCCTCAAGAAAGTGTGCTCTGTCCTCCCCCTCTACACGGAGGCGGGCCGGGAAAAGCATGGCGTACTTGATATTTTTGATGCGGAGGCGCCTTTTAACCTCCATGAATGTGCGCCTTTTCCGCTGCACCTCTGCAGAAAAGTCCGGATAAATCGCTATCATTTTGTTTCCCAGAGGAATGTTCCCTTTTAGTCTGCTGAGGCGAAGTATGGCGTCCCTATCCCTGTAGTTCAGGAACTTCGCGATGAACGTGCGTGGGGGGGCTCCAGTTGGTGGTGGTCTGCCCGACATGCGGTGTGCGCGTTCTACCACAAATGTAGGAGAGAAAGAATCTCTGCCGTATGTATCGCAGAGCAGATTTTCAAGAAACGTGGGGGGGTCTCTTCCTTCTGACCCCTCAGGAAGACCCACGAATCTGAGGTTGCATCTCCTGAGGCGGTTCTCAATGTCATCCTGTTTCTGAATCAGTTGATTCACTTGGTGCTGCAGCTCAGATGTTGTGTTTTGCAGGGGGGGGAGGGAATCCTCCATATTGCTCAGCCTGTTCTCTGCCTCAGTGACCCTGCCTTTTAGTTTTTGAAAGTCTTGCCTTACCAGTGAAATGTCCACCTTAACCTCTTCAATCCGCGCTGTGAGGGATGTCTGGCATGTAGTTATGGCTTCCTGGCATGATGAGATTGCCTCCAGCACCCTCGCTGTGTCAGTCCCAGCAGGGGATTCTTCATCCAGCGCGGCGGCGCCATCTTGGCTGGAGGGATCTGTGCCTAGCCGGCGGTATTGATAAAGCTTTGCGGCCGCTGCAGATGCCTTTTTGGTAGGTGACATGACCCCTGTAAGTTGCTGGTTCGGCGGCGGTATGGTGAGGGCTGAGGTAAGTTGTTTGACGGTCTCAGGATGTGAAAAACGGATCAATGGCCGGCGGAGCTCTGTCTAGTTGCGTCCTACTGCATGCCGCTCCAGGCCACGCCCCCTCCTCTACTCTTTACTTTCAAACTCTAATGCCCCGTACACACGGTCGGACTTTGTTTGGACATTCTGACAACAAAATCCAGGATTTTTTCCGACGGATGTTGGCTCAAACTTGTCTTGCATACACACGGTCACACAAAGTTGTCGGAAAATCCGATCGTTCTAAACCCGGTGACGTAAAACACGTACGTCGGGACTATAAACGGGGCAGTGGCCAATAGCTTTCATCACTTTATTTATTCTGAGCATGCGTGGCACTTTGTCCGTCGGATTTGTGTACACACGATCGTAATTTCCGACAAAGGATTTTGTTGTCGGAAAATTTTATAGCCTGCTCTCAAACTTTGTGTGTCGGAAAATCCGATGGAAAATGTGTGATGGAGCCTACACACGGTCGGAATTTCCGACAAAAAAGTCCTATCACACATTTTCCGTCGGAAAATCCGATCGTGTGTACGGGACATAATACTGCATATCCCATGGTACCTTGTTTTATCCAAGCTGTGGTTCCTATTGTATGGACTCGTCTTCCCAAACCTCCTCCTCTCAGCACCTCTGTAGATCCTAAGACAGGTCCTCTGAAATGTGTGGGACAGCAATGTCTACTCAACGAGCATGGTGAAAAAATATGTGTCACAGACTTTAAGGAAGCAATTATGTGGGATTCTTCACAAAATAGGTTTTTAAACTTCAAGATGGTTCAGATTAACGGGAGTAGGCTATAAATAATTGAAATATGATGTGAAAAAGAACATAATTATTTTAAATGTTGATCATACTGTATATGTGCTTTCATTTTCAATTTTAGCTTCAGTAATTCTGATATTAACCACTTGCCGACCGATGCATGCCGTTATACGTCAGCACAATGGTAGCGGTGGGCAAATGGGCGTACCTGTATGTCCCCTTTAATTGGTGGGGCTATCGGGCGCACGCGTGCCCTCCACGTACAGCGTGAGAGTGCCCGCGGGACCCGCAGACTCGATGTCTGCCGGTCTCCAGACAATTGTGTCACGGAGCTTCAGAATGGGGATATGCCTATGAAAAACAAGGCATTTCCCTGTTCTGCCTTGTGACATGACAGAGATCACTGCTCCCTGTGATCGGGAGCAGTGATCGCTATCATGTGAGTGGAAGCCCATCCCCCCCACAGTTATAATCACTCCCTAGGACACACTTAACCCCTTCATCAACCCCTAGTGTTTAACCCCTTTTCTGCCAGTGTCATTTACACAGTAATCAGTGCATTTTTATAGCACTAATTGCTGTATAAATGACAATGGTCTCAAAATAGTGTCAAAAGTGTACGATGTGTTCGCCATAATGTCGCAGTCATGATAAAAAACACAGATTGCCGCCATTGCTAATAAAAAAAAAATAATAATAAAAATGCTATAAAACTATCCCCTATTTTGTAGACACTATAACTTTTGTGCAAACCAATCAATATACACTTATTGTGATTTTTTTTTAACAAAAATATGTATAATACATATCGGCCTAAACTGAGGAAAAAAAAATTTTTTTTATATATTTTTTGGGGGTATATATTATAGCTAAAAGTTTATTGTTTATAGCGCAAAAAATAAAAAATGCAGAGGTGATCAAATACCACCAAAAGAAAGCTCTATTTGTGGGAAAAACAGGACATCAATTTTGTTTGGGTGCAATGCTGCATGACCGCGCAATTGTCAGTTAAAGTGATGCAGTTCCAAATCGCAAAAAGTGCTCTGGTCAGGAAGGGGGTAAAATCTTCCGGGGCTGAAGTGGTTAAACCCAAAACCAAAAATATAATATTATATATTGTAGCTTACCAATCCTTAGATGTGGTGGCTGCATTCATTTTCCTTTTTAGCCTTTTTTTAACCTGATGATCTGGCCAGTAACAGGCCTCCTGTATCAGAGTGCCCCCTATGAACCGAAGGAGAACAGTTGGCGCAGTAGCTTTGTAAATATGTGTGCGTGAGTGCATGTGTAAGTGCGTATGTACACGGATGTGTGTGTGGGGGGGGGGGCGGTAGTGTTAGATAGAATAGCATATTTAGATATACTAACGAACTGAAGACAAACTCCAGCTCACACTGCAGTTACACAAGCAGTTACAGTGGTTGTAAACTCTGTTACACCACTTTTACCTACAGGTAAGCCTATAACAAGACTTACCTGTAGGCACCCTGAATATCTCCTAAACTTGCACAGTTTAGGAGATATACAGTATATGCGCTGCTACAGATGTCATTGGCGCATGCGCACTGAAGAAACGGGCCGCTGGTGCCGTTTCTTCAGTAACCGTGCTGTGACCGGCGGCTCCCACGTGCATGTGATGTGATGTCAGTGATGTCATCGCGGCTCTGGCCAGTCAGAGTGCCAGTGCCATGAACCCAGGAGTAACTCCGGTGGAAGATGTCGGCCATGTACTCAAAGTGCCTATGCTGATTTAGGGCATCATTCTGAGGTAAGTATTTTATAATGAGCTAGTATGCATATTAGTTCATTATGCCTTTGTCTTGCAGGGTTTTTTTTGTTTTTTTTCCCCAGGTTTACAACCTCTTTAAAACAACAGTGTTTTTTTTTTTTCTTTTTCTTTTGGGATAAAGGTTTTATATGAATAAATAAATGTTGATCATTGTAAGCACCCCTGTCAGTACTATATGGTTTGTCTCAACACTCTTAACTGACACATGCAGGAGAGCTTGTTCTGTTGAAAAAAAAACAAGACTTATGCTGGCCATACACTATACAGAAAATCGGCCGAAAAATTGTTCATATAGACACTTCGTTCGTTTTTCGGCAAGTTAATGGGCACAAATCGATAAACGTTTGTGACGTTCTTTGGGAAAAAAAACGAACGGCAAGTTTGGAAATTTTCTGCCGAACGTACGATAAATTGCAAGTTTAATGCGTTCTTCGTCCGTGAAAAATCGAATGGTTGCTACTGCGCATGGTTGAAAATCATTTAACCCGGAAGGGAAATATTCGTGTCAAATACGTTCGCGTCAAAACGTCATGACCAATCGTCAACACCAACTATATAAAGGCCCGCACACACGATCGAAACTTTTTGACAACAAACATGCAAATTAGCAGTTCTGGAGCAACATCTGACCGTGTGTACGCTCCATCGGACAAATGTATTTATTTTTTTCGGACTTTTGTTGGCTACGAACGGACAAACTTTCTGTCAACAAAACTCCGATCGTGTGTGCACAAAATACCATCGGACTTTAGTCCAAAGTACAAACACGCATGATCGGAAGCAAGGACCATCACAAATTTTTAATGGCTTAAGAATAAATCTGCTTTGCTGGTTATACTGACAGAGTACAGACAAACATATTTTAGTTAGGATTTGTGTTCTAGTGATATCAATCCTAAAATTTTTTTTTTTAAGGCCATTTTGCTTATTGTGCATTCACAACATAAATAAACTTACAAAATTATTAGACATGTTCTCTGTCATCACAATTAAAAATTATAATTTCAAAAGAAAAAGAGCAAACGATACACATCAAATTAAAAAATATAGCTTATTAAATCATACTGAAATCCAAAAATTCAACCTGCTAAATTATTAGCCCCTAAACTCCCCACACCAGTGGCCTTTGTGGATCCTTGGGGCTGCTTTTGCCACTGACCACCATGCTGCTCAGGTGGGTGGGCTTGCTGGGGTGGGTAGGTTTGTTGTGGAGGAGTGTTGTTCAAATGACACACATGAGATTTAGTGGTTAGCTCTTGTTTCCTGGCCTTGCTGAAGAGCTGGATGATTAGAGCCTCACATAGCTCCCTTTGATCTGCGTCAAGCTCACGGAGCTTACTAGCATTAAAACAGCCAAACCCTTCAGCACTATCGGGTGCTGTGTTTATCAGAGAGGTAGCCCTAGTTAGGAACTCAGCTGTGGCCTCATCCAGATGTTGGCTCTTCCTGGCCCTTTTTTTGGGAGGACGCAGGGGAGGGATTCTGCACTCAGTTGTTGTCTGGCTGCTGGGCCCAGGCTCTTCTTGGCTCTAAAGTTCCTGTGTGTGTAAAACCAACATCATTTTAATTTTTGGACATCATTCATCAACAATTTTCATGTCATGACTTTTTAATTTGTAATGTGTCCAAATAGGAAAGACGATCATTCTGACTCCAGAATTTCTCATTCTTGTCCTAATCCTTTTTGGCCACTGCTGTCTATTGATATGGGACTCACTTTTTTAACCCAAAAAAATTACTATGCATTCAGGGTCGTAACTACCACCATATTGACCCATGCGGGCGCTATGGGGCCCGCAGCCGAGTGGGGCCCAGTGAGGATAAGAGCCCCGCCGGCACAGTCTCCCAGCCAGGGGAAGAGAGAGGAGAGGAAGAGGCGAGCTGTCCGTATCAGCAGAGCTGAATTGCCCAATGTAAGAGCTTTCATTAGGACTTCCAATGTTCCCGGGGCTCACGTCACATAGCTCCACCTTTTGGGCCAGTGCATTTGATAGAACGCCGATCCAATGCGGGACATGTGACGTCATCAAAGGCATCGGGCCAAGAGGTGGGGCTATGTGATGAGCCCCGGGAAGACGGGAAATTCAAATGAAAGCTAGTACAGTGGCCAATCCCGCTCTCTGCTGATCCTAGTAGCTTGCCTCTTCCTCAGCATACTGTAGGTGGGGCTGTATGGTGCACAGGCAGACCAGGCTGAATTGGGCACAGGTCATGCTGTATGTGGCACAGGTCACGCTGCATTGACAGCAGGGCAGCTGTGGGGGGGGTGTTTGTAGTGTGCCCCATACAACATTTTCTAATTTCCCAACCTATAAAAGTCTATGGTAGAATTCCAAAGTGATAATTTTAAGAGATAATATGCAAGCTAATTGCCATTAGGGATGAGACCAACACCCCCCTGTTAGTTTTGCAACAGAACATTTGAACAGGCCAAAAATTGATTTTAACACGTGAACACCGTTAAAGTCTAAGGGAGTTGAACATGAATAATTAAAAGTGGTAATTTTAAAGGCTTATATTCATGGTATTGCCATAAAAAGTGTTTGGTGACCTGGGTCCTGCCCCAGGAGACATGTATGAATGGACAGAAAAGTTTACAAAACACCCATTTTTTCATGAACAGTGATTTTAATAATGAATAAAGTCAAACAATAAAAGTGTAATATTCCTTTAAATTTATTACCTAGGGGGATGTCTATAGTATGCCTGTAAAGGGGCGCATGTTTCCCCTGTTTAAAACAGGCAGACAGCAAAATGACATTTCAAATTCAAAAAATGTCATTAAAAATTATGAACGGTAGCGACAGAATTTAGAACCAGCTTCTTTTCGCGGGGACTCTCGGATTGCCTTTGTCTCGCACACAAACAGAACGTAATCTTACATCACACGCTCGTTCGATTGATATACACTACCTATGCGTGAAAACTCTGCTACCCGAACGGCATCACGCATTCGTTCGTACCGCGTGTTAACTTGACATAGACGGCGCATGCCTGAAACTCCGCCCCTGACGTTCTTTTTCTTTAATATTGCCCGCCCCTTTTCTCCGGTGCGTAGTGAGGAGCAACATGGCGGAGACATGTGTCAGAATCCAGATCCAGGAAGGCCACCAACATGTCATTTGAGGAGATGGTGGAGATGGTTGCAATCTTGAAAAAGCAAGATTACGATGGGAAACATGGCCCATATGCCCATCCCAATTTTGTCAAGGACAAAATACTCACTGATGTGGTGAAGGCCTTGGAGCAGAAGTTTGGGCTCCATAGTAAGAAGGACCAACTGAGGAAGCGCTGGTCTGACCTGAAAAACAGGGAGCCAGATCAGCACCTCAAAACAAGGAAGGAACTTCGAAAAAGTAAGTACTTGTGTGTCCCCATTTATGATTCTTCACTTGCCTGCTTCTCCATGTGCTTTTCTTGACTGTTATACTGAATGTTCGTAGGTGTTAAATAACGTTCGCGGGTAGGAAATAACGTTCGTAAGGACCAACAGTGATCGTTTGCCAATGAATACGACTTTTTTAAACTGATATAGGCTTATGACTGTTTTGGTCATGATCATTTATGTGATTGAACGAATTTAAAAGACATTGTTGTCTAGATGTCTTTGAAATTTTAATTAATTGATAAATAGATTCAGTGGAATGTAAGGAGAGGACACAGCAGCTGGTTACACATCTGGTCTCAGGAGCACTAGTGTGGGACACCATAAAAACTTGGCCCAAAAAGGTAAATATTGAATTTGGGGTCAAAGGTCTTTTTAATCATAACCAATGAGTAAAGGGATAGGGGATTATAGCGGTGCTAAAGTATTCCAGGTGAATAAGAGAAAAGAATGTAAAATTAAAAACTTTTTATTTCACAATATTAAATACATAGAGAGAGCAATAAAATGGTTAACAACCAACAAGCATAGATATTGCGTGTGACCCAAATGCGGTAGGGTAGGCCGGATGGAGACGGCCATCAAAGAAAGGGCTCGGTTTCATGTCTTCAACTTGGTTCTCTTCCTAAACAGACAATTGTACACCACTTGAAAGCAATGTTTCATATTTCTATTTCGGGCCATAAATATCTGTGTGCTAAGTATACCTTTTTTTAATTGTTCATAGGGAATCAAAGACGCAGACAACAGGGTCAACAGGACCCCCAACCTCGCCGGGACCCCCAACATCCCCGGGACCCCCAACATCGCCGGGACCCACAACCTCGCCGGGACCCCCAACATCGCCGGGACCCCCAACCTGAACCCAGCACCAGCATCACACATGTTGATGAAAGAGAGGTGGGGGAAGTGGGAGCCTGTACCTCACCAGGTGAGTGTCTGACACCCCAGCTTCAGGTAATCTATGTATGCTTGCATATTTCTAAATACATGTTTTTTCTCACTTTTTTAGGTGATGTTCTGGTTGTGGAAGAGCCACCCGACCACTTTACATCAGACAGCGCCCAAAGGCTCATAGCTCAGATCATGCTATGGAATGGCGAAATAGATGCCATGAGAGATCGTCTCAACACAATGCAGCAGGAAATGAAGGACATGATAGATGTTTTGGGTAGAATCTAAACACTTTTAACGTCCATAAACATCTATCATGTTCTTCATTTCCTGCTACATGATTATGTCCAAATTATTGTTTGTTTCTGTTTGTTAATAAAAAAAAAAAAAAAAAAAAAAAATTAAAAAAAAAAATTGTCAAAAATAATGAACAAAATTTTTCATAAAAAATAATGACCAAAAAAATTATAAAAAAATAATGATAAAAAAATGTAAAAAAAAAAATGAAAACCTAAATTTTATATAAATATTTATAAACAATTTTGTAAAAAAAAAATGATAGAAAAAATTTCCCCCCAAAAAAAACAAAAACAAATTATCAATAAATAATTACACACAAAATATCAAAAAAAATATCAAAAAAATATCAAAAAAAAATTTACATAAAGATTTTTAAGCAACAATTTTGTAATCCAATTGTTTAGAATAAATAAAGAAAATTAAAATTAACATATTTTGTTAATGTTGAACTTTGTAAGTTCATGGTTGTTATCCAAGTTCAGTTTTACAATATGCCTGTTTGTCAAAAGAAAAAAACGCACAGGAATGTGCACATATAAAAACATTTTAGAAAAAAAACAATGTGTGTTTTTTTATTTCAATGCTCAATACCAGTATATTTGTTAAGTTGCTGTGGTTACATTGACAGTGTACTCTAAAATGTGTGTAGCTGAGACACAGCACAATATAATAGTTAGCTCAAAGTGAGATTGTCACCTCATGTTGCACATCAGGTTGGTTTGCACTAGTGGCAAAAATTAAAAAGATCAAGGCTATTTGCAAAGCTAGTAAACAGACAACAGTAGTTCCTTGAAAATCTCATTTTATTAAGAAGTAAAATAATTAATCAGCAAGTAAAAAAGTAGTCCATATATTGTTCACTGACAAGACGGGCATTCTGGGAGCCCAAACCAGCACATGCACTTTCCATAGCTGGCATCACAGCCTATTGAGCTGGTCGGGAAAAAGGCTCATCACTTTTCTCTGAGGCAATGTAGCCTCATCTGCCCCAAAGACAAAATTCATTACCTCAATATTGTCCAGAGCATTTTGAAAAATTAATGTCCCTTTTTGTATACAATCCTAAAATTCAGTACGTATCATCACATCTCCGTCAGAGTGGAGTCCATTCATCCCAACATCCAAAAAAGGCTAAATTGTAATTATATGCTCCCTCACCCCCTCTGGTGGCACATTCCTAAACTTTAAGGGGGGGGAGTTGAATTGGTAGCTGGTTTTGACAAGTAAACCTCTACACTTCCATGAGAGCTAAATGCATGAAAAATTAAGTATTATTTTGCCTGACCATCCATCTTTAGAACATTGTCAGGCCAGTGGCCAGGTAAGAAGTGGGCAAATCCGTAAATAAGAAGGCACATTGTTCAAATCTATACACATTTTGACATACATCGGACAAAATAATAACAATGTTTGTTAATTAGGATTATTCGTTATGATAAAGTTATAAACACAGGAAGTCAGCACAGCACAGGGATGGTGTGAGCCCCTCATAATGAGCACAGCACAGGGATGGTGTGAGCCCCTCATAATGCTAAATTCATCATAACGAACGTATCATTTTGACCTTTTGAAGGTAATCTTGCAGGCCCTTGCACTACATGCTTTTGAAAATTTAGGCAGCAATCTTACCTAAAAAAATAAGGTATACTATGTATGTGTTTTTCAAAATCAGCAGATAGAGTAGTTATATCGGTTGACTGTTTTTTGGGTGTTTTTTTTGGGGGGGGGATAAGTGTTTGCACAACCAAAAAGGGAATCTTGCACTCTGCATGAATTTAAAGGACAGGAATAAGATTGGGACACATTTTAGGGGGTGTTTGTGGTAAACCTAAAAATGAAGCCTAAAAAAATACAGTTTTAAGTTACTAGGCTAGGTGTGTGTGGGCCAAGGGTAGCATGCTGGGGAGGTTAGTGAAGGAAAATATGCATGTAGGCCACCAAAAAGTTACAGCATGCATGAGGACAAAGAGGGCATTCATTCACAGCATATTACAAAAATGGGAAGGATGGAATACTAAATTTATACAATACTTTAGAAAAACACAAAGGTGATATTAAATCCCAAAAATTACATGAATATAGTCCTTCTGCAGGACTTGGATAATAGCACTACATGTCTCAGGAATAATCTCTCCCAGAGCCTTGGGAGAGATCCAAGTGGTAAACTTGATATCCTGGGGACCCCTCCCTGTCGCCAAATAACGTAAGGTAGCTATGAGCTTTTGCTCTGCTGGAATAGCAGCCCTCATGCAGGTGTCCTGCTTCATGATATAGGGGGACAGCAAGGACAATAATTGCTGAAAGCAGGAGTCTGTCATCCGGAGATAATTCAGAGAATCATTTGGATTATTCTCCTGCAGCTCACGCAGCAAGGGCATATGGCTAAATTGGTCACGATTAAGTAGCCAAGTTTTGGCCCAAATAATCCTCATCCTACTACTCTGACTATTCCTGGACCAGGCTAGAGTCACAGCAAGAACTGCAAGCCCATAAACAACACACTCTCTCCTAGGATTGCGTAACATGGCTAATTGTCCTACAATTTTACAAACGGTCGTAAACGCAAAGTAACGCACGAATCTGCACTGACCAAACATATAATAATTTAGAAATTAGCAGAGGGAGCCCGAAGCATGACGCCGAAGAATTTAACGTCTTCTTTGGAAGTGTCATCCGTACGTTGTAACGTCACTACGTTCATGTTTGTTGCCTAAACGTCAGACCGTCTGCATGCAATACAAGTTCAGAGAGACAAGGCCCTTTTTCAAAAAAAACAATGGGAAAGTTTGTACAAGGTCCGATCGTGTGTATGGTGCTAAACACACACCGAACAGAACGTTGTCTTGCCACTGACCAGACAAAGGATTACACGGGCCAATACACAGAAGATTTTGAAGAACTGAAGGTAAGCAGACCAGTACAATAGTTATAGGGTATTAATTGTTAGGTGTAGTTTGGCAACTGAACAATGCTGCATTTTTGATTATTACAGGAGCAATGGTGGACAAATTTACATCACCACATTTCCTGCCACAATTCATTGAAATGTACCGAGACCTTACATGTCTATGGAAAGTGCGCTCCAAAGACTACTCAGATCGTCAAAAACGTAAAGAAGCGTATACTAAATTGTGGAAATATGCACTGTTGTGTATGCAAAAGCAGATATATCCTATGTGACCAAAAAAATAGCCAATCTGCGTACGATCTTCAAAAAAGAATTAGATAAAATTAATGAATCCAAAAGATCTGGTGCAGGTGCAGATGAAGTATATGTGCCACGCCTGTGGTATTTTGAGAGTCTACGTTTTCTGACTGACCAGGAGGAAGCACGACCCTCTGTGTCAAGTTTAGACAGTATCAGTGAGAATATTTCAGGAGATGAAGAAGATGGAACATTTGACAAAATGGCAGACAGTCAGGTAAAGTTATAATATTATGTTTTATTATACACATCTGAAACTAAAAATTGAAGAGAATACATCCAAAAATCAAAGCACATGTAACTTGGTAATTTTATTTATTTAAAGAAAAATCTTACATGACATCTGTATTTAGTAATGAAATAATATATAAATGCAGCCACTCAAATTTACATAGCATTTAGATATTGTTTTGCCAATCTACTGCTCCAGGACCCAGAAAATAGTGCATATAATCAATGCGACTCTGGCGAGCGACTTGACTGGAGAGACGTGGTGGGGCACGGCCTAGGTTTAATAAGCCTTCGGTGTCATTACGCCACTCACCAGGCGTGACATCCCCAGACAAAGTATCTTCCCGGTCCAACTGGGATTGGGGCATGTAGGTGGAGCTAGTGCGCCGTAAGAAATTGTGTAACACACAGCAACTATGGACTATTGTGTCAATTTTTGGGGGGGCTACATTTATTGCTGTATGAAATATTCTAAAACGGTTGGCCATAATACCGAACGCGTTTTCAACAACTCGTCTAGCACGAGATAACCTATAATTAAAAATTTTTTGCTCAGGTGTCAGGTTTTTCAGGGCAAAAGGTTTTAAAATATGCTCAGATAACGCAAACGCGTCATCAGCAACAAATGAGAAGTTGAGACCTTCACCTGTGTCCTCTTGGGATGGGAGATGAAGTCCATTTTTTAAGTGATGGAAAAAAGAGGTCTTCTCTATTATTCCCCCATCCGAATTTCTGCCATTTTTCCCTATGTCAACAAATATAAATTCATACTTGGCATTGACAATTGCCATTAGGACAATGCTAAAGTAGCCTTTATAATTGTAGAAGAATGAGCCAGAGTTTGCTGGGGGTATTATCCGAACATGTTTGCCGTCTATGGCACCACCACAGTTTGGAAAATTCCAATAGTCTTGAAATTGTTTGGCAGTTGATTTCCATTCCTCCACAGATAATGGCAGCTGTGCAAAGATAAAAATATATGTTACAAAAAAATTTAAGGCTTAATTGTCCAAAAATTATAACAATTGGCTTTATTATACAGGATCTATTTGGCAGTGAAACACAAACTGTCACATCACCACCAGTAAGCATTACCAAAAAGAGAAAGACAAAGCAAGATGCAACAGGCAACTTTCTACTACAAGCATCTGCAGCGTTAAATCAGAAGAAGGATGAATGTGATGACCTGGGTGCATTTGCAGCAAAGAAAATGCGCAGGATGTCAGAAGACCAAAAACAATTACTGGAACCATTACTCATTCAACTTCTTAATAAAGGGTTAAGGGGGGAGCTGACCACAAATACACACTTAGCT
The DNA here is from genome assembly GCA_037952925.1 of Lithobates clamitans. NCBI lineage: Eukaryota > Metazoa > Chordata > Amphibia > Anura > Ranidae > Lithobates > Lithobates clamitans. The sequence continues at coordinate 13,628,752 of JBBGZY010000008.1, read as the reverse complement.
GAGCACAAAACCACACACCCACAATCATTGCAAACCACACACCCACAATCATTGCAAACCACACACCCACAATCATTGCAAGTACCTCAACAAATGCATCAGTGGCACGTACCATTCCCACAGCAGGATCATCAACAAAGCAACTGGGGACATGATTATCAGTACACATCTTTGTGAATAACATACATTTGGGTTAAAATATGTTATGTTTGTCAGTTTGACATGTTATGAACTAGTTTGAGTTTACTGATATGTTTAGAGCTTCTAAAATCAAAGTTAAACAAAGCAAGCTGTACAGTGTTTGAGAGTTAAAAATAAAAGCAGTGTGTCATTACCTTTAGGTATTCCTCTTGCATGATCCTTATAATGGCTTGGCAGGTCTCTGGTATGATGCGGCCAAGTGACTGGGCAGAGATTCCGGTAATGAACTTTAAATCTTCATAACTTCGGCCAGTTGCCAGAAAGCGAAGTGTTGCTAACAGTCTCTGCTCTGCTGGGATGCTTGGTCTTAAGACTGTGTCTTTTTTGGTAATAAGGGGTGACACTTTACTCAATAAGAGCTGAAAGGACTCATCAGGCATCCTCAGATAGTTCCGATAGTCATCTGGATTGTTTTCCTTGAGCTCTCGAACCAATCTCATATGAGAGAAGTCATCCCGGTTCTTCAGCCACTCTTTACTCCATAACCTTCGCCTTTTGATTATGGGTTCCTCTGCTTGTTGTATAGCCATCACTCCAAGCATGACTATGCCAATGGTCCTTTCATCCACATCCATATTGTAGGTAGAGGGTTCGTTCCGACGTACGCACGAACGTATGTTGCTCCTCGTCAAACACAGGAAGCCACAGTGCAGAGGTCAAACACATTTTGACACTTCCTTTTATAAATGAAAAAAACGAACGAAAAAACGATACATTGCTCTTCATAAACGATTTAACGATCGAAAATCTTTACTTACCTGATGGCGTGATCGTTTGCGGTCATTACCGAACGTTCTTTTTTCGAAAATGGGTTCGGCCGATTTTCTGTATAGTGTATGGCCAGCATTAGGCTGGCCATACACTATACAATTTTCTAATTCAATTTCCTTTACCTTCAACTATGTAGTACAAGGGCCTGCCTGATTGCATATACATTGACAGTGTTTAGGTGTGACCTCATATTATATGGTTTTGGTAAATCTAAAGGAAAATTGAATAAGAAAATTGTATAATGTATGGCCAGCCTTACTGTCCAAATCACAAGGTGAAAATAAAGGAAAGAAAGCCTAAAAAAGAAAACTAATGCAGCCATCACATCTAAGAATTGGTAAGGTGAAATATAATAAATGTTTGCTTTTGGGTTTAATACCACTTTAAAGTTAGTAAGTGCACGTGTCTATTTTTGCAATCTTTTTTATATATAATACACATTTCAAAGTTGCATTGGTATAAAAGCACTATATCCAATATTACACAGGAACAATTCCTGTTCTGCCTGTAAAAAAAATGTTTTGCAATAATTGTCTTGTTCTGATAATTTGATTTCATATACCAATAAGAACTCTTGAAATAATATCAGACACCCTGTGATCAAAAACTGTGTTGACGATATGATCCTCTTTTTACATTTTTCTAGCATCTCTAAGATAAGAAATGAAATTAACTTTTAAGTTTATCTACCCTAGGGGGCTTACTCTTCTCTTTTTTTTCATTCTCTACTTATCAGATTGCAGAGTTTGTACACGCTGTTCAACCATGTGTCTGCATTCCTAATGTTACTTTTATTTGAATACATATTTTAAAGCTAAGTATAATAAGTAAGTAAAACATAAAAAAAAAAATATTGGTTGAATAAATATTCACATATACATGACTAGAATAATACATATAAAACATACAGTATATGTGCATATATAAAACTTTTAATAGATAATTTTAGGTATTGATTAAGACGGATAAGCTTTGGGTTGGGGTCTACTATGATTTTGACATGAAACCAAGTCATTCTTGGTTTGAGAAAACAACGCACCTCCAGGCCTCTGAACTGTAATTGAGTAGATTAGAAGGGTCAATTATGGGAGTTTTTGGCATGAGGTAATTAGGAAAAGATCACAGGGAAATGTAGATGATAAAACTGGTGCTGATTGCTAAAAATCTACATTTGCATAGAGTCTGAGACTCACTAACAGTGTATTGTACAGTAGTATAGCAGATTCCCAATGTCCCCAGTAATAGATGCTGTTGGCCATTTCTAAAAATGTCCATATTTACACAAAGTCACAGACACACTTGCAAAGCTATCTCTCCTGTAACATTACAAAATTGCATGTACATATGTTCGAATACTCGGGCATTCCCAAACCATATGGTAAAATGAACCTACATTCCCTGTACATTTAGTGTACAGGGAAGACTACCCATTCGAAAGAGAATATAGGGAGTGTAGTAAGACCGATGGAGGAATTTTGTTTGAAGCCCATTGTTGTGCCATTCATCCACCACCATCACCTCATGTTGTAGCATGATAATGCACGGCCTCATGTTGCAAGGATCTGCACACAATTCCTGGAATCTGAAAACATCCCAGTTCTTGCATGGCCAGCATACTCACCGGACATGTCACCCATTGAGCATGTTTCTGGATCAGCGTATATGACAGCATGTTCCAGTTCCTGCCAATATCCAGCAACTTCACACAGCCATTGAAGAGGAATGGACCAACATTTCACAGGCCACAATCAACAACCTGATCAACTCTATGCGAAGGAGATGTGCTGCACTGCGTGAGGCAAATGGTGATCACACCAGATACTGACTGGTTTTCGGACCCCCCCCCCGACCCCCCAATACAGTAAAACTGCACATTTTAAAGTGGCCTTTTATTGTGGCCAGCCTAAGGCACACGTGTGCAATAATCATGCTGTCTAATCAGCATCTTGATATGCCACACCTGTGAGGTGGATGGATTATCTCGACAAAGGAGAAATGTTCACTAACACAGATTTAGACAAATTTTTGAAAAATATTTGAGAGAAATAGGCCTTTTGTGTACATAGAAAAAGTTGAAGATCCTTGAGTTCAGCTCATTTAAAATAGGGGCAAACACAAAAGTGTTGCATTTATAATTTTGCTCAGTGTATATTAATACATTGCCCGCACTGTATATATATCTATAGATATATATATCTATATCTGTAGATATATATATATGGGTGGCACAGTGGTGTAGTGGGTAGCACTTTCGCCTAGCAGTGAGAAGGGTTGCTGGTTCGAATCCCAACCACGACACTACCTGCCTGGAGTTTGCATGTTCTCCCTGTGTCTGCATGGGTTTCCTCCGGGTGCTCCGGTTTCCTCCCACACTCCAAAGACATGCTAGTAGGCTAATTGGATCCTGTCTGAATTGTCCCTAGTATGTATGAATGTGAGATAGGGACCTTAGATTGTAAGCTCCTTGAGGGTAGGGACTGATGTGAATGTACAATGTATATGTAAAGCGCTGCATAAATTGACAGCGCTATATAAATACCATAAATAAATAAAATATATATATCTATAGATATAGATATAGATAGATATATACTAAACTGCCTGCATGCCACTAACTAACCTGCCTCTAGCTATCATTCTCTCAAGCCCCTCCATGTTATTATAACACTATATACGGCCACTGTGTAAGCAGCCTTATATAGTGCGGGGTGTGGACTTAGTTCCTGAGCCATAATTGGCCAACGGCCCCCTGCCTTAGGCCAATTATGGCTCTCGCAGCAGAGCGCACTGTGATTTTCCAAAGTATGTAGGTCAGGTGCATGCTTTGGCCAGATGTCAATGCACTGTGATCTTTCAGTGCATTATGAGGCGTTCCACCGTGCCCGAATTTGCCACAAATGTCCCATAATGTTTGCTATTCGGCAAACACCCGATGTTCGACTCGAACATTGTGCCCATTCCTAATCACAAAGCAGCATGAGGATTCGTTTTAGGTGTTTGACAGAGATGGGGTCGTTTTTGATTATAAAATAGTGGTTCCCCTTGCATAAGTGGAATACATTGAATGATATGCAGAGGCAATTTTCGCTCTTTTGAGAGCCATGAATCTAGAGCCATGTAAATGTGTCTCCTGGAGAAAGATGACATGGGGAGCATGGTGGGAGATATATTCAAACACCAAAGCATGCTTAATTTTAGAATTAAGCCCCCAGACATTCCGTGAAAGAAAACGTGGGATACTCATAAGGAGTTACAAAAACGCATGTAATGCAGGATCATACATAGACAGATGGCCATAGCATCCAGGAAAAGTCTCCTTTGTAGACAATAAAGCAACCAAGGGAGACCGTCGAACAGACTCCCACCCTTAGTGAGACATATGAAGTAGTGACACAAATACCATTGTGCAAAACCAGCATAATTATGACAAAATGTATTAGTATAATTGGATAAATAAAAGGAAAAAACGAAAAGCAAACATAATAAAAGAACTAATTTTCAAACCACCCAGCCTCCAAACCAAACTTTTTAGAGCTTTATCCCAAAACCAGAAACAATATTTGGGGAAAACGTGGAGTAGTCCGTTACAACGTATGCAAGCATCTATTGCCAGAAGAAGTGTGAACAAACTATAATGCCGTGTACACACGAGCGGACTTTACGGCAGACTTTGCCCGGCGGACGGGATTTCGTCGGACAATTCGATCATGTGTGGGCTCCAGCGGACTTTGTTTTCTCAAAAGTTGGACGGACTTAGATTTGAAACATGTTTTAAATCAATCCATCGAAATCGACTCCGGTCGAAAAGTCCGCTTGTCTGTATGCTAGTTCGACGGACAAAAAGCCACGCTAGGGCAGCTATTGGCTACTGGCTATGAACTTCCTTATTTTAGTCCGGTCGTACGTCATCACGTACGAATTCGACGGACTTTGGTGGATTGTGTGTAGGCAAGTCTGTTCACTCAGAAAGTCCGTCGTAAAGTCCGTCGAAAAGTCTGCCGGGCAAAGTCTGCCGTAAAGTCTGCTTGTGTGTACGCGGCATAAGAGACAACTGTGTCCCATGTTTAGACAATGAGTATAGTATCTGAACTGAGATTTGTAAGAGAGTCAGAACTATAATAAAGATATAGCCACTAGGGATGAGCAGAACACCCCCTGGTTTGGTTTGTGGCAAAACATGTGAACGGACCGAAAGTTCATGTGAAGATTTGAACACCGTTAAAGTCTATGGGACCCGAACGTGAAAAATCAAAAGTACGAATTTTAAAGGCTAATATGCATGTTATTGTCCTAAAAAGTATTTGGGACCTGGGTCCTGCCCCAGGGGACATGTATCAATGCAAAAAAAAGTTTTAAAAATGGCCATTTTTTCGGGAGCAGTGATTTTAATAATGCTTAAAGTGAAAAAATAAAAGTGAAATATTCCTTTAAATATCGTACCTGGGGGGGTGACTATAGTATGTCTGTAAAGTGGCGCACGTTTCCTGTGTTTAGAACAGTTCCTGCACAAAATGACATTTCTAAAGGAATAAAAGTTTTGCGGTTGTAATGTAATGTCGGGTTCTGGCAATGTGGATGAAAATTATTGAGAAAAATGATGAAGTCACGTGATTGGGTGACATCACGCGTAGGGACGGGATAGGCACGGATACAGATTTGGATTGACGAGCTCGCCGCTCATAGGATTTTTATGTGTTATGCATCTACTGCATGTGAGTACATGCTTTTAACCTTAATAAAAACATCGATTTGTTAGAAATACTACACTATCTGGTACCCTTCTTATTCTCCCTTATGTTGTCTCTGCTACTGTTGATGCTGGTACTGAGGGATTAAAACACAGGGACCACCGGCTCCGGTCCAGGGACCCCAAAGAGAGACCATCTCCTCCATATACCTTCTATGCGGTTGTCCCATTGCCGCAAGGTAAGGGGCCATCATTTACCTGTGTGTGTTTGAGCACGAAAAGGATATATACACCCTCTCTCTTTCGGCACTCCACCGGATTTTTTACTGCACAATTGGATTGTTAAAGGGATCACAAAACATTTCATTTGAAGTTTGCACCGGCATTTTTTTATTGTATTTCAAAGACTTGGTTTTGGACTTCACGTTATAATATATATTTTTTCGAATATTATTAATTATTCGGGTGTCATAGAGAAAAAATCATACACCTGTCTGTTACACTCATAAGGTTTTGCACATTATTTATCTATATATTTTGCATAGGTTGCACAATGTTCTTTACAAATACGGATTTTGCATAGTTTGCACTTTTATATCGATCACAGATTGTAGTTTGCACATGTTATGTTGGTAATATTTATTATCTTGATCACTGTTATTATATGAATATGACTCTTTTTATCTCTATGGGCTGCACAGATACAACAGCACCTTAAGGTTTTTTTGCACATACTGTGATGCCACAGCCCCTATATAGATAGAACTGGATATAAGAAATTGTGTTATATATTTATATACTTTTCTCACAGGATACTGTGCATACAAACACAGTACCCGTATACCCCTTTTCACTTTCATTTGGAATTTTTTATTATCTTTATGAGTTGCACAGGCACGACAGCACTTTCAGAGTCTATTTGCACAAGTTATATTAATACTTGGTGTGTATGAGAACTATTTATATTGGCTTCCTACACACATTGCACTGTTCCATCCCTTTCATAGGTCAAACGGGATATAGGATTTTTTCCACTCATATTCAGTTTATAAATACAATACAGGATACTGTGCACACAAACGTAGCACCCGCACACCTTATTTCAATTTTATTTTTTATTTTAATTGTTTATAATTTAAACACTGCTATACAATCACATCACACTGGACCAGCGCAGCACTCTCTCCTTTTGTTTTGCACTATTCATGGGCTTTGTTTGATCCCACTCTGTGCTTGCAGCTGTCCACATACACCGCCGTTTCCAAGGTAGCGCAGGGATAATCTATATAAATATTGAGAAAAATGGCATGGGTACCCCCCCGCCCATTACCAGGCCCTTTGGGTCTTGTATGGATATTAAAGGGAACCCCACACCCAAATTAAAAAAAGAAAAGGAGTGGGGCCCCAGGCCCTATATACTCTAAACAGCAGTATGCTGGTGGTCCAAACAAGACAGGGACTGTAAGTTTGTCCTTAAGTTGAATCTGTTTGTAATATGGAACAGGTAAATTTTGTAAGTGTAGCTCCAGTTAACCACTTGCCGACCGCCTTACGCCTATATACGTGAACAGAGCAGCACGGGCAGGCAAAATCACGTACCTGGTACGTGATTGCCTTCCCGCCGGCGGGGGGTCCGATCAGACCCCCCCCCCGGTGCCAGCGGCGGTCGGCATTTGGCTGGGAGCGTTGAGAGACGAGGGGGAGGCCATCCGATCGTGGCCCCCCCTCGCGATCGCTCCCAGCCAATGAGAAACATCCCCTGCCTCTGTATAGTACACAGAGGCAGAGGATGTGATGTCATCTCTCCTCGGCTCGGCAGTTTCCATTCTATCGCCGAGGAGAGACGACATGTGAGTGAGTGCACAACACTACACAACACAGTAGAACATGCCAGGCACACTAAACACCCCCGATCCCCCCCGATCGCCCCCCCGATCACCCCCCCGTCACAAACTGACACCAAGCAGTTTTTTTTTCCTGATTACTGCATTGGTGTCAGTTTGTGACAGTTAGAAGTGTTAGGGTTAGCCCCCTGTAGGTCTAGGGTACCCCCCTAACCCCCCCAATAAAGTTTTAACCCCTTGATCACCCCCCGTCACCAGTGTCACTAAGCGATCATTTTTCTGATTGCTGTATTAGTGTCGCTGGTGACGCTAGTTAGGGACGTAAATATTTAGGTTCGCCATCAGCGTTTTATAGCGACAGGGACCCCCATATACTACCTAATAAACGTTTTAACCCCTTGATTGCCCCCTAGTTAACCCTTTCACAACTGACCGCCGTATAACCATTACGGGTGACGCTGGTTAGTGCGTTTATTTTTTATAGTGTCAGGGCACCCGCCGTTTATTACCGAATAAAGGTTTAGCTCCCTGATATGCGTTGCCCCAGGCAGCGTCAGATTAGCGGCAGTACCGCTAACACCCATGCACGCACCATACACCTCCCTTAGTGGTATAGTATCTGAACGCATCAATATCTGATCCGATCAGATCTATACTAGCGTCCCCAGCAGTTTAGGGTTCCCAAAAACGCAGTGTTAGTGGGATCAGCCCAGATACCTGCTAGCACCTGCGTTTTGCCCCTCCGCCCGGCCCAGCCCAGCCCACCCAAGTGCAGTATCGATCGATCACTGTCACTGACAAAACACTAAACGCATAACTGCAGCGTTCGCAGAGTCAGGCCTGATCCCTGCGATCGCTAACAGTTTTCTTGGTAGCGTTTTGGTGAACTGGCAAGCACCTGCCCCAGGCAGCGTCAGATTAGCGCCAGTACCGCTAACACCCACGCACGCACCGTACACCTCCCTTAGTGGTATAGTATCTGAACGCATCAATATCTGATCCGATCAGATCTATACTAGCGTCCCCAGCAATTTAGGGTTCCCAAAAACGCAGTGTTAGCGGGATCAGCCCAGATACCTGCTAGCACCTGCGTTTTGTCCCTCCACCCGGCCCAGCCCAGCCCACCCAAGTGCAGTATTGATCGATCACTGACACTTACAAAACACTAAACGCATAACTGCAGCGTTCGCAGAGTCAGGCCTGATCCCTGCGATCGCTAACAGTTTTTTTGGTAGCGTTTTGGTGAACTGGCAAGCACCAGCGGCCTAGTATACCCCGGTCATAGTCAAACCAGCACTGCAGTAACACTTGGTGAAGTGGCGAGTCCCATAAGTGCAGTTCAAGCTGGTGAGGTGGCAAGCACAAGTAGTGTCCCGCTGCCACCAAAAAGACAAACACAGGCCCGTCGTGCCCATAGTGCCCTTCCTGCTGCATTCGCCAATCCTAATTGGGAACCCACCACTTCTGCAGCGCCCGTACTTCCCCCATTCACATCCCCAACCAAATGCAGTCGGCTGCATGAGAGGCATTTTTATGTCCTCCCGAGTACCCCTACCCAACGAACCCCCCAAAAAAGATGTCGTGTCTGCAGCAAGCGCGGATATAGACGTGACACCCGCTATTATTGTCTCTCCTGTCCTGACAATCCTGGTCTTTGCATTGGTGAATGTTTTGAACGCTACCATTCACTAGTTGAGTATTAGCGTAGGGTACAGCATTCCACAGACTAGGCACACTTTCACAGGGTCTCCCAAGATGCCATCGCATTTTGAGAGACCCGAACCTGGAACCGATTACAGTTATAAAAGTTAGTACCAAAAAAAGTGTAAAAAAAAAAAAAAACACAAACAAAAATTAAAAAAAAATAGTTGTCGTTTTATTGTTCTCTCTCTCTCTATTCTCTCTCTATTGTTCTGCTCTTTTTTACTGTGTTCTATTCTGCAATGTTTTATTGTTATTATGTTTTATCATGTTTGCTTTTCAGGTATGCAATTTTTTATACTTTACTGTTTACTGTGCTTTATTGTTAACCATTTTTTTGTCTTTAGGTACGCCATTTACGACTTTGAGTGGTTATACCAGAATGATGCCTGCAGGTTTAGGTATCATCTTGGTATCATTCTTTTCAGCCAGTGGTCGGCTTTCATGTAAAAGCAATCCTAGCGGCTAATTAGCCTCTAGACTGCTTTTACAAGCAGTAGGAGATAATGCCCCCCCCCACTGTCTTCCGTGTTTTTCTCTGGCTCTCCTGTCTCAACAGGGAACCTGAGAATGCAGCCGGTGATTCAGCCAGCTGACCATAGAGCTGAACAGAGACCAGAGTGGCTCCAAACATCTCTATGGCCTAAGAAACCGGAAGCTACGAGCATTTTATGACTTAGATTTCGCCGGATGTAAACAGCGCCATTGGGAAATTGGGGAAGCATTTTATCACACCGATCTTGGTGTGGTCAGATGCTTTGAGGGCAGAGGAGAGATCTAGGGTCTAATAGACCCCAATTTTTTCAAAAAAAGAGTACCTGTCACTACCTATTGCAATCATAGGGGATATTTTCATTCCATGAGATAACAATAAAAATGATTTAAAAAAAAAAATGAAAGGAACAGTTTAAAAATAGGATAAAAAAGCAAAAAAATAATAAAGAAAAAAAAAAAAGCACCCCTGTCCCCCCTGCTCTCGTGCTAAGGCGAACGCAAGCGTCGGTCTGGCGTCAAATATAAACAGCAATTGCACCATGCATGTGAGGTGTCACCGTGAATGTCAGATTGAGGGCAGTAATTTTAGCAGTAGACCTCCTCTGTAAATCTAAAGTGGTAACCTATAAAGGCTTTTAAAAATGTATTAATTTTGTTGCCACTGCACGTTTGTGCGCAATTTTAAAGCATGTCATGTTTGGTATCCATGTACTCGGCCTAAGATCATCTTTTTTATCTCATCAAACATTTGGGCAATATAGTGTGTTTTAGTGCATTAAAATTTAAAAAAGTGTGTTTTTTCCACAAAAAATGCGTTTGAAAAATCGCTGCGCAAATACTGTGTGAAAAAAAAAATGAAACACCCACCATTTTAATCTGTAGGGCATTTGCTTTAAAAAAATATATAATGTTTGGGGGTTCAAAGTAATTTTCTTGCAAAAAAAATAATTTTTTCATGTAATCAAAAAGTGTCAGAAAGGGCTTTGTCTTCAAGTGGTTAGAAGAGTGGGTGATGTGTGACATAAGCTTCTAAATGTTGTGCATAAAATGCCAGGACAGTTCAACCCCCCCCAAATGACCCCATTTTGGAAAGTAGACACCCCAACCTATTTGCTGAGAGGCATGTCGAGTCCATGAAATATTTTATATTGTGACACAAGTTGCAGGAAAGAGACAATTTTTTTTTTTTTTTTTGCACAAAGTTGTCACTAAATTATATATTGCTCAAACATGCCATGGGGATATGTGAAATTACACCCCAAAATACATTCTGTTGCTTCCCCTGAGTACAGGGATACCACATGTGTGGGACTTTTTGGGAGCCTAGCCACGCACGGGACCCCGAAAACCAAGCACCGCCTTCAGGCTTTCTAAGGGCGTAAATTTTTGATTTCACTCTTCACTGCCTATCACAGTTTCGGAGGCCATGGAATGCCCAGGTGGCACAAAACCCCCCCAAATGACCCCATTTTGGAAAGTAGATACCCCAAGCTATTTGCTGAGAGGTATAGTGAGTATTTTGCAGACCTCACTTTTTGTCACAAAGTTTTGAAAATTGAAAAAAGAAAAAAAAAAAAATTTTTCTTGTCTTTCTTCGTTTTCAAAAACAAATGAGAGCTGCAAAATACTCACCATGCCTCTCAGCAAATAGCTTTTGGTGTCTACTTTCCAAAATGGGGTCATTTGGGGGGGTTTTGTGCCATCGTGGCATTTTATGGCCTTCAAAACTGTGATAGGCAGTGAGGAGTGAAATCAAAAATTTATGCCCTTAGAAATCCTGAAGGCGGTGCTTGGTTTTCGGGGCCCCGTACGCGGCTAGGCTCCCAAAAAGTCCCACACATGTGGTATCCCCGTACTCAGGAGAAGCAGTTGAATGTATTTTGGGGTGCAATTCCACATATGCCCATGGCCTGTGTGAGCAATATATCATTTAGTGACAACTTTTTGTAAATTTTTTTTTTTTTGTCATTATTCAATCACTTGGGACAAAAAAAAAATATTTAATGGGCTCAACATGCCTCTCAGCAATTTCCTTGGGGTGTCTACTTTCCAAAATGGGGTCATTTGGGGGAGTTTTGTACTGCCCTGCCATTTTAACACCTCAAGAAACGACATAGGCAGTCATAAACTAAAAGCTGTGTAAATTCCAGAGAATGTACCCTAGTTTGTAGACGCTATAACTTTTGGGCAAACCAATAAATATACGCTTATTGACATTTTTTTTACCAAAGACATGTGGCCGAATACATTTTGACCTAAATGTATGACTAAAATTGAGTTTATTGGATTTTTTTTATAACAAAAAGTAGAAAATATCATTTTTTTTCAAAATTTTCGGTCTTTTTCTGTTTATAGCTCAAAAAATAAAAATGGCAGAGGTGATCAAATACCATCAAAAGAAAGCACTATTTGTGGGAAGAAAATGACGCAAATTTAGTTTGGGTACAGCATTGCATGACTGCGCAATTAGGAGTTAAAGCGACGCAGTGCCAAATTGTAAAAAGTGCTCTGGTCAGGAAGGGGGTAAATCCTTCCGGGGCTGAAGTGGTTAAAAAAATCAATTTTAAAGCTTTTTGGGTAACATAGGGAAGGGTTATCACACCTGTAACGTTTGTTTTGCTGTCTGTGCCCCTGTTCAAAAGATTTCACCTCACTTTCTGTCCCAATGACAATTGGATTTTGAAAATTTTGGGTTACTAGGGAAACCAGGATTGGTGATAAAAGATCAGTGGAGAAACCTTTTCCCCACATTAACTCTTACAGGAGATAATTTTCCTTCCTAGGGGTAGATTTCCTCTCACTTCCTGTTGTCTCCCTCCGTTTGTAAGTAGGAGTCGTTTGTAAGTCGGATGTTTGAAAGTAGGGGACTGCCTGTATATACTATACGGCCTGCCCTATATACTCTGCAGAAAATTGAGCGTTAGGTGTTGGTGGTACCAGAACACTGTAAGCCCTCACAGTTACTCTTGGTGGGTGCTGGAACGGGCCCTGCTGTGAAATATCATATCAAGAATTGTAATTACATTCCCCTGTTGAACAGGGGCAGAAAAATTGGGCCTTTGGTGGTGGTGCTACAACACTGTAATGCCCTGTACACACGGTCGGAATTTCCGACGGTTAACAGAGGACAGAATTAAAATTAGACGTGAGAAACTTAACATTAATAAATCACCGGGACCAGATGGCTTGCATCCGAGGGTACTTATGGAACTCAGTCAAGTGATTGCCAGACCGTTGTTCCTAATTTTTACAGACAGTCTACTGACTGGAATGGTACGAGCTGATTGGAGAAAAGCCAATGTAGCACCAATATTTAAAAAGGGCCCAAAATACATCCCTGGGAATTACAGACCAGTTTAGCCTAACATCAATAGTATGTAAACTCTTGGAGGGGATAATAAGGGACTATATACAAGATTTTAGTAATAAGAACGGTATCATTAGCAGTAATCAGCATGGATTCATGAAGAATCGTTCTTGCCAAACCAATCTACTAACCTTCTATGAGGAGGTAAGTTGCCATCTAGATAAAGGAAGGCCTGTAGACGTGGTGTATCTGGATTTTGCAAAAGCATTTGACACAATTCCCAATAAACGTTTACTGAACCCCTGTTGAACCCTCCGTTGGCATGGACCATAGGGTGAGTACATGAATTGAAAACTGGCTACAAGGGCGAGTTCAGAGGGTGGTGATAAATGGGGAGTACTCGGAATGGTCAGGGGTGGGTAGTGGGGTTCCCCAGGGTTCTGTGCTGGGACCAATCCTATTTAATTTGTTCATAAACGACCTGGAGGATGGGATAAACAGTTAAATCTCTGTATTTGCAGACAATACTAAGCTAAGCAGGGCAATAACTTCTCTGCAAGATGTGGAAACCTTGCAAAAAGATCTGAACAAATTAATGGGGTGGGCAACTACATGGCAGACGAGGTTCAATGTAGAAAAATGTAAAATAATGCATTTGAGTGGCAAAAATATGAATGCAATCTATACACTGAGGGGAGAACCTCTGGGGGAATCTAGGATGGAAAAGGACCTGGGGATTCTAGTAGATGATAGGCTCAGCAATGGCATGCAATGCCAAGCTGCTGCTAACAAAGCAAACAGAATATTGGCATGCATTAAAAAGGGATCAACTCCAGAGATAAAACGATAATTCTCCCACTCTACAAGACTCTGGTCCGGTTGCACCTAGAGTATGCTGTCCAGTTCTGAGCACCAGTCCTCAGGAAGGATGTACTGGAAATGGAGCGAGTACAAAGAAGGGTAACAAAGCTAATAAAGGGTCTGGAGGATCTTAGTTATGAGGAAAGGTTGCGAGCACTGAACTTATTCTCTCTGGAGAAGAGATGCTTGAGAGGGGATATGATTTCAATATACATATACCATACTGGTGACCCTACAATAGAAATAAAACTTTTTTGCAGAAGAGAGTTTAACAAGACTCGTGGCCACTCATTAAAATTAGAAAAAAAGAGGTTTAACCTTAAACTACGTAAAGGGTTCTTTACTGTAGTGCCCCGTACACACGGTCGGACTTTGTTCGGACATTCCGACAACAAAATGCTAGAATTTTTTCCGACGGATGTTGGCTCAAACTTGTCTTGCATACACACGGTCACACAAAGTTGGCGGAAAATCCGATCATTCTGAACGCGGTGACGTAAAACACGTACGTCGGGACTATAAACAGGACAGTGGCCAATAGCTTTTATCTCTTTATTTATTCTGAGCATGCGTGGCACTTTGTCCGTCGGATTTGTGTACACACGATCGGAATTTCCGACAACGGATTTTGTTGTAGGAAAATTTTATAGCTTGCTCTCAAACTTTGTGTGTCGGAAAATCCGATGGAAAATGTGTGATGGAGCCTACACACGGTCGGAATTTCCGACAACAAGGTCCTATCACACATTTTCTGTAGGAAAAATCCGACCGTGTGTACAGGGCATAAGAGCAACAAGGATGTGGAATTCCCTTCCACAGGCGGTGGTCTCAGCGGGGAGCATCGAAAGCTTCAAGAAACTATTAGATAAGCACCTGAATGACCGCAACATACAGGGATATATAATGTAATACTGACACATAATCACACACACATAGGTTGGACTTGATGGACTTGTGTCTTTTTTCAACCTCACCTACTATGTAACTATGTAACTACCGTATTTAGCGGCGTATAACACGCACTTTTTTCCCTTAAAATCAGGGGAAAATCATGGGTGCGTGTTATACGGCGATCCCCACTCTCTGTGTGCCAAAAAACAGCGAGCGCCGCGGAAAAAAACGAGCGCCGACGGAAAAAAAAAGGAGCGCAGCCGAAAAAGACCAAGCCGAGTGCTCGGCTCCACTCGCAGTCATGCAGTCACGCCGTCACGCCGCCCTGCCTCCCTGCTGAGGATGAGAAGCGAGCGCTTCCGAAAAAGACCGAGCCGAGTATACTGTGTACTCGGCTCGGCTCGCAGTCCCACACAACTCCTTTGATGGATATAACACTCCGTCCAATGGCAGGACTGGGGGGGACTGCGAGCGGAGCCGAGCCGAGTACACAGTATGCTCGGCTCGGTCTTTTTCGGAAGCGCTCGATTCTCATCCTCAGCAGAGAGGCGGGGCGGCATGATGAGTGGCAGATTTAAATGGCGCAAACGGCACACGGCATTGGGCAAGGCTGCACTGGGCAAGGCTGCATTGGGCAAGGCTGCACTGGGAAAGACTGCACTGGGCAAGGCTGCACTGGGCAAGACTGCACTGGGCAAGGCTGCACTGGGCAAGACTGTACTGGGCAAGGCTGCATTGGGCAAGGCTGCACTGGGCAAGACTGCACTGGGCAAGGCTGCACTGGGCAAGGCTGCATATGACTAAGGGCAAGGCTGCTTATGACAATGGGCAAGGCTGAAAATGGCACTTAGCAAGGCTGCAAACGGCACTGGGCAAGCTGCAAATGGACACTGATCATTCTCAAGGCTACAGATGAACACTGATGAGGCTGCATTGATGGGCATTTAAATGTAAGTTTTTTTTCCTTAAACTTCCCTCCTAAAAGTTTTTTTCCTTTAAATGCCCTCCTAAACTTGGGGTGCGTGTTATGCGCCGGCGCGTGTTATGCGCCGGCGCGTGTTATGCGCCGGCGCGTGTTATACGCTGATAAATACGGTATATATGTGCGATCAGGGCTTGTTGTTGGAAATTCCGACCGTGTGTGGGCTCCATCGCACCTGTGTGGGCTCCATCGCACAAGCACCTGAATGACCGCAACATACAGGGATATATAATGTAATACTGACACATAATCACACATAGGTTGGACTTGATGGACTTGTGTCTTTTTTCAGCCTCACCTACTATGTAACTATGTAACTATATATGTGCGATCGGAGCTTGTTGTTGGAAATTCCGACCGTGTGTAGGCTCCATCGGACTTTTTCCATCGGAATTTCTGACACACAAAGTTTGAGAGCAGGTCATAAAATTTTCCAACAACAAAATCCGTTCGCGTACATTTCGACTGTGTGTGGCCAATTCCGACGCACAAAGTGTCATGCATGCTCAGAATAAATTGCGAGATGGAACAGCTCGGTCTGGTAAAATTAGCGTTCGTAATGGATATAGCACTTTTGTCACACTGCAATGTTTTAAATTGTTTAATGCAGCGCACTCTCTCAATTCTTCTAGCATTATAAGGAAGAAGTTGTTTTGCTGCTCATATTCAAACAGAGTTCTCACAAACTTCTTTCTTTATTATTTCTCGTGATTTCATGAATATAATATTTGTATTTGTCATATCTAACAACATTTTTGGGGGTTTTATGTTTTTATATTTTTGATAATTTGCTGCTTGTTTTTTTAATCAAGATCTCCTGTTTTTGTGGGGTTTTTTTGGTGATCTGCAGAATTATTTTTGTGGGTTTTGTGTGTCAAGTTACCACAACACCATTATTATATTGTATTTTAGAATCTCAAGGAGGATGGTTGGTGTTGTTGTCCCTTGTTAATTTCACATTGTATTTTTGAAATGTACCTGCCTACTCACAAACAAACTGTCCTTTTTGAAGAAAAACACATAGGCAAGTATTTGTGAAAAATAAATATCCATTTATTCTGGGTCATAACAACATCCTCATAATAGTGAGCACAATCCGGTCCAGGACTATAAGAGATCAGGAACACCAGAAGATGACATATCTGTCCCCAGGCTGTGGTCATACAACAGCCTGCATCTTTTGTCAGACCAGACTAAACCCAGGCTATCACACTCTGGTCTTCCTTGGACGCTTCCTTCCAGGCTGTGGCTCTGGTGTTGGAGGTGTGGCAGGAGGAGGAGGACCTGGAGGAGGAGAAGGAGGACCATGGTTGAACTCACAAACGTGGCTTTGGCTTGTGATTTGGCCCCTCAACCCCTTATTTAGGGCTTGGAAGATGAGATACTCACATATTAGGCGTTGGCCCTCCTCCATTTCCAGCATTTTGCAGGCTGTAATGTATGCAAAGTCCTCTTGAACACTGTGGGGGGTTCTGAGGGCTGCAATAGCCTTCCAAAATAGGCCAATTGCTGCCTCCTCCAGGTTAATCCTCTTCCTGACACTTTTTTGTGGAAGGCGGAGGGGAGGGACCTGGGTATCGGGCTGAAAAAGGGACATCGTTTTAGTTTTTGGTTCATCAATCACACACAATTTTCAGCTCATGACTGTTGCAAATTGAATGTTAATAAATAGAAAAGACTATCATTCTGACCCCAGCATTTTTCATTCTTGTCACAATCATTTGTAGCTACTACTGTCTATTGATATGTAAAACACTTTGTGAAATCAGAAATTAGTTATTAAAACTAACATAGATTTAACATCATTAATTTGACAACCAGAAATATATACCTCACTCAAGCTGGGCTCCTCCACATGTTGTGGCCTGGAAGGCCCAGGTTGGGCGTCTAATGCCTCAGCTGGGGGGAAGAAAGTGTGGAAGGAAGACTGGAGAGTGCTGGCCTGGGTTCAGTCTGGCCTGCCAGAAAATGCAGTCTGTCATAGTACCACAGCCTGGGTACATAAATGTCATCTTCTGCAGCACCTGATCTCAGGGAATCCTGGGCCTTCTTGCGCTCCCTTAGATAAGTGCACCTCATGCCACCAATTAGGGCCTTCAAATAGGGGATGTCTGCCGTGGGGATCACCAGCTTCACAAATTGCACCAATTGATCCAGCGCTGCCTTCCTCTTTGTTTTATTGTTATAATAGGGGTGGTTTACCTGCCACAGACAGGGCAGCTGCCTGAACATATCAATGAATATTGGCATAAAGTCATGATCATTGACTAGATCCATTTTCTCTGCAAGACACAACACAAGACAAACCCTAATGTCAGGCTAAACTCTCCTAATCTTGTCCCAATATAGGCCTCAATCTATAAGCAGTATAGGCCAAAGTTAAAATGGTACCTTCGTTATCATGATCGGCGCTTCCGATACTCCTTCCTCTGCTCACAGATCGTACGTACGATGCACGCGTGTTACGCTTTATATACACTGCACATGCGTAAAACTCTGCCCCCCCCCCTGACGTTCTTTCTAGTCTATTCCCTGCCCCTTCTCTTTCCATGCAGTGGGGAAGAGCACATGGCGGAGACACAACAGGTGCATGATAATAGCAGCGAGGAGGAGGAGGAAAGCCCGGAGCCAGAAACGTCACGATCCCAGAGGAGAAGATTTAGGGCATCAAATATGGCCTTTGTAGAGATGGTGGACATCTTGAAAAGGGTCGACTATGACGGGAAGTATGGTCTTACCCAAACCCAAATGTCAGAAAGGCCAAGATCATGGCTAAAGTTGTGAAGAGTCTGCACAGGAATTTTGGGGTACGACGATCCAAGGATCAACTGAGGAAACGGTGGTCGGACCTCAAATTAAGGGAGCACAATCAGTATAGAAGGATCAGGAGAGTGCTGCAAAAAAGTAAGTAGTTGTCCTGTGTTCCTATTCTTTACTTGTTGTACAGTTTAAAATGACAACTTTCATGTTCATGGACACCTTTTTCGTTCGTAGGAAACATTGTTCGTTCGGCCACTAAAACACCATGTTTTGTCCAGATGCAGTTCAATACATTTTTTCTGGCCTACTTCTCTTAAAATAAGTTGGTTGTCTATATGGGTTTTGAACTCGAATGAAATGCAAACTAGATTCTATGTAAGGAGAGGACACTCAGCAGCTGTTTACACATCTGGACGCTGGAGCACTAGTGTGGGATAACAGAACACCCTTTTTATTAGGGGGCCCACACAGGTGCTCCAGTGTATACTATAGGGGTGTCTCCATCTGTGAAGCTTGTACAAAACAGGTAAGTATTCAAGCTTGACAAAAGACAAAAATATTTCTTCAGCTTGGAACTGACAAAAGAGACAATTGTACCCCACTTCAAAGCAATGTTTCATATTCCTATTTCTACCATCAAATATCTGTGTGCTAAGTATACCTCTTTGTTTTGCACATAGGAGAGAAAAGACTCGGAGGACACCACTCATCAGAGGAGACCACGGACCTCCCACCTCAAGAAGAAGGGGAAATCCCCCAAACCCAACCAGAGGAGGAGGAGGGAGATGTTATAGAAATTGTCACCACAACAGGTGAGTGTCTGCGACCACAGCTTCAGGTAAGAGATGGATGCCTGCATATTTATAATACATGGTGTGTTTTTTGTTGTTGTTGTTTTAGGTGATCGTGATGTTGTGGAAGAGGAATGTCATTTTACAAGTGAAAGTGCCCAGATCCTCATCGGGCAGATAATGGGGTGTAATAGGGATTTAGAAACCCTAAAGAAAAACATAAATGATGTTCAAAACAAAATGAAGAACATCATTGATGTTTTAGGGAGAATATAAAACACCCAGAAATCCCTGCCATCACGGGAGATCAATGTACACGTTTTGTGGATGCAACCCATTCCTCCATTTTAAAGTAGCTGAGAGAAAGGGGTTTCACCCCCAAAACTCGTCCCTTGATCCCCCATGATGGCAGCTAGCACATGTTGACATTAGGCAATTTGTGTGTATCTTCAAAATTTGGCTTTTCCAGGGGTGACATCACCCCATCTGCTGAACGCAATATCAAACACGGTTTATAAATACTCATGTCTGATATTACCTTCACTTTCTATAAGTTGAACTTTGTAAGTTCCAGAGTTGTGTATTGTTTTATGGTTTTAAACATGCCTGTTTTACCTATTAAAGGCTATTTTGTAGAAATGTGAACTCAAAAAATTTTAGACAACAAACATGTTGTTTTGTTAAAAATACCTTTTATATTAATTCACCTTGAGGGTTATTAGTTCTTCCACTTGTACTATGTTCACCCTTGCTTTAGGTCTACTTTTCTCACTATGCCACTGTTAATTAACCTGTACTGACCTTATGTTTGGATTGTTGCAGTTTTTATACTTTTGTACTGTTATTAGCGTTAATAAACAGTCTTTAAACATTAAAAAAAAAAAATCTTTTATAAATGCACATGTGATTGTGCTTTTAGTAAAAATTTGGATAATGACCAATGTGTGGCTTCTTCTTTCTATGCTCAAAAGCAGTTTTTTGAGTAAAGTTGTTTTTTTCCCTAGCAATGGTTGCTATTTACTAAAGGCAAATCCACTTTGCACTACAGTGCAGTTTCAGTGCAGTTTCAAGAGCACTTTTAATGCAAAGTGTATTTTCCTTTAGTAAATAACACCCACAGTGCTTTATAATTTTACACAATCACGTCACTTTCAGGTCTCCCCAAATTTCTGGCATGGTGCTGAAAATAATGAAGATTTTTGTCAGTAATGCATTACATACATTAGCAACAAAAACAAGGTGCGTGTAGCAGACCCACAACATACTTTTATAATATTAGCCGAATAAGTGATTGTCACCTCATGTCTGAAATAAATTTTGTTTGCACTGTTGAATCAAAAGGCCAACTAAATAATACCATTAAAAGAAAACCGAGGAGACAGCTAAAAGAAAGGCAAGCAGGAAATAAAATAAAATACTGTATTTATCGGCGTATAACACGCGCCGGCATATAACAAGCACCCCAAGTTTAGGAGGGAATTTTAAGGAAAAAAACTTTTAGGAGTAAAGTTTAAGGAAGAAAAACTTACATTAAAATGCCCATCAATGCAGCGTTATCGGTGTCCATCTGCAGCCTTTTCAGTGTCAGTGCAGCCTTGCTCCAGTGTCTATTGCAGCCTTGTCAGTGCAGCTTTGCCCCAGTGCAGAATTGTCAGTGCAGCCTTGTCAGTGCAGCTTTGCCCCAGTGCAGAATTGTCAGTGCAGGCTTGTCAGTGCAGCTTTGCCCAAGTGCAGAATTGTCAGTGTAGCCTTGCCCCAGTGTCCATTGCAGCCTTGTCAGTGCAGCTTTGCCCCAGTGCAGCCTTGTCAGTGCAGCCATGTCAGTGCAGCTTTGCCCCAGTGCAGCCTTGCCCCAGTGCAGCCTTGCCCCAGTGAAGCTTTGCCCCAGTGCAGTCTTGCCCCAGTGCAGCCTTGCCCCAGTGCAGCTTTGTGGGATCGCCGCGATCCCTGCCGACATACGCAGCCGTGTGTAAATTCAAATATGGCGCTGAGACTGCAGGGACTCGGCGGAGCCAAGATACACATACCCGAGAGTCCTCGGCTTTTCTCGGGGCCACTTACAGTCCCGCCCAGTCCCGCCCTATGGGCAGGACTGTAAACGGCTCCAAGAAAAGCCGAGGGCTCTCGGGTATGTGTATCTTGGCTCCGCCGAGTCCCTGCAGTCTCGGCGCTGTATTTGAATTTACACACGGCTGTGTATGTCGGCAGATCACACAAAATGGGGGGGGGTCAGCCTATAACACGCACCCATGATTTTCCCCTGATTTTCAGGGGAAAAAAGTGCGTGTTATATGCCGATAAATACGGTAGTTCTTAAGTTTGAAAGATATCTTTTATTCAAAAATGTCTCAGACATTGTCTGGCATATTGATGGCCCCCCTACCTGCAAAGTATTCCATGTATCTTAGACGGACCTCACGGGCACTCTGGGGGGAGGGCAAGCCAGTTTCAAGCGACGTCAGCGTTTGTTCATTAGGAATTCCGGCCACAGGCCCAACTGAGGCAGCATAGTTTAGAGAATTACTCCTTAAAAAATTGTGGAGAACACAGCAAGCCAGGATGATGTGATTGAGTTTATATTCCGCCATGTGTATGGGTGTAAGAAATAAGCGGAACCGGCTGGCCATTATTCCAAATGTGTTCTCCACCACTCTTCTGGCTCTGTCCAGCCAGAAATTAAAAACCCTCTGGTCCGGGGTGAGGGTCCTCATAGGGAATGGCCGAATAAGATGATCCCCCAGTGCAAACGCTTCATCCGCAATGAAGACGAATGGGAGTCCTTCCACATTGTCACCTGGAGGTGGCAAGCCCAAGCTGCCATTCTGGAGATGCCTGTAGAACTCGGTCTGGGCGATGACTCCACCATCTGACATCCGGCCATTCTTCCCCAAATCCACATACAGGAACTCGTAAGTAGCCGACACCACCGCCAACATCACAATACTATTGAACCCCTTGTAGTTGTAATAGTATGACCCCGAGTTGGGGGGTGGGACTATGTGGACGTGTTTCCCATCAATTGCCCCTACGCAGTTGGGAAAGTCCCACCGCTGGGCAAAGTGGGAGGCCACAGTCTGATATTCATGTGGGTTGAAAGGAAACTGTGGAGCCAAACAAGAAAAAAAAATTAGTCATTTTGCACAAAAAACATTGAAAGCCGATTAGACACAAACATTCTTGGCCAACATCAGTATAACATTTATTTTAAGGAGTATTTAAAGACAAAAGTATAAGGTCCACTTATCAGATTCCTCACCCCCCTCTGATGACCCATTGACAAAATTTTAGGGGGGAGATGTTTTGGTCAGGTAACCCTCTCCACTTCATTTAGAGCTGAATGCATAAATAATGTGTGTTACTTTGGCCAGCCCCTCCTTACTTTACACTATTGGCAGTCCACTGGACAGGTAAGAAGTGTCATAATACAAAGATATAAATACACACTGTACAAATTTTAGCACATTTTTACATTCTGCAATTACCTATCAAGATAATAATAGGATACAAAAACTTTAAATATTACCATTTGAAAGTATTCAGGCAGGCCCTTGCACTAAAAGCTTTGGGGAATTCATCCATAAATCTGAACACAAAAGAGGTAGGTATAGTGTGTATGGGTTTGACAAAGTCAGCAGATAGAGGATTGGTATCAGCTGACTTAGCAGTTGGGGGGAGGGAGGGTTTCAAATGATTTTGGGACCCCCCAAAAAAGCCTCTGGCACTCTGCCTGAATTGAAAGCACAAATAACATTTCTACACATTTTAGGGGGTGTTTAGAGTAAAGCACTACTATGGAGCTGACAAAATAAATTATTAACTGACTAGACGAGGTGGATATGGGCCCAGGAGAGCATGCTAGGGAGGTAAGTGAAGGCAAATATGCATGAAGGACAAAAAAAAATTAAAAAATTCCAGCATGCATGAGGACAAAGAGGACATTCACAGCATATTACAATCATGGTAATTAGGGAATAAGGAAAGAAATACAATACATTAGTAAACATTAAATACAATAAAATGTGATGTTAAAGGATAAAAATCTAACCTTGATATAGTCCTTCTGCAGGACCTGAATGACTGCAGAACAGGTCTCTGGGATAATGATCCCCAGAACCTGGGGGGAGATGCCTGTGAAGAACTTGAGGTCCTGCAGGCTTCTCCCCATCGCCAAGTACTGCAATGTGGCGACTAGCCTCTGCTCCGGAGTGATGGCTTGCCTCATGCAGGCATCCTGCCTGCTGATATAAGGGGTCAGCAAAGCCAACAAGCGGTGAAATACAGGGTCCGTCATCCTGAGAAAGTTCCTGAAATCATTAGGATTATTCTCACGGATCTTACTGGGCAAAGCCATGTGACAGAATTGGTCATGCTGGGGCCACCAATTCTTCCATGAACTCCTCCCCACCCTGTTCATGGACTGGGCTTGTGTCAAAGTAAGAACCCAACACCAAGCCCCCGCATAGCGCAAACTCTACGATGAGTACGTACACACAACATGGCTAGAAAACGGTCGGCTGGTCAGAACGCAGTAACAGAACGCACTGAAGTACAGCAAGGCCTGTGAAGAGCGACCTTAAACGGGCAACGAATGGGCAAGAACACAATGATAAATCAATGGGAAATCACTGCATGCACTGAAGAACAGATACAAACCCACAAGCACAAACTGAACACCAGAAATACGATCTGAAAACCACAAGGCTGAAAAGCGCAAATCATCTCTCACCAAACTTTTACTAACACGAGTTTAGCAAAAGGAGCCCAAAGGGTGGCGCGCTTTGTATTGAACTGACCTTTTATAGTCTCGTTGTACATGGTGTACGTCACCGCGTTCTTGACGTTCGGAAATTCGGAAAACTTTGTGTGACCGTGTGTATGCAAGACAGGTTTGAGCCAACAACTGCTGGAAAAAATCCAATGGATTTCGTTGTCAGAATGTCCGAACAATGTCCGACTGTGTGTACAGGGCATTAGCCCTCAGTTATTCTTGGTGGGTGCAGGAACGGGCCCTGCTGTGAAATATTAGATCAAAAATTGTAATCACACACCCATGTTAAACAGGGGCAGAAAAATTGGGTCTTAGGTAGTGGTGGTGGTGCTACAACACTGTAACCCCTCACAGATTCTGTTGTTGAGCACAGGAATGAGCCCTGCTATGAAATATTAGAGCAAATATTGTAATTGCATGTCCCTGTTAAACAGGGGCAGAAAAATTGGGCCTTAGGCACTGGTGGTGGTGCAAAACATTGCATCCCCTCACAGATACTCTAGTTGAGTGCAAGACTGAGCCCTGCTGCGAAATATTACAGCAAAAATTATAATTATACGCCCCTGTTAAACAGGGGCAGAAAATTGGGCGTTAGGCACTGGTGGTGGTGTCCTGAAACAAAAATGTTCTTAGACGCTATCAACATGAACATTGAGGAGGAATAGGATAGTCACCCAGCATAACAGGATAGTCACTCAGCGGGGGGGCGTGGCTACCGTGCAGCTGAATGGTTGTGTAACTTCACAGCTCCGCTCCAGCTAAGGGAACCACCGAATATTGGGATGACTCCGACCCACTATCTGCCTTTGCAGACAGCACAACACTACCGCTGACTCGCCCAGATGACCCGCAAGAGGAAAGGCGGGGCACAGCTGAAGAAACTTCAAGATTTCTTTCAGCGGAAAGACCGCGATCGTGCCCAAAATGGCGCTGGCGCAGGGAGCGGCTCTCCTTCCCCCACAGGCAGCTTGCGGTCTCCAGCTTCAAGCCCAGGCTCACAAGCAGGCCCGATGCACGGATCTCCGGGAGCCTTCACACCTTTCTCCCGCAGTTCAGCCAAATCTAAGCCACGTCTGTCGAATGACATCCAGCAAGGAAGCATGACACAAGACTCCATGGAAGATACAAGAGAGCTGGTGGACCCGTTTACAGCATTCCCCACAATGGGTAAGCCTGTGTCTGACACCACACTCAAAGACACCCAACATGCTTGTTTCCCTCCGCAGCTCTATGCACACAGACATGCTGCAATGTGTTAATAACTTTAAAACAGAACTGGGAACCCTGGGAGGGAGAGTAAATCATATAGAAGATAAAATGGGGGACTTTGCTTCATTCCACAACACCCTAATTGATGCCCACAATGATCACTCTGATGAGATTGTATGGCTGAGGTCAAAGGTCGCTGACCTTGAAGATAGGTCACAAAGAATTAATGTTAAACTACGGGGGGTTCCCGAAACTATTCTTCCCTTACAACTTCAACAGTATGCCTGAGACTTACTCAAGACCTTCTTACCCACTATTTCAGAATCTGAAATTCAAATCGACTGCATTCACAGACTGCCAAAGCCGTCACATACAGATATGTGCAAGGGAGAAGAGGCAGAGGACACATAAGCTAAACCTACTTATTAAAGACATAAAAACCCTGGAGACTTTGAATAAACAAAACTCCACCCATCATATGGCCCAAAAACTTTCCCAACTTCGCTCTGATCTCAGACTCCTGCTAATTGAACGTTATGACAAACACGTACAATCTCTAAAACTGTCACATTATTCATCTGGCAACCGAGCAGGCAAATTCTTAGCCCAGAGGCTCAAAACAGCCAGGACTAAATCTAAAATCTAATTTTTACTCCATCCAAAAGATAAACATAAAATATACAACCCTAAAGAAATAGCAAATTCTTTTGCTGAATACTATGCAACACTATACAATCTAATAAAGACCCCAACACACCACAACCAACAGAGGAAAGCATACAGATCTTCTTGTCAAAAATTAAACTTCCCTCTCTCTCACAATCACAACTAGCATACCTTAATGCCCCTATTACGGAGTCTGGGATCCAGAAAGTGATACGAACACTTCCATTGGGTAAATCTCCAGGTCCAGATGGCCTGCCCAATGACCATTTTAAAACATTTCATTCCAAACTAACTCCCACCCTACAGGCGGTCTTCTCGGCTGCGATGTCCTCTGCCTCATTTCCCCCCGAAATGCTAAAGGCCTACATGGTGACTATCCCTAAACCTGGTAAAGAGCCCACATCCCCACCCAACTTCAGACCGATATCATTACTCCAAACTGACGTCAAGCTTTATGCGAAAATCTTAGCCCACAGATTACTCCTCATTATTTCTTTTCTTGTAAAATCTGACAAATCGGGCTTCACGGCGGGAAGACAAGCTGCTGATGCCACTAGGAGAGTTATCAATATCATGCAATATGCTCGATCCATGCCTTCTCTGCTCCTCTCTTTGGATGCGGAGAAGGCATTTGACAGGATCCATTGGGGATATATGAGACATACATTGCAAAAGTTTGGCTTTCATGGGCCCATCTTGTCTGCCATACTGGCTCTATATTCCTCTCCCTGTGCACAAGTTTTCACCTCTAACCTATTATCAGGCACCTTCACTTTATCTAATGGCACTAGGCAGGGCTGCCCCCTCTCTCTCTCAATTTTTAATCTACTTATTGAACCCCTTGCAGAAAGAGTTAGGACTCACCCCAATATCTCGGGCTTTTCCATACGAGGACAATCCCACAATATAAATTTATTTGCAGATGATATTATTCTATTCTTATCATCACCCGATATATCACTACTACATGCACATGATACCCTCAACAAATTCAGCAAGATCTCATATTACAAAGTCAACTTCACAAAGTCAATCATACTAGATTTGGGAATAACACCCTCCTTAAAATCCCAACTACTCACATCCTTTCCCTATACCTGGAGTAACTCAAGTATTACCTACTTAGGCCTAATACTAACTAAGAATCCCCAAGATTTAGCAGAAGCCAATTATCCTGCTTTAATTACTAAACTCTCCAAGGAAACAAAAAGAATGGCCAATACTGAGTTAACTTGGACAGGATGCCTAGCCTTATTTAAAATGTTAATCCTGCCCCAAATACTTTATGTATTTCGTACCTTACCAGTCCCAATACACAACACATACATCAAAGCATTAAATACCCTGCTCTCTAGCTATATCTGGAAACTTTAAAGACCGAGATGCTCCAAAACATTGTTGGTCAAACATAGAAAGGCGGGAGGTATGGGACTAGTTGATATTAAAGATTACCATCGAGCAGCTATCCTCACACAACTTGAAGAGTGGTTCGACTTGACACCTAGAACTTTGTGGTGCGGCATAGAACAAACTCTGATCCCGTCTAATAATCTGGAATGCTTCCTACTATTAGATGCTTGGAGACCCCTCCCCATTAATAAACTACCACTTACTATCCAAGCATCTGTCTTAGCATGGAGAGACCTATGCAACGTCCCAACCCCAATACCCAATCAAAAGGACATCCCTATACCTATAGCAATTCTTTCTCAGGCCATTCCAAATCTTAATATCAGAGACTGGAACAATAAAGGCATTAAAGCAATTGCTAATCTACACCATGATAACTCCCTTATCCCCTTTCCTGTGCTCAAGAATCAGTACAACCTTTGCTCTACCGACCAATATAAGTACAATCAAATAGCTCACCTCCTACGCACCATCAAATCTTATCATATTTACCTTCCAAAAGAAGTGTGGGAATACTTCACCAAGAAACCAACTCCACCCAGAGGTATCTCTTTGTTCTATAACCTCTTCCAACATAAACTAGAGTTCATAAAATCCCCACCCTATCAAAAATGGGAATCAGACCTAGGAATACATATTACGAATGCACAGTGGCAACACGCATTTCGATCGCTCTATAAAGCATCCAGATGCCTTAACCACTGGGAACTATCCCAAAAGATAGCACTCCAATGGTACCTCACCCCATATAGAATCTCCAAGTTTGGAAATCACAGCTCTCCACTATGCTGGAGGAATTGTGGTTCAACAGGCAACTTGCTACATATGTTCTGGACCTGTAAACATTTAACCAGCTTCTGGAACTCTATATTTCGGTCAATATCAAGTATCACAGGGATTTTGACCCGTCCAAACCCAAGCTTGGCAATACTAAATATAGGTATAGAAATGTTCCCACCCGAATTTAGAACTGTGATCATCCACATTTTTCTGGTAGCTAGAACTTTAATAGCCAAACACTGGAAAGCAGACAAAGCACCAAACGTGTCTGAAGTCCTTACAAACACCCAGACTCATTATGTGTATGAATGTCTACTAGCTAGTAGAAGTTGTCAAAAGGAAAAGTTTGATAATCAATGGAAAATATGGACAACATGGTTTAAAGGTAATAAAGGCTGAACAATCTTTGAGATAAACTCACCTTACTATAACTATATATACTATGTTTATGAGAAGGTCAGACCAGGAATAATCCTCCCCTCCCAATCCCCTCCCCCTTTTTCTTTCCTTTTCCCCTCCCTCTCCAACTTCCTTATTGTTATATCTTATGTTTCCTTTTACCTCTCTACAGTTTTATCTTTGCTGCCAGAGTATATGTACACCTTTGGAGATAATATTCTTATGATAACTTTAATGTAACTCGGACCATGCAATATCCTTGTATTAGTCTCTTCATGCATTTTTAAACGTCTTGCTGGTGTATGGTTATATCGCATGTATACTCTGTGAAAAACTCAATAAAAACTATTTAAAAAAAAAAAAAAAAGGTTAGTCACTCAGCATAGGCAGTCTTCAATGGATCTTACATTCATAGAAAAATTAATTGGTTATATCAGCAACAGGTGGTTGGTAGCTGGTGATCCAAGACTGATTCATTTTTATGAAGGTGAGGCGATCAACTGAGTCTGTGGACAGGAACACTCTGATCGGTTACAAATCCTCCAGCAGCACTGAATGTGCGTTCAGAAAGAACGCTGGATGCAGGACAGACCAGTAGCTCAATTGCATATTGTGAAAGCTCTGGCCAGTGACCCATCCTCAAGACCCAGTAACCCAGTGGATTTTCGGTTGGAAATGTCTCCAAGTCTGACCTTGCCCCTAGGTATTCCTGCACCATGTAAATCAGACGCTGGCAATGGTTGCTGGAACCGATCAGACCTTGGGGCTGCAGACTAAAGAATTGTGTGAATGCATCAGTCAGACGGCCACCCTCTTCACCACTCCTCTTGTGACTGATCGAAGCCTCAGCAACACGTTGTTCAGGAGGACCAGGAAAGTGTAACCTCCCAGGCTCTGGAAACGCATTGCACAAACCTTTCTGCAAGGCCTCCCGAAGATGTTTCATCCTCTGCTCCCTCTGCGAAGGCTGGATAAGTTCTGCAACCTTACCCTTGTAACATGGATCAAGAAGGGTTGCCAGCCAGTAATGATCCCTCTCCTTGATACCACGAATCCGAGGGTCCTTTCGCAGGCTTTGCAGGATCAGGGAGGCAATGCAGCAAAGGTTTCCTGAGGCATTCGATCTGGAGTCCTCTGGGTTACTAAGGATGGCATGATCCACAGCTACCTCCTCCCAGCCACGTACAAGTCCATGGGTTTCTGGGGACTGAAAACGATCCCTTGAAGACTGCTGCTGATTCTGAGTGCTAGGCTCCACCTCCATGCTGACACAATCCTCATCCTCCTCCTCCTCCTCTTTCTGTATGATCAGCAGGCACGCAGGAATACTGTCTGGATAAAGGGGGCCTTGAGAAGTAAGGAAGTCCTCCTCTTCCTCCCTCTGTTCTGCCTCAAGTGCCCCGTCCATTATTCCATGAAGAGTGTGCTCTAACAGGAAGACAAGAGGGACAGTATCACTGATGCATGCACTGTCATTGCTCACCATCCTCGTGGCCTCCTCAAATGGTGAAAGGACAGTGCATGGATCCTTGATCAGTAGCCACTGGCGTGGCGAAAAAATGCCAAGCTCACCTGACCCTGTCCTGGTGCCATACTCACACAGGTACTCATTAATGGACCGCTGCTGCATGTGCAGCCTCAGCAGCATTGCCAACGTTGAGTTCCACCTGGTGGGCATGTCACAAATGAGGCGGTTTTTGGGCAGGTTGCATTCCTTTTGAAGGTTAGCCAGCCGAGTACTGGCATTATATGACTGGCGGAAATGCCCACAGACTCTCCTGGCCTGCCTCAGGAGATCCTGTAAGCCCGGGTACCTGCACCTGAACCGCTGCACCACCAAATTCAGGATGTGAGCCAAACAGGGAACATGGGTCATGTGTCCCTGTCAGAGGGCAGAGAGGAGGTTGGTGCCATTGTCACAAAACACCATTCCTGGCTGAATCTGGCATGGCATCAACCACCTCTGAGTCTGTCCCTGCAGAGCTAACAGAATCTCTGCCCCAGTGTGGCTCCTGTCCCCTAAGCAGACCAACTCAAGCAGTGCTTGCGTAGCCCCTTGAATGCTTACGGAGCAGCGCTGGTTCCGAGGACAAATCTACAGAGGGAGGAGCCATAGCGGAAGAAGAAGAGGAGGAGGTTGAGGAGAGAGGTGTGGCAGAATAACCACTACTAGCATTTTGGAGGCATGGTGGTGGTGTGAAGGAATGTGATGTAGATAATAATAATAATAATCTGAAAATGTCTATTTTCTTATGTGTATACATATTTTTCTCCTTACTCATTATATAAGTATACAGATTAGCTCTGTTCCTATATTTTCTCAAGATGGCGGGTACCCCCTACATCCCACAAATCAGAAGACAGCGGAACTGAAGATAAAACCGAGGACAGCCAAACCTCATTATGAAGATTCTCCATCTTCTTTTCTATCTTAACTAATGAGATGTACCTATTAGACTAACATAGCAATGACGTATTTTTGTGTATAAAATATTAGCACTGCCTTGAATAAATTAGAAGTGTAAAAAGTAACGGTGCTGAGCGTGTCTCAGAGTGTTTACTTTTATATGCATGCATATTCACACTTTCCAATTAGAGACAGCAGCAGATAACCTTGGGCTCGATTGAAGCTCTTAATCATATCCTTAACAGCTGGTGCCAAAACCCGGGAGCTTCAGGCTACAGTCGAAGCCATACCGCGATAAGCATTCGAGCGTTAGCTGATAGATAAGAGGGGGTTTGCACAGCCCTAACAGTAGTACGGTAAGTCCTACAGACGGAACACACAGGACGTCAGCACGTCAGCTCCTCCCGTGCCGCGTTTCGTCATACGATGACAACGTCTAGGGCACCCAGCGAACCCAGCATGCCCCAGACGACGTCATCGTATGACAAAACGCGCGTCGGGAGGAGCTGACGTGCTGAGGTCCCGTGTGTTCCGTCTGTAGGACGGGTGTTCGCTGTAGCCGGCCGGCTCATACGATTTATGCTGTTTGTCTTCATTTTAAATGAAAGTGTGTTTCCTATTTATATAATAACCTATATCAGGATTACGCTATGTCGATCCTTCTTTCCTTTTGGGGAACCCCTGAATGGTAAACTGTTCCGGTGCTTTGGAGGTGCGCATGGAGGGTTTCTTGCTGTAGCTGATCCTTCTAGATGGTGTAGTGGATTATCGCCGTCCAATCATCCCCATTGGCTAAAGGCCCTGACCGGGTTAAGGTTACAGGCTTGTCTAAGCTTGCCTTGTGGTAAGCACATTATTGTACTGGTGTTAACAAAGTTGTGCGGTGGAGGAATCAATTAGCTATCTATCCTTACAACATTAGAAGAATCTGATTTATATCTCCGGACTTTTTTCTACCTGCACTCAGATGGACTTTCCTTATGTTCACTTACAGAGTTGTCGTTTTTACATTTAAATTCACCTGAACGGGGTTTATGGAATAGTCTATCACTATTGTTTATTATTAATGTTTATGTCACATACAATATTGTTATTCACTTAATAATATTGCAATTTTTGTAGTTTATCTAGCGCTGTTATTTATTATTATTTAGTCTAAAAGTGCTACATGTGTGTATGTGTGTTCTCATCCCCAGACGAGCTGTCGGCCTCTGGGATGAGGTTTTTCCTTGTAGCAGACGGTTATAGACAGGTTACTCAAGGTTTGTCGGACCTTTGAGGGTTATCTCAGCTGCTGGAGCCCCCCGCAGTCTGAAAGTGTTACAGATGTCTCACCCCAAGACGAGCTGTTGGCCTCTTGGTGTAGAGCTGTAATAGACGGCTATAAATGGGTTAAAAAGGGGAGTTGTCTGCCCCTTGTGGTTTACCTTAGCCTGCTGAAATTTTGCAGGTCGAAGAGTGGCAGGTGTAATTTCCTGTTGTGAGTGTATTTGTGGTTTACTGTTTGCTATACACGAGAGGTGTTGGGGTGGGGACTGGTTAAGGTCGGAGGGGGGGCTGCCCGGGGGATCTGTTGGGTCGCGAGCCGTTGCTCCCCATTACCCCTGATGTGTTTGTTCTTGTTCTGAGATTAACCGTACATTACAGGGTTATAGCAGACAGTAGCAGCTAGGAGCGCAGCCTTACAGTATGTGCCCCCACCCAAGGAATTTGTTGATAAGGAGCAGTGAAAAGAATATTAACACATTAGTTGTACGTATTCTCCTCTCAAGCCGTTAGCCGAGAAACAGAGAGAGAAAAGAATGTGATATTGTGAAGAATGTGAGATTGTGAAGAATGTGATATTGTGAAGAGGAGAGAAGATGTTGAAATAGTTAACAAAGTTGAACAAAGTGGCGAAAGTTATGTTGCTAAAGAAACATGGAGAAAAATCCTGTGTGATAAAGAAAATTGGATAAAGGAAGTTAAGAAAGATGTCGATTGTATTATGTATGTGTATCACAGAGTTGATGATACAGTATGTGAAATGACCACGCTATGTTGGAATTTGAAACAAAAGGAGGGGAGGGACAGCACTGCCCTCCGTCTAACAACCACTCCTTTCTCACCACCCAAGCACAACCCACTGTGACAACTCAGCCCGGCGGCCATCTTAGTGCACCCATGCCTTCACTTTCTACCCAGCCCAGTGCACTTCCTGCCGGCGGCCATCTTAGTACACCCAGTAAGCTTAAACAGCCTGTACCCAGCCCTCCCTGTTTTAAACCAGGATGGTTCATACCACACACCTGTCTTCCCCAATACGGGAGCATCACATTCCCAGGCCGGATATGTTAATGATGAAGAAGCATCTGAGTGGGAAGCCCAACAGCAGGCAGCAAGGCCACCTGCTGATTTAACCCCCAATCCGGCTCCAGACTCACAGTTCCGAGAGGATCTCAAACACATGCTGGCAACCGTAAGGAACAGTGCCTCTTGCCAGCCCCCTCCCCAACAACAGTCTCAGTTACTAGAAGGGACACCAGTGATGTATGTCGCTTTTACTCCATCACAAGCAGCGGCCTTAGTGACAAGTCTGCCTGACCCAGAGAAGCAGCCAATTCCCTTCTACCACAGGATAGTGCAGATACAAGAAACTTACTCAGCTGCCTGGAGAGACTTGATAAGCCTATGCCAAATCAAAGCAGGGCATGTCTTTTGGCCAGTCATGCAGACGGCCTTCAATGATGCCTGCCTGACAAGTGCCACTTCCTACACCTCAGGCGTGGAGTTCTGTGCACAACTCCATGACTGGGCAAAGGAGAAATTGATGGATCAGACCACCACAATCCAAGATATTACCCAAGATAAAGGGGAGTCTGAAGAAGTATCACGCTAGACTCGTACAGGCCTTTGATGATCTGAGTTTCTCCCACTATGAAAAGAGACACACATGTTTCCTGCGTGGGAGTGGATGAGGTGCCCCGCTTCAGTCCATTTGTTGAGCCACCCCAAGGGGGACATTTCCTGATTTGCTTGCCAGAATTGTGGTTTCCTTTACATGTCCCTTGAATCTACTAGGAGCTGATGTGTTGTCCGGACTACAGGCCTCAATCAGGACACGCCTGAAGGGACGATGAAGTTACATACTCCCCTATCTTTAGAAGACTCATCTGCTTTGTGTTCTCTGCCTCATCTGATGACACTTCATGAAGCAATAACTTCAAGTTCAATACTGCAGGAGGTACTTGACAGAATACCTGCGTGCCTAAGGTCCACAGGACCGGAAGGCAACGATCATTTAAATGTGCCACCAGTTTCAGTCAAGCTAAAAGAGGGCGCATCATTGCCCCGGAAACCACAATAACCCCAAGAAGAGAACCCCTAAAAGAGAACCAGGTACCTGCGGTGGATGCCTTTGACTGCAAAGTACCTCACAGAGGTGGACCTTACAAACACTTTCTTCAGTGTCCACCCACACCCCTCCTGATGGTACCTTTTTGCATTCATCCACGGAAAGAAGCAGCAACTATCATCCTTGACACATGACAAGTGGAACACCCGGAAGTGATTCTCTTCCAACATGTTGATGACCTTCTCCTTTTGTGCAGCTGACTTACCCCCTGTTGAAGTCACCTCAGAAAGCCTGTTGTGCTATCGTGCCAACCAGGGGTGCAAAGCCTCAAAGCCCAAATTGCAGTGGTGCTCATCACCTGTCATTTTCCTTGGACACTGTTTGTCCCAAGGGACAAGACATCCCACTGAAAACAGGGTGCAAGTAATCTCTGATATCCCACTGCCACAAGGCCAGAAATCCCTTAATGCCTTCCTTGGACTAATTTCCTAATGCGGAGCATGGATTCCAGAAGCCTTCCTACTGATGCTCTGCAATCAGACCCCTTCCAGATGTCTCCTGAAGAAATATCTAAAGTTTGAGGCCCTTAAGTGCGCCACTTCCGGCGCTAGGGCTCCCAGCCTACGACAAAACACTCAAGCTCTTTGTATCCAAACGTCTGGGACATGCTGCAGGTGTACTCACCCAATCACACGGCATCAGCCTACGCCCCATAGGATATTATTCCTGTCGGCTGCATGCGGTAGCAAGAGGAGGCCTATTGTGTCTGCGAGCTGGCTTTGCTGCAAACCTTGCTTGACAAAACTTTGAACTTGGTGCTCGGACACTGCCTCGTTCTGCTTGCTCCCCATGACGTTGCCATATTCAACCAAGATCTAGCCGAAACACTTGTCCACTACCAGACACTTGAGACTCCTGTGTTCCCTCTTACTGGACAGCATTACTCTATTAAGTTGTCAAACACTGAACCCTACCACCCTTCTTCCACTTCTCGAGGGGGGAAAGGAGGAGAAGGAGTAGAGTCTTGACTTGTCACCCCATGACTGCATCGAACTAATACGGTTGGAAACCACGCATCTTCCCCCTGTGAGTGAAATACCCCTGCAGGATTCAGAATTCAGACCTAACAATTTATGTTTGCTGAAGAACGTGGCAAATACCGCACAGGACACGCGGTCACCACTGAAAACACTGTTCTACAAGCTGAAGCCTTACCACCGGTGATGTCTGCACAGGAGGCAGAGCTGTAAGCACTTACTACAACATGTAAATGGGCAGAGGGAAAAAGAGCCAACATTCATATGGACTCAAGATGTACTTTCAGCATTGCTAATGGTTATGGTGTTATCTAGGACAGAGGATTCCTGGTGGCTGCAGGAACACCTGTGAAAACTTGATGGATGCCTTGCTTCTCCCAACCCAAGTGACTATTCTGAGTAAAAGCACACGACAAACTGAACTCAAAGGAAGCTTGAGGCAATCATCTAGCCAATTCAGCTGCCAAACAGACAGCTGGTGGTCCACGGGAAGTGGACAGCAGGGTGGCAGAAGAATACCACCCTGTGCTTACCTTACAGACTCTCCCAGTGGAGAGAGTTTATCTAAAAGAACTACAGGAAACAGCAAGATAAGAAGGAAAGCTGGAAACGGAGAGGAGCAACTCTCAGAAATTGACTATTCGAGTGCAACAAGAAGCCTTGTCTACCCAGGAGTATGTACCCAGCCGTGATGCAATGGGCACATGGAGCTGCCCACTTGACAAAGACTTTTATGAACTCTCTTATCAACAAGTGTTGCACCAAGAGTTACTCCACTGATGGACAACTTCTGCAGATAATGCATTATCTGCACCAAATGTAACCCAGGATGCACAGAAAAAACACAGAAGAAGCACCTGGCAAAAGCCCTATACCCCATTCCAGAGGATGCAAATTGATCAATCTCAAGTGCCAAGAAGTGGCAGATTCGAAAACGCCCTAGTGGAAGTGGTCACGACTGCCAGGACCACAGCTAAGAAACTACTAAGTGAGATAGTATGTAGATTTGGGGTCCCAGAGGTGATATTGAGAGATCAGGGCCCAGCCTTAACAGCAACCCTTACTAAAGAGATTTGGGCAGCACTGGGGGTTCAGTTGGCACTACACACCCCATACCACCCTCAAAGTAGCGGGAAGGTAGAAAGGATGAATGGGACACTAAAAATTAGGATGTTAAAGATGGCCCAAGAGACTAACATGAGTTGGCCAGACAGTTAGCCCATCCCTGTTCAGTGTCAGACACACCCCCGGGGGAATCTATGCTCTAGCTCCCAGTGGGATCTGTGTCAGTGATCCAGTAGACCTGCTTCCTGAACCTCCCAGGGTTCAATCTGCAGCAGTCAGCCATAGGGTCCACTACCTTGCGGTGCACTCCTGATCCCAATGGTGTGCATCTATCACCCAGCCTCTAGGTGACCTGACACTACACATATTATAACCAACAGAGATTTGTAAATTACACTAAAGATGCCCTCCGGGGAATTGCTGACCAGTTAGCCCCCACTTCCTACATGACATTCCAGGACCGGATGGCCTTAGACATGGTGCTAGCTGGGAAAGGAGGTGTTTTGTAAAATCATAGGAAAAAACAGGAACCTGTTGTACATACATTCCTGATAATACTGGCCTAAATGGTAAGGTTACTTTAGCTATAAAGAAATTAGAAGATCTGTCATTGGAGTTGAAGAAGTACTCAGGTATCACAGATCCATGGGATGAATACTTTAGCTGGATGAGTGGGTGGCAGAAGGTGCTCGCCCAGATACTGGTAACGGTATTATTAATCCTGGTTCTTTTAGCCCTGATTGTATGCTGTATTCTACCTTTCGTAAAAAGTTAATGAGCAAGGCTGTAGACAATAGCACACCTTGATTTCTCCACCGAGAAGAAGAGGACCCCCTTATGATGGAAGATGACAAACCCTTCACTCCTCTACAGTCACTCCCTGTCCATAACCTCACAATCCTATAGGGTTTTAGGGATAGATAGCGCCTGACTGCACCTCTCCAGCTGTATCGAGGAGGGAAGTGAACAGTTGCTGCCCAATTCTATATACAGCCTAAAAGAGCTGCTGAGGAGAAGGGCCAGGCCAAAGTAAGACCTTTAGTATTAGGGACAGGAAAGAGAAAATAGCCATTTTAGGGAGGGACTGTGAAGGAATGTGATGTAGATAATAATAATAATCTGAAAATGTCTATACATATTTTTCTCCTTACTCATTATATAAGTATACAGATTAGCTCTGTTCCTATATTTTCTCAAGATGGCGGGTACCCCCTACATCCCACACATCAGAAGAACGCGGAACTGAAGATAAAACCAAGGACAGCCAAACCTTGTTATGAAGCTTCTCCATCTTCTTTTCTATCTTAACCAATGAGATGTACCTATTAGACTAACATAGCAATGACATATTTTTGTGTATAAAACATTAGCACCGCCTTGAATAAATTAGAAGTGTAAAAAGTAACGGTGCTGAGCGTGTCTCAGAGTGTTTACTTTTATATGCATGCATATCCACACTTTACAATTAGAGACAGCAGCAGATAACCTTGGGCTCAATTGAAGCTCTTAATCATACCCTTAACAGCGGAACAAGCTCCAACAATACTGCACCCTGTCCTGCATCCTTCCCAGATGCCAGTAGAGTTACCCAGTGTGCTGTAAAAGAAAGGTAAAGTCCCTGTCCATGCCTGCTGGACCATGAGTCAGCGGTAATATGCACCTTACCACTGACTGCCCTGTCCAATGAGGCCAAGACATTGCCTTCCACATGCCAGTAGAGAGCCGGAATGGCCTTCCGTGAAAAGAAATGGCGTTTGGAAACCTGCCACTGAGGTACCGCACATTCCACAAATTCACGAATGGAGGCAGAGTCTACCAGCTGAAAAGGCAGCAGTTGGAGTGCTAGCAATTTAGCCAAGCTAGCATTCAGCCACTGAGCATGTGAATGACTGGGACCAAATTTCTTTCGACGGTTTAGCAACTGGGGTAGGGAAATTTGCCTGCTACAATCGGATGTTGGTGTAGTGATAGCAGATTGCCCGCAAGTACTTGGCACACCTAATTCTACACCTTCATTCCTCTCAGTGCAGGTTTCTGAGAGGACTGAAGGTATAGTGGGGTTGGAGATCCCAGTTGATGAGGAGCAAGGAGAGGTCTGCCTTTTTCTTTGGTGTGGGTCTCTTAAGTACTGTTGCCAATGGACTGCATGGGAGGTCAACATATGTCTGGTCAAGCATGTGGTGCCCAAGCGGCCGCTGTTTTGGCCACACTTGATACGCTTCAGACATATGTTGCAAACAGCAATGGTGCGATCTGCTGCACATGTATCAAAAAAGGCCCACACCAAAGAACTTTTCAAAATACGTGGGGAGTCAACAGCGCCCTGCACATGGAGCTCTGCAGTGTAATGCAGTTGGGTGGCTGCCCTTAAGCTGCCCCTGGAGGGCATCCTGCCTCATTGGAGATGTGCCTCCTCCTCCTCTCTTCTATCAGGCACCCATGTAGAGTCAGTGACCTCATCATCCCCTCCCTCCTCATCACTGGAGCAAACCTGGCAGTATGCTGCAGCTGGGGGGACATGACTGCCAGTTTCTTGTCCTTCTTGGGCACCCCCTCTATCTGGGCTCACGTTACTGCCTTCCTCAACCTGGGTACCATCATTGGAGCCTTCAATGCGCTGCGCATCCTCCTGCAGCATGTACATGACACTGTGGTCGAACAGTTCGGGGGACTCCTCTGTGCATGATGGAGGGGCTAGGGAAGGAGTGACTGATGAAATTGAGCCGATGGAATAGGCCGCCTTGGCAGCTTATTGGCAGGCAAACCACTCCGAGTCTGGGTGACAGAGGATGAGGAGGATGAGGATGGCTTAGTTATCCGCTCTACCAACTCTTTTGCATGTTGTGGATCAACACAGCCAGCTGCTGAAAAAAAGGACAAGTGTGCCCCATGGCCACGTGCTGAGGACGCACCGTGTCTACGACCAGCACTGTTGGCTGTAGACAGAGAGCCTGCTTGCCCTCTTTTAGTGGCCTGTGAGCATCTGCCTCTCCTTGGTGGCCTTCCAGACATGCTGTAAAATTTTATTAGCAAAACACCGACTGAAGTTTACTAGAAAAAGTACACCAGAAATGGCCTGCAGTCAGATATAGGTTTGGCTAGACTAGAATGCAGTGGATATATATGTAGGAGACTGTATATATATTTTATGCACTGCAGCTCACTGAATCACCTGCCTTCCTGAAGTATATTAGAAACAGTACACCAGGAACAGACTGCAGTCATATCTAGCTAAACTGGATACAGTGGATATATCCAGTACACACATACACACACACACACAAGACTGACTGTATAATATAATATATATATATATATATATTAAATACACTGCAGCTGACTGAATCACCTGCCTGCCTGAAGTATATTAGAAACAGTACACCAGAAATGG
Source organism: Lithobates clamitans (assembly GCA_037952925.1). Classification (NCBI taxonomy): domain Eukaryota; kingdom Metazoa; phylum Chordata; class Amphibia; order Anura; family Ranidae; genus Lithobates; species Lithobates clamitans. The sequence goes on along the minus strand of JBBGZY010000008.1, from coordinate 13,588,995 downwards.
CCTGCAGTCAGATCTAGCTAAACTGGATACAGTGTAATATAAATATATATATATTAATTACACTGCAGCTGACTGAATCACCTGCCTGCCTGAAGTATATTAGAAACAGTACACCAGAAACGGCCTGCAGTCAGATCTAGCTAAACTGGATACAGTGTAATATATATATATATATATATATATATATATATATATATATATATATATACACACACACTAGGGATGAGCCGAACACCCCCCTGTTCGGTTCACACTAGAACATGCGAACAGGAAAAAAGTTTGTTCGAACATGTGAACACCGTTAAAGTCTATGGGACACGAACATGAATAATCAAAAGTGCTAATTTTAAAGGCTTATATGCAAGTTATTGTCATAAAAAGTGTTTGGGGACCTGGGTCCTGCCCCAGGGGACATGGATCAATGCAAAAAAAACTTTTAAAAACGTCAGTTTTTTCAGGAGCAGTGATTTTAATAATGCTTAAAGTCAAACAATAGAAGTGTAATATCCCTTTAAATTTTGTAGCTGGGGGTGTCTATAGTATGCCTGTAAAGGGGCGCATGTTTCCCGTGTTTAGTCTGACAGTAAAATGACATTTCAAAGGAAAAAAGGCATTTAAAAACTACTTGCGGCTATTGCATTGCCGGTCCGACAATACACATAGAAGTTCATTGATAAAAACGGCATGGGAATTCCCCACAGGGGAACCCCGAACCAAAATTTAAAAAAAAAAATGACGTGGGGGTTCCCCTAAATACCATACCAGGCTCTTCAGGTCTGGTGTGGATATTAAGGGGAACCCTGGCCAAAATTTAAAAAAAAATGACGTGGGGGTCCCCCTAAATTCCATACCAGACCCTTCAGGTCTGGTATGGATTTTAGGGGGAACCCCGCACCAAAAAAAAAAAAAAACGGCGTGGGGTCCCCCCAAAGATCCATACCAGACCCTTATCCAAGCACGCAACCTGGCAGGTCGCAGGAAAAGAGGGGGGGTGAGAGAGCACCCCCCCTCCTGAACCGTACCAGGCCACATGCCCTCAACATTGGGAGGGTGCTTTGGGGTAGCCCCCCAAAACACCTTGTCCCCATGTTGATGAGGACAAGGGCCTCATCCCCACAATCCTGGGCGGTGGTTGTGGGGGTCTGCGGGCCAATCATCAGACAGCAATGCACTGCAATGTTGCAGTGCATTATGGGGCATGACGTGCTGCTCGAATTTGGCGCGAACGCCCCATAATGTTCATATTTCAATGAACGATCGAACAGCCAATGTTCGAGTCGAACTCATGTTCGACCCAAACATAAAGCTCATCCCTAATAAGCACACACCAACATGATCCAACAATAGAATTTGCAGGGAACAGCAGAGTCTGGAAGCCGTGAAATCAGGAAAAATAGTACTAGAATTACAAGCATACATCAGCTGTCCTTGATCTCTAGCCACGCACAAAACTGTTTTCTTATCTCAAAAGAGCAGCAGCTTGATCAGTTGTGGTTGAGGAGATGGACCCAAAACAGTGGGCGCAACAGTACCCTGTAGGCATGTTCAATGGCAAACTTGGTTGAAAAGGTTGCATTCCCAAAAGTATCAGTGAGCCTTTTTCCCATAAAGGATTCCAGAGGCTTGCCTTCTGAGCCCCCCCCGGGAAAGCAAGCAGTTGCAAATTGTTACACCATAGGCAATCCAATAGATCATTAAGCTACTAAGCAGCGTTATTTTGGTGTTTAATTTCTGTCACCTGGTGATCAAGAGGCTGCATTGCATCTTCCAGGTCACTAATACGTTGTTCGCATTGGATACATGTGCCTGATATTGTGTACATCTTGTTTTAGAAAGGATAAATCTACCTTTGCTGAATCAATTTGTGTCATGAGGGAACCCTGACAGTGCTGGATTGCTTCCATAATCTAGGACAGGGTGGGCTCTGCACTGGCAGCTGGAGGGTTAATCTCGGCAGCAGAGAGTACAGCCACAACTACAGCCCCAGGGGGCTCAAAGAACTCAGGGCTCTGAGGAGAAGGTGATTAAAGACATAATAGGGACTGCCCAGGAACTGAAGACTCTGCATGTGTAGGCGCTGTGTGGAGAAGTGGCTCTGCATCTGTGTTGGAGCCACGTGGTGTGCCAGCGCCATCTTGGCTCTCATCCCAGGGGAGACGAGGCAGCTTATCTGGATGGAAATGTGCGCCGGACCTGGCTGATTTTCACCATGTTGGCAGCTCCTCCAGCATTCCAGGTTAGCAGGTTTGCAGGGCAAGGAGAGCTGTCAGAACGATAGGATCGTTAAAGGATGCAGCGATCGGGATTCTGCTGCTCACATCCCAGAAGCAGGCCATACCCCCATTCTGTGGTTAGATTTTTCTCCTTGGATGAGCCTTTGTCACCTAACAGGGGGTGATGTTGAAACAACTGTGCATGTAGGCAAAACAATATATATATATTTTTTAAAGGAATAAATTACACTATAATGTTGATTTCTTGACTTAAAATGGCTGGTAGGGTCCTGTTCTAAATACTAACTTGAAAAAAATAATTCAATACTGCTCATATTGGGACTTTTTTTCAGTTGAAAAAAAAAAAACGTCAATGTAATGGTTTCCAGATTTAAAATGACTGTTGGGGTCCTGTTTAATTATTTCTACAAAATCATAACTTTACAATGTTAATTTCCTGATTGTAAAATAACTGGTGGGTGTCCTTATTAAGGTAGGGCCTAATACACATAATTGAATACCTTGCACGTAGGCACAGTAGTATTTTGGGGGATTTTTCCAGCAAAGCAATCACACTTCTATGCATAGAGGGGCCCAACATCCAAGGAGCACCAATAGGCTTTCAAGGAGTATAAATTACACATCTAATTTCCTGACTACCTAACTCATTTTTGCAGGCCCTGCAGCACCAAGACAGTGGAAACTAGGACACCCACAAAATGACCATATTTTGGAAAGCAAACAAACCAAGATATTTTCTGGAAGGCATAGTAAGTCTTTTGAAAATGTAATTTTTTGACACAAGTTTCTGGAAAATGCAGTGAAATGCAGTGAAAATGAAAATTTACTTTTTTACACCATGTTGTCAATTATAAAGATACACATGGTGAGTTTATTAAAGACTTCTTTTTTTGCCACTTGTTTTTGAAAAATGCAGAAAGAAAATGAAAATGATTTTTTTACACAAAGTTGTACATTTAATATGATATTTTTTACAACAGCATGGGCATACTTAATGTAGTACTAAACCCACAACAGTAAAATCAGTCTGCATATGCAGTAAAGCATGCTTGTTATACTCACTGTGGAACCTAAGGGTTTAATCCTCTGTATTTGATTCTTTCTTCCCTGATCCTTCCCTTCTTCCACAGTCCCTAAACCATCTCCTGATAAAACAGAGTCTTTGGGACAAGCTGCACGTGCTCCATTTGTTGTGTATTGCTAGAGAGTTTTTTTTTTTTTTTCTTTTTACTTGAGAGAGTGCATGTGATCAGCACTGTCCAGACAGATGGCCAGGGGTCCTGCAGCCTCATAGGACAATCAGGGGAGAATGAAAACTCCTCCTACAAACTTTAACTAGAGACTGATAGAAGTCACAAGACTGCTCTAACTACCGATGAGAAAAGGTATTTAGTAGTTTATATTTACTAAAACTATTGCATTTCCATGTTCTGTGTACTGTAGGGGAACCAGATAAAGTGAATGCAGGGTCATGGGTTTCGTAACACTTTAAGATTACAATCCAAAACACATTCTACTACATCTCCCAAGTATGGCAATATCATATGTGTGAGACTGTCTGGACTGATTATGTACCTGACATTATATATTGCATATCACACAAATCCATCAATTGTATCAAAGCCAATGTACCGTAATAATCACCTCTGTACGAGTGGTCAGGGAATATAGCTTAAAGTGGTTGTATAGTGTTTTTTATTAACTTTTTCCTACAGGTAAGCCTATAATAAGACTTACCTGTAGGTAAAAAAAATATCTCCTAAACCTTTACGGCATTGGTCTGGTATGGTGGCAATCAGTAATACTGTTTCTAGCTACATTGGTCTGCCTACATTGGGACTGGTGCGGCAGTGATAAGGGACACTGTGACTGGTGCAGTGGTTTTTAGGGACAGTGACTGATATGCTAGTGGTCTGGTGACATTATACTGCTCTGGTGGTGATCAGGGAAAATGGCTGGTGGCACTGACATACAGTAATATCAGAGCAGCCAGCCATTGTACATGATCACCTCCACAGCAGTACAATGTCATCATAGTGATACTGTACTGCTCTGGTGATAGTATGTAAAAAAAGTATATATATGTATATATATACACTATATTACCAAAAGTATTGGGGTGCCTGTTTTTACATGCACATTAACCTTTATATCATCCCAGTCTTAGTCCATAGGGTTCAATATTGAGTTGGCCCACCATTTGTAGCTATAACAGTTTCAACTCTTCTGGGAAGGCTGTCTACAAGGTTTAGGATGGTGTCTATGGGAATGTTTGACCATTCTTCCAGAAGCATATTTGTGAGGTCAGGTAAAGATGTACAATGAAAAGGCCTGGCTCGCAGTCTCCACTCGAATTCATCCCAAAGGTGTTCTATCGGGTTGAGGTCAGGACTCTGTGCAGGCCAGTCAAGTTCCTCCACCCCAAACTTGCTTATCCATGTCTATATGGACCTTGATCTGTGCACTGGTGCGCAGCCATTTTGGAACAGGAAGGGGACATCCCTAAACTGTTACCACAAAGTTGGGAGCATGAAATTGTCCAAAATGTATTGGTATGCTGACACCTTAATGCCCTGTACACGCGGTCGGATTTTCCGACGGAAAATGTGTGATAGGACCTTGTTGTCAGAAATTCCGACTGTGTGTGGGCTCCATCACACATTTTCCATCGGAATTTCCGACACACAAAGTTTGAGAGCTTGCTATAAAATTTTCCGACAACAAAATCCGCTGTCGGAAATTCCAACGCACAAAGTGCCAAGCATTGCTCAGAGTGAATTAAGAGACCAAAGCTATTGGCTACTGCCCCGTTTATAGTCCCGACGTACGTGTTTTACGTCACCGCGTTCAGAACGATCGGATTTTCCGACAACTTTGTGTGACCATGTATATGCAAGACAAGTTTGAGCCAACATCCGTCGGAAAAAATCCATGGATTTTGTTGTTGAAATGTCAAATCAATGTCCGGCCGTGTGTACAGGGCATTAGAGTTCCCTTCACTGGAACTAAGGGGCCAAGCCCAAACGTCATAATCCCCCCTCCACCAAATGATTTTGACCAGTGCACAAAGCAAGGTCTATAAAGACATGGATGAGCAAGTTTGGAATGGAGGAAATTGAGCATTGTTTAAATGCCATGGCTTACCTGAGTATTGTTGCTGACCATGTCCATCCCTTTATGACTACAGTGTACCCATTTTCTGTTGGCTACTTCCAGCAGGATAATGCACCATTCACAAAGTTCAAATCATCATAAACTGGTTTCTTGAACCTGACAATGGGTTCACTGTGCTCCAATAGCCTTCACAGTCACCAGATCCCAATCCAATATAGCACCTTTAGGATGTGGTGGAACGGGAGATTCGCATCACGGATGCGCAGCGGACAAATCTGCAGCATCTGCATTATGTTATTATGTCAATATGGACCAAAATCTCTGGGGAATGTTTCCAACACCTTGTTGAAACAATGCCACAAAGAATTAAGGCAAGAGGGGGTCCAACCTGGTACTAGCAAGGTGTACCCAATAAAGTGGCCAGCGAGCATATATGTGTACAGTATATATTATATATATATATATATATATATATATATACACATACATACATACATACATACATACATATATACACACATACATACACGCACACACACACACACACACACACACACACACACACACACAGTGCCTTGAAAAAGTATTCATGCCCCTTGAAATTTTCCACATTTTGTCATGTTACAACTTTACAAATTACTTCCGGGGATACATGTCGAGAGACTGCCCACGATATGGAAACACACCTGGGATAATGAGTAGTCACTGCCTCCGAAGGAGCCAGACCCTTAGCCTTATAAGCACACTGAATGGCCTGAACAACCCAGGCTGTGATGGTTCTAGAAGAAGAACACAACCCTTTGTTTTTCCCGTGAAAGAAAATGAACAGATGCTCAGACTTGGCAAAAAGAAGCTGTGGCTTCTAAGTATTGCTTTAAAACTTCTCCAACATCTAAAGAATGAATACTAGAGTTCTCAGCTGACCGAAAGGTTGGAAGAACAATCTCCTGATTCCTTTAAATACGGATGTTGCTTTGGGATTTGATCCTAGCATAGGAATCAAGACTACTCGATCAAGGAAGAAAGTAAAGAATGGCTCCTTGAATCCTAGAGAAACAATTTTGGAAACCCTCTTAGCCAATGTTATGGCCACCAGGAAGACAACTTTTGAGAGAAAGATTCCTTCATAGATAGCTGACCCATGTGTTGCATTTCTCTTCCTGAAAAGAAATCCAGGACAAGGGGAAGGTCCCATTTGGAAAATCTTGGTTTTCTTTGGTTTTCTCTGAGATCTGAGCCTTATTGCTCCTTTGCCTAATAAGAGAGTGTCTACCCCAGGATATACCCGTGAAGACAGAAATTGCAGAAACCTGAACTTGCAAGGAGCTAACTGATAAGGACAAATCCAGGCCTGTTTGAAGAAAACCTAGGATATCCTGTATCTTTGGATTGTTGCAAGAACTACCAGTGATAGAAATGTAGTCTGCAAATTTTGACCAAATCCTTTGGTAGACTTTGTTGGTACTTGCAAGGTAGAGATAGCCCTGCTTGGGCAACCTCAGGCCTCCAGCCTTCCCCTCTCAAAAACCAAGCCATCAGGTGCAGATGGGTTGGGAATGAAGAGTCGTTCCCTGCAACAGGAGATCTGGTCTGGATGGGAGAGGAACTGGATCCCGGAAGCTGAGTTGTAACAGCAGAAGAAACCATGGCCTGTTGGTCCAGTACGGGACTAGCGCCGCTATTTTGGCCTCTTCCCACTTAAGTCTTGACAAAAACTGGAGAATGACAGGTACCGGGGAAAAAGGCATAGGCCCTGTGGAACCTCCACTGATCCGTCAGGGCATCCACTCTGAAGGCCTGGGGACAACGACATCTCATGTATTACCTCTTCACCTTGAAGTTGCACGGAGAGGCAAACAGGTCCACTTCTGGTACAATTCCCAGAGACAGGACCCAACTGAAAACCTTGGTGTGGAGAGACCATTTGTTGTTGTCTAGGGACACCCTTGAGAGAAAGTCTGCCTGGATGTTCTGAATTCCGGGGAGATAGATAGCTGTCAGATTTGTCAAATTCGTCTGAGCCCATGACATGATTGGCTCCACTTCCCTCAGCAGGGAGAGACTGCGAGTGCCTCCCTGTCTCTTGATGTATGAGACTGCTGATATGTTGTCCAGTCTTAGGAGAACTGAGGCACCCCTTGTCAAGTGAAGAAATGCTTGTAGAGCACAGAAGGCTGCTCGGAGCTCAGAACATTCAATACTATCCTTCGGGATGGAAAGTCCCATTTCCCCTGAGCTACCTCCGTCAGGCAAAGAGCGCTCCAGCCTCTGTCGCTAGCATCCATTGTGATCGTGATCCAGGAGACGGGTGCTATGGAATGGCAATTGAGGAGATTCTTCCATAGTAGCCACCAGGGAAGGCTCTCGCGCATGGACGGGGTTAACTGGATGAAATTATTTTGAGACCCCAGATCCCACTGCTGGAGGAAACCCTTTTGAAAGGGCCGCATCTTCCATTGCGCCCATTTCACCATGGGGCTGTGATTACCATGGTGCCTATTATCTTGAGACACTGTGAGGCCCTGAGAAGAGGAGAAGCCATTGTGAGGCAAATTCTGTCCTGAAACACTGGAACTTTCTCTAGGGGCAAGGAGATGGTACTCTTTAGTGTATTAAATTGAGCGCCGAGGAATATCAGGGACTGTGTAGGCTCTAGATGGCTCTTTTCTCTGTTCAACAGCCAACCAAACTCGGTCAGAGTGGAGATGACCTGAGATCAATGTATCAACAGCTGCTCCTTGTCTCGAGAGAGTAACAGCATATCATCCAGATAGTGATGTAACTGGATACCTCTGGTCCTGGTTAGCCAGTTAGCCAGTAAGAGCTTTGAAAATACTTGAGGCGATGTTGTAAGCCTGAATGGGAGACATGTAAATTGGAGGTTTACTTGGACTACTGCAGATCGAAGATACTTCTGGAACTCCTCTGCCTTTGGGACATGAAAATAGGCATCCTTCAGATCTATAGACACAAGCCAGTAGTCTGGTTAAATTGTCTGACGTATTGTGAGCAGCGACTCCATCTTGAAATTTTCCTTTTTGATAAAAGAATTCAAGCGGGTCAAGTCTAGTGATCTTTTTCAGAACCATGAAAAGGGGTGAGTAAATCCCTTGAAATCTTTCGCCTGTTGGAACTTGTATGGCGGTGCCCTGAGCCACAAGAGAGTCTGCATATTATAGAAAGACTTGTTTTCTTCTTTTTTTTTTTTTTTAAAAACAAGGCAAGATTGTGGGTACAAACTGAAGTGTGAGTGAACTGACAAACGTCCAAGAATTACCTGAGGAGACCGTTTTGACAGTCCAGAAATCCTTTATCGAGGCTGCCCAGACATGTTCGAACTGAAGTAACCAAGTCCCAGCCTGCTCCATCTGGGCCGGCCCTATATCAAAAAGACTTGGAGGCCTCACGTCCACCAGAAGATGCTCCTTTTGAGGATTTCAGGCCAGAAGGCTGGTTTCTCTTAAAGTTCTTCCCGAACTCGCGATCAGGCTTATAACGACGAGCATCTCTTGCACGATCCTGCCTAGGTTGAGCTCTTCTCTGACCTAGAAGGTGACGATCCTGGGGAAGGAACCCTGACTTACCCCCCGTGGCACGGGTGATAGCACTGTCAAGCTTGTTCCCGAAGAGGGAATCCTGCACCATGCCTGTTTCGAGGCAGGATCAGCTACCCAAGGGTGTAGCCACAAGGCACGTTTAGCTGTGACAGAAGACAGCATGACGTGTGCTACCGGGTGAATTATGTCAAGGGAGGCTTCTACCAAAAGACCAACGCCATCCTTAGTTCATGTATCAGTATGCTCCTGGCCGTCTCCTCAGAGACGCTTCTCAAGGTAGAATCCACTTCATCTGTCCAGGCATCTATCACTTTGGACAGGGCTGCAAGGGCCAGAGCTGGCTTACAGGCCATACCTGCTATAATATATATATACGTTTGAGGTCCGTATCTATCTTCCTCTCCAAACCGTCCTTAAAGGAAACTGTGTCATCCAGAGGGAGTGTGACATGCCTCACCAACCTCATTAAGGCTGCGTCGATGAGAGGTGCCGACTCTAGATATTTCACATCCTCACTTTTAAATGGGTACATTTTTGCTATTTTAGATAGTAGCAAGTTTTTTTTTTTTCACGCCACCCCATTCATCTGTAATGATTTCACCAAATTCACACAAAAAGGGGAAAGTTTGGGAACTCCTTCTTTAGAGAAAAAAAATCAAAACCCGTGCCAGGGTTAACGCCTTCCACCTCACTGTCTGAGGCTTCACTTAAGGAGCGGTTATGCTGAGAGGGACCCGGAGCCTCAGAGTCATCCTGCACAAGGACTGGTGCTGGGTCAACAGGAGGAATGATGGTACGGTTGGAGTCAGATCTGCTCAGGGATTCCTGAACCCCCTTGCTGACCAGTGCCTCCACTTGATGGTCTCCACCTCCTCTTTCCCTTACGGCTCGGGAATAACATGGCTCACAGAAGGATTTACCTTCCGGGACCTGAGCCCTACATCCCCAGCAAACTTTTCTTCTAGAGTGGCTAGAATGGCGGTGGGAATGGTGCCCAGATTCAGATTTGGGTTCTTTACTATGACGTCTAGAAGATGATCTAGGACGCCTATAATTTTGATGAGGAATGAAGGAATTTTGTGATCTAGAATGGTTATTATATTCGCATGTCGATTCCCGATGTTCAGACCTAGAGGGGCTAAGGGAAAGAAAAAAGGGAATAAGGGAATAAACAGGCTCCAGGTTGATAACCCAAACAGACAAGCAGAAGGAAAAGATTCCTATCTGCAGCGTAAGGGTTGGCCACTGGGGGGGCGGTGACACATCCATAGCAAAAAGCTTGGTAACTGAAAAGATCAAACCTATAATCATAACAGGAAACACAAGCCATAGCAAGTCATCATCAGCCAGCAGCATAGCCTCCTACCTTAGTAACTTCAAACAAGTGCACCAGGAAGTCGTCGCCTGAGCCCGCAGGATATTTCAAGTAATAGCTGTATCTGACAGCCATTTAAACTGGGCACCGACAATGATGACACCGCTCAACCGGCGCTCCCCCGTGACCATCTTACTGGGACTGCGCATGCGCAAACCAAGCCTCAATCTTGGACGAGGATTGCAGATGCGCAGACAACCCGGAAGAAGCGGCGGACTGGAACGCAGATGCGCTCCAGCCACCATAGAGCCAGAGAAAACAAACGGAAGTCAGGTAGACGGACAAAGTGCCATGCATGCTCAGAATAAATAAAGAGATGAAAGCTATTGGCCACTGCCCCGTTTATAATCCCGACGTACGTGTTTTACTTCACCGCATTCAGAACGATCGGATTTTCCGACAACTTTGTGTGACCGTGTGTATGCAAGACAAGTTTGAGCCAACATCCGTCGCAAAAAATCCTAGGATTTTGTTGTCGGAATGTCCGAACAAAGTCCGACTGTATGTATGGGGCATAACAGTGTAAATTTGGACATCTACACATTAATAATGGATATTGTTTTATATTCAATTGTTTTTTTTCATGTGTATTAGTGCAGTTATATAAATAATGGTGCAATGGCATCTACTATGTAGAATCTGATAATATTAATTTTTAAAGTGAACACATTGAACCATTTCACTTATTATCTGGCATTTTCTCATTTCTTCATCTTCATTTCTTTGCATGTGTTCACATTTGTATATATGCTGGTAAGTTATCCATTATGTTTTATGGTTGTTAGGCTCATGATTTTATCAGTCACAATTATATATACATATTATATTTTGTTGTAGCCGTCTCCCAATAGACGCTGAGTCTTGGGTGAAGGCTAACTCTGAGCTCCGATTGAGATGGGTGTCTAGTATAACTTACTTTGGTTTGTAGATCTCTACTAAGGTCTCTGACTATTTAGTTCTGAACCTTGCCCCCTACTCACTACTCTGAAATAAAAAATTGAGGTGTGGAAATATTTACTGTTATTTTTTGAAAATGAAAGTTATACCTGTTTTCCTTTACTTTTTACAGAATGCACCAATGTGGGTCCCCTGTTTTTACTAGAAATGGGTTATTTAGCTTTTTTGGGGCCTTAGTCTCACTCTAGAATTGGAATCTATGCGCATGTAGAGCCATTGGGTCAAAGAGGTTTGGCTTGGCTTTATCTGACCTTTACAAATATTACTTAGCAGAACAAATGTTTTTTCTCCACAGATTGTTGCTAAGGGACAATGGTGATGCTACCATAGTCCTGGAGGCTGCCCTCATAGGCTTGTATCAGTTCTTACAACTTTTCGTCTATCAGGACCCTCAGGGAGATTATCACCTTACTGGTTCTATGAGGTTGACTCTTAAAGCTGAACTCCAACTTTCTTTTCACTAGAACTGAATAGAATGATCAATCCCAGCATAGTTCATACCTCTGTACCATGTTACTCTGTTTCTGCGGATCCCTTGATATTATGGGTTTATTTGTGGCTTTGTATCATGTCACACTCTATATATGCTTCTGATAGACTCTGTCCCTTCCACAGCCCCTTCCTGCGACAGCTATAGTCTATACCACTCTCCTTTGTAGTCCTTCAGACTCTGCAAATTATGTTACTTTCTTCACAGCTCTCATGGTGGGTGGGATTGAATACATCCTAAAATAGCATTCAATCCCACCCAGTCACAACTACAGGAAGAGTCCAAACCTCTCAAATCCCACTTCATAGATCACAGCATTATTCAAGAAGGAAAACCTTTACATAGCCTGTTCTGAAAGCTAGCTGTGCTGCTGCTGGGCAGGATTGAATGGATCACAATTAGAATTCAACCCTGCCCAGGTAACATATGCTGACCAGTGTGAACAGGAAGAGATCCTGTCCTCCCAGAGTCCTTCTCTCTGTGAAGTGGTTCATTTACATATGAAGGAAACACCTTCATAATAACATACCATAGCCTTTTCATAGTAGTCTTGCAGTAAGCGTATTCTTTGGCATATTGCAAGACCAGAATGACACAGGAAAAGGTATGACACATTTACACCTTTCACCATCCACACAAAGGCCCATAAACACCCACAGTAACCCCCAGAACTAATACAAGTGGCTCTCATTGCCCAACCTGAAACTACAGAGGCTCAAAGGATCATGGGACACATAGTATCAGGATTGTAAAAGGAAGGAAGCAGGAAGTCAGATCACTTAGAAATTCAGTCAGGAGAAGGAGTGACATCACAGACACAAAAACCTGCTATATACAGCTAAAGGAGATAGTGTGTGTGTGTAACTTGACAGCGGGTTGTGCTTCATTTACATGCACAATGCATCTGCTATTTTGGGGAGGAAAAGCTGGAGTTGATCTTTAAAGCATGGGATCTAGTTCAAACTATATTACAACCAAGTAATGTAAACATTTCTCGCTCCTCCCCACTGTGGTTTAACCCTCTCTAAGCTCAATTTGCTGAATTACCAGACCCAATGCTTTGGGTCTCCAAAGGGGTTGAGATGCTAAAAGACATCACTATTGCAGGCAAACTCTTGACCTTCAATCCCAAATTTGAATTGCCAAACCAGTATTTTTACAAATGTTCCAGACCTTCAGGGGGAAGGTTGGGATGATATTAGGGTCTATCCCTTTACATATATCTTTTGGGGACCTCTTGATCCACTATAAACTTATTCACAGGATTCATAGGATTTACTTTACACCTGCAAACCTTGCCATTATTTATGAATCCTCCTCTGCTGAATGTTGGCACTGTACCTTTTCCCCAGCAGACTTTAGTCACATCTTCTGCAGTGCCCTTTAATTCAACAATTCTGGGTGTGGGTGGTTCAAATTCTCAAAGACATTATGGATCTTCTGATTTTTTTTGATGGCATCGGCCTGCCTGCTAGGCCTAGTGGAGGAGATAACCCCTACCATAGCTTATAGAATGCTCTTGACCATCTTGCTATTCTTTGCCCGCAAATCGGTTATTTTTACATTGGAAAAAAAACATTGCTCCTTCTCTAACATTCTGGAACAGGTTGGTGGATTCAGTATTAACCCTTTTACAATGCTACCTCTCTGAATAGAGGATGTCCCAAAATATTCAAGAAGGTCTTTCAGCTGGCTATCCACATTTGCTATCAATGCATAAAGTGCTCCTAGAAATGCAGACCAACGTAATTATGCTGTCAGCGCCATTGAATGTAGCGCTCCTTACTTTTTTAAGGACCCTCCCTCTAGGTTTATGTGCTTTTACCAGGTAGAACCTCTCACATCCCTTGGTCTATCAAAAAGAAAGAAAGAAGAGGGGGGGCGTGGCTACCGCGCTAGTGAACAGACACATGACCTGTTAGCTCCGCTCTAACGACAGGATTTAAAACAGTTTGAGGCGATCCAGGCTGCTCCTTCTGGTACCAGCACCTACCTAAGGACCCGCACCACCCCTGGAGAAGACGAGAAAGAGACAAAACTCCTCGCAGACGAAGAAATTGAAAGATTTCTTCCCCCTTAAGAAACACAGCGAGATCCAAGATGGCGCCGCCGGCTGCTCTCCGGTCACATCGATCGGATCACACTCAGCCACACCGAGTCCGAGCTCCGGACAAGGCCCACACTGCTACTCTCCGGATACCTCCACTCCGCTCTCAGGCAGCCCTGCCAAATCGAAGCCCCGTATGTCGAATGATTCGCACAAACAAAAGGTCAGTACGGGCCATAACTCATTAGAAGACACGAGGGAGATGGCTGATTCCATTAACTCCTTCCCCACTGTAAACCAACCTCTCTCTGACACAACCCTCAGAGACATGCTGGTCTCATTACGCAGTTCCTTACATGCAGACATGATGGAATGCATGCGGAACTTTAAAGTAGAAGTGAAAGAACTAGGAGGTAGAGTAGACCACGTGGAGAAAAAAATGGGGGATTACGCAGCATCATACAACACCCTAGTAGATGCTCACAATGAACAATCAGATGAGGTAACATGGCTTAAATAAAAAGTCGCAGACCTCGAGGACAGATCACGCAGGAACAATCTGAAAATACGTGGAGTCCCAGAAAGTGTTCAGCCCCAACAACTCCGCCAATACGTCCAGGAATTTATGTCAGTTTATTTACCATCTACTCCCTCTTCAGAGCTAGTCATCGACAGAATCCACAGGCTTCCTAAACCTGCACACCTTCCAGACAATATTCCTAGAGACGTTCTGATGCGGGTGCACTTTTTTCATGTTAAGGAGCAGTTCATGCTAGCCTTTAGGAAAAACTCACAACCTCCTGAGAAGTACTCCAATATCCAAATGTTCGCAGACCTTTCACAGTTCACGATGCAAAAGCGCAAATCACTGATAACTGTGACTAAGGCATTGCGCAATTATAACATTATATACAGATGGGGTTACCCAACAAAACTTATCATCACCCATGATAGCAAGACCTCGGTGGTCACTAACCTAGAAGACGGCCTTTCCATGCTGCGAACATGGGACATTCTGCCAGAGCAACCCTCTGCAGGGTCTTCCCCCTCATCGAGACTAGACGACCAAAATGATTGGAACGTTGTGGCACACAAAAAGAAACAGAAAAGCCGCAACACCCAATCGCCTTGAATGTCATAAGCTACCCACAACCACGATTTTCCTCATACCAAATGGAGCTAATACCCCACGTAGTTCCCCTCCTAAAAAATGCGCAGTACATCTGCCATCAGATTCCTGACGGAATCTCACTTTTTTACACACCAGTTTTATTTTTGTTTGTTGCTCTTCTATGCTTTACCTTTTCCTTTTCTCATCCCTTACCCCTCCGTATCGGTGATGGACAGTGAGATCATACCATTGGAAGAAACCTTCTCATCTAGAAAGAGGAAAAAACTACAACCAAGACCTTCGGAAACCTACTCAGCAATACATAAGGTACCTACACACCATCATCCCACACATCTCATATGGCGATCAGAGTGACCTCTTTTAATGTCCACGGTCTAAACCACCCTGCCAAAAGAGCCTCAGTGTGGAGGGAGGCCCTCAGACTGATTTCTGACATCCTGTGTTTACAGGAGACACACTGGGCGGCCTCAGCAGTCCCCAAGTTCTCACATCATAAATACCCTTACATCCTTCAGGCATCAGCCTCTAAAAAACAAAGGGGCGTACTTATCGCCATCAGAGACTCTGTTTCTCTCTCAATCCGAGAGACCCACATAGACCCAGAGGGTCGATACCTAGTCCTGATTGGGGAATTCAACAACCACCTATACACATTAGTCAACCTTTATGCGCCAAACAAGCACCAACTCCGCTTTTTGAAAAAGATGTTTCAAAAGATCAACTCAATCAAAAAGGGAGCAGTCATAATGTGCGGGGATTACAATGTCACAGTGGATTACAAAATGGACACCACTTCCAAATCAAGACGCCCTATTCCCTCAATCCAAAATATACTACATAAAGAAGAGATGTACGACGCTTGGAGATGCCAGCACTCCAATGAGCGAGATTATTCCTTCCACTCCTCTAGGCACAACTCGTACTCACACATAGACCTGATCTTGGTGGACAGAACTCTACTTCAGAGGGTATCCTCCTCTACCGTGCATGACATTACGTGGTCAGACCACGCCCCTGTGTCTCTCACGATAGAGGAGAGATATGCATCGGCACCAGCTTACATTTGGCGGGCCAATCCTCAAATCTTCCAGCAACCCTCCCACTTTGCTCTTGTGAACAAACATCTAAAAGAATATTTTGATGTTAATGCTAGGTCTGTCAACAGTCCATTTATTATGTGGTGCACCCATAAGGCATATATTAGAGGTATCTTACTACAGATCAGTTCGCGGATGAAGAGGCAGAGGACACAAAAATTAGATTCCCTTCTAAAAGATATAAAACTTCTGGAGGTTCAAAATAAAAACTTGCCTGACCCTAGCACAGCAAACAAACTAATCCAACTGCGATCGGATCTCAGGCTCCTGTTGCTAGAACAATATGACAAACACATTAGGTTCCTTAAACTGAACCACTACTCTTCTGGTAACAGAGCTGGAAAATTTTTGGCCCAGAGACTAAAAGACCGTAGAACACAAATGAAGATCCCCTATCTAATTCGCAGCTCAGACAACAGTAAAATATTCAACCCAAGCGAAATAGCAAATAATTTCGCTGAGTATTACTCTTCTCTTTATAATCTAAAAGAAGATGTAAACACACCACAGCCCTCAGATGATGCCATCCAATCATTTTTGGCAGATCTCACATTACCCTCCCTCTCAACATCACAACTAGAACAACTTAACTCACCCATAACGGAGACTGAGATCCGAAAAGCAGTAAAAACATTGCCCACTGGTAAATCTCCAGGACCAGATGGACTTCCAAACAGCTACTATAAAGTGTTTTGTGAAACCCTGTCCCCCTCACTCAAAGAAATTTATTCAGAAGCAATGTCCTCTGCCTCATTCCCCGCCGAGATGCTTAAAGCATATGTTGTCACTATCCCAAAACCTGGGAAGGACCCTATAACACCTGCTAACTTTAGACCTATTTCCCTACTAAACACAGATGTTAAGCTGTATGCCAAAATTCTAGCCCATAGACTTATAGCACTCCTACCGCTCCTGATCAATCCAGATCAAACAGGTTTCACCAAAGGCAGACAAGCATCGGATGCCACAAGGAGGATTATTGATGTGGTCTGTCACACTGGGTCCTGTCGGGTGCCTTCTCTGCTACTCTCATTGGATGCGGAGAAGGCATTCAACAGGGTCCACTGGGGATATATGAAGCAGACGCTTAGGAAGTTTGGGTTCGCAGGCCCCATTCTCTCAGCCATCTTGGCCTTGTATTCCTCACCATGTGCGCAAGTTTACACTTCAGGTACCCTTTCCCTTTCCTTTCCAATTACCAATGGTACCAGGCAGGGATGCCCACTGTCCCCCTCTATATTCCACCTCCTGATAGAGCCTCTAGCGGAAAAAATTAGAACACACCTAGGTACACCCGGATTCTCCCTATTAGGTAAATCACACAACATTAATTTATTGGCAGATGACATCATTCTTATTTTGACATCACCACACAGGTCCCTAGGATATGCCCATGATATCCTTACGAACTTTAGTCAAGTGTCATACTATAAAGTGAACTTCTCAAAATCCCTAATCTTGGGCTTAAATATCCCTCCATTCCTAAAGTTAGATCTACAAAAACGATTCCCTTATACATGGAACTCATCTAGTATCCCATATCTGGGATTACAAATAACGGCCGACCCCCTAAAACTAGCAGATGCTAACTATAATCCGCAGATAGACAAAATTATGAAAGAAACAAAATGACTTACCAAAGTAGAATTATCGTGGTCAGGACGATTAGCATCCTTTAAAATGCTCCTCCTCCCCCAGACCTTGTATGTGTTTCGCACATTACCAATTCCACTCAAGAATACCCACCTCCAAATACTAAACTCTCTCCTCAGAAATTACATATGGAACTCCAAAAGACCCAGATGCTCTAGAGCTATTCTAGTTAAACATAGATCAATAGGAGGAATGGGCCTGATAGATATCAAAGACTACCATCGAGCATCTTTGCTTACCCAACTCAGATATTGGTTATCGCCATCCCCAGATATCCTCTGGCACAACATAGAACAAGCCCTTAGCCCAACCCAAGATCTCCGAATGCTCTTACTACTTGATACATGGAAACCTTATCCCCTAAGATCATTACCACTAACTGTTCAGGCCTCTCTATTAGCATGGAGAGAACTTCACAAATCACTCCCACCCCCAGCCAAAAGTATAAATATCCCTATCCCAATCACAATCTTAAACCACGCTAAACCATACTCCAATTTCTCAAATTGGTCCTCGAGAGGTATATCTCAGATTGCTGACCTATATATCAACAACACGCTCAAATCATTCAAAGCACTGGTGGAGGAATACTCACTACCCCTAGCAGATCACTATAAATACAGGCAACTTGTCCATTTTCTAAAATCTCTAAAATCAACACACATACTTATACACGACTCAATATGGCAATTCTACACAAAAACTCCCGCCACACCCAAGGATATTTCTTTATTTTACAATTTTCTTCAAAACAAATCTTCCTTCACGAAACTCCCACCTTTTCTAAAATGGGAACTAGAACTGGGGGAATCCTACACCGATAGTCAATGGGAAATTGCATTCAAAACCACGTACAAGGCAACTCGATGTGTAAATCATTGGGAACTCTCCCTAAAAATAGCTCAAAGATGGTACCTCACACCCTATAGACTATCTAAATTCTCCTTCTCCAACTCACCGCTATGTTGGAGAACATGTGGGGAAGTGGGTAATATCTTACATGTATTTTGGTCATGTAAACATCTCACTAGTTTTTGGAAAAATATATTTAAGTGTATATCTCGCATCACAGGAATAATAAGACCACCAAACCCTGGTCTAGCACTGTTAAACTTAGGTATTGAAAGTTTCCCTCCTTGTTTCCGAACAGTGATCACACATATACTCCTGGCTGCTAGATCACTGATTACCAAAAATTGGAAAACAAATATCGTGCCCAATGTATCAGAAGTCCTAGCAATAACACAAACTAATTATATCTTTGAATCATTAATAGCAGCAAGAACTGAACAGAAACCTTCCTTTGATAAACATTGGAAGATATCGTCGGATTGGTTTAGAGACAATTAAAAAAAAAAAAGATTAGTGCGCCAGGAGTGTATCACTGTCATCCAGGCGGGTGGCTATAAGTTTTTTGAAGTTTTTTGAAGTTCTTTGAAATAATGCTTCACAAAGTATTTATCCCTCACTATACCACAGCTAAACTTGAACAGTTAATGAAAAACATAACATACCTACATCACTCCATCACCTCCCCCTTTCCTCAACCCCCTCCAATTCCTTACCCTACTCTTCCTCCTTTCCCCCTTCCCTCTTTTTCCACATTTTCACTCTATTGTTTCATGGAAATACACAATGTTAAATAAATTAATATCTCATTATACATGACTAACAAGGTAATAAGATTGTAAAAATCATTCACCCTACAATGTACACTTCAAACCTGTCTCTGATTAACGTGTGTTCTCATGTTTTGTACTTTAAGAAAAAACTTGTACTATGTTTTGTACTTGAAAATCTTTAATAAAAAAATAATTAAAAAAAAAAAAAAGAAAGAAAGAAGTCAGCACTATAATAAATGTGAATAAGACTTACTGCTATATAGGCAAAATTCACAAACTGGATCAGAATAGAGGAACCATAGTATAGTATTTTATTGAATCAACTTCACATTAAAAAAAAGTAGCTCCCACACACAGTACATAAAAAAAGTGAAAATAAAACTGCTCTAAGGCAACTACACTACAAGCCGCTATTATACATATGATACTCACATCAGCGGCCGCCATGTGGATCCTGATGTGATGGCATGGCATCCAACATAAAAATCTGCCCAATGCTTTTTGCACCACTGTGCATCTTCAGGCACCTCTAGTGTCTGGAATAGCAGCCATGTTGATGTAGCCTAAACCGGAACTTCATCTTAAACTGCCATAATAATGTAGTCTGATCTAGCTGGAATAAAGGTAATTTTTATGTGGCCTAAACATAAAACAAACAAACCAGAACTCCATCTTGAACCACCATAAATGCTTCCTCTGTGTTACATAGATAGGTTGAAAAAAAAGACACAAGTCCATCTAGTTCAACCATAAAAATAAATAAAATAAAAAATATCATACAATCCCATATACCCACAGGTGATCCAGAGGAAGGCGAACCCCCCCCCCCCCCCCAGAAAAGCAGGATCCAATTTGCTACAGCAGGGGTAAAACATTTCTTCCTGATCCCAGAGAGGCAATTGGAATTTTCCCTGGATCAATTATACCTATAAATCTTAGTACCCAGTTATATCATGTACATTTAGGAAATAATCCAGGCCGTTCTTAAAGCAATCCACTGAGCTGGCCAGAACCACCTCTGGAGGCAGTCTATTCCACATTTTCACAGCTCTTACTGTGAAGAAACCTTTTTTGGAGATGAAATCTCTTTTCCTCTTGGTGTAAAGAGTGCCCCCTTGTCCTCAGTGTTGACTGTAAAGTGAATAACTGAACACCAAGTTCACTATATTTATACATGGTGATCATACCCCCCCCCTTAATCTCCTCCTCTTCTCAAGAGTGAATACATTCAGTTCCTCTAAACTTTCCTCATAGCTGAGCTCCTCCATGACTCTTATCAGTTTGGTTGCACTTCTTTGCATTTTCTCCACTTCCCTTTTTGAGAACTGGTGCCCAAAACTGAACAGCATATTCCAGATGAGGTCTTACTAATGATTTGAACAGGGGCAAAATTATATCTCTCTCTCTGGAGTCCATACCTCTCTTAATGCATGAAAGGACTTTGCTCACTTTGGAAACCATAGCTTGACATTGCATGCTATTATTGAACTTATGATCTACCAAAACCCCCAGATACTTCTCCACCATTGATTCATGCAGTTGTACTCCCCCTAGCATGTATGATGCATGCATATTCTCAGCCCCCAAGTGCATACCTTTACATTTATCAACATTAAACCTCATCTGTCACATAGTCGCCCAATTAGACAGTGCATTGAGGTCAGTTTGTAAATTGGAGACATCTTGTAAGGACGGTATCCCACTGCATAGCTTAGTGCAAAGACAGAAATGTTACTTTTAATCCCAGACCCAATATAATTTATAAAGGTATTAAAAAGTAAGGGTCCCAGCACTGAACCTTGGGGTACACCACTGATAACCTTAGACCATTCATAGTAAGAATCATTAACCACTACTCTCTGAATTCTGTCTTTTAGCCAGTTTTCTATCCATTTACCAAAAAAACTTTCCAAGCCTGTAGACTTTACCTTACACATGAGCTGTGTGTGGGAAACTGTGTCAAACGCTTTTGCAAAATCCAAGTATACCACGTCCACCACCACCCCCCTGTTCAAGGTTTTACTTACCTCCTCATAAAAAAAATTAGTCTTCTTTCATGAATCCATGCTGTCTGTTGCTTAAAAGATTTTTTTCCAGCAAGAACTCGTCTATGTGGTCTTTTATTAAACGCTCCAGTATCTTCCCGACTATAGAAGTTAAAATAATAGTTACTTGGTAAAGACTTTGTTCCCTTTTTAAATATAGGCACCACATTGGCCCTACACCAATCCAGTGGTATTATTCCCATCATTAATGAGTCCCTTAAAATTAGATACAATGGCTTTGAAATTACAGAGCTCAATTCCATTAGGATCTGTGGGTGGATTCCATCTGGTCCAGTTGCTTTATCCACCTTTATTCTGTCTAAATATTTCTGGACCATACCCCTTTTGAGCCATTGTAGATCATTTGGGGCTGTGTCACTACCACCCCCATTATGGACATGAGCTCTCCCATGCTCCTTTGTATACACAGAGCTGAAGAAAGTATGTAATAAATTTGCCTTCTCTTTATCCCCAGTCACCCACTCTAGATTATTTTGTAAAGGGCCTGCATGCTCAGACCTGACCTTTTTACTATTAATATATTTGAAGAATTTTTGGGGGTTTGTCCTACTATCTTTTGCAATCTGACGTTCGTTTTGAGTTTTTTGGTCCTTGATTTCCTTTTTACATATTCTGTTATATTCTTTGTAACATTTAAAGGACACTAGTGTTCCTTCATTTTTATATTTTTTAAAAGCCTTCTTTTCTTATTGTTTATAACTTTTTTAAACCATGGCCGTTGAAGTGAATTTACAGGTACTCCAGGTACACGACGGACTAGCCAAGGGTTAATCCTGCAAGACACCGAGGGACCCCAGTACTGGGAGACAATTTCAATGAACAGAAACACATACACAGACAGAGTGAGTTCAAAGAAATGTCTGAGCTTTATTTGGGCTTGTATACAGCTTATATTTGAATCATCTTTACCAATCATATTGGGGAAGGGGGGTGTGGTTAGTAGGAGGATATATGAATATCATTAATAATTAACAGTTCATCATTATATGGTTATACACGCCTATAACCTCTGAAAGATGGCTGCCACAAGGTTACCAGAGTGAAAACGCCATCTGTTGATGACTAATAGATCATCTCCTGCTACCTTCCTGTCCCACGTTCATGTACCCTTAAAGAGGAAGGTGGGCAAAAACCACATCTTATTTATATATTATAAGATGCTCATAAATGCTTATGCAAGCAGGTTTGTGCATGCTCTTGCAACATATAGCTGCAAGCTGAAATTACAGAATAAACTTGAAAATGAGTTTTAGATCTAAGATAAGGGTACATATACTTTATAGCTAAAGCAAGATGGAGTCACTGTTGTTCAGTCATATTACTATAATCCCCTCTTTAAGTCATAAAATCAAATCATGAAGATGACTTATTTCTTCTCATTGTGACATACTCATCCTGGTGACCGTGATAAAAGTTAAGATACATTCTATTAGCTGCAGCTGGGTCGGGAGGTTGGGTACCTCGGGAACTCATGCACAATGTCAACTTGAAACAGGCATATAGAAATAATGCCATAAGCAAAATCAGTACAACAAACATAGCAATATCCTTGATCCAGGAAAAAACTCCACTGAAACCAACCCCCCCCCATGTTACCCAGGGGGTTCCAAGTCTTAGCAAGGTCTCTTGCTTCAACCTGTAATTTGTCAACCTCATTCCTGTGCTGAGCAATTATGTCAAAATAATTGGGCACCTCCATACTGGTATTATGTATCCAGGTACAACATTCATAATGCTTTGTTACCTCACATAACCCCATGAGTGCTGTACTCATGCTTTCAATGGCCAAGTCATGAAGCTCTAGCTGCTTTCTTAGTGCTCTAGTTTCTAAGTTAAGGCTGGTAATGTCAACAGAATTCTTATCTAGTATTTCATCCAAAATCCCAGAGTAATTATTTAGCCTTTTCATCATGTCAATACCCCATCCAGTTACCGAAGGGAACCATGCCCAGGCCATGTCCTTTTCTAAAAACAATGATTTGGCATAATGGTATTCGAGGGGGTATCTGGGATAAACACCAGCCTTGAGCAAGTGATGTCCCTCATCGTCTCCGAGAATTCCCATTAATAATGAGGCTAAGTAACACCATCCCTGGGGATCACTAGGAATCCATGGATGGCATGTCCTTCCACAACAAATGTATGTGCTGTTAACCAAGGCGAATGGCTATCTGCTAAGGAGTTGTTTTGAGAATCCTGCAAGGGCAAGCTCTGAAAGTAGTTTTGCAATCTCAGTATGGGGGTCAGGGGTATGTATGAAAATATATATTGTTTGATTTAGGGCATGATCTGAGGTGTCAAACACTGTCAAGTGATCTGAGGACATGGCGAAGTTGATTCTAGTGTGACTGCATACTTACCTACCTTTTGATGAGTTACCCAATCTAAAACATCAATCAGTGAAATGACTCCTTCCCATTGCTTGGAAGGTGACATGACTGTTCTTTAGTGTCATCTGCACTCTGGTGAGAGTAATGGGGGGTGTTTAGTTTAGAAAGGGGTTGATATTCAAGGGTACAGCCATAAGTGGAATATGGGCTGTACCAGGAGTGCAGTTTACTACATAACCAACATTTATCATATCCTGATTTCTGAGCATAGCTATATTTAAATTTAAGTAACAACATGTTTTCTGTGAAACTATTAGTTTTAGTTCCCTCGGACTCTGAATACATATCCCTTTTATGTCTAGCAAGTGTGTTATTAGTGGTGTTATTGGGTGAGCCACATTTGACCTTAAAGGCCCTCAGTTCTTCAGGATGATAAATACAGCGAGTTATGATCCATGTTGGTAGGAACACAATCAAAGTCAGTATGATCAGGAGGCCCAAGGCCTTCCCAGAAGTCTGTGGTGAAATAAGCAGGGTCATCTTTTTCAGAGTCTAAACCACCTGCTTCACTTACTCTTCGAGGCGTTATTTCACCTGCTTCAGCTTTCTGTACTTTGTCTTGCTTCTTAGGTGTTTGGTTCACCTTTTTCACATGACTGGTATGGATCCAAGCCTGCTGTCCTTCTACCAGGATGGCTGTTCGGGTCACCGCAATCATTGTAGTTGGAGGTCCAAATGGGTACTCTTGCTTCTTGGTACGGTTCAAGGACTGGATCACCACAATGTCTCCCACCTGGAATGGATGAGTTGGTTTCTGTGAAGAAAAAGGAGAGGTGCGAGTGACACGTTTTTCAACTCTGTCCAAAGTTTCAATCAATTTTCTAACATAATCTTCCTGTACGAGATCAAAATCCCCTCTAACATTAGGGTCTATCTGGCCCATGGGAAAGGCCTTGCTATTAGGACTTCAAATGGTGAGAAACCTGTGGCTCTGCAGGGAGTCATTCTTACCTCTGCAAGGACTGCAGGCAGTACCTTCTTCCATCCATTGAAAGTTCCCCCCGTGGCCTTTCTAATTTTATCCTTAAGAGTCCTTATCATTCATTCTACTATACCTGAACTCTGTGGGTGATATGGGATGTGAAACTTCCAGTCAATTTTCAGTGCTTTTACTAAATCTTGACACACTTTAGCTATGAAGGCAGGACCATTGTCTGAATTGATTTGCAGAGGGCAAACCCACCTTGGGATTACCTCCCGTGCAAGGATTCCGACTACTGTCTGTGCATCTTCCTTTGCGGTAACAAACACTTCTGGCCATTGCGAGAACATGTCTACTATCACAAGTAAATATTCCTGTCTCTTGCCTAGTTTGGGCATGTGTGTAAAATCAATTTGAAGATGACTGAATGGTGTGGACGGGTAAATGAGGTGTTCATGTCTCACGTTATGTGTATTCTTTGGATGATTACTAAAACGAAACGCGATACATCTTGCAACAACTGACTTCACTAATGAAGGAAGTCCTGGAATGAAAAAATCTTTGTCTAATAATTCACATGTCATCTGCCAGCTTCTGTGTCCCACCCCATGATATTGTGAAATAAACAAAGGTGTGATAGCTACAGGTATTCACGGCTTCCCCTCATGGCAGATGAGTCCTGACTCAGGACTTATCTGTACTCCTGATATGTTCCATTGTTTAATGTCCTGTGGGGTGGCATGTACCTGGAGGTCAAACAAAGTCTGGTCCAGAAGGGGCATCTCTAGAGCCAAGGAGTGCACCTGTATTGTGGCCACTTCCCTGCTTGCTACTTCCTTAGCTATTCTATCTGCCAATGAATTTCCCTTACCAATGTCAGCCTGTCGTCCCGTATGTGCTCTGCAATGTAGGATGGCTATTGTTTTTGGAAGCTGTATTGCATCCAAAAGATTTGCAACCAAAGAAGAATGTGATGATGGATTTCCCATCAGCTGCTATGTAACTCCTCCTTTTCCAGATAACACCAAAATCGTGCGCTGCACTGAAAGGGTACTTAGAATCAGTGCAGATGTTTACATCCTGTTCTGCAAAGAGCTGACAGGCTCATGTGAGCGTGATCAGCTCTGCTGTCTGAGCTGACTGAAAAGGAACTGAATTGGCCTCTAATATTACATCAGGCAGCTGAACTACTGCATAGCCTGCATGATATGTGGTGTCACTTGGTCTTGAACAAGAGCCATCCACAAATACATTTTGTGCATTAGGGAGAGCAATTTAAGACATGTCAGATCTGGGAGATGTGTCCTGGTGTATGAGATCCATACACTCATGCTGGGGTAACACCTCATCCTCCTCCCCCTTCAGCCCCAACTAGGCATTCAAGATAGGCATGGGACGGGATTTGGTGATGCATACTTTATCTCAAGTTTTGGGTTGGACAGCAAAATTACCTCACAGCCGCTCAGCCCCTGAGCTGTCATATGCTGTGTGAATATTCTTGAGTAGAATGGAAACATTGTGGCCAGTGTGTAATGTAGTTGCATGGCCTAGAGTTAATGAATTAGCCATCTCTACAACCATCGCACAAGATGCCAATGCCCAGAGAAATGCTGGCATACCTGCATCGGCACTATTCTTGCAAAAAATGCAACAGGGCGAAGTTTACCCCCATGCTCCTGGGCTAGGACTCCCGCCATAGTCTTACAATTGTCTTTTGCATATAAATGGAACATCTTTTCATACACAGGTAATCCGAGGCCAGGAGCCTTAACCATTGCAGTTTTAAGGTATACAAAAGGATTACACATTTCATCATTCCATTTTATACAGTCTGGCATGTCAACATTTGTGGCTTGTCTCAGGAGGTTATCATAGTAGGAACAATCAGATATCTATTGGCGGCAGTAACCAATCATACCAAGGAAAGACATCATATATTTCTTAGTAAGTTGGCGGGGCAGACCCACAAGAGCTGTGGCTCTTTTTTGATTGATTTTCCTCTTTCCTTTGGTGAGCACAAAACCAAGGTATTTTACAGTTTCTTGACACCATTGTAGTTTTTCTTTAGAAACATTGTGACCATTGTCTGCTAACCAATATAGCAGGTCTACACCATCCTCTTTGCACGCAACCTGGCTCGGGCTACACAACAATTAATCATCAACATACTGTAGCAAGACTGAACCATGGCGGGGAGTCCAGGACCACAAGGTTGACTGGAGGACTACCGAATAAGCTACTGGGGAATCCACATACCCCTGAGGCAATCTACACCATGTCATTTGGCGATTTCTAAAACAAAATGCAAGTAGTGGCTGTGTCTCCTGGTCCACCAGGACTGAAAAATATGCGTTTGTCAAATCAATCACAGAAAAATATTCAGCATCATGTGGGATGGAAGTCAAAAGTTATGGCACGTCAAGCACTATAGGTGTGATGGGCACAATCAAGTTGATTACAGCCATAAGATCCTGCACAAACCTATAACTGCCATCCGGCTTTTTTATTGGATTTATAGGTGTGTTAAAGGGTGAGACTGTCTTTTTTAGAATCCCTTTTACAAGAAAATGCTGCACCATCGGTGCTATCCTGTCCTCTTTTGACAGGGGATATTGCTTGTGATAGACAGGCTGTGCCCCCTCTTTCAAAACAGCTCTGTAAGGGGTGCAGGAGATGAGCCCCACATCGAGTGCCCTTTCTGACCACACTCTCTCAAGATCTGCTTCAACTTCCATATTTAGCATTACAGGGCAGATTGGGAACTTTTTTGAATGTGCAATAACGCCCCCCCTTTTCTGTCATTTCTAATTTAATGCCTAATTTTCCCATTAAGTCCCTTCCAAAGAGATTTACAGGGCAGTTTGAGATTATCCAAAACTCATGGTGGCACAGTATCCATCCATTAGCATCATGGTACAATGCAAGGAGCGGGGTTTTGAAATTCTTGGTGACTATCCCGTTAATTCCCACCGAAGGCTCAGCATTTGTCATCTCTCCTCCATAAAAATCCTCACTTAGACTAGACTGTTGCACCAGTATTGGCCAAAAAAGGAATCAACTTCTTGCAGACATATAATGTCACAATTGGTTGCTCTTCAGAGGAATGAGAGATAAGAGGGAATGCCGGGATACCACCTTCAGGGCAGCTTCATTGCTGCTGTTGGCTTGGCCAGTGAATGGGGTATTTAGGTCCTTGTGCTAGCTGGTTTATTTGCTGTTGGAACCTATTTTGTGTGGATGGTAAGGGCTGGTAAGTTGTGTTTGGGAGGGTTTGGTTCTGGGACTCATAGGGGCACTGGATTCTCCAATGATCCTCTGCTCCACAATTGAAACAACAAGATCTGAGGTTACCTGGGGGAAAGTATGCAAGACCTCTGCTGAGATTGCCAGGGGGGGAAATGTGCTAAACCTCTGCCCTTACCCCTAGCTCTTCCCCGTCCCCTCCATTGCCCCCCCCCTCTCCTCACTGTCCATCATTCCCCTGGAGCAGACCATCCTGTGCCCCCCCCTTGGAAATGAACACTTGCTACTTTCTATTTCATTTCAAAACAACCTGCTGCATCTTTCTCTGTTAACTTTCTCTGAAAGTCCTCTAGGGTACTAATAGGCCAATCAGATATCATCTGCTTAACAACTAGACCCATCTGTGGTCGAAGGCTAGGTAAGTAAGTCTGAATCATCAAACTGATCATATCATCCTTAACCACTTGCCTACTGGGCACTTAAACCCCCCCTCCTGACCAGACCAATTTTCAGCTTTCAGTGCTCTCACAATTTGAATGACAATTACTCAGTCATGTAATACTGTACCCAAATGAATTTTTTGTCCTTTTTTTCATACAAATAGGAGCTTTCTTTTGGTGGTATTTGATCACCTCTGGGTTTTTTATTTTTTGCGCTATAAATTAAAAAAGACCGGAAATTTTTTTAAAAAAAACGTATTTTTTTTAGTTTCTGTGAAAAAATGTTGCAAATTATTAATTTGTATTCATAAATTTTGGCCACAATTTATACTGCTACATATCTTTGGTAAAAATAACCCAAATGAGGGAATAATATTTGGTCTTTGTGAAAGTTATAGAGTCTACAAGCTGTGGTGCAAATCATAAAAAAATGATAACACCTGATGTGCTGGTGGCCTATCTCATTTCTTGCGACCTTAACAAGCCAGGAAAGTACAAATACTCCCCAAATGACACATACACAGAGTGAGTTCAAAGAAATGTCTGAGCTTTATTTGAGAGGGTATACAGCTTATATTTGAATTATCTTTACCAAGCATAATGGGGAAGGGGGGTGTGGTTAGTAGGAGGATATATGATTACAGGCGGTCCCCTAGTTACAAACATCCGACTTACAAAACGACTCCTACTTACAAACGGAGGGAGACAACAGGAAGTGACAGGAAATCTACCCCTAGGAAGGGAAATTCACTCCTGTAAGAGTTATCATGGGAAAAAGGTGTCTCCTCTGAAGCTTTATCACCAAGGCTTGTTTCCACAACAAGCCAAAGATTTCAAAATCCAATTGTCATTGGGACAGAAAGTGCAGTGTAATCAGGGACACAGACAGCAAAACAAATGTTAGAGGGTGTGAACCCTTCCCTATGCTATCCAAAAAGCTTAAAAATAATTTTTTTGGCAGGAGCTACACTTAAAAAATTTACCTGTTTCGACTTACAAACAGATTCAACTTAAGAACAAACTTACAGACCCTATCTTGTTTGTAACCCAGGGACCGCCTGTATCATTAATATTAAACAGTTCATCATTATATGGTTATACACACCTATAATGCCTATAACCCCTGAAACATGGCTGCCACGAGGTTACCAGAGTGAAAACGCCATCTGTTGATAACTAATAGATCATCTCCTGCTACCTTTCTGTCCCACGTTCATGTACCCTTAAAGAGGAAGGCAGGCAAAAACCACATCTTATTTATATATTATAAGATGCTCATACATGCTTATGCAAGCAGGTTTGTGCATGCTCTTGCAATATATAGCTGAAAAACTAAAATTACAGAATAAACTTAAAAATGAGTTTTAGACCTAAGATAAGGGTACATATACTTTATAGCTAAAGCAAGATGGAGTCACTGTTGTTCAGTCATATTACTACAGGCATAAGCCACATAGGTTTTATTTGTAGCCTTTTAAACTTATAGCCCATGGGAATATACTTTGCAGTAAGTTCACAAACACTCACTTTGAAGAATTCCCATTTCTGTTCTGTGCCCATTGATGCCAATATTCCCTCCCAGTCCAAGTCCTACGGTGCAGCCCTCATCCTTGGAAAATTTGCTCTCTTGTTAAGTGTTTTTACCTTTCCCGTATTGCCCCGTACACACGGTTGGATAGTCCAACGGAGAATGTGTGATAGGACCTTGTTGTCGGAAATTCCGACCGTGTGTAGGCTCTATCACACATTTTCCATCGGATTTTCCGACACACAAAGTTTGAGAGCAGGCTATAAAATTTTCCGACAAAATCCGTTGTCGGAATTTCCGATCGTGTGTACACAAATCCGACGCACAAAGTGCCACGCATGCTCAGAATAAATAAAGAGATAAAAGCTATTGGCTACTGCCCCGTTTATAGTCCCGACGTACGTGTTTTACGTCACCGCGTTCAGAATGATCAGATTTTCCAACAACTTTGTGTGACCGTGTGTATGCAAGACAAGTTTGAGCCAACATCCATCGGAAAAAATACTAGGATTTTGTTGTCGGAATGTCCGATCAATGTCTGACCGTGTGTACAGGGCATATGTGTTTTTTGCTTAAAGCTAACATCAAATTAAATCATGTTATGGTCACTGCTACCAAGATGTTCCTTTATATGAACATTAGTAATAAGCTCTGCATGGTTTAAGATTACAAGGTCCAACAGAGCTTCATTCCTAGTTGGGGCCTCAATAAACTGGACCATAAAATTGTCCTGTAATAGGTTTACACATTTTTGCCCTTTAACTGTCCCAGCAGTGCCATTACTCCAGTCAATTTCTGGGTAGGTAAAATCCCCCATTATTATCACAGTCCCTGCCCTTGCAGCCCTTTCCATCTGTGCAAGGAGCTGAGTCTCCACCCCATCATTAACATTGGGTGGTCTATTACAAACTCCAATGATTAACTTTGAACTACGCATATCTATATGCAGGTCCACCCATAATGCTTCAGACTCATCACACTCTCCATCAACCAGGTCCTCTTTCACACTCGCTTTGAGATCACTTCTCACATAGAGACAGACCCCGCCACCTTTCCTTTTTACCCTGTCTCTCCAAAAGAGTGCATAGCCAGGAATATTACTAGCCCAGTCATGTGAGGAATAAAGCCAAGTTCCAGCAATACCGATTACATCATAGCTCTGCTCCTGCACCAGAGCTTCCAACTGACCTATTTTGCTTGGCAGACTTCTGGCATTGGTGAACAAACACTTTAACCGCTTTCTGACTGCCTCAAGCAGATATACTGTAGCAGAAGGGCACGTACAGGCAGATTAATGTACCTGTACGTTGCCCTTTAAGGGCCAGTTCACACCAAAGAAACGCAGGCCAGATGTGTTCCAGGTGCTTTTCTGCATGCATGTTTTTGATGCCTTCCAGTGCGTTTTTACAGCATTTTTGGTGCGTTTTTTATGCAGTCCAGTGCTTCCCCCCCTCTTTTTCTTAAACTTAAATTTGTGTGTTGCAGTGAGTGCGTTTTTGGTGCATTTAGATGCGTTCCGGTGCATTCCAGTGCATTTTTGATGCGTTTTCCAGTGTTCCAGTACAGTCCAGTGCAGAAAAATGCAGCATGTTCTACTTTTTTTCCTGGAACTGGAACTGCTGTGAACTATGCTATTGAAAACCATATAACCTACTTTTTGATGTAGAAAAAAAACGCACTGGACTGCATGTGGTGTGAGCTGAACCAAAGAGGTGGCCTGCGGGAGCTCCATGACCGTGATCGTGGGTCCCGCGGACCTGATGTCCTCGGAGATACCCGCGATCTTCTCACGGTGAGGAAGAATGGGGAGGTGCTAATGTAAACAAGCATCTCCCTGTTCTGCCTAATGACACTGTCACTGGTCACCGCTCCCTGTAATCGGGAGCGGTGATCAGTGATGTGTCACACACAGCCCCTCCCCCCACAGTTAGAATCACTCCCTAGGACACACTTAACCCCTACAGTGCCACCTAATGGTTAACCCCTTCACTGCCAGTGACATTTTTACAGTAATGAATGCAATTTTTTTAGCATTGATCGCTGTATTAATGCCAATGGTCCCAAAAATGTGTCAAAATTGTCCGATGTGTATGCCATAATGTCGCAGCCATGATAAAAATCGCTAATCACCGCCATTACTAGTAAAAAAAAAATATTAATAAAAATGCACAAAACTATCCCCTATTTTGTAGACGCTATAACTTTTGCGCAAACCAATCAATAGACGCTTATTGCGATTTTTTTTGTTACCAAAAATATGTAGAAGAATACGTATCGGCTTAAACTGAGGAAAAAAAATGTTTTTTTATATATTTTCTGGGGATATTTATTATAGCAAAAAAAAAAAGTGTTTTTTTTCAAAATTGTTGGTATTTTCTTGTTTATAGCGCAAAAAATAAACCCAGCAGAGGTGATCACATACCACCAAAAGAAAGCTCTATTTGTGGAAAAAACGGACGTCAATTTTGTTTGGGAGCCATGTCGCACAACTGCACAATTGTCAGTTAAAACGACGCAGTGCCAAATCACAAAAAGTGCTCTGGTCTTTGGCCAGCAAAATGGTCCGGGGCTTAAGTGGTTAATGCATTATTACATTTTTCTCTGGTGTTTTTCATATCTTGTTTATTTGTACAAATGGCACTATAATTTCCAATGGTTGTTTACAACATGGGGACTTTCTTGTCACCTGCCATAACTCTCCCCCCATCTATCCCCATTCCACCCTCCATTAATGTCTGACCCTTAACTGACCTGTCTGCCCAATGGAATTCTAGTTCACCCTCCCCCCTTAATCCTAGTTTAAATACTGTACTGTGTCTCATTGCAAGGACATTCTTAACCAGTAAACCTTCTGCACTTTGTCGTGACAGAACTTGTCTGCTCTGTCCCAAGTCCCACACACTTTCCTGTTTGCTAGAGAGGAAGCACATCATTGTTATGAGCCAATAGGATTATGTAGGGGGAGGGAATGGGTGAACTTTGACACTACTCAGAGGTTTTAGAGCTTTGTGCTGATGCCTATAGTTTCTTGCACTTTATACCTTCACCTTTATTTTTATTATTTTATTTAGTATATTATTCATAACCCCAATACAAGCTTTAGTCCATTTTGCTATTTTGTTATAAAGCAGTGTTCTTTACCCATTTCTAAAATACATGTGTGATGATAATTAACACAAAAAAACTATTACCGTAATAAATAAAAATAAGTTGTTTTCCATCTTAGTGTATTTGGTATGCGTTATTAAGTATAATATATAAATCTAATAAAGCATAAACTGTAGAAATTAAATTATGGATTTGTAGTTTTGGAAAATTATTAGTGGTGATAGTGTATAATGTTAATAGCAAAACAATCATAAAATAAGTATCTAGCATAAATGTTAATTTATCTACATTTCAGTTTATCTGTATTTGTTTTTTCTTGGCTACATTGACTATAATAAAGCCTAACAAAATTATAGTTTCCAGAATCATTATTATGAGCCATCCAACCGCAGTTAATATCCAAAGGCTGAAATTTCACTATAAATTACTTTTATGTGGCATATTTGCAATAAATAGATGCAATGCAGGAACTTCCTACATAAGTTTTAAACTTGGAACGAATGTTAATCTTTCCATGTAAAATTTTTGTATCATCTTAGAATTTAGGAAAACATCTGAGCTCTTGAGATAAAATAAAATATGAAGCACATGGTAATTGTGCTTAGAGGCATTGGACCAATAATGTATAAAAGATGATTGCTGCTTTTACAAGATGAGTACAGGAAGAACTCTGTTATTTACTATAAAACAAAGTGCTATCCTTTACTGAAGGCAACATGTAATATGAACCTGGGTATCACAAGAAAGGGTACAATGAAGTTGATTCAAATTCACCATTAATTCCATCTTGCATTCTAAATCTCCCTCACTCTGTTTTACTCTGTGCCATACTGAGAATACTAACAGCCCTAAAGTACACATAACAGCCAGCTTTTTGTATATGGCCAAGCTTTCCTGAACTTAATACATACACACATTACATTATATATATATATATATATATATATATATATATATATATATATATATATATATATATATATATATATATATATATATATATATA
This sequence comes from Lithobates clamitans, assembly GCA_037952925.1. Lineage (NCBI taxonomy): Eukaryota > Metazoa > Chordata > Amphibia > Anura > Ranidae > Lithobates > Lithobates clamitans. The sequence continues at coordinate 13,555,014 of JBBGZY010000008.1, read as the reverse complement.
TATATATATATATATATATATATATATATATACACACATACAGTATCTCACAAAAGTGAGTACACCTCTCACATATTTGCAAATATTTTTTTATATCTTTTCATGTGACAACACTGAAGAAATTACACTTTGCTACAATGTAAAGTAGTGAGTGTACAGCTTGTATAACAGTGTAAATTTGCTGTCCCCTCAAAATAACTCACACAGCCATTAATATCTAAACCGCTGGCAAAAAAAGTGAGTACACCCCTAAGTGTAAATGTCCAAATTGGGCTCAAAGTGTCAATATTTTGTGTGGCCACCATTATTTTCTAGCACTGCCTTAACCCTCTTGGGCATGGAGTTCACCAGAGCTTCACAGGTTGCCACTGGAGTTCTCTTACACTCCTCCATGACATCACGGAGCTGGTGGATGTTGGAGACCTTGCGCTCATCCACCTTCCATTTGAGGATGCATCACAGATGCTCAATAGGGTTTAGATCTGGAGACATGCTTGCCCAGTCCATCATCTTTACCCTCAGCTTCTTTAGCAAGGCAGTGGTCATCTTGGAGGTGTGTTTGGGGTCATTATGTTGGAATACTGCCCTGCGGCCCAGTCTCCGAAGGGAGGGGATCATGCTCTGCTTCAGTATGTCACAGTACACGTTGGCATTCATGGTTCCCTCAATAAACTGTAGCTCCCCAGTGCTGGCAGCACTCATGCAGCCTCAGACCATGACACTCCCACCACCATGTTTGACTGTAGGCAAAACACACTTGTCTTTGTACTCCTCACCTTGTTGCCACCACACATGCTTGACACCATCTGAACCAAATAAGTTTATCTTGGTCTCATCAGACCACAGGACATGGTCCCAATAATCCAGGCCTGTTCTGAGTGGAACCTGTCCTTTTAAACAACTGCATAGTCTTGATTACTGTACTGCAGCTCAGTTTCAGGGTCTTGGCAATCTTCTTATAGCCTAGGTCATCTTTATGTAGAGCAACAATTCTTTTTTTTTCACATCCAGTGACCAGCATGAGAGAGTGAGAGCGATAACATCAAATTTAACACACCTGCTCCCCATTCACACCTGAGACCTTGTAACACTAACGAGTCACATGACACTGGGGAGGGAAAATGGCTAATTTACACTGTTATACAAGCTGTACACTCACTACTTTACATTGTAGCAAAGTGTAATTTCTTAAGTATTGTCACATACATGAAAAGATAAAATAAAATATTTACAAAAATGTGAGGGGTGTACTCACGTTTGTGAGAGACTGTATGTATGTATATATATATATATACATACATACATACACACACACACACACACACACACACATACATACATACATACATACATATATACACACAGACATATATATATATACACACAGACATACACACACACACACACACACATACAGTATATACACAGTGCTAGGCTCTGCCACGTTGTGAGTATAGGAAAAAGAGTTTGCACTAAGGCAGAGTGTCTGTACTGAGCTGAGAAAGCTGAGTATTCATTTTTTCCAGGTTTTGTAATTCCAGATTGGGGTCTGGAGCTTGAAAGCTTCAAAGCATCTTGGGTGGGACAAAGCCTACAATCCTGTGTCCAGGTCTTATTAGAGTGTGTACAAAAGTGTAGTGCTAATGCAGGCAACTACTCAGACAATATGAGGTTAAATATTGTAATCCAAAAAAGTGCAAACATTCAGGTCTCTAGGAGAAGAATCCAGTAAAAGGTGTCATCAGATTTCACAAGAAAAAAAATAATTTTCCAGATGGTATTTGTGAGGAATGAAAGTTTGACTTTAACCAGGAAAATGGCACCCACAAAAAGCTTACCAGAAAAAAAAAAGATTAATGACACCCATACACATTGGTCGGCCTGTAGTTTTGTGGGGTAGTGTGATCTTTATTGGGTTTTGGTATGAGGGTCATTTTCGCATGCAGCATCTCCGCTGGGAGTTTATTGCCTTGGACAATATAGTTAGATAAACTAGAAAGTTTAGGGGCGAGGAGTCCGGCAAACTTTTTATAAAATGAAGGCGTATATCCATCAGGGCCTGGAGCTTTAGAGGTTTTGAGTGACTTAATTATAAATAAAATCTCTTGCTCTGAAAATGGAGCATTCTCCGATAGGGCTGGAAGGGACAGGGAGTAAAGCCAAGATTCCGCCATGGGTGAAGGATCAGATCACTTGTACCTGTTTATTTCTCAGTTTATATACATGTGTCGGCTGGAGGGACTGGTGCAGTTTACAGGTAAACATAGCTGAGGCCGAATTACTATGTAGAAGGATCCGAAACTTGGCCCAATGGAGAGACTTCTCTGTCTATTCCAACAGTATGGTGTCTAATGCCACTCCTTTCTGATTAATTTGCCTCAAAACCTCTGAGGGGTTATTTAGTTCATGGGTTAGGGAGCTAATTTCTGCCATTCAATGCCTTTTCCTGGTGGTAACCATTTCTATGATATGACCTCTCATGATCACCTTATGGGCTGCCCTTAAAGTTGAGGGAGAGGTTTCTTCAAGATCATTTAGTCTAAAATATTCCTGTAATCTATACGATAGCTGTGATACCATTTCTGGGTTTGTTAATATGGAGTCATCAAGTCTCCATGCGGCCGTCTGAGGTGCAAGCCCTATATAGGGGGCCTGAAAGGACACCGCATGAGGGTCTGACCAGGAGCATGCATGTATTGTGGCTGAAGTGTAATTAGCAAGTAGGATAGGGGTGCTAAATACATAATTCAACCTGGAGTAACTATCATTGGAGGTGTGAATAGTGAGTATACTCGCTAACACCCACATTCAGTGCCCTTCATGTGTCTATCAGTTGGTAAGATTCCAAAGATCTCTGCAGTGATCTATAAAACGCATTTGCCACGTTTACCAAGTTACTTCTGTCCAATCTAGAATGTGCCACCAGGGTAAAATCTCCTCCAACCAACACACGTGTAGCAATATTTCTGTCTAGGACCTGAAAAAAGACTGAAAAAAGGAGCTTTGAGAAACATTAGGTGCATATACATTTGCTATAGTTATTGTTTTACCCTGAATGGAGCCCTGAAGGATAAAATATCTACTTTCTGGGTCTTTATATATGATGGATGTCCAATAATACAATGTTTTTAACAAATATTGCCACTCCCTAGACTTGGGACTCGAAAGTGGTAAAATAGTGCTGTTTATATGATTCGTCAAAGTATTGAGGGTGATTAGAGGAGGAAAAATGTGTCCCCTGTAGCAGGATAATATTGACGCCTACGTTTTTGTAGAATTTAAAAGATTTTTTACGTTTTTGTGGGGAGTTGAACCCTCTCACATTGTGGGAAATAATGCGGAGACCCATTTTGGGGGTGTAGAAAAACTATGGTTATCTATATTATAGTAAGTTATCAATGGCCAGATGAGTGGGTGGTTATTACTGTGTGAAACATGGGACTCATCGGGACCGGAGCCCAAACCCACATTGCAAGAGACCAAATCTACCTGTGTGGCAAAGAAGTCAAAAAGGTGGCACAATGTCATCTCATAGAGCATGTCATATTTACATATACTTAACATTCCCTGAGTGGGCACATCAATTTGCAAACCAGCCTGAAAATTAGTATAGAAGAAAATAGAAAAAATAATGTTAGAACTCGAATAAACGAAACAATAGGGGGCCAGGGGGGTGAAGCCCACCCTGCCAAGATATTGTCTTTATGTGGACTAATCAGTCCAAAAAGAATAATGGGCTACCGTCCCCTTTCTTAAAAGAACAGAATAGGGTAGTATTAGCAACAAAGAAAAGCTTCCAACCAGCACATATCAAGCTTCTCGATCTCCAGATCTCCTTCGATTCCTCTGATCACGTTGAGGCGATGGGGTGGCCCAGATTGGGGTTGGGCGAGGTTTTGAAAAAAGTCTTGGGGCAGTATGCTTTTTTTTTCTTTTTTCTTCTTTGGTTCCTTCAGGCTATTAATTAGGGGGAGCGGGTAATTGCTCACAGGTGCCTGCAGTCTATATAACTGTGTGTAGGACTCATCCTGAGCCTGCTCATTGGAAGATTGCTGGAACTTAAACCAAGTGGAACTGGTCTAAGTGGTGAGTTAAAAACCAGAGTTTAAAACAGGAGATTATAACAGGGGTCATAGTACCTGTGTAGTGTGAGTACATGAGTGTTGTCTGAGTAGTGTGTGTGGATCGTTAGTACTTGTGTATTGTGTATTGTATACTTGAGTATTGCGAGTGTACATAGGTCTGCGACTGTTATGCGATTGCACGTAGGTCTGTGAGTACCAGTATATTGTCTTGTGTACCTGTGTATTGTCTTGTTGTGTACCTGTGTATTGTCTTGAGTATTAGTGCCAGGAAGCTAGCTGTTAGGTAATTTAATAGGTACGATGCCCGGCGGGTGTGGAGAGGCGACTCTTTGTACATCTTGCCACATGTATGCGTTCCTTGATCATCCGATCGAGGGCGAATACTGATGTGCAAAATGTAAGCACATTGTTTCCCTGGAAGCCCAGGTTCTGAATCTGGGGAAGCAACTGTCAGCACTGAGAAGTCCCTCCATACTAAAGGAGAGCCAGGAACGTACACGGCAGGTGCCGGCAGGGGCCAGCACAGAGGCGGGTGGAGACAAAGAGGTGCTGGCACTAGCAAAGAGTAGATGGGTGACAGTCAGGAGGGGTAGAGGGGGAAGTGCCAGGGAGGCCGATCCAGAACTGGAGCATCCCAATAAGTACGCTACTTTGAGTGACATTGGTGAAACCAGTCAGGGACCAGCACTGCTGGAGCTGAGGGACTCTCCTAGCTGCCGGGGGAAGAACTCCTCCAGTGAGAGTGGGGGGGCAGCAAAGGGAAAGGAAAGGCAGATTCCGGTGGTAGGGGACTCAATTCTTAGAAGGACAGAGAGGGCAATCTGTAACCAAGACCTGAAGAGCCGAACAGTATGTTGTCTACCGGGCGCTCGGGTTTGGCACATCACGGATCTTGTGGATAGATTACTGGGAGGGGCTGGGGAAGACCCGGCTGTCATGGTGCACGTTGGCACCAATGACAAAGTCAGAGGCAGATGGAGTGTCCTAAAGAATGATTTTAGGTACTTAGGAGCTAAATTGAGGAAAAGGACCTCCAAGGTAGTATTCTCAGGAATACTACCGGTACATCGAGCCACACCAGAAAGGAAGAGGGAGATTAGGGAAGTAAACAAGTGGCTGAAGAGCTGGTGTAGTAAGGAGGGGTTTGGGTTCCTGGAGGACTGGGCCGACTTCTCAGTCGGTAACCGGTACTATAGAAGGGACGGACTGCACCTAAATGAGGAGGGTGCAGATCTGCTGGGAAGGAAGATGGCCAAAAAGTTAGAGGGGTTTTTAAACTAGGCGATGGGGGGGGGGGTCCAGAGGCAGAGATAGCCAGCGCGGAAGATATTCCAAAGGGTAGTATTGGGGGCATTAGTGGTAGGTTAACCAAAGCACAAAAACACAAAGTGAGTATAGTAGCAAGTCCTAGTTGCAATCTCGAAACACCCAATACGAAGACAATATGCGACCGGTCTAAACTTTGTGGCATGTTCACCAATGCCAGGAGCACAGCGGACAAGATGGGTGAACTAGAGATACTGTTGTACGAGGAGGATTTGGATTTTGTGGGAATTTCAGAGACCTGGTTCAACAGCTCTCATGATTGGCTGGCAAACATTCAAGGGTATACCCTATACCGCAAGGATAGAGAGGGTAAAAAAGGGGGGAGGGGTATGCCTATACATCAAGAATAATGTACAAGTGAATGTGAGAGATGACATCACTGAGGGAGCTAGAGAGGAGGTGGAATCCTTATGGGTAGAGCTCCAAAGGGATAAAGCTAAGTGGAAAATAATACTGGGAGTATGCTATAGGCCCCCTAACCTAAGGGAGGAAGTGGAGACGGATCTCCTATCACAAATTGGAGTAGCAGCAAGGATGGGAAGTGTTATCATAATGGGGGATTTTAATTATCCAGACATAGACTGGGTGGAGGGAACCGCGCATTCATTTAAGGCTCGTCAGTTCCTTAATGTCTTGCAGGACAATTTTATGGGTCAGATGGTAGACGCACCAACTAGAAATAAAACATTACTGGATCTACTGATTACCAACAATACAGACCTGATCACGGATGTGGAAATGCGGGGCAATTTAGGTAACAGCGATCACAGGTCAATTAGTTTCAGTATAAATCACACAAATAGGAAACATAAAGGGAATACAAAGACACTGAATTTCAAAAGAGCCAACTTCCCTAAACTACAAACCTTGCTAAAAGGCATAAACTGGGATAAAATATTGGGAACAAAGAATACGGAGGAGAGATGGGTTTGCTTTAAGAGCATATTAAATAAGGGCATTAGCCAATGTATCCCATTGGGTAATAAATTTAAAAGAGCGAACAAAAGTCCTGGATGGCTTAACTCCAATGTAAAAATGCATATAAAAGCAAAGGAGAAGGCCTTCAAAAAATACAAGGTTGAGGGATCATCCTCAGCATTCAGACTTTATAAAGAATGCAACAGGAAATGTAAAGGTGCAATTAGGACAGCTAAGATAGAACATGAAAGACACATAGCGGAGGAGAGCAAAAAAAATCCCAAGAAATTCTTTAAGTATGTAAACAGTAAAAAAGGGAGGACAGACCATATTGGCCCCATAAAGAATGAGGAAGGACATCTGGTTACAAAGGATGGGGAGATGGCGAAGGTATTGAATTTATTCTTCTCCTCAGTCTTCACGAGTGAATCGGGGGGCTTCAGTAACCAAAACTGCAGTATTTATCCTCATGACAGAACACAGGAAGCACCTCCATGGTTAACAGAGGACGGAATTAAAATTAGACTTGAGAAACTTAACATTAATAAATCACCGGGACCAGATGGCTTGCATCCGAGGGTACTTAGGGAACTCAGTCAAGTGATTGCCAGACCGTTGTTCCTAATTTTTACAGATAGTCTACTGACTGGAATGGTACCAGCTGATTGGAGAAAAGCCAATGTAGCACCTATATTTAAAAAGGGCCCAAAATACATCCCTGGGAATTACAGACCAGTTAGCCTAACATCGATAGTATGTAAACTCTTGGAGGGGATGATAAGGGACTATATGCAGGATTTTAGTAATACGAACGATATCATTAGCAGTAATCAGCATGGATTCATGAAGAATCGTTCTTGCCAAACCAATCTATTAACCTTCTATGAGGAGGTGAGTTGCCATCTAGATAAAGGAAGGCCTGTAGATGTGGTGTATCTGGATTTTGCAAAAGCATTTGACACCGCTCCCCATAAACGTTTACTGTACAAATTAAGGCCCGTTGGCATAGGGTGAGTACATGGATTGAAAACTGGCTACAAGGGCGAGTTCAGAGGGTGGTGATAAATGGGGAGTACTCAGAATGGTCAGGGGTGGGTAGTGGGGTTCCCCAGGGTTCTGTGCTGGGACCAATCCTATTTAATTTGTTCATAAACGATCTGGAGGATGGGATAAACAGTTCAATCTCTGTATTTGCAGACGATACTAAGCTAAGCAGGGCAATAACTTCTCCGCAGGACGTGGAAACCTTGCAAAATAACCTGAACAAATTAATGGGGTGGGCGACTACATGGCAAATGAGGTTCAATGTAGAAAAATGTAAAATAATGCATTTGGGTGGCAAAAATATGAATGCAATCTATACACTGGGGGGAGAACCTCTGGGGGAATCTAGGATGGAAAAGGACCTGGGGGTCCTAGTAGATGATAGGCTCAGCAATGGCAGGCAATGCCAAGCTGCTGCTAACAAAGCAAACAGAATATTGGCATGCATTAAAAGGGGGATCAACTCCAGAGATAAAACGATAATTCTCCCGCTCTACAAGACTCTGGTTCGGCCGCACCTAGAGTATGCGGTCCAGTTCTGGGCACCAGTCCTCAGGAAGGATGTACTGGAAATGGAGCGAGTACAAAGAAGGGCAACAAAGCTAATAAAGGGTCTGGAGGATCTTAGTTATGAGGAAAGGTTGCGAGCACTGAACTTATTCTCTCTGGAGAAGAGACGCTTGAGAGGGGATATGATTTCAATTTACAAATACCGGACTGGTGACCCCACAATAGGGATAAAACTTTTTCGCAGAAGAGAGTTTACCAAGACTCGTGGCCACTCATTAAAATTAGAAGAAAGGAGGTTTAACCTTAAACTACGTAGAGGGTTCTTTACTGTAAGAGCGGCAAGGATGTGGAATTCCCTTCCACAGGCGGTGGTCTCAGCGGGGAGCATTGATAGCTTCAAGAAACTATTAGATAAGCACCTGAATGACCACAACATACAGGGATATACAATGCAATACTGACACATAATCACACACATAGGTTGGACTTGATGGACTTGTGTTTTTTTTCAACCTCACCTACTATGTAACTATGTAACTATGTGGATCCAGTAGGCCCAGTTTGACAAGCAGATCTTTGCCCTCCTGAAGGTTGGTTACCGTATAGGTAGTGCTTTTGTGCGGGACAAGAGTTTACAAGGGAAACCCCATCTGTAGCAGATTCTGGCAGATTGTAGAACAGATGTGACCTCTTTCATCTTTCTCTGCCTTCGCCTTGGTCACATCACAAGAAACTATCTCCTGTTTAAAGACTGGCTTTGCTGACATCTCTTCTGGCTCCAGATCTTGCTTGCTGTTCCACTACTCTGATCCCTGAATTCTGGCTTGGCTGACTATCCGTTCCGGTTACTGAACTTTGGCTATGTTTTGACTACGTTTGTTCTTTTTACTTTTGTTATTAAACAAGTGTGATTAAACTGTATTTCTGTCTCGGTCTGATTTCATGGTTTCTGACAGTAGGCGACGGCCATGAATTCAGAAGATACAGTCAATCCACTTGTTGGTAATATTTTTTCCAGATTAAGCAAGATCACCACATGGATCAGTTTGCCATGGCGTTACAAAGGCTTCTGAGTCACGCGGCTCACTTGGAATCTCCCATGGATAAATAATATAAGAAACTCCTGCGCTGTCAGAAATACCTATGCTAAGGGGCACTGCTGCAACACCTAAATGGCTGATCCAAACAGACAAAAGTGGTGTGAATAAAGTAAGTGGTGATTGCGCTGTGATAAGAGGGGAAGGAAGGAGGAGGAAGGGGAAGGGGCTAGCTCAAATGTATAGAGAGGTGAATGAAAAATGAAAAAATTATAAAGGTATAATGAACATGAGGGCTAGTATCATACTAGCACATAAAAAATATAATGTAAATACTGAAACAGAAGAAAAAAAAATCTCAGTGCAAAAGGGCTAGTATCATACTAGCACATATGTAGTAACTCAACAAATACTTAGTGGTGACTCCAAGTAAATAAATAAATGGTGAACAGTCCCACCGCCTTGTAGTACAAAGTGCTCAAACAATGAGTCATCAGTTCCAAAAGGCAAAATGGAAAAATTATACAAAATATAAAAGTGTGATAAAATGTAATAAAGTGCAGTCTAATGAGCACTAAATCCAAATAAACTGAAGAAACAAAATAGCCTAAAACGTATAAAAAGCTATGAAATGAGTGACAAATACAGTGTGGGTACAAAAAAATTCAACAAAATAAAAATATATAAATTAAACAAAGTCCATGTGCATGAGGGCTAGTATCATACTAGCACGTAAAAATATTGTAAATACTGACACAAAAGAAAAGAAAAAATCTCAGTGCAAAAGGGCTAGTATCATACTAGCACATATGTGGTAACTCAGCAAATACTTATTGGTGACTCCAAGAAAAATAAATAAATGGTGAACAGTCCCACCACCTTGTAGTACAAAGTGCTCAAACAATGAGTCATCAGTTCCAAAAAGGCAAGTCCACAAGCCACAGGAAAGGGAAACAAAGTCTTCAGTGGGGACACCTCTGTGCTTGCAAGCAGCTCACCTTACTGCTGCAAGACAACAGCTTGTAACCCAGTAACAAATCACCAGCAAGCAAGGGTCCCATCCAGTAGTTCAGGCGACTCGGGTGGTGGGTGTGCAGGATGGTATATAAAAAACGTAAGTAGACAGTATATAGTATAACTCTGTGGCGGCCAAAGTGGAAAAAGGGACAGGACACAGAAGGGGGATGCACTCACTTTTGTAAAATGAGTGTGGGCGTCAATCCAACGAACGCCGAGTTCGTATACCTCAAAAAGGGTGTCTTCAAACCGTCCCCATTTCCTCAATGCTCGTCACAATGGGATGCATATATGTGGAGTATTGGAAGAGAGTGCACATAGCGTGAGGTCTTATAGAGGTAATACTCAAGGCGGGTGCTTGCACAGAGACTGGCGCAGGAGCAGGGACGGCCTGCAACTCAGGTTGTACCGGAGAAGCCACAGTGGGAGATTCCAGGTGCCGCTGCTAGACTCATCCACCTTACCAATCGCTCTGTGTCCGCCACTCCTCTCTGTCAATCCCTCCACTGGCTTCCGCTCGGCCAAAGAATTAAATTCAAAATTCTAACTACATACAAAGCCATCCACAATTTAGCCCCCAGCTACATCACTAGCTTAGTCTCTAAATACCAACCTACTCGCTCTCTTCGTTCCTCTCAAGACCTCCTGCTCTCTAGCTCCCTTGTCACCTCCTCCCATGCTCGCCTCCAGGCCTTTTCCAAAGCCTCTCCAATCCTATGGAATGCCCTACCCCAATCTGTCCGCTTATCTCCTACTTTATTAGCTTTCAGACGATCCCTGAAAACCCTTCTCTTCAGAGAAGCCTATCCTACCCACACCTAACAACTGTATTTTAATTTTTTCCCATCAGCTCATCCCCCACAGTTATTACCTTTTTGTTTCCACTTGACCCTCCCTTCTAGATTGTAAGCTCTAACGAGCAGGGCCCTCTGATCCCTCCTGTATTGATTTGTATTATAAGTGTACTGTCTGCCCCCATGTTGTAAAGTGCTGCGCAAACTGTTGGCGCTATATAAATCCTGTATAATAATAATAATAATAATAATAATAATAATAATAAGAGGTATGTCTGGTTCTGCGCCACTTCCCCAGCTATTTGGGGGTGATCCAGTTCAATGCAAAAGGCTTTCTCAACCAGGTTGAGATATACTTTGAGATGCTGCCCCAGGCGTTTCCCATGATTTCATGGTTTGACACATCCAAGAGATAGAACCACCATCCTCAACCCCATTATCAAACATTCCCTAAATATATGGGACAAATTCAGAGATGCACAAAACCTACAATCCCCCCATAACCCACTTCTTTCCTTCCTTCGGAACCCTGCATTCTACCCAGTCTGGGAATCGCCCTTCGCATTCAACGCCTGGTACAATACTAACCTTTTCAGACTTCACAAACTGGTCTCAAACACTGCTATTCATACTTTCCCTATCCTATGGGGGGTCTTACGGACTTCCTAGGTCTGAATTATTCCGCTATCTACAGACCAAAAATTTCTATATGCCATTCCTCAGAACGGGATCATTACTGAGTCAGATGACACAATTCGAATGAATGTGTAAAAGCGACCCACGCGTTTGAGGTCTCATCTCAATTCTATCCTGGCAATTGAACACCGCTCCGGATAATGCACCACCATCATACACAGATAAATGGGCACAGCATTTGGAGCGCACATTGAAGATCACAGATTGGTCCAATATCTGGATGGCCACTAAATCCTCCTCACCAAATGTCCTAGTAACTGAGACTAACTACAAGGTACTAGCATGTTGGTACCAGCAAGGATAGCAAAATATGCCCCATCTTACTTAGGGACGTGCTTTTGGGGTTGCTCAGCTCAAGGTACACACATGCACATATGGTAGCAATGCCCTGTCAGGACTATTTTGCACCCTAGGCAAGACCAGCTACTTGCGCCCACCCCCCCCACCCCCCCCCAAAAATAAATAAATAAATAAATAATATATATATATATATATATATATATATATATATATACACACACACACATATATATGTATATATATATTAAAAAATAAAAACAAAACACTGAATGACTTTGTGCAGTGTCATTAAATAATAGCACAACACACTCTTTGATCACAGATGGTACAGCAGCCTGGTGCTGAGGATTTTGGTGGGCTCTTGATTATGAAGCCCCTTGCCCTGTATGCTACATTAACATTTTCTCTACAGCCCCGCCTTAACAACACTTGTGTCTAGGCACTCCTTCCATCACCACCCACTGCACCTGGGACCCCTTTCCTCATTATCTACTGTGCCTGCAGCCTCCCTTACCTTACCACCCGCTGCACCTACAGCCCTCTTCCCTCACCACCTACCCTGCCTGTAGCCCCCCCTTTTTTTGCAGAAATACTACAGGAGAGGGTCAGAGACTGCAAACATGGTACAGGAGATGGTCAGAGACTGCAGACACGGTACAGGAGATGGTCAGAGACTGCAGACATACTACAGGAGAAGGTCAGAGACTGCAGACATACTACAGGAGGTGGTCAGACTGCAGACATACTACAGGCCCGCCTTAACAACACTTGTGTCTAGGCACTCCTTCCATCACCACCCATTGCACCTGGGACCCCTTTCCTCATTATCTACTGTGCCTGCAGCCTCCCTTACCTTACCACCCACTGCACCTACAGCCCTCTTCCCTCACCACCTACCCTGCCTGTAGCCCCCCTTTATTGCAGAAATACTACAGGAGAGGGTCAGAGATTGCACACATGGTACAAGAGATGGTCAGAGACTTCAGACATACTACAGGAGATGTTCAGAGACTGACACAGACATACTACAGGAGATGGTTAGAGACTGCAGACAAACTACAGAAGATGGTCAGACTGCAGACATACTACAAGTGTGTCCTAGGCTAGCAGTGACCAGTGTGGAAAAACACTGATCACTGCACTATGTGTAAACAGGAGTTTACAAGATATAACAAACTGCTAAAAAACAATAAAAAATTTACTAACAGTCATTTCTCAAGCACAGGAGGACAGTAAATGGTTAACAGGTCTGTGAAGCTCCCAGCCTGACCAGCTAATGTCTTCAAAGATAACAAAGAAAATGTCAAACAAATCATGGATGGACTCTGGCACATATAGCTATAGTAACATCTTGCAGAAGTCTAATCAGCATTCTCCTGTCCTGTGTGCAGTGTAAATAAAAACAGAGATAAGAAGCAGTGTGAGAAGATGGAGGGGAAGTCATCCCTCATCAGTGTGATCACTGCATATTCTACACACAGCATGGGAGAAGGAGAACACACTGATACATTTCTGCAGCCAACATTGTGACATGTTTAATCTCATACCTTCTTCATACTCAGGTATGTCGGATCCTCTCCATCTCGCCCTGCTCTGACCACTAGCATCTTCTGGTCAAATGTGGTGGGCAGGACAATCTGATTGGCTAAGGAGGTAGTGGGAGGCGGAGCAACTTAGCAGTCACACCCTCCCACTTAGAAGAGCAGTGGCTTAGTGGCTGCCTGCCTTGTTACATAGACGTCCTTCTCCCTCCAGCAGTTGAAAGCTGATGGGAGGGAGAGAGGAGAAGCTGCACACCGCACCGCAAGGCTACCACCCACCCGCCGAACCGAGCTCCTTGCTGTCCGGGTCCCCTATCAGTGGCTCTGCTGGGAGCTTGGGGGGGTGACATAAAGGAGGAAGGGGTGAGGAAAGTGTCAGTTATGCCCCTAGGCGGCAGTGCGCCCTAGGTGGCTGCCTAGTTCGCCTAGTGGGTGCACCAGCCCTGTGCCCTTTTGTCCAAGAGTTCTGGAAGCACATCTTTGATATGGCCTCTAAAGCCCTAGAAACTATTGTTCAAATTGACCCTGTGAAGGCTCTTTTAAACCTTAAACCAATTGAGCTTACACACTCTCAGCTCCAATTACTCTTACAACTTACCACAGCGGCTAAACAAACCATTGCCAAGGCATGGAAATCCCAGACTTTGGTTGTGGCTGAAGCAAAACACAGAATGAATAGGGCCCTTATATTTGCTAAAATGACTGCTAATGAAAATGATAAAATACGGAAATTTGAAAAGGTTTGCCAACCCTGGGTCAAGCACTGCTTACCCCCTGATTTCAACAAATCCTTATTATTGCCTTGGTAAATGGGATCTCTTTAATTCGTTTAAATCATGACCTGTATAGGAACCGCACTACCGTTCTGTGAGTCTTCTTCTCACCTGAGCTTGAACCATTTCTTTCCTCTGTCTGTCCTTTGGGATGTGAGCGCATAACAGTATTCACTCACGGACTACGTAACGACTTAGGTCACTGGACCCTCTCACACTCATACTTTTTTCTCTCACTACCCCTTTTCTTTCATGGTACGTCCTTAATAACCTTCAACGTTCACTTGGGACATTGTCTCCCTCTTCTGAGTCACCAACTGATAATAAGCTCTAATTAGCTACCACACTAGCGATGACTGATTACTGCTTTACTGTTGTTTTCAAACTACGCGGGCATTCTTCTGTAAGCATACCCTTCCTTTGTAACGCTATGTTTCTATTTTTCCCATACGTGAATGTGAATGCTTGGGTGTTTATTATCTTGTTTATACGATGCATGAAGGCTCTCATATGTTTGAGTACCATCTTTACTTTCCAATGTATTGTAATTCTTAATAAGATTTTTTGACAGGAAATTAAAAAAAAACGGCATTGCAAGAAGGTGGAGCATAGACAATGGAAAGAGAGCAGACTGGTGGGCAGGATAGGTGCCGGCCGCTCGGTCTCTGCTCAGTGCTGCCTTCTGTGGCTGGACAAATCAAGACAGACATGTCATGGAGGCGCCAAGGTGTGGAGCAGTGAGAGGACACTGTGAACAAGAGCCTCCCTCCCTCAGCTCAAGCCAAGTCTGACACAGGTGGTATTAAAACAGCACAGAAGGCAGCACAACAACAGTGAGTCAGTGTCAAGTGCATTGGTGGCACGACCAGCACCATTAGTAACAACTACTTCCACACTGACGGTCTGGGGGGGGTTCAACCCCCCAAACCCCCCTTATCTATATCCCTGTAGAAGAGGAGGATCCAGGCTGCCCTGTGCAAAACCACTGTATAGAGGAGGTTTTTTTTAAGACTTTAAATCACTTTAACCTGAGCAGACAATTTCTAGGTAATAAAGTAAAGTCAGCATGCAGAGGATGTTGTAGGGAAAGGAGCATTTCTTTAAGTACAGTGTCTATAACTGGTTGATTGGATGTGGGGAAGGCAGCCATGGGAGAGTGTAGGGAATCATGAGCTACCAGGGTGAGAAAACCCTCTTGACTCACCGCTGAGCAGGCTGGCTGTCATCCAATCTTATTCTTGCTTTAGCCACACTGGAGCATGGAGGGCTTGGTGCAGGGGAGAAGGGAGGAGAAGTTCGAGTTCCCTGCTGCCAGTGATTTGGCCTCAGAGAGGTCAGTGTAGGAGCCGGTGTGATTAGAGGAGGAGGCGGGGGCTTATGATCCAGCGCTATCTTTACCGCCTCCATGAGCAGTCTGCAGGAAGAACTCGGTCAGCTTTTGCGGCCGGCGGACGTCTTTTTGTTTGCAAGATGTTCTCGCTTGTGGCCCGTGGTGGTGACAGCAAAATCACTAATAACACCCGGCAGGTCCCCCAGTTGCTGTTGTCCCCCTCTGTGTTTTCCAGAGCTCCAGGTTCACATGTCAATCCTGATCATGCACTGGCCAAGCCTCCCCAGATACAATGCTTGTTTTACTGACAGTCCTGGCTCCACCACTTAGCCTGTGTGAGCTCTGGCCATGTGCAGGATGAGGTCACATAACTCATGTTTCATCCTTGTGACCTCATTTGGGAGCATATTCAATGGACAGTGATTGGGGCCAAATTGTGTTAATGGTGAGAAGGGCTTAGTACAACCCCCAGGTCCGACTGTCCCCCAGTAAAATCCTCCCCCCCCCAGGTCAATCTTTCCTCCAGATAACAGAAAACCAATTCTCCTGCGCATGAGTGGACTACTAAACAGTCTGTATATCATGATGGTGCATGTCACTGGCCTTGCTGCCCTCAGGGATAGGGGTATCCTAACGATAAATGAGAAAAAGAAAGAAAGTGCGCACCAGCCTAGTGCATTACCCTTTGGATAGATTTTATTAGAAATTAATATAAAAGAAAACTACTCACAAACATAGTTGAATGGCTCACAGTGTAAATAGTTTCCACAAGTAATGGCAATAAGTCAGAACCAGATACACTCCAAATGGTCAGAGGAAATGACGAAGGCCACTGCCGGCTGATGCGTTTCGAAGGGTCACCTTCTTCCTCAGAGCCTAACAGTGTCATATATATATGTGCATCACTAATCAGGCAAGCAGGGATCTCCCAGAAGGGCTTGGGAAGCCCTCCCACTTCCGTGGGCGGTCAAAGGACCAAAGGTGACGCCCACGGAAGGGTGATGCTAAAACAGAGAAGATGATTGTTTAAAAATGATTAGTAAAAAGTATTTTGTACTGATACACACCATTAATAGTACAATAAATAAAAATGGTAAAAAAATAGTAATAATATAAATAATATAAAAAAACGCCTCAAGGGAGCAGGGGTGCAGGGGATAGTGGCAATGCTGGCAAACTGAATATTACCAAATAGACACCTATTATACAAAAGGAGAACACAGAGAGCTGATGTGCATACTATATCTAATCCTACTATTAGGCAGGAAGAGGGTGAAGGGTAAAGCGGCAGCGATGACTTACCACAGGAGGACTCGCAGGCAATGGCATAGTGGCACATGAAGCTATCAAACATTCACCAGTCTTACCGGTTGATAGCCACTGTGTACATGGCGCCGGATAGAGAATCTTCCCTATATATATTAAGATACTCCTAAAACAATCTGTCCTCCAGTACATTCCACACAAGTCAGTCTGTCCCCCAGTATAATTCCCCAGCTCAGTCTGTCCTTCAGTACAAATCCTCAGTCTGTCCCCCTCAGCTCACTGTGTCCCCCAGTATAATCCCCATGGGTCATTCTGCCCCCTGGTATAATCCCTCCAGGTCAATCTGTCCCCCAGCATAATCCACCCCCAGCTCAGTCTGTCCGAAATACAATCCCCTCAGGTCAGTCAGACTTACATAGGGGAATTGTACTGAGGGACAGACTTACCCTCAGTACAATCCCCACAATAGGTGTCTTTTTAGGCCCTGCAACACTTACACCAATGTTTATCAAGTCACTATTTTCACTAAAAATACACTAAAATCATTATTAGCACACATTCTTTTGGATTGAATGTTAGGGAATGTTACCATTACGGATATTATTCATGTCTTTCACACAAATGGTAAAATATTTGCAGTCATTTTTTTTTTACATAGACCCCTTATAGAAAACTACAAAATCAACAAGTAAGTATATACAGTGGCGGAATTATCAGGGTCGCACCAGTCACATTTGCGACTGGGCCCTTGAGTTCCACCACTGTAGGGGGGCCCCTCGCCGCCCAGGAGATAGTTGTTCACGTACAGTCCCTAGGCGCTCCACCCATCCTCTCCGGCTGCTCCGCCCATCCTCCCCGCCCACACTCACGGGCACACCGCACAGTCCCCACCCATCCGCTGCTCCCGCACTCACGGGGACAGTCCCCACCCGCTTCGCCCATCCTCTCCGCCCATCTCCATCCATCCTCACCGCTCGCACAGTCCCCGCCCATCTTCTCTGTGCCCACCTGCTCCACCCATCTTCTCCGGCTCTGTCTTTTCTCAAGTCCCATCCATCTTTTCTGTCACCGCCCGCACTCACAGGCACAGTCCACCCCGCTCTGTTCATCTTCTCCGGCTCCGCCTTCACTCACAGGCCCTGCCCATCCTCTCTGTTCGCCCAAGCAAGACCACGCAAGGAGGGGGTACCAAGTGGTCTGCAAGTGAGTGGCACCCATCTGATCCCCCCCACACCACCACTACTACCACTGATACCCCCCACACCACCACTGATACCCCCCACACCACCACTACTGCCACTGATACCCCCCACACCACCACCACTACCACTGATACCCCCCACATCACCACCACTGCCACTGATACCCCCCACATCACCACCACTGCCACTGATACCCCCCACATCACCACTACTGCCACTTATACCCCCCACACAACCACCACTGCCACTGATACCCCCCACATCACCACCACTGCCACTGATACCCCCCACATCACCACCACTGATACCCCCCACATCACCACCACTGCCACTGATACCCCCCATACCACCACTACTACCACTGATACCCCCACACCACCACTACTGCCACTGATACCTCCCACACCACCACTACTACCACTGATACCCCCCACATCACCACAACTGATATCCCCACACCACCACTACTGCCACTGATACCCCCCACACCACCACTACTGCCACTGATACCCCGCACACCACCACTACTACCACTGATACCCCCCACACCACCACTACTACCATTGATACCCCCCACACCACCACTACTGCCACTGATAGCCCCACACCACCACTACTGCCACTGATACCCCCACACCACCACTACTGCCACTGATACCCCCCACACCACCACTACTGCCACTGATACCCTCCACATCACCACTACTGCCACTGATACCCCCCACACCTCCACTACTGCCAATGATACCCCCCACATCACCAGCACTGCCACTGATACCCCCCAACACCACCACTACTGCCACTGATACCCCCCACACCACCACTACTGCCACTGATACTCCCATACCACCACTATTGCCACTGATACCCACCACATCACCACCACTGCCACTGATACCCCCACACCACCACTACTACCACTGATACCCCCCACATCACCACCACTGCCACTGATACCCCCCACACCACCACTACTGCCACTGATACCCCCATACCACCACTACTGCCACTGATACCCCCACACCACCACTACTGCCACTGATACCCCCCACATCACCACTACTGCCACTGATACCCCCCACACCTCTGCTACTGCCAATGATACCCCCCACATCACCAGCACTGCCACTGATACCCCCCAACACCACCACTACTGCCACTGATACTCCCATACCACCACTATTGCCACTGATACCCCCCACATCACCACCACTGCCACTGATATCCCCACACCACCACTGCTGCCACTGATACCCCCCACACCACCACTACTGCCACTGATACCCCCCACACCACCACTACTGCCACTGATTCCCCCTCCCCCCACACCAACACAACCACTGCTGCCATTGATCCACCCCACTATGACCACTACTACCACTGATCCCATCCTGCAACCACCATCTTTGCCACTGATACCATTCCCCTCCCCACCACTCATCCCATCCCACCCCCCAAACACCACCCTCGTCACAGACCCCATCCTTTCACCACCGGTGCCGCTCATTTCATCCTGCTGCCCCCGGGATCCGTGGGAAGGGCCCTGGCTGGAGGTCAGGGGGGCCATTCATGGTTTCTTGCACCGGGGCCCTGAAGGTTCTAGTTATGCCACTGAGTGTGTGTGTATATATATATATATATATATATATATATATATATTTATATTTATTTTGTGATATTGGGGTGTTTAGCTCAGTGGTAGATGCATCTTCACGTAGTGAGTCCACAGCAGTCAGTTATCAGGTTTGAGGGCATGGCAGCCCATTTTTATTAACAGGAACACAATAAAAGTTTACACACAGGATTTCCCACACAGGGATTCTTCTCAAGCCTCCTGGCTCCTAGGCTTACTTTGCTTTGCAGTTCCCTGCTGAACCGGTCTACTCCTGGCCTCAACAGGATTCTCCAGACCCCTGTGTTTGCTTACTGTCCCCCAGACTTCAGGCCCCCTTGGACTTGCTAGTCACCTCAGCTCTCCCAGCCTCCCAGATCCTTCTCTATTCTCACAGGCCTTTGTAGCCATCCCAACCTTCCCAGTCCTTCAGACTCAAAGTCCCCCCTTACCAGGGATGTAGTCTCACACAGGGTAGACAGCTTTTCAGACACAGGTCTGTCTTGTTACAGCAGCAGCAATCTGCACACACTCCACCTTCCTCCACTCTCTGCTCTCAACAGCCCCTCGTGATATGGGCTGTTCTGCACCTGGGCACACACCCTGCTTGCTATCCATAAGAGCTGGACACAGGGTTGGAGATCCCATCCCACCCAAGTCTCTGCGGGATCTCCAAACTACAGAACCCCCTCCAAACATTGCAACACCTGGAGAAAGCTGCCATATATATTCAAACCAGAGCATACAAGGTGAGCAAAAAAAGATGTCATTCTAATACAGTGGTTCTCAACTCCTGTCCTCAGGCCAGGTTTGCAAGATAACTGAAATACATCACAGGTGATATCATTTGCTGCTCAGTGATTGCAGTATTCTAGTCTGCATCTCCCCAAGGTAATACTTAAAATCTGGCCTGTTAGTGGGTCCTGAGGACAGGAGTTGAGAACCACTGTTCTAATACCAGTGCAGGTGACACAAGATACACCCTTGAGATTACTGGATAAAACATTTCAAGGTTATTTTACTGATGTAAAAGTCATTATGGAGCCTGTACTTTCTCAAGGTGTTCAAATGTTTTGGAGATATCTAGTAATGTGCTTTTATATAACAAGATTATATTCAAAAACTAATAAGGTACACTAGTCATGTTAGGGCATTTTCTTAGAAAAGCTAGACAAAGCATTAGTAGTTCTTTCTCAAATTAATTAATATATATAAAAATATTATTAATGCAATTTGAATTTTTTGTCAATTCAAATTGCAATTTGTCCTCTAAAACCAGAAATGCTCAACACAACTTTTGCTGGCGATGTGATTCATTTGCAGATTACGTGTGCATATTGTGCAAGGTCAGCATACTTGAAAATAATTTTTTAACCGCTGTCATGACCCATGCTATCACAAGGAATGTTGTTCATCCCTTGGGATAGCAATGAAGTTCAATTTAAAAATAAAAAAAAATAAAAACTAAAGGCAAAGTGTCAAAAATATTTAAATAAAATAAATAATAAAATTTAAAAAAAAGATAAAATGAAATAAATATTTAAAGCACCCCTTGTGCTCACGCATACGTACTTTAGGTGATCACACCATATATGTAAAGTATTTTTGCTAATGTCAGAGTGAGAGGAATAATTCCAGCCTCGGACCACCCGTGCAACTCTAAACTGGTAACCCATAAAGGCTTTTAAAGTGTTGCCTATGAAGATTTTTAGGTACCGTAGTTTGTTGCCATTCCACGGGCCTACACAATTTTAAAGGGTGACATTTTAGGTATTTATTTACTTGTCGTAATATCTTCTTTTATATTTTACATAAAATTGGGCATTCTATTGCGATTGTGTGCACTATCGTTTTTCCTAAAAATTTGCATTTGGTAAACCGATGTGCAAAAATCGTGCAACATTAGAATTTGCAGCAACAACAAATTTTATTCTTAAAGGCTTCTGCCTAAAATATATATAATGATTTGGGGTTCAAAGTAATATTCCAGTAAAAAAAGGCTGATTTTTACACGTGTGAGAGAAATGTCAGAATTGGTCTGGGCTGGAAAGTAGTTAAACAATGGTGACAGATAAAGTGGCCAAGTGCTGGAAGTGCTCTTCAAAACACTCATGAACTTCCAGTGCTTTAAAAAATAAAATCTCTCAAACCTGTAGAAAACAATCTGTTTCTCAAAAAAACAAACAAAAAAAAACAATATATCTTAGCTGATCTCCAGGCAATCAACTAAATAGCTGAAATACATATGATTTTGATTGTACAACTTCTTTTCAATTCTGTTCAGCCACCCTCCTTCACCTTCTTCCCCACACCCCTTCTCCCCTGATGCCTCCCCTCTTGTGTGGACTCGCCTCCCACCACGTCCGCCATTCAGTTCTCAACCCCTACTAATTCCATCAGCCACATAGATATACTCCTTTTTTGTCCTTTTTGCCTTATAAACTCGACTTTCGATTCCGCTACTCAATATACATTGTGACATTTTATCGCAGGTGCAGTGTGAAAACTTCCTCCCCCCTTCCCCCCCTACCTTTTGGGGATACCTAGTGTGTGATTCCTTGCAAGACATGTGTGGGTGGTACTCGCTCCCCCTGTGACTGGCCCGCCGGCTACGAGATCGGGGATACAACAAGAGGGAAACTCCCTTATACTGTGGCCACCTGTAACCATTGAATACATCGTGACTGGTAAAGATGCACCATATGGAACTATTTATATACATATACTTATATATTCTTTTTCTTAGGTTTTAAATTGTTTGACACATGTTTACATTGTTACAGTCTTTCCATACATTTATCCTCTGAAGAAGACCCATTGGGGTCGAAACGCGTCAGGATCTCACACAATCAACATCTCTGTGTTACTGTATTACTGTTGCCCATGATGTAATTGTATCACACACTGCCCTCTGTCATTGGTATTGTTTTCTTATTTTGAATATTTTTTGTATTTTAGCCCATGTCTCAACTTTTGTTGACAATACTTGCCTGCATCAATAAAACTTAATAGCCATAGCTATTTCTCGTGTATTCTGTTTATCATACACTACTGGCTGCATTAAAGCCCCATTAGGGGGATTTTCTGTTTTCTATTCTGTTCAGCCACTTTTGTGTTCAAGGCACTCCTTCCAGGCAGCACAGTTAGGTCCTGAACCTTCACAGTTACAGATACAGCACAGGGGGGTAAAGCCACATTCCCAAGCTGCTGATAGGACAGAGAAGGAGCAGAAGCACACTGGTTTTTCATCATTCTGTGGACTGCTTTCTTCTTCTGATACCATGTCAGCAGTTAAACACTACAACATAGCCTGACTGGCTGCTCATTCTAACTTTTCCTCCTACAATCTGAGACCTGCTGTGCAGCAGATTACATGAGGTTGATATCAAAACAAATTAAGCAAATTTCAGTGCTTAGGTCCTTTGCCTCAATTGAGCCTGAATCACAGGCTGCTTGTGAATTGTCCTGCTGATTTTCTGTGTGAACCTTTTCCTGACCTCCAAGCCCGGCCCCTGACCTTGACTTAATGGTTTATACAAAGATCTTATACCTTGAAATAGATTGTATACTGTAGGTATGAAAAACTGTGCACTTAACCAAAAACCTGTGTAAAAAAAAAAACCAGGGTAAATCCTTGTGTACAACTTGCAATATGAAACAATAAGTGTTAAAACCGTGCAGAGATTACAAGTGATTTATAAACCAAAATCCATTCAAATCAAAAGCAATATATAGTAAAAGTGCTCAGTCCCAATTAAATGTGCAATTGTGCAATCCTTCACATATAATAAAGTGCCTTGTGCTTTTCCTCATATAATAATATAGTCCACTCCAGTGCCGCCGCCGCGTGAATGATATTGGTCCCTACTCACCAGATGTAGTTAACCCTCTTGTCATATGACAAAGAGGAGTCAAAGATCACTTTGGTGGTCTCTCACTGACCAGGGGCATCCTAGGGTATTCACCAATATCCTTTTCCCGCAATGGTCTCTCGTGGCAAATTCACCAGAGTGATGAGGGGGAAGAAAGCAGAATGTTGTGAGTAGGGGGAATATACTTCCTAAACTTCTGCCCGTGTTTGTGTTGTCATAAAGCGAGGATGCTAATAATCATTATTGTAAAACCAATCTCCACAGCAACAAGTTCTTTCCCAGAGAGAGACATTTATTAGATTCCATATGCAATAACAGTCCACAAGGTACTTGCAACAGATGAAAAAATCCAGCAGAGTATTTGTACATATTACAATGGACAGCAGCCTTCAAAGTTCCATTTATCATGCATGTCATAGTAAGCATAGAGGCACTATACCATCCAGCATATGTAATATGCACCTAGGTAGCTTCCATACATGCAATAATGTCTGTTATAAATCTAGACCTGTGCTTTCATAATAAATAAGGAATGAATGAATGTATTTTCTGCTTCAATAATTTTTATTCGAGTTTAACAAGTAGCCAGGGGCTAGCATTAACCGTTATCACACAGGTTAGCCAAAGGACTGCCAAAAGAGGTAATGTAAACATAGAGGAGAAAATAAGGACTAACACAACAGTAGAGGGTAGGCCTGTTTCATGAGGCTGCCAGGGGTCCTGAGAAGGTTACCCAAACCAGTGGGGCACCCATACCCATACAGTGGTGCCATATACAGCCTATACAGGTCTGGAATTAATGTATTTTAACAGCTAAACTTCCCTTCATATACAGTTTACTACCAGTAAGCAGGGACATAGTTAGGTCTGCAAAAGATCTGGGGCTAGAGCCCATAGCAGCAGTCACTAACCTTTTTGCAGGCCCAAGGTGGGTGATTGAAGTGCATTGTTTCTATTATTACATTGTAATATAAAATGAAATAGTTCAACTCACCATAATGCAGAATCAGTGGGAGCCCTGGGCATGTCACTTGCAACATCTCCTGCCACCAGATGCAGCTTGTTACTTGCCACCATCACTGTCAGTAAATGTTCCATCCGCTGGTAATATCTGTCATTTGGTATTCAGTACTGAGGTCCACCAGCAGGTGTCTCCTGGCAGTTTGGAACCGTCAGGAGAGCTCTTCCCTGCTGATGTTATGTCACCTTTGGGCCGCAGTACTGGCGTCCACCAGCGGATGGATCCTGGCAGTGTGGAGCAGACAGCACCTTCCACAATCAGGTGTCACTTGAGGCCAATCACAGGCCTATAAATACCCGGCAGCACTCACAGGTTTGCCTTGGTTTCGCCCTTGTGCCCTGACCTGCTAGCTTGTGATCTGATCCTGATTCTGAACCTGTTCCCTTGCCCTGAACTTTTGACCCGTGTATCTGATCTTGTCTCTCTGTCCTGATCCCTATCCTGTCCCACCTGTTACCTTGCATCCCTGCCCTGCAGTCTGTTCTATCCATCCTCTCCCTGTCCTGTATTCCTTACCCCATCTGCTGAACTCCCTGTGTATGACCTTGGCCTGGCTTACGTTTATGTTTTTGGAACATCCCCTGTCCATCTGCTGATCTGCTGTGTATGACCCTGGCCTGGCTATTGTTTATGATCCTGGTATTTCCCATTTATTGTACTTATCTATCCGTTGTTATTCGTGGGTCTCTGTCTGTTGGTTGGTTATTGCACTATGTGTCATATTGGAGGTGGTTGTACTTATATTATTCACTTACTTTAATAAATCATTTTATATTTCACTTATACACGTCTGGGTTTCCTCTGTTGCAGTCCACTCATTTCTGGTCTTATCTGGTACATGGCAATCACCTACCACTAAATGTGAATTGTCACCTGGCACGGGATGTGGATTGTCACTTGCCACCTTATGTGGATTGTCACTTGCCACGTCACCTGCCACTATTTGCAAATTGGTACGTCACCTGCCATGCAGATTGTCACTTGCCACGTGACCTGATGCAGATTGTCACTTGCCACGTCACCTGCCACCTGATGCAGATTTTCACTTGCTACAACACCTGCCACCATTTGCAGATTCCAATGTCACCTGCCACCATTTTCAGATTGTCACTTGCCACGTCACCTGCCACCTGATGTGGATTGTCACTTGCCACATCACCTGCCACCATTTGCAGATTGTCACTTACCACGTCACCTGCCAAAATGCGCATATTGTCACTTGCCACGTCACCTGCCACTTGATGCGGATTGTCACTTGCCACGTTGCCTGGCACCAGATGTGGGTTGTCACTTGCTAACTGATGTGGATTGTCACTTGCCATATCAACCAGTGCCACCAAATGTGCATTGTCGCTGTATTGGTGGCAGACTGGCAGTACTGGTCCATTTAGTGAGGGCAGGAGAGTGGTGATGCATGACGGGCAGTGAGAGATAATGTCATCTCACTGCTCCCCGCCGCACCGCCGACATTGAAGAGGCCTGTGCTGTGAGGGCGGAAGAGCACTGATGTGTGGCGAGCAGTGAGCGATTATGTCATCTCTCTGCTCCCCGCCGCACCTCGCTCCCACATTGAAGAGGTCCGGCTGTGAGGGCGGAAGAGCGGTGATGTGGAGCGGACAGAGAGAGATGATGTCATCTCTGCTTGTCCGCCCGCTTGCTTCTCTCCTCTCATCTGCCTCTCTCATGCAGTCCACCCGTCCGCCGCCTCTCTGACCCGCTGGTTAGGCAGGGGCCCTGCAGCAAGAGACTTGGGGCTATGGGCTTCAGATTCGGGGCTATTGGCTTCAGATTCGGGGCTATAGCCCCAATAGCCACCCCCTGCCAGTAAGCAAAGCTGGAGGGATTCTGATTGGCTGACAAAACACTTTTGATGTAAACCTGAAAATACTTCACTTATATAACTATAGTATCGGGTAAACAAGTCATCCTTTCACCACTTCCCATGAATACCCATGAATTTAGTTAAATTTTGTATTATTTTGTATTGTTTAATTTTGTTTTGTTTATTAATTTTTGAAGGAATTCCAAATTTTCTGAACAATTTGAATTCGGATCTGTCGACAAATAATCGATTTTTTCAAATTCAATGTGAAGAATAGCTGGTTGTTAAGGAGCTGTCCTTAACAACCAATGACTCATCAGCTGTCAGCAGGCTTCCCTACTGACAGCTGAAATGTAAACAAAAGAATTACCGCACTGAAAAATGCAGAAGTAAAAAACCCAGCGTGGGGTCCACCCAATCCACACCAAGCTGACAGGCGGTGGGAGCCTTAGTCAGGACCAGAGGTTTTTTTTGGGGGTTGGCGGTGGCGGAAATTTTTGGGGATTTTTGATCTTTTAATAAAGCACTTGTCAAAAACTTGTGTTGTATTTTTGGGTCCCTTCATTTTAGCAATATCATAAATATGGTGATGAGATTTCATTCATGCTCAGTAGTGTGTGTAGGTTGGTCACTATAGCACATGTGTGGGATCTTTCCACCACAATATGGCAGGGGCATTCTGTGCGTGTGCAGTAGTGGTTGCTCTCTACTGCCAGTGCTGTGCATGCACAGGATATAGTCACCATATTTCTGACATCTCAATATGTTGGTTATATTCTGCACACACACAGAGGTGGCAGTATAGAACAGACACTACTGCACATGTACTGAAATCTTGGGAGGGGGATCTTACCTCCAAGAATACACTTTGCAGCATACCCTTTGAGGGTAAGCTTTTATTCAATTCTTCCTTAGATGAAGTCCTAGCTCGTTCCTCTGAGAAGAGTAAAAGATTTACGTCTTCTCGGAAGGATAAGCCACAGAATAAATAGCCCTTTCGTGGCTTTCAGAACAAAGTTAATTTTAAGGCCAAGAAAAAGTGGTCATTTAACAAAGACAAGGCTAAAGGGGGGCACTCTTTGCTCCTTCAGAGCAGGGGTAGTAGGAAGGTTGTCCCATTTCACCAAAGAATGGGTGGAAATTAAGAGCAATTATTTTACCCAAATTAAAGAAGAAGGTTACAGATTGGAAATCAAGAGCCCCCCAGGGGGTGTGGCTGTGAGACGTGACGTGCAGCACTGTGAGCCACACTGAAGGAGAGGAGCATTGTTTACACGGAGGGATGGAGGACATCCAAGGGAGGGGTGAGATTGATAACCCTGCACCAGCACACCTCGGGTCCACCGTGACCACTTGTTTTATTTGGATCCACTGGAATTACGTTTGATGTGATTTGCACTTTATTTGAGCTGTATTTTATCATTTTACATGTGAGTGTACTGATTGAAGATTGCAGTGATTTTAATAAATGTGTGATACTGGTTTACACTATTGGAGCACATATTATTTTTTTCATGTGGACCGGGTTGGAAACATTCACTGTGGAACAACGATTGATCCTACTACCTTGGTGTATGGTAGATAAGCGATTATTGCCTTGCATGAGAGTGCTGGCAAATTAAGTCGGTGAGTGTAGGTCTTGAGGGAGTGGAATCACTGCACACAAGAGGAGAGGTGGAGGAGACACAACATCACCTGTGCTTTATCAAGATTTATTACCACTTTATTCGGACACATTTTTCTCACGTGTGTGGTCACGTTTTATTGTGTACTGATTTATATTTTTGAAGTTAATTTGTATTTTGTATTTTTTATTTTTGAATATATTTGGTAATATATTTTCTGCATGTACAGCATGATATGAAGTGGCAGGATAGGTTTTATCACTGGAAATGTATTGAGATATGTATTTCCTAAGATTACACTGCATGTAAGGTTTATACACATTAAGAGGGTCGCACCATCACTGTGTTGATCGATATTTGACCACTGATCTGGCTGGTACATTTACACCTATATACATTTTGTGTAGATTTGTTTATAGATTTTACCTTTGCATTAGTGTTCACATACACATGTGTAGAGGGTCACACCATCACTGTGTTTAATACACTTGATTTTTGTTTGAAAGCGCCTCTTATTTTTTATTTGACCACTGATCTGGCTGGTACATTTACACCTATATACATTTTGTGTAGATTTGTTTATAGATTTCACCTTTGCATTAGTGTTCACATACACATGTGTAGAGGGTCACACCATCACTGTGTTTAATACACTTGATTTTTTGTTTGAAAGCGCCTCTGGCAGACTATCTGAGCATAGTAAACATCAGTTGCAGCAGTTGGGAATTGAACCAAGACACTTTCCAGGAGATCATGTTAAGATGGGGTGTTCCCAGAGTGGATCTATTTGCATCCAGGCTCAACAAGAAACTACTGGCCTTCTTCTCTCTGGAAAGGGAGATGGAGTCCTTAGGGACAGATGCCCTCTCTTTCCCCTGGAACTTCACTCTAGCCTATGCCTTCCCTCCGTTTCCTTTCTTGCCACTGGTGGTTTGGAAGATTGTTCAGGATCAAGCAGAAGTTATCCTGATTGCTCCTTGGTGGCCCAGGAGGAGTTGGTTATACTCTCTGAGAGCACTTTCAATAGGTCCCCTGGCACCTGCGGAGCAGAGAGGTCTTCTCCATCAAGGGCTAGTGCTCCATCCAAACCCTCAGACCTTCCATTTGACAGCCTGGAGGCTGAGCGGCGCATCCTACAGCTAAGGGGGTGTTCAAAGGAGGTTATTGAGACTATCCTAGGCAGTCGTAAGTTAGTCACAAAGAAGATCTATGGGAAAGTTTGTAAAACTTTTGTTTCCTGGCAGAAGAAAACAGGAGTTGATTCTTTTTCTACTGAAGTTTTTACAGAAGGGAGTGAAGAAAGGACTTTCTGTCAGCACCCTAATGCCGCATACTCACGATCGGACATTCCGATAACGAAATCCTGGGATTTATTTCCGACGGATGTTGGCTCAAACTTGTCTTGCATACACACGGTCGCACAAATGTTGTCGGAAATTCCAAACGTCAAGAACGCGGTGACGTACAACATGTACGACGAGCCAAGAAAAACGAAGTTCAATAGCCAGTGCAGCTCTTCTGCTTGATTCCGAGCATGCGTGGAATTTTTTGCATCCGACTTATGTACACATGATCGGAATTTCTGACAACAAGTTTTGTTGTCGGAAAATTTGAGAACCAGCTCTCAAACATTTGTTTTCGGAAATTCCGACAAGGCTTCCAAATTTCAATAGGTCACCCCCAATCCCCCCAAGCCACTGGCACAGGGTTGTGGGGAAAAGGCCCTTGTCCTCATCAACATGGAGACAAGGTGCTTTGCCCGGCAGGTCCAAAGGGCCCCCCATGTTGAGGGCATGTAGCCTTGTATGGTTCAGAAGGGGGGATTTGCTTGTTTCCCCCTTTCCTGGCCAGCAGAAGGGCCTGGCATGGATTGGAGCAAGCTGCACACTGTTTTTTTATGTCATCTCTTTTGTTTACATTCTGTTTTCAGTGACAGTGGGGATGAGTCACTGGTTGTTATTACATCATCAGGTTCCATCTTTTAACAACCATCACAAATTGCATGCAAAATTGCATCATCAAATGCACGTAGATTTGGTTTTGATGTATTTCAATTGAAGTCTATGGACCATAAAATCTCACTACTTCACACCAAAGTAGCACAAGACCCTACTCCAAAGATTTATTGCAGCTGTACTTCA
Organism: Lithobates clamitans; assembly: GCA_037952925.1. Lineage (NCBI taxonomy): Eukaryota > Metazoa > Chordata > Amphibia > Anura > Ranidae > Lithobates > Lithobates clamitans. The sequence goes on along the minus strand of JBBGZY010000008.1, from coordinate 13,525,082 downwards.
TTGACATGACCATTGACAGCAATATTATTTGCATTGTAATGTGATTCAGTGCAACCTACAGTAAGTCGCATCTGAAATAACATCATTGTGAACCAGGCCTTACTGACAAATTACCAACTTTTTTGTTTCTTTAGACATTGTACAGATGTGCCACTTCACAGTCCCAAAAAGAGCATCCCCCAGGCATGCTATTAACTAATTTTGCATTTTTTCAAAAATAATTTTAATGATAGAATTTTTCAAAATACAATCCACACTGGTACAGAGTGTAAGGATAAGATAATACATAGGATAAGTGCTGTACTAAATCAGTGAATCAATCCTAAATATAATGCAATTAATGCATACATATAAATCCAGATATCATATAAAAATAAAGTGCTATTGTGCTCAAATATTCCATAACATTCCATGTAAAAACATGCTTATTGGTGACAGTCCATAATGAACAATGTGTTGACGGAATCCATATAAGAGTAAGTATAAAGTGAAGATCCTTGTGCAAAAGTGCTCCAAACTTAATAGTGGATGCTAGTACTCCCGTGCTCCCCCCTTTGTAAATGCCCCCTCCTTTAAGTGTGGGACCGCGCACCCGCACAATTAAGTTTGGTCTATACACACTGATGAACCACCCCTGGGCTCTATAGGTAAGGTTGCTCAGGTGTCCTGGATTGCACAAATAGAGATTTATTTTGGTGGTATAGTGTAATACCATTTAAAATCCTTTATTTAAGACCCATAAAAAAGAGGTACTCACATATTCAAGGTGCTGACAGTGCACCAAAGTGTAACAGGCAAATCTGTGTAAACCCGTGGAGATATTGTTCTGTTTTGTGGTCTCCGCCGACAGCAACCAGAGCTGCTGCTGCTACCAACACCATCCTGTCCCCTCCCCAAGACGTGTTGACACAGGGAATCACGTGTCTTCCTCAGGGGGAATGCAAAGTGTAAGGATGTCATCAATCATAACACGAAAGGCAAAAAATGCAGAAAATGTACTTGTAACACATTGACCTATTCTATGTGGGATATATTAACCAAGAAGGCTTATCAGTATATAATTTTTCCATATTGCAAAAATACATAAATGAACTGTAGATTTAACTGTACATATTCAAGTATAGTAGAAAAGATAAAACATAGAACAAAGGGATAATAGCTCATTACCTTGGGATGTATAGCACACTCAGGAAATCATAAAGACCATTTTATTTTTTTAATTTGCTGGAGAAGGATCCAAGGATCCCATTTCTTGTAAAAGTTGTAAGTTTTGCCCTCTTTATGGGCTTAATTTGTTCATATATTTGCTCAAGGCGTCATCAACTTTTTAAATAACTTTGCTAATGTTCGGGAATAGCACTTGTTAGGTTCGGTTCTTTTGGACCTCTTAGCCTAGGCTCGGACACTGGGTGTGTGGATTCCAACCCCGTCACCGGTGAGGTAAACAAAACACATACACGGGTTGTACGTGAGTAATGAATACATTTAATGAGTTCTCGGGCACTTGAATATATAGAGTAACTGTCACGTATTCCACTCGTAGGTGGACCAATCAAAATACAAGTTGAAGATATACATAATAGCAAAATAACATGACCTTTCTTTGTGTGTTACCACATAGCTGTCTTTATCACACCTCCCTGGGTCTCATCCTGCATAGACTAAGTTTGTGCGTCATTTAAACAGAAGCGCGTATCTATATTCTAAGAATTCTAATATCACCTAAGTAAAAGCGTGTAACCACATTCTAAGAATTCAAATGTTACGGCCTGTGGTTAAAACAAATGTATGTAAAATAGAGAACTTATCTTAAACTAACTTAACACCTTTTATCTAAATAGATTATTGCTTCCGTAGCTAAAAAACCACAGAGGTTGAAGTCTTGGCTAGAATATCACTGAAATTACAAGTTCATCTAAAATACAAGCTTTTAATATATTTACTTAATAATCAAGAAGCAATTATCAATCAGAAGCAGTTTACCTTTATAAAGCAATTATAAATCAATACAATCAAAAGCATTTTACCCTTATAAACCTCCCTTTGATCATGTCATCTGTCCAGATGTCATTGATCATTTTACATAGCAGTATCATACCATCTCTCTTCTCCCTTTGGGGGAAGTGAAGAAAGGAGCAAGTTAGAGTCCGGGGTGGGCTCCTTTGACACCTCTAGTTTTCCCATTTTACCCAGGATACAGAATACCAATTTAACAACCAGGTATATGGCGAAAAACAAAACAATTACCAAGAGCAACACTATGCCTATCTTTTTAAAGAATCCTGTAATGTTGGACCAAGCTCCTCCGAACCAACCTCCCACACCTGAAAGAGGATTCCAGTCATCTGTGAACGTCCTGGCCTGTTCTAATAGTTTACTCCTTTGAGTGGCATGGTGAAAAGGTCATTCATGTGATAAGTATGCAACCAATTCTGCAAGGGTGTTTTATCCATTCCAGACCTGGCATGAACACAGTTAGAAATATTGTAGAGTGTATAATTACCTACTCTTTCATCCGCATCAGCAATCGTGGCAGTATTTAACCCTACGATTTCAAATGATCTATCTGCCATGAACTTTTGTACATCTCGAAGTGTAAAATTTACCTTTGTGTTCCTGCAAAATTCTCCATTAGGAATTCCTCCTTTTATCAGTGATACACCATTCAAGAAACAAAAATCTGGCTCATCAGTGTAACCTGAAAAGATGATGGGATTAGGCCTAATAGTGATATTAGCCATTTCATGTATGTCCGTTTGCTTGGTCAGTAGTTCCAGACTAACAGGTTTTCCTACCATGGGCATTTGAGTCCTACCCGTTCCCATATGGGAACATACCCAGCAGGGTACATTCTCATGTCTACTAAAAGATCTCCCAAATTGATATTGTAGCTTAAAGTGATGTGGAATGTCTGACAATAAACTATAAGTTTTACTGTCTTGCAAAGGGGGTGGGGGCTTATTAACTTTTATTCCTGAACCTAATTTGGATCTCTTGTTGACTACTTTAATGTCCTCGTTCCTGACAATTGCAATTTTTGAAACCTTGTCTACCGTCAATTGGGTGATATTTGTTTTGGTGTTGTTTGCCTGCAATATGGTTTTAACCACGAAGGGGTGTTTGGATGGAACACACATTACCATTTGGGGTTTGTTATTCTTTGTAGATGATTTAAGGAGTAATTTTAATGCTGATATGGGACAGTTATCAGGGGTTATGTAATATCCTAGTATGAGATTTTGGACTGGCATTCGCTTTGACATATCGCGGGGGTAACAACACTTGAGATCCCTAGGGGCATCTCTATTAGACCAATAAAGGGGTCTAATGGCTCTCTTATTTCTATGGTGTGTTTCATTGGTTCCCATGTTCTCCCACCCACATGATTTGTGATCATAGCATATTATGAAAACACAGATGCCTGCAAAAACAGTGAAAGTCAAGGCAGCTAGGCATATGAAGTATATGAATTTCCTGTTCTTGGTCAATTGGATTCGTCTCCTTCCTCCTTCTCCTGATTGTTCTCCTCCTTCTCCTGATTGTTCTCCTGGTCTTGCAAGGCAAGGTTCTCCATTTCCTCCATCAGTTCTATCTCCTGATCTGAGAGTGTTGGTTCCTCCAGATAGTCCGGGTTGGGATGAGGTGGTGGTACCGGTGGATCCGGAGTGTCCGGGTAGTTGGGGCTCTTCTTCAGTCGACTCGCATGGATCCATTGTGGTGAGTAAGTAGTCAGTACAGCCGTTCTGGAAACTTTCTCGATGTCCCATGGTCCAGTGAAGATGGGTCCAGTAGTTTTCCTTCCAGCCAGCTGCTTGATCAGGATCTTGTCACCCGGAATGAAGGGATGGGTAGGTTCTGTGGAAAGAGGAAGATGGGTGACAGACACATGCTCATTGATTCCTTCAATGCTACTTACCAGTTCTTTCACGTACTTTTCCTGCAAAGAATATAGGTTAATGTCTTCAGTTGAGTCTAGCTTGGGAATGTCTATTTGGCATGGTTTTCCCATTAATATTTCAAAGGGGGAGAATAGTGTTTTTGAGTGGGGTGTGGTTCTAATCTGGAATAGGACAGTGGGTAGGAAATCTATCCAGTTCTTAAAAGTACCCTGGGTTGCCTTTTTTAATTTGTCCTTTATGTTCCTATTCATTCTCTCTACCATTCCTGCACTCTGGGGGTGATAGGGGATGTGAAGTTTCCATTGAATTCCCAGTATTTTGGCCAACTCTTGTGTAGCAGCGGAGGTAAAGGCTGGGCCTTGGTCAGACCAGATTCTCTGAGGGATCCCAAACCTGGTGATCCAATGGTTAAGTATACCTCTGGCAGCTATCTTTGCGGTTTCCCCTGTGGTGGGAATTGCCTCCACCCAACCTGACCATTTGTCCAAGATGACCATTAGGTACTTTAAGTTACCCTTCTGGGTGGGCATATGGGTAAAGTCCACCTGGAGGTCCTGTAATGGGCCCAAAGGTGGAGGTAGAACCCCATGCAGGCCATATCTTTTTCCTTGTACATTGTTCTGGGCACATGTTAGGCAACTCTTGGTCAGTGTCTCAGCTTGTTTGTGGGAGTCTAGGGTACAAAATAGTTCCTCATAAAGTTTTAAAAGGGGTTTTGATCCTATGTGGCCAGGACCATGAAGATATGACAAAAGAAGGGGGGCACTGGCTGTGGGAATGCCTATTACCCTCCCTTTTGTCCAAAGACCATTATGGTCTTTGGTCAATCCTTCCTTGGACCAATGTATTACATCTTTCTCAGTAGCAGAGGACTGCATTTGAGCGGCCACAGTGGGGAAGTCTGGGGAGTTGAAATCTTGTTGGAAAAACACAGAAGTGGGGGTTGGGGGTACTTTGGCTTTAAGAGCCACTTCTTTAGCTATTCTGTCTGCCAGAGCATTCCCTCTTGCTATGGTGCCTTTATCAGTGGTATGAGCCTTCACCTTGACAATGGATATTTTGCGGGGTAATTTGATTGCCTCTAGCAACGCTAGGACTTGCTCTTTGTTGGCGATATTTTTGTTATCTGCCGTTTTAAACCCTCTTTTCGCCCAGATGACCCCAAAATCGTGTACCGCCCCGTATGCGTACTTGCTGTCTGTGTAAATGTTCACCTCTTTGTCCTTAAAGAGGGTACATGCCCGGGTCAAAGCTGTGAGCTCTGCAATTTGTGCAGATCCTCCTGGTATAACATCAGCTTCCAGAATCACATCTGGTAGCTGCACAACAGAGTACCCTGTTAGAAAGGTATGATCAGTAGGTCTGGAGCAACTACCATCTACAAATACATCCTCTGCCTCTTTAAGTGGTACATCAGTGAGATCCCTTCTAGGTGAAGTGACTTGTTCCAGTTGAATGGTGCAATCATGGGGCACCTCTGGTTCACTCTGAGGAAGAATTTTGAGCAGGCAATGCAACATTCTTACAATGGGTGTTGTGTCAGGTGTGTATTTGATTTTAAGTCCTGCAGTGTTGAGAAGAAGAATCTCATACCCACTTGCCCTCTGGGTGGTCATATGTTGTGTATTGAGGTTTTGCAGAAGATGAGTGACTGTGTGGGTGGTGTGAAGTGTCATGGGGTGTCCTAACACTATTTTGCTGGCCTCCTGTACAGCCATGGCACATGCAGCAATGTTTTGGAGACAAGCTGGCATGCCCTGTACCTGCACTGGTAACTTCTTGGAAATGTAAGCCACTGGCCTGTATCCACTACCATGGCTCTGAGCCAGTACCGCTGCAAATGTTGGACCGGATACTACACAGTATAGATGTGTATCCTTTTTGTAATTCATTAGTCCCAGGGCTGGTGCCTCTGTCAAAGATTCCAACAGGGTCCTGAAGGCCTGCAACATTTCTTCCGTCCATTGTACCACCTTAGGGGCAGTCACTAGGGTGGACGGTCTGAGAATGGAGTCATAGTAGGAGCAGTCTGGAATCCACTGTCTACAGTACACAATAGATCCTAGGAAGGATAGCAAAGCACTTTTGTCCTTTGGAGGTGTGAGGGCAGTTAAGGCCTTTACTCTGTTTGGAGAAACATGCCGTTCCCCTTTCTGAAGGATACATCCCAGGTATTCGACCCGTGGGGATACCCATTGTACCTTTTTCCTGGAGGCCAAGTGTCCTTGCTCTGCAAGGTGATCCAGAAGACTAGTTGAGTCCTCCTCACATCCCTCCCTTGAAGTGCTGCACAGAAGTATGTCATCCACATACTGTATAAGGACAGAGCCCTGACTCGAAGACCAGTTCCTAACAGACTCGTTTAAAACCATGGAGAAAGCTGCAGGACTGTCCACAAATCCCTGAGGGAGCCTAGTCCAGGTTAGTTGCCCTGGTTGCCCTGGTTGCCCGTGGTGGCTCCAGGAAAATGCAAAGAGGGGCTGTGCCCCCTTCTCAATGGGAATGCTAAAGAATGCATTCGACAAATCAATGACTGTGTAGTACTCAGTGTCTGCAGGGATACTGGTAAAAATGAAAGAAATGTCAGATACCAGTGGTGGCAAGGGCTCTATCGCTTTGTTTAGGGCTCTGAGATCTTGCACTAGTCTCCATTCCCCACTAGCCTTCCTCACAGGGTAGATGGGGGTGTTCCATGGGCTGATTATGGGTGTGAGTATGCCTTGTTCAATGTAAGTGTTGATTTGTGGTGTAATGCCTTTGATTTTGCTTTCGTGTAGGGCATATTGTTTCTGGAAGATAGGTGAGAAGTTGGGACGTAGTTGTGGTCTGTAAGGTGTGCAATTTATGAAACCTACACTGGCTTTATTCTCTGCCCAAATTCTATGTGTCTCTAGCGAGACAGGGATCACCAGGAAGTACCCTCTCAGGTCACTTCTTTTTGGACTCTGTAGGTCACAGTATCTGGAGGTGGCAGTTACAGCTCCTGTCTTGTCAAATTCAATTTTAATCCCCAGGGCTGACATTAAGTCTCTCCCCATGAGGGAGACTGGGCAATTTGGTAATATGGCAAACTTTTGATAGGTCAGCAAGTCACCCTGAGGGGTGGCTACAGCGAGTGGGGGGGTGATAGAGTGGGTGAGTTCAGTTCCATTTATACCTATTGAGCGTCCCTCGCTGCAATCCGATGTGTCAAAGTGAGGGTCATTTAAGCTGCTCGAACTTGCCCCTGTGTCTATTAAAAAAGATACAGAGTTCCCTTCGACTTGTAATATAACCTGGGGTAATTGTTTCCAAGAGACATTATGACACACTAGCACGAGAGATGGAACTTGCTCAAGGCATCCCTATTGGTGATATTGTGAGTTTTGATTGTTGGAGGGCCAAGACATGGGAATGTGGTGGCGAGGGGTGGGTGAGGGATTGGCAGGTGGGTTAGAGACCTGCGGTGGCTGATAAGGTCTTTGATAGGTGTTGGAAGGTGAGGGACCCTCTTGGTGCCTAGGTTGGTAAACCTGGTTCCTGGCTGGCTGTGGGCCATAGGGATATCCCTGTCCTCCTTGTCCTCTACCTCTCTGCCGGTTATCCTGTTTCCTTTGTAACCCCTTTCTCCTAGGGCACTGGGATTTCCAATGTCCATATTGACCACAGCTGAAACAAGCCTGGTCTTGGGGTACTATCTGAGGGGTCATGATGTCTGCACTTAGTTCGTCCTGATAGAAGGTACCACCCTTCTGGGTGAATACCCCTGCTATGTCCCTAAGCCTATTCTCCTGCATGAAATCTTCTGCTGTCTGTGACATCCAGCTGGGAGTCACTAGTTTAAGGAATTGTGTTATTTTTGGATCCCCCCCAGTCATGATAGTGGTCATGAACACAGAGTCTCCCTGCCCATCCACATTTTTGAACAGCTTGTGTACACGGGTGCAAAAGTCAAAGAATTTTTCTTTTGATTCTTGCTTGGCCATTACCAACTCCTGGAGGGCATTCTGACCCTTATAAGTGGAACACCAATGTTTGCAAACTGCTGCCCAAAAAGTTTCCCAGTTTTCCCCGTTGTCAACAATGTGAGTTTGATACAATTTCTTCACATCTAATTTACTTGCAGGTTCAGGATCTAAGATGTCCAAAAGACCTCTCAAATCTTCCCCATCTAGGCTAGCCCCGGTACAATATTTCTGGAGGAAACTACAGGCCTCGCGGGGGTATCTTTTTGGTATGGGGCATAGATCCTTAATTTTCTGTACTTGTCCCAGGGGTAAGGGTACATGAATTGCAGTTTCTCCCATAGATATCATGGGATAAGAGAAGGAGGGAGCTTCCTTTTCCTGTGTATCTTTTACCTCTGTTGGTGGGGAGTGGCTGGGGATGCCTTCGGTACCAGTAATACCTAGGCGTTGTTGTTTTCTTTGTATGCGGGTAAGCATTTGTGGGCTGTGCAGGACCTGACTTACTATCTGTTCCTCTTCTGGAGTTAGGGACTCACCTTCTTCTCCCTCTTGTTCCACAGGGAGGGATCTCTTTAAGTCTGCCTCCGCTTCTTCCTTTCTCTTTTTTATTTCTAAAATTCTAGCGTCTAGAATTTCCACTTCTCTGAGCATCTCCGCTTTCCTATTTGCTATCTCCCATTCTTTCTGTCTTATTTCTTCCTCCAGCTGTCTGTTAACTTCCTCTTGTTCTTTTAAAAGCCTCTCATATCTCTCCCTCCCCTCAGTCTCTTTCTCTGCCCGAATTCTTTCTGCCATTTCTCTTTCTTTTCTTAGGGCTAACTCTGCATCTGTTTCCTCTCCACCATACTCATCCTCTGTGTCCATTTCTGTCTTTGTGCCTTCCTCCTCATCTTTTTTATCCATTTCTAACTTCCATTGGGCTCTCTGACCAGGGGTTGCTGATTGGTGTATGAGGGTTATCATAGTATTCATGTCTACACCGGGTATTAGGTCTGTCTCTAGATTAGGGTAGAGAGCTAATTTTCTCTCTGGGGTTACTGTGTCATCTTTTACCATGACATAAGGTGGAGGTGGTTCTGGTGCAGAGGGGAGTGTGGTGGTCAACTGACCCTTTGGTTTAGTTACTTTCACATACTTCTTTTTATATGTTTTTAAATGACCCTCCCACAATTTACATGTTTGTTTCATATAATCTGGGTCCCATGATCCCGGAGGATAACTATTTTTATGGGTTCCACAAATTTTCTGGACTTCCTGCCAGTCACTTTCATTACAAGGGCCAGCTGTGCCTATGTCTGAAAGTCCTATTTGGTGACACCTTTGTCGGACGTTGGTCCAGAAAGGTTCAATACTTCCAGCTGGGACAAGGGTATATATGTACTCATATGGAGTAGGTTGACAAACCTGACCAACTTGGGGTATCTGAGTCTGGGCTTCCTTGTCCATCTTGTCTGCAGAATTCCCCATTTATCTCTGGTGGTATTTGGTGGCTAGAATAGGGACAGGGATGGTAGCAACCAGTATGTCTTATGATCTGGGATATTACTTCGTCAAGGGAGGACCCGTACAATAATTTGTCCTCACCGATAAAATTATGTATATTAATTTTCAACAAATATGAGGTGGGTGAGTTGTCAGTTTGGGGATAGACTGGGGTTTTTCCCAGTCTGGTAGTGAAACCGTAAGGTCTAGTGGATATTAATATGGGAAGATCTTCTTGGTACAAAAACAACAAGCCTAGTCTACATTGGCCACATCTAGTGATAGGTATTTCACAATAATCAAACAAGCCCATAGACATTTGAAAAGCGATACTTACGTGCCCTGTAACATAAACAGTATCTATACTCTAAATCCAATAACAAGAATTCCTATGAACAACTATTGACTTTTAAAATTTCCTTACTCAACAATAACATTGGTACAATACTTATGCTATAAGCAGTAAGCTATAACTTTTCACAATTTTAAAATGCAATAAAAATAAACAATATGCATATACCAATAATTCATATGTGCACTTTCTATCAATGGGGCTCCACAATAACACCCGTCCTTTGGACTTGAGCGTAATAAATTACTTCCCAAGTATAATTTTTGACCTGCACTAGTCAAACTCTCTTTCTTGTAAAGAACCCGACCTTTAACTTCCCAGAGGCCAGCCTAGCCTTCTGCAGAAGCACAGAATATCAATAAAACAGTCTACAACAAAAATTGTGGTCGGCCGCCACGACAGAATAAGTGTACAGACTTCACCAAAAATTAGGTAAAATATTGTCCACTTACCTGCCGGACAGGACCATCCCACTTCTGACACCAGCTCTGTTAGGTTCGGTTCTTTTGGACCTCTTAGCCTAGGCTCGGACACTGGGTGTGTGGATTCCAACCCCGTCACCGGTGAGGTAAACAAAACACATACACGGGTTGTACGTGAGTAATGAATACATTTAATGAGTTCTCGGGCACTTGAATATATAGAGTAACTGTCACGTATTCCATTCGTAGGTGGACCAATCAAAATACAAGTTGAAGATATACATAATAGCAAAATAACATGACCTTTCTTTGTGTGTTACCACATAGCTGTCTTTATCACACCTCCCTGGGTCTCATCCTGCATAGACTAAGTTTGTGCGTCATTTAAACAGAAGCGCGTATCTATATTCTAAGAATTCTAATATCACCTAAGTAAAAGCGTGTAACCACATTCTAAGAATTCAAATGTTACGGCCTGTGGTTAAAACAAATGTATGTAAAATAGAGAACTTATCTTAAACTAACTTAACACCTTTTATCTAAATAGATTATTGCTTCCGTAGCTAAAAAACCACAGAGGTTGAAGTCTTGGCTAGAATATCACTGAAATTACAAGTTCATCTAAAATACAAGCTTTTAATATATTTACTTAATAATCAAGAAGCAATTATCAATCAGAAGCAGTTTACCTTTATAAAGCAATTATAAATCAATACAATCAAAAGCATTTTACCCTTATAGCACTGACTTCCACTTTCCTGTCACCATTCCAAGACTCCAAAGACATGCTGGTAGGTTAATTGGCTTCTGTCCAAAAATTGGCCCTAGTATATGAATGGGGACCTTGGATTGAGGGTAGGGATTGATGTGAGTGTGCGATGTTCAGGGTTAGGGACAAGGGTCAGGGTTGTAGACCCACACTCACTCAGGTTGAACTGGATGGACTGGTGTCTTTATTCAACCTTACTAACTATGTAACTATGTAACTGTAACTAACCATTAGTTTAGCTGCCATTAAAATCTGTAACACCATTGGCCTGAGATCTGGTGGGTATCTGTCTACATGGACACTCAGAATGGCTAGTCCTGCACAACCCCCTATAATTATACCCATAGTTTTGGATATTAGGTGAAAGACTGCATTCCAAAAACTTTTAAGGTTAGGGCAGTCCATAGCATGTGTAGTAAGGTGCCCACTTTGCCGTATCCACGCCAACACTCATTTGAGCTAGAATGGGTGAATTTGGGTGAAAAATTTTAGCATTTTTTGAGCCATTTCCCAATATGTATTGGATCTTGTGAAGCATTGATTATATTTAACAGCTTTTTCCATTGTTTCTCTGAAAAAGATATTGAGAAGTTGGTTTCCCACTTCTGAGGTGGGATAGTTTTGTGAAGGTATTTTTCTGTTGCAACATATTATAAAACAAACAGATCCCTTTTGTTTTTTTATTGTGTTTCATTCCAAAAAGAAAAAGCCTCATGTGGTGTCCTGGTTGGGATTAGAGGATGGGCCTTTAAAAATGTAGTTACCCTTGTGTAAGTATAATAATTTGAGGCTGAAAGTGAATATCCCTTTAGCAATGTGTTAAATGGAACATCTTCCCTTTTTATGAAGAAGGTTTGTAACTAGAGTAATCCCTTTTTGTTCCCAAGTGGTTATGGAGAGGTCTGCTATGTGGATTTGAATAGACGACAGAGGAGTAGGGATATCAGTCAGTGCTGCCGTCAATCTACTAGGGGAGCAAAATTGCTTCCATGTGTTCATTACCAGCTGGATAATGGGGTATGTGGACTTAAAATGTGTATTTGAGAAGGGGTTGGCTAGAAGTGTAGAACCTAAGAAGTTTGGGTATGTCCAATCTTTTTCTATAGATGCCCAGTGCTTTAGTGAGGATGATTGGAGCCAGAATTTAGTTTGCTCTAGGACAGGGATATGCAATTAGCTGTTGCAGAACTACAAGTTCCATGAGGCATAACAAGACTTAGACAGTAAGAATAAATGCAGGCTCAGTATAGAGTGGTATGTGTGGTAGTATTCAGAGGAAAACCCACCCGATGCCTGGGGATTTGTTTTTAGGAAGAGACATGATTGTCTTTTGGATTTTATCTATGGAAATTCGGTTAATTTAGGGAATTTAATTGTTCCTCTGCTAGTTTAGGCAAAGAGATAGAATCAAGGAATTCCTGAATCAATTCAGGGGAAGGTTGCGGAGCTGCTACATCGTCTTTGAGATTGTAAATGGGAAATGAGTAATATTCTGAGCTCATGTCGAACTCTGTCAAGTTGGGAGCTGATTATAGGGTCGGGAGATTTTTTGTTTAAACACTCCAGATTTTTAATCTGGGACAATAGGTCAAAGCTGCTGGTTCAGCTGCTTTTTGATAACATTGCTGAATTTCATGAGGACCCCTTTTATATAGGCCTTGTGGCTATTCCATGTTGTGAAAGGATCCAACACAGACGGGGCATTAATTTGAAATAATTCTCGTAGAGTGTTAGCTATTTTGAGTTTGAGGTCAGTATGCTCAAATAAAAAGACTTCATTTTTCCACCTATTTGCCCGAGTTTCCGCGCGGGATCCCTCCACCACAATGGAGATTGGTGCGTGGTCAGACCACGTGATATTGTGTATACTAGACACACTGACATTTTGCAGGAGAAATTTGTCAACTAGAAACAGATCGATTCTCGATTTTTATGATGCTCGAGAAGTAAGAATAATCTCTCTTGGTCGACTGCTGACATCGCCACACATCATATAGGTTTTCTGAAGATAGGAAGTGTGAAAGGGTATCTCTGCCTTGTCGGTTGCGGGCTTTATCTGAGACATCTAGTTGTCTGTTGGATATGGCATTAAAATCGCCACGTTGTATGGTATGACCCTGTCGCACTCCATGTACCAATTTCCACACTTTTTTCAGAAAAGATATTTGTTTTACATTTGGTAAATAGACATTCACTATAATATATATTACATTGTTCACTTCACAAATAAGTATAATATACTGTATCTACCCATTTTATCGATTTCTGTGCGGATGTGTTTGAAAGATAAGAGTTTCATTGATGATGATAGTGACTCCACATTTCTTCTTTTGAAGAAGAATGGGTCTCTTGCAGATATACAAAGTCACATTGTAGAAGTTGAGCCTCGTTCCACAACATGTTTCTCTTGGCTGAACTGTTTAATCCCCGGACATTAAAAGAGAGATTTTAAAACTCATGATGTAGATTTAAAGGACCAGTTGTCGCAGGTTTTTTAGTGTTACAGATAGATAGCAATGGTACAGTCACAGATAGATAGCAGTGGTTCAGTCCCAGATAGATAGCAGTTGTTCAGTCACAGATAGATAGCAGTGGCTTGAAGGGTTTCAGCAAAGAAAAGTTTCTTCAGTGTATAACGCTGGCAATGAGCTAGAGTTTTGCGTAGTGTTTATAAGATACAAACTTAGGACAGAAGTCTGAAATACACCAGAGATAAAAAATAGAACTTAGAACTTCTGGTGTAAACAATAATACGAAAAAAAAAGATAAACAATTCTAGCCGAATCTGTTGTGAGATTATCCCGCTAAATCTCAACAACAACAGGGGGAAAAAATAGAACTAGGTAGAATTTCCTGGATCTACCAGAGCTGAATTGAAGTAGTAGGATCATTGTTTATCCTGAGCCTTCATCCATCCCCAGCATTCGGCTAAGTAGGAGAATGAGGACGTGGTGAGGAAGTTATTGAAGGTGATCCCTCTTCCAGTTCCAGGATGTTCCATTCTCTCAAAAGAAGGATGCCTTCTTCCACAGAATTAACAATAAATGGTTTCCCATATTTTGTAATTAGAAGCTTGGCTGGATAGGTCCACCTTTAGGTGATATGGTGATTCCTCAATGGTTTGGTTATGGTAGACATATTTATTCTTCTTTGCATTGTGTTTTCAGATAGGTCTGGAAAGAAGGAGAGGCCTTGGATGCATGATGATGCGTTTTAAGGGTTTTTTGTATGCATAAGGAATTTATCCTTGGTTGGTAAAAATGCACTCGGGCGATCGTATGCCTTGGTAGATGTTCTGGCAGGTGTCTAGGTTTAGGTAGTCTATGAATCCTATGAATGGACAATTCGGTCATAGACGCATCAGGAAGCATTTCCTGTAAAATGTTATGGAAATATGAGTGGAGATGGGGGGTTAACCGGTTTCGGTATCCTGCGGATTTTAATATTATTCCTTCTCAAACGATCCTCAAGATCAGCCAATTAAAGCTGTGATCGTTTGTAGTTCATCCTCCCTTTCATTGTAAGCATCGATTAACTCATTTATTGTGTCTGCAAATTCTCCCATCTTGTTTTCTGTATTACTGACTCTGCCATCTACAGCCTTGATTTCAGATTTAAAGTGGTTTGTGAGGGAAATAATGTCAGTGTGTATTGTGCTGCGTAATGAGACAAGCATGTCCTTTACAGTTGTGTCCATCACAGGCTGGTTTTTAGTAGGGAATTCTAAGATGGAGTCTTGTAGTTCCCTGGTGTCATTGAGAGAAGTTTCTATATCTTCTCCATTGCCCTCTATGTCAGCTTTTTGCAAGTTTTGCTGTTTAACTTTAACAGGGCTGGATGCAGAGGAGGATGACTGAGAGTGGTAATTGTGTCCATGCTGTGGTTTGTGTTTGTAAGAGGGAAAGCACTTTGTGCTGTCAATCTATTCGGAAGACCTGCCATGCTCTCTGTCAGCGTGCTTACCAGTGCCATCCTGGGTGTGTAGGGAGCAGAGCTGATGGAAAAAACATGTCATTCTGCTCAGTTTTACAGCTTCCTTACTGTTCCTGGACATGTTACCAAGGGGTGCCCGATGCTCCTTGGTCATTGGCCATGCCCCCTCATTTTGCATTTTTAATATTGACCCCCCCACACCAAAAAAAATGCTTTGGTATTTATTCCACAGGGCAATGCTCAGACCAACATGCCATTTGTTTGATAATCACTTGACTAATAGCCTAAATGTCCATTACTAATTTTTAACATTCTGCTGCCTCAGCCAATGCCAATGAGGAGTGAGAGTCCCCGGAGAGCCGAGGCTGGCATGCACATCACTATAGCAATGGAGCTCAGGTAAGTATTAGGGGGGCTGGGGTGGCTTCTGCACAGAGAAGGTTTTTTTTTACCTTCATGCATAGAATGCATGAAGGTTAAAAAACCTTGAGCCTTTATAACCACTTTAAACTATTTACCAATGCATGTGTCCAAGTTGGCCACATTTACATTTGTCTTTTATAGTTTTTTTGGACAAAGAATAGAGGATGGCCATTTAAGCCATGTAATCATCATGTTAAATAATGTCTAAGTTTTATTCATGGGTCGATTTATTAGGTTATGTTTCTACCCTAGACTTATTTAATCCAAAAAACAGCAGTTATTGTATGTTGTTGCTAGTTTTGTTCTTGAATCAAGTCTGACTTATGTTTTTAGAAAGCTATTACAATGCTGTTAACTTCATGTTTTATTATTTATATATATTTTTATAAACAGCATTGGAGACTCCATTGCCCTTGGAGGTTTGGCATCTTATAAGATGAATACACTGGAGGATCCTGGCCCTGCAGGATGCATTGGGAAATAGCCCTGCCCCAGACAAGCCTCCTGTATGATATATTTTTTAAACATGTTCTTTTATTTGTTATTTTCTTGCAATTGTTTTGTTGTACATTTTGTTTTTGTATTTTGCTATTTAATATAAATTTATGTTTTCATTTTTTAAATAAATAAAAATACATTTTTGACAACATTTCACTTGATTGTGGTGTGACTTTTGTCATAATGCTTCCGAAGGGGCCATTCTTCATCCCTCCAGTAGTAGAAGAGCTAAATGTCCCATCAAGCATTGTAGAACTCTGACCACTGCAAGCATGGTGGTAATAGTTTTTTTCAATGGAAGGACGAGGTTTGCCTTCCTGTGGTTTTGATAATGTCATACTGAAATGTAGTCTTTACATGAAACGTAATAGTTGCGTTAAAGAGCATCTTGTTTAAATTTTCTAAATACACAAGTAGTTGGTAGTTGGGCCTAGGGAATTGTATATAGCTTAGTTAAATGAGTAAAGCTAAGCAGACTCACAAAATTGGGAGCATCGTTATGCATAGCCTGAGCTCCTCCACAGGGAGTACTTTGCATAACAGGTACACAACGTACCACTTTGTCTGTTCACACATGGCAATAACCTGTTGGTGGCTTCTCATGTTTGCTTTACTGTTGCCATTATGCCAACCCCCTCAAAAGACCAGCATTTACAGAGAAGGTAGAGGAGTGACCTGTGGATGACTACTGGAGCCAGCCTTGGCCTGTTGAGATATGGGATATCCTATTATATTTCTTTGTGCTCTGTGGTTTTTCAAGCAAAAAAAATAAATAAATGGGGAAAAGCATTTTTATGATGTCTACAATTCCCTTGGTTTGTGTACATTGCAGAATATTATTGTAATTCTGTTGAAAATTCCTACCTTTTTTGTCACTGTTCTGAACAAACTTTTACTTTATGTCCTGATTCCTGGCAGGGCAAGGTTTAGCTCATTAACCACCTGCTAAATCAGGACTGTAGATGGAGGCTTCAGTCTCCCTCTAGCAGTGGTTAACCCTTTAGGTTTTTTTTTAAGGTTTTACTAAGCTATTTTACTGCATTTAATTATTTTTATGGGCTGGTTTGTTAAATGGCACGCAAACCCTGTGGAAATGTTATCTATTGGTAATTACCAGTCTCAGAGCAAAACAGCCCTCTTCAGGCTCTTAAATAAAGAAGATGTGGATGAACATGACTGTATGAGTCTTGCTTTTATATGGTTATATGCTCTGGCAATGACCAGTCTAATAGCCTTCCCAGGCAAATCAGCCTCTTCAGACTTTTCAAAGGGGAAGATGTGGAGGAACATGACTGTGTGAATTTTGCTTTGATTAAGAAACCAGAGATGAGGATGATGATACCTAACTGGTTGTCTTATTTATTAAACAATGGCCAATACACTCAAAGAAGTTATTCTCACCCTGTGAAGGGATTGAATTCTCTTGCAAGGAGCAGTTTCTCTGCTTTTCCAAGCAAAACATCCCTCGTCAGGCTCTTATGCCCTGTACGCACGGTCGGATTTTTGGATGGAAAATGTTTGATGGGAGCTTGTTGTCGGAAATTCTGACCGTGTGTAGGCACCATCAGACATTTTCCATCAGAATTTCCGTCACACAAAATTTGAGATCTGGATCTCAAATTTTCCGACAACAAAATCCGTTGTCGTAAATTCCGATCGTGTGTACACAATTCCGATGCACAAAGTTCCACGCATGCTCGGAATCAAGCAGAAGAGCTGCACTGGCTATTGAACTTAATTTTTCTCAGCTCATCGTACGTGTTTTGTACGTCACCGCGTTTTTGACGTTCAGAATTTCTGACAAGATTTGTGTGTATGCAAGACAAGTTTGAGCCAACATCCGTCTGAAAAAATCCATGGATTTTGTTGTTGGAATGTCCGATCGTGTGTACGGGGCATAAGAGGAACACACGGATGGGCATGACATTATGTATCCCACTGACTCAAGCAACCAGGGATAAGGATGACACTTTATATGATGTCACATTCAATAAACACATTGTCAATATGCTCTAAAGGAGTGTTTTCTGCTCACTCTTTGAAAGGGTTACCTGCTTTGGCAATGAGAAGCTGCCTAGCCATACCAGGTGAAACAGCCCATTTTCCAAATTTCCGGATGGACATGACTGCATAATTCTGTCAATTCTGTAAACAAGAATAAGGATGACGACACCTAACAGGTTGTCACTAGGGATGAGCCGAACACCCCCCGGTTCGGTTCGCACCAGAACCTGCGAACGGACCGAAAGTTCGCACGAACGTTAGAACCCCATTGACGTCTATGGGACTCGAACGTTCGAAATCAAAAGTGCTAATTTTAAAGGCTAATTTGCATGGTATTGTCCTAAAAAGGGTTTGGGGACCCGGGTCCTACCCCAGGGAACATGTATCAATGCAAAAAAAACTTTTAAAAACGGCCGTTTTTTCGGGAGCAGTGATTTTAATGATGCTTAAAGTAAAAAAAAAAAGTGAAATATTCCTTTAAATATCGTACCTGGGGGTGTCTATAGTATGCCTGTAAAGTGACGCGTGTTTCCCGCATTTAGAACAGTCCCTGCACCAAATGTCATTTTTAAAGGAAAAAATCTCATTTAAAACTGCTTGCGGGTTTAATGTAATGTCGGGTCATGGCAATATGGATGAAAATCAGTGAGACAAACGGCATGGGTACCCCCCAGTCCATTACCAGGCCCTTTGGGTCTTGTATGGATATTAAGGGGAACCCCGCACCCAAATTAAAATAAGGAAAGGTGTGGGGCCACCAGGCCCTATATACTCTGAACAGCAGTATACAGGCGGTGCAAACAAGACAGGGACTGTAGGTTTGTTGTTAAGTAGAATCTCTTTGTAATTTTGAACGGGTACATTTTTAACGTGTTTAGCTCCAGCCAAAAAATCTTTTTTAAGCTTTTTAGAAAACATAAGGAAGGGTTATCACCCCTGTGACATTTGTTTTGCTGTCTTTCCTCCTCTTCAGAAGATTTCACCTCACTTTTTGTCCCAATGAAAAATGTTTTTGAAAATTTGGGTTTTTTTGTGGTACAAGGATTGGAAAGCATCAGTGGAAAGGAGAATTTTTTTTCCCATATTAACTCTTACAGGAGAGAATTTCCCTTCCTAGGGGTAGATTTCATCTCACTTCCTGTTGTCTCCTTCCGTTTGCAAGTAGGAGTCGTTTGTAAGTTAGATGTTTGAAAGTAGGGTCCTGCCCTATATACTCAGCAGAAATTTGGGCCTTAGGTGTTGCTGTGGCCGCAACACTGTAAGCCCTCACAGGGCCCTGCTGTGAAATATTAGATCAAGAATTGTAATTACATGCCCCTGTTGAACAGGAGCTGAAAAATTAGGCCTTAGGCACTGGTGCTGGTGCCACAACACTGCAACCCCTTACAGACACTCTAGTTGGAACGCAGGAACGAGCCCTGCTGCAAAGTATTGCATCAAAAATTGTAATTACACGCCCCTGTTAGACAGGAGAAGAAAAATTGGGCCTTGGGCACTGGTGCTGGTGCCACAACACTGCAACCCCTCACAGACACTCTAGTTGGAATGCAGGAACGAGCCCTGCTGCAAAGTATTACATCAAAAATTGTAATTACATGCCCCTGTTAAACAGGGGCTGAAAAATTGTGCCTTAGGCACTGGTGGTGGCGCCCAGAACCAAAAATGTTCTTACAAGCTATCAGCGTGATGATTGAGGAGGAAGAGGATAATTACTCAGGGATAGTCACTCAGCATCAGCATAGGCAGTCTTTGAAGGGATCTGAGATTTCAAAAAAAATTATTCGGTTACATCAGCATTAGGTGCTTGGTAGCTGGTGGTGATCCAAGACTGATTCATTTTTATGAAGGTCAGTTGATCGACCGAGTCGGTGGACAGACGCACCCTGTGATCGGTTACCACGCCTCCAGCAGCACTGAATGTGCGTTCCGAAAGAACGCTGGATGCAGGACAGGCCAGTAGCTCAATTGCATACTGTGCAAGCTCTGGCCAGTGATCCATCCTCAAGACCCAGTAACCCAGAGGATTTTCGGTGGGAAAGGTGTCCAAGTCTGATCTTGCCCCTAGGTATTCCTGCACCATGTAAAACAGACGCTGGCGATGGTTGCTGGAACCGATCATATCTTGGGGCTGCGGACCAAAAAATTGTCTGAACGCATGGGTCAGACGGCCACCTTCTCCACCGCTCCTTCTTTGACTGACCGAAGCCTCAGCAACACGTTGTCCAGAAACAGGAGTTTGTAACCTCCCAGTCTCTGGGAACGCATTGCACAGACCTTTCTGCAAGGTCTCCCAAAGATGTTTCATCCTCTGCTCCCTCTGCGATGGCAAGATAAGGTCCGCAACCTTACCCTTGTAACGTGGATCAAGGAGGGTTGCCAGCCAGTATTGGTCCTTCTCCTTGATACCACAAATACGAGGATCCTTACGCAGACTTTGCAGGATCAGGGAGGCCATGCAGCGTAGGTTTGCTGAGGCATTCGGTCCGGAGTCCTCTGGGTCACTAAGGACGACATGGTCCGCAGCCACCTCCTCCCAGCCACGTACAAGTCCATGTGTTTCTTGGGACTGATCCCTTAAAGACTGCTGCTGATGCTGAGTGCCAGACTCCACCTCCATACTGTTACAATCTTCCTCCTCCTCCTCCTCCTCCTCCTCCTCGTCCTCTTCCTGTGTGATCAGCGGGCATGCAGGAACACTGTCTGGATAAAGGGGGCCTTGAGAGCTAAGGAAGTCCTCCTCTTCCTGCCTCTGTTCTGCCTCAAGTGCCCTGTCCATTATTCCACGCAGCGTGTGCTCCAACAGGTGGACAAGGGGGACAGTGTCACTGATGCATGCACTGTCACTGCTCACCATCCTCGTGGCCTCCTCAAATGGTGACAGGACAGTGCATGCATCCCTGATCATGGCCCACTGGCGTGGGGAAAAAAAAACAAGCTCCCCTGACCCTGTCCTGGTGCCATAGTCGCACAGGTACTCATTGATGGCCCTCTGCTGCGTGTGCAGCCGCTGCAGCATGGCCAACGTTGAGTTCCACCTGGTGGGCATGTCACAGATTAGGCGGTTCTTGGGCAGGTTAAACTCCTTTTGGAGGTCCGTCAGCCGAGCACTGGCATTATATGACCAGCTGAAATGCACACAGACTTTCCTGGCCTGCCTCAGGACATCCTGTAAGCCCGGGTACCTGCCCAAGAACCGCTGCACCACCAAGTTGAGGACGTGAGCCAAACAGGGCACATGGGTCATTTGTCCCTGTCGGAGGGCAGAGAGGAGGTTGGTGCCATTGTCGCAAACCACCATTCCTGCCTTAAGTTGGCGTGGCATCAACCACCTCTGAACCTGCCCCTGCAGAGCTGACAGAACCTCTGCCCCAGTGTGGCTCCTGTCCCCCAAGCACACCAGCTCAAGCACCGCATGGCATCTTTTGGCCTGCGTACTTGCGTAGCCCCTTGAACGACTACGGAGCACCGCTGGTTCCGAGGAAGAGGCCATGGAGGAAGAAGAAGAGGAGGGGGTGGAGGAGAGAGGTGTGTCACAATCATTAGCATTTTGGAGGCGTGGTGGCGGAACAACCTCCAACACTACTGCACCTTGTCCTGCATACTTCCCAGCTGCCAGCAGAGTCACCCAATGCGCCGTGAAACTTAGGTAACGTCCCTGTCCATGCCTGCTGGACCATGAGTCAGCGGTAATATGCACCTTACCGCTGACCGCCCTGTCCAGCGAGGCATGAACATTGCCTTCCACATTGTAAACTGAAAAAAATTACTGCGCTATCCCCAAGTGAAAAATATTAATGTGAACAAGCTGCAACCATACAATGTGAGACACATCCATCTGTTATACAAATCAAAATTTAAAGGCTGCGCTGCAATAGATGACATAAAACAAATGAAATAGTAAATGCATATTGACAAATATCCATTTCTATGCGTGAATTATAGCAGTGATGACATGACCCACACAATAATAACCAAAAACTTAATAAACAACATAAAGTCCAAACTGCAAAGTGCACAAAAGTGTAAAGTTCATATAAAGGCAGGATTTATGCCAGGAAGAGAGTGGTGAACATCCGAATGGTGTATAGCATATGATTAAATCACCCAGGGTTCAGTGATGATAGAAAACACTCCTCCACCTATGTAGAAAGATGTCCCCTTACCGACTCCAAAGATCTCTTTTCGGGAGATCAAGCAGGCATATGGCTGTATAACCCCAGCCTCGGGTATGGACCCGGAAGGTGACACTCATAAACCTCTAGGATGGGAGTCCTCTGTGTGGCGAATGGTCACTCGATTGTCATGAAAAATAAGTGACAAAGGCTCCCATAGCGTAACAAGTTTAAACACTTTATTAAAAAATATATAAAAGAATCACACTCACATGGTAGTAGAAATAATGATCGCATATACAATTGCCGGCCGGCTGCACACTGCTGCCTGTGTCTTCCGGGATCAGCGAGGATCGTGGTGACGTCAGCACGTCGCTCCTCCCTACGCCGTTTCGTCAGAGGTGATGTCTTCCAGGGGCACCTGGAATTATTGTGTGGGTCATGTCATCACTGCTATAATTCACGCATAGAAATGGATATTTGTCAATATGCATTTACTATTTCATTTGTTTTATGTCATCTATTGCAGCGCAGCCTTTAAATATTGCCTTCCACATGCCGGTAGAGAGCCGGAATCGCCTTCCGTGAGAAAAAGTGGCGTTTGGGTACCTGCCACTGAGGAACCGCACATTCCACAAACTCACGGAAGGGGGCAGAGTCTACCAACTGAAAAGGCAGCAGTTGAAGTGCTAGCAATTTTGCCAAGCTAGCATTCAACCGCTGGGCATGTGGATGGCTGGGAGCAAACTTCTTTCGGCGGTGCAGCAGCTGGGGCAGGGAAATTTGCCTGGTACAATCTGACGTTGGTGTACCAAAAGCAGATTGCCCACAAGTACTTGGCTGTGACACACCTAATTCTACACCTTCATTCCTCTCAGTGCAGGTCTCAGAGAGGACTGAAGGTCTAGTGGGGTTGGAAATCTCAGCTGATGAGGAACAAGGAGAGGTCCTCTTTGTTCTTTGGTGTGGGTCTTTTAGATGCGCTTGCCAACGAACTGCATGGCAGGTCAACATATGTCTGGTCAAGCACGTGGTACCCAAGCGGGAGATGTTTTGGCCACGTGAGATACGCTTGAGACATATGTTGCAAATAGCAGCGGTGCGATCTGATGCACTCGTCTCAAAAAAGGCCCACACCAAAGAACTTTTTAAATAACGCGCAGAGACTGCAGCGCCCTGCACATGTGATGCAGTCAATGTGCTGCCCTTAGGCTGGCCCCTGGAGGGCATCCTGCCTCGTTGGTGATGTGCCGCCTCCTCCTCTCTCCTATCAGGCACCCACGTTGAGTCAGTGACCTCATCATCCCCTCCCTCCTCATCACTGGAGCAAACCTGGCAGTATGCTGCAGCAGGGGGAGCATGACTGCCAGATTGCTGTCCTTCTTGGGCACCCCCTCTGTCCGTGCTCATGTTACTGCCTTCATCGAGCTCAGTATCATCATCAGAGCCTTACAAACGCTGGGCATCCTCCTGGAGCATGTACCCAACACTGTGGTCAAACAGTTCGAGGGACTCCTCAGGAGGACATGGTGGAGCTAGGGAAGGAGTCACTGATGACATTGAGCCGAGGGAAGAGGCCGCTGCTTTGCCAGACAAAGCACCCTGGGCATGGGTGAGAGAGGATGAGGAGGATGAGGACGGCTTGGTCATCCACTCGACCAAGTCTTCCGCATGTTGCGGCTCAACATGGCCAGCTGCCGAAAAAAAGGCCAAGCGTGTCCCATGGCCACGTGCTGATGAGGATGCACCGTCTCCACGACCGGCACTAGACACAGAGCCTGCTTGCCCTCTCTTATTGGCTTGTGACTATCTGCCTCTCCTTCTTGGCCTTCCAGACATACTAATGGCCTGTAGCTGCACTAAGCTGGGATATATATATATATATATATATATATATATATATATATATATATATATACTGCAGCTAGCAAAATCAACTGCCTGCCTGTAGTATGAGAACACCACCAACCTTCTACAGGTAGTTTTAGCTGAACACTGTGAGGTGGACGCACCCCACTAACTGTAAATAGTCTAGCTGCCTGACCGTGGTACTAATAGGATCAAAAGAACACCAGTAATTTTCTTTAGGTAGCTGTAAATACTTTAACAAGACAAGCCTGCCTGTCAGTAGGAAGATAACAGGAACGGATCTAGCTGAACACTGTGAGCAGGACGCACTGCACTAAATGTAAATAGTCTAGCTGCCTGACCGTGGTACTAATAGGATCAAAAGAACACCAGTAATTTTCCTCAGGTAGCTTTATATACTGTAACAAGACAAGCCTGCCTGTCAGTAGGAAGATAACAGGAACGGATCTAGCTGAACACTGTGAGCAGGACGCACGGCACTAAATGTAAATAGTCTAGCTGCCTGACCGTGGTATTAATAGGATCAAAAGAACACCAGTAATTTTCTTCAGGTAGCTTTATATACTGTAACAAGACAAGCCTGCCTGTCAGTAGGAAGATAACAGGAACGGACCTAGCTGAACACTGTGAGCAGGACGCACTGCACTAAATGTAAATAGTCTAGCTGCCTGACCGTGGTACTAATAGGATCAAAAGAACACCAGTAATTTTCTTCAGGTAGCTTTATATACTGTAACAAGACAAGCCTGCCTGTCAGTAGGAAGATAACAGGAACGGATCTAGCTGAACACTGTGAGCAGGACGCACTGTACTAAATGTAAATAGTCTAGCTGCCTGACCGTGGTACTAATAGGATCAAAAGAACACCAGTAATTTTCTTTAGGTAGCTGTTAATACTGTAACAAGACAAGCCTGCCTGTCAGTAGGAAGATAACAGGAACGGATCTAGCTGAACACTGTGAGCAGGACGCACTGCACTAAATGTTAATAGTCTAGCTGCCTGACCGTGGTACTAATAGGATCAAAAGAACACCAGTAATTTTCTTCAGGTAGCTGTTAATACTGTAACAAGACAAGCCTGCCTGTCAGTAGGAAGATAACAGGAACGGATCTAGCTGAACACTGTGAGCAGGACGCACTGCACTAAATGTAAATAGTCTAGAAGATAACAGGAACGGATCTAGCTGAACACTGTGAGCAGGACGCACTTTGCTAAATGTAAATAGTCTAGCTGCCTGACCATGGTACTAATAGGATCAAAAGAACACCAGTAATTTTCTTTAGGTAGCTGTTAATACTGTAACAAGACAAGCCTGCCTGTCAGTAGGAAGATAACAGGAACGGATCTAGCTGAACACTGTGAGCAGGACACACTGCACTAAATGTAAATAGTCTAGCTGCCTGACCGTGGTACTAATAGGATCAAAAGAACACCAGTAATTTTCTTCAGGTAGCTTTATATACTGTAACAAGACAAGCCTGCCTGTCAGTAGGAAGATAACAGGAACGGATCTAGCTGAACACTGTGAGCAGGACGCACTGCACTAAATTTAAATAGTCTAGCTGCCTGACCGTGTTACTAATAGGATCAAAAGAACACCAGTAATTTTCTTTAGGTAGCTGTTAATACTGTAACAAGACAAGCCTGCCTGTCAGTAGGAAGATAACAGGAACGGATCTAGCTGAACACTGTGAGCAGGACGCACTGCACTAAATGTAAATAGTCTAGAAGATAACAGGAACGGATCTAGCTGAACACTGTGAGCAGGATGCACTGCACTAAATGTAAATAGTCTAGAAGATAACAGGAACGGATCTAGCTGAACACTGTGAGCAGGACGCACTGCACTAAATGTAAATAGTCTAGAATTTTACAGGAACGGATCTAGCTGAACACTGTGAGCAGGACGCACTGCACTAAATGTAAATAGTCTAGAAGATAACAGGAACGGATCTAGCTGAACACTGTGAGCAGGACGCACTGCACTAAATGTAAATAGTCTAGAAGATAACAGGAACGGATCTAGCTAAACTGAATACAGTGTATATATATATATGCACCACCTGGGATGCATATAAATACACAATACACTGTAAGTGCAGCTAACTGACTGACTGTTCTGCCTAATCTATCTAACTCAAATCAAATGACACTGTCTCTCTGTCTATCTCTTTCAACGCCGGAACACACACTACACAGGGCCGTCATGCACGCGGCCTTATATAGTGTGGGGCGTGTACTAAATCCCGTGAGCCATAATTGGCCAAAGCCTCCTTGGCTTTGGCCAATTACGGCTCTCTGTTCAGGCGGCGCTGTGATTGGCCAAGCATGCGGGTCATAGTGCATGCTTGGCCAATCATCAGCAAGCAATGCACTGCGATGCCGCAGTGAATTATGGGCCCTGACGCGCCACACGAATTTGGCGCGAACGACCCATATCGTTCGCAATTCTGCGAACGACCGAACAGCCGATGTTCGAGTCGAACATGGGTTCGACTCGAACACGAAGCTCATCCCTAGTTGTCACATTCATTAAGCCTGTGGTCAATACACTCTAAAGGAGTGTTTCCATTCACCCTGCGAAAGGGTTACTGAGCAGTCTCAAGCCTTCCCAGGCAAGCAATCTGCTTCAGATTCTTCCAAAGAGAAGACAGACGAGCATGACTGCAAGAATGTTGCCCTGTTCAAGTGACCAAGGATAAAGATGACAACGACACTTGACCGGTTGTTTTTATTCCCAAGTAGAGGTGAATGAATGTGATTCCTACTTTGTTCAGGCAGGCTGTGATTACGATGATGGTGACCAAGTTGTCAAAATTAAGCATATGGTCAAGACACTCTAAAGGAATTGCTGAATTCATCTTCTGCAAGGGCCATCTATTCTGGCAATGTCTAGTCTTTTATTCAGGGCCTTCTCAAGCCAATCAATCTTCTTCAGTCTCTTATGAACAGGAAGACGAGGATGACCTTTGTCCAGATTGGTAAGGTTGGTGAAATGCCTTTAAATAGAAGTGAAGCTTTGGAAGTATTTGGAGTACCTGCAGAGGACAGCTTGATAATTCTATTATGTTGGATGGATCAAGTGCTTGGTCTACAAGATTGGAGTATGTTGTCACGGCAGGATGTGAAAGTTATGCCCTTTTGAACTGAAAGATGTCCAATGGTTGGGATCACCCCTCTGGTCAGTGTGTGTCCCTTGTGGGATTGGCCATATACATGTCCTTACCATCAGAAGATGTTGTGGCCTTCAAGGACAAACACTATCACTGCATTTTTCTTGATCATAGAAAGTCAAGCCTAAATTTAATAGTGGTCAGTTTGGCTTCCTGCCTCAAGATAAATGTCTGCTGAGTTAAAGGAGACCGAAAAACTCAAGAGTCAGTTTCCCCGCTCACTCTTACTCCAGAGAGGTTAGCTTCTGCATTTCTGGCTGGGAGTCCAGGCAAAACTGGGAAGCTAACGCAGTAAGTCAGTGAAGAGTTCCATGTCAGGATGCTTTCTGTTATTTTGGGATTGTGCCTCCCAAATACATGCCTTGGGATACTATGTGGCTCCTTTGTGGACATAGGTATGGCTTTAGTGATTGACACGTGGTCCATTAAGGCAAGCATTTTAGGCCATATTTGGAGATCTTTCATCCTTCACGTCTCAGATTGAGTCATAAAAATTGCCTCACTCCAGCAGCTCAGGTAGGCTTAGTTTAACTCTTGCTCCCATTCAAGTCGGGTTTCTGGACCAGTGGCCTAAACTGGTACAGTAGTTGAAGAAACTAAATCGTCTGCAATGTTCCGGGGTAAGCCTGTCCTGGTAAAGTTGGACAGCACAACGACTGTGGCCTACATCTGGAAACAAGGCTCAGTCTCTCCCTTCTAAAGGAGGTTTCTCTAATTCTAGAATCTGCCCAATTCAATCTTCTGCAGCTATCTACGGCCTATGTGCCCGATCAGAAGAATCTTCAGGCAAACTATTTGTCCAGGACAAGTCTGGACGACAATGAATGGTCCAGACTACTGCAAGTCTTTCGAGAACTAACAGAACTTGGTATTTTTCTTCCAGAGATAGACCTCTCACATCCCCAGTCAACACCAAGTTGCTGAATCTCCATTCCAGGGCCCAGAATCCGCAAGCAATCGGGGTGGAGGTGCTGACTGCAGAGTGGATCTCCAAGGCAGCTTATGCTTTTCTGCTGCTCCCTCTGATTCTCAGCTTTGGGGGAAGGTGACAGCTCTGGTGATGATCCCAGATTAGCCGAAGGGGCCTTGGTACCCTTTGCTCATCCTTATAAGTGTCAAGGATTGACTCCCTCTGTATGTAAGATCAAATCTTCTCCAAAGTCCCATTCATCCAGCATCCAACAAGCTCAGGCTGATGGTCTGGGTCTAGAGAAGCAGAGGCTAATGGATTTAAAATGATCTGTGAAGATTGTAAATACTCTTACGAAAACAAGAAAGGACAACGGTAACCGTGCCCACAGTAGAATATGGCATAAATTCCCAGTATTATTGCTGATCAAGATTTTACGCTGGACTCTTCAGAAGTGTGTTCTGAAATGCCTGCAGGCGTGGCTTAATTTAGGTCTATGCGTAAGTATGCTATAGGCACACATTTCGGTTATCTCTGCCTTCAACCGGCATACAGTGGGCATCCAACACCTAATTATACTGTTTTTCAAGATGCAATTTGGTTGAAACCTCGAATTGTTTCCGAAATGGGATCTCCCATTGCGGTTGGACTTTATTGCATCAGATCCCTTTAATCACCCTGTGGTACCTCTCACTGAAAACTGCTTTACTGGTGGCAATAACATCAGCCAGAAGAGTCAGCATTGCTGGCCTTGGGGTTTACAGAACCCATACTCGCATACTTCCCAGACAGGGTGGTACTCATGCCATTGCTCAAATTTTGTGCCGGACCTTCAGAGTCCGTATCACACAAGAGGTTGTCCTCTTACATTCCTTTTTGGGGAGTACTTAAGAAATTAGCCCATTGGATGTGGGCCAAGCTTTAAAATGTTTAATCAAGGCGACTTCTGCCATCAGGAAGTCGGAGCATCTGTTTGTCATTTCAGGTGGAACAAATAATAATTTTACGGCTTCCAGCAAGATTATTGCCCCTTGGTTGGTAAAGCTCATCTCCTTGGCTGTGCCAGGAGAATCATGGCACCCTTCACTAGAAGGGTCTCGACCTTGAGAGTGGCAGCAGGCCGAGTGTTTGAAACTATCTGCAAGGCAGCTATGTGGGCACCAAAATATTCATGGCTAGAGATGAGCCGAACACCCCCCTGTTCGGTCTGCACCAGAACTTGCGAACAGGCAAAAAATTTGTTCGAACACGCGAACACCGTTAAAGTCTATAGGACACGAACATGAATAATCAAAAGTGCTAATTTTAAAGGCTTACATGCAAGTTATTGTCATAAAAAGTGTTTGGGGACCTGGGTCCTGCCCCAGGGGACATGGATCAATGCAAAAAAAAGTTTTAAAAATATGTAATATCCCTTTAAATTTTGTACCTGGGGGGTGTCTATAGTATGCCTGTAAAGGGGCGCATGTTTTCCATGTTTAGAACAGTCTGACAGCAAAATGACATTTCAAAGGAAAAAAGTCATTTAAAACTACTCGCGGCTATTAATGCATTGCCGATCCGACAATACACATAGAAGTTCATTGATAAAAACGGCATGGGATATCCGAGCACACAACCTGGCAGGCTGCAGGAAAAGAGAGGGGGACGAGAGAGCGCCCCACCATCCTGAACGCCCCCCAAAACACCTTGTCCCCATGTTGATGAGGACAAGGGCCTCATCCCCACAACCCTGGCCAGTGGTTGTGGGGGTCTGCGGGTGGGGGCTTATCGGAATCTGGAAGCCCCCTTTAACAAGGGGACCCCCAGATCCCGGCCCTCCCCCCTGTGTGAAATGGTAAGGGGGTACTTTTACCCCTACCATTTCACTAAAAAAGTGTCAAAAATGTTAAAAATGACAAGAGACAGTTTTTGACAATTCCTTTATTTTAAATGCTTTTTCTTTCTTCTATCTTCTATCTTCTTTCGGTTTCTTCCTCCATCTTCTTCTTCTTCTGGTTCTTCTAGTTCTTCTGGTTCTTCCTCCGGTGTTCTCGCCCGGTATCTCCTCCGCAGCTTCGGCGTCTTCTTCCCTTCTTCTCCTCGGGCCGCTCCACATCCATGATGGCATGGAGGGAGGCTCCCGCTCTTATCTTCATCTAAAGGGGGGGTTTCAGATTCCAATAAGCCCCCTGCCTCATCAACATGGGGACAAGGTGTTTTGGGGTCTACCCCAAAGCACCCTCCCAATGTTGAGGGCATGTGGGCTGGTACGGTTCAGGAGGGGGGCGCTCTCTCATCCCCCCCTCTTTTCCTGCGGCCTGCCAGGTTGCATGCTCGGATAAGGGTCTGGTATGAATTTTTAAGGGGAACCCAAGCCGTTTTATTTTTTAATTTTGGCGCAGGGTTCCCCTTAAAATCCATCCCAGACCTGAAGGGTCTGGTATAGATTTTGAGGGGGACCCCACACCATTTTTTTTTTTTTAATTTTGGCCGGGGTTCCCCTTAATATCCATACCAGACCTGAAGGGCCTGGTATAGAATTTAGGGGGACCCCCCACATCATTTTTTTTTTTAAATTTTGGTTCAGGGTTCCCCTGTGGGGAATTCCCATGCTGTTTTTATCAATGAACTTTTATGTGTATTGTCGGACCGGCAATTCATTAATAGCCGCGAGTAGTTTAAATGAATTTTTTTCCTTTGAAATGTCATTTTGCTGTCAGACTGTTCTAAACACAGGAAACATGCGCCCCTTTACAGACATACTATAGACACCCCCCAGGTACGAAATTTAAAGGGATATTACACTTTTATTGTTTCACTTTAGGCATTATTAAAATCACTGCTTCTGAAAAACGGCCGTTTTTTAAAACCCAGGTCCCCAAACACTTTTTATGACAATACCATGAATATAAGCCTTTAAATTAGCACTTTTGATTTCTCCCATAGACTTTTAAAGGGTGTTCCGTGGCATTTGAATTTGCTGCGAAAACCCCAAATTGTTCGCTGTTCAGCGAACTTCCAACCGGCGATGTTCGAGTCGAACATGAGTTCGACTTGAACTCGAAGCTCATCCCTATTCATAGCTTAATGACACTTGAGTTTGGCAGAGGCATCCTGGCCTTTGTTTTTTTTACTCAGAATTGAGGAGTGTGTAGCATTATCCCTCCCCTGTTTTGGCTAGTTAGTTCCCAGCTGTGCTGACATGAAGCCGTCAGGAAAACGAAAAATTGAATTCAAATACTTACCATGATTTTCCTTTCCTGATGAGCTCAATGGCAGCACAAATCCCATCCAGCTTGGTAGGACTAGTTACAGAACGCCGAGGCTGTAAGTGGGCTCAAATTTATGAGTTAAGTCCTGGAGGCATGGGGGGGGCGCCAGCTGTGCTGCCATGGAGCTCGTCAGGAAAAAAAATTACGGTAAGTATTTGAATTCAGTTTTCCGTTTTCCTGTCCAGGCAGGAGGCATGCATGAGTTTTTATGGGGGGGTCATGCATGTGAGATATTGTTGCAGCATTGAACTTTAATACAACTCTGTAATCATTCATACATGTTTACATGCATTTTTAAAGGTAAGCAGTAAAGTAACTAAATATGCTCTGGCACTAACCTCTTTCTTGTATAGTAGATCTGGAGTATGAGGGGTAGCATCAGCACAATGAGCCAATCAGTTGCACCGACAAGAAACATGCTGTTAGTAATTTAAAGCTTCTCCTTTCACCGTCCATTCACAAGCAGAGGAAATGGGTTGAATTATGCTGGTCATCGGGCTGAGGACATCTAGTCGAAGAAAAACACTGCTGGGAACATTTTTAGATTTAAGGTGACAATTGTTGCAAACTGGTTTTCTTTTTTTTACTTTTAACAGGCTATTTATTTTTATCTTATTTTTGGCTCTGCTTTATATTCCCCCCTATTTTTTTCCTTGTAACATCACAACACCTACAAAGTCACATACATTTCAAGATTTTTACACCTCACGAGTCTAATATTTTAATTTTCACTCAAATACCCTTTAAAAAAAAAAACTAAAGAAAAAAAAGAGAATATAGGTCAGAAATGCCAGAACATGCACAGCTCTGCAGCTCAAGAAATTTGTTTGTACTAGATAAAAAAAAAAGAAACAATAACAAGCACCAGGATTGCAGTCTCAGCACTATATTGACTCTAATGCAGATCAGGGAGTTTGATGATTCAAACTTTTTCCAAGGAAACTTCATTATTCTTAGACAGCTTCATCCCGATGTGAGACGAGAAACCTCCAAGCATCTGCTTTGGGCTTTTTAGTTACTCACTCCTTTATTTATCATGTTTATGCTGGACTGTTTATAAATGGAATATGAGCAAGTAACTTGTTATGAAAAAAACTGCAAGGACAATTTATGTATAATTGCTTAATATATTTTCATGAAAATTGTAAATATTTTTAAATATAAATTTAAGTAATAATTTGCAATCATATGTTTACCACACCTCCTGATATTTTAAAAAGAAAACTTTACTACTGTATAAATAAATTATGAATGCATATAGTTGAAATATAAGTGATTTTATAGTTATGGTTACATAGTTGATAAGAATAAAAAATGACATAGGTTTATTCAGTTTGACCTACTGTATGCGTGTGTGTATGTGTGTAAACTGGAATCTCAAAGAATTCTTGTACCCTTGTATATCATGTGTATATTAAGTGTTTTCAAAGTGTTTAAAAAAAAAAAACTACTCGGGGAAAGAGCTTTTCACCTTCACAGCTCTTACAGAACAGAACCCTTTACATAAATTAAGATTAAATCTCTTTTCATCCAATCTCAAACTATGGATACATTTCACCTTCAGGGACCTTAGAGTTAAGAGTAACCCCTAGTCAACAGCCCCTCCAGCCATAGCAGTGATACCTTCTTAAGCTCCCATAAGGAATGGCTTGTCTGCAGCTTCAGTGTCTGGGTCCGGTGGACGGTAAGGCTTCTCCATTCACCTCTACCTAGACCTCTCCAGACACACCCTATACACTGTTGGTCCGACCCCTGCCTGACATGATCCACCAAGCTGGCTCTTCTTACACCTGGGGTCATCCCTTTAGCATCAAAATGACCAAAGGTGACCACAAATATGTTTTGTCAGATCCAGAACAACTTTATGACTTTTTCCTGTTCCTTGACCAAGACCTTATCAGCATCCCAAACTGGTTAGATCCTCCTGATGAATGTTGCCTGCCAGTAGGCTCTGTTCCTCTCTCTCAATGTCACCAACCCCCAAGATCAAGATCCACATCCACCGAAGATGGATTTTGCCAGCCTCTGTCACTGCAGGCTTGACATAGCTTTTTCATCTGGAGCCTCCATGTGTCACTCATGCAATTTTCCCCTCAACAACCTGCTGCCAGGCCTGTTGGCCCATACTTAAACCAAGTTTTCCCTCAACACTAATTATCATTAATGCTCTGTCTGTTGCTTTTTATTTTATTTGGACTGTTGCTGAATTTTCTGTTGCTGGTCATTTCTTCGCCCTTTGATAACATTACATTCATGGACTGGGGGGTGGAAGGGGATTGTGAACTACTGTTACTATTTGATTGTTTCTCCAGACCCTGCTTGGACTCTGACTGCCTAGCCATTAGATGCTAATTTTCCCCCCTCCCTGCTAGAGGCAAAATACCCACTAGTCTCATTATATTGTGCCTGAGGGTTCTCTTCCCTCTTCTCCTCTGAATTCTGCTATTCCTCCTTGGCATGTTCTGTGGCATGTGCAGTCTGGGTCTGAGCGAGGCCTCACATTATATGCTTGGGGATTGTAGTTGTTGTATCATGTATTTGTATTGTATTTTTTTTGTTGTAAAAGTTTTGAGTCTTTAAACAGTGGTAACAGAAAAAAAAGAAGTAGAAATGAGCACATTGAAATACATATGTGCGGGCGCAGCCGCCATCAAATCGAAAAGAGAGAGAGTTATTGTACATATAAAGCGGTGGAATAGTACACAAAAGTCTTACAAGCTGTATAAGGTGTAAAATGGAGTCAATTTCTAATATTCCATTGTGTGTTAGTAATCCTATATGGTGCGTTAGATAATGGGTATTGTAGACTAACCGGGAAGGGTAACCTTAGGTTCTCATGTTATCGACTCTTAGATATGGCGGTAGGTTTGATCTTAGTGGTATCAGAGTCGAGCATGAGAGTGCAAAGGGAAATGTATGGGCATAGGCAGGTGGGGTAGGTGAAGGGGAGGTGATACACGTCAAATCTTTTGTGGGGAGGTTCACTGGGTATTCCATCGTGTGAGTGGGGGTGTATGGTTTGTGCCTGGGAAAAAGAGGGTAGGGGAAGGGAATGGGGAGTGGAGGGGATGGGGGGATATGCAATCTCTTTGATCCTGCCACAGCTCATATATTTATTTCAGTTCATGTTTCTTTTGTATTCATCAGTGGTGACAAAGTGTAACCAACACGCCCATGTTTTGGTGAACTTGGCGGGTGTATCCTTAGCTTGATGTATGAGGTCTTCCACCTACAGGTGTGGGTTGTAGAATCGATACCTCATAACTTGTCTGAAGCTTAACGTTTTTCCAAGCTATGTGAACGTGAAACCTTTTGGATATACACCCTAGACATTCTTGCGCCCAATGGGTTAAATGAAGAAATAGAAGTTAATACCACTATGTAGCATCTCACAATATATTTCCCCCCCTCTTCTCTCTTTCCTTTTTTGTCCTTCCTAGTTTATTGTATGTGTCCATGCATCTCTAGGCATGAACTCCTGCATATATGATTTTATTTCGTATGCATATGTGCATGGGTATGTATGTATATGTGCATACATCTTTATCAATTGTCACCAGTAGTTTTATTAGCTATATCTCCCTCTTTGTGTAATGTACTTCTACTTATATTTTAAATAATTTTTTACTCTTACTATTTAATTAATTTACTTCCCAATACTAGTCTTAGCGATAGACCTAGGGTCACTTTTAGAAGGGCCCCAACACTGAAAAATAAGACCAGCAAACTAAAAAGTACCAAATCTAAAAACCCCTTGTGCCTTATCCCTCTCACAGGTATGTACAGGTGCAACAAACCGTTATACAAAACTTGAGCCTCTGTGAGACACGGACAACGTAGTTTCCAACACAAGGATAAGATATATCAGTTAGATGGATTCTATAACTGCTCCACAGAATATGTAGTTTATTGTCTCACATGTCCGTGCAAATTATTATATGTTGGTCGCACAATCCGTCCACTATGACAACGTTTTGGTAGACATCGCCGGTTTGTGGAGAAAGGCTGCGACAAACATAATGTTCCTCGCCACTTTTTAGAGTACCATAACCAATCCACTGCTGGCCTACAGGTGTGGGTTGTAGAATCGATACCTCATAACTTGTCTGAAGCTGAACATTTTTCCAAGCTATGTGAAGGTGAAACCTTTTGGATATACACCCTAGACACTCTTGCACCCAATGGGTTGAATGAAGAAATAGAAGTTAATACCATTATGTAGCATCTCACGATATATTTCCCCCCCTCTTCTCTCCTTCCTTTTTTGTCCTTTAGGTCTCTTCCAAACCCCCCCTTCCCCCTTCCTAGTTTTTTGCATGTGTCCATGCTTCTCTAGGCATGAACTCCTGCATATATGATTTTATTTCATATGCATATGTGCATGGGTATGTATGTATATGTGCATACATCTTTATCAATTGTCACCAGTAGTTTTATTAGCTATATCTCCCTCTTTGTGTAATTTACGTTTACTTATATTTTAAATAATTTTTTATCCTTACTATTTAATTAATTTACTTACCATCCATCTTCTAGGCAGATGCCGTTATTACATGATACATTATTATGTCTATATGATTGTTTGTCCATACAGTATGATATAATAATCTAGTTCTTCAGGCACTGTTATTATGTATTTGTGTCCTTTATTCATAGTAACCTTTTATTATTTTTGGTTCGTTTTTAAAAATATTTTCTTCTTTTTAAATATTTATTCAGGAATTTTAATTCTTATAACTAGCTATGCTCCTTATGCTAGCAGGCCTGTTTATCTGATGTTTTTTACTGTCAGCTGTAGCGTGTTTTATCCCATTATGTGGAGCTATTTAAGTTTCCTTCCTTCCCCGTTCATCCTACACTTGAAAAACGAGCACGCATGCCCAATGTGAGCTTCGCGCCTGCTCTGAAACGCGTTGTGTTTCTTTCCACTCCGGTGATGTCACACGCCTACAGGCGCCTTGTTGGATTACAGAACTTCCATCCAGCCCTGCTGTTTGTTTCTCCTTGCGGAGGACCGCGGCTATCCCTTCGGAGTTACTCTGCTGTTTATCCACGCCATGGACGCCGAGACTGATCCAGGAGTTTTTTCCTTTCGGAGTTGTTCCTCTCTTATCTTCCTGTAAGTGTGGATTATTTGCACTTGTTACTAATAAATACCTGCACTCAGAGTCGCTTTTCTCTTGTCTTTTTCTCATGTCTACTTAGAGAGCTGACTTTGCTCACCTGAAAAGCTTGCCCTCAGCGCTGGTTCTTACACAGAGACATTCCAGATTTTTAACCACTGTTTTTCAACCACAGTGACTATTTGTCATGGACTTTTTAAATAATCTTTAGTAACCACAGTTTATTCTTATCCTTAGCCTGCTGTATGTTTAACTGCAATTTATATTGCATTATCATTGGTCCTGTGCGCTGGCATATGTGTGTGTGTGTATATATATGAGGTCTTCCATGACCATTGTTTTTGTATACGGATAAACCAGTCCCCTATGGTTGGCGGGTCAGGGGAACGCCATTTGAAAGGGACACATTTTAGCGGCGTTGACCAAATGCATAGCTAGGAAGCTAAAGTAGGCATGTTTTAGGGCCGTACAGTGTTGGAACAAGAATTGTGCAGGTAATAATTCTAGTGAGTATGTGGTTATTTGGTTCATAAGTCTGTGGACTTCTTTCCAGAAAGGATGGGGTTTAGGACAGTTCCACCAAATATGTAGGAGCGAGTCTGTCTCTGTTTTGCATCTCCAAACAGATCTGGGAAATTGTTGGGTTGATTTGGTGTAGTTTAAGAGGTGTCCTGTACCACCTGGAAAGTATTTTGAAAGCATTTTCCTGTACCTGCACATTCATCGTTCCTTTATGGATTTGTGTGTAAATGTTTTCCCACTCTAGGTCCGTGAGGTCTATGGAGAGTTCTTGTTCCCGTTTTTGGTTGGTCCAGTGCATGGAGGGCATTTGGTCAGAGAATAGTAGAGTGTAGGTTTGTGATATCAGGTGGCTTTGGGGTTCCTCACGTAAACATAAAGTTTCAAATGTGGTAGTGTGTCTAGACCAGTTAGGTCTGGGTTTAGGTTTGTTAAAGAAATGTCGCAGTTGGACGTATGTCCAGAAGGGGTAAGAGTCTATTTTCATTTTAGACGTCAATGCGGATTGGGATAGGAGGTGACCCTCTTCAAAGAAATGTTCTGCTTGGACGGTTGGATGGGGCCAATGGTCAGCTAGAAAGGAGACATGCATTCTCGGCGTAAAGTTTGGGTTTAAACGGAGTGGCGTCATTGGACCATTAAGTGAAGAAATTTTGTGTTTGCTACAAGTTGCACGGAATGAAATTAGTGTTGGGTTAATAAGTGGGTGAAGTTTATATTCAGGGGGCGTGTGCCGGGGGTCAACCCAAGGGAGATGTGCCAATGGAAGGGTGGACAAGGATTGTTCTAATTGGACCCAGTCTTTATGTTTAGAGTGTATGTTCCAATCTATAATCCTAGCAAGGTGGCATGCTTGTTGATATTTACGTATGTCAGGGAGGCCTATGCCCCCCAGGAGTTTAGGAGTGGTCAGTCTCATAAATCCTAATGGCGGGGGTATTTTGCCCCAGACAAAGTCTGTGCATGCTTTTTGGTAGGTAGAAAAGAATGCCTGCGGGAGTTTAATTGGGATTGTTTGTAAAATAAATAGGATCCTGGGTAGGATATTCATTTTAATGATCGCGGCTCTGCCGAAACCAGGAGAAAAGCCCAGTGGACCATTTCTTTAAATCTACTAATATTTTTTTGTAGCAGTGGGGCATGATTCAGGGAATATAGATCGGTTAGGGAGATTGGTGGTTGAATGCCCAGGTAGGTAATTGCGCGGCTGTTCCATGTGAACGGGAAATTATTTTGGCATTGTTTACAAGTTTCATGGGTTAGCGAAACATTAAGGGCCTTCGGTTTTGAAAAATTTATTTGAAGGTTAGTTAGGGTCTTAAAGGTGTTAAAATCTTTAAGTAAGTTCGGCATTGTCATAAGCGGTTCCATGAGAAAGAGGAGAATGTCGTCCGCAAAAGCTGCTAGTTTATTTGTGCTGTGTTTTATATCTATGCCCTTAATATCTGGATTGGCGCTGATGCATCTTAGTAATGGTTCAAGAAAGAGGATAAAAATTAAAGGGGAGAGGGGGCAGCCCTGGCAGGTTCTGTTCGACATGGAGAAGGCATGCGACAGGTGGCTGTTTACTCGGACTCTCGCAGTGGGATTAGAGTAGAGTGCTAGTATGAAGTTTAACATTGTAGAAGGGGGGCCTATGGCCCTTAGGGTTTCTATCATGTAGTCCCATGCCACCCTGTCGAATGCCTTCTCCGCGTCGAGCGAAAGTAGAAATCCCTTATTATGCGTAGATGTGAGCCAATGGTGGACGTTGTGAGCCAATGGTGGACGTTGATGGCCTTGAGAGTGTTATTTCTTGCTTCTCTCCCTGGGACAAAGCCAACTTGATCACGTTTGATAAGTTGGGGTAGTAAAGGGAGAAGTCGGTTCGCTAAAGTTTTTCAATACCATTTAAGGTCTATGTTGAGTAACGAGATGGGCCTGTAATTTTTAACTAAGGAAGGGTCTTTGTCTGGTTTCAGAATTACTGCGATGTGGGCAGTTAGAAGGTCTCATGGGGGGTCAGTGGGAAATGCAAAGGAGTTAAAGGCTGACATAAAAAAAGGCATGAGTATTCCTGCGTACGTTTTATAGTAACCGACGGTCAAACCATCGGGTCCGGGGCTTTTGCCCGTTTTCATTTGTTTCAGGGCTAAGTCAACTTCTTCTCATTTTAAGGGGGAGTCTAGGTTGGACCGTATTGTCCCAAAAAGTCAATGATCATTTGTTTCCTTGTGGTTCCATCTATGGATGGGTCTGATGGGGGGAGGTTATATCATTTATTGTAGTACTTGACAAATTGTTTAGCTATGTCTGGGGTCATGTTTAGTTTGTGTCCCAACGGGTCAGTAATGGAATGTATCGTTGTATTATCTTTTTTCGATTGTAGAGCTCTTGCTAGCATTTTACTAGCTTATTGCCTTGTTCGTAGAATGTTTTCTTAGAGAGGATATATTTGTGTTGTATTTGTTTATCTAATAGGTCCAACAGATCGGTTCTGGCTTGTATAAGATCATTCATAGTGGTTAAAGCTTGAGTGTGTTTGTGTGCACCTTCAAGTCTGTGGATCCGTTCGATAAGTTCTGTATATTGTCTCCGCCGTTCTCGGTTTCATTTGGCAGCAGCCGCAATCGGGGTGCCTCCAATCACGCATTTATGGGCTTCCCAATTAGTGAGTGAAGATGTATCAGTAGGCTTATTTTCGAGAAAGAAGTGTTGGAGACGGGTTTCAACTTCTGCAGCGATAGAGGGATCTGTTAATAAGGATGGGTCTAACCTCCACATTTGTGGACGAGGGGATGTTTCAGGGAGCTTGAGTGTCATGAAAATGGGGTGGAGGTCCTAGATGAACATGGGGTCAATGGAAGTTTGGTGGAGCATAGACAAATCTTTTTGTGTCAAAAATTAGGTAGTCTATCCCAGAATACCGGTTGTGAGGTGCCGAAAAGAAGGTATAATCTTTGCCGTTGGGATTCAGGGTGCGCCATGTGTCATGGAGTAGTAGATGTTTGAGGTTGGATTTAATTGACTTTAGGGCTGCATGTGGGAGTGAGGAGGTGCCGGTAGATGTGTCTTGGATAGGAGTAAGCGGGCGTAAAAATCTCCCCCTAGGTATGAGGGTACCTTCCTGAAAGGTTGTTAATGTGTCAGTAATGGTTCAGAAGAACGGTACTTGACGGACGTTTGGGGCATATATGTTTGCTAAAGTGATTTTCCTACCTAGGAGTGAGCCTTTCAGGAAGAGGTATCTGCCCTCTTCATCTATAAGCAAGTCAGTAAGTTGAAAGGGGCAGCATTTTGCGATAAGTATCGAAACTCCTATGATTTGGTCAATGGGTTGGTTACATGATACACCGTTGGATAGTGGAAATTGTGTAGTTTCAGGGTGGCGTTGGAACGGAAATGCATTTTCTGTATGAATATGATGTCAGCCCTACTCTGATGCATGGTTAGGAGAAGTTGGGAGCATTTTTCTGGCGTGTTAAGACCCCTAGCATTAATCGAAACAATTTTAACCAAGTGGATGTTCGTAGAGGGTGATGCTGAAGTCATTCTGAAAGCTTGTTAACGTATCTGTCAGGATTTCAGGAGCTGTGGCAGGGGGTGTGGTAAGGGGGGTATGGGGGTCTGGAGTGTTTAGTGAGGTGTGGAAGGTAGTGTGTGGGAGGCAGAGGGAAAGGTTCCGGCAGTAAGTAAGATCCCTGTCACCTGACTAGGTGAGTGGGGGTCACAATATTAGATGTGCCGGTAGAGGTCAGTGGTGCTTATATTAATTTAGGGGGTGAGGTCCCTGTGAGTTGTTTGTATCCACTGTGTGGGAGTTGGTTTGTCAATTGAGACGAACGGACAAATGTAGAAAGATTTATTAGTGAGGGTCATCACACCGACAGCCTTATCTTGTAGTGATGAGAGCAGATAGGGGATATATTGTAGCAGGCAGAAGTGGATGTTTTAAGGGAGTGGAGCAGTGTGTGTGTGGTAGGTCGTATGTCAATCCCTGAGGAAAGGGCTTAGTAGGTAACAATCTTCGTTAATCTTTGTGGGTGAGTTCATTTGGGGATGAACAGCTGTATGGAGTGGGGGTTAGATAATGAAAGTTTCACCGCCTGGATATATAACAGGAATAGTACGAAGAGGCAGAACAATAACTAGCTCCTGTTGTAGCTAACAACATTGGTAATATAATAGTAGGCCCATTAAGTAAGTGCACCCTTTAGAGAGCAAACATTTTTACAGTTTAAGTTCAACAATCGTCAGCAGGACAATAACTGCTCGTAAATGGAGCAAAATATCATACATAACATAACATATATTGGAGAGGGGTTGAGGTGTGAGGGTCCAGGATAGACCGGAGTTATCTTGGTGAGAATATGTCAGACCCATGAGCGTGTGTATGTGTACCTGGGTCATGTGGCGTGTGTTATATTTGTCATTGGCAACAACTGTGATGTAATCTGGGTCATCCCATATTGGGAGGCACGTAGTTGCATTCTGCGGGTCTGTGAGGTACTATGAGGTAAGCATTGCTTTTCTAGGCCTAAAGGTAGAGGCAGTAAAACTCCAGCGTCAGTAGGGGCGGTGTGGGGCTAAATTACCTTGAGTTTGTTAGTCTATAATATACTAACAATAGTGAAGGGGGTTAAGCTGGGGATGATGCGTTATAGGGTTAAAGCCCTCTCATCTGTTCTCAGTATGTGGCATATAACAGTAAGACCTTTCATATACGTGAGGTATGTTAACATAAGGAACATATGATATTACCCATAAAGTCGTTTGCATCAGGAGGAAGCTTGGTGAGCATTGTCTCAGTGGAGACAAGCAATGTGGATAGGGGCTGGTGAGCGTGCATCTGTAGCCGAGGTCTACAGAAGGAGTTCGATAAATGTTTCTCACTAGCATTACAGGACCTTTGCACGGTAGGCGATGGGTGTGGGTACACAAAGCTAAATGTCCTCGGACAAGGTGTTTGGGATAAGGTTAGAATGTCTTGTGCGGGTTGTCAGCAGTCTGCTGCGTGGAGGTATCCTCTTTGTGGCATCCATGGCGTCTTTAGGCAATCACTCATAAATGTTTTCAAACAGTCTAAGATTGATAGTGCAGCCAGCTGCTTGTAACGCCAGGGTAGCCCATGTCTCGTAAGGCATTGGGTTTTGAG
The DNA here is from genome assembly GCA_037952925.1 of Lithobates clamitans. Taxonomy (NCBI): domain Eukaryota; kingdom Metazoa; phylum Chordata; class Amphibia; order Anura; family Ranidae; genus Lithobates; species Lithobates clamitans. Next base: position 13,483,258 of record JBBGZY010000008.1, on the reverse strand, counting down.
GGATAGATTATAGTGGCCAATGAGCAATCTTGTATGACCCCTTAGTAGAGATGATCCAGATTAGTGGGGTGAAACTCCAAGGCGCGGGTGTCATGTGGATTGAATGGTACTCCGTTGGAGCATCTAAGGGTTTGTAGGAGTATGGGAGTATAGCTCACGGGTCTGTTTGAGGTTTTCACACACGAAGGGGAGATACGGGAAGAGAAGGCATAAGTTGTCAGTGTGCTCATCCTGGTTGGGAGTCTTGGGCACAAACAACGGGGTTCAGCGATCTCGGCGTGCCCGACGAGGTAAGGGCGCTGTCATGGGACTCGGAGGTGGGTGTCTGAGCCGTGAGGTAGAACTGGGTCTGGCAGTTGATGGCGATCGTTGCCTCCGGAATCTCGTTTTTTGGGCTTCCATCGGTTCCTCCTCAGGTGGATGGTGGGTAGGAGTAGAAGTTTTGAATTCCGCATACCAGTTTGGGACCACTATGAATGGTATATCTAGAGTGTGGCAGAAGGCATCCAGTTCCTCCGGGACTCTCAGTAAGGCAGAACGGCCCTGGTGAGAAGCTAGGAGGCCGAAGGGAAATTTCCATCGTTAGCGAATCCCTCTGGTCCTCAGGACTTCCAGCAGAGGATGTAAATCTTTGCGGTGTCTTAGCGTAATTGCTGAGAGATCCTGGTAAATGCAGATAGAGTGACCCTCAAACTCTAATTGCACCTTTCTTGAGGATTTCTTCCTTGGTAGTGAAATCATTGATATGGCAGATAATGTCCCTCGGGGGTTAAGTGTCTCTGCCTCGGGGACGAAGCGCTCTGTGGATTCGTTACATTGCAATCAGTGTGTGTTGGGGCCAGTCCAGGAGGCGGTTAAAGAGATCCATAGGGAGAATCTGATCATGTTCCACAGATTCGGGGAGACCTCTCACCCTTAGATTGTGCCTTCGGCCCCTGTTGTCAAGATCTTCAACATGATGCTGAAGATCTCGGAGTTGCATGGTGTGCAAATCTACCTTGTGGTGGATCTTCTTTACAGCTGTCCGTTATTCTCCACATGCTGCAATCTCCCTGATATGGCCTGTAGCTCATGACGAAGGTCCATTATGGCTGAGAACAATGTATCCTTTATGTCAGCTGCTACAGCCTGGAGGTCGTGTAGATTCTGTTGAAGGTGAGATATCAGGTTGTTTTCCATAGGCGCAGGATGTTGTTCCGTTGGGGTCAGTATAATCCCGTTGTGGCCTTGGGCAGAAGATGAGGCGGTAAGGGGAATTGCCATATTAGCCCACTGGGATCTGAATATCTCCGGTATTGTTTGGCTCGGGCGGCCGGTAATTTCTCTCGGGGATCGAGATCTGGACTGCTAGCTTCCGCGGGAAGAAGTCCCCATAGTGGGTAGCAGATTGTTAGCGGTAATCCCCGTGAGTAGCGTATTATAGGCTGTGGTGTGAAGGAGCCTGAGGATTAATCAGCCATCTTCTCTCAAGGCCAACCACGCCCCCCTTGTATTGTATTTTATTGTATTATTGCCATTTTTTTCTTTCAAAACATTTTTTATTCAAATTTTTCAACTAACAGAGGTGAACATTATTTGACATAAACTTGAACTGTAGACATGAATGAATATGAGTACAGCTAACCGAGTTGGGCTTCTATATCGTATTGACATTTTTTCAGACAACATATACAGTAGAAGAGGAGCCGACCCTCTCCACCAGCCACCCCATTGGGAGCTTACTGTGACTGGGGGAGGGGACATCCCCTATGAGAGTGTCCTTCTAATACAACAGTATAAGGTTAGTACAACAGATCAATAGCCAATATTCACCAGGAGCAAACTGCTCAGAACTAAAAAAAAAAAAAAAAAAAGGGGTAGATATGGATCAACAAAGGTACTATAGAGAAGAGGAGGTACTCGGAACCTGGTAAGAATACGTTCAGTACTTTGCTATAAAGCACGGACATTTAACAATATTATTGTCTATCGGGATTGATCTTAGTCTCATTGGGTTTTGTGGTCTTTGTACCATTTTATCCATGGATGCCAGTGAAGTAGAAATGTAGTGTGCTTTCCTTCTATGTTGTGTGCCAGCATATTTTCATTGGTGTAGTGTATGAATAGTGTGTGTGTGTGTGTAGCCTCTGTCACCTCAGGAGGGTCCTGTGATCTCCAGAGCCTGAGTAGCACTAACTTAGCTGCTAGGAATAAGTGAGAGGTGAATTTCCTATGAGGCAGTGGAATTTTTTCAATTCCCATGTTCAGGAGTGCTAACGAGGGAGAATATTGGATCTTTAGTCCTGTCACTTGTCGCAGAATGGTGAATATCTCGGACCAAAATTTGGTCAGTTTCCCGCAATTCCATAGTACATGATAGAGGGTACCGGACTGTGCACAGTTTCTCCAACATAGAGAAGATGTGGAGGGATCAAACTTGGTGATCCTGTACAGCTTCAGGTACCATCTCTGTATGACCTTGTGGGAGAGTTCCCATAGATTGGTGTATTTGGTGGCTGAGTGGGTGTATTGTATGGCTTTGAGCCATTGTTAGTTTGAATAGGAATCTTTAAGATCCTTTTCCCATGCTAGCATGGAATTTGTTTTCATGAATATGGATTTGTCGTTAAGAAATTGGTAGAACAGTGAGGTACCTCCTTTAGAGTGTTCTTTAGTGGTAAAGTATATTTGGGTCTGCCAAAATAAGTGGTATTTGAGGGTGTTTTTGCTTTTGAGGTAGGATGTTACTCGGATACAATTAAATTGCTCAGAAGTAGGTAAGCTATACTCCCTTTGTAATTCCTTGAACGGTTTCACAATTTTGTTTGAATAGAAATCCGATACCCATTTTTTTTTATTTCAATAATTTTTATTAGCTTTTGCAAATTCAATAGGTATAAACTTAGATAATACATTACAATGGCATTCCATCATTAGGTTACATTTTATACATTTGTTGGAGATATGCCTGTACAACCCAACTTTGGGCCTATACCCTTTGAACTATCCTGTGCAATCTCTCACATCGGTCGCTGTGGACTCGTTCTGATAGATTGGATCAATCTCTGAATGTGTTGTATTAAATCAACTTTGGTGAAATTAAAGAAACTGTACCCTTGTATGTATTAACAACTTTAGTTTTAACTAATAATAGAGTCTCACTTGGTCAGAATATACTTAATAAAGACAACCAATACTTAATACACTGTCGCTCCCTTATTGTACCAATCTAACCATGGTCTCCAAACCTGTGCGGTTTTGGCATAATTCCCTGATGCTGAAGTGTGTAAGGTCTTTTAAGTGTTTAGAACCGCCATGACATTTGGTGTTATTGGCGATTTCCAGTGTCGTAGATTAGTAAGGCGTGAGGTTAACATTATGTGTGAAGTCACTGTTCTATAAGATGATGATATGTTATGCAGCTCTAGTGATAGTATAGCCATGTCTGGTGTTAGTGTTTGTTGGGTGTTTGTGATATTAGAAATAAGTCTCCCAGTCTGAGACCATAGTAAGCGGAGGCGTGGGCGCAACCATAGAACATGGTACAAGGTGCCCACACCTCTACAATTTCTCCAGCAAAGAGGAGAAGCCCCTGGATATTTTTTAGAGATCCTGTATGGCGTGAGATACCAACAAAGTATTATTTTCTGTTGCATTTCCCATAAGTTCAAGCTTTTAGTGGAGGAGTAAGTGAGGCGGAATGTTTTTTCCCAGTGTTTAGTTGGGTATTCTCCACCTATATCCTGTTCCCATGCTCGGATAGCTTGGTTTTTCTCACAAATATTTTTGTTTTGTAGACATGTGTAAACAATAGCTATTCCTTTTGTGGATGTTGTTGTATTTTTGTAATAGCGTGTAATAGCTTCCAGTAAGTATGTGAGTACCTGTGAATTTGTGTGTAATAAATGGTCTAGTTGTATATGTGTATATTGCGAGGAACTGGGTAGTTGGTGGGAATTTTGGAGTTTTTGGAATGGTTTAATTTGTCCCCCTTCCAGAGTGTCCTCTAAATGGCATAAGCCTTTGTCTATCCACACATTAATGTTAATGTTTGGTATGAGAAAACTGACTGCTGTGAGGGATAGCTTCATAAGCAGTAGACAGCAATCTCCCCCGTGAGTGTTCTTAAAGTGTGACCATGCTCCAACTGAAGCTAAAATAGGGGGTGCTAGTTTGCTATCCAATGACGTGGCTGAGGGAGCCATCATTAGGAAATCTTGTAGTTTACCACTAGAAATTTGGGCCTGTTCCAGTTCTTTCCATAATGCCTTGGAACTTGGTAGGAGCCATTGTTTCAGTTGGGTCTGTATGGTCACAAAATAGTAATCTTGTATATGTACATGGCCTATTCTTCCTGCTTTTCTATGTTTGTTAAGCTTACTGAATGCACATCTAGCCCTTTTGCCTTGCCATAGATGTTGGTTTATTTGTGTTTGCATGGAATTAAAATATGAATTAGGAATTATGATTGGCAGCGTCCTAAAGAGGTATAGTATTTGCGGTAGTAGCTACATCTTGAAGGCCACCAGTCTACCCAGCCACGATAATTCTGTTAACCTTAGTTTATTTAGTTTGGCTCTTAGTGTATCTAGAAAATGGTGTATAATTAGCTTGGAGGAGATCTTTTGTTTTAGGGGTCAAGGTAATGCCTAAGTAATTAATACCCTCTTTCTTCCATGTATATGGGAACCTATTTCTAAGATTGTATTCTGTTGCTTCTGGGATACCCAAGTTCAATATGTATGGTATGATCCACATGTGCCCAGTGTGCCAAATCTGTGCCAATCAGTGCCCACAAATGGGCACTGATTGGCACAATTATGTTGCAGTGATGCCCAGCAATGCCACCCTTAGGGGCATCACTGCAAACAAGTAATGCCATCAGTGCCACCCATCAGTGTCCATTCATGCCACCTGTCAGTGCCCATCCGTGCCCATCAGTGCCCATCTATCAATGCCCATCCGTGCCCATCTGTGCCAACTATCAGTGCCACCCATAAGTAACCATCAATGCCACCTATGAGTGCCCATCAATGCCACCTATGAGTGCCCATCAGTGCCACCTATAAGTGCCCATCTGTGCCACCTATGAGTGCCCATCAGTGCCGCATACCAGTGCCCATCAGTGCCACCTATCAGTGCCCATCAGTGCCGCCTATCAGTGCCCATCATCAGTGCCCGTCAGTGCTACCTCATCAGTGCCACCTTATCGGAGCCCATCAGTGCCGCCGTATCAGTGCCCGTCAGTGCAGCCATATCAGTGCCCGTCATTGAAGAAGAAAACGTACTTATTTACAAAAAGTTTTAACAGAAACAAAGAAAAACTTGTTTTTTTCAAAATTTTTGGTCTTTTTTTTTATTTGTTGCGCAAAAAATAAAAACCGCAAAGGTGATCAAATACTACCAAAAGAAAGCTCTATTTGTGGGAACAAAATGATAAAAAATTTGTTTGGGTACAATGTAGCATGACTGCGCAATTGTCATTCAAATTGCGACAGCGCTGAAAGCTGAAAATTGGTCTGGGCGGGAAGGTGTCTAAGTGCCTGGTATTGAAGTGGTTAAAAATGACAAGAGACAGTTTTTGACAATTCCTTTATTTAATTGCTTCTTCTTTCTTCTTTCTTCTATCTTCTTTCTTCTATTTTCTATCTTCTATCTTCCTTCGGTTTCTTCCTCCATCTTCTTCTTCTGGTTCTTCTGGTTCTTCCTCCGGTGTTCTCGTCTGGCATCTTCCTCCGCGGTGTCTTCTTCCCTTCTTCTTCTCAGGCCACTCCGCATCCACCATGATGGGAGGCTCCCGCTGTGTGACGCTTCTCCTCTTCTGATGGTTCTTAAATAACAGAGGCAGGGCCACCCGGTGACCCCGCCCCCTCTGACGCATGGGGACTTCCCTGTGGCATTCTCTATGCGTCAGAGGAGGCGGGGTCACTGGGTGGCCCCGCCCTCCATTATTTAAGAACCGTCAGAAGACAAGAAGCGTCACACAGCGGGAGCCTCCCATCATGGTGGATGCGGAGCGGCCCAAGAAGAAGAAGGGAAGAAGACTCCACAGAGGAAGATGCTGGACGAGAACACCGGAGGAAAAACCAGAAGAACCAGAAGAAGAAGAAGATGGAGGAAGAAACCGAAGGAAGATAGAAGATAGAAGAAAGAAGAAGCATTTAAAAAAAGGAATTGTCAAAAACTGTCTCTTGTCATTTTTAACATTTTTGACACTTTTTTTGTGAAATGGTAGGGGTACTTTTGTACCCCCTTACCATTTTACACAGGAGGGAGGGCCGGGATCTGGGGGTCCCCTTGTTAAAGGGGGCTTCCAGATTCCGATAAGCCCCCCGCCCACAGACACCCACAACCATCGGGCAAGGGTTGTGGGGATGAGGCCCTTGTCCCCATCAACAGGGAGACAAGGTGCTTTGGGGGGATCCCAAAGCACCCTCCCAATGTTAAGGGCATGTGGCCTGGTATGGTTCAGGAGGGGGGGCACTCTCTCATCCCCCCTATTTTCCTGCGGCCTGCCAGGTTGCGTGCACGGATAAGGGTCTGGTATGGATTTTTGGGGGGACCCCACGCCATTTTTTTTTTAAATTTTGGCGCGGGGTTCCCCTTAAAATCCATACCAGACCTGAAGGGTCTGGTATAGATTTTGAGGGGGACCCCACGCCATTTTTTTTTATTTTGGCCGGGGTTCCCCTTAATATCCATACCAGACCTGAAGGGCCTGGTATGGAATTTATTGGGACCCCCATGCCATTTTTTTTTTTTGGTTCGGGGTTCCCCTGTGGGGAATTCCCATGCTGTATTTATCAATGAATTTTTATGTGTATTGTCGGACCGGCAATTCATTAATAGCCACGAATAGTTTTAAATTACTTTTTTTCCTTTGAAATGTCATTTTGCTGTCAGACTGTTCTAAACACGGGAAACATGCGCCCCTTTACATGCATACTATAGACACCCCCCAGGTACGAAATTTAAAGGAATATTACACTTTTATTGTTTCACTTTAAGCATTATTGAAATCACTGCTCCTGAAAAAACAGCCATTTTTAAAACTTTTTTTTGCATTGATTCATGTCCCCCGGAGCAGGACCCAGGTCTCCAAACACTTTTTATGACAATAACTTGCATATAAGCCTTTAAAATTAGCACTGTTGATTATTCATGTTCGTGTCCCATAGACTTTAACGGTGTTCGCGTGTTCAAACAAATTTTTTGCCTGTTCGCATGTTCTGGTGCGAGCTGAACAGGGGGGTGTTCGGCTCATCCCTAGTGGTAAGATGTGGCAAGCTCATAGAGACTTATCCAAAGCGACTTGGAGCTGTGATAGCCACAAAAGGTGGCTCTACAAAGTATTGACTTTAGGGAGGTGAATAGTTATGCACATTGACTTTTTCTATTATTTTGTCCTATTTGTTGTTTGCTTAACAATAAAAAAATCTTCAAAGTTGTGGGCATGTTCTGTAAATTAAATGATGCAAATCCTCAAACAATTCATGTTAATTCCAGGTTGTGAGGCAGCAAAACATGAAAAATGCCAAGGGGATGAATACTTTTGCAAGACACTGTAAACATTCTAATTATGTGGTGTTTGTAAGTATTGTTATGTTTATGTAGGTGCATCTGTGCCTTTACTTGTGTACCTATGTAGGGGTGTCTTTGTGTCTGTATGTTTGTTCTTGTGTGTGTAGTGTGTGTTTTTTTGGGGGTTGGTGTGTTTTTTTTAGGTTGGTGTGTTTTTGCCCTTTTGTGTGTGTGCTGGAATAATGCAAATGGTTGCAAATGCATGAAATATAGATCAAGCTCCATATTTGAAAACAATTTAAATTGCAAATGTTTTAAAAATTAAATTGCTTTATAAACAGATTCCCATTTTTCATATGTACATACTACAGGTACACACCTGAACAATTCATTCAATTTGTAATAGTAATGGAGGCTTGGTCCGGAGTGGTGAACACACCCTATCATGCCCTCTTATGTGATGCAGCAAGCCAGCACATGATGGAATTCAAAGCTTCCTGGATTTCACGTGATCTACAGGAACTGATTGAAGCAAAAATAAACAATTTTTAAAACACTTGAAAAAACTAATTAAATTTCAAAGCTGCTTCAGATGAGGTAAGTGAGATAAACACATTCGGATGGCTGAGGCATAAATGACATTACAAAAGACTTCCATTTATTATGAAAAGTGATATTCTGTTTGAAAAGGTAAAATTAATCTTTAACCCTTTCACTGCCAGGTCTGTACGTCGTTCGGACCTACAAAAGTGTCTGCAGGTGGTCATTTCTCCCTCTCCTACAAGCTCATGGTCACTTCATGAACCATAAACTTATAGCAGAATTGTTCAGCAGACTCTGCTGAACAATTCTTTAACTCTGATCAGTGGATCACAACCCACAACTGATTAGAGTTATAACCTAAAATTTGACCCCCTCCCACCCATTCCGCCGCTTCCCTGACACTGCTTTTCCACCTACTGCCGCTCTCTTTCACCTAAAACTACTCCCGCCACTCTCCTTTCCTATCCCCTTCACCCCCCTTCTTCCCCCCAGGACTGATTACCCCCCCTTCACACCCAATCCGACCCCCCTGCAAACTCTAACCCCACAGCTACCATAATTAGCCAGCATCCCTCCTCTTCCACTCCCGCCGGCTTCAGGTGCTGCATGGGGCTTGGGGGGATCCAGATGTGTCCCCCCACTAGTCAGATTACCCCCCATACTGCCCCCGCACCCCAGATCCATGGCCGCTCCGGGAGACATCCCTACTTCCCTTCTGCCGCCTGCAACTTTTGCCTGCACTGAGCTAAAGTGAGCAGTCAGGCTGGGAAGTGTGGCGGGGGAGGGGGGAGCGGTGTGGGTGGGGGTTAAGTTGGGGCTTGGGGGGCTGCATTTGAAGGGTGCAAATGGCTGCATATGACAGGCACAAGTGGCTGCATATGATGGGCACAAATGGCTGCATCTGATGGGCACAGATGGCTGCATATGATGGGCACAAGTGGCTGCATATGATGGGCACAAGTGGCTGCATATGATGGGGAACATTGGCTGCATATGATGGGCACAGTGGCTGCATATGATGGGCACAATTGGCTGCATATGATGGGCACAATGGCTGTGTATGATGGGCACAAGTGGCTGCATATAATGAGCACAAGTGGCTGCATATGATGGGGCACAGTGACTTAATATGATGGGCACAGTGGCTGCATTTGTTGGGCACAATGGCTGCATATGATGGGCACAAGTGGCTGCATATGATAGGGCACAAGTTGCTGCATATGATGGGTACAAGTGGCTGCATATGATGGGCACAGATGGCTGCATATGATGGGCACAAGTGGCTGCATATGATGGGCACAAGTGGCTGCATATGATGGGGAACAGTGGCTGCATATGATGGGCACAGTGGCTGCATATGATGGGCACAATTGGCTGCATATGATGGGCACAGTGGCTGCATATAATGAGCACAAGTGGCTGCATATGATGGGGCACAGTGGCTGCATTTGATGGGCACAATGGCTGCATATGACAAGCACAAGTGGCTGCATATGATAGGGCACAAGTTGCTGCATATGATGGGTACAAGTGGCTGCATATGATGAGGCACAGTGGCTGCATTTGATGGGCACAAGTGGCTGCATATGATGGGCACAAGTTGCTGCATATGATGGGTACAAGTGGCTGCATATGATGGAGCACAGTGGCTGCATTTCATGGGCACAAGTGGCTGCATATGATGGACACAAGTGGCTGAATTTGATGGGCACAGGTGGCTGCATTTGATGGACACAAGTGGCTGCATATGATGGGCACAAGTGGCTGCATATGATGGGCACAAGTGGCTGCATATGATGGGGCACACTGGCTGCACATGATGGGCACAAGTGGCTATATATGACGGGCACAAGTGGCTGCATATGACGGGTACAAGTGGCTGCATTTGATGAGCACAGTGGCTGCATATGATGGGCACAAGTGGTTGCATTTGACGGGTGCAAATGGCTGCATATGATGGGCACAAGTGGCTGCATATGATGGGCACAAGTGGCTGCATTTGATTGGCACAAGTGGCTGCATATGATGGCTACAAGTGGCTGCATATACTGGGCACAAGTGGTTGCATATGATGGGGACAAGTGGCTATAAATTATGGGCACAAGTGGATGCATTTGATGGGCACAGTGGCTGCTTTTGATGGGCACAATGGGGGTTCAGTATTTTTCAGCTTGTTTGCGCCCCCAAAAAAATTTTGAGCACCAGCCATCACTGACTGCTATTCAGGGCATTTTTTTAAAGCACTGGACAGTAATAATACATATATTATTCATAAGCAGTGGTAGGATTTTATGGCATATAATAATTAACATAAATCTCATTGTTTGAAATTCTGCTTAAAAATTCCCTAAAGTGATTCCACATCCTGGTATCACAAATATATTTTTACAATACTTTTTCATTATGAATTCCATCTGGCATATAATGGATGTGTAATATTAAAAAAATGAAGTATTATTTTGACTTTGATAATGAGAGATTTGTATTTTTTCTAAAGTTTAATTGTTAAAAGATAAAATGTTTTTTTTATCTTTTGTTTCAGTTTTTCCCCCCCCTTTCCATCTGCCTGCTGCTGCCCTTTAACTTGGACTTAATATGAGGCATGGAGGGATGGTGCAAGAGGTTAAGTTCATAGTTTGTGTGTTATTGGGAGAATAGAAATTATGCAAGTTAGCCTTTTATTTCTAAGGTAAATGTGAAATTGGTAATGTTATGTGCTTGATATGTGTCATAGACCTTTCCATTGATACATAACACCATATAGTGGCCAAAGTAAGTAATTTCTATTTTAAATTACATAAAATCATTTATCCAACACAGGAAATAACATTTTTTTTCCTACCTGCAATGGATGTACATGCACTTTCAATTGGCAAATTGCTTTGCAAATGTTTAAAGAAAAAAAGGAAAACACCCAATAGTTTCCTTGCATCAATTGATAGATCGGTCAGACAAAATATTGGAATTAGAGAACAAAAATGTAGAAGTTAAAACTACATTGTAGACAAGCACATTGATCTATTGCAGTAAAATATAATTTAGCAAATCTACTATTCTTGAGTGAATACAAGTAGTGTATTGAATAAAAAGCACACAAGGGAACCCAAACATTTCAGCATTGCCCAGAAGATGTCAGTTGAAGGAAATTTAGTCCTATTATCCAGGCCATTGTGTGTGTCTCCCAAGGGTGAAAATGATTTATAAACACTTGATCCTTCCCCTATTCCAAATGTGTATGGTCAAGAAGGAGTAGTTGTCAGCTCTTAATCTGAATCAGATGCTGTATTGCTAATAAATATCCACTAGATGATGGTTACAGGCCTACTGTGGAGGGAGAAGATGACTTTAATCAGGAAATGGCAGAAAATTAGGAGAGTTACATCAAATATGTTTTTTTTTTTCATAATGGTACTGTACTAGAAGAGTTTGTTGATGAATACAAGTATAGAGTATTCAATTCATGCCTGCATAGGATTATTTTGTAACTCATTTTATTTGTTGTATAGAAATTACAGTACAAATACAAAGGTGTGCTAAAGCAGTACAAGGATAAGAAAGAAAATGATATAGTTTTCAGCTAACATGTAAGTCATAACTTAAAGTTGTTGTAAAGGCTGAAGGTTTTTTTTTAACTTAATGCATTCACTGCTATAAAGTGGATGTATATCTGCAGTGTTTTCTTATCTCTCTTCAAAGCACTAAGTTCCGTGGCTTTCTCCTGCTCTGTTCTTCTTAAGTAGCATGATAACTTCTGATAAGTTCTCAGACACATATGATAAAACCAGTGTCACGTACCTTACAGCGGAGCCCGAAATTATGAGGGTGGCCTCTTGCACGGTTCCGGTCCAAGCACCCCTGGTGGTGGGTACAGGGAGTGCGAGGGCAACGAAAGGGTGCAGGTGCCTGCAGGCAGGAGGCTGGAACTTGGAGATATAGGAACCTCTGCTGAGGAGATGTGGAAACTGATCACCAAACTTGTTCAGTGGGAGCCAGATCAGGATCAACTGCAGAATCAGGAACAGGCAGGAGTCGGCAACAGGCTGGCAGCGGGGTACCAAGTCAGAAGGCAAAACCGTAGTCAGGAACAGGCAGGGGTTGGCAACAGACGGGCAGCAGGGTACAGAATCAGGAGGCAGAGCCGTAATCATAAGTTCAAGCCAAGGTCAGTATTGCAAGTAGAGGCAGGTTCAGCAGGCAGGGGAGATCCAAGAGAACAGTCAGAAGATAGCCGGGTTTTCAGGAACAAGGTCAATCAGGCAGAGTAACAACAGGAACACAGGAACAAGCTGAAGACAATCCAGCACTGATGCTAGGCAGACTCTCTGTTTATATAGGGTGCTGTGTGCCAGGATTGGCGCCAGCGTACGTGCGTACGCGCATGCACATTAGCAACTTAGCACATTGGCACATGCGCGTTAGCACATTAGCACTTTGGCACGTTGGCGCTTGCGCGTTAGCATATTAGCGCTTTGGCACTCACGGACACGCGTTAGCGCGTGTGCATTCGCATAGAGGTGCCATTGTGCATGCCCACCCTGGATCTCATTTGCCTCTGGCTATGGTTCCGTGCATGCACCTTGGCATTAGCAGAATGAGGATTGGCAGCTGCTGCATGGAGACAGGTGCTTGCTGTGTGAGTTCTCTGACAACCAGCCTGAATTTTGTGTCATGGTGGGTGCTATAAATAGATTAACAGAAAGCAGCTCTTCTCATAGCACAGCTCTGAAAGTCTCTGCCTATGTGGAGGGGTGTGTGTGCTTTTTCTTCTAATCAGCTGTCTCCCAGTGTAATCCGACATTACACTGCTACTGCTGAATGGGGAAGTGAAAATTCTAACATGATGTGCACTTTCTAAACAGTGTAAAAAGCTGAAGACAGCAGATATACTGTACATGTAAAATGTATCTTGGGAAATTTGTTTAATCTCTATGTATCATCTGAGGATTTTCACTACACTGGGTATAGGAGAGGGTTTACATCCACTTTAAGGTGAAAAACCCTTTGAGTGCAGCTTCCCTGTCAGCCCTCCCTTATACTAACCTGAACCTGATCTCGATCCAGCAATGTGCATGAGAGGGGTCACTCTCTTGACTCTCTCTCTCCTAATAGGTTCAGGGATATATGTTATATTGTGTAACATGCATTTATCATTAATTATTTGACTGTATTTTCTTTCATGTATAATTGTTTCCTTTATTAAACTACATTTATTACTATAGTATATATGTTTTATTGTGTAACATATGTTTACCCATGTGCATTTATAGTTATTTTGATTGCTCTGTTTTGTATATTAAAAATATACTTTTTGTTATTTTCTTTTCTTTATTTTATGTATTTTCTTTATGTGCTAGGTGTTCCTTTATAGTATTATGTAATATTATAGTAGATTCATTTCCTGTTTTGTTTTTTGTATTGTTGGTTGCTGTACTCCGCCACCATATTTTTACAATTAGCAAGCCCAGACCCCAGCACTTCTATTCCCAACTGTGTACTGGGCTATAAAGCCCATACATTTTTTTCTTTACAATTTTATATTTTCCTGTAATTTTTTTTTTTACAATGCTTTCTTTTTTTTTTGGGGGGGTGGTGTAAGTGTTTTTTTTTGGGGGGGGGGTTGGGGTTTTTTCTACAATTTAACTTTGAAATATTTATTACAAATTATTCTTTTTTTCAGCCCTGTTCGGGGGGGACGCTTTGAAAGGTAATAAGGAAAGAGAGTCTCCAGTCCCTTTCTCTGCAGCCTTGGCTGCACTGAAGAGGAATGGAGAGGAGACAGAGGCTCCTTTCCATTCATAAACTGAAGCATCATAAACACAGGTTACAATGTTTCAGTTATGATGAATGGACAGAGGCAGTGATCACTGACTCTGCTCATTCAGAAAAGGAAGGAGCCGGTAAATGATATATATACCGGCTCCTTCCTCTGCTCTCCATCCTGAAAGATCTGGGGCAGGGGGAGACTTGTGGAGGAACCAGAGAGCCAGGTAGGACACAGGGGGACCCAGAAGAGGATGGGGGATGATGACCGAAGGAGGACAGGGGTAGAACTGAAAGAGGACAAAGGGGGACCGGAGGAGGACATGGGGGACCAGAAGAGAAGCCGGAGAGCTGGAAAGGAAGCAGGGTGACCGACCTCGAGGAGGACATGGGGAGCACAGCGGGGGACAGCCAGGGGTGATCGGTTCAGCGGTGGGGGCAGTTACAAGGGCTGATCTCCCTAAGAGCCGTGGGAGGGAGAGGAGGAGAAGCGGCTGTCAAAAAAGGAGATCAGTGCTTGTAACTCCCCCACCTCCACACTGATCATCCCTGAGGCTGACCAAGTATCGGTTCAAGCATCAGAGCATTTGCACGTGTACAAGTACTTGTGCAAATGCTCAGTATGGGAACTGATCTTGATACTAGTATCGGTATCAGTGCAACATTAATAGTAATAATCTGTTTCACAGTGTCTATCGAGCGAGAGGTATTTTGTCTCCAAAATATTGTTATTGATATTCTGGCTATAATCAGGGTATGAGTACAAAAAGTTCATGTGGTCAGTGGTCATTCCCAACTCCCAGCAGGGAAAGGGCAGAATCAGGCGTGGGCCAAAGGATGTTCTTGAGGTAAGAAGTGAAAGATCTCATTCCTGAAACCTGGTAAATTTTCCACAGCTCCACCATGTGTGTCAATTATTTGATATGACCACATTCTCTCCAGAAGTGATGAGCCTAACATATCTGGGTTCAGTTCAAGTAAGATTATATGATAATACTGTAACTAAAGTTCAGGTGCCAAATCCAAACTTTGTTGAAGTCAATGGGAGCTGAACATTAAAATAGATTGTAAGGAGAAACCCCATACAAATATCAGGAAAAACGTGTAAGGTTCCCCCCTAAAGAAACAAAAACAAAATAGATAAAGGTGCTGCAGACCGCAGACAGATGAACACCGAAAAGAAAGCAGTATGTAAAAAAACAAAATGGTGGCCACCATCTTGGTTTTTACATACTTCTGGTTCTTCCTGGTGTGCTCCCTGGTATACTTTCTGGATTCTGGCATCTGACATCACATCCACCTAGAGGGGTCTGCTGTAACACCACTGACCAACTTGTATACTGCCACCTACTGGAAATTTGACAGATGTGTTTGTATAATAATTTTACATGTGGGTGCAATACATAATTTTCATTTTTGTTGAGTTTTAATAATACTACACTCAGGTAGTGGCACCCTCTATCCACCTTTCTTTTCTTTTTGTTGTTTACAGTTCTGTTGGTGGGAACTGTTCCAGATCCTGCATGAAAGATACACTGTTGTCATTGCCTTAACATGAACTTGTTTTCTGGACTGTCCCTATGGACTTATTGTTCTAATATAATAACTTTTCATTTTTTGTGTTATACGATTTGATTTTGTGTGCTGGAACCCTTTTGCTCCTGGGTGTGTACTATACATACTTGACAAAATTAGGGTAGTGAGTGCAGTTTATTTGCAGACAGGTGATGCGAACGAATAGCAGACAACAATTCACATGAGATTACAGAGGGCTGAAGGCTGAAAACTGGCAAAGGTTCACAATGAAAACAGGTTGCAAGCAGGAACACACATAGAGTAACTGGGAACAGGTTGAAAGCTACTGGGAGTACAGAGATCACACTGCGTACAAACAGACATTAGGAAAAGGGGGGTTTCAGCTACAGGATAACTAGGAGGCTCTCAAAATGTAGAGCTCAAGGAGTATAAATATAATTTGGAATCTTCTCAGGAAGCCAGGGACAAGCGGAACCTTGAGAGTTACAAGGAATATTTTCAGGAAGCCAGGGATACAAGGAAGCACTGGGGATACACAAAGAAACTTTTCCACTAAGAAAAAGGGGGGCACTGGGAGACCTGGCTATGAACATCTTCTGTTGCTCAGGTAAAGCCTGAGGAAAAGAGCCAAGCTTAAATAGAAGGGAGATGGTCTGGCTGGGTGTGTAGCGAATTAAGTTAACAGCAAGTGGTTAACCAGTCTTGAACACATCTTGTGGGATTTACATCATGATTGAGCGAGGAAAGGTTACAACTCCTGTCAGATTTCTACAGCTTTTGTGGCCTCTGTTAAACATATTTATCATAATTTCCTGTTCTGCTGACAATTTTTTCTTTTCAAATATTTTATTGGCAATTTCACATACAACTGCTACATTAAGTTCCATGCATAGTTTCTTACAATTAGATGATCGTGTACATAGAAATAATGTCGGAAAACAATGTATTAAAGAAAACTGAGTTTTTAGATAGCAGATATATTTCCAAATCATACAGTTTGCTGGAACTAAACACGTAAATGTATGAAAGATTAAAGGGGACTACTATCCCATTTTTAACACTATAGGTTTGGGCCTTTCCCCAACACAAGTGATGGGGGGCCCCAAAAGTAATACATGTAACAGAGTATATTACCTATTTTTGAATTTGGAGGGTAAAGTGAAATCAAGGGGTGGAATAAAGAGAAGGGGTAGAAAGAAGGGGATGTAGGCGAGAGAGTTGTGGGTTGGAGAGGAAGGGGGAGGGGGGGTGCCGGCCGGCCCGCGCGGGTAAAGGAATCATATTAGAGTCTGGAGGTGGTGCTCATGCCCACTTAAAGCGATATTAGGTCTTCAGCTATGTCCGTTGGTAGAAAGTGTTCAACCCAGGGTCGCCATACTCGGTTATGTTAGGTGGCTTTATCGAGAATTTTTGCTTCTATTTTGTCATGTATCATTGCTAGGATCACCCTATTCTTCGTTTCAACTATGTTAAGAGTGGGTGTTTTCCAAGCCTTAGCTATCGTCTGTTTGGCTGCGGTGAATAAATGTAGGAGAAGTCTGAGTTGTGATCTGGTATAGTCTTGTGGGAAAAGGTTGAGGAGGGCTATTGTGGGGTTAGGGGATAAGGTAATTTGATGGAGAGTGGTAGCCATCTGAAATATTATTGCCCAGAAGCGCTGTGCTTGAGGGCATGTCCACCATATATGTAGGTGCGTGCCCCTGTCTCCACAGCCTCTGAAACAGTTCGGGGAGGATTCAGGTAGAAATTTAACGATTCTAGCTGGGACAAGGTACCAGCGCATTAGCACTTTATAGTTCGCTTCTGAGGCAACAACATTCTGGGATGAGTTTTTTGTATTGGACCATATGGTCGACCAGTCTTCTGGTTCGAGGGTAATATCGAGGTCTCTCAACCATCTCTGTGCATATGTGGGTAGATCTGGGGGTGGTGATGTAAGATGGGAGTATAGACGGGAGATAATACCTGGGGCATGCGGGTCCGACTCGCACATATGCTCAAACTCGGTTAGAGTATCCAGTCCAGAGTTAGATTTTATAGTTGATTGCACGAAGTGTTTAATTTGGAGGTAGCGGAAACATTCTCTGTGAGGGAGTTGCGCTTGTTCCTGGATGGATGGGAAAGGTTTGACAGAGTCTCCACTAACAAGATCACAGATGCGAGTCAAACCCGCCTGAGCCCAGGCGTGGAATGAAGTTGGTTCTGTGTAGGCTGGGGGGAATTGAGGGTGACCTAAATAGGATAGAAGTGGGGAGTGTGGGGAGATTAGTTTGAAGGGAGTTTTTAGTCTATCCCAAAGTTTAAGTGTGTGAAGTGTAATTGGGTTAGCCAAGGGTCCTCTTGTTGATGTGGGGAGCCACAGTATGTTGCCTATATTAATCGGATGTAGATCGATGGCTTCGAGGGCAACCCAAAGTGGGGTCTCTGTTTTGGCGTGGTATAGGATGGACTGAGCTAGACGGGCTGCGTGATAGTAGTGTGAGAAGTTGGGAATGCCCAAGCCGCCGTGGAGCTTGTTACGGAGAAGAATGGGTCTCGCCACTCTGGGTCTAGTTGGCCCCCATATATATTTGAAAACTTTATTTTGTATAATCCTATGGTAATAAGGAGGGACTGTGATAGGGAGCACTCTGTATAAGTATAACAGTTTTGGTAATAGGGACATTTTCATGGCTGCTATGCGTCCTAACCAGGAAACGCATAGTGGTAGCCAGGTATTAAGTAAGGAAGATATTTGTGAGAGCATTGGGAGGTAGTTGGATTGGAACAGGTTGGAGGGATCCTTAGTTAGCCTAATCCCTAGATATGGTATCGAAGAGGAAGACCAGTGGAAGGGATAATTGCTTCGTAGTGTTTCAAGATCAACTTGTGGCAGGGACACATTGAGGGCCTTCGATTTGGATTGGTTGACCTCCAGTCCAGATATGCTGGAGAATTTATCTAAGGTGTTCATGAGGTTTGGTAAAGTGGTATGGGGAGAAGTAATAAACATAAGTGCGTCGTCGGCAAAGAGACATATTTTATGGGAGGTGGATGCTATTTCTAGGCCCCGGATGTCAGGATTAGATCTAATCAGGGCTGCTAGGGGTTCGATAGTGAGTGCAAAGAGCAGGGGAGATAAAGGGCAGCCCTGTCTAGTCCCCCGTGATATTGGAAAAGGGTCTGACCGGAATCCGGAGTAGTGCACATACGCCTGCGGGTGGGTATAGAGGGCTTTTATCCAGTTTATGAAATTGGGGCCGAAGCCCCAGCGTTGGAGGATAAAGAATAGATAGGGCCAAGAGACCGTGTCAAAGGCTTTTCGTACATCTAAGGAGAGGAGGTGCATAGGGATCTTACGGGAACGGGCCAGGTGTTGTAGGAGAATTACTCGTCTGATATTGTCGCTCGCTTGTCGCTTGGGTATGAAGCCAACCTGGTCCTTGTGTATTAAACCGCCAATGATGGGATTGAGGCGTAGAGCAAGAATTTTGGCCAAAATCTTGATGTCCACATTGAGAAGTGAAATTGGTCTATAGTTGGACCATAGCATGCTGTCAGTGTTCGGTTTGGGGATCATTGAGATAAGAGCAGTCAATGTGTCCCTGCCAAAGGAGTGTTGCTTTAGTATGGCATTAAAAGTGTTGGTAAGGAGGGGGGATAGTTCTGTGGCAAATTTTTTATAATAGAGACTGGGAAGGCCATCAGGGCCTGGGCGTTTATTTGGTTTTAGGGTTTTTATGGCTGCTAGTACTTCGTCTGTCGAGATCGTGCTCTCCATTAGCTCGCGATTGGATTCAGACAAGGTTGGAATGGGCAGTTTATGAAACAGTTTCTCTGCTTGGCGCTGTGAAAATGTTGTTTTAGAGTCATAGAGATTTGATAACTGTTTACGAAACTCCGAAAGAACCTTGACAGGGTTGCTGGTGACTACATCCTTAGTTAGCCTGAGTCTAATTGGAATACGAGCACGGTCCGGTCTACGTAAACGTAATGCCAGGTAGGTGTCCGGTTTGTTTGCTTTAGTATAGATTTTATGGTTTGTTCTACGGATAGTTTTGTCAGCCATCTCGGCTAAGAGAAGATCTAGTTCTAGTTTAATTTTTTCTAGTGTTAATTTACGTGTTTCGGTAGGGTCAGATTGGAATAAAAGAAAGCTATTATGATAGTCGGATTCAAGCTGTTGTAGTTTGAGTTTCTTGTCTCTATTAAGGTGGGATGCCACTGAAATACATGTGCCACGTATCACGGGTTTGTGTGCCTCCCAGAGCAAGATGGGAGAGATGTCGGGGGTTGCATTGTGTTTTAGGTAGTCCTTGAGGGCTACTTGAATATCTAGGCAGTAAGATGGGTTGGTTAAGAGAGAGTCATTCATACACCATGATCTGTTAGTAGTTTGTGGGATTAGGGATGACACTGTAGTGATGACGGCACAGTGGTCCGTCCATGTAATTGGTTGGATATGTGAGTGAAGGAGAAGTGGTGCAGATGATATTGAGGTAAATAAATGGTCAATCCTGGAGAATGAATTGTGAGGGTGTGAATAAAATGTATAGTTTCTCTTTGAGGGATTGAGTTCTCTCCATGTGTCTAGGAGGGAGGCTGATTGTATTAATTTACGAAATTGTGTGGAAGGGGTGTAGTGTTCTGGAGCATAGGGCGATTTGTCTGTGTGCGGTTGTAGTACAGAATTGGAGTCTCCGCAGAGGAACAAAGTTCCCTTGCAGTGCGCTTGCACGACTTGCAGTAGATGTGAGAAAAAGGGAATCGGGTTTGTGTTGAGGGCATAGTAGGAGACGAAGGTTGTGGTTATGTCCTGCAAAAGTCCCACTAGAATGAGATAGCGGCCTTCAGGGTCTTTTATCTCAGAGAGTGGGGTGAATGGCATAGTGTGGTGAAAAGCGAGTAAAACTCCTCTATGTTTAGTATTTGCTGAAGCAGTAAATACTTGTGGGTATCTTGAGCTAAAAAAACTTGGAGTGTGGCGTATGGAAAAGTGGGTTTCCTGGAGGGCTACAACTTTAGCTTTCAGGGACGCAAAGGTTTGAAATGCTTTTACCCGTTTATGTGGGGAGTTTAACCCCTTAACGTTCAGGGTAAGGAT
The DNA here is from genome assembly GCA_037952925.1 of Lithobates clamitans. Classification (NCBI taxonomy): domain Eukaryota; kingdom Metazoa; phylum Chordata; class Amphibia; order Anura; family Ranidae; genus Lithobates; species Lithobates clamitans. The sequence continues at coordinate 13,462,836 of JBBGZY010000008.1, read as the reverse complement.
TTCAAGTGGGGCCATTATGGGGTGTTTGAGTGGTCTATATCGAGGAAAAGGGCCCACGCGAGCCAACCGGCATAGAAGAAAGAAAGGAGTGAAGGTGTAGAGTCAAAGAGGGGGGGAGAGAGGGGGGGAAGAGGGAGAGCATTGTGGGTCGGGTGAAGCACTGGGCGACCCCTTCAGTAAGGGGGCAACACCCCAGTAGTGCCCGACTAACGTGTGCACTGACTCCGCGACCGAGGTTCTGGTCAAAGAGTGAATGCACTACAGGGGGGGTAAGCATTGACTGCTCCCCGCCGCAACCGGGAGCAGCAAAAGATTAAAGATACCTTAAAAGTGAGTATGATAAAAAACAACAAAACAAAGTATAAAGAAAAAATACAATATATTCCCCTGTGCCCCCAGATAACGTGAATAACAGCAGAACATCAGGTGAAAGGTGGGGGGTGGGGAACGTGAGAGCTTTTGATGCAGCTCAATTCAGTAAATGATAAGCATTCATGTGAGTTTTTAGTTGAAGTCGCTTATCATGAGGGATTAGTATCGTTGAGTTGGGGGAAGAGGAGGTTGGGTAGGAGGGAGGGGGGAATGGGAAGGAATGTGGATGGGAGGGGATGGGAGGGGAAGGAAGGAAGGAGAAGGGGAGGGTTAGGGGGAGGAAAGGTAAAAAGGGGGGGGAAGAGAGGGGGGGGGAGGGGTTAGGATAGAGTAAGGGGAGGAGGGAGGGGGAAGGGGAGGGTGGGGGAGGGGTAGAAGGGAGGAGGGGGAGGAGGGGGAAAGGAAAAGGAGGAGGTGGGAGGAGGGGGAGGGGGGAGGAGGGGGGGGGGAGGGTGGGTATGGGGTACATACTGAAAAGATGTGCAAGTAACTCACGGTAGGTCAATCAAAACATTAAAGCTGTCTAGTTGTTACATTACCGATACTCAATAATGAAAGCGACAGAGTAGCAGGGTTCACCTGGTTCACAAATTGTAAACCAGGTCAAGTGCACTCTGGAATGTGCAAAACTGAATTGTGCGTTTAACAATAACTTTGCTACGATCACAAAATAAAAAGGTTTTGAAAAATAAGAGAAAAATTGAACAAAATAACTGAACCTGAGGAGGCCTTAAAAGGCCTACGAGCCCTGAAAAGGAAACAATTTCAGGTTACCAAGAGTCCATTCCTGACGGAGGTCCTCTGGCAGATCTCGGTCACGGGTGGGGTCTCATAAGGTGGTGTGGAGACATTCACTGCTAGTGCGACCGAGTACCTGCATATTAAAAAAAGACAAAAAAGGAGATAAAAGAAAAGAGAAAAGGAAGTTCCTTGGTCTTCAGCGTGGAGCTCGGGATTTCGGGCTGCGATAGGAGTATTCAGATAATCTGGCCGGTGTTCCTTTCCGGATGGATGGTGGTCCGGTGTTTTTCCGATTGGGGGTCGTGGTGTATGGTTGAGATGCAGACCTGGCTGGAGTGCGAGGAAGGGCTGTGTCTGAGTGGACATTCTGGGGAGACAGGTGGAGCGATTCCAGTAGCCTTTGAAGAGATTCTGGTGTGGTGGAGGTGTGTTGTTGACCTTGATAGGAGAATTGCAGTGCGAATGGGAACCGCCAAGTGTACTTAAGTTGGTGCTGTATAAGTACCTGCAGTTGGGGCTTCATAGCACGGCGTTTAGCAATCGTGAGGGGTGCTAGGTCGGAGAACAATTGATATGTATGGCTCTGAAATTGCAGGGTGTTATTGTTGCGGGCGGCTGCCAGGAGCTGTTCTTTCGTGCGGAAAAAATGCAGTTTGATAATAATGTCTCTCGGTGGCCCGTCTGTTTGGCGTCTGGTGAGCGCTCTGTGAATTCTATCAAATTCAAGACGTTCGATGGGTATGGATGGTGCTAGCTCTTGAAAAAGTGCTGTTGTAAAAGATTGCAGGTCATCGATTGTTTCTGGGATTCCTCTGAGGCGTAAATTGGATCTGCGGGAGCGATTTTCCGCGTCCTCGAGTCGGGATAAAAGCATAGAGTTCTCCTCCCTGAGGGCGATTTGCTCTTGTGCTTGTTCTTGGAGTGTGAGTTCTATGTCATCTACCCTTGTTTCAAGGTCTGTTGTGCGTTGGCCTATCTCGCGTATCTCACATGTCAGACTAGTAGTAATCTGGTCTGATGTTGCTTTGAGGGCCTTATGCAGCATAGATTCCATGATTTTCATAAAGGCAGCTTGTGACATACCTGTATTAGGGACAGATGGGGAGCCGCCTGAGTCCTCTCGTACATCTGCCTCCTCATCGCTGTCAGGTATGTCAGAGTGGGCTGGAGATGTTACTGTGGGATCAGCCAGGTTCCGGGCCTTCGACGCCATCTTGGAGGAAGCGCGGGCCAGCGCTTCTTTGATGGGTTTGTGGTTTGGTTTTCGGCGATGGCCCGTTAACACTATACCGGAAGGTGCACCGGTTTGTGGAGAAGCGATCCCCGTGAAAATGGCTCCGATTTGCCGGTTCAGTAAGGCGCAATAGTCTCGGGTATGCGGCGGGGAGTGCGGAGCCTCACAGAGACACGTCTGCCATGTAAAGCTTCGCGCATGCGCCCCTGCTGACAATTTTTTAACTAACAGGAAGGGAAGGAAACTCTTTGGACAAAGACAGAAATAAAAAAATGTTTTCTTCTAACTCTTCCCCATTCCTTCCAAATATTAAAAATATGAAAAATTATTGGCTGGACATACACTATGCAAGAACAAAATAAAAATAAGTGCAGATGTTCTTCCCAGGTTGTGTGTTTAATAGCTTTGAAAATCAGGATATTTTAAGTTTGTAAGGAATACAGAACAGTTTTGAATTTAAGAAATCTCTGATTTCATAGTTATTGTGTTGTGTAGGACATAAACCATTTGTGGTTGCAAATCTGTGCTACATTTTATGGAAAAGGGTTTTATAAAATTTCCAGAATGATTTGCTTTAGGAACTGTATAGTACATAACAGTGACTAGATGAATATGTTAGTCAATTGTACAGTTTGTAAGGAAGACGTTAATTTTGTTTCTCTGAAACTGGGAAGTGCTGCATCTTTGAGGAGGTAAAATTCACATTAGATTTTACTGTACTGTTGTTTGAGCTGGTTTCTTGAAACAAACTGTGTTGACTCTTAGTGTTTCTGTGGGGTGGTATGGTGGTTAAGTTTTCAGTGTGACAGGTATCAGATGGTGAGAGTTACGTGTGGTTAGGGATGAACTCAAGGCTGATAGTCTTGCTGGCAGTCTTGGTTGGATCCGTTGGTTGTATGTAAGCGAGGGTGGGGGAGTGGGGGGGTGGTTATAGGTAAGAGGGACGTAGGGGGATAAGGAGGGATGTGGTGTGAGAAAAAGAGGTATAAAAATGGGAGGAGGGTAAGGCTGTGGGACAAGAGGGTAGAATAGGCCGAGGCAGGGGGGCATGAGCTTCCTATCTGACCCTGAACTTCAGCCCATCTATTCTCGATCCTCCTGTGGGTCTGGTGTTGAGGGAGGTGTTATGGGGTCGTTGAAAGGGTGAGATAGAGGATCACTTTAGTTAGTGTGCAGATTCATGATTTGGGTGTAATCAGAAGTGGTCTTGAAGAGAGACCAACGGGCCCAGAGGGTGTTATGTTTGGAGATGTTATCATGGGAGATAGCTATGAGCTCTTCCATTTCGGGAATTTTATTGAGCCCCAGGAACCATTCTTTAACCGCTTGCAGACCAGCCGCCATAGTTATACTGCGGCAGGTTGGCTCGGCTGCATGAATAGCTGGAGGTGTTCGTCGGGCTTATACACGGCTTTCTGGGGGCCGATTGGCCAGTGGGGGAGCCAATCAGTGGGTCCAGCAAACTCAATGTCCGCCGGCCACCCACGATCGTTCCCCACAGAGACAGAACAGGAATCTGCTAAAGTATACAAGGCAGATCTCCATTCTGTCAGGGGATGGCACAGAGCTCCTGTCTTTCTGCTATGGAGGAAGACGGATCTGTGCATTGTCCCAGGCAGCTTATCCCCCAAACAGTTAGTAAACACAACAGGGAACACATTTATTGTTTTTTTTCAAAATTTTCTTTTTTTTTTGTTTATAGCGCAAAAAATAAAAACCGCAGAGGTGATTAAATACCACCCAAAGAAATCTCTATTTGTGGGGAAAAAAAGGACATCAATTTTATATTGGTACAGCATTGCACAACCATGCAATTGCCAGCTAAAGTAACGCAGTGCCGTATCACAAAAAATGGCCTGGTCATTAAGGGGGTAAATCATTCCAGGGCTGAAGTGGTTAATTGAGGGGGGCATTAGATTTGTCCCATAGGACCGGAATACATAGCTTAGCTGCATTTAGCATGTGCATCTCTAAAGATTTGAAATAAGAGCATCTAGGTAGTGTGGTATGATGCAATAAGAGTTGTGCGGGAGAAAAGTCTAAGGCAAGGGTGGTTACCTTTTGAGGTTATGTTGTGGACTTCATTTCAGAATTTTTGGATAGTGGGACAGGACCACCAGATGTGGATAAGAGAGCCAGGTTCAGAGTTGCATCTCTAGCATAAGTTTGATGTTGATGGTGCGAATTTATGGATGAGGGTTGGGACTCTGTACAATTGATTGAGGACTGTATAGGTATTTTCTTGGACTGATACATTTATCGAGCCCTTGAGAGTGTTTTCAAATATTTGCCCCCACTGGTCATCCGTGAGATCTAGGGAGAGTTATTTCTCCCAATAGTGCCATGTTTTGTGTTTCGTGGGTGGTTTGCAAAAAGTAGGGAGTAAATGGTACAGACTAGGTGCTATTGTGGGGTAGTTTCAGACCATAATGATTCTATTGGTGTGAGTTGTTGGGTCCATTGTGGCCTGTGTTTTGGATCTAGGAGAAAGTGTTGTGATTGGAGGTATGTCCACAGTAAAAATTTCTGGTCTTTCATTTGTGAGGCTAGATTTTCACGTGTTAGGAAAGTACCTCTTTGGAAGAAATGTTTGGCTAGGATATGTTTATGTGACCATATGTGGCCAAGACATGGATAGAAATTGCATGGGAGGGAAATTAGGATTGAAGCAGAGTGGGGTCAGGGGGCCTAGTATAGCTGAAAAAAGTTGTTTGTTGTTTACTTCATGGAAGCAGCATAAAGTGGGACCTATGAGTATGTGGTCATTGGTGATAGTTGGGATGTGTTTGGGGGTAACCAGGGTGCTGTGGCCAGAGGAATACCGGATAGATATTCTTCCAGATTGACCCATTGTTTTGTGGATGCATGAATGTTCCAGTCCACTTTTCTAGTAAAAAGGCAGGCTCTGTAGTATTTATGTAGGTCGGGGAAGCTCATGCCCCCTTTAGATTTGGGGAGGACCATGTGTTCATATTTTATGTGTGGATGTTCACGCCACAGAAATGTTGTGCATAGGACTTTGAATGTGGAGAAAAAGGTGGAGGTAGGCGGATAGGTATGGCCTGCATGACGTATAGGAGTCTCGGGAGGACATTCATTTTTAATATTGCGGCTTTTCCAAACCAGGAGAAAGAGGGGATGTCCCACCTATTAGATCTTGTTTGATGGAGGTCAGTATTGGGGAAAAGTCCAGTGCGTATATAGATTGAAGAGACAAGTTGGGAGTTGAATTCTTAAATAGGTAATTGCCTTGGATTTCCAGATGTAGGGGAAATTGTTTTGACAATGGGACACTGTTTCTGTTGGTAGGGAGATGTTTAGGGCGTAGGATTTGTCTAAATTGATTTTGAGGTTGGAGATGTTCTGGAAGTGTGCAAAGTCTCTTAGTAGATTTGGGAGGGTGATATGGGGGTCCAAAAGAGATAGTAAAATGTTGTCCACAAAAGCTGAAATTATTAATTTGTGTCAAGTGGTTGAGATTCCTTTGATGTTTGGGTTAGCTTGAAGACGGTTGAGCAATGGTTCCAGGGTGAGTACATAAAGAAGTGGGGAAAGGGGGCAGCCCTGGCAAGTTCTGTTTCTGACGGGGAAGGCATTCGACAGGTGGTTATTGACTTTCACTTGTGCAGTAGGGCTTGTATAGAGAGTCACAATCAGGTTGAGCATGTTGTCTCTGAAATTAATGGACCGAAGAGTCTCAGTCATGTAGTCCCAGGCTACCCTGTCGAATGCCTTCTCCGCATCTAGTGATAGAAAGAAACTCCTTTGCTTGATTGAGTTTAAATAGGAAGGGATGTTGATGGCTTTGATAGTGTTGTCTCTAGCTTCTCGGCCAGGGATGAAGCCTACTTGGTTTGTAGATATTAGCGATGGAATGAGTGGGAGAAGGCAATTGGACAGAATTGTCACAAGGAGTTTAATGTCCATGTTAAGGAGGGAGATGGAGCGATAGTTAGAGAATAAAATGTGGTCTTTTCCTTCTTTGGGTAATCTAGTTATGTGGGCTTCTAAAAGACGGTGTGGAGAGATTGTTGTTGATGTGAAAGAATTGAATGCGGATAAAAGGGGGTGGTATGGGTGGTCTTAAATGTTTGCAGTATACAGCGGAGAGGCCGTCTGGATCCGGGCTCTTTCCTGCTTTCATTTGTTTGATCACTTGTGAAAGTTCCTCTCCAGAGATAGGGCTTTTCGTGGGATTGGGCTATATTTTGAGGTATTGATTCAGGGGCATATTGTTTCAGGAAGTCTCTGATGAGTGTGGTTCTAGGTACTGAGGAATTTTGGGGTGAGTTCAGATGTGGGAGATTGTATAGACTGTGGTAGTATTGTTCAAAGCTTGAGGCTATATCTGGGTTACTTGTGGCGTGTGTGCCGTCAGGTTTTTGGATTTGTCGTATCACATGACATGCTTTTTTAGCCTGTAAAGCTCTGACCAATAGTGCTCCACTTTTGTTACCATATTTGTAAAATAATTTATGCATCAGGGCAAATTTACGTCTTGTTCTTTGGTTTAGTTCATCCAGTAAGAAAGATATCACTTGTGTGAGTTCATGTAGGGCTTGTATAGCTTGCATGTTTTAATGTGTGGCTTCTAGATTTTTAATTTGATTCACTAATCCTTGAATGTAGTGTTGTTTCTGTTGTTTGCATTGGGCGGCGAGCGATAGGATTTCCCCTCTGATTATGCATTTGTGTGCTTCCCATTGGGTTAGGGGGTGTATATCGGGGATGTTGTTTATTTAAAAGAAGGAGTCAAGGCATGAGTGTAAGTGATCTAAGTTGAATGAATGAATGAAAGAATTGTATAGCGCTGCAAATGCAAACCGAATTGCCTCAAGGTGCTTGATCCGTGCTGTTAGTCCTGTTTCTTAGAAGAGATGGGTCTTGAGTTTTTTCTGAAGGCCCGATGATTTTCTTCCATGCGGATGTTGGAGGGTAGAGCGTTCCATAACCATGGTCCTTGGACTGTGAATCTTCGTTCTCCCTTTTATTTGTAACGGAACTTGGGAATGAGGAGGAGGTTTTGGTTAGTTGATCGAAGACTGCGTTTAGTTGTGTAGTGTTTTATTTTCTCTCATAGGTATTGTGGAGCATTTCCTTGAGTGCATTTATGGGTGAGGCAGAGGGTCTTGAACGTGATCCGGTCTTTTACGGTAGCCAATGTAGGCTCCTCAGGGATGGGGAGATGGATTCCCAGGGTTTTTTTCCTGTTACCAGTCTTGCTGCAGTGTTTTGGATGACTTGTAGGCGTGCAATCTGGAATTTAGGTAGTCCTATGTAGAGGGAGTTTGCGTAGTCGAGCCGGGAATTGATGATTGTTCCAACTACTGCTGCTTTGTCTTCTTCTGGTAAGAAGGGGATGAGTCTACGTAGTAGGCGAAGGAGATGGTGAGATCCACCGGCTACCGATCCTATTTGTGAATCCATCGTCATTTCTGAGTCAAAGATGACTCCGAGACTTTTAGCGTTGGTGCTTAGGGAGATGGTCTGTCCAAGGATGGTGGGTGGTGTCAACGGGTTCTTAGTTTTTGAATTACAGTTTGCGTGGAGGAGAAGAAGCTCTGTTTTGGATCTGTTGAGTTTGAGGGAACCCGTGGTCATCCAGTCGTCTATCAATGTGAGGCATTTTTCTAGTCGCTGGTAGTGGTCTTTTTGATCGGTGATGCGAAAGTAGAGTTGGGTGTCATCAGCATATGAGTGGAAGCAGAGGTCAGATTTTCTAATGATTTGGAGGAATGGACGGATGTAGATGTTGAAGAGCACTGGTGATAAGGGTGAACCTTCAGGAACTCCACAAGAAATTGCCCGATTTTCAGAGGTGAAGGCTCCTAGTTTCACAGTCTGCGACTGATTTTGTTGGAAGGAAGCGAACCATGGTAGATCTGAATCTGAGACTCCAGCTATTTCTGTGAGGCGGATTAGTAGGGTATTGTGGTCCACTGTGTCGAACGCTGCACTGAGGACCAACAGTACCAGGAGACATGATTCTCCATCATCTGCTGCTTCGAGGGCGTCGTCCCATATTTTGAGAAGTGCCGTTTCTGTGCCATGGCCTGGGCGGAAGCCTGATTGCAGTGGGTCCAAGAGTTTGTGTGTGTCCAAGTGGCGTTGTAGCTGTTGTACTACTGCTTTTTCCATAATCTTGGAGATGGAGTTGAGGCTTGTAATCGGTCTGCGGTAGTTAGGATCTTCAGGGTCGAGGTTAGATTTCTTTAGGAGGGGTTTGATGATGCCTTGCTTGAAGGCAATTGGAACAATCCCTTCTTTGAACGATTGATTTATGAGATGTGTTATAGTAGGAGCCAGAATGTCAGAACATTCTTTCAGGAATTTTGTGGGGATGATGTTGTTTGGTGATGTGCTGTCTCGGAGGCTTTTGATGATGTTTTTGGTGGTGTCAGTGGTGATTGGGATCAGCGAGAAGTTTGGTGCTTGTGTGACGTTCGTGTCAATTTCCTCTTTTTGCTTTAGTTGAATGAGGTTGGATGTTTTTTTTCTGTTGAATTGTTTCCTGAATGTTGTCGATTTTGTCGATGAAAAAATCTGATAATTCATTACAGAATTCTTGAGTTTCGTATGCTGGGGGCTCTAAGCAGGTAAGGTTCATAGTCTGCGCGACTATGAGGGCGGTTTAAGGCTGTTGAGATGGTGTTTGAGAAATGTTCTTTTTTTGCTTTGAAGATTTGCTATGTGATATTTCTTGGTGAATGCTTTGTAGTTTGTGTGGTTTTCCTTTGTAGAATTTCTTCACCGGGCTCTTTCGACTTTTCTACGTTCCTGCTTCAGTGAAGTAAGAGTGCCATTAAACCATCCAGAGTTCTTTTTTTTTTTTGTTTCAAAAAATTTTTATTGATGAAAGATGAAATGTACAATACAGATAATGGTATTTCTCCAAGGTTTACAGAGATACATTGTCAAGTTACAGATTTCGTACATTTAACAAGCAGATATAGTGGTACATATAACAAAGTTAAACGTAAAAGAACATATGGGTGTGAAAGCATCCAATTGCAGGTAATTAACCATTTAAAACATTCGTAAGTAAGCATATGAGGTGTCCAGTCACCTTAAACATTTGTTAGTTGCTCTAGAAACATTGAGGCTAGCTATTGAAATCTATAATATCCCATGTTGTTATTGTGGGGTGGAATTCAAAAGAGGAGCATGGGACATGGACCTTTACCTATCCTCTCCCATTCCCAGTACCCCTACGGGAGCACACTGTACTGGGGGGGGGGGAGTCAGAAGAACCAAATATATATGGAGGTAGTGAGAGAGGTCCTTTATGTGGAATAGTGTTTCTAAGAGGTCTTATAGTGTATGTGGTGAATTTGATTTCGAAAGGTGTGGGGTGCATATAGGGTGGGGGGGAGAAAAGTTGGATTAAATATGCTTTACTTTGTATATTTATAATATGATGGGGTATAGACTGACATGGGTGGGTATATGGGTATGTGAGCACAAGGGTGAGGGTGAAGGTGGTGGTGGGGGAGGATGTGGGAGGATGGGGGAGGATGGCAGACACTCCTTCTACAGTCCCTGACTAGTACTTGCTACGAGGGTCATCGTGGAACCAAGGATGTTCCGGCTTGTGGGTCAATAAGTAGCGTCTGAAATTCAACCGAATCGCAAAAGTGTTTCCAACAAGCCCAGGTATGACTGTATTTTGTGGGGTTGTCATTTGCTTGATGTATTAAGTCTTCCATGACTGCTATTTTTTCTACACGTTTTAGCCAGTCTGATAAGGTAGGAGGGTTAGTGTCCCTCCATCGTAACGGAATACATTGCTTAGCCGTGTTTATGAGGTGAAGCATTAAAGATTTCTTATAAGTGGATAGGCGAAGTGAGGTCTGGTGCAGTAAATATTGGGCAGGTGTAAAGTCTAGAGTATAAGTAGTGATTCTAGAGATCATGTGGTGTACCTGTTCCCAGAATGGTTTTATGAGGGTACAGTCCCACCATATATGGAGAAGGGAGCCCACTCCAGAATTACATCTCCAGCAATGAGGAGAAACATTTGTATGAAACATATGAATGCGATCAGGGGTGCGGTACCATCTAGAGTACAATTTGTAATTGTTTTTTTGTGCTGAGACATTAATAGAGCCTTTATGGATGTGAGAATAGATATTTTCCCAGTCTTCCAATGATAAGTCTAGGTTGAGCTCTCTTTCCCATTTCCGGTTAACTGTGGTAGATAGGAGGTTAGTTTCGCCGAAAAGCAAGGAATACACAATTGAGATTAAGTGGTTTTGAGGATTCGTTTCAGAGCATAGTGCTTCAAAAGGTGTCATATTTCTACACCATTGAGAGATGTGATTGGAACTCTTGAGAAAGTGTCTGATTTGTAGGTACGAGAAGAAGGGAATGTTTCCAATCTGGAGTTCAGTGGGTAGATCGGTGTACGGGATAATTGAACCATTATGGAAAAAATTATGTGCTCTCAATGAAGACATCATGGTGACCAAACGTGGGTTGTTTTCCAGAAGGCCAGGGGGAAAGGCGGGGTTGCCAGTGAGGGGGGTCAATGGCCCTGGGAATGGAGTCATTTTGAGAGAACAACAAGTGTTCCTGAAGCAATTCAGTGTAGGTCCAGTCAATGGATGTGTCAAGTGTTCTTTAGGGGTCGCTTTGGTGTCAATCCACGGCGAGTGGGAGAGGGGTGTTTGGGTGCAGGAATCCTCAATTGTGATCCAATCTTTAGAGTGGGTATGTATGTTCCAGTCTATTAGTCTGGTGATATGACAAGCATTATAGTATTTATGAATATCGGGTAAGCCTAGTCCACCTTTAAGCTTGGGGAGGACCATCTTGCTCCAACTGATTCTTGGAGGTTTATGGGCCCATATAAAGTTCCTGCATATTCTTTTATAATTTGTGAAAAATTTTGAAGGGAGTTTAATCGGTATGGTTTGTAAGACATAAAGTATTCGGGGTAGGATGTTCATTTTTAAGATGGAAATTCTCCCAAACCAGGAAAATTGTGCTGAGGACCATTTCGTAAGGTCTTTCTGTATAGTTCGAAGAATGGGAGAGTAGTTTCTGTTGTATAGTTCAGTAAGTTTAGATGGTATTTGAATGCCAAGATACGTGAGGGCATGTGGTTCCCATTTGAATGGAAAATTAGATTGGCATTGAGAAACTATCTGTGACGGGAGGGAGATGTTTAGAGCTTTGGATTTCGTAAAGTTTATTTTCAGGTTAGATAATTTGCAGGAAGAGGTTGAAATCTTGTAGTGTGTTTGGAATGGTGATTAACGGGTTGGAGAGGGAAAGAAGTATGTCGTCAGCGTATGCTGCTAGTTTGTAGTGTTTTTGTCTAATATCAATGCCTACGATATCTGGGTTGACTTTAAGTTTGTGTAGTATAGGTTCTAATGAAAGAACAAAAAGAAGAGGGGACAAGGGGCAACCCTGTCGGGTTCCATTTGACACCGGGAAGGTGTTCAACAGGTGGCCGTTAACCCTTATTCTGGCTGTGGGGGACGTATATAGAGCCAAGATCAACTGGGTGAAGTGTGCTGGGAATCCCATTGCCTGTAGTACTGCTATCATGTAGTCCCATGCCACCCTGTAGAACGCCTTCTCCACGTCAAGGGACAGAAAAAACCCTGTTTGGATGAAGAGGAGAGCCAATGGTTGATGTTGATTGCTTTTATGGTATTATCCCTTGCCTCCCTCCCAGGGATAAAGCCAACTTGATCTAATGAGATCTGTTTGGTGAGTAAAGGGAGCATTCGGTTGGCAAGAATTTTGGCATAGATTTTCATGTCAACATTAATAAGGGAAATGGGTCTATAATTAGTTACTAGAGTTTCATCTTTACCTGGTTTGGGAATGAGAGTGATGTGGGCTTTTAATAGATCCGTATTTACTGAAGAGGATGAGGAGAGGTCATTGAAAATCTTAGATAATTGAGGGGTAAGTGTATCCTGGAAGGTTTTATAGTAACTCACGGGCAGACCATCTGGGCCAGGGCATTTACCTGTTTTAAGTTGTTTTAACACTGTTATAATTTTGTCTGCAGTAATGGGAGCAGAAAGATTTGCTGCGTCCTCGGACGAAATAGAAGATGGGCAAAAGTTATTCAGGAAGTCTGAGATTGTCGCTTGTCTGTCAGGAGTGTTGCCCAATTCGGTGGAGGAAGGTAAGTTGTAAAGAGCAGAAAAATATTGAACAAATTGGTCGGCAATAGCTTCTGAAGAGACAAGAGAAGTGCCAGACGAGTTTTTAAAAGCGTGTATGGTATTCATTGCTTTTCGGGATTGTAATGCTCTAGCAAGCAATTTTCCGGATTTGTTGCCAAATTCATAGAATAGTTTTTGATTTAGGACATATTTGCGTTTTAAGGATTTACCAAGTTCTTCTAAAAGTTCTTCCCTAGCTTTGATCAGTTCAACAAGGGATTTTGTGGCTAGTGAGAGCTTGTTTGCTTGTTCCAGTATGAGGATTTTTTCAGACAGTGTGGCAATGCGATCGCGTTTGAGTTTACGTCTGTATGCCGTTAAAGATATGATTTCACCACGTATTACGCATTTGTGCGCTGCCCATATGCTGGATTGTTTTGAGTCCTTAGAGGTGTTTTCCGAAAAGTATTGTTTGAGTCGCGTGTTGAGTTTGTGGGTAATGTCTATGTCTGTTAAGACGGAATTATCTAGACGCCAAATCATTTTGTGGAATCTATTTGCCGGTATATCTAGTGTAATGGATATGGGGCTATGGTCTGATAACACCATGGGGTTGATGGAGGCCTTAGAAAGTAAAGATAAGTCTGATTGGGATATGAAAAAGTGGTCAATTCTTGTGTATTTATTGTGAGGTGCGGAGTAAAACTTGAACTCTCTCTCATTCGGGTGTAGTGTTCGCCATGCGTCATTAAGGGTCAGATCTCTAAGGTGTTTTTTAATGGCCCGGAGAGCTCTGTAAGGCATAGAGGAAACTCCTGTGAATGTATCTTGTGATGGAGAGAGAGCTACGTTAAAGTCCCCACCTACAATAAGGATGCTGGAATAAAATTCCGTCAGTAATTGTAGTGTCTCGCGAAAGAATAGAACTTGCTTCGTATTAGGAGCGTATAGGTTTGCTAACGTTATGGGTTTGTTGTGAAGAGTCCCTTTGAGAAAAAGAAATCTACCTTTAATGTCTCGTTTAACTTATGATACCTGTAGAGGGCAGTTTTTTGCTATTAAAATAGCCACCCCTTTTGATTTAGAGTCATCATTAGTGGCATGATATACCATAGGGTAGTGCGTATTGTGTAGTTTCTGAATGTTGTCTGAGTGGAAATGCGTTTCTTGTATGAACGCGATTTGTGTTTTGTTTTGTCTTAAAGTGTATAGCAATTGCGATCTTTTTTCAGGTGTATTAAGCCCATGCAAGTTTATAGAGCATAGTTTTACCTGTGAAACATGTGTCATTCCAGTACCAGTCTTTGTGTCGTGTGTAGGAGTGTCCGCCATCCTTGGAGCTGGAAAGGGGCTCTGTTGTAACTGGAACAGGAAAGGAGGGTATAGAAAACGTGTACAAAGTTGGTGTCTGTTCGGGATGGAAAAGGATGGTGAAGAAAGGGTGGGGTGTATTTAAGTATCTTCCCCTGTCAGGAGAGGAAGAAGGGGTATGGTGTGACGTCAGGGGAGTCAGCCTGGAGTCAAGATCCAGACCGTTCCACTGCACCGTGTGGGGGTCGGGTAGAACCTAGCAGAGAGGATAGAGTCACAAGTGAGCTAACCCACCATTACCAGTCATAGGAGCATATGTAGGGAGGTTTGCAAATAAGAATTATAAGAGGAGATAGGGTAAAGTGTGGTTAGGTAAGGGAAGGATTGGCAGGGGATTATATGATAAGTATGGAATTTACCAAGAGATTAGAGAGGGTAGCGGTATGTGGAGAAGAGATTGAGTTCAGGCGCGTCAACTATTGCATATGGGGGTGGAGTGGGACATGTAATCAATGTGTGTGTGTCAGTAGTAGTGTGCGTAAGATTGATCTGGCAGGTGTATATGCTTGTGGAAAAAACATATATTGGACCAGGCTTCCTGAGTATTGGTGTGAAGAAATTGCATATTTCTGGAAAACGAAAAAGGCAAAAGCGCAACATCATATAACTCAAGTCAAAACTTAAACCATATATTCCTCAAGATGATGTGTAAGGAGTTGTTAGTCACAAAGAGTCTGTATCTGTCAAAGCATTTAAAATGTAGTCTGGGATGGTGTAGTGTGTAGGCAATGCAGCCCAACTATCTTCCCTCCATCACTCTCTCATTTTACCAGCCTATGTGATAAAAGCCCAATTGACACATGTGGTATAGAAGAGTTGATGATAGGTAGTCCTTTATAGCCACTAATGTACGTGTAGGGACAAGTGATGAGGGATTTTTTATGAGCCAATTAAGGAAGTAGTTTTAAACCCACTAATGATTGATGGTGGTATGGGAAAGAAGAAGGAAAAATAAATTCCCAGCTGATCTCAGAAAATAGGCGTTGAATGAGGTAATTCCACCGTCGTGGATACACCGCTTCCAGGTTTATGTGGAATATATATAGTCCGCATATGGTGTTCATGGGAAAGAACTGTTGTTATGTGTGGTAACTAATACAAAAGCATATCATGTTAGGGTCTAAACCAGGGAAGAGATGTCGTGAAGCTGGCATCCGTATCAGTCAAGTCTCTCAGCAATGTTCCAACATCTACAGGTTCCCTTGAGAGGTTGTGTGAGGGTGGTTAATACAAGAAAGTAAGATGTCAGGTTCGAGCAGTCGGAGTGGTTAATGGAGAGAAGGGATAAATGTCAATCTTTTGTTAGAAAATCTTAAAACATATGTTGTAACTAAGAATAAACAGAAGTGGTCTCTCATGGCTGCATAAGGGGAATGTATTCATCTGACTCAAAATGTAGTTGTGCGCGGCATACTGGGACATGTAGTGCTTGACGATAGTGGGGGCACATCTTCCTATCTTTGTGTACAGTATATTAAACAGTGCGATATGGAACAAATCTTTAGAATACATCTTATCATACATTACCCAGGTCGATAATTGTCAGTAGGGTTAACAAAACTGTAATTCATGCGGGATCATGTAGGAAACAGTGTTCAAGGAAAGGAGGCAAGGTGGTAAGCAGTATAAGTATACAATAATCCCAACTGTGAAGGCAGAGTATCCATGACTGCGAGAATGTTGTACCTGGTGAACAGGGTAGTAAGCGGTGGAAGTTCTATTACGTTGGTCATATACAACGGATGTCATCAGTGGATTGGGCGACTTGATGTCTATTGTCTGTTGAGATATGAGAGGGGGGGGAGAGTAAGCCGCAAAGGTAGCAACAGCTATGGTGTCCAATGATATGTTAGTGGGTGTAATCTCCTTCAGCAAGCGACTTGTTGCGACAGTGAGTGAGCGAATATATGGATGCTAATCTAGAATAAAAGCATTAAAGGTGATTTTTAACTATTAGATCCTGAACATGGCTAAACACTGACGAGAACGGTGTCAGTAAGGTGCTGTTCAGCAATCTCTCCTAGCTCTCCGGTGTTGTGATCGAATATATTAATATGTATAGAGGGTGTATAGATAATTAATATTTAGGTATTATTATAATGATGATGAAAGTACTCTTCCGCAGGAACCCAATTCTTCCAGAGAGATGCACTTTATTGACTTCCAACACAGAACAAAGTCCAAAGTCCACAGATGACAAAGAAATCCGACAGAGTAGATATAATTCAAAGTCCCATGTTCTTAGGTCTGAGTGTGCACACACAGACAAGCCTCTCTCATACAAAGACAAGCCTAACTCCCCCAGACAAGTCTCACTTAAAACTAAATCCAGCTTGAATGTCCTCTAAGAAATACTAGTCCACTAAGAGGGAGTTTCTGCTAGGTCAACCCAAAACACTCCTTGATCCCATTGTTACCCCCTCAAGTCTAATTACCATCAATAAATACTTCTTCTATGGTCCTTTAAACAATGTACCATTTGAAATGTTCAATTTAGACTTGCATAAGATTAACACATCAAAGAGTCTTCAGCTGTTAAAATTCAGTTGGACAAAACAACCATTCTGTCATTGTCATTCTAGCCTGGACAACATTGACTGCATGTGTACATACACACAACAATGTCCCACATAAATCGGTGAACATATTACAACACATACAACATATACCCCCACTTGGGTCGGTTCTAACTACTAGAACTGACCCATAAATCAAACAACAAAAAATATCATTACGATTTAAGGTACTGGATGCTTTACAATGGCTCATATAAAATATGAAGTTGAAACTGGTTACATCTCTCTTCGCCAGCCTCTAAAATATCCCCCTGAAACAGTTATTAGATAATATAACTTTTAGACTATGACTGGAAAAGGATTTGGTAAACGTCAGTGGCCCATATAGCTGTTAGGCCTTATATCACATCAAGATCTTGAATATTGCGCAAAGACGAGCTGACGTCACAGTCCATTCTTCGGTCTGACTTCATCACATCTCTCACCATCTCACTGAACGTAAACTTGGTATGCTCTGGGAACTCCAATCCACATAAGTCCAGGATTATCTCATCTCCAGGCTCAAGCTTTTCATTTTTAAAGATGCTTTTACGCAAACACTCTACTTTCATCTTTATAGTAAGAAGAACCATCAATGTACCAGCACTCACTTTCAAGGTCAAAAGGTTAACTGTACTGCAAACTATTTCCTTGCACTTGACATTCATGAGTCCATCTTGCAAGCATTTTACAATTCACATCTACTTCTTTCCATTTCCTATTTGAACAAAGATGACCGGGTTGTGTACCTGTCAAGTACCAGAATTTGTTGATTGCCAGCCACAATTTGCTTTTGTAATTTGCTGTAGGCCGACCCCTCATTTCCTTCAATAAAGCAGTTACTTGGATCATTCAGTCCACAATTACACCTGAATGGTATACCAACATATACATATAGATATACCCCCACACGATGGTTCAGATAGAATCAGCTAGTCATCAGTGTTTATCAGATCTTCTATCCAGACAAAGCGGCAGTGGAAATTCTTGCCAATATCTTCACCATGAAAGGTAGAAAGGTCTTTTTCATCCATATATGTCATAGCCTTTAGCATATTATAAACAACTGAATCAACAAAGTTTCAAATCATGACTAGAGTGATGAATTTCACTCACCCCTCTTATAAATTTAGGAAAACCACCCAACATACTATAATTTATGCTATGCCAAGCCATTGTGCAGCATCTCACCTTAGATGTCAAATATATTGATCAATACGCATTATGTAATATGTACAGATGTTATGAAAATTATTTTAAGTTAAAATGCTTCTCTTTGGTTTTAAGATAAAGTTCAAGAAATAAAACATAAAGAAAATAAAAAATGAAAAGCAAAAGATATCAGGAAAAGGGAGAAAAATTAAAAAATTAGGGCGTTGAAGAAAAAAGAAAAAAAGGTCCATTGCTTGATGAATTTCGAGAGAGTCCATGAATGCTTTATAATTCCATGTATAGTGATATATTGTCTATTCAGCATTTCTCCCATAATTCTCCACCACTATTCAATTTCAGACTTCTGCTATTCACATGCAAGCATCTTCAGACGTCCCTGAAAAACAAAACTCTCCAACAAAACTAATTAGCAAGGTCCTTAAGCATTGTTTGAAGTTAAAACAAAACACTATTTACACGTTTACAGTTTGGAGCTAATTCACCCCCACTGCTAGAGAAGTGTCATTTGCATTCAAAAACAGATCTGGAGAATATACATCTTGTACATTCATGACACCCTGTATCCCCTTCAACTGCTCTAATAATGTATCACGTTCCCCTCTCATCTTGTCATACTCAATTTTCAGCTGGTCATATTTGTGTTTTAACTGAGAAAACGGTATCCAAGTCTTTGACCTTTTATTATTATTATTTTGGTCAGCTCTGTTTTTCATATTAATATCACCAATGTTTGACCCGGAGTGTCCTCTCTGGGTGTCATCATAGGATATTATCTTCTGATCTTTATGCTCAGTATTTGTCCTAAACAATGTGGCTAAATCAATTTTGACAGCCTGCTCATTTGACTTTCTCCATAAATGGTCTGCTCTCAACAATATGTCTTTTAAATCATGAGGATTTGGGGTAACTAATAAAATATTTTGTTTGATATCTTCATGCAACGCATCTAGAAACATACTCATATGTATCAAGCCACCACGCTCAAATGCAAGATTATTACCGACCAATAATTCCATAATAGTTGCTATCCTGTGTGACAATTCATAGGGAGATTCATTTTGCATTTGTTGGATCTTTCCATGAATAGTAACATCAGAACGTACACCATACAAAACACATAATAATTCCAGTAATATGTCCCTTGTCCTCAGAGGCTGAATACAGATTTGTTTAATTCTCATCCAAAGACCACTTCCTATAGAATGTTGCAAAACTCTTTCTAAGTCAGATGGGTTGAGATTGTACATATCTCTGACTTGCTGCACGTCACAAAACCATTTTAAAAATCTGTTTAAATCATGGTATGGAACCATTCCTATTCCTTTAAGAATTGCGTCTAATAATTTTGGTTTCAATGGCTTCATTACAAGCTGAACTTCACCTGTATTATTATTATTGTTATAAACTGTGGTAGTCACAGTGGGGGCAGCTGGTAATGAATTATCAGATTTAGTATGAGGTTCTGTTTGCTGCAGATTGCTGAATCCAAGATTTGATGCATATCTGCATTCCTGAGATCTCTTCTCTAATTCCATAATTCTTAATTTTAATCTCTCATTTTCCTCTGATAATTCATCACAACGTTTAGATTTCTCAAGTAAAGCTTCTCCAATGGTAACCGCATGCAATTTTAAATTTACTGTCTCAGTGTCTGATTGGTTTTGTAACCTCTCACAAACATTGTTGCTATTATCAACTGCCTTCTGTAACTGGGTAATTTCCTCAACCTTATAATTCAAAGAACTTTCCATTGTTAGACAGCAAGATAACAAGCCCTGTATAATACAACCTTTTCTTTTACTTTCTGAAATTTTGCTATCAAAAACATTTTTCTCTAAAAATTCCTTCATCATCGTCCACGTCTGCTTACATTTTTCTGGAATTTCATAAGGACCGCCATGGCGCTTAATACATTTTAATACCCATCTGTTAACTTTATCAGAACTGACACTAGCTTCACACTGAGTAAGCATTTTGACTATATTACTAATAATTAAAAAAAAGGAAATATTTTACTCACCGCATTAGTTACTCCTTCAGCTTCCAGTTCAGGTCTTCTGGTACACGACACAGTCCCTTTTTTTGTTGTTGTTTCCAGTCTCCAGAGGATAATTCTGGGGTTCCCAACTTGTTAAATTTTGTAGATTAGACTCTCTTATGTCACAACCAGACATTAGAGTCACAGCACAGCTCTTGGTTCTTCATCAGACTTCTGTCCAACTCACAGGATTGTTGTCACCACCGACTTCTGTTACTAAGTCCGAAAAATGCTCTTCTGGTCACATGAACGGCACCAGTGTTGTGATCGAATATATTAATATGTATAGAGGGTGTATAGATAATTAATATTTAGGTATTATTATAATGATGATGAAAGTACTCTTCCGCAGCAACCCAATTCTTCCAGAGAGATGCACTTTATTGACTTCCAACACAGAACAAAGTCCAAAGTCCACAGATGACAAAGAAATCCGACAGAGTAGATATAATTCAAAGTCCCATGTTCTTAGGTCTGAGTGTGCACACACAGACAAGCCTCTCTCATACAAAGACAAGCCTAACTCCCCCAGACAAGTCTCACTTAAAACTAAATCCAGCTTGAATGTCCTCTAAGAAATACTAGTCCACTAAGAGGGAGTTTCTGCTAGGTCAACCCAAAACACTCCTTGATCCCATTGTTACCCCCTCAAGTCTAATTACCATCAATAAATACTTCTTCTATGGTCCTTTAAACAATGTACCATTTGAAATGTTCAATTTAGACTTGCATAAGATTAACACATCAGAGTCTTCAGCTGTTAAAATTCAGTTGGACAAAACAACCATTCTGTCATTGTCATTCTAGCCTGGACAACATTGACTGCATGTGTACATACACACAACAATGTCCCACATAAATCGGTGAACATATTACAACACATACAACATCCGGGACCTTGGGGAATCCAAGGGGTAGGAGCCATGTGGAGGATCATGTTGCGGATTTCGCCTCCTATAGCCAGATGAAGATCTTCGTCTGCGGTTTCTTCCTTCCTGGGTTTCCATCGGTTCTGCCTGTGGTGTGGTTTTCTTTATCGCCGTGTGGCAGAATTCCGCATACCATTGTGGAACGTCCACTAGAGGTATAGCCAGAGTGTCACAAAATGGGTGTAGATCCTCCGGAACTTTTAACAGGGCAGTGCGCCCCATATGAGTAGCTGATAAGCAAAAAGGGAACTTCCATCGGTATTGGATTCCCTTTGTGCGCAGCACATCCAATAGTGGTTTGAGATCTCTGCGGTGCTGCAGTGTTATACTGGATAAGTCCTGAAATATTTGGACTGAAGTTCCTGCATATTGCAACTGCCGTCTGAGTCTGGCTTGTCTGAGGATTTCTGCTTTGAGCTTATAGTCCACAATGCAGCATATGATATCTCTTGGCGGGTCACTATCCCTACCCTTGGGGCGTAGAGCTCTGTGTATTCTTTCCATGGATATTTGAGTTTGAGGTGGCCTGTTGAGAAGATCATTGAATAGGCTAGTCACTGCCGATGAAATGTCTTCTGTGGGGATAATTTCTGGTATGCCTCTGATCCTAAGATTGTGGCGGCGGCCCCTATTATCAACGTCTTCGACATGACGCTGTATTTCTCTTAACTGGATGGTGTGGGTGTCGATCCGCCTGGTAGCTTTGCGTAGGACATGTTCATGCTGTGTCGTTGCCTATTCTACTTCGTGGACCCTGTCAGTCAGCGTGTGTATATCTATGCGTAGCTCAGCAATTGCAGCTGACAGGGTATCCTTGATGTCTGCCGCTATGGACCGAAGATCATTGATGTTCAGATGTGGTTGAGCGGGAGGTGTGCCAACATCTATAGGCGGTGAGGTAGGGGTTTGAAATATTGGAAGGAGAAGAGGATCCGGTGAACATGGTTCCGATGGCTGAGGCGGTCTGTGGCGGGAAGATGCCATATTGCCCCTTTGTGATCGGAACATCTCTGGGATATTGTGGCTGGTTCCTCCTGTAAGCTCTCTCGGGGAGCGAGATCTTGAGGTAGAAGATTGTCTGGAGGCTGTACCCATGGCAAAGAGCATGTTATGTCGTCAAAAAAAATAAATAAACAAAATAAATAAATAAATAAATAAATAAAAATACCTCTGGTAGTGAGTGGTAGGACTGGCAACGGCAGGAGCTCTTCCTTCACACGGCCATCTTCCACTTATAGTGGTATGAGAGTCAACTGGGTATGGGGGAGAGCGGAAGAAAAATTCGTTGAAGTGATCCTGAATTAACAAGATGGCCACCGTTTTCCACAGGTAGGCCCGAGCCTCCTATTTTCCTGTGCTGCAACCTGAGGAGTATGTGGCCTGCTGTGAGTGCCCAAGGTCGGCCTTTCCTGAATTACTGCCGGCTCTCAGGGTCTGTATCTCTAGCACCTACCTTCCGGAGGTGTCTGCAGTAGGAAGGGCCGGATTTTTAATCGTGCGTACCGCCGTTTGCGGTACTCGAGCCCGGGGATGCTGGAGGCTTCACAGGCCTCAAGATGGCGTCGGGCCGCGAGCGCTCGGAGCTAATCCCTTAGTGTTTGCAGGCATCCACAGTGTCCGCTCACCGCCTGACCTTCCCCTGCAACAGCAGCAGTAGATGGGGGCAATTCAGCTGTTCTGTGTTCAGCCAATCACTGTATTTAAGCCTGGGGATGATGAGGGTCCGTAGGTCGCAAGATGGCGGCGAGTCTCTGGAGATGAGGAGCCGGCCGCAGCCTAGGATACACTCGATTGGCCAGGTAGCCTATTAAATTTCCCCAGGGATTGGAGTATCAGGTGCTCAGCAACTGTTGGGTGAGTTGTGGAGGCTCACCAAATGTTAGAATTCGCAGGATGGCGATGAATTGCAATAGTCTCCGCGGAGCTATCAGGTAACACGTCCTGTCACTGCAGAGTCCGGACACGCCCCCCATCCAGAGTTCTTTTTACGTTTTGGAGCCACTTTGTCTGCTGTTTGTAGTAATGTCTTGTTCAAGGGGTTGAGAGTTTGTTCCGTTGAGTGGTTTGGATTTAGCATTGCTATTTTGGTTGATAATGTGGTTTTAAAGTGTTCGGAATGTAGTTTCTTCTGAGATCTGGTCCAGTGTGTTGTTTTTGCATGTTTCGGTTTTTGGATGGTGGTGTTGGTGGCGATTTTAAATTTGATAGCGTGGTGGTCCGTCCATGGTAGCGGTATGTTGTCGAATAAGTTGATGTCCATATTTTGTTTGAAGATGAGGTCCAGAATGTCAAAAAAGGGGCACATGGGGAAGGAATGGGATAGAATACCAGTTCCACCCAAGAAAGAATTCTTCAACAAGGAACCAGCAATATAGCAAAAATATAAATGAGTTTATTTTAGAAAAGTAACTCCACATATACACCAATCAAAAAATCAGACAATGTGACAATAAGTGAACCAAAAACCTCCACTAGACAATAAAATAGACAACGTTGTCTAAAAACAGAACAACACACAGATGGCCACCACTAAACACACACATACACCCAGCTGGGTCAAAAATTGAAAAGACAGTCTTCTGGATATGTATCTGAAAAATACTGGATGGGACAAGGGGGTAGGTGTGTGCAGCCGTAAATAATGGGGGTCCACCCCGCGAAGTGCTAATAACAGACTTTAAATGGATCTTGCAGTATGGGCCATGAAGGTAGCTGATTGCAGCACATGTAGCTAGATACCTCACACTAAATGGTAATGTGGGGTTAATGCTATATAGAGGCTGTACATAGGTGCAGATGGGAGTGTGCCTGCATGGATGATTGTAAGTAGACACAGCGTGGTTGCTGAGCATGGGGATAGAGACACATGTATTGCTATAGTGTCAGCAATCACGGGTAAGGAATAAACAGGTACAGTCTCACCAATCCATGGACATCGATGTACGGCAGGCATGCAAAGCACTCCGGTCCTTCTCAGACCATCTCAAACTGTACAGAGCAGCTAGATCCTTCTCAGGCCAACTTGATGCGACTCATACATCTGTTTAGCAGGATGCCAGCAAGGATCATGGGGAGTGGAGGCGTATTGAAGCGCGCCGCATGTGAGCGGTATAGGTCATCATCCACTTCCTGATTCCGTGCAGTGGACAAATAACTTATATAGCCCTCACATTTACATACGTGAATACGTCGGCTTTTAGTTGTCCAGGCAACAGCGTAACAAATAGACTACCATTCATACCATAAGACAACATAAACTATTGGTAGAGCGGCCCGTCCATGGGTGCACTACCTCCTCAAAATCATATAAGGAATATGTTGGAGGAAAAATTAATCAACAGGAAGGAGTTTAACTTCTTACGGATATCTCAGTTTAACACACCAACCTTCTATATCATACCGAAACTTCACAAATCTTTACAAAATCCGCCCGGTAGACCCATTGTGTCTGCGGTAAATGGTCCCCTTGAAAAAACGGGCAAGTTTATTGATGCACTAATCAAGGAGTTGGTCCACGACTTGCCCTCCTATGTGCAAGACACAGGGGATGTATTATCACAACTGGACACCGTGGCTCTGCCGGAGGGATCCCTTATGGTAGGTATAGATGTTGAATCTTTATATACATTGATTCCCCACCTGTGGGGGCTTAAAGCTGTCCAATTTTTTCTTGATAAGAAATTTCCACTTCTTGGACATCAAAATGAGTTCATAGGTGAGGTTCTTACCTTCTTACTGGAACACAATTGTTTCCAGTTCATGGGGACCTACTACCAACAAATTAGGGGGACTTCAATGGGGGCACCCTGGGCTCCCTCATATGCATGCCTTCATCTGGTCATGTGGGAGGAGGAATCTGTCTATCAGTCACCAATGTACCTCCACCACAGTCGTTTGTGGCTGAGGTACATTGATGACGTGCTTATGATTAAGGGGGCACTGAGCAGGAGTTATTGCTGTTCATTGATGAACCCAACACAAATGATAGCAAAAAAAAAGCTTACTTATACTGCCCACCAGCATACCCTCTCCTTTCTTGACCTGACCCTGATTGCGGATAATGGGAAGATTAGTACCAAAACCCATAGGAAGCCCACGGCAGCGAACACACTCCTTCAGGCTACAAGTGACTATCCAAGATCCCTGATTAAAGGTATACCAGTAGGCCAGTTCCTCCGAATTCGTAGGAACTGCTCCAGAAAACAAGATTTTGAGACGGAGGCTAGGGACCTATATGGAAGGTTTAGGGACAGAGGCTACTCCCATTCATCTATTAGATCAGCCAAGAAAAGAGCTCTCCAAACAGATCGTCAGCAACTCCTTATTAGAAGGGATTCCACGGCTTCTAAAGATAGACATGAACCCCCTAGGATTATTACCAAATACGGTGCCCAATGGGAACAGATTAGGACCATTCTTAACAACCACTGGCATATCCTCTCTGGCTCCCCTGTTCTCGGTGAGATAGTGGGTGAATGCCCTCTTCTCACCGCTCGACGTTCTCGGAACCTTAGGGATCATTTGATCCATTCAGAATATCAAAGATCCCCTACCCACAACTGGCTCACCCAACTTCCACCCTTGAAGGGTTTGTTTAAATGTGGTAGATGCGCTATATGTAAGTATGTTGAGCGCACGGACGTGTTCACCGATTCTGACGGTAAGAGACAGTTCAAAATCTATAACTTTATCAACTGCAATACCACACGAGTAGTCTATTTGCTCACATGCCCATGTGGTAAAAAATACGTGGGTAAGACCAAAAGGAAACTCAGGATCAGAATCGGTGAGCACGTCCAAAGCATTCTAAGTAAAGACGACGAGCGTCCAAATCCCCCTAAATTTCCATAAATTCCAAAATGTGGATATATACCCTTGACAGTATGTCCCCCCATGGGTTAAATAACGAGTGTCATCTGTCAGTGTTCTTAACACCCTAGATCTCTATGAAGACTCCTTGTGCTGTCCTCTCCTCACTGGCGTGATGGCATGTTTATCCATACCTGATCCCTCTATCTATCTAATTTTCTT
Source organism: Lithobates clamitans (assembly GCA_037952925.1). Taxonomy (NCBI): domain Eukaryota; kingdom Metazoa; phylum Chordata; class Amphibia; order Anura; family Ranidae; genus Lithobates; species Lithobates clamitans. The sequence continues at coordinate 13,437,265 of JBBGZY010000008.1, read as the reverse complement.
TTTCTTTATTTCAGTACTGTTTTCAATCCTATTCCAATCCCCCTTCAACATATTCCTTATGTGATTTTGAGGAGGTAGTGCACCCACGGACGGGCCTGCTCTACCAATAGTTTAATTTCAATAAGTTTTTATTAATTTTCCATGGAATGAAAATGAACATATAATAAAGTACAGTGTAATCATTAAAAGTTGTCACATTTTAGTTTTACAATGTTCATGTTAGTACAAACGTTTTCTTTTGTATGTCATTCTTTACCATTTGAGGATACAGGTACCTCAAGAGCGTTACTCGAAACCCCAAGACACCCCTTATTGGGATCTGACTGTGTCCCATATGGGGAATTTTTCACACTCCGGACCTACCCGGATGTGTCTGGCGTACATTAATGACATAGGTTTATATATAACCAGTACATTATTTCTCATATTGGACAACATATGAATAGTGCCACTGAATAACTATTAACAGAACTTTTAATATATTTCTGCAGTGCAAGCTTTTAATATTGACCATCCGTAGAGCATATGCTTGATGTTTATATCAAGTACTTTGAATATTTGGATTATAAAATTATTAATTGTTTAGTTATTTATATTCCCATAGAAATTAAGTCCTGAGTTTTTTGTATACCATGTTAACCAGGAGTTCCAGATTTTGGAAGCTTGGTTGTAATTCCCTTGGCTTCGGGCAAACTGCATCTCATATGCACAGTGTGTAGTCATTATATTAAGGGTTTCCGCTATCAATGGTGGGTTTGTTTCTTTCCAATGTCTGACTATGTTGAGTCTGGCTGCTAGCAATAGATGCGATGTCACAGTTCTTAATGGAACAGGTATTAGTTCTATTCCTAATGACAGAAGTGCCATACCTGGAGAATATTTAATCTTGGTACCCGAGATTTGTTCTATGGTACTAAAGACTAGGGACCAATACCTTTTCAGGTGTGGGCATGACCACAGTATATGTAGTAAGGTACCCTTGTGACCGCATTTCCTCCAACAATCAGGTGAAGTTGCAGTGGCAAATTTAGAAATTCGGTATGGAGTAAGATACCATCGCAGTAGTATTTTATAATACAGTTCCCATAAGTTGGCACTTCTTGTGGAGTTATATGTAAATCTGAATGCTTTTGTCCACTGTTCCTCTGTGTAGGTCCTGTCAAAGTCCCTTTCCCATGCTGTGATGTTGTTTGTTTTACAAAAGGAATGTTTGTCTTGTAAGGATCTATAAATTAAGGATGTGCCTTTTTGTTTGGATTTGTTGTTTGTGTAGAAAAGGGCAAGTTTCCAAGGTAATTGTGTAAGTAAGTTACTACTCTTGGTGTCCATTAGGTGGGATAGTTGGATGTATTTGTAGATTTCAGATTCTGGTATGGAGTATTCTATCTGTAATGATCTGAATGATTTCATTGTAGGACCCACAAAAAGGTCCTCTAGGAGGAGTACTTTGATGTTACACCAGTTTGTTAACGATAAGTCAGGGATATTATGTTCCAAGGCTGTAATTGGAAATTTTAGAAGAATTTGTGGATCTTCTTGGGGTATATTTGCAAGTAAGTATTTCCAGGATTCAATAGAAGCCTGTATAGTAGGTGCATGTAATGATGGTTTGGCGTGATGGTGTGGACTAGAGATTAGGTAGTTATATAGGTTCCCCCCCTTTATTTGTGTGCTTTCAAGTTCCGACCATAGTGTGGTGTTGCTCTGAGGAAACCAATTTTTAACTTGGGTAAGTATGGTAGCTGCATAGTAGTCTTTAATGGAAACATGTCCTATCCCTCCCGACTGTTTAGATTTGATAAGTTTATTAAAGGCGCAGCGTGCTTTTTTGCCTGCCCATAAATATTTGTCTACTATCAGTTGTGCTTGATGAAAGAAGGACTGTGGAACCGGTATTGGTAAGGTTCTAAATAAATAAAGGAATTGTGGTAAAATTTGCATTTTGAATGCAGCAAGTCTGCCCGTCCAGGACAGTTCAAACTTTTGCATTTTGTCTAGTTTACCTTTTAAGGAGTCCAAAAAAGGGGTGTAGTTCTCTCTCACTAAGTCTGAGGTCTTAGGTGTTAGAGTAATCCCTATGTATGCAATGCCTTTTTCTTTCCATTTGTATGGGAATTTGGAAGTAAGTTCGTTTTTAACTTTTTCTGTAAGCCCCAGACCCAGTAGGTAGGATTTGGTATCATTTACTTTATAATAGGATATAGCATTAAACAAATGTAACGCATCATGAACCGAAGCCAAGGAAGATGTGACGTCTGTAAGAATTAATATAATATCGTCTGCGAATAGACTTATGGTATGCATGTTGTTCCCTAATGTAAACCCTTTGATTTGGGGGTGTTGGCGAATATATGCTGCTAATGGTTCCATTAGGAGGTTGAAAATTAATGGGGATAAAGGACACCCTTGACGTGTCCCGTTTGTGATTTCAAATGGAGTGGAGAGCATACCAGATATGTATACCTGTGCTGATGGGGATGTGTAAAGTGCCATAATAGCATGATATATGTGACCTTTAAAGCCAAATTTGGCTAGAACCTGCTCTAGGTACCTCCAGTGGATTCTGTCGAACGCCTTCTCTGCATCCAAAGCGAGGAGCAGAGAAGGCGTTCCGGTTCTGTTGGCTGCATGTATAAGATTGATTAACCTTCTGGTTGCATCCGCTGTTTGGCGTCCTTTGGTAAAGCCAGATTGATCCGGGTGGACCAAAGAAGGAAGGAGGTCAACAATTCTACCGGCCAATAGTTTAGCATATAATTTTAGGTCATTATTGAGTAAAGAAATCGGGCGGAAGTTTTGTGGGGTGTTTGGTTCCTTCCCTGGCTTCGGTAATGCCACAATCATTGCTTTCAACATTTCGGAGGGAAATGAGGAAGAGGAGGCAGCTCGGTTATATATCTCTGTGAGTCTGGGTGACAATATTTCTTTAAATGTTTGGAAATATTCACCTGAAAATCCATCAGGACCGGGGGATTTGTTTTTGGGTAGTGAGTCTATCCCTTGAGATATTTCTTGTGTCGTGAAGGGGGAGTTCAGTGCTTCAATTTGGGTGTCTGTTAGATGGGGTAGGTCTATTTTGCTGAGAAATTCAGAGATAGTATCGGCTGAGGGCTGAATCACTTGGGGGTCTTTTTGAAGGTTATATAAAGACCCGTAGTAAGCGCTAAAGGCATCTGCTATTGCCTGGGGATGGTATAATTTAGTTTGAGTCACTGGGTGAATAATGTAAGGAATTTTAGTTTTATGTCTAAGACCTCGTAAGCGGGTAGCTAATAATTTCCCTGCCTTATTTCCAGTAGCATAATGTGTCATTTTCAACCTCCTGGAAGACTTCTCAAAATCCTCCAGCAGTATGAGACGTAATTCATGCCTCAGCCTGGTTATCTCTTCTGTCTGTGTTTGGGTGAAATTGACTTTGTTTTTATCTTCTAATGTCTGTATTTGTTTGGAAATGTCCATTATGCGCTGCCCCCTCTTTCTCTTAGCTCTGGCTCCCAATTTGATTAGAAGGCCTCTCATAAATGCTTTATGCGTGTTCCATGTAATAAAAGGATCATCAACTGAACCTGCATTGTATTTAAAGAACTCTTCTAGATCTCTTTGTAAAGCAGACCTGGAAGGATCAGCCTGAAATAGGTGTGGATTAGATCTCCATATGAAGGTGGCACTGCTAGCGGATTGATCTTCAACCAGCAGTGAGACCGAGGCATGATCCGACCAGGTTATGCCATTGATCTGAGAAGCTTTAATTTTGGTGAGTAACCATCTATCTATCAAGAAAAGGTCTAGTCTGGAATACATCTTATGGCTAGCTGAAAAAAAGGAGTAGTCTCTTTCTGAGGCATGAAGACATCTCCATGCATCGTATACATCAAAAGTCCTCATGAGGTGTTGGAGTGATTGGGGTCTTCTTTTAGTACTTGAACTAGAGTCCATGGTAGGGTCTGGAGGTAGGTTAAAGTCCCCGCAAAGTATCAGGTGCCCCTTCTGTATTTGCTGTATTTTTTTCAGTAATTTGTGAAGAAAGCGGGATTGATGCGTATTGGGGGCATAGACGTTCACTACTGTATAGGTGATATTATTGATGTCACAAATTAGGACAAGGTATCTACCTTGTGTATCACTTATCTCGGTGTGAAGGTGAAAGGTTACTGTATCTTTTATTGCCGTGAGTACACCTCTTCTTTTGGTGTTGGAATTTGCAAAAAATATGTGCGGGAATTTAGGATGATAGCATGTCGGTTGGGCTTGTTTTTTAAAATGCGTCTCCTGTACACAGAATATGTCTCCTTTATGCTGAAGTGCTTCCTTCCACATGGATCTACGCTTGGCCGGATGATTTAGACCTCTAGCATTGACTGACAGAAACGTTATAGGCATTTTTGTGTTTTGGGTTTGATGCATTGTAAAGCATGTGTGCATAACACTTACATTTGGTAGTTAGCTTGTCAGAGTAGATTTCGGTAGAATTTTGGTTCTGGAGGATCTGATGGGAGTGGTTCTTCTGTACGGCTTGGTCATTTTCAAAAACTGTAGTAAAGTTCTGCGGCTGCTGAAATAACTTGTAAATAACTGAGAAGAAAAAAAAAAGTATAATTGAACAAAGAACAACAACGAAAAGGTCTATGCGACCTGGGTGTGACGTTAAGTCACTCATCTTGTGATAAGGGGTTATAACAAAGTTCAGTCTAGCTTAGCAGACATTTCCTCTGCATCAGGGGACAGATATATGTAACCTGTATTGGTATTGCGTGGTTTTAGGTGTGTTTACGGGCATTCTTAGAAGTTACCAGGTTCCAATTGTCAGCAATATGATCAGGGCCTTTGGCGTTACGTTCTTTAGGCATGTCTTCTGGAATAATATGCCAGTGTTGGAGCAAGAGCAAACCTTTGGCAAGGTTATCCACCACGTGGTCCTTGCCATCCCGGGAGATGATCAGTTTCGTGGGGAATCCCCATTTATAGGTTATTTTGTGGTTTCTCAATGTTTTAGAAATTGTATTGAGGTTTCTCCTTTTTTGTAGGGTAAATTGGGAAAGGTCTGCAAAGAATTGTAAATCTTTGTATTGTGGTGGAAAGAGATCTTTGTTGCGTGCGGCCGACATTAGACGCTCTTTCGTTTGAAAAAAATGTAATCTGAGTATAACGTCTCTGGGTATGTTGTCTGGTAGGTGTGTTGGTTTTGGTAGGCGGTGGATCCTATCCACTGTTATCTCCAGTTCTGATAATTCAGGGATTATTGCCTGGAATAATTGTGCTGCGTAAGTGCGTAGTTCTGCTTGTTGAATTGATTCGGGGACCCCTCTTATTTTCATATTGTTTCTCCTAGAGCGGTCTTCTATGTCCGCCATTTTAGCTTTAATAATGTCCAGCTCATCAGTATTATGATCATGGGCATCCACAAGATCATTGATTGTATCTGCAAATTCACCCATTTTATTTTCTATGTGATCCACTCTAGCAGTAGTTTCTCTGAGTTCCACGCCGAATTTGTGTACACATGATAACATATCAGCATGTAGGGAGCTTCTCAGGGAGACCAACATGTCCCTTAGGGTGGTGTCCAGGACAGGCTGATTGTTGGTAGGGAATAAGTCAATAGAGTCTGGGAGGTCTCTGGTATCCTCCCCTGACTCTAGGCCTTGTGTTATGTCCTGGCTTGTATCAGAGGCATCCAGCCTCACCCTCACCTTTTCTGGGCTCCCTGAAGTAGGGGTGTGGATCGGGGATTGTGGGCTTCTTTGTGGAGCTATCCTTTTGTTTGGATTGCTTTTTAAATGGTCATACTGAGGTGTACTGGACATACCTCGTTCCTTCGTTCCGCCGCCATCTTGCTTAGGCCCGAGCGGGTAATATTCTGTGAGCTTCTGCGGCTTACGGAGCTCCTTGTTTCTCCGCGGCATGTTCGGTCGGATCTCCGGGGTGTGCTGAGGATCCGCTGGTACTTGTTGTGCCTGTTTTGATCGGGATTACAGGTGGTGTGTGCCGTTTTTCCCCTGAGTGCTGAGGAGCTCAGCTAGTGAGCGTCCATCTCCGTCGGCTGCAAGCTCCGCCCCCTCTACCAATAGTTTATGTTGTCTTATGGTATGAATGGCAGTCTATTTGTTACGCTGTTGCCTGGACAACTAAAAGCCGGCGTATTCACGTATGTAAATGTGAGGGCTATATAAGTTATTTGTCCAGGCTATGGCGCATGCTCTGAAGAAAGCCCTGTGACGGATGAAACGCGTCAGCATGACGCCATCACGCTCAACCTAGCATACACACGGATCCACCCACAAGCCCTGGGTATCCCGTCCGCCTGCCGGTGAAGCCCGCTGCACGGAATCGGGAAGTGGATGATGGCCTATACCGCTCACATGTGGCACTCTTCAACACACCTCCACTCCCCATGATCCTTGCTGGAATCCTGCTAAACAGATGTATGAGTCGCATCAAGTTGGCCTGAGAAGGATCTAGCTGCTCTGTACAGTTTGAGATGGTCTGAAAAGGACCGGAGTGCTTTGCATTCCTGCCGTACATCGATGTCCATGGATTGGTGAGACTGTACCTGTTTATTCCTTACCCGTGATTGCTGACACCATAGCAATACATGTGTCTCTCTCCCCATGGTTCAGCAACCAATCTGTGTCTACTTACAATCATCCATGCAGGCACACTCCCATCTCCACCCATGTACAGCCTCTATATAGCGTTAACCCCACATTACCATTTAGTGTGAGGTATCTAGCTACATGTGCTGCAATCAGCTACCTTCATGGCCCATACTGCAAGATCCATTTAAAGTCTGTTATTAGCACTTCGTGGGGTGGACCCCCATTATTTACGGCTGCACACACCTACCCCCTTGTTCCATCCAGTATTTTTCAGATACATATCCAGAAGACTGTCTTTTCAATTTTTGACCCAGCTGGGTGTATGTGTGTGTTTAGTGGTGGCAATCTGTGTGTGGTTCTGTTTTTAGACAACGTTGTCTATTTTATTTTCTAGTGGAGGTTTTTGGTTCACGTATTGTCACATTGTCTGATTTTTTGATTGGTGTATATGTGGAGTTACTTTTCTAAAATAAACTCATTTATATTTTTGCTCTATTGCTGGTTCCTTGTTGAAGAATTCTTTCTTGGGTGGAACTGGTATTCTATCCCGTTCCTTCCCCATGTGCCCCTTTTTTGATATGCTCCCTAATTCATAGGAACACACCCCTCCGCGATCCATAGATCCCTTGGGTGTTCGCAAATAGCTTCATGTGCATACAGGTGGTGTAAGTTAATTATCCTCACCTGTTGTTACTTATACTGAATAAAGTTTTTTGGTTCATATATTCTCTCTTGTTTGTTCATGGAGGTCCAGAATGTGTCCTTAACCATGCGTGGGAGTATTTATCAGTTGCTGCAGACCAAGTTCTTCTAGTTGGTTAATGCAGGCAGTGGCGATGGGGTCTTGGGTAGAGTTTGCCCAGAAGTTGAAGTTCCCAAGTACCAGAAAGTTTTTGGTTTTCAGGGTGTATGTTGAGAAGAATTCAGTGAAGGGTGTAAGGAGATTAGTCTTCGGTCCTGGTGGTCTGTAGCATAGTAGTATGTGACTGATGTCTTGGGGTGTTGTTTGAAGATGAAGGATGAGTGTCTCAATGAAAGGCACTGTGTTCTGTAAAGTTGATCTGATGAGTGCAAGGTGAGATTTGAAGATCACTGCTGGACCTCCTCCTTTTTTTCCTCTTCTATGCTCAGTTAGAATGCTGTAGTTCTCTGGCACCATTTCCGTTTGGATGGCGTTGCAGTCGGGTGTAAGCCAGCTTTCCGTGATGAAGAGGCAATCTAAGTTGTTTTGAGTGATGAAGTTGTGAACTTCCAGTCTGTGTTTGACTGCAGATCTGGTGTTGATCAGGGTGCATGTTAATTGTTGTGGTCGGATTGGTGACTTCCTGCGTTTGATGGCTGATTATAGGTTGGTCTTTAGTAATTGTTCTTTCCTTAGTATTTTTTGAATGGAGGTTGGTAAAGTTGAGGTGGTATTCCTTAGCCTGTGGAGGGCGTCCGCTGAATATTTGAAGTTGCACATGGTGAGAAAAAGAGTTGATGCTGACTTGATGATGCGATGATGATACTGATGAAGTGAAGATTGTGGTTGCTGAGCAGATGATGGTCCAGAGGGGTGCCGCTGCTAAAGGGGTGGTGTAGCCGGTGGTCTTGGTGAGGGTGCGAAGTACTGGTGGTAGTGATGGAGGGAAGGGGCCCCACTGGCCTACCCTCCTGTTGATCCAGGGGAAGGCGAAAAACCCCTAGCTGAGCTGGCCAATTGCTGCAGCAGAGGAAAAAAATTCCTTCCTGACCCCCCGAGAGGTGATTGGACCTGGGACCCTGAATCAACTACTATGAGTGGTGCCCCAGTCACTTACCTGACAGGAATATCAGGGATGGAGCGAAAGAAGGAAGGATGGGAAAGTCAGGGGGGGAATAACTGACCAGAGGAGGGCCTGGGGGACCTAGGCCACTACTTACCAATCCTGCCGCTGCATCTGGGTTGGGCTGGACTCCAGGGCTAGGCCTGGGCCGTGGTTATCCTGGCTCTTATCCTGGCTTTTGTATCCCTTGGTGCCCCATGGTGGTCCGGTAGCGGAGGGGGGTGTACGGGTGGGGAGGGCCGCTGGAACTGAAGTGGGTGAGCTGAGGGGGTAGCTGTTGAGGGCCGGAGCTAGGCTGCAGCCATGGTCTGTCCCTCAAGTCTAGGGGCTAGAGAAGAGGGGACCAGACGGTGGCTGCGGAAAGTGCTCTGGTGGGCTGGGAGCTGGGTGGGGGTCCGGTGGGACTGGGGTCCCAGATAGTGCTGCAGGGGAGTCCGGTGGTGGGTTCCTGGAGGACCTGTGGAGTGCTGTGGCCTTGTCGGGTGGACCAAAATGGCTGACGGGCTGGCTCGAGCTAGGCCCGAGCTAGGCCCGAGCCACGGGCTGTCCGATGCTCAGGCTGTGGCTGCGGTTCCGTCTGAGAGTGGAGATGGGGTCCAGTAGGAGGGGAGTTCCCGGGTCTGCCAATCGAGGCTGGGGGGGAGAGAATTGGCAGGCCGGCGCTGGGCCGGAGCTAGGGTGGAGTCGCGGCCTGTCCTGGAGGCAATCCGAAGAGGCTGGCAGCTCAGCTCGGGCGTCCGGAGGTTGCGCACGGATCGATGGAAACCTGGGGGCTGCCTGAGGCAGGTCGGGTCCGCGGTGGTCTTGTCCCGATCCTGATGCACGTGTTGGGGGGTCCCGGTTCTCTTCTCCTAGGGAGTCCTGGGATGAATTCAAGGAGGCCGGATGGCCTGGAGCTTGCAGATGCATCCGTCCGCTCTCTGCTGCAGACAACAGGTGAGTGAACAGGTAAACAGGGATAGAGAGGTGCTTGATTTGTTAATAATGAAGATGCTATATTTTTAAACCTTCTGTTGTTTCTGGGAAGGTGAGCAAAATGGAGATGAGATGATGGTCTGAAAGAAACATGGGTTTAATCATGGCTTTGGTTTAAAAATGTAAGTCCTGTTGGGTTATGAAAAAATTGTCAATTCTGGAATATTTGCTGTGTGGAGCCAAGAAGTAAGAGAAGTAAGAGTAATCTTTTTCTTTCGGGTGTAGTGTGCACCATGTGTCACATAAGAGTAAGTTGTGAATTTTGAGAATGAATCTGGCTTGGTAGGGAATGGAGGAGGAGCCTGTGGTGGAATCTAAAATGGGGTTGAGGGGGACATTGAACTCACCCCCTATTATCAGTATCCCCAATTGAAATAAGGAGAGAAGAGAAGTGATTTTATGAAAAAAGGGAACTTGCTTCATATTTGAAAAGTAAATGTTGGCCAGGTTGATTGATCTGTTTCATAGGAGACCTTTGAGGAAGAGATAGCAGTCTTTAGGGTCTGCCAGAGATTCCGTTATCTCTATAGGGCTATATTTCGCTATTGAGATTGACACTCCATTTGACTTAGTAAGAGGGTTTGATGTGTGAAAGACTCTAGGATAGTGAATGTTGCCAAGTTTCAGTATACAATTTGTTCTGAAATAGGTTTATTGCAGATAAATAATGTCTGCTTTGTGTTTTTTCATTGATGTTTAGACCTTTGGCGTTTAGAGAAAGAAGTTTCACCTTGAAGGGAATTGTCAAAGTTTTTGGGGGCATTGTGTCATGTGGAGTCTGAGGTGAAATGCTGCCATTTAAGATAAGGGGGGAGATGCGGATTAAGTTCAAATCCTCTAAGGGGGGAGGAGGGGGGAAGGAAGAAGGATGGGGAGTGAGAGAAGGGGGGAGTGCGCAAGAAAAGGGGGTAGGGGGTATAGGAGTTGAGGCGGTGTTGTGGGTGAGAGAACAAATATATTGGGGAGAATGAGGGGGAGTAATACCGGAGGTTGAGATAGACCAGCTACTCTACCCAGGACCGCAAAGGAATTCTGAAAGCAGTCAGCAGAGATTCAAAAAATCCGCTGAGTGGGGAAATGGAAGGGTTGGTCGAGAATTGTCTAGTCCCGCTATGGAGGACTAAGGATCCTATGTCAGAGGATAGGCATATTATGTTGTGGAGAGGGCCAGAGATAAATAAGGAGAATAGGGTGATATGTTGGTAAGAAAAGGAAAGTAGCTCCAATGCACATAATTGAGAGCTATCACTAGGTACGTCCTTCACTTATTAAGAAAAGACAAGGAAAAAAACATAAATAAAACATTAACGTTAATTTGTTCAGTATCTCACATAATACCATTCTATATCACTTGGTGTTAAAAATGTGTGAGTACTGAGACAGGTGGCAAACCCTGTGTGTGGGGATTAGGTTCATGGGATGCAAGCCCATTAGTGCGTTAATGATTTAAGGGTAGATAGGTTGGAGGTGGTTGAATGTTGAGACCAGAGTATTAGCGTTTGTTACTAGATGGCTGGAGTGAACAAGCGGGGGTGATGATTTAGGTTGTTAAGTGCGCTATTCTGGTCTGCAAAGTATTGTTGAGATTGTTGATAAGGGTGTGAATGTGAATAGGACATGTGGGGAATGGAGGGTTGGTTGTTGGGTAGTATACTTGTGGGTAAGTGAAATAGATTACAGCAGATCCTGTAACATTACGTTAGAACAGGGTAAGAGGGAGGAGAGTTAGGTCATGCATATTTATGTTTCAGAGATATAATTGTGATAGTAAACGTATTGGTAGAGCAGGATATCATGTCTCGGACCATCTCACATTATGTGTATATATGCATGCACTTTTTTTTGTTGGGGGGGTATGAGCATGGGTTAAGGTATGATAGCTTATTTGGGACCCTTTTATAAATACCTTCCCTCTTATCCTGTGTGGGTACATAGTGAGAAATATCATATACATTTGCGTGCAATTTGGCTTGTTTAAGTTCATATTAATGCTTAAAGCGGGGGTCCACCTATCTATGTTTTTTTTGTTTTTTTTGGAGTTCATTCACAAACTTTTCTTCTCATGATTATCTACTCACATGTTCTGTGTCCGCCTGTGTCTGATTTCGTTGTAAAGAATAACTTATAAAAAATCACTGAAGGCGGTTTCCATCTTCATTGTGAGCATTTGAAGCCCACAAGCATGTATTTCCTGGATGCAGTGAATGCTGTGCTCCCAGCATTCACCGAGATGTTGTGATGACGCTGTTGCACAATGCATGCTGGGAAGCCTGAGACTAGCTCCCAGGGGACTGTGGGAGGCCTGGAAGAGGCTAGAAACACGCCTACTCCCATGGGAGGAAAACCAGGAAGTGCTAAGAAGATTAGGAAAAAAAGGTAACTACGGCGATTTTAATTTTTTACACAGCATGTCAGCATCTAGGCAAGGAAGAGAATGCATAGAGATAATGTTCAAAATTTGGGTGGAACCCCGCTTTAAACGTGTAGCAGTATCATTCTTCCAGTCAACAGAACTAGTAACATTAATAATGGCCTGCCTGCAATTTCTTCCATCTTCGGCCTCAGGCAGGGAAGAGCTGTCAATTCAGATTGTTCCAGTGTTAGGATGGGAGTCTCAGGGGTTTCTATGTCTCTTGTGGTATGGGCACAGTCAGTAGCATTGTTGCGAGATTAGGGTCTCCGTGTAGATAGGAGTGGGGGTCTGCGCCAATCTGGGCTGATATGAAAGGGCAATAAGGGTGTCCGTTGGAGAGGTAGACCACATAACCATGTGGTTTTATGGGTTCCCGGGAGAATATGATGGTTGATGAGGTGGGGGAAATCAAGCAAAAGTTCATAGATCTGGCTTGGTGCTCAGTGGTGGTGTTATGTTCCAAAGGAGGAAAGTTTTATCTTTGCACAGCACCCAATGATCTTTGGGGACAGGTCAGTTTGTCCATTGATGGTATGGGGCATGTGAGTAATGTTCTTATAGGGAGTTATGTAATACTCAGGGAAGAAAATTCAATGCTCGTGGTTATGAGTGGAGTGAAATAAAGGGGTTGGATTGTCACAAGCACATCCGCTAACTCTTCAGGGGTGATGGGTGGTATGTTTCCACATGAGGCTATTAGGGTTTGTGGTGTTGTTGGTGAAAATGCCATGTACAGAGTGGAGTGGTACTTAGAGGCAGTAGCTTTAAACTTTCAAAGAGGGTGTTTGCCAGGGTTTGGATGTAGTATAGGTCTACCAGACAAGATAGTCTAGTTTGCGAAGTCATTGGAACGGTATTGCGTAGGAACAAACAAACTATGTGTAACAGTCAGAGAACCAAAAACTTACTGGACCTCGGAGGGCGTTGGTAAACTAGGTGCTTCAAGGAGTGGGAAATTAATGTGTAACTTCCAAGTCAAGCCTCCTGATGGGGTCTCCTGTGTGCCGGTGAGGCCAAGGGGCTTTCACCTGATGGATGGCAGCATAATTGAGGTGGTGGAGTTGCTGGAGGAGATCTTTGTCAATGGGGCCTTTGTGCATTTGATTCCATAGGATCTCTGTGATCTGAATTCCAAGGAGCTGAGATGCAATGGTCACTCTACCAATCAGACAAGGGGGGGATTGGTTTGTCCAAGGTGTTGCAGAATTGTTGCACATCTTCCGGGACCCGGAGTAGAGCGGTGTGACCCATTGCTGAGGCTGAGAGGCAGAAGGGGAATTTCCATCTGTATGATATGTTTCTTGATCGGAGGAGGTTCAGGAGACGGTGGGGGTCCCTCCGGTGCTGAAGTGTAATGGGTGATAGATCCTGGAAGAGTTTAATTTCAGTACCCTCATGTAGGATCTGTCATCTTTCCCTGGCCCATTTAGGAATTTATTCTTTCAGAAAAAAACTCACTAGGCAATTATTTGCTTTTTTGTTTAACTTTCAAATTATTTAGTTGATATTCTATTGATAATAATATTTAATATTGTTATTTGAAAAAAAGAAATTAATGATATTAGTTATAATTGTGTCTGTCTCTTGAACTGCATTTCATCATAGCCCACATGGTGTGCGAATGTACATGCAGGCTATAGCTGTATAAATTACCACATAAGGGGCTCTGTATTAAACAGTAAATTAATTGCAAGAGATAATCAAAGGAAACTTTCATTTCATAAGCTCTTGAAATAACTTTTAAAATAACAACTACAGTAAATTGATTGCTATGGTTAACATATATTACATTTTTAAATATTTTACAACATTGAGCTGTTTCTTGTTGGATTATGAAATTAATTATGGCATACAGTATAATTTGAAATACTTGTACTCATCAGCACTGATTATTAGTTATAGAAAACAACCTGCTTTTCTTTAAAGCGGAGTTCCACCCTAAAATACATCTAGGTCTTAAACAAAAGACCACCACACCCCCCCCCCCCTCGTTTTTGGATATATATATTTTTTTAATCTATTTGTTACTGTATGTACCTTTTCTAGTGTACATAGCTGTACTTCCGTCCTAACCCCGCCGTGGCAAGGTACATAATTTCCTGCATCTGCATCAGCCCCTTCTCCTCCCCCCTCGCTGCCTTCTGGGACCTGTGTGTCCCAAAATACAAGGGGGCTATTCAGAAAGCACGGCGCGACTTGCGCTTGCACAGTAGGAAACTGGCTGTGAAGCCTTAAGGCAGTGATGGTGAACCTTGGCACCCCAGAAGTTTTAGAACTACATTTCCCATGATGCTCATGCACTCTGCAGTGTAGTTGAGCATCATGGGAAATGTAGTTCCAAAACATCTGGGGTGCCAAGGTTTGCCTTCACTGCCTTAAGGCTTCACTGCCAGTTTCCCTTAGTTGCAATGCCATAACCTGTACCCGAGCCAATGGATCCCTAGACAGGTAAGTGTCCTTATATTAAGTCATCAGCTACAGTATTTGTAGCTGATGACTGTTACATTTTTTTTCTGAGGCTGGAACTCCACTTTAAGTAATGCAATCTATCCTGGGGACTGTGAATATTTTGTAAGGGAGTCCCTCCTTGTATCTACAAGACCCTTTAGGTGGAGGCACTAGAGATTTAAGAACATAGGGACACTAGATGGTAAAACTCCCATTTAGCAAAGGTTCAAGATCTCCTATTACTCAGATGCTGCTACAGTGCTGATGTAAAGGTTGTAAGTTCAGAACCATTTCACTTGAGCCCCTTCTCTTCAGAAATAAACTTACATTTGTACACATTATTAGACAGGCAGGAGGTACTTTGTCACTGCTGTAGCCTTTAAAACCCCCATACATGCGTGGTTCACTATCTTTGCTGTCACAGCATTGCTGAGCTCAGAGCTGCTGCAACAGGGAAGAGAGAGTGTGTGCCAAGGAGCTTGAATCAAAGAGCTCAGATTTCAGGAAGCACATAAATGGCCTACACCTATGGCAAGGGCATTATTCAACTTTAGCTAAAGCTGCAAAGTTTGTTTATCTACAAGTGCCCCTCATCTGCATAGGCAGTTTATTGGTTAAGGTGAACTGACCCTTTAAGGTGAAGTGACTCTTTAAAAGGAAGTGACATCCAGACAGGATTTCTGGCAGGATCCAATGGTAAAATTAACTATACAGATAAATTGTTTGTGAGTACTCTGGGATGTAAAGATTTTTTTACTTTTTGCCTATACATACACTTTACCATTACAGCCCCGGAAGATTTTACCCCCTTCCTGACCAGAGCATTTTTTACAATTTTGCACTGCGTTACTTTGACTGACAATTGCACAGTCATGCAATGCTGTACCCAAACAAAATTTGCATCCTTTTTTCCCACAAATAGAGCTTTGTTTTGGTGGTATTTGATCTCCTCTGTGGTTTTTATTTTTTGCGCTATAATCAAAAAAAGAGTGACAATTTTGAAAAAAAATAAATATTTTTTACTTTTTGCTATAATAAATATCTCCAAATTAAAAAAAAAAATTCTTCATCAGTTTAGGCCAATATGTATTCTTCTACATATTTTTGGTAAAAAAAAATCAGAATAAGCGTATATTGATTGGTTTGCGCAAAAGTTATAGCGTTTACAAACTATGGGAAAGATTTATGGCATTTTTGTGGCATTTTTTATTTTTTTACTTGTAATGGCTGTGATCTGTGATTTTTAGTGGCATTGTGACATTGCGACTGGACAGATCTGAGATGTTTGACACATTTTTGGGACCGTTGACATTTATGAAGCGATCAGTGCTATAAATATAAACTGATTACTGTATAAATGTCACTGACAGGGAAGGGGTTGACACTAGGGGGCAATCAAGGGGTTAACTGTGTGTTTCCTCTCTGTGTTCTAACTGTGTGGGGATGGGACAAACTAAGAGAGATGACAGATTGCTGTCCCTACTTTTCAGGAACACACAATCTGTCTTCTCTCCCCTGACAGCACAGGGATTTGTGTGTTTATACACACAAATCCCCATGCTGGCTCTCGTCCACACGATAGCGCGTGGCTGGCGGCGATTGTGCCCACTGGCCACGCACATCGGGTCCCCCGCTCGCGCGTCCTCTTGTGGCTCTCCTAGGCAAAGCTGTATATACAAGAGATTATCTGGGTGAGCCGGTCGGGAACTGGTATAAGTGGTTGTAAACCATTACAGACCACTTTTTCCCTACAGGTAAGCCTGTAATAAGGCTTACCTGTAGATACTGGAAATATGTCCTAAACCTGCATTGTTTACGAAATATTTACCATATACCCTTGCACCGACGTCATCGGCACATGTGCACTTTAGAAAGGGCACAATTGTGCCATTTCTATAGGGCCCGTGCCGTGACCATTGGCTCCCGCGTGCCTGCTGGAGTCCACGGCCCCTCGGAAGGAAGGGGGGTGAAGATGGATGCTTCCACCAGCTGGGACATCACAGGCTTCATTTGCAGGTAAGTGCCACATAATGGGCTAGTATGCGATGCATATTAGCCCATTATGCTTTTACTTTTCAGAGGAATAAATAAAATACATCAGGGTTTACTTCCTCTTAAAGGCATGTTGCACCTCTGGATTATTTAAATGACAAATAAAATGCTGTCAAATACTATCAAACAATATTTTATCATTTCTTTTGCATTATTTTTTTTTCAAATTACATAATAATTTTTATTATTTAAACTGTTTACCCCTTTTTGCTTTACTTTGCTAGAAAGGGTCTTAGCGGAAACAATCTAGCCTCCCAATGCACCCCAAACCATGTATGGACAGGCTGAATGTATCCAAGTTGATCGATCATTCAACTTGCGTACAACCAGCCTACCAGATTTTACATGCAATTATTGCAAACAGATGTTATAGTCACTGTGTTCCCCCTGCGGGAACAGCTCCCCCGCCCCCCACCGGGAGAACACAGTGGCTTGGGAAGGAGGGATTTTTTCTATGGCCGGCCTTACTTATTCACTTCTATTCCCTGCTGTTATCAATAAACAATATTTCCCTGTTGCTGCAGGGGGAGAACACTCAGGAAATCCCAGAGCACTTTTTACCAGGAGCAAAGCTCAAAAGCTCTGCTTGTGTTGTGGGTAGAGTTGAGCGAACAGTTCGAGCTGAGCAAATGTTCAGCTTGAACATGGCCTATTTGGTGAACACCCAAATTTGCAGGGGGTGCTCGGCGGAATGTTCGAGCACCCCAAAATGCACTGCATGCTGCAAAGTGCATTGTAAGCCCTGAATGGGCAAAATGAATAGCTGGTTGTTAAGGAGCAGGCCAGGAAGCCAGCTACTGCATCCTTAACAATAGATGAGCCATCAGCTGTCAATGAGCTTCCCCGCTGACAAGCTTATTAAAAAAAAAAACATTGCTTGCAATAGCAAGTGAATAAAAAAAACGGCATGGGGGTCCCCCAATCCATACCAAGCCCTTCAGGTCTGGTAGGGATTTTAAGCATGCATGTAGATGTGCGAGCACCCCCCATCCTGAACTATACCATAGTTATAGCTATGCCTCCCCACCCCAAAGCACCTTGTCCCCCATGTTAATGGGGACAAGGGCCTCTTCCTGACAACCATAGGCGGTGTTTGTGTGGGTCTTCAGGCAATGGGCTTATCGGAATCTGTAAGCCCCCTTAACAAGGGGGCCCCCAGTTTCGCCCCCCACCCATGTCAATAAGTATGGGGTGCATTGTACCCCTATCCATTCACCAAAAAAAGTGTCAAAAATAAATAAAGACAGGAGGCAGTTTTTGACAATTACTTTATTAAAAATAATAAACAATGTCCCCCGATGTAGATCCATCCTCAATCATGACGCCCGCTGCATGAGCACCAAAGCACCTCATCCCATATTGAGGGCATGTGGCCTGGTATGGTTCAGGAGTGGGGGTGCTCGTTCACCCATCCTTTCCTGTCCTGCCAGGCTGCATGCTCAGGACCAAAAAAAAAAATGCTTACACATGACAAAGGCTAACCACTAAATGCCTGCTCTGTTGTTTGACATGTCCTAAATAGGTAATGGGCCGGGCCACCTGGTGACATCACCTGGTGGCACCACGACCAGTGCATGCTGGGGTCAGTGACGTCACAAGGGGCCCTGCCCTTTGCCTATTTAAGAACTGTCAAACAGCGGAGCAGGCATTCGGCGGTTAGCCTTCCTCGCGGGCGGATCATTTTTTTTTTCAGGTGCAGTGGTGCGGCAGGCATCGCCGATTGATGATGGATCTACATTAGGGGACAATGGGTTTTTTTTTAATAAAGTAATTATCAAAAACTGCCTCCTGTCTTAATTTTTGACACTTTTTTTGGTGAATATGTAGAGGTACAATGTACCCCATACTCATTCACATAGGGACAGGGCTGGGATCCAGGGGGGCCCCCTTGTTAAATGGGGCTTCCATAGTCTGATAAGTCCGCAGACCTCTACAACCACAGCACAGAGTTGTCAGGGAGGGGCCCTTGTCTCCATCAACATGGGGACAAGGTGCTTCGGGGTGGGGGGGAAGAGTCCCCCACCTCAAAGCACCCCCCATTTTGAGGACATGTGGCCTAGTATGGTTCAGGGGGGGCACTTGCTCGTCCCCCCCTTTTCTGACCTGCCAGGCTGCATGCATGTATAAGGGTCTGGTATGGATTTTGGGGGGAACCCAAGCTGTTTTTTTTTAATTTGGGGTGGAGTTCTCCTTAAAATAGGGCCTGGTATGGGTTGGGGGGACCCCCACGCCATGTTTTTTAACATTTTTCTATTGCCAGCAATTTAAATGTCATTTTTTTTCTTTAAAAATGTCAGTTTTACTGCAGCAGGTTCTATACACGGTACAGATGCACCACTTTATAGGCAGACGAAGGGGACCCCCCAGGCACTATATTTAAAGGAATTTTTCCTTTTTTTTAGTTAATATAAGCATCATTAAAATTACTGCTCCTGTAAAAACAATCTTTTTTAGAAAAAAAAATTGCATTGATACATGCCCCCCAGGGCAGTTACTCAGGCCCCCATACCCTTTTTATGGCCAATAACTTGCATACAAGCCTTCAAACTGGGGACTCTGGACTTTTCAATTTCGGGTCCCATTGACTTTAATAGGGTTCGGGTCCGAACTTTTGCGATGTTTGAGAGCTCTGGCGCGAACTGAACCGGGGGGGTTCAGCCAAACTCAAGTTCTGGGTCTCCGCTATCATTGCTCTAAAGATGTATGATGAGAATATTTATTGATAAACAATTCACTGCTTACTAGGGATGAGCCCAATCTTCGCCTGTTCGCTGAACAGCGAACAATATGCGGTGCTTCTGGCAAATTCGAAAGCTGCCGGAACACCGTTAAAGTCTATGGGACACTAACATGAAAAATCAAAAGTGCTAATTTTAAAGGCTTATATGCAAGTTATTGTCATAAAAAGTGTTTGGGGACCTGGGTACTGTCCCAGGGGCCATGTATCAATGCAAAAAGAATTTTTAAAATGTTTCTCTTATCTACCTGTTTATGATTCTCACATTGGTTGTGAATAGAAGCAAAAAACACATTGGTACTATCAATGAGCACCTTAATTAAGCAAGTGTTTTTGAACAGCTTTGCTAGTGATCAAAAGCTCTATACCAATCAGGATTCTACACCTGTATAATTGAACCTTCTGAATACATCCCTATATATTTATTTTTATGTGGATTTTTTATGTGAATTTTTTACACATTTGGTGTCACTAATTTTTTATAATTTTACACTATTTTGATTGCTGGATTTTATAGGAATTTTTACTCACCGCTGGATTTATTTGACTATTTATATTTATTCTTATATATTCATTTTCATGCACATTGTGAAGCGCTTCAAATATCATTATTTATTCTTTTTAAGTGACTCTGAAAACACTCCCTTTTGATAGCAGCCTCACTTGGTTTTATGTGTAATTATCAGCTATTTAGCATCACAACGCTTTGTGTTTTATATATAATTTTTAAAAACGGCCATTTATTCTGGAGCAGTGATTTTTTTAATACTTAAAGTGAAACAATAAAAATAAAATATATTCCTTTAAATATCGTGCCTGGGGGGTTTATAGTATGCCTGTAAAGTGGCACATTTTTTCCGTGTTTAGAACAGTACCACAGCAAAAGGACATTTCTAAATAAAAAATTGTCATTCAAAACTGATCGTGGCTGTAATGAATTGTCGGGTCTCGACAATATAGATACAGATAATTGAAAAAAAGAGCATGGGATCCCCCCAGTCCATTACCAGGCCCTTTGGGTCTGGTATGAATATTAAGGGGAACCCTGAATCAAAATTAAAAAAATTTTTGTGGGGGTCCCCCTAAAGTCCATACCAGGCCCTTCAGGTCTGATATAGAAATAAAGGGGAAACCTGCACCACATTTAAAAAAAAGATAGTGTAGGGCCCCCTCAAAATCCATACCAGACCCTTATCCCAGCACGCAACCTGGCAGGCCATAGGAAAAGAGGGGGGATGAGAGAGCATACCAGGTCACATGCCCTCAACATGGGGAGGGTGCTTTGGGGTTGCCCCCCAAAGCACCTTGTCCCCATGTTGATGGGGACAAGGGCCTCATCCCCACAACCCTTGCACGGTGGTTGTGGGGGTCTGCGGGTGGGGTGCTTATTGGAATCTGGAAACCCCCTTTAACAAGGGGACCCCCAGATCCTCAAACACTTTTTATGACAGTAACTTGCATATAAGCCTTTAAAATAAGCACTTTTGATTATTCATGTTCATGTCCCATAGACTTTAACGGTGTTCGTGTGTTCTGCCAAATGTTTTGCCTGTTCGCATGTTCTGTTGCAAACTGAACAGGAGGGTTTTCAGCTCATCCCTACTGCTTACACATAATTGCATATACATGTAAATTATTAATACGGGTCATGGAAACATGCATACATGTGGCATATCACACACCAAAGACATGCAGCTAAAAACAAGGGAATTATCAGTAACACAGTAGGGTCATTTGAGCTGAACAGGCAAGGACACTGCCAGAAATTAAATTAAATTGATTCATGCTTGGCAATTAGTGACATTTTAAAACTCTGACAGAACAGGGTTCCATAAGGACAGAATGGGATAACCCTGAACCAAACTTTACCATCAATGTAGTAATTCAATGATGTCATAATGTCATATTTCCGAGGTGCCAATATATCCTGCAGCCTGTATAAGATTAGACTATGGAATTTTCTACACAACCTAATGTAGAAACTGTCATAACAGTGTACTTTTCCTACTATCCAGAAACATATTGGAAGACTAGTGTGTCCACATGTGAAGATTGTAAATGTCTCTGTTATTTGTCAGTAATATATAAATGGCAGTAATAAATAAAGGACTAAAATAAATAAAATAGTACGTTATTGCTTTTAGAGACGTAGCCATACAAACTTAAACACAAAGATTCTAGTTATTCAACGCTTCCTAAACAAAAAGGAGAAGTGTGTGTATCAAAGTGTCTTACATAACTCATTTGGAAAACTATACACAATAGGGCATAATAGTCCGGTAGCATCATATAGTGACCTATTGTAACACTGAAATATATGAGAATTGAATTTGTATAATATATTAGGAGAAAATGAGAATGAAAGTGGATGCAAGATGAATGGAAAGGAGAGAGATATCCCACTACCAGACCCTTATCCGAGCATGCAGCCTTATCAGAGCATGCTTTGGGGCGGGGGCTTTTTTCGGGTCCGCATCACCGGACCCGGAAAAAAGCTCCGCCCGCAACAAAGTTTAACTGTTGTCTGCCTGATCCTCCATCTGAAAGTTATTAAATAGGTAAGGGGCAGAGTCACCTGGCTACGTCACCTGGTGGCACCGCCCCCATGTGACATCTCCAATTGGTGCATGCTGGGTCAGTGATGTCACATGGGGCGGTGCCACAAAGTGATGTTGCCAGGTGTCCCCGACCGTTATCTGTTTAAGAACTGTCAAATGGCGAAGTAGGCAGTTGGCGGCTAGTCTTCCTTCCGGGTGGAGCTTTTTTTCTTTTTTCGACTCCAGCGGTGCTGCGAATATTGTGATTGACAATAGATCTACATCAGGGGACATTGTTTTTTTATTTTTATGGAAGGAATTGTCAAAAACTGTGTGTCCGTTTTTATTTCTTTTTAACACTTTTTTTGGTGAATCATTACGGGAAAAATGTACCCCATACTCATTCACATGGGAGGGGTGGGTGTCCTAGGTTGCTAATGTGACTTACATGCATATACAGCTAGACCTGCTAATAACCTTAATACATTTTATATGCTCACATGTGAGAGATAAAAGCAGAGTTATTTACTGTAACTTTATATACAAATGTCATATATTAGTTGTATATTGTGTTCACAGAAGCAAACGAGAAAAATGTGCCTTTTAAGATTCATTATATGACAGTAAAGGTAAGCTCAAAGACACAGCAGAATTGAAAACCAGAAAGCATAGAGTTAAGCCTTTGTGACTCTCAAGAGTCTTGGCCAATCACAGCCAGCCTTACACCTAATATTTTGTCTGGAAATTACCCAGCACATTGCTAGATCTCATTACATCAGAGAAACTGGACCTGAACAGATTGCAGATCCAGCCAGAGTTCAGTTTTATGGAAGCAAGTGGCCAAAACAGGTATTTAATACAGTTATATATGTTACTATTGTTAAATATTGTGATTAGAACTGTATACTGAACTAGTTATGTGTTCACCAAACAAACGTTCAAACATCAAACAAACGTTCAAACATCATAGCAAACGTTCAAACTGGAAATTGCAATATCAAACAAGTAAAACTATTTCTTAAGCGTCAGATATACCTCTCAGAGAGATCATAAAGTGTCTAAGGTATTTTAAAGTGAAAGTACAGATACTGAAGAGAGAAATACATCTACCAATTTATGTAGAATGACAACATCGAACAGTTGAACCGCCTTTTTGTTATACTTTATTCAACACATGTTTGTACATGCACTGCCTGCTGCTAAATTGTCAGTGTTATATATGAAGAAAAGCTGAAGTTAATAAAGAAGATATCATAGAGGTTTGGTGTGCTCTTTAAACCTACTGTTTCCATAGAATGGTGCTAGAGGAAATAAAAAGTAAGAGATAGTCTTGTTTGGACTAAAAGGTCAGAGATTAAAATTCTTCTAATGCCACAGTGCATAAGGCACTTCATAATGCTGCGCCTGCCACAGTGGAACTATTAGTTTGAGGGCAAAGCGAGCAGCGGAGCTACCATAGAGGCCATAGAACTTGTGTTTTAGTCAATCTGCAGCCGACTCTTAAAGTGGCAGAACGGCAAAGGCAAAATAGTTACAGAAAGAGCACCAACCCTCCTGCGATCCCTATAGAGAGAAAGAGACACATGGTGGGAGACCAAAGTCCAGAGCTAGAGTGCCTACACCGCTATGCATGAAGAGTTTTCCACCACTAGGCCCAAAGCCTGCAGCACAAAACATTGCAAGTCAGCACAAAGCATCACAAGTCAGAATAGAGCATCAGATCAAGAAAGACAAATCTCCTTTAATACTATCCTGCTCTTCAGAATAAGGTCAGAACTTTCATTTATTACTATCATTGCACATAGGCTTGACAAGAAAGAGACATTTTCGTGTTCAGAAATAAAAGGACTGTAAGTAAAAAACAAGGGACAGTTTGAAGTGCAAGGACTCTAAAGTATTTAAAGTGAAAGTCATTTTACTGCCTGTACCTATTGCTATTGCATTTAAAGTGAAAGTCATTTTTACTGCCTGCACCTATTGTTATTGCATTTAAAGTGAAAGTCCCCTTAATAAGTCACAGATTGTTATAGCACTTATAGTAAAATGTCTAAGTCTAGTATTGTTATGCCATTGTTAGAGGATACAAAGATAGATGAGATAGAAGGTGAAGAGCAAGTGAACCTTTCTGAGGTAGAAGAGTCTGATGCAGCATTAGCCATGGCACAAACAAATATATCCCAAACAGATGACCTAAGACACTCAGAACGTATCAGAAAACTGACCCTAAAGATGCTGTAAAATTTGGTGGAGAAGCAAAGAAAGTTCTCGAAGGTAACTTCTATAGAACAGACGAAGAAGCCTACAAGCAAGCTTGGGAAAAGTTAAATGCAAGATATGGTCACTCTTTCTTAGTACAAAGAGCCTTTACGGAGAAATTGAATAACTGGCCTAAAATAGGTCCTAAAGAACATTTCAAACTCCAAGAGTATGGTGATTTCCTGCAAGCATGCAGCAATGCCATTCCACATGTACGAGGACTAGAAGTACTGAACGACTGTCTAGAAAATCATAGGATGCTAGCTAAGCTACCTGAAGAAGTGGCTTCTAGATGGAATCACTATGTGACTGAACAGTTAGATTTAAGTAAGAACTTCCCAAGTTTTGAAAAGTTCTCTGAGTTCGTTAATAAGGAAGCATGAATAGCATGTGATCCAGAGGCGTAACTAGAATCTTCAGGGTCCCGATGCAAGAAACCATTAAGGGCCCCCCTGACCCCTGGACAGGGCTCTTTTCTCCGAGCCCGATGGCGGAACACCAGGGTCCGGTCGCAAGTGGGTGGCTGCATGTAAAGGAATAGATCTCTCCCCCCCCCGCTTCTCCTCCTCTCCCTCCCACATGCATTCAGTGGCTGCAGGAGGAAAATGGTGTTTCTCAATCTTTTTACAGTCAGGGCACCCTTGAAGTGGCTGCACTGCAACCACCCTGCAACTGTGTGCATTGCATGCAGTTGCAGCATAGTGATGATGCATTTAAGGGGTTAAAACAGGCGGTCAGGAGGCAACATATTGCCTCTTTACCGGCTGTCAAATGCCTCTGAAAAGCGATCTGAGCATGGATCACTTTTCAGAGGAACAACATTTTTTTTTGCTGGTACTATGAACAAGCAAAAAAAAAAAATTGGTTCTAATGGGACACATATAGGGGGTCAGGATTAAAAGCGCATACATAAAATGTGCATATATACATGTAAACACACACACACACACACACACACACACACACACATACATAAATACACACACATATAAACCAATGGCAGATGGTGCTCAAAATTTTTTGGGGGGCGCAAGCAAACTGAAAAATTCTTTAAAAAAACACATCAATTGCAGCCTCACTGTGCTCATCAAACGCATCCACTGTGCACATCAATTGCCACCACTGTGCCCATCATATGCAGCCACTGTGCCCATCAAACGCAGCCACTGTGCCCATCAAACGCAGTCACTGTGCCCATCATTTGCAGTCACTGTGCCCATCAAACGCAGCCACTGTGCCTATCAAACGCAGTCACTGTGCCCATCAAACGCAGCCACTGTGCCTATCAATTGCCACCACTGTGCCTATGAAAACGCAGCCACTGTGCCCATCAAACGCAGCCACTGTGCCCTGAAATGCAGCCACTGTGCCATCAAATGCTGCCACTGTGACCCCCTTGCCCGCTCGCAGTCTGCCCGGCACTTACCCTGTCTCGGTGGGGCAGCGGGTGACGTCGACGAGCGGGGTCCTCCATGCGTCTCCTCCCATCCTCTCCTCCTTATAGGCATCCAATAGCGGTGCCTGTCGTTTCAGCCAATCAGGTGACGTGTAACAGACCCAAGCACCTGATTGGTGGAGAGGCGGTTCAGTGTTAGGAAAGCAAATATTTATTCGCTTTTCTAACACACCTGGGTGGACTGTGAGTGCCAAGCATGGCACTCGCAGTTCACCTATTTTGAAGCCTATTAGTGCTTTAAAAACACCCCTGCCGATGTAATTCAGGCGGCCGGCATCCAAAAAGGGGCCAGGCGTCTAAATAGGGGGGGCAATGGCGGCCATAGATAGATTCACACTATGCATGAATCTATCTATTTGTGATAGAGGGGTGCCTGGAGAGAGGGGGTGGCGCCCATGCGCCCCTATGGACGCACCGCTACTACATACATACACACACATGCACATATACATAGATGCACACACACTCACACACATACATGCACACACATATGCACATACACACACACATACATACATACATACACATGTACATACACATAAACACACATACAGTAGATAAAAAACGGCAGAACTTTACCTTACCTCTTCCTGTCGGGTACTGCACTGTAGGGGGAGACAAAGAGCACAGCACACACTGCTTTCACTTTGTAATCAATGTGAGCAGCTCCCTGCACAGTGCTGAATACAGTTCGGCTTAGGATCGGGGAGCTTGTCTCCGCTCCCCTATCAAAGTAGTGTATACAGGGGTCCCTCAAGGGCCCCCTGCAGCAAGGGGCCCGGTCGTCATGGAAACCTCAGCGAGCGCTATAATTCCGCCACTGATGTGATCCAGTAACACCATCTTACGCCCTAAAATCCTTAGAAGAAAGGCCTGCGAGAGATAAAAGATGTGCAAGAGCAACTAGCTTTGCAACTGACACAACAGCTAAAGGTCTAGATACCTACGAGAGCAAGTTCAAAGTGACTACTGGGATCAGTAGAAAGACAGAACCGACAAATCTTCAGACTACCTTTAAGTGTATGTTCTGTGGAGAGAACCACTCTATACACAAGTGCCAACAATTGAAGGAGAAATTCCCAAATGAAAATAAAAAGTTTGTAATTGATAACCAACTGTGTTTTGGGTGCCTAATGCCGCGTACACACGACCGGACTTTACGGCAGACTTGGTCCGGCGATCTTTCCAACGAACTTTGTAGCGTAGGTGCGCCGGACTTAAACGGACGGACTTGGACACACACGATCACTCCAAAAGTCCGATTGTTTTGAATGCGGTGATGTTCAGCACGTATGACGGGACTAGAAAAAGCAATTTCAAGCCCCATTACACCACCCTTTGGGCTCCTTCTGCTAATCTTGTGTTTATCTCGTGTTAGTAGAAGTTTGGTTAGAGACGATTCGCGCTTTTCACACTTCAGCTTATTTTGATCATTTTCTGCGGTTCAGTTTGAGCTTGTGAGTTTTGTATCTGGTTTTCAGTGCATGTTGGTCAGTTCGTAACCTGCCTAGCAGGCCGTTCTGGTCCACTCGTTCCTGATCTTCAGGTCACTCTTCATAGGCCTTGCTGTTCTTCAGTGCGTTTGTTCTAAGTTTGTTTGACCAGCCGACCGTTTTGAAGCCATGTTGTGTGGATGTACTGCGTGCTGCGTGGGGACTTGGTGTTGGGGTTAGTACTTTGATCTGAGTCCAGTCCATGAACAGGGCGAGGAGGAGTTCATGGACGAAGAATTGGTTGCGCACATGCCTTTGCTCTGTGAGATCCATGAGAATAATGCCCCATACACACGGTCGGACATTGATCGGACATTCCGACAACAAAATCCTAAAAATTTTTCTGACGGATGTTGGCTCAAACTTGTCTTGCATACACACGGTCACACAAAGTTGTCGGAAAATCCGATCATTCTGAACGCGGTGACTTAAAACACGTACGTCGGGACTATAAACGGGGCAGTAGCCAATAGCTTTCATCTCTTTATTTATTCTGAGCATGCGTGGCACTTTGTGTGTCGGATTTGTGTACACACGATCGGAAATTCCGACAACGGATTTTGTTGTCGGAAAATTTTATAGCCTGCTCTCAAACATTGTGTGTCGGAAAATCCAATGGAAAATGTGTGATGGAGCCTACACATGGTCGGAATTTCCGACAACAAGGTCCTATCACACATTTTCCGTCGGAAAATCCGACTGTGTGTACGGGGCAAAATACTGAGGATTTCAGGAATTATCTCAGGATGACGGACTCCGTTTTTCAACGTCTGCTGGCTATGCTGACCCCTTATATCTGCAGGCAGGATACCTGCATGAGGCAAACCATCACTGTGGAGCAGAGGCTAGTTGCCACGTTACGTTATTTGGTGACTGGGAAAAGGACTTGAAGTTCTCGACAGGCATCTCCCCCCAGGCTCTGGGGATCATAATCCCAGAGACTTGTTCTGCCATAATTCAGGTCCTGCAGAAGGACTATATAAAGGTAATTTTTGTATCCTTTAATATTACATGATATGTATTTAATGTTTGCTAATGTATTGTCAAATTTCCTTGTTACTGTACATAATTACCATGCTTGGAATATGCTGTGAATGTCCCCTTTATCTTCAAGCATACCTGTTTTTTTCATAAATAATTTTTTGCCCTACATGCATATTTACCTTCACTAACCTCCCCACCATGCAATCCTGGGTCCATTTATACCTCTAGCCTATAGTCCCTTTAACAATGTATTGTCAGCTCCATTGTACTGCTTTACCCTCTCCCACCCCCTCAAATGTCTCCAAATGTCATGTGTGGTCTTCTACTAAAAGTAGAACCCTCCCCCACCACCTGAAATGTCTCCAAATTTCAGGTGTGGTCTTCTACTAAATTAGAACCCCTCCCCCACCCTGTCAAATGTCTCCAAATGTCACGTGTGGTCTTATACTAAATTGGAACCCCTCCCCCATCCCCTCAAATGTCTCCAAATGTCAGGTGTGGTCTTCTAATAAATTAGAACCCCCCACCCCCTCACATGTCTCCAATGTCAGGTGTGGTCTTCTAATAAATTAGAACCCCTCCCCCCACATACAAATTGATCAATGGTCCATCAAAAGGGTTGAGTAATCATATAAGTGGACCTTATGTTTTTGGTTTTTATAAATAATACATTTTAAAAATGTTCGACTGCTGTTGTTCAAGAATGTTTTTATGTAATCTGCTAGCAAAGTTATGTTTCAAAGTACTTATATCTTTTTTTTTCGTGTTTGACTCCACAGTTTCCTTCCAACGCACAGGAATGGCAGACTGTGGCCTCCCAGTTCGCTGACCTTTGGGACTTTCCCAACTGTGTCGGGGCGATTGATGGGAAGCATATCCGCATTGTGCCACCACCCCATTTGGAGTCTTACTACTTTAACTATAAGGGGTTTCATAGTGTAGTATTGATGGCGGTGGTCTCGGCACAATTGTATTTTCTGTTCGTGGACGTGGGGAAGAACGGCCGGATGTCGGACGGAGGAATCTTCACACAGACCGAGTTGTACCAGCGTCTCCAGACTGGTGGCCTGGGATTGCCACCTGATGACCAGAACATTGATGGATTCCCCTCAGTTTTCATCGCAGATGAAGCGTTTGTTCTTGGCGAGCACTTGATGAGCCGTTCCCCCAAAGGTTCCTCACCCCTGAAAGGAGGGTATTTAATTACCGGCTGGCTAGATCAAGAAGAGTTGTGGAGAATGCCTTCGGGATTCTGGCCAGCCGGTTCCATTTGTTCCTCTTGGCCATAAATCTGGCGGAATATAAAATAAATCATGGGATAATGGCTTGCTGCTTTCTCCATAATTTTTTGAGAAGGCATTCTGCAACATATATTACCTCTGTTGGGCCTGAGGCCGGACTTAGTGGCGAAGCTCCACTCACAGGTCTGAATACTGGCCGTATTGGCTTGGCCCCCCAAACTGCCCATCAAGTGCGGGACAGATATGTCAATTATTTTTTAATGGTCGGGGGCCATTGCAATGCCAGAACAACTTTAAACTTTTACCAAATAAAAAAAAAAATTTTGGATCAAATCTCTTGTTTTTATTCTTGTTTGCACTTTCTTTTTGGCTGTCTCCTAGTGCACTTGTAGTGGCAAGTGCATTTCCCTTTAGTTAATAAGGCCCTTTGTCACTGTAAACACCCCAAAAATTAAGAAACTGTTATTAATAAATAATAAGCCACACTCATTGTAGTAGTAAAAACGTTTTAGTGTGCGCACATTGAAAGGTGCATTTTTTTTAAACGTGTTTATGTTTGTTTTTGTTTTTTTCTTATTTATATATTTTTTTTAACAATATTTTTTTGTGTTATTTTAGGCATATTTATCCAAAATATTTTTGTTTACAAATTTATGCTTGACAACAGGGTTTTTTAAAACATAATAAAAAAAATAACAGGAACTTACAAAGTTCAACATGTCAAAAACGGTGCTGGTGATGTCACCCATGTAAAATAAAAATTTACCAGATGCACACAAATTGGGAGTACAAATGGTTAAAGTCAACATGTGCTATCTCCCATCATGGGGGAGCAATGGACGTGTTTTGTGTGTACAATCCCTTTTTTCCTCCCACAAACTAACATTATTATGAGGAAGGGGTTGCAAACACAAAACAAGTACATTGAGATCCCCTTATGGAAGATAGCACATGATGACACACCGTGTGCATCTGCTAAATTTTGCTATTACTATTTCACAACTTGAAAAAATTTTAAAATGTAAAATTTTACAATGAACTGAACAACATGATTGATGTTTTTAGGCAAAAAGTGATTAGATTCTGCCCAAAACATCAATCATGTTCTTCATTTCCTGTTGCATGCTGTCCAGCCGATTTCTCATGCTGTCAATTTGTTCTTGCATTCGATCAATTTGGCCATTCTACACCATTATCTGCCCAATCAGTCTTTGTGCACTGTCTGTGCTAAATGGCTCTGCCGCTTGGCCTTCCACAACCAGAACATCACCTAAAATTTGTGGAGAAAAATGTTTTTAAAAATATGCACGCCTAAATAGATTACCTTAAGCTGGGGTGTCAATCACTCACTTGATGGGGTGCTCCTTCCTCAAGATCGTCGGGTGGGCGTGGTCTTGGGCTGGGGCTTGGGGTATTTCCTGCTTCAGGCTGGTGACCTGGGGGGCCCTGGGATCCTCGGAATGTTGTCTGAGTCTTTTCTCCCCTATGAGAATGAAACAAAAGGTATACTTAAAACACAGTGATAATTTAGTGCTGAAATATGAATATGAAACCTTGCTTTGAAGTGGTGGACAATTGTCAGTTTGTTCCAAAAATATTTTTGAAGACGGGATTTAAATTCTCTTTGAACAAAAATGCTAATAAATTCACATTTTGATGCACGTTTCACAGATTGAGACACCTCAAGTATCCCTGGAGCCCCTGTGTGGAGTGTGTGGATTACCCTCAAAAATGTTCTCTGGTGTCACATAGTACACTAGTGCTCGTGAGTCCAGATGTGGAAACAGCTGCTGTGTCCTGTCCTTACATTACACTGAATCATTTTTAATAAGCATTCTAGTTTCAAACACATCTATACAACATCCAAAAATTATTTTAATACGACAAATTATCAAGACCTAAATGTATGTACAACCCTGTACCATCGTATTTTTTGCAAAACAAACGCCATTTTATTATTATCATATGTAGTTTCAAAAGACCGGTCTTTACGAACGATGCTGTATAAACGAAAAGCATATGGATCACCATGCAAGTTAAGTATGTCAATAGGAACACACATCAAGTACTTTTTTAGGCAGCTTATTGATTCGCCAATATTGTTCAGGCTCCCTAGTTTTGAGGTCAGACCACCGCTTCCTCAATTGTTCTTTAGCCCGTTTAATGCCAAATTTTTCTGCAAGAGCGGTGACAACTGAGGACAGTATTTTGTCCTTCCGCATATTGGGTCTGGTGTACGGTCCTTTTTTGGCATCATAGTCCTCCCTTCTCAATATGGACACCATCTCCACCATCTCTTCAAAGGCCATGTTGGTGGCATTATATCTCCTCCAGGATCTGGATGGTTGTGGCTCCGGGCTTTCCTCCACGCTAGTTCCAGATAATCTCTCCACCATCTTTCTCTATATACTCCCATTGGGCAATGAAGAGTGAAGGGGCGTAGAAAAATCGTCCCAAAGAACATCAGGGGCGGGCGACGCAGGCGTAGCATGACACATACGCAGTGTATATAAAGCTATTATGCTGGCCTATAGGGATGAGCCGAACACCCCCCTGTTCGGTTCGCACCAGAACATGCGAACAGGCAAAAAATTTGTTGGAACACGCGAACACCGTTAAAGTCTATGGGACACAAACATGAATACTCAAAAGTGCTAATTTTAAAGGCTTATATGCAAGTTATTGTCATAAAAAGTGTTTGGGGACCTGGGTCCTGCCCCAGGGGACATGGATCAATGCAAAAAAAAGTTTTCAAAATGGCCATTTTTTCGGAGCAGTGATTTTAATAATGCTTAAAGTGAAACAATAAAAGTGTAATATCCCTTTAAATTTTGTACCTGGGGGGTGTCTATAGTATGCCTGTAAAGGGGTGCATGTTTCCTATGTTTAGAACAGTCTGACAGCAAAATGACATTTCAAAGGAAAAAAAGTAATTTAAAACTACTCGCGGCTATTAATGCATTGCCGGTCCGACAATACACATAGAAGTTCATTGATAAAAATGGCATGAGAATTCCCCACAGGGGAACCCCAAACCAAAATGTGAAAAAAAAATGACAAGGGCCAAGGGCCTCATCCCCCACAACCCTGGCCGGTGGTTGTGGGGGTCTGCGGGCGGGGGGCTTATCGGAATCTGGAAGCCCCCTTTAACAAGGGGACCCCCAGATTCCGGCCCTCCCCCCTGTGTGAAATGGTAAGGGGGTACTTTTACCCTACCATTTCACTAAAAAACTGTCAAAGATGTTAAAAATGACAAGAGACAGTTTTTGACAATTCCTTTATTTAAATGCTTCTTCTTTCTTCTATCTTCTATCTTCCTTCGGTTTCTTCCTCCATCTTCTTCTTCTTCTGGTTCTTCCTCCGGTGTTCTCATCTGGCATCTCCTCCGCGGCATTGGCATCTTCTTCCCTTCTTCTCCTCGGGCCACTCCGCATCCATGATGGCATGGAGGGAGGCTCCCGCTCTTCTCTTCATCTTCTTCTCTTCATCTTCTTCTCTTCATCTTCTTCTCTGGGCCGCTCTGCATCCATGGTGGCATGGAAGGAGGCTCCTGCTGTGTGATGCTTCTCCTCTTCTGACAGTTCTTAAATAATGGGGGGTGGGGCCACCCGTTGACCCCGCCCCCCTCTGATGCACGGTGACTTGACGGGACTTCCCTGTGGCATTCCCCGTGACGCCACAGGGAAGTCCCGTCAAGTCACCATGCCTCAGAGGGGGCGGGGTCACCGGGTGTCCCCGCCCCCCCGTTGTTTAAGAACCGTCAGAAGAGGAGAAGCGTCACACAGCAGGAGCCTCCCTCCATGCCACCATGGATGCGGAGCGGCCCAGGGAAGAAGATGAAGAGAAGAAGATGAAGAGAAGAAGATGACGAGAAGAGCGGGAGCCTCCCTCCATGCCATCATGGATGCGAGGAGAAGAAGGGAAGAAGACGCCGACGCCGCAGAGGAGATGCCGGATGAGAACACCAGGAAGAACCAGAAGAACCAGAAGAGGATAGAAGATAGAATAAAGAAGAAGCATTTAAATAAAGGATTTGTCAAAAACTGTCTCTTGTCATTTTTAACATTTTTGACAGTTTTTTAGTGAAATGGTAGGGGTAAATACCCCCTTACCATTTCACACAGGGGGAGGGCCGGGATCTGGGGGTCCCCTTGTTAAAGGGGGCTTCCAGATTCCAATAAGCTCCCCCGCCCGCAGACCCCCACAACCACCGGCCAGGGTTGTGGGGATGAGGCCCTTGTCCTCATCAACATGGGGACAAAGTGTTTTGGGGGGCTACCCCAAAGCCTAAAGCACCCTCCCAATGTTAAGAGCATGTGCCCTGGTGCGGTTCAGGAGGGGGGTCGCTCTCTCGTCCCCCGTCTTTTCCTGCAGCCTGCCAGGTTGCGTGCTCAGATAAGGGTCTGGTATGGATTTTTGGGGGGACCCCACGCCATTTTTTAAAAAATTTTGGCGCATGGTTCCCTTTAAAATCCATGCCAGACCTGAAGGGTCTGGTATAGATTTTGAGGGGGACCCCCACGCCATTTTTTAAAAAATTTTTGGACAGGGTTCCCCTTAATATCCATACCAGACCTGAAGGGCCTGGTATGGAATGTAGGAATCTAGGGGGACCCCCGACGTCTTTTTTTTTTTACATTTTGGTTCGGTGTTCCCCTGTGGGAAATTCCCATGCCATTTTTATCAATGAACTTTTATGTGTATTGTCGGACCGGCAATGCATTAATAGTTTTAAATAACTTTTTTTCCTTTGAAATGTAATTTTGCTGTCAGACTGTTCTAAACACGGGAAACATGCACCCCTTTACAGGCATACTATAGACATCCCCCAGGTACGAAATTTAAAGGGATATTACACTTTTATTGTTTCACTTTAAACATTATTAAAATCACTGCTCCCGAAAAAAATGGACCCAGGCCCTTCGGTCTGGTATGGATTTTAAGGGGAACCCCCTACGCTGAAAAATCAGCGTGGGGGTCCCCACAAAATCCATACCAGACCCTTATCCGAGCATGCAGCCTGGCCAGTCAGGAAAGGGGGTGGGGATGAGCGAGCGACCCCCCTCCGGAACCGTACCAGGCCGCATGCCCTCAACATGGGGGGTGGGTGCTTTGCGGAAGGGGGCGCCCTGCGGCCCCCCCACCCTAAAGCACCTTGTCCCCATGTTGATGAGGACAAGGGCCCCTTCCCAACAACCCTGGCCATTGATTGTCGGGGTCTGTGGGCGTGGAGCTTATCGGAATCCTGGAGCCCCCTTTAATAAGGGGGCCCCCAGATCCCGTCCCCCCACCCTATGTGAATGAGTATGGGGTACATTGTACCCCTACCCATTCACCTAAGGAAAACAGTGTCAATAAATAAAACACCCTACACAGGTTTTTAAGGTAATTTATTAAGCAGCTCCGGGAGTCTTCTTTCGACTTCGGGGGTCTTCTTCCGACTTCTCCGCTCTCCCGGTGTCCAGTTCTTCTCCCGGTGTTCAGCCTCTTCTCCCGGTGTCCAGTTCTTCTGCCGGGCTCCTCCGCTATCTTCTGCCACTCTTTTTCTAGCGGTGGCCTGGTCTTCTGCACCGTCTTCTCCCCTCTTCTCTTCTTCCGATGTTGACACGCCGCTCTCTCCCTCTGTAATGCTGTGTGCGAGCTGCGCAACCATTTATATAGGCATGGGGCGTGGTCACCGGGTTATGTCAACCGGTGACCACGCCCCTTTATGACGCCACAGTCTCTGCACATGCTGGGACTGTGACGTCATAAGGGGGCAGGGTCACTGCCTATATAAGTCATTGCGGAGCGCTCACACAGCATTACAGCGGGAGGGAGCGTTGTGTCAACATCGGAAGAAGAGAGGAGAAGACGGCACAGAAGACCGGGCCACCACTAGCAAAAGAGCAGCAGAAGATAGCGGAGGAGCCCGGCAGAAGAACCAGACACCGGAAGAAGAGGCCAAACACCGGGAGAAGAGGCCAAACACCGGGAGAAGAGGCCAAACACCGGGAGAAGAGGCCAAACACCGGGAGAAGAGGCCAAACACCGGGAGAAGAGGCCAAACACCGGGAGATGAGGGCAAACACCGGGAGAAGAAAGGGACACCGGGAAAAGAGGCCGGAGAGACCGGAGAAGTCAGAAGGAGACTGCAGGGTGCCCCCCTCCCCCAAAGCACCCACCCCCCCATGTTAAGGGCATGTGGCCTGGTACGGTTCGGGGGGGGGCGCTCACTCGTCCCTACCCCCTTTCCTGAGCGGCCGGGCTGCGTGCTCGGATAAGGGTCTGGTATGGATTTTGGGGGGACCCCCACGCTGATTTTTCACAATCTCGTGGTCAGGTACTGTACATCAGAGTGATAGGAGAAGAAAAAATACACTGTGCCCTGGTTATGGGAAAGACCAGAGTCGCACCTACCAGTATTCAGACAATACCAAGACTTGAACTGACAGCAGCTGTTGTTTCAGCATCAGTAAGCAAGTTAAAAGTTAAAAGCAGAGTTAAAAATAGATGAAGAATATTTTTGGACAGACTCACAAGTTGTCCTAGGATACATAAACAATGAAGCTCGAAGATTCCATGTCTTTCTCGCCAACAGAGTTCAGAAAATTTGGGAATTAACACTTCCGGAACATTTGCATCACATTGATATAAAGCATAACTCGGCAGATCATGCTTCAAGAGGCTTGAATGTAACAGAATTGAAAAATTCAAACTGGTTCACCGATCCATAGTTCCTTTGGGAAAAGGAAATCATACCCAGTGAAAGTCACACAGAATTGTCTATGGGTGATCCAGAAGTAAAAATTGTACAAACATTGAGCACTGTCAAGATGACATACTTGAAAGACTAGCCAGATGTTCAACATGGAATACAGTCATAAACGTAGTAGCTTGAATTTAACGTTTGGCAAGGGGAATAAGAAAGAAGGAATCATTGAATGTAGAGGAAGGGATGAAAGCTGAAGAAACAGTCATAAGACTCATTCAACAGAGATTATATAGTGAAGACTTAAAGAGACTTAGTCAAGAACCCAAAAGGCTTTGCAACAACCACCCATTGTACAAGCTTAATCTTGTTCTACAGGATGGTATACTGAAGGTGGGAGGGAGACTGGAAAATGCATCATTACCCAACAGAGTGAAGCATCCAGCAATTCTACCCAAAAATTCTACCTTCACAAGATTGATTATCGATCACTACCACAACAAATCCTTGCATCAAGGAGGAAGCTTTACCCAGAACTGTTTGAGGGAAGGGGGTTACTGGATAGTAAAGTGAAGCAAAGTTATAGCAAAGTATATAAGTAAATGCGTAACCTGTAGAAAGGCACGTAGACCTACTGAAGAACAAAGAATGGCAGATTTATCTGTAGATCGTGTAAACCCATCACCACCATTTCTTTATAGTGGAATGAATTGTTTCGGCCCATTCATCACAAAGCAAAACCGCAAGGAGTACAAGAGATATGGACTAATATTTACATGTCTATGTTCCAGAGCAATTCATCTGGAAATGTTAGAAGATATGTCAACTGACGCATTCATTAATGCCTTGAGATGTTTCATAGCCATTAGAGGTACTGTCAGAAAGCTTAGATCTGACCAAGGATCTAATTTTGTTAGAGCAAAGAATGAATTGAAGAAAGCGCTAAAAGAGATCGATAAAGAAAAGGTAACTGAGTATTTGTCACAGAATCAATGTGATTTTTATATGAATGCTCCGCATGCAAGCCACACAGGAGGAGTTTGGGAAAGACAACTCAGAACTGTAAGAAATGTGTTAAGTTCAGTGTTGAGAAAAAGCTCCGGAAGAATAGATGATGCTTCACTTAGGACCCTGATCTATGAAGTACTGTCTATGATTAAGAGTCGCCCACTTACAGTTGACATCAATGATCCAACAAGTTTGGAAACTTTAACTCCCAACCATCTACTTCACCATAATGCCGCGTACACGACCGGACTTTACGGCATACATGGTTCGGCGGACCGGAGTCCGTCGGACAATTCGATCGTGTGTGGGCTCCAGCTGACTTTTTTTCCCCAAAAGTTTGACGGACCTAGAAATGAAACATGTTTCAAATCTTTTCAACGGACTCGAGTTTGGTTGAAAAGTCCGCTCGTCTATATGCTAGTCCCACAGACAAAAACTGACGCTAGGGCAGCTACTGGCTACTGTCTATGAACTTCCTTGTTTTAGTCCGGTCATACGTCATCACGTGCGAATCCGTCGGACTTTGGTTGATCGTGTGTAGGCAAGTCCGTTCATTCGTAAAGTCCGTTTAAAAGTACGCAGGACAAAGTCTGCCGTAAAGTCTGCTTGTATGTACGCGGCATAAGTCTGATTACATACAACCACCACCTAGCAAGTTTACCAAAGAGGATTTATATGCCAAAAAGAGATGGCAAAGAATTCAATATCTATCAGAACAGTTTTGGAATGGATGGAGGAAAGAGTACTTAGCCAATCTTACGTTAAGAAAAAAAAGGCAAACACCCAGAAGAAATGTACAAGTTGGTGACATAGTATTAGTGAAAGAAGAAGATTTACCTAGAAGTCAATGGAAATTGGCCAAAGTTCTAGAAGTTCAAAAGGATAAGGACAGACTAGTAAGAAGAGCATTGTTACAAAAAGGAGACTCAAAACTTGACAAAGAGGGAAAACGTCTCACTATTCCACTCCAGTTGGAACATCCCTATACAGAAGTTAGTTGTTCTACTTGAAAGTGATAAGACACTTGGAAGTTGAGAATCTGATGGAAAATTCCTTAAATTCATGTTCAAAACCTACTATAGAGAACAAAGAATTATAGGTAATTTTGGTGGGAGTGTAGCTGGTCAGCTAAGACCTGTTCTAGGTTGCTATACATGCATATACAGCTAGACCTGCTAATAACCTTAACCACTTGCCGACCGCCTCACGCAGGTATACTGCGGCAGAATGGCACGGGCAGGCAAAATCATGTACCTGGTACGTGATTGCCTTCCCGCGGGCGGGGGGTCCGATCGGACCCCCCCGGTGCCCGAGGCGGTCGGCTTTGGTCTGGGAGCGATGAGAGGCAAGGGGGAGACCATCCATTCGTGGCCCCCCCCTTGCGAAATGATGTCATCTCTCCTTGGCTAGGTATTTTCCGTTCCGGCGCGGAGGAGAGAAGACATCACTGTGAGTGCACAACACTACACACACAGTAGAACATGCCAGGCACACTTTACACCCCCCATCACCCCCCGATCCCCCCCCGATCACCCCCCAATCACCCCTCCCCCCCTGTCACACTGACACCAAGCAGTTTTTTTTTCTGATTACTGCATGGTGTCAGTTTGTGACAGTTAGTGTGGTAGGGCAGTTAGTGTTAGCCCCTGTAGGTCTAGGGTACCCCTAATAAAGTTTTTTTTTTTTTTTGCTGCTGATCAATCTGAGGCTTATTCAGCCACAAACAGCTATCTATCAACAAGAAAGCAGAGCATAGCACCGTGGACCTGTCTGTTCGTTTCACTTTTTTTTTTTTTTTCAATAAAGCTTTATTTTGTTAAATCCATACATAAATGTAGTACAGAAAAGTATGGTATTAGATAAAATGATAACAGTGTTATACAGAGGGAACAATCAAGAAAGTACAACGGTATATTTTAACAATTAGTCACATATAATACTTTGGAATTGTTGAAAAACACATTACATCTTCAGTGTGAGTTTATGGGATTACAGATGAGTGGGGACATAAAATGTAAAGAACATATATCAAAGCAAGTAAGATAGTTTGTAAACATGTTGATCTTTAGGAGCAAAAAAGAATAGAAAGGAGAGAAGAGAACAAACCATATTATAATAAAATACCAATGTATAGCATTAGGATATGGGTCGAAGATTTTCGTTGGATTATGTTTGGGATAACCGTTGATTACTATGTCTGTGTGAAAAAGTAAAATTAATCCTGGCACATGGTGTCCAGATGAAGGATAATATTTGTAGATTGAGATATAATCATAGCATACAACAATAGATACCTATCATAGGAAAGTGTCGAGTAAATGTGGATCAAAGTACAGTGAAAAGTACAAAAAATGTAGGGGAGAGTTCTTTCCCGTCCCTGGCACAGCCATGGGTCTAACGGGAAGTATCTTTTCAGAAGAACCATGTCCCAGGAAGGAAAGCGTAATGGAGCATTAAAATGATATCTGCAAGAGTAATGATATAGTTGCATCCTGAATTTTTGTTTCATGAAAGGTTATAAGGAGGGAGGTATACAGTGGGGATGTATGATGTGTCTTATGATGTAATGGAGGAGGACTCCTAACTGATTATTTGGGTATATTCAGATGTTGTGCGGAAATGTTGCCAACAGGCCCAAATGTTCCTGTATTTAGTGGAGGAGTCTTGTGCTTGATGTACAAGTTCTTCCATTTCGGCTATTTTGTTTACTCTTTTGAGCCAGTCTGCGATTGTGGGTGGGTTGGGTGATCTCCAGAGTACTGGGATACAAAGTTTGGCTGCATTGATTAGATGTAGAGCTAGGGATTTATGATAAGTTTTCATCGGTAGGGAGGAGTGGTGTAGGAGGGCTTGGGCTGGAGAGAAATCTAGCTGAAGTGAAGTGATTTGGGAGGTGAGGTGAAAAACTTTAGTCCAGAAGGTAGAAATCGCAGGACAGTCCCACCATATGTGAAGGAGTGATCGGTTTTTGTCATTACATTTGCAACAATTGGGTGGAATCTCCGGATTAATGGTGTGTAACCTGAGAGGCATTTTGTACCATCTGGAGAAAAGCTTATATCCGTTTTCTTGAGTTGTTACATTAATTGAGCCCTTGTGAATATTCGAGTATATCTTTCCCCATTCCTTATCAGAGAGTTGGATGGAAAGATCTTTTTCCCACTTTGCACTAGCAATATTTGTTTTGGGAGTATGCTCAAGAAAGAGGTTCAAGTACATGGTGGATATCAGGTGACGTTGTGGTTTGGTGGCAGAGCAAAGGGATTCAAAGTGTGATTGGTTTCTTGAGTACGCAGAGCTAGTTTGGGGATCAAGGAGAAAATGTCTGAGTTGCATATATGACCAGAAAGAGATCTGGTGGTTCGTTCCTTGGGAGTTCAATGAAGAAAGCGGTTTAATTTTCCCCTTAGCAAAGAAATCTCCCGCTGTCATCTTTGTCTGGGATCCTATTCCATGAAGGAAAGAATCGTCAATGCCTGGTGGAAAGTCTGGGTTATGTTTGATTGGCGTGAGAGGGCCTGGAGAGGAAGAAATGTGTGATTGTTTACATGTCGTATTAAAAGAATTCAGTGTTGTACCAATAAGGGGATGTTGTTTGCAATGTGGAGAGATGTGAGGAGGGTGCATCCAGGGTAGATTATGGAGCGGTATTTGTGAGAAGGCTTGTTCAATGGCAATCCAAGCTTTGGTTTCAGGGTGAACATTCCAGTCAACTATTCGAGAAAGTTGACAGGCCCAATAGTATTTTCGAATATCAGGTAAGCCTAACCCACCTTTCATTTTGGGTATGGTCATTCTGTTGAAACTAATTCTAGGTCGCTTACCGTTCCAGATGAATTCCATACAGGATTTGCGGTATGAATTGAAAAACGTTCGTGGTAGGGACACTGGGACTGTTTGGAGCAAGTATAGAAATTTTGGCAGTATGGTCATTTTTATAATAGAAATTCTGCCAAACCATGAGAACACACCCGTTGACCAAGCTGTGAGATCTTTTTGAATAGTTTGGATAATGGGAGTGTAGTTTTTGCTGTATAAGTCTGATAGTGAGGTCGGAATATAGATCCCAAGGTATTTAATGGCATGTGGTTTCCATTTGAAAGGGAAATTATTTTGACATTGTATCACTATGTCTGGTGGTAGAGTGATATTTAAGGCCTCTGATTTAGCGAAGTTGATTTTAAGGTTAGTGAGATTTTCAAACAGAGTAAGTTCTTTGCGGAGATTGGGCAGCGTAGTGTGTGGCTCTTTTAGGAATAGTAGGATATCATCCGCAAACGCCGCTAATTTATAGGTAGATTTTGCAATGTTTATTCCTTTAATGTCTTGATTGTCTTTTAGACATGTTAGACATGGTTCTAGTGACAAGACAAAAATAAGCGGAGAGAGTGGGCATCCTTGTCTTGTACCGTTAGATATGGAGAAGGCATCCGACAGGTGTCCATTTACCTGGACTTTGGCTGTTGGGGTGGAGTAATGAGCAAGTATAAATTGTAGCATGCGATCTTGTATGCCTATGTGTGTTAGGATCTCTTTTAGGTAGTCCCAGGCCACCCTGTCGAATGCCTTCTCCACGTCAAGGGAAAGAAGGAATCCCGGTTGCTTCTTTGAAGTCAACCAGTTGTGAATACTGATTGCCTTTAGGGTGTTGTCCCTGGCCTCTCTACCTGGGATAAAACCGACTTGGTCTAAGGCAGTGGTTCTCAACTCCAGTCCTCGGGACCCACCAACAGGCCAGATTTTAAGTATTACCTTGGGGAGTTGCAGACTAGAATACTGCAATCACTGAGCAGCAAGTGATATCACCTGTGATGTATTCCAGTTATCTTGCAAACCTGGTGTCAGGGGCATGTCAGCAGTCGTCGGGTGAATCTGCGTGCACGTAGGTCCTCAAGGATTATTTCCAAGCTTATTCAGCCAAAATCCCCACCAGGGGGCGCCGGCGCGCTCCCGCGAATGCGCGTACGCGCGTTCGCGGGTGCGCGCGCGCGCCTGTGCGTGCGCCCGTTCGCGCTAGCGCCGTTTGCCGCCAAGGGGCCTTTAAAAGGGTGACAGGTGCTCATGTTAGCTGCTGTTCGTCTGCAGCTCTGCACCTGAAAGTTCCTGTATCTGCCTGCTTGTTGTTTGATATTGACCTGGCTACGTCTGACCATTCTCCAGTCTCCTATCCGACCCGGCTTGTCTGACCTTGTTTCTCTGCTACCCGTTGCCGATCTCCTGCCTGTCTGACTACCCTTGGATCATCCCTCCTGTTTATATCCTGCCTGATCTCCTGCCAAATACGGACTGTCTGACCTTGCTTGCCTGTGTCCTGTAACGCTGCTTCCAGCCTGCCTGTTTGCATCCAGCTGCTGTCTCCGCATCCGGCTACCAGCCTACCTACCGGCCTGCACCAGTTACCTGCATCCACAGCTCAGCCATCCCTGAGGGACATCATCCCAGTTCCGGTGTCTGCTTCTGCTGGAACCTGCATCAGGCCCTCCTACCCACTGTGCTCAGGAGACCACTGTTCCCACTTCCAGCGGCTCCTGAACCAGCGCTTAAGAGAGGTCTCCTTCTACCAGTCAGGCTCAACTACCAGGTACCTTACAGTACGAACAGCCATGACTGAGCCTGCAGGAGAGACCTCTCCCATTCAGGAGATCTGTACACACTTGGCGGCCCTCACCCAAGCAGTAAAGACTCTACAAGACAGTTATAACAGACTGGAAGGGCAAGTGTTAAACCTCAGTGGTTCCGGTGGTGTGGCCGCTGCACCCGCAGCTGCTCCGGTACAGGCTGCTGCACCACCCTCAGTGGTCATGCTCCCACCAGAACCAAGAGTACCTGTTCCTGACAAGTTTTCCGGTGACCGAACTAAGTTTGTGGCCTTCCGCAGCGCTTGTCAACTTTACTTTGGACTTCAGCCACGGACTTTTTCTTTGGAAGCCACCAAAGTGGGGTTTGTTGTATCCCTCCTGCAGGGGGAACCCCAGACCTGGGCCCATCGCTTGCTTGAATCCAATGCCATACAGATCCAGACCCTACCTGCCTTTTTTGAAGCCATGGCCCAGCTTTATGAGGATCCTCAGCGGGCTGCCACCGCTGAGGCAGCTTTGATCGCGCTCCAGCAGGGCCGTAGACCGTCCGAGGACTATGTCATGGACTTTCGACGCTGGAGCGCGGATACTCAATGGAATAACGCAGCCCTACGCCACCAGTTCCGCATGGGGTTATCTGAGGGTCTTAAGGATGAGCTTGCCCGAGTAGGAATGCCTGACACCTTAGAAGAGCTCATTGCCATCACTATCCAAATTGACCGACGCCTTCGTGAGCGCCGGTCTGAACGATCTGCCCAACAAACTCGGCCTATGTGGATGACT
The DNA here is from genome assembly GCA_037952925.1 of Lithobates clamitans. Lineage (NCBI taxonomy): Eukaryota > Metazoa > Chordata > Amphibia > Anura > Ranidae > Lithobates > Lithobates clamitans. Next base: position 13,394,211 of record JBBGZY010000008.1, on the reverse strand, counting down.
GCCAGAGCCCCGCTGCCTGCCTCTCGGTATCTACCTTCTGCCGGGCCAAGTCCAGTCAACCAAGCAACTGATGCCCCTGAACCCATGCAACTTGGACTTATGCGTACCACTCTGACCCCTGAAGAACGGGCACGCAGGCGCCAACTGAACCTTTGCCTCTATTGTGGCGGAACGGGCCACTACGTGAACAACTGCCCAGTGAAGATCCGTAAGTGTTTTTCTTCAGCTCCAACCAGTTTGTCTGCTTTAACAGCCAATGCCACTCAACTTGTTCTCCCTCTCTCATTACAGCTCCAGGGAAGAACAATTCAAGTCAACGCCATTGTTGATTCCGGGGTATGTAGCTGTTTCGTTGACTCCACTTTTGCTACACAGCAAGAACTTCCTCTAAAAGACAAGACACATAGACTTTCAATTTTTCTGGCCGATGGGTCCCGTATAAAATCCGGGTAGGTCTCTCAAGAAACCCTTCCGCTGTTTGCTATCTGTTCATCCCAGCATCGAGAGATCTTAATCTTGGACGTCATCTCATCACCTCTTTTCCCAATCATTTTGGGTATGCCCTGGCTTCAAGCCCACAACCCTCTTGTCAATTGGGCCACGGGTGAGATCAAGTTTCAGTCACCCTATTGTCAAAGACATTGCCTACCTGAACCTGTTAATCCTGCCACTACCCTACTATGTATGGACACTGACCCAGATCTGCTTCAAAACGTACCAGAGGTCTATCAGGACTTTGCAGATGTATTTAGCAAGAAGGGAGCAGATTCTCTGCCACCCCATCGCCCCTATGACTGTCCAATTGAATTGCTTCCTGGAGCTGAGATCCCTTTTGGGCGCATCTTTCCGCTGTCCGAAAAGGAACAAGAGGCGCTTAAGGTTTACATCAATGAAAATCTAGAGAAAGGCTTCATTCGACAGTCCACTTCACCAGCAGGAGCGGGAATATTTTTTGTCTCTAAGAAAGATCTTACGCTCCGCCCTTGCGTGGATTATCGGGAATTAAACAAGGTTACGGTCAAGAACCGTTATCCGTTGCCCCTAATACCAGAACTGTTTCAAAAATTACGGACCGCCATTATCTTCACCAAATTAGACCTGAGAGGGGCCTATAATCTGGTCCGCATTCGGGCCGGGGATGAATGGAAGACGGCTTTCCGGACCCGTTTCGGGCACTACGAATATTTGGTCATGCCCTTCGGCCTTTGCAATGCTCCTGCCACATTTCAGCATCTGGTCAACGATGTGTTTAAAGATTTCCTGGACATCTTCTTAATTGTTTACTTGGACGATATCCTTATCTTCTCCAGTTCACTTGAGCAACACAGGGAACATGTCCGTAAAGTCCTAGCGCGACTCCGCTTGCACAGATTGTACGCCAAAGCGGAGAAGTGCGAATTTGAACAAAAAGAGATTCAGTTTCTGGGGTTGGTCATCTCCCCAACCGGTATTAAAATGGATCCTCAGAAAGTGTCTGCTGTGTTAGAATGGCCAGCACCCATGGACAAGAAAGGCGTACAACGCTTTGTTGGCTTTGCGAACTTTTACAGGAAGTTTATCAGGGGGTTCTCTGCCATCATCTCCCCCATTACACAGCTAACCAAGCAGAATCTTCGTTTCCACTGGAACCAGGAAGCCCAGGAGGCCTTTGAAGAATTAAAAAGGCGTTTCACGTCAGCTCCGATTCTTAGCCATCCAGACCCATCTTTGCCCTTTATTCTAGAGGTTGATGCCTCCGAAGTAGCGGTGGGTGCTATTATTTCCCAACGTCAGGGCAACAAAGACCTGATGCATCCTGTTGGGTATTTCTCTAGAAAACTTTCGCCGGCTGAGCGGAACTACGATGTGGGAGACTGAAACCCAGACAGGCCCGTTGGGCCCTATTCTTCACACGGTTTTGCTTCCACATCACCTACCGGCCCGGATCCAAGAATACAAAACCAGACGCACTGTCACGCATGTTTGATAATCCTAAGGACTCTTCTGTCCCTGACACTATTTTGCCGCCAAACAGTTTTCTTCTCCTTCAGACAGATTTGCTATCCATGATTAGAGAAGCATCCCCAGAACCTTCAAGTCTTCAGGAGTCTTCCTTAACACCTCGAGATGGACTATTATGGAGGGGAAGTCAAATCTTCGTGCCAGAAAACGTTAGAGTCAAGGTGCTGACGCTTTTGCATGACCACCCACTTGCAGGACACTTTGGGGTCCGTAAGACCCTTGAGCTGGTGCAGCGCACTTTTTGGTGGCCTAACTTAAAGGAATTTTGCAAGAAATATGTCAACTCCTGCTCTGTCTGCATCCAGAACAAAACCCCCAGGAACAGAGCGTGGGGTCTACTAAGACCATTGCCTATACCAGATAGGCCCTGGAGGATGATAGCAATGGACTTTATAGTCGAACTGCCACATTCTGAGGGGTGTTCGGCGATCTTTGTGGTCGTCGACCGGCTATCCAAAATGGCCCACTTTGTGCCCCTGAAAGGAACACCTTCTGCTGTGGAGACGGCTCGTGTGTTCATTAAGGAAATCGTTAGGTTACACGGGATTCCCGCAAATATAGTGTCTGATAGGGGAGTGCAGTTTACTTCACGTTTTTGGAGAGCCCTTTGTGAAAATTTGAAGATTGAACTAGCCCTGTCCTCAGCATACCACCCCCAAACTAATGGGCAAACTGAAAGGACAAATCAAACTCTGGAGCAATACATTAGGTGTTTTACATCTTTTGTGCAAGATGATTGGGTATCCTTGCTGCCACTTGCAGAATTCGCGTACAATAATGCCAGTCACTCTGCCACAGGTCAATCTCCTTTCTTTGCCAATTATGGGTTTCATGCATCTTTTTTACCAGATTTTCTTTCAGAATCTTCAGTTCCAGCGGTCCAGGACACAGTGCAGTTCTTCAGTCGTAATAATTGGATCTTGCAGGAGGCGGTATCCAAAGCGCAAGCGGATAATAAGAGGTTCTTTGATGAGAAAAGAAGGGGAGATCTAAACCTTCAACTTGGCGACAAGGTATGGCTGTCCACTAATAATATCAGATTGTCATGTCCTTCCAAGAAGCTTGCCCCAAAATTTATTGGACCTTTCCCTGTGAAAAGGAAAATTAACGAAGTATCGTATGAATTATGCTTACCTGATTCACTTAAGATACACCCTGTATTTCACGTATCACTCTTAAAGCCTGCTGTAGATGATCCTTTTCCTGATAGGGGCACCAGGGTCCCTGAACCAGTTCTGGTGGACGGCAATGAAGAGTATGAAGTGGAATCCATCCTTGACTGCAGAAAGAGGTCTGGGCAAGTACAGTTTTTAATTAAGTGGAAAGGGTATGGTCCGGAGAACAACTCATGGGAACCTGACTGTAATATCCATGCCAAACGTTTAATTCATGCATACTTCTCTACCCATCCTGAAAAAAAGGCGTATCTGGGCATCCGGAGGCTGCCCGTTGGGGGGGGCAATGTCAGGGGCATGTCAGCAGTCGTCGGGTGAATCTGCGTGCACGTAGGTCCTCAAGGATTATTTCCAAGCTTATTCAGCCAAAATCCCCACCAGGGGGCGCCGGCGCGCTCCCGCGAATGCGCGTTCGCGGGTGCGCGCGCGCGCCCGTGCGTGCGCCCGTTCGCGCTAGCGCCGTTTGGCGCCAAGGGGCCTTTAAAAGGGTGACAGGTGCTCATGTTAGCTGCTGTTCGTCTGCAGCTCTGCACCTGAAAGTTCCTGTATCTGCCTGCTTGTTGTTTGATATTGACCCGGCTACGTCTGACCATTCTCCAGTCTCCTATCCGACCCGGCTTGTCTGACCTTGTTTCTCTGCTACCCGTTGCCGATCTCCTGCCTGTCTGACTACCCTTGGATCATCCCTCCTGTTTATATCCTGCCTGATCTCCTGCCAAATACGGACTGTCTGACCTTGCTTGCCTGTGTCCTGTAACGCTGCTTCCAGCCTGCCTGTTTGCATCCAGCTGCTGTCTCCGCATCCGGCTACCAGCCTACCTACCAGCCTGCACCAGTTACCTGCATCCACAGCTCAGCCATCCCTGAGGGACATCATCCCAGTTCCGGTGTCTGCTTCTGCTGGAACCTGCATCAGGCCCTCCTACCCACTGTGCTCAGGAGACCACTGTTCCCACTTCCAGCGGCTCCTGAACCAGCGCTTAAGAGAGGTCTCCTTCTACCAGTCAGGCTCAACTACCAGGTACCTTACACCTGGCCTGTTGGGGGGCCCTGAGGACTGGAGTTGAGAACCACTGGTCTAAGGAGATAAGGCCAGGGAGGAGGGGTAACAGTCTATTAGCCAAAATGTTTGCATATATTTTCAGGTCGACATTTAGTAGAGATATTGGTCTATAGTTGGGAATTAAATTTGGATCTTTATCAGGTTTTGGAATAACCACTATGTGGGCTGTGAGAAGATCTCTGGGAGGGGGGGTTCTCGGATGAAAGGGAGTTGAAAGCATTTAAGAAGTGGGGATGAAGCGTAGCAATGAATTCCTTATAGTATCCTACTGTTAGGCCATCCGGACCTGGAATTTTGCCTGGTTTGAGTTGTTTGAGCACAATATCTAGTTCATCCTTAGAGATGGGACGTTCTAGGTGTGATGCTTCTGCGTCAGAAATGGGTTTGGGACCGTGTTGGGCTAAGAAGTCTTTAATCAAGTGTGTTCTATGATCATTGTTTATCACGGTTTTTTGTGGATTGATATTATATAGTTGCGAATAATATTTCACAAATTGGTCTGCTATCAGCGTATTGGAAGTTACTTTAGAACCTGAAGGGTCATTAATGGAATGAATTGTTGTAGACAATCTTTTTGCATGGAGGGCTCTGGCTAGAATTTTACCGGATTTGTTACCACGTTCGTAGAATAGTTTTTGTGATAATATATAATTGTGTTTTATTTGTTTATGTAACACTTCTTTCAACTCTGTCCTCACCTGAGTGAGTTCTTCAAGTGTGGAGATGGCTTGTGTTTTCTTATGTATTTTTTCCAAATCCTGTATGCTTTTGGAAAGGATTGAAATATGTGCTTGTCTTTCTCATCTTCTCTTGGAAGCAATAGCTATTAGTTTCCCCCTTATGGTGCATTTTTGGGCTTCCCATTTTATCATTGGGGATATTTCAGGAGAATCGTTATCCTGGAAATAAAGTTTTAGATTGTCATGTATAGTAGACACTATTGAAATGTCTGTAAGCAGTGAGGGATCCAGGCGCCATATTTGTGAGCGAGTGTGGTTGGATGGAAATTCCAAGGACATGGTTATCGGGGGGTGATCTGATATGTACATTGGTTCGATGGAGGTGTTCTTGAGCATGGAGAGATCTCTTTGTGAAATAAAGAAATAGTCAAGTCTGGAGTAGCTTCCATGTGGGTTGGAGAAAAAAGTGTAATCTTTAGTTGTGGGGTTTAAGGTACGCCATGCATCATGTAATGTCAATTCTTGGAAACACTTTTTAATTGCTCGTAGCGCAGAGAAGGGTAAATTGGATGATCCCAAAGATGTATCTTGTATTGGGTTTAAGGGAACATTAAAATCACCTCCAGTTATTAGTACACCCTCTGGAAACGATGCGAGCAATTGCAGTGTGTGTCAGAAAAATGGGACTTGTTTAATGTTGGGGGCGTATATGTTCACTAAGGTTAAAGGTTTACCTTTGACAAATAGATATCTTCCGTCTGCATCCGCTAGAGTGTCTGTGATTATGAGTGGACACTGTTTTGAGATAAGGATAGAGACTCCTTTTGTTTTTGATTGTTTGTTGGTAGCGTGAAAAGCTGTTGGATAATGTAAGTTGGAGAATTTGGGGGTAGAGTCCGTTTTGAAATGCGTTTCTTGGATGTATATATCTGCCTTGAGTTTATGCATAGAAAGGAGGACTTGTGTACGTTTCTCAGGGACATTAAGTCCCCTTGCGTTGAGCGAGACATGTTTAGTAGTGGCGTTGTGGTGAGATATTGATGTAGAATTGTGGGAGACCGGTGACATTCTGTAATTTGGGAGGTGTTGTGTGATATACTGGATTGGTGTGTACTGAATATAGTCCGCGTTTCAGGTATATGAGTGGCAGAGATAGAACAGTAGTGGGGCTCGTGCCTTGTGCTATTATGTGTGGAAGTCGCGCTCTAGGAGATTAGTGAGACTCTATTCAGGATGAGAGTAGTTTGTTCAAAAGTAGGGAATGATGTGAGGGGGACTGGGTATGCGGGAATGAGAATACTTTGATGTCCGATGTGTAGTATTGATAGGGGTTATAGGTAGCCGTAAATAATCCGGGGACTAGCGATGCCTGCTCGCTAGGCTATATACGAGTATACTCTTGTGATATATGGTACCGGAACGGGTCAGTGGTGATTTAAAGGAGGGTTGAGTGAAGAAATCAAGCAGTCAAATGAAACCACTGTTTGGGAAGGTGACCAAACGATATTGTAGAGAAAAGTAAAACCTGTCAGTAAGAGACAAGGTCCGCTGACATATGGGATAGATATAAGAAGATGGCATGGACTGAAGATGGTCCATGTGTGAAATGGATGTACTGAGAGTGCTGTAAATGCTGATTTGTAACGCTCTTAGTGGGTGTTGAAAAGAGCATAGGTCAGTTTGCGAAGAGCAGTTGAATAATGAGGTGTATGGTCAGATGAATCATTAAGGTTATGATATATTTTTGAGATCATTCCCATGGCGATCGTGAAATGAGAAGAAAGAAGGAAAAAACGGAAAAATTAAATTCATCATGAGTAACACTCAAAATAGACATCTGGGAGGGATCAGATTTTCGAGTTGCAGAAGTCTATGTAATGGGTCAGTTAAACATTCATCAAGAAAGCTTGAACAGTATGAAGAACAGAGTATTCGACATAGGTAGAAAGCAGTACCCCTTAAGAAAGATAAACCAGGCATGAACCAATTAATAATTAACTACCCCTGAAGGCTATTAAGAAGCTTGTCAAAAAGATATTAGAGTACAGCATCTACGTAGATCATTAAGCTAATAAGGAGCATATCCCAATGGATATATTGGGGTGTTTATAAGAGAAAGATAAGTGTCTTTGAATCTTTCTTATAATACTTTTGTCTGGAAAGCCTGTCATTTCCGTTTTGGCATGTAGACAGCTTTCCAGTCAGAGAAAGGCAATCGTAAGGGCTAGGTTTTTTTAAGCATACAGGATGACAAGTACCCTAATCTTCGTATTATTCTTTATATATAATGTGATGTTAGAAAGACTGAGGAGATTAATCATGTACCGAACTATCTCGGGGTGAGATGTCACAGGCATCCTCATATGGGAGGTGCGTGTGTGAAGGCAGGGGAAGAAAGGTCTGCATTGTGTCACCAAGGTAACAAGTCTGATCTCGATCCATGTGAGAGCCAAAGAGCGACTTCATGAGTCATGTTGAGGGAGATCTTGTTACCTCAGACCTTGGCTCCTCCCATGCATTCGCACCGAAGTACGGCAACCAATTGAGCAATGGACAGCTGGTTGTCATGGTAGTAAGATTTGTGGTAGCTTAAGATTTGTGGTCAGCTAAAGGAGGGTGTGATTCTCTTTGGATCTTCTTCTTCTTCCTATATATATATATATATTTTTTTTGTTTTTGTTTGAGTGGACATCTCTGATGATCCTATACCCCATTAGATTGGAAAGTACAACCACAGAAGAGTTTAATTATAACATAGCCCTAGTGAAGAATGCATATTGCTAGTACGGGGTCGTATTTGAAATTATGGTGTGAGAGAACAAGCCATGAAGGCAATGCTCTGCTTTGGTAGTCAGCGTTAAGAGATATAAAGCTATGCCTGTATGTAAAAAGTATGATCTATATGAACTAAACTTTACAGAATGAAAGACTGAAGGAAAACATTGCCAGCTGGGGTATGAACTTACATTTCTATAAAAACGATAATTGAACAGTCAGAGGATAACTGTCAGCCTATGTTGTAGAAGCCATCTGTATTCACCGATCTCTTCTGGCTCTTCTGGAGCGTGGAGGTTTCATCGGGCTGTAGATGGAAGGAGAATGTGGATCGGGTTGCAGAATTCTTGGTTCCGATGGTGAACGGTGTCTTTGGTAGCTTGTGTGTTGGGTCTCCATTGCTTCATTTCTGGAAGGTGCCGCAGATGATGTAGAGGTACGAAATTCCACGTACCAATCTGGTACCTCCATGAGAGGGATTCAGAGAGTGTCACAGAAGGATTGTAGATCCTCAGGGACTCTGAGGAGAGCTGAGCGTCCTTGTACTGTTGCCGCCAAACCAAAAGGGAATTTCCAGTGATATATTATACCCTTGGCCCGGAGTACTGCCAGAAGGGGTTGCAGTTCCCTTCTGCGCTGTAAGGTTATATTTGATAAATCTTGGAATAGACGAAGTTCTGTGCCGTTATGTAGTAAAGGGGTCAGGGTGCGTGCTCTCCTCAGGATATCTTCCTTCAAACGGTAGTCAATAATACAGCATACCACATCCCTAGGAGGGTCAGAGTCCTTTCCCTTCGGTCTCAGAGCACGGTGGATTCTTTCCATCGCAATGGGAACATCTCTGGGTCTGCCGAGTATAATATTAAAAATATGGGTAACTTCACCTTGAATGTATTCCGCATCCACAGTTTCAGGCAGACCTCTCAGCCTGAGGTTATGGCGTCTGCCGCGATTGTCCAAATCTTCCAAGTGGCGATTGACATCTCTTAATTGCCGTGTATGTGTGTCAATCGCCAGATGTTGGTGACGTATTTTGGATGAATGGAGGGTAGTTGTTTGTTCTACTGCCTGAGCTCTGCCCGTAATGGCTTGGATTTCAATTTTCAAATCTGAAATTGCTGCTGTCAGGGTGTCCTTAATGTCCTCAGCTACGGATCTGAGATCGCTCAAGCTCGGATGCTGATGAGTATTGAGGAGAATTCCCCCTTCATTGAGTCCAGTGTGAGATGGAGAAGCAGTACCATTAGGGTTAGGAGGATGCTGACGCTGGCTCTGTGAGGTGGGAGCCGGCGCCAAAGTTCCCATCTGTGCCCGGAACATCTCCGGGATGTTCTGACTGGATCTTGCCGGTATCTCCCGAGGAGAACGGGACTGGGAGGTCGACGAAGTTCTAGAGGAAGTACCCATTGTTTTTCAGGTGTATGGGAAGCCGGTGACCGTCTGTAGAATTCAGATTTCTATCCCTGTCAGCGGAGCTCTGAAATTAAGCGGCCATTCTCTACGAGGTCCCCTAATAAAGTTTTAACCCCTTGATCACCCCCCATCGCCAGTGTCGCTAAGCGATCATTTTTCTGATCGCTGTATTAGTGTCACTGGTGACGCTAGTTAGGGAGGTAAATATTTAGGTTTGCCGTCAGCGTTTTATAGCGACAGGGACCCCCATATACTATCTAATAAATGTTTTAACCCTTTGATTGCCTTCTAGTTAACCCTTTCACCACTGGTCACCCTATAACTGTTACGGGTGACGCTGGTTTGTTTATTTTTTATAGTGCCAGGGCACCCGCCGTTTATTACCGAATAAAGGTTTAGCCCCCTGATCGCCCGGCAGTGATATGCGTTGCCCCAGGCAGTATCAGATTAGCGCCAGTACCGCTAACACCCACGCACGCAGCATACGCCTCCCTTAGTGGTATAGTATCTGAACGGATCAATATCTGATCCGATCAGATCTATACTAGCGTCCCCAGCAGTTTAGGGTTCCCAAAAATGCAGTGTTAGCGGGATCAGCCCAGATACCTGCTAGCACCTGCGTTTTGCCCCCCTGGCCAGCCCAGCCCACCCAAGTGCAGTATCGATCGATCACTGTCACTTACAAAACACTAAACGCATAACTGCAGCGTTCGCAGAGTCAGGCCTGATCCCTGCGATCGCTAACAGTTTTTTTGATAGCATTTTGGTGAACTGGCAAGCACCAGCCCCAGGTAGCGTCAGGTTGGCACCAGTACCGCTAACACCCACGCACGCACTGTACACTTCCCTTAGTGGTATAGTATCTGAACGGATCAATATCTGATCCGATCAGATCTATACTAGTGTCCCCAGCAGTTTAGGGTTCCCAAAAACGCAGTGTTAGTGGGATCAGCCCAGATACCTTCTAGCACCTGCGTTTTGCCCCTCTGCCCAGCCCAGCCCACCCAAGTACAGTATCGATCGATCGATCACTGACACTTACAAAACACTAAACGCATAACTGTAGCGTTCGCAGAGTCAGGCCTGATCCCTGCGATCGCTAACAGTTTTTCTGGTAGCGTTTTGGTGAACTGGCAAGCACCAGTGGCCTAATACACCCCGGTCGTAGTCAAACCAGCACTTCAGTAACACTTGGTGACGTGGCGAGTCCCATAAGTGCAGTTCAAGCTGGTGAGGTGGCAAGCACAAGTAGTGTCCCACTGCCACCAAGAAGAAGACAAACACAGGCCCGTTGTGCCCATAATGCCCTTCCTGCTGCATTCGCCAATCCTATTTGGGAACCCACCACTTCTGCAGCACCCGTACTTCCCCCATTCACATCCCCAACCAAATGCAGTCGGCTGCATAAGAGGCATTTTTATGTCCTCCCGAGTACCCCTACCCAACGAACCCCCCCAAAAAGATGTTGTGTCTGCAGCAAGCGCGGATATAGGTGTGACACCCGCTATTATTGTCTCTCCTGTCCTGACAATCCTGGTTTTTGCATTGGTGAATGTTTTGAATGCTACCATTCACTAGTTGCGTATTAGCATAGGGTACAGCATTGCACAGACTAGGCACACTTTCACAGGGTCTCCCAAGATGCCATTGCATTTTGAGAGACCTGAACCTGGAACCGGTTATAGTTATAAAAGTTACAGTTACAAAAAAAAGTGTAAAAAAAAAAAAAGCACAAAAAAATATATAGAATAAAAAAAAATAGTTGTCGTTTCATTGTTCTCTCTCTCTCTATTCTCTCTCTATTGTTCTGCTCTTTTTTACTGTATTCTATTCTGCAATGTTTTATTGTTATTGTGTTTTATCATGTTTGCTTTTCAGGTATGCAATTTTTTATACTTTACCGTTTACTGTGTTTTATTGTTAACCATTTTTTTATCTTCAGGTACGCAATTCACAACTTTGAGTGGTTATACCAGAATGATGCCTGCAGGTTTAGGTATCATCTTGGTATCATTCTTTTCAGCCAGCTGTCTGCTTTCATGTAAAAGCAATCCTAGCGGCTAATTAGCCTCTAGACTGCTTTTACAAGCAGTGGGAGGGAATGCCCCCCCCACCGTCTTCTGTGTTTTTCTCTGGCTCTCCTGTCTCAACAGGGAACCTGAGAATGCAGTCGGTGATTCAGCCAGCTGACCATAGAGCTGATCAGAGACCAGAGTGGCTCCAAACATATCTATGGCCTAGGAAACCGGAAGCTAAGAGCATTTCATGACTTAGATTTCGCCGGATGTAAACAGCACCATTGGGAAATTGGAAAAGCATTTTATCACACCGATCTTGGTGTGGTCAGATGCTTTGAGGGCAGAGGAGAGATCTAGGGTCTAATAGACCCCAATTTTTTTTAAAAAGAGTACCTGTCACTACCTATTGCTATCATAGGGGATATTTACATTCCCTGGGATAACAATAAAAATGATTAAAAAAAAAATGAAAGGAACAGTTTAAAAATAAAATAAAAAAGCAAAAAAATAATAAAGGAAAAAAAAAAAAAAAGCACCCCTGTCCCCCCCTGCTCTCGCACTAAGGCGAACGCAAGCGTCGGTCTGGCGTCAAATGTAAACAGCAATTACACCATGCATGTGAGGTATCACCGCGAAGGTCAGATTGAGGGCAGTAATTTTAGCAGTAGACCTCCTCTGTAAATCTAAAGTGGTAACCTGTAAAGGCTTTTAAAGGCTTTTAAAAATGTATTTATTTTGTTGCCACTGCACGTTTGTGCGCAATTTTAAAGCATGTCATGTTTGGTATCCATGTACTCGGCCTAACATCATCTTTTTTATCTCATCAAGCATTTGGGAAATATAGTGTGTTTTAGTGCATTAAAATTTAAAAAAGTGTGTTTTTTCCCCCAAAAAAATGCGTTTGAAAAATCGCTGTGCAAATACTGTGTGAAAAAAAAAAATGAAACGCCCACCATTTTAATCTGTAGGGCATTTGCTTAAAAAAAATATATAATATTTGGGGGTTCAAAGTAATTTTCTTGCAAGAAAAAATAATTTTTTCATGTAAACAAAAAGTGTCAGAAAGGGCTTTGTCTTCAAGTGGTTAGAAGAGTGGGTGATATGTGACATAAGCTTCTAAATGTTGTGCATAAAATGCCAGGACAGTTCAACCCCCCCCAAATGACCCCATTTTGAAAAGTAGATACCCCAAGCTATTTGCTGAGGGGCATGTCGAGTCCATGGAATATTTTATATTGTGACACAAGTTGCGGGAAAAAAACAATTTTTTTTTTTGCTCAAACATGCCATGGGCATATGTGAAATTACACCCCAAAATACATTCTGTTGCTTCTCCTGAGTACGGGGATACCACATGTGTGAGACTTTTTGGGAGCCTAACCGCGTACGGGACCCTGAAAACCAAGCAGCGCCTTCAGGTTTTCTAAGGGCGTAAATTTTTGATTTCACTCTTCACTGCCTATCACAGTTTCGGAGGCCATGGAATGCCCAGGTGGCACAACCCCCCCCCCCAAATGACCCTATTTTGGAAAGTAGACACCCCAAGCTATTTGCTGAGAGGTATAGTGAGTATTTTGCAAACCTCACTTTTTGTCACAAAGTTTTGAAAATTGAAAAAAGAAAAAAAAAATGTTTTTCTTGTCTGTCTTCATTTTCAAAAACAAATGAGATCTGCAAAATACTCACCATGCCTCTCAACAAATAGCTTGGGGTGTCTACTTTCCAAAATGGGGTCATTTGGGGGGGGGTTTGTGTCACCTGGGCATTCTATTGCCTCCGAAACTGTGATAGGCAGTGAAGCGGTTAGGCTTCCAAAAAGTCCCACACATGTGGTATCCCCATACTCAGGAGAAGCAGCTAAATGTATTTTGGGGTGCAATTCCACATATGCCCATGGCCTGTGTGAGCAATATATCATTTAGTGACAACTTTGTGCAAAAAAAAAAAAAAGTGTCACTTTTCCGCAACTTGTGTCAAAATATAAAATATTCCATGGACTCAACATGCCTCTCAGCAAATAGCTTGGGGTGTATACTTTCTAAAATGGTGTCATTTGGGGGGGGGGGTTGTGCCATCTGGGCATTTTATGACCTTCAAAACTGTGACAGGTAGTGAGGAGTGAAATCAAAAATTTACGCCCTTACAAATCCCAAAGGCGGTGATTGGTTTTCGGGGCCCCATACGCGGCTAGGCTCCCAAAAAGTCCCACATTATCCTCGTACTCAGGAGAAGCAGCCGAATGTATTTTGGGGTGCAATTCCACATATGCCCATGGCCTGTGTGAGCAATGTATCATTTAGTGACAACTTTTTGTAATTTTTTTGTCATTATTCAATCACTTGGGACAAAAGAAAAAGAATATTCAATGGGCTCAACATGCCTCTTAGCAATTTCCTTGGGGTGTCTACTTTCCAAAATGGGGTCATTTGGGGGGGATTTGTACTGCCCTGCCATTTTAGCACCTCAAGAAATGACATAGGCAGTCATAAACTAAAAGCTGTGTAAATTCCAGAAAATGTACCCTAGACGCTATAACTTTTGCGCAAACCAATAAATATACGCTTATTAACATTTTTTTTACCAAAGACATGTGGCCGAATACATTTTGGCCTAAATGTACGACTAAAATTGAGTTTATTGGATTTTTTTTATAACAAAGAGTAGAAAATGTCATTTTTTTTCAAAATTTTCGGTCTTTTTCCGTTTATATCGCAAAAAATAAAAACTGCAGAGGTGATCAAATAACATCAAAAGAAAGCTCTATTTATGGGAAGAAAAGGACGCAAATTTCGTTTTGGTACAGCATTGCATGACCGCGCAATTAGCGGTTAAAGCGACGCAGTGCCAAATTGTAAAAAGTGCTCTGGTGAGGAAAGGGGTAAATCCTTCCGGGGCTGAAGTGGTTAATACAGTTTCTATGCTCACATGTGAGAGATAAAAGCAGAGTTATCTACTGTAACTTTATATACGAATGTCATATAACAGTTGTATAATGTGTTCACAGGAGCAAACAAGAAAAATGTGCCTTTTAAGATTCATTATATGACAGTAAAGGTAAGCTCAAAGACACAGCAGAATTGAAATCCAGAAAGCATAGAGTTAAGCCTTTGTGACTCTCTGGAGTTTTGGCCAATCACAGCCAATCTCACACTGAGCAAGAGTCTTGTTCAATCACAGCCAGCCTTACACCTATTATTTTGTCTGGAAATTACCCAGCACATTGCTAGATCTCATTACATCAGAGAGACTGGACCTGAACAGATTGCAGATCCAGACAGAGTTCAGTTTTATGGAAGCAAGTGGCCAAAATAGGTATTTAATACAGTTATATATGTTACTATTGTTAAATAATGTGATTAGAACTGTATACTGAACTAGTTATGTGTTCATTTATAGTTCCACCAAACAAACATTCAAACATCAAACAAACGTTCAAACATCATAGCAAACGTTCAAACAAGCAAACAAGCGTGCAAATTGCAATATCAAACAAGTAAAACTATTTCTTAAGCCTCAGATATACCTCTCAGAGAGATCATAAAGTGTCTAAGGTATTTTAAGGTTGAAAATATTTTTATTGTTATAAAGCAACAAAAGAGTTAATACATTTGACATGAGGAAAGACTTATTGAGAAATTAATCAGCGAGCAAAATGGCTATCGCCCACAGCTAAGCTGATTATTATTGCGTAAAGTTTTAACATAAACATGAATGCATCATGTCTGGTATCAGGGTAAAAAATCAGTAAAAAAGAAAAAAAAAAGGGGGAACGGAATAACAAGAAAATAAGTAGGGAGGGAGGAAGAACGGAAGAAAAAGAGGGGGGGAGAAAGGGAGGAAGAGTAGGAAGAGGGGGGGGGTTCCGCTGGCTGGGGTTGAGAAGGAAGGACTCCATAGCCCTAGACATGGTCAGGGGATCGATTAGTGTTTAGATTTACAAGGGGAAGCTATAATCTAGGGAACAGGGAGCAAGGAAGACAGTGTATCTGAGGCAGAGAAGCGCTGCCAAGCCGACCATAAAATTGTATATTTCTCATAGGTGTCGTTGTCAAGCGCTAGCATCTCCTCCATTCGCATGATATCATTCATGGTGGAGGTCCAGAGAGACAATGGGGGGATAGTCTCTGTTTTCCAGAAAAGGGGTATGAGTTGGCGAGCTGCCGATAGAAAAAAACGTAAAAGATTGCGCTTTTGGGAGGCTATGGAGCCTGGTAGAATAGACAGGAGGGCTATTTCAGGAGTCAGGTGCAGGGGTTCGTCGTATATTTTTTCATAAACCTGGGATACCTGATTCCAGAAGGGCTGGATCCGATCACACTCCCACCAGATATGTAGGTACGATCCTGTCGCGCGAGAACAACGCCAACACGAATTTGAAGTGGAGGGAAAGATTTTCCGTAGAGAGGCGGGGTCCCTATACCATCTCGCCATGACCTTGAAGTTTTTTTCTTGCGAATAGCATGAGATTGAGGACTTATGTGTGAAATGGAACGCAGTTTGCCAGTCCGCTCTGGAGATGGTCTTTCCCAGGTCTGCCGACCATACCCTGGTGTAGGTGGGGAGGTCTTTCAGTGTAAGGGAATGAATAAGACTGTAGATATGTGAGAGTAGGTGTCTAGGTAACTCTTGCATAGAGCTGAGGTGTTCAAAGTCAGTCAAGGGGCGATGGGTCTGAGAGGAAATGAAAAGATGTTTGGTGAAGGTGGAAAGGTGTATGGAAGTGAGCCAGTCTTGATTCCCTGAAGGGATGTTTGGTGTTCCATTGTCGGTCCGGATAAAGGAGTGTGCTTGGGGCCAGGAGGAACGAGAGAGAGGGCCAAAAGCGTGAGCTCCTATTCCCTGTGGAAAGGCGGGATTATCGAAAAGTGATGATAAGGGAGATGGGTCTGAAGATAGAATCTCGCATAGACCTCTCTTGTACCACAGAATGAGGGCAGCTGTGGTAAGGGGTGATGAATCCGCCAAAACTGATAAGTTACGTTTGTAGCCCCATAGCAAAGCCCTAAGATCGACGGGGGACATATCCTGTTCAACCAGAACCGACGCTTTTTGGGAAGGTCGTGGGAACCAATCAAGGATACGTGCCATTACTGTGGCCTTGTAATATAGCTCAAAATCAGGTAGACCTGTACCTCCTTGCAGTTTTGGTCGGGTGAGTAACTTAAATTTTATTCTCGACAATCCTTTATTCCACAGGAAGCGGATAGAGAGAGAGCGTAAAGTGGAGAAAAAGGGTTTGGGTATCAAAATTGGGATGGTCTGAAATAGGTAGAGCAATTTGGGTAAGGTGTCCATCTTAAGGGTGTTTATGCGTCCAAACCAAGGTATTG
Source organism: Lithobates clamitans (assembly GCA_037952925.1). Classification (NCBI taxonomy): domain Eukaryota; kingdom Metazoa; phylum Chordata; class Amphibia; order Anura; family Ranidae; genus Lithobates; species Lithobates clamitans. The sequence goes on along the minus strand of JBBGZY010000008.1, from coordinate 13,377,756 downwards.
GTTTGTCTCCCCAGGAGGCAAGGTCTTTACGGAGTTGAGAGAGGAGGGGAATGTAGTTCAGTGTGTAGAGAAGTGATAGGTTAGCTGGTATAGTAACGCCTAGATATTTAATGCCCTTGGTCTGCCAGTGAAAGGTATAGTTAGATTTGAGGGAGGATAATGTAGGAGCAGAGAGAGAGATATTGAGCGCATCAGTCTTGGAGATATTGAGTTTAAAATTGCTCAAGCTTCCAAAGCGTTGGAACTCTAAGAACAAGGAGGGGAGAGTAATGTGTGGTTGGCATGCGTAAATGAGTAGATCATCGGCGTAAAGCGCAAGTTTGTGGTGTGCAGAAGGCGTGTGAATGCCTTGTATGGAATCATTTTGGCGAATGGCACATGCTAGATGTTCCATTACTATAGCAAAAAGAAGGGGTGAGAGGGGGCATCCCTGGCGAGTTCCATTGGAGATGTTAAATGCAGCTGAAGGAGTGCCATTAACCAGGACTGAGGCAGAGGGATTGGAGTAGAGTGACATGATTTTGGAGATGAAAGGGGATCCCAATCCAATTTGTTCAAGGGAGAGTTTTAGGAAGCGCCAGTTAACCCGATCGAAGGCCTTTTCGGCATCGTAGGAGAGAAGGCAGAGCTGTTGATGGCGTTGTTGGGCATATGAGATGAGGTTAATGGTTCTGATGGTGTTGTCTCGTGCTTCTCTGCCCGGGACGAAGCCCACCTGGTCTCTATGTATGATCCCGGGGAGAGAAGGAGAGAGACGGTTGGCAAGGATTTTGGCAAAGAGCTTGAGATCAATGTTTAAGAGCGATATCGGGCGGTAACTACTGCATTGGGAAGGGTCTTTATTGGGTTTTGGTATAATGGAGACATTGGCTGAGAGAAGTGTTTTTGAAGGGAGGGTGTTATCGTCTATGGAGTTAAAGGCCTTAGTGAGAAACGGTACCAATAGGGGTGCGAAGGTTTTGTAAAACCTCGGGGAGTAGCCATCGGGGCCTGGGCATTTACCTGGTTTTAGTTCCTTGATGGCGCCAAGGAACTCCGGTTCCAGTAGAGGGTCGTCTAAGTCCGCGGAAGTCTGGGGGTCAATCACAGGTAGTGCTGTTTCCATTATATAGGTCCACATTGGGTCTTGGGATGAGGGCAGAGGACTCGGTGGGGAGGGTTGCGGTAGGTTATATAACTGGGCATAATAATCTTTAAATGTGGTGGATATATCTTTACAACCATAAACTTTAGTCTGGTCTGGTTTGGTGATGAAGGGAATGGGAAGGCGTGGGACCCTGGGATGAATAACCCGTGCCAGATGTTGGCCGCATTTATTGGCTATAGAGTAATAAGATTTACGGGCGCGATCTCTAGCTATGAGAGAGTGAGAGTCTAATAATTGGAGTAAATCTCGGCGGGAGTTGGAAAGGGCCACAAAAGTGGAGGGGTCCAGATTTGATTTGTGTAAGGATTCGAGATCTGAGATGTTGGTCAGGAGGCGTTTGATGTCGTCAGACCTGATCTTTTTCAGACGTGAGCCGTTTTGGATTAGCACGCCCCTGACCACACATTTCAGCGTCTCCCATTGGTTAAGTGGGGAAGTTGTGTCTGCCATGTGGTCGATTTTAAAGTTGTGAATAGCTTTAGTAACTTCAGCGATGCATACTGAGTCTCGTAAGAGATTATCATTGAGGCGCCAGGAGTGCCCCCTACGTAACCGTGGAGGTCGGGCGAAAGATAGGTATACAGGGGCATGGTCAGACCAAAGAGCATGTCCAATAGAGGTTAGTAAGGGTGTATCTAGGAGGGATTGGGAGATAAGAAAATAATCCAGTCTGCTATATGAGTTGTGAGCTATAGAGAAGTATGTAAAGTCTCTGTCAGTAGGGTGATGTATGCGCCACACGTCCACCAATTGACAAGAATGTAAAAGAGATTTTATGTGTGAGAGTGAGGTCGTGGACATGGAAGACTTACCAGTAGATGTGTCGGCAGACGGGGAAAGGGCCACGTTGATGTCTCCTCCAACGATAATACTAGAACCTCCAAAAGAGGTCAATCTGGCGAGAGTGGATGATAGGAAGCGCGCCTGATCTGTGTTTGGAGCGTAGATGTTGGCGACTGTGAAGAGAAAATCATTGATTTTTAGTTTGAGAAATATAAAACGACCGTGATCATCAATATACGAGTCAATAACCTCAGGGTGAAAGGACCTATGAAACGCGATCGAAACCCCCTTGGACTTTGCAGCGGGGTTGGTACTGTGGAACCAAGTGGTATAGAATCGACCGCGCATCATGGGTATGGAATTGGTCCTGAAATGGGTTTCTTGTAATAAGAGAATTTTAGTTTTCTGTTTATGGAAGTGGTAAAGAATCTGGCTACGTTTTTCTGGGGTATTAAAGCCTCTACAGTTATATGAAGCTAGATTAAGTGGTGGAGTAGTGGTCATATCAGGGCGGGTATAAAGGGAAGGGGGAAAAAAAAGAAACAACAAGAGTCCCTCGAAAAGCCGCCCCAGCCAGCGGAGGAGTGGGAGGGGAAGGGGACATGTGAGGGGGGGGGTAGATATGAGGGAGAGAGCGGGGGAAGGTAAAAGCAGAATGAGATAAATATCAGGGAGGATCAGGGGGGAAAAAACAAAAAAAAGAGGAGAAAGCGGGGTACGGAACAGGGTCCCAGTGTCCATGGTTGTCCAGTTAACATAACAGTCTGACCTGAAAAGATCAGAAGAGGGAGCCCGGGACCCTAATCCTAACAATTTAGACAGTATACTGATTGTGTAAAGGTAGGCCACTAGGTGGCACCGGTTAAACAAAAATTGGGAGAAAGAAAATAAAAAAGGTAGCAAACAAAGCAAAATACTGTAAGGTATAGGGTATCTGTAAACCATGGGATGGTGCCAGGTGGGGGCACCGAATATTCCTAAGGGGGGGTTAGTGTTTAGCATGGTGGAAGCTCCCGGAACCCCGGAAACCACAGGGCTAGTAATATGTGGGTTAGTCTGGGCTGTATTTGGAGATGTAACTAGTATATATAAATATAAATAGTAAGGTTTCAGGATCGGAGATATAATAAGGGTAAATAAGCATGGGGTAATTCAACATTCTAAACAATGGGGTGTACCATGAGAGCAACGGTAGAGTGCAAACAGGTACACCAGTCAAAAAGGCAGTTCAACAGTAGTAGTCAGGGACCTCCGGCCTGACAAGACTGGAAGAGCGGTGGGATCAGCTTCACAACAGGTGAGGACTGTATGAGGTCAAAGAGGATCTTCCTGATGCCGCTCTTGAACTTTTGAGCTGAGTGTAGCAGCGAAGCCTGGTATCTTCTGAGGCATAGGGGTCCCGAACGTGGGAAACCATAACGTTAAGGAAAAGGTTTCTGTCTTCCAACTGAAGAAAAAAGAAAAGAAAAAAAAAAAAAAAAGAAACCCAATAACAGGAACTGCTTGCTGAAAGAGGTGTGTAAAGGTGAAGGCTGTGTATAGAAGCTCAAGAGTTGGAAGTCCTTAAGGATCCAAGGTGGTGTAGTAGACGTTCCTACTCAGGTAGGGGAAAAAACAATAGGAGATCAACCGGACCGTATAGCGTCAGTCATCAGGATCTATGCGGGGTGAGGATCCAGGACGGCGTTTGCGGCTGTGCTTCTGCCACTGAGGGATGTACGGCAGGCCTGGTGTGGTTGGAGAGAAAGGCCAGTCTGGCAAAGACACTTGAGGCAGCTCCAGGGTGCCCAGGAATGCAGGGAGGTCACCCAGCATGCGGAATGTGGCAGTCTTACCCTCATGGTGCACTCGTAGCTGAAAGGGAAAGCGCCATTGATATTTTATTTGACGTGATTGGAGAAGCTGTGTGAGGGGCTTCAGGGCCTTCCGCATGGTTAGGGTTAGACGTAAAAGGTCAGGAAGTAGCATCACAGGGGTAGTATTGAAAAGGATAGAGTCCTGCACGCTGGCTGCCCGCATGATGGATTCCTTAATGTTGTAAAAGTGCACTCTACAGAGTGTATCTCGGACGAATGAAGGGTCAGGATTCCTGGGGCCTGAGGTCCTGTGGACCCGGTCAAGTTCAAGTGGGTTATCTTTGGGTAGTTGTAAAAGCTGGTTGAAGATGGCCGTCACCGCTGCCCTCAGGTCCTTGGGTTCCACAGATTCAGGAATACCGCTTATGCGAATATTATTACGCCTGTTTCTGTTCTCGATGTCGTCTTGTTGAAACGCAAGGTGCTGCAGCATGGATGTATGGGAGTTAAGTATTTCCTCATGCTTCTGTACGGAGGTATGGAGTGTCTCTGTTGTGGTTTCAATGTCCTCAAAACGAACACCAATGTCCCTTTTAAGTTCAGAAATCTCCTGTTTGTAGGTTTTTTCTATGCGGTGCACACACTGCTCAAAATCAGCCTTGGTTGGGAGAGACCGCATGTAGCTGTGCAGGGATCTCATCTGGGATTCTAGATCCCATCCATCCTCAGATCCTAAGGATGCAGTGGATCGGCACCTGGGGAGACTGGTGGGGGAAGCTGGGGGCACAGGGGTAGTGTGAGATGCCTGTGAGCAGGCCATGGTGTCCAGGGCTGATTCGGAGCGGGCTGGGGACGGAGGCGCCGGCGCCATCTTGGATTTCGGCTGGCGCTGGGCCGCGGCCGAAGATCGGGTGAAAAAGTTCCCCAAATCCCCTCCTGGACGGGAGCCCCCCGTTCCCTGTTGGTCCCGGTACTTAGCCTTCCCCATCGGAGTGGTTTATACAGCCTGGTTCGGTTCAGAAACGCCCCGTGGAGCCGCGGGATCCGGGAGCTGTGGAACAGCACGTCCTCTCACTCCATGCGTCAGGCCACGCCCCGTCTAAGGTATTTTAAAGGGAAAGTACAGATACTGAAGAGAGAAATACGTCTACCATTTTGTGTAGAATGACAAGATCGAACAGTTGAACCGCCATTTTGTTATACTTTATTCAACATATGTTTGTACATGCACTGCCTGCTGCTAAATTGTCAGTGTTATATATGAAGAAAAGCTGAAGTTAATTAAGAAGATATCATAGAGGTTTGGTGTGCTCTTTAAACCTACTTCTTCCCTAGAACGGTGCTAGAGGAATTATAAAGTAAGAGATAGTCTTGTTTGGACTAAAAGGTCAGAGATTAAAATTCTTCTAATGCCACAGTGCATAAGGCACTTCATAGCTGCGCCTGCCGCAGGGACCCCTTCTTAAAGGAGGCTTTCAGATTCTGATTAGCCCCCTGCCCACAGACCCCCAAAACAACAGCCAGGGTTGTGGGGAAGAGGCCCTTGTCCCAGAGCCCCCCTGCCCCAAAGCACCCCCATATGTTGAAGGCATATGGCCTGGTATGGTTCAGGAGGGGGGCGCTCACTTGTCCCCTGATTTCCTGGCCTGCCAGGCTGCATGCTCAGATAAGGGTCTGGTATGGATTTTAGGGAGAACCCCTCACCATTTTTTTAATGTGGGCATGGGGTTCCCCTTACAATCCATACCAGACCCAAAAGACCTGGTATAGATTGGGGGGACCCCATGTTGTTTTTTCACATTTTTTCTATTGGCGGTAATGTTTTTTTTCATTCAGCTGTCAGTGGGGAAGCTTCCCGGCCCACTCCTTAACAGCCAGCTATTCACTTCAGCCAAACAGGGCTTAGAATGCACTGTGCAGCGTGTGGTGCATTGTGGGGTGCTCGGCAGGCAAAAATCTCACCGAGTGCCCCACAAATGTGAGTGTCTGCCAAACGGGTGAACGGAAGATGTTTGGGCTGAACTTATGCTTGGTGCAAACCGCTTGTCCAACACTAATGGTATTGGGAAGATTGTATATAGGTGTTAACTTTCCTTTTAGAGAAACCCCTCCTGCAGTGATGTAATGAGAGGAGATAGTGTCCCTATGCATTTCTAGCTATGCGTGGAGCCAAATCACAGATGGGGTATGGGAACAGGACACCCCAAATATGTAATCCTATACGAGCTGATCTAAAAAACCCTCTGCAGAGCTGGATTCCCATGAGAAGTGGCACAGATTGTGTGGGGACCAGCTGGAGTCACCTTGTTTACCTCTGGCCTTCTTCTGTAGGTCCAGTAGCATGGTGCGTAAAGCCTTCGGGCCTGTGACAGGGTCTTCTATGTAAATGACAACAGAAACCTGGGAATAGATAACTTCAGGGAGTATGTCTGGTAGGGCAAAACTTTAGAAAGGACATTTGAAAGAATTGCTGTATGCTAAAGGAAGGACCCTGTCACCCCTGACTCACAGTTGCGGGTCTTATGGCTTGGTGGTGAATAGGGATGAGCCGAACACCCCCCTGTTCGGTTCGCACCAAAACCTGCGAACGGACCGAAATTCATGCAAACTTTAGAACCCCATTAAAGTCTATGGGACTCGAACGTTCGAAATCAAAAGTGCTAATTTTAAAGGCTAATATGCAAGTTATTGTCCTAAAAAGGGTTTGGGGACCTGGGTCCTGTCCCAGGGGACATGTATCAATGCAAAAAAAAGTTTTAAAAATGGCAGTTTTTTCGGGAGCAGTGATTTTAATGATGCTTAAAGTGAAAAAAATCAAAGTGAAATATTCCTTTAAACATTGTACCTGGGGGGTTTCTATAGTATACCTGTAAAGTGGGACGTATTTCCCGGGCGGCACAGTGGTGTAGTGGGTAGCACTCTCGCCTAGCAGGAAAAAAGGGTTGCTGGTTCGAATCCCAACCACAACACTACCTGCCTGGAGTTTGTATGTTCTCCCTGTACCTGCGTGGGTTTCCTCCGGGTACTCCAGTTTACTCCCACACTCCAAAGACATGCTGGTAGGTTAATTGGCTTCTGTCCAAAATTGACCCTAGTATATGAATGTGAAGTGGGGACCTTGGATTGTGGGCTCCTTGAGGGTAGGGACCGATGTATGTGTGAAGCGCTGCGTAAATTGATGGCACTATATGGGTACCTTAAATAAATAGGGATAATTGTAGACACGCATCCACACTTACTCAGGTTGAACTGGATGGACTGGTGTCTTTATTCAACCTTACTAACTATGTAACTATAAAAGTCATTTAAAACTGCTTGCAGCTTTAATGTAATGTCGGGTCCTGGCAATATGGATGAAAATCAGTGAGACAAACGGCATGGGTACCCCCCAGTCCATTACCAGGCCTTTTGGGTCTTGTATGGATATTAAGGGGAACCCCGCACCCAAATTAAAAAAAGGAAAGGTGTGGGGCCCCCAGGCCCTAAATACTCTGAACAGCAGTATACAGGCGGTGCAAACAAGACAGAGACTGTAGGTTTGTTGTTATGTAGAGTCTGTTTGTAATTTTGAACTGGTACATTTTTAAGGTGTAGCTCCAGCCAAAAAATTTATTTTTAAGCTTTTTGGAAAACATAGGGAAAGGTTATCATCCCTGTGACATTTGTTTTGCTGTTTGTTGCACCTCTTCAGAAGATTTCACCTCACTTTCTGTCCCAATGACAAATGTTTTTTGAAAATTTGGGGATTTTAGTGAAACAAGGATTGGTGATAAAGCATCAGTGAAGAACAGACACGTTTTTCCCATATAAACTCTTACAGGAGAGAATTTCCCTTCCTAGGGGTAGATTTCATCTCACTTCCTGTTGTCTCCTTCCATTTGCAAGTAGGAGTCATTTGTAAGTTAGATGTTTAAAAGTAGGGGCCTGCCCTATATACTCTGCAGAAATTGGGGCCTTAGGTGTTGGTGTTGCCACAACACAGTAAGCCCTCACAGTTACTCTTGGTGGGCGCAGGAACGGGCCGTGCTGTGAAATATTAGATCAAGAATTGTAATTACATGCCATTGTTGAACAGTGGTAGAAAAATTGGGCCTTTGGTGGTGGTGCTGGTGCCAAGAATTGTAATTATATACTAGAAAAGTTACAATTTCTGGGGAAATTGTGAAAAGTGTTCTTGCCTCTACAACTGGAGTGGGCGGAGTAACTGGGTGGTGTGGCTTGAGTAACTGTTGTGTGGTTGGATTGGCTGGAGCTCCTGTGAAAAGTGTTAAAAAGCTTAATATTTTAAAAAGTATGAATAGTAGTAAAAAAGTTGACGAAGTCCCATCATTAGCTGAAAGAGGTGAACATTTTTTTCAAAAATTATTTTTATTTAAAAAATTATGAATTTTTAAAAAAAAAAAAATTTTTCTTCAAAAATGATTTTTTTTTTCAATAATGAATTTTTTTTTTCAAAAATATTTTTTTTTAATGGGGCGGTCATAATGTTTTGGCTGATCATGGGGTGGTCATAATGTTTTGACTGATCATGGGGTTGTCAGCTTTTGTCACCTCCCACTCTAGCTTTGAACATTTTGTCATTTATTCCTATGGGACCAATTTCACCGCAAAAACAACGATATTTCGTGAACCATTCGGCGAAACGTTCCACAAAGTAATATCAAACCATTAGGGTAATTCAGTAATCCAAAGGTCGTATTTTAAAAACTATAAATCCTACAGCTTTATATTGTGAGAATCACAAGACCCAGACCTAGATTTTGATGCATAGTATGTCTCTGAAATATTAAAATTGAAGGCACAGTCGCAGTTTAGATATTGCCCTTCAAATTTGAAGGGGCTAGAGTGTAGTTTCAATGAATGTCAATGGACGGCGTGAGTTGCAAACAAATGGTCATATTATGAAAACTATCAGGCCTATGGCTTAGCCGTTGACATGTTTAGTGGCAGCAGGGATAGCTGAACGTTTTGATATAAGATTTGTGTAGGTGGGCTTGAAAATAAGGGAGTGGTGGCAGTTTAGAAATCAAGTTCTGATTTTTCAGCTTTTGTCACCTCCCACTCTAGTTTTGAACATTTCCCTATTCATTCCTATGGGACCAATTTCGCCGCAAAAATGACAATATTTCGTGAACCATTCGGCGAAACGTTCCACAAAGTAATAGCACACCATTCGGGAACAATTCGCACGTTTCAGTATATTATTTGTCTATGTAGTGTAAAAACTGTGGGAGGAGTTGGGGTGGAAAAATTTGGCTATAATAAGTAGAAAATGCATTTCCTGGGGAAAATGCGTGGGAATGCTGAATAGCTGAATTGCTAAAACAGGCACCATCAAAACTGCCCCATCATATTGCCATCAAAACTGCCCCATCACAATTTCCCCATCAAAACTGTCCCATCATATTGACCCCATCAAAACTGCCCCATCAGAATTTCCCCATCAAAACTGCCCCATCAAAATTGCCCCATCAAAACTGCCCCATCAGAATTGCCCCATCAAAACTGCCCCATCATATTGACACCATCAAAACTGCCCCATCAGAATTTCCCCATCAAAACTGCCCCATCAAAATTGCTCCATCAAAACTGCACCCATCATATTGCCATCAAAACTTCCCCATCAGAATTGCCCCATCAAAACTGTCCCATCATATTGCCACCATCAAAACTGTCCCATCATATTGCCACCATCAAAACTGCCCCATCAGAATTACCCCATCAAAACTGCCCCATCATATTGCCACCATCAAAACTGCCCCATCAAAACTGCCCCATCATATTGCCACCATCAAAACTGCCCCATCAGAATTGCCCCATCAAAACTACCCCATCATATTGCCACCATCAAAACTGCCCCATCAGAATTGCCCCATCAAAACTGCCCCATCATATTCCTCTATTATAAATCAGTACGTGGTGTGTCTGTCCCCTCCCCCGGGCTCTGTAATCAGAGCTGAGATGCTCCAGCCACCTCCCCCCTGTGTATAACAGAAGCTTTGGTAACCATGGCAACAAAAGCAACACAGTACACTCTGATTAATGGCTAAAACTTCCTGAAATGACCTCTAAACAAAAAGCTTTTTCACAAAAACTGTAAAAGATATCAAACTGAAAAGATATAGCCAGATAGCTGAATATTTTGTGAACATTTTAAAGTTTGTTTGGCGTCTGTAGGTGAAAGTATGAAGGAGCTGAAACTTTTGGGAGCGGAAGAAGATTTTAAAGATCTGAAGCATACTCCCATTGATTTCAATGTTAAAAAAGTGATAAAAAGCTTAATATTTTAAAAAGTTTAAATGGGGTGGGGTGGAACGTACGAACACCGCTCTGATCGTCACTTTCCCCACCTCGGTACATGCATTGGGTACAGTGACTTTGCTGGTATTCAAGTCTGTTTGTGATTGCCATCCTACCCCAGTGGCCACTGGGTGGGTGGACACATTACTCTTGGACGTTTTTGATCTTTGTTTTTTGTTTTTAAACAAGTGGTTTTAATAAAATTGGTACTTTATCACACCATGGAAGTTTTTTTTTTTTATATTTTGATGCACGAGGGTAATTCCGCATCCTGACCCACTTGAATACAACTGAGACACCTATGAAAACGCAGCAGGGAGCAGCGAAGCCCACTGAAAGCACTACAGGCCTGATACCCCTGCAGGGGTTCCGACAGTCGGTGAGTAGGCAATTGGAGGGGGGAGCACAGAAGTCACCTATCAACTTTGGTCACACGAAAGTCACTGTTGGGAACATCCTGATTTGTTGCTGTGAAAAGTGTTGCCGTGAAAAGTGCATGGACCATTATACTGCATTGTGCCTTAGTCGCTGCAATATATGAACTGTGGAAACACTGATACATGTATAAATGTGGTGGAAGTAGCCTCTCTCCCTTGGAATTAACAAACATCACTAAGTACTTGTTCCCTGCAATATATTATTATGTTTTCAGTTATTTTGTAATATTGGTGGATATGGCTATTAATTTAGAGACCAGGTATTGATTTACCAGTGCCTTATAGTATATCCATACAAGGATGTCTCTTATACGCCACACATATCATCCTTTTTACAGTCTATATGCATTTAAAGTTATGATATATATATATATATATATATATATATATATATATATATATATATATATATATATATATATATATATACGTTTTCTATCCATCCACAATGGTATTAGTACCCCCTCCCATGTATTATTGAGGGGCTAAGAATCTTGACGTATGAGATAAATTAAAAAACGTTATGCTAATGTTTCCTGTATATGCTTAGCTGACAGGTTTTCAGGTAGCGCCGTTCTGTCCCTATTTTTGTTATAATATATACGTTTGGCAGGACATTCCTTGTGAGTGTTTTTGCGGAAGGGAGGCAGCGACCTGCGTTTTTCTTACCATATAACCTAGTCCTAAGCGCGGCTTCTCAGGAATATTTATTAAGAATTGTAATTACATGCACCTGTTGAACAAGGGCAGAAAAATTGGGCCTTTGGTGGTGGTGGTGTTGTCACAACAATGTAAGCCCTCACAGTTACTCTTGGTGGGCGCAGGAATGGGCCCTGCTGTGAATTATTAGATCAAGAATTGTAATTACATGTCCCTGTTGAACAGGGGCAGAAAAATTGGGCCTTAGGCACTGGTGCCACAACACTGCAACCCCTCACAAATGCTATAGTTGGATCGCAGGAATAAGCCCTGCTGCAAAGTATTGCATCAAAAATTGTAATTACACGCCCCTGTTAAACAGGGGCAGAAAAATTGGGCCTTGGCCACTGGTAGCGGTGCCCAGAACCAAAAATGTTCCTACAAGCTATCGGCATGAAAATTGAGGAGGAAGAGGATTGTCACTCAGCATAACAGGATAGTCACTCAGCATCAGCATAGACAGTCTTGAAGGGATCTCACATTAAAAAAAAACAATCAATCGGTTACATCAGCATCAGGTGCTTGGTAGCTGGTGATCCAAGACTGATTAATTTTTATAAAGGTCAGCCAATTGACCGATTCGGTGCACAGGCGCACCCTGTGATCAGTTACAAAGCCTCCAGCAGCACTAAATGTGCGTTCTGAAAGAACGCTGGATGCAGGACAGGCCAGTAGCTCAATTACATACTGTGCAAGCTCTGGCCAGTGATCCATCCTCAAGACCCAGTAATCCAGAGGATTTTCGGTGGGAAAGGTGTCCAAGTTTGATCTTGTCCCTGGGTAATCCTGCACCATGTGAATCAGACGCTGGCAATGGTTGCTGGAACCGATCAGACCTTGGGGCTGCGGACTAAAAAATTGTCTGAACGCATCGGTCAGACAGCCACCTTCTCCACCACTCCTTTGACTGACCGAAGCCTCAGCAACACGTTGTCCAGGAGGATCAGGAAATTGTAACCTCCCAGGCTCTGGAAACGTGTTGCACAAACCTTTCTGCAAGGAATCCCGAAGATGTTTCATCCTCTGCTCCCTCTTCGATGGCAAGATAAGGTCCGCAACCTTACCCTTGTAACATGGATCAAGGAGGGTTGCCAGCCAGTAATCATCCCTCCCCTTGATACCACGAATACGAGGATTCTTCCACAGGCTTTGCAGGATAAGGGAGGCCATGCAGCGTAGGTTTGCTGAGGCATTCGGTCCAGAGTCCTCTGGGTCACTAAGGACGACATGATCCGCAGCCACCTCCTCCCAGCCACGTACAAGTCCATTGGTTTCTTCGGACTGTAAATGATCCCTTGAAGACTGCTGCTGATACCGAGTGCCAGGCTCCATCTCCATGCTGACACAATCCTCCTCTTTGTACGTCCTCTTCCTGTGTGATTGGCGGGCACGCAGGAACACTGTCTGGATAAAGGGGGCCTTGAGAGGTAAGGAAGTCCTCCTCTTTCTGCCTCTGTTCAGCCTCAAGTGCCCTGTCCTTTATTCCACACAGCGTGTGCTCCAACAGGTGGACAAGAGGGACAGTGTCACTGATGCATGCACTGTCGCTGCTCACCATCCTCGTGGCCTCCTCAAATGGTGACAGGACAGTGCATGCATCCCTGATCATAGCCCACTGGCGTGGGGAAAAAACCAAGGTCCCCTGACCCTGTCCTGGTGCCATAGTCGCATAGTTACTCATTGATGGCCCTCTGCTGGGTGTGCAGCTGCTGCAGCATGGCCAATGTTGAGTTCCACCTGGTGGGCATGTCACAGATTAGGCGGTTCTTGGGCAGGTTAAATTCATTTTGGAGGTCAGCCAGCCGAGCACTGGCATTGTATGACCTGCGGAAATGCACACAGACTTTCCTGGTCTGCCTCAGGACATCCTGTAAGCCCGGGTACCTGCCCAAGAACCGCTGCAACACCAAGTTAACGACGTGAGCCAAACAGGGCACATGGGTCAGATGTCACTGTTGGAGGGCGGAGAGGATGTTGGTGCCATTGTCGCAAACCACCATTCCTGCCTTAAGTTGGCATGGCATCAACCACCTCTGAACCTGCCCCTGCAGAGCTGACAGAATCTCTGCCCCAGTGTGGCTCCTGTCCCCCAAGCACACCAGCTCAAGCACCGCATGGCATCTTTTGTCCTGCATACTTGCGTAGCCCCTTGAACGCCTACGGAGCACCGCTGGTTGTGAGGACAAATCAGCACAGGAAGAGGCCATGGAGGAAGAAGAAGAGGAGGAGGTGGAGGAGAAAGGTGTGGCAGAATCACCACTAGTAGAATTTTGCAGGCGTGGCGACGGAACAACCTCCAACACTACTGCACCCTGTCCTGCATCCTTCCCAGCTGCCAGAAGAGTCACCCAGTGCGCAGTGAAAGATAGGCAACGTCCCTGTCCATGCCTGCTGGACCATGAGTCAGCAGTAATATGCACCTTACCACTGACCGCCCTGTCCAGCGAGGCCAAGACATTGCCATCCATATGCCCACTGGGCATGTGTCTGGCTGGGGAAGAACTTCTTTCGGCGGTGCAGTAGCTAGGGCAAGGAAATTTGCCTGCTACAATCTGATGTCGGTGTACCGATAGCAGATTGCCCACAAGTACTTGGCTGTGACACACCTAATTTTACACCTTCATTCCTCTCAGTGCAGGTTTCAGAGAGGACTGAAGGTATAGTGAAGTTGGAGATCCCAGCTGATGAGGTGCAAGGAGAGATCTTGTTCTTTGTTCTTTGGTGTGGTTCTTTTAAGTACGCTTGCCAACGAACTGCATGGCAGGTCGACATATGTCTGGTCAAGCATGTAGTGCCCAAGGAGGTGATGTTTTGGCCACGTGAGATACACTTGAGACATATGTTGCAAATAGCAGTGGTGGGATCTAATGCACTCATCTCAAAAAAGGCCCACACCAAAGAACTTTTGGAATAATGCGCAGAGACAGCAGCGCCCTGCACATGCTGAGCTCTGCGGTGTGATGCAGTCGGTGTGCTGCCCTTAAGCTGGCCCCTGGAGGGCATCCTGCCTCATTGGAGATGTGCCTCCTCCTCCTCTTTTCACCTATCAGGCACCCACGTGGAGTCAGTGACCTCATCATCCCATCCCTCCTCATCACTGGAGCAAACCTGGCAGTATGCTGCAGCTGGGGGAACATGACTGCCAGATTGCTGTCCTTCTTGGGCACCCCCTCTCCCTGGGCTCACGTTACTGCCTTTCTCTAGCTGGGTACCATCATCGGAGCCTTCAAAATGCTGGGAATCCTCCTGGAGCATGTACCCAACACTGTGGTCAAACAGTTCGGGGGACTCCTCAGGAGGACATGGTGGGAATAGGGAAGGAGTGACTGATGCCATTGAGCCGAGGGAAGAGGCCACGCTGGCAGCTGTTTGCCAAACAAAGTACCCTGAGCCTGGGTGAGAAAGGATAAGGAGGATAAGGACAGCTTGGTCATCCACTCTACCAAGTCTTCAGCATGTTGCGGCTCAACACGGCCAGCTGCTGAAAAAAAGGACAAGCTTGTCCCATGGCCACGTGCTAATGAAGTTGCACCGTCTCCTCGACCAGCACTGTTGCCGCTAGACACAGAGCCTGCTTGCCCTCTTTTATTGGCTTGTGACTGTCTGCCTCTCCTTGTTGGCCTTCCAGACATACTAATGGCCTGCAGTGAGATGTAGCTGCACAAAGCTGAGATTGTATATATATACTGATACTGCAGCTAGCAGAATCAACTGCCAGCCTGTAGTATTATTAGTATGAGAACTCCACCAATTTTCTTCAGGTAGCTTTAGGTGCACACTGTGCAGAGGACGTAGTACACTAATTGTAAATACTGCAGCTGCCTGCCTGTGGTACTAATAGGATCAGAAGAACACCACCAATTTTCTTTAGGTAGCTTTAGGTGCACATTGTGCAGAGGACACCGTGCACTAACTGTAAATACTGCAGCTGCCTGCTGTAAATACTGCAGCTGCCTGCCTGTGGTATTAATAGGATCAGAACAACAGCAATTGTCTTTAGGTAGCTTTAGGTGCACACTGTGCAGAGGACGCAGTACACTAACTGTAAATACTGCAGCTGCCTGCCTGTGATACTAATAGGATCAGAAGAACACCAGCAATTTTCTTCAGGTAGCTGTAAATACTGTAAAAACACCTGCCTGCCTGTCAGTAGGAAGAGAATAACAGGAACAGGCCTAGCTAAACTGAATACAATATATATATATATATATATATATATATATATATATATATATACATACATACATACATACATACATACATACATACATACATCACATACATACACACACACACACACACACACACACACAACACCTAGGATGCATATATATATACACAATACACTGTAAGTGCAGCTAACTGACTCACCTGTCTACTTTAACTTAAATCAAATGACACTGTCTCTCTGTCTATCTCTCCGCCGCCGCAACACACTACACAAGGCCGCCACGCAGGCAGCCCTATATAGTGTGGGACGTGTACTAAACCCCCTGAGCCATAATTAGCCAAAGCCACCCTGGCTTTGGCCAATTACGGCTCTCTGTGGAGACGGTGCTGTCATTGACCAAGCATGCGGGTCATAGTGCATGCTTGGCCAATCATCAGCCAGCAATGCACTGCGATTCCACAGTGAATTATGGGCCATGACGTGCCACTACGGCCCATGACGTTCACAATTCGACGAACGGTCGACATGCGATGTTCAAGTCGAACATGGGTTCGACTCGAAGCTCATCCCTAGTGGTGAATAGTTTAAGGCTTAGATACTACAGTATGTATACACTGGGAAAGGGGTCCCAAGTCTATTGTATTCCCTAGTCGCAATCTGCACCGAAGATCTGTCAATATGCCAGATACAGTATGATGGGAAGAAACATGAGGTTAGCTAATCAAATACAATGACTAGGTATGCAAACCTAAAGCCTGCAGTTTGGAGGTCCTGACCGCTTAAAGTAGCTGTTACATGAATATTTTTATAAATGCTATAAAGAAAATTATGCACTGAATGTGCATGGGGGTCGCCCTTAATGGATATTTTTGGCCACAGGTGAGTATTAAATCTCATAGATTATTGTATATAAAAGTGCACTAGAGTGCCATCTTTATTAAATACATTCAATACATAAAAAAATATACTGACAGTAGGATTTACAATTGTGTAAAGTGCAAATACAAACACTATACATTAGCTTGCATATAGAGGATATGGCACCCATGTGCCTACAGCCCGCAGCCTGTATGGGGAGAGTCAGGCAGATGAGTTGTATGGCGTGTACCCGACATGTTTCGGAAATAGGTATGTATTACTCCTTCATCAAGGGATTTATAAATGGGTGCTCAGATCTATCTGTAAATGTCAAAGGACAAAATAATAATGAAAAAATATCTGTGTCGTCATAGATTATATGCGACTGCATTTTTGCGATATATGCGATTTTAGTAATCATTGAAAAGAAAATATATATATATAGTATGAGAAAGGTTTGGTATGGACTAGTTATACTTACATCAATTTGATTCATAAGGACAAAAAACAGCAGTAAAAACAATATAATATAATTGGGAGCAGGCTGGCTTCTGGTTCACATGACACAAGGTGGGCAACCAAGGGTGTGATGCGGAGCGTTGCAGCACTTTCACAAGGGATGACCGATGGAGATCTATGTATTTAAAAAAGTAATGTTTGTAAGTATACAAGGCATATAAGTAAGCCCATACATTGCTGAAGGATAAAATATTCCTTCAGCTGTAGTTGAAAAGAAGGAGAGTAGATGTATAAAATAAGTACTCAGATAGTCTAAAACAAAGTATCTATTCTAATTACCTTGTGGTTGTTTAGTAATCTCATGAGACCAGACCTCCAGGCAGCAGTTCAAAAAGACTGACAGTGGCCATAGGAGTGTCTGTCTCCTAAATAGGACAGCTGATTGGACATCAGCCAATCAGTGTCCACTCCACATAATCAGCTGCAAAACAAGCAGCCATGTGTGGAGATCGGGCATCCCCCAGACGACGAGGCGCGCGGCGTAGCCACGCCCCGGGGGGCGTGATGACGTCACGCGTCTTGACGTCACCGGCGGGTATACGGTCCCGGCGCGGTTAACGAAATCCACATCGGGAGCCGTACAAGAGGTCATCCGCATGCAGAGAACCCATGGGGCACACAGCCAAGTGTTGCCCCATGGTCATGCATGCGTAGATCTTACCCGCCGGGTGTCCGTGCGCACGCGCACATCCACACCAGGAGATAATGCGCCATCTTGTGGATGAATATAAAAGGTGAATGCAGGTGAATCAGCAAAAAAGAGTCAACAAAAAGCCAGCCTGCTGTACATTATTGCGAGAAAATTATGCATGAAAAAGGTGAATAAATGAAGAAATATACAAGAACCAAACACAAAAAACAAAGAAAAAAGCATATTGTAAATGGCCAAGGGTTACATAGGGGCAGTTTACGAGATAACAATCAGTTTCAAGCCATATTAATAAAATAGGCAGAATCTTCAAGTTCTTTGAGGTAAACAATGAATGTTCATTATTGTAATCAAACAATTTGTATTGTAGCAATATAAGGAACCCAGACATGCACATTGTTTAGACCTATCGTATAACGATGGTTTAAGTTAAAGACCGTCTAAATATATATGGGCACATTGTCTTGTATCCATACCTGTATCCATCTGGAAATATTATACCACAACGATGGATATTCTTTAATGCATAAAGTCTGGGAGCTATCAAAAAAGCATAATACAAAGTGAAGCATTTATATTGAAATTTAGACGGTCTTTAACTTAAACCATCGTTATACGATAGGTCTAAACAATGTGCATGTCTGGGTTCCTTATATTGCTACAATACAAATTGTTTGATTACAATAATGAACATTCATTGTTTACCTCAAAGAACTTGAAGATTCTGCCTATTTTATTAATATGGCTTGAAACTGATTGTTATCTCGTAAACTGCCCCTATGTAACCCTTGGCCATTTACAATATGCTTTTTTCTTTGTTTTTTGTGTTTGGTTCTTGTATATTTCTTCATTTATTCACCTTTTTCATGCATAATTTTCTCGCAATAATGTACAGCAGGCTGGCTTTTTGTTGACTCTTTTTTGCTGATTCACCTGCGTTCACCTTTTATATTCATCCACAAGATGGCGCATTATCTCCTGGTGTGGATGTGCGCGTGCGCACGGACACCCGGCGGGTAAGATCTACGCATGCATGACCATGGGGCAACACTTGGCTGTGTGCCCCATGGGTTCTCTGCATGCGGATGACCTCTTGTACGGCTCCCGATGTGGATTTCGTTAACCGCGCCGGGACCGTATACCCGCCGGTGACGTCAAGACGCGTGACGTCATCACGCCCCCCGGGGCGTGGCTACGCCGCGCGCCTCGTCGTCTGGGGGATGCCCGATCTCCACACATGGCTGCTTGTTTTGCAGCTGATTATGTGGAGTGGACACTGATTGGCTGATGTCCAATTAGCTGTCCTATTTAGGAGACAGACACTCCTATGGCCACTGTCAGTCTTTTTGAACTGCTGCCTGGAGGTCTGGTCTCATGAGATTACTAAACAACCACAAGGTAATTAGAATAGATACTTTGTTTTAGACTATCTGAGTACTTATTTTATACATCTACTCTCCTTCTTTTCAACTACAGCTGAAGGAATATTTTATCCTTCAGCAATGTATGGGCTTACTTATATGCCTTGTATACTTACAAACATTACTTTTTTAAATACATAGATCTCCATCGGTCATCCCTTGTGAAAGTGCTGCAACGCTCCGCATCACACCCTTGGTTGCCCACCTTGTGTCATGTGAACCAGAAGCCAGCCTGCTCCCAATTATATTATATTGTTTTTACTGCTGTTTTTTGTCCTTATGAATCAAATTGATGTAAGTATAACTAGTCCATACCAAACCTTTCTCATACTATATATATATTTTCTTTTCAATGATTACTAAAATCGCATATATCGCAAAAATGCAGTCGCATATAATCTATGACGACACAGATATTTTTTCATTATTATTTTGTCCTTTGACATTTACAGATAGATCTGAGCACCCATTTATAAATCCCTTGATGAAGGAGTAATACATACCTATTTCCGAAACATGTCGGGTACACGCCATACAACTCATCTGCCTGACTCTCCCCATACAGGCTGCGGGCTGTAGGCACATGGGTGCCATATCCTCTATATGCAAGCTAATATATAGTGTTTGTATTTGCACTTTACACAATTGTAAATCCTACTGTCAGTATATTGTTTTATGTATTGAATGTATTTAATAAAGATGGCACTCTAGTGCACTTTTATATACAATAATCTATGAGATTTAATACTCACCTGTGGCCAAAAATATCCATTAAGGGCGACCCCCATGCACATTCAGTGCATAATTTTCTTTATAGTTCTAGTTTCTAGGATATTGGCCCCCTTTTTTCCCCCCCCTTTGCATACACCTTGCTCTCATTTTTTCTTGTATTTTTATAAATGCTATTGCCTTTTCAAAACAACACACAAAAAAATATGGTTTTTCCAAAACCATGACTTGATAGGTATTAAAATATAAACTCAATTTCAGGGTATTGTGCTAACTGATTTCATCCTGATCCCTTTTACATGTGTTGCTCACTCTATAGAGGTACATTAATTTCCCATTTTGATTGTAACAGCAAGACGATTTATTTGCAATCACGCTACCATGGGTAATTGCTTGGAGAACAATCTTTCTTGTAAGCATAAATTCTCAATTAGCACCCTAATTGTAAATACAACAGGAATATAATTTATAAAACAAATTATTAAAAAGTGTTTTGCAGTAAAGAATAAGTAAAATGATCTTTGCAAGGGACATTTTTACAATACCTCTAGTTCAAGTGACTTTACTACCCATGAAAGCCATTTGTAAGAGATACATTTGTGAGTTGTTTTTAATCAAAATTATCTCATAGTCTCAGTATGTTTTTAGATGTAATGGGTAACTTATAGCAGTGAACAGTTATCTTACTTTTTAGACTAACAATTTTCCCACTGGAATAATGTTCGCTGAATGTTCTGTTAACCCTGAATTATTTGGAAACTGCTGTTGCATGTCTCTCTAAAGGTAAAACTCCTGGTTTTGACGGTTTGCCTAACAAAATTTATAAACAATATGGAAGGGTCCTTGTTACAGAATTTTAACATGGCCATTGAGGTTGGCTTTCTTCCCATGTCCATGTCCATAGGCTAATATTTTGGTCCTATCTAAGAAAGGGTAGGACCTATTATTTCTGGAATCCTTCAGATCAATGTCATTGATCACCACGGATATTACAATTCTTGCCAAAGTTTTGTCCAATAGGCTGAACAAAGTTATTACATATTTTATTCATTCAGATCAAATGGGCTTTATGTCTAATTCCTCCACTGCGGTGAATATAACACATATTTTTTAAAATATTCAATCTCCTGTTAACTTGACAAATAGAGCCCTGTTGGTTTTGGTTGCTACCTGTAGGTAAACCAGATTCCCAGCACCGGAAAACCAGTCGAGGCTTATACTTATATTTGTGTGCATGTGCATTGCTCACATGCTCATACTTCTAGGCAAAGAATAGGGATGAGCCGAACACCCCCCGGTTCGGTTTGCACCAGAACCTGCGAACGGACCGAAAATTTGCACAAACGTTAGAACCACATTGACGTCTATGGGACTCGAACGTTCAAAATCAAAAGTGCTCATTTTAAAGGCTAATTTTCATGGTATTGTCCTAAAAAGGGTTTGGGGACCCGGGTCCTGCCCCAGGGGACATGTATCAATGCAAAAAAACTTTTAAAAATGGCCGTTTTTTTGGGAGCAGTGATTTTAATGATGCTTAAAGTAAAAAAAAGTGAAATATTCTTTTAAATATCGTACCTGGGGGTGTCTATAGTATGCCTGTACAGTGGCGCGTGTTTTCCGTGCTTAGAACAGTCCCTGCACAAAATGACATTTTAAAAAGAAAAAAAGTCAGTTAAAACTGCTTGCGGCGTTAATGTAATGTCAGGTCCTGGCAATATGGATGAAAATCAGTGAGACAAACAGCATGGGTACCCTCCAGTCCATTACCAGGCCCTTTGAGTCCTGTGTGGATATTAAGGGAAACCCCGCACCCAAATTAAAAAAAGGAAAGGTGTGGGGCCCCCAGGCCCTATATACTCTGAACAGCAGTATACAGGCGGTGCAAACAAGACAGGGACTGTAGGTTTGTTGTTAAGTAGAATCCGTTTGTCATTTTGAACTGGTACATTTTTAAAGTGTAGCTCCAGCCAAAAAAACCTGTTTTTAAGCTTTTTGGAAAACCTAGGGAAGGGTTATCACCCCTATGACATTTGTTTTGCTGTCTGTGCTCCTCTTCAGAAGATTTCACCTCACTTTTTGTCCCAATGACAAATGTTTTTTTGAAAATTTGGGGTTTTTAGTGAAACAAGGATTGGTGATAAAGCATCAGTGGAAAGGAGAAAAGTTTTTCTCATATTAACTCTTACAGGAGAGAATTTCCCTTCCTATGGGGTAGATTTCATCTCACTTCTTGTTGTCTCCTTCCGTTTGCAAGTAGGAGTCGTTTGTAAGTTGGATGTTTGAAAATAGGGGCCTGTCCTATATACTCAGCAGAAATTTGGGCCTTAGGTGTTGTTGTGGCCTCCACACTGTAAGCCCTCACAGGGCCCTGCTGTGAAATATTAGATCAAGAATTGTAATTACATGCCCCTGTTGAACAGGGCCAGAAAAATTGGGCCTTTGGTGGTGGTGGTGCTGATGACACAACACTGTAAGTCCTCACAGTTAATCTTGATGGGTGCAGAAACGAGCCCTGCTGTGAAATATTCGATCAAGAATTGTAATTACATGTCCCTGTTGAACAGGGGCTGAAAAATTGGGCCTTTGGTGGTGGTGGTGGTTATGGTGTTGGTGCCACAACACTGTAAGTCCTCACAGTTAATCTTGGTGGGCGCAGAAATGGGCCCTGCTGTGAAATATTAGATCAAGAAATTTAATTACATGTCCCTGTTGAACAGGGGCTGAAAAATTGGGCCTTAGGCACTGGTGCTGGTGCCACAACACTGCAACCCCTCACAGATACTCTAGTTGGAGTGCAGGAACTAGCCCTGCTGCAAAGAATTGCATCAAAAATTGTAATTACATGCCCTTGTTAAACAGGGGCTTAAAAATTGGGCCTTAGGCACTGGTGGCAGCTCCCAGAACCAAAAATGTTCTTACAAGCTATCAGCATGATCATTGAGGAGGAAGAGGATAATTACTCAGCATAACAGGATAGTCACTCAGCATCAGCATAGGCAGTCTTTGAAGGGAAACATTGTATGCAAACTTTTTGTTTAAACAATAAACAGTGACAACTACTGTAAAAATAAATAGACACATATGTAAAAATATTTATATTGTAAATATAAAAAATATATATTAGTATACACTGGAAGAAGGTCTTGGAAGTGCGTAAATAAGGGAACCTTATGAATTGGTTCGGAACACAATATTTCCTAAATATTTTTACATATGTGTCTATTTATTTTTAGTTGTCACTGTTTATTGTTTAAACAAAAAGTTTGCATACAATGTTTCACTTATTTTAGAAGTGTATGATAAGCACGAGAGGCAGTATAACACCAATTAGATAATACGAGCGCATCACTTTATTGATCTTTATACAAAAACTGTGGGGTGTCACTAATTGATTGCAGCTGTATTACTTTTTCACAATCTATATATTTTTTCCACTTCAGCGCTTTAGTAATTACATAACAGTCTTTGAAGGGATCTGACATTTCTAAAAAAATTATTCGGTTACATCAGCATCAGGTGCTTGGTAGCTGGTGGTGATCCAAGACTGATTCATTTTTATGAAGGTTAGTCGATCGACCGAGTCGGTGGACAGACGCACCCTGTGATCGGTTACAAAGCCTCCAGCAGCACTGAATGTGCGTTCCGAAAGAACGCTGGATGACAGGCCAGTAGCTCAATTGCATACTGTGCAAGCTCTGGCCAGTGATCCATCCTAAAGACCCAGTAACCCAGAGGATTTTCGGTGGTAAAGGTCTTGCCCCTAGGTATTCCTGCACCATGTAAAACAGACGCTGGCGATGGTTACTGGAACCAATCATACCTTGGGGCTGCGGACTATAAAATTGTCTGAACGCATCGGTCAGACAGCACCTCCTCCACCGCTCCTTCTTTGACTGACTGAAGCCTCAGCAACACGTTGTCCAGAAACAGGAGTTTGTAACCTCCCAGTCTCTGGAAACGCGTTGCACAGACCTTTCTGCAAGGCCTCCTGAAGATGTTTCATCCTCTGCGATGGCAAGATAAGGTCCGCAACCTTACCCTTGTAACGTGGATCAAGGAGGGTTGCCAGCCAGTATTGGTCCTTCTCCTTGATACCACGAATACGAGGATCCTTACGCAGGCTTTGCAGGATCAGGGAGGCCATGCAGCATAGGTTTCCTGAGGCATTCGGTCCGGAATCCTCTGGGTCACTAAGGACGACATGGTCCGCAGCCACCTCCCCCAGCCACGTACAAGTCCATGTGTTTCTTGGGACTGATCCCTTAAAGACTGCTGCTGATGCTGACTGACAGGGTCCATCTCCATAGTGACTTAATCCTCCTCCTCTTCCTCCTCCTCCTCATCCTCTTCCTGTGTGATCGGCGGGCATGCAGGAACACTGTCTGGATAAAGGGGGCCTTGAGAGCTAAGGAAGTCCTCCTCTTCTTGCCTCTGTTCTGCCTCAAGTGCCCTGTCCATTATTCCACGCAGCGTGTGCTGCAACAGGTGGACAAGGGAGACAGTGTCACTGATGAATGCACTGTCAATGCTCACCATCCTTGTGGCCTCCTCTAATGGTGACAGGACAGTGCATGCATCCCTGATCATGGCCCACTGGCGTGGGAAAAAAAAAACAAGCTCCCCTGACCCTGTCCTGGTGCAATGGTCGCACAGGTACTCATTGATGGCCCTCTGCTGTGTGTGCAGCCGCTGCAGCATGGCCAACATTGAGTTCCACCTGGTGGGCATGTCACAGATTAGGCGGTTCTTGGGCAGGTTAAACTCCTTTTGGAGGTCTGCCAGCCAAGCACTGGCATTATATGACCGGCGGAAATGTACACAGACTTTCCTGGCTTGCCTCAGGACAACCTGTAAGCCCGGTACCTGCCCAAGAACCACTGCACCACCAAGTTAAGGACGTGAGCCAAACAGGGCACATGGGTGAGTTGTCCCTGTCGGAGGGCGGAGAGGAGGTTGGTGCCATTGTCACAAACCACCATTCCTGCCTTAAGTTGGCGTGGCGTCAACCACCTCTGAACCTGCCCCTGCAGAGCTGACAGAACCTCTTCCCCAGTGTGGCTCCTGTCCCCCAAGCACACCAGCTCAAGCACCGCATGGCATCTTTTGTTCTGCATATTTGCGTAGCCCCTTGAACGCCTACGGAGCACCACTGGTTCCGATTACAAAGCACAGGAAGAGGCCATGGAGAAAGAAGAAGAGGAGGGAGTGGAGGAGAGAGGTGTGTCACAATCATTAGTAGTGGCATTTTGGAGGCGTGGTGGTGGAACAACCTCCAACACTACTGCACCTTGTCCTGCATCCCTCCCAGCTGCCAGCAGAGTCACCCAATGCGCCGTGAAACTTAGGTAACGTCTCTGTCCATGCCTGCTGGACCATGAGAATATGCACCTTACCACTGACCGCCCTGTCCAGCGAGGCCAAGACATTGCCTTCCACATGCCGGTAGAGAGCTGGAATCGCCTTCCATGAGAAAAAGTGGCGTTTGGGTACCTGCCACTGAGGAACCACACATTCCACAAACTCATGGAAAGGGGGCAGAGTCTACCAACTGAAAAGGTAGCAGTTGAAGTACTAGCATTTTTGCCAAGCTAGCATTCAACCGCTGGGCATGTGGATGGCTGGGAGCGAACTTCTTTCGGCGGTGCAGCAGCTGAGGCAGGGAAATTTGCCTGGTACAATCTGACGTCGGTGTACCGAAAGCAGATTGCCCACAAGTACTTGGCTGTGACACACCTAATTCTACACCTTCATTCCTCTCAGTGCAGGTCTCAGAGAGGACTGAAGGTATAGTGGGGTTGGAGATTTCAGCTGATGAGGAGCAAGGAGAGGTCCTATTTGTTCTTTGGTGTGGGTCTTTTAGATACGCTTGCCAACGAACTGCATGGCAGGTCAACATATGTCTGGTCAAGCATGTGGTTCCCAAGCGGGAGATGTTCTGGCCACGCGAGATATGCTTGAGACATATGTTGCAAATAGCAGCGGTGCGATCTGATGCACTCGTTTCAAAAAAGGCCCACAACTTTTAGAATAACCCGCAGAGACAGCAGCGCCCTGCACATGCGGAGGTTTGCGGTGTGATGCAATTCCTCTAGCTGGGTACCATCATCGGAGCCTTCAAAATGCTGGGCATCCTCCTGGAGCATGTACCCAACACTGTGGTCAAACAGTTCGAGGGACTCCTCAGGAGGATATGGTGTGGCTAGGGAAGGAGTCACTGATGCCATTGAGCCAAGGGAAGAGGCTGCGTTGGCAGCTGCTTTGCCAGACAAAGTACACTGAGTCTGGGTGAGAGAGGATGAGGACGATGAGGGCAGCTTGTTCATCCACTCGACCAAGTGTTCCGCATGTTGCTGCTCAAAACAGCCAGCTGCTGAAAAAAAGGCCAAGCGTGTCCCACGGCCACGTGCTGATGAGGATGCACCATGTCCATGACCAGCGCTGTTGCCTCTAGACACAGAGCCTGCTTGCCCTCTTTTATTGGCTTGTGACTGTCTGCTCTCTCCTTGTTGGCCTTCCAGACATACTATTGGCCTCCAGTGAGCTGCACAAAACTGGGATATATATATATATATATATATATATACACACCGATTGTACTGCAGCTAGCAGAATCAACTGCCTGCCTGTAGTATTATTAGTATGATAACACCTACACTTGTGTTCAGGTAGCTATACTGTGGGTGCAACTGCGCAGGGTCCGAACACTCGAACTCAAGGGCATGTGGACAAAGGAAACATGGCCATAGTGTAAAACTGATAGGACATTTTATTTTTAAAAAAGTAGAAAACTTACATCAAACAGGATAAAAAAGGCAATTCGCCAGCCGGCATAGCGGGCGCGTACGTTTCACCCACAGACTACGCCATTTGTGGGTGAAACGTACATCGGGAGGTTGACATTTTGACGTCATCGCATGTTTCCTTTATCTACATGCCCTTGAGTTCAAGTGTTCGGATTTCCCGTTGCACTTCCACAGCTACGCTGCACACAGACAAGTCACACTGCCAGCTGGACATCCCTGGTTTAGTCTGCACACAAGCTTTTACTGCTTGCTTTTTGGTAAGTGCAAAATCCATGTGGTGGAGGATCACTGTGAGCGGTGTGTTTATGCAATCTGTATAATCTAGTTCTCCTTGCGCAATACTGAGGGGCTTTTCTTTTGGACTTTTTCTTATTTCCACTTGCGGTCTCTGTTTTTCTCCAATCAAGATCACATGCATATATTGATTCACAATTTCATTTGTAATGGTTATCACTGATTTTTTATGATAATATTTGATTATTGCACTTTTTTGGACTCTTTTGTGTTGTGTTTTTATTAGAGGAATCTTTCAGATATACATTTCACTATTTTATGATATGTATGATTTATTTATGCACATTCACATTTCATCTATGGTTTAGCGCAGTTTTTTCTTTATATTTGGTATTTTTGGTGTGTATCTCACAGTTAAACTGCTGCTTTCTTTGGGGGGTTTCATTTACATAGTGGCAGCGCGGTAATTTTTCCTATTTTTCCATGTACAGTGGTTGAATGATGGCTTGTAAAATTGTAAAATGATATAATGTGTGATTTGCATTTTAAAATTATGTGAAAGATTGTGTTAATTTTGATGTAAACACTCAATAAAAAGTATAATGTAAACAAAAATAACTCCACTGGATCCCCTTTTCCCTGTACATTATCACAGGTTAAGGTGGATGTACAAGTTAAATATCTTGGGTTATTTGTTTCTGTTTAACTCCAGGCATTTACTTTTCATAATTTGATACCTTACAGGGTAATGGTGTAAATTTCCACTTTCTGCAACTGGCCACACCAGTCTTTTAAAAATGATATGGATGCCGCAGTTATTGTATTATTTACACAATTCGCCCTATCGGATTTTGCATAATTATTTTTTAAAAATTTTGCGATCATTTGTAATTTTATATGGCACAATAAGCCCGACATAATTAAATATACATTTTTATAATATCCAAAAGATCAGAGAGGGAGGAGCTTGGCCTCAGATAGACGCATGAGAGGACAGCTCCGCTGACAGGGAAGGATATTTCTGACTACCGATCACAGCCACATTCGACATCTCTCCTCTGATAAAGAGCAGTGATGTCTCTCAAGAAGGAAAAGCTTTCAGCTCCCCACTGACTCACTGATTTCCCTCCACAGCCGGAGTGGGGGAGAAGCCAAGATGGTGCTGCCACTCCATGGAGGGAGCCGGCCCCAGCGTGATCACAGACTGACAATGCTGACTACGTCTTAGATATGGAAGACTACTCCAGCGCTGAAACAGAATGCCCCATTGCCACATGCCTCTCCTAGCCTGAAAATGCTGGTAAGAAAGAAGCAGCATTAAGCCCCTGGCTTAGTTTTTAATGATGATTGTTCTGTGTCTGTGTCACTGGCTGCATTCTCTGCTACTGACATTTACAGTGTTGTCTAGTGAGTAGCTGCTGGGTGGTTATGCAAGAACCCAATAATTGTAAACTGTGCCATGTTCTAATTTCTACACGTCAGTAGTGTGCATCCACCAGCACTTATTCGGTGCATTCCATAAGCACAGTAGATTAGATTGCAGCGTAAATGTACACATCTTGATGGTTTTAAACTACAAGCTGCACAATTATGTGAATGACTGTGGAAGCATGGTTACAGTAAATCTCTATTGCTTAAAGCCTATACCAAGGCTCTGCAACAATCACTAAGGCCACGTACACACAGGCTGACTTTTCGACCGGACCGGTCCGACAGACTTTCCAGCAGACTTTCGACTGACTTTTCACGGACTTGCCTACACAAGATCACACAAAAGTCCGATGGATTCGTATGTGATGACGTACACCAGACTAAAATAAGGAAGTTGATAGCCAGTAGCCAATAGCTGCCCTAGTGTCGGTTTTTGTCTGTCGGACTAGCATGCAGACGAGCGGATTTCTGGGTTCGGCGGAGTTATGACATAAAGATTTGAAGCATGTTCCAAATCTAAAGTCCGTCAGATTTGCAACTGGAAAAGTCAGCTGATGGTCCGGTGAAGCCCACACACGATCGGAATGTTCTCCAGATTTGATCCTTCGGACAAGTCCGGTTGAAAAGTCCGTGTGTACGCTGCATATCACTTCTATATCAGAATTCTAAATCAAGTACCCAGAACATGACAGTCAAATTTATTACTAGATATTCTGAACATCATGCAACATTACGTTCACTGCTTAACCAACACTGGCATGTTCTCTCTGAGGATAAAATCGTAGCCAAAATATGTAGGAGACACTCCAAAAATTGTGTTTCGTAGGGCTAGGTCCCTATGGGATAAGGTCACGGCAAGTCACTATGTCCCCTTTTACATCAATCAAGATGGACCCTAGGGCATGTATCAGTGCAGATAATGTGCTTAATGCCCCTGGATGCAAATGGTACTAAATTCCAATTACCTAATAGGGAGCACTATATCCCCAAATGTTAACTGTGGTACTCAGGGTGTCATCTGCCTAATGTATATGTAGGGCCTACTATGTCGGAAAGACAATACATCAACTTAGGCAGCAAATAAATGATCACACATACTACTGAAGCAGTGGCAAAATGTTCAAACCAGTAAGTAGACAGCTTGATCTATTTTATAGATTTGATGTATCTTTGGTCAAGTTTATTGTCCTAGAAAGAGTGGGGAAGATCCAAGGGGTGGCAATTAGGACAAATGGATACTACAAAAAAAAAAAAAACATTGTGGATCAAAAGATTAAAAGTATTTGTTAACCCCAAAAAAACAAAAAACTGATTCTGTTCCTTTAAAGCATGTTATACAGCACAGTGCTTGTGCTGTGTAATTTGGCACACAGTAACACCTGTAATACCTGGCTGATCCTCCCTGGCTCTGCCCTCCCCCTTGTAAATTGACCACGATATATCAGGGCTGCTGCTCCATCATCTGCAGCCCTGCTCTCCTGTGTCTGTCTCCTCTGTCCTCCCCCCCCCCCTCCTCTCTCTGCCTGTCTGCTTGTGTAAGCGCCCACCCCCCACAATACTCCTGCTGCTCTCATGTGTATTTTATATAAAAGCTCCCATCTGCACTGTAATATACCAATAAGTGTGCCTGTGTTAAATAGAAAATATGCTTATCACTTCCGGTTCCGGCGCCGTATGGAGTAGCTGAGCCTCCTCACAGCTCCCACACCACGATCCGATAATCGGCTTACAAATACTTGCCCAATCCTGCCTTGACACCGGCACATCTCCGCGGCTGTTCCCCGCTCTCTTGCCGACCTCCAGAGCTCCAGATACCTGCTTCCTACTAGGCCGCGACGACCTCAACCGGCCCGGCCGTAAATTGAGGCCCCGGTCTCGGCCTACGCGGCCTTCACGTCACGAACTGGGGCTTTAAAACAACCGCCCGACCCCCCCTCCTGCCGCCTGCAACCTAATCGGGCACCCCTCACTCCTCTACGATCTCCAGATCGCCAGGTACCGGCCTCCTTCTAGGCCACGACGACCTCACCCGGCCCGGCCGCAAATCGAGGCCCCGGTCTCGGCCTACGCGGCCTTCACGTCACGAACTGGGGCTTTAAAACAACCGTCCGACCCCCCCCCCTCCTGCCGCCTGCAACCTAATCGGGGACCCCTCACTCCCCTACGATCTCCAGATCGCCAGGTACCAGCCTACTAGGCCGCGACGACCTCACCCAGCCCGGCCGCAAATCGAGGCCCCGGTCTCGGCCTACGCGGCCTTCACGTCACGATTCTGGGCTCTAAAACAACTGCCCGACCCCCCGCCTGCATCCTCATCAGGGACCCCTCACTCACTAACCAAAGGAATGGCTCGGAACCACGCCAGATTCGCTCGGCCCAGCCCCAATTTGAGGCCCCGATCTAGGCCTACGTGGTCCTAGCAGGACAAGAAATGGCTCAAATACAGCCGCCTGACCTCCCCCCTGTCGCCTGACACCTCATAGGGGACCCCACACTCCCTTACGGACTGACTGTTGGCAATCAAAAGAACAACCTACACACACCTGGCCCAGCTGCAAATTGAAGCCCCGGTCTAGGCCTTCAACAACAGGACTTCAATATCGAGTGCACACCCCCCTCCTGCTGCCAGAAGTCACACCGAAGCCCCCACAAGTTACCCTGTGGACCGATTTGTGGAGAAAACTGGCACGCGCTCTTACGCAGCCGCAACGATGCAACCGGCCCGGACGCAACCCGAGGCCCCGGTCCTCCCGAATACCACGCCTGACGAACCAGGCATGGAGGTGAGCGGTCCCACAGCACCCCCCTCCTCACTCCACTCTCCTCTCTCCCTGCATCCTGCCTCCTCCTCCCCATACCAGGGGGATAATGATACGGACCGTATAGTTCAAGCCGTCGCAGCCCTCCTATCCCCTATGATAACCGCCTCAGTGGAAAAGGCAGTGGATGCGGGAATGAGGCAAGTCAAGGCACAAAGCCTTTCAAGCCTGGAAGAAGAAGTTTATCAGGCACAAGCTACCGAACGAGCACAGGAGAAAACCAATCAGTACATACTACAAAAACTGGACGATCTAGAAAACAGATCTAGAAGGAGCAATCTGCGATTCGTGGGGGTCCCGGAATCACTACAGTCCTCAGCTATTGCAGAATTCTGCGCCAGACGCATCCCGGAGGCATTAGGCCTCCCCGGCCCTTTTACGGTAGAACAGGCCCACCGACTGGGAACATTCGCCCCTGATCGCAAGTCCCCTCGCCCAATCATAGTGAAGTACCTAAACTACAACGACAAGACTGTCATCCTACAAAAGTTTTGGCAAACCAGATCTCTGGAAATTGATGGAATCAAAATCCTGATCTTCGCGGACTATTCCATAGAAGTCTCTAAAAAGAGGAAAGCATTCCAACACATCTGCACAGAGCTACATCAGCGACAGATGAAGTTCACCTTGGCCTTCCCCGCAACTCTCCACCTCAAAGCTCCCAACGGAGACCAGCTTTCCTTTCAGGACACCTCTGAGGCGGAAGCCTTCTTGCGTTCACTGCGCACTGAATCTCACTCCGATTCCCCGCTCAGGGCCTCTCCAAGTAATCGCCCTCTGGACCAGCGAAGCCCGAGGAAAGATTCCCCAAAACGCTTCAGATCCTCCGGACCTACCCACCGTAACACCCCCCGCTGACGAGAAGATTTTGATACCTCACCATATTTTCTTTAGGAGCATATGTTTTGCCTGCTCCTCGGTATTAAAGACTCCAATGTCTGGACACTCAGGTATATAGCTTGTTTAAGTTTGACTGTTCTCTTTTCATTATGGCACAGGTTTCTTTTCCTTTTATACTACTTCACCTCCTATAGCCTCACTTTGTATGGCCTCCTCCTGATCCTGCACCCATGAGAGGTCCTCCGTCACGGCCATTGACACTGAGCCATTCAGGGCGCGCACCCACTACAGCGACTGGATCGTTAGGGGAGCTGGCCTGCACAGTGACTCTATGCGGAAAAAAGAGAAGTTCTTCTATTGTTATGAGATGTTTTTATTTCTTGCTCCTACCCCTCCTTATCCCTCCCCATTATTTGTCCCCAGCAACATCCATCTGCCACTAGACTCTCAGCCACAACTCCTTCCTCATAGCCAGTCCACCCTAGTTAGCACTACCAGTTCAACTCCTCTCCTCAGGTCTACATATATTGTTAACAATTTACCGGCACACAACCTACCTTCGACCTTACTCACATGAAAGTCACCTCTTGGAACGTGAAAGGGCTTAGGTCCCCCGTTAAGAGACTTAAAATTCTTCGTCACCTCAAGAGACTAAAAACCGATATCGCCCTGCTCCAGGAAACCTACCTAACTTCCTCTGACCTCCACCGAATGAAAAAACTTTGGGTGGGTACTGTCCTAGGCTCAAGTGCACTCAATCGCAAAGCAAGGGTTATCATATTAATCCACAAAAACCTTCCCTGCGAGATACTGTCCGTGGAAACAGACAACCAGGGTCCTTTCCTCTCCACACACATAAAACTGGGTAACAGCACTCTAGTGATCTCTAACATATATGCCCCAAATAATCCCGGCAAAAAATTTCTTAATGAAATGGCCTCCTGGATTCTACGCTCTCCGCACCTCCCACATATAGTTGGGGGAGATTTTAACACCATCATACACCCAATAGATGACAGATCCTCTTCCAAATGAACGCGTTCATCTCCCACTTCGTCTGATCTCACACACTTCGCATCCACTATGGAATCTCTCCACCTACATGACATCTGGCGGCTTTTCCACCCAGCAGATAGAGAATACACCTTTTACTCCAACCCTCACAACATTTTCACTAGAATCGATTACCTCTTCTGCACTGACAGTCTTATCCCCATGATCTCGAATTCTGATATCCATGACATAGCCATATCAGACCACGCCCCCATCTCAATCTCGCTAGATACCCCTGACTTACATTCTACTCCTAAACTTTGGCGTTTCCCCGCTTATCTCCAAAATAACTCAGACTTTCAACACTACATGGAGAAAGCTTGGTCTGAATTCTCAGAGACTAATTCCCCACATGCGGACAACCCGAACCTTTTCTGGGAAGCTGGTAAGGCCTTCCTCAGAGGCCGAATCCTATCCTACGCTGCCTCTCACAAGAGAAACACTTTGGCAAATTTTTTAAGAGGGCCAGTGCCAATCTGCGCTTGGTACAATGCTCTCTCTATACTAGGGACTCCTCTGATAACAGGCTACACTGGCAGGTAGCAAAAAGGGCTTTTGATACCTGGGCAGATACCCTTGAGCGGACACACAGGGCACATATGACAGCCATCCTTCATAAATTTGGCAACAAAGCTGGTAAACTGTTAGCAAGACTCTGCAAAGGCCCTTTCCGCCCGACACACATCACCTCCCTTCGGGACACAGCAGGTGACATAAAAACCTCACAACAGGACATTAACAAAATTATGTTACAATACTACTCCTCGCTATATGCCACCGACCCTATCGACATGAACACAGCCAAACACTTCCTAGACAGGCTGTCTCTACCCACGATCTCTCCCTCCCAACTTGAAGTCCTCAACGCACCTATCTCCTTACAAGAAATATCTAATGTCATCCGGAACCTAGCTCCCTCTAAAGCCCCAGGCCCAGATGGGTTTACAGGAGAATTCTATAAGGCCCTAAAAACTATTACCGAACCCGCTCTCTTCGCCGTCTATAATGGTATATGGACTGGCGGCCCCTACTTACCGACTGGGAATCAGGCCATAGTCAAACTACTTTCAAAAAAAGGCAAAGACCCCCAAGAACCGGGTTCGTACCGACCCATCTCACTCCTAAATTTAGACTTTAAAATTCTCTCAAAAATAGTAGCTTCCAGACTTGCCACCATCATTCCCTCTCTGATTCACCCAGCCCAATCAGGTTTTGTGAAGGGGAGAACAGCCACTATGAACATCCGTAAGGTGATGATGGCTCTGGAACAAGCCAAAATCAGCCCGGGGGGGACCATGCCATCATCACTCTGGACGCGGAAAAAGCCTTCGATAATGTTAGCTTCGAATGGCTATCACTGGCCCTATCAAAAATGGGTTTTACGGGCCCTTTCCAACACCTCGTACATGCCATGTATGCCTCCCCCGCGGCCAGATTGGTGGCGGCAGGCCTTCTCTCGGATGAATTCCGCCTTTACAAGGGCACGAGACAAGGTTGCCCCCTATCCCCACTCCTCTTTAACATCGCCTTAGAACCCCTCTCTAGATACCTTACTCTAGAGGCCCCATTACACGGCATCAAAATAGGATCCCAAGAACTCCGCACATCACTCTTCGCCGATGAAATCCTAATTTTCTCAACCAACCCCTCCTCTGACATGTCCACCATCAAAACAATCTTTGATAAATTTAAACTCTGCTCGGGTCTCCGCATAAATTACAGCAAGCGCCAAATTCTCCCCATAGGCACTTTATCTGTCCCTCGCTGGGCACAACACTCACCCTTTCCAGTAGCCAAGTCACACATAACATATCTAGGCATTAAAATAGGAAGACTGCCCCATTCTATATACCATCTAAACTATCCCCCACTGCTGAAAAAAATTTCTCAAGAATTGGGTAACTGGATGGATCTGCCCCTCTCGCTCCTGGGAAGATGTCACCTAATAAAAATGGTCAGTTTCACTTGATTACTTTACCCTCTCCAAACGATACCATTACTTCTTAAACACGCAGATATCAAAAACTTAAACAAAGCCATCTCCAAATTTCTCTGGCGGAACAAAAGACCATGTATAGCCCTTGCTAAATTGTATCTTCCCAGACGCGAAGGAGGGATTAGTCTCCCAAATATCAGAACATATAACCTCTCTTGCCTACTCAGGATAAGCCTAGACTGGATATCGCAACTTTCTCGCTTCTCTAATTACTCCATGGAAGCTTCAATGGCCCAACCGTACTCCCTGGTGGCATTACTTCATTGCAGGTGGAAATCTACTCCCCCACCCATACAACACAATCTTCTCCTTAGAGACACAGCCATAGCTTGGAGGGAAGTACGGAAAGCACTGAAACTTTCGCCCTTTATGTCCAGACATCTCCCGATTCAAGGAAATCCCAGCTTCCCACCGGGTTTGGAATACAAACCCTTCACTATTTGGCAACAAAAAGGTCTTACACATTTTTCCACCCTATGTGATCTGGAAACAGGACGCCCTCATAACTTCTCTGTCATCGCAGAAACTTTCTCTCTCCCTATATCTCATGCTTTACACTACGCACAATGTGTCAGCTTTATAAAAGACTCATGCAGAGAGGAAAGTAAGAGATTTCAGACATCCATCACAGACTTACTACTCCACAGTGACTCTTATAAAATCTCGGATATCTATAAACCTTTCTTGATAATGACCACTCCCCCACTTGCCTCCTCATCGGTAGCAAACTGGGGAAAGGACTTTCCTGACTCAGACATAGTGGAAAAGGTTCTTCAGGGGTACAAGAAAATGCTTCAGCTGACCCCCAATGAGATATGGAGAGAAACTCAATTAAAGATTATGCACCGTGCCTTCATACCCTTCATCTCGGACAAGACTGTCCAAGGTGCAGCAAATTGCCCCATGTGTCGACAGCCAAAACCATCACTTTCCCACCGTTTCTGGACATGCCCCTCCATCTCCGCTTTCTGGGACCAAATCATCTCCTACATCTTCAAAATAACGCTGTTAAAACTACCTAAAGACCCCCTACTCCTCATCTTCGGATACTGGGATGACCAACTGCTCCCGTGGTCCCCAATCACCCACCCTACATATAAGGACTGGGCCTTGATCAGTCTCTTACTGGCTAGAAGACTAATTCTACAAAACTGGACCTCCTCTCTTTGCCCACAGATCTCGCAACTTAAAAGGGAGCTTCTAACCTTGCTTCACAGAGACAAACTCAACTCCGACTTCAAAAAAGAACTCCCCCACGCACGATTTTACTTGATGGTGGGCCTTCATGCAATCAACTCTGTCCCAAGAGGAACTACAGAACTTCGAAAATACTTCATTCGCTTACTATGACACTTCCATTACCACTCCTGAGGAGGATGACACTCCCGTTCTTTTTTTTCCTGTAACTCTCTAGCTACTTAATACTTCAACCGACTGATGTATGCTTCCACTCCCCCCCCCCCTCATTCTATCCATCTTCCCCCCCCCTTTTTTCTTTTTCTTTTTTGATACCAGTAGCTCCCGAAGGACCCACCCTGTTGATCCATCCAGTTATATTGTCATGATATGTCCATCTAAGAGTCACACCATATATCCCATGCTTATCTGTATCTATATCAGTGCGGCTCGGCTCCCAGCGATCAGCTGACTGTCGGCTCTCTCTCTCCTCCCCGGCTGATGTCAGCGGGAGTGCTCAGCTCTGCCCACCAGAACTGGGAGCCAGAGAGAGAATAGACCCCAAGAGTCAGCTGAGCGCTGGGAGCCATGCTGATATAGATACAGCATATTTTTTATATAACACAGGCAAAGGTACACTTATCGGTATATTACTGAGAGGATGGGATGATTTTATATAAGTGGGTTAACAACCACTTTATTATTACTGTTTATCCAGGTCTTAATGAGGTACTCACATACAAATCTTTAGTCAATAGGTGATGGGCAGAGTATGGAATTAGATATTATGTTAGTTTGCAACATCAGGCAAAATAGTGATATAGGAAACTAAAATAGATTTCATGCTTTTTAATCATGTGCAGGTAATCCTTTATTTATTTCTTGATTTTTGTTCTGACTTTTGACTTTGTTTTTCCTTTCCCCACTACAATGAACCTTTAGTTCCCTTTAAAAATAATGCCCCCAATAATTCCTATTGAGAAATAAGGTTTATTAGTCTGAGGTAGGAGTGTCCCTTTAAAATAGACATTTCACACTCATTAGTATTTCTATTTTGTAAGTTCAGGATTGTGCCTACTTTCATTGTACTTTCTGTGTTAATGTGCCAGTTTTCTGGTGTGCATGCGCACAAATCGGCACACGTGCAGTATAGGTTTAAGCATGTTGGCAATGGCTATTACTTCAGACACCGGAAATGGTGTGGTTCCTTTGAGTGACTGGTGCCATTTTACATACATAACTCCAGCTGCATCCATATACTATGGACATGAGATGGCATTCTGGGGACACATGGTTGTACTGAGGTTGGCTTTTCTTTATCAGCTTAAAGTAATTATGTAGGGGCCAAGAACCTGTACATTTTTGGCGTGGGGGCTATTGAATGGTTTTGATGCATTATCAGCAATTTAGTAATTTTTCTCACCACTTTATTATAGCTGCTTACCCCGCACTGGGCCCTTATAGTGTAATAGTCTCCAACTAGAAAGCATTTGCAGCAGTTAAGTGAAGGTGAGCCATATTGCAATGACTCTTACGTGAAAGAGATGGTTTTATTGTGTGTGTAGTTTAGGAATAATAGTCCATTGCTTATGAGTAAAATGGTATTGGTCTATCCCCCCCCATTTTTTAGGACCTTAGATGGCCCCATATGGCTAATTACAGCGTGGAGGTATTATTACTCACCATTTCACTGTGTTTTAGACATGTATTGTACTTCTCAGACTATTCAATATTGTTACTAGGTAAGGCTGCTTCCAGTCACACCTTTTAGGGTTTTTTTTTATAAGATTGTACTCTTGTGCTCATTAGTCTTGCTTTTGTCTCCTTCCTTTGTACATGTAGGTCATACTAGGACTACTATGATATGATAATAAGTTGATGACATATCTTTATTGGTGAATAATAACCAATATAAACCATGCTAGTGTTATTCTAGCCACAGATGCATCCAATGTTTCAGTAGGTGTAATGAGATACGATGTGATATTTTTACAGATTCAACAAGATCTGATAATCAACCATGCTTACAGGCTGCCCAAGCCTTACCACCTGCCAAATACAGTACCGAGGGATGTCATAGCTTGTATTCATTTTTATACTGTTAAGGAGCGCATTCTCCTAATGGCAAAAAATGCTGCTCCATATCATGATCAATATTCCCATCTTAAAATTTTTGCTGACATTTCTTCAGCTACAGCCAAGCAACACAAATAAATCACTATAATAACCAGGCCCTAAAATATCACAACATCCCTTATCAATGGGGGTTTCCAGTCAAGCTCAAGGTGACGCACCAAGGGAAAGTCACATGGATTCACCAACCAAAAGAAGGCTTTAAGTTTCTTCAAAACTGGGGTCTAATCTTATCCTCATCGGATCCTGTAAATTCAACCATTTGCAATTTGCCACAACAGGCTCTGATCATCTGGGAATCTGCTCCACCTATCGGGTGATTAGCCATTGCTACCCTTCAAATTTCCCATCAGGTGGCTGTTGATGCACACCTTTGAAGTTTGACGTCATACGGCGGTTGGCGTGGAGACATGGAGGGGTTAAAGAGACTGGCCGGCTGGCAGCCATTATGCTGGAGCCACAAGGAAATGATCAGAGAATGAGACATACAAACAGTAGGTTGAGAGATTTTTGGATCCTATTTATGCTTTGCCACTTACAGTAACTTTAATGGGTACCCTATTGGTTCTGGTGGTAGTAATGTTGCTGGGGACGCCTTACAAACAAGGATGTTGTTTGGTTAACCCAGCCACCCCACCTAGAGATAATAAAGATAGAGATATAAAAGTATATACCTATTAGATGTGAATGTTACTCCTAAACAATGGCAGCCTGTATCTTTGTTAATACTGAGTGCACCTTTTGTTTAGGTCTGTGAACTACTGTACCCTATGGGTTGGGTAATCCAGACAGATATCCAAATCAAATCTCAGCATGCTCCTGTGGTTCACCTAGAAACTCAAGATTCCTTGTAAGTCTATATATTTATATATCTATGCTTAAATGGTGTTGAGATGTTGAGTATGGATATATACATACTTAAGTACAATTTTGAATATCTTATATTTAGCTTGGACCCTGTATCCCCTCTGTGGTCACCTATTGAGCTGTCCATGTTTTTACTGTATGAGTATAAATCATCATGAAATAATTACAGGTATGCAAAAAAAAATATATATATATCTATATATCTATCTCAAATATTTACAGGTATGCAAAAAAATATATATATATAAATATATATATATATAAAAAAAAAAATTATATAATGACCATGAATTAGCCAATGTTCTGCTGGATGTAACAACATATTGAAATACTTTGTTTATAATTGAATTTTGTATAAAATAATTCAATATTTATGTATGTATTGTTTTGTAAAAAGAGTTTGATTATGTAAAATCAGTACAAATCTCTTATGAATTTTCTACTGCTTTTTAGATTGATGCGTATACTCCTGAAGAAGCTGTGTAACAAATTTGGTGAAACATGTCCAGTAGAAGCATCAATTGTCACAAGAAATGTGATATACCGTATTTGTCGGCGTATAAGACGACCCCCTAATTTTCCAGTTTTTACCTCTACTCACCATATAAGACGACCCCTATTCTGAGGCTTCATATTTCCTTCCACTTGCTGGAGCTGAAGCCATACACAGCAAGCGATGTATTCTATTAATGAATACAAAGCCTGTTCTGATTTGCAGGGGCTGTAACATCATCAGCCTGTGCCTCTCTGACTCTTAAAGCCAATCCGAGCAGGCTACTGTATGTAACCTGCTCGGATTAGCAAAAGTTGTTACTCCAATCCAAGCAGGCTCTGTATTCATTAATAGAATACATTGCTCAAATTGGCTCAGCGGTGTATACTGTATGTAGCCAAAGCTACATACAGTATTACCGCACATCCACCATCCGGCGGGCTGACATCCAGTGGCGGCATTTTGTACCCAGCGTACAGTATAAGATGACCCTTGCTTTTTGGCCCTTTATTTTAAGTGTAAAAGGATGTCTTATACGCCGGAAAATATGGTATGTGTTTGTTGAAACCCATTGATTTTACCAAATAAATTTTAACAATGTACAATAAATATTCAAATATTTTTTAACATATTTTGTGTTTACTTGCACATTTAAAGTCCCCCAAATTCTCTATTTTACCCTTGAAGTATTGTTTTCAGCATCTTCCACTGGCAGCGGCGATTCTCACTGGGTTTCTCCTTCCCTGTCTTAATGTGTGCTAAACACACAAGCCTGCTGATTGCTTCAGCTTTCATTATTGGTTCTATTATATTGCAATACTGCATTGGAAGTTATTCTTTGCTCAAGTTGATATTTTATACATTTTCAGATAAAAAGCACTCTTGTTTTCATCAGTGGAATGCTGTTTGTTATTATCCTGTAACCTATATGCTAATGATCTCTCTCAGTAACCGTGTAACCTTATGCTGTACTTCATCTCTGCCCTATTATCATGACGCTAAACATTGCATCTCCTAATGCTAAGGGCCTAAATAGTCCATTTAAAAGGTCTATGCTTTGGAAAGAAGGGATCTCCCAGCAATACAACATTATTTGCACATTTTTCCAAATCTAAGGCTCCTATATGTTCACACCCCAAATTTGCACATAATTTTTTTGCAAATGCTGAATCCAAAAAATGCAGAGTTTTGACTGTCATTAATGCCACTGTCTAATTATAACTTCATGGTGTAATACATGATGCAATGGCTATTTCCTTATTCTATCAACCTCTTTCAATAATCAGCTTCAAGTAATTGACCCCATAGTAGTCTCAAATGTGTCAAGGTGCCGCTTCACCTCTCTTTCATCACTCTTAGTAACAGAAGAGTTATACGATGTATGGCACTGTTTACACTGCTCTGAGAGGGATTATACCTGTTATTCTAATTCTCAACACACATACTCCAGACTTGATCTTTGTCTCACTGATATACCCCTCAATCTATCACTTGTGCCAGGATAGGTCTAATTTCATTGTTGGATCATGCTCCAATTTTGATTGAATTATTTTCAGATACTAAATACAAATCCACAACAATCTGTTGACCATTGTCCATTTATATCATGAATCAAAACTTAAATACATGGAGTTTTCTCTGCACAATAAAGTTTTCTATCAATACCTACAAACTAGACATGTGCTTCAACGATTATATCCTTCCACTAGTTGATTTGCTAAGTCATAGACTGGCCAACTGTGGTTAAACTACATTATACTCTATCTACTCTATCTGCAGTCACTTACACTAGTGCCTCTTTGATTCAACCATCGGATTGGATGAGTGTGTGGTGGATGTGTGATTTGTGTGGGTGTCTGCAGCTGCTTTGTCTGGTTTTGACAATGTTGTCATTTTAACTTTTTGTTATGTTGGAGGTTTGTGCAATCTTTCATGCTCTATTTCTACTAACTATACGTTAATATTTTGACTCTGCATGTTCCAACAAAAAAAGTAGTATCTTCTGTTTATCAGATGTTTACTAAGCCCACAGAATTCAGCAAGACATCACCATGACATTTTGGAAACAAACCCTTCAGTTCTCAGCTACCACTTCATAGTAGAACTTTGCAATATCCAGACCTCTCAAATTGTCTAAATGTATTTCCCAATGGGAATCAATTCAAAAATTGTCCACAAATGGTACTACAGTCCTTAGAGACTTGGATTTATCAGGATCATTCTCTGATGTGTTGGAGACAATGCAGATCCAAAAGGTTCCTTAGTACACATTTGGGGGGACCATCCTGCACTTAAGGACATTTGGTCAACAGTGTTTATTTTCATATCCAATATTATTGGTTTGTCATGTCCCCC
The DNA here is from genome assembly GCA_037952925.1 of Lithobates clamitans. Lineage (NCBI taxonomy): Eukaryota > Metazoa > Chordata > Amphibia > Anura > Ranidae > Lithobates > Lithobates clamitans. The sequence continues at coordinate 13,336,047 of JBBGZY010000008.1, read as the reverse complement.
AGATCCCAAGCTAGCACTTCTGGAAGTGGGTATAGAATCTTGGCCCTCCAAATTTCACAATGTACAAACTCATATCCTGATAGCTGCTAGGCTTTCTATAGCTAGAGGTTGGAAACAGGCTGAACCGCCCTCTCTCTATTTAGTGAGCCAAATCCTAAATGACAACAGCCATCTCAAACTCATGTATGCCAAAGCTAAGTTACCTTTTTATTAATTCCAACTTGTGGAGACCCTGGCTACAAAACTCCAACTGTTTCATTAAACCTTAAGTTATCACACCCTAACATGCAGAATTAGGATATCAGACCTTTAGCTTTCTCTCAGCACCAACTTATACCTTATATTGTATTAATCAAAGGCTACTTGGGAACTGGTATTATTTAATATCCTTATAATATTTTTGTAATGGTTACACAACTCTCTTTAGTTAGCATTAGGTTGGGTATGTTATTGTCCCCTTGGGGCCTTCTGGCCTTCCTTTTTATGTCTGAACCTTCTTTCTTCTACCCCTTTCCCTTTTTTATCCTTGATTTCTCTACTTCAGCTTTTTGGTAAGCTTTAAAAACCAAAATATACTTCATGCACAGTTTAGTTTTATTCAGTATATGCAAATCTTATATGAATTTTTCCTTATATTTCCATTTCCATGTAGGCATAGATTGAAGACGAAAATGGATGTAGCCTTAGGAGACATAAGGGATCAAATACTGCGGAATGTACAGCCGGTTTCACTGTCTCCAACCCATAAGGTGATCCAGTTTTTCATTCTGTTTTCCATACTCCTGAATTTTTGCATAGGGTAGGTCAGAGAAACAATCCTGAATGCATAAGATATCTCCTTTATGCATCTGTTCTGGAGATGTCCAAAACGATATCATTACTGGCATGAAGTGTTGGATATGTTAAATACTGTATTTGATTCTACATTGACCTTAGATCCTGTTCTCTGTTTATTAGGGTATGTGGATTCTAATGACTTGGATCACGACCAGGTAGTGGCTATTGCAAGATCACTTTTCGTGGTACGCAAGCTGATTGGGTTCTACATTGGGTTTTGTCCAACTCTTCTACCCTTAGAGACTGGATACAGGAAATGGATAAACATGTAATGTTTGATAAAATATACATATGTCCAACATAATAGTTCTTATAAATTTGAAAAAATCTGGAAAAAACGGATGGACGCACCCTTTTCTATCATAGAGGTTGAGTATGCTTTGAGCTGGTTGGGATGGCCTGATATAGAGTCTCTACATACTATTAATTGAATATATTGGTGTACTATAAAGTTATTATGGAACATTTTTTTAAATAACTGACAGTATTGAATTATATGTACTGATTTGTTGTGAGGTAATTTGTTCTGTTCTTTTCTCTTTTTATATTTGTTATAAAATATTTTTCTATAAATAAAATCTGATTAATAATAATTAATAATTAACAGGCTTTTAAAAGAGTATGGGGGCTGCTGCATTTAGGTCAGGTTAAACCTCCCTCTTCTGAACACAGAGGAATTGCATTCAGCATAAGAATGTTTTGACCGCCGGTCGCAGGAAAATGCAAAACCGCAGCACATTTTTGCTGCAATTTTGTCTCAGCTTGCATTTTCCCGCAGCCGCAGCAAATGTAGGCTAGTGTAAGAAGTATTATTTTGCAAAATAAAGGAAAATTCACCTGTATATATTGAAATAAGAATGTATGTTGCCCAAACAGAACTATTTGGACTCATTCTGGAGAGTTATTGTATTACTCTAAGCCACCTATTGAGCTTCAGATGTAGGTCAATCATGAGTTTGACCTGAACCCAAGTCATTTATAGTTTGAGAAAGTGGTGATCTAATGCAGGAATTTGTGTCTATAGCAACCCCTTACCAATAATGCACTTTCTGACCTCTGAACAGGTGGTTTAGAAAGGCCAGTCATGGTGCGGGGGCGGAGCCCGCGGCCGGAGCTGATGATGTGGTGTGAGGCGAGCTCTGTCACATCAGGAGACTGTAAGCAACTCACAGTGGCACGTGACACCCGAAAAATGGCCACACAAGCAGCGGAACACAATCCACAAAATGGCCAAACGCAAGGAGAGAGAGGGACCCAGGAAACTGACAATCTTCTACACTATAGTCCCAGTCAGAATCTCTCAAGATGGCGCCGGCGCGGGAGACATCTCTTCTCAGCACAACCATCCTCACAACAAAGCTGCCTGTACTGACACTGGTGAGTCGCCTGTGTCAAGAATTACACCTCTATCACCCCCATCAGCCTCAAACAGTCCACTTAAACAAAAAAGGAGACTCAGCTCTCCCGCTGAAGATACAAATCAGCAAGACACAGAGGTACAGGACATGGAGCAGACTGATATATACTCACAAAAGCTGGATGCCCTGCCTGCCTCTGGTCTGCCCCTGACTGATATTATGATGAAGGAGATGATCCTTACCCTGAGAGGGGCCATCCAGCAGGATATTGCTAACATTACACGCTCCACACATAGAGAACTGATGGCTCTGGGGGACAGGGTTAACTATGTGGAGAATAAAATAGGTGATTTCTATGAAGCTCACAATGAGCTTGTGGATGCTCACATGAATCTAGAAGACAAGTTCACAGCTCTCCACCTAAAGGTCACAGACCTCGAGGACAGATCTCGCAGAAATAACGTGGAATTTAGGAGGATCTCTGAATCAGTAAAACCTGCTGAATTGTGCACCTTCCTCCAACAATTAATGATAACAGCTATGCCATCCCTTACACATGCAGATGTCATTATTGACAGAGCCCACAGACTGCACAAACCATCTCATCTCCCTGAGAAGGTCCCTAGAGACGTCATTGCTAGAATACATTTCTTCCACATCAAAGACCAACTCATGAGATTCTCCAGACAAAATAACACACTTCCAGACCCTTATGCAGGGATCACAGTGTATGCAGACCTCTCCCAAGCCACCATGAAGGCCAGGAACAACCTGATTCCAATCACAAAACTGCTGAGGAATCATAAAATACTTTACAGATGGGGCTTCCCCACTAAGCTCATGCTGGAAAAAGATAACGAATGGTATACCATTTCGTCCCTAGAAAAGGGCTTGGAACTAATGTGCAAATGGGGACTTCTTCCCCATGAAGCCTACCCGGAATCCTCGGGTCCCGCGACTTCCAGATCAGGCTCAAATTCAAACTGCAGCACTAAAGGGTGCTACCGTGATGGCTAATCACCACCGTGATTAACACTAAAGGCCAACTACCTGGAAATATTTCAAAAGAATTTCCTCTTGGTTCACCAACTGAGAACAAGCATATATATACTGTCATACAAGTTGCCTGATATTCAGCTGCACTGGGAATTATCTTAATGATATTACACCACTATTGTTTTTGGGATGTCCCCAAATCCATCCATGTGAAGTTGACTGCTTTGTATTCCTTTTTTCGGTTTCTCAGATTTTTTTTATTGGTCACTCCTCCATTCTGGCGGAACGTTCACACAAATGCACTAGCCCACTCTATTGCATTGGAATCAATTCCTAGATCACATCAAACGCCTCCTGCACCACTGCCAAAGCACCATTGAAGTTAACAATGTCCATTAAAGTGATGTCCATCAACGCAAGAGGTCTCAGCAGCACATTTAAACGTTGTACGCTATGGAAGATGGCCTTAGAAAAGAACTGTGACATTCTTTGTGTGCAAGAAACACATTTCTTGGATCTGAATCCCCCTCGATGCTCCCACAACAAATTTCCACATGTCTTCACAGCAAATGACTCTGGTAAACATAATGGTGTCCTTATTAACATTAAGGACTCTGTTACGTTTAAATTAATAGATAAACAGCTAGATAGCCATGGTAGGTATATTATCTTAATAGCTGAAATCAATAACAATCTTTATACATTGGTAAATCTGTATGCCCCTAACAAGAAAACGATGAAATTTCTCCGTCAAATTCTACAAAAAGCTAAAAGGCTGAAAAAGGGTAACCTGTTGATATGTGGAGATTTTAATTTAATTTTAAATAATGTACTAGACTCCTCCTCTGTGGGGCGGAGACGCAGACCATCTCTGGGTAATTATTGCCTAGAAGAAGAGCTATACGATCCTTGGCTATGTCTGCACACCACAGAGTGGGATTACACTTATTTCTCACCAGGCCATAGAAATTATTCCAGGATAGATTTCTTCCTCACAGACAAATACACCTTACAGAAGGTGACAAGGGCAGATATCCACAATATTACCTGGTCCCGACCACACCCCCATTACAATTGAATTACTGGACACCGCCAAGACTAATCTCACACCCCTATGGCGTAATAACACTTACCTCCTCTCCCAACCCCAAATTCAAACAGAATTCAATAAAAAACTTGAAGAATATTTTACATTTAATGAGCAACTGGGAATTCACCCGACTACAGTTTGGTGCGCTCACAAAGCCTTCTCTAGAGGCACGCTGATTCAAATAGCAGCCAGGGAAAAAAAGAAAAAAAACGCAGCTTATATCGCTATTTCACAAACTAATCGCTGACCTAGAAAATAAAAACAAAAAACACAATGACCACTCCCTATTACAGCAACTAAACTCCTGTCGAGAAGAACTAAGACAAGCATTGAAAACTGACTATGACCTCTACTTTAAAAGGCTCAAGCTTTCATATTACTCCCAGAACAATAGGGCAGGGAAACTACTAGCCTCTCAACTAAAGAAGAGGCACAACCGCACAAACATCTCGGTGATTAAACACCACAATAATAATCAATCATATCACAATCCAAAAGATATTGCCAATACCTTTAAAGATTATTATGAATCTTTATATAATCTTAAACTAGATAAGAATATTTGCTAACCAACTGAGACTGAAATTAATGAGTTCCTCAGAAATATTGACCTCCCCTCCATAGACACAAATTCACTACAACTAATAAACAAACCTTTTACTGCAGATGAAGTACAAGAAGTGATTAAATGTTTAACTAAACATAAAGCCCCTGGAGCAGTCAGCTTGTCGGCCGAACACTATCCAGCATTCTCATCAACACTCATCCCCAAACTTGTAGACCTCTTCAGTGTAGCTGCAAATACTGGTACATTTCCAAGTGAAATGCTTCAAGCTATTGTAGTGAATATACCAAAACCCAGAAAAGACCCCTCCTTAACACATAATTACAGACCCATCTCGTTACTAAATTCTGATTTAAAAATCTTCGCCAAAGTACTAGCAAACAGATTATTGAATATAACCCCCACCCTTATAGGACTGGAGCAGGTTGGATTTGTCAAAGGAAGACAGGCCCCGGACAGCACTAGAAGAATGATTAACTTAATGAGATACGCAGAAATTACACATAAACCCAGTATATTCGTAACCCTAGACACAGAAAAGGCGTTAGGTATTTCCAATGGACTCTATCAATCTCAAACGCTCTCAAAATTTGGCCTCAACAGATTCTTACACTCAACCATCATGTCACTTTACTCAAACCCCTCCGCCAGAGTATATGCATGAGGAATACTTTCTGACTCTTTCAACCTTACCAATGGTACCCGTCAAGGATGTCCCCTATCCCCTATAGTATTCTCCCTAGCCATTGAACCCTTAGAAGAACTTATTAGAAATACTGCTGAAATTAAAGGACTCCAGGTAGGTCTTAAAGAACCCAAAATAGGGCTCTTTGCAGATGATACAATCCTTACACTGACCTACCCTGAGAACTCCCTACCCAGAGCCACGGAACTCTTACATAACTTTGGGGAAATAACATATTACAAACGGAACACTTCCAAATGCTATGCCCTACCTCTAAATATAACTGAGAAAAGTAAAGCCAAACTTAAAGAACTATTCCCCTGCAACTGGGACTCTCTATCACCTATCTAGATATCCAATTGACTGGCCCTATATCTAACTTATACGCTACCAACTTCCCTCCCCTTCTAGCACACATACAGACGGAATTCTCCCAAATCTCTAAATTTCACCTAACCTGGGTTGGACGTATAGCTGCATATAAAATGCAAATACTTCCCAAGCTACTCTACCTCTTCAGGACCATCCCGATCCCAATTCCACAAAAAATTTTCTCTGAATTGGCGTCGCTCCTGAACAAATTTATCTGGCAACAAAAAAAACCCAGAATTGCACTGACGACTCTATATAAACAGAGAACACTAGGAGGAGGGGGACGACCAAATGCTTATGCCTACCATCAAGCTTCCGTACTGGTTCTCCTGTTAAGAGGACAACCTATGGTCCCACATAGAACAACATATCACGCCAGGTCATGATCTAACAGCGCTACTTATGGCATCCACCATTCATCATAAACCCACACTACCGGACTACCCAACGGTACAAGCAACACTCGAGGCTTGGTCCCTTCTGACTAAAAATTATTTTACAGATGAGCCATCCCACACTCTGGATGTACCTCTCACAGCCTATGCATACCTCATACAAAATTTTTCGACCCACCACTGGAAACAAAAGGGCATCCACTACGACACTGAAGATCTAGTGAACCCTACAGCAGTGGACACCTTTATGATTCAGCAAATCAAACAAGATAATAAAAAAAAAACAAACACTACCACGAAAATTCCACTAACTATATGGAATTTCCTAATGAACAAGCACAAACCTACTACTAAGGGTATGTTGCTGTGCTATAGATACTGCAACCTCCACAAACCAAACTTACAACCATGCATTAATGGTAGATAGAACTGCAAAAGTCCTTTACACTGCCACAATGGCTAACAGCTATTAAATACAATAATACATCTTCAGCGTGTGTAGACCACTGAGACAATTCCCATAAAATCCTTCATAGATGGTACATTACTTCCATGCATCTACACATTATGAACTCCACCTTATCCCCACTGTGCTGGAGGAATTGTCATAATAATGGTAACCTCTTACATGTCATGTGGCACTGTAAGGTTCTGAAAAAATTTTGAACAGACGTATTCTCTCTAATCTCAGACACAACTAATTCCCAATGTACTCCCTCTCCAGAATTAGCACTACTATGCCTGGGGATAGACTCCTTTCTATATACACACAGAAAAGTAGTGGTACATATACTATTTGCAGCTCGCAAATCCTTAGCAGCAAAATGGAAACCTACTACCCCTCCAGATATAAAGGAAGTTATTGACAGGGTGAAATCACAAAGCCTCATGGAAAGTATGCTGGCATACAAAGAAGGTCGAGCACATACCTACCATATGTTCTGGGATATCTGGCTATCAATGTACAATAACATCTTGCATTGATTAACTTGATAATTGGAAAATGACCGCTTCTTTTGGTGTTGCATTAAATCCAGTGCAGGGAATATTAAGTTTCATCAATACCGAATCGTTATGTTTGGTTATATGTTTATTTGGTTTGGTTAAACAGTTAATGTTTTTACAAAGATGTTACAACTACTACCCTCTAACCAATGATGGTATTATTATCAATAACATTGGGTTCAAGTACCATTGTTGTTATCAATTTGTGACCAACCCGAGGCGACCATATACTGGGTCGTATTCACAATTCCTGGAAAGGCATACATATAGCCTGCCCACAGTGTGCTCCCGATAGGGGTGATGGGCTCCTCATGCTAATCTTCTCTTCCTAACCAAATTCTCCAGATACTACAACTCAGATTAAAAACTCCACAGTTGTTTTAATAAAAATCGTAAAGTTGAAAAAAAGAAAGGCCAGTCATGGGGGTTTTCTATTTGTCAACCCCCTCATTATAAAATGCAGGGTTCTCAGTAGTCCTTTCAGTGTGTGTGTTTGAGGTACACAGTGGAACAGTACACAAAGTTGTTGCAAGGAGAGCTGACTGTTGCTCGCAATTGCTGAAAACTGCTATATTTATATTGAGTCAGAGACCCATTCACTATGTGTTGGACATTCCTGGGGAGTATAGGGACAGAAAGTTTGTACAGGGAGAGCTAGTTTCTGCCATCCTATACAGTGCCACTGAAAAGTAATATATTTACAGTCAGTGTGTGTAGACTTGGAGTAGACAGGAAGATGTTACAAAGGGTTTGCAGGGAGAGATACATTGTGTCTTTTTTTTTTTTTGAAAAATATTTATTGATTTTTTCAAATTATTTCCATAGACAACTTTTTACAATGCAAGTATAGGGCAGAGATATACAGCTATTCTTGATACATATTGGCTATTATATCTAAAGATAATTATAGGGAAGACGGGGGAGAGGGAAGGGGGAAGGGAGGGGGAAGGGGAAAAGCAAGTCACTATTACCGGCCTATCACTAACATTAGGCAGGAATTGGGGTGAAGAAAGTCCCATGGCTGAATATATGAAGTTGGTGGATGTTAAGGAGCTGTAGGCGGATGTAGATAGCTTAAACAGCTTAAGGTGGTTTAAATGAAGAAGGGTCTGACACTGGAGGTAGTTTAAGTGTTCCAAGGGAGTTTGAAATATTTCTTGTCAGGTACCACTCTGTGTAACGAAATGGATGCATTATGTCTTGGATAGTCCGTTGAGGAAATGTGGCTTCTAGAAACCTTCTCCATTGTTTGAAAAATCGTGGGGTAAATCGGAGGTTTGATGTGATGAGATCCAATCTTTCCAAATAAAATAATGATGTCAAAGCTTTTATAACCGCAGGTAGACTAGGCGGTGATGTCGTAATCCAGTGGGACATGATCGTCCTGCGGGCTACAAGAAGACAAATATGAGCCCAGTGTGGTATGTTAGGAGAGTCCAGTGAGGACGAGGAGGAGGCTGAAGGCGTAATGCTGAATAGGCATAGTAGGCAGTCTCTGTGAAGGTTGATATGACTGATTTTGTTGATGTAGGCAATCGCATCATTCCAATATTTGGTAACAACAGGACACTCCCAGAGCCTGTGTAGCAGTGTGGGTCTTGGCAGCGAGCACCATGGGCAAAGCGCTTGAGACGGGTCTTCTTTGTTAAAACGGAAAGGGAAGTATGCTCTGTGGATGATCTTAAATTGGGTCTCACGCCAGGTTTCAGAAATTGTAAGCTTACGTATGAGCCTATATCCGTCAAGGATTTTGTCGGGTAGGTCTTCATCCCCCAGGAGGTGAGACCATTTTTGGAAGGGTGCGAGGCAATATTTCCGCGCTTGGTGTTGAATGAGATGAGAGTAGATAGTGGAGATAGAGTATTCTTTGCTTTGTATTATGTTGTCAATAAAGGATGGTTTAAAGGGGTCCGAATCAGGAGCACAGCATGTTCTCAGAAAATCCGTAAGTTGGTGATAATAGAAGCTGTGAGTTGTCGGCAGGGAGAATTCTCGCATCAAGGTTTGGTACGGCTTGAATGAACATGGCTTATCTTGGTACATTGAAGTTATCTTTGTGAGGCCTCTGGATTGCCATTGGGTATAGGCTTTATGTAGAGTAGAAGGTATGAACATAGGGTTGCCTTGTATTGCCAGGTGTTTAGAAATGCTAGAGGGGAGTCCAAGTAATTTTCTGACCTCTCTCCAGGCGATGACAGTATCTCTGAAAAGTATGCTAGTTTTGAGGTGGCAAGGCAGGTTGTTAGGATTAGAGTGGAGGATGCCTGTGAGATTGTAGGGGTAGGCCATAGCATCTTCCAGGACGTGATTAGAATATTTGGAACTTCCCGTTAACCAATCTAGGCCCTGTCTGAGTAAACAAGCTAAGTTATAGAAACGAATGTTAGGGAGCCCTGCCCCCCCCTCGCCCTTCGGGAGACATAATTTTTGAAGCGCAATGCGCGTTTTTTTTCCCGACCATAGGAAAGCTGTAAGTGCTTTATGGAGTTTCTGTACATCTGAGTGCCTCAGTAATAGAGGTATGGTCTGCATGGGATACAGCAGACGTGCAAACGAGACCATTTTAAAGAGGTGGCATCTCCCAAAGAGCGAGAGGGGAAGGGCACCCCAAGCCTCCAATTCCCTGATTATTTTGGCAACCAAGGGGGGGTAGTTGAGTACATATAATGAGGATGGGTCACGCCCTATGTGTATTCCCAAGTATGTAATATATTGGGATGCAATGGCCAGCGGGGACATGTGTGCCCATTTAGTAGAGAGGCGTGGGTGCAGTGCCAGAATTTCACTCTTATCAAAGTTTATTCGAAAGCCCGAGCAGATTCGGAAGGCCGCAAAAAGTTGTTTCAGTCTGTCAAAGTCCGATATGGGGTCAGTAGAAAACAATAAAATATTGTCCGCAAATAGCGCAGAGCGAAGTGTTTGGTTCCCCATAGTGATGCCACTAACTCCCTCGGTTGAGTTGAGGATTCTAGACAGGGGTTCAATCGCGATGTTGAATAACAACGGGGATAACGGGCATCCCTGTCGCGTTCCCTTTGCTAAAGGGATGGTGTCTGACATGAAGTCCGGAGTGACAAGGCGCCCCGTTGGGGAGGCATACATTGATGATAGGAATTTTGTGATTTGTCCTGAAAAGCTGAATTTCTCCATTACCGTAAATAGCCATGAGAAACCAATGTTGTCAAAGGCTTTTTCCGCATCTAGGGACATAATTGCGACGTCTTGGTCGGGGTGGGTTTTAGCGTATTCTAGAGCCATTAAGACTTTACGGATGTTTAGTGTAGCTGATCGTCCTGAGACAAAGCCAGATTGGGCTGGGTGTAGTAGGGACGGGAGCAGGAGGGCTAAGCGTGACGCTACTATTTTAGATAGGATTTTTACATCCACATTTATTAGTGAAATTGGACGGTAGGAGCCTGGGAGTAGAGGATCTTTCCCCTTTTTGGCAATTAATTTGATATGGGCCTGTGTTCCTGTGGGGAGGTATGGACCTCCATCCCACATGGCTGCATAGACATGCTTCAGGGTGTGGGGAATAAAGTCAGTTGTGAGTTTGAAAAATTCAGCAGTGAATCCATCTGGACCTGGAGCTTTGGCAGAAGCCATAGATTTGATCGTGTGTTGTATGTCTTCTAGAGTGATAGGTGCCTTTAGTGCCTCCAGTTGCAACGTTTGAAGTCTGGGAAGAGGAATCTTGGCTAAAAGAGCTTCCGTGGCAGTTTGATCTGCTGGGTCAGCTCGGTATAAATCTGTATAATAATCTGCAAGTAGTTTGCTGACCTCGGCGGGCGAAGCAACTAACGAGCCGGAGGCATTTCTCAAGTTTGGGATATGTGTAGGACGTCTTGGTCCCGAACATAATCTAGCAAGCAATCTGCCTGCCTTGTTGCCAAACCTGTGAAAGTGCAGAGTAGAATATGAAGTTTTAGCAGCTTCGTGATGCTCTGCCCAGAGATCAAAGGTGCCCTTGGCTTGCCTCCATTCCTGTATGTTAGTTAGAGTGCGGTTCAGTGTCAGTTTTTCATGGGCTACACGCAAGGCTTCACTTGCTTTCATATATTGTTGTCGAGTGTGCTTTTTAAATTGAACAGTGTAGGAGATAATTTTACCCCGCAGGAAGGCTTTACCCGCTTCCCAGAAGAGGTTTGGGTCAGATATATGTGCTCCATTTGTGGAGATATATTCTTCCCATGTTTGGTGCAATACGTGTCGGAAGTCTTCATTGTCCGCTAAATATGAAGGGAAACGCCATGTAGGGGAGGGAGTTGAGGCCGTGGTCTGGGTCAGATGAACTGCAATGGGGCTGTGATCTGAAATTCTGGCATCATAAATGTCTGGGGAGTCTATTACAGAAACCAGGGCTGGGGAGGCAAAAAAGTAATCTATGCGAGAGAAGGTATTATGTGGGGGCGAGAAAAAGGTGTACTCTCTGTCTGTAGGGTGCCTCAGTCGCCAGATGTCAAGAAAATGCATAGAGTCAATGGAGTGCGCTAAGGGGGTAGAGATTGGTGTCCTAGGGGAATCGGCAAGTGTCCTTTGTGTAGGGCGATATGTGCGGTCTACTAGTGTGGACATGACAGCGTTAAAGTCTCCGCCTACTAAATGTAAAACCTCAGGGGCAGTGAGAATCCATTGTACCATGTCTTGGAAGAAGGGAACGTCTGGGGAGTTGGGGGCATAGATATTAGTGATAGCCATCGCTTTGTCTCCTATAGTCATATGTATAGTCAGTTTGCGGCCTAGGGAGTCAGCCCTGACCTCTCTGACGGAGTGTCGTAGGTTTTTGTGTATTAGAATAGCTACACCAGCTTTACGGCCTATGGCAGGTGATCCATATACAGATCCCACCCACATTTTCTTAAGGCGTGCTAAGTCATCTGCGGACAGGTGTGTCTCCTGCAATAGAGCCATATCTGCCCGGAGACGTCGCAGGTGTCTGAGAATAGACATACGTTTATTTGGGGATCGGAGCCCCTTAACATTCCACGAGATAAATTTCAGGTGATTCCTGTCAGCTGAGAGAGACATGACTGGAGATAATAAAGATAATGAGTAGGAGGCTTGTCCGAGAGCCACCTGGTAAGTACAGTGTCAACCATACTGGAATCACCCGAATATTGTAGGTTACATATATGTAAAGGTACTAAGAAGGTAAACATGAATTGCATAGCTAATAATAAATGATATAAGAGCTGTATTAAAACAACGTTTCGTTTAAAACAAAACAAACTACAAACAGTGTACTTCACTTTTTTCCACATGAGTTTCCACTAAACATAATGCCTCTCAGCGACCCGCTAGCTCCTCAGAAATGAGCCGATTTCGGCTAAGAGGAGTGGGGGTTGGAAGGAAAAGGTGGGAAGGGGGGGAAGGAAGGGGGGGGGGGGGAAAGGGGGGGAGGAAAAAGGGGGGGGGAGGGGGGGTGTGTAGGGTTTGGTGGAAGGGGTTTAGATAGGGAAGGAGGGTCAGGGAGATGTCCGCTTGTATCCGTGCCATAAAATAGGCTCGGTGAAGAAAAAATAAAAGTAAATAAAGGGGCCTCGATCAAAGGGCCCGACCGGTGAGTGGTTAAGAGCTGTATATATCACCTAAGGTGGTAGGTTGGCCCTTTGGGCATACAAAAAGTGGAAGCTGGGGGGTAATCAATCAGGCTGAGAGGCATTACAGCCTGACCTTGAGCAAATGATTAAATGCAACCATATGTAACTGTACAAGTAAACAGGCTAACAGGTATAATAGGGAGAGACCAGGTTAGAGGTAAAGGGGGGGTAATATTACCCATCCGTGCGAGCACGATTGATTATTTAAAATTTCTGGAGTCCTTCAGCGAATTTGAGATCGATCTTCCTGGTTGATAAAGCGGCTGCGTTTGTATGGGGGTTTGGTGGGACTGCATTGGTGCCTAGGTGGTGCCTTTACTGCCGATGGCGAGGACGATAGTGGGTTTTCTTCAGTGTTGCTATGTTCCATTTCATTTCCACGGGTGGCGAGGTGAAGTTCCGCCTCTTCAGGTGTGTGGAATGTGAGGTTTTCTCCTTCACGTGTTTGGATGCGGAGGATAGCTGGGTAGGCTAAGGAGAACCGAATTTGGTTATGATGAAGGGTGGAGCATATTGGTGAAAACGCTTTACATTGTTTCATCACCTCCATGGAGTAATCTGCAAAAAGTAGGAGTTTAGCGCCATCGACCATTAAAGAGCGTGAACTGCGAAACTTTTGCATTATGGCGTTCTTGTCCGCTTAGTTAAGGTACTTGACGATGACGTGGCGGGGTTTGGCGCGAGCTTCTGAGAATTGGCCTATGCGGTGAGCGCGTTCAATAGTGCAAGGTATGCGAAGGCCCAGTTGTTCTGGGATGATTTTTGCGCATATGTTTGTTAACTGCGGTGTGGATATAGATTCGGGCAGACCAATGATGCGTAAATTGTTCCTCCTCGAACGATTTTCAAGATCGTCGAGTTTGTCCCAAATGTCCCTGTTAGTAGCTGTGAGACGTGCCACTGCTGCAGATGAGGCTGTGAGTTCATCTTCCAGGGAGGAAATTCTGTCTTCCACCTGATTAATTCTCTGTGCCTGTGCTTGTAAGTCAATGTGCAGCTGCTCTAACCCTCTATGGACTGCTGCATCAACAGTAGCTGTAAGAGTGGGACCTAGCAGTGTAACTACTGCTTGTGCGATTCCAGCAGGGGAGGTAGGGTCCATACCTGTTAAGTCTGGAGCTGAGGGGAGCTGTGGCTGCTGTTGAGGCTGCATGTGTGTCTGCTCCGCCATCTTGGCTGTGTCCGCCGCTGTGTCTCCTCCGGTGGGGATCGTGGATGTCACCGCCCGGGCGTACGATTGCTCCACAAAGCGATCCATAGGAGCCCGCTTTGTGTCAGTAGTGCGGGGGGGGGGGTCTCCTCAGAGCTGTAGCCGGCTTAGAAGGCAGTTTATGGAGGAGCGCTGCGGGAGCTGGAGCTTACTACCTCCTTCTCATGTGGCGCCGGAACCGGAAGTACATTGTGTCTTTTATGCACGTGCAGTAAGCAGAGAGTAAGCAGTTTCTGCATCCTCAAATTAAAAATTATGCATAAACCATATTATTAAATCTTTGAAAAAAGGAGTGGACCCCAACAATTGGGTGTTCAGTATGGACCATCAACTGTAGCTTGCACAAGGTAATTTTAATTTGGCAAAAAAAAAAAAATGGTCTCTCCTTGTAACCTACTAAATTTGCTAACATAGTGTGCATTGAATCCTTACAATTTCTGGCTTAAAGTGGATGTAAACCCAATGTCATCCTTTCTAAACTACTGCCATAGGGGTTATCTATAAGGATAAACATGCCTCCTGCATGTATCTTTACCTGTCATATGTCTCCCCTCTGTCTGTTATTAGACCCGAAAAACTGCATATTCTGTGGGTGGGTCTGTTGTCTGGAGCTCGGTGGGTGGAGTCATGATGTCAGTAGACTCCCCGCCCACCTATACACTCCCCTTGTCAATATGCATGTCTCCTGTGTATTTCTAACACTGAACTTCTGCTATGATCTCTAACATCCAGTGAAAAGACAGGAATGTAACCACATGACTTCAGCATGCCAAATTATGCTGAGGTGTGGAACAGGCAATCCTTGCAGAGCTGCTGAAGAAAGGAGTGGGAGGGAATTAAAAAATACTGCATGTCTTAGGCTAGTGCACGAGATATGTAAATCACCTGTTACTCACAGCAAGGGGGAGGATTTGACAAAGTTTCTCAGTTTGTCAAGATTTATCTCACTGAACAATAAAAGAGGATTGCTCAGAGATGGAATAACTCTGTGTGGCAAAACTCAAATGATAGGAAATCTTATACTCTACAGTATGATATTAAAAAAAAAATTTCGGGTTTACATCCACTTTAAGGGAAATAATACATACACTAGCTGGTCTCTCACTCAGTAAATGTGGCTTAGCACAACTGCTTAAATAGTGTTTAGGCAGTCACTACTGTGCACTTATTTACTACAAAATTTTGGGGGCCTTTTTTAATGGATAAAATATAGTATTGATTTTCTAAATAAAAGTTGGATGGTGTATATATAGTCATTTAGCACCAGAATCTTTGTTTCTTGCTTTTAATATATTTCATCAAACATGTGAAAACAACAGTCTCGGGCATCTCAGGCAGGTTTTAACAAGGGTGGGGATACCCAAAACTGTTGTTCCACTGTTTTCATATGTTGTATAAAGTATATTAAAAGCAAGAAACAAATCTTTTGGTGCTGGCCATTCAGTACCCAGGGCAAAGATGTCAAGTTGTGCCCCCCCCCCCCCGGTTGAAGGAGGGGATGGGGCTAATAGTGGAGCACACCACTCTGAAATGTATGTAATGTTTGTGGCATGTGCTGAAATAGTGCCAATGGTTGTGGCACACTAACAAACTGAAGATTTTTAATATTGTTGGATAAATATGGGGCTAACAGTGGTGAAGGAGAAAATGTTCCTGCATTTATGATACAACTAACTGAAAAAAAAACCCTGCATTGGTAGTGTCATTGGAAGGAAAATGCCCTTGCATTGGTAGTGTAAGTGGAAGCAAGAAATGTCCCAGCAATAGGGGTGTCACTGGAAAGAAAAATTTTCCTGCAACAGTGGTGTCACCGGAAGAAAATATATACCTGTATTGGTAGTTTTACTGGAAGCAAAAATGTCCCTGTGTTTGTGTCAGTCTGAGTAGGACTTCCTTGGCATTTATTTCAGTGCAGTGAAGGAGGGGATGGGAGTTGTGGGGTGGACTCTGTGGGGTACATGGAACTAAAGGGACATCCGTCACACAGCATGGCATAAGTATGCTTGGAAAGACACAGAAGTAGACTGATAGTAGCACCGTTGAAGTCAAAAGGGTGCAGGTCCCTGACCTTGGTCATTATGTCCTCATTGGTGTTTGAAAAGTGCACATGACATATGGCATCTTGTGGTCTAAAGGGGTCAGGGCTCTAGGGGCTCAGGGTTCTGTACACCCACCTATCTCCAAGTTTACTCTGTCTAAATTACCCTATAAAAAACAGGCCTTTTATTGTTGTGAGGAGGTCTGTGCCTCTAGTCTACTCGGACCATTCCTAGACTCAGATATGGATTTGATGATTTCAGTTTTTTAAAGTTGATGTGTAGCAGGAACAGAATATGGATATGCATCTCAGGTTCAGTTAACTGCTGCACCTAGGTTTGTATAGTGGCAGAGAGGGATGAGCAGGAGCAATGCCCTGTACACATGATCGGATTTTCCAACAACAAAACCGTGGATTTTTTTCCGAAGGATGTTGGCTCAAACTTGTCTCACATACACACGGTCACACAAATGTTGTCGGAAATTCCGAACGTCAAGAACGTGGTGACGTACAACACATACGACGAGCCGAGAAAAAGGAAGTTCAATAGCCAGTTCAATAGCCTTCTTCATGATTCAGAGCATGCGTGGACTTTTGTGCAACGGACTTGTGTACACATGATCGAACAAAACTTGTTGTCAGAAAATTTGAGAACCTGCTCTCAAACATTTGTGTGCAGAAATTCCAACAGCAAATGTTCGATGGAGAATACACACGGTCGGACTTTCCGACAACAAGCTCACATCGAACATTTCCCGACAGAAATTCTGATCATGTGTACGTGGCACAACAGTTTTCCAATGTATGGATTGGATCTCTGACTTGTAGTTAGTTTCTAGTTGAAGGATGAAGCTCTCATTTCTGGGGGAGTGGGTAGGACTTTAATATAGTCTTTTCAATCTCAAGATTTGCATATACTGTATCTATCAAGGATCAGGAAGGGGAGTATGCCTATTCTAAAGCTGTGCCTGTGGTGGCCATCATTGGGGTGGTAATTGGTGAGCAAGAGCATTGGTTCTTAGTAGGAGCAGATCTTGTAGACAGTGGAGGGTTCACCATCTTAGGTGCTACAGGCCCCTGGCAGGACTGTCTTTGGTGTGCAGGGAGGGTAACAGGAGGTGCTCCAACCTCAGCAGCCCATGAGATGTTGTGTATCGGAGGGGTGGCTGAATTGAGAGTTATCCTTGACATTGTTTAAAGAAAAAAAAGTTGTGAC
This sequence comes from Lithobates clamitans, assembly GCA_037952925.1. NCBI lineage: Eukaryota > Metazoa > Chordata > Amphibia > Anura > Ranidae > Lithobates > Lithobates clamitans. The sequence continues at coordinate 13,318,680 of JBBGZY010000008.1, read as the reverse complement.
ATTGTATTGAGGTGAGTTAAAAATAGTTCTTTAGAATTTTTAAATTATATACTGTAACTTAATACAAATTCTTAAAAAATGTCAGGACTTTTACATGCTTCAGTCAATGTTTAATAATATCACAAAGAGGCCTAGCATTTTAGCATATACTTATTTTTAGTACACAGGTATAATCATATAATTTTCACCTGACAGTATAAAAGCAAATTCCAGCTAATTGAAACCGTTTTGATGCCAGTGACTTTTCCAGCCATGCTTTTTACTTTTTTGTTGCCTTGCAACTACATGACAAAACATAGAAAGAATCCTATTTCATATTAAAATGATTACATATCATTGCAATGTTATTTTTAGAAAATATGTAGCCATGGTGAATGTAGATACAGTGAAATGTGAGAAGTATGTGACAAACATTTAAAAGACAGACATTCTTAATCCTATGTATGCTAAACATACAGAACATCCTGAATCAGACCTAGGCAATGCACATCAACCCTCTTTGTTGAGGTAAGTATCCTGGTTGGAAATTGTTGTTCCTCAAACGCTTGGAGGCTGTAATGTGTGTTTGTTTATGATGAGCCTAAAGTGTATGTAGAGCCAAAATCAATTTTTCAGTGTATGCATTGTTTACAGTTTTCTTAAAGCGGAGTTCCACCCAAAAATGGAACTTCTGCTTTTCCGGTTCCTCCCCCCCCTCCGGTGTTGCATTTTTTACCTTTCAGGGGGGAGGGAGAAGATACTTGTCTAATACAGATATTTTGCTCCCACTTCCGGGCATAGATACCCAAGCCAACCGCAGGTATCTATGCCACTCCCCCCCCCCCGCTGTCTTCTGGGATACACACGTGTCAGAGAACACAGCAGGGACCAGTGGGATAGCGCAGCACGAGTCGAACATGTGCAGTAGGGAACCAAGAAGTGAAGCCACAAGGCTTCACTTCCTAATTCCCTTACTGAGGATAGCGGTGGCAGCACCGAGGGATAGATCAGCTTCGGGTGCCGACATCACGGGTGCCCTGGACAGGTAAATGTCCTTATTTTAAAAGTCAGCAGCTGCAGTATTTGTAGCTGCTGACAAAAAAAATCAGCGGAACTCCGCTTTAAGCAAAATATTTTTTTGTGGCTCTGTTAAAAATTTTCACCTAAAGATCATGCCAGGTAACATAATTTCTTGTTTCAGGCTAACACCATTAGGCTGCTTTTTTTTGCAATTAAAAGCAATCTTGCCAGCCTATTGTAAACAAAAAGGCATTATGCCAATCATTAATTAAAATATTCATTTAAAGGGGCTCCGAGCAAATGGTACATTTAGCAATACAAAATTGTAATAAACAGCCACTAATGTTTGATTGTTTTAAAAGATAAGTTCACCTTTATGGAAAAAATATTAAATGCACATGTTTTGGCTGAAAAAAAAAACACATTTATTAATATTTCCAGCAGGAGCCTGGAAAGAATTCCACCCGCGATTAGTAGATCACAGGTGCAATGTGGGCTTCTGCAGACAGGTCCTCTGGCTTTCAGCCCATATCTTTCTATGGGTTTTCTATTTAAAAGCTAGAGGACAAGTCAATGTACTACAAGAGTGCTCATCAGTTCCCCCACAGCCCATTGACAATACTATTCCACCTGCCACAGTGGTAGACGGTACGTGTAATTTATTCATTCACAGAAAACTGTGAAAGAATGATGTGGCTGTGTGGGCAGAGATACACACAGATGCGCTCTTTTTTAAAAAGTGACAGCGGGTGCAAGGAGAAGGACCCCCTCCCTCCCAATGTTATAGGGGAAGGGGGATTTTGGGGGAGAGGAGGAAGGAGCTTGAACATGTTCCACTTCAAATATGGGTGGAACCTGTAACATGTTCAAAGGTAAATGTACAATAAAATTACAGACCTGCATGAGGAAGTAAAGTCTTGCTGTTTTGCCTTTTTAGGTTTCAGATGCTATCTTTCTATTATATGCTTATAGCGCTATGCAAACTGGGACCTGTAACCATAAACAAAATGCTTGATTAGAAATGAAACCCTGTCTGCTATACAGTTATTTGTAACCTTTGGCAAAGGATTCTCTGCAGTTTGCTATACAGAATAAATCAAAAACAGCATGTATACAAATCTTGATACTACAGTATGTACTGGTGATTTATACTGATTGGAATTCCTTCTTAAAGCTGTTAAACAATACGTTTATATGAAATCTCCATTAACAAGACGTAAATAATATTGTAATTATTATTATATTTTGGTTAAATGGGATTTTTTATATATATATATTTTTTATATATATATATATATATATATATCTATATAGATCGATCAATCTATCGATCTATCTATCTATCTACACACACATATAAATTGATGGGTTTACTCCTTCCAGCTTCCTTAACATTGATGCATCTTCTACTTAAAAGAATTGGCCATTGTTTTTTTTCTATGACATTTCACATGGGTTGTGAACAGCAGTCTTCTTTGAATCCTTCACTCAGGCTGTGCCCAATATACATCTGCTACGTATAGTGACCAATTAGGGAGCATTATATTAGCCACAGTACAGAAAGGAGAGGGGGATATAATGAATTGTTACTAAGCTGTGCTTTCTCTTTGTCCTGGGACACAAAAGCAGTCAATATGACCAGACCAGAAGCTGAGAGGTAAACTGCATACTGTACTGTACATTGTATTGTAAATATGGTTTTAGATGTAATTTGCAAAAATCATGTAACCCAGTGTACTGATACTGCACATTGTGTTGTAAATATTGTGTAGTAAATAATATGTTACCCTATCAATAAATGTATATTGCAGATGGAACTATTTCTTTTGTCCAAGAATCTTCAGATCTAGCTGTGTATGCAGCATAAAAATACACTTATGCCCTGTACACGCGGTCGGATTTTCCGACGGAAAAAGTGCGATCGGATTGTGTTGTCGGAAATTCCGATCATGTGTGGACTTTTTCCGTCGGAATTTCCGACACAGAAAGTTTGAGAGCAGGACATAAAATTTTCCGAAAACAAAATCCAATCGGTTAAATTCCGATCGTGTGTACACAAATCCGACGCACAATGTGCCACGCATGCTCGGAATAAATTAAGAGACAAAAGCTATTGGCTACTGCCCCGTTTATAGCCCGGACGTACGCGTTTTACGTCACCGTGTTCAGAACAATCGGATTTTCCAACAACTTTGTGCGACCGTGTGTATGCAATACAAGTTTGAACCAACATCCTTCGGAAAAAATCCATGGATTTTGTTGTCGGAATGTCCGATCAATGTCCGATCATGTGTACAGGGCATTATAGTGATTGGAGTATATTTACATATACACTTAACCTAGTTAACCGCTTGCCACCCGTATATATATATATATATACCCCACTTTTAAGTACACAATGAGGTTTATTTACTAAAGCTGGAAAGTGCAAAATCAGGCCCACTTCTGCGTAGAAACCAATGAGCTTCCAGGTTTTATTACCAAAGCTTAATTGAACAAGCTGGGGTTAGAAGCTCATTGGTTTCTATGCAGAAGTGAGACTGATTTTACACTTTCCAGCTTTAGTAAATAAACCCCATTGTGTACTTAAAAGTGGGGTATGTCTGTATATATATGTATACGTACATAAAAACCTGAAGCAATAGTGCACATCTTGCTTTTTTTGTCCTACCCAAAACACAAGGACCCTGACCTTTGACAATAACCTTTGACCCTATTCTTGACCCAGATCATAACTTGATCTAGCTATTTTATCTTTGTTTTATTTTATTTATATATTTATTGTTTTTTGTGAGAAAAGGAGAAAAATATTGTGATACACAGGAACTCAGCCAAGCTCCACCGCAACATAGAAAGATAATGAGCTGAGTGTTGGTGCTCTGGCTTTTACGTCCCACAAACATCCATACAATCAAAAAAAGCCTGCAACATGAATGCTTATTGTAGCATGTTCATGGGAACAAGGTCCTCTTCCCCACAACCCTGGTCGGTGGTTGTGGGGGTCTGTGGGCAGGGGGCTTATCAGAATTTGGAAGCCCCCTTTAACAAGGGGGACCCCAGATACCACCCCCCCCCCCTTGTCGCCGACCCAGCATGTCCTTTGCTCGATGGATCTACACCTGGAGACATTTTTTCTATTTTTTAATAAAGGACTTGTCAAAAACTTGTGTTTTTATTTACTTTTTACACTTTTTTGGGTAATGAGTAGGGGTACTATGTACTCATTCACATATAGGGTGTGGTATCTGGGGTCACCTTGTTAAAGGGGGCTTCCAGATTATAATAAGCCCCCACCTGAAGACCCCCACAACCACTGGCTAGGGTTGAAGGCAAATGGTGTGGTATGGTTCGGTGAGGGGGGGCGCTTGCTAGTCTCCCCCTTTCCTGACCTGACGGGCTGCATGCTCATATAAGTGTATTGTATGGATTTTGGGGGGTCCCCTCACAGTTTATTTTTTTATTTTGGTATTGGGTTCCACTTAAAATCCATACCAGACCCAAAGGGCCTGTTATGGATGTGTGGGGGGGGACCCCACAGTTTTTTTTTCATTTATTTTTTATTGCCGCCTTTCTTTTGTTTACATTCCGCCGTCAGTGGGTAAACCTGGCAAGCTCCTTAAAAAACAATTATTCTTCACACAGAATTTGGATGGGTCAATCAATTTTCAACGAAGAATGTGAAATTCATTAGAAAAAGAAGAAACCAAATGGTACTAAATACATTTTTCCATTCTGCACGTCTAGCAACTTTGTAGACCACAAACAAAACAATCACATTGATCAAAGCCAAAGTGTTAACAAAGTCGCACTCATCCAAAGTCACATTAAAATTGTATTGAAGTCTCATCAAGTCGCACGGTAGAGTCACAGCGGAAATCACAGGATTTTTACGTCACACAAGTGTGAATGGATGGACATTAAAGAGGAGAAAGAATAACAAGAGTAGACTGTATAGTGGTTGAAGAAAAGAAAATTGCATAACCTATGGCATGCTTTACTGATCATTGTAAAGTCCAGTCCCAGGCTCAGTGATCATGATGATAGCTCAGTGTCTGTGCTGGAATGTGTTGTGCAGTGCTCTCCCAGCACAAGTATTATTATGCACATATGAACCCCCTTAGAAGAAGACCCAGTTCAGTGAGGCCACATATGTGTGTATGCTCGACAGCAAGGGATAATTTCTGTCACTATCAATACATGCCATTATTATCCCCATGTCTGTGAATGTTCTCATTTATTCAGTCTATGATATTTCTTATAGTAGGTGGTCACATTTAATTAGACTTGTCCTATAATGGTAAAGACATTTCATAGCTTGCTTAAGTCACTTATTCTGTTAAAATGAATGCGAGGAATCTATACCAGCATTTATATCCAAACAGGTGTCAGTGTTAACTAGTTGAATATAAATGGAGGAGTATTTTCTTAACACTCATTATAACTGAAGAAGTGGCTTGAACAAGCTGCCAAACATCTTCAACATTACAGTTCAAGTCCAGTTGAACGTGACTAATTACTATTAGATACTATTATATATACTGTCACATATACACATATATATATATATATATATATATATATATATATATATATATATATATATATATATACACACACACATCTATATATATAGTATCTCACAAAGTGAGTACACCCCTCACATTTTTGAAAATATTTTATTATATATCTTTTCATATGACAACACTGAAGACATTACACTTTGCTACAATGTAAAGTAGTGAGTGTATACCTTGTATAACAGTATAGCTGTAATTTTGCTGTCCCCTCAAAATAACTCAGCACACAGCCATTAATATCTAAACCGCTGGCAACAAAAGTGAGTAGACCCCTTAGTGAAAATGTCCAAATTCGGCCCAAAGTGTCAATATTTTGTGTGGCCACCATTATTTTCCAGCACTGCCTTAACCCTTTTGGGCATGGAGTTCACCAGAGCTTCACAGGTTGCCACTGGAGTTTTCTTCCACTCCTCCATGATGACATGATGGAGCTAGTGGATGTTTAAGACCTTGCACTCCTCCAACCTCTGTTTGAGGATGCCCCAAAGATGCTAAATAGGGTTTAGGTCTGGAGACATGCTTGAACAGGAGCATGGACATCACCTTTACCCTCAGCTTCTTCAGTGGTCATCTTGGAAGGGTGTTTGGGGTCATTATCATCACTGCCCTGCGGCCCAGTCTCTGAGGGGAGGGGATCATGCTCTGCTTCAGTATGTCATAGTACATGTTGGCATTCATGGTTCTCTCAATGAATTGCAGCTCCCCAGTGCCAGCAGCACTCATGCAGCCCCAGACCATGACACACCCACCACCATGCTTGACTGTAGGCAAGACGCACTTGCCTTTGTATACCTCACTTGGTTGCTGCCACACACGCTTGACACCATCTGGACCAAATAAGTTTATCTTGGTCTCATCAGACCACAGGACATGGTTCCAGTAATCCATGTCCTTAGTCTGCTTGTCTTCAGCAAACTGTTTGCAGGCTTTCTTGAGCATCATCTTTAGAAGAGGCTTCCTTCTGAGACGACAGCTATGCAGACCAATTTGATGCAGTGTGCGGCGTATGGTCTGAGCACTGACAGGCTGACCCCCACCCCTTCAACCTGTGCACAATGCTGGCAGCACTCATACGTCTATTTCCCAAAGACAACCTCTGGATATAATGCTGAGTGCATGCACTCAACTTCTTTGGTCGACCATGGCGAGGCCTGTTCTGAGTGGAACCTGTCCTGTTAAACTGCTGTATGGTCTTGGCCACCATGCTGCAGCTCAGTTTCAGGATCTTGGCAATCTTCTTATAGCCTAGGCCATCTTTATGTAGAGCAACAATTCTTTTTTCAGATCCTCAGAGAGTTCTTTGCCATGAGGTGCCATGTTGAACTTCCAGTGACCAGTATGAGAGAGTGAGAGCGATAACACCAAATTTAACACACCTGCTCCCCATTCTCACCTGCGACCTTTTAACACTAACGAGTCACATGAGACCGGGGAGGGAAAATGACTAATTGGGCCAAATTTTGACATTTTCACTTGGGGGTGTACTCACTTTTGTTGTCAGTGGTTTAGATATTAATGGCTGTGTGTTGAGTTATTTTGAGAGGACAGCAAATTTACACTGTTATACAAGCTGTACACTCACTACTTTACATTGTAACAAAGCGTAATTTCTTCAGTGTTGTCACATGAAAAAGTATAATAAAATATTTTCAAAAATATGAGCGGTGTACTCACTTTTGTGAGGTTTGGGGGTTGTTTAGCTCAAGTGTAGCACCCACTAGCGAGAACAGTCCACTCAGATAATTCCTTTTCAGGGCTTTTTTGGCCCACTTTTATTAAAGAAAATCAAAGTTCCAGAAATTAAAACAAAAGTAGTATCCCTCGCAGGGGGTTTTCACCATCAGCTTTAAACAAAAGTATATTTAGCCTCCTGGCTTACACATGCAGCATTGCAAACAAAAATACCGAGCCACCTGGCTCTCTTCAGCAGCAGAGACACCACTGCTCAGGCTCCCACATGGAGCTCTCCTGACTACAGTCAGCGACCTCAGACTCGGGTCTTCTCTGGCTTTTACCTTACAGCCTGCACTCTCTGGATACTCCCTTGCAAGCCTGGACTCCTGGAGACCTCCTGTCTCTCTGGGTGGAGCCCAGAATTATGGTCCTGACTCTGCTATCAGGCCCACACACACCTGAACAATCAGTGTGCCGGTGAGTCCCAAAACCTGGACCCAGGACTGGGGATTTCATCCCACCCGGATCTATAAGAAATCCCCAGGCTCCAGGTCCCAAAATGGACCTTACTAAATAATGAGGAAACTGAAAAGCCAGTTTCCTCTCAAACAAGCAAATACCCTGGAGCCCCTCAACCTGCCTGGTTGAGAATCCTGGACCAATACACTGGTGGGGTACCACACTATCACAATATATATTATACAATATTATATAGATAATATATTATACTATATTTCACCACCTGGCACTTTGCCACTATAAAGCCATTGAATTATATTTCATTTAGCATGCTGTTCTTATCCTTAAAGCCATTGTAACCTTAAAGAAAAAAATGCCCCAGTTCATTTAAAACATGATCTATAGCATAATGCTCTGGCTGTGTAATTTGTCACTTTGCATATTGTAAAACACCTGGTTGATTCTGCCTGTTCCTGTGTCCCTCGATGTATACTGACCACGGTAATCATGGCTGCTGATCTCTAATTCCATGGTCGGTTTACAACCCTCCGTCATCCCACTGTGTGTTCAGTCTCTCTCTCCCTGCCTGTCAGTTCAGTAGTCTATTTTGTGAGATCTGATCTCCTTCCTGCCCCTCTTCTCCCCTCCTGTTGCTATTCTTCTATGACTGTAAAGTAATGTATATAAATCACTTGTATCCCCTCTGTTTTTGGAAGATATTAAGTACAGAATGACAGCTTTATTAAAATGATAATTCTAAATACCTTCTTGCACAGTGCCGCTGTGTGGTCCAGTGACCTTCCTCTGATGGCGGAGATACATCAGAAGGGTATCTCAGCTCATTCTGCTACTCTCCTTAGATTGGTTAAGGAGAGCAGAGGGAGGTCGCACAGCAGCGCTGTGCAAGAAGGTCCTCCAGCTCCTGCATTGATGCCTGACCTAGCAATATACTTTTGCCTTTTAGCAATACCAACTGACTAAAAATTGTACATGCAATGTATTTGTGTTGATGGTCATTATTGGCAGAAGAGGGAATAGAGGAAGTAGGCAGCAGGACACATACAGGGTGGTACCTGCTTCAGTAGATGAAAGGGCAGTGCCGCCTTCATTACAATATGTAATATACAAATTTTGGTGTATAGACCTGCTGTTACCAGACATTTGAATTTTTAAAAAAAAAGAGTTTGGATTTTTATGGCCAGTGGACAAGAATCTATTTCTGCTTTAAATGTTTTTGGTTACCAACTTGATTATATATACACAACAGTCTGATAATTAAAATCTTTTATGGTCTCGATATTTTTCTGCAATTATTAGTATTTTTTTATTTTTATAATTGTTATTAAATATAATATTGACATAAAGGATGATGGATTAGGAAATAATCTGCATGGATGTTGAATAAATTAAGTATGCTACTGGCTGCTGCTCTATCTAGTTGCTGCCTATGGATTTTGTCTGGCTCCTGAATGAGTATATCACATCAAATATATTGCTGTGGCAGATGTTGGCACCGCTGTTCCTCAATGCGCAGACATACTGTAGGAGGTTTAGTGGTGAAGTATTGGAGGACAGAAAAAGCTAAGTTTCCAGCTTCTCAGCATTAAATATTAGTGCTTTAGGGCTAAAGATGCTTTTTTTTTAAACGAAATAAGAAACACACAAAACACATGGGCTGGCATCCCCATAGCAAGAGGGCAGTGGGCATGAGGGTAATAAGAAACTCCTTCGGAGAAAAGCAAATAAATACATTAAAGTGAAACTAAAGGTTTGGAATTTTTTTTTTGTAAAATATCAAACATGTTATACTTAGAGTACCTGCTCTATGCAATGGTTTTGCACAGAGCACTCCCTCCTCTTCTCGGGTCCCCCATCGGCCAAAGAATGCATGAAGGTAAAAAACCTTGAGCCTTTATAACCACTTTAATTATTAAAAATAAACCCCAAAATTTGTTAAAGTTGTGTGTCTGATATGCTGGTCATGGCTGGTCGTTGTCTTGTCTGCAAAGGCACTTTCAAAACAATCTATGGAGTGATGATCAGTGTTTGATTGAACAGAAGACTGGGCAGAAGATGTGGTGTGAAGAGGTTGCTGTACGCACATCAAAGGACAGAAAGATGTCTTCATGGTTCTAGGCCCTTGGAGGGAGTCAGAGATGGCTGGACTCCTGGAGGAAGATGTGCAAAGCCTCCTTGATTTAGCTATAAAATCCAGAGGTGAAGGTCAGCCTGTGATTGTAAATGAATAGTGTTAAGTCTCAGAGAACCCAGAGTTCTGCAGGCTGTAGCTTAAACACACTGGTCGTGTGTGCTGCCCTGGAAGCCCAAGTGTTGTGATAGTAGTTTAAGCTGGATGTTTGTGATATATCCCCTTAACTTACATGTGTCCCTCCTTCTATCGAAGATCCTCATGGTCAATCATACCTGCCACATGTACAGCATATATCTACTATAATTGAGTCAAAAGATACAAGAATGTGTATGTATTTTATCTTAATTTAAAAAACTTACCTTATAATAAAGTGTACTTTTGTTTCATTTAGGAATACACACATACCACAGGCAGATGAAACAAAGCAGATTTCAGTGTTTCTACTTGTTTTATGATTTTGAGAAGCTGAATATCTAATGTATTGCTTGAACAATAGTAATATTCATGTGAAAGGAAAATTGATTTTTCTTAGTTCTTTGACACATATGCTAGACGTTTGTACATTTGGTTGGATAAAAAAAATGCATTTCCATCTGGAAATCAGAGCTGCAAATAGAATACATTTTTCTATTGACATTAATTTTGCAGTATGCTTTTTAACAACAATGTCAAAATATATATGGTAGTCACAGGTTCAGTATAAATAGCTGGAACTAATTCTACAAAATAAAATACTCCATCTTTTGTCTGATTAAAATGTGAAAATTAAATTTGAAGATGCTTACCTGCTCAGTACTTCAGTTTTTCATTAAAGCATTTTTTTATTTGCATATTTCCATACATGTTTCTGGATAAGCCACATGACTGTAATTATACACACGAATAAGCATGATATAAACCAAAACTTACATACCTTGATTATGGCTTTAGTCTTGGTTTTACTTGCACATATAGCCTCACAAATTTGGAAAGAGGAAAATGTACATAAAGTTGTACCTGGGTATGGGTGTTTATAGGCAACACAGATGGGAACATGTGTACCACAACATACTGTATGGGTGTATGGGTTTTTGATATAATCCAACTATACATTCAAAACCAGTTGACTATCCAACATAATGTGATTCCATAGTTTTATGCTTCATGTACTCAGTTCCTACAGTATCTCTAGTTGCATTTATGGATGCATTTTTTTTCTATTATTTATTTTGGTCCAATAGCCCACACTGCTAGCTATACAAGTATAGGGGTTTCCTTACCCAAACTAACACGGGTCTCACATGAGTCCATCTCTCATTCAACACCCCCTGCCAAGTATTTCAATTTTAAGTGCCAACATCTGCCTCCTAACTATGTCAAACAGCTTGCAATAACTCCAGGTTTGAAAGAAGTTCCCCTCCTCTGCAGTACTTCTGTGATGATCCTTCTATCATCTCCTTTTTCTCATGCCACTCCTCCTTTTTCTCATGCTATAGAGAAGAATTTACTAAGACTAGAGCAGCTGTGCTATGCAACCAATCAGATTCTAGCTTTCATTTCCAAAGATTAACTGAAAAAGCTGAAGTTAGAAACAGATTGGTAACCATGCGTAACTCTCCACATTCTGAGTGCTCTAGATTTTTTTTTTATTTTTCTAAATAACTCGGTTATTTTATTGAGAAGAATGCACATTTACAGATCATGAACATTAATATCACATACGTAAGAATGGGATAAAAATCGACACGGTAACATATTTAAGCATACCATGCAGTACATCGTGCACCACATAGAAGGGGCATTGACAAGCAGATATCAGCACATACAGGTACTTTAGTATAGTATGATAGGATGATGCTCATCAGAAGTAGTGTTCATTGCTCATTGTTCAGGTGAATCTTCAGTTATGTCATTACATGTGGCTGCATTCGCCAGCCATGGATTCCAAATTTTCCCATATTTGGCCGGGCAGCCTCTGTGAATATAAAGCTCTTTTTTGTAGGGTAACATGCTGTTAATAGCGGAGATCCACTCTTGTAATGTAGGTGGGTTGGCCCTCATCTACTTTCTTGCTATAAGTAGCCTAGCTATGAACAGGGACTCTTGCAAAAATATAATATGAAATTTATCTGAGTCGGGATCTGGGAATATTCCCAGTAGACATTGCTTAGGGCATAGTGTAAGGGGAGACCCCATCTCATCGTGTATGAACTTAACTATGTGTGACCAGTAGCCCTGCACTACAGGGCAGGACCAGATAAGGTGAAAAAAGGAACCAGAAGGGCTATCATATCTGGGACACAGTGGATGATGGTCAGGTCTATATTTGGTCAGGCGAAGGGGCATCATATAAGATCTGTGTAATATATAAAGTTGCGTGAGCCAGTCTGAGAGCCTAGTGGAGACCTTTCTACATGTGTCTAGTGCATCTTACCATTCATCATCCTTCAGCCCCCCCACATCGCCAGCCCAATGATCCCTTAATCTATAGGCAAGTTTTGTCACTGTAGGGCGAAGGAGAGTATTATAGAATATTGAGATAAGCTTTGAGTGGTCTTGGCCTATTATTATGCACAAGACGTCTAAGTGGTCCAGGTTGGGGGGATCATTGTGAAATTGAGCCTGGAGAGCGTGGCGGAGCTGGAGGTAACAGAAGTGCATGGAATTACTGAGATTAAATTCTTCCTTTAGCTTTTGAAATGATTTCAAGATATTACCATTGTAAACATTCGACAGGTATACCACTCCCTGTGCAATCCACAGGTTGTGATCTGGTAATAGTAGCAGTTCTCTCAGGCCTGGATTATCCCAGAGTGGTGTTTGTGAGTGCGTCATTGGCGTTTGCAGTCGATGTCTCACCATTGCCCAGATTTTACAGTGGTGATACAGTAGCCCCCCACGATTGCCTAATGTCCAAGGATCCGTCGGTTCTCTGAAAATGGTTTGGAAGGGGTGGGAGTATGATCCAACTTAAGGGGAGCATACTAGGGCCAAATAGCGATCTTTATCATGTTTGTCTCTAAAGTAAAGGTGGGATAATTGTGCCACCAGATAATATAAATTCAAGTCTGGAAGGGCCGTGCCCCCCAAATCCGTGGGGTTCTTCAGCACCTGCCAAGACAATTTGTGTCGGTTCTTGCCCCATACAAAGGAATTAAGGATAGCTTCAATGGATTTAAAGATTCTAAGGGGAAGATATCCCGGGGCATGCCATAATACGTAAAGGAATTTAGGGAGTATTACCATTTTTATTAAATTTACCCGGCCCATTAATTCTAAGGGTAACTTGGCCCATGTCTGAGTTTTAAGTTTCAGGGTAGCAATCAGAGGTTCTATGTTTAATCTGACGAAGTCTTCTGGAGAATGGGTAATGACTATACCTAAGTATTTGATAGAGCTAACCCGAAGAAGAGGAGATGAGGCTTGGGATTTTGTAGGGGCGCCTATATCTATGGGAAGGACCTGAGACTTGTCCCAATTTATTTTTAGTCCCAAATAATTACCATATGTTTGTATTACATGAAGAGCGGTCTCCAGCGAGGGGCCAGCATCTGTCAGGTACAACAACATGCTGGCGTATAAGCTCAACGTTTCCACCAATGTCCCGCATCTCAGCCCTTTAATTCCCGGGTGGGAGCGCAATGACGATGCAAGGGGCTCCACCGCCAGGGCATATGGAAGAGGGGATAGGGGACACCCCTGGCGCGTCCCCCTTGCAAGGGGGAAGGCATCAGAGACCCTCCCATTGACCAACACCCTGGCGCTAGGGTTTTGATATAGGAGCCGGATCCACCTGATAAATTTAGGTCTGAATCCAAACCGTGCCAAGCATGCCCAGAGGTAATCCCACTCAACTGAGTCAAACGCCTTTGCGGCGTTGAGAGACACCACGAATCTGGATCCCATCTGGTCATGCCCGGCTTGTAGGCTCATATATAATCTACGGAGATTATATGCAGTGTTTTTTGTGGGCATAAACCCCGTTTGGTCCGGGTGAAACAGGGTGAGAATTACTTTGTTTAGGCGCAACGCCAGGATCTTGGCCAAGATTTTAATGTCCAATTGAAGCAGGGATATGGGACGATAGGATTCGGGAAGCTCTAAGTTTTTGCCCAGCTTAGGTATGAGTATTATATAGGCCTCGCTCATGGATTTAGACAGGGAACCTGATTTAAATATATGGGAAAATAACTTGTGTAATCTGGGGACCAGAGTATCGTTATATGTTGTGTAAAATTCTAGAGGAAGGCCATCTGACCCGGGTGCTTTGGAGGGGTTAAGGTGAGACATTGCCTCTGCTATGTCATCTTCAGTGACAGGGGCTTCCAGTAATTCAACTTGTGATTGAGTAAGTGTGGGTAGATCTATGCCAGTTAGGAGTGTCTCCACTTCCTTTCTGGGGTTATTAGTAGAGGAAGAAAATTGGGATGCAAAAAAAGAGCGGAACTCCCTGGCAACCATATCAGGATCAGAGATCAGTATATCCCTAGTGTCACGAAGAGACACCACCGTTGGTGGTCTGTGATCCATATGGGCCAGGTAGGCAAGGAGATGTCCCGCCCGTTCCCCACACTCATACATTCTCTGCTTACAGTAGAATATTTTTCTCTCCGCCTTTTCAAAGTGTAGACTATTTACCACTCTGGCTTGTAGTTTTAGCTGATCAGCCGTGGATGGTGAGGGGTTGTCGGTGAACTCTTTCTCAATATCCATTAGAGATTGTTCCGCTACTCTAATCGCTTGGGAAGAGGACTTCCTATACCTGGCTATGCGCTGGGCTAGCATCATGCGTGCATGGGATTTGAAGGAGTCTCAGACAACATCAAATGGTGCTGAGTCCCTGTTGGTTTAAAAGAAGAAATTCCATTCATTTCCCATCTCCAATATATCAGGAACCACTGACAACCAAAAGCGGTTGAGTTTCCAGGAGTAAGGGAGGGGAATCCAGCTTAAGTTCAGCCCAACAAGGAGCTTGATCAGAGAGTATGTGGGGGTTGAAACCTACCTCTCCGAGTATTGGGAGAAGAGAGCGAGATATTAGAATTAGATCTATTGGCGACATCGAATTATGTGATGCCAAGAAACAGGAAAACGCCTTATCAGTAGGGTGGCGATGTCTCCACGTGTCAATTAGGGAAAGTTCAGTGAGAAATTTGCCAAATCTAGTATGTGGATGAGAGGGATAATCAGGGGGTGCCAGTGCCAGCCTGTCTAGTTTCCTATTGGCTACATTATTAAAATCCCCCAACCAGATAGTCAGAACAGCGGGGAATTGGGACATAAAGGATAAACCTTCCATTAATACTGCAAATTGGAAAGGAGGAGGTATATAGATTGCCATTATAAGAAGTTCCAAGCCATGTATTTTAGCGTGCAAAAATAAAAATCTCCCCTGAGGGTCAGAGTTAAGTGTCAATAGGGTGAATTGTACCTTTTTGGCCACCAATATGGCAACTCCTCTGGAGTTAACAGTATGGGGGGCCTGGTAAAGCCATCCCACCCAGGGCTTCTTTTGGGTCACCATTAATTGGCCCATAAGAACCTTGTCTCCATCAGGGCCACAAGTCCGCACGCTAAGCCTTGAAGTATGCTAGGACTGCATTTCTTTTAGGCTTAGCTCTGATACCCCTTACATTCAATGTAATACATTTTACCATAGGCATAGTGCGGTCAGATGTCTATCAGTGTCTCTAATATCCCAGGCCCACCGCCGGCCGCCACAAACTGTCCCAAATAAGGCAGGGTCCGTAACACCGCCCGAGAGGCCAGGGACACCAGGGACAGGATAATATTGTGCGACGTGCCAGGGCCCATAATGCGTAATCATCCGCAGGGCACCCACATGCCGCACATTTTCAATGCTACCAATCGAATACCTGCAAATAAAGCATCTCTCAACATAAATGGTCTGCAAAGTTTTAAACCAACCATAAAAGATTAACTTGTTAAAAATGAACACTCTGAACCGTCTGGTCAGATAGCGCTCTGGGTAACCTCCCTGGGAGCTCTGCTGAAGCCGGACCGACCAGGGAAACAAGACTTGTGCAAAATACCTAGCATTACAATTGGTATGGTAAATAGCAGGCCCTGTGGGGGCTCCCTCAACTAGGGGGACGATTATACGCTGCAAAACAGGCAGCAGCGTGTGGTGTAAGACTCCCAGTCTGATGTCTCCAGGATCACAAGCATGTAGGAAGCAAAAGGATATATAGAATTGAGTCAACAATCCGAGAGTCATTGCGGGCAGTAGCTTATAGAATGGAGTGTGTGCAGCGATTATCCTTGTCCAACACCAGGGAGTGAAAGAAAAAAATAAGAAAAGGGGAATTTTTTGAACCCCCCCCTGGAAACAAAATATGAGCAAGGAAAAAAAAAAAACAAACCTCGAGGGGGGGAGGGCTTGGCAAGATAGGGTATAACTTAAAGCAGAGAGAGGGCAGTGGGGGGCAGGGGCACCTCAAAAATCACCAGTCGGATCAGGCATAGTGGAGTACACAGTACCTTTATATGAAAGAGAGCAGTCCAGTTGATGAAATCAGAAGTCCCTCACGATCTTCATCACTTCAGGGATCTGTCTTCAGGTGGGATCAGATGGTTGTGTCTTTAAGTGGGTGCGCGGTGGGGCATCGTTCTTTCCTCCAGCCAAGCAAACACAGCTTCTGGTGTGTCGAAGAAGTGTGCCCTATCCTCCCCAGCCACACGGAGTCTGGCGGGAAAGAGCATTGCCTACGAGTAGTGGCGGATCCTCAGCTGCCGCTTGGCTTTGGTGAAGAGTGCCCTCTTCTTCTGGACTTCCGCCGAGAAGTGGGGAAAGACTCTGATCTCGCCATTCTTGAAAGGAATGTTGCCCTTTAGTCTGGTGAGACAGAGGACAGCATCCCGGTCACGAAAATTCAGCATTTTAGCAATAAAGGTCCGGGGCAGTGCACCTGGAGGAGGGGGTTTAGCAGCCAGTCTGTGAGCCTGTTCTACAACGAATGATGTGGAGAATTCAGCCCTCCCGAATGTAGTTGTGAGCAGGTTTTCTAGGAAAGAGGGGGGTCCGTGCCCTCCGAACCCTCAGGTAGCCCCACAAAGCGCAGGTTACACCTCCTGAGACGGTTTTCCATATCGTCTTGTTTAGCCAAGACTGCATTCAACTGGTGTTGCAGAAGTTCAGTTGTAACTTATAATGGCAGCATTTCATCTTCCACACGGCTGATGCGGGTCTCTTTCTCCATAACCCGGTCTCTGAGCTTTTGTAAATCCTGACGGATTAGAGTCACATCCACCTTCACCTCCTCAATTTTGCCTGTTAACGTGCTCTTGCAGACCGAAGTTGCGTCCAGCACACGGGCAGAGTCATCTGAAGAGTCCACAGGAGAGGGCGAGTCGGCGCCATTTTCTTCAGCGGCCCCTTTGTCTTGAAGCCGATATTTAGCCAGTTTGGAGGCCGCTTCGGTCACCTTTTTCGGTGGTGACATGCTGTCTATTGTCCCCAGGTGTCAGTCAGCAACTGGAGCTCCCATTCAGTGCTTCTCACACCATGCCGTCCCAGGCCACACCCCCGTGTGCTCTAGTTTTAGTAAATTTCCCTCATAGTCTCCTACTTTGTATAAAATCTCTCCACATTATTTCTTTTACAATTCTCTTTTAGTCATAGCCTGTTACTTTGTATAAAGGCTCCATCTCCCATATTTGTTGCCACCTCTCCCTATTTTTAATACTACACAGCCTTGGGCTATTTCCTAGCTCTCGCGTTTCACCATAAATCTTTTCCTCTATCCCATACTGATCCCTACTTTTTCACCCACAGTGGAATCAAGTGGTTATGTAAGTCTTCTAGTTGTATATCACCTTCATACCCACATTTTCAGGTTCTTTTTATGTTTGTTTTGGGGATCATTTATTTTTTGAAGATGTATTGATTCATCCTGACTATTTGATGTATTTAATGTTTTTTTTTTATAATTCTCTACATTTTATGCCTATGTCTCTATATTATGATTATATATATATATATTCACTGTGGTTACTATTATTAATATTATTACATTTAATAATAATGTTATTGGTTGTATTATTATTTACTTTTACAGTGCTATATCTAGGTACAGTATACAGTGCCTTGAAAAAGTATTCATACCCTTGAAATTTTCCACATTCTGTCATGTTACAAGCAAAAACTTAAATGTATTTTATTGGGATTTTATGTGATAGAAAACAAACACAAAGTGGCACATAATTGTGGTTTTCAAAATTTTTTAGAAATAAATATGTGAAAAGTGTGGCGTGGGGTTTTAGAACCACTTTTCGCTGCAATTACAGCTGCAAGTCTTTTTGGGGTGTCTCTACTAGCTTTGCACATCTAGAGAGTGTCATTTTTGCCCATTCTTCTTGCAAAATAGATCAAGCTCTGTCAGATTGGATGGAGAGAGTCTGTGAACAGCAATTTTCAAGTCTTTCCACATACTCTCAATTGGATTTAGGTCTGGACTTTGACTGGGCCTTTCTAACACATGAATATGCTAAACCATTCCATTGTAGCTTTGGCTGTATGTTTAGGGTTGTTGTCCTGTTGGAATGTGAACCTCCGCCCCAGTCTCAAGTCTTTTGCAGACTCTAACAGGTTTTCTTCTAAGATTGCCCTGTATTAGGCTCCATCCATCTTCCCATCAACTCTGACCAGCTTCCAAGTCCCTGCTAAAGAAGAGCATCCCAACAACATGATGCTGCCATCACCATGTTTCACGGTGGGGATGGTGTGTTCAGGGTGATGTGCATTGTTAGTTTTCCACCACACATAGTGTTTTTCTTTTAGGCCAAAATGTTACATTTTGTGTCATCTGACCAGAGCACCTTCTTCCACATGTTTGCTGTGTCCCCCACATGGCTTCTCGCAAACTGCAAATGGGACTTCTTATGGCTTTCTTTCAACAATGGCTTTCTTCTTGCCACTCTTACATAAAGGCCAGATTTGTGGAGTGCAACTAATAGTTGTCCTGTGGACAGATTCTCCCACCTGAGCTATGGATCTCTGTAGCTCCTTCAGAGTTACCATGGGCCTCTTGGTTGCTTCTCTGATGAATGCTCTCCTTGCCTGGCCTGTCAGTTTAGGTGTATGACCATATCTTGGTAGGTTTGCAGTTGTGCCATACTCTTTCCATTTTCGGATGATGTATTGAACAGTGCTCGGATGAAGGCTTGGGATATTTTTTTATAACCTAACACTGCTTTAAACTTCTCCACAACATTATCCCTGACCTGTCTGGAGTGCCCTTAGCCTTAATGATAATGTTTGTTAACTAAGGTTCTCTAACAAACCTCTGAGGGCTTCACAGAACAGCTGTATTTATACTGAGATTAAATTACACACAGGTGGACTCTATTTAATAATTAGGTGACTTCTGAATGCAATTGGTTCCACTAGATTTTAGTTAGGGGTATAAAAGTAAAGGGGGTTGAATACAAATGCATGCCACACTTTCAACATATTTATTTGTAAACAAAAATGAAAGCCATTTATCATTTTCCTTCCACTTCACAATTATGTGCCACTTTGTGTTGGTCTGTCACATAAAATCCCAAAAAATACATTTACGTTTTTGGTTGTAACGTGAAAAAATTTGGAAAATTTTAAGGGATATGAATACTTTTTCAAGGCATTGTATCTATGCTAGTGTTGTATATTTCTTATACGTTATATATATTTAATATACTGTATATTTCTTACACTTTTTTTACATTATATCTATTTGTTATGAGTTATTTATATCATATTTCATTGTTCTGTACTTTAGCCCTGAGGAAGGGGGAGGAATTTCCACTGAAACACGTTAGGTTCATCTGATACCTTTGTTCAGTAAACATTCTGATTTGACCTTCTCCTGTCATTAATTTTTGTGCTGGGAGCTCCTCATTACTCACCCCAGGGTTCTTATAGCAGAAGGTATTTACTCATCCTTATTACCAGCCTAAAACCCAAAGACAAGGAGCACAGTTGCTGCTATGGGTAAGAAACCTGAAACAGCTCTATACAAGTTGTCATTTTTGGCTCTGTAAAATTATGGCTAAATCTTGTTATACATCAGAGATTCTGAATGCACAAATGGCTTCATGGGAAGAAATTAATAATTTGCATGACTGCACCCACACAAGCAGCCCATAGATGATTCAGTGTTTTTGGTTGAATGAAAAAAACTGACCTGATTCCCCCATACACACATTTGAGGTGGATTGGGGAATCACTCCGGATGAGCTATTGTGTTCTAACTGCGGGTAGACTTCCTCACCGTCAGAATGCACTGATCTGCACTGCTGGCTATAACCAGATGAAATGGCATTTATCCAACAAGCTGGTTGTACAGCAGTCGATCAGTAGATTTGAGTTCTGTACAACCATTGTACATATACATGAATTTAAATTTGGCCTTTATTCATAAGCAGCAACTGGGCTCCTTGTTTTTTGGGATTTGAACTGGAAGGGAGGATGCGTAAATACCTTTCGCTATGGGAAGATAAGGATGTATCTCACAATATTTTTAGCAATGGGCTTTTTGGTTCCCTTTGTACTGCCTCACAGCAAACCTAATGGTCAATGTGACCCTAATAGTTGTACTGTCTCCTGGACTCACATGCCATAGAGCCAGTAAAACCATATTTTTTTACTGATGAGGGCTAAGAAGCCTGACATTCTGGTCTTGCAAGACTGCAACTTGGAGGAACTGGCTTGAGCCTCTGAGTGGCCATGTGGTATTGCAGTTGGGATGCTTGGAAAAGAAAGTAACTGAGCAGTTGAGGTTTAATTTAAGAGTATTTTGAGGGTTAGTGAGAGGTGAGGTGGTGGTGGTGTGTGTGCATGTGTGGGGGGGGATTGGTTGAATTGATAAATCCGGAAAATATTTGGGGTATATGACTTAGCGATAAAGGGGATGTTTGTATATGTATTGGCTTTTGTTTTGTGTCTAGGTGTCTAAGCATGGAATCATTTGTGGTGCAGAGGAAGCCATTCATGGATCATAAGTTGGCTAAAATGATTGCTGATAGATTGCATGAGGTGGTTGGTAAAATAGTGTGGGAGTAGGGCGTGGTTTTCCAGTGTTCTGTCAAAATAGCCAATTCATTGAGATCTCCAATCACATCACTTCCGTTTACTGTAAAGCATCAGTAATTCGAGATTTAGATGAGTTGCTGTTTTGACACAACACCAGCAAGCGTGTACACTCTGTTACACAAAGAGTTCGCTGTTTTGACAGAACAGTGGCTAAGGAGGAAAAAGTTGTTGCCACCTTGGAGGTAGCCATGTTGTTCGTTAGTATCAGGCATACTAACCATGTCTGCTCATAATATTGTGTACTGGAGTGTATACGCTTGCTGGTGTTGTGTCAAAACAGCCACTCATCTAAATCTCCAATTACTGATGCTTTACAATAACCAGAAGCGACGGGATTGGAGATCTCAAAAAATTGGCTATTTTGACAGTCACCTTCTCATATGGATGGCTGCCTGATTCCCCAACTCCGCAGCACACCCAGCTAAAAGTAACCTCACAGTGAATTTAAAAGAGGCATCACCCACCTGAGCCATGTACCGGACACCCCTGTACCCTCTGGGCACCATGTCTAAGTGTAGAAAAGATGTTAAATCGCTGAAAAAGCTAACAGCCTTCTTCTCCTCCTCGGCCCTGGCGAGCAGCCAAGATGGCACCGGCTGCGCTCATGGTCACCCGAAATGGGTCTCATCTCCTCCCTCCAGGCAGAGCCTCTCACATCAATTGGTGTTCTCTCATCACCCTGGCACAAATGGTATGTCCTCTACTCCTAATTTACCCTCCACTGCCAGCCCTATGAAAATCCAGGCTGAGAACAGATGAGCCTGAGCACACATCAGCAGCCACAGCTCCCTGCATGTTCTCTCTCCCCTCTCCACAGCAGACATCACTGCTGGATTTATTCCCAGCCCTTGTCAGAGCACACAATGAAAAATATGACAAACCCTGTACACAGACTTATCTGCTGCAGTATCCTCAGCTGGTTCTGTTCAGCAGCATGACCAGCATATTACTTTTATAGAGTTTAAAATGGAGGATATGTATGCAGCCCACAATGACCTGGTAGATGGGTTTGCAGACCAGGAAGACTACATCCAACTGATTAAACTCAAGTTAGCAGACCTGGAGGACCAATCCAGGCATAACAACATAAAGTTTTGCAACATTCCGGTATTGGTCTAGCAATCTGACCTGACACAATTTCTGCAGTCCTTAAGGTGCACTCTGATTTCTGAGTTTAACTCACTGCAATATGCAAATGGACAGGGCACATAGACCCTCCAAGACTCCACATATCCCAGCCTCTGCACCCAGAGATGTGCTGGCTCATACTTTTCACGACTAAAGAACGAGTCACGTATGCTGCCCGACCCTTTTTCTGTAGTCGCTCTTTACGTAGACCTCTCAAAGGTGACTATGGAGAACCGCAGACAACTAGAAACAATTACAAAGGCTCTACAAAATCATAAAATCCCCTATAAATGGGGTTTTCTCACCAAACTGCTCATTACCCACCAGCATAAGACTCACGTGGTGTAAACGCTTCCTATGGGTCTCAAACTGCTGAGGGATTGATGTATAATCCCAGAAAAAGTGCCTGACCCATCTGACCAACTTTCTGTCCAGATGGAAACTGGAGGAGCATACCAAGATGCCTGATGCTACACAATATACTTCTTTTTTTTCTGCAATTATCCTGCCTTATAGCTGGGGACCTGTGGCACCATTACCTTACTAAAACTGGCCCTAATGAGCGATCCCTGATCTGCTGGACTAGCAGTGGACCATATTCCCCCCTTTAGTTTTTTGCAGTAGTTACTGCTCATTCAGCCTGTGTATTCTTTGCGCTTGCACTTTTTAGCAGAACTCTACCTATTCCCTGCACCAGCTACTTCTCATTCATTCTCCAATCAAGCTAAAATGTATCCTTCTCCTTGTGCCTGTGCCCACCTCACATAAAGACATATCATCCTCACTAATCTCACCTCTGACTGCTAGCCCCTCCAGGGGGGCTACCCACCCTGCATCCATATTTTGCTATGGTTTTCAAAATCATCTCCATCAATGCGAGGGGTTTAAATTCCCACCAGAAAGGATCAGCACTACTCAAAGAGGCCAACAACCAAAAGGCTGATGTCCTGCCAGTGCAGGAACACTTTGCATCCTTGCAAACCCCTACAATCACACTGAAATAATACGACTAGACCTGCTTAGTCTCAGTTCCAAAGAAAAAGAACAGAGTTCTCACAGCTATCCAAGAATCCCTTCAATTCAAGCTACATCAATTTATAACAGATTCTTAAAGCCATTTCCTAATTTTAATCTTCAAACGACTATACAAGAAAGTACAGCAAATCCAGAAATGAAAAGTTATCATGAGCGGTGACTTCAACTTAGTTGGCAACCCTGACCTGCACACCACTTCATCAACCCATCACTGGTGTGCTACAATAAACCCTTTTCTTCAGACCTCTGATCCATGTTGGCACTGCCACACATCAAAAAGTTCAGTTTAGCATTTCTCCTACTTTTCCCCATCCCAATTATCATACTCGAGCATTGACTTTTTTGTTGTCAATAAAATCTCACTTCAGAAAATTACGGAGTCAACAATAGGTACAATTTCTTGGTCTGACCATGCACCTGTCTCCTTAACCATAGGAGACCAACACTCGGGACTGCCTCATCTATGGAAACTCAATGCTACCCTCCTGCCAGATCCTGGTAACCTTCAAAAACTTACCGCTGAACACCATTCCTTTTTCAAACCTAATGACCACCCAGAAACTGATAGGTTTGTACTGTGGTCCATGTATAAAGACTACATGCGTGAGACTCTGATTAAACTACATAGCAAAGCTAAGAACCAGAGGTCTAAGCAAATTGAAGCAGTCACATCCCAAACTGCCCAGTTAGAGAACCAAAACAAACAAGCCCCCTCCCATAAGTTAGCTAATGAACTCCTTGAACAGAGGCGACAACTCAGTTCACTCTTACTTTACAGATACAAGAATAACCTCAACTGGCTAAAGCGAAGTACTACACCTTGGGTAATAAAGCAGGTGCCCTCCTGGCTAGACAGGTTAAAGCTCAATGCTATAAATGTAAAATAGCATCCCTCTATCACCCTACCTCCAAGCACCTCCTGACCAACCTAAGGATATAGCGGACACATTTAGTGATTATTATTCCTCGCTTTACAACCTAGCCAATGACCCAATTACACCCCGACCAACAGACTCGATCATCCAAAGCTTCTCAATATCAATTGATCTCCCCTCTGTTACTCCTGTCCAGCTAGACCTACTTTCTCAACCCTTCACAGAGGAGCAAATCAATCATTCTATCAAAACCCTTACCCTCTTTGGTGCTTCTGGACCAAGTTGGCTTCATAACTGACAGACAGGCTCCAGATGCAGCAAGAAGGGTCATTAATCTAATTTATACATTTACCCAAACACAAATGCCTTCCCTGCTTCTGTCCCTAGATGCAGAGAAGGAATTTGATAGAGTGCATTGGGGATTCCTAAGGGCAGTACTCACCAAATTTGTCATAACTGGCTGGTTTCAATCAGCGATACTCTCTTACTCTCTTTATACTCCAACTTATCAGCCAGAGTACTCACAGAGGGAACTCTATCTAAACCTTTTGGGATTTCCAATGGCACCTCCCAGAGGTGCCCTTTGTCCCCTCTTATTTTTACTCTCTTAATGGAACCCCTGGCAGTTAAAATCAGAGAAGATAGACATATTTCAGGCATTCAATGTAATAGCTTAAACCATAGAATAAGTCTCTTTGCTGATGACGTTATACTCCTGATTACTAACCCAAATTACAATTAGAAGAAAAGAGGTTTAACCTTAAACTCCGTAGAGGGTTCTTTACTGTAAGAGCGGCAAGGATGTGGAATGCCCTTCCACAGGCGGTGGTCTCAGCGGGGAGCATTGATAGCTTCAAGAAACTATTAGATAATCACCTGAATGACCGCAACATACAGGGATATACAATGTAATACTGACACATAATCACACACATAGGTTGGACTTGATGGACTTGTGTCTTTTTTCAACCTCACCTACTATGTAACTATGTAACTCAATCTATGCCAGCTGGAAAAAATGCACTCAGACATGTCCTTAGCCCATCTCATACTATTCAGATACCCCTCCATGCACTAACTACTCAGCTAACAGACCTCAAAATACAACACTGATATTCATTCAGAATAAAAACCCTACCTGACCTAAATGCTAATGACTTCGAAAAAATGTTTTGGGATCTCCAGAGTGAGTACCGGCTCCCGAATTCTGACTCCTACACACATACGAGGATTATTCCTCCTGAGAAAGTCACGTTATCGGTGACAAAACACATAGGACTGGGGCTACGGATGACGCTGAAGCTGTGTTTAAGAAAGGGGAGGGTAATATTGCATAAGAGGAATATATTGCTAAAGAGTTTACCTGGAGGCAGTGGTCTTAACTGGCTAATGTGAGTTGTATTGTGCAGAATGTGAAATAAAAGGTTTTTAAGGGGATAAAGCACCATATTTTATTTCTTTGTATGTGGGCTGAATGAAGGAGAAGACTGGAGACTCTGCAAAAGAAAAGGATGA
The DNA here is from genome assembly GCA_037952925.1 of Lithobates clamitans. Classification (NCBI taxonomy): domain Eukaryota; kingdom Metazoa; phylum Chordata; class Amphibia; order Anura; family Ranidae; genus Lithobates; species Lithobates clamitans. The sequence goes on along the minus strand of JBBGZY010000008.1, from coordinate 13,293,195 downwards.
TGGCTCGGTAACACCAGAAAGGCTTTTGTATTGAACAAAACAAGTGAGGGCACACCTGTAGGGGGTGCTGGGTTTTTGAAAACACAAGGTTTTAATGCTCTGGAGGCACGTCACAGGCGCACTAGAGACCTTTGCTTGTGAGTAATAGTCTGCATAAATACTTATTGTGTAATGGTTTGTTGAGGATAAGACACTTTCTTTGCACAGCTGCTGAGCTAAATGACGAGAGGAGAAGGATTTAAAGGGAGGCTACCAATTTACCATCTGTCAATGAATGTAAATTTGGAGGAATACAGAAAAGAATATCTATCTATCTATCTATCTATCTATCTATCTATCTATCTATCTATCTATCTATCTAAAGATATATACAGTATGTATACACACAAGAGACCAGATGAGGGCACATTTGATGAAGATGGCATTGGTGATACTAAAGATTTTTAATAATAAAGCATAGTCATTTTAAAATGATGTGAGTAGCACTTGCACAATAAGATTAGGTGTTCAAAGGATAAGGCAGTACATGGTTTTCATTTTTTTACATGTATTTTGAGCGGAGGATAGAAGAAGTTTGAAGGATCACAAAGCAAAGAGATATGTTCCATCGATCAGTTTATAAAAGAGGGGCTCCTCACTAAAGCTTTATCTGACCATACATTGCTGTAGGGTCAAAGAACTCAGGTGAGAGTACACCTAAAACACAAAAGGAGTGCATTAGAGGGACTAACAATCACACTGTTTGACGAAAAAACATTATTGTTGAAAAGGGCTGAAAAACTGAATTGAAAGCACATTTCAGCAATATTTTTTATTTTTATGATTTATTATTTTATAACAGTATTTCTTAATGGTATTTGGGTAAAATAGTGCTGCACAAAAAACAGATATTTGACAATTTGAACACACATATGAAAGTGTGCACAGGTATCAGCTTCTTTTCATAGGAAGCACATAGCAGATCACAAGGCATTAATACATTTTTATTTAAGTGGTTTCAGTATTGGCAGTGAATTTTGAAAAATCATATCACAGGGCTTTGTCAGATTTCATGTTTAAGGTCTTGAAGAAAATGGGAGTGCCTGAAGGGATGCTATGAAGTGTGTATAGGTGTAGGTGTTCCCTCTCCCCTGTCCTGTTTTTGTGCGCAATTGAGCCACTGTTGTGGATGCTTGCAAATGATACATTTGGGAGAGGGGTAGAAGTGCTTTGGAATGGAGGGAGACGTTTAAGTGTGATTAGTTACATAGATGATGTGACTGTTATTTATAAAAGTAAAGCTGGTTTGAGAAGGGTGAAGTTGTTAATTGATAGTTATTATTCTGTCAGTGGGTTTGGAATACATATGGTAAAGAATGAAAGCACGTTTTTTTTTTTGGTGAATGCAGTCATGTGGAGGAATGTGGGTGGAAAGTGAGTAAGGGATGTATAAAAATATTGGGTGCAGGATTTAATAATAATAATAATAATACTTTACCATCTATTTAATCTTATAAAGAGTTTTTATAAGAAGTTTTTCCATGTACCTTTATAAAAAGTTCTGTTTTTGCAGGCTGACTGGTAAGTGTGCTGGAAAATCAAAGACAAAGCCAAAGATTTCCCAGAACACTTACCAGCTAGCAGGGATGAGCCGAACACCCCCCTGTTCGGTTCGCACCAGAACATGCGAACAGGAAAAAAATTCGTTCGAACACGCGAACACCGTTAAAGTCTATGGGACACGAACATGAATAATCAAAAGTGCTAATTTTAAAGGCTAATATGCAAGTTATTGTCATTAAAAGTGTTTGGGGACCTGGGTCCTGCCCCAGGGGACATGAATCAATGCAAAAAAAAGTTTTAAAAAAGGCCGTTTTTTCAGGAGCAGTGATTTTAATAATGCTTTAAGTCAAACAATAAAAGTGTAATATCCCTTTAAATTTCATACCTGGGGGGTGTCTATAGTATGCCTGTAAAGGGGCGCATGTTTCCCGTGTTTAGAACAGTCTGAGAGCAAAATGACATTTTGAAGGAAAAAACACATTTAAAACTACCGCGGCTATTGCATTGCCGACAATACACATAGAAGTTCATTGATAAAAACGGCATGGGAATTCCCCACAGGGCAACCCCGAACCAAAATTAAAAAAAAAAAATGATGTGGGAGTCCCCCTAAATTCCATACAAGGCCCTTCAGGTCTGGTATGGATATTAAGGGGAACCCCAGCCAAAATTAAAAAAAAAAATTGACGTGGGGTTCCCCCTAAATTCCATACCAGACCCTTCAGGTCTGGTATGGATTTTAAGGGGAACCCCGCGCCAAAAAAAAAAAAAAAACGGCGTGGGGTCCCCCCAAAAATCCATACCAGACCCTTATCCGAGCACGCAACCTGGCAGGCCGCAGGAAAAGAGGGGGGACGAGAGTGCGGCCCCCCCCCCCTCCTGAACCGTACCAGGCCACATGCCCTCAACATTGGGAGGGTGCTTTGGGGTAGCCCCCCAAAACACCTTGTCCCCATGTTGATGAAGACAAGGGCCTCATCCCCACAACCCTGGCCAGTGGTTGTGGGGGTCTGCGGGCGGGGGGCTTATCGGAATCTGGAAGCCCCCTTTAACAAGGGGACCCCCAGATCCCGGCCCCCCCCCTGTGTGAAATGGTAAGGGGGTACTTACCCCTACCATTTCACTAAAAAACTGTCAAAAATGTTAAAAATGACAAGAGACAGTTTTTGACAATTCCTTTATTTAAATGCTTCTTCTTTTTTCCTTCATCTTCTTCTGGTTCTTCTGGCTCTTTTGGTTCTTCCTCCGGCGTTCTCGTCCAGCATCTCCTCCGCGGCATCTTCTATCCTCTTCTCCTCGGGCCGCTCTGCACCCATGGCATGGGGGGGAGGCTCCCGCTCTTCTCTTCATCTTCTTCTCTTCTTCATCTTCTTCTTCATCATCTTCTTCTTCTTCTTCTCTTCTTCCTTCTTCTCTTCTTCATTTCTTCTCCGGGCCGCTCCGCAGCCATGCTGGCATGGTGGGAGGCTCCCGCTGTGTGACGGCGTCTCTTCGTCTGACGGTTCTTAAATAACGGGGGGCGGGGCCACCCGGTGACCCCGCCCCCCTCTGACGCACGGGACATGACGGGACTTCCCTGTGGCATTCCCCGTGACATCACAGGGAAGTCCCGTCAAGTCACCGTGCGCCAGAAGGGGGCGGGGTCACCGGATGGCCCCGCCCCCCGTTATTTAAGAACCATCAGACGAAGAGACGCCGTCACACAGCGGGAGCCTCCCACCATGCCAGCATGGCTGCGGAGCGGCCCGGAGAAGAAATGAAGAAGAGAAGAAGGAAGAAGAGATGAAGAAGAAGAAGAAGAAGATGAAGAAGATGAAGAGAAGAGCGGGAGCCTCCCCCCTCTTGCCATGGGTGCGGAGCGGCCCGAGGAGAAGAAGATAGAAGACGCCGCGGAGGAGATGCTGGACGAGAACGCCGGAGGAAGAACCAGAAGGGCCAGAAGAACCAGAAGATGAAGGAAGATAGAAGAAAGAAGAAGTATTTAAATAAAGGAATTGTCAAAAACTGTCTCTTGTCATTTTTAACATTTTTGACAGTTTTTTAGTGAAATGGTAGGGGTAAGTACCCCCTTACCATTTCACACAGGGGGGGGCCGGGATCTGGGGGTCCCCTTGTTAAAGGGGGCTTCCAGATTCCGATAAGCCCCCCGCCCGCAGACCCCCACAACCACCGGCCAGGGTTGTGGGGATGAGGCCCTTGTCTTCATCAACATGGGGACAAGGTGTTTTGGGGGGCTACCCCAAAGCACCCTCCCAATGTTGAGGGCATGTGGCCTGGTACGGTTCAGGAGGGGGGGGGCCGCACTCTCGTCCCCCCCTCTTTTCCTGCGGCCTGCCAGGTTGCGTGCTCGGATAAGGGTCTGGTATGGATTTTTGGGGGGACCCCACGCCGTTTTTTTTTTTTTTTTTTGCGCGGGGTTCCCCTTAAAATCCATACCAGACCTGAAGGGTCTGGTATGGAATTTAGGGGGAACCCCACATCAATTTTTTTTTAAATTTTGGCTGGGGTTCCCCTTAATATCCATACCAGACCTGAAGGGCCTTGTATGGAATTTAGGGGGACCCCCACATCATTTTTTTTTTTTGGTTCGGGGTTGCCCTGTGGGGAATTCCCATGCCGTTTTTATCAATGAACTTCTATGTGTATTGTCGGCAATGCAATAGCCGCGGGTAGTTTTAAATGTGCCCCTTTACAGGCATACTATAGACACCCCCCAGGTACGAAATTTAAAGGGATATTACACTTTTATTGTTTGACTTTAAGCATTAATAAAATCACTGCTCCTGAAAAAACGTCCGTTTTTAAAACTTTTTTTTGCATTGATCCAAATCCCCTGGGGCAGGACCCAGGTCCCCAAACACTTTTTATGACAATAACTTGCATATAAGCCTTTAAAATGAGCACTTTTGATTTCTCCCATAGACTTTTAAAGGGTGTTCCGCGGCATTCGAATTTGCCGCGAACACCCCAAATTGTTCGCTGTTCGGCGAACTTGCGAACAGCCAATGTTCGAGTCGAACATGAGTTCGACTCGAACTGAAAGCTCATACCTACCAGCTAGCCTGCAAAACAACCAAATTGATCCTGTTTAACAAGTTACATTGAAAACAGAGGATTTTGTTTGCACAAATTTGAAAATATATGCGTCAGCTGCAGTGCCCACGTCAAAGTTCCTCTGTATGCTGCAGTCCTAACTCTATGGGAGAGAGAGGTAAGAGATGTATGGAAAAATAAGGAAATATTAATTTTTTGGTAACTAAGAACCTTAACATTTGAAGGGAAAGCATTGATTTAGGTCGCTATTTTGCCTTATTATATTATCTTATTATATTTATTTTATGTCTATCTGATCCTGACAGAGTGCTGCTATTTTGCCAATCTTATTATTTTTTTTATTTCTTCCTGTTCCTGACAGAGTGCTGAAGAAAATAATGAAGGAATGCTTTACATTTGTGTTGTCATCGAACATAGAGAAGTTGGAGAAGGAAGGCAATGAAAGGAACATAAAAATGGAGGAAAAGGTGTGATGAATGTAAAAAAAAAAAGGATTTGTTGTAAAGTATGTAAGAATGTGTGTGCGCTACCTCATGGACAACAACCTTCTCGATCCTACAGTCTGGCTTCTGCCCACAACATTCTACTGAAACTGCCCTACTAAAACTCACCAATGACCTACTAACTGCTAAAACCAATGGCCACTACTCCATACTCATACTTTTAGACCTCTCTGCTGCCTTTGACACAGTTGACCACCTGCTCCTCCTCAGCAAATTACACTCCCTTGGCCTCCGTGATTCTGCATTATCCTGGTTCTCCTCCTACCTATCTCAGCACACTTACAACTCCATCTCCTCCGCTCCCCTTCCTCTTTCTGTTGCGGCACCCCAAGGCTCTGTCCTTGGGCCTCTCCTATTCTCACTCTATACCTCTTCCCTGGGCCAGTTGATAACCTTCCATGGCTTCCAATACCACCTCTATGCCGATGACACCCAGATCTATCTCTCCACTCCTCAACTCACCCCATCAATCTCATTACGGATCTCACTGAATGACATATCAGTATGGATGTCACACCACTTCCTCAAGGTTAATCTTTTCTCAATCTGAGCTTGTTATATTTCCTCCTTCACGGTCCCCCTGCCCGTGACTTCAACATTAATATTAACAATACAATCGTTGGTCCCTCCCCACATGCTAGGGTCCTGGGTGTACTCCTTGACTCTGACCTCTCCTTCAGCCCCCATATCCAATCACTGGCTAAATCCTGCTGCCTTAACCTCCGCAACATCTCCAGAATTTGACCCTTCCTGACTAATGACACCACAAAGCAACTTATTCACTCCTTGATTTCCCACCTTGACTACTGCAACTCTCTCCTTAATGGCCTACCCTTAAGCAGGCCATCCCCCCTTCGGTCTATTATGAATGCTGCTGCTAGACTAATACACCTCACTAATTGATCTGTGACTGCTGCCCCTCTCTGCCAATCTCTTTACTGACCTCCCCTACCCCACCGTGTAAAATTCAAAATGCTAAGCATAACATACAAGGCCATCCACAACATCGCCGCCAGCTACATCACCAACCTCATCTGCAGATATCACCCAAATCATCCCCTCTGCTCCTCCCAGGACCTCCTGCTCTCTTTTTTTTTTATCACAATCAAAGTTTATTGAGAGCAAATTCAGTATACATGTTATATTATGATAAACATCTGTTTAAGCATGTAACATTATGTCAGCGAACAACTAGACATTGCAAATATATTCTGAAAATTGAGTTTAAAGAAAATTAATATTTCAAGTATTCTGGAAATAGGGTACAAGGGAAAAGGGAAGAGGGGGAAGGAGAGAAGAGAAAAAAAAAAAAAAAAAAGGGGGGGGGGGGAGGGTTTAAGGATGAGCAGGTACCAATATGATACCATTTAGGAATGTTGTTGTTGGCTTATCATACATATGTATATAAATGAGTATTCTGAAACAGATAGTAAATGATAGCATCATTCAAGTTAAAAGTTCTTGACAATTGAAACCAGGGTTTGTTAGTTCGGGATGGTTGCTGTTTTAAATTCGTCCGATAATGTAAACAGATACCAGGGTTGCCACATCTTGTTAAAGTTGGTGTTGTTTTCTTTTTTCATAGCTAAAATTTCTTCCATCTTATAGGTATACTGTACTCTATCAAACCAATCTTTAACTCCTGGAGTATGTGTAGATTTCCAGTGTAATGGAATTAGGGTTTTAGCTGCGTTTAAGAGATGTCTGGTGAGGGACTTTTTGTATTTGCTCAGTGTATAAGCATTGACGTGAATCAGGCAGGCAGCGGCATTTAGGTTTATTTTGGTCTCAGTAATGTATTTTATCCAGCGTATTATTTTTCCCCAATACTCTTGGATTGGGGGACATGTCCACCATATGTGCATAAATGAGCCCGTTTCTGTTCCACATCTCCAGCATGTGTCTGAGACTGTGGGGAACCACCTCCTGGCCTTTTGTGGTGTCACATACCATTGGGTTAATATTTTATATGATATTTCCTGAGCTTTTGTGCTTAGTGAACATTTATGAGCTAAGATACAAGCTTTTTCCCATTGAGCATCGCTAAGTTTGATTCCCAAATCTATTTCCCACTTCTGTTTATGATTATGGCTATCTATAGGAATCGGTTGGGTCAACCATTTGTAAGCCATGGAAGTGGATTTAAGATTCGGGGAACGTTTGTAGCAGATATGTTCTAGAGGTGTCATTGGAAGGTAGTATGAAGCTTTATTTTTGCTGTTCAGCAGGAAATTTTTTAGTTGCATATAGAACCATAGGCCAGGAAATGATTCCCCGTATTCTTCATTAAATGATTCCAAGGATCTCATCTTATTTCCAAGAAAGCAGTGGGATGTTAGGAACTTTAAGCTGTGTTTGGGTCTCGGGAGACATCTTTGCGTCATCCCAGGTGTAAAATCTGGGTTGCCTTCAATTGGTGTTAGTGGACCAGGTATTGAAGCGATATTATGCGTTTTAGCAATTTTGTGTAAAATGGCTATTGTGGTCTTAATCAAGGGGTGTTTCAAGTTTCTGAGGGATTTAGCATGATTTGTCCAAGGAAAATATAGTAATTGTCGTTTGTTGTAGGAGAGTTCCAATTGGACCCAGTCTTTATTGTCGCCGTGGCAGTGCCAGTCTATCAGTCTGGTGATATGAGTTGCATTGTGGTATTTTTTGAAGTCAGGTAAACCTATTCCGCCTTTGTTTTTGGGAGAGGTGAGTAGTCTGTAATTCAATCTAGGCTTTTTCCCTGCCCATAAAAATCTTCTTTGTAAATCTTTAATTTTGGCAAAGAATGCGTTTGGGACCTGTATTGGTAACGTGTTAAAGATATACAATAGTCTGGGGAGAATCGTCATTTTCAGTATTGAAGCTCTTCCGAACCAAGAAAATGATTTTGTGGACCAATTTTTAAGATCTTTTTTTATTGAGAGTAATAGAGGTTTATAGTTAGCTTCATATATGTCATCTAAAGTTGTAGTGAGATTAACCCCTAGGTATTTAAGATGTTTTTGTACCCACTTATAATTATAGTTCTTTTTTATCATGGTCAATTGGTTGGGGGGTAGTGAGAGGTTTAGAGCCTCAGACTTGGTTTGATTAATTTTAAAATTAGAAATATAGCTATATGTCTTAAATATTTTATGGAGGTTGGGAATGGAGATATGTGGCTGTGATATAAAAAATAAGAGATCATCTGCATAGGCTGCTATTTTGTATTCTTTTTTATTTATTTGGAATCCCTTAATGTCTGTGTTTAAATTTATGCTTCTGATTAGTGGTTCTAGTGTAAGTATGAAGAGTAATGGTGATAAAGGGCAACCTTGACGGGTGCCGTTGCGGATGTTGATTGATTCTGATAATGTATTGTTTATTTTAATTTTGGCTTTGGGGTGTTGGTATAAGGTGCCTATCCAATTTAACATGTTGTTTCCCAATCCAATATGCGAGCAAGTGGAGAGCATATAGTCCCAGGAAACCCTATCGAAGGCCTTTTCTGCATCCGTGGATAGCAGAAGGCCTTCGATTTTGGAACCTCCGATATAGTGTATTAAATTTAATGCTTTGGTTGTGTTGTCTTTGGCTTCTCTACCAGGCATAAAGCCTACTTGCTCTGGTCCAATGATTTTTGATAAGAGGGGTTTCAAACGATTCGCGAGGATTTTAGTGAAAATTTTTAAGTCAATATTAAGTAAGGAAATGGGTCTGAAGTTGGCACAGTCCGTGGGGTCTTTATCTGGTTTTGGTACTACTGCGATATAAGCCATTAAGAGGGAGTCAGAGCTATGTTCTTGTTTTGCTAGATTATTATAAACAGATACAAGATGTTTAGAGAGGAGATGCGTGAAAGTTTTATAATATTGGGATGTAAAACCATCCGGGCCAGGACTTTTCCCAGGTTTTAATTCTTTAATTACTTCTTGTATTTCTGTAATATTTATGGGTTCTTCTAGTTTGTTGATATCTTCAGGATCGAGGGTCGGTAATCCGCTATTTTGCAGGAATTCCTTTATTGTCTTATCTCTTGCGCCTATGATATGGGGAGGTTTGTGTTGTGTTTTAATATCATAAAGGGCCGTATAGAATTCATGGAACAGTTCGGCTATTTTTTCGGGTTTATGCTCTAAGATACCTGTTTTGTTTTTCATGGCGTGTATATGTCCCTCTGTATGCGCTTCTTTTAGTGCTCTAGCCAAGTATTTTCCACTTTTGTTTCCATGTTCATAGAATATATTCTTTTGGAAAAAAAGTGTTCTTCTCGTTTTTAGGTCTAATATCTGTTTAAGGGCTTGCCTACATTTTTTAAGTTCTTCCTCTAGATTGATGGTGATGGATTGTTTATGTTGGCTCTCGAGACTGGCTATTTTATTAGATAGGTTAGTGATTTCCCTGTCTCTTTCTTTTTTTCTTCTGGCTCCCCATTTTATAAAATCCCCTCTGAGTACACTTTTATGGGCTTCCCAATTGTTTAGGGGATTGGTGTCTGAATCTCGATTAGTTTCAAAGTATCGTTTAATGGAATCATGTATGTCATCTTGTATGGTTTGGTCAGTTAATAAGGCCGAATTTAGTCTCCAATTGAATGAAGTAGATTTGGGCGGGTTGAATTTGAAATTGATGGCGGTAGGGGCATGGTCTGAAATGGATATTATTCCTATTTCTGCTTTAATTAGATTGATCAAATTTCTTTGGGAGATAAAGATTAGGTCAATTCTGGAATATCTTTTGTGCGGAGAAGAAAAAAAGGTGTAGTCTCTGTCAGAGGGATGTGTAGATCTCCAAGTATCTACCAAGGATAGGGATTGAAGTAATTTCTTAATACGTTTCAGTATCTTATATGCAACAGAAGTATAGCCTGAGGATGTGTCCTGTTGTGGGTTTAGTGGGATATTGAAATCGCCTCCTAGGATAATGCATCCTTCTGCAAACCATCTGAGCTCATCTACTATTTTTTGGCAGAATGTTATATGCGCTTTGTTTGGGAAGTACACATTAGCTAAGGTAACTGGTGTCCCATCCCATGTACCTTTAATGAAAATATAGCGGCCCTCTGGGTCGACAAGTTGTTTCGAAGGGGAAAAGGGAGAATGTTTGCTAAACAATATAGTGACCCCTTTAGTTTTAGCAGTAGGGTTTGTGGCATGATAAGCTTTTGTGAAGTGGCCATCCGTGAGTTTGGGAATATTATTGTTCTTAAAGTGCGTTTCTTGGAGATAAACTATTGCAGGGTTGGCCTTTTTTAGTTCCTTCAGGAGCTTTGTTCTTTTCTCAGGAATATTTAGGCCGTTTACATTATGTGAGATAATGTTCGGGGCTTTCCCTAGCAGTGAGTAGGCCATGACAGTAGTAAGGGGATAAAAAAAAAAAAAAAAAAATAGATAAAAAATAAAAAATAAAAAGGGAGAGGGGGGTGTGAAGGGGAGAAGTGAAATGGGTGGTTGGTATACGATAAGAAGGGTAAGGGTAAGATAAGGTAAATCTAGAGTTTGTTACTGAGGTAAGTTTGGTTCAATAGAACCGTGTTTGAGACTGCTCAGTGTTACACCTTGAAGGTGTTGAGCAAGCCGGTGTTAGGAGCGGTTCACCAGTTTTACTCTGGGGGGTGAGTGGGAGGTACGAGGGTGGACGTTTAACGTGTGGTAATGGGTGACGATTTTATCAGTGCTCTCGGGTGTTCAGGAGCGCCGGGATGCTATTTATATCATTTGAAGATTCGTGTCCACTGACCAATAATTTGTATTTTGACTTATACAGCTTTATTAGTGATATAAACTAAACCAGGGTGTCTGGAACTGAATTAACCTTGCATCTCATCAAGTCCTGAGATTGGTCCGTTTCCAATATCTATCTTATCTAGGTTTCGAATTTCCCAGGACCCAATGAGAAGCAGCTCAATATACAACTCCTCTGTGTGAGGGCAACCGATAAATTGTAAACTGTTAATCTTACCAGTATATAACAATATCTATAACTTATATGGTTTTAAACCATTATCATTATAATGGTGTTGATTTCTGGAGCATCACTCAACATATTAGTAACTTTTGATGGTAAATCCCCATATCTAGGGTATTATGAACCGTTTATATATAAGTGGAAAACATATATATTCTATCTCATTCTATGCTGTGACCTTCCTGCCCCCATCATCTTATCTTGGAGCATTAATAAGATAAGATCTATAAAGTGTAAATGTTGATTTCTCTTATCTTAATCCCAGCCTACAGTATTTAGGCTGGCTACCCGAATATATGGGTGTTTTAGGGTCATACAGCATATGTGGATGGGACCTTTTGTTATCATTGCTGCAATAGATCTATGATATGACTGCCACCATCGTTAATTAAGAAAAAAAAAAAAAAAAAATTAGAAAACAATCCAAAACTGAATAAAACAGAGTAATTAACATGTCAAATTCAACCAAAGTAGTGAACCCAGTTCAGTGGGGGTATCTAAAGCTGCAATACTATAAGCGTATTCCAATGGCATAGTAGGAATCTATTCACTAGCTAATGCCAACCTGTTGGTATGTCTGCGCCTTACATTTTAAGCCTGTATGAGAAATCTTATCGATCAGTCATTGGGAGTAGAAGACCAAACAAAATTAAGTCAAAAATCTCTATGTTTCCTGAGTCCTTATACCTGTACGATCATAGGATCTTTTTTATCATCAGTGTAGAAAAACAAAATTCCTATTCAAAAAAAAAAATGTGTAGTCCTCTGGTACAATCTGGAGAGGGTTGGTTGATGGGAAATCTTGTGTCGGCCGGCAGAAATTAGAGATGTTCAGTCTTCCCATGTTACACTGCCAGCGTTCTTACTTTGTGAACTGTAAACTGGAGATGTAGGAAAGTACAAGTTTCCTGTTGCGAATTTGTAGAGAATAGGGATTCAATCCATTTTGTTAATATTCAAAAGAAGGAGGATAGAGTGATGAATTTTGCTTTCAATGTAATCTTTATGTGTGCAGTTCTTGTGTCCTTACTTGTCATAACAGCATACTATTGTGCTGGGTTTCTAGTAAGACTTATTCAAGGTTGCCATCTAGTGGCTAAACTTTTAATAGCGCTCTAATAGTCATGAGGAAAAGTCCACAGAAGTGACGATATGAAAAAATAAAAAAAAAATTATATGTAATAAAAAAAAAAAAAAAAAGAGAAGAAAAAAAAAAAAAAATTAGAGCTTTAAACATGTGATCAACACCCTATATGGGATAAGAGTTAACTGTATAATTTGTCAGTTATTGTCCCTGTTTGTTTATATTTGACTATATTGTCTAGCCTCTTTTGATCTGGGGCTTTTAGTTGCAGGAGAATTATAACCGAGTCTACCTGCATTTCTGTGTTGTTTTCCATGTTGAAAAGGTGATTTCCCAGGAGACAGTCCTGAGGTGGAAGGCATGTTGTTGATTGCAGGAGGGAGATGGAATTCTGCGTACCAGTCTGGAAGATCTACTGGTGCTATTTGCAGGTTCTCACAAAAATGCAACAGATCATCTGGAACTCTGAGTATGAACTGTTTGCCATTGTGTAAGGCCTGGAGAGCAAAGGGGAATTTCCACCTATAGTTAATCCCTTTTTCCCTTAGGATTCCTAATAGGGGTTTCAATGCTCGTCTGTTTTTCAAGGTAATAGGTGAGAGATCTTGAAAGAGCTGTACATCCACTCCATTAAATGTAACCAGCTCATTCATTCTGGCTTTTTGCAGGATTTCTTCTTTAAGGCAGAAATTAGGAAGACAGCAGATTATATCTCTAGGAGGTGTATTGTCAGGGGCTCTGGGTCTTAGGGCTCTGTGTGCTCTGTCAAATTCAATAGGAGAAGCTTCAGGTCTCTCAATTAGATTATTGAAAATGGAGGTTAATGCAGGTTTAATTTGTTCGGGGGTGACAGACTCTGGAACTCCTCTCACCCTTATGTTGTGCCTTCTCCCCCTGTTATCGAGGTCCTCGATCTGTCTATTCATGTCAATCATATGTTGAGAGTGAGTAGCTGCAATATCATCCAATCTGACTAAAGCCCTGTCCCTCCGTTTTCCTGCTCTCTCATTCACTGCCATTTGTTCAGTCAGCCTCATTAAATCAGATTTTAAATCAGTGATAGCTGCTGAGAGTGAGTTCTTGATGTCTGCAGCTATCTCTGTCATATCTGCAAATGTCAGTGGGTGATCGGCAATCACTTTACCTCTGACAGAGTCTTCAGATGCAGGGAGGGATATTTCATCATCCTCCATGTCCTCCTCGTGTGCCGTTTTGTGAGCCGGCGCCATCTTGGGTCTGTCACTGCCGCTGCTGAAGCGGTATTTGCTGAGCTTTGCCTGTGAATTCCTGCTTTTGGGGGTTCCCAAAGATCTCATAGAGCGATTGTGTGCCCCTTTCCTCAGCTGGGTGGACATTTTTGGCCAGGGATCGGCTCGTTTTCAGGTCCCAGCGCTCTCTGGATGCCGGAGCTCTCTCACACTGCTTCCATCCGCGCTGCGTGCCAAGCCACGCCCCCCCTCCTGCTCTCTAGCTCCCTTGTTACCTCCTCCCATGCTTGCCTTTAGGACTTCTCCAGAGCCTCTCCCATCCTCTGGAACTCCCTGCCCCAGTATGTCCGATCAGCCCCTACCCTGTCCACCTTTAGGAGATCCCTGAAAACTCATTTATTCAGGGAAGCCTATCCCACACCCACATAACAACTGTCCCTGAGCCACCCCCATCAAATCATTCTCTGCAGCTATTACCTTTTGTACCACTACCCCCTCCCTTTAGAATGTAAGCTCTATGAGCAGGGCCCTCCTGTAACTTTTGTATTGAACTGTACTGTAATTGTGTTGTCTCCCCTATACGTTGTAAAGTGCTGCATAAACTGTTGGCACTATATAAATCGCGTATAATATAAAATAATAATAATAATTAGTATGAAGAAGAATTTGGCAGGATGTATGTTGAAATATGCAAGTGTGAGAGTGTTGAGGATATATATTGTTTGAGATTGATTTACAGAAGATGGTATGTTTTAGTGCGCCTTGGTTTTATATTAGCATTGCAAGGTGTATAGAACAAATGAGTACTGTCTGTGGTATTCTTTTATTTGTACTAACATACAATTTTTCAGGACAAGCTTTTGTGGTATGTCCCTTTCTTCAAGGTCCCAGCAGTACTAATTCTCAAAGGTTTTAGCAGAATATTTAAAAAAAGACAATTATGCAGAATGTTTTAAAAAAACAATCTCTGCTAAAATTTGGTGAATTAGTCCTGCTGGGACCTTGAGGAAGTAAAGTGTATATGAAAGGGGCACATCCCTAACAAAGAAAAGATTTCCCAGCACACTTATCAGCCAGCCTGCAAAATAACCAAATTGACCCTGTCTAACAATTTACCTTTAAAACAGAGGGTATTATTTGCCCGCATTTGCAAATATATTTGTAAGCTGCAGTGTCCACATCAAGGCTGCCTTTAAGGAGGGGTGGGCTCTCTCCAGGCACACCTGCCCTTAGTCTATCCACTGTTATATGTGCTTCCATATAGGAGACTCTGAAAATGATAGAGACTGCAGCATATAGAGGAACCTTGACATGGGCACTGCAGCTTACGCATATATTTTCAAATATGTGCAAACAAAACCCTCCATTTACAATGTAACTTGTTAAACAGGAAGAATTTGGTTGTTTTGTAGGCTAGCTGGTAAGTGTGCTGGGAAATCTTTGGTTTTGTCTTTGATTTCCCAGCACACTTATCAGTCAGCTTGCAAAAACAGAGAACTTTTTATAAAGGTAAATGGAAAAAGTTCTTATAAAAACTCTTTATAAGATTAAGTAGATGGTATACTTACAGAGGTGTCAGATTTAAAAAGACCTTAAGGGTGTGGCGATCAGTACTGATAAACTTTCCACCTAAATACCAGGTTGGGTTGTAAATGAGGGTATGAAAGGATCTGCTAAAGTAGAGAGTAGTCATAAAAGTGTCTCTGGAACATGTTTATGCACAAATTGTGCTTGCTACTGTTTTAGCAGGAACGCCCTGCATCCTTTGAATTGGTAGCCGTTAATAAACTGTTGCTTTTCAAAGCTTCACACTTCAAATATGACACTGACCATGAGGTCTCCTCCCCACTGCTTTTATCAGTCATACTCAGAATTTAAAAGGCCTCCTCACTAATGTGAATTTTTGTTGACATTTTAAGCAGTGGTTCTGGGTAACAAAGGTACTAGATGACACTGATGGTGTGGCTGATGATCAGGACTGGCAGTGGCTTACTTTGGCACTGGTGGCACTGATGGCACTGTACTGATGTAGCAGGAATGAGGATGGCTGCACTGGCTCTGGTGATATTGACACTAGCATAGCTAGCAATCGGGAGCACTGTTGTTGGAAACTCTGGTCTGGTAAACATTGGTGCTGGTGTGACAATTATCAGGAGCTCTGTGGTTGGCTGCACTGATCTTGTGACACTAGCATGGTTTACACTGGTCTGGTGAGATTGGTGTGATTAGCAATCAGTAACACTGTTTTTGGCTTACCCCAGTCTGCTGAAACAGGACTGGTGTGGTGGTGATCAGAAACACTGTTGCTGGCTCCAATGGTCTGTTGACACTGGCACTGTTGTGGCTGTGATCGGGAACACTGTTGCTGGTTTACACTGGTTTGGTGACAACAGGACTGGTGTGACTACTGATGGGTACCACTGTTGCTTGCTTACTCTGGTGTGATGACACTGGTGTGGTGGTGGTAGTCAGAAACACTGCAATGTGGTTAATGATAAGGAATGCATTTGTTTATACTGCTCTGGTGACACTGTGACTGGTGTTGTAGCAATTAGGAACACACTGGTTTGGCTAGCAATCAAGAACACTGGTTGGCTGCACTGGTCTACTGACACCTTGACTAGTTTTGCCAGGGATCAGGGACCCTGTGGCTGACTCGGGTGACACCGGTGCACTGTAAAAACCCACTGCTGCAATCACAGTCAGGAATACTTTGTTGTCTCTCATAGCTGATCAGCACACATGCAGTCTTTGTTTACATTTGTGGTTGCTGTGATTGGTTATTGTAATCAAATGGTGCAAGGTCAATTTCATTAGCCCTGTACACTGCTCTGTGATCCAATGGACACAGCAATCACAGAGCCTGTTTAGTCATGTAACAGAGGACATGCATGAGCCTTGCAAAGTGGAGGTAATTTTAAAATAGCCTTTCACCATCAGCGGACAGCCATCTGGCTATTTGTGTACCATGGATAGATAGCAGAGGGTTAAAGCATGTGTTTTTTCAATGTTGCTTTTGAAGCAACATAAAAAGATCCCTACCCATTATACAGTATTTTTTAAATTCTTAAATGAAATACCCCCCATGGTAATTCCCAACTTTCCATGCATTTTTACAGTCATTTGTAGGAATGGTCGAACGGTTCGGCTCGAGCATAAGTTCGGGCCAAACTTTCATTGTTCGGTCGTTCAGCAAACAGCCAAACAAATGGGTCGTTCGACCATTTGTTCGCCCCTCCGAACTGACCACAATGCATTGCAGAGCTGAACAGTGCATTGCAAGCCCTGATTGGCTGAAGCAATGCAAGCTTTAGCCAATCAGGGCACAGAGCACTGTCAGAGTCATGATTGGACACTGTCATCATAGCTTTATCTAATCATGGCTAGGGATGAGCCAAACACCCCCTGTTCGGTTCGCACCAGAACTTGCGAACAGGCAAAACATTTGTTCGAACACGCAAACACCATTAAAGTCTATGGGACACGAACATGAATACTCAAAAGTGCTAATTTTAAAGGCTTATATGCAAGTTATTGTCATAAAAAGTGTTTGGGGACCTGGGTCCTGCCCCAGGGGACATGGATCAATGCAAAAAAAAGTTTTAAAAACTGCAGTTTTTTCGGGAGCAGTGATTTTAATAATGCTTAAAGTGAAACAATAAAAGTGTGATATCCTTTTAAATTTCATACCTGGGGGGTGTCTATAGTATGCCTGTAAATGGGGCGCATGTTTCCCCTGTTTAGAACAGTCTGACAGCAAAATGACATTTCAAAGGAAAAAAAGTCATTTAAAACGACTCGCGGCTATTAATAAATTGCCGGTCGGACAATACACATAAAAGTTCATTGATAAAAACGGCATTGGAATTCCCCACAGGGAAACCCCAAACCAAAAAAAAAAAAAAATGTGGGGGTCCCCCTAAATTCCATACCAGGCCCTTCAGGTCTGGTATGGATATTAAGGGGAACCCCGGCCAAATTTTTTTTTTAAAAATGGTGTGGGGTCCCCCTCAAAATCTATACCAGACCCTTCAGGTCTGGTATGGATTTTAAGAGGAACCCCGTGCCAAAGTTTAAAAAAAAATGGCGTGGGGTCCCCCCAAAAATCCATACCAGACCCCTATCTGAGCACGCAAGCTGGCAGGCTGCAGAAAAAGAGGGGCACGAGAGAGCGCCCCCCCTCCTGAACCGTACCAGGCCACATGCCCTCAACATTGGGAGGGTGCTTTGGAGTAGCCCCCCAAAATACCTTGTCCCCATCAACACGGGGACTTGACGGGGACTTCCCTGTGGCATTCCCCGTGACATTAGAAGGGGGCGGGGTTACGTAATGGGTGACCCCGCCCCCCCGTTATTTAAGAACCGTCAGAAGAGGAGAAGCGTCTGTCATGGACAGGTGTGACCAGATTGTGTGGACTGCAAAGAGGAAACCAAAATGCATGTAAAGTGAAATAAGAATAATGTTTATTTAAGATAAGTGATATAAATAAACAAACACCCCAAATACAAATAGTGCTCAACCAACCAACAGAAACCCACAGACAACAGATAATATATACAGCCAAAGGGAAATACCAAAATCAAACACGTAAGCCAGGCCAGGGTCATACACAGGGGATCAGCAACTGAACAAGGGCAGGATAGGAGAGGGAGATAATGGATGGGATATGGATACAAGGGAATAGGAGCACAGGAGGGACGGAATCAGGATGGGATCGGATACAGGCTCAGGAGCAGGCTCAGGTTCAGATACAGGTTACAGGATACGGGATAACAGGTCAGGGCACAAGGAAGAAAGATACCAAGGCAAGCATATGAGGGCTTGCCGGGTATTTATAGGACTGACTATAATTGACTTCAAGTCACACCTGAGCGCAGAGGGTGCTGTTTGCTCCACACTGCTGGAGTGCACCCACTGGTGGACACTGGTACTACGGCCCAAGGATGCAACAGTGCCACCAGCAGGAGAGACCTCTTACTGCAGGTCCCAGGTGTTGGAAGACACCCGCTGGTGGACACTGGTACTGCGATCCAAGAGGCCGATAGCGCCACCAACGGGTAAACCCTCTCATGACAGTACCCTCCCCTAAAGTCCGGAGGCCGCTCCAACAAGGTGCAATTGTCCAAAGTTCATGGCCTCCAACCGAGCAGATGAGGGCACATCAGGCTGGGCATCAGGTACATCAAACTGGACAGTGGGTACATCTGAGAAGACAGCGGGCACATTCGGGAAAACAGCGGGCACATCCGAGCAGACAGCGGGCACATCCGAGATGACAGCGGGCACATCCAAGATGACAGCGGGCAGGAATACCCCAAGCTGGGAAGCGGGCACTACGACCTGGGCAGCAGGTGCATCAGGCTGGGCAGCAGGCACGGGCACTTCAAGCTGGGCAGCAGGCACATCAGGCTGGGCAGCGGGCACAGGCACTTCGAGCTTGGCAGCAGGCACTTCGAGCTGGGCAGCAGGCACATCAGGCTGGGCAGAAGGCATGGGCACTTTGAGCTGGGCAGCAGGCACATCAGGCTGGGCAGCAGGCATGGGCACTTCGAGCTGGGCAGCAGGCACATCAGGCTGGGCAGCAGGCATGGGCACTTCGAGCTGGGCAGCAGGCACGTCAGTCTGGGAAGCTGGCACATCAGTCTGGGAAGCTGGCACATCAGTCTGGGAAGCTGGCACTGAGACATCAGGCTGGAAGGCAGGCACTGGGACAATAGACTGGGAAGCTGGCACATCAGACTGGGAAGCTGGCACATCAGACTGGGAAGCTGGCACATCAGACTGGGAAGCAAGCTTCGAGACATCAGGCTGGAGGGCAGGCACTGAGACAACAGACTGGGGAACTGGCACATCAAACTGGAAGGCAGGCACATCACACTGGAAGGCAGGCATTGAGGCATCAGGCTGGAAGGCAAGCTTTGAGACATCAGGCTGGGAAGCTGGCACATCAAACTGGGAAGCTGGCACATCAGACTGGGAAGCTGGCACATCAGACTGGGAAGCTGGCACATCAGACTGGGAAGCAAGCTTGGAGACATCAGGCTGGAGGGCAGGCACTGAGACAACAGACTGGGGAACTGGCACATCAAACTGGAAGGCAGGCACATCACACTGGAAGGCAGGCACATCACAATGGAAGGTAGGCATCGAGGCATCAGGCTGGCAGGCAAGCTTCGAGACATCAGGCTGGGAAGCTGGCACATCAAACTGGGAAGCTGGCACATCAGACTGGGAAGCTGGCACATCAGACTGGGAAGCTGGCACATCAGACTGGAAGGCAGGCACTGGGACAATAGGCTGGAAAGCAGGCACATCAGACTGGGAAGCTGGCACATCAGACTGGGAAGCTGGCACATCAGACTGGAAGGCAGGCATCGAGACATCAAGTGGAAATGCAGACACCGAGACATCAGGCGAGACTTCAGGCTGGAAGGCAGGCATCAAGGCATCAGACTGGGAAGCAGGCAAATTAGACTGGAGAGCGGGTACATCAGGCTGGAAGGCTGAGACATCCGGCTGGAAGTCAGGCATCGGGACATCCGGCTGGAAGGCAGGCATCGGGACATCCGGCTGGAAGGCAGGCATCGGGACATCCGGCTGGAAGGCAGGCATCGGGACATCCGGCTGGAAGGCAGGCATCGGGACATCCAGCTGGAAGGCAGGCACATAAGACTGGATAGCAGGCGCATCAGACTGGAAAGCGGGCACCGAGACTTTGGGCTGGAAGGCAGACATCAGGACAGACTGGACAGTGGGCACATCAGACTGTGAGCCAAAGACATCAAGCTGGGAGGCAGGCACTGAGACATCAGGCTGGAAGGCAGGCATCAGGACATCAGACTGGAAAGCAGGCACATTAGACTGGAGAGCGGGTACATCAGGCTGGGAGGTGGGCACATCAGACTGGAAGGCAGAGACATCACGCTGGAAGGCAGAGACATCAAGCTGGAAGGCAGAGACATCCGGCTGGAAGGCAGGCACCGCGACTTCAGACTGGAAAGCGGGTTCATCAAACTGGAAGGCTGAGACATCCGGCTGGAAGGCAGGCATCGGGACATCCGGCTGGAAGGCAGGCATCGGGACATCCGGCTGGAAGGCAGGCACATTAAACTGGATAGCAGGCGCATCAGACTGGAAAGCAGACACCGAGACTTCGGGCTGGAAGGCAGACATCAGGACAGACTGGACAGCGGGCACATCAGACTGGAGGGTAGGCACATCAGACTGGAAGTCAGGCACCAAGACTTTGGGCTGTAAGGCAGGCATCAAAACATCAGACTGGGAAGCGGGCACATCAGACTGGAAGGAAGACACATCAGGCTGGAAGGCAGGCAGATCAGGCTGGAAGGCAGGCACCGAGACTTTGGGCTGGATAGCAGGCACTGGGTTGGTAAGTTTAGGTGGGTCATCAAGTTCAACTGGCATGAACGCAGGCTGGAACAGGTTGGTTGGTGTGGAAGCAAGTTGGGTTACTGACAGGATTGTGTGAGTGGGGAAGAACTTCCGTTTCTTCTTTGGCTTAACTGCTGGAGATCTGTAGGTGGCTGTAGGACTGTAGACAGGAGATGAGGCATACTGAAAGGAAGGGCTGGGATATGGCAAGGAAGGGGGAACAGCGGCCAGAGGAAGTTCTTGTGGGGAAGTTGCAGGTATTAGAGAAGAGGCAGGTGGGTTAAATGCAGGATAGGTACAGGAAGTAGAAACAGGGCATTGATACTTGGTGGGGAGCAGGGTATATTGGACTGCAGCTGAGGTTGCCAGGGGTGATGGGAGAAAGGACATCTGAGCAGGCAGGTGTTTAGTAGCAGGTCTGGTTTGTGGAGAGCTGACAGAAGCTGGGCATAACAGGTCTGACCATGCCTGAAGTACAGGTAGCACAAAAGTGGGCTCACATTCCCTCTGTCTGACCAGCGACTGCACTTCATCTATACAATCTTTCAACAACTGTTTGGGACAAACCGAATAATGCTCAAAAAAGGATGCAGAGTCATCCTCCAACAGCCATACTAAGGATGCAACCTGGTTAATGCTGAAGGGGGGAGAAAAGTCATCATGGCCCTTTGGGATACAAGGCAGAGCCAGCTCTGTACACATTCCAATCAAAGGCTGAACATCCTCAAACCGTATACTGTCCTGATTGACCACAGAGTGAGCTAAACGGATAATCTCCAGCAGCTGATCACTGGACCAACCTTCCAATGTCTGGCGGAGATATTCAGAACTCTCTGTTGCCAGCAGAGCATAATAAACAATTATATCTGAATTCATCCCAGCAAGGTGAAACAGAACCGAGATGGTTCCCCTGTGCAGCCACTTCTGGTCAGAGATGGCCTTGGTATACTGTCATGGACAGGTGTGACCAGATTGTGTGGACTGCAAAGAGGAAACCAAAATGCATGTAAAGTGAAATAAGAATAATGTTTATTTAAGATAAGTGATATAAATAAACAAACACCCCAAATACATATAGTGCTCAACCAACCAACAGAAACCCACAGACAACAGATAATATATACAGCCAAAGGGAAATACCAAAATCAAACACGTAAGCCAGGCCAGGGTCATACACAGGGGATCAGCAACTGAACAAGGGCAGGATAGGAGAGGGAGATAATGGATGGGATATGGATACAAGGGAATAGGAGCACAGGAGGGACGGAATCAGGATGGGATCGGATACAGGCTCAAGAGCAGGCTCAGGTTCAGATACAGGTTACAGGATACGGGATAACAGGTCAGGGCACAAGGAAGAAAGATACCAAGGCAAGCATATGAGGGCTTGCCGGGTATTTATAGGACTGACTATAATTGACTTCAAGTCACACCTGAGCGCAGAGGGTGCTGTTTGCTCCACACTGCTGGAGTGCACCCGCTGGTGGACACTGGTACTACGGCCCAAGGATGCAACAGTGCCACCAGCAGGAGAGACCTCTTACTGCAGGTCCCAGGTGGTGGAAGACACCCGCTGGTGGACACTGGTACTGCGATCCAAGAGGCCAATAGCGCCACCAACGGGTAAACCCTCTCATGACAGCGTCACACGGCGGGAGCCTCCCATCATGCCATTATGTATGCGGAGCGGCCCGAGGAGAAGAAGGGAAGAAGACGCCGCGGAGGAAGATGCCGGATGAGAACACCGGAGGAAGAACCAGAAGAACCAGAAAAAGAAGATGAAGGAAGAAAGAAGAAGCATTTAAATAAAGGAATTGTCAAAAACTGTCTCTTGTCATTTTCAACATTTTTGACACTTTTTTGTGAAATGGTAGGGGTAATTTTGTACCCCCTTACCATTTCACACAGGGGGAGGGCCAGGATCTGGGGGTCCCCTTGTTAAAAGGGGCTTCCAGATTCCGATAATCCATCCGCCCACAGACCCCCACAACCACCGGACAAGGGTTGTGGGGATGAGGCCCTTTTCCCCATCAGCATGGGGACAAGGTTATTTGGGGGGCTACCCCAAAGCACCCTCCCAATGTTGAGGGCATGTGGCCTGGTATGGTTCAGGAGGGGGGCCGCTCTCTCTTCCCCCCTCTTTTCCTGCAGCCTGCCAGGTTGCGTGCTCGGATAAGCGTCTGGTATGGATTTTTTGGGGGGAACCCAAGCCATTTTTTTTAATTTTGGCGCTGGGTTCCCCTTAATATCCATACCAGACCTGAAGGGCCTGATATGGAATTTAAGGGGACCCCCCACGTCATTTTTTTAAAAAAATTTTGGTTCGGGGTTCCCCTGTGGGGAATTCCCATGTCGTTTTCTCTGTCAATAAATTTTTATTGAGCATTTCGTAAATAGATACAGAAAATAGAAAAGTGGGGAGTAAAAGTAATTGGATTGTGTAACATAAAATGGGTTGTTTAACATAAAATAAAATATGGCAGTAAGTGACATACAGCTTATGGTGATATATATTCAGAAGTTACAAACTTACGTAAGTTAAGTAGGTATAGTGTTAGACCTACTGGTACTGTTAATACTTTACAGTCACCTCATGTATCAATTAAGTCATAGCCTATATGGCCATATAGACCAAGATTTGTCAAACTTCGCACATTTTGATGAGTTTAATGCTATAAGACGTTCAAAGGTGCAGTTCCTGTTGACAGCTTTAATTATATCTGTCATATTCAAGGCTGTCACGGATTTCCAGTTGCAAAGAATCATTGATCTCGTCTCTAGTAGTATGTGTGTCACTATTGGTCTAATGTCGGTATGGAAGTTGTCTATGTTTAAGTGTAATATTGCTAATGCGGGGTCTGGAGGTGTGAGCATTCCTGTAATAGAGGATATTAGTCGGAATATTTGATTCCATGTGCTTTTAACAGTGGGGCAATACCATAGCATGTGAAGTAAAGATCCCGTGTGGCCGCAAGCCCTCCAACATAGCGGTGAAGTGCCAGGAAAATAGGTCGCCAATCTGTATGGTGTATAGTGCCATCTGTTAGCTAGCTTAATCGCTAGCTCCCAGTGCTTAATGCAGTGAGAGGCTTTGTGTATTTCAGTGAATGTCTGTTGCCATTGGTCTGGTGAGAATATTTTTCCCAGTTCAACCTCCCATTTTTTCATTGCTGTGGTTTTGAGGAATGTGTTTTTATCCCTTAGTTTATGGTAGAAGAAGGATATACCTTTAGTGTTGCTATTAGCGGTCAAGTAAAAGTTCCAAATCTCTTTCGGTATGGAAATGGACGGTCTAGAGAAGGATTTAAGAAAGTGTGTGATTCTCATGTGTAAGAATTTCCCGTTATTGGTGAGGTTATATTGGGACGTGACCTGTTCAGTTGTTTTTAATTGTGTACCGTCATAGAGGTCCAGAATGTTATTTACCCCTTTACTTATCAAGTAGTTAACCTTCAGTAAGGGAATCTTTGTTTCTAGTAGAGTCATTGGTATTGTGTATGGTATTTCTTGATTGTCCTTATGTTTTTGTTCTAGAAGGAATCTCCATGCTCTCAATGAGATCTGCATAGGAGGAGTAAAGGTGGACAATTTCCATGGTATCTACCCATCATTCAGCAGTAGTAATGTTAAGTCCTTTGTTGGGGCTAATGCTTTTTCAATGTCTACCCAAAGTGGTGTGTCCTCAGTTTTGAACCATAGTTTTGTTTGGTCTAGTCTGACAGCCCAGTAGTAGTCATATAAGTCCGTTAGGCCTGCCCCTCCTATTTTTTTCTGGAACGTGAGGTTGTTTCTGGAGCATCTAGCTTTTTTTCCATTCCATATATATTTCCAACCTGCTTTTGACATTTTATGGATATAGTGAATAAGTATGTGGATTGGTAAAGAGCGAAACATATAAATTATTTGTGGTAGCAACATCATCTTATATGCATTGATTCTTCCAAACCATGACACTTCTTTATTGGACATATGCCTGATTTGGGCTTCCAGTGTGGCCATCAGTGTTAGCATGTTGACTTTAACTAGTGTGGAGGTTTTATTGGTAAGGGTGATACCCAGATACTTTATGCCACTTAGGCTCCACGTATAAGGTAGTTGTGTTTGAAGCAGGTTACGTTCGTGGGGGGGAATACCCAGATCTAATATTAAGGATTTGTTAAAATTGACTTTGTAATATGAGATGTCTCCAAATGTGTTGAGGATTACATGAGCTTGCTGTAATGATGTGACAGGGTTGGTCAGGATTAAGATTACATCATCAGCAAAGAGGTTTATGGTGTGCGAGCTGGAGCCGAACTGGAAGCCTTTAATCAGGGGGTGGGATTTTATGGTTTCAGCTAGGGGTTCGATCATTAGGTTAAAGACTGTTGGAGATAGGGGGCACCCCTGTCTTGTCCCGTTAGTGATGTTGAATGGTTTGGATAAGAACCCAGAGGAGTACACCTGTGCTGACGGGTGTGAATATAGAGCCAGAATGGCTTGCAGTATGGGGCCCTGGAACCCAAATTTGGTAAGAGTTATTTTCATATATGTCCAATGGACTCTATCGAATGCCTTCTCTGCATCAATTGACAATAGCAGAGAAGGCGTTCGAGTTTTCTCAGCAAAATTCATCACATTAATAATTCTTCTAGTTGCATTAGAAGTTTGTCTCCCCCTCACAAAGCCCATCTGGTCGCGCTTTATAATATGTGGTATTATGTCTGTTAATCTTTTGGCTAATAATTTGGCGTAGATTTTAATATCAGAGTTTAGAAGAGATATAGGTCTGAAATTTGCTGGTGTGGTAGGATCTTTGCCTTCTTTGGGCAGTGTTACTATGTAAGCTTTCAACATGTCTTGTGGAAGGGTCGCGGACTCAGCAGCTTTGTTGTATATGGTAGACATGTATGGTGATAGGGTGTTTGCAAAGGTTTTAAAGTATTCGTTGGAGAAACCATCCGGCCCCGGAGACTTTCCATTGGGAAGAGAGTTGATTATCAGTTCCATTTCTCGTGTCGTGATGGGTGCGTTCAGTGTTTCTAACTGGTGTATAGAGAGAGTGGGAAGATTGATATTTTTTAAGAATGTCTCAATTTGTTCCACTGATGGTTGGTGTGTGTTGGGGTCTGTTTGTAGATTGCAAAGTGAGCCATAGTAATCTGCAAATTGGTCAGCTATAGCTTGAGGGTTTACAATTTTGTGTGGTTCTGTAGGATGCTGTAGGTAGGCTATTCTCGTTTTAGTTTGAGCCGCCTTTAATCTGTTTGCTAAATATTTTCCTGCTCTATTAGCATTGGCGTAGTAGTTTAGTTGGAGGCGTCGGAGATGTATGTCATATTGTTGTGATAGTAGATTTCTAAGTTTTTCTCTGAGGGCGTTCAGTTTATCAGTAAGTGGTAATGTAGGGGATTGTTTGTGTTGTGAGGAGATATCGTGGATTTCTACCAGGAGATTGTGAAGCTGCTGAGTCCGTTTCCTCTTTTCTCTGGCCCCTATTTGAATTAAAAACGCCTCTCATGAAGGCCTTGTGTGTGCTCCATAAGATGTATGGGTCCTCGACTGAGCCAGCATTGTCCGAAAAGAAATGCTGTAAGTTCTGAAATAGTAGTGATTGGAGTTGTGGGTCATGGAGTATGCGTGTGTTGCAGCGCCAGATGGGGGGTGAGGAGGAGATTCCCCTCTCAGCAATGGATAAAGAAACAGCAGAGTGGTCCGACCACCTAATATCATGTATTGTGGTTTTTTCAATTTGTTGTAGAAGCCTTTTATCCGTTAGAAATAAATCTATGCGGGAGTACGAGCAGTGTCTGCTGGAAAAAAAGGTGTAGTCCTTTTCATTGCCGTGTAGACATCTCCATGTGTCGAATAGCTCTTCTTTGTGTAGTAGTGGTTGGAGGGACAAAGTTCCTTTACCGGATGATGTGTCTATGAGTGGGTCAGGTGTCGCGTTAAAGTCCCCACAGATCAGGAGGTTACCATATTGTAAGGCTTTTGCTTTGTGGAGTACTTTGTTTATGAATCGTACTTGGTGCTTGTTTGGAGCATATAGACTTGATTTATTTTACTAGCTTCCACCTGTGGGCTTCTTGTTAGATCTTTTGTAGGACACTACCTGCCAATCATTTTGGAGGAAGGATGGCTCAGCTGGGTGTGCCTGATGGGTAGGCTGATCCGCAATGATGTTCCATCTTTTTAGGGCTTTGAGCCCTTCTTCCAAAGTAGATATGGAGATGGTGACCCTGTTGTGGGTAATACATAGAGTGGCGGGGTACTTCCACTTATGGAGGATTTTGTGGTTCCTCAAAGCTTTTGTGATCGTTAGCAAATTGCGGCGGCGCTGCAGAGTATGTCTGGAGAGGTCTGGGAGCAGTCTGATATTCACATACTGCTGGGGGACGTTCTCCTGTTTGCATGAGGCTTGGAGTACCCGGTCCTTAACGTGGTAGAAGTGCATTCTGAGCAGGACATCCCTGGTTATGTCAGCAGGGAGAAATGACGGCTTAGGTACTCTATGTATCCTGTCCACTAGTAGGTCATGTGCTGAGGCATCGGGCACCAGAGTGGAGAATAGGGTCTGGGCATATTGTAGGAGCTGGTTAGGGGGGATATCTTCCGGAATTCCTCTCAGTTTGAGGTTGTTCCTCCGGGACCTGTCTTCTAGGTCGGCCATGATGTCTTCCCCTTGGGCTGTGTGGGCCTCCACCATCACATTGTATGCTGAGGTGTATTCCTCCATCTTGTTTTCTACCAGATGTACCCTCTGGCCTATGGCCTGTACTTCCCTCTGGCACTCTGTTATCCCCCTAACCATGTCTGCTTGTAGTGAGGAGTGCAGTGACAGGAGTATATCTTTCAATAATGTATCTGAGACCGGCCGGTCTGCAGTTGGGAATTCCCTGATAGGATCCCCTTCAGTGCTGCTCTGATGTAACGGATTACTGTGAGGCCCGCTCACCTCCATACCCTGCGCACCTCCCTGTCTGATAGGGGAGTCCCTCTGCGGCTTTGATTTGGCTGGGCTTCTAGTGGAAGGGCTGGATGGGCTGGAGGATGACACACTGGGTGGGTTCGGGGAGCGGATGGGGACAGATACTAGACCTTGTCTGCCGCTGTGCGCTTCGGGCCTAAGCTCCGGCCTGTCATCTGCCGTACCGCCGCCATTTTGAGGGCCGCGAGCCGCGTAGTAACTTGTCATTTTCTGCGGCTGTTGTGGATTCTTGCGGCGTCTGGTCATCCCCGATGAGTGCAGCGGGCCCCTACTCAATGGTAGGTAGTTCCGATTGTCGTTAGGGGTGCTGGAAAGCTCTGATGGCTGTGGATTATCTCTGAGGCGAGCAGAGCTCCAGGATTACACGTCCATCTTGGAGCCCGTTCGGCCACGCCCCCCATGTCGTTTTTATCAATTAACTTTTATGTGTATTGTCGGACCGGCAATTCATTAATTAGTTTTAAATGACTTTTTTTTCCTTTGAAATGTCATTTTGCTGTCAGACTGTTCTAAACACGGAAAACATGCTCCCCTTTACAGGCATACTATAGACACCCCCCAGGTACAAAATTTAAAGGAATATTACACTTTTATTGTTTCACTTTAAGCATTATTAAAATCACTGCTGTTGTTCAAACTTTTTTTTGCATTGATCCATGTCCCCTGGTGCAAGACCCAGGTCCCCAAACACTTTTTATGACAATACCATGCATATAAGCCTTTAAAATTAGCACTTTTGATTTCTCCCATAGACTTTTAAAGGGTGTTGCGCGGCTTTCGAATTTGCCGCGAACACCCTAAATTGTTCAATGTTCAGCGAACAGCCGATGTTCGAGTCGAGCATGAGTTCGACTTAAACTCGAAGCTCATCCCTAATCATGGCTCATTCCCACCCCACAGTATAAAAGTGTTATAAAGTATGGCAGCCATTTTCAGTGTGATTTTGGCGTGGAGAGAGATAGAACAGGGCTCTGTTCAGTGCTATTAGTTAGTTAGTGTGCTATACTGTGATATTTTGCTTCAATTGTCAGTGTAGAATATTAGTTTAGTGTCAGTCTAGGGATAGTGTGAGTGTAGTGAGGAGGACCATCATTCAGCTTTGCATAGTGTGCAGCTAGAGTAGGGACAACTCAGATAGTTTCACTGTAGTGTAGTGAGACCGTGTCATTCATACATACATTAGTGTAGAGTAGGGACAGCTCATATAGTTTCAGTGTAGTGAGACTGTGTCAGTAATCTTTACATTAGTGTATAGCTAGAGTAGGGACAGTTCAGATTGCATCTGTGTAGTGACGGTTGCACACCATCTATTTGATTGCGTTACTGTCAGTTTAACATCATTTACTTCTGTGTGCGTTACTGCCAGTTTAACGCCATATTGTTTTGTGTGCGCTACTGCCAGTTTAACGCCATATAGTTTTGTGTGCGTTACTGCCAGTTTAACGCCATATAGTTCTGTGTGCGTTACTGCCAGTTTAATGCCATTTATTTCTGTGTGCATTACTGCCAGTTTAACGCCATTTATTTCTGTGTGCGTTACTGCCAGTTTAACGCCATTTCTGAGTGTGTTACTGCCAGTTTAACGCTATATCGTTTTGTGTGTGTTACTGCCAGTTTAACACCATATAGTTCTGTGTGTGTTACTGCCAGTTTAACGCCATTTACTTCTGTGTGCGCTACTTCCAGTTTAATGCCATATAGTTTTGTGCGTTACTGCCAGTTTAATGCCATATAGTTTTGTGTGCGCTACTGCGAGTTTGTCATCACTTTTCTCTTTATTAATTTTTTTTAAAAAAGTAAACATTAACATTTATACTTCATATCGCTTTCAAAAATGCATATAATGATATCTTCATATGAATAACAGTAGATAAATAAATAATCTTAATCACTATCACTCTTCCTCTTCTTCCCTAATTATATTATTCCTACCCCCCCAATACCTTTCCATACACCTAATACATTAATAAAAAAAAAAACACTTTATCTGCTCTCTCCCCTTACACATATTCTATCAGTCCTTTAGAGAACCAAAACTCATCCCATTTTTGCCATATTTCTGGCATTTGGTTTATTATGTACCCTTCTTCTCTTATCTGTTTTTCCATATACTGAATTTTGTTCATTTCACAGATCCATTCTGATATTGTTGGACACTTTGTTTCTTTCCATTTTCTTGCTATTAGTGTTCTAGCTGCAGATGTCATGTGGTGAAGGATATCTGTTTTAATTACCTTTATTGAGTCTGATGTAAGAGAAAATAACAACATTTTCATACTTGGAATCATTTCTACTCCTGACACTCTCTGATAGATCTCAAAAAACTTATTCCAGAATCTCATCACCCCCCGACATCCGTACCATACATGGTCCATTGTCCCTCGCTCTGTCTTACATCTCCAACAGATCTCTGTATTTCCTTTATTAATTATATTTAACGCTACTGGGCTCCTATACCATCTCATTGCAATCTTATAATTTCTCTCTTGATATCTATTTGCTATAGTTGTTTTGTGTATTATTTCAAAGATTTTTTTTCCCATTCTTCTTCTGATATAGGATTACCCATTTCTTTTTCCCATTTCTTTATTCCAGTTATCTCTCTAAGGGAGCCATAAGAGAGTAATAGATCATATACCTTTGATAATATTTTAGTTAGTTCTTTTTCCTCCACTAAAATGTTTTCTAATTTTGGTAATTTCCCGTCCACTAGGACCTGTACCGCCCTTATGTTCTCCATTATATTCCATTTTAAGTAATTTGTGACTTCTAAAGCTGGGGGAAATTCGGGATTGAAGGACAAAGGTGTCATGGGTCCGATCATTGTAGAAAGATTCCCCCCTTTTATTATAGTATCCCATATTTTTAGTGTAGCGTTTACAAAAATTGTTAATTCTTTTTTTTGGTCTTTCCATGGGAGAACCCTTAGTTGTGGTCCTATTATTTCTTCTTTTAGGCTGACCCATTGTTTAGTCATTTACTTCTGTGTGTGTTATTGCCAGTTTAACGCCATATTGTTTTGTGTGCGCTACTGCCAGTTTTACAGCATAAAGTTTTGCGTGCGTTACTGCCAGTTTAACGCCATTTACTTCTGTGTGCGTTACTGCCAGTTTTAACGCCATATTGTTTTGTGTATGTTACTGCCAGTTTAATGCCATATAGTTATGCGTGCCTTACTGCCAGTTTATCGCCAAATAGTTCTGTGTGCGTTACTGCCAGTTTAACGCCATTTACTTCTTTGTGCGTTACTGCCAGTTTTAACGCCATATTGTTTTGTGTATGTTACTGCCAGTTTAATGCCATATAGTTATGCGTGCCTTACTGCCAGTTTATCGCCAAATAGTTCTGTGTGCATTTCTGCCAGTTTAACGCCATTTACTTCTGTGTGCGTTACTGCCAGTTTTAAGCCATATCGTTTTGTGTGCATTACTGCCAGTTTAATGCCATATAGTTTTGGGTGTGTTACTGCCAGTTTAACGCCATATAGTTTTGTGCGTTACTGCCAGTTTAATGCCATATAGTTTTGTGTGCACTACTGCCAGTTTAACCACTTCAGCCCCGGAAGGTTTTACCCCCTTCCTGACCAGAGCACTTTTTTTTGCATTGATCCATGTCCCCTGGTGCAAGACCCAGGTCCCCAAACACTTTTTATGACAATACCATGCATATAAGCCTTTAAAATTAGCACTTTTGATTTCTCCCATAGACTTTTAAAGGGTGTTGCGCGGCTTTCGAATTTGCCGCGAACACCCTAAATTGTTCAATGTTCAGCGAACAGCCGATGTTCGAGTCGAGCATGAGTTCGACTTAAACTCGAAGCTCATCCCTAATCATGGCTCATTCCCACCCCACAGTATAAAAGTGTTATAAAGTATGGCAGCCATTTTCAGTGTGATTTTGGCGTGGAGAGAGATAGAACAGGGCTCTGTTCAGTGCTATTAGTTAGTTAGTGTGCTATACTGTGATATTTTGCTTCAATTGTCAGTGTAGAATATTAGTTTAGTGTCAGTCTAGGGATAGTGTGAGTGTAGTGAGGAGGACCATCATTCAGCTTTGCATAGTGTGCAGCTAGAGTAGGGACAACTCAGATAGTTTCACTGTAGTGTAGTGAGACCGTGTCATTCATACATACATTAGTGTAGAGTAGGGACAGCTCATATAGTTTCAGTGTAGTGAGACTGTGTCAGTAATCTTTACATTAGTGTATAGCTAGAGTAGGGACAGTTCAGATTGCATCTGTGTAGTGACGGTTGCACACCATCTATTTGATTGCGTTACTGTCAGTTTAACATCATTTACTTCTGTGTGCGTTACTGCCAGTTTAACGCCATATTGTTTTGTGTGCGCTACTGCCAGTTTAACGCCATATAGTTTTGTGTGCGTTACTGCCAGTTTAACGCCATATAGTTCTGTGTGCGTTACTGCCAGTTTAATGCCATTTATTTCTGTGTGCATTACTGCCAGTTTAACGCCATTTATTTCTGTGTGCGTTACTGCCAGTTTAACGCCATTTCTGAGTGTGTTACTGCCAGTTTAACGCTATATCGTTTTGTGTGTGTTACTGCCAGTTTAACACCATATAGTTCTGTGTGTGTTACTGCCAGTTTAACGCCATTTACTTCTGTGTGCGCTACTTCCAGTTTAATGCCATATAGTTTTGTGCGTTACTGCCAGTTTAATGCCATATAGTTTTGTGTGCGCTACTGCGAGTTTGTCATCACTTTTCTCTTTATTAATTTTTTTTAAAAAAGTAAACATTAACATTTATACTTCATATCGCTTTCAAAAATGCATATAATGATATCTTCATATGAATAACAGTAGATAAATAAATAATCTTAATCACTATCACTCTTCCTCTTCTTCCCTAATTATATTATTCCTACCCCCCCAATACCTTTCCATACACCTAATACATTAATAAAAAAAAAAACACTTTATCTGCTCTCTCCCCTTACACATATTCTATCAGTCCTTTAGAGAACCAAAACTCATCCCATTTTTGCCATATTTCTGGCATTTGGTTTATTATGTACCCTTCTTCTCTTATCTGTTTTTCCATATACTGAATTTTGTTCATTTCACAGATCCATTCTGATATTGTTGGACACTTTGTTTCTTTCCATTTTCTTGCTATTAGTGTTCTAGCTGCAGATGTCATGTGGTGAAGGATATCTGTTTTAATTACCTTTATTGAGTCTGATGTAAGAGAAAATAACAACATTTTCATACTTGGAATCATTTCTACTCCTGACACTCTCTGATAGATCTCAAAAAACTTATTCCAGAATCTCATCACCCCCCGACATCCGTACCATACATGGTCCATTGTCCCTCGCTCTGTCTTACATCTCCAACAGATCTCTGTATTTCCTTTATTAATTATATTTAACGCTACTGGGCTCCTATACCATCTCATTGCAATCTTATAATTTCTCTCTTGATATCTATTTGCTATAGTTGTTTTGTGTATTATTTCAAAGATTTTTTTTCCCATTCTTCTTCTGATATAGGATTACCCATTTCTTTTTCCCATTTCTTTATTCCAGTTATCTCTCTAAGGGAGCCATAAGAGAGTAATAGATCATATACCTTTGATAATATTTTAGTTAGTTCTTTTTCCTCCACTAAAATGTTTTCTAATTTTGGTAATTTCCCGTCCACTAGGACCTGTACCGCCCTTATGTTCTCCATTATATTCCATTTTAAGTAATTTGTGACTTCTAAAGCTGGGGGAAATTCGGGATTGAAGGACAAAGGTGTCATGGGTCCGATCATTGTAGAAAGATTCCCCCCTTTTATTATAGTATCCCATATTTTTAGTGTAGCGTTTACAAAAATTGTTAATTCTTTTTTTTGGTCTTTCCATGGGAGAACCCTTAGTTGTGGTCCTATTATTTCTTCTTTTAGGCTGACCCATTGTTTAGTCATTTACTTCTGTGTGTGTTATTGCCAGTTTAACGCCATATTGTTTTGTGTGCGCTACTGCCAGTTTTACAGCATAAAGTTTTGCGTGCGTTACTGCCAGTTTAACGCCATTTACTTCTGTGTGCGTTACTGCCAGTTTTAACGCCATATTGTTTTGTGTATGTTACTGCCAGTTTAATGCCATATAGTTATGCGTGCCTTACTGCCAGTTTATCGCCAAATAGTTCTGTGTGCGTTACTGCCAGTTTAACGCCATTTACTTCTTTGTGCGTTACTGCCAGTTTTAACGCCATATTGTTTTGTGTATGTTACTGCCAGTTTAATGCCATATAGTTATGCGTGCCTTACTGCCAGTTTATCGCCAAATAGTTCTGTGTGCATTTCTGCCAGTTTAACGCCATTTACTTCTGTGTGCGTTACTGCCAGTTTTAAGCCATATCGTTTTGTGTGCATTACTGCCAGTTTAATGCCATATAGTTTTGGGTGTGTTACTGCCAGTTTAACGCCATATAGTTTTGTGCGTTACTGCCAGTTTAATGCCATATAGTTTTGTGTGCACTACTGCCAGTTTAACCACTTCAGCCCCGGAAGGTTTTACCCCCTTCCTGACCAGAGCACTTTTTACAATTCAGCACTGCGTCGCTTTAACTGCTAATTGCGCGGTCATGCAATGCTCTACCCAAACGAAATTTGCGTCCTTTTCTTCTCACAAATAGAGCTTTCTTTTGATGATATTTGATCACCTCTGCCGTTTTTATTTTTTGCGCTATACACGGAAAAAGACCGAAAATTTTGAAAAAAAATGATATTTTCTACTTTTTGTTCTAAAAAAAATCCAATAAACTCAATTTTAGTCATACATTTAGGCCAAAATGTATTCGGCCACATGTCTTTGGTAAAAAAAAATGTCAATAAATGTATATTTATTGGTTTGCGCAAAAGTTATAGCGCCTACAAACTAGGGTACATTTTCTGGAATTTACACAGCCTTTAATTTATGACTGCCTATGTCGTTTCTTGAGGTGCTAAAATGGCAGGGCAGTACAAAACCCCCACAAATGACCCCATTTTGGAAAGTAGACACCCCAAGGAATTTGCTGAGAGGCATGTTGAGCCCATTGAATATTCATTTTTTTTGTCCCAAGTGATTGAATAATGACAAAAAAAAAATAAAAATTACAAAAAGTTGTCACTAAATGATATATTGCTCACACAGGCCATGGGCATATGTGGAATTGCACCCCAAAATACATTTAGCTGCTTCTCCCGAGTATGGGGATACCACATGTGTGGGACTTTTTGGGAGCCTAGCCACGTACGGGGCCCCGAAAACCAATCACTGCCTTCAGGATTTCTAAGGGCGTACATTTTTGATTTTACTCCACACTACCTATCACAGTTTTGAAGGCCATAAAATGCCCAGATGGCATAAAACCCCCCCAAATGACCCCATTTTGGAAAGTAGACACCCCAAGCTATTTGCTTTGAGGCATGTTGAGTCCATGGAATGTTTTATATTTTGACACAAGTTGCGGGAAAGTGACAAATTTTTTTTTTTTTTTTGCACAAAGTTGTCACTAAATGATATATTGCTCACACAGACCATGGGCATATGTGGAATTGCACCCCAAAATACATTTAGCTGCTTCTCCTGAGTATGGGGATACCACATGTGTGAGACTTTTTGGGAGCCTAGCCGCGTACGGGGCCCCGAAAACCAATCACTGCCTTCAGGATTTCTAAGGGCGTACATTTTTGATTTTACTCCTCACTGCCTATCACAGTTTCGGAGGCCATGGAATGCCCAGGTGGCACAAACCCCCCCCCAAATGACCCCATTTTGGAAAGTAGACACCCCAAGCTATTTGCTGAGAGGCATGGTGAGTATTTTGCAGCTCTCATTTGTTTTTGAAAAAAAAGAAAGACGAGAAAAAAATTTTTTTTTTTTCTTTTTTCAATTTTCAAAACTTTGTGGCAAAAACTGAGGTCTGCAAAATACTCACTATACCACTCAAGAAATAGCTTGGGGTGTCTACTTTCCAAAATGGGGTCATTTGGGGGGGTTTTTTGCCACCTGGGCATTCCATGGCCTCCGAAACTGTGATAGGCAGTGAAGGCGGTGCTTGGTTTTTGGGGTCCCGTACGCGGCTAGGCTCCCAAAAAGTCTCACACATGTGGTATCCCCGTACTCAGGAGAAGCAGCAGAATGTATTTTGGGGTGTAATTTCACATATTCCCATGGCATGTTTGAGCAAAATATCATTTAGTGACAACTTTGCGCAAAAAAAAATAAAAAAAATAAAAAATTGTCTCTTTCCCGCAACTTGTGTCACAATATAAAATATTCCATGGACTCGACATGCCTCTCAGCAAATAGCTTGGGGTGTCTACTTTCCAAAATGGGGTCATTTGGGGGGGTTTTGAACTGTCCTGGCATTTTATGCACAACATCTAGAGGCTTATGTCACACATCACCCACTCTTCTAACCACTTGAAGACAAAGCCCTTTCTGACACTTATTGTTTACATAAAGAAATAATTTTTTTTTGCAAGAAAATTACTTTGAACCCCCAAACATTATTTTTTTTTTAAAGCAAATGCCCTACAGATGAAAATGGTGGGTGTTTCGTTTTTTTTTTTCACACAGTATTTGCGCAGCGATTTTTCAAACGCATTTTTTGGGGAAAAACACACTTTTTTACATTTTAATGCACTAAAACACACTATATTGCCCAAATGTTTGGTGAAATAAAAAAGATGATCTTAGGCCGAGTACATGGATACCAAACATGACATGCTTTAAAATTGCGCACAAACGTGCAGTGGCGACAAACTAAATACATTTTTAAAAGCCTTTAAAAGCCTTTACAGGTTACCACTTTAGATTTACAGAGGAGGTCTACTGCTAAAATTACTGCCCTCGATCTGGCCTTCGCGGTGATACCTCACATGCATGGTGCAATTGCTGTTTACATTTGACGCCAGACCGACGCTTGCGTTCGCCTTAGCGCGAGAGCAGGGGGGACAGGGGTGCTTTTTTTTTTTTTTTTTTTTTTTTTTTTTTCATTATTATTATTATTTTTTTATCTTATTTTTAAACTGTTACTTTCATTTTTTTTTTTAAATCATTTTTATTGTTATCTCAGGGAATGAATATATCCCCTATCATAGCAATAGGTAGTGACAGGTACTCTTTTTTGCAAAAATTGGGGTCTATTAGACCCTAGATTTCTCCTCTGCCCTCAAAGCATCTGACCACGCCAAGATCGGTGTGATAAAATGCTTTCCCAATTTCCCAATGGCGCTGTTTACATCCGGCGAAATCTAAGTCATAAAATGCTCGTAGCTTCCGGTTTCTTAGGCCATAGAGATGTTTGGAGCCACTCTGGTCTCTGATCAGCTCTATGGTCAGCTGGCTGAATCACCGGCTGCATTCTCAGGTTCCCTGTTGAGACAGGAGAGCCAGAGAAAAACACGGAAGACGTTGGGGGGGGGGCATTCCCTCCCACTGCTTGTAAAAGCAGTCTAGAGGCTAATTAGCCGCTAGGATTGCTTTTACATGAAAGCTGACCGCTGGCTGAAAAGAATGATACCAAGATGATACCTAAACCTGCAGGCATCATTCTGGTATAACCACTCAAAGTCATGAATGGCGTACCTGAAGACAAAAAAAATGGTTAACAATAAAGCACAGTAAACGGTAAGGTATAAAAAATTGCATACCTGAAAAGCAAACATGATAAAACATAATAACAATAAAACATTGCAGAATAGAATACAGTAAAAAAGAGCAGAACAATAGAGAGAGAATAGAGAGAGAGAGAACAATAAAACGCCAACTATTTTTTTTTTATTTTATATTTTTGTTTGTGGTTTTTTTTTTTTTTCACTTTTTTTTGTAACTAACTTTTATAACTGTAACCGGTTCCAGGTTCGGGTCTCTCAAAATGCGATGGCATCTTGGGAGACCCTGTGAAAGTGTGCCTAGTCTGTGCAATGCTGTACCCTACGCTAATAGTCAACTAGTGAATGGTAGCATTCAAAACATTCACCAATGCAAAGACCAGGATTGTCAGGACAGGAGGGACAATAATAGCGGGTGTCACGCCTATATCCGCGCTTGCTGCAGACACAACATCTTTTTTTGGGGGGTTCGTTGGGTAGGGGTACTCGGGAGGACATAAAGAAATTGCCTCTCATGCAGCTGACTGAATTTGGTTGGGGATGTGAATGGGGGAAGTACGGGCGCTGCAGAAGCGGTGGGTTCCCAATTAGGATTGGCGAATGCAGCAGGAAGGGCACTATGGGCACGACGGTCCTGTGTTTGTCTTTTTGGTGGCAGCGGGACACTACTTGTGCTTGCCACCTCACCAGCTTGAACTGCACTTATGGGACTCGCCACGTCACCAAGTGTTACTGCAGTGCTTGTTTGACTACGACCGGGGTGTAGTAGGCCACTGGCGCTTGCCAGTTCACCAAAACGCTACCAAAAAAACTGTTAGCGATCGCAGGGATCAGGCCTGACTCTGCGAACGCTGCAGTTATGCGTTTAGTGTTTTGTAAGTGTCAGTGATCGATCGATACTGCACTTGGGTGGGCTGGGCTGGGCCGGGCGGAGGGGCAAAACGCAGGTACTAGCAGGTATCTGGGCTGATCCCGCTAACACTGCGTTTGTGGGAACCCTAAACTGCTGGGGACGCCAGTATAGATCTGATCGGATCAGGTATTGATCCGATCAGATACTATACCACTAAGGGAGGTGTATGCTGCGTGCGTGGGTGTTAGCGGTACTGGCGCTAATCTGACGCTGCCTGGGGCTGGTGCTTGCCAGTTCACCAAAACGCTACCAAAAAAACTGTTAGCGATCGCAGGGATCAGGCCTGACTCTGCGAACGCTGCAGTTATGCGTTTAGTGTTTTGTAAGTGACAGTGATCGATCGATACTGCACTTGGGTGGGCTGGGCTGGGCCGGGCGGAGGGGCAAAACGCAGGTGCTAGCAGGTATCTGGGCTGATCCCGCTAACACTGCGTTTTTGGGAACCCTAAACTGCTGGGGACGCTAGTATAGATCTGATCGGATCAGATATTGATGCGATCAGATACTATACCACTAAGGGAGGTGTACGGTGCGTGCGTGGGTGTTAGCGGTACTGGCGCTAACCTGACGCTGCCTGGGGCTGGTGCTTGCCAGCTCACCAAAACGCTACCAAGAAAACTGTTAGCGATCGCAGGGATCAGGCCTGACTCTGAGAACGCTGCAGTTATGCGTTTAGTGTTTTGTAAGTGACAGTGATCGATCGATACTGCACTTGGGTGGGCTGGGCTGGGCCGGGCGGAGGGACAAAATGCAGGTGCTAGCGGGTATCTGGGCTGATCCCGCTAACACTGCGTTTTTGGGAACCCTAAACTGCTGGGGACGCTAGTATAGATCTGATTGGATCAGATATTGATCCGTTCAGATACTATACCACTAAGGGAGGCGTATGCTGCGTGCGTGGGTGTTAGCGGTACTGGCGCTAATCTGACGCTGCCTGGGGCGACGCATATCACCGCCGGGCGATCGGGGGGCTAAACCTTTATTCGGTAATAAACGGCGGGTGCCCTGACACTATAAAAAATAAACGAACTAACCAGCGTCACCCGTAACAGTTATACGGTGATCAGTGGTGAAAGGGTTAACTAGGGGGCAATCAAGGGGTTAAAACATTTATTAGATAGTATATGGGGGTCCCCAACGCTATAAAACGCTGACGGCGAACCTAAATATTTACGTCCCTAACTAGCATCACCAGCGACACTAATACAGCGATCAGAAAAATGATCGCTTAGCAACACTGGTGACAGGGGGTGATCAAGGGGTTAAAACTTTATTAGGGGGGTTAGGGGGGTACCCTAGACCTAAAGGGGGCCTAAGACTCACTGCCCTAACACACTAACTGACACAAACTGACACCAATACAGTAATCAGAAAAAAAAAAAAAAAAAACCTGCTTGGTGTCAGTTTGTGACAGGGGGGGGGGTGATCGGGGGGGGATCGGGGGGGGGATCGGGGTGAAATGTGTGCCTGGCATGTTCTACTGTGTGTGTTTGTGTTGTGCACTCACAGTTCAGTCTTCTCTCCTCGGCCCGGAACGGAAAATACCGAGCCGAGGAGAGATGACATCATTTCCTCTGCCTCTGTGTACAATACAGAGGCAGGGAAATGATCCCATTGGCTGGGAGCGATCGCGAGGGGGGTGCCACGAATGGATGGCCTCCCCCTCACCACCGATCGCCGGGGGACATTTGCCGACCGCCGCAGGCACCGGGGGGGGGTCCGATCGGACCCCCCACCCGCGGGCAGGCAGGGACGTACAGGTAAGCCCTTTTGCCTGCCCGTGCCGCTTTGTCGACGTACATCGTCGTGCGGCGGTCGGCAAGTGGTTAACGCCATATAGTTTTGTGCGTTACTGCCAGTTTAACACCATTTATTTCTGTGTGCATTACTGCCATTATAACGCCATAAAGTTCTTCGTGTGTTAATGCCAGTTTAACGCCATATCGTTTTTTGTGTGTTACTGCCAGTTTAACGCCATATAGTTCTGTGTGCATTACTGCCAGTTTAAAGCCATATAGTTTTATCATTGTACGTTTGGTGCATTATATTGCAGTATATTATAGTGTATCCATGGAGTGTGTCTGTGTAGTGTTAGTACTCAAATTAAAGTGCACCAAACACCTCTTTACATTGATTAAAGTGCATCTACATACAGATTTCTAATTTTTCTTTACATTTGCTTATAAGCACTGCCCCCTCCATCCCAATAATGTATGGGAGGACAACAAGGAGAGGCAGACATTGCCTTGGCACTGTAAGGGGACCAGCAACAAATGTGTCCACAGGCAAAGGTGGGCGTGGTGGTCAGTCCTCAGGCAGGGCATCATTTCCTCTATTTAGTGAGTTTACCCTTGCTATCCAGCCACAACCTGCAGAGGAGGTGGTGGACTGGCTTACTAAACCTTCCTCATCCTTCTCATCCTCTGTCATGCAAGCAGAGACAAGTGTGCAGTCCCCTGCAGTTGCTAGATTGGATAAACCTTCCTTCTTGTCCACATCTATTCCTGCCATAGCCCCAACATCAGCCATTGAGGAGTCAGCTGAGTTATTTGACCACAGCGTCAGCTAATTGCTCCTTGATGATGCCCAGCCATTACTTGATTCAAATGTTGGTTCTGAGGTTGAGGATGACAGGAACATGAGTGTAGAGAGAGGGAGGAACACTGGTAGACAAATTGGCATTCATGTTCCCCAAGCCACAGCGCATTGCCAAGTTGTCTCCAGTGGTAATGATGGAGGAGATGGAGATGATGATGATGATGATGATGAGGTCAATGATGCGACTTGGGTGCCAGATGGAGCAGAGGAGGAAACTGAAGGTGAGGCGGCACAACCCCAAGGAGACCAACATCAAGAAAG
Organism: Lithobates clamitans; assembly: GCA_037952925.1. Lineage (NCBI taxonomy): Eukaryota > Metazoa > Chordata > Amphibia > Anura > Ranidae > Lithobates > Lithobates clamitans. The sequence continues at coordinate 13,252,120 of JBBGZY010000008.1, read as the reverse complement.
AGTAGAGAGCAGCCACCCTATTCCATCACATTTTGCAGCTGTTATCTCTCAGCCTACTCCCCAAAGGTCAGCTGTCTGGGCCTTTTTCAGCATATCTGCAGTAAATCGCACTGTTTCTATATGCAAACTGTGTCTAAGGTACATCAAACGTGGCAAAAGCCCAAACCATTTAGTACCACATGTTTAACAAGGCATTTAGCGTCCAACAACTCAGCCCATTGGTAAGAGCACCTAAAAGCCACACAAAGGGGCACAAATCTGTCCTTACCCACTTCAGTCTGCCCCTGTGATACCAGAGTCATTACCTCTCAGAAGCCTCCACTGACAGGGATGATGGTATAGCACAGGGTGTGCCAGGTCCTAGCAGCACATCTGACAGAAGCACACCACCAGCTGTAGACTGTAGCCGGCAAATTTCTCTGCCCCATCTGCTGCAGCAAAAAAAAAAAAAAGTCCCTGCCACCCACATGCCCAGCGTATGAATGCAAGCTTGTCAAAGCTGTTGGCTCTCCAACTTCTGCTTTTTAGCCTGGTGAATTCTGCCCCTTTCCATGAATTTGCACAATGTGCTGTACCACGGCAGGTTCCCAGTAGCTACTACTTTCAGGTAGGGCCGTTCCATCTCTCTACCATTACATGTTCTAGCATCATTGTGCAAGGCAGTCAGCCATAAAATCCACTTTACTGCTGACACGTGGTCCAGAAAGCTTGGGCAGGGACGATATATTTTGTTCACAGCACACTGGGTAACACTGCTTGCAACTCGAAAGGATGCAGCACAGGGCTCGGTGCTGCAGCTTGTTGTGCCCACACATCTCCATACAGCTGGTGGTGATGATCCCATACCCGTGAGCTCTACCCCCTCATCCTCCTCATCCTCTTCCCCCACCTCCATGCCCTCCTCTGCAGAATTGTCCTACGAACATCAGGTACCCCCTAATTGTTCAAAGGGCTATTCCCAGAGTCAGGCTAAAAGGTGCCATGCAGTGCTTCAGCTGGTGTGTTTAGGGGACAGGAACTACACTGGAGCAGAGATTCTTGCTGCTCTACAGGGACAGGCCTAGAGGTGGTTCACACCAAGCAAACTGGAGCCAGGAATAGTGGTGTCCGATAACAGCTCAAACCTTCTGTCAGCTCTTAGACAGGGAAAGTTGACACATGTGCCATGCTTGGCACATGTCCTCAATTTGGTGGTGCAGCGTTTCCTAAGTATGTACCCAGGGTTGCAAGATGTACTAAAGTAGGCCAGAAGAGTCTGTAGCCATTTCAGGTGGTCATACACAGCCAGTGCTCAGTTGGCTGAAATTCAGCGGGAATTCCACCTGCCCATAAACCGCCTGATTTGTGACATGCCCACCAGGTGGAACTCAACTTTGGGAATGCTGCAGCAGCTATACATGCAACTGAGGGCCATCAACGAGTACCTGTGCCAGTACAGCACGACAACAGGCTCAGGCTGCCTCTGCTTTTTTTCCCCACGCCAATAGCTGATCATTAAGGATGCATGCACTGTATTGTTACCATTTGAGGAGGCCACAATGATGGTAAGCAGTGACAGTGCATGCATCAGTGACACAATCCCTGTTGTGTTCCTGCTGGAGCAGACTCTGTGTGGCATTATGGACAGGGTACTGGAGGTAGAGCAGCAGCAGGAAGAGGAGGACTTCCTTTCTTCTCAAGGCCCACTTTATCCAGACACCATCATTCCTATGTCACAGAACACACAAGAGGAGAGGGAGAAGAGGATTAGGAGGCGGATTCTGGCACTTTCATAGTCTTTGAAGAAGAGGAAGACATGCGTTAATCTGTAAGCAATGGCTTTCCAATCCCAGGACCCTTGGGAGTAGTACGTGGAGGAGGAAGTTCCAGATGCTGTCATCCTGAGTGACCCCAAGGAGTCTGCTTCTCAAGCCGCGGCAAAATTTTGAGGCACATGGGCAACCTCATGCTTCAAAGCCTGCGAAAGGACCCAAGAATACATGGCATTAAGGAGAAGGATGATTACTGGCTGGCAACCCTCCTTGACCACCGTTATAAAGGGAAGGTCTCAGAACTCATCCCGTCTCCACAGAGAGTGCAGAAGATAAAATCTCTTGAGGACACATTAAAGAGGATTTTATTGAACTTTTTCCTGACTCCAGTAGGTTACACTGTCGTGGAAAACATCGTTTTGAGTCTTCTGTTGGCCAAGAGAGAAGCGTTGGAAAAGGCGTCCCCCTAAGTGAGGCATTTAGGAATTTTTTTAGTCCTCGCCGCCCAGGGCTGTCAGCTTCCACATCCCATTGGCAGCGTCTGCATCACATGGTGGACTATTACCTCGGGGCCAAAACAGAGTTTGAGAGCTTTCTAGCTGGTGATCCACTGACTTACTGGGTCATGAGAATAGACCACTGGCCAGAACTTGCCCAATATGCTGGTGTATCAAAGTGTAGCGCTGTGGTGCCAAATTCAATAACCATAATAAATAGTGAATTGTACATGTAACACATGCAGTGAAAAAATTACATAACAAAGTAATATAAATAAAGTCTCTAGTAGTCTCCAAGTGTCGATTGTGTGGGGTGATTAATCGCAGTCCATATTGGAATGGGACGGTCCTGATCACCGTGTGAATAACCAATACGGTAGATGAAAGGTGAAAATACCCATGTGATAGTGCCACCACCAGAGTGAAATGCAGGCTTACCAGAAAGTTTGAACCCAAAAGAACATACATTCTATGAGTCAAACGAGCTTGTATTGCCAACCGGCAATGGAGGAAGGACCTGGGAAATCAACGGTGATTGGAATATGGAGTCCTCAAAGCCTTCATAGAAGGGTCTTCTCCAAATAAGTGGTTACACATCCAGGAAAATTGGCCTGTGAAAAATAAAAATGGGACACATAGCGTAATTCCATAAGCAAGAGAAATTTTAATAAAAAGTAAAACACTTACATTTATGCAGTAAAAAAAGCGCTTTGTGTAAAATCGTGGTGGCAGTGGAGTCCTTCCGACGTGTTTCGTCTAACTAGACTTCGTCTGGGGTGCTCATCCACTGCAGCCATACTCCTTAATAAAGACACTGTGACCCCTATGATGAGAATGCAGCTCGTACAGTATCTAAACACGCACTTCCGGGTCATCCAAGATGGCGGATCCACTTGCATTCCAAACCTCTCTATTGTAGTCTGCATTGCATTCCAGCACCATGAACTATATTTCTTATATGTTCCCATATACAGTAATATGTTAAATTGGGCTTAATGTTGCGTGTATTCATAAAATGCGGAGTACCAAAGTAACCAAAGGAAAAGAAAAGACGTAACCATCTCAAGTCTCAGCGGGCTACACGCCTACCGTCCTGCATTTCCCAACATGGCGTGCGTTCCATATCAAAATCTTATGGTCAGACATACATCACGACGTCATGGCCAGACGTGCGTTCCAAGAAGAGTGGAACGCTGTCCTAGGTCTCCAAAGATGGCGTGCGTTCCATGTCTCGATGTGATGACCAGGCGTACGTCATGGCCAGGCGTGCGTTCCAAACATTGTTAGAGCCATCAGATGTGATGCTCCCGTGTGATACCACACAAGCGTCACAAAAAATGGACAAATGGGCGGACATGTCCATCCCCAACACAAAAGGCTGACCAGAACTATGCGCAATGTATGAATAGCCACCCACACCACATCTCACTTCCATCTAACCCATACCATAGATAGACAGAAAACCGGTGTGTAGTACGGTCATGAAATAAGGCTATAATGTACAACCAGTCAGTCTACAGATAAATTAAATCAATGTAAAAATGTATGTAAAAAGTTCAGTAGTATATTAAATTTTGGGCATTAACCCTACCTATCATGTCCGATAGATGACAGAATATGTCAAATGGACATGGGCCTTTGTTCTTTAATACAATAATAAATGTAAAAAAGAAATTCCAAAAATAAAATCAAAAGGGTGGATTTATCTAAATATATACATCTATATTATATTGTAGGTTAGAAAGGGGGGATCTTGTCAATATAAACGTCCAAGATGGATTCCCTTCGGGTCACAATGTATTTCTACAGGTTAATATTGGAAATCACATTCATACATATAATATGGAGTGTGGATTACATGTGTCCCAATAATATAAGTAACAGGAACAATTTATAATACGATTTAAGAGTCATTAATAAAGGCATTAATGTCCAATTCCATGTTCATACCATGTGGAAAATGGGACTGTAGCTCATGTATCCAGAACGTTTTTAGAGGAGAAACCCCTCTGGTCATGGCTCCCCCCCCTCCAAGGTGGAATGTATTTGTCTATGGCGATAAATTGCGATCCTTTTGGGTCGCTGTTATGGAATTTTTTATAGTGTCTAGGAACACTATGTTTCGGATTCCTGCCTTTAATTAGAGCGATATGTTCGCCCACTCTTGTGGAAAACGTCCTGATTGTACGGCCAACATATTGCTTGCCACAAGGGCAAGTAATTAGATACACTACATATCTTGTACTACATATACAAAATGGTTTAATGGTGTATCTCCTTCCAGTGATGGTGGACGTGAATTCTGTCACTTTACGTCGCCCTAGTGTATTATGTTGGCAAACTACACACTTCCTGCATGGAAAGAAACCGGTCCAGAACTTGCCCAATATGCTATTGAGTTGTTGGGCTGCCCTGCATCCAGCGTGCTTTCAGAACGGGCATTCAGTGCTGCACAAGGTTTCATTACTGATCATAGAATGCGTCTGTCCACAGACTCCGTGGACCATTTGACTTTTAGAAAAATAAATCAGTCCTGGATTACCAGCTATGAAGCCCCTGATGCTGATATCACTGATTAAGTCTTTTGGGGATGTGGAATCTCTGCAAGACTTCAAGGCTGCCTAGCTTTGAGGGTGTTCAGTCATTTCATCTGGAAGAATGTTTTTGGTATAGGTTTCATGGGCACAATTAACACCCAAAGACCAATTTTTCAGCACCTGTTTGACAGGTACATATCATTGCAATTTTTTTTGCCTTTATCAACAGCACTTCTATAGGGTTACGGTGGGAATTCACCCCCGACACCCAAAGAGTAATTTTTCTGCACCTGTATGACAGGTGCGTATCATTGCATTTTTTTACAGCAAGGCCAGTTCTTGCTTTCATCAAGAGTACCTCTATAGGGTTGTTGTGGAAAGGCACCCCCGACACCCAAAGACCAATTTTTTTGGAACTGTTTGACAGGTGCATATCATTGCAATGATCATGCATATACACACTGCCCAAGGAAAAGATGGCAAACTGTGCCCCCCAACCCCACACACAAACACACACACACGTAAGGACTGGTTCACACTGGTCCAACATGTGCTCTGACTTCCAGAGCACAAGTCGCATGATATTTAAAAATCAATGAGAGCCATCTTAACTGGTCCGACTTGTGTAGGTCCATCTTTAAAATTGCTCCCTGCACTACTTTGACCTGACTCGGGCACAATTTCAGCCCATTGATTTGAATGCAAGTCACATCCAAGTCAGATCATCATCTTAACTGATCTGACTTGTGGCATGCGACTTGTGCTCTGAGGATCTTGAGGGCAAACTCCACGCCAAAATGAAAAAAAAATGACGTAAGGTCCCCCCATATCCATACCAGGCCCTTTGAGTCTGGTATGGATTTTAAGGGGAACCCCATTAAAAGAAATAGGCGTGTTTGAGGGCATGTGGCCTGGTACAGTTAAGGAGGTGGGACCCCATGCCATTTTTTTTTTATATTTTGGCATGGAGTTCCACTTAAAATCCAGACCAGACCCAAAGGGCCTGGTATGGACTGGGGGGACCGCACGCTGTTTTTTTATGTTTATTTTTGAATAGCCGGATTTTTGGAATTCCACACCATAATATTATTGAATACTTACATACCATTGCATGCATTTGAAGAGTTTAAATTATGGACTCAACCAAACTGATGTGCATTGGCTAATTATGCTGCTGAGTACAATGCACATTTTCATTAGGTGATACCATTGGTGGGATTCAAACCCATGGCTTGAACCTTTGAAGATAGCAGGTCATACCACTATGCTACGGAGCTTAGCACAATCACACTTTGAAAATACAACTACTAGTGTTTGATTCTTTTCATTCTATACAATAATGTTTTGCATTTGAGGCATTATTATTATGATAACAACCATGCTCATGTGGCATTGGCTATTAGGCATTCACCTATTGTCAGCATATGCTGCTGATTAAGATATAAGCTTTGCACTTTTTATTTTCATAGTATAAAGCTGGTTGCTAATCAAGGGGCCGTAAAGCTGGCCGCCGCTTCTTAACAACTTATGAATCATCAGCTGTCAGGTCTGAGGGTGGGGGCTTATCAGAATCTGGAAGCCCCCTTTAACAAGGGGGCCCCCAGATCCTGGCACCCCCTATGTGAATGGGTATCGGGTACATTGTACCCCTACCCATTAACCAAAAAAGCAGTGAAATGCAAAAAAATACAAGCATTGTTTTTTGACAAGTCCTTTATTGTAAAATAGCTCTGAGCCATCTTCTCCCTGAGCTGTGTCTCCCACTGCCATATTCTCCTGCTGCTGTCTCTCCTGCTGAAATCTTCTGTCGCCGTCTTCTCCTGTCGCCGTCATTCCAGCCACCGCCTACTTCTCCCACTGCTGCGTTCTTCCTCACCGCCGTCTTCCTCCATTGTGTTGTCACCCACTGTCTGGCATCTCTTACATAGCCATGGGGTGTGGCCATCCAATGACATCACCCGCAGAGCCCCTCTTTTTTTCATATTAGTGGGTAACAGGTGGCAAGGAAGAACACAGAAGTGGAAGAAGATGGCTGCAGGAGACGATGGTGGCAGGAGTGACTGCACCAGGAGAAGATGGCAAGAGAGACAGCACCAGGAGAAGATGGCGGTGGGAGACACGGCTTGGGGAGAAGACTAAAAAATGGCTCCTGTATTTTTTTTTACATTTCACTGCTTTTTTTGGTGAATGGGTAGGGATACGGTGCACCCAATGCCCATTCACATGGGGGGCAGCAGGATCTGGGGGCCCCCGTGCTAAAGGGGGCTTTCATATTCTGAAAAGCCCCCCCACCCACAGACCCTGATAACCACCGGCCAGGGTTGTCAGGAAGAGTCCCCTGTCTCCATCAACAGGGGGACAAGGTGCTTTGGGGGGACCCAAAAGCATCCTCCCCATATTGAGGGCATGTGGCCTGGTATGGTTCAGGAGGGGAGCGCTCGCTCATCCCCCCCCTATCATGACCTCCAGGCTGCATGCTCAGATAAGGGCCTGGTATGGATTTCGGGGGGGACCCTACATAACTACTTGTAAATAATAGTTGTTGGGGTATATTTTTCTTAATCTGGTGCTTAGAGAGAATTCACATTAAGTTGACATTTCATGGCTTACCTAGTCCACAAAATAATTAGTAGAGCCCTGAATTTCAGCTTTGGAGCAGGTTTTTTTGGGGTTTTTCTTCACATTAGACTTTCTACTCAAGGACTTGCACAACCAAATACTTTTGTATGCAATTAGATTTAATACAGATTTAAAGGGGTATGAATTGTTTGCACTTATAAAATATGTATTTTGAGTCTGCAAAAATCAAGCTTAAAGCAAAAAACAATCAACCTTTTATTTCAACATTAGTATAAACATTTGGTACATTAATGTACTTGGGACAAAAAACAACAACATGGAAATGATGCTCCAGCATTTGACAATTTAGTTAGAAGGGCCCTGCTCAAAAGAGCTTACAATCTACAAGGGTAAGGCACTAAAAATTAGACACATTAAACAAATTACATTAGAAAAGCAGGGATACAAATCAAGCTAACAACAAGCATGACTAACCTTTTTGTGATCAGAAGTCCTCGCCCCAAACCCCAAAAAGTTACATGGCAGAATGATCATAAGCAAAAAGACAAAATCAATACAAAAGCCAAAAAGCCAGTGCACAAACTACATCGACACACACAGCAGGAATAAATTAGCAGGATCCTTCCTTTTCATCTCATTCATTACATAGCAGTTGTAAGTCTAACATGTGAGATTTAGAAACCATCAAACAACAGTCTTAGTGGGGTGTGGGTTAGGAATTATGCACACCCCCCCCCCACAAAAAACATATTTATTTGTAACCCAATATACACACTGCAAAGAAAAATTCAGGCCTGTTCTTAGGCCAAACACCCGCCGCAAATGTAGGCCTTTAAATAACCTAGCTTAGCTTGCTCACCTCCACCCACCCAGTAAAGGACACACCCACCAGTGTAATTGTTTCTGTCTTTTAAGGTAAGCCTCAAGTGCTCACAACTGTTCATTAGGAATACACACTCTTTACAAATGAAAAAATGCCTCAGCATTGATATCTGTGCAGAGTAAACCTCAAAATAACAAATGTCCAAGGCTCTGCCCATGATCAGTGATCCCAAAAACCTCCAAATCAAACTTATACATTGTTGGACAAGTGGAGGGTCCAAAACAAGAAATCATAAGCTTAACAAATGTCACGTCTATCCCAATGCAGGTGGTCAGACACTATAGCTAGCTACTGTGTGCTTCACCTATAGCAGCCCCCTTTCCCTTAAGCCAACCAGGCCTACCGGTACTTGGTTACCCCAGGACTTATACACAATGGTATAGTGGCCACCACACCAGGGCAGATGCGAACAGAGCAAACAACAGTCTACTCACAGTTTAGCAGACAGATAGCATGGTTCTAAGACAGTCCAGGTAAAAGGCAGGCTGAGTTCAGGGAATAGTCCAATATCTGATCCTGGTCATACACAGGGAAATCCAACAGCAAAGCAGGGCAGACAAATGGGAGGCTTGATCAGAAACAATGTAGGTAACTCTGTCTCTATCACAAGCAAGGGATAGAGTGTTCAGTTTGCTTATATCAGGTGACTGCCCAGATTAATCACTTTGCAGGTGAACACAGACAGGGGGAATGCAACAGCCAACATCCAGATGCTGGAACGAGGAGCAGGAGTACTAAGTGATCCTGACAATAAGCATACAAAAATAAAATGTGTGCAGAATCACACTAGACTTAGACATCCATATCTGGGCCAAAACACCCTAGTTCTAGATTTGGTGCAAACCTACAATTATTTATAATGTGATTTCTTGGGGTTCCATTATGTGAAACCCATAAAAAATGTTAGCACTGGTGGAAAAGAAACTTTAACACCACAACATACAAACCTCTAGCCAGATTGCAGGATTGGGATTAGAACTCAGGGCTGCTAGGCAGAGCTGCTAGCCTGTTAGCCACTGAGCTGCAACATGTTTTTATGTTTTTTGGCTGCATCTCTGTGGTGTAAAACAGTCCTAAGTCCCAGGGTTACAAAAAGTTAATCAATGCAGATATACTGTTTAAGGCCAGAGAACAACCTGTTTCTGGCATATGCCATCTATTTTGAAGGCTGATTACTGTCAGCATGCTGAGAGCTAAACAGCTGTCATGTTGTGGGTTTAGGCTTGGTAAGAGGCTGCAATTAGTGCTGGTGGGGAAATGTTAAGGCTGATTAGAGTCCTTGCAATTTGCAATGGTGATGAAACCCTCCTACACATAATACTACATTTAGACAAGGCCCTTAGTCAGGAGTTATGTTTAACAACAAAGGGAGATCATAAAACTTCTCTACATGAACTGGCATGTTTGGGATTCAAATCCAGACCCTCAGGGCTGCTAAGCAGAAGTGCTAACCTGTAAGCCACCAAGCTCCCACATGTGGAACCCTCCTACTCATACACATACACTGCATTTCTTTGGACATATAGGTGGTGGAATTACATTAGTCAGGAGGTATTCTTCTTGATTTATTCTGTGATATTTGGTGGTTCTTTGTGTGTGAGTGTAGAATAGTGATGTTACCCTCTGATTTTTGGGAATTACATTTTTATTTCTGGTGTTGGTTGTTATACATATCACATTTTTTGGGCTCAAATTAGGACATGGGAATTAGGAAATAATAAAAGACACACAAAATTGTGACTCATTTTAAGTTTGCATTGTATTATTTGTGGTTTGTAAAGACACCTGTGTGGTTTGGGTAAAGATTTTTGTGAGATTGACAGCAACAAGTGAAGTGACAGAGAAAAAAATATTTTATCAAAACATGCACATTACACATTCTAGCATTCTTAAAAACAAAATAGATGAAGAAGCAACATTGTTGCAAGGACAATTTCTTTGCAAGAAAGATACATTTCATTTCAACATGAAAAGTATTTATTTGGGGAAGTCACAATTGTACCATTAGAATCAATGGCTGAAACTTGCATTGGGCTACATAACTCTCATTTTCACTCCCAAAAATGCTTTTTAACTCAGAGCTAATTTTGGTATTTACTATAGCTCCTTGTGAAAAAAGTCATGGGAGTTAAAATGAGAGTAGTTTGAATGTCTGATCATGTTCAGTTGTGCTTGCACCTAATTGTAAAGAGACAGGAATTTATCAGACTTTTAAGGATATTTCAGTGTAGAAATCACTTTTTCAAACACATTAAAAGCAGATTATCTTTAACCACTTGACAATCAGCCACCATCATTATATGGTGGCAGGTAGGCTCGTTCCTGCGAATCACCATAACTGTGCGTTGGCTCCTTTAAGAACCATAGCAAACACGTGCACGTGCGCCTGCTGTATAACTGTCAACGGTCCCAAAAATGTGTCAAAAGTGTCCAATCTTTTTGCCGCAATGTCGCAGTCCCACTAAAAATCGCAGATCGCCGCCATTACTAGTAAAAAAATAAGATAAATACAAATGCCATAAATCTATCCCCTATTTTGTAGACACTATAACTTTTGCGCAAACCAATCAATATACGCTTATTGCAATTTTTTTACCAAAATTATGTAGAAGAATACATATTGGCCTAAACTGGAGAAGAAATGTATTTTTTTATTTTTATTTTTTGAAAATTTATTATAGCAAAAAGTAAAAAATATTGTCTTTTTTTCAAAATCGTCGCTTTTTTTGTTTATAGCGCAAGAAAAAAAAACGCAGAGGTGATCAAATACCACCAAAACAAAGCTCTATTTGTGGGAAAAAAGGACGTCAATTGTGTTTGGGTACAGCATTACATGACCGCACAATTGTTAGTTAAAGCAACGCAGTGCCGTATCAAGAAAAATGGCCTGTCATTTAGAGGGAAAATATTCAGTGGCTGAAGTGGTTAAACAATATACCACATATTTCAGTACTGTTTAGGTGATCATATCATGCTCTAAACATTATTTCCATGTGCAATCCTCCAGGTCCTAATAAGAGTAATGCCGCGTACACACAATCGGACATTCCGACAACAAAGCCGTGGATTTGTTTCCGTCGGATGTTGGCTCAAACTTGTCTTGCATACACACGGTCACACAAATGTTGTTGGAAATTCCATTTGCCAAGAACGCGCTGACGTACAACATATACGACAAGCTAAGAAAAATTAAGTTCAATTGCCAGTGCTTCTGCTTGATTTCGAGCATGCGTGGAATTTTGTGCGTCAGAATTGTCTACACATGCTCAGAATTTACGACAACAGATTTTGTTGAAAATTTGAGATCCAGCTCTTGAACATTTTTGTCGGAAATTCCAATTATGTGTACGCAACATTAGGGTTTGGGCACTATCTGTTGTCTGGGCGCTATAGCGAATTTGATTTTGGGAATATTTGTTTGCCAGCACTATTGTGAATTCCGTTTGGGTGCTAATTAGCACTATTTGACATTTTGAGCGCTAATTACCGCACAATCGCATATTCGCGCTGTAGTAAATGACCCCATTAATATACAACTTAGTCCACTTATGCAAATAATAATAAAAGTCCAGTGCAAATCCACAGCAATAAAGATTAGTGCATGACCATGAAGAAAAGTGCTCTCTGTGCATGAAATGAATAACAGCAGGGGTGTATGCGCGGCAGCCTGAGGTGGTGGTAATATTACCTTAGAGCTCCGCTCCTCTGGAGTTTTCACCGGAGGACTACAGGTCCCAGAGGCGCCGTAAATATCTCAAAATAGAAGAAAACTCAACCCAACACTATTCGCTTTATTGACAATGGTACTGAGAGCACCTAAAACCAAACTTAAGACCAGTAAAACAAAGGAAACGGCACACAGGCTGGCAGCTGGATTGGCAGCGGCATCCTCTCCCTCACAGCACAGCAGTACACTTACTACAAAGTCTCTGCCTCACAGCCAGAAGACACAGGTTGCTAATGGTGAGTCTGAGTCTGAATATGAAAACTGCGACCTACAAACTTCTATACAACCTGATATACTCAAAAAATTTGAACATATGCTTCAGAAAGCCCTCAAGCAGACTTCAGATCACATAACCGACAAATTGACCAAAGAAATAAGAGAACTAGGTCAGAGAACAGCTGACTTAGAACCGATGGTTGATGAAATTGATAATTTTACACAGAACTACATGTCTGAGATGATGATACTTGAAGAGGAAAATCTTACACTACAGGCACGTTTAAAGGACCAAGAGAATAGAGATCGCCGATCGAATCTGCGAATTAGGGGAATCCCTGAATCTGTTCTAGACCTGCAAGCAACTGTCACGATGCTCTTTCAGGAATTAATACCTGGTACCCCTATAGACAGACTTGAAATGGATAGAGTACATAGAGTGTCAGACACGCGAAAAATTAATGGTCCTCCGAGGGATATAATAGCCAAATTGCACTTCTACAGAACCAAAGAACAGCTACTAACAGCTGCCAGAGGTAGAGAATCCCTCAGCTTTCAAGGCCATGCTTATCAACTTTTCACAGATTTGTCCTTACTTACGGTCGCAAAGAGACGTGCGCTCAAACCACAACTGCAGATACTTCAGCGCAATCAAATTACTTACCACTGGGGATTTCCTTTTTGCCTCAGATTTACTCATTTGGAAACTAAATATGTCTGTCGCTCTTCAGAGGACTTGCAGCCGGCCCTAATTGATTTAGGTTTAGCTGAAGCAGTCTTATCCAGGGACCAGTCTCACAGACGCACGGCCTCTCGATCTACACACCATAATAAAGACCCAAAACCCAGCTCTTCCACATCTTCCCATCAAAATCTTAACAAGCGTGGTCAATACGAACATTCACCGCCCAACAACGAGGATTCAATGGACTGACACTTTAGTTTCAAACTAGTTGCTCTTTCTTGTTACATTTTCCAGTACTGCATGCTGGCTGAGTTAATTCATTTGCCATACTCATGATTGAAATTAACTTTGGCTACATGGTATTGTTATAACCACAAAATATTTTCTTTTTTTTTTTCTCTGTTTTTGAACTTTATCTTCTTTTTTAAATAATTTCAGCAAAATATTTCCATGATAGCAATGGAATAGTTCCTGTGGTCCTCTGATGGTATTCTTCCTTTAGGAATGTCTTGCTGCCCCTTATACCAGCTAAGGACTCCAACCATTGTTATGGGGGTCTCTATTGGTGGTCCCGGACCCTCTCAGGGAGTTCTAAAAACTCTCCTGAGATGTTCCCACACCCTATTATTTAACCTTTACTTACTGATAAATTGCCTTCATATTGGGTTTGCTCGTTTCTCTTTTCTTTTTTTCTTTTCTTTTATTGTCTCTATCTTTAACTTTTACTATTCCCTTCTAACTCTCAGGTTGGTGTTTCTGACTCTCGGTGAGTACTTTGCTTGTTATGATATAATATTCACACTAATTAGTTTATGGCTCCTATAATTATCTTGTCATTAAATGTACAAGGGTTTAATACTCCACATAAGCGAACCAAGGCATTACGCTCTTTTGCAATGAAGAAAGCTAATATTATATGTTTACAAGAAACTAATTTCACTGATAAAGTTTATCCCAAATTTCTTTCATCATCATATCCACAATTCTATGCTGCGTCTGCTATGGTTAAACAGCGTGGAACTGTCATTGGTTTTCATTGTTCCACTCTGTTTAACTTGGTATCACAATTAAGAGACCCTGAGGGACGATATGTACTCCTAACAGGATTTATTTTTGATAACCCTATTACAATTGTGTCTTACTATGCCCCCAATAAACGCTCAACAGCTTTTTTATCTCACCTTTATCAACTTATAGAAGCACATAAGTTTGGTACTGTTGTTATTTGTGGGGATTCTAATGCAACTATTTTCCCGTTCTTGGATAAACCTCCCTCTGGACCTACTACAAGCTCAGGAAAAACCTAACTTTTCAACATCTGCTTACCACACATGGCCTGGTGGATACTTGGCGAGAAATGAACCCTACCAGTAAACGTTTTACTCACTATTCTTACTCGCATAACTCCTTTTCGCGAATAGATCATATCCTTATTCCATCAAGTGTGTTAGCAGAAATCATAACATCCAAAATCATTCCTCTTCCTTGGACAGACCATTGTGCAGTATTCATTGCCATTGATTCCACAGTTTCTAGATCACACGACACCACTTGGTGTATAAATGACACAATATTGACCCATCCTTCACATCGTATTGAGATTGAGAAAGCACTCTCTGATTACATATTATCTAATGACACAGGTGATGTTTCTGCTCTTACATTATGGGAGGCACACAAAGTAGTCATTAGGGGTAGATTAATACAACAAGCAACTACCCTTAAAAGAGAATGCAAACTTTTGTTTGCAAAACTTGAATCTACCTTTAATGACTGTCACCAGACTTTTCAAACTTCCCCAACTGCCATTAATAACTCTAAACTAGAAAAAGCCCGTCTTGACCTAGATCTTTTTTTGATGGATTCTGCAGATAAGCTTATACGTAAACGCCAGTATGTTTAATATCGCAAGGCAAATAAACCTAAAACACTTATGGCTAGAACTTTAAAGAATTCACAACACATGCATACGCCTATCAGATTGAAAGTATCCCGAGAAGCGTACACTAGTAACCCAGTGAAAATTCTAGAGATTTTTCGCTCTAATCTATCTAAATTATATTCTTCTGCTTCAAATTTTGATAAAACTAAAACAGATACTCTATTTTCCAATATCACGCTTCCTAATCTTGATCAACAACAGAGAGATCTTTTCTAAAGCCCAATTATAGATACAGAAGTTCTTAACGCAATAAAATCCTTAAAATTATGTAAGAGACCGGGTCCAGATGGATTTTCAGCAGCATATTATAGACAATTTTCTCATATTTTAATGCAAGTCTTAACTAAAGCCTTCAATTCGATTCTTATGGGAAACTCATTTAGAAGGGAGACTCTCACCTCTATTATAGCAATGATCCCCAAACCACATTCTGACTCCACCTCCTTGACTAACTATCGTCCTATATCCCTCCTCAACCTGGATATAAAATTAATAGTTAAAATCCTGGCCACTAGACTGAATAATATTATTGGTCATCTAATTCACAAAGCCCAAACAGGCTTTATGCCTAAACACCAGGCAGGCGATAATATTAGGAGAGCACTTCTACTTATCCATGCGGCTAAAACCAGACGAATCCCAGCTTGCCTCGTATCCTTAGACATAAGGAAAGCTTTCGACTCTGTTACTTGGCCTTATATGAAATATGTCCTTCAAAAATGGGAGTTTGGAAACAATTTTTTAACCTGGGTCTCCTCTTTATATAATAATCCTAGAGCATATATTAAATATGCCGGCTATAAGTCATCAATGATTGATATCAAATGAGGTACTAGACAAGGATGTCCTCTTTCCCAACTACTTTTTGACCTTTTAATAGAAACCCTGGCGCACCTTATCAGAAACAATCCTGATATTAAAGGTATCGAATTAGGTGGTCATCATCATAAACTATGTCTCTTTGCGGATGACATTCTCATATTTTTGTCACATCCTCATATATCCACCCCTAACTTACTTAAAACATTAGATAATTTTGCCCAAATCTTGGGACTACATGTTAACCCAACAAAACTGAATGCATTAAATATTTCCTTATCTCAATCAGAACTTCAGTAGGCACAAACTTCCTTACCCTTTAATTGGGTTCCTAAGCAACTCCCATTCCTAGGAATAAAACAATTTCCCTTAAGGATCTTTTTGCGGCTAATTACCTGCCACTCCTAAAACAAATTTCAGGTTTCTTGAAACAATGGGCTTTTCTTTCATTGTCATGGTTGGGAAGGATTAATGCTGTAAAGATGTTTATATTGCCGAAATTCTTATATTTATTCAGGGTACTACCTATATCTTTAACATCTTACTTTCTAAGACTTACTCAAAATAGAGTTATAGAGTTATGTCCTTCATTTGGGGTAACACCAAACCTCGAATAACAAAACCCACACTTTACCTTAGTAAATCGAGTGGAGGTTTGGGACTACCCAACTTTTCCTCCTACTTCAACGCCGCACAGATAGCACTTATTCCCAAATATCATACTGCTGTGGAAACACCCTTATGGGTAGCTATTAAGTCGGTGGAAAGTGGCTCTATCTCAGTGGCAAATATGTTATGGCTTCGTCCTGCTGATAGAGTACATCTTTCTATTCCTATCACGAAACAGACCCTAGCAATCTGGGATAAATATAAGTCTACGCATAATCTTCAATCATCACATAATCCCTTGCTTTCATTCCTTAATAACCCAGCCTTCTACCCTGCTTGGAAATTTCCAAGATCATTTTCTACATGGTCCTCTACGAACCTGACTCGCTTATACAATATATCCTCTGCTAAAGCTATTCATACCTTTCCTATACTATGCGAAACCTTTGGGTTACCTAATTCAGAAATATTCAGATATTTACAAATTAAAAATTTCTATGAACCATTTCTTAGTACAGGCTCAACTCTCAATCAAATGACTCAATTTGAGCAGATATATATAAGCGACCCTCACATTAGAGGACTAATCTCAATATTATATCACCAACTTAATGCGATCTCTAGTGAGTTTCTACCCTCATACGCTACTAAATGGGCACAGGATATGAATCGAGTGATTGATAATCAAGATTGGTCTAATATATGGTTAGCCACCAAAACTTCCTCTCCAAACTGTTTTGCTGTAGAAACAAATTACAAGGTTCTAGCACGTTGGTACCTTGTACCAGCTAGAATAGCTAAATTTGTCCCCACATATTCATCTAATTGCTTTAGAGGATGTAACACATCAGGTACACATTTCCACATATGGTGGCAGTGTCCTGTAGTCGAAGAATTCTGGAAGAATATATTTCTTATGGCCTCTAAAGCTTTGGAAATCACAATTTCTCCAGATCCTGCTATGGCACTCCTAAACCTTAAGCCCTCTATACTCACCCATACTCAATTTCAATTGTTTATTCTAGGGATGAACTTTGTGTTCGAGTCAAACCCATGTTCGACTCAAACATCGTCTATTCACCCATTCGCCGAATTGCGAACGATATGGGCCATTCGCGGCAAATTCGTGTGGTGCATCACGGCCCATAATTCACTGCGGCATCGCAGTGCATTGCTGGCTGATGATTGGCCAAGCATGCACTATGACCCGCATGCTTGGCCAATCACAGCGCCGTCAGTAGAGAGAGCTGTAATTGGCCAAACCAGGGTGGCTTTGGCCAATTATGGCTCAGGGGGTTTAGAACACGCCCCACACTATATCAGGCCGCCTGCACGGCGGCCCTGTGTAGTGTGTTCCGGCGTGCTTAGAGAGAGAGAGAGACAGTGTCATTTCATTTGAGTTAGCTAGATTAGGCAGGACAGTCAGTGAGTTAGCTGCACTTACAGTGTATTGTGTATATATATGCATCCGAGGTGTTGTATATATATATATATATATATATATATATATATACACTGTATTCAGTTTAGCTAGATCCGTCCCTGTTATCTTCCTACTGACAGCTAAAACTACAAGTTAGTGTAGTGTGTCCTCCTCACAGTGTTCAGCTAAAGCTACAAGTTAGTTCAGTGTGACCTCTGCACAGTGTTCAGCTAAAGCCTAAAGTTAGGGTAGTGCGTCCTCCTTACAGTGCTCAGCTAAAGCTACAAGTTAGTTTAGTGTGACCTCTGCACAGTGTTCAGCTAAAGTTACAAGTTAGGGTAGTGTGTCCTCCTCACAGTGTTCAGCTAAAGCTACAAGTTAGTGTAGTGCGTCCTCCTCACAGTGTTCAGCTAAAACTACTGTACAAGTTAGTGTAGTGCGACCTCTGCACAGTATTCAGCTAAAGCTACAAGTTAGTGTAGTGCGTCCTCTGAACAGTGTTCAGCTAAAACTACAAGTTAGTGTAGTGCGACCTCTGCACAGTGTTCAGCTAAAGCTACAAGTTAGTGTAGTGCGTCCTCTGAACAGTGTTCAGCTAAAAGTACAAGTTAGTGTAGTGCGACCTCTGCACAGTATTCAGCTAAAGCTACAAGTTAGTGTAGTGCATCCTCCTCACAGTGTTCAGCTAAAACTACAAGTTAGTGTAGTGCGACCTCTGCACAGCGTTCAGCTAAAGCTACAAGTTAGTGTAGTGCGTCCTCTGAACAGTGTTCAGCTAAAGCTCCAAGTTAGTTTAGTGTGACCTCTGCACAGTGTTCAGCTAAAGCTACAAGTTAGTGTAGTGCGTCCTCCTCACAGTGTTCAGCTAAAACTACAAGTTAGTTTTTTGCAAGCTCTGCACAGTGTTCAGCTAAAGCTACCTGTAGAAGGTTGGTGGTGTTTTCCTAATCCTATCACTACCGCAGGCAGCTAAATAAGCTACAAGTTAGTTTTTTGCGAGTTCTGCACAATGTTCACCTAAAGCTACCTGTCGAAGGTTGATGGTGTTTTCCTGATCCTATCACTACCGCAGGCAGCTAAATAAGCTACAAGTTAGTTTTTTGCAAGCTTTGCACAGTGTTCAGCTAAAATTACAAGTTAGTGTAGTGCGAGCTCTGCACAGTGTTCAGCTAAAGCTACCTGTAGAAGGTTGGTGGTATTTTCCTGATCCTATCACTACCGCAGGCAGCTAAATAAGCTACAAGTTAATTTTTTGCGAGCTCTGCACAGTGTTCACCTAAAGCTACCTGTAGAAGGTTGGTGGTGTTTTCCTCATCCTATCACTACCGCAGGCAGCTAAATAAGCTACAAGTTAGTTTTTTGCGAGCTCTGCACAGTGTTCACCTAAAGCTACCTGTAGAAGGTTAGTGGTATTTTCCTGATCCTATCACTACCACAGGCAGCTAAAACAGCTACCAGTTAGTTTTTTGCGAGCTCTGCACAATGTTCCGCTAAAGCTACCTGTAGAAGGTTGGTGGTGTTCTCATACTACAGGCAGGCAGTTGATTTTGCTAGCTGCAGTATCAATATATATATATATATATATATATATATATATATATATAAAAATATATATATCCCAGCTTAGTGCAGCTACAGGCCATTAGTATGTCTGGAAGGCCAACAAGGTTAGGCAGACAGTCACAAGCCAATAAAAGAGGGCAAGCAGGCTCTGTGTCTAGAGGCAACAGTGCTGGTCCTGGATATGGTGCATCCTCATCAGCACATGTCCGTGGGACACGCTTAGCCTTTTTTTCGGCAGCTGGCCACATTGAGCCGCAACATGTGGAAGACTTGGTCGAGTGGATGACCAAGCCTTCCTCATCCCCCTCATCCTCTCTCAACCATGCTCAGGGTACTTTGTCTGGCAAAGCAGCTGCCATTGCGGCCTCTTCCCTTGGCTCAATGGCATCAGTGACTCCTTCCCTAGCCCCACCATGTCCTCCTGAGGAGTCCCTCGAACTGTTTGACCACAGTGTTGGGTACATGCTCCAGGAGGATGCCCAGCATTTAGAAGGCTCTGATGATGATACTGAGCTATATGAAGGCAGTAACGTGAGCACTGACAGAGGGGGTGCCCAAGAAGGACAGCAATCTGGCAGTCATGCTCCCCCTGCTGCAGCATACTGCCAGGTTTGCTCCAATGATGAGGAGGGAGGGGATGATGAGGTCACTGACTCAACGTGGGTGCCTGATAGGAGAGAGGAGGAGGAGCAGGAGGCACATCATCAACGAGGCGGGATGCCCTTCAGGGGCCAGCCTAAGGGCAGCACACTGACTGCATCACACCCCAAAGCTCCGCATGTGCAGGGCGCTGCTGTCTATGCGCGTTATTCCAAAAGTTCTTTGGTGTGGGCCTTTTTCGAGACGAGTGCATCAGATAGCACCGCTGCTATTTGCAACATATGTCTCAAGCGTATGGCCAAAACATTTCCCGCTTGGGCACCACATGCTAGACCAGACATATGTTGACCTGCCATGCAGTTCGTTGGCAAGTGTATCTAAAAGACCCACACCAAAGAACAAAGAGGACCCCTCCTTGCTCCTCATCAGCTGAGATCTCCAACCCCACTATACCTTCAGTCCTCTCTGAGACCTGCACTGAGAGGAATGAAGGTGTAGAATTAGGTGTTTCACAGCCAAGTACTTGTGGGCAATCTGCTTTCGGTACACCGATGTCAGATTGTACCAGGCAAATTTCCCTGCCCCAGCTGCTGCACCGCAAAAAGAAATTCGCTTCCAGCCATCCACATGCCCAGCAGTTGAATGCTAGCTTGGCAAAATTGCTAGCACTTCAACTGCTGCCTTTTTAGTTGGTAGACTCTGCCCCTTTCCATGAGTTTGTGGAATGTGCGGTTCCTCAGTGGCAGGTACCCAAACGCCACTTTTTCTCACGGAAGGCGATTCCGGCTCTCTACCGGCATGTGGAAGGCAATGTCCATGCCTCGCTGGACAGGGCGGTCAGCGGTAAGGTGCATATTATCGCTGACTCGTGGTCCAGCAGACATGGACAGGGACATTACCTAAGTTTCACCGCGCATTGGGTGACTCTCAGTAGTGTTGAAGGTTTCAACAAGGGAGAAATGGCGCAAATACCAGCCAAACTTGAAGAGACCAAACTAAATATAGATATGTATAAAATAATAATAATGTCCAGGAAAACGGTATAAAACCATAATATTAGCGTATATCAAAATGAGATATAGATATCTAGTATATACGCTGCAAGGCTGAAGTCCCAAAATAATGGAAAGTTCAAGATGAAAGTGATACTGAACACCAGCGGCAGCTCCCTATAGAGTAGAAGTGAAAACTCTGGAAGATAATGTAAGATAACAAGGTGCGCCAATCTAAGTGCAGTATCCAAAAAAAAAAGATTAAATGTATTAAAAAAGGAACGGCCAAATGGCTACTCACAATGGGTCAGTGGGGATAAGGCATGTAGTACATAGAGATGGCCCATAGGCAGAACCTCAGCAGCTCTCAGTGCGGGGTCCCAAGGTGGTGTGAGATGCTGTGGGTGATGTAGGCAGGCAGTCCGTGGTGTGTAATCCCCTACTGGTGGGAGCTCAAGCATGGGGGGAGAGGTATACCCATGGTGTCAGCAAGGTCGGACCGGCATCTCCTTAGGACCAGAACAAGGAAGTCAGAGCAAGATGGAACCAGCCTGGAACGCACCATACACTGGAGAGGGAGCTGCAGAAATGACGTCTGGACGTGTCAGATGATGCGTTTCAATGCTTCCGCATTTTCTTCAGATCTGATTGACATGCCGGGTTAACTTCATTTAAAAAGCAAACAAAGCCGGCGTTCGTCGCTAAGCGTCGGCGGAAGGGATTGACAGCTTGTAAAAACAAGTGAGGACAATGAGGAATGGTATAATGTAAAACTTGAATGGAAATCTAACAAAAAAAAATTCATCATGGTAAAATGCATACCTGAAATAAAAAAAGGAAAAAAGACACGAAGAAGTAGAATAATGGAAAAAAAGGTGGAAAAAAATATAATAAAGTGGGAAAGATAATAACAGAAATAATAAAGGAATGGGAAATATAGGAAAAGTATATATTCTAAAATAAAATAAAGGGTGAATGATAAATAAAAAATGACAATCAGAATTGAAATAAATGAGAATAAAAAATGAAAAAATAATAAAAAACAAAAAATAAAATAAAAATGTAAATAAGGAATAAGAAATCAAAAAAATAAAATGAAAATAGGAATAGAAATAAAAAGGGAAATATAAGAAAAGAAAGTGGGGAAAAACATGTAAAACATAGTATAAAATAAGAAAAAATGGGCGTACTGGGAAGGTAAAAAAAGAGAATAATGGATAAACGTTAAAAAAAAAAAACATTCAAAAAGACATGTCTAACTATATAAGATAAATATACAAATATATATACTATATAGATAAATAGATTATACTGTAAAGCCAGTTTGAGAGGGACCTGGTAAGGAATGGTGTGCACATATGGCATATCGATCAAAGATACATACATTATACATTTGGGACAGTGCATAAGTCAAAATTAGGAGACCATATTACAGAGAAAGTATCAAAGAAAAAACAAAAATGTTTTTTATTTATTTTTTATATAACTGTATTAATCTCTATTTCTTCGTTAAGGCCATTGGGTGTCATACTGTTTAATGAATATATCCAGAAAGTTTCTTGCCTACATAGACGTTGAAATCTTTCGGCTGGAGTAAACTTATCTAATATGGATTCAATGATCCACACATTGAGATCAGAAATATTTTGTTGATGATGAGTAGTAAAGTGACGGGCAGTACTATATAAAGGGTTGTTGGCTTGGACAGCTCGTCTATGTTCTCCAAACCTCGCACGTAGAGTCCTAATCGTTCTGCCAACATATAATAACCCACAAGGGCAGGTTATACAATATATCATATAGGTCGTGGAACAATTAAAAAAGGATTTAAGAGTATAGTTGTTACCATTTGCTGTAAATGTTTTTCTACCATGTGTGACGTGGGCACAGGTAAGGCATAGAGCTTTGTTGCAGCGGTACATGCCAACTATTGGGATGAGGGTGAGTTGTCTGAATGTAGTGGATTTTTTGTGAACCTGAATTTTGCTGGGAGCAATTTTAGCCTTGACATTTGGGGCCCTACGATAAGCAAATTTAGGAACTGTAGATAAAGAAGATGATAGATGAGGGTCCTGAGTTAAAATGGGCCAATGTTTTTTATGATGTGTTCAATTTTTTTATACTTAGCATGAAACTGCGTAACAAATCTGCTTACTGGTTCGGTGTTCTGAGTCTTGGACTTGGGTGGATTATCTGTCAGATAAAGGGAGGAGGCTTCGCTGATAGCAGCGGTTGTATAACCCTTATAGATAAATTTATTGGAGAGAGTGATGCATTGGGAACTATAGTCCTCTAGTCTAGCACAATTTCTCCTGAGACGATGGAACTGACTTTTTGGTATATTATTAACCCACCTGGGATGATGACAGCTGGAATAATGTAAAAAAGAATTTTCAGCTGTGGGTTTGGTATAGTTTTTGGTGACAATCTGATTATTAATATGAGATAATTCCAAGTCCAGAAAACAGATGGATTCTGAATCCATAACAGACTTGAAGCATAATCCGAATGGATTATCGTTGCAAAAGGTGATGAAATCATGGACAGAACTGGGGAAAAACTGTGGGAGCGAAGTTTAGGCCTCGAGATAACAATGAGATTTCATGATCATTGAGTGTGTGTGAGAATAAATTAAAAATCTTTACAGTTTCCGCACTTTTATTGGGCGGAGTGTTTCTGGATTTGCGATGTCCCCCTCGCCTGCCTCTTCTACGTTTTTTCTTTTGGATTGGGAGGGTATCAGGCTGGGCGAGGGGATCTGGTCTAAAAAAGAAGTAGGAATATCAGGGTTCCCGAAGATCACTATGTGCTTAACAGGATCATTGTTGGTACAGGTGGGGATAGCGTTTAGGGAAACTGGCTGAGCAATGGAGTTGGTGGATGGGAAATTGATACCTGTGGACGTATGGGCTGGGGGAATAGGTGTAAATGAGATCAATGGCTCAGTCTGATGGGAACAGGAAACAGGAGAAGGGTGGGAAGGGAGAGATGGAGATCCTAGAGAAGTGGAAGGAAACTGACTGGTGCAGACGGCCGAATGGGGAATGGTAATGGGAAGGGGAGAATTATCGGGCTGAACAGGAGGCTGAAAATCAAGTGGAGGAGATATGGATGCAAGATCTAGAATCTCATGGGACTGGGTGGAAGAAGTAATCGAAGGTGGAGTGTGAGTGTGCTTAGTGGCACATGGTTGGGGCAAGGCTGAGGGGGAATGACTGCAATTTCTTTTCCAATTGAAAACTCTCTGATAAGAATAATCATCAAGGTCCCTTCTGAACTTACTTAGTTTACTTTCAATCAGGGATTTTTCACTTTTTTTGGTGTTTATTTTGAAAGTTTTTAACCATTTCATGGGCAAAAGTGGGCGGATGGACAGAAATTCTTTAACATGTGTTTCCATTTTACTGCGTAAGAAATGATACCGTCTGTCCCTATGAGTAATCAAAAGCTGTATCCACTTCTGGGTGCAGAACTCCACAACACCCTCCCACTCTGTGCGGAGATCTCCATCCAAAAAAGTACAACCCTTGAGTATACGGAGTCCCCGTGGGGAAATTTTGAATTTAAAATATTGTTTCAAAAAGAAACCGTCCCACCACTGCGTGTTGGCAGACGTGGTGAGATCTTCTATGCGTTTCAACCTTGTGCATGCATCCCTGTACTTGGAATTAGACCAAGTGTGGGAGTGGAGGGAGGATGAGAAGGCATGAGAAGGAAAAATGATGTATAAGTCATCTAAAAGTACATATTTGTATTCTTCCAATTGTTCTATGATATCCATGTTAAAAACAAAAGATGGGAAAATAAGTACTTGTATGGAGGGCGTGTCCTGGCCGCTACCGAAGATGGCCGCTTGGCTGTGAAGCTCCGCTGATACTCAGCTCTCTTCAGCAGCACTCAGCGGCACACAGCATCACGGCCACCCGCAACTGTCCCACTCGCCATCCCATACCACAGGGTCACGAACGGGCTATGACTCCGGGACAGTACTCCGGGACCGCGCCGCCTCACGGATTTCTACATGCTGTCAACGGGCAGATACTCGCAAGATGGCGCTGAGGAGAGTAGCCGCTCACCTCCCCCACCTCCCTCACAATCAGAAGAGGGGTCGAAGAATCTCGCTGACATGGAGGAACCCCCTCCCCACCCCTCCTCAGCCTCGCCAGCAGACAGGGGTAAGAGAGCTGCTGCAGTTTCCCCTGCACACTCCCCTCACAAGCTCCCCTCAGCCAAAAAGCTTCACTGGGCTGACGCCTCAGTCTCGCAGGCAGAGCTACAGACAGATCATACAGCTCACCTAGCTGCATTCCCTACATCAGATGCTCCTGCCTCTGAGAATACTCTGAAAGCCATGCTTCTCTCCCTTCAAATAGGTCTGCAAAATGAGCTGCATTCCTCCATATCCCACCTTACCACAAGAATTGATAATATAGATGTCCGCACTGAACATATGGAAAGTCAGATAACTGAAGTGGTCAAAGCGCATGATGAAATGGTCGATGCGCATGAGGAGCAAGCTGAACACATCCGCAAACTCCAATTAAAAATGGCAGACCTCGAAGACCGCTCAAGACGAAATAATCTCAAGATAAGAGGGGTCCCCGAAGCAGTTAAACCAACAGATCTGCTTCCTTATCTGCAACAACTTTTTCTGAAGTTAATACCGGACCTGACCCCCAGAGATCTTCTCATGGATAGAGCTGCCCCTCTCCCCGACACACTCCCAAGGGATGTTCTGACAAGGATCCACTTCTACCACATCAAAGAATGACTTCTCCGTGTGGCTAGATCAGCTCGCAATCTCCCTCATCCCTATGCTGGAATATCTCTCTATCAAGACCTGTCGGCTGCAACCTCCCAACGCAGAAAAGAATTTGCGCAGATCACGGCAATTCTGAGGGATCGTCATATCATCTATTGCTGGGGATTTTCCACAAAGCTATTAGTCACCCACCATGGCAAACTGAACGTCATAACTACTCCAAAAGATGGCTACCAGCAACTGCAAAACTGGGGTCTTCCTCCACCTCTTCCGCCCGACCCGCAACGGAGAAGCGCATCTCAGAAGACCTGAATTTAGGTGACCTACATATGTTGAAACACCATTGAAATGATAGAGGAAAATTCCCCCGATTGGCTTTGTTTGTCCCCGTTAACCACTTAACAGGTTGATTCATATCATTGTTGATCAATGAGAGCCTTGAGTATCGAGGAATTTGAAAATATTCTCTCCTTATTGTTTTATTTTACTTTTTTTTACTTATTTTGTATTCCGTCTCTCTCTTCAGAAGTTTTCAAGAGACTTCTAGTCGTGCTAATCTCACCCCCCCCCACACGAAGTGTGCTACGCACACGGCTTTGTGCAAACCCACCTGTTACAGCTATTTATTTGTTCATTTATATATAGATATATATATAGATAGATATATAGATATCTATATATATATATATATATCTATATATCTATATATATATCTATATATATATATATAATTTTTTTTTTATTTCTTACTGCTAATTGTTCTATATAGTTTATGCTATTGCATATCCTACTATTCTGTTCTTCTTATTGTAGATAGCGCTGGTACAGGTATCACTCCTCCCTCCCCCCATCTACCCTTACCCCCAAGTACCTTAAAACTGCTGAAGTGATTCTCCTCCGCATCCATGTCTCACCGCCTATAACTAACTAATATGTCATTACGTATCACCACCATTAATGCAAATGGCCTTAACTCCCTTTTTAAGCGTTCTAGACTATGGCAAGAAGCCTTATCCCAGAAAACAGACATATTGTGCGTGCAAGAGACACACTTTATGCACGGTAAAGCTCCCCCCTGTCTTCAGCGATCGTACCCTCACACGTTCCATACACACACACCTAAAAAAGTGCAGGGCGTAATGATCGCCATTCGGAACTCAATCTCCTTCCAACTACAAGATATAGATATATTATCTTAGATGGCATCTTTGACAACACACCATTGGTGATTGTCAATATTTATGCTCCCAACACTCACCACAAAAAGTTTTTCAAACAAATCATGAGCAAATTGTCCCACTATCCAAAAGAAAGAATAATCCTATGCGGAGATTTTAATGATGTAGCTGACCAAACAATCGACTCCTCCGGCCGCAGAGGAAATAGACCCACGGCCCTCTCTTCCCTCATGAATATGGAAGATTTATTTGACCCCTGGCGTTGTCTACATGGCGCGGAGAGGGATTACACATTTTTCTCAGCAGCCCAAAAATCTTACTCTA
Source organism: Lithobates clamitans (assembly GCA_037952925.1). Lineage (NCBI taxonomy): Eukaryota > Metazoa > Chordata > Amphibia > Anura > Ranidae > Lithobates > Lithobates clamitans. Next base: position 13,225,032 of record JBBGZY010000008.1, on the reverse strand, counting down.
GGATTGATCTCTTCCTGACACATAAAACCACTCTGCAATCTATACGGAAGGCTGAAATAGGCCTAATTACGTGGTCTGACCACGCACCAGTAACCATTACCCTTGCACTTAATGGGCATCATACAAAACACACTTCTTGGCGCATGAACACGTCCCTTCTTTCCCAAACCAGGTGTCAGGAGGAGATCAAACTGGAAATAGAAACCTACTTTGACTGCAATGCTGGTTCTGTAACAAGTGACTCATTACTCTGGAATGCACATAAATCCTATATGAGGGGTGTTTTTTATCAAACTCTGAGCCAGGGAGAAACATACGCGAACCGAGACAGTAAACAAATTCATTGACCAGATTAGAAAACTCCAATAAATTATCACCCAATGCCGTGGATACTGCCAGTCTCTGCCACCTCAGGGAGGAATTGCTCTCCTTTCTGCTAAATTCATATGACTATTATATTAAACACTTAAGAGCAACTTGGTATGCCTTCGGGAATAAACCTGGCTCTCATCTGGCCAAACAAGTTAAGCAAAAAGCAGCGGCTGCAAAAATACCCTTTATGCAGACAGCCACTGGGCACGGAGTTGACAACCCTAAAGATATAGCAAACTGCTTTAGTCAATACTACGCTTCCTTATACAACTTAAAACTCTCTTCCTCTACTCCTGAACCAGATCCTGCGCAAATATCACAATTTCTTGATTCTCTAAACTTACCCTCCCTCACCTCAGAACAACTAGAACAGCTTAATGACCCGTTCTCGGAATTAGAGGTGTTAAAAGCAATCCAATCACTTCCGCTCCACAAGGCCCCTGGGCCAGATGGATACTGTAATGAATATTTTAAAACATTCACACACCTTCTGGCTCCCCATTTAACCAAGTCCTTTAACTATATAATGCACAATGGTGGCATCCCTAAAGAGTCACTTGATGCGCTGATCATCACCATTCCGAAACATGGTAAACCTCTTGATGAACCTACGAATTACCGCCCTATTTCCCTCCTAAACGCAAATTTCAAATGATGTGCAAAACTTCTAGCCACACGTATTTCCTCATATATTCCCAAACTAATACACAAGGACCAGGTGGGCTTTGTCTCACACCGACAGGCTTCTGATGGTACCAGAAGATATATAAATCTCATACAATGGGCAGAACATCACAAAACGCCTTCTCTGCTCCTATCCTTGGATGCAGAGAAGGCGTTTGACAGAGTACACTGGTCCTACCTTAAAGCAGCTCTCCAAAAATTTGGCTTTGCAGGAAATATATATTCAGCACTCCTAACATTATACTCCTCACCCACAGCTAAAGTTTGGACCTCAGGCTTAATATCTGATCAGTTCAAGATTACCAATGGAACCCCTTTCCCTATTGATATTTGCCCTCGTAATGGAACCCCTAGCGGAAGCCATTAGAATACACCCTCATATCTCTGGCATACAAGTTGGAGATATTACACACAAACTAGGTCTGTATGCAGACGATGTTATTGTTGCCATGACAAACCCCCTCCAATCTCTACCGGCCCTGCATGACCTACTAATGCTCTTTGGTCGTATATCCCTTTATAAAGTAAATTGCACTAAATCTTCCATGCTTGGAATAGGCCTAGACCAAACCACAGAAAACTGTCTCTCACGCATGTCGCCTTTCCCCTGGGCTCCATCTCATACCATTTCCTATTTAGGAATACAACTGACTACCCCTTCTAACAACATCCTTCGAATAAACTATGAAGCCTTGCTCAGCAAAGTACAAAAAATCAGCTCTTCCCTATGCTCAACCAGAGCTTCCTGGGCTGGAAAAATCGCACTGACAAAAATGTTCCTAATGCCTCACATATTGTACTTTCTCCGCACGCTTCCTCTACCTATACTATCCACTCAATTGTCTACGCTACAAAAAGTCCTTAATACTTTCATATGGGATAACACCCCAGAATAAAGAATTCCACTATGTGCACAGCAACATCTAACGCTGGATTGGGTGTACCAGATGTTAAAAAGTACTACAAAGCCACACTCCTTAGTCAAACTAAACACTGGTGGTTGCTATCGGAATGCCCATTATGGGTCCACATCGAAGAGTCTTCCCTAGAATTCCCCACCAGACCGCTTCTTGTTGCAATCTGGCTTCAATACAACCCACACCATTCCTTTTTTGACTCAGTAAATGCCACAATTAAAGTCTGGAAATCTTGTAGCCAACATGCCAGAGGACTCACATCGCAGACTCTGAAGTTCCTTCCTCCCTCCTCTCTGGAACTTATATGTGCTGATTTATCCACTTCCACATGGTCGACTGCTGGAATATCAACTATTGGTGACTTATACTGTCACGGAACATCCCACACTCCGCTTAAGTGCTTCCGTCAGTATACCACTTCCTTGTAGTCTGGATACAGATATCAGATATTCCAACCTCTCTGAGCACAAAACAAGGCGACACTTGCTTGTTGCTAACAAGGACTGACGCTTTATTTGAGATCTCACACAAATATATACACAGCAGAATGATTAAAACCTAATCTAATTAACATGAGCTAATTAACTAATCCTTTTACCCAGACCATATGACTCAGAGACATGACCTGTAGGACACAGACTTGTGGGCACGGAGCTTCACACAGTAACAGATTTAATTATCATAAGTACAACCACAGGACATTTTCTCACAATAGCAGAAGCTCCAATAGGTGTCGGCCAGTCTCCTACATTGTATAGAGGACAATGTGATCAGCTCATTAACTATTCAACACACATTACCATAAACATCAACACAGGGTTAATTAGAACAAACAACAATGAGTTGAATACCCTAGAACCTGTGGTAAGCCAGACTGAACTCATTTACATTAAACACATTATAGCTGACATCAGACAAGTGAGTGGAGTTGATGACACCAGCATCTCCTCACAGTATGTGTCCCAACAGTATGAATCAGTATTATCAGCAGGGGGCTGCTGGAGGAATCCCCTCTCCCTCTTCAGGGACACACATCCCAAATGACCACAGCAAGGAGTCCCCAACAGAATCAAACAACATACAATATATACATATATACATGACTGAGTCCGATTAGTACCGTTCAGACTGGATTTCTAATTCACCTCACAAAGAGTACTGTTCCATTGAAAATCCAGGGCCCATAATCAAAAGGCAAGAGGCTTGCATTCAGTCCTCTCCAACAGCCTCTGTCCCGGCTGGGTCTGTCACATTTCTCCCCTTTCGGCAGGAGACTAACACAGGAGGAGACCCCAGATGGGTTGACTCCGAAGTTAGTCCATAGTTCCAGTCCTCTACTGCTTGTACCCATGCAGTACCCCAAACAAATTGTTCCAAACAGAGTATTACTCACCCAGCCAACCTCTGCCTCTCTCAGAGAACATATCTACAGCTGGGGAGAGGCCTTGACTGGCCCTTCTCCCTGGAGTCCTTTCTGCCACTGGAGAGAAGACAGGGTGACTGGGCTCACTCCATCCTGCTGTTGGGGATCTGGGCTGACTGCCCAGCATCCCTGGGGTATACAGGTGGGGACTAGGGTTGCCACATCATCCCTTTAAACCAGGACACATATTAATTACACAGGTTCTGAGGCTGATTTAAAGCAGATAAGGCACCAAGTGAGTTTAATTACCACCTTAATCAACCACAGAACCTGTGTAATTAATGTGTGTCCTGGATTAAAGGGATGATGTGGCAACCCTAGTGGGGACTGAAGTCCCATCCACCAACACCAGATCAAGCAACAGTTGTGAGATGATGACTGCATTCTCTCCTTGGATCTTGATCGGCAGCTCGCGATAGACTGCCACCTCCTCACCTTGGGCCTCCACAATTGCTGCAGGTGTGGGGCAGAGGTCTTGGACAATCTGTCCGGTTGCCAGCACTTCTGCTGTGGGTTTGCTAGGTGGTTCCTCCTCTACAGAAACGTCTATCAAATCCTCAGTCTCTGGAATTGCTAAAAGTGTGAGACAAAGGTCTTGGACCCTCTGTTCAGGTACCAGATCTTCAGCTGGAGAAGTTTGTTGTAACTCCATAGATGCTGCTGGCAGAAAATCACATGTCCCTGTCATTGTTGTGGGAGAAAGGCCGACTACCTCTTCTCTCAAGAAGGCCGAAGCCACTGCTGAGCAGAGCACAGTGAACTTTGGCCCTGAGAGCAGCTCTTCTGCTGGAGGCTCATCAGGTTGTTCTTCCTCAGCAGAAAAGTCTATCAAATCCCATGTCTCTGCAACTGATGTCTGGGGATAGAGGTTCACCATATCCTGTCCATGGAACCCAGAAGATGCTATCATTGCTGGGCAGAGGTTAGCAGAGCTCTGCCCTGTTGTCAGCACTTCAGGTTTGGGGACAGTAATCTCTGGATTTTCCACTGCTGATTCTCTGGCATGCTGCTGAACGTGTCCTAGCAGTTTCCTGTATGCCCTTTCCAGATGCTGTTCCTTCCTTAGCAAATGGTCCAGATCAGGTTTGAGCTCTGAGACCCCTGCAAGACTGAGCATAGCCTCTCTATATTCTCGCAGGTCCTCAAGGGCAGGTTCCCCTTCATCGCCAAACACAAAATGATCTGTAAGGCTCTCCCACAGCAATCCAGGGCCTCCAAAGTCATATCCCTCCGGAGAGCATTCTGTTGTCTCCCCTAAATATCCCTGCTCTGCGTGCCATTGCAGAGCCCGATAATGGTTGTCCAGCTCTATCTCCTGCTGGACCAGCCTGTCCAACTCAGTCACCCATTGCTCCTGGGGTCGCTCTCCCAGGAGTGCAATCCGCAATGCCCGTTGGTCACTGGCCCGTTGCTCTTGGGTTGGAAAGCACTTGCCCTGTTTTATACCAGCGAGCTGGAGGGTTCCAATCCAGAGCTCCACCCGAATTTGCTGCTTAAGATCCAGGTATTCATCCTCAGACACAGTCCTGGTGTATGTTGAAAGGATGATCCGCAGCAGCCCCGGGAACTCTGATGCCAGGACCATATCTCCATTGGGATGACTGAAGTCTGCTATCCTGATCTTGGATCCAGGTGGAGGTTTAGATTTCCCAGACTGCAGGAAGCTTTCCCGCTGCTTGCTACCAATGTCACAGAACGTCCCACACTCCGCTTAAGTGCTTCCGTCAGTATACCACTTCCTTGTAGTCTGGATACTGATATCAGATATTCCAACCTCTCTGAGCACAAAACATTGTGACACTTGCTTGTTGCTAAGATGGACTGACTCTTTATTTGAGATCTCACACAAATATATACACAGCAGAATGACTAAAACCTAACCCAATTAACATGAGCTAATTAACTAATCCTTTTACCCAGACCAGATGACTCAGAGATATGACCTGTAGGACACAGACTTGTGGGCACCGAGCTTCACACAGTAACAGAGTTAATTATCATAAGTACAACCACAGGACATTTTTGCACAATAGCAGAAGCTCCAATAGGTGTTGGCCAGTCTCCTACATTGTATAGAGGACAATGTGATCAGCTCATTGACTATTCAACACACATTACCATAAACATCAACACAGGGTTAATTAGAACAAACAACAATGAGTTGAATACCCTTAAAACCCGTGGTAAGCCAGACTAAACTCATTTACATTAAACACATTATAGCTGACATCAGACAGGTGAGTGGAGTTGATGACACCAGCATCTCCTCACAATATGTGGCCCAACAGTATGAATCAGTCTTATCAGCAGGGGGCTGCAGGAGGAATCCTCCCTCCCTCTTCAGGGACACATATCCCAAATGACCACAGCAAGGAGTCCCCAACAGAATCAAATAACATGCAATATATACATATATACACGACTGAGTCCGATTAGTACAGTTCAGACTGGATTTCTAATTCACCTCACAAAGAGTATTGTTCCATTGAAAATCCAGGGCCCATAATCAAAAGGCAAGAGGCTTGCATTCAGTCCTCTCCAACAGCCTCTGTCCTGGCTAGGTCTGTCACATATACGATAAGGGTGCCTTACGCACATTCCAAAACCTTCACTCGCAGTTCCAGATCCCCAACCGTGAGTTCTACAAATATCTCCGAATACGCCACGCTCTAAGAACAGTCACATGGTCAGACAGCACCCTCACAACTGACATTCTCAGATCTTTTGAAAAAACCTCATACAGATATAAAGGGATCTCATACGCTTACAAAGCGCTCAATTTCGAACACAGCTACACCAAACTACCCTCAATGGCCAAATGGGAGCAAATCCTCAACTTCTCTTCTGATCTCAATACTTGGCACTACGCTGAAAAAGCCCCACTTAAATTCTCCAGGTGCCTAACTCACTGGGAAACTGCACAGAAACTCCTACACCATTGGTACCTCACACCAACCAAACTAGCCCGTATCTATCCCACACACTCAGCCACCTGTTGGAGAGGGTGTGGTGCCTTAGGATCCATTATTCACATCTCGTGGTCCTGCCCTTTAATTCTCCCTTTTTGGAGCACGGTACAAGCCCTTATTGGAAGAATCACAAGATTCAACAACACGCTCTCTCCGCAACAAGCCTTACTAGGGCTAGATCTTATGGCGTGGCCCACTTCATATCACTCCATTGTTACGCATATCTTCATTGCAGCACGACTGTTGATAGCACGCAACTGGAAAAGCAATGTTCTTCCTTCTAGTCAGCAACTACACAATACGCTTGATCAACACTTTCAGTTGGAATTTATGTATGCATAAGCACACCTCTCAGTTTCTAAAATGCTAAAACTTTGGGCCCCTTGGTCCAACTACTTTGCAAACATTATCATCCCCTAACAGTACTAACTTAGATTACCTGATGTAATATCTTTATACTGTGACTGTAAACATTATATTTCCTGTTCTCTTCATTCTGCCATCAACTGAAATGGTTAAAAACTTTCAAAATAAACACCAAAAAAGCCAAAATTCCCTGATTGAAAGTAAACTAAGTAAGTTCAGAAGGGACCTTGATGATTATTCTTACCAGAGAGTTTTCAATTGGAAAAGAAAAGCAGTCATTCCCCCTCAGCCTTGCCCCAACCATGTGCCACTAAGCACACTCACACTCCACCTTCGATTACTTCTTCCACCCAGTCCCATGAGATTCTAGATCTTGCATCCATATCTCCTCCACTTGATTTTCAGCCTCCTGTTCAGCCCGATAATTATCCCCTTCCCATTACCCTTCCCCATTTGGCCATCTGCACCAGTCAGTTTCCTTCCACTTCTCTAGGATCTCCATCTCTCCCTTCCCACCCTTCCCCTGTTTCCTGTTCCCATCAGACTAAGCCATTGATCTCATTTACACCTATTCCCCCAGCCCATACGTCCACAGGTATCAATTTCCCATCCACCAATTCCATTGCTCAGCCAATTTCCCTAAACGCTATCCCCACCTGTACCAACAATGATCCTGTTAAGCACATAGTGACCTTCGGGAACCCCGATATTCCTACTTCTTTTTTAGACCAGATCCCCTCGCCCAGCCTGATACCCTCCCAATCCAAAAGAAAAAACGTAGAAGAGGCAGGCGAGGGGGACATCGCAAATCCAGAAACACTCCGCCCAATAAAAGTGTGGAAACTGTAAAGATTTTTAATTTATCCTCACACACACTCAATGATCATGAAATCTCATTGTTATCTCGAAGCCTAAACTTCACTCCCACAGTTTTTACCCAGTTCTGTCCATGATTTCATCACCTTTTGCAACGATAATCCATTCGGATTATCCTTCACGTCTATTATGGATTCAGAATCCATCTGTTTTCTGGACTTGGAATTATCTCATATTAATAATCAGATTGTCACCAAAAACTATACTAAACCCACAGCTGAAAATTCTTTTTTACATTATTCCAGCTGTCATCATGCCAGGTGGGTTAATAATATACCAAAAAGTCAGTTCCATCGTCTCAGGAGAAATTGTACTAGACTAGAGCAGTGTTTCTCAACTCCAGTCCTCAAGGTGCCCCAACAGGTCATGTTTTCAGGCTGTCCAGTATTTTGCACAGGTGATTTGATCAGATTCACTGCCTTAGTAATTACCACAGCCTGCCCTTGTGGGTTATTATATGTTGGCAGAATGATTAGGACTCTACGTGCGAGGTTTGGAGAACATAGACAAACTGTCCAAGCCAACAATCCTTTATATAGTACTGCCCATCACTTTACTACTCATCATCAACAAAATATTTCTGATCTCAATGTGTGGATCATTGAATCCATATCAGATAAGTTTACTCCAGCCGAAAGATTTCAACGTTTATGTAGGCAAGAAACTTTCTGGATATATTAATTAAACAGTATGACACCCAATGGCCTTAACGAAGAAATAGAGATTAATACAGTTATATAAAAAAAAATATATATATTATTTTTTTGGTTTTTCTTTGATCCTTTCTCTGTAATATGGTCTCCTAATTTTTACTTATGCACTGTCCCAAATGTATAATGTATGTATCTTTGATCGATATGCCATATGTGCCCACCATTCCTTACCAGGTCCCTCTCAAACTGGCTTTACAGTATAGCCTATTTATCTATCTATTTACTTTCTTATATAGTTAGACATGTCTTTTTGAACGTTTTTTTTTTAAACCTTTATCCATTATTCTCTTTTTTTACCTTCCCAGTACGGCCATTTTTTCTTATTTTATACTATGTTTTACATGTTTTTCCCCACTTTCTTTTCTTATTTTTCCCTTTTTATTTCTATTCTTATTTTCATTTTATTTTTTTATTTTTTTTATTTATTATTCCTTATTTACATTTTTATTTTATTTTTTGTTTTTTATTATTTTTTCACTTTTCATTCTCATTTATTTCAATTCTGATTGTAATTTTTTATTTATCATTCACCTTTTATTTTATTTTAGAATATATACTTTTCCTATATTTCCCATTCCTTTATTATTGCCATTATTATCTTTCCCACTTTATTATATTTTTTTCTACCTTATTTTCCATTATTCTACTTCTTCATGTCTTTTTTCCTTTTTTATTCAGGTATGCATTTTACCATCATGAATTTTTTATTGTTAGATTTCCATTCAAGTTTTACATTATACCATTCCTCATTGTCCTCACTTGTTTTTACAAGCTGTCAATCCCTTCCGCCGACGCCGTCGCTTAGCGATGAATGCCGGCTTTCTTTCCTATTTAAATGAAGTTAACCCGACATGTCAATCAGATCTGAAGAAAATGCGGAAGCATTGAAACGCGTCATCATGGCAATATTAATCCATTTGAACGACAATACCGCCATATTACAAAAAGTATTGACTCAATAAGTTACTTGCTTCCCTCCAGAACCCTTCCCCCCACCCTCCCCCCTCCCCCCTCCCCCTGAGACCGTACCCCACCTGTCTCCCCACACTCTTCTCCTCCAGCCTCCTCCTAACTACCCCCCCGTCGGGTTCCTCTATGTTCCTTTCATTGGTGCGACACAGCCACCCCTAATCTAAGTAGTCCACATCTCGAATGCTTTTAGGGATTCTTTGAATTTAACCCATACACTCCACTTTGTTTCATAGGCCCCCATTTTCATCCCTTCACTAAACCTTAAGTATTCTAAACTATGTATCTCGTTAATTTTCTTAAACCAGTCCCTCATCGTGGGTCTTTCTTTCTTTTGCCAATACTTAGGAATTAGGCTGGAAGGAAGAGGAGGAGGGGGAGGATTGTGTCAGTATGGAGGTGGAGCCTGGCACTCCGCATCAGCAGCAGTCTTTAAGGGATCAGTCCCAAGAAACGCATGGACTTGTATGTGGCTGAGAGGAGGTGGCTGCAGACCATGCTGTCCTTACTGACCCAGAGGACTCCGAACCGAATGCCTCAGCAAACCTACGCTGCATGGCCTCCTTGATCCTGCAAAGCCTGCGTAAGGATCCTCGTATTCGTGGTATCAAGGAGAAGGACCAATACTGGCTGGCAACCCTCCTTGATCCACGTTACAAGGGTAAGGTTGTGGACCTTATCTTCCCGTCGCAGAGGGAGCAGAGGGTGAAACATCTTCGGGAGGCCTTGCAGAAAGGTCTATGCAACCCGTTCCCAGAGACTGGGAGGTTACAAACTCCTGTTTCTGGACAACGTGTTGCTGAGGCTTCGGTCAGTCAAAGAAGGAGCGGTGGAGAAGGTGGCTGTCTGACCGATGCGTTCAGACAATTTTTTAGTCCGCAGCCCCAAGGTATAATCGGTTCCAGCAACCATCACCAGCGTCTGATTCACATGGTGCAGGATTACCTAGGGGCAAGATCTGACTTGGACACCTTTCCCACTGAAAATCCTCTGGGTTACTAGGTCTTGAGGATGGATCACTGGCCAGAGCTTGCACAGTATGCAATTGAGCTACTGGCCTGTCCTGCATCCAGCATTCTTTCGGAACGCACATTCAGTGCTGCTGGAGGCTTTGTAACTGATCACAGGGTGCGTCTGTCCACCGACTCGGTCGATCGACTGACCTTCATAAAAATGGATCAGTCTTGGATCACCACCAGCTACCAAGCACCTGATGCTGATGTAACCGAATAATTTTTTTTGAAACCTCAGATCCCTTTAAAGACTGCCTATGCTGATGCTGAGTGACTATCCTGAGTAATTATCCTCTTCCTCCTCAATGATCACGCTGATAGCTTGTAAGAACATTTTTGGTTCTGGGCACCGCCACCAGTGCCCAAAGCCCAATTTTTCAGCCCCTGTTTAACAGGGGCGTGTAATTACAATTTTTGATGCAATACTGTGCAGCAGGGCTCGTTCCTGCATTCCAACTAGAGTATCTGTGAGGGGTTGCAGTGTTGGGGCACCAGCACCAGTGCCTAAGGCCCAATTTTTCAGTCCCTGTTTAACAGGGGCATGTAATTACAATTTTTGATGCAATACTTTGCAGCAGGGCTTGTTCCTGCATTCCAACTAGCGTATCTGTGAGGGGTTGCAGTGTTGTGGCACCAGTGCCCTAAGGCCCAATTTTTCAGCCCCTGTTTAACAGGGGCGTGTAATTACAGTTTTTGATGCAATACTTTGCAGCAGGGCTCGTTCCTGCGTTCCAACTAGCATATCTGTGAGGGGTTGCAGTGTTGTGGCACCAGCACCAGTGCCTAAGGCCCAATTTTTCAGTCCCTGTTTAACAGGGGCTTGTAATTACAATTTTTGATGCAATACTTTGCAGCAGGGCTCGTTTCTGCATTCCAACTAGAGCAGTGGTTCTCAACTCCAGTCCTCAGGACCCACCAACAGGCCAGGTTTGCAAGATAGCTGAAATACATCACAGGTGATATCACTTGCTGCTCAGTGATTGCAGTATTCTAGTCTGCAACTCCCCAAGGTAATACTTAAAATCTGGCCTGTTGGTGGGTCCCGAGGACTGGAGTTGAGAACCACTGAACTAGAGTATCTGTGAGGGGTTGCAGTGTTGTGGCACCAGCACCAGTGCCTAAGGCCCAATTTTCCAGCCCCTGTTCAACAGGGGCATGTAATTACAATTCTTGATCTAATATTTCACAGCAGGGCCCGTTTCTGCGCCCACCAAGAGCGAGTGAGGACTTACAGTGTTGTGGCACCAGCACCACCACCACCAAAGGCCCAATATTTCAGCCCCTGTTCAACAGGGGCATGTAATTACAATTCTTGATCTAATATTTCACAGCAGGGCCCATTGAGGGCTTACAGTGTTGTAGCCACAACAACACCTAAGGCCCAAATTTCTGCCGAGTATAAAGGGCAGGCCCCTACTTTCAAACATCCAACTTACAAACGACTCCTACTTGCAAACGGAAGGAGACAACATGAAGTGAGATGAAATCTACCCCTAGGAAGGGAAATTGTCTCCTGTAAGAGTTAATATGGGAAAAAACATTTCTCCTTTCCACTGATGCTTTATCACCAATCCTTGTTTCACAAAAAAACCCAAATTTTCAAAAAACTTTTGTCATTGGGACAAAAACTGAGGTGAAATCTTTTGAAGAGGAGCACAGACAGCAAAGCAAATGTCACAGGGGTGATAACCCTTCCCTATGTTTTCCAAAAAGCTTAAAATAGATTTTTTGGCTGGAGCTAAACACGTTAAAAATGTACCAGTTCAAAATTACAAACAGATTCTACTTAACAACAAACCTACAGTCCCTGTCTTGTTTGCACCGCCTGTATACTGCTGTTCAGAGTACAGAGCCTGTATACTGCTGTTTCCTTTTTTAATTTTCCTTTTTTAGTTCCCCTTAATATCCATACAAGACCCAAAGGGCCTGGTAATGGACTGGGGGGTACCCATGCCATTTGTCTTACTGATTTTCATCCATATTACCAGGACCCGACATTACATTAAAGCCGCAAGCAGTTTTAAATTACTTTTTTTCCTTTAAAAATGACATTTTGTGCAGGGACTGTTCTAAGCACGGGAAACACGCGCCACTTTACAGGCATTCTATAGACACCCCCCAGGTACGATATTTAAAGGAATATTTCACTTTTTTATTTTTTACTTTAGGCATCATTAAAATCACTGCTGCAGAAAAAATTTACTTTTTAAAAGGTTTTTTTGCATTGATACAGGTCCCCTGAGGCAGGACCCGGGTCCCCAAACCCTTTTTAGGACAATACCATGCAAATTAACCTTTAAAATGAGCACTTTTGATTTTGAACGTTCGAGTCCCATAGACGTCAATGGGGTTCTAACGTTCGTGCAAATTTTCGGTCCGTTCGCAGGTTCTGGTGCGAACCGAACCGGGGGGTGTTCAGCTCATCCCTAGTTTATTCACCTTAGTACTGCAGCTAAACAAATGATTGCCAAAGCATGGAAGTCCCAAAATGTAATTCTTGCTGAAGCCAAACAGAATGAACAGAGCACTCGTATACGCTAAGGTGACAGCTATTGAAGAAAATAAAATCAATACATTTTGCAAGATTTGGCAACCATGGGTTAAATACTACCTCCCCACTGATTTTGATCAATCTCTGTTGTTACCACACTATGTTGTAAACTGTATTACTGCATAAATATGTATTATATGTGTATATCTACCGTGAGCCGGGACACCATTTCAGGAAATCTCTTCTTTCTATCTCTATCTTTTTCTCTTCCGCTTCTTTATTATTCTTTTCTAAATGATCTGGATACTTAGTCTGATTACTTGATTAATATCTCTATTCTTACATCTTTTATTTCCAGCATATGTAAAGTAAACACGGTTGTACTCTAAATTTTTTTTTTCTATTTCATTGTAAAAAAATTTCAATGTATGTCATGTATCCATGCATTATATCCTTTATTTGTTTTTCGTTTGTGAAAACTCAATAAATATAATTAACAAGGAAAAAAAATAAAAGAAATTAATAACAGCTGTGTTCCAGTGCTCGTGTGCAACATTTAGCAGCACAAAACAGCAGAGCATATATGCATGAGAAACTTTCCCAGCCATCTTATAATGCAGCCATCCCAAGTCAGATCACTTACATGAAACTCGATCCCTCCTCACACTCCAGGGTAGCCAGTTAAAACAGAACAGGAAAGCTCCATAGTGCAGTAAAGTCTTATATGATAAAAATGTATTTAAAAAATAGATACACTTACATAGAAACAATCAATCACAGCTCTCTTTGTTTATTCATAAAACCATGGCTTAACCACCCACCTTTGTGAAGGAGCCATAAGGCCTTGTTTACACATGTGGTGTGGATGAGGAGCAGCAAAAACAGGTGATTGAGCAGCATTTTTACTGTATTAACCCTTTCATGACTAAGCCTATTGTTGACATGTGGTGTTTACACGTTAAAATCCGTATTTTTTGCTAGAAAAATACTTAGAGCCCCCAAACATTATATATATTTTTTTAGCAGAGAATCTAGAGAATAAATCGGCAATTGTTGCAATATTTTATATCACACGTTATTTGTGCAGCGGTGTTTTAAACGCAACTTTTTGGGAAAAGGGACACTTTCATGAATTTAAAAAATAAAACAAACAGTAAAGTTAGCCCAATTTTTTTGTATAATGTGAAAGATGATGTTACACCGAGTAAATAGATACCAAACATGTCACACTTTATAATTGCACGCACTCGTGGAATGGCAACAAACTACGGTACCTAAAAATCTCCATAGACAACTGTTTACATTTTTTTTACGGTTACCAGGTTAGAGTTACAGAGGAAGTCTAGTGCTAGAATGATTGCTCTCACTGTGTGATTTGAACACCGTTTACATATGTGGGCGCAACTTAAGTATGTGTTTTCTTTGCTGCGCAAGCTCGCGGCAACAGGGTGCTTTAAAATTTTATTTATTTATTTATTTTTTTACTTATTTTTATATTAATAAATTGTGTTAAAAAAAAATGTGATCACTTTTATTGCTGTCACAAGGAATGTAAACATCCCTTGTGACAGTAATAGGTGGTGACAGGTACTCTTTATGGAGGGATCGGGGGTCTAAAAGACCCCCGATCCCTCCTTTGCACTTCAAAGTATTCAGATCGCCATTTTCGGCGATTCTGAATACTGTATATTTTTTTAAAACCGGCGCCATTGGCAGCCGAGTAAACGGGAAGTGACGTCATGATATCGCTTACGGCTTTGTTGCAGTCTGTCCCTAGATGCCAGAGGTGGCAGACTGTTGATCGGGCCTCCCGGTTGAACGGGAGGCCCGGTAAGAGTGGCGGGAGGCAGTGGGAGGGGGGGAAGTCCCCTCCCGCTCCTCCAGTATAACAGCCGAACGGCTTTTAGCCGCATCGGTTGTTATACCTGGAAAGCCGAACGCCGGCTCTAAAAAACAGTACTGGGATGATGCCTACAGCTGCAGCCATCATCCCAGTATAACCCCCGAAAGACGAGTACGCACATCTGCATACACTCGGCGAGAAGCGTTAAAACTGCCCATCCATGCTTCAAAGGCAGTCATAGGGGAAACACATGTGTGGCAAAATCAATCATCTCATTGAGCTTCACAGGCAGTACCTCTCACTGAATGTGACCCCTTTAAGTGAATAGGGTTACATTGGGACCGCTCCACAACAATGAGGTTATGGGGCAGTGGTGCAGGATTTTAGGGAATACAATACACCTTCTGTGTGCTTAAGGGCTCACACATGTCTCAGCCTGGGGCCTGCGGAGACTTAAAGTGTTACTAAACCCAAAACCTGCATTTACTATATCTGGTCCCCCAAAGTACACAGGACATGGGAATGCAATTAATTTAATAAATATAAACTTCTAAATAACTTTTATCATCAGCAGTATATAGCAGTCTTGTGACTGCTATCAGTGTCCAGCCAAGCACTGGTTAAAGCTTGTAGGAGGAGTTTTCTGACTGTCCTATGAGACTGAAAGACCCTTGACCTCTGTCTGGACAGTGCTAATTGGCCCTGTGCTGATCACATGCATCCTCCCAAGAAAAAAAAAACTCTCTAGCAATATACACCAAACTGGGCATGTGCAGCCTGACTCCATAGACTCTGTTATCAGGAATAGGGATGAGCCGAACACCCCCCAGTTCGGTTCGCACCAGAACCTGCGAACGGACCGAAAGTTCGCACGAACGTTAGAACCCCATTGACGTCTATGGGACTCGAACGTTCGAAATCAAAAGTGCTCATTTTAAAGGCTAATTTGCATGGTATTGTCCTAAAAAGGGTTTGGGGACCCGGGTCCTACCCCAGGGGACATGTATCAATGCAAAAAAAACTTTTAAAAACGGCCGTTTTTTCGGGAGCAGTGATTTTAATGATGCTTAAAGTAAAAAAAAAAAAGTGAAATATTCCTTTAAATATCGTACCTGGGGGGTGTCTATAGTATGCCTGTAAAGTGACGCGTGTTTCCCGTGTTTAGAACAGTCCCTGCACCAAATGTCATTTTTAAAGGAAAAAATCTCATTTAAAACTGCTTGTGGGTTTAATGTAATGTTGGGTCATGGCAATATGGATGAAAATCAGTGAGACAAACGGCATGGGTACCCCCCAGTCCATTACCAGGCCCTTTGGGTCTTGTATGGATATTAAGGGGAACCCCGCACCCAAATTAAAATAAGGAAAGGTGTGGGGCCACCAGGCCCTATATACTCTGAACAGCAGTATACAGGCGGTGCAAACAAGACAGGGACTGTAGGTTTGTTGTTAAGTAGAATCTCTTTGTAATTTTGAACGGGTACATTTTTAACGTGTTTAGCTCCAGCCAAAAAATCTTTTTTAAGCTTTTTGGAAAACATAGGGAAAGGTTATCACCCCTGTGACATTTGTTTTGCTGTCTTTCCTCCTCTTCAGAAGATTTCACCTCACTTTTTGTCCCAATGAAAAATGTTTTTTGAAAATTTGGGTTTTTTTGTGGAACAAGGATTGGAAAGCATCAGTGGAAAGGAGAATTTTTTTTCCCATATTAACTCTTACAGGAGAGAATTTTCCTTCCTAGGGGTAGATTTCATCTCACTTCCTGTTGTCTCCTTCCGTTTGTAGGAGTCGTTTGTAAGTTAGATGTTTGAAAGTAGGGTCCTGCCCTATATACTCAGCAGAAATTTGGGCCTTAGGTGTTGCTGTGGCCACAACACTGTAAGCCCTCACAGGGCCCTGCTGTGAAATATTAGATCAAGAATTGTAATTACATGCCCCTGTTGAACAGGAGCTGAAAAATTAGGCCTTAGGCACTGGTGCTGGTGCCACAACACTGCAACCCCTTACAGACACTCTAGTTGGAATGCAGGAACGAGCCCTGCTGCAAAGTATTGCATCAAAAATTGTAATTACACGCCCCTGTTAGACAGGAGCAGAAAAATTGGGCCTTGGGCACTGGTGCTGGTGCCACAACACTGCAACCCCTCACAGACACTCTAGTTGGAATGCAGGAACGAGCCCTGCTGCAAAGTATTGCATCAAAAATTGTAATTACACGCCCCTGTTAGACAGGGGCAGAAAAATTGGGCCTAAGGCACTGGTGCTGGTGCCACAACACTGCAACCCCTCACAGACACTCTAGTTGGAACGCAGGAACGAGCCCTGCTGCAAAGTATTGCATCAAAAATTGTAATTACACGCCCCTGTTAGTCAGGAGAAGAAAAATTGGGCCTTGGGCACTGGTGCTGGTGCCACAACACTGCAACCCCTCACAGACACTCTAGTTGGAATGCAGGAACGAGCCCTGCTGCAAAGTATTGCATCAAAAATTGTAATTACACGCTACTGTTAGACAGGAGAAGAAAAATTGGGCCTTGGGCACTGGTGCTGGTGCCACAACACTGTAACCCCTCACAGACACTCTAGTTGGAATGCAGGAACGAGCCCTGCTGCAAAGTATTGCATCAAAAATTGTAATTACACGCCCCTGTTAAACAGGAGAAGAAAAATTGGGCCTTGGGCACTGGTGCTGGTGCCACAACACTGCAACCCCTCACAGACACTCTAGTTGGAATGCAGGAACGAGCCCTGCTGCAAAGTATTACATCAAAAATTGTAATTACACGCCCCTGTTAAACAGGGGCTGAAAAATTGTGCCTTAGGCACTGGTGGTGGCGCCCAGAACCAAAAATGTTCTTACAAGCTATCAGCGTGATGATTGAGGAGGAAGAGGATAATTACTCAGGGATAGTCACTCAGCATCAGCATAGGCAGTCTTTGAAGGGATCTGAGATTTCAAAAAAAATTATTCGGTTACATCAGCATCAGGTGCTTGGTAGCTGGTGGTGATCCAAGACTGATTCATTTTTATGAAGGTCAGTCGATCGACCGAGTCGGTGGACAGACGCACCCTGTGATCAGTTACTACGCCTCCAGCAGCACTGAATGTGCGTTCCGAAAGAACGCTGGATGCAGGACAGGCCAGTAGCTCAATTGCATACTGTGCAAGCTCTGGCCAGTGATCCATCCTCAAGACCCAGTAATCCAGAGGATTTTCGGTGGGAAAGGTGTCCAAGTCTGATCTTGCCCCTAGGTATTCCTGCACCATGTAAAACAGACGCTGGCGATGGTTGCTGGAACCAATCATACCTTGGGGCTGCGGACCAAAAAATTGTCTGAACGCATCGGTCAGACGGCCACCTTCTCCACCGCTCCTTCTTTGACTGACCGAAGCCTCAGCAACACGTTGTCCAGAAACAGGAGTTTGTAACCTCCCAGTCTCTGGGAACGCGTTGCACAGACCTTTCTGCAAGGCCTCCCGAAGATGTTTCATCCTCTGCTCCCTCTGCGATGGCAAGATAAGGTCCGCAACCTTACCCTTGTAACGTGGATCAAGGAGGGTTGCCAGCCAGTATTGGTCCTTCTCCTTGATACCACGAATACGAGGATTCTTACGCAGGCTTTGCAGGATCAGGGAGGCCATGCAGCGTAGGTTTGCTGAGGCATTCGGTCCGGAGTCCTCTGGGTCACTAAGGACGACATGGTCCGCAGCCACCTCCTCCCAGCCACGTACAAGTCCATGTGTTTCTTGGGACTGATCCCTTAAAGACTGCTGCTAATGCTGAGTGCCAGGCTCCACCTCCATACTGACACAATCTTCCTCCTCCTCCTCCTCCTCGTCCTCTTCCTGTGTGATCGGCGGGCACGCAGGAACACTGTCTGGATAAAGGGGGCCTTGAGAGGTAAGGAAGTCCTCCTCTTCCTGCCTCTGTTCTGCCTCAAGTGCCCTGTCCATTATTCCATGCAGCGTGTGCTCCAACAGGTGAACAAGGGGGACAGTGTCACTGATGCATGCACTGTCACTGCTCACCATCCTCGTGGCCTCCTCAAATGGTGACAGGACAGTGCATGCATCCCTGATCATGGCCCACTGGCGTGGGGAAAAAAAAACAAGCTATCTGACCCTGTCCTGGTGCCATAGTCGCACAGGTACTCATCGATGGCCCTCTGCTGCGTGTGCAGCCGCTGCAGCATGGCCAACGTTGAGTTCCACCTGGTGGGCATGTCACAGATTAGGCGGTTCTTGGGCAGGTTAAACTCCTTTTGGAGGTCCGTCAGCCGAGCACTGGCATTATATGACCGGCGGAAATGCACACAGACTTTCCTGGCCTGCCTCAGGACATCCTGTAAGCCCGGGTACCTGCCCAAGAACCGCTGCACCACCAAGTTAAGGACGTGAGCCAAACAGGGCACATGGGTCATTTGTCCCTGTCGGAGGGCAGAGAGGAGGTTGGTGCCATTGTCGCAAACCACCATTCCTGCCTTAAGTTGGCGTGGCGTCAACCACCTCTGAACCTGCCCCTGCAGAGCTGACAGAACCTCTGCCCCAGTGTGGCTCCTGTCCCCCAAGCACACCAGCTCAAGCACCGCATGGCATCTTTTGGCCTGCGTACTTGCGTAGCCCCTTGAACGACTACGGAGCACCGCTGGTTCCGAGGAAGAGGCCATGGAGGAAGAAGAAGAGGAGGGGGTGGAGGAGAGAGGTGTGTCACAATCATTAGCATTTTGGAGGCGTGGTGGCGGAACAACCTCCAACACTACTGCACCTTGTCCTGCATCCTTCCCAGCTGCCAGCAGAGTCACCCAATGCGCCGTGAAACTTAGGTAACGTCCCTGTCCATGCCTGCTGGACCATGAGTCAGCGGTAATATGCACCTTACCGCTGACCGCCCTGTCCAGCGAGGCATGGACATTGCCTTCCACATGCCGGTAGAGAGCCGGAATCGCCTTCCGTGAGAAAAAGTGGCGTTTGGGTACCAATTTTGCCAAGCTAGCATTCAACCGCTGGGCATGTGGATGGCTGGGAGCAAACTTCTTTCGGCGGTGCAGCAGCTGGGGCAGGGAAATTTGCCTGGTACAATCTGACGTCGGTGTACCAAAAGCAGATTGCCCACAAGTACTTGGCTGTGACACACCTAATTCTACACCTTCATTCCTCTCAGTGCAGGTCTCAGAGAGGACTGAAGGTCTAGTGGGGTTGAAAATCTCAGCTGATGAGGAGCAAGGAGAGGTCCTCTTTGTTCTTTGGTGTGGGTCTTTTAGATGCGCTTGCCAACAAACTGCATGGCAGGTCAACATATGTCTGGTCAAGCATGTGGTACCCAAGCGGGAGATGTTTTGGCCACGTGAGATACGCTTGAGACATATGTCACAAATAGCAGTGGTGCGATCTGATGCACTCGTCTCAAAAAAGGCCCACACCAAAGAACTTTTTGAATAACGCGCAGAGACTGCAGCGCCCTGCACATGTGATGCAGTCAATGTGCTGCCCTTAGGCTGGCCCCTGGAGGGCATCCTGCCTCGTTGGTGATGTGCCGCCTCCTCCTCCTCCTCCTCTCTCCTATTAGGCACCCACGTTGAGTCAATGACCTCATCATCCCCTCCCTCCTCATCACTGGAGCAAACCTGGCAGTATGCTGCAGCAGGGGGAGCATGACTGCCAGATTGCTGTCCTTCTTGGGCACCCCCTCTGTCCGTGCTCATGTTACTGCCTTCATCGAGCTCAGTATCATCATCAGAGCCTTCCAAACGCTGGCCATCCTCCTGGAGCATGTACCCAACACTGTGGTCAAACAGTTCCAGGGACTCCTCAGGAGGACATGGTGGAGCTAGGGAAGGAGTCACTGATGACATTGAGCCGAGGGAAGAGGCCGCTGCTTTGCCAGACAAAGCACCCTGGGCATGGGTGAGAGAGGATGAGGAGGATGAGGACGGCTTGGTCCTCCACTCGACCAAGTCTTCCGCATGTTGCGGCTCAACACGGCCAGCTGCCGAAAAAAAGGCCAAGCGTGTCCCATGGCCACGTGCTGATGAGGATGCATCGTCTCCACGACCAGCACTAGACACAGAGCCTGCTTGCCCTCTCTTATTGGCTTGTGACTGTCTGCCTCTCCTTCTTGGCCTTCCAGACATACTAATGGCCTGTAGCTGCACTAAGCTGGGATATATATATATATATATATATACTGCAGCTAGCAAAATCAACTGCCTGCCTGTAGTATGAGAACACCACCAACCTTCTATAGGTAGCTTTAGCTGAACACTGTGAGGTGGACGCACCCCACTAATTTGTAGGTTTAGCTGAACACTGTGAGCAGGACGCACTGCACTAAATGTAAATAGTCTAGCTGCCTGACCGTGGTACTAATAGGATCAAAAGAACACCAGTAATTTTCTTTAGGTAGCTGTTAATACTGTAACAAGACAAGCCTGCCTGTCAGTAGGAAGATAACAGGAACGGATCTAGCTGAACACTGTGAGCAGGACGCACTGCACTAAATGTAAATAGTCTAGAAGATAACAGGAACGGATCTAGCTGAACACTGTGAGCAGGACGCACTGCACTAACTGTAAATAGTCTAGCTGCCTGACCGTGGTACTAATAGGATCAAAAGAACACCAGTAATTTTCTTCAGGTAGCTTTATATACTGTAACAAGACAAGCCTGCCTGTCAGTAGGAAGATAACAGGAACGGATCTAGCTGAACACTGTGAGCAGGATGCACTGCACTAAATGTAAATAGTCTAGCTGCCTGACCGTGGTACTAATAGGATCAAAAGAACACCAGTAATTTTCTTTAGGTAGCTGTTAATACTGTAACAAGACAAGCCTGCCTGTCAGTAGGAAGATAACAGGAACGGATCTAGCTGAACACTGTGAGCAGGACGCACTGCACTAAATGTAAATAGTCTAGAAGATAACAGGAACGGATCTAGCTGAACACTGTGAGCAGGACGCACTTTACTAAATGTAAATAGTCTAGCTGCCTGACCGTGGTACTAATAGGATCAAAAGAACACCAGTAATTTTCTTTAGGTAGCTGTTAATACTGTAACAAGACAAGCCTGCCTGTCAGTAGGAAGATAACAGGAACGGATCTAGCTGAACACTGTGAGCAGGACGCACTGCACTAAATGTAAATAGTCTAGAAGATAACAGGAACGGATCTAGCTGAACACTGTGAGCAGGACGCACTGCACTAAATGTAAATAGTCTAGAAGATAACAGGAACGGATCTAGCTGAACACTGTGAGCAGGACGCACTGCACTAAATGTAAATAGTCTAGAAGATAACAGGAACGGATCTAGCTGAACACTGTGAGCAGGACGCACTGCACTAAATGTAAATAGTCTAGAATTTAACAGGAACGGATCTAGCTGAACACTGTGAGCATTACGCACTGCACTAAATGTAAATAGTCTAGAAGATAACAGGAACGGATCTAGCTGAACACTGTGAGCAGGACGCACTGCACTAAATGTAAATAGTCTAGAAGATTACAGGAACGGATCTAGCTAAACTGAATACAGTGTATATATATATATGCAACACCTGGGATGCATATATATACACAATACACTGTAAGTGCAGCTAACTGACTGACTGTTCTGCCTAATCTATCTAACTCAAATCAAATGACACTGTCTCTCTGTCTATCTCTTTCAACGCCGGAACACACACTACACAGGGCCGCCGTGCAGGCGGCCTTATATAATGTGGGGCGTGTACTAAATCCCCTGAGCCATAATTGGCCAAAGCCTCCTTGGCTTTGGCCAATTTCGGCTCTCTGTTCAGGCGGCACTGTGATTGGCCAAGCATGCGGGTCATAGTGCATGCTTGGCCAATCATCAGCAAGCAATGCACTGCGATGCCGTAGTGAATTATGGGCCGTGACGCTCCACACGAATTTGGCGCGAACGGCCCATATCCTTCGCAATTCGGCGAACGACCGAACAGCCGATGTTCGAGTCGAACATTGGTTCGACTCTAACACGAAGCTCATCCCTAAACAGGAAATCATTAGGGGACAGTGCAAGGAGGGGAGGAGCAAATAAGACAGGATCAAACAGCATTTTTACACAATTCAGAGGATTAACCCCTTAGGTTCCACAATGAGCATGCTTACTGCATATAGAGACTGATTTTACTGTAGTGGGTTTAGTAACACTTTAAGGCAGCTTCTCCTTTGTCCAATCTCAGATTATGTTATATGTCACATGACAAAGGGAGACAGGCCTCCCCAGCAGTGCCACAGCTGAAACAGAGATGTGTTTTCGGTCTCTGAACCCATTCTCTTTTGCACACAGCGGGCTGTCATGGGAGGGAGGAGAGAGCAGAATTCTCTCTTGGGCCACTGCTCCTTTTAAAAGGAGTGATGCTGCAGCCAGTACAGGAGAGGTGGGCAAATCTCCCAGTGTGCCCCCCTCAAGACTGCATCCAGGGCACATACCCCTTCTGCCCCTTCCCAATTGTCCCAGCCCTGCATGGCAGTTCCTGGTTTCAATGCCTTTTTTTTAGAATAGCTTGGTTATTAGCCCTACACATTACCATAACTGAAAAATCAGATTCACCTATAGACTTTAATTGGACTTCAATGAGGTTTGCCATAAAGTTTTTGATACTTCAATCTTCGACCAAGGTTCATTAAACTGATTCACATATTTGTTATATATATATATATATATATATATATATATATATATATATATATATATATATATATATATATATATATATATATATATATATATATATATATATATACAGTGGGGCAAAAAAGTATTTGGTCAGCCACCAATTGTGCAAGTTCTCCCACTTAAAAAGATGAGAGAGACCTGTAATTGTCATCATAGGTATACCTCAACTATGAGACACAAAATGTGGAAACAAATCCAGACAATCACATTGTCTGATTTGGAAAGAATTTATTTGCAAATTATGGTGGAAAATAAGTATTTTGTCAATTTTAAAAGTTCCTCTCAATACTTTGTTATATATCCTTTGTTGGCAATGACAGAGGTCAAAAGTTTTCTGTAAGTCTTCACAAGGTTGTCACACACTGTTGCTGGTATGTTGGCCCATTCCTCCATGCAGATCTCCTCTAGAGCAGTGATGTTTTGGGCTGTCGCTGGGCAACACGGACTTTCAACTCCCTCCAAAGGTTTTCTAAGGGGTTTAGATCTGGAGACTGGCTAGGCCACTCCAGGACCTTGAAATGCTTCTTACGAAGCCACTCCTTCATTGCCCGGGCGGTGTGCTTGGGATCATTGTCATGCTGAAAGACCAAGCCACGTTTCATCCTCAATGCCCTTGCTGATGGGAGGAGGTTTGCACTCAAAATCTCATGATACATGGCCTCATTCATTCTTTCATGTACACGGATCAGTTGTTCTGTTCCCTTTGCAGAGAAACAGCCCCAAAGCATGATGTTGCCACCCCCATGCTTCACAGTAGGTATGGTGTTCTTTGGTTGCAACTCAGCATTCTCTCTCCTCCAAACACGACGAGTTGTGTTTCTACCAAACAGTTCTACTTTGGATTCATCTGACCATATGACATTCTCCTAATCCTCTTTTGGATCATCCAAATGCTCTCTAGCAAACCGCAGATGGGCCCGGACATGTACTGGCTTAAGCAGGGGGACACGTCTGGCACTGCAGGTTCTGACTCCCTGGCGGTGTAGTGTGTTACTGATGGTAGCCTTTGTTACGTTGGTCCCAGCTCTCTGCCGGTCATTCTCTAGGTCCCCCTGTGTGGTTCTGGGATTTTTTCTCACCGTTCTTGTGATCATTTTGACCCCACGGGGTGAGATCTTGCGTGGAGCCCCAGATCGAGGGAGATTATCAGTGGTTTTGTATGTCTTCCATTTTCTAATTATTGCTTCCACAGTTGATTTCTTCACACCAAGCTGCTTGCCTATTGCAGATTCAGTCTTCCCAGCCTGGTGCAGGTCTACAATTTTGTTTCTGGTGTCCTTCAACAGCTCTTTGGTCTTCACCATAGTGGAATTTGGAGTGTGACTGTTTGAGGTTGTGCACAGGTGTCTTTTATACTGATAACAAGTTCAAACAGGTGCCATTAATACAGGTAATGAGCGGAGGACAGAGAAGCCTCTTAAAGAAGAATATACAGGTCTGTGAGAGCCACAAATCTAGCTTGTTTGTAGGTGACCAAATACTTATTTTCCACCATAATTTGCAAATAAATTCTTTCAAAAATCAGATAATGTGTTTGTCGTCTGGACTTGTTTCCACATTTTGTCTCTCCTAGTTGAGGTATACCTATGATGACAATTCAGGCCTCTCTCATCTTTTGAAGTGGGAGAACTTGCACAATTGGTGGCTGACTAAATACTTTTTTGCCCCACTGTATATATATATATATATATATATATATATATATATATATATATATATATATACACATACACAGTATCTCACAAAAGTCAGTACACCCCTCACATTTTGTAAATATTTTATTATATCTTTTCATGTGACAACACTGAAGAAATTACACTTTGCTACAATGTAAAGTAGTGAGTGTACAGCTTGTATAACAGTGTAAATTTTCTGTCTACTTAAAATAACTCAACACACAACCATTAATGTCTAAACCGCTGACAACAAATGTGAGTACACTCCTAAGTGAAAATGTCCAAATTGGACCCAAAGTGTCAATATTTTGTGTGACCACCTTTCTTTTCCAGCACTGCCTTAACCCTCTTGGGCATGGAGTTCACAAGAGCTTCACAGGTTTCCACTGGAGTCCTCTTCCACTCCTCCATGACGACATCACAGAGCTGGTGATGGAGCTTACGCTCCTCCACCTTCTGTTTGAGGATGCCCCACAGATGCTCAATAGGGTTTAGGTCTAGAGACATGCTTGGACAGTCCATCACCTTTACCCTCAGCTTCTTTAGCAAGGCAGTGGCCATCTTGGAGGTGCGTTTGGGTTTGTCATCATGTTGGAATATTGCCCTGCAGCCCAGTCTCCGAAGGGAGGGGATCATGCTCTGCTTCACTATTTCACCAATACATGTTGGCAGTCATGGTTCCCTCAATGAACTGTAGCTACCCAGTGCTGGCAGCACTCATGCAGCCCCAGACCATGAAACTCCCACCACCATGCTTGACTGTAGGCAAGACACACCTGTCTTTGTACTCCTCACCTGGTTGCCGCCACACACGCTTGACACCATCGGAACCAAATAAGTTTATCTAGGTCTCATCAGACCACAGGACATGGATCAAGTAATCTATGTCCTTAGTCTGCTAGTTTTCAGTAAACTGTTTGCAGGCTTACTTGTGCATCATCTTTAGAAGAGGCTTCCTTCTGAGACGACAGCCATGCAGACCAAGTTATTGCAGTGTGTGGCGTATGGTCTGAGCACTGACAGGCTAACTCCCCACCCCTTCAACCTCTGCAGCAATGCTGGCAGCACTCAGACATCTATTTCCCAAAGACAACCTCTGGATATGAGGCTGAGCACGTGCACTCAACTTCTTTGGTCGACCATGGCGAGGCCTGTTCTGAGTGGAACTTGTCCTGTTAAAGCGCTGTACGGTCTTGGCCACCATGCTGCAGCTCAGTTTTAGGTTCTTGGCAATCTTCTTATAGCCTAGGCCATCTTTATGTAGAGCAACAATTCTTTTTTTCAGATCCTCAGAAAGTTCTTTGCCATGAGGTGCCATGTTGAACTTACAGTGACCAGTATAAGAGATTGAGAGCGATAACACAACATTTACCACACCTGCTTCTCATTCACACCTGAGACCTTGAAACGCTAACAAGTCACATGACACCATGGTGGGAAAATAGCTAATTGGGCCCAATTTGGAAACTTTCACTTAGGAGTATACTCACTTTTGTGAGATACTGTATGTATTTTACTTATATATGGGCTTTTAATGCTTTTTGTTTAACCCTTGTATTGGCTATAACAAGTATCAAGATGTTATTCAAAGGAATATGTATTTTTTACATATATCAATAAATCTGCTTGGGCAATGTTTTGTGTATGTAAAGAAGTGGACATATTTTTCCAAGAAAACACTTACAAGGATATATGAAAAGTAAAGAAAAAGTTTGGAGTCCATGGATAGCAGAGATATTTCCAAGATGGCGGCCGCGTCTCAGACATGAGACCAGGCCGTGGATGACCCATCGGCAGCAGCCAGGCAAGTGCTGACCCCTACAGCTTGTCCTACACACCCCAGATGCCAAGAACTGTACCCGCTGACCACACCCCATCTCAAATGTCTACAGTGTCCCTCATAGAGCGCTCCATGGGGCCCTATGGACTGTCCCAGCTGGAATTAACCCCCACATACCCAGACTTCAACCCAGCACCAGCAGCACCAGCTCCTGATGTTCATTTTAATGTCTCAGAGCTTTTATCCAAAATCTCAGAGCTGCTGGATAAGGGACTGACCCTAACAGCGGATAGGATCACTGGCGAAATTAGGTCAGACTTCCAGAATCTGGGTGCAAAAATTGAAACTATAGAACATAAACTTGACGTTACTATTTCAAGGGCAAATCAAAATACAGATCATTTACACTTTCTTGAATGAATGAATGAATGAGTGATTTGTAAAGTGCGGCAAATGCGAACTGAATCGCCTCAAGGCGCTAGATGTATTCTCTGTAGTCAGCTGCTAGAAAAGGAAGGTCTTTAGTTTTTTCCTGAAGGCCTGGTGGTTTTCTTCCATGCGGATGTTGGTTGGAAGAGCATTCCATAGTCGAGGTCCTTGGACTGCAAATCTTCATTCTCCCTTTGCTTTGTAGCGGAATTTGGGAATGATGAGGAAGTTTTTGTATGAGTTATTCCTGCGCTACCTTGGAAAAAAATGGTGCAAATGGACAGCTGCAAACACTGAATGGGATCAGACCAAGCCCAGACAATAAATTAAAAACGTAAATAATAAGTGCTGCGCTCGTCCAAAAACGTGTATCTGTGTGAAAGTGTATAGGATATATGGGTAATATGTTTGTATGCACAGTATCCTGAAATAAAATCAATGGTGTCAAAAGTGAATATTTGTCCTCTATCTGTTATGACAAACACGGCACAGTGTGTGTAGGGAACAAGTATAGGTAATCCTCATACACACCTAGTGCTAATGTAACCTGTGCAAATAAACCTTAAAGTGCTAAAGTGTCATTGTGCAACTCATATAAATAAATAAAATCACATATAAAAGGTGGAGGGTGTACGGGTACTGTGTCTGTATGCACAGTATCCTGTGATAAATCAAAAATTGGATATAATCCTACAACTAATATCCTGAAATAAAATCAATGGTGTCAAAAGTGAATATTTGTCCTCTATCTGTTATGACAAACACGGCACAGTGTGTGTAGGGAACAAGTATAAGTAATCCTCATACACACCTAGTGCTAATGTAACCTGTGCAAATAAACCTTAAAGTGCTAAAGTGTCATTGTGCAACTCATATAAATGAATAAAATGGCATATAAAAGGTGGAGGGTGTACGGTTACTGTGTCTGTATGCACAGTATCCTGTGATAAATCAAAAATTGGATGTAATCCTACAACTAAGATAAAAGCTAAAGCGGCACAGTATGTGTGGAAAATGAATACCAGTAGTCCACATATACACCTAGTGCTTGTGTAGCATGTGCAGCTAAACCTTAAAGTGCTATAGTATCCTTGTACAACCTTTATAGGTAAATTGTGTTTATAAGCCAGTGAAATAACTTACAACAAATATTACAAAACATACCATGTGGAAACAATATGAAAAAAGGGTGCAAACTGCAAAAAATGGTATGTAGAAAGCGTATACAAATACAAAATTGATATTGTGCAAAAACGCATAAGTGCAAAAAACAAGTGTATGGCATCTAACTATAAAGAGACAGCCACAGAGGATGTATTATTTGCGTGAAATCCAAATTTGTAAAATGCATCAAACATAAGTGCCAAAAAAAGTTCAGTAATCCTTTAGCAATCCAAAATGTGCAACCGGTGACCAGTGAGGTGCCGAAAGAGAGAGGGTAAAAGTATATCCTCTTCGTGCTTGAACACACACACAGATGGGTAATGGCCCCTTACCTTGCGGCAATGGGACAACCGCATAGAAGGTAAATGGAGGAGATGATCCCTCTCTGGGGGTCCCTGGACCGGAGCCGGTAGTCCCTGTACTTTACTCTCTCAGTAGCAGCATCAGTGGTAACAAAGCCAGCATATGAAAGGATATAAGGATGCCAACA
This sequence comes from Lithobates clamitans, assembly GCA_037952925.1. Lineage (NCBI taxonomy): Eukaryota > Metazoa > Chordata > Amphibia > Anura > Ranidae > Lithobates > Lithobates clamitans. Next base: position 13,196,159 of record JBBGZY010000008.1, on the reverse strand, counting down.
TAGTGTAGTATTTTTAAACAGAACGGTGTCTTTATTCAATTTTAAAATCAGGTACTCACATAGAGTAAATGCGCCTCTTATACATATCCTACGAGCGGCGAGCTCGTCAATCCAAATCCGTCAGTGCCTATCCCGTCCCTACGCGTGACGTCACCCAATCACGTGACTTCATCAGGGGATCATGATCCCCTGATGAAGTCATGTGATTGGGTGACGTCACGCGTAGGGACGGGATAGGCACTGACGGATTTGGATTGACGAGCTCGCCGCTCGTAGGATATGTATAAGAGGCGCATTTACTCTATGTGAGTACCTGATTTTAAAATTGAATAAAGACACCGTTCTGTTTAAAAATACTACACTATGTTGGCATCCTTATATCCTTTCATATGCTGGCTTTGTTACCACTGATGCTGCTACTGAGAGAGTAAAGTACAGGGACTACCGGCTCCGGTCCAGGAACCCCCAGAGAGGGATCATCTCCTCCATTTACCTTCTATGCGGTTGTCCCATTGCCGCAAGGTAAGGGGCCATTACCCATCTGTGTGTGTGTTCAAGCACGAAGAGGATATACTTTTACCCTCTCTCTTTCGGCACCTCACTGGTCACCGGTTGCACATTTTGGATTGCTAAAGGATCACTGAACATTTTTTTGGCACTTATGTTTGATGCATTTTACAAATTTGGATTTCACGCAAATAATACATCCTCTGTGGCTGTCTCTTTATAGTTAGATGCCATACACTTGTTTTTTGCACTTATGCGTTTTTGCACAATATCAATTTTGTATTTGTATACGCTTTCTACATACCATTTTTTGCAGTTTGCACCCTTTTTTCATATTGTTTCCACATGGTATGTTTTGTGATATTTGTTGTAAGTTATTTTACTGGCTTATAAACACAATTTACCTATAAAGGTTGTACAAGGATACTATAGCACTTTAAGGTTTAGCTGCACATGCTACACAAGCACTAGGTGTATATGTGGACTACTGGTATTCATTTTCCACACATACTGTGCCGCTTTAGCTTTTATCTTAGTTGTAGGATTACATCCAATTTTTGAATTATCACAGGATACTGTGCATACAGACACAGTACCCGTACACCCTCCACCTTTTATATGCCATTTTATTCATTTATATGAGTTGCACAATGACACTTTAGCACTTTAAGGTTTATTTGCACAGGTTACATTAGCACTAGGTGTGTATGAGGATTACTTATACTTGTTCCCTACACACACTGTGCCGTGTTTGTCATAACAGATAGAGGACAAATATTCGCTTTTGACACCATTGATTTTATTTCAGGATATTAGTTGTAGGATTATATCCAATTTTTGATTTATCACAGGATACTGTGCATACAGACACAGTACCCGTACACCCTCCACCTTTTATATGTGATTTTATTTATTTATATGAGTTGCACAATGACACTTTAGCACTTTAAGGTTTATTTGCACAGGTTACATTAGCACTAGGTGTGTATGAGGATTAACTATACTTGTTCCCTACACACACTGTGCCGTGTTTGTCATAACAGATAGAGGACAAATATTCACTTTTGACACCATTGATTTTATTTTAGGATACTGTGCATACAAACATATTACCCATATATCCTATACACTTTCACACAGATACACATTTTTGGACGAGCGCAGCACTTATTATTTACGATGAGGAAGTTTTGGTTAGCTAATCGAAGACTGCGGTTCGGAGTGTAGTGTTTTATTTTTTCCTGGAGATATAGCGGAGCGTTTCCTTGTATGCATTTGTGGGTGAGGCAGAGGGTCTTGAATGTGATCCGATTCTTCACAGTTAGCCAGTGTAGGCTCTTTAGGGATGGGGAGATGGATTCCCAGGGCTTTTTTCCTGTTAACAGTCTTGCCGCCGTGTTTTGGATGAGTTGTAAGCGTGCAAGCTAATATTGTGGTAGTCCTACGTAGAGCGAGTTTGCGTAGTCAAGTTCAGAATTGATGATTGTTCCCACAACTGCCGCTTTGTCCTCTTCTGGGATGAAGGGGATGAGTCTGCGAAGCAGGCGGAGGAGATGGTGGGATCCGCTCACCACTGATCCTATTTCTTCAGAAGCAGCTTGATACTGCCTATGCCCAGATCAATGGCCTTGAGAATCGTTCGAGGAGAGATAATTTTAGGATCGGGGGCTCCCCAAATCCTTAAGTGATGTTCAGTCTGCGGTACATGAGGTTATTAAATCCCTTATACCCTCGATACATAAATTGGAACTGGATAGAGCCCACAGATCCCTGGGCCCACCCAGGAAGAACGGAACTCCCAGAGACATTGTGGTAAAACCCCACTTCTATTCCATCAAGGTAGAAGTGATGAAGCGATCCTGCCAACAGGACCAGCTCCAGTTCCAGGGACAAACCATCCAGATATTCGCGGATATCTCCCCGTTCACCATTCAAAAAAGGAGATCCCTAAAACCCCTCCTCCTTGCTCTTACCAAAAGGGACATCAAATATCGATGGGCATTCCCCTTCACCCTAAAATTCTCTTACAAGGGTAAACAACATGCAATTCACAGCTTCCCGGAGGGTGAACAATTACTACTAGACCTCAAACTCATCACCCAGGAGTCTGCGATGGACACCTCAAACATGCAGCAGGGTCAGCCAAATGTCTCACCCCAACAAGCCCTTCCTCGCCACTCTGGGGAAAAGCCAGGCCCAAGAGAGTTAGTGATAATTTACCCCCCTGACTTGGGTAACCTCGACCCAAGTGTTTGACTTTTACCAGGCTAGTTTCTCTGCCTGAGAACTCTATCCGCTCAAGGATTTACTTCAACTCCAGCTTCTATGACTGTTCCTTTTTTATTATTATTATACACTATTTATATAGTGCCAACAGTTTATGTAGCACTTTACAACTTGATGGTAGACAGTACAAATACAATACAATTTAATACAGTAGGAATCAGAGGGCCCTGCTCCTTAGAGCTTACAATCTAAGAGGGAAGGTCAAGAGATACAAGAGGTAATAACTGTGGGTGATGTGCTGATTGAAAAGATAAATGTACAGTTGTTAGGTGGGGGCCAGATAGGCTTCTCTTAAGAGATGAGTTTTCAGGGATCGTCTGAAAGTGGATAAAGTAGAAGAAAATTGGACGGATTGGGGTAGAGCATTCCAGAGAATGGGAGAGGCTCTGGAGAAGTCCTGAAGGCGAGCATGGGATGAGGTAACAAGGGAGTTTGAGAGCAGGAGGTCTTGGGAGGAGTGAAGAGAATGATTAGGTTGGTATTTTGAGACTAGGTTAGAGATGTAGCTGGGGGCCAGGTTGTGGATGGCTTGGTAAGTTATAGTTAGTATCTTGAATTTAATTTGGTGACTGAGTGGCTGCCAATGGAGGGATTGGCAGAGGGGTATAGCAGACGCTGAGTGGTTTGTCAGGTGGATGAGCCTGGCAGCAGCACTCATGATTGACTGAAGTGGGGATAGCCTATTTAGAGGTAAGCCAATGAGGAGGGAGTTGCAGTAGTCGAGGCGGGAGATGACCAGGGAGTGGATTAGAAGCTTTGTGGTGACAATGGTAAGGAAGGGGAGTATCTTGGAGATGTTGCGGAGGTTAAAGCGGCAAATTTTGTATAGTGATAGAATGTGGGGCTGAAAGGTTAGTTCAGAGTCCAGGATTACACCTAGGACTTTGGCGTGGGAAGATGGGTTGATAGTTGAGCCGTTGATATTGACAGAGAAATCAGGGGAAGTGGGGAAGCGTACCTGTTAAAATGTTTAGGGTTTTTAGCCCCATCATCACTCCCAATAATGGACTGCTCCCCAAGCACCCCCTCCCAAACACATTGTCCTCCACCGGTTCTGTCTCTCTCACCTAAATCTTCCAGACTAAAATACCAAAGAGGGGACCTGTTGTGTTGTTTCTGTATAAGTTTATGTTCAAAGTTTTTTCAAATCTGTTCAGGGCTGGGGTAGACGCCTTGCGCCTCCACCTACTACTCAGACTTGTTGTGTTCATCTCTGGGTGGTAGGAATATAGCCCTATTTATGGGCTAAAAAAAGGATTTCTTCTGAATGAGAGAAGGGAGCCTTTCCCCCCTCTCATTCCGGGCCTGGTATAGGCCCTATGATTCTCAAGTTGCTGATATTTTACTTCCTCTTTTCCTATCTCATTGCTAATCTCTTTTCTTTTTGAGCCAGCCTACTGATGCTATCTCACTGCGAAGTGGCCTCGGGTGCTCTAACAGCCCTGTTACTAATCAACTTCCCCCTGTCTCCGCTCTGGTACAAGGTAAGTGACCATGGAAAGATTAGCGATCATCTCTATTTGCTCCATGGCTAACGTCACCATAGCAACACCTCCCCTACGAATAATCTTTCATAACGCACAAGGACTAAATTCACCCGTTAAAAGACTGAAAGCCTTTCAAGTATACCGATCCCTCCACATTGACGTAGTCCTCCTGCAGGAGACCCACTTCCTGGTATGGTACACCCCCTCGTTCCTCCATGCACACTTCCCCCAGCTTTTCCTGCCAAATTCAGAGGACAAAACGAAAGGAGTGGCAATTGTATTTTCTAAACACTGCAAATTTACCCCACAGTTGGAACACAGAGACCCAGAAGGAAGATTCCTCTTGGTAAAAGGAACTCTAGATGACCGTCAATACTCGTTTATATCATACTAAGCCCCCAACAGAGAACAGTCAAAATTCTTTCAGTGAATGTTTCAAACCTTAGGACCCCTAATGGAGAGCATCACAATCCTGGGAGGTGACTCCAATATGGCTTTTGATTCTGACCTGGATAAGACTAAACTCCTCCATACACAACTGATTAGGCCTGGTAAAGCTAGTGTGCAAATAGCGACAATGATATTCCAGTACGGCCTGGCAGACATATGGAAGGAATTAAGCCCTACCAATTGGGACTTTACACATTTCTAGAACCCACACCAGTCATCCACGCAAATTGACCATATTCTACTCTCCACACGCCACATACCGTTTGCCATTTCGTCTAACATTTTGGACGTGACTTGGTCGGATCACTCAATGGTTCTTTTAATGCGCAGAGATGCACCTAGACAATATACCTTCCATTGGATGCTAAACCAATCCATCCTGAACAATCCCATCACAGTAACCAAAATACAGGGAGCTCTGCAGGAATACGTTCGCCTCAACGATGTGGGTGATATTTCAGCAGAGACACTTTGGGCGGCCCAAAAAGTGACCATTCGGGGCAAGTTCATGCAGATTGCGGGCCAACAGAAAAGGGAAAGGTTAGGAGAAATAGAGAGACTTGAGAAAGAATTCATCACTCTAAGCAAACATCACAAAAGAGACCCCACGAGTGTTGCTAGGGCCACTCTTGATGCAGCTCGGGTAGCTCTAAACTTGGCTCTGACTGCAAAAGCTGATAAAAACATTAGATGGATGGGGGGCCAAGTTCTATCAGCAAAGGGATAAAATAGGGCCCATGCTTGGCTCAAAACTCTCCCCTAGACTAAATACGCACTCCTTACCAAAAATTAGACAGGTAGACGGCATCCTTACCCTGAATCCACAGCGTATAATGCAGGCCTTTCAGGACTTTTATAGTGATCTATACGGAGCAGATACAAACTTGAACCTTACACAAATAGAAGTGTTTCTAAATGAATTACACCTCCCAGCTTTAAGTGATAAACACAGAGCAGAACTGGAAGCACCCATCTCATCTGAGGAGGTTGCAGAGTTTATTAAAGCATTGTAGGGGAGAATGGCGCCGGGGCCAGATGGATTTTAAGCGCCCTATTATAAAACATTTATTGAAACCCTGGCCCCTTACCTCACTAGATTTTTCAATTCAAAGATAAACAGCACCCCGTTAGGAAACTAGCTGAACCTGGCATACATCTCTGTAATACCCAAACCTGGAAAAGATATTGGTATGGTAGGGAACTACAGGCCTATTTCTTTAATTAATAATGACTGAAAATGTTTAACCAAAGTCTTAGCAAATCGTCTGGCGTCATTTATAGGTCAATATGTTCACAAGGACCAGGTTGGTTTTATTCCAGGACGAATCCAGGTACAGTGTATAAGGGCGCTCTGAGCATGAGGACCAAGCAGACAGTATCTATAGTGAGGCAAGGGTCCAATGATATATATCCAACACTGAGGGCTGCACTCAAAAAAAGAGAAGCAAACTTTGAAACAAAATAAAACAGAGGAGAGAGGTGCCTCTAAGTGCAGAATTAGTAGCTGTTTATTTACCCAAACAAGATTAAAAACACTTACAAAATCTGGTGAATTAAAAAGCGTATAGTCATTAATAATGCAAATGGTCCTGCAGGTGGATGGGTCCCCGGCATGTAAAGACTCTCACAATTGTGTCCTGTGCTGTACCAAAAACATAGAGCTACCGGTAAGCTGAAGAATGGGTACACACACCGAGTTCATGATGGACGGAGATCCTGGAAGTGATGTCAGCAGTGAGAGACTGGAGCCAGCATAAACAGGATGTAGTCATCAGTAAGGGATGCATTTCGGAACATTAGTAAGTTCCTTTTTGAACCTAATGACTGCAATTGTACACACAGGTAAACTTATACTATCTTGGGTGGGAACATAGGCGGGGACATGAACAAACACAAACAAGGAAGACAGGAAGTTATAATTGATATAATAATAATGAGAAACATTCTCTGAAAGATACATTTGGCCGCTTCGTAAGTGTTTTGGCGAACATCGCCGTTTCATCACTGATGGTTTGGACGTCCATAGTGTCCCTAGGCATTTCCTCAATCACCATGGAAAATCTACAAATCGGTCTGGGTTATTGAGGCAATGACTGGACACCTTCTCCCAGCTGAGCGTTTTAGAAGACTCTGCCATAGAGAAATGTTTTGGATTTTCTCTTTAAATGTATTGGCCCCTGGGGGGGTTGAACGAGGATTTTGAAATCAGTGCTATTCTCTAGATCCCCCCCCCCCTTCCCGTTTTTCTATATAAACCCATTTACTTTTTTGTGTGTGTGTGTGACCCTCTGTTAGTTTTTTTTATTGTTTGTGTTTGTCTTGTCCACTTTTTTAAATTATGGATTTTCTGTTAGATATTGATTTACTAATATATACCATAATCACTGAACTTCTTGCCATTTTTCCTAAAGATTTTTTTAAACCACTTCCCCAATTTACTCATATAGAATATGAGACCTAATGCTCATTGTTTCAGAGAGTGGAGAAATTGATAATCTCCGCCAATCAACAGTGGTGGGATAAATTTTTTCTTCAAAAATATTTATCTGCCCATATAACCCCGAGGGGTTTGAGGATCTTGAAGACTTGTTCCTTTCTAGATACCACACAGCGAAAGGAATGGTCCTCGATTTCTGAGTTTTGTACTAACAAACGGATAACAATTATTGCCACACAAAGACATATCAGATATGAACAACTAGTACACCACATACAGATTATATTTTCTCAAATTTTAGAATTGATCCCACAGTTACCATCTCTATGGTTATCTATCATCACTAAAAAAGCCAAAGGGAAAGCAGATTTTCTCATTAAAAATGAACTGGGAAAATTTAGCAGAGATCTCAAAGACTATAGTAATAATAGAATTTTCTCATGGAAACGTAGATCCACCAATTATCTTCCATCGCTTATGGATATTAATCCCTATGTTGTCCAGGTCCATCAGCAAACAGATTTGGCACAAAAGAAAAAAAAAATACCTTTGATGCCACATATACACAAAAAACATAAAAAACATTAAAAAAATATAAAAAACATAGTAAAGAGGAAATTACTATTCCATCATCTTCATTATTATCTACGTCATCTACCACTGATGCGGACTCCTATCCTAAGTCAAAACAGGCAACTCTTATACCTTTCATCTCACTGGTGCATACAAAATGCTCATCCTGTCCTACAGTTATCCCTTCTACTTGTATCAATGGAGATACTGGGATCCAAGATCCTACCACATCTATGCCTACCACCTCTGCGGATATGGTGCCACCTAGTCTATCAGTTTCCTTTGGCTCTAACTCTCTTCTTGTGACACCTCCTGCTATTGCTCATTCTTCCGACTCCACTGCGGTCTCTTTTTTAGTACCCGACCTCCCTCAGAAAAGACCTCTTAAAAGAAAACACGAAGGAGAGGTTGCCGAGGTAGAGGAGGTAGACCCAAGTCCGGATCCCAGAAAAAAGAGAGTACTATAAAAATCTTTAATCTCTCCACTCATCTTTTAACCAATGATGAGATGTCCCTACTTAGTCGAGGCCTTAATTTTGCACCTTCTGTCCAGCCTAATCCTTTTCTCCTTTTCAAGGATTTAAATACATTTTTACGTCGTCTTACTCCAAAAAGATTTTATAACATCCAATCTGTGAAACATAATCATAATCATCCTCAGGCTATTATTCCTGTTGCCTCCTCTAGTGACGATACTGTAACCCATAGTGATTTGGGCTGACTTGCTCTCTTAGAAGTATTATATGCTCATAATACAGAATCTAGTAGTCAGCATAATATTTCTTCTTTTCCTTTTGAAGGTTCTGAGACTGACCAAATTATTTATACCCAGTAACTTATGACCTATCCACCTATTAAAAATACGAACTTTAGACCGACATCTGTGTTCTATCCTACTCAGTCTAAAGGCTCCTGCATTGATGCTTTTTATCGCATTGTATATGCAGAAATGCAGGATATCTGTAATTCAACCAAAACTAGAAATAAGACCTGTCACAATCTTTCGCATTCTGAAAAGAAAGCTTTAGACGCCCTAACCAATAACTTCAACCTAGTCATAAAAAGTGCTGACAAGGGAGGAGGTATAGTGGTTCAAAATAGAGTTGACTATGTCAATGAAGCCATTAGACTCCTCTCAGATACTAATACATATGTACAATTAAAAACTGATCCATTGCCTCGCTTTGTCTTGGAGGCCACTGCTCTTGTTAAAAATGCACTCAGTGACCATCTCATTACCCAACAAGAAGCCTCTTTTTTGGTTAAGGCAGTCCATTTTACCCCATAATTTTACCACCTGCCTAAGGTGCATAAGAGTTTGGTTGACCCTCCTGGATGGCCTATTGTGGCGGCCATGGGAAGTATTACTAGTGGATTTTTACAATATGTCGACCAGTTTCTCCAGCCACTTGCTCAATCTCTCCAGTCATACATTAGAGATGGTACTCACCTGCTGGAATTACTCTCCTCCTACTCTTGTAAAACTTGTTGCTTTGTGAGGCATGGTCAGAAGGACTTTTGTGTGAAAGGCAAGATATACCCCATAAAGGGTTTTCACACGTGTTCCTCTGACAATGTGGTGTATTGCCTGACATGTCTCTGCAGGCTTTTTTATGTGGGGCAAACCATTCGGACACATCGTAAGCCTTTTGGCGAGCCTCGCCATTTCATCACTGATGGTTTGGACATTCATAGTGTCCCTAGGCATTTCCTCAATCACCATGGAAAATCTACAGATGGCCTCAGGGTCTGGGTTATTGAGGCAATGCCTGGAGACCTTCCCCCAGCTGAACGTTTAGAAGACTCTGCCATAGAGAAATGTTTTGGATTTTCTCTTTAAATGTATTGGTCCCTGGGGGGTTGAACGAGGATTTTGAAATCAGTGCTATTCTCTAGCTCCTCCCCCCCTGTTTAACAATATATGCCAGTGTAGGATTTTTGTGAGACATTTACATTTGTCCCATACATATATGCATGTATGCGTGTCATGGGGACACATGTATGTGTGCGCGTTAGAGATCGTGTGCACGTGGTTTGCATGTTCCTTTTTGGGATGCACACTAATGTGCATACGCTCACGCACATTCCTAAATAGTTTTTATAATATTTTTTATAATATCTGAGATTGTCCTTTTTCCCATTATAATTGCTCGCTATTATTACTATTTGTTGCGTGTCCGCCTATGTTCCCGCCCAAGATAGTATAAGTTTACCTTTGTGTACACTTGCAGTCATTAGGTTGAAAAAGGAACTTACTAATGGTCCGAAACCCATCCCTTACTGATGACTACATCCTGTTTATGCTGGCTCCCATCTCTCACAGCTGACATCACTTCCGGGATCTCCATCCATCATGAACTCGGTGTGTGTACCCATTCATCAGCTTACCGGTAGATCTATGTTTTTGGTACAGCACAGGACACAATTGTGAGAGTCTTTACATGCCGGGGACCCATCCGCCTGCAGGACAATTTGCATTATCAATGACTACACACTTTTTAATTCGCCAGATTTTGTAATTGTTTTTAATCTTGTTTGGGGAAATAAACAGCTACTAATTCTGCACTTAGAGGCGCCTCTCGCTTCTGTCTTATTTTATTCCAGGACGACAGGGACCTGACCAAGTGCATAGAGTGGTTAACCCAATATCAATATCCCCAGCCTCCTCTCTACCCAATGTATGCCAATTACTAAACAATTTTGCTTTAGTATCAGGCCTAAAAGTAAACATGTCTAAGTCTCAAGCCTTAAATGTATCACTACCATGCTCCCTCGTCTCTCTCTCCTACAGGACACCTACAAATTCAAATGGAGTCACACCTCCTTCAAATACTTGGGGCTCAATCTCACGTCTGAGGTAGAACACCTATATCAAGTGAACTACCCCCCAATGTATAAGAAGCTAGAATCAGATCTCAGGAGTTGGGCGTCACATAATATGGCTTGGACGGGTAGAACTCGGACGGGTTTTAACTCGGTCAAGATGACCCTCCTACCTAGGTTGCTATGTTTGCTCCACTCTCTCCCCATCCCGATTAGAATGGACCACCTTAAAGCCTTTTAGGGAAAGATCATCAAATTCATATGGAACAAGAAAGGGCCCTGCTTCTCACAATGCAACTTATTCAATCCTCACACTAAAGGGGGGCTAGGCCTGCCAAATCTTTTATGGTACTACCAGGATGCACGGTTAGCACAATTATCCACCATATACCTCAAAGTTGAAAAACAAGATTGGGTAGCCATAGAGAAACAGGCAGTACCTATGTTTACCCCAGATTTTCTGCTATGGGGTCCATCCAAAAACAGACCCCCCATTCTTTCTCCGACCCTCTTACACTCACTCTCCTTGTGGGACTCGCTGAGGAAACTTCCCTCCCTGGTCTCTGATACCCAACCACTAGCTCATATGTTCTGTAACCCACTATTCCATCCTAAGAAAAACTGGTTAGCTCATTGTTGGACACAACCAAACAGTTCGAAGTGATATGGGAACCCTGGGCCCAACACATGGGCATTTCCCTGATACCTGGCATCGCTGGCACTACTGGCCACTGACCAGTGGGACTGACATCTCACAGGCTAGCAGCTCCTCCTCTCCTTTCTTTTCTTTCCTTTTCCTTCCTCTTTTTTCTTTCGCTACTTACCTTCTGAAGTCCTCATGTTAGGACACCAGTTATTCACCTCATGATAAGGTCTTTATGACCTATTACGGACCTACAGTATTCCGGGTCTGCATCCATTTTAGAGGTCAAGGCACATCACAGGGTGGGTCTCCTGGGAGGACGGTGATGCCTTAGTCTCATTGCTAGGAGACCATTAAAGGAGTTAAACGGGCACGAGTGGATGGGGCCTTAGCCCCAACCTGGAAACAGCGTGATCCCTTTAGGGTTGTCCGGAGTCGGGCAGGGCAACAAAGCCCTCCTATGCTGAACTATAGTTTAACCTACTGTGAGTTACTAAAATAATGCAAAACTAGTTTGATTCTAAATCTGTTATTCCTAGCAGAATCACCTGTATGCCAAGATGCAGTTTACGGTTTGACTATGTGACCTCAATGTTAATTTCAATATTAATAAAATTTTAATGAGAAAAAGTTTTAACAGCCATGTAAATACACACACTCAGAGTAGAATGAAAGCATATTATTTTATAGCGTGGTTTTATTAATTATTTTGTTAATCATGTTAAAAAAAAAAGATTCATGATTTATTTATAAGAATCATGTTTGGACAGATTTGTTATGGGATATCACTAAAGTCCCAATATTTTTATTATCTCTTTGTTTTATACATTGAGCGATGTAGGTACTTCAGGTAAAGGGGCAATTGTAATCTAGAAAAAGTATTTACCACATCTATACATTTTACCTGTGTGGAAAATGGAAAAAAAAATGTCAATGCTCCTATGTGAACACTGCATATGGTCACAGGTAGTAAAAAAAAAAAAACAAGAGACGTTAGAACTTAACTTTTCTGGTTAATCTATTTCAAAATAATTTAGAAAACAATCCTTTATCTGTCTGTCAATAAACATCTCAACAAGATGGATAAATCTCTATTTCTTTGCTGATGTTTCAGAGTTAATATATACAGGCGGGGAGATATGTTGATTTACTGTAATTCTTCTATTGGCATATATGTCTTCTTAATCATATGATTTTCTTAAATAGAGAGTTTAGAAAAAATGCAATTCAAGATGAAGAGCCTCTTAGCTGTGAACTCTATTACATTATTGATTTTGAGTTACGCTCAATTAGCATGCAGTGCTAATTAACTGTAACTAGAAAAAATATCCTAACTTATAAAACAGGGCAGACACTTCATGTGGCACACAATAGCTAAAATACATTTATAAGGTATAATGTATAATTTCTGAGATCTAAAAAATGCAATAATGCAAATAAAAATGCATGTTCATTTGAAATTTTTTAGTGGCATACAGTATTCTTGGTGAAAGATTTTGATTATGTGCCATTGGTATTCCCTTTTCTCTGTTGTACCTGCATTAAGGTAACAAAGAAAATATTTATTCAAGAAAGGACTTTCTGAATGGTGGAATGTAGCATGGAACTACATGTGAAATAGACTCTTGTTAGCCTTCCCCTACTGGACATTTTCTAAACTAGGTTTCATTGCTCCATGTTTTTAATGTACTATAAAAGTATTTTTTTTCTTCAAACGGTACATCCTAAAATAAAGCACACGCATATCTTGTTTTACTAAAGGAAGAAAGGTGCTATTACTTTCTGTTCTGATAGGAACAGAGGGAAACAATTCCCAGGAGATACACAGACAGCAATAAAGACCCCAATAGAAGCTCTAATGCCGTGTACACATGACCGGACTTTTCGACAGCAAAGGTCCGACGGAACAAATCTGCTGGACAATTCGATCGTGTGTGGGCTTCATTGGACCTTTGCTGTCGAAAAATCAGACGGACTTTAGATTTAGAACATGTTTCAAATCTTTCCGACGGATTAGAGTCCGATCGAAAAATCTGTTCATCTGTATGCTAGTCCGACGGACGAAAACCGACGCTAGGGCAGCTATTGGCTACTGGCTATGAACTTCCTTATTCTAGTCCGGTCATACGTCATCACATTTGAATTTGTTGGACTTTGGTGTGATTGTGTGTAGGCAAGTCTGTTTCTTCGGAACTCCGTCGGAACTCCGTTGGAGTCCGTCAAAAAGCCCTTCGGAGTTCAGTCCGTCGAAATTCTGCTCGTGTGTATATGGCATTAGCCTTCCCTGCTCTATCCAAACTAAATAAATAAATAAACTCTTTGCCAAAATTGACATTTAACTAATAATATCCCACAGGGACACTACTAACTACGAGGACACTGCCAGCAGCCAGGCATGGATATCATATCCCCAGCGAATGGCAGTGGTGAGTAATGAGACAGTACTCCACCCTCATTAAGTCTATGGTCATAGGGTGTTTAGTGTTTTCATTCATTTATATGACTGGACTGTGAGGACATTCATCCAAGGACATACAGAACTAAATCAAAGCGATATCAGTCACTATATTTTGCATGTAACCTACAGGCACACATTGCAATCCTACAACATCACAGACTAATACAAGTTTCTCATAGATATACAGGCACAGATCCAGGATGCACTGTAGACCCAACATAACATGGTCAATTGGGTACACAATTGTTGTTGCATTATTATTTGTGTTACTGCATTGATTATGCAGTGGTCCCATATTGTTTTGCCATCTTATACATACGTTTATTTGTATATGTTTTTTTTGCCATTTTCCCGGGGGGGGGGGGGGGTTTGATTAGGACAGGCATTGTGTTTTAGAAGGGGGAACAGCAGGTTGGAGTGGGTGAGGGGAGTGTGTGGGAGGAAGACAAGGCACACACCAGGCTTAACTGGGTTTGGATCCTTGTTATATATTTTTTTTATATTTCAATTAATATGATTATTTTGTTTTTGGATAAAATTAAACTGATGTAAGCCCTAAGGGAAGATGGAAGTAATCCAGTGGCTGTACAGCTGTCTGATCACTTCCACAGACCCCCAGAAGTGCCCTGATCCATGTTCCCCAGGCTATCTCACCTCTTGGTTTGGGATCAATACGGTGGTTGTCACCAGGCAAAGAAGGGGAGATCAGTGAATGTTTGTTCATTGATCTACCCTAGCTAGTAAAAACACAAAAGCAACAGGGATTGTGTCATTCTGGTTTCTGCTGCCACTTTCCCCAGCTGCTGTTGCTGAGGAAGAAGCTAATGGAGCACAATCTGCACACAGTGGAGGGAAGGGGAGACATCAGGGGTTTAATTACTCCCTGATGCCTCATTAAGTTGTGCCTACTATTATTGTGTGCTATCACAGAATCTTTTGGCCTGTACAAAATGTAATAAAAAAATGTGAATTATACCCAAGCATTTAAACCCTCTCCTAAACATTTTGACCTCCCCTGTAAATATGTGCACACATATCGCTGCACACACCAAAGTCAAAGCAATAATTCTAGGGTCATTAGTTATAAATAACTCCAAACTGATGACCTTTTAAGATGTTGACCGTGGAAAATAAAGTGTACCAAAGATTTGACGTCTTGAATATTACATATGAAAAAACAAAAAAAAATTGGCTTATATATTGCTGTTGGCTTTAGTTCTGGAACTGCCACTGTGGCAGCTTTGTGATAGCTGGAACCCAATGACAAGTTCCTGAGATTGATGTCTTGCTACACAGTGCCCCTTAGGAACACCTGTAGCAGACTGCTGCTAGATTTAAAGTGATGTGACATCACAAGTGTTTTCGCATTACTTCCTCTATTAAAAGTGATCTATTGCTACACAGATTAATGGAGGGTGATCTACAATAATCTTATGTAGACATCCCAAGAAAAACATTAAAAAAGGAACAAAAAAAAAAATAGAAGTATGGCCAAAGTTATTTTGCCATTCTTCTCTTGTGGTTTACTGCAGTACAATTACTTTTGTAATCCTGTGACCCAGAGTAAGCTTATAACGGACTATTGTCCACTATTTGCAGACAGGGCAGAGCCATGCCAGGCTTAGAAAAGATCCCAATAATATTGTTGGGATCAACCCCATTGCCTGATTGGCAGATGGCACCAGCTGTGTCTGTCCCCATAAGCTGGATAGTCCAACACATTTCATCACTGGCATGTGACTTCTCTCTTGAAGAAGTCACATGACAATAATGAAACACATAGGGCAGAGTCTGGGTGATGTCATTGAGCCTAATATGAACCAGGAAGTAGTCAAATGTTATATGTATTATACCAGTTGTTGATGATTTACTGCTAATGATATAAATTGCGCTTTTTGCTTTGGAGCACTGAGTTGTAGTTCAAAATACAATGTGAGTGAGGTTTTATGTATATTGATTTAAAAAAAAGTGGTTTTAAATGGAGAGAGTACTATATAGTGTTTATGCTTTTGCCCTGAGTGTTGCTGGAGACAAGTGGATACTCTCTGGAATGAAGGGGAAAGCACATTTTAATTGCACAGCACAATTGGTGGTGGTGTCCTTTTCTGATACACAGTGAAATTGGCTGCATGAGACACACAGAAGAGTTATTTATGTTATAAAGTACACCCACAACTGTGTTTATTTTGTTGGAGCTTTATGCAGTATATGGACGTTCATGTAAAGTTTGTTTCGCAAAGTTGTTTTTTATTGCACATCATTTTAGCACTATATTACTGTGATAGTGTGTTACGTGATATTGTTTTCTGCACTGTAGTAGGGCTCCATTATATCTGTTGTTATATTTCTGTTATGTTGTGGATTGTATAAGTGTGAGTTACTGGGAAATTAATCACAATAGTTTAGGGTATAATGGCAGCACAGGAGAGATTGAGATTAACGTTATACAAATTGTTTTTTTCTACTGCGTACATTGCAATGTAGCAATGTAGGGAATAAAGCTCTCCTAAAAAGAAAAATCCCAAACTATTACTCTTAGCTTTACCATTTTACTACATTATATAAAATTCACACAACTGTGATATAATTTTATTCACTTGACTTCATGGATTATATTTTGCTGTACTTATATGGGAGCACTCAAATTTCATAAAAATTGCATTGGGAAAAATAACATTAAACATTATTTTAAACATTTCTACCAAATTAAAGGCCCCTGTGTCCTTAAAAAAACAACATCGTGAATATAAAAAGTCTAAACACCCCTGTTAAAATGTCAGGTTTCTGTGATGTAAAAAAAGAGACAAAGATAAATCATTTCAGAGCTTTCACCACCTTTAATGTGACATATAAACTGTACAACTCAGTTGGACAACAAACTGAAATCTTTTAGGTGGACGGAAGACAAAATAAAAAAAACTAAAATAATGTGGTTGCATAAGTGTGCAAACCCTCTTATAACTAGGGATGTAGCTGTGTTCAGAAGTAAGCAATCACATTCAAACTCATATTAAATAGGAGTCAGTACATACCTACCACCATTTAAAGTGCATTTGATTAATTCCAAACAAAGTTCAGCTGTTCTAGTAGGTCTTTCCTGATATTTTCTTAGTCGCATCCTACAGCAAAAGCCATGGTCCGCACAGAGCTTCCAAAGTATCAAAGGGATTTCATTGTTAAAAGGTATCAGTCAGGAGAAGGGTACAATAGAATTTCCAAGCATTAGATATACCATGGAACACAGTGAATACAGTCATCATCAAGTAGGGAAAATATGGCAAAATAATGACATTACCAAAAACTGGACGTCCCTCTAAAATTGATGCAAAGACGTGAAGAAAACTGGTCAGGGAGGATGCCAAGAGGCCTACAGCAACATTAAAGGAGCTGCAGGAATATTTGCCAAGTGCTGACAGTGTGGTACATGTGACAACAATCTCCCATATTCTTCAGGTATCTGGGCTATGGGGTAGAGTGGCAAGATGGAAGCTTTTTCTTACCAAGAAAAACATCCAGGCTCAGTGAAATTTTGCAAAAACACATCTGAAGTCTCCCAAAATCATGTGGGAAAATGTTCTATGGTCTGATGAAACCATGGTTGAACTTTCTGGCCATAATTCCAAAAGATATATTTGGCCCAAAAACAAAACTGCACATCACCAAAAGTACCCACAGTGAAGCATGGTGGTGGCAGCATCATGCTTTGAGGCTGTTTTGCTTCAGCTGGAACAGGGGCTTTAGTCAAGGTAGAGGGAATTATGAACTGTTTCAAATACCAGCCAATATTGGCACAAAACCTTAAGGCTTCTGCTAGAAAGCTGAACATGAAGAGGAACATCATCTTTCAGCATGAAAAGGACCCAAAGCATACATCCAAGTTAACTAAGAAATAGCTTCACCAGAATAAGATTAAAAGTTTGGGAATGGCCCAGCCATAGCCAAGACCAGAATCTGATTAAAAATCTGTGAGGTGATCTGAAGAGGGCTGTGAACAGGAGATGCCCTCACAATCTGACAGATTTGGAGTGTTTTTGCAAAGAAGAGTGGGCAAATATTGCCAAGTCAAGATGTGCCATCCTGATAGACTCATACCCAAAAAGACTGAGTGCTGTAATAAAATCAAAAGGTGCTTCAACAAAGTATTAGTTTAAGGGTGTGCACACTTATGCAATTATATTATTTTAGTTTTTTATTTTTACTTCCCTGCCCCTAAAATATTTCAGTTTGTTTTCAACTGCATTGTACAGTTTATAGGTCACATTAAAGGTGGAAAAAAGTTCTGAAATGATTTATCATTTTTTTACATCACAGAAACCTGACATTTTAACAGGGGTGTGTAGACTTTTTCTATCCACTGTATAATACAGATGGGTACACTATAAAACCTAAAGGTATAATGTGTGCAACCAAGACATCTGCAAAAATGAGAAAACAAAAAAACACTCTGGAACTTATGAGGGTTTGTAGAGAAAAAGGCCTAGGGACTCAAGTGATTAAAGTAGAAGTTCAGCCTAAAACTAACTAACTCTAATGCCCCGTACACATGGTCGGACTTTGTTCGGACATTCCGACAACAAAATCCTAGGATTTTTTCCGACGGATGTTGGCTCAAACTTGTCTTGCATACACACGGTCACACAAAGTTGTCGGAAAATCCGATTGTTCTAAATGCGGTGACGTAAAACACGTACGTCGGGACTATAAACGGGGCAGTGGCCAATAGCTTTCATCTTATTATTTCTTCTGAGCATGCGTGGCACTTTGTCCGTCGGATTTGTGTACACACGATCGGAATTTCCGACAACGGATTTTGTTGTCGGAAAATTTTATAGCCTGCTCTCAAACTTTGTGTGTCGGAAAATCTGATGGAAAATGTGTGATGGAACCTACACACAGTCGGAATTTCCGACAACGAGGTCCTATCACACATTTTCCGTCGGAAAATCCGATCGTGTGTACGGGGCATAAATCTGCTGGCATCCACATTCTAAGACTAATCTATCTATCCCTGTGAAGCAAAAATCTCTATACATACCTTTTCTGCAGCCGCTCCGGTCCCAAGCTGAGCTGTCAGCGGTGGCTTTGCTGTGTAGGCGTGTGCAGGAGAAGCAGCCAACAGAAGCCTCATACTATGTTTATGGGTGATGTCACTTCCCTGGCATTTCCCAGCCATTGTTGGCTGTCTCTTCCACACAGCATACAGCACTGGAGACCGGACCGGATCGGCTGCAGAAAATGTATGTATAGCGATTTTTGCTTTACAGGGTTAGATAGATTAGTCCAAAAATGTGTCTGCCAGTAGATTTAAAGATAGTTCGTTTTAGGCTGAACTTCTACTTTGAAGGTACATTTCACATTGTGAAATCAGAGATATTTAACCACTTCCTGCCCAGCCTATAGCAAAATGACAGCTGGGCGGTGGTTCAGTCCGGGGCGGCGTGTCAGTCTGACACACCGCTACACCGATCTCGGAAAGAGCCTCTGATGGAGGCTCTTTACCACGTGATCAGCCATGTCCAATCATAGCTGATCACAGTGTAAACAGGAAGAGATGTTCATCGGCTTTTCCTCACTTGCGTATGACAGACGCGAGTAGAGGAGAGCCAATCGGTGTCTCTCCTGACAGGGGGGTCTGTCCTGATTGTTTACCAGTGCAGTCCCCTGTGGATGCCCACACTGGACCACCAGGGATGCCGCCAGGGCCACCAGGGCACCAACCACACATTGATGAGCAGGTATGCTCCCCATGGCCACCAGGGATGCCACACAGTGCCCATCAGTTCCACCTATCAGTGCCCATGAGTGCCGCCTATCAGTGTCACCTCATTAGTGCCACCTCATTGTTGTTACCTCATCAGTGCTCATCAGTGCAGCCTCATCAGTGCCCATTAGTTAAAGAGAAAACGTTAAAATTTTATAAGAGAAACAAAGAAAAACATTTTTTTTCTAAATTTTCTGTCTGTTTTTATTTGTTGCACAAAAAATAAAAACCCCAGCAGTGATCAAATACCACCAAAAGAAAGCTCTATTTGTGGGAACAAAATGATAGAAAATTTGTTTTTGTACAGTATAGCATGACCGCGCGATTGTTATTCAAAATGCATCAGCGCTGAAAGCTAAAAATTGGCTTGGGCAGGAAGGGACGAAAGTGCCTGGTATTGAAGTGGTTAAAAAATACTGGGATTCTGGTGCAAATTTCATGAGCTCACAAAACAAGTATCATTACTCTCTCTAGAGTTTTGCCCGGCGCAGTATCTCTTGCACCTAACTAAACTTCCTAAAAAACATTATCATAAGTCGATTGCCATGCACTTGATTAATGCTGCAAGGATGTGCATACCGACCCATTGGAGGTCCACAACTCCCCCTTCTGTCTCTAAGTGGTTTAACAAAATAAATTGTGTCGCCGAGATGGAGGAGCTGATACATACTGCCTTGGATAACGTCTTCAGATTTACAAATACCTGGGAACCCTGGATTACTTTCAGAAATTCCCAATCATACCAAGATCTCAAGTCGATATTGAAATAACTCCTAACTGGTGTGCTTTCACCCCTGCTATCAAAGCCTAACTTAAATTCAAACCCAATTGTGATACATCTAAGGGTAGTGAGCCCTACAAGCTGGAGAGGGTAGTTGGTGAAGACCTCACCCCCTCTCCTAATGTGCACTCCCCCCTGTTTTCTCCCCCCCCCATTTTTTTTTCTTCTCTTCCCTCCCTGCTTTCTCCCTTTGCTTGCTTCACCCCCACATAATCTTTTGCCCCATTGAAATTACCTTCTCCTTTCCTATATCGCCCTTTGAGAATGCACACTTCTAAGCAATGTGGTCACATCAGATTCTTTGCTCATAGTTTGGAAATACAGTTGTCTTATTTCAATATAGCTCTTTTTGTGTAACTATATGTGCAGATGTGTATTACCTATACAGGATCACCAAGCTATGATGTATATGTCATGATTGTAGTTGGCCTTCTTTTTCTCAATAAAAATCTTTATGCAAAAAAAAAAAAAAATACTGGGAACAAAATAAAGAAAGGAAACAATTTCAATATGTGTGTTGTTACAAATTATCCATTTATTTTAGGTGTGTTCAAATTTCCTTTAAAATTCAATATTTTATATTTTACCTTGTTTTATTTATTTGTTATTTATTCTCCTACAAGAATAAAACCATGAATGCAATGCCAGAAATTACATGAATTGGAAGAAGCCTTTCCAAAATTGTTTAGTATCTTAGCTTGAAAAGAACATATACAGCATAGCATCTGTAACCAGAATCATAATTGTGCTTAACAAATAACACAACTTAAATATTACATTTTTCAGTGTGCTCCTAAATGTACTGATGTGTAGAAACTATGAACTGTTTCACAGATTTTATTTGCATAGAATCTCAAAACTGCATAGTAGTCAACAAAACATGTCTAGGTTTAAAAGCATACAGCTTTAAGAGAATCAAGTTAACACAGGGAACACAGAATATATTGCAAGATATCATACATCCATTAATGTTTTATGATCTGGCAATAAACACAAACAATTACTTACAGCACATGTCCTTTCATTCAATTTTATGCTGCATCCATTATCATACACTCCTTAATGGTTCTCCCGTTAAGACCCTCCATTTTACATTTTTTATACACCTTTTGTGCAATCACTATGCTGAACAATCTTTCAGCTGTTACCCATTTAGACTTAACCCTTTTAACCCCCGTTCACATTGGGCCGATTTGACATGTCAAATCACATGCCAAATCAGAGCCTATTGCCGGCAATGGCACGGTCTCATTCAGTGCAATGCTGACTTTGTGGCACCGCACCAATTCCCAAAAGTAGTTCCTGCTCTATTTTTGGTGACTTTGGGGGGCGATTTCACTAGATATCTGTGCATGAACCCGCACAGATGTCTTTCAAATTTCCCCCAAATTCGCACTGAAATGCGGGTTTGAAATTGTGCAAATTCAGCTGAACTTGCACAATTTCAAACCCGCCCTCAGTGTGAATGAGAGCTAAAAATGTCAAAGCTAAAAACAATAGTGTGCAACTCAATATCAGTGCAAAAAAGTATTGTGCAAACTCAGCAAATATGAAGTGCCAGAAATGCAATATTCTCTATATCATCAACTATATTATAAAAGTATTTTGTGCAAAACAATAATAGCAATAAAGACCTCCTTCCCTGGTCTGGTATACATAAAGTGTTTGTGCTGTGAATATAAATGTGTTCAGTCCTCAGTATAAAAAATAAATACAGTGCCTTTTTCAATAATTGTGTTGTGCTTTGTCTTTAATTCCTCCACATCTGTGCTCCACTGCCTCCTTTCCACACCACTCCCTTCAGGAGTGTCACTCACCAGATGTTAGTGATGTCTTAATAGGAAGGAATAGGAAGGAATTCAACCCCCAGGGATTTTGTGGGTTAACAGAGAATGTGTAACAACAGTATTAAAGTGAAAAATCTAATTTTATTAATCACATATAAAATTCAAAAATATGAAATAGCATACAAACAATGTCTATAATATAGAGAGACCATGTATTACCTACAATAACATGAGGTAAACAATCCAGTGAAAGACCCCCTAGGTTCTATCTAGGTTCTATATAACCATGGGGTTGTGAATACAACACATTTTGAGGAAAACATTTGGTTCTCTTCTTCTGGAGCTATCATTATCTCAAATAGAACATATAGGGAAATTATATTTAAGCATCCTGCATTCTCATACAATGGCATATGTTTGCCCAGCCACTCACAAGATAGGATGGGGATGAGCTCCAAATGATGAGCTCCACAGAGGCCAAAGAGCCCTGAATCAAAACTCTCTCATATCCATATATCTAGCCAGCACAAGAATATGCAGGGATCTCCTGTGACCAAAAACGTTTTTTGTGTGGAAAAAAGACCAGCCAAACTGACACTCTCCTAATCACATCATAAGCAGAGTCATTAAAATGGTGGGTGAGTTATGCAGCATATAAGTAGAGAGTAAAAGAGAGATTTGTTTTGAGAGCTGTTGACCTTCTTATTAAAAACATAAGGGGTCACTAATATCTGGTGAGTGACACACCCGAGAAGAGTGGTGTGGAAAGGAGTCAGTTTATTGGTGAAAGTGGAGCACAGATGTTTAGAAATTAAAGACAAAGCACAGCTTAATTATTGAAATAAGCACTTTATTTATTCTTTATACTGAGGACTGGTAACATTTATATTCACAGCACAAGCACTTTGTATATACCAGACTGGGATGGAGGTTTATTTTTGCACAAAGTACTTTTGTACTGTAGTTGATGATACTTCTTTGGACTGATATTGAATTTTTGCACAATATTTTGTATCATTGGCAATTTAAAGATTTCAAGCCTAAAAATGTAAAAG
Organism: Lithobates clamitans; assembly: GCA_037952925.1. Lineage (NCBI taxonomy): Eukaryota > Metazoa > Chordata > Amphibia > Anura > Ranidae > Lithobates > Lithobates clamitans. Next base: position 13,173,111 of record JBBGZY010000008.1, on the reverse strand, counting down.
CTGGAAGGTGGTTCAGCACAATGATTGCACAAAAGGTGTATAAAAGGTATATAATTTTAGCACTGCACCAAGTTTATGTTTATTGTCTTACCCTCTGGGATTAGAGCAATTTTACAGCAGCTAAGAATTTAAAGAGGAAGTTATATACCATTGCAGAGGTTTAATGTTAACATATTATCCAGTCTTACCTAAGGACTGTCAGGAGTGTATAGTGCTCCTTCACCATCAAGCTGCTGGTCTCATTCCAGCATCCTGGTTTTTGGTTGTGATACATTCTCCCTGTCTGTCTGTCCACCTTCAAGGTGATTGATGTGGCCAGTCTCTGGGAGGAGACCAAACCTGATTTAAGCTAGCCAAGCCTGCAGTCTCATGCTTGTGATAGCATGTGTAATACATGCTCAAACTCCCTGTCTGTCCTGCTGTGCTGTTTGGATTCCCTATTTATGACCTTGGATCAGATATTGACTATTCTTTGAAACTTGCCTGCCTTGTACCTGAACTGTCATTGAACCACTCTGCCTATATGCCTACAACAAGTATCTGTTCGCTTTGCTCAGTTTGTGCCTGCCCCGTCATGGTGGCCAGGCACTATAGCGTTGTGTATAAGACCTGGGGGCAAACAAGTACTTGTGGGCCTACTTATCTTATGGGAAAGGAGCTGCTATAGGTTAAGAACACAAAAGCTAGATATAGTGCCTGGCCACCTGTGTTAGGGGTAAGTGTGATAAGAACTAAACATATTGAATCATGAACATGTTACTGTTAAAAGGATTTGTAGGTTTTTGGGGGTGCTTATAAATAATTCTGAAAGTCCCCTTTATATTAAGGGGGGTACCCAAAATCCACCCCTTCTCAGGTGAATAGGTACAGGTGGTACATTAGTAATACTTTTCCAAATATTTGTGGAATTGGGTAAGTCCTTTAATACTAAAAAATACAACTAAAATATGTTATTTATAGCCCTGATATAAATTCATGTTAATCAAGATGCCTAGAGATGTAAATCCATTATCAATTACGGAATCCATTGATGTAAATCCTTGTAAAGCACAACAACCTGATGCCTGCCATGTACACGTCACACTCCTTATGCTAAATTTCTGATCCCCAGTGCTGTAGCAACATACAGTAAATAGAGTTCTTTGATCTCAAAGTGCAATCAATTTGCCAATTGAGCAGCTTCTACTTTAGTCACCTCTCCAATGGGTCAGACAGCACTGCTGCAATCAAAATATCGTCAATCTGCTATATAGTGTAAGAACACATTCCCTGTACATTTAAGAAAATGGTAAAACACCCAAAGGTGTCAAAAACTCCTTAAATAATTGTATTTGATCCAAAGAAAAAAATATGGAAATCCAAAATAATATTTATTCAGTCCAACAATATAGAATACATATGCATTTTAGAAAATACATTTTCCTCTGTTTTTCAAACCTTTTGTATACATGAATACGTTAATATAATCTAGAAAAAAGGCAGCTACATTCTATAATTTAAATCCCTGACTCAATTTAGCCTACAAGAGTACACATTTAAAGATTTAGACCTTTTGTGACAAAACCTTTCAGCACATCACAGAGCTCAGTTATGGAAGATGAGCATTTAAAAGGAAAATGTCTAACTATTGTTTTCCTAGTGACATGCATGAAATTGAATTCACAGTTGTGATGAAGGGTCCCAGAGGCAGATAGTGGGATCATTTGTTCAGTGAGGTCTTTTTAACACAGTTTGCTTGGCTATTTTTAAATACTTAATTAGTTTATACCTTAAAAATCCAGACATCCATGACAGCGCTCAACCTGTTTATGCGGTCAGGCTTACTCAGCAAAAGAAGTGCACAGAGATATAATAAATACATGAATAATGAAGTGCAATAATCTATTGTTATTGATTTTGTATTTGATTCAGTCAAGTTTTGTAAACTCCAAAGTTGACTGGTTGCAGTGGGTTACTGCACTTTTCACCTTGATCTCTGTTTGGGCCCTTTTACACCAATTTGGGTTACTCCACAACACACTTTATCATTGCAGCTCACTGTGTCACCACAGCCCATTCATTTTTAATTGTCCCCAAAACAGCAGAAATCATTTCTACGCTTTTTTATTCCTACACTACACCACAATGCATATCTTGTGGTTGTGCTGTGGTGCCATTAAAAATGAATTGCCCAACCGTGTATTGCAGTAACATACACATGTTTTACTTGATCATCAATATCCCCCAGAATATTTACTGCAAGTAAACAAATGATTGGGGTAAAAGCTTTATGTGTGACCTGTGATTTGCTGACCCTCTGTCTCTAATATTTATATCTATATATATATAGATACATACACAGTGGGGGTTATTTACTAAAGGAAAATCCACTTTGCACTGCAAGTGCAATTGAAAGGGCACTGAAAGTGCACTTGGAAGTAAAGTCGCTGTAGATCCGAGGGGGGCATGCAAGAAAAATAAAAAACAGCATTTTAGCTTGCACATGATTGGATGATAAAATCAGCAGAGCTTCCACTCATTTCAGATCTACCCCTTAGATTTAGAGCGACTGCACTTCCAAGTGCACTTTCAGTGTACTTTCAAGTGCACTGGCAGTGCAAAGTGGCTTTGCCTTTCGTAAATAACCCCCAGTATCTCACAAAAGCGAGTACACCCCTCACATTTTTATAAATATTTTATTCTATCTTTTTATGTGACAACACTGAAGAAATGACACTTTGCCACAATGTAAAGTAGTGAGTGTACAGCTTGTATAACAGTGTAAATTTGCTGTCCCCTCAAAATAACTTAACACACAGCCATTAATGTCTAAACCGCTGGCAACAAAAGTGAGTACACCCCTAAGTGAAAATGTTCAAATTGGGCCCAATTAGCCATTTTCCCTCGCCGGTGTCATGTGACTCATTAGTGTTACAAGGTCTCAGGTGTGAATGGGGAGCAGTTGTGTTAAATTTGGTGTTATCACTCTCACTCTCTCTTACTGGTCACTGGAAGTTCAACTTGGCACCTCATGGCAAATAACTCTTTGAGGATCTGAAAAAAAAGAATTGTTACATTAAGATGGTCTAGGCTCAAAGAAGATTGCCAAGACCCTGAAACTGAGCTGCAGCATGGTGACCAAGACCATATAGTGGTTTAACAGGACAGGTTCCACTCAGAACAGGCTTTGCCATGGTCGTCCAAAGAAGTTAAGCGCATGTGTTCAGCATCATATCCATAGGTTGTCTTTGGGAAATAGACGTATGAGTGCTGCCAGCATTACTTCAGAGTTTGAAGGGGTGGGGGGCAGCCTGTCAGTGCTCAGACCATACGCCTCACACTGCATCAAATTGGTCTGCATGGCTGTCATCCCAGAAGTTAGCTTCTATTAAAGATGATGCACAAGAAAGCCTGCAAACAATTTGCTGAAGATAAGCAGACTAAGGGCATGGGTTACTGGAACCATGTCCTGTGGTCTGATGAGACCAAGATAAACTTATATGGTTCAGATGATGTCAAGCGTGTGTGGCGGCAACCAGGTGAGGAGTACAAAGACAAGTGTGTTTTGCCTACAGTCAAGCATGGTGGTAGGAGTGTCATGGTCTGGGGCTGTATGGGTGCTGCCGACACTGGGGAGCTACAGTTCATTGAGGGAACCATGAATGCCAACATGTACTGTGACATACTGAAGCAGAGCATGATCCTCTCCCTTCGGAGACTGGGCTGAAGGGCAATATTCCAACATGATAAAGACTCCAGTAGAAACCTGTGAAGCTCTGTTGAACTCCATGCCCAAGAGGGTTAAGGCAGTGCTGGAAAATAATGGTGGCCACGCAAAATATTGACACTTTGGACTCAATTTGGACATTTTCACTTATGGGTGTACTCACTTTTGTTGCCAGCGGTTTAGACGTTAATGGCTGTGTGTAGAGTTTTTTTGAGAGGACAGCAAATTTACACTGTTATACAAGCTGTACATTCACTACTTTACATTGTAGTAGCAAAGTGACGTTTCTTCAGTTTTGTCACATGAAAAGATGGAATAAAATATTTACAAAAATGTGAGGGGTGTACTCACATTTGTGAAATACTGTATATATATATATATATATATATATATATATATATATATATATATATATATATATATATAAAAGTATTTGCTCCCCAAGGAAAACACGACTTAGTAATTGATGGAGGATCCCTTGCTGGAAAGCACAGAGGTAAGATGTTAATTGTACTTTGTTACCAGGTTTGCACACATCTCAGGAGGGATTTTGGTCCACTATTCTTTACAGATCTTCCCTAAACCCTTAGTTTCTTGGCTGTCACTTGGCAATTTGAAGTTTCAGCTCCCTCCATACATTTTCTATAGGATTAAGGTCTGAAGACTGGTTAGGCCACTCCATGATCTTAATGTGCTTTTTCTTAAACCACTTCTTTGTTGCCTTGGCAGTATGTTTTGGGTCATTGTCATGCTGGAAGACCCTTCTTCAGTGTTCTGGCTGAGGGTAGAAGGTTCTCATCCAAGATTTTATAATTCATTGCCCTGTCCTTTGGCCCCCCAATGTGGCAAAGTCAGCCTGTACCTTTAGTGGAGAAACAGCCCCAAAGCATAATGTTTCCACCTCCATGCTTGACTGTAGGGATAAAAAAGTATTGGTAACTGTAAGCACAAATACAATGGTGCATATAATACTTGGAATGTAAATGGCTAGGCAAATTAGTCCATAACAATCAGACTGGCAGTTCAAGAGTTAAGCAAGTGACTGGCAGTTCAAGGGTTTAGGCAAGTATAAGAGCTGATCAAAAGGTAGCTGCTGTCCTCAGAGAGCTAGCTCTGTAGTAGGCAAGAGAAGGGTAGAGAAGTGTAGAAAAGGAAGTGCCACCTGAGTATAGTATTATAGAATGTCTTTAATGACACAAAGTAAGGTCACACTTACAGAATAAAAATGTTAAAAAGGCTCATCTGTGTTTTGGTGTGTTCCTCTGGTCCTGATTCGGTGATGCTGAAGGGATGCAGGGCTACAGATCATAGATTAGCGACCAGGAGCTCCTTCTGTGGCCATCAGGAAGAGGCTGGGCTGGCGTGAAACGCACGTGGAGTGTGTGTGACGGCATGGGTCGTCTAATCACTTCCGGGAACACTTCCGGGGGAGGGCTTCACCCAAGGAGAGAGGCTGTGAATAGGCTGTGGATAGGCTACGCGGTCGGAGCAACTGCTCCTTCAACAGGCCTGAGTGGGGTAGTGTCAGCAGTGTGCTATTGATAAGCCGGCGCTGTGGGAAAGCAAGTCCCAGCGCTGGCCGAAAAAGCACAACACTGGCTATGGACAGGGAAGGCAATATAATATACAATAAAATGGGAAAGAAACAATAGGTACATTATTAAATACATATGAGAATGTAAAAATGTAAAAAACAAAGGACATTTAAAACAAGAAATCAATAATTGTGTGGATAGTAGGTGGATGTTCACTAGTGGTCCATGGTGGATAATTATTAGTATTTTAGCAATTACAATGGCCGTACTAAGGTCACTTAGTGGGCATAAAATGATATCATATTGCCTTCCCTGTCCATAGCCAGCGTTGTGCTTTTTCGGTCAGTACTGGGACTTACTGTCCCACAGCGCCGGCTTATAAATAGCACACTGCTGACACTACCCCACTCAGGCCTATTGAAGGAGCAGTTGCTCCAAGCGCATAGCCTATCCTCAGCCTATCCACAGCCTCCCTCCTTGGGTGAAGCCCTGCCCTGGAAGTATTCCCGGAAGTGATCGGATGACCCATGACGTCACGCGCGCTCCACATGCGTTCCACGCCAGCCAAGCCTCTTTCTGATGGCCACAGAGGGAGCTCTTGGCCGATAATCTATGATCTGTAGCTCTGCATCCCTGCAGCATCACCGATTCAGGACCAGAGGAACACACCAAGGACCACATATAAACAGATGAGCCTTTTTAATGTTTTTATCCTGTAAGTGTGACCTTACTTTGTGTCATTGAAAGCATTCTATAATACTACACTCAGGTGGCGCTTCCTTTTCTACCCTTCTCTTGACTGTAGGGATAGTGTTAGGGTCATAGTCAGCATTTTTCTTCCTACAAACGCGGCAAGTCAGTTTAATGGCAAAGAGCTCATCTGAATACAGAACTTTCTTCCAATCCTTCTCTGAATCATTTAGATGTTCATTGGAAAACATCAGATGGGCCTGTACATGTGCCTTCATGAGGAGGGGGACCTTGCAGGCGCTTCAGGATTTCAATCAATGGCGGTTTATTGTTTTACCAATAGTTTGTTTGGTGACTGTGGTCCCAACTGCCTTGAGATCATTCATAAGCTCAACCCATGTAGTTCTGGCTGATCCCTCACTTTTTTCATGATCATCCTTACCCATGAGTCACCCCCTGTCAGTCACCTCTGCTCTGTCCCTCCAGCACTCACTGGAATGCTAGGATGTAGAGGTGACGGGAGTGGCTGGCTTAGGCTCTCTGAGAGGTTGAGTCAGATGCTGGCTCAGGCATCTGGGTAGATCCCGACATTAAAGTTGGGATACCATCAGAGTCTGGACCGGGTAAGTGACATTATCCAACAGCGGACTTTAGCCCATTGTCACCTGAATATGGATCACAGGAGTGCAGAACGAAGCGCACTTCTGTGATGCCCAGAAGTAGGGCCAAAAAGAAAGCATGTGACATAGAAAACACACTAGTAAGTGAGTGATTGAGGGACAATGTCATACACAAACTGTATGATAAAAGGACTCATATATAGGAAAACAAAAGCAGTCAGTTTTTAAAAAGATAACATTGGATCTTACCAACATAAACCAAATGGAAAACAAAACATGTTATTTTTATAATAATGGGGGGGACAGTACAATTACAATACAGTTTAATACAGAAGGAAGAGGAGGGCCCTGCTAATGGAGCTTACAATCTAAAAGGAGGTGGAAGTGGTACAAAGCTGTGGGGGATGACCTGATGGAGGTGACTCTGGCACAGTTTTTAGGTGGAAGTGGGGTAGGCTTCCCTGAATAAGTGAGTTTTCAGTGTTTGCCTGAAGGCAGACAGGGTAGGGGCTGATTAAACATACTGGGACAGGGAGTTCTAGAGGATGGGAGAAGCTCTGGAGAAGTCCTGGAGGCGATCATGGGAGCAGGTAACAAGGGAGCTACAGAGCAGGAGGTCTTGGGAGAAGTGAAGAGAAAGATTTGGATATCTGCAGATGAGGTTCATGATGTAGCTGAGGGTAAAATTGTTTTGTGGTGTCATTAGTCAGGAAGGGTGAATTTTGGAAATGTTGCAGAGGTTAAGGTGGCAGGATTTAGCCAGTGATTGGATGTGGGGGCTGTAGGAGAGGTCAGAGTCTAGGATTACACCCAGCATCTTGGTGTGTGTGGAGGAACCAATGGTTGTGTCTTTGATCTCAATGGTAAACTCATACACATGATTGGAAATTCCGCCAGCAAAAGTCCGATGTGAGCTTCTGGTCGGAAATTCAGACCATGTGTATGCTCCATCGGACCTTTGCTGGCGGAATTCTCGCCAGCAAAAGATTGAGAGCAGGTTCTCTATTTTTCAGTCTGATCGGAAATTCCGTCTGTACCAATTCCGACGCGCAAAATTCCTACGCATGCTCGGAAACAATTCAATCATTTTCTCGTTTCGTCGTAGTGTTGTACTTGCCAATTGAAAGTTCAGAGAACTTTTGTGTGACCGTGTGTATGCAAGCCAAGCTTGAGCGGAATTCCGTCGGAAAAACAATCCAAGATTTTTCCAACGGAAATTCCGCTCGTGTGTACGGGGCATAACAAGTCTTGGAAAAAAGTATAATCCACATCCCAAAGACATCATAAACAACAGCAACCAGAATAATTGCTAGTAAAAGGGGGACTTTGAAGGCTTCGTATTAAGACAAAAAACACAATTAGGTTTCATAACATTTTTAAATTTAATTACAACAATATACAAATTAACCACTTCAGCCCCGGAAAGATTTACCCCCTTCCTGACCAGAGCACTTTTTACAATTTGGCACTGCGTCGCTTTAACTGCGTATTGCGCAGTCATGCAATGCTGTACCCAAACGAAATTTGTGTCCTTTTCTTCCTAAAAATAGAGCTTTCTTTTGATGGTATTTGATCACCTCTGCCGTTTTTATTTTTTGCGCTATAAATGGAAAAAGACCAACAATTTAAAAAAAAAAGATATTTTCTACTTTTTGTCATAAGAAAATCCAATAAACTCAATTTTAGTCATACATTTAGGCCAAAATGTATTCAGCCACATGTCTTTGGTAAAAAAATGTCAATAAGTGTATATTTATTGGTTTGCGCAAAAGTTATAGCGCCTACAAACTAGGGTACATTTTCTGGAATTTACACAGCCTTTAATTTATGACTGCCTATGTCATTTCTTGAGGTGCTAAAATGGCAGGGCAGTACAACCCCCCCCCCCAATGACCCCATTTTGGAAAGTAGACACCCCAAGGAAATTGCTGAGAGGCATGTTGAGCCCATTGAATATTAATTTTTTTGTCCCAAGTGATTGAATAATGACAAAAAAAAATACAAACAGTTGTCACTAAATGATATATTGCTCACACAGGCCATGGGCATATTGCACCCCAAAATACATTCAGCTGCTTCTCCTGAGTACGGGGATACCACATGTGTGGGACTTTTTGGGAGCCTAGCTGCGTACGGGGCCCCGAAAACCAATCACCGCCTTCAGGATTTCCAAGGGCGTAAATTTTTTATTTCACTCCTCACTACCTATCACAGTTTTGAAGGCCATAAAATGCCCAGATGGCACAACCCCCCCCCCCAAATAACCCCATTTTGGAAAGTGGACACCCCAAGCTATTTGCTGAGAGGCATGGTGAGTATTTTGCAGCTCTCATTTGTTGAAAATGAAGACAAGAAAAAAACATTTTTTTTTCTTTGTTCAATTTTCAAAACTTTCTGACAAAAAGTGAGGTCTGCAAAATACTCACTATACCTCTCAGCAAATAGCTTGGGGTGTCTACTTTCCAAAATAGGGTCATTTGGGGGGGTTGTGCCACCTGGGCATTCAATGGCTTTCAAAACTGTGATAGGCAGTGAAGAGTGAAATCAAAAATTTACGGTGTTAGAAAGCCAGAAGGCAGTGCTTGGTTTTCGGGGTCCCGTACGCGGCTAGGCTCCCAAAAAGTCTCACACATGCGGTATCCCCATATTCAGGAGAAGCAACAGAATGTATTTTGGGGTGTAATTTCACATATGCCCATGGCATGTTTGAGCAATATATCATTTAGTGACAACTTTGTGCAAAAAAAAAAAAAAAATTGTCTTTTTCCCGAAACTTGTGTCACAATATAAAATATTCCATGGACTCGACATGCCTCTCAGCAAATAGCTTGGGGTGTCTACTTTCCAAAATGGGGTCATTTGGGGAGGTTTTGAACTGTCCTGGCATTTTATGCATAACATTTAGAAGCTTATGCCACACATCACCCACTCTTCTAACCACTTGAAAACAAAGCCCTTTCTGACACTTTTTGTTTACATGAAAATTTTTTTTTTTTTTAGCAAGAAAATTACTTTGAACCCCCAAACATTATATATATTTTTTAACACAAATTCCCTGCAGATTAAAATGGTGGGTGTTTAATTTTTTTTTTGTCACACAGTATTTGTGCAGCGATTTTTAAAATGCATTTTTTGGGGAAAAAACACACTTTTTAAAATTTTAATGCACTAAAACACACTATATTGCCCAAATGTTTGATGAAAGAAATACTTAGGCCGAGTACATGGATACCAAACATGACATGCTTTAAAATTGCGCACAAACGTGCAGTGGCGACAAACTAAATACATTTTTAAAAGCCTTTAAAAGCCTTTACAGGTTACCACTTTAGGTTTACAGAGGAGGTCTACTGCTAAAATTACTGCCCTCGATCTGACCTTTGCGGTGATACCTCACATGCATGGTGCAATTGCTGTTTACATTTGACGCCAGACCAACGCTTGCGTTCGCCTTTGCGCGAGAGCAGGGGGGGACAGGGGTGCTTTATTTTCTTTATTATTTTTTTGCTTTTTATCTTATTTTTAAACTGTTCCTTTCATTATTTTTTTTTTTATCATTTTTATTGCTATCTCAGGGAATGTAAATATCCCCTATGACAGCAATAGGTAGCGACAGGTACTCTTTTTTGATAAAATTGGGGTCTATTAGACCCTAGATCTCTCCTCTGCCCTCAAAGCATCTGACCACACCAAGATCGGTGTGATAAAATGCCTTCCCAATTTCCCTATGGCGCTGTTTACATGAAGTCATGAAATGCTCGTAGCTTCCCTTTTCTTAGGCCATAGAGATGTTTGGAGCCACTCTGGTCTCTGATCAGCTCTATGGTCAGCTGGCTGAATCACCGGGTGTATTCTCAGGTTCCCTGTTGGGACAGGAGAGCCAGAGAAAAACATGGAAGATGGTGGGGGGGCATTCCCTTCCACTGCTTGTAAAAGCAGTTTAGAGGCTAATTAGCAGCTAGGATTGCTTTTACATAAAAGCCGACCGCTGGCTAAAAATAATGATACCAAGATGATACCTAAACCTGCAGGCATCATTCTGGTATAACCACTCAAAGTCCAGCAACATACCAGTACGTTGCTGGTCCTTGTTGGGCATATATTGTAATCTTTTTTTTTTCATGCAGCCTGTGGGCGGAACGAAAAAAAAAGATTGATCGGTGGGTATGCCCACCGTTAGAATACCTCCCTTCATCCACCCACTTCTAATGATGGGCATACATGCACCATTTATATATATGAACAGGGGGGCATCCGCCCCAAAAGTTAGGAGCAAATCGCTCCTCCGCCCATGCTGCCCCCATGCTTCGGCATATATCACCTGTAACTTTTGTAACTGTAACCGGTTCCAGGTTCGGATCTCTCAAAATGTGATGGCATCTTGGGAGACCCTGTGTTAGTGTGCCTAGTCTGTGCAATGCTGTACCCTACACTAATACTCAACTAGTGTATGGTAGCGTTCAAAACATTCACCAATGCAAAGACCAGGATTGTCAGGACTGGAGGGACAATAATAGAGGGTGTCACGCCTATATCCGTGCTTACTGCACACATGACATCTTTTTTGGGGGGGTTTGTTGGGTAGGGGTACTCGGGAGGACATAAAGAAAATGCCTATCATGCAGCCGACTGCACTTGGTTGGGGATGTGAATGGGGGAAGTACGGGTGCTGCATAAGTGGGGGGTTCCCAATTAGGATTGGCGAATGCAGCAGGAAGGGCACGACAGGCACGACGGGCACGACGGGCCCGTGTTTGTCTTCTTCTTGGTGGAAGCGGGACACTACTTGTGCTTGCCACCTCACCAGCTTGAACTGCACTTATGGGACTCGCCACGTCACCACGTGTTACTGCAGTGCTGGCTTGACTACTACCGGGGTGTACTAGGCCACTGATGCTTGCCAGTTCACCAAAACACTACCAAAAAAACTGTTAGCGATCGCAGGGATCAGGCCTGACTCTGCGAATGCTGCAGTTATGCATTTAGTGTTTTGTAAGTGACAGTGATCGATCGATACTGCATTTGGGTGGGCTGGGCTGGGCCGGGCGGAGGGGCAAAACGCAGATGCTAGCAGGTATCTGGGCTGATCCCGCTAACACTGCGTTTTTGGGAACCCTAAACTGCTGGGGACGCTAGTATAGATCTGATCGGATCAGATATTGATCCATTGAGATACTATACCACTAAGGGAGGTGTACGGTGCGTGCGTGGGTGTTAGCGCTACTGGCACTAACCTGACGCTGCCTGGGGCTGGTGCTTGCCAGTTCACCAAAATGCTACCAAAAAGACTGTTAGCGATCGCAGGGATCAGGCCTGACTCTGCAAACGCTGCAGTTATGCGTTTAGTGTTTTGTAAGTGACAGTGATCGATCGATACTGCACTTGGGTGGGCTGGGCTGGGCCAGGGCGGAGGGGCAAAACGAAGGTGCTAGCAGGTATCTGGGCTGATCCGCTAACACTGCGTTTTTGGGAACCCTAAACTGCTTGGGAAGCTAGTATAGATCTGATCGGATCAGATATTAATCCGTTCAGATACTATACCACTAAGGGTGGTGTATGGTGCGTGCGTGGGTGTTAGCGCTACTGGCGCTAACCTGACACTGCCTGGGGCGATGAAGATCCTGAAACCTAACTTATATCACCGCCGGGCGATTAGGGGACTAAACCTTTATTTGGTAATAAACGGCGGGTGCCCTGACACTATAAAAAATAAACGAACTAACCAGCATCACCCATAACAGTTATACGGTGATCACTGGTGAAAGGGTTAACTAGGGGGCAATCAAGGGGTTAAAACATTTATTAGGTAGTATATGGGGGTCCCTGTCGCTATAAAACACTGGCGGTGAACCTATATATTTACCTCCCTAACTAGCGTCACCAGTGACACTAATACAGCGATAACAAAAACGATTGCTTAGTGACACCGATGACGGGGGGGTGATCAAGGGGTTAAAACTTTATTAGGGGGTTAGGGGGGTGCCCTAGACCTAAAGGGGGCTAATGCTAACTGCCCTACCCCACTAACTGTCACAAACTGACACCAATGCAGTAATCAGAAAAAAAAACAGGGGGGGTGTGACAGGGGGCGTGATTGGGGGGTGATGGGGGGTGATCGGGGGGTGATGGGGGTGTAATGTGTGCCTGGCGTGTTCTACTGTGTGTGTGTTTTACACTCACTCGGATGTCTTCTCTCCTCAGCGCTGGAACGGAAAATACAGAGCCGAGGAGCGATTACATCACTTCCTCTGCCTCTGTTTACTATACAGAGGAAGCTGGGAGCGATCGCGAGGGGGGCCACGAATGGATGGCCTCCCCCTCACGTTTGATCGCTCCTGGACAGAAGCCGACCACCTCGGGTCTGATTGGACCCCCCGCCCACGGGAGGCAGATCACATACAGGTACGTGATTCTGCCTGCCCGTGCCATTCTGCCGACGTATATCGTTGTGAGGTGGTCGGCAACTGGTTAAAATGTGATCACCACATAAATGCTTCCACAATAAAAAGAAACCTACTGTTGCTGCTCCTCCTGTTAATCTAAATAAACATGCATAAATTAACCATAAATAATAAATTGAATAAAAAAAATGTGACAATCTAATGCAATACAGTATATCTGTGTTAACCTAGGCCAGGATGCTAGAAGAAGCTCAGGATTCCACAGGAAGAGTTGTTTTACAGAGCTGCAGGAGTGGGACACCCAAACATATAACTGATCTAATAGGCAGACATGTTGGAGTTGATTTACTAAAGGCAAATAGACTGTGCACTTTGCACAGACCTTAGTAAATCAACCCTGTTATTTCAAGGTCTTAGAAATTAATATTTTTCTGTGTTTAATATATCTAAAACATATTGAAGATGACCCATGAAAGAAAAACCTAATTTAATTGTAATGACAAGTATAACACTAATTGTACATTTGTGCTGTATTCTCAATCTTTAAAATGTCTAATACTGAACAATATTGCTTCCAGCAATCCATTTTCACACATGTACTTATTTGTGGTGTTTACCACTAGGGATAAAAATGAGAGTAAAGTGGTCAAAATATGTACTTTTTTTAGATTTCAAAATCTTTAACAGCTGCCTTTAAAAAAACAAAACACTAAATGTAAACTCCAGGGTACTTGTTTGCAAGTCTGAGTGAGCATAATATTATGTACCTGAGAACAGACTGGGAAATCAAACCTTAAAATAAGAAAACAAGATACACTTAAAGATTCCAACTTCTGGAAGCTTTTTTTGTTTTATAAGTGGTAAAGCTATAAAGCATTAAAGTAGATTTGAATCATAGGTCATATTAAGATTATTCTTGACATAAGCTTTAATGAGAAAAAAAAAAAGATTATTCTTGACATAAGTTAGTATGGTTCTTGTCTTTTGCTCTGACTCAGGACTTGGGCAGGATGTACCAAGTTGATTGTCGATTTGGGTACAAATCAGCATGCAATCAGCATGCCAGGTTTTACCTGTGATTATCGATAGCAGCTGCTATAGCTGGGAGAAGACAATAGCCCGGCAGGAGGGATTCCCGCATCAACACTGTCTGTGTTGGTGGGGGAAACAAGTGAATTTATTTTCTGCAATCCGTGGTTACAGGAAATAAATTTGCTCTCTGTATGTCCGGCTTTGGATACCCATCAGATTCATGCCCCATGCCATCATTCAACAATCAAATGCACGAACCTCTATTGGCAACTAAATCTTTCCTGTAGGTGGCAAGGCAGAGCTCAAAGCCTTAGCTCAAAGTCAAGGTTTACTTTTAAATTTTAATAATTACTTGTGGGCACCATTTTGGGGGCATTGTTAGTTTAAACATTTAATAGACACTGCTGAGTTATTTTTAGAAATATTCTTTCTTTAGCAGGCACTCCAAGAAGAAATACTGTATATGGGTTTTAAAAGTGCGAAGTTTGGTTGAGATCTGCTTCTTCTGGCACATGTGAACATCTGCACAGGATGTACTGAACTACTGAACAATTCCATAAGATACTTAAGTAGTTCATCCTGGGGGCCTGTACTCTACCATTTGATTTTTGGCCAAGAGCCCTGTGCTGAGAACTATCAATATACCCTGCTACAATAGACATTACACTAGACCCTGCTAATAAAGGATTTATAATTACACAGGGTTTGTAGTGTAAACTGGACTGTCAAAAGCATAATATAAAATAATAGGCAATACTTAAACACATCACTAGTTTAAAATTAATTATATATCAAGTGTACATACCAAATTAGTTAAATTATACAGGTACTTCAATTAAGCCTACCTAATCATACTTGCATTGCATCAGTGTCCTAGGCTCTGGGGTACAAATATTGCCAAATATGTCCTATATAGTGGTACCCTAGAATGAAAATTGGGAGTATGTTTTAAAACTTCTTTAGCTATATATTATAGTAGTAATTAGGCTCTCTAACTAATCACAGCTTAGTAGCTGTCTACTTTGCTGAGCAATGAGTAGCCATCATTATTACTGAAATCCCATTTAATCAAATATACAGTACAACCAAATTCCAACATCATTGCTATGATTAGTAGAGATAATGTATGAACACTAAATTGCTCTTTTAGTTTCTAAATGTAGTCACAGCAAAAAATGATAAGATACAACATTCTCTACAGAATCAGGTTATGTGATCATTCCATTTTAATGGTTTTAAATCACGTCACTAAGAACTCATTATGGAGAACTCAGCACATTTTTCCTAGGGCTATAAAATGACAATAGCTATCTCAATTAGAATATTGATTTAAAATACATCATTAGAAAAACGACTTCATATGAAGATCCTGAAGGTTTGAACTCATGTATATAACCCTTCAATTAATAAAAACATCTAATACTGTCTCTAAAACAATACTAATGCTGCATTTTAGAATTTAGGGCTCATTAAAATAGGAAGCATCGATTTCTAGTTAAAAATTGCAGTTAAAATGTTATCAAAACACAAAAAATATTTGTATAACACACTGTGCAGCGGCAGGACTAATATTTAACAATAAAGCCAAGTGTTATAACAAATATGTATCCAGTAAATATATATCACGTGTAACAATTAAAATGTGACATCCAGGGGGCAGAGCCGGCAGCCAGAGCTGATGGATGTGTGAGAGCTGAGCTCTGACATTACAGGTGTCTCACAGCAGCTCACAGCCCATTACACCAGCTAAAACGCACACCGATTGGTAGAGAAGGATGAGGGGCACACTGTGGTAGTAAAGTTAAAACGGAAGGAGAGAGAGGGGCCAAGAAAATGCACCAATTTCTTCCCCCCAGCCACGGGCCGAGAAATCCAAGAAGGCGCCATCACCAGGAGCCATTCATCAGCCTCTACAGCACACACAGCCAGCCATCCATCACCATCCTTGGGTAAGTTGTGCTGTACTGAACATCCATTGCCATCCTCCCCCTTTAGCAGTCCTGTGAAGCAAAAAAGGAGGATTGGGGATGAGGGGGAGGCCTGGCATGGCGCAGGGACAATGGGAAAAGAAATGGATGAATCCTCCTCACATGCCCAGGAGCTGGATGCATTCCCCACATCAGGGCAGCCCATCCTAGATACTACCATGAAAGAGATGCTGCAAACCCTGAGGGTGACCCTCTAATGCGACATGGCAGCGTTTATGCATTCTACCAAGCTAGAAGTGGCAGCAGTAACTAGCAGAGTGGAATATGTGGAACAAAAAATGGAGGAATTCACATTAGCACATAATGAGCTAGTAGATGCTCACTTTGATGTCGAGGAAGAGATCAAAACCATGTGGCTTAAAATGGCGGGCATCGAAGACAGGGCCCACAGGAACAACATCAAGTTTAGAGGCATCCCTGAGTCAGTTAAGCCAGCAGAACTGCTGGCATACCTTCAAAAGCTCATGGTAACAGCCCTTCCATCACTAGGCTCTGCGGATTTAATAATAGACAGGGCCCACAGGCTACCAAAACCATCCTTCCTCCCTGATCAGATTCCCAGGGATGTTATAGCGAGAATCCACTTTTACCACGTCAAAAACCAACTAATGTGCTATGCCAGACAACACCCTGCCCTCCCTTAACCCTTTGCTGGGATTGCATTATATGCAGACCTGTCACAAGCCACCCTAACGGCGAGACACAACTTGGTGCCAATTACCAAGATCCTGCGTAACCACAAAGTCTGACAAGTCTAAATTCTGACAATGCGATGACAGAACTTACTACTCCTTTTATCCCTCCAGTGACCCTCACTAATGTCCAAGGCGGGCTACTGTGTGACAACCCAGCAAAAAGCCTGTTCACAGTGTGAACCCAAAGGGGGTGACAGGTTGTACCTCCTGTTGAGGTCAAACATTTTTAGCCATATTTGTAGCTCGAGCACCCAAGTTACAATTACTGTTATTATTGTAGTAAGAACTGTAATTATTACTCACCTTGTATAACCTTAACGATGTAGTTAATACATGTCATGCTATGTACAATGTGAAATTCAGTAAAATTCTATTGTTTAAAAACAAAAAAATGTGACATCTAATAAATAAAGTGCTTGTGCTTCGTGAGTCACACACAGTCCATATTAATGTGTTAAACTGAACAACAATAGTCCATAATGACAGCATCAACCATGTGATAATAGTGTCTTCATGCGGTGTGCACACTTCCCCCACCAAGTGTACCCTCACCTTAGAGGCTTAATAAATAAGACTGTAATGAATGGCAATAACCTGCAGAGATCCTTCTTTGTTTCCTTTATGATTGTGAAACACAGATCACTTCCTCCTCCTAGTAATAGCCCAACTCAAAAGCCACTATTGCTCAGAGATCCTCCTCATATATCACATGCAGAAAATAACAGAGGCATGCAATAGCGTGATACCGTTTTAAAAAGGTTTAATTGCAAAAAAACTCCACATACAGTCATATCTATCTATATATATATATATATATATAGATAGATATAGATAGATAGATAGATAGATAGATAGATAGATAGATAGATAGATAGATAGATAGATAGATAGATAGATAGATAGATAGATAGATATATAGATATAGATATAGATATAGATATCTATCTATCTATCTATCTATCTATCTATCTATCTATCTATCTATCTATCTATCTATCTATCTATCTATCTATCTATCTATCTATCTATCTATCTATCTATCTATCTATCTATCTATCTATATATATATCTATGTATAGATATATATAGATATATATCTATATATATCTATATATAGATATATATATATATATTAGGGTTGCACTGATACCAATCAGTGCCGATACTAAGCATTTGCAGGAGTATCGGTGCAAATGCTCCGATACATGAAACCGATACCGGAAGTGAAGTTGGCATGGGGGCAGATGGGGTTACATCCCCCCACATGTTGGGGAGTCCTGTTACATGTCCCGCATGTCTCTTGTAGTCATGTTATCAGTTCTATTGTACTTATGGTTTTTGTCACACAGGATGGCATATACAACTTTTACTGCTTTGGACAGTTAGTATATGTTTATTGCACCAGAACTACATGCCGTTAGGACTGTCCACTATCACGGCTTATCTAGCTCATGCATTTATGGTCAGCTTGCAGCCTATCCATCCATCCACGCTGCCGCGTGAGAACGGAGACTGCTTTGCTTCTAAGGCACAGCCATGACACTCAACCGCACTGATCGTTACCCGATTGGATGTTATCTCACAACTCTGTATTTGTCCTACGAAGCTTACACTGCTACAGACTTCAGAGTGTTCATCCCCCACCAGGAGTCCCTTATCCTGACTCTACCTAAACTGAAACTGCCCCTCCTCCCTTCACCCCGTTGCCGACTCCAGGATCATATAAGCGGTCAGCCTGTCTACTGTTGTGCTCCATTGCCTTATGTACCATTAACAGCTCTTTCCATATGCATCAGACTCTGACTGTCTTCGGTAGCTCTTGTTACACGCTATTGTACTGGATGGGGTAAGCTTTGACAGGAACGCTATTAAACACTGAGAGATGTACTACTCTTCAGTGATTACCCTAGCAAACTGACACACTGACAAATAATCCTATTATTCTTCCTCTACAGGTTAACTTACTTCACTACACAAAATCCCACGGTATACCCCTCCCTCTTTTCAACACACTACGATGAGGACCTTCCTGTACCCTCCATACATATATAATACAAAGGTGTCTTCTTTCCCCCCCCACACTTTTTATTCTCCTCACACCTTATCAACTAACGCTCTTGCTCCTTTCATACACTCAAAAGATCTACTACGTCCCGACCATAGCGACCATAGCGCTAATTCATCCACTAATACACACTCAAGAGTGTAGACTTACCCCTATGCCACTCAAAGGCATATCTTGTTGACATACCTCTGTGCAAGGCTGTGTACAACCCCCACACAGTTCAGCAGATCAACCTTAACACCGGTTAAGGTCAATATCCTCTGACGACACACTGTACTCTATACTCCTCATCCTATCGAGGAGGACACTCAGCCCCCCTTCCCTCCCTCCTCCCCCCCTCTCACAACTTAGCTTCAGTACACGGACAGACATTCTCGGCTCTACTATACCTGATCAGATCAAACGACTACCTATGTACCAATAATTTAAAATGCACGCCGCTTCCCCCACATCACCAGTACACACTCCAAACCATGGTTCGCAAAGCCATAATAAACCATTAACATCCTCCCAAGTAAAATTCTGCTCATTGAATATACATGGACTAAACACACCAGAGAAACGATCGCAATTATTACATACACTGAAGCAGAACAAAATACAGATAGCTTTTATCCAGGAAACCCACTTTCGCTCTGACAATATCCCCAAATTCTCCAATCACCACTACCCTACGGTATACCATGCTTCCAACGATGAATCTAAAATGAAAGGGGTATCAATACTGATAGCTAAAAATTGCCCTCTAATAATCTCAGAAGTTAAAGCAGATGATAAAGGCAGATACCTGTTCCTCAAAGGGACACTACATAACAAGCCCATTACATTGGCGAACTTATACGCCCCTAACACAAAACAGGTACCATTTTTCCGTGAAAATCTCCAGCACCTAACTGATTTCTATTCAGGCATCCTCATTGTTGGAGGAGACTTCAATGTAGCTCTCTCTCCTGCACAAGACTCTTCCACTGGAGCATCCTCTATGCCATACAGAGCCCTTAGAACCATCAAAAAACTTCTCCAAACATTGACATTACATGATATGTGGCGAACACTACATCCCAACGAAAGGGACTTCACGTTCTACTCCTCCCCCATAATAAGTATACGAGAATTGATCATTTCTTTATCTCCCAAAAAGACCTACCACTCCTATCGAAAGCCACTATCGACCCTATGATTCTCTCAGATCACAATCCAATCTCCATATCCCTGGAATTACCGACAACTAACTCTAAACAGATGATCTGGCGTCTGGACAACTCACTTCTGAACGATGTTGATATTACCCAAAAACGTAATACTCGCCTCATGCACTTTTTCACAGAAAATACTACTACAGATTCAAAACAATACAACATATGGGCAGCTCATAAATGCGTTATAAAAGGGGAAATTATATCCCTGTCTGCACACAGAAACAAAACAAGGCGGACTCACATAGCAACACTTTTGGCAAAAATCCACACCTTAGAGAGAACTCATAAACTCTTACTGGCCGCTAGTTCCCTTAAAGACCTAATCAAAATCAGAGGGGAACTTTTTGAAGCAATAGGCAAATCATTAAAACGCAAATACATCCTCACCCAAAAATTGTTCTACGAACTAGGGAACAAATCAGGCAAGTTGTTAGCGAGAGCTTTACAATCCAAAAAAGCATCCCACACCATACACACCATTAGAGACTCGTCTGGTGCCTCCTTTGCATCTTCACGAGACATCGCCTCCCAATTTATTAAATATTTTTCAGAACTTTATAACCTTCCGCCCGCCAAAGGGCAAGGAATTATTCCAGACCGACAAAGTATCCTTAGGGACTTCTTAACACATCACTGCCCTTCCACCATCTCATCAGAGGACTCCTCTAACTTAGCTCGCCCCATTAGCACTGAGGAAATTACAGAAGTACTGAAACAACTCAAACCGGGTAAAAGCCCTGGCCCAGACGGACTGACGGTGGGTTATTACAAGACTTTTCAAGATATACTGACTCCCCAACTTGCAAAGACATTTAATGCTCTTTCTTCCCAGACACAAACTAATAGAGACCTTCTTGAAGCACACACCACGCTTATACCCAAACCAGGAAAGAACGAAACATTAGTATCTAACTACAGACCCATTTCACTCCTGAACGTAGACATTAAAATGTACGTCAAAATTCTCGCCAATCGCATACTCCGTTTTCTTCCCAAACTAATCTCATTAGATCAAGTGGGTTTTGTCCCTGGCAGGGAAGCTAGGGATAATACCATTAAAGCTCTTAATATACATCATTGGCTTTCTAATTCCCCCACAAAAGGTTTTTTTCTCTCTCTGGACGCGGAGAAGGCGTTCGACAGGGTGGCTTGGGACTATATGATTGCGGTATTACAGGCTATGGGATTCCCTACGCACTTCCTCCAAATGATCTTGGCATTATATAACTCCCCTACTGCCAGAATAAGGGTCAATGGATGCCTGTCGGATGCCTTCTCCGTCTCCAACGGCACTCGTCAAGGATGCCCCCTATCTCCCCTCCTTTTTGTAATCTCTTTAGAACCTATGTTACACAAAATTAAGAATAACCCAAATATATCGGGTATTGATATTAGGCACAAACAATACAAAATTGCCGCTTACGCCAACAAAATTCTCCTCTTCCTCTCTAACCCATTAATCACCATACCTAACCTCCTTAAAGATTTCGAGCTTTTTCATACACTGTCCAATTTAACAATAAACTTCACCAAATCAAAAGCCCTCAACATCACCCTCCCTCTAACGACAGTCTCTTTATGCCAAACTAACTTCCCTTTTAAATGGGAGAAGCATGCCCTTACCTATTTGGGTATTCAAATACCCTCTAAACTATCTGAGCTCTACGTAAGGAACTACACTCCCATCCTCCACAATATAAAGACAGACCTCGCCAAATGGTCATCTGGACAGTTTTCTTGGTTTGGGAGAATTGCCAATTAAAAATGAACATATTACCCCGCATATTATATGTTCTACAGACTGTCCCAATCAAACTCCCTCTAACATTTTTTAGAAATTATAAACAAATGTGCAGGCATTTGATCTGGGCTCACAAAGCCCCCAGAATCAGCTGGGACAGAATGACTCTCCCCAAACTTATAGGAGGACTGAGCCTTCCGGATATCCGTAAATACCATGAAGCATGTCACATCACCAGATTGATAGACTGGCACATACACACATGCTCTAAAGACTGGATTTCTCTTGAAGACTCAAACGCCTTAATCCCTCTCTCACATAGACCATGGTGTAGCTCCACGAATACTCCTTAAGAATACTCCACCCACCCTCTGATAGGTCCTACTTTAGAAAGCTTCCATAAAGTATGTCACTCGCTAAAATTAACACCCTTCCCAGGTCCAATGACCCCTCTAACCGGCAATCCTGACTTCCCACCGGGTCTTTCGGAGAACAATGTGCTCTTTGCAAACGGGAAACATTCCCTAAGAGCCCACCAACTCTTTCACAAGGGATCTATTATCCCATTCTCAGATCTGCCCTCTAAACTCCCTGATCAACATATCCCATTCTTTACATATCTACAATTAAGACACTTCCTAACTTCCATCAACCCCACTTCACAGTGGTGTAGAAACCAAACTTCTCTTGAGGCCCTTTGTTTCTCTGCCGGCCCTCAGTGTCACTTGATCTCAACGATTTACTCTTTACTTTTCGGACCCACTGAATACAAATCCAATCCGACCAATCAGAAATGGGAAAGCGAACTCAACCTTGACCTTACATGTACATATACATAAAGGCTCAATGAATGTCACAGCACAAGAAAACAACTACAAGCTGTATTCCAGATGGTACCACACGCCCAAATGTCTACACGTATTTCACCCAACTACATCTCCGTTGTGCTGGAGATGTAATTCCGAAGTGGGCTCTCTCCTCCATATCTGGTGGGAATGTGCTCACATAAAACCATTTTGGGAAACCATACACAAAACGATAGCCCACATTACAACCTATACCCTTGATTTTTCCCCTGCTCAATACTTACTCCACCATACACTCATACCACAATCCCATTACAGAAAATCATTAACACTCCACCTGATTAACGCTGCTAAACAATGTGTCTCACAACGTTGGAAGAACGCTAGTCCTCCCTCTCGATCTGATTGGCTAAAACGGGTGGAAAAAATAGTGGAAATGGAGGACTTAATTCACCAAGCTAAAGAAATGCCCACAAAATTCTGAAACACCTGGGCTTGCTGGTTTCATTTCAAAAACTCCCAGGAATATAAATCTATGATGTTAAATTCCCAAACCTGACTCACATCATAAACTTCTTAATAATTGACTCTGGAATACTTATTTTCAACAGGCTCGCAATGTCTATCATACACCTCCATCACCTTACCCTATCTCTTCTACATTTACCCAGAGGGTATACCCCACTACCTACATGTGCATTCTGTATTAGGCTCTTCCTGACTTTGTCCTTATTCCACGTTGAACCTACCAGATACACTACCTTCCCTCTACACTTTGAATTCCCTACCTGACGTTAAACTGAAATCTCAATATATCCCTATCACCCCATCCCCTCCCCCTATAAATTACAACACTGAACTCCCAAAATATTAACTACAACCTGATTACATCAATAACCCTAACTATTTTGTAAATTCATTACATAACAAAACAGACCAATTCAAACGATAACTGATCATAGGCATTTCCCTTCGTCTCCCCTCGCACAGTTTGAACCCACTAGGGGTGCGAGGGACATGAACGGTCACACCCTGGTCTTCAATTTATCTATACATTCTAGCAGGTATACCTGTATTACACCCAAACACCATACATATTTAGAAAATAGTCTCAATTTTTCCCAGATCAATAGATCCCCCATATTCTTAATACCGGTAATTGTTCTCTTCCTAGAATTGACGATAATACTTCTATCTTTCTCAGGAACGTTCTATACACAAGCATTTCCTGTATGTTACATATTGCTCACTGACCTTTCTACAACAGTTTTTACCCAGTTTTGTTCTATTTGTAATACCTGTAAAACTTCTTTCTTTCTTAATTAATTATAAGGTCATGTATTGCTATGTCATTTTCATGATACTTGTTATATGTTACCTTGAATAAAATATTTGAAACAAAAAATGTTTTATTTGTTTTATAATGTTCTTCATAATTATAAAGAAAAGGTAATAATTTTCCATTAGTCTATAAAAACTGTCACATGACACTAAAAATAAGTATTGTTAATTGGTATCAGCGAGCACTTTAGGGAAGGTATCGGTACTGGTACTCAGTCTTAAAAAACTGGTATTGATGCATCCCTAATAAACAAAAGTGAGTACACCTCTCACTTTTTTGTAAATATTTTATTATATCTTTTCATGTGACAACACTGAAGAAATGACACTTTGCCACAATGTTAAGTAGTGAGTGTACAGCTTGTATAACAGTGTAAATTTGCTGTCCCCTCAAAATAACTCAACACACAGCCATTAATGTCTAAACCACTGTCAACAAAAGTGAGTACACTCCTAGGTGAAAATGTCCAAATTGGGCCCAAAGTGTCAATATTTTGTGTGGCCACCATTATTTCCAGCACTGCCTTAGCCCTTTTGGGCATGGAGTTCACCAGAGCTTCACAGGTTGCCACTGGAATCCTCTTCCACTCCTCCATGATGACATCACAGAGCTGGTGGATGTTAGAGACCTTGCGCTCCTCCGCCTTCCGTTTGAGGATGCCCCACAGATACTCAATAAATGACAAAAAATTGGTTTCCTCTAATTGGGACTTTACATGGGACGCTGCTTCAGTGGGGTCAGACAATATTACTGGAGTCACAGATACTCAGTAGGATTTAGGTATGAAAACATGCTTGGCCAGTATCCACAGCTTCTTTAGCAAGGCAGTGGTCATCTTGGAAGTGTGTTTGGGGTCGTTATCATGCTGGAATATTGCCCTTCAGCCCAGTCTCCGAAGGGAGGGGATCATGCTCTGCTTCAGTATGTCATAGTACATGTTGGCATTCATGGTTCCCTCAATGAACTGTAGCTCCCCAGTGCCGACAGCACTCGTGCAGCCCCAGACCATGACACTCCTACCACCATGCTTGACTGTAGGCAAGACATACTTGTCTTTGTACTCCTCACCTGGTTGCCGCCCCACACGTTTGACACCATCTGAACCAAATAAGTTTATCTTGGTCTCATGAGACTACAGGACATGGTTCCAGTAATCCATGTCCTTAGTCTGCTTGTCTTCAACAAACTGTTTGCGGGCTTACTTGTGCATCATCTTTAGAAGAGGCTTCCTTCTGGGATGACAGCTATACAGACCAATTGGATGCAGTTTGCGGCGTATGGTCTGAGCACTGACAGGCTGACCTCCCACCCCTTCAACCTCTGCAGCAATGCTGGCAGCACTCATATGTCTATTTCCCAAAGACAAGCTCTGGATATGATGCAGAGCACATGCATTCAACTTCTTTGGTCGACCTTAGCGAGGCTTGTTCTGAGTGGAACCTGTCCTGTTAAACCACTGTGTGGTCTTGGCCACCATGCTGCAGCTCAGTTTCAAGGTCTTGGCTAGGGATGAGCTTCGAGTTCGAGTCAAACTCATGTTCGACTTGAACATCGGCTGTTCGCAAGTTCGCCGAAAAGCGAACAATTTGGGGTGTTCGCGGCAAATTCGAATGCCGCGGAACACCCTTTAAAAGTCTATGGGAGAAATCCAAAGTGCTAATTTTAAAGGCTTATATTCATAGTATTGTCATAAAAAGTGTTTGGGGACCTGGGTCCTGCCCCAGGGGACATGGATCAATGCAAAAAAAGTTTTAAAAACGGCCTTTTTTTGGGAGCAGTGATTTTAATAATGCTTAAAGTGAAACAATAAAAGTGTAATATCCCTTTAAATTTTGTACCTCGGGGGTGTCTGCCTGTAAAGGGGCGCATGTTTCCCGTGTTTAGAACAGTCTGACAGCAAAATGACATTTCAAAGGAAAAAAGTCATTTAAACTATTTGCGGCTATTAATTAATTGCTGGTCCGACAATACACATAAAAGTTCTTTGATAAAATGAGGTCTGATATGGATATTAAGGGGAACCCCGGCCAAAATTTAAAAAAAAAAAATAGTGTGGGTCCCCCTCAAAATCTATACCAGGCCCCTCAGGTCTGGTATGGATTTTAAGCAGAACCCGGCGCCAAAATTAAAAAAAAAAACGCATGGGGCCCCCCCAAAGATCCATACCAGACCCTTATCCGAGCACGCAACCTGGCAGGCTGCAGGAAAAAAGGGGGGGAGGAGAGAGCGCCCCCCCTCCTGAACCGTACCAGGCCACATGCCCCAAACATTGGGAGGGTGCTTTGGGGTAGCCCCCCAAAACACCTTGTCCCGATGTTGATGAGGACAAGGGTCTCATCCCCACAACCCTGGCCGGTGGTTGTGGGGGTCTGTGGGCAGGGGGCTTATCGGAATCTGAAAGCCCCCTTTAACAAGGGGACCCCCAGATCCCTGCCCTCCCCCCTGTGTGAAATGGTAAGGGGGGTACTTGTATTCCTACCATTTCACTAAAAAAGTGTCAAAAATGTTAAAAATGACAAGAGACAGTTTTTGACAATTCCTTTATTTAAATGCTTCTTCTTTCTTCTTTCTATTATCTTCCTTTGGTTTCTTCCTCCATCTTCTTCTTCTTCTGGTTCTTCTGGTATGTGAAGTATGGGGACAAGGTGTTTTGGGGGGCTGAAGGGCCTGGTATGGAATTTAGGGGGACCCCCACATCATTTTTTTTTAAATTTTGGTTCGGGGTTCCCCTGTGGGGAATTCCCATGCCGTTTTTATCAATGAACTTTTATGTGTATTGTCGGACTGGCAATTCATTAATAGCCGTGTGTAGTTTTAAATGACTTTTTTTCCTTTGAAATGTCGTTTTGCTGTCAGACTGTTCTAAATACAGGAAACATGCGCCCCTTTACAGACATACTATAGACACCCCCCAGGTACGGAATTTAAAGGGATATTACACTTTTATTGTTTCACTTTAAGCATTATTAAAATCACTGCTCCTGAAAAAACAAATATTTTTAAAACTTTTTTTTGCATTGATCCATGTCCCCTGGGGCAGGACCCAGGTCCCCAAACACTTTTTATGACAATAACTTGCATATAAGCCTTTAAAATTAGCACTTTTGATTATTCATGTTCGTGTTCTATAGACTTTAACGGTGTTCACGTGTTCAAACACATTTTTTGCCTGTTTGCAAGTTCTGGTGCGAACCGAACAGGGGGGTGTTCGGTTTATCCCTAGTCTTGGCAATCCTCTTATAGCCTAAGCCATGTTTATGTAGAGCAACAATTCTTTTTTTCAGATCCTCAGAGAGTTCTTTGCCATGAGGTGCCATGTTGAACTTCCAGTGACCAGTATGAGAGAGTGAGAGCAATAACACCAAATTTAACACACCTGCTCCCCATTCACACCTGAGGCCTTGTAACACTAATGAGTCACATGACATCAGGGAGGGAAATAAGCTAATTGGGCCCAATTTGGACATTTTCACTTCGGGGTGTACTCACTTTTGTTGCCAGCGGTTTAAACATTAATGGCTGTGTGTTGAGTTATTTTGAGGGGACAGCAAATTTACACTGTTTTACAAACTGTACATGTACTACTTTATATTAAAAAACTCTGAAAGGGGAATTGGCGCTGTTCACAAATTAAATAATTACTATATACCTCACCATGAGAAAATTTATGTGCATTAAAGTGCATCAACAAACATAGTGAAAGTGCAATGAGAAAGACTTGTTAAAATGTATGTGTCGGAGACGTGATGTGACGTGCTTTGTGTAGGGGAGGGGCCTGGTAGTGGGGCGGTGGAAGGCGGAGGTCGGAGGTTTGAATGATGGCGGCTATTCAGCCGCTTAAACTCCCTTCCCAGGCGGTGAGGGTGTACACCAGGCAGCGGGTCATACAGAAGACCAAGAGCATACTTCACAGCGAACAGGACAGGACAGCCAACTGTCAGGGCAATCACTCGCCGCCACAGCATCTCCCGCATCCATCCCCGGCATCCATCCCCGGCATCCATCCCCGGCATCCATCGCCGGCTCCAGCATCTCCGGCTTGGTCCCTGGGGTCTCCCGCACACCCCCTGATCCATCCCCCCAGTCAGCGTGGCTGATCTACAAACACCAGGAAAGTGATTGTGAAGGGAGCAAGCAACTAACAGCGGTCTTAGTGTATGGGAAAGCGGGACAGTGGAGATCAGCTGATGAAAGATCTTCCTGTGTACAGATAGCAGTTTTGCACAGCAGAGCGCTTTAATCCTCACCATCCCCCACTGAGAACCCAGACTAAGTCCGAAGAGGTCTACAGGACACAGGTATGATCTTTCCTCTTTTGTGTAAAATGTATTGAGAATACCCCCACCTACTGGAAATATGGGACTGTGAAAGAGATCACCCAAAGCAAAATCAAAAATCTAAAGGAGTAAAGGAGTGGCGATTGGGGGGGGGTGGAGGGGGTGGAATGGTGGGGGGGTTGCCCTTGCGGATGCTCAATAAATGGTAAGGCGGAGGAAGGTCGGGATAGAGGTTAGGTGTTTGTCCTACAATGTGATGGTGTTAAATTCACCAGGGAAAAGGCGGAAAATTCTGAATGAATTACAGAGATATGATGCAGATGTGGTCTTCTTGCAGGAGACCCATCTGCTGCAGGAAGAAAATATTAGGCTGAACTCAAGGAATTTTCCAGTCTGGATGTACTGTGATTCACCAACTAAAAGGGCGAAGGGAGTGGCTATCGGGTTCTCGAAAAGGATCAAATTCACACTGATCAAGAAGAGGGTGGATGTAGAGGGGCGATTTCTGTTAGTAAAAATTAACCTAGGGGATAGGAAGTACACATTGACCCGATAAAATACCTCTCCCGGACCCTCTCTAGTTTGAATGCATTTAAGGAGGGGGAAACAATTCTGGCAGGTGATTTTAACTTTTGTTTGGATCCAGCCTTGGATAGGTCCTCTGGGACCCAGGATACGAGGAAGGGGTCATTGCTGAGATTAGGGAGAAAGTTCCACGATAGCCATCTTATCGATGTCTGGCGGGTACAGCACACCAAGGTGAGGGATTACTCTTTTTTTTCTCCAGTCCACAGGACCTATTCAAGGCTGGATTACTTGATGGTCGACCATAGTCTGTTGGAGTGCATAGTAGAGTCAAAGATTGAGGCTGTGACTCTATCAGACCATGCCCCAATTTCAATGACGGTAAAGCTCAGGGGCCTTCTAAGGGTCCCGTTCTCATGGAGGTTTAATGAGGTCCATCTTATGAAAGACACAGTCGTTGAGAAAATTCTGAGGAAAATTGATGAGTTCTTTATTAATAATGAGTCGAGTGAGATAACGGGGGCGGTCCTATGGGAGGCCTTCAAGGCATACATAAGGGGGGTTATAATTTCTATAAGTTCAGGTGAGAAGAGAGAAAGGAGAAAAAAGAAAGAAAGTCTTGTCGCTAAAATCTACCAGTGTTAGAACAACTCCATAAAGCCTCGCTGGGAAGGGAAGAAGCCACATTTAAAGAATTGACACTAAAAAGAGAAGAGCTCAGGGAGCTATTAGAAGAAGAAATGGCAAAAAATAAGAACAAACGGCTAAAAAGGTTTCATCTGAAAGATATCAAGGTAGAGAAACATTTGGCTTCAGTCATTAGGAAAAAAAAGGATGAGAACTACATAGAGAAGATCAAAAATAGTAAAGGTGAAATGAGGCATACTACCAAAGAGATAGGAGAGGAATTCAGACAGTTTTATGCATCGCTCTACTCGGTTGGCCAAGAAGGTAAAAATAGGGGAAACAAGGAAGAGAAGATGAAAGAGTTTATAAAAAGGGCGGGACTTCCTACACTTTCGGAAGCTGATACATTACAGCTAGAGTGCCCGATAACGGAAGAGGAGATTTTTTTGGCACTAAAGTCTAAAGGCAAAAGCTCGGGGCCGGATGGCTTTACAAGCAGCTTCTATAAGAAATTTAGTAGTACCCTGGTCCCTCGACTGAGCCAAATATGGAACGGTCTAGGGAAGCAGGGAGAATTGTGTAGAGATGCCCTCTTGGCTGCAGTAACACTTATTCCCAAGGAGGGGAGAGACCGGACTTCGTGCACGAGCTACAGACCGATCGCGCTTTTAAACGCGGACACCAAGCTATATGCAAAGGTGTTGGCAACACGGTTTAGAGAGAAAATGTCCTTTTTGGTCCACCCAGACCAGGTGGGATTTGTCCCTGGGAGGGAGGGTAGGGACAACGGGGTGCGGTCCCTCCTGATAATGGAGGCATTTAAATGGAGTGGGGTCCCCAGTCTACTTCTGTCGATTGACGCTGAAAAAGCGTTCGCCAGGGTAGACTGGGAAATCATGTTTTGTACACTCGAAGTAATGGGAGTAGGGCCCACAATGCTAAAATGGATAAAAATCTTATACAATCAGCCCTCAGCATTCGTAAGGGTCAACAATACCCCTTCAGCACAATTTGTTATGAAAAATGGGACGAGGCAAGGTTGTCCTCTGTCTCCTTTATTATTTGTCCTGGCCTTAGAACCCCTCCTAGCTATGATTAGGAAAAATCCAGATATAAGTGGCTGCACAGTGGGCGAGGAGGAACACAAACTGGCCGCTTTTGCGGATGATGTGCTCTTTTATGTTTCCAACCCTAGAATTACGATGACAAATTTGCTGTCCATATTGAGGATTTACAGTGAGCTCTCAAATTTTAAAATAAATTTAGAAAAGTCAGAAGCCCTAAAAATCAATATTAAAAAACTGGAAGCGCATAGACTTGGTGAAGTGTTCCATTTTCCATGGAAAGACAGTTTAAAGTACCTGGCGGTTAATCTAATAGGCGATAGAGAGAAGTTGTATAGGCAGAATTTTATTCCCCTATTAAATGAGATAAAAACAGAAATAAATAGAATTAAATATTGCCCCGTCTCATGGATGGGGCGAATTAACTTAGTAAAGATGGTGCTAGCCCCAAAGGTGTTATATAAGATGCAGATGCTCCCGATCCCCCTTCCGGACAATTTTTTTAGAATACTGTCTAGTCTTATAAATAAATATTTTTGGGATAATAAAAAACCAAGGATTGCCCTTAAGATGTTGAGGAGAGAAAAAGCAAGTGGAGGGCTGGCCCTATCAGATTTTAGGATGTATCATAAAGCAGTAGTTTTAGCACGGGCACTGGATTGGGCAAATAGTAGAGAAAACAAAAGGTGGGTTAATCTAGAAAAAAGGTTGAGTAATACACAATTAAATCACTTGATTTGGAACCCCCCACATTTGAGGGAGTTGGGTAAAGATACACATTATATCACACACCTCACATTTAAAATTTGGGATCAGTTACACATAAATAACAAGTGGGATTATAACTCTCTCTTAATGTTTTTAAAAGAGAACTTACTCTTCCCCCTGGAGAAAGTGGGGGGGGAATTGGATATTGGATAGAGAGGCACAAGTTAGGGGTATCATTAAGCGTGGGAAAATTTGCACTTTTCAAGAAATAGCAGCACAAGAGGGGGTTTTGATTTTAAAGGGGTGGAGATACGGCCAGCTAGCACACTTCATTAATAGTCCCCCCGGACCATTAAGGGAGGAAGCAGATTATAGACCGATAGAGAAATTATTCTGCAAGGAGTTGGCGAAGGGGAAAATTTCAGAAATTTATAAAATCTTGGTGAGAGAAACGGGGACGGAGTTACCTTCAATTATTAGAAAATGGGAAGGGGAGTTGGGAGCATGTGGTGATAACGAGAAAGCAAGGCGCATCTTGGAGGCGACGCATGGAACGGCAGTTGATACAAAAACTAGAGAGAGCAACTACAAGTGTCTGACTAGGTGGTATATGACCCCGGTCAGAGTTAGTAAGTTTACACCAGAAAGGTCTCCGAATTGCTGGAGAGGATGCGCGTCCCCAGGAACTATATCACACTTGTGGTGGGAATGCCCAAAAATAAAAATCTTTTGGCAAGAAGTGACCAGGATAATTGAAGTAATAACAGGGAAGGCGATCCCCCTCGACCCCTGGGACTGTTTGTTCCATAGGTCAGAAGGGGGAAAGAGAGGGTATAAAACTTCAATAGTTCCGGTACTATTAAATTCAGCTAAAAATATTATCCCAAAGAAATGTCAGGAACCAGAAGCGCCCAGGATTGGGGAGTGGGTGGCCAGAGTTAACGAAATATATTTCCTGGAGAGAGCAGAGTCAGTAGAATATCTAGGAAGGGACCAAAATGTACAAGGGGTTAATGGGATTGCTGGACCAGATTTAGAAAAACTGAGCGCTATATTGAAGCAATTACATTGTAGGACGAGAGCTGGAACATAAGAACTCGCCAAGACTAAACGAGATGTGAGGATAGCTGCAGGGGCTGGGGGGGAGGGGGGCCGGTTGGGGGGGGTAAGGGAGAGACTACATGTGGGGGAGTATGTATGACATAAGTTCAAGAGAATGGGGAATCTCTGTTGTAAACCTTACTGTATCCCCCCCCCCATTTGTCTGGGGTTTGTTTTTGTACTAAGACTTGAAAAATTAAATAAAGATATTAAAAAAAAAATAAAATGTATGTGTCATATAAAATATTGAATGTACAAATTACCAAAGTAATGTGTAAAATGAAATTAAAAAGCTCATAAAAGTGAAGCTAAAACATCAATTATATCCCCTTTAAAAATCCCCCAAGTAAATGTTCAAAGAAATGTGACATCTAAAAATGACAGAAAAAAATCCTCTGATAGTGGCTAGAAAATCCCAAAAGTAATAAGCAACAAACAAAAGAATATATCAAAAAAGTATATGAATTATATAGTGAAAGTTATATGTGGTAATACTCCGTGCAACCAAACACTCCAAAAAATTTATATTGTCCAATAAAAATTGTCCTATGAATGTGAAGGAAATCCCTGTGAGCAGATGGTGTATGCATCCAAATCATCCCAAACAGGTTTGCTGCAGCTGATGTTAACTTTGGACCCCCACTTGCCCCCTCACTCACCAGAATGCCCAACCCCTGCAGGGGTAATGGGCAAGTGTATATCGATCCAGTAACCGAAATCCTAAACGATTGATGTGCCTCTATCCGACTCTGTGGTCTCCTTTCCCCTTGTATCACCATTGTCCTTTTAACAGTATCCACGGGAAAGTGTCCATATATATTGAGAAGAGAGGAGCCTCATAGCGTAAATCCAAAAAATTTATTGAAACAAAAGCTTACAAAATAAAATAAAACTGAGAGCTGACAGTGCTCCGCTGGCTGGCTGCAGGCCGATGGCCGCAACAATCGAGTTGTAGCGGCGTGCGTTCCACAGTCCGTCTACCAAAAACTGAAAGCCTAACCGTTAGGCTTCCAGTTTTGAGTAAATATATTCATTGCAAGAATATTTGTAACATTAGTTTCAGATCTTTTCTAAATTGCTTCTTTTTCCTACATACTAATGCAGGTCATGTCAGCACTTTCAAAAACTGACACCAGTAATCATTTTATAAGGCATAGAATTTAAATCGTAAAAGCCCTAGTATCTCCTCATTCATAAAAAAATCTTTTGAAAGTGCCTTAAGTAAAGCAAAAAAACTCCCATTACAAGAATGTGCTAATCAGGTCTGTCACACTCCCTGTATATTGCATCGTATACAGGGAGTGTGACATAATGCCCTGTACACACGGTTGGATTTTCCGATGGAAAATGTGCAATTGGAGCTTTTGGTCGGAAATTCTGACCGTGTGTGGGCTCCATCGGACATTTTCCATCAGATTTTCCGACACACAAAGTTTGAGAGCAGGCTATAAAATTTTTCGACAACAAAATCCGATTGCGCCCATTCCGACTGTGTGTGGACAATTCCGGCGCACAAAGTGCCACGCATGCTCAGAATAAATTCCGAGACGGAACTGCTCGGTCTGGTAAAATTAGCGTTCGGAATGGATATAGCACTTTCGTCAGGCTGCAATGTTTTAAATTGTTTAATGCAGCGCACTCTCTTCTTCTTTATAATGCTAGAAGAATCAAGTAATTTTCCTGCTCTTATTCACACAGAGTTCTCACAAACTTCTTTCTTTATTATTTATCTTGATTTCCTCAATATAATATTTTTATTTGTCACATCTACTGAAAAAATATTATTTTTGGGATGTTTTTAGATTAAATTTTTTTTTTTTGGATTTTTTTAAAGCCTGATCTTGTGTTTTGTTTTTCTTTTTTTTTTTTCTCCAGAATCGTTTTGGGTGTGTTTTGTGTGTCAAGTTACCACAACACCATTATTATCTTGTATTATTTAATCTCAAGGAGATTGTTTGGTGTTGGTATCTCTTGTTAATTTCACATTGAATTTTTGAAATGTACCTGCCTCCTCACAATCAAACTATCCTTTTTGAAGGAAACCACACATAGGCAAGTATAATAAATCAAACCAAAAATTTATTAAGGGCTCATAACCAAACAAAGAGGGAGGCAACGCTGGAGAAACAGCAGAAATTGCCGAAGCCTTTGGCCCCCAGGGCACACATCAATAATTTTACTGCAAAATTGGTGGCCTGAGGAGTCCATATATAAGGGAGTACAATCTGGTCCAGAAGTCCAAGAGATCATGAACAGCAGCAGATTACATATATGTCCCCAGGCTGTAGTCATACAAGAGCCTGCATCTTTTGCCAGACCACACTGAACCCAGGCCATCACTCTTTGGTCTTCCTTAGAAGCTTCCTTCCAGGCTGTGGCTCTGGCGTTGGAGGTGTGGCAGGAGGAGGAGGAGGAGGAACACCTGTAGGAGGAGGAGGACCATGGTTGAGCTCACAAATGTGGCTTTGGCTTGTGAGTTGGCCCCTCAACCCCTTATTTAGTGCTTGTAAAATGATAAACTCACATAAGAGGTGTTGGCCCTCCACCATTTCCATCATTTTGCATGCTGTTATGTCTGCAAAGTCCTCTTCAACACTGTGGGGGGTTGTGAGGGCCTCAGTAGTCTTCCAAAATAGGCCAATTGCTGCCTCCTCCAGGTTACTCCTCTTCCTGACACTTTTTTTTTTTAGAACGTTTGTGCTGCTCCATGTGCTTTTCTTTACTGTTGTACAGTTTAAAATGGCAACTTTCATGTTTATGGACACATTATTCGTTCGTAGGAAACATTGTTCGTTCAGCCAATAAAACACCATGTTTTGTCCACATGCATTTCATTACATTTTTTCTGGCCTACTACTTCTCTTAAAATAATTTTGTTGTCTAGATGGGTTAGTAACTAGAATGAAATGACCCATCTCAGATATATCTTTACTCTTGATTAGGGATGAGCCGAACACCCCCCTGTTCGGTTCGCACCAGAACATGCGAACAGGAAAAAAATTTGTTCGAACACGCGAACACCGTTAAAGTCTATGGGACACGAACATGAATAATCAAAAGTGCTAATTTTAAAGGCTAATATGCAAGTTATTGTCAATAAAAGGGTTTGGGGACCTGGGTCCTGCCCCAGGGGACATGAATCAATGCAAAAAAAAGTTTTAAAAACGGCCGTTTTTTCCGGAACAGTGATTTTAATAATGCTTAAAGTCAAACAATAAAAGTGTAATATCCCTTTAAATTTCATACCTGGGGGGTGTCTATAGTATGCCTGTAAAGGGGCGCATGTTTCCCGTGTTTAGAACAGTCTGACAGCAAAATGACATTTTGAAGGAAAAAACACATTTAAAACTACCCGCGGCTATTGCATTGCCGACAATACACATAGAAGTTCATTGATAAAAACGGCATGGGAATTCCCCACAGGGCAACCCCGAACCAAAATTAAAAAAAAAAAATGATGTGGGAGTCCCCCTAAATTCCATACAAGGCCCTTCAGGTCTGGTATGGATATTAAAGGGAACCCCAGCCAAAATGTAAAAAAAAAAAATTGACGTGGGGTTCCCCCTAAATTCCATACCAGACCCTTTAGGTCTGGTATGGATTTTAAGGGGAACCCCGCGCCAAAAAAAAAAAAACGGCGTGGGGTCCCCCCAAAAATCCATACCAGACCCTTATCCGAGCACGCAACCTGGCAGGCCGCAGGAAAAGAGGGGGGGGACGAGAGTGTGGCCCCCCCCTCCTGAACCGTACCAGGCCACATGCCCTCAACATTGGGAGGGTGCTTTGGGGTAGCCCCCCAAAACACCTTGTCCCCATGTTGATGAAGACAAGGGCCTCATACCCACAACCCTGGCCGGTGGTTGTGGGGGTCTGCGGGCGGGGGGCTTATCGGAATCTGGAAGCCCCCTTTAACAAGGGGACCCCCAGATCCCGGCCCCCCCCCTGTGTGAAATGGTAAGAGGGTACTTACCCCTACCATTTCACTAAAAAACTGTCAAAAATGTTAAAAATGACAAGAGACAGTTTTTGACAATTCCTTTATTTAAATGCTTCTTCTTTCTTCCTTCATCTTCTTCTGGTTCTTCTGGCTCTTTTGGTTCTTCCTCCGGCGTTCTCGTCCAGCATCTCCTCCGCGGCGTCTTCTATCTTCTTCTCCTCGAGCCGCTCCGCACCCATGGCATGAGGGGGGAGGCTCCCGCTCTTCTCTTCATCTTCTTCTCTTCTTCATCTTCTTCTTCATCTTCTTCTTCTTCTTCTTCTTCTCTTCTTCCTTCTTCTCTTCTTCATTTCTTCTCCGGGCAGCTCCGCAGCCATGCTGGCATGGTGGGAGGCTCCCGCTGTGTGACGGCATCTCTTCGTCTGACGGTTCTTAAATAACGGGGGGCGGGGCCACCCGGTGACCCCGCCCCCCTCTGACGCACGGGACATGACGGGACTTCCCTGTGGCATTCCCCGTGACGTCACAGGGAAATCCCGTCAAGTCACCGTGCGTCAGAGGGGGGCGGGGTCACCGGATGGCCCCGCCCCCGTTATTTAAGAAGCGTCAGACGAAGAGACGCCGTCACACAGCGGGAGCCTCCCACCATGCCAGCATGGCTGCGGAGCGGCCCGGAGAAGAAATGAAGAAGAGAAGAAGGAAGAAGAGAAGAAGAAGATGAAGAAGAAGATGAAGAAGAGAAGAAGATGAAGAGAAGAGCGGGAGCCTCCCCCCTCATGCCATGGGTGCGGAGCGGCCCGAGGAGAAGAAGATAGAAGAGGCCGCGGAGGAGATGCTGGACGAGAACGCCGGAGGAAGAACCAGAAGGGCCAGAAGAACCAGAAGATGAAGGAAGAAAGAAGAAGTATTTAAATAAAGGAATTGTCAAAAACTGTCTCTTGTCATTTTTAACATTTTTGACACTTTTTTAGTGAAATGGTAGGGGTAAGTACCCCCTTACCATTTCACACGGGGGGGGGGCGGGATCTGGGGGTCCCCTTGTTAAAGGGGGCTTCCAGATTCCGATAAGCCCCCCGCCCGCAGACCCCCACAACCACCGGCCAGGGTTGTGGGGATGAGGCCCTTGTCTTCATCAACATGGGGACAAGGTGTTTTGGGGGGCTACCCCAAAGCACCCTCCCAATGTTGAGGGCATGTGGCCTGGTACGGTTCAGGGGGGGGGGCCGCACTCTCGTCCCCCCCTCTTCTCCTGCGGCCTGCCAGGTTGCGTGCTCGGATAAGGGTCTGGTATGGATTTTTGGGGGGACCCCACGCCGTTTTTTTTTTTTTTTTGGCGCGGGGTTCCCCTTAAAATCCATACCAGACCTGAAGGGTCTGGTATGGAATTTAGGGGGAACCCCACGTCATTTTTTTTTTTAAATTTTGGTTCGGGGTTGCCCTGTGGGGAATTCCCATGCCGTTTTTATCAATGAACTTCTATGTGTATTGTCGGCAATGCAATAGCCGCGGGTAGTTTTAAATGTGTTTTTTTCTTCAAAATGTCATTTTGCTGTCAGACTGTTCTAAACACAGGAAACATGCGCCCCTTTACAGGCATACTATAGACACCCCCCAGGTACGAAATTTAAAGGGATATTACACTTTTATTGTTTGACTTTAAGCATTAATAAAATCACTGCTCCTGAAAAAACGTCCGTTTTTAAAACTTTTTTTTGCATTGATCCATGTCCCCTGGGGCAGGACCCAGGTCCCCAAACACTTTTTATGACAATAACTTGCATATAAGCCTTTAAAATTAGCACTTTTGATTTCTCCCATAGACTTTTAAAGGGTGTTCCGCGGCATTCGAATTTGCCGCGAACACCCCAAATTGTTCGCTGTTCGGCGAACTTGCGAACAGCCAATGTTCGAGTAGAACATGAGTTCGACTCGAACTCGAAGCTCATCCCTACTCTTGATCGTTTTAAGCGATCTACTGATTAATTTCACTATCGTGAGCATCTTTTTTCATCATATCTATTTGAACCTCTAGCTCCTGAAGAAGCGTTCTCTGTCAACGTAAAACATGTAGAGCAATTAGAGATTATACCAC
Source organism: Lithobates clamitans (assembly GCA_037952925.1). Classification (NCBI taxonomy): domain Eukaryota; kingdom Metazoa; phylum Chordata; class Amphibia; order Anura; family Ranidae; genus Lithobates; species Lithobates clamitans. The sequence goes on along the minus strand of JBBGZY010000008.1, from coordinate 13,134,960 downwards.
TTTGGAACACCAGACCTGCAGTGCTCTTTCAATTCCAAATCTACATTCCTCCCTCATCCTACATCAGGGGAAGTGTACCCGTTTTTTACCTGGAATAATTGTCTAAATTGTCTATATACAGTTACGGAGGATTATATAGGAGACTGCAGGATAGGATACACTATGGTGTATTTAACTGAGTTGTATGCCTATATCAGATGTGTTTTTAAATTCTCATGTTTATTAGTTGTGTTTTTTGTACGATATTAATAAAATTTCAAAAATTCAATTTTTTATATATTTTTTGTAGTTTATTACAGTTGTGCCCTTAAAGTCCGAATATTTAGCCCCTTGATAATCTGTGTAAGGAGAGGACACTCAGCAGCTGTTTACCCATATGTACGGTGGAGAACTAGTGTGGGACACAAGAACACCCTTTTTATTAGGGGGTCCCACACAGGTTGCCAGGTCACCCAGAGGCTGGGTGACAGATGCACACCGTTGGGATCAGGAGTGCATTGCAAGGTTGTGGACCCTACGGCTGACTGCTGCGGATTGAACCCTGGTAGGTTCAGGAAGCAGGTCTACTGGATCACTGACACAGATCCCACTGGGAGCTAGAGCATAGATTCCCCAGGATGCGGAGTCTAAAAGCCAGCAGGTGTTCACCAGAGCCTTTAATGGTAAGGATGGACTGAGCTGCAGTCTAGCTCCAGGTCGCGGCCCCCAGGGTCTCACAGCTCACGCTCATGGTAGACTACAGGAGAAGAGGAAGGAGGCAAGCAGACAAGGACAACAGAGTACACACCAAGGTTCAGGATCACAGGCAAACAGGGATGGTCGGGAACACGCCAAAGGTCAGGGTCACGAGCAGACAGGAATAGTTAAGAACAGGCCAAAGTCGGTAACAGGAATCAGATGTAGGAAACACAGCGAGTACACACAGAGGCTAACACACAATGGTTGATCGGCACTGCTGGCTTTCAGTGCACAGGTTAATATAGGGTTCCCTGATAGGGCCTGGGGTGGGGCCATGCTTAGAGGAGAGGTTACAAAAGCAGTCAGTTGAGGGTCAGCTGGTCTCTAGAGATGAACACATGGAGACAGGTATGCTGATCGACAAACTCTATTGCATAACCATGACAGTACTCCCCTCTTAAGACCTCCCCCTCCCCCGCCTGTGCCCCGGCTTAAAGGGAAACTCCAGATGGAACCTCCTCAATAGACGAGGAGCAAAGACCTCAGATGCAGTGATCCAAGACCTCTCCTCAGGACCAAACCCTTTCCAAGATACTGAAGAATGCCTCTACGGCGTCGGGAATTGAGAACTTGACTAACCTCGGTCTTAAGATTATCCTCAGAGACCCAAAACCGAGGTAGGAAGAGGACGAGAGGACTTATTGAGGGCTAAAGGCTTCTTAGGAATGGGTAAAGGCATAAGAAGACCATCAGGAGTCTGAGCAGGGTCCCCCAAACCCTTAAAGATGAGCTGGACATCCAACACAGGATCATCAGACTGGGCAGAAGTCAGTGGATCCCTGAGGCCAGGTTGTTTAGAAAGTGATGTGTCACAGAAGTCAAGCTGGATAGCTTCAATGGACATAGGCTGAACTGGTGCAGAGGCCGACTGAACAGCATTGCCAGGTGCAGCGACCACCAGAATCGCATCACAGGGCGTAGCGACTGTGGAACTGGTAGACGAGTCAGCCTGGTGGTGCATCCAAGGGGGTCCAGGAACAGGCAAAGGTAAATGACCATGCAAACTGGAGTGAATGATCGGCTCAAGTTTACAGGTGGGCTCCTCATCCAGAGTGCCACATGACCCAGAGAGTGCCTCAGCCTGACTATTGCAGGAGACATTCCAGAAATCGCTATATGCAGCGGGAAGAGCAGAAGATACTGGGATGGTGGCAACAGGAAGTTTCTCTTTTGGGGTAACCTTGAGTAGGCAGGAAGAGGAACAGGAGGAACCCCAAGCCAGGATCCGTCCAGCAGTCCAGTCAATGTGTGGAGAATGGAACCGTAACCAAGGAAGACCTAATATGATAGGAGATGAAGCTTTAGGCAAGACAAGGAAGGATATCCACTCCTGGTGGAGTGTCCCTACCGACATCTTAACAAGAAGGATCTGGAAGCGGATAGGACCCCCTGGGAGAACAGTTCCATCAATCGCCAAGACCACCAATGGCGTTGAAAGGGGCAAAAGGGTAAGTCTCATGGAAGATGCAGCTTCCCAATCCATGAAATTGCCAGCGGCTCCGGAATCCAGATGTGCCAAGACCGAACGAGAGGAAGCGCCGACATGAAGGAACACAGAAAGAAGACGAGAAGGTGAAGGTGATTCTTCAGGGTCTAATACTCCACCTTCCAGATTTATTAGCCCCAATCGTTTTTCCGGACAAAGAGAACAAGTGTCACGAAAATGACCTTTGGCCCCACAATAGAGGCACAGGCCCAGAGTTCTGCGCCTAGCGTATTCTTCAGGAGACAACTTGGTCCATCCCAGCTGCATAGGTTCCTCAGCGGGCAGGGGGTGCTCCTCGGACCGAAGAGAAGGGACTGGGAGCTCAAGCTGCCTAAGGAACGGGGAGTGCTGGCGTCTTTTTTCCAGGGCCCTCTCCTGAAAGCGAATATCGATCTGGTTACACAAGGTGATGACACCGTCCAGATCAGCAGGAAGAGATCTTCCTGCTAATTCATCCTTCACTCTTTCAGAGAGGCCATGTAAAAAGGTTGCAACTAGAGCCTCATTATTCCAGCTCAATTCAGATGTGAGGATACGGAACAGAAGAGCATACTGTGCCACAGGAGACGTAAAAGAGGGCTAGCTGCTGAGGAGACATGACCCGGTTCCTCGAAGATATTCTGAAAAAGTTTCAAAAAATCAGACAGGCTAGAAACCACTGGATCATTCAGTTCCCACAGAGGGGCAGCCCAAACTAGCGCCTCGGCGGACAGAAAGGATATAATATAGGCTACTTTTGCCCGATTGGACAGGAAGTTTTGTGGCTGAAGTTTAAAAATGAATCGTGCACTGGCTAAGGAACCCCCTGCAAGCCTTGGAGTCCCCAGAGAAACAGACCGGAGCTGGCAGTTGTAATGAATGTGTGGCTGCGACTGGTGCGATAGGTGCAGCAGCAGATAGCGGTTGAGGTTGTTGAACCGGGGGTCCCAATGAGGCCTGAACCTGTTCAAAACGGGATTCCAAATCCTGAAGGAATCGCATCACTTGGGTCTGATGCGATTCCTGGGTCTCAAGTCTGCGAACTAAGCCCGGCAACGGATCATCTGCGGGTAGCGGCACATCAGCCGGGTCCATGGCTGATCAAACTGTCAGGTCACCCAGAGGCTGGGTGACAGATGCACACCGTTGGGATCAGGAGTGCACCGCAAGGTAGTGGACCCTACGGCTGACTGTTGCGGATTGAACCCTGAGAGGTTCAGGAAGCAGGTCTTTTGGATCACTGACACAGATCCCACTGGGAGCTACAGCATAGATTCCCCAGGACGCGGAGTCTAAGAGCCAGCAGGTGTTCACCAGAGCCTTTAATGGTAAGGATGGACTGAGCTGCAGTCTGGCTCCAGGTCGCGGCCCCCAGGGTCTCACAGCTCACGCTCATGGTAGACTACAGGAGAAGAGGAAGGAGGCAGCAGGCTGGGACAACAAGGAAAGTAAGGGACAAGCCAAGGCCGGGGCCACAAGCAGACAAGGACAACAGAGTACACGCCAAGGTTCAGGGTCACAGGCAAACAGGGATGGTCGGGAACACGCCAAAGGTCAGGGTCACGAGCAGACAGGAATAGTTAAGAACAGGCCAAAGTCGGTAACAGGAATCAGAAATAGGAAACACAGTGAGTACACACAGAGGCTAACACACAATGGTTGATCAGCACTGCTGGCTTGCAGTGCACAGGTTAATATAGGGTTCCCTGATAGGGCCTGGGGTGGGGCCATGCTTAGAGGAGAGGTTACAAAAGCAGTCAGGTGAGGGTCAGCTGGTCTCTAGAGATGAACACACGGAGACAGGTATGCTGATCAACAAACTCTATTGCATAACCATGACACAGGTGATCCAGTGTATACTATAGGGGTGTCTCCATCTGTGAAGCTTGTACAAAACAGGTAAGTATTCAAGCTTGACAAAGGAAAACAATATTTCTTCATCTTGGAACTCTGCCAAAATAGACAATTGTACCCCACTTCCAAGCAATGTTTCATATTCCTATTTCTGCCATCAAATATCTGTGTGCTAAGTATACCTATTTTTTTTTACATAGGAGAGAAAAGACTCGGAGGACACCACTCATCAGAGGAGACAACAGACCCTCCACCTCAGGAAGAAGGGGAAATCCCCCAAAGCCAAGCAGAGGAGGAGGAGGGAGACGTGGTGGAAATTGTCACCACAACAGGTGAGTGTCTGTGACCACAGACTCAGGTAAGAGATGGATGCCTGCATGTTTATAATACATGGTGTGTTTTTTTCTATATTTTTAGGTGATCGTGATGTTGTGGATGAAGGTCATTTCACCAGTGAAAGTGCCCAGATCCTGATCGGGGAGATCAGGGGGTGTAATAGGGACTTGGAAAACATCAATAAAAACATCAATGATGTTCAAAACAAAATGAAGAACATCATTGATGTTTTAGTGAGAGTTTAAAACCCCTCAAAATTCCTTACTTCTTTCTGCTTTATTTTTCTGAAAAATGTTTGCACATTTTTTGACATATTCTAGAAAAGCCAAATTTTGAAGATGCGCACACTGTATCAACATGTGCTATCTGCCATCACAGAAGATAAATGTACGTGTTTTGGGGGTGCAACCCCTTCCTCAATAATAAAGTAGCTGAGAGGAAGTGGTTGCACCCACAAAACATGTCCATTGATCCCCCATGATGGCAGCTAGCACATGTTGACATTCAGCAATTTGTGTGCATCTTCAAAATTTGGCTTTTCCAGGGGTGACTTCACCCCTCCTGAACACAATATGAAACACAGTTTATAAATACTCATGTCTGATATTGCCTTCACTTTCTATAAAAGTTGAACTTTGTAAGTTCCAGATTTGTGTATTTCTTGTTGGTTTTAAACATGCCTGTTTTACCTTAACTTCCCTGGCGGTATGATTATTTCAGATTTTTGAGGCTGAAAGCGGTACAATTATTTTGCACGGAAAGTTGGCATTTTATATTGTAGGCCTGTAATTCTTAGGAATAACTCACTTAAATCTGTCTGAACAAGAGTCTAGTAGACATCCCGGGTATGATAAAGTTTGAAAAACGAAATAAAAAATTATAGTATAATAAATAACTATAAATAATTATAACAAATAATAATATAATTATAATAAAAATTATTCAATAATGTAATCAAATCAAAAACACTGAAATTTGCTCAGTTGCAGAATTGTCGCTGTCATTACTTTTATGCCCTGTACACACGATCGGACATTGATCGGACATTCCAACAACAAAATCCATGGATTTTTTCCGACGGATGTTGGCTCAAACTTCTTTTGTCTACACATGGTAGCACAAAGTTGTCGGAATTTCTGATCGCCAAGAACGCGGTCATGTACACCACGTACAACAAGACTATAAAAGGGCAGTTCAGAACCAAGCGCGGCACCCTTTGGGCTTCTTTTGCTAATCTAATGTTAGTAAAAGTTTGGTGAGAGATGATTCGCGCTTTTTCAGACTCATGGTTTTCAGATCGTTTTCTGCTGCTCAGTTTATGCTTGTGGGTTTGTAACTGGTCTTCAGTGCGTGCAGCGAGTTCCCCTTGACTCTGTCATTGCGTTCTTGTTTGTTTGTTGCTGTTTTTCAGGTTGCTCTTCACAGGCCTTGCTGTTCTTCAGTGCGTTCTGTTACTTCGTTCTGAGCAGCCGACCGTTTTCTAGCCATGTTGCGTATACATAATCCTCGTAGAGTTCGTGCTGTACGGGGGCTTGGTGTTGGGGTCCTTACCTTGACACAAGTCCAGTCCATGAACAGGGTGGGGAGAAGTTCATGGACCAAGAATTAGTTGCTCCAGCGTGACCAGTTCTGTCACATGCCTTTGCTCCGTGAGATCCGTGAGAATAATCCTGATGATTTTAGGAACTTTCACCGGATGACAAGCCCCGGATTTCACCGTTTGTTGGCTTTGCTGACCCCCTATATCAGCAGGCAGGATACCTGCATGAGGCAAGCCATCACTCCGGAGCAGAGGCTAGTTGCCACCCTGCGGTACTTGGCAACGGGGAGAAGCCTGCAGGACCTTAAGTTCTCGACAGGCATCTCCCCCCAGGCTCTTATCCCAGAGACCTGTTCTGCCATCATCCAGGTCCTGCAGAAGGAGTATATGAAGGTAGGATTTTTATCCTTTAATATCACATTTTATTGTATTTAATGTTTGATAATATATTGTATTTCTTTCCTCATTCCATAATTACCATGATTGTAATATGCTGTGTATGTCCCCTTTGTCCTCATGCATGCTGGATTTTTATGTAATTTTTTTTGTGTCTTTCATGCATATTTGCCTTCACTTATCTCCCCAGCATGCTCTCCTGGGCCTATATTCACCTTGTGTAGTCACTTAACAATGTATTTTGTCAGCTCCATAGTAGTTCTTTACCCTAAATACCCCCTAAAATGTTGAAAATTGTGATGTGTGCTTTAAACTCAGGCAGAGTGCCAGAGGCTTTTTTGGGGGGTCCCAAAATCATTTGGAACCCTCCCTCCCCCCAACTGTTAACTTAGCTGATACCAATCCTCTATCTGCTGACTTTGCCAAACCCATACACACTATACCCACCTCTTTTGTGGTTAGATTTATGGATGAATTCCCCAAAGCATGTAGTGCAAGGGCCTGCCTGAATACTTTCAAAAGGTACTGTTTAAAGTTTTTGTATCCTATTATTATCTTGATAGGTAATAGCAGAATGTAAAAATGTGCTAAAATGTGTACAGTCTGTATTTTTCTCTTTGTATTATGACACTTCTTACCTGTCCAGTGGGCTGCCAATAGTGTAAAGTAAGGAGGGGCTGACCAAATTATTCCACATTATTTAGGCATTCATCTCTCAATTAGGTGTAATAAATGGATATACAAAAGTTAAGTACAGCGCTGCGCTAGAAATAAACAGCAGCCAACACACCCGTAGACTCAGGATCAAACTAACTATGGAAATTCAAAAAGTGTGGCGTTATAAGTAAGCTTCGTAAGTAGGTGATGAAAAAATAAATCTAAATGGTAAAACACTCTTAAATATTAAATGATTACAAAGCAAACATTTCAGTGTGAACCAAAAAGTGCTTACGTGAGTAAATGTGACTAGTGAACAAAATAATAGCACTTAAATACATTCACTAAATCAAATGGTAGGTGAAAAACCTCACAAAATGGTATTAAATATAAAGTCCATATCATAATAAGTGAAAAAAATATAAGCAAAAAATATGTGATAACATGGCATAAGCGATGATGAACAGGTGTCTCCTGAGCATGCAGAGGGATTGTTTAGACCCAGCAACCTGGTAGGTGAATGGACCGCAGGGAAACCAGAAGTGCACAGAGGGTTGAAATCAGTGCCAGGACCATCACCAGGAATCATGGAATTTGAATTCATCTCTCAATGAAGTGTAGAGGGTGACCTGTCCAAAACATTTCTCCCTCCATAAAATTCACAAAATGGCCCATGAGAGGGGGGGGGGATCTGATAGGTGGTGCTTATACCTTTGTCTTTAAATACTCCCTGAAATAAATGTTATACTGATGTTGGCCAAGAATGTTTGTGTCTAATCTGCTTTCCATGTTTATGTGCAAAATGATTCATTTTATTTTCTTGTTTGACTCCACAGTTTCCTTCCAACCCACAGGAATGGCAGACTGTGGCCTCCCACTTTGCCCAGCGGTGGGACTTTCCTAACTGCGGAGGGGCAATTGATGGGAAACATGTCCACATCATCCCACCACCCAACTCGGGGTCATACTATTACAACTACAAGGGATTCAATAGTATTGTGATGTTGGCAGTGGTGTCGGCTACTTACGAGTTCCTGTATGTGGTATGGGGAAGATTGGCCGAATGTCAGAGTCATCACCCACACGGAGTTCTACAGGCATCTCCAGAATGGCAGCTTGGACTTGCCACCTCCAGAAGACAATGCAGAAGGACTCCCTTTCGTCTTCATTGCAGATGAAGCATTTGCACTGGGGGACCATCTTATGCGGCCATTCCCTATGAGGACCCTCACCCCGGACCAGAGGGTTTTTAATTACCGGCTGGCCAGAGCCAGAAGAGTGGTGGAGAACATGTTTGGAATGATGGCCAGCCGGTTCTGCCTATTTCTTACACCCATACATATGGCGGAGTATAAACCCAATCATATCATCCTGGCTTGCTGTGTTCTCTACAACTTTTTGAGGAGAAATTCTGTGAACTATGCTGGCTCAGTTGGTCCTGAATCCGGAATTCATGTAAATAACCAACCCTGACGGCGCTTGAAGCTGGCCGTCCTGACTTGTCCTCCCTGAGTGCCCACGAGGTCTGTATAAGATACATGGAATACTTTGAGGATAGGGGGGCCATCGATATGCCAGACAATGTCTGAGACATGTTTGAAATAAAAAACAAATTTTAACTACTAAAATATTTGCTGACATTTACTGCTTGTCTTTCTTTTAGATGACCCTGACATAAATTTGGGGAGTCCTGAAACTGGCGTGATTGTGTAACATTAGAAAGCACTGTTGGGTGTTATTTACTAAAGGCAAAGACACTTTGCACTACATGTGCACTTGAGACTGCACTGAAACTGCGCTTGTAGTGCGAAGTGGATTTGCCCTTAGGAAACAACCCCCATTGTCACATAAACCAACAATTTTACCACCAAAAATTTTTGGAGCATTGAAAGAAGAATCCACACATTCTTGATTATCAATCTTTTTAATACACGCACAATTACATGAGCATTTATCAAAGGTTTTTAAAACAAACCAACATGTTTGTTGTATAACAATTTTTTGGGTCACATTAATATAAGTAGAAATGTCCATTTAAGGTAAAACAGGCATGTTTAAAACCAACAAGAAATACACAAATCTGGAACTTACAAAGTTCAACTTTGTTAGAAATTGAAGGCAATATCAGACATGAGTATTTATAAACTGTGTTTGATATTGCGTTCAGATGGGATGAAGTCACCCCTGGAAAAGCCAAATTTTGAAGGTGCACACAAATTCCGAATGTCAACATGTTCTAGCTGCCATCATGGGGGATCAAGGGACGTGTTTTGTGGGTGCAACCTCTTCCTCTCAGCTACTTTATTATTGAGGAAGGAGTTGCACCCACAAAACGCCTACATTGATCTCCCGTGATGGCAGATAGCACATGTTGACACACTGTGTGCATCTTCAAAATTTGGCTTTTAGACAATAGGTAAAAAAAGGTGCAACAAATTTTTGTTGGAAAAAATGCCAACTACATTAGGGATTTCGAAGGGTTTTAAACTCTCCCTAGAACAACAATGATGTTCTTCATTTTGTTTTTAACATCATTGATGTTTTTCTGGATGTTTTCCAAGTCCCTATTATACCCCATGATCTCCCCGAACAGGATCTGGGCACTTTCACTGGTGAAATGAGCTGGATCAACAACATAATGATCACCTAAAAATATAAAAAAAAACATATGTATTATAAATATGCAGGCATCCATCTCTTACCTGAGCCTGTGGTCGCAGACACTCACTTGTTGTGGTGACAATTTCCGCCACGTCTCCCTCCTCCTGTTGGCTTTTGGGGTTTTCCCCTTCTTCCTGAGGTGGGGGGTCCCTGGTCTCCTCGGATTAGTCTTTTCTCCCCTATGTCAAAAAAATAGGTATACTTAGCACACAGGTATTTGATGGTAGAAATAGGAATATGAAACATTGCTTGGAAGTGGGGTACAATTGTCTGTTTTGACAGAGTTGCAAGATGAAGAAATATTTTTTTCCTTTATCAAGCTTAAATACATACCTGTTTTGTACAAGCTTCACAGATGAAGACACCCCTATAGTATACACTGGAGCACCTGTGTGGGGCCCCCTAATAAAAAGGGTGTTCTTGTGTCCCACACTAGTGTTCCAGCGTCCAGATGTGTAAACAGCTGCTGAGTGTCCTCTCCTTACACAGAATCTAGTTTGCATTTCATTCTAGTTACCAACCCATCTAGACACCAAAATTATTTGAAGAGAAGTAGGCTAGCAAAAATGTTTTCAATGCATATGTCCAAAACGTGGTGTTTTCTATGTCGAACGAACAATGTTTCATATGAACATGAAAGTTGCCATTTTAAACTGTACAACAGTTAAGAAAAGAACATGGAGCAGCACGAACATTAGAAAAATAAAGAATAGGAACACAGGACAACTACTTCCTTTTTTGCAGCTTCCTGAGTTGATCTTTCGATCGTCATACCCCAAAATTTCTCTGCAGACTCTTGACAACTTTCGCCATGATCTTGGCCTTTCTGACATTGGGGTTGGGGTAAGGTCCATACCGACATCATAGTCGGTCCTCTTCAGAATGTCGACCATCTCCACCATCTCCCCCATCTCCCCAAAGGAAATATATGAGGCCTTAAATCGTCTCCTCCGGATCGGGGCGTTTCTGGCTCCGGGCTGTCCTCCTCCTCGTTGCTGTAATTAGCACGCACCTGCTCTGTCTCCGCCATCTGTGCCGAACGAGAAGGGGTGGGGAATAGACTAGAAAGAACGTCAAGGGCGGGCGGAGTTTCACGCATGCGCAGTGTATATAAAGCGTAACACGAAAGGTAGGATTGGGCCTATACTGCTTCTAGATTGAGACCTATATTGTGAAAAGATTAGGAGAGTTTAGCCTGACATTAGGGTTTGTCTTGTGTTGTGTCTTGCAGATAAAATGGATGGCTTCAATGACCACAACTTCCTCCCCCTGTTCATAGACAAATACAGGGAGCTGCCATGTCTGTGGCAGATCAAACACCCCCAATACAATAATAAACAAAAGAGGCAGGCAGCGCTGGAGAAACTGCTGGAGTTGGTGAAGCTGGTGGTCCCCACAGCAACTATCCCCTATTTAAAATCCAAATGTGGTGGCCTGAGGAGCACTTATCTTAGGGAGCGCAAGAAGGTCATGGATTCCCAGAGATCAGGAGCTGCAGCAGATGATGTTTATGTCCCCAGGCTGTGGTACTATGAGAGACTGCGATTTCTGTCAGACCAGAGTGAAGTCAGGGAATCCCTCTTCACTCTTCCTTTCACTCTTCCTTTCACCCTATCTTCCACCCCAGCTGAGGCTTCCGATGTCCAACCTGGGACTTCCAGCCAGGAAGAAGTGGAGGAGCCCAGCTTGAGCCAGGGATAGCATTCGTCTACAGATTTATTGGTAAAACATAAATGATGTTTACTAGATGTCATTATTGATCACTAATTGCTGATTTAATAAAGTGTTTTACATATCAATAGACAGTAGTGGTCAAAAATAATTGGGACAAGAATTAAAAATTCTGGGCTCAGAATGATAGTCTTTTATATTTCTTAACATTCAATTTGCAACAGTCAGGAGGTGAAAATTGTGTGTGATTGATGAAGAAAAAACTAAAACTATGTCCCTTTTTCATACACAGGAAGGCCTCAGCCAGGAGGAGGCTGTGAAATGTGGCACACAGGAGGAGGCTGTGGAATGTGGCACAGAGGAGGAGGCGGGGGTTAGTGGTAGCCAGGAGGAGGCGGGGCTAAGTGGTAGCCAGGAGAAGGCCGGGCCCAGTAGGAGCCCAACAGAATAGCACGCCCCTCCCCTCCGCCTTCCAAACAAAAGACCCAGGAAGGGGAGTAACATGCAGGATTCAGCACTCAGGCTGATTCAGGAAGCTTCTGTATCCCTCAGAGCCTTCCCCACTCACGAAGAGGCCTTTGCCTGCATGGCTACCACAAAACTGAAGGACATGCAGGAGGGCCAACGACTGTGTGAGAACATTCTTTATAAAACCTTAACTAAGGGGGTGAGGGGTGAAATCACACCCAATACCCACCTGTGTGAGTTGGACCATCCTCCTCCTTCTGCCACAACTCCACAACCACAGACAAAGCATGGAAGAAAGCATGGAAGGAAGACCAGAGAGTGATCCCCTGGGTTCAATCTGGTCTGGGAAAAGATGCAGGCTCTTGTTTGACCACAGCCTAGGGACATGTATGTCATCTGCTGCTGTTCATGATTCTCTTGGACTTCTGGAACAGATTGAACTTCCTTAGATAAGGACTCCTCAGGCCACCAATTTTGGCTGGAAATAAAAAAAGGAATTTCTGTTTCAATTATACTCGCCTATGTGTGTTTTCCTTAAAAAAGGGCAGTTTGTTTGTGAGGAGGCTGGTACATTTCAAAAATACAATGTGAAATTAACAAGAGACACCAAACAACCTCCTTGAGATTAAATAATACAAGATAATAATGGTAATGTGGTAACTTGACACACAAAACACACCCAAAACTATTCTGGAGTTCAAAAAAAAAACCACAAGATCAGGCTTGAAAAAAATACAAACCAAAAAAAAAAATTTAAATTTTTTAGTCAGATGTGACAAATCAAAATATAGTGATGAAATCACGATAAATAATAAAGAAAGAAGTTTGTGAGAAGTCTGTGTGAATATGAGCAGCAAAACGACTTCATTCTTTGAGCATTATAAAGAAGAAGAGAGTGCGCTGCATTAAACAATTTAAAACATTGCAGCGTGACGAAAGTACTATATCCATCTCTGAATTTATTCTGAGCATGCGTGGCACTTTGTGTGTCGGAATTGTCCACACACCTCAAACTTTGTGTGTCGGAAAATCCGATGGAAAAAGTCCGATGGAGCCCACAGGGCATAAGTGTTTGATGAAGAATTTCCCCACAAATCACTATCACTCAATTCTGCAAGTGATTCTAATTTATTATCACTGTTTTCTAGCTGGTCTAAAAACACTTTTGACGTAAATGGACATTTTTTGGTTGCTATGGACAATCTCCAGTTTCCTGGCAGAAAGAATAGTATTTATAATATAAAACTGCATGCAGGACACTGGACAAACCACTAGGGACAAAGGGGATGTGTAATTATTTGATACAGTACTATAATCTGTAAGATTACAGTATACTGTATCTATATTGTGTGTTTTACTTTTTGAATTTGGCGCCAAACTCTGTCCCCGTGCGCTCGCAGGGAACGTCACTCGGCACTGTAAATCAAGCGAGACACTTCGGCTCACAGATCACAGCAGGAAGACATTGCAGGATCCAAGGGACAAGGGGACAAGGTAAGTAACCTCTACAAGGATCCTGCGAAGCCATCCCGAGTCTGGCTCAGGGTTACTGCTTTTGGAGCTGAAAATCCACCCCGAGCCAGACTCGGGAATACCACCAGGGGGGTTAAAAGGACATTTCTACTTTTAATGTCACCTAAAAAATTGTTATACAAAAAACATGTTGGTTTGTTTTAAAAACCTTTTATAAATGCACATGTGATTGTACTTTGATTAAAAAGATTGAGAATCAACAATGTGTGGCTTCTTCTTTCAATGCTCAAAAGCATTTTTGGTTTGTAAAGTTGGTGTTTTCTGTGACAATGCGGGTTATTTACTAAAGGCAAATCCACTTTGCACTACAAGTGCAGTTTCTGTGAAGTCTCAAGTGCACTTGTAGTGCAAAGTGTCTTTGCCCTTAGTAAATAACACCCAACAGTGCTTTTTAATTTTATACAATCACGCCATTTTCAGGACTCCCCAAAATTCAGTCAGGGTCAGCTTAAAGAAAGACAAGCAGTAAATCAAAGCAAATATTTGTTCAGTTTAAAAAAAAAATTATTTAAAAAATGTCTCAGACATTGTCTGGCATATTGATGGACCCCTACCCGCAAAGTATTCCATATATCTTAGACGGACCTCTCGGGCACTCTGGGGGGGCAACTCAGGATGGCCAGCTTTCTCCTTAAAATGTTATGGAGAACACAGCAAGCCAGGATGATGTGATTGAGTTTATAATAGGCCAAGTGTATGGGTGAAATAGGCGGAACCGGCTGGCCATTATTCCAAAGTATTCTCCACCACTCTTCTGGCTCTGGCCAGCTGGTAATTAAAAACCCTCTGGTCCGGGGTGAGGGTCCTCATAGGGAATGGCCGCATAAGATGGTCCCCCAGTGCAAATGCTTCATCCGCAATGAAGACTAATGGGAGTCCTTCCGCATTGTCTTCTGGAGGTGGCAAGTCCAAGCTGCCATTCTGGAGACTCCTGTAGAACTCCGTATGGGCGATGACTCCACCATCTGACATCCGGCCATTCTTCCCCACGTCCACATACAGGAACTCGTAAGTAGCCGACACCACCGCCAACATCACAATACTATTGAACCCCTTGTAGTTGTAATAGTATGACCCTGAGTTGGGTGGTGGGACGATGTGGACGTGTTTCCCATCAATTGCCCCTCCACAGTTAGGAAAGTCCCACAGCTGGGCAAAGTGGGAGGCCACAGTCTGCCATTCCTGTGGATTGGAAGGAAACTGTGGAGTCAAACAAGAAAAAAAAATCATTTTGCACATCAACATGGAAAGCAGATTAAACACAAACATTCTTGGCCAACATCAGTATAACATTTATTTCAGGGAGTATTTAAAGACAAAGGTATAAGGTCCACCTATCAGATCCCCCCTCTCATGAGCCATTTTATAAATTTTATTGGGGGGATGTTTTGGACAGGTAACCCTCTCCATTTCATTGAGAGCCGAATGCATAAATAATGTGTATTACTTTGGCCAGCCCCTCCTTACTTACACTATTGGCAGCCCACTGGACAGGTAAGAAGTGTCATAATACAAACATATAAATACATACTGTACACATTTTGGCACATTTTTACATTCTGCTATTACCTATCCAGATAATAATAGGATACAAAAACTTTAAACAGTACCATTTGAAAGTATTCAGGCAGGCCCCCTGCACTACATGCTTTGGGGAATTCATCCATAAATCTGACCACAAAAGAGGTGGGTATAGTGTGTATGGGTTTGGCAAAGTTAGCAGATAGAGGATTGAGGATAGCTAGAGGATTGGTATCAGCTGAGTTACCAGTTGGGGGGAGGGAGGGTTCATGATTTTGGACCCCCCAAAAAAACCTCTGGCACTCTGCCTGAATTTCAAACACAAATCACATTTTTGCACATTTTAGGGGGTATTTAGGGTAAAGCACTACTATGGAGCTGACAAAATAAATTGTTAATTGAGTAGACAAGGTGGATATAGGGCCAGGAGAGCATGCTGGGGAGGTAAGTGAAGGCAAATATGTATGAAGGACCAAAAAATATTAACATAAAAATACAGCATGCATGAGGACAAAGGGGACATTCACAGCATATTACAATCATGGTAATTAGGGAATGAGGAAATACATACAATACATTAGCAAACATTAAATACAAAAAAATGTGATGTTAAAGGATAAAAGTCTTACCTTAATATAGTCCTTCTGCGGGACCTGGATGATGGCAGAACAGGTCTCCGGGATTATGATCCCCAGAGCCTGGGGGGAGATGCCTGTCGAGAACTTGAGGTCCTGCAGGCTTCTCCCCGTCGCCAAGTACCGCAGGGTGGTGACTAGCCTCTGCTTCACAGTGATGGCTTGCCTCATGCAGGTATCCTGCCTGCTGATATAAGGGGTCAGCAAAGCCAACAAACGGTGAAATACGGGGTCCGTCATCCGGAGAAAGTTCCTGAAATTGTCAGGATTATTCTCATGGATCTCACAGAGCAAAGGCATGTGACAGAATTGGTCACGCTGGAGCAACCAATTCTTGGTCCATGAACTCCTCTTCGTCCTGTTTATGGACTGGGCTTGTGTCAAAGTAAGGACCCCAACACCAGCACAAATTCTACGATGAGTACGTACACGCAACATGGCTAGAAAATGGTCGGCTGGTCAGAACGAAGTAACAGAACGCACTGAAGAACAGCAAGGCCTGTGAAGAGCAACCTGAAAATCAGTAACGAACGAACAAAAACACAATGACAAAATCAATGGTAACTCGCTGCATGCACTGAAGACCAGATACAAACCCACAAGAACAAACTAAACAGCAGAAATACGATCTAAAAACCACAAGTCGACTTCCGGTTCCGGCGCCGCATGGAGTAGCTGCACTCTCTCACAGCTCCCGCTCTGAGGACACATAAATCTGCCTAAAAAAACCGGCCCAGAAGCCAGATACCTCCATCGGCCGCCTCGGGCACCTGCACCCGCTCTATGGACCGTTTTGTGGAGGTCCGCGGCTCCCGCTCCAACACGGCCCTGACACCGCCGGCCCAGCCGCAAATCGAGGCCCCGGCTTCGGCCTACACGGAAACCTGCACAGGCGCGCACCAGCAGCAGCAGCAACAACACACAGCGGAGATGGAAGTAAGTGGAAGCACAGCTCCACACACATCCCCTCAGGCACCCCCTACCCAGCCACACTCCCAGGCTCCCTCTCCTCAAGCACCCCCTCCTCAGGCCTTCTCCATGCCAGCTACCCCCCTACAGCTCGCCGGGGACCACAAAACCGAGCGCATAGCACAGGCAGTGGCAGCACTTCTGTCCCCTATGATTTCTGCTTCAGTAGAAAAGGCTGTAAATGCGGGGATGAAACAAATAAAGGCCCAGCTAGGAGAACACAACACTAGGCTAAACGAACTAGAACACCGCCAATCAAGCATGGAGGAAGAGATATACCAAGCTCAAGCCACGGAACAGGCACAAGACGAAACGAACCAATACATACTCCAAAAACTTGACGATTTGGAAAATAGATCCAGAAGGAGCAACCTGCGATTCGTAGGGATTCCGGAATCCCTTCAAGCATCTGCCCTAATGGACTTTTGCTCCCAACGCATACCCGAGGCGCTAGGCCTGACAGGCCCCTGCACAGTGGAACGCGCTCACAGGATGGGGTCGTATAATGAAGAACGCAAGACTCCTCGGCCCATCATAGCCAAATATCTAAATTACTCCGACAAGGCTCTCATTCTTCAAAAATTTAGACAATCTCGCTCACTACAAATTGACGGAGTGAGAGTCCTGATTTTTGCTGACTACTCCATCGAAGTTTCCAAGAAACGCAAGGCCTTTCAACAAATATGCTCTGAACTCTTCAAGCAACAGATCAAGTTCACCCTAGCCTTCCCGCCCACCCTACGCCTCAAGACACCTAACGGGGACCAGCTCTCCTTCCAGGAACCCTCAGAAGCAGAGGCATATATGCGGTCCCTACTTCCCAACACTCAACAACACACCCCGTCGAAAGGTACTTCAATCAATCGCTCCCTGGATCAACGAAGCCCGCGTAAAGACTCCCCCAAGCGATTTAGACCCTCGATTCCGGACCAGCACCGCTTTACGCACCGCTGAACTAAAACCTGACACCCACCTCCATCGGTCCCAAGAATTTTGGACAGTAAAGTTCTCTCTGTCCTCCCTCAGGTTCCACGTACCAACTGTACCTCATCTACACGTAATGTACAATATTTCTCGTTTGCATATGTTTGCCTTTCCATTGTAATCTCTTTCTTACAGGTCCCTTCCTAGCAAGTTATTTCTTTTAGTAAATGGCAATGTTCTTCTTTTTTCTACATCCTCATGGCCTCACTGCACTCCCTCCCTCCCCTCATATGTGTCCCCTTGTTGCCCACATGAATGCTTGCCTCACGGCCAAGGGCTCTCTGGGGCTATATCATCACCGTCCTGAGATGGGAGCTGACCTACACAGTGACTCCATGTGGAAAAAAGCGAAGTTTCCATATTTGTATGTTTTACTAGTGATATTTTTCACTTTGTTGCTTCCTTTACAGGTTAAATCCCCTTCCCCCCCCCCCTCTCCCACGCGGCCCTAGCCAAATCAAATCCATTCCCGTACTTATACACATCCCGCATAACAATCTCAGACCCCCAGACACACCTGACGTACTACCACACCTTCCACATAATATTAAAACACACTTAATAACACACATCCCTTTTCTACCCCCCTAATATGAAAATACTCTCCTGGAATGTAAAGGGTCTCAGATCCCCCCAAAAGAGAATGAAAATCCTTAGGCATCTCAAGCGGCTCAAAGCCGATATAGCACTTCTTCAGGAATCCCATTTACCGGCCTCAGACTTTCATCGCATGAAGAAACTCTGGGTTGGCACTGTTCTAGGCTCAGAGGCAACAGGACGCAAAGCTGGCGTTCTCTTACTCATACACAAAAACCTCCCGTGCACAGTCTTATCCGCAAAAAACGACGACCATGGTCATGGTCCCAGCATGCGCAGGGACTCTGGGGCCACGCCCCCTTATGACGCCAGAGTCCCTGCGCATGCTGGGACCATGACGTCGTAAGGGGGTGGGGTTACCGCCTATATAAATGGCTCCGCAGCTCGCACACAGCATTCGAGCCGGAGAGAGCGTCGTGTCAACATCGGGGAAGAAGAAAAGAAGAGAAGAAGCGGAGAGACATCGGCGGCGAGACAGCGGCGGCGAGACAGCGGCGGAGAGACAGCGGCGACAAGACAGCGGCAGCAGACCGGGCCCCTCGCTGGCAATAGAGCTGGAAGAAGATAGCGGCGGGGCCCGGGAGAAGAGGCCGAACACCGGGAGAAGAGGCCGGACAGCGGCGGCGAGACAGCGGCAGCAGACCGGGCCCCTCGCTGGCAATAGAGCTGGAAGAAGATAGCGGCGGGGCCCAGGAGAAGAGGCCGAACACCGGGAGAATGTGGAAGGAGACCCCTCAAAGTCGGAAGAAGACCCCCGGAGCTGACTAATAAATGACTCTTAAAACCTGTGTAGTGTGTTTTTTTTTCTATTGACACTTTCCCCTAGGTGAATGGGTAGGGGTACCATGTACCCCAAACTCATTCACACAGGGTGGGGGGCCGGTATCTGGGGGCCCCCTTATTAAGGGGGCTCCCGGATTCCGATAAGCCCCCCGCCCGCAGACCCCGACAACCAACGGCCAGGGTTGTCGGGAAGAGGCCCTTGTCCTCATCAACATGGGGACAAGGTGCTTTGGGGGGGGGCGCCCCCCTCCCCCAAGGCACCCACCCCCCCATGTTGAGGGCATGCGGCCTGGTACGGCTCAGGAGGGGGGGGCGCTCGCTCGTCCCCACCCCCTTTCCTGGCCGGCCGGGCTGCGTGCTCGGGTAAGGGTCTGGTATGGATTTGGGGGGGACCCCCACGCCGATTTTTCGGCATAGGGGGTTCCCCTTACAATCCATGCCAGACCCAAGGGCCTGGTATGCCCCCAAGGGGGGAACCCATGCCGGTTTTTTCATTTAAAATTTGGCGCGGTGTTCCCGCCTCAGGATTCATACTAGACAGCTGTCAGCGCTGCCTGTCACTCATCGCGGAAGGAAGACAAAGTTTTCCTTTCCCGATGAGTGAGCCATCTCGGCGCTGGCTCCTGCGACGGGGCTCGTAGGTGTCAAATCTCGCCGAGAAGTGCGGCGAGATTGACACAATATCGCGGTCACCTACTGTACAGGCCCATATCACTTCTCAACCTTGATGTCAAAATCCTCTCAAAAATTGTAGCCACCAGACTAGCAGACATCATGCCTTCTCTAATTCACCCCGCCCAGTCAGGTTTTATTAAAGGACGTACAGCCACCCTTAACATCCGCAAAGTTATGCTGGCCCTAGAACACGCAATACATCACCCAAACACGGATCATGCCATTATCACGCTAGACGCAGAAAAAGCGTTTGATAACGTCAGTTTTGACTGGTTATCCATGACAATGAAGGCAATAGGATTCTCTGGCCCCTTCCACCACCTTATTACCGCCATGTACACATCTCCGACAGCAAGGTTAGTGGCGGCAGGTCTCCTATCAGAAGAATTTCGCCTCCATAAGGGCACACGCCAGGGCTGCCCCCTATCGCCACTCCTCTTCAATATAGCACTAGAACCACTTTCCAGATATCTAACATCAGTAGCCCCCCTACATGGCTTAAAGATAGGCCCACACGACTTACGTACCTCACTTTTTGCAGATGACGTCCTTATATTTTCAGCCAACCCTTCGTCTGATATGCTAACCATAGAAAAAGTATTCGATGAATTTCGCTTGTGCTCGGGTCTCCGTATTAATTACACCAAAAGCGAAATTCTTCCCATCGGTTCCCACTCCGCACCTAAATGGACCCAACATTCAATTTTCCCCGTTGCTAAATCCCACATTACATACTTAGGAATAAAAATAGGAAAACTCCCTTCTTCGCTATACCACCTCAATTACCCTCCTTTGGTGTCAAAAATAACTCAGGAATTAAATACCTGGATGGATCTGCCCCTTTCGCTTCTGGGAAGATGTCATTTAATAAAAATGGTCAGTTTTGCCAGACTACTTTACCCCATGCAAACCATCCCACTACTTCTCCATCATAAAGATGTGACCTCACTTAATAACGCTATATCTAAATTCTTATGGCAGAACAAACGACCACGTATAGCTTTAAAAAAACTCTATCTTCCCAGGCGCGAAGGGGGCATCAGTCTCCCGCATGTCAGAATGTATAACCTTGCATGTTTGTTAAGAACAAGTCTAGACTGGATAACCCAGTCCTCTCGATACTCAAATTTCTCTTTGGAATCCCACATGGCCCATCCCTACTCACTTGTAGCCCTCTTACACTGCAGATGGAAGTCAGTCCCCTCTCCCCACCAACATAATCTCCTATTAAGAGACACAGCAGTAGCGTGGAGAGAATCACGGAAAATACTAAAGGTATCCCCTTTTCTGTCAATACACCTCCCGATTCAAGGAAATCCGGCATTTCCGCCGTGTCTAGAGCACAAACCATTCAAAACTTGGGAACAGAAAGGCCTAACTAAATTCTCTCAGCTCTGCAACACCCAGACGGGTCAACCACTACCCTTCGCTAACATCGCAAAAACCTTCTCTCTACCCTCCACTCACAACTTCTACTATAGGCAATGTATCAGTTTCTTAAGAGAGGCGTGCAATCAAGACGACAAAAGGTTCCAAACAAATGTCACGGATCAAATGATAAAGAGTAACACATACAAAATCTCGGACATATACAAACCACTCCTCAACAAATCCTCCCCACCTCTCTCGTCATCGTCAATTAAAAACTGGAATAAAGACTTCCCTGATCCAAATCTAGTAGAAAAAATCTTACAAGGGCTTAACGCAGTCCAAAAGATTACACCAAATGAAATATGGAGAGAAACACAACTAAAAATAGCCCACAGGGCACATATACCTTTCTTATCTTCCAAAATGGACAAGAACAAAGCCATCTGCCCCCTCTGTAAACACCAGAAACCATCCTTAGCTCATCGATACTGGCACTGCTCCTACATATCCACTTTCTGGGACCAAGTTATAGCCTACATATTTAAAGTGACTCTAACTAAACTACCCAAGGATCCTCTACTTCTTATCTTCGGCTACTGGGACCCAATCCTACTGCCATGGTTCAAAACGACCGTCACCAAGGTCGGCTCTACAAAACTCCCGAAGGACACCACATCACACAAAGGGTGGTCCTTGACTTGCCTATTAACTGCACGAAGAACCATCTTAAAAAACTGGATTACACCTGTAAGCCCCAATATCACTCAAGTCAAACGGGACCTCATGCAACTTTTACTCAAAGACCGCCTAAACACGGACTTCAAACAAAAAAAATCCTTAGATCACTTCTACTCCAAATGGCAAGCCTTTATGCATGTATCTCTTTCAAAAGAAGAGATTTCAAACATCAGCTCATCTTCCTTTTCCTATTTCGATTCCGTCCTCCCGATGCCAACTCAAGACTACAATCGAAATCACACTCCTATCTCTGACTCCAGCCAACCTAACGCCAGTCCCAACGTCAACGTCAGTGGGTCTACATAAATGATTATAAATAATTATATACCTCAAACAGAAATAACTATTAATGCTGGACAATAATTATACGACATTACATCATACTATATCAATTCTATCAATCTATATAGGGCTCCCCCCCCCTCTTCCCCCTCCCCCCCCATCTACCCACCCCCCCCCCCCTGTTTTCATTATTTTCTCTCTTAGTATTATTTTCTCTGTGTTTTTTCAGGTTCTAAAATGCCATGTATTCAGGGTTACTAACAGATCCATCCAGGTTTCCACTATTTGTTACCATTTATTGCATTGCTATGATCTGGTTAACATGCCACGCAGTAACCCGCATGGGTACATACATTGGAAATCCTCTCTTACTGTAAACACCAAGTTTGTAACCAAGTAGTTTTTCTATTATTTGCTTCTGTTTATGCTACAAAACAAGACTGTACACAAGACTGCATTATTAACTGTATTCTCTGAAAATCAAATAAAATCTTTTTGAAAAAAAAAAAAAAAAAAAACACAAGTCTGAAAAAGCACGAATCATCTCTCACCAAACTTTTACTAACACGAGATTAGCAAAAGGAGCCCAAAGGGTGATGCGCTTGGTACTGAACTGCCCTTTTATAGTCTCATCGTACGTGGTGTAAGTCACTGCATTCTTGGCGTTCGGAAATTCTGACAACTTTGTGCAACCGTGTGTATGCAAAACAAGTTTGAGCCAACATCCGTCGGAAAAAATCCATGGATTTTGTTGTCGGAATATCCGATCAATGTCCAACAGTGTGTACGGGGCATAAGCCTCCACCCCTGGAAAAAAAATCTTCATGAATTGAAAATGTTTATAGTGTCCCTGTACTTCTATTACTGGGCTGAAAATATAAGTAGCACTGTTTTTTGGCTAATATGTAAGCAATATTTTAGATATCAAAAGATATCAAGGAGAAATCTTGTAAAAAGGAGGTGAATTCATCTCCTAAACAGGCCTTACAGTCATCAAAATGTTTCTGGTCTAGCAAAGATCCACCAAATTTTGATCAGTGTGTGGCCACTGCCACTCAACAGAAGTGGTAATGACAATCTGGCTGAACAAAAAACAAATCTAATTGCATATGGCCATCCTTGGACAATTGTCATTGGAGCCGGTGTCCTCGTGGAGGATTGCCCCTCCTCTCTTGTTCTCGTGACCTGCATTTGGCACATGCTTGTGACATTTTCAGGAGGCAGACAGTAATGAAAACCTCTATATTTCATGATAGGTGAACTTTAGGGGAGAGCGCCTACATTCAAACAGTTAGGTTACCGAATAAGAAGTACCATCATCCCAAATATCTAATACAAAGGGAGGCAGGGAGTAGGGAAGGCCGCAGTTGGCTGCTTCTGTCGGCAGATATCCCAACCCCCCACACACAGGGAAAAGCACAGGGGGACTATTACAGTACTGAAGGTAGTTGGGTATTAATACAAGAAGGGTGAAGAGGAAAAAGGTAGTATGATAAAAACTGTATTTTAATAAGAAACAATTTAAAAAAATATTACAATAACACATACAGTTGTAGTTCAAGACAAAAGCAATATATACAACCATACGAATTGCATCCAGTAATAACAGAGGTTACAAATATGACTTGGATTCTCGACCGGTTTCGCGGTATTCACCGCTTCCTCAGGAGAGTAAAGTCTATAATGTAGCATAGAAAACATGTAATAAATATACAAGAATTCACAGATGCATAAAGATTTTTTGTGGTTGCAGCAAGATCATTAAATAGTGCATTAAACAATTATGTACAAGTTAGATATAAAAAGGACAGGCTCACCCGTTCAAGAATTCTCTGTGGGTGTGTGGGGCCCCATATAATTCCCCCTGCGATGAACACAGGGGATAACAAGAGGGGGAGGCGAGACTTACCCAAAGTGCTAATCCTCGGCTAGCGCGGCATCAGAAGGCTGTAGGCTCATACAGCGGCCGTGCGCCTGCAGCGTTCATGCTTGTTTTTCTGTTGGTACCTTACAATCTTATTTTTCTCATTGGGGACCAATATCTTTTATCCTGACATCTTTTGGTAGTTATTACCTATCTTTATCACCCATGCCTTGGTACCCCGTACCCCAGTGAGTTACCTCTGTTGTTCCCCGTTGTTTTGTGGGTAAATCCCCCCTTTACTACTGCAGAGTGTAATTTAATCCAATTTTAATTGCAGTTGCTGCGGTGATCACTTCCTTTCCATACATCATTGGCTCCAGCCCTGGGGAGCCTTCATTGTTAACTCATGAGCGCTTGGTTTGTTTAAACCGCTTCATACCACGATCCTCGTTATTATATTGTCCTCTTTTACTTCAATTCATTCTCTCTCACTGATCAATGCTGTAGGGGTAAGTGTTGGCTCTTAATACCTGTGTGCAGTCTCTTTCAAGTTTGACCTACTTCCCACACAGATGGAAGTTTCAGGTCCTGTTTACTTTATTAATCCTCACAGCCTTCCTCCCCTGTCCCTTTCCCCCCCCTCCCCCCCTTCTCCCTTCCCCCCCCTTTCCCCCCCTCCCCCCTTTTTCCCCCCTTCCTCCCCCCCCCCTTTTTCCTCCCTTCCCCCCCTCCCTACCTGATCCCCTTCCCTCATCTCCTTGCCTTCTCCCCTCCTTTTTCCCCCCTCCCCCCCTTCCCCTCCTTTCCCCTTCCCCCCTCCCCCCTTCTCCCCCCCCCTCCCCTCCTCTTCTCCCCTACCCCCCTTCCCCTCCCTCTCTCCTCCCCCCACCCCCCCTTCTCCTTCCCCCCCCATCCCTTTCCTTCACCTCCCTGTCATCCCCCTCCCTTCACTAATTTTAAGTATCATTCCCTTGCACACTGGTTTCCAAACTTTAGAGCTACTTCACCGGTACCCCTATATTATACTATACTTTGCTCTTTCTTGTGGTTTAGTGACCCATACAAATCAATGACTTAAACATTTTATTTACCAGAGGCTGTTTTGTAATCCCCTGTGTTCATCGCAGGGGGAATTATATGGGGCCCTACACACCCACAGAGAATTCCTGAACGGGTGAGCCTGTCCTTTTTATATCTAACTTGTACATAATTGTTTAATGCACTATTTAATGATCTTGCTGCAACCACAAAAAATCTTTATGCATCTGTGAATTCTTGTATATTTATTACATGTTTTCTATGCTACATTATAGACTTTACTCTCCTGAGGAAGCGGTGAATACCGCGAAACCGGTCGAGAATCCAAGTCATATTTGTAACCTCTGTTATTACTGGATGCAATTCGTATGGTTGTATATATTGCTTTTGTCTTGAACTACAACTGTATGTGTTATTTTAATATTTTTTAAAATTGTTTCTTATTAAAATACAGTTTTTATCATACTACCTTTTTCCTCTTCACCCTTCTTGTATTAATACCCAACTACCTTCAGTACCGTAATAGTCCCCCTGTGCTTTTCCCCGTGTGTGGGGGGTTGGGATATCTGCCGACAGAAGCAGCCAACTGCGGCCTTCCCTACTCCCTGCCTCCCTTTGTAATAGGTGAACTTTAAAAAATGAAAAACATAAAAAATCACCCATACATGTTTTAATATTTAGTAGGTACAATCATCATATTGAGAGAATTGATTATCAGATGACTGGGTTGAAATACTGTAGGTGTGGCTACCTCTAGATGGAATATTATCTACTTTCCCACTGAAAGGAAAAAATATAAATGAGCTAAATAGTTGTTTTTAGTGATTAACTTCATTTTTAAAATAACATATCATGCATTTTCATAACGTCAGAGCTCAGCTTTTATCTTATTATAATAAAAAGGGAAGCAGAATTTGTTTTTAGGAGCAAATAATTATTTTGACAACCAAGTGGTACTTGAGGCATGGATTTGTCTTTAAATAAAAGGAGGATGGAGTCAGAATCTGCAGAGTAAGATACATATAAAAGAATATGACTCTGAGATAATTCATTTTCATTACAAAGTACAGCATTGTTCATGTACTATGGACTATGTGTCATGTGTGATTCTTTATTCTGGGGATCAAAGCGGGACACTCACACAGTCTGTGTTCTCAGGCACCACAATGGGCCTAATTTATTGGAGAAAAAATGGTACCAACTTGTAGTTGTCATTTTCTCAACAACATGAAAATAATGATGACAGCTGAAATCTGACTGGTTACAATATTCACTTTTCTTTTCTCCATATTATATTGGCTCCATTATCATCAGGGTCATTGCATCAACCATTGTTCGTAATTGCCAAATGTACATTTTTTGGGGAGAACAATTTTTCCTAATTAGAATGGAATAATAGAATCATGGAATAAAAGTTCTGTGTGTTCGTGTCTTCCCCCAGCACATGTTAAACTCCTCCTCCCACTCGTCCTTTGGCATTAGTTTTACACCTGAGCCCATATGTAACTGAACTGACAATCTCCTTTTCTAAGCACCAGATCACCAGCCACTTTTGTCTGAACACAAAGTTAGAACTTTCTTTGCAGACTTTGAGAAGGAAGTATTAATATTTGCAGTGTTGATTGTTGTGTGCACATACTGACAAAGGGACTGTATGAAGTGGGTTTTAAGGTGCAAAGGGGATTTGTACTCTCTAATTGGCATGTGAAAGAAGTAAGATCAGGGATATCCCTGTACTGGCGGCTACTGTAAGCCACCAAAAGCCTGCATAAGGATAGTTAGAGTGCAGCTCCAAAGCATAGATGTATGGAACAATACTATTATTTTATTATATATGGGTAGTCAACAAACTATGTAACTTTCACAAAAATATAACAGACAGAAACAAAATATCAACTGAACTCACAAAATCCAAATCTTTTTAACCACCAAGCAAACCATGGTCTCTATATTACTATATTATCTTTTTTTTTTTTTAAGTTTTTAAAAAAAAAGTTTATTGAAGATCAGTAGCATAAAATTCAAGAACAAGAATCCAAAGCATAGAGGAAACTAACAGAGTCTGTAGCCTGTAACAGTCATTGCCATTGCTATGCAGATAGCTAAGAACCTATACACTTTAGATGTACAAGTTTTGGCATAGTTAACTTTGAAAAATAAAATATAAGTCACTCAAAAATGAAAACCAAATAGAGAGTCGAGACAGTCGGGAGGTGCCTCTCCCGGAAAGTGATCACAGAAAAAGCAAAATTGTTACTTCCCGGTGCGATAACGTCTCTATCCCCCCTAGGTTCCCAAATGCCCCACCCCTTTGGGCTCTTACTGTGGAAACGTCTGGGGAGCTCCCAGGTGAGCAAAACCTAGGCCTCGACTCCCTTGACTGTAGGAGTCGGGTATCCCTGAGGGGGAGATCACCTTCCCGACTGTCCAGCCCCTGCCTTGAAAAAAAAAACTTCAGTAGTGCTATTTCAGGAATTACTATTTGTCAGTTGGGGTACGGGCAGGATGCCCAGAAAGAGAGGAGAGGAAACGTGTGAAAAAGAAGGTGACATTAGAAAAGTTCAGATCAGTGGGGAGGGGAGAGGTTCCGTGACGTATTCTCCATAACAGGGAGGATTGGGATATCACAAAGCATTGCCCATGGTTCCCAAGTAGCATTAAATCTCTCAATTTTATCAGTCAGTTTTGCTACTATAAGCTCTTGTGCCATAATCCATGAGATTTTTCTTTTGCAAGCCTGAAAGGAGACCAAGGGCTTCTCCCAGGCTTTTGCTATAGTAATTTTAGCTCCCACCAGTATGAAGAAAGAAAGCACTTGTAAATGTTTAGTCAGATTAGGTATGTATTGATTAAGCAGTGCTATTGCAGGATTAGGGGTGATCGATTCTCCTGTTAAGGAGCTAATGGTGCGGAAAATTTTCTTCCAAAAGGATCTGATGCGAGGGCAAGTCCACCATATATGAATCATAGAACCTTCTAGCTCGCATCTTCTAAAGCAAAGCGGGGACGTTCCCGGGTATATTAATGCTAGTCTAGAAGGAACATAATACCACCTATTCATAACTTTTAAGCTCGCTTCAATTAATGATACATTGCAAATACCTTTCGAGGAGCGTATCGAAACCCGAAACCAATCAGAGGCGTTCCAGGCGCTGCCCGTGTCCTCCTCCCAGGCCCGAGCGTAGGATGGTTTATCCAAGTTTGTTTGAAGTGCTGCATAAATCAGGGAGATACCTCCCCTCTGGTCCATAGAGTCAGCGCACCACTGCTCATAAGGTGTTATAAAGGGAGGGTCCTTCCTGGTGGACCAGATAGTGTGTAAAAAGTGAGAAATTTGCGTGAACCTGAACCTTTCCAAATCTGGCATACTCAGATTTTTCTTACATTGAGCCAGAGTAAGTGGGCCCTTTGAGGATAGGAAGTGCCCTATGCGGTAGAGGCCCTTGTCTGTCCACCAGCGGAACGCCTGTATATTAAGTCCCGGAGGAAACTTTGGGTTATGAAAAAGGTGGGCCAATGGTTTCAGCTGGGAAATCAGGGAGTGATTTGTGTAAAGCTTGGTACATAAAGCTATTGAGTGGGATAGAGTGGGAGCCATTATAGCTGGCCTACTTCTGGTGTCTGACCACAAGAGGTAATCAATAGTGTTAAGAGGGACTGCTTTCCTTTCCATTGTAACCCAATCTGGTTTGTGGTTTCTAGAGTAGATTATTGACAGTTGTGCTAATTGAGCTGCTTGATAGTAACCCCACAAATCTGGCAACCCCAGTCCACCCTGTGACTTTAGGCGTACTAAAGTGTGAGAAGGACACCTATAACCCTTATTACCCCAAACAAAGCAAATTATTTCAGACTGAAATTTACTTAGAATCGCTTCTGGATGGGAACTGGAAGAGAATGAAAAAGATATAAGAGGCATGGGAGGAGCGTCATCTTAACCGCATGCACCCTACCTAGCCAGGATAGACCACCTCTAGACCACTTAGTCAGCTCTGCTCTACATTTATTGATCATAGGCGGATAATTAGCTTTAAAAAGATTATTTATGTCCGATGTTAGTTTTATCCCTAGGTAAGGAAGTGCAGCCGAGGCCCATGAAAAGTCAAAATTCTTAGAGAGGTGTGTAAGTGAATCACTAGGTACTGTTATATTTAAAGCCATGGATTTATTAATTATTCTGATCATTATAAGGTATATATTTACTGATCGTACTGTTCTTTTAATTTGGCATCCATTATTAACAGGAAGTGTAGTATAAAAATGAAAAAACAGGTGTTTCACCAGGCTTGCAGAAACACCACTCAGCGCCAGGTTACGATGCTAATCGCAAAGCAGATAAATATAAAAATGCAAATAAAAATTCATAAATGCATAAATATGAGTGAAACCCACTCTGCAATCATGCAAAGGGGAAAAAGCACCAAAGCAGAAAAAGCAGC
Source organism: Lithobates clamitans (assembly GCA_037952925.1). Lineage (NCBI taxonomy): Eukaryota > Metazoa > Chordata > Amphibia > Anura > Ranidae > Lithobates > Lithobates clamitans. Next base: position 13,105,745 of record JBBGZY010000008.1, on the reverse strand, counting down.
CGTTTAAAAAAGAGTACATACATATAAACACAGTGTTTCAAATAATCTAAGAATAGACTGAATTGTCACACTAAACAGCGCTAATGTTGAGCTATAGTAAAATAAACATGTGGCCAACCACACATGCATAGGGAAAACCTTTATAAGAAAGTCCTTTAAAAGAGAGTCCCTTGAAAAGAGAAGTGATGTAGAGTTCAGGGTGTAATTCCAAAAGAGTTCATCAAATGATCATGAAAACAATTTCTTAGCGTGCACCTTCCACCGATCACTAAGGATTCCATCCAGTGCGAACACACTCCCCCTAGGGGGTTAAACTCACCAGAATTGGGAAGTAATAAATCATTCAGAATAATACTCCAAGCCAGCAACTAATGTTGACACCACTCATGAGGAATCACGGATGTTCAGGGCTATTTAGGTAAAAAACTTTCAGCTCCTAAAACTGACAGTGGGGCTTGGAGGCTCCAGCGTCACTTCCGGTATCTGGCAGCATCACATGGCTCTACGCTACGCGTGTCATCACGGTCATGTAGCTGTGTATCTGCAGCCATTTATTTGTTTTTCAACATGATCTACAGAATAAATGGCTGCAGATACACAGCTACATGACCGCGATGACACGCGTAGCGTAGAGCCATGTGATGCTGCCAGATACCGGAAGTAACGCTGGAGCCTCCAAGCCCCACTGTCAGTTTTAGGAGCTGAAAGTTTTTTACCTAAATAGCCCTGAACATCCGTGATTCCTCATGAGTGGTGTCAACATTAGTTGCTGGCTTGGAGTATTATTCTGAATGATTTATTACTTCCCAATTCTGGTGAGTTTAACCCCCTAGGGGGAGTGTGTTCGCACTGGGTGGAATCCTTAGTTATCGGTGGAAGGTGCACGCTAAGAAATTGTTTTCATGATCATCTGATGAACTCTTTTGGAATTACACCCTGAACTCTACATCACTTCTCTTTTCAAGGGACTCTCTTTTATAGGGCTTTCTTATAAAGGTTTTCCCTATGCATGTGTGGTTGGCCACATGTTTATTTTACTATAGCTCAACATTAGCGCTGTTTAGTGTGACAATTCAGTCTATTCTTAGATTATTTGAAACACTGTGTTTATAGGAAGTGTAGTATATTACACCCACTTCCTGCCCAGCAGATAATCTTTCTACAGTGAAGGAAGCATGTTAAAACCTACACTATTTCTTAATACTGGCCTTGGAAGCATAAGTCTGTAAGTAGGCTGTCATTAGTTTTCAATTAATTAGTATATGTTCTATTAATTCAACTACATTTCATCTGTTTGTTTGGTAGGATGTTTCTGTCAGGAAGTTCATTCAGCTAGGCCTCATTTGTGCTAGCTAGTGCCTTAACAGTATTGTAGCATGCCTGTTACTATTTGCATTTGTGATGTAATGTTAAATGCTAATGCATATTTTTATAATTTGTGTTTTGCAGTTTTACAAAAAACTTATTCTCAGTAAAGATTACAACTATTAGCCCTTCCTCCTGAGTCTTTATTGGAAAGCTGTTAGCTGTCTGCCAAGCCTTGTACTTTGAACACATTGTGAGGGCAGAACAGTAAAAAGACTTTTAACACAGCGGGCCTAGTCTAAAGAAGAGTGGATTCATTCTGCTCATCATCAGCTAACCTCTACAGCCACAGACATTACAAAGAAGTAATCTGTTTCATCATGCAGCACACAGACAAGGATACTACACCAGTAGGGATGAGCTTCGAGTTCGAGTCGAACTCATGTTCGACTCGAACATTGGCTGTTCGCAAGTTCGCCGAACAGCGAACAATTTGGGGTGTTCGCGGCAAATTCGAATGCCGCGGAACACCCTTTAAAAGTCTATGGGAGAAATCAAAAGTGCTAATTTTAAAGGCTAATATGCAAGTTATTGTCATAAAAAGTGTTTGGGGACCTGGGTCCTGCCCCAGGGGACATGGATCAAGGCAAAAAAAAGTTTTAAAAACGGCCGTTTTTTCAGGAGCAGTGATTTTAATAATGCTTAAAGTCAAACAATAAAAGTGTAATATCCCTTTAAATTTCGTACCTGGGGGGTGTCTATAGTATGCCTGTAAAGGGGCACATGTTTCCTGTGTTTAGAACAGTCTGACAGCAAAATGACATTTTGGAGGAAAAAACTCATTTAAAACTAACCGCGGCTATTGCATTGCCGACAATACACATAGAAGTTCATTGATAAAAACGGCATGGGAATTCCCTAAAGGGGATCCCCGAACCAAAATTAAAAAAAAAAAAATGACGTGGGAGTCCTCCTAAATTCCATACCAGGCCCTTCAGGTCTGGTATGGATATTAAGGGGAACCCCGGCCAAAATTAAAAAAAAAAAATGACGTGGGGTTCCCCCTAAATTCCATACCAGACCCTTCAGGTCTGGTATGGATTTTAAGGGGAACACCGCGCCAAAAAAAAAAAAAGGCGTGGGGTCCCCCCAAAAATCCATACCAGACCCTTATCCGAGCACGCAACCTGGCAGGCTGCAGGAAAAGAGGGGGGGATGAGAGTGCGTCCCCCCCCTCCTGAACCATACCAGGCCACATGCCCTCAACATTGGGAGGGTGCTTTGGGGTAGCCCTCCAAAACACCTTGTCCCCATGTTGATGAGGACAAGGGCCTCATCCCCACAACCCTGGCCGGTGGTTGTGGGGGTCTGAGGGCGGGGGGCTTATCGGAATCTGGAAGCCCCCTTTAACAAGAGGACCCCCAGATCCCACCCCCCCCTGTGTGAAATGGTAAGGGGGTACTTACCCCTACCATTTCACTAAAAAACTGTCAAAAATGTTAAAAATGACAAGAGACAGTTTTTGACAATTCCTTTATTTAAATGCTTCTTCTTTCTTCTATCTTCCTTCATCTTCTGGTTCTTCTGGTTCTTCTGGCTCTTCTGGTTCTTCCTCCGGCGTTCTCGTCCAGCATCTCCTCCGCGGCGACTTTTATCTTCTTTTCCTCAGGCCGCTCCGCACCCATGGCATGGGGGGGAGGCTGCCGCTCTTCTCTTCTTCTTTTCTTCTCTTCTTCTCTTCTTCATTTTCTTCTCCGGGCCGCTCCGCAACCCATGCTGGCATGGAGGGAGGCTCCCGCTGTGTGACAGCGCTCCTCGTCTGACAGTTCTTAAATAACGGGGGGCGGGGCCACCTGGTGACCCCGCCCCCCTCTGACGCACGGGACATGACGGGACTTCCCTGTGGCATTCCCCGTGACGTCACAGGGAAGTCCCGTCAAGTCACCATGCGTCAGAGGGGGGCGGGGTCACTGGGTGGCCCCGCCCCCCATTATTTAAGAACTGTCAGACGAGGAGCGCCGTCACACAGCGGGAGCCTCCCTCCATGCCAGCATGGGTTGCGGAGCGGCCCGGAGAAGAAATTGAAGAAGAGAAGAAGAGAAGAAGAGAAGAAAAGAAGAAGAGAAGAGCGGGAGCCTCCCCCCCATGCCATGGGTGCGGAGCGGCCCGAGGAGAAGAAGATAGAAGACGCCGTGGAGGAGATGCTGGACGAGAACGCCGGAGGAAGAACCAGAAGAGCCAGAAGAACCAGAAGATGAAGGAAGATAGAAGAAAGAAGAAGCATTTAAATAAAGGAATTGTCAAAAACTGTCTCTTGTCATTTTTAACATTTTTGACAGTTTTTTTAGTGAAATGGTAGGGGTAAGTACCCCCTTACCATTTCACACAGGGGGGGCAGGGATCTGGGGGTCCCCTTGTTAAAGGGGGCTTCCAGATTCCGATAAGCCCCCCGCCTGCAGACCCCCACAACCACCGGCCAGGGTTGTGGGGATGAGGCCCTTGTCCTCATCAACATGGGGACAAGGTGTTTTGGGGGGCTACCACAAAGCACCCTCCCAATGTTGAGGGCATGTGGCCTGGTACGGTTCAGGAGGGGGGGGCGCACTCTAGCCCCCCCCTCTTTTCCTGCGGCCTGCCAGGTTGCGTGCTCGGATAAGGGTCTGGTATGGATTTTTGGGGGGACCCCACGCCATTTTTTTTTTTTTTTTGGCGCGGGGTTCCTCTTAAAATCCATACCAGACCTGAAGGGTCTGGTATGGAATTTAGGGGGAACCCCACGTCATTTTTTTTCTATAAATTTTGGCCGGGGTTCCCCTTAATATCCATACCAGACCTGAAGGGCCTGGTATGGAATTTAGGAGTACTCCCACGTCATTTTTTTTTTTTAATTTTGGTTCGGGGTTCCCCTTTGGGGAATTCCCATGCCGTTTTTATCAATGAACTTCTATGTGTATTGTCGACAATGCAATAGCCGCGGGTAGTTTTAAAGCGGAGCTCCAGGATTACACGTCCATCTTGGAGCCCGTTCGGCCACGCCCCCCATGTCGTTTTTATCAATTAACTTTTATGTGTATTGTCGGACCGGCAATTCATTAATTAGTTTTAAATGACTTTTTTTTCCTTCAAAATGTCATTTTGCTGTCAGACTGTTCTAAACACAGGAAACATGCGCCCCTTTACAGGCATACTATAGACACCCCCCAGGTACGAAATTTAAAGGGATATTACACTTTTATTGTTTGACTTTAAACATTATTAAAATCACTGCTCCTGAAAAAACGTCCGTTTTTAAAACTTTTTTTTGCCTTGATCCATGTCCCCTGGGGCAGGACCCAGGCCCCCAAACACTTTTTATGACAATAACTTGCTTATTAGCCTTTAAAATTAGCACTTTTGATTATTCATGTTCGTGTCCCATAGACTTTAACGGTGTTCGCGTGTTCAAATGAACTTTTTTCCTGTTCGCATGTTCTGATGCGAACCGAACAGGGGGGTGTTCGGCTCATCCCTATACACCAGTCATCCCTCAGCATACACAAGCAGAGGAAAGCATACACAATATGCCAACCAACAGGTCACGCTGCACAAGCTCCAGAGTCTCTAGTCAGTCGGATCAGACATCAGCTAGTGCTGAATCTGCCAGGTCCAAGTGCACTAGCTCTAGACATTCAAGCTGCTCTAACCTGTCATCCACCAGTGCTGCAGCTGCCAGGGCCCATGCAAAAGCAGAAGCCGCGCGTGCACTGGCTTCCTATGCAATACGTGAAGCTGAAATAATAAGAGAACAGGGCTGCATAGATGAAAAACATCATATGATTAAAGCTAAAAGTAAAGCTGAAGCACTTAGAAGAAAAGCAGAGGTGAAAGCATCTTTACATATTATCAAGCAAGAAAAAACAGCTTCAGCAGCCTTAGCTGAAGCCGAGGTGCTCATGAGAGCTGCAGAAGAACAGTACAGAGAGCACTCGGTGATAGATACCCAGATGACACCACTCAGTGCAATCCAACGCACTTGTGAGTATGTACAATTGCACGCAAACATGGACACTGATCAACAGTCTAATGATGCATTAGAATCATCCAGGATCCCGCTAGCAGCAGGCAACTTTGATATCGCTCGATGCTACAAGACTGAACCAGAACTTTACTATAACAAGCCAAGTAGTTACATACTCAGAGACCAATCTGTTGGTCCTTCGGGAAATCAAACGAATGGTGACATAGTCCCTCCATGGGAAAAGAAAAATCAGGCCTATAGCAGAAAGACTTGCAGTAAACGAGAACAACCACACGACTATAGTGGGTTTAACCAAGCATCCCAACTGTCTTACCAGCCACAGACATGCCCTGTGTTTGTTCCCAGAAAATGCCCACCTGAGGCAGCAGGAGTCACAGATGTGACAAAATACGTGATACGCCGTGAAATGGTGAGCTCTGGTCTCCTGAAGTTTGATGACCGTCCAGAAAACTATTGGGCCTGGAAGTCATCTTTTCTAAGCAGCACCCAAGAATTAAATCTGAAAGACAGGGAAAAGCTTGATATACTCTCCAAATGGCTCGGACCAGAGTCCACTGAGCAAGCCAAAAGAATCAGGTCAGTACATGTTCATGATGCGACAGCAGGGCTTACAATGTTATGGCAGAGATTGGAAGACTGCTATGGGTCACCTGAAGTAATTGAAGATGCACTTCTGAAAATAATTGAAAATTATCCAAAAATAACAAAACAAAGACAATCAGAAGCTGAGAGAGCTTGGTGACATACTTTTAGAGCTGGAGGCGGCAAAGGCTGGTGGATACCTACCAGGCCTCTCATATTTGAATACAGCACGTGGAGTGAAACTGGTAATCGAGAAGCTTCCTTACAGCTTACAAGAAAGATGGATCACGCAAGCATCAAAATACAAGGAAGATCATCAGGTAGCATTTCCACCTTTCTCCTTCCTCGCCAAATTCATTGTGAATCAAGCTAAAATACGCAATGACCCAAGCTTCGCCTTTTTGAACATGGGAGGCTCCAGTTCTGTAAAGACAGAGAAACAACCTTCAGTGCACAATAAAGAACGCAGAGCAACAGTGTCTGCACGGAAGACAGAAGTACCGACTGTCTTCCGTGGCCAACCAGGATAAAAGCTCAGGAATGCAAATTGAGGACCCAGATAAGCAGTGTCCACTACATAACAAGCCTCATCCACTGAGAAAATGTCACAGTTTCAGATGCAAGACAATAGAGGAGCGCAAATCTTATCTTAAGGACAAGCGGCATTTGTTTCAGATGCTGTGGTTCAACTCAACATGTTGCTAAAGACTGTGTGAAGACAATTCGATGCAAAGAATGCAATAATGACAACCATCTGTCTGCTTTACACCCAGGACCAGCACCATGGAAAACAGAGAATCCGGTAACCCAAGAAGATCATGGTGGGGAGCAAAATGAGAGTGCATTACCAGCAATAACCTCAAAGTGCAGTGAGATCTGCACAAACACATTTAGCTCTAGATCATGCTCCAAGATATGTTTAGTCAAGGTGTATCCTGCAGGCCTCAGAGAGAAGGCAATCAGAATGTATGCAGTCTTAGATGAACAAAGTAACAGATCTTTGGCAAGAACAGAGTTCTTTGACCTCTTCAGTGACAGAGGAAGTCCAACTCCGTATACTTTGAAGACATGTTCAGGAGTTGTGGAGACATCAGGGAGAAGAGCAAACAACGACATTATCGAGTCATTAGATGGGAAAACGCAGCTGACTCTGCCCACTCTCATAGAATGTGATATGATACCAGATGATAGATCAGAGATACCCACACCTGAAATTGCATGTTACTACCCTCATCTGATGCAAATATCAGACAAGATTCCAGTACTGGACCCAGGTGCTGCAATTATCCCTCTACTTGGAAGAGACATACTGGGAGTGCACAAGGTCAGAGAGCAATACAATGGGCCACACAATGTACCATTTGCACAACGTCTTGACCTTGGATGGGTCATCATTAGTGATGTATGTCTGGATGGAGCTCACAAGCCGGCAAAAGTGAATGTCTACAAAACATACATGTTGCAAAATGGCCGCACATCATATCTTAGCCCCTGTACCAACAGGATACAGATTAAAGAGAGACTAGTCAACCCAATACAACAGCAGAAAGTTCAGAGTTACATGGAGGCCATAACCTCATCTAAAGATACAAATGAACTAGGATGCAAGGTGTTTGAAAGAACGCGAGATGATGATAAACCAGCACCATCTGTTGAAGATAGCCTCTTCCTTGAGATCATGGACAGAGAAGTCTTTATAGATGAGTCAAACAGCTGGGTAGCTCCACTACCTTTCCGTTTACCACGACGTCACCTTCCTAACAACAAAGGACAAGCAGTAAAGCATCTCACCTCATTGCGAAGCACTCTAGACAGAAAGACAGATATGAAGGAACACTTCCATGATTTCATGCAAAAGATCTTCGACAGTGGTCAAGCTGAAATAGCACCACTATTGGAAGAAAAACAAGAATGTTGGTACTTACCAATATTTGGAGTGTATCATCCTCAGAAACCAGGACAGATACGAGTAGTATTTAACTCCAGTGCAAAGTATGAAGGCTTTTCCCTAAATGATGTCCTCCTCACTGGACCTGACCTGAATAATACACTCCTTGGAGTCCTCATCAGGTTCCGAAAAGAATGCGTTGCAGTAACAGCAGATGTACAACAAATGTTCTACTGTTTCCTTGTCTGCAAAGATCACAGAGACTACCTAAGGTTCCTGTGGTATGAAAACAATGACTTTAACAAAGATGTTACAGAATACAGGATGAAAGTACATGTGTTCGGGAACAGCCCCTCCCCAGCTGTAGCTATCTACAACCTGAGACGAGCAGCACAGGAAGGTGAAGAAGAGCACGGAACAGATGCCAAACAGTTTGTCATGAGAAATTTTTATGTAGACGATGGACTTGCTTCTTTCTCCTGCAACAAAGAGGCTATCGACATCCTGAAAAGAACAAGAGAGATGTTAGCAGAATCTAATGTAAGGTTACACAAAATAGCGTCCAATAGCAGCAAAGTCATGGAAGCGTTTCCCTCAGAGGACCGTGAAAAAGACCTCAAGGACCTGGATCTAGGAACAGATTCACTGCCCCTTGAAAGAAGTTTAGGGCTCAGTTGGGATTTCAAAACCGACAGCTTTACATTTCGAGTATCCAGAGAAGAGAAGCCATTCACGAGAAGAGGTGTCTTGTGCACGGTCAACAGCCTTTACGACCCCCTAGGATTTGTAGCCCCCATAACCATGCAAGGCAAGGCTCTTATGAGAGAAATTACTACTGAACATGAACAAAGTGAATGGGATACGCCTCTACCTAAGGAGAAAGAAATGCAGTGGAAGTTGTGGAAGGACTCATTAATAGAGCTTGAACAACTTATCATCCAAAGGTCATATGTCCCTGTTTCTTTGTCTGCCACGAAGCAAAGAGAATTGTGTGTATTCTCAGACGCATCCACTATGGCTATAGCAGCTGTAGCCTACCTTAGAGTAATGGACTTTGAAGGACAAAGTTATGCTGGGTTTATCATGGGAAAGTCCAAACTAGCTCCACGTCCTGCTCACACTGTTCCACGTTTGGAGCTTTGTGCTGCTGTCTTAGCAGTGGAGATGGCAGACTTGATCATTGCAGAACTTGACATTGAAATTCATGCAGTGAAGTTTTACACAGACAGCAAGATTGTGTTAGGATATATTCACAATGCTTCAAGAAGATTCTACATGTACGTGTCAAACAGAGTGATACACATCAGAAAGTCCACATGGCCAGAACAGTGGCACTACCTCAGTACGGATAAAAATCCAGACGATCATGGGACTAGACCGGTTCTAGCGGCTTCCCTTAAGCACACTAACTGGTTTTCAGGACCATCTTTTTTGACTAGATCAAAAATCGAAGAGACCACTCAGTTTGAGACATTTGAACTTGTAGAACCAGATAACGACAAAGAAGTAAGTGCACAAGTAACAGTGTTTAGTACCATAACTACTAGAGGTAACCTTGGCGCACACAGGTTTGAAAGATTCTCCTGCTGGAAGTCACTCATTCGAGCTATAAGAAAGCTTATTCACCCAGCCAAATTCTTCTGTAGAGCTACAAACACTGACAAGTGTAATAGCAATCATCTTATGCAAGCCAAAATCATCATCATTAGATGTGTTCAGCAAGAAGTTTTCAAAGAAGACATCAAGTGCCTTCTTAAAAGGAGTAGGGATCTCCAAACCCAGTCACGCAGAAAATGGCAAGTTGACAAGCCTAACCTACAAAGTCGGAAATGTTGCTCTACTAAAAGACGCTCAGGTCCACAGAAACGAATGGCCAGTTGGACTCATTGTTGAGACTGTACCTAGTAATGATAGTAAGGTTAGAAAGGTCAAAGTTAAAGTCATGAGACAGGGCACCCCTAAGGTGTACTTTAGACCTATCTCTGAAGTTGTTTTACTTCTTAAAAAGGAAACATAGTAGTATAATTTTCATTATGCCAGGTGGGGAGTGTTCTGAGCATTATAAGGTATATATTTACAGATTAAATTTTTAGAGAGAACGTATCAGCGCATAGTGGTCATGTGGATACGAGTTTAGTTACAGGTGCCACGTCTTATCTAAGTAGATTGGAGGACATAGAAAAATTGTGGGCGCAAGACTTTAAAGGTACAGTAATTACTAGATATATGGTTAAAATTCTAGTTTATTTAGAAATATTAAAAAGCAATATAAAATAAAGAGACAAAATAGAGTTCAGTTCATCGTTAAACAGTTTTACAAGTTATGCACTCCATACATAGCTATATGGTTAAATTAGTGGTTAGAGCAGTGTTCGAAGTCAAAGGATCTTGATCAATATGGTTACATTGCGTTGGACCAGAAGCTATGCAGTGGTGATAATCAGATTCTGTATAGGCTCGACATGTTACGCGCCACATGCGCTTCTTCAGGAGCACAGAATTGAGTACTGTAATAAATAATACATTTACGGTAAATAATTCATCATGGTATAGTATGTTTAAATAAGATTAAATGGAGAAACCATGTAGTGAGATAATGGGAGAGGCTAACCCCTAGACCCAAGGAGACGCATCCACCCTACAGGGTCTTGGCGAAAAACAGACAATGTGGGGACGTATGTAACATAATAAAAAAAGGGGTTAGGGTATATATAGGGTATGAGCTGAATGAACAGGTAAGAGTGAAGAGGGAAAAGAGGAGGGGAAGGAAGGGGGGGGGAAGAGGGAGAGGGAGAAGGGGGGGAGGGGGGGGGGAGGGGGGGGATGGAAGAAGAGGGGGAATGAGGGAGAGGAAGGGGCAGGGAAAGGAAAGTGGGGGGGAGGAGGGGGGGGGAAGGAGGAGGGGAGGAAGGAGGCAGAAGGGGGAAGGGAAAAGAGGGGGGGGAGAAAATGGGGGAAAGAAAAAAATATACTGTGTGCAAATGTCAGTAATTAAATTAGATAAAGTAGTCAAATTTTAAGATTGATTGATAAATGTATTGGGAGTAATAAATAGCATGTTTGGGTATCCTCTAATATTTCACATTTAAAATAGTAATCAGATTTGAAATACATATTGGACTTACTCTCCTAGGATTAATAGCTATGTATAATGGAAGTAACCTCATTAGCAAGTATTAGTAGCTCGCAGTAGACATCAATTTTAATTTGATAGACGGGAATCTGGTGTCAAGGATAAGTGATCGCTTACATCGAGATTCATATGAGATTTAATGCTTAAGAGGTTAGTGTTCCCAATCCCTAGGTGTACTGAGGCTGTCAAAGAAATAAGCCCATAGGGGAAGACAATTTGCCATAAGTATAAATAAATACAGTATAAGTGTGGAGTATAAAGTATCTATCACTGTTTAACAACAGTGTCTAGTAAGCAGTTGTGAATCAGAGCTTACCTGGATTAGCAGTTGAAAAGGATAGATGAAGGGGGGGGTTCACCTCATCGAGCAACACAGCCATCTCGTGGAGAGCGGCTGGTAGTGTGGATTGTACAGGGAGAGACGCAGAGAGCGTCTCTTGTACATCCGCCCCGCTTGTAGTCACCAAACGGCGTAGCCGACGTGACGTCATTCAGGCCGGCCGCTGACGCGTACTGCACATGCCTCAATCCCCGGCGCCATCAAAACAGCTGATGGCGCAGCGGGGAGAGAGGGGGCAGCTGCGTCATGGTATCCCGGCAACGATGCCCGCACGGACGCGACCGTGCAGACTCCTCACCTCCGAAGCGAGCCGAACAGCTGACGGCGCACCGGGGAGAGAGGAGGGCAGCCGCGTCCCGGTAACCCGGCAACCAGGGTCACATGGAGGCACACCGCACATGACTCCCCCCTACGTGTGAGTCCGTCTGCAGCTGGCTCGCACGGAGGGGATATAGGACATCTGCCAGCCGCGACCATGCCGACACATCACCTGGGAACACCCATTGCGCCAATCATCCAGGGAGGAGGAGTGGCGCTGGGCGGCCGCACATTGCTGAAAGCATCGCCAGACGGTGCAGGGGAAAACAGAATGTCCTGTGGTACAGGGGCAGCCTCTGCAAATAAAAATGAATGTTATTATAGTAAAGTCAAACATGTAGCATTGGAACATGGTATTGATAAATAGAAGGCGGCTGAGATTGTTGAAACAACAAACGAGGTGGGAAGAGAGAGGGGGGATGGGGAAATCAACAAATAAACAATAGACAGTTAATAGAAATATAGGCAAGGCATATATTGATATATGACAGTAAGTTGTTACATAATTATACATATATTATACATATGTTATATATTAGAAGGGCAAAACAATTAACCATAGCAGTAAGACTGTCATATCGTTTTATGGTTCCATGTCTATTAATCGGGGTAAGGGGAAGAAAAAAAAAAAATTAATAAATCAAGTTGTATATTTAGAGAAAGGGTTTGTAGGTTTGGGCCTCATTGATTCCAGGGGGAAATATGGCGCATAGACGTTCTATCCATGTGGTTTCTTTTTGACAAACTGCTTTGTCCCAGTCTCCACCCCTGGGGTCCATTGGGACCACTGCTAGTACAATGAATGAAATGAGGGAAACATTGAACCTATGGTAGAGATTGAGGTGCCTACTGACTGCTGTCACCATTTTACCTTCCCCCGAATAATAGACATGGTCCCTAATTCTACAACGTAGGTGTCTAATCGTTTTCCCTAAGTAGAATGCGCCACATTGACATAGCATAAGGTACACCACTCCTTTTGTATCACAGTCTGCATAGAATTTGGGTCGAAATTCTTCCCCATTGGGTAGTAGGAAAAATTTCCCTTCTTTTACCCAAGGGCAGAAGGAACATTTGCCACATTGGGAAATTCCTAATTTCGATTGTTGGTGTTTAGGGGTGGTAACAAAGTGGCTTGAAGTTAGTTTATCACCCAGGGACCTGGTTCGTCTAAACGTGATTTGAGGGGAAGAACCAATGTATTTATTGATAATGGGGTCTTCCTGGAGGATCGACCAATGTTTGTTCAGTATGTCCCGAAGTTTTTGATGCTCTTGCGAGAATTTAGTGATAAATCTCACTGGTGCATTGATAGAAATAGTTTTCTTAAAGAGTAAGGAATTTCTCGACTGACGGACAGCTTTGTTGTATGCACTACGCAGTATGGTCTTGGTATAGCCCCTTGCTAATAATCTATTGCGGAGCGCATTTGCTTGGGATTTGAATTCCTCTAAATGCGTGCAGTTCCGACGTAGTCTGAGATACTGTGCATAAGGAATACTTTTGATGAGCGGTCTGGGATGGGCGCTTTCCGCATGCAGCAGGGTGTTTCCTGCAGTTTCCTTTCTGAACAAAGTGGTAGCTAGGCAGTTCTCATTGTCTTTAAAGATCGTTAGATCTAAGAAGGTTATTTGACTCGGATGGACACAGATGGTGAATTTGAGATTCATAGAGTTATGGTTAATAGTTTGAATAAAACTGTCCAATAGATCTTGGGTAACTGTCCATACTAAAAAAATGTCATCTATATAACGCCGCCATATAAGGGCGTGGTCAGTATAGATGGTTAAGTCCTCGTTGGAAAAAATATTGCGTTCCCACCCCCCAAGGTACAGGTTGGCGTAGCTCGGTGCACAACATGTGCCCATAGCCACGCCCTGTACCTGGAGGAAGTGGGAATCTTTAAAGCAAAAATAGTTACGAGTTAGTACGAATTTAAGTAAATCCAAAACAAATTCACAACATTCCCAACTGTAGCGATCTTGTTCTCGTCAGAACATGCGTGCCATCCCGATGCCCTGCTCGTGTGGGATGCTGGAGTAAAGAGACTCCACATCCAGTGTCACGAGGAGGGCATCGGGAGGGACAGGCAGTCCCTCTATCTGTTTCAGAAGGTCAAGTGTATTGCGAGTGTAGGACGGAAGACTCAATACATGTGGCATTAAAATGAAGTCTACGAGACGGCTGGCATGTTCAGACAGAGAACCAATACCGGATATGATTGGGCGGCCGGGAGGCATTGTGCAGTGTTTATGTATCTTCGGTAAGGCATAAAAAGTAGCCTCTCTAGGTTTTTTGACATTAAGGTAATTGTATGTATCTTGGTCAATTAGGCCCTTTTGGGAGGCCAGACCAATGATCTCCAGGTATTCTTGCTTGAATTCCTGAATGCAAGTCTCAGATAGGTGGCGGTAGCATTGTTTGTTTAATAAAATCCTATTCACCAAAGATTCAAAGTATGTTTTTGTCAGAAGGACGATGTTTCCTCCTTTATCTGAAGCTTTAATTTCTAGATCTGGGTGGTTTTGCAAAGCCTGAATGGCTTGTCTTTGAGAATATGAAAGATTTTTCTGGGGTCATTGATGTAGTAATCTGTTTGATATCTTTAATAGTTCCTGTGAGGAATGCCCAGATATGCGAATTGGTAGTCAAGCCTGGAAATCGTTGTGATTTCGGTTTAAATTTTTTTTTGTTTTGTTTTGATGATGCCGGGGATTGAGGCATGGGCAGTACGTGTCAGCGGCCGGCCTGAATGACGTCACGTCAGCTACGCCGATTGGTGACTACAAGCGGGGCGGATGTACAAGAGACACTCTCTGCATCTCTCCCTGTACAATCCACACTACCAGCCGCTCTCCACGAGATGGCTGTGTGGCTCGATGAGGTGAACCCCCCCCTTCATCTATCCTTTTCAACTGCTAATCCAGGTAAGCTCTGATTCACAACTGCTTACTAGACACTGTTGTTAAACAGTGATAGATACTTTATACTCCACACTTATACTGTATTTATTTATACTTATGGCAAATTGTCTTCCCCTATGGGCTTATTTCTTTGACAGCCTCAGTACACCTAGGGATTGGGAACACTAACCTCTTAAGCATTAAATCTCATATGAATCTCGATGTAAGCCATCACTTATCCTTGACACCAGATCCCCGTCTATCAAATTAAAATTGATGTCTACTGCGAGCTACTAATACTTGCTAATGAGGTTACTTCCATTATACATAGCTATTAAACCTACGAGGGTAAGTCCAATATGTATTTCAAATCTGATTACTATTTTAAATGTGAAATATTAGAGGATACCCAAACATGCTATTTATTACTCCCAATACATTTATCAATCAATCTTAAAATTTGACTATTTTATCTAATTTAATTACTGACATTTGCACACAGTATATTTTTTTCTTTCCCCCGTTTTCTTTCCCCCCCTCTTTTCCCTTCCCCCTTCTGCCTCCTTCCCCTCCCCTCCTCCTCCCCCCCCTTCCTCCCCCCCACTTTCCTCTCCCCCCTTCCTCTCCCTCATTCCCCCTCTTCTTCCATCCCCCCCCTCCGTCCCCACTCCCCCCCTTCTCCCTCTCCCTCTCCCCCCCCTTCCTTCCCCTCCTCTTTTCCCTCTTCACTCTTACCTGTTCATTCAGCTCATACCCTATATATACCCTAACCCCTTTTTTTATTATGTTACATACGTCCCCACATTGTCTGTTTTTCGCCAAGACCCTGTAGGGTGGATGCGTCTCCTTGGGTCTAGGGGTTAGCCTCTCCCATTATCTCACTACATGGTTTCTCCATTTAATCTTATTTAAACATACTATACCATGATGAATTATTTACCATAAATGTATTATTCATTACAGTACTCAATTCTGTGCTCCTGAAGAAGCGCATGTGGCGCGTAACATGTCGAGCCTATACAGAATCTGATTATCACCACTGCATAGCTTCTGGTCCAACGCAATGTAACTATATTGATCAAGATCCTTTGACTTCGAACACTGCTCTAACCACTAATTTTACCATATAGCTATGTATGGAGTGCATAACTTGTAAAACTGTTTAACGATGAACTGAACTCTATTTTGTGTCTTTATTTTATATTGCTTTTTAATATTTCTAAATAAACTAGAATTTTAACCATATATCTAGTAATTACTGTGCCTTTAAAGTCTTGCGCCCACAATTTTTCTATGTCCTCCAATATATTTACAGATAATCTTTCTACAGTGAAGGAAGCATGTTAAAGACCTCCACTATTTCTTAATACTGGCATTGGAAGCATAAATCTGTACGTAGGCTGTCATTAGTTTTCAATTAATTAGTATATGTTCTACTAATTCAACTACATTTCATCTGTTTGTTTGGTAGGATGTTTCTGTCAGGAAGTTCATTCAGCTAGGCCTCATTTGTGCTAGCTAGTGCCTTAACAGTATTGTAGCATGCCTGTTACTATTTGCATTTGTGATGTAATGTTAAATGCTAATGCATATTTTTATAATTTGTGTTTTGCAGTTTTACAAAAAACTTATTCTCAGTAAAGATTACAACTATTAGCCCTTCCTCCTGAGTCTTTATTGGGAAGCTGTTAGCTGTCTGCCAAGCCTTGTACTTTGAACACATTGTGAGGGCAGAACATTCATATTGACCTCTAGACCAGATATCGCCGTGAACTCCTTCAGCGTCTTATAAATCATAGGCGTAGAGATTAATGGGGAAGTAGTATAAAGAAGGAGGTCGTCGGCATAGAGCGCACACTTGTGTTCCTGGCCCCCACACAAAACCCCCTTAATGTCGGGATTCGATCTAATCGATATGGCCAGCGTTTCGATGGCCACAGCAAAAAGGAGGGGGGAGAGAGGGCATCCCTGGCTGGTACCCCTGCTGATATTAAAAGATGATGAGTATCTGCCTATCAGTCGCACTTGTGCCAAGGGGTTAGAGTAGAGCCAATTGAATAAGTTCAAAAAATGAGCACCAAAACCCCATCTCCGTAGGATACCAGACAGGTATGCCCAGTCCACTGAGTCAAAGGCTTTGTTTAAGTCAATCGAAAGGAGAAAGCCTTTCTGAGGAGGTCCCCCGTCCCACTGAGACTGCAGGAGTGAAATAATATCTATGGACTGGCGGATCTGGTCTGGGCCCTGTCTCCCAGGGATAAATCCCACCTGATCCCTATGTATATATAAAGGGATAAAACTCGCGATTCTATTCGCCAGTATCTTTGTCATAATTTTGATGTCATTATTTATCAGCGAGATGAGGCGGTAGTTGCCCACTTCGCTTGTATCTTTGCCCGGTTTTGGTATAACCGATATGTACGCTGAGTTGAGGTCTGTATCGAGATGAGACCCCTCCCTAAGTGCATTAAAGAGTTTCGTCAGATAGGGGGCTAGACAAGAGCCAATCTTCTTATAGTAACCATTTGAGAAGCCGTCAGGACCTGGCGAGGAACCCACCTTTAATGTTTTAATTGTGTCTGGAACTTCCGAGTTTGAGAAGGGAGCCTCCAGGAGGTCCCTGTGTTCAGGTGACAAAGTAGGTAGTGTAAGGGAGTCCAGGAACAAATGCTGAGACCTTCAGGGGGAGGAGAATTTCGGCTTGTAAAGGTCTGAATAAAATTGATGAAAAGCTGCCATTATCTTTTTGGGATTCTGGGTCAGGTCCCCTGAGGATAGGCTAATTTTCAGAAATGCCAAAGAGCGGGGTTTGGGGCTCAGTTTGACTGCCAGTTTAGACCCTATTTTGTCCTTTTGGGAATAAAGTTTAGCCCCCGTCCATCTAAGGTGCTTTTCCGCTGCTGTAGTCAGCTGTAGGTTTAGAAGGGTTTTGGCCTTATCCAAGTTTGCCAAGGATTCAGGCGTGGGGTTTTGTTTATGAGCCTTCGCAGAGTTATGGAATTCCTCTGTCAGTCTGATTGTGTCTACTCTGTGTTCTGCTTTAAGTTTGGGTGACAGTTGTATCAGTTTCCCCCTAATTACGGACTTGTGGGCTGCCCAGACCGTTACCGGGGAAACCTCACTGGTCGCGTTAATTTGGAAGTATTCGTTGAAGGCCTCTTCTAATAAGGAGCATTGCACCGGGTTACTCAGTAGGGATTTCTGCAAGCGCCAGCGAGGTGGGCCCCCAGTGCCCCCAGTCCTCTTCATGTGTAGTGTCACCATCGAATGGTCGGATAAGGGGGTATCCACTATCCTGGATCTCCTGACCAGTGGGATTGATGCCGAACGCGTGAAAATGTGGTCTATCCTGGCATAGGAATTATGAGGTTCAGAAAAGTGGGTGTAATCCTTCACATGTGGGTTAGTTTCTCTCCAGATATCAATCAGTCCCGCCTCATGAAGCAACCTCGCAATCTTGACTCTCTGTCTGGAGGGGCGTCTAGATGTTGGCTTACCCCCAGATGACTTATCAATGGAAAAGTCAAAGGCCGTGTTGGAGTCTCCGCCTACAATGATCATGCCTCGCAGGTGGGGTTTTAATTTGTGTAATAGGGATTCAAAAAAGGTTTTCTGACCCTTATTAGGAGAGTAGTAGGATACAAAAGTGTAGAGTTCACCGTCTATATGGCCATACACCAGAATATACCGGTCTTGTGGGTCAATTATTACCTCTGATTGTGTGATATTGATGTGTTTGGCAAAGCAGATAGCTACCCCTTTAGTTTTGTTGTCTGCGGAAGCTAAGAAAAATTGTGGGAAGCGTTGGTGGAGGAAGGAAGGCTTATATGTAGAAGGAAAATGGGTCTCCTGGATGAGTAAGACATCTGCATTCATGGAGTGGTACAATTGGAAAAGTTTCCTGCGTTTTACGGGGGAGTTGAGATGCTGCATGTTGTGAGATATGATGTTAAGAGAGGGGGAAGAGCCGTGTGCATCAGCCATAAACCAGAGGAGGTGCATCTATAATAAGAATCTTTGACTTACCACTTTTGAGAAGAGAGATCAAGTCAAGCAGCCAGATGAACCATTGGGCCAAATAATGCGTACCTGCGGTGGGAGGCCACGAACCCGCCCGGAACCTTGGAGTGCTCAGATGAGCAAAGAGAAGGGGAGAGAAGGAAGGAAGAAAAGAAGAGAAGAAGGGAGACAAATACATTAAATTAATCTGAAATAAATGCATGACAAACCGATATATTCCCTGATAACAGTAAACCTTGGGGTCCTCGACCCCCTTCTCACCCCTGGGTTGAAGTGAACTCGCCACTTTAACCCCC
The DNA here is from genome assembly GCA_037952925.1 of Lithobates clamitans. Taxonomy (NCBI): domain Eukaryota; kingdom Metazoa; phylum Chordata; class Amphibia; order Anura; family Ranidae; genus Lithobates; species Lithobates clamitans. The sequence goes on along the minus strand of JBBGZY010000008.1, from coordinate 13,086,942 downwards.
TAATCCTAAGAGGACCAGAAACCCCAGCTAGGGGGGATCTGGAAAGGAAACCAAGTGTACCTGCTGTGACCTTGGATTCCACTGGAGGCGTACTGGGTCCACCACAGCCCAGACGCCTAGATAAAAAATTATAACTATAGGCCATTCTAAAGCCTATGCTGAGTAATACACTGAACGACCCAAAAAAAAGGGATTACAACTGAAAACCTTTTAAATCACGGTGTGTAATAAACCTTGCCCGTCCGGCGCCCAGTTCCCCAGTCAATAAGGCTGGGAACCTTGCAAAATTACCGTAGTGGAAAAATTTCCCCAGGGGGCTTTTAAGCAGCAAAATATTTCTGAAACAATGTTTAGTAACCATGTTTAGTAAAAATATTATTTAATTCAGACATAGAATGCATTACATAAATACAATCAATATCACATAAAATTTCCAGTAGTCGACATCAGCAACAACAAAGGACCATCTCCCATGGCAATCAATTCATTGAAAAAGTTCTAATTGTACAGTTGCATTGTATCAATGCTATCAATATGAATCCCCATGAATACCCCAATGCATTTTGACCCTTTATCCTTTTCTGGTCTTCTTCAGGGGGGTTTTAACTTCATTTGGGAATAGGAAAGTGGGCTTGTGTCGCATAGTTTTAAAAACCGTTGCGTGGGGTGGTCCCAAAATGTTTGCTCATTCCCTCTGTCGCCTCTGGGCGCATCCATAGTCCACAGGGCTTGCAAGGAGCCACGCATTTGGACCCAGTGGGGAAGGTGTAGGGCGAGGCACTTGTTAGTTCTGACCCTTCCTGCATGTGTTGGCAGCCATCCAGGGATCACCTTCTTCAGATGATCCCTGGATTGCTGCTGTGGGGTGGAGATGAGCACCTGTGACCAAGAGGCAATTAACTCCTATAAATAAAGGTGCAGCTTCCTGAGGATCTTGAGGTGATCCCTGGATGGCTGCCAACACATGCAGGAAGGGTCAGAACTAACAAGTAAGTGCTTGTACTGGATGAGTCCTGCCAGCTGCAGCTCACACAGTATGGAATACATTCATATTTTTTTATGATTTAGGTTTCTTAATATATCTATCACATTGACATCTTATACACATAGCCCAATAATAAGTAATAATAACAGTATTATCATTTTAACCACCTGTTTATAACCTTGGATATTCCTTTATTAGGCACTTCACATTACTTCACCTTGTATAGATTGTTTTCACCATCACACATCACTAGCCTTCTTAGTTCTTTTCTCTTTTTCACATGTTTGTTATATTTTTTACAAGTTTTTGTTTGTTTTTTGTTTTTGGCACACATTAACAACACTTTATCATGCTATATTTCATTACACAGACCCCATGCTTTTGGTACTGGTCAACAACGTTTTATTTATGTCACACCTTATCACATAGATCCCTTCACTTAGTTTTTTTACACACACTACCCCACCACCCAGTATTATCACCTTTGTAAGGTGAGGCATGAAACTATAGAGCTTGTTCAAAGTGATTTTTTTCATCAAGTACTCTATACACTTAGTTTAACCTATCATACATTCACATATCACAATTTATATCCAAAAATTATTAAAATATGAGCAAAGGGACAATATTAGTCGAGACCACTCTATTAATTGTTTTGAATATTAAGCAGTCTGGCTATATAGGACAATACGGAATACCCACCCGACACCCGCTGACTATATACTAATTTTTACAAATATCAAACTACAGGTGCCTCACCCTACACCTTCCCCACTGGGTCCAAATGCGTGGCTCCTTGCAAGCCCCGTGGACTATGGACACGCCCAGAGGCGACAGAGGGAATGAGCAAACATTTTGGGACCACCGCACGCAACGGTTTTTAAAACTATGCGACACAAGCCCACTTTCCTATTCCCAAATGGTAAACACTTCGCCATATGTATGGAGATGTACTTTCAAAAACTTTCAAAATATCACAAAATGATCTGTTATGTTTTTATATATTATATATTGTAGAAAATCCTAATGGAATTTTTTGATGTATCTCTTTAGAAGTTAAAACCCCCCTGAAGAAGACCAGAAAAGGATAAAGGGTCGAAATACATTTAAAAGGTGATCCCTGGATGGCTGCCAACACATGCAGGAAGGGTCAGAACTAACAAGTGCCTCGCCCTACACCTTCCCCACTGGGTCCAAATGCGTGGCTCCTTGCAAGCCCCGTGCACTATGGACGCGCCCAGAGGCGACAGAGGGAATGAGCAAACATTTTGGGACCACCGCACGCAACGGTTTTTAAAACTGTGACACAAGCCCACTTTCCTATTCCCAAATGAAGTTAAAACCCCCCTGAAGAAGACCAGAAAAGGATAAAGGGTCGAAATGCATTGAGGTATTCATGCTGATTCATATTGATAGCATTGATACAATGTAACTGTACAATTAGAACTTTTTCAATGAATTGATTTCCATGGGAGATGGTCCTTTGTTGTTGCTGATGTCGACTACTGGAAATTTTATGTGATATTGATTGTATTTATGTAATGCATTCTATGTCTGAATTAAATAATATTTTTACTAAACATGGTTACTAAACATTGTTTCAGAAATATTTTGCTGCTTAAAAGCCCCCTGGGGAAATTTTTCCACTACGGTAATTTTGCAATGCTTTTTGGGGTGTGCAGCTGTGTCAACTCTTGCATGTGTTACTTTACTTTATAAGGCTGGGAACCTAGGAGAACCAACAGACATCAAGCTGGATGAGATCCTGGGCTCTGAATATAAAACCGATGGAGACCCCCCTGGATCCCGTGAGTCTCACCCCTCACGCCGCCCGCAATGTGACCATCACCAGCCGCATGAAGGGGCAGTTGAGAGAGCCACAAATATGCAGAAAATCAGAAGATATTAAAAATAGAAATAAAAATAAAGCAACTTAGAACTATCGTAACCTATTTAGGAGTCCCACAATGTGTGAGACTTCAAATCCTACCCTTAAGGATCAAGGCGAGATAGATAACCACAAATGTATAAACTAAAATACCAAACATGAAAGAAATCTAAAGAAGTCCGTAGGAGTGTACTACCCCCTCCCCTCCCCCACGGCAATGTCCAACACCACCGGGTTTGGGTAACTTCCAGTCCGATGTGAACTTGGACTAAATCCCCCTCCTAGACATAGCTGGTGAAGAGATTGGTTCAAAAGTGGGCCAGCTAGTGAGGGGTGATGTACGGAAGTCCTAAAAGAAATCTGTGATTGGACAGAGAGGAAAACCGGAAAGTCTCCGGTCAGTACCAAAGGTCCTGTACATAACCGGGAAGTCATGGCGGAACATTTTCTTTGGATCGCTTGTGGCTTGATTGGAGCCAGGTAGGTTGCAGTGGGCTAGCTGGTGGAGGTCTTTTAGAGGACGATGTGGAGCCCCTGGCTGACTTAGTGCTAGGTGGTTCCTGCACAATTAGGCCCAGGTGCAGAAACAGGCATTCCCCTTCGGCAAATGATGAGAAAGCATAGTTCCTATTTCTGTAGGAGAAATTCAAACAGAGAGGGAAGGACCACCGATATGTAATTTCTTTTTCCATCAGAATCTGCATGAGTGGTCTAAGTGCACGTCTCTTCTGTACCGTGTACGGTGATAAGTCCGCAAACACCTGGATTTTGTGGCCCAGTAGCATTAGATTTTCAGAGAGCCTGGACTTTTTCATGACCTCCTTCTTCACCGAATAAAAATGTGGTTTCACAATTATATCCCGAGGGAGGTCATCTGAGCGGGGAGGTTTCAGGGCTCTGTGTGCCCTATCCAATTCCAAACGGTGATCAGGAATGCCTGGGATGAGACCCTGAATCAGGGATTTTACAGCAACATGCACATCCTTTTCAGACTCAGGGAGCCCCCTGATTCTAAAGTTATAACGCCTAGACCTGTTCTCGAGGTCATTGATCTTTGCAAATGCTGCTTCCAGCTGGTCCTGCTATATAGACAGAGAAGAAAAAAGTTTAACCCTGCGCTTACCCAGCACATCAGCAGCTCACACAACAAATAAGGATTTTGTCTAAAGATATAAGTGCACAAACAAGTGTAGCGCTAAAGATTTAACAAGCTTATGATATAACTTATATACAAGAACGTGGAAAGAAAGATCTATGTCAGTCCACAGTGTGCAAAAATACAGTCTCTAGTGCTCTTCGGATATCTCTTCAGATGCAGAAGACTGCTGTTAATCCAGAGGGCATATAGAATTGCTTAATCACCACGTGGATAACACATGCAAAAAATTAGATGTGATGAACCCTCCACACAGAAAGAGTGAAGGCTTACCAGAGGAATTGAACTCATAAGAACGTACGTTCAATGAGTCAATCTAGCTTGTATCACCAACAGGCAATAAAGGAAAGGACCTCCAAATTAATTGGCAGCAAAACTCCAAACGTGTCCAAAAATATTATTTTTATGAGAATATTAGGACGATATTCGGCATGTTGTTGGAACGCACATAGACACTCCATAGTGAGGCTTGGAACGCACGCGGGTCGGCCATTTTGGCCAAACCCGGAAGTGCTTGTTAATTTGAGATACGAGCTGGATTCTCATCAAGGGGGCCAAGGTATCTATATTAAGGGGTATGGCAGCAGTGGGTGAGTACCCCAGATGAAGTCTTATAAGACAAAATGCGTCGGGAGACTCCACTGCCTGCCATAATTTTTACTTAGAAGCGCTTTTTTTTTTCAGAGCTTTCTTTTTTGCTTTCAATATGTTTTTATTTTAATTGACAATTACAGATTATGCAATAACATATTTATACACTCAGGAGGGAACACCTCCTAGGGCAAAACACTTAATAGTTACACACAGAAATTAATTTCAACAGTCTGCTCGGCCTTGGAAGCTTGTGGGGAGGCCCACAAACGGTTGTCAGGACCTAAATATAAACATAACAAGGTCCAGGCTCTACCCCTAAAACTTTTGGGATTCCTTCCCTGCTCCCGGCACCCCTAATGGGAACTGACTGTGCCGGAAGAGGGAAATCTTCCTTACTATACTGCCCATGGTAAACCGGTAAGATAGGACGATTGTGTGTCCCCCTGAGCGAAGGGGACTACCTAACGTTAGCATCTAGTGGATTCATCAACATTTAGCCCTCTGACAGGAGTAAACCTACAGAGATGATAGTAAGAAGAAAGAAAAGAAAGAGTAAGGAGGGGGGAGGTGGGGAAGGGGGTCCTTATGTTAAGTGAGGAGATGTAATTATTGCATTTGCGTGCCTCTTGCATAGTTATTGGATAGAAGTGACTGATGATTGTTTAGGAATGGTGATGTACCTGAACACCCGGTATGAGGGAAGTACCCATATATTGGGCCCAATGCTCCCATATTTTTTGGAATTTCGAGGAGGTGTCCATCAGGATGCTGGTAAGTTTTTCTTGGGTCATGATCCATGAGATCTTTCTTTTGACTGTGTGTATTGCAGGTTTTGGTTGTTTCCAGGCTTTGGCAATTGTGATTTTTGTACCCAGCAGTATGAAGTAAATCAGCGTTTGTGATGCCTTGGTTATGCCTGGGATGCATGTGTTTAGAAGTGCTACCTCTGGGGTCCTGGGGACCTGGCAAGCCGTCACCTTGAAGATCATGGAGAAAACTTTTCTCCAGAAAGTGCGGATTTTGGGGCATTCCCACCAAATGTGGGCCATTGTGCCTAGGTGTTGGCATCCTCTGAAGCACAGAGGGCTTGTTGAGGGGTATATGGCTGCTAGCCTGGTTGGGGTTAGGTACCATCTGGTCAGCAGTTTGACGCTTGCCTCCATGAGGGAGATATTTTGGATCCCTTTGAAGGATCTGGATAGTGCTGCTTGCCAAGTCTCCAGATCTCTGCTGTATTGGAAGTCAGCCTCCCAAGCCTTCATGTATGGAGTTTTGTCCACAGGACAAGTAAGGGCTGAATATATCACCGAGATTCCCCCCCTCTGCTCCATGGCTTGTCCGCACCACAGCTCGTAAGCTGTAAATTTGGGGGGAAGGGGTTTTTCCTTCCAGATGGTGTGTAGAAAATTGGTGATTTGGTAAAAACGGAAGCATTCCGATACCGGGAGTTCCAGGTGTTTGATGCAAAATTTGAGATCGATTGGTCCTGTGGGGGTGAAAAAATGTCCTATCCGGTATAGCCCTTTGTTAAGCCACCATTTGAAAGCAGAGATATCTAATCCAGGTGGAAAATCAGGGTTGTGAAAGAGATGTGCTAGCGGCCGTCCCTTGGAGACTAGAGTCGGGACAAGTCGGAGGGAATCCCATAAGGCTCAGGAGTGGGATAGAGTCGGCGAGAGGATGGGTGGTCTGGATTTGGTCGGGCACCAAAGTATGTGATCTAGCGTATGGTTGGGGATGGCCTGTCTTTCTATATGGACCCAGTCAGGTTTTTCATATCTGGAATAAATCGTGGACAATTGTGCGAGTCTGGCTGCTAAGTAATATTTATGCAAATTGGGTAGTCCTAGCCCTCCTTTGCGTCTGTGGATGAATAAAGTGTTCTGGGGGATGCGATATCCTTTTTTTCCCCAAATGTATTTAATTATGTTACTCTGTAGAGATCGTAAGTGGGCTTTCTTGATTGGTATAGGAAGGGAGCGAAAAAAGTAGAGAAGTCTGGGTAGGAGGGTCATTTTAATAGAATTGATCCGGCCTAGCCATGATAGCTCATGTTTTGACCATTGAACAAGGTCTGCCTCCAGTTTTTTAAAGAGAGGGGGGTAATTGTGTGTGTAAAGAGTTTCCGTTTTGGCCGTCAATGTGATACCTAGGTAGCGAATGGATGTATCGCTCCATTTGAATTTGAAGGATTGCTTGAGAGAGGAGATTGTTTGAGGAGGTAAAGAAACGTTAAGAGCTTGAGATTTAGAGAAGTTAACTTCAAGTCCTGAGATTTTGGCGAATTTCTCTAACAGTAAGCAGAGGTTGGGTAGTGTAGTGAGTGGGGAGGTCAGAAAAAGGAGGATGTCGTCGGCGAAAAGGCCGCATTTGTGCGTTTGGTCCCCGCAGATCACCCCTTTGATGTCCGTGTTATGTCGCACTGCGATCGCCAGTGTTTCTATAGCAAATATGAGAGGAGACAACGGGCACCCTTGTCTGGTGCCTCTCATAATGTCCACAGGTTTGGAGTAGTGTCCCTGTAAACGTACCTGGGCTCTCGGTCAAGAGTAAAGGGCATGCAGAAGGCCAAGGAAGCGATCACCAAAGCCCCACCTCTATGATAGTGAAAATATGTAGGGCCAGGAGACCATGTCAAAGGCCTTCTGCAGGTCCAAGGACAAAAGGAATCCTGCTTGGGTTGGTCCCCCTTCCCAGTTAGTTTGTAAGATCGATGTAATATCTATAGCCCGCCTTATTTGGTCAGGGCCCTGTCTTCCGGGTATGAAACCTACCTGATCCTTATGTATGTACTGACTAATGAAGGAAGATAATCTGTTAGCCATTATTTTTGTGAGTACTTTTAGGTCATTATTTATGAGGGAGATCGGCCTGTAGTTGCTAACGTCCTCGAGGTTCTTGTCAGGCTTGGGTATGACCGTGATCAAGGCTGTGTTAAGGTGAGTGTCTAGGGGGTCTCCACTGGTCTTGGAGTTAAAGAAGGAGGTCAGGTGAGGTGCTAGAATGTGCCCAAAGGATTTATAATAGGGTATGGAGAGACCATCAGGACCAGGGGCTGACCCCTTCCTGAGTACCTTGATGACCCCCAATACTTCTTCTTCCGTTATGGGTGATTCCATCCTTTGTTTATGGGTGTCTTTTAGGGAAGGGATAGGAAGGTCCTTCAGGAAGCTAGGGATGTAGTAGGTCGCCGATATAAGGTAGAGTAAAATTCTTGGAAAGCTTCTAAGATCTTGGACGGATTAGTCGTGGGGGGTTGACCATTTATCCTGATCTTGGGTAGGGCATGAGTTTTGATAGGGGGTGAAAGTTTTGTGGCTAGAAGGGGGCCTATTTTGTCAGCCTGTGTGTAGAATTTATGCTTGTTCCAGCGAATGGCCTTTTCAGCTTTGGCTGTGAGTGCTAGGTTAAGCTCTAATCTGGCTTTGTCGATAAGCGAGGAGGGGGTCTTGGATGGGTTCTTTTTGTGTGAAGCCTTGAGTGTATTATATTCTGCGTCTAATTGGAGTATGCGTGCTCTTTGTTCTCGTTTTATCTGTGTGGAGATCTGAATGAGTTTACCCCTGATGAAAGCCTTGTGCGCCGCCCAGAGCATTTCCGGGGATGTGTCCTCTGTTTTATTGAGTGTAAAGTATTCCTGTAGTGCTGTTTCAAGTTCCATGACTCTGATGGGGTCAGATAGTAGCGATTCATTGAGTCTCCAATGTCCCCTAGATCTTCCCAGGGCTCCTGTTTTCAGTGTTATGGTGACAATGGAGTGATCCGATAGTGCCGATTCCCTAATTTGTGCTTTGTGTATTGATGGGAGTAGTGAGGATGGAGTCAGGATGTGGTAAATCCGTGCGTAAGTGTTGTGAGGGGATGAATAGTGAGTGTAGTCCCGCTTGTTGGGATTAAGTTCCCTCCAGGTGTCAGACAGTCCATGTGTGTGTATCGCCTTTGCGATTCTGAGACTTTTTTTGGTGGGTCGTGTGAGTTGAGCCCGTGGGGGTTTAGACTTGTCTAACCCCTGATCGAACGCTGCGTTCGAATCACCGCCAAGTATGATCGTCCCCTCCAATTTCTGAGCTAGTGAGTGCAAGAGTGAGTCAAAGAATTTAGCTTGTCCTCTATTCGGTGCATAATGGGAGACCAAGGAATACAGATGGTCTCCCACCGTGCCCTTAACCAAGAGGAACCTTCCCTCTGGGTCAGCATGCTCAGAAATTTTTACAAACTTATGGTTTTTGGAGATTAAAATTGCGACTCCCTTGGTTTTGTTGTTTGCGTTTGCTAGAAAGAACTGTGGGAAGTGTGGGTGAAGAAACTTAGGGCTATACCTGGACGGAAAATGTGTTTCTTGCAGCATAATAACGTCTAGTTTGAGGTGCTTATAATAGTCAAGGACCTTTCTCCTTTTAATGGGGGAGTTAAGTCCCTGAACATTGTGTGATGCTATTTGTAATTGAGCTATAGGGCCCTCAGCCATGGAGCAGAAGGAGAGAGATGCAGCGTAAACAGCCCCCACTTACCCTGAGGTATGTTGACACTTGGGTGGAGGCGTGATGATCATTGTACCCCGTTGATGGGTTATTGGTTGGTACTTCCTCGAGGGTGTGAATGTTATCTGAAAAACAAAATGCAGTGAGATGCAATGTTGTACCCGGGAGGGAGGGAGGGAAGAACAGAAAAGGATAGTAAAGGTCTCCTAAAGAGAAAGAAAGGACACGGGGAAGGAGAAACCCCACATGTCCTTTTGAAGAGAATCAGAAAATGTCTGGCCCATCCAGGCTCAGACAACCTAACCCCCAGAAACCGACGGGTATCTAAGGGTTAGATAGGTCCGTCACGAAACCAGACGCCCTCTAAATGATCTGAACTTTTAATGTAAGTAAAATCCTCACGTAAGCATGTCTTAGAATCTTGCAGCTTAACTGGTTATACACTCCTCACCTCCCCTGCTTGCTTGTTTCCCTCCCCCCTAACATCCAAGTCCCCTTTCTTGTACAGCAGAGCGTCCTTTGAAGGAACTATTCAGTTTATCCCTTATTGAGTGGACAAAGTACTCTCTGGAGCCATGGGGGGGTAAAACTTCCGACCTTGTGAGGTGTATCTGCTGTGTGGACAGCGTTCGCTGCGTTAAACAAGGTCAGTTGGAGAAAACAATAAAAAAAAATTGAAAAATAAGTGTACTGAAGCCTCAGTAATCGAAGCCCGGGTGACCAGCGTGCCCTAGGATTGAGGCACGAGGGACCCCCACAGTCGGGGGAAGTAATCCTCTGGTCCCTGCTTCACACCCGGGATGTATAAAGTGATAACCAAGTCGTCGCCGTCTTCAAGATGGGTTGTTGTCTTTGGCCTTCTTAGCTTTTCCTGTAGACCACAGAGGTGATTGGGGGCTGGTGGGGGTCTTGCACTGTACAGATGTGCTGGGAGTTTTGGTTAGTGATAGCTATAGTTTCTTCAACTTTGTGTTCGATCGTATTGATCCGGGCTCCTAGATTGATAAAATCAGCCTTGAGATCTCCAGTGATTCTAGCAGCCGTTTGTGCTAGCCCCTTGTCCAGGAGATCAGAGAATCTGTGGAAGAGGGCATCCATTTGAAGGGCCTGGTCTCTGGCCTGGAAATCTTGAGGGGAGAGGCCTGTGTGCCCTGTGTGAGATTCCCTGGGAGACAGGGAGTATTCCTTCAGAGGGCGGTCTATGGGGGATTCAGTGGAAGCTGGCGAGGGGGTCAAGATAGGTGGGTATCCCAGTTGCCTTCCTGGAGTGAGGTGCAGGGGGAAGTGGGGTTGCTCTGACCTGTAGTCCGTCTGACTGGAGAAGCTGTGATCCTGTGTCTGAGGCTGTGTCTGTGCTGCGGTGGCCATCTTGGACGACCCGGCCGTTTTTGCTTCTGCCAATTGTGGCCACAGGTTACGTTTGACCGGTGCCCCTGTCATATGGGGGTGTAGCCGAGGCTTTGTAGTATGTCTCCCCCTGTTTTGGGGTCCGTCAGTGTGCTGAGGAAAGCGTGATGGGTGCCGTCGTTTCGTGAGGGAGCGGAGCTCTAGGCAATCGCGGCCATTTTGCGAGCTCCGCGCATGCGCACCTCTGATTCAGAGCTTTCTTTTGATGGTATTTGATTACCTCTACGGTTTTGATTTTTTGCGCTATAAACAAAAAAAGAGCGACAATTTTGAAAAAAATGCAATATTTTTTACTTTTTGCTATAATAAATATCCCCCAAAAATATATAAAAAAATTTTTTTCCCTCAGTTTAGGCCAATATGTATTCTTCTACATATTTTTAGTAAAAAAAAAAAATTGCGTATAAGCGTATATTGATTGGTTTGAGCAAAAGTTATAACGTCTCCAAAATATTGGATAGTTTTATGGCATTTTTATTATTAATTTTTTTTACTAGTAATGGTGGGGATCTGAGATTTTTTTCAGGACTGCAAGATTATGGCAGACACATCGGACAATTTCGACACATTTTTGGGACCAGTGGCATTTATACAGCGTACAGTGCTATAAAAATGCATTGATTACTGTAAAAATGTCACTAGCAGGGAAGGGGTTAACACTAGGGGCGATCAAGTGGTTGATTGTGTTCCCTAGTGTGTGTTCTAACTGAAGGGTGGAGGGGACTGTGTAGGGGAGATGACAGATCGCTGTTTATACTCTGTATTAACAGACAATCTTTCTCTTCTCCCCTCAGAGAACCAGAAACTGTGTGTTTACACACACAGAACCCAGTTCTCTGTGTGTCAGAAGCAATCGCGGGAGTCCGGTGGTGATCATGCACTTGCATCGGCTCCGGGGACAAGCAGCGGGCATGCGCACGCCCCTGAGGCAGAATGGCCCAGCCGTGCCATTCTGCCTCAGTACAACTGCGGCGGCTTGTTGGCAAGTGGTTAAATAAGCAAAGCATAAGACAGACAGAAACACACACACATATATATATATATATACATATGTAAATATATATATATATGTGTAAATATATATATATATATATGTGTATATATATATATATATATATATATATATATATATATATATATATATATATGTGTATATATATATATATATATATACACACACATATATATATATATATATATATATATATATATATATATATATATTTACACATATATATATATATATATATATATATATATATATATATATATATATATATATATATATATATATATATATATATATATATATATATATATATATATATATATATATATATGTGTGTGTGTGTTTCTGTCTGAGCACAAATGCATTCATGAATTCCATTTCGGCATAGTCATGGCTCCATAACTGCCAATTGCCAATAGGTTTCCTATATGCACTGCAGTATTTAGCTTTGATCATGTGTGTACATGTATGCCTATAAACTGTTCATATATGGGATGTGCTCTACATCGTATGCGGCTATTTAATTATATTAAAATTATTGTACATAGTTTGTTTTCTTCTTTTGCTAACGAATGCTGTTCTGAATGATTATTACAGAGTAGGGATGAGCTTCGTGTTCGAGTCGAACCCATGTTCGGTCGTTTGCCGAATTCCGAACGTTATGGGCCGTTCGCGCCAAATTCGTGTGGCGCATCACGGCCCATAATTCACTGCGGCATCGCAGTGCATTGCTGGCTGATGATTGGCCAAGCATGCACTATGACCCGCATGCTTGGCCAATCACAGCGCCGTCGGTAGAGAGAGCTGTAATTGGCCAAAGCCAGGGTGGCTTTGGCCAATTATGGCTCAGGGGGTTTAGAACACGCCCCACACTATATAAGGCCGCCTGCACGGCGGCCCTGTGTAGTGTGTGTTCCGGCGTTGAGAGAGAGATAGATAGACAGAGAGACAGTGTCATTTCATTTGAGTTAGCTAGATTAGGCAGGACAATCAGTGAGTTAGCTGCACTTACAGTGTATTGTGTATATATATGCATCCCAGGTGTTGCATATATATATACACTATATTCAGTTTAGCTAGATCCGTTCCTGTTATCTTCTTACTGACAGGCAGGCTTGTCTTGTTACAGTATTTACAGCTACCTGAAGAAAATTGCTGGTGTTCTTTTGATCCTATTAGTACCACAGTCAGGCAGCTAGACTATTTACAGTTAGTGTAGTGCGTCCTGCTCACAGTGTTCAGCTAAAACTACAAGTTAGTGTGGTGCATCCTCCTCACAGTGTTCAGCTAAACCTACAAGTTATTTTTTTGCGAGCTCTGCACAGTGTTCATCTAAAGCTACAAGTTAGTGTAGTGCGTCTTTCTCACAGTGTTCAGCTAAAATTACAAGTTAGTGTGGTGCGTCCTCCTCACAGTGTTCAGCTAAACCTACAAGTTATTTTTTTGCAAGCTCTGCACAGTGTTCATCTAAAGCTACAAGTTAGTGTAGTGCGTCATGCTCACAGTGTTCAGCTAAAACTACAAGTTAGTGTAGAGAGACCTCTGCACAGTGTTCATCTAAAGCTACAAGTTAGTGCAGTGTGTCCTGCTCACAGTGTTCAGCTAAAACTACAAGTTAGTGTAGTGAGACCTCTGCACAGTGTTCATCTAAAGCTATAAGTTAGTGCAGTGCGTCCTGCTCACAGTGTTCAGCTAAAACTACAAGTTAGTGTAGTGAGACCTCTGCACAGTGTTCATCTAAAGCTACAAGTTAGTGCAGTGCGTCCTGCTCACAGTGTTCAGCTAAAACTACAAGTTAGTGTAGTGAGACCTCTGCACAGTGTTCATCTAAAGCTATAAGTTAGTGCAGTGTGTCCTGCTCACAGTGTTCAGCTAAAACTACAAGTTAGTGTGGTGCATCCTCCTCACAGTGTTCAGCTAAACCTACAAGTTATTTTTTTGCAAGCTCTGCACAGTGTTCATCTAAAGCTACAAGTTAGTGTAGTGCGTCATGCTCACAGTGTTCAGCTAAAACTACAAGTTAGTGTAGTGAGACCTCTGCACAGTGTTCATCTAAAGCTACAAGTTAGTGCAGTGCGCCCTGCTCACAGTGTTCAGCTAAAACTACAAGTTAGTGTAGTGAGACCTCTGCACAGTGTTCATCTAAAGCTACAAGTTAGTGCAGTGTGTCCTGCTCACAGCGTTCAGCTAAAACTACAAGTTAGTGTAGTGAGATCTCTGCACATTATTCATCTAAAGCTATAAGTTAGTGCAGTGCGTCCTGCTCACAGTGTTCAGCTAAAACTACAAGTTAGTGTAGTGAGACCTCTGCACAGTGTTCATCTAAAGCTATAAGTTAGTGCAGTGCGTCCTGCTCACACTGTTCAGTTAAAACTACAAGTTAGTGTGGTGCGTCCTCCTCACAGTGTTCAGCTAAACCTACAAGTTATTTTTTTGCGAGCTCTGCACAGTGTTCAGCTAAAGCTACCTGTAGAAGGTTGGTGGTGTTTTCCTGATCCTATCACTACTGCAGGTAGCTTAATAAGCTGCAAGTTATTTTTGGCGAGCTCTGCACAATGTTCACATAAAGCTACCTGTAGAAGATTGGTGGTGTTCTCATACTACAGGCAGGCAGTTGATTTTGCTAGCTGCAGTATCAGTATATATATATATATATATATATATCCCGGCTTAGTGTAGCTACAGGCCATTAGTATGTCTGGAAGGCCAAGAAGGAGAGGCAGACAGTCACAAGCCAATAAAAGAGGGCAAGCAGGCTCTGTGTCTAGTGCTGGTCGTGGAGACGGTGCATCCTCATCAGCACGTGGCCGTGGGACACGCTTGGCCGTTTTTTCGTCAGCTGGCCGTGTTGAGCCGCAACATGCGGAAGACTTGGTCGAGTGGATGACCAAGCCGTCCTCATCCTCCTCATCCTCTCTCACCCATACTCAGGGTACTTTGTCTGGCAAAGCAGTGGCCTCTTCCCACGGCTCAATGTCATCAGTGACTCCTTCCCTAGCCCCACCATGTCCTCCTGAGGAGTCCCTCGAACTGTTAGACCACAGTGTTGGGTACATGCTCCAGGAGGATGCCAAGCGTTTGGAAGGCTCTGATGATGATACTGAGCTCGATGAAGGCAGTAACATGAGCACGGACAGAGGGGGTGCCCAAGAAGGACAGCAATCTGGCAGTCATGCTCCCCCTGCTGCAGCATACTGCCAGGTTTGCTCCAGTGATGAGGAGGGAGGGGATGATGAGGTCACTGACTCAACGTGGGTGCCTGATAGGAGAGAGGAGGAGGAGGAGGGGGAGGCGGCACATCACCAACGAGGCAGGATGCCCTCCAGGGGCCAGCCTAAGGGCAGCACACTGAGTGCATCACACCCCAAAGCTCCGCATGTGCAGGGCGCTGCAGTCTCTGCACGCTATTCAAAAAGTTCTTTGGTGTGGGCCCTTTTTGAGACGAGTGCATCAGATCGCACCGCTGCTATTTGCAACATATGTCTCAAGCGTATCTCGCGTGGCCAAAACATCTCCCGCTTGGGTACCACATGCTTGACCAGACATATGTTGACCTGCCATGCAGTTTGTTGGCAAGGGTATCTAAAAGACCCACACCAAAGAACAAAGAGGACCTCTCCTTGCTCCTCATCAGCTGAGATCTCCAACCCCAATATATCTTCAGTCCTCTCTGAGACCTGCACTGAGAGGAATGAAGGTGTAGAATTAGGTGTGTCACAGCCAAGCACTTGTGGGCAATCTGCTTTCGGTACACCGACGTCAGATTGTACCAGGCAAATTTCCCTGCCCCAGCTCCTGCACCGCCGAAAGAAGTTTGCTCCCAGCCATCCACATGCCCAGCGGTTGAATGCTAGCTTGGCAAAATTGCTAGCACTTCAACTGCTGCCTTTTCAGTTGGTAGACTCTGCCCCCTTCCATGAGTTTGTGGAATGTGCGGTTCCTCAGTGGCAGGTACCCAAACGCCACTTTTTCTCACAGAAGGCGATTCCGGCTCTCTACCGGCATGTGGAAGGCAATGTCCATGCCTCGCTGGACAGGGCGAGCAGTGGTAAGGTGCATATTACCGCTGACTCATGGTCCAGCAGGAATGGACAGGGACGTTACCTAAGTTTCACGGTGCATTGGGTGACTCTGCTGGTAGCTGGGAAGGATGCAGGACAAGGGGCAGTAGTGTTGAAGGTTGTTCCGTCACCACGCCTCCAAAATGCCACTACTAATGATTGTGACACACCTCTCTCCTCCACCCCCTCCTCTTCTTCTTCCTCCATGGCCTCTTCCTGTGCTTTGTCCTTGGAACCAGCAGTGCTCCGTAGCTGTTCAAGGGGCTACGCAAGTACACAGGCCAAAAGATGCCATGCGGTGCTTGAGCTGGTGTGCTTGGGGGGACAGCAGCCACACTGGGGCAGAGGTTCTGTCAGCTCTGCAGGGGCAGGTTCAGAGGTGGTTGATGCCACGCCAACTTAAGGCAGGAATGGTGGTTTGCAACAATGGCACCAACCTCCTCTCTGCTCTCCGACAGGGACAAATGACCCATGTGCCCTGTTTGGCTCACGTCCTTAACTTGGTGGTGCAGCGGTTCTTGAGCAGGTACCCGGGCTTACAGGATGTCCTGAGGCAGGCCAGGAAAGTCTGTGTACATTTCCGCTGATCATATAATGCCAGTGCTCGGCTGGTGGACCTCCAAAAGGAGTTTAACCTGCAAAGGAACCGCCTAATCTGTGACATGCCCACCAGGTGGAACTCAACGTTGGCCATGCTGCAGCGGCTGCACACGCAGCAGAGGGCCATCAATGAGTACCTGTGCGACTATGGCACCAGGACAGGGTCAGGGGAGCTTGTTTTTTTTTCCCCAAGCCAGTGGGCAATGATCAGGGATGCATGCACTGTCCTGTCACCATTTGAGGAGGTCACGTGACACTGTCCCCCTTGTCCACCTGTTGGAGCACACACTGCATGGAATAATGGACAGGGCCCTTCAGGCTGAACAGAGGCAGGAAGAGGAGGACTTCCTTAGCTCTCAAGGCCCCCTTTATCCAGACAGTGTTCCTGCGTGCCCGCCGATCACACAGGAAGAGGATGAGGAGGAGGAGGAGGAAGATTGTGTCAGTATGGAGGTGGAGCCTGGCACTCAGCATCAGCAGCAGTCTTTAAGGAATCAGTCCCAAGAAACACATGGACTTGTACGTGGCTGGGAGGAGGTGGCTGCAGACCATGTCGTCCTTAGTGACCCAGAGGACTCCGGACCGAATGCCTCAGCAAACCTACGCTGCATGGCCTCCCTGATCCTGCAAAGCCTGCGTAAGGATCCTCGTATTTGTGGTATCAAGGAGAAGGACCAATACTGGCTGGCAACCCTCCTTGATCCACGTTACAAGGGTAAGGTTGCAGAACGCACATTCAGTGCTGCTGGAGGCTTTGTAACCGATCACAGGGTGTGTCTGTCCACTGACTCGGTCGATCGACTGACCTTCATAAAAATGAATCAGTCTTGGATCAGTCTTGGATCACCACCAGCTACCAAGCACCTGATGCTGATGTAACCGCATAGTTTTTTTTGAAATTTCAGATCCCTTCAAAGACTGCCTATGCTGAGTGGCTATCCCTGAGTAATTATCCTCTTCCTCCTCAATGATCACGCTGATAGCTTGTAAGAACATTTTTGGTTCTGGGCTCCACCACCAGTGCCTAAGGCCCAATTTTTCAGCCCCTGTTTAACAGGAGCGTGTAATTACAATTTTTGATGCAATACTTTGCAGTAGGGCTTGTTTCTGCGTTCCAACTAGAATATCTGTGAGGGGTTGCAGTGTTGTGGCACCAGCACCAGTGCCTAAGGCCTAATTTTTCAGCCCCTGTTCAACAGGGGCATGTAATTACAATTCTTGATCTAATATTTCACAGCAGGGCCCATTTCTGCGCCCACCAAGAGCGAGTGAGGACTTACAGTGTTGTGGCACCAGCACCACCACCACCACCAAAGGCCCAATTTTTCTGCCCCTGTTCAACAGGGGCATGTAATTACAATTCTTGATCCAATATTTCACAGCAGGGCCCTGTGAGGGCTTATGCCCCGTACACACGGTCGGATTTTCCGACGGAAAATGTGTGATAGAACCTTGTTGTCGGAAATTCCTACCGTGTGTAGGTTCCATCACACGTTTTCCATCGGATTTTCCGACACACAAAGTTTGAGAGCAGGATATAAAATTTTCCGACAACAAAATCCATTGTCGGAAATTCTGATCGTGTGTACACAAATCCGACGGACAAAGTGCCACGCATGCTCAGAATAAATAAAGAGATGAAAGCTATTGGCCACTGCCCCGTTTATAGTCCCGACGTACGTGTTTTACGTCACCGCATTCAGAATGATCGGATTTTCCGACAACTTTGTGTGACCGTGTGTATGCAAGACAAGTTTGAGCCAACATCCGTCGGAAAAAATCCTAGGATTTTGTTGTCGGAATGTCTGAACAAAGTCCGACCATGTGTACGGGGCATTACAGTGTTGTGGCCACAACAACACCTAAGGCCCAAATTTCTGCTGAGTATATAGGGCAGGCCCCTACTTTCAAACATCTAACTTACAAACGACTCCTACTTGCAAACGGAAGGAGACAACAGGAAGTGAGATGAAATCTACCCCTAGGAAGGGAATTTCTCTCCTGTAAGAGTTAATATGGGAAAAACATTTCTCCTTTCCACTGATGCTTTCCAATCCTTGTTCCACAAAAAACCCCAAATTTTCAAAAAACATTTGTCATTGGGACAAAAAGTGAGGTGAAATCTTCAGACAGCAAAACAAATGTCACAGGGGTGATAACCCTTCCCTATGTTTTCCAAAAAGCTTAAAAAAGATTTTTTGGCTGGAGCTAAACACGTTAAAAATGTACCCGTTCAAAATGACAAACAGATTCTACTTAACAACAAACCTACAGTCCCTGTCTTTTTTGCACCGCCTGTATACTGCTGTTCAGAGTATATAGGGCCTGGTGGCCCCACACCTTTCCTTATTTTAATTTGGGTGCGGGGTTCCCCTTAATATCCATACAAGACCCAAAGGGCCTGGTAATGGACTGGGGGGTACCCACGCCGTTTGTCTCACTGATTTTCATCCATATTGCCAGGACCCGACATTACATTAAACCCGCAAGCAGTTTTAAATGAGATTTATTCCTTTAAAAATGACATTTTGTGCAGGGACTGTTCTAAGCACGGGAAACACGTGCCACTTTGCAGGCATACTATAGACACCCCCCAGGTATGATATTTAAAGGAATATTTCACTTTTTTTTTCTTTAAGCATCATTAAAATCACTGCTCCCGAAAAAACTGCCATTTTTAAAAGTTTTTTTTTGCATTGATACATGTCCCCTGGGGCAGGACCCGGGTCCCCAAACCCTTTTTAGGACAATACCATGCAAATTAGCCTTTAAAATGAGCACTTTTGATTTTGAACATTCAAGTCCCATAGACGTCAATGGGGTTCTAACGCTTGTGCAAATTTCCGGTCCGTTCGCAGGTTCTGAAGCGAACCGAACCGGGGGTGTTCGGCTCATCCCTATTACAGAGTAATGTCTGCTGTTCCATAAGGTTAATTGCATTTATCATTTACAATTACATACCTGGTATATGTTCATTTTTTTCTTCATGTTAGATTTCTTTTTAAGGAGACTATAGAGTTCTAATTAGCTATGTTCATTTTTTAATCATACTAAACTATTATGTAAATCTAATTGTACTCAGCACATTGGCATGAACAAAAAGCACTTATTTCATAAGTTTAAATCCCAACCATGTTAAGACCCTGCGTGTTCAATTATTTTATTTCCACATAACAATATTTTTGATAAATAACATATCATTGCATGCAAATTATGTGCTGATGTGCAAGTGGCAATTAGGCATTCGCCTATATTCAGCATACTCTGCTGTTTATAGTTTAAGCAGGTGATACTATGCTTGGGATTAGAGCCCATGGTCTGAGTTTTTCTAGGTAGGAGTGCTACCCACTAAGCCATTGAGATTAGCACAATTATCCTTAGAAATGTATACAGTAATACAATGATTAAAGAATGAACATAAATCAAGAGAATCTATATTCTCCTAAAATATGAATGCAAGATCATTGCTAAATCGTCAAAAATTAGTAGATGTGACTTGTTTTGCTTCATTTGCTGATATTTATATTATTATCATTGATAATGATATATCTATTCTATATATGTCAAATTTTTTTCATGTCTAATTCGTATTTTATGAAAATGTTGAGTTCTATTTGTATATGCTCATTCTGTAATCATGGTACTTCTTTATATTCTAGGTATAATTTTACTCAGCACAATGGCTTAATCTTAATCTTCATTATAGCCGGCGCTAGTGCTAGTACTTTTAAATGACTTTTTTTCCTTTGAAAATGTCATTTTGCACTCGGACTGTTCTGAGCATGGAAAACATGCGCCACTTTACAGGCATACTATAGACACCTCCAAGTACAAAATTTAACCACTTCAGCCCCGGAAGGTTTTACCCCCTTCCTGACCAGAGCACTTTTTACAATTCGGCACTGCGTCGCTTTAACTGCTAATTGCGCGGTCATGCAATGCTGTACCCAAACGAAATTTGCGTCCTTTTCTTCCCACAAATAGAGCTTTCTTTTGATGGTATTTGATCACCTCTGCCGTTTTTATTTTTTGCGCTATACACGGAAAAAGACCGAAAATTTTGAAAAAAAATTATATTTTCTACTTTTTGTTCTAAAACAAATCCAATAAACTCAATTTTAGTCATACATTTAGGCCAAAATGTATTCGGCCACATGTCTTTGGTAAAAAAAATGTCAATAAGTGTATATTTATTGGTTTGCGCAAAAGTTATAGCGTCTACAAACTAGGGTACATTTTCTGGAATTTACACAGCCTTTAATTTATGACTGCCTATGTCGTTTCTTGAGGTGCTAAAATGGCAGGGCAGTACAAAACCCCCACAAATGACCCCATTTTGGAAAGTAGACACCCCAAGGAATTTGCTGAGAGGCATGTTGAGCCCATTGAATATTCATTTTTTTTGTCCCAAGTGATTGAATAATGACAAAAAAAAAAAAAAAATTACAAAAAGTTGTCACTAAATGATATATTGCTCACACAGGCCATGGGCATATGTGGAATTGCACCCCAAAATACATTTAGCTGCTTCTCCTGAGTACGGGGATACCACATGTGTGGGACTTTTTGGGAGCCTAGCCGCGTACGGGGCCCCGAAAACCAAGCACCGCCTTCAGGATTTCTAAGGGCGTACATTTTTGATTTTACTCCTCACTACCTATCACAGTTTTGAAGGCCATAAAATGCCCAGATGACATAAAACCCCCCCAAATGACCCCATTTTGGAAAGTAGACACCCCAAGCTATTTGCTTTGAGGCATGTTGAGTCCATGGAATGTTTTATATTTTGACACAAGTTGCGGGAAAGTGACAAATTTTTTTTTTTTTTTTTTTTTTTTGCACAAAGTTGTCACTAAATGATATATTGCTCACACAGGCCATGAGCATATGTGGAATTGCACCCCAAAATACATTTAGCTGCTTCTCCTGAGTACGGGGATACCACATGTGTGGGACTTTTTGGGAGCCTAGCCGCGTACGGGACCCCGAAAACCAAGCACCGCCTTCAGGATTTCTAAGGGCGTACATTTTTGATTTTACTCCTCACTGCCTATCACAGTTTCGGAGGCCATGGAATGCCCAGGTGGCACAAACCCCCCCCAAATGACCCCATTTTGGAAAGTAGACACCCCAAGCTATTTGCTGAGAGGCATGGTGAGTATTTTGCAGCTCTCATTTGTTTTTGAAAATAAAGAAAGACGAGAAAAAAAATTTTTTTTTTCTTTTTTCAATTTTCAAAACTTTGTGACAAAAAGTGAGGTCTGCAAAATACTCACTATACCTCTCATCAAATAGCTTGGGGTGTCTACTTTCCAAAATGGGGTCATTTGGGGGGGTTTTGTGCCACCTGGGCATTCCATGGCCTCCGAAACTGTGATAGGCAGTGAAGAGTGAAATCAAAAATTTACGGCCTTAGAAAGCCTGAAGGCGGTGCTTGGTTTTCGGGGTCCCGTACGCGGCTAGGCTCCCAAAAAGTCCCACACATGTGGTATCCCCGTACTCAGGAGAAGCAACAGAATGTATTTTGGGGTGTAATTTCACATATTCCCATGGCATGTTTGAGCAATATATCATTTAGTGACAACTTTGCGCAAAAAAAAATAAAAAAAATAAAAAATTGTCTCTTTCCCGCAACTTGTGTCACAATATAAATTATTCCATGGACTCAACATGCCTCTCAGCAAATAGCTTGGGGTGTCTACTTTCCAAAATGGGGTCATTTGGGGGGGTTTTGAACTGTCCTGGCATTTCATGCACAACATCTAGAAGCTTATGTCACACATCACCCACTCTTCTAACCACTTGAAGACAAAGCCCTTTCTGACACTTATTGTTTACATAAAAAAATATTTTTTTTTTGCAAGAAAATTACTTTGAACCCCCAAACATTATATATTTTTTTTAAAGCAAATGCCCTACAGATTAAAATGGTGGGTGTTTCAATTTTTTTTTTCACACAGTATTTGCGCAGCGATTTTTCAAACGCATTTTTTGGGGAAAAAACACACTTTTTTACATTTTAATGCACTAAAACACACTATATTGCCCAAATGTTTGATGAAATAAAAAAGATGATCTTAGGCCGAGTACATGGATACCAAACATGACATGCTTTAAAATTGCGCACAAACGTGCAGTGGCGACAAACTAAATACATTTTTAAAAGCCTTTAAAAGCCTTTACAGGTTACCACTTTAGATTTACAGAGGAGGTCTACTGCTAAAATTACTGCCCTCGATCTGACCTTCGCGGCGATACCTCACATGCATGGTGCAATTGCTGTTTACATTTGACTCCAGACCAACGCTTGCGTTCACCTTAGCGCGAGAGCAGGGGGGACAGGGGTGCTTTTTTTTTTTTTTTTTTTTTTTTCTTTATTATTATAATTTTTTTATCTTATTTTTAAACTGTTCCTTTCATTTTTTTTTTTTAAATCATTTTTATTGTTATCTCAGGGAATGTAAATATCCCCTATGATAGCAATAGGTAGTGACAGGTACTCTTTTTTGCAAAAATTGGGGTCTATTAGACCCTAGATTTCTCCTCTGCCCTCAAAGCATCTGACCACACCAAGATCGGTGTGATAAAATGCTTTCCCAATTTCCCAATGGCGCTGTTTACATCCGGCGAAATCTAAGTCATAAAATGCTCGTAGCTTCCGGTTTCTTAGGTCATAGAGATGTTTGGAGCCACTCTGGTCTCTGATCAGCTCTATGGTCAGCTGGCTGAATCACCGGCTGCATTTTCAGGTTCCCTGTTGAGACAGGAGAGCCAGAGAAAAACACGGAAGACGTTGGGGGGGGGGGGCATTCCCTCCCACTGCTTGTAAAAGCAGTCTAGAGGCTAATTAGCCACTAGGATTGCTTTTACATGAAAGCCGACCGCTGGCTGAAAAGAATGATACCAAGATGATACCTAAACCTGCAGGCATCATTCTGGTATAACCACTCAAAGTCGTGAATGGCATACCTGAAGACAAAAAAATGGTTAACAATAAAGCACAGTAAACGGTAAGGTATAAAAAATTGCATACCTGAAAAGCAAACATGATAAAACATAACAACAATAAAACATTGCAGAATAGAATACAGTAAAAAAGAGCAGAACAATAGAGAGAGAATAGAGAGAGAGAGAACAATAAAACGACAACTATTTTTTTTTTATTTTATATTTTTGTTTGTGTTTTTTTTTTTACACTTTTTTTTGTAACTAACTTTTATAACTGTAACCGGTTCCAGGTTCGGGTCTCTCAAAATGCGATGGCATCTCGGGAGACCCTGTGAAAGTGTGCCTAGTCTGTGCAATGCTGTACCCTACGCTAATACTCAACTAGTGCATGGTAGCGTTCAAAACATTCACCAATGCAAAGACCAGGATTATCAGGACAGGAGGGACAATAATAGCGGGTGTCACGCCTATATCCGCGCTTGCTGCAGACACAACATCTTTTTTGGGGGGTTCATTGGGTAGGGGTACTCGGGAGGACATAAAGAAAATGCCTCTCATGCAGCCGACTGCATTTGGTTGGGGATGTGAATGGGGGAAGTATGGGCGCTGCAGAAGCGGTGGGTTCCCAATTAGGATTGGCGAATGCAGCAGGAAGGGCACTATGGGCACGACGGGCCTGTGGTTGTCTTTTTGGTGGCAGCGGGACACTACTTGTGCTTGCCACCTCACCAGCTTGAACTGCACTTATGGGACTCGCCACGTCACCAAGTGTTACTGCAGTGCTGGTTTGACTATGACCGGGGTGTACTAGGCCGCTGGCGCTTGTCAGTTCAATAAAACGCTACCAAAAAAACTGTTAGCGATCGCAGGGATCAGGCCTGACTCTGCGAACGCTGCAGTTATGCGTTTAGTGTTCTGTAAGTGTCAGTGATCGATCGATACTGCACTTGGGTGGGGTGGGCTGGGCCGGGCGGAGGGGCAAAATGCAGGTGCTAGCAGGTATCTGGGCTGATCCCGCTAACACTGCATTTTTGGGAACCCTAAACTGCTGGGGACACTAGTATAGATCTAATCGGATCAGATATTGATCCGATCAGATACTATACCACTAAGGGAGGCGTATGCTGCGTGCGTGGGTGTTAGCGGTACTGGCGCTAATCTGACGCTGCCTGGGGCTGGTGCTTGCCAGTTCACCAAAACGCTACCAAAAAAACTATTAGCGATCGCAGGGATCAGGCCTGACTCTGCGAACGCTGCAGTTATGCGTTTAGTGTTTTGTAAGTGACAGTGATCGATCGATACTGCACTTGGGTGGGCTGGGCTGGGCTGGGCTGGGCCGGGCGGAGGGGCAAAACGCAGGTGCTAGCAGGTATCTGGGCTGATCCCGCTAACACTGCGTTTTTGGGAACCCTAAACTGCTGGGGACGCTAGTATAGATCTGATCGGATCAGATATTGATCCGATCAGATACTATACCACTAAGGGAGGTATACGGTGCGTGCGTGGGTGTTAGCGGTACTGGCGCTAACCTGACGCTGCCTGGGGCTGGTGCTTGCCAGTTCACCAAAACGCTACCAAAAAAACTGTTAGCGATCACAGGGATCAGGCCTGACTCTGCGAACGCTGCAGTTATGCGTTTAGTGTTTTGTAAGTGACAGTGATCGATCGATACTGCACTTGGGTGGGCTGGGCCAGGCGGAGGGGCAAAACGCAGGTGCTAGCGGGTATCTGGGCTGATCCCGCTAACACTGCGTTTTCGGGAACCCTAAACTGCTGGGGATGCTAGTATAGATTTGATCGGATCAGATATTGATCCGATCAGATACTATACCACTAAGGGAGGCGTATGCTGCGTGCGTGGGGGTTAGCGGTACTGGCGCTAATCTGACGCTGCCTGGGGCGACGCATATCACCGCCGGGCGATCAGAGGGCTAAACCTTTATTCGGTAATAAACGGCGGGTGCCCTGACACTATAAAAAATAAACGAACTAACCAGCGTCACCCGTAACAGTTATACGGTGATCAGTGGTGAAAGGGTTAACTAGGGGGCAATCAAGGGGTTAAAACATTTATTAGATAGTATATGGGGGTCCCTGTCGCTATAAAACACTGACGGCGAACCTAAATATTTACGTTCCTAACTAGCGTCACCAGCGACACTAATACAGCGATCAGAAAAATGATCGCTTAGCGACACTGGTGACAGGGGGTGATCAAGGGGTTAAAACTTTATTAGGGGGGGTTAGGGGGGTATCCTAGACCTAAAGGGGGGTAATACTCACTGACCTAACACTGTAACTGTCACAAACTGACACTATGCAGTAATCAGAAAAAAAAAAAAAAAAATACTGCTAATGTCAGTTTGTGACAGGGGGGGGGGGTGATTGGGGGGGGATCGGGGGCGATCGGGGGGGGATCGGGGGTGTAAAGTATGCCTGGCATGTTCTACTGTGTGTGTGTGTGTGTTGTGCACTCACTTGTCTTCTCTCCTCGGCGCTGGAACGGAAACTGCCAGACCGAGGAGAGATGACATCACATCCTCTGCCTGTGTGAAACGACACACAGGCAGAGGAGGATTCCCATTGGCTGGGAGCGATCGCGAGGGGGGGGCCACGATCGGATGGTCTCCCCCTCGCCTCCCGACGCTCCCAGTCAAATGCCGACCGCCGATGGCACCGGGGGGGGTCCGATCGGACCCCCCGCCCGCGGGAGGCAGATCACGTACGGGTACGTGATTCTGCCTGCCCGTGCCATTCTGCCGCAGTATATATGCGGTAGGCGGTCGGCAAGTGGTTAAAGGAATATTACACTTTTATTGTTTCACTTTAAACATTATTAAAATCACTTCTCCCGAAAAAACGTCTGTTTTTAAAACTTTTTTTTGCACTGATACATGTCCCCTGGGGCAGGTCCCAGGTCCCCAAACACTTTTTATGACAATAACTTGAATACAAGCCATTAAAATTAGCACTTTTGATTTCTCCCAAAGACTTTATAGGGTGTTCCGCGGCTTTTGAATTTGCTGCGAACACCCCAAATTGTTCGCAAAAGTCGTGCATCTTAGACGAGAACTAAGAGCATTCCTGCTAGACACGTTTGAAAAATCCCAGAAAAAATATAAAGCCAGACATTACAATACAGGCAACAGGGCAGGGAAAGCCCTGGCCCAAAAAATTAAAGGACATCATAACAAATCTAAAATATCACATATATATCACCCCGCCACTAAAGATAAACTTATTGACCCTCAGGCTATTGCAGATGCTTTCAGCCACTACTACAATACATTATACAATTTGGAAGAGGACACCTCGATTCCCCAGCCATCCAAAAGTGAGATTGATGACTTCCTAGGGGAAATTAATCTCCCAAAAATCTCCCCCAGAACAACTCTCTATGCTGAATGTCCCTTTTACAACTCAAGAGCTTATAGATGTAATCTCAAACCTACCCTTAAATAATTCACTTGGCCCGGATGGCTTCACTGGAGAATAGTGGCCCAAGTTTGCAATAACACTGCTTCCTCTTCCTCTCTCTCTGCAGAAATGCTTAAAGCTCTTATAATTAGACCTAGGCCTAGACGGCATCTCTAGTAACCTAATATGCAACCTATACACCTACTCATGGGCCGATCCAGCATCTCCTATCTAGGGATCACACTCACTAAGTCTACAAAACACCTTTTTGCTAATAGAAGTAAAACACATGCTAACTCAAGAAATGACTAAACTACCAAAACTAGAATTTTCCTGGACAGGAAGGCTAGCTGCCTTTAAGATGATGTTCCTTCCTAAGCTTTTATATCTCTTCCGTACACTCCCCATTCCACTACCTCACACCTACCTTAAATCTCTTCAAGCAATCATACATAGATATGTTTGGATGGGGAGAAAAGCCAGATGTAGCCACGCTAGGCTCATAAAACACAGACTGGCAGGGGGGAAAGGCTTTACAGACATAAAGGACTATCATACCGCCACCATACTGTCACAGCTGAAAGACTGGATGTCTTCACCCCCCAAAACACTGTGGGGTAACATAGAAGCTACCTTAATACCAGGCGGTAATCCTAAAACCTGGTTATTCAGCACAGCAATCAATCCTCCTGGCCTTAAATCTCCCTCCCCAACTATTCAGGCAACTGTTAATGCCTGGAAATCTTTACTTTCCTCTAAATGGCCACACCTCTCTACCAAAGCTCTTCCAATACATATTGAATCCTTGCACATGCTATCCCCAGACTTTACTATTCCTATCTGGCTAAAGGGACAGATGAAACATACTTCTGAACTTCGTGACAGGCTAACAAACAAAACATTTGCACAAATCCAAGCATTGTATAATGCCCCTGACAAAAACTTCCTGAATTACTATAGGATCCAACATTGTCTCTCTTCCTACCCCCACCTCGAAGGTACTACACCTACTGCCCTTTGGAACTACTACTTCACTAATTATCGGAGACACAAAGGCATCTCCTTAATATACTCAATCCTGAGGGGCGTATGCGCAGCGCAGAACTGGAAGGTCGCATCTGAGTGGAGCTCCAAGCACAGCGTGGACTTCAGTGCCTTCCCTGGGGCCGAAAAACTACTCAAAGTGACTTTTAAACTACCTGCACCCCCGGGGGAACGAGCGGTGCATGCTGTCCTCCAGGTCTCGTCATGGGAAACCAGCACAAAGGTCCCTTACGAACTATCTCCTCAGGGTCCGTGAGATGGCAGGAAAGCCTCAAGATGGCGCCGATCCACAACATGCTTCAGCCTCTGCACATAGCCCAGTGGTCTCTCCGAGGCAGAACTGATCTCTTAGAGACAAAACACGATGAGCTGCAACTTGCATACACTGACCTCCACAGAGATCATGAATCCCTCACTGAATCCATCTCCCAGTTCCAGGCCCACTTGGAGGACCTGGACAACAGAAATAGACATAACAATTTGAGGATTAGAGGGGCCTCTGTGGTGGTCACTGATTTAACCCTGGCCATTCATAAGTTGTTCCAGTTCCTGCTACTTGCTTCTCCAGTGGCTGCTTTCTCATATGACAGGATTTATAGAGCCCTTCGCCCCAAACCACCTTAAGACAAGCCACCCAGGGATATTATTTTATGCCTTAAGGATTACCTAGTGCAGGAGGAGATCCTTAGGGCTTCCTGCAATACCCCCAACATTTTGCTGGATGGTATCAGGATTCAAATTTTCCTTGACATATTCCCGACCACTCTCAATAAACGCCGCAAGTTAAAGGAGATCACCACGCCACTCCAAGAGGCAAGAATTCGTTATAGGTGGGGATTCCCTTTAAAACTCCAAGTTCCACATGATGGAACTACTTATACAGTGGTCACCATTCAAGAAGGGAAGAAGCTCCTGGTCAAGCTGGGTCTATTGGCTAAAGAGGATCTTCCCAGGATGCCCTCCACCCCCTCAGCCATCTGGGCAACCCCTTCGCCGCAGAGGGACCGCAGAAGACAGAGACAGGATCTCAGGGGTCCGCATGAACTGATCAATCAATGCTTTCAACTTACTTCCGGATCCTACACCCTTTTGATTCTTCATGACTTGGGACTTCATCTGACAGTCAAGGAGTACCACTGATACATACGGGGGAGGTGACTACTGACAGGCTTCCTTCATTATCTGAGCCTCCCCCCCCCCCATGGGGAACATTTACTCCTCGCTGCACCATTTTTAACCTGACTGCTCCCCACTGTGCAGGTGCACAGTAGCACCCATTTGGTTGTCCCCCACTCTTGCTGAAACCCACAGGAAAAAGAAAAGGAGGTGGAAGACACTTATACTCTCTTTTCCAGAACATAACTTTTGGGTTTTTTTTGTTTCCCAACTGGTTGTCAAGAGTGTTGGATACTATTGTCCTATTATTCAGGAAGTTTTACTCCTGACAGGTTATTACATTATCCTACTGTCAGGAAGGTCTATCCCCTCCCGACCCCTATTAGGTTTATCATCCTTCAAGGCTCTTTGCAAGGGAAGAGTGTTACAATAGCTAATGTGTACGCCCCTCTCAATCAACCTTCTTTAAAGCTTTTTTCCAGATCTTAGATAAATATTGTAGCAATAACTCATGGTGGAGCTGCTGGTTTAAAGTGGGCTGTTACTGTCACCTTCGTTACCTCTATTTCACCAGAACCGGGTCTAGGGTTCCGTTGAGTTTAATACCAGACAATGTAGGCACCGGGCACTTGAGTATCTTTTCCAATGCTTTAATAAACATAAATTGAAGGAAGTAGCAGGAAAGAGGTAGAAGAAGAGTTGCAGGGAAGTTCAAACACCTTTTCGTAGTGAAGTATTTGGAATTGAAATCTGGTAGATGAATATGCTCTCTCTCTCTAGAGTTGAATCTTTGCCCGCCTGGATAGGTTTCTCTCACTAACCTAGCAGCCAGTACGTAACACAAACAAAAGTCTCTGCCACAGACTTGATTGGAAAAAAACCCGTACAATCCTCTGCCACAGGATGTAATGGTTTACGATAAACAGCAAACACAGCACTAGAACCTTTTAAGCCAACCTGGCAGTACTATGCGGTAGGATTACTTTAGGATGCGTCCTCCAACTGAGTCACCAGGCCCCTCTCCAGACCAGCACTCTGCATGATCCTTCCATGATGGGTCCTCCCCTGGGATCTTCTCAGTTGTCCAGCTTCTTCACATAGGACAGACAGCCCAGGACCATTCCTCTGCAACTGTGGTAGGCCCCAGACAGGCTTCTGGGCCCACCCACAGGCTGCAGCGACGTGGGCCTCCCGGACGGCGGACCAGGAGGTAGTACTCCTAGCACATACCTGTCAGCCAGGAGGGCCAGCAGGTGGAATGAAAACGAACCCTAAAACATGGCGTCTGCATCATAAATACCCTCTCCCAGAATGCAACTCGGAGGACCACCTCCACCGAGTTATCTCCAGGACAGAGGAGCACTCATACGCTTCAGCATGTTGCCTTTCCAACACCGACCCATGGTGACAATGACACCCACAGGCACAGTGTGAAACTACATGCAATTCAGCCAAGCTGGAACAGAGGCAAATCTGACTATGTATGAACAGATAATCCACTAAATTTACCTATCAGCAGTAGATTGAAAATCTACCAGCGCTACAATATATCTCCCCACATTTATTGCTTGGGGGAGACTTTAACATGGTGGCACACTCAGCTCTGGATAGAAGCAGGGCTGGCAGTGCCACCAACGCCTTCCCCAAAACCCTGAAAACGCTGCTGCACTCACACAATTTGGTAGACACCTGGAGGGCGCATAATGTGGGTGCCCGAGAGTATACATTTTATTCCCACCCCCATGACAGCTATTTCAGATTGGACTATCTGCTTTGTACCCCTTTACTCCTCACAAACTCTTCCATTACAGCTATACATTCCTGCCCTTGGTCTGACCACCAGGTGGTCTCCCTGGACATCTCCCACATAGGCCTTAAGCCTTCCATTGCAGGATGGAGGCTAAATGAGTCCCTCCCCACAGACCCAATTCTGGAATCCCAAATTTCAAAACACATGGAAGAATATTTTGCCACCAACAATACAAATGACATCTCTCCCACAGACTTATGGGCTGCCCATAAAGTAGTAATTATAGGACACCTGATCCAAATAGCTGCAGATAGGAAAAAGCAGATATTGGCAGACATCACCAGACTCACTGCAGAACCTGATAGGTTATACCAGTGTTTCTCAACTCCAGTCCTCTAGGCGCCCCAACAGGTCATGTTTTCAGGCTTTCCATTATTTTGCACAGGTGATTTGATCAGTTTCACTGCCTCACTCATTCACTCATCTGAGGAAAATCCTAAAAACATGAACTGTTGGGGCGCCTTGAAGACTGGAGTCGAGAAACACTGGGTTATACCACCTACATACCCCTAGTACAGCAAGTTAATACTAATGGGATTGGAGCTTGATAAAATCCTTTCCAGAACAGACGGAGAAAGCTCTGAGATGGTCGAGAGCCAAGTTCCTGTTACACAGTAATTCGGCCTCGGCCATGTTTGCGTAAAAGCTCAACCAATCCATCCAACCCCCCCACACATATAAACTAAGAAGTCTCAACGGTAACTTAGTCTCTCACCCTTCAGAGGTTCTGCAGATTTTCTCTAAATTTTACACAGAACTACTCTCCCCTCCATCCTCACCCCCTGACCCGCCCTCAAAACTTGCCTTGATTACTTATTTCTCCCTACCCTAACACAAGAACACCTCCAGGAGCTGAACGCCCCTTGCTCTGACTCCGAACTAATTAATGTCATCAAATCTTTAAAACCCTCCAAAACCACTGGCCCAGATGGATATTCAGCCCCATATTGTAAGAAATTCCAAGGTAATTTAATCCATAGTTACATAGTTATATAGTAGGCGAGGTTGAAAAAAGACACAAGTCCATCAAGTCCAACCTATGTGTGACTATGTGTCAGTATTACATTGTATATCCCTGTATGTTGTGGTCATTAAGGTGCTTATCTAATTGTTTCTTGAAGCTATCAATGCTTCCGCTGAGACCACCACCTGTGGAAGGGAATTCCACATCCTTGCCACTCTTACAGTAAAGAACCCTCTACGTAGTTTAAGGTTAAACCTCTTTTCTTCTAATTTTAATGAGTGGCCACGAGTCTTGTTAAACTCTCTTCTGCGAAAAAGTTTTTTTTCTATTGTGGGGTCACCAGTACGGTATTTGTATATTGAAATCATATCCCCTCTCAAGTGTCTCTTCTCCAGAATGAATAAGTTCAGTGCTCGCAACCTTTCCTCATAACTAACATCCTCCAGACCCTTTATTAGTTTTATTGCCCTTCTTTGTACTCGCTCCATTTCCAGTACATCCTTCCTGAGGACTGGTGCCCAGAACTGGACAGCATACTCTAGGTGCGGCCGGACCAGAGTCTTGTAGAGTGGGAGAATTATCGTTTTATCTCTGGAGTTGATCCCCTTTTTAATGCATGCCAATATTCTGTTTGCTTTGTTAGCAGCAGCTTGGCATTGCATGCCATTGCTGAGCCTATCATCTACTAGGACCCCCAGGTCCTTTTCCATCCTATATTCCCTCAGAGGTTCTCCTCCCAGTGTATACATTGCATTCATATTTTTGCCACCCAAATGCATTATTTTACATTTTTCTACATTGAACCTCATCTGTCATGTAGTTGCCCACCCCATTAATTTGTTCAGTTCTTTTTGCAAGGTTTCCACATCCTGCAGAGAAATGATTGCCCTGCTTAGCTTAGTATTGTCTGCAAATACAGAGATTGAACTGTTTATCCCATCCTCCAGGTCGTTTATGAACAAATTAAATAGGATTGGTCCCAGCACAGAACCCTGGGGAACCCCACTACCCACCTGTGACCATTCTGAGTACTCCCCATTTATCACCACTATCTGAACTCGCCCTTGTAGCCAGTTTTTAATCCATGTACTCACCCTATGGTCCATGCCAACGGACCTTATTTTGTACAGTAAATGTTTATGGGAAACTGTGCTAAATGCTTTTGCAAAATCCAGATACACCACGTCTACGGGCCTTCCTTTATCTAGATGGCAACTCACCTCCTCATAGAAGGTTAGTAGATTGGTTTGGCAAGAACGATTCTTCATGAATCCATGCTGACTACTGCTAATGATACCGTTCTCATTACTAAAATCTTGTATATAGTCCCTTATCGTCTCCTCCAAGAGTTTACATACTATTGATGTTAGGCTAACTGGTCTGTAATTCCCAGGGATGTATTTTGGGCCCTTTTTAAATATTGGTGCTACATTGGCTTTTTTCCAATCAGCTGGTACCATTCCAGCCAGTAGACTGTCTGTAAAAATTAGGAACAACGGTCTGGCAATCACTTGACTGAGTTCCCTAAGTACCCTCGGATGCAAGCCATCTGGTCCCGGTGATTTATTATTGTTAAGTTTCTCAAGTCTAATTTTAATTCTGTCCTCTGTTAACCATGGAGGTGCTTCCTGGGTTGTGTCATGAGGATAAACACTGCAGTTTTGGTTACTGAAGCCCCCCAATTCGCTCGTGAAGACTGAGGAGAAGAATAAATTAAATACCTTCACCATCTCCCCATCCTTTGTAACCAGATATCCTTCCTCATTCTTTATGGGGCCAATATGGTCTGTCCTCCCTTTTTAACTGTTTACATACTTAAAGAATTTCTTGGGATTTTTTTTGCTCTCCTCCGCTATGTGTCTTTCATGTTCTATCTTAGCCGTCCTAATTGCACCCTTACATTTCTTGTTGCATTCTTTATAAAGTCTGAATGCTGAGGATGATCCCTCAACCTTATATTTTTTGAATGCCTTCTCCTTTGCTTTTATATGCATTTTTACATTGGAGTTAGGCCATCCAGGACTTTTGTTCGCTCTTTTAAATGTATTACCCAATGGGATACATTGGCTAATGCTCTTATTTAATATACTCTTAAAGCAAACCCATCTCTCCTCCGTATTCTTTGTTCCTAATATTTTATCCCAATTTATGCCTTTTAGCATGGTTTGTAGTTTAGGGAAGTTGGCTCTTTTGAAATTCAGTGTCTTTGTATTCCCTTTATGTTTCCTATTTGTGTGATTTATACTGAAACTAATTGACCTGTGATCGCTGTTACCTAAATTGCCCCGTATTTCCACATCAGTGATCAGGTCTGTATTGTTGGTAATCAGTAGATCCAGTAATGTTTTATTTCTAGCTGGTGTGTCTACCATCTGACCCATAAAATTGTCCTGCAAGACATTAAGGAACTAACGAGCCTTAAATAAATGCGCGGTTCCCTCCACCCAGTCTATGTCTGGATAATTAAAATCCTTCCCATCCTTGCTGCTAATCCAAATTGTGATAGGAGATCTGTCTCCACTTCCTCCCTCAGGTTAGGGGGCCTATAGCATACTCCCAGTATTATTTTCCCCTTAGCTTCATCCCTTTGGAGCTCTACCCATAAGGATTCCACCTCCTCCCTAGCTCCCTGAGTGATGTCATCTCTCACATTCACTTGTACATTATTCTTGATATATAGGCATAACCCTCCCCCTTTTTTACCCTCTCTATCCTTGTGGTAAAGGGTATACCCTTGAATGTTTGCCAGCCAATCATGAGAGCTGTTGAACCAGGTCTCTGAAATTCCCACAAAATCCAAATCCTTCTCGTACAACAGTATCTCTAGTTCACCCATCTTGTCTGCCATGCTCCTGGCATTGGTGAACATGCCACATAGTTTAGACCGGTCGCATATTGTCCTCATATTGGGTGTTTCGAGATTGCAACTAGGACTTGCTACTATACTTACCTTGTGTTTTTGTGCTTTGGTCAACCTACCACTAATGCCCCCAATAAAAACCCTCTGGAATATCTTGCGCGCTAATTAATTCTACCTCTGGACCCCCCCCAACGCCTAGTTTAAAAACCCCTCTAACTTTTTAACCATCCTCATTCCCAGCAGATCTGCACCCTCCTCATTTAGGTGCAGCCCGTCCCTTCTATAGTACCGGTTATCGACTGAAAAGTTGGCCCAGTCCTCCAGGAACCCAAACCCTTCCTTACTACACCAGCTCTTCCCCTATCCCCATCCCCTATCTAAAATCTCTCTTCAACTATACTTTTAAGGGCAACATTTTCCCAGACAACATGCTTTTGGCGAACATGTCTCTGATCCCAAAACCCAACAAGGACCACTCCCTACCCCAAAACTATAGGCCAATCTCGGTCATCAACACCGATTTGAAGATCTTTGGCTGCATTTTAGCAGACAGACTCTCGAATATCATTACCTCCTAAATCTCCCTGGACCAAACAGGATTTATCCCGACCAGACAAATCACAGGCGACATCAGACTCGCAGGGTGCTACTCCTGAGCCTTGACATCCACAAGGCTATCGATAGCGTATTATGGCCATACCTGGAACTAACCCTTGAGAAATTTGGCTTTTTGGGGGCCTTTGTCCACGGATTCCGGGCACTTTACCATCACCCGCGCACACAGATTAGACTTCCGGGCTGCAACTCTGAATACTTAACATTAGGCAGAGGAGCAAGACAAGGGTGCCCCTTGTCACCACTTTTATCTACCCTTGCCATCGAGCCCCTGGTCTGCTCTATCAGCCTAGACCCCAATATCAAGGGATATACGAAGGGAGACCAGAAGTTCAAATTTAGCTTATACGCGGACGATGTCCTTATGTTCCTGACTGACCCAATAGTTTCAATGCCCAATCTCATCTCCACTCTATGCACTGTCATGTACCAGATAAGACCAGAACTGTGTGGATTGCAACAGAGGAAACCCAGAGGTGTATAAGTGAAAATATAAATGATTTAGTAAAGATAAATGAATAAATATTACACAGCCACCTCCAATATCACTCAGTGCACCACAACCAATACAAAACAGAACCCCACAAATAATAATAATAACAGAACAAATATATACAAGTAAGGGAAATACCGAGATCATAAACAGAGCCAGGCCAGGGTCGTCAACGGGAGGTCAGCAGCTGGGTAAGGGAAACAAACAGGACAAGAGAGGAGGGATAGGTCAGATACAAGGCTCAGGGTCCAGAGCAAGGAAAGAGGAAGGGAATAGGATCAACAGGCTCCAGGAATCAGGTCTCAGGTACAGGAATCAGGTTTCAGGAATCAGGTAAACAGGATGCAGGATGCAGGTCAGGGCTCAAGGACAATACTAAGGCAAGATATGTGTGAAGCTGACGGGTATTTATACTGCAGCTGATAATTAAAGTCAGGTGACACCTGTCTGCAGAGGGGAATACCTGCTCCATACTGCCAGGATTCCTCCGCTGGTGGACGCCAGTACTGTGGCACAAAGGTGACAAAATACCAGCAGGGAAAAGCTCTTCTGACAGGTCCAAACTGCCAGGAGACACCTGCTGGTGGACCTCAGTACTGCATGCCAAATGATTGATATTACCAGCAGAGGGGACCTTTCCTGACACGCACCTTCCAAGAAATTTCAGGACTAGGGGTTACCTCTCCAAATGCTCTGCCCTTGCAATAAATTTCCCTCAAAACATAACCTCCCCCATCCAATCCAACTTTGGCTTTTCCATGGATGGACAGACGTTACCCTACCTAGGCATCAAATTGGCCCCTACGCTCCACAGATCATACTTCGCCAATTACCCACCAGCATTTACTCGCATTAGGCAACTACTGCATACATGGAGCCCATACCACATCACATTCTTAGGCAGAATTCAGGCAGTGAAAATGTCTATTCTCCCTAAACTGTTATTTTTTTTTTAGAGCTCTCCCCAAATATGTGTCATGCCAGACGATTGACCTAATTCAACAAGATGTAAACAACTTTGTTTGGCAGAATAATAAACCCCGCCTGGGCAGGAAAATGGTAAATTGATCAAGAGCTATGGGCGGGCTGGGATTACCGAACCTCTGGCTATACTACCTTTCCACCAGACTATTACAGTTGGCACAATGGCACACCCCCCCCCCCCCCCGCACGGTATCCCTTGGCTCCACTTTGAGCGGATTTAAATAGCCCCATATTTTCTGCCCAGATTATTATGGGCTACATCAATTCTCCCCAAGGATATTTCCATGTTAAATGAGGTAGTGGGACAATCCCTACACCTATGGTTCTTATACATGTAGCGCTGGTAGATTTTCATCTACCGCTAATAGGTAAATTTATTGGGTTATCTGTTTCATATATAGTCAGATTTAGCCTCTGTTCCAGTTTGGCTGTGTTGCATGTAGTTTCACACTGTGCGTGTGGGTGTCGTTGTCGCCATAGGTCGGTGTTGGAAAGGCAACGCGCTGAAGCGTATGGGTGCTCTTCTGTCCCGGAGATAACTCTTGGAGGTGGTCCTCCGAGTTGCATTCTGGGGGAGAGTATTTATGGGACAGGCGCCATGTTTTAGGGTCTTTCTTTCCACCTGCTGGCCCTCCTGGCCGACAGGTATGTGTTAGGAATACTACCGCGTGGTCCTCCGATCGGGAGGACCACGTTGCTGCAGCGTGTGGGTGGACCCAGAAGCCTGTCTGGAGCCTACCACAGCAGCGAGGGAATGGTCCTGTGCTGTCTGTTCTACGGGAAGAAGCTGGACAACTGAGAAGATCCCAGGGGAGGACCCATCATGGAAGGATCATGCAGAGTGCTGGTCTGGAGAGGGGCCTAGTAACTCAGTTGGAGGATGCATCCTAAAGTTAACCTACCGCATAGTACTGCCAGGTCGGCTTAAAGGTTCTAGTGCTGTGTTTGCTATCCATCGTAAACCATCGCATCCTGTGGCAGAGGATCGTATGGGTTTCTATTTCATTCAAGTCTGTGGCAGAGACTTTTGTTCGTGCTGCGTGCCGGTTGCTAGGTTAGTGAGAGAAACCTATCCGGGCGGTGCAAAGATTCAACTCTAAAAGGAGAGTACATTCATCTACAAGTTTCCAATTCCTAATATTACATCAAGAAAAGGTATTTGAACTTCCCTGCAACTTTCCTGCTACCTCTTTTGAGCTACTTCCTTCAGTTACCCTTTACCCTTAAAGCATTGGAAAAGATACTCAAGTGTCTGGTGTCTACACTGCCTAGTATTAATCTCAACGGGACCCTAGACCCGGTTCTGGTGAAATTGAGGTAAAAAAGGTGACGGTAACAGCCCGCTTTAAACCAGCAGCTCCACCGTGAATTAGTGCTACATACAAGAAAACATTTTCCCTATTCCCTCCCAGCCCCAGGTTGGCATCCTTTGTTGGGGACCCCACATTTCAATCAGCATTCCCCAACCCTAATGCTTTTGCCCTATGAATCTCGAAAGACCTTTTTACCCTAGACTCTTTACAAAAAGATGGGGTAATCTACTCTTTCTTAACCCAAACTTCCCATTCTCTTCCCAAGGCAGAATTTTACAAATATCTACAAATTAGACATTTCTAACTCTTACTCTCACTACTCCAGGAATGTAACTAACCCCGTTACAACATTCGAAGATCTATGTGGCCCACATCTAGAGACAAGGGGACAATCTCCCTATTATATAATTACCTAGGTGGCCTCGGCCTTCCGGAAAAATCTGCTGCCGTTCTCAGCTGGGGGGCAGAGACCGGGCTGGTAGCTTCCCCGGAAGAATGGTCTGACTAATATGCATTAATGCACAAAATCTGTGGCGGTGAAGGAAACAGCAGTGAAACTTCATATGAGTTGGTACTATACCTCCTCTGAGTTACACAAATTTTTCCCCAGTGTTTCCAAAAACTGCTTCAGAGGGTGTCCTGAGAAAGGGACTCACTTGCATATTTTCTGGAGTTGTATAGCCCTGAGGAACTTATGGAAAAAAGTAACCTCCAAGGTGGCAGGGATTACAGGTGTACTGATGACTCTGACACATCAGATGTGCTTACTTTTTGCATAAATACCTGGATCCTCCCACCTGAACAAAAATTAGCCCACACACTCTTTGGTGTGGTCCACTGGACTATCGCTTTGCTTTGGCGTACTCCAAAGCCTTAAAGGTATGGCGGCCATACAGCTCATGGATAGGGATGAGCTGAACCCCCCCGGTTCGGTTCGCACCAGAATCTACGAACGGACCAAAAATTTGCATGAACATTAGAACCCCATTGACGTCTATGGGACTCGAACGTTCGAAATCAAAAGTGCTAATTTTAAAGGCTAATTTTCATGGTATTGTCCTAAAAAGGGTTTGGGGACCCGGGTCCTGCCCCAGGGGACATGTATCAATGCAAAAAAAACTTTTAAAAACGGCCGTTTTTTCGGGAGCGGTAATTTTAATGATGCTTAAAGTAAAATAAAAGTGAAATATTCCTTTAAATATCATACCTGGGGGGTGTCTATAGTATGCCTGTAAAGTGGCGTGTGTTTCCCGTGCTTAGAACAGTCCCTGCACAAAATGACATTTTTAAAGGAAAAAAAGTCATTTAAAATTATTTGCGGCTTTAATGTAATGTTGGGTCCTTGCAATATTGATGAAAATCAGTGAGACAAATGGCATGGGTTCCCTCCAGACCATTACCAGGCCCTTTGGGTCCTGTATGGATATTAACCACTTCAGCCCCAGAAGGATTTACCCCCTTCCCGACCAGAGCACTTTTTACAATTTGGCACTGCGTCGCTTTAACTGCTAATTGCGCGGTCATGCAATGCTGTACCCAAACAAAATTTGCATCCTTTTCTTCCCACAAATAGAGCTTTCTTTTAATGGTATTTGATCACCTCTGCCGTTTTTATTTTTTTGCTATACACGGAAAAAGCCGAAAATTTTGAAAAAAAATGATGTTTTCTACTTTTTGTTATAAAAAAAATCCAATAAACTCAATTTTAGTCATACATTTAGGCCAAAATGTATTCGGCCACATGTCTTTGGTAAAAAAAATGTCAATAAGTGTATATGTATTGGTTATAGCGCCTACAAACTAGGGTACATTTTCTGGAATTTACACAGCCTTTAATTTATGACTGCCTATGTCATTTCATGAGGTGCTAAAATGGCAGGGCAGTACAAAACCCCCACAAATGACCCCATTTTGGAAAGTAGACACCCCAAGGAAATTGCTGAGAGGCATGTTGAGCCCATTGAATATTCATTTTTTTGTCCCAAGTGATTGAATAATGACAAAAAAAAAATTACAAAAAGTTGTCACTAAATGATATATTGCTCACAGAGGCCATGGGCATATGTGGAATTGCACCCCAAAATATATTCAGCTGCTTCTCCTGAGTACGGGGATACCACATGTGTGGGACTTTTTGGGAGCCTAGCCGCGTACGGGGCCCCAAAAACCAATCACTGCCTTCAGGATTTCTAAGGGCGTAAATTTTTGATTTTACTCCTCACTACCTATCACAGTTTTGAAAGCCAGAAAATGCCCAGATGGCATAAACCCATCCCAAATTACCCCATTTTGGAAAGTAGACACCCAAAGCTATTTGCTTTGAGGCATGTTGAGTCCATGGAATATTTTATATTTTGACACAAGTTGCGGGAAAAAGACACATTTTTTTTTTGCACAAAGTTGTCACTAAATGATATATTGCTCACACAGGCCATGGGCATATGTGGAATTGCACCCCAAAATACATTTAGCTGCTTCTCCTGAGTATGGGAATACCACATGTGTGGGACTTTTTAGGAGCCTAGCCACGTACGGGGCCCCGAAAACCAATCACTGCCTTCAGGATTTCTAAGGGTGTAAATTTTTGATTTCACTCTTCACTGCCTATGACAGTTTCGGAGGCCATGGAATGCCCAGATGGCACAAAACCCCCCAAATTACCCCATTTTGGAAAGTAGTCACCCCAAGCTATTTGCTGAGAGGCATGGTGAGTATTTTGAAGCTCTCATTTGTTTTTGAAAATGAAGAAAGACAAGAACAGGGGCTGAAAAATTGGGCCTTTGGTGGGGGTGGAGGCGGTGGTGTTGGTGCCACAACACTGTAAGTCCTCACAGTTAATCTTGGTGGGCGCAGAAACGGGCCCTGTTGTGAAATATTAGATCAAGATATCTAATTACATGTCCCTGTTGAACAGGGGCTGAAAAATTGGGCCTTAGACACTGGTGCTGGTGCCACAACACTGCAACCCCTCACAGATAAGCTAGTTGAAATGCAGGAACGAGCCCTGCTGCAAAGTATTGCATCAAAAATTTTAATTACACGCAACTGTTAAACAGGGGCTGAAAAATTGGGCCTTAGGCACTGGTGCTGGTGCCACAACACTGCAACCCCTCACAGATACTCTAGTTGGAATGCAGGAACGAGCCCTGCTGCAAAGTATTGCATCAAAAATTGTAATTACACGCCCCTGTTAAACAGGGGCTGAAAAATTGGGCCTTAGGCACTGGTGCTGGTGCCACAACACTGCAACCCCTTACAGATGCTCTAGTTGGAACGCAGGAACGAGCCCTGCTGCAAAGTATTGCATTAAAAATTGTAATTACACGCCCCTGTTAAACAGGGGCTAAAAAATTGGGCCTTAGTCACTGGTGCTGGTGCCACAACACTGCAACCCCCACAGATACTCTAGTTAGAGTGCAGGAACTAGCCCTGCTGCAAAGAATTGTATCAAAAATTGTAATTACATGCCCTTGTTAAACAGGGGCTTTAAAATTGGGCCTTAGGCACTGGTGGCGGTGCCCAGAACCAAAAATGTTCTTACAAGCTATTAGCATGATCATTGAGGAGGAAGAGGATAATTACTCAGCATAACAGGATAGTCACTCAGCATCAGCATAGGCAGTCTTTGAAGGGATCTGAGATTTCAAAAAAAAATATTTGGTTACATCAGCATTAGGTGCTTGGTTGCTGGTGGTGATCCAAGACTGATTCATTTTTATGAAGGTCAGTCGATCGACCGAGTTGGTGAACAGACGCACCCTGTGATTGGTTACAAAGCCTCCAGCAGCACTGAATGTGCATTCCGAAAGAACACTGGATGCAGGACAGGCCAGTAGCTCAATTGCATACTGTGCAAGCTCTGGCCAGTGATTCATCCTCAAGACCCAGTAACCCAGAGGATTTTCAGTGGGAAAGGTGTCCAAGTCAGATCTTGCCCCTAGGTATTCCTGCACCATGTACAACAGACGCTGGCGATGGTTGCTGGAACCGATCACACCTTGGGGCTGCGGACTAAAAAATTGTCTGAACGCATTGGTCAGACGGGCCACCTTCTCCAGCGCTCCTTCTTTGACTGACCGAAGCCCTAGCAACACGTTGTCCAGAAACAGGAGTTTGTAACCTCCCAGTCTCTGGAAACGTATTGCACAGACCTTTCTGCAAGGCCTCCCGAAGATGTTTCATCCTCTGCTCCCTCTGCGATGGCAAGATAAGGTCCGCAACCTTACCCTTGTAACGTGGATCAAGGGGGTTGCCAGTCAGTATTGGTCCTCCTCCTTGATACCATGAATACGAGGATCCTTACGCAGGCTTTGCAGGATCAGGAAGGCCATGCAGCATAGGTTTGCTGAGGCATTCGGTCCGGAGTGCTCTGGGTCGCTAAGGACGACATGGTCCGCAGCCACCTCCTCCCAGCCACGTACAAGTCCATGTGTTTCTTGGGACTGATCCCTTAAAGACTGCTGCTGATGCTGAGTGCCAGGCTCCACCTCTATACTGACACAATCCTCCTCCTCCTCCTCCACCTCGTCCTCTTCCTGTGTGATCGGCGGGCATGCAGGAACACTGTCTGGATAAAGGGGGCCTTGAGAGCTAAGGAAGTCCTCCTCTTCCTGCCTCTATTCTGCCTCAAGTGCCCCGTCCATTATTCCACGCAGCATGTGCTCCAACAGGTGGACAAGGGGGACAGTGTCACTGATGCATGCCCTGTCACTGCTCACCATCCTCGTGGCCTCCTCAAATGGTGACAGGACAGTGCATGCATCCCCGATTATGGCCCACTGGCGTGGGGAAAAAAAAGAGCTCCCCTGACCCTGTCCTGGTGCCATAGTCGCACTGGTACTCATTGATGGCCCTCTGCTGCGTGTGCAGCGGCTGCAGCATGGCCAACATTGAGTTCCACCTGGTGGGCATGTCACAGATTAGGCAGTTCTTGGGCAGGTTAAACTCCTTTTGAAGGT
Source organism: Lithobates clamitans (assembly GCA_037952925.1). Classification (NCBI taxonomy): domain Eukaryota; kingdom Metazoa; phylum Chordata; class Amphibia; order Anura; family Ranidae; genus Lithobates; species Lithobates clamitans. Next base: position 13,044,239 of record JBBGZY010000008.1, on the reverse strand, counting down.
CTACCAGCCGAGCACTGGCATTATATGACTGGCGGAAATGCACACAGACTTTCCTGGCCTGCCTCAGGACATCTTGTAAGCCCGGGTACCTGCCCAAGAACCGCTGTACCACCAAGTTAAGGATGTGAGCCAAACAGGGCACATGGGTCATTTGTCCCTGTCGGAGGGCAGAGAGGAGGTTGGTGCCATTGTCGCAAACCACTATTCCTGCCTTAAGTTTGTGTGGCGTCAACCACCCCCGAACCTGCCCCTGCAGAGCTGACAGAACCTCTGCCCCAGTGTGGCTCCTGTCCCCCAAGCACACCAGCTCAAGCACCGCATGGCATCTTTTGGCCTGCATACTTGCGTAGCCCCTTGAACGCCTACGGAGCACCGTTGGTTCCGAGGACAAAGCAAAGGAAGAGGCCATGGAGGAAGAAGAAGAGGAGGGGGTGGAGGAGAGAGGTGTGTCACAATCATTAGTAGTGGCATTTTGGAGGTGTGGTGGTGAAACAAGCTCCAACTTTACTGCACCTTGTCCTGCATCCTTCCCAGCTGTCAGCAGAGTCACCCAATGCGCTGTGAAACTTAGGTAACGTCCCTGTCCATGCCTGCTGGACCATGAGTCAGCGGTAATATGCACCTTACCGCTGACCGCCCTGTCCAGCAAGGCATGGACATTGCCTTCCACATGCCGGTAGAGAGCCGGAATCGCCTTCCATGAGAAAAAGTGGCGTTTGGGTACCTGCCACTGAGGAACCGCACATTCCACAAACTCACGGAAGGGGGCAGAGTCTACCAACTGAAAAGGCAGCAGTTGAAGTGCTAGCAATTTTGCCAAGCTATTCAACCGCTGGGCATGTGGATGGCTGGGAGCGAACTTCTTTTGGCGGTGCAGCAGCTGGGGCAGGGAAATTTGCCAGGTACAATCTGACGTTGGTGTATCGAAAGCAGATTGCCCACAAGTACTTAGCTGTGACACACCTAATTCTACACCTTCATTCCTCTCAGTGCAGGTCTCAGAGAGGACTGAAGGTATAGTGGGGTTGGAGATCTCAGCTGATGAGGAGCAAGGAGAGGTCCTCTTTGTTCTTTGGTGTGGGTCTTTTAGATACGCTTGCCAATGAACTGCATGGCAGGTCAGCATATGTCTGGTCAAGCATGTGGTGCCCAAGCGGGAGATGTTTTGGCCACGCGAGATACGCTTGAGACATATGTTGCAAATAACAGCGGTGCGATCTGATGCACTCGTCTCAAAAAAGGCCCACACCATAGAACTTTTGGAATAACGCACAGAGACAGCAGCGCCCTGCACATGCAAAGCTTTGGGCTGTGATGCAGTCAGTGTGCTGCCCTTAGGCTGGCCCCTGGAGGGCATCCTGCCTCGTTGGTGATGTGCCTCCTTCTCCTACTCCTCTCTCCTATCAGGCACCCACGTTGAGTCAGTGACCTCATCATCCCCTCCTTCCTCATCACTGGAGCAAACCTGGCCGTATGCTGCAGCAGGGGGAGCATGACTGCCAGATTGCTGTCCTTCTTGGGCACCCCCTCTGTCCGTGCTCATGTTACTGTCTTCATCTAGCTCAGTATCATCATCAGAGCTTTCTAAATGCTGGGCTTCCTCCTGGAGCATGTACGCAACACTGTGGTCAAACAGTTCGAGGGACTCCTCAGGAGGACATGGTGGGGCTAGGGAAGGAGTCACTGATGCCATTGAGCCGAATGAAGAGGCCGCGTTGGCAGCTGCTTTGCCAGACAAAGTACCCTGAGCATGGGTGAGAGAGGATGAGGAGGATGAGGACGGCTTGGTCATCCACTCGACCAAGTCTTACGCTTGTTGCGGCTCAACGCGGCCAGCTGCTGAAAAAAAGGCCAAGCGTGTCCCACGGCCACATGCTGATGAGGATGCACCGTCTCCATGACCAGCACTGTTGCCTCTAGACACAGTGCCTGCTTGCCCTCTTTTATTGGCTTGTGACTGTCTGCCTCTCCTTGTTGGCCTTCCAGACATACTAATTGCCTGTAGCTGCATGAAGCTGGGATATATATATATATATATATATATATATATATGTATATATACTGATACTCCAGCTAGCAAAATCAACTGCCTGCCTGTAGTATGAGAACACCACCAACCTTCTACAGGTATCTTTAGCTGAACACTGAGCGGAGCTTGCAAAAAAGGAACTTGTAGCTATTTAGCTGCCTGTGGTAGTGATAGGATCAGGAAAACACCACCAACTTTCTACAGGTAGCTTTAGCTGAACACTGTGCAGAGCTCGCAAAAAAATAACTTGTAGCTTTTTTAGCTGCCTGCGGCAGTGATAGGATCAGGAAAACACCACCAACCTTCTAAAGGTAGCTTTAGCTGAACACTGTACAGAGCTCGCAAAAAAATAACTTGTAGCTTTTTTAGCTGCCTGTGGTAGTGATAGGATCAGGAAAACACCACCAACCTTCTAAAGGTAGCTTTAGCTGAACACTGTGCAGAGCTCGCAAAAAACTAACTTGTAACTTATTTAGCTGCCTGCAGTAGTGATAGGTTTAGGAAAACACCACCAACCTTCTACAGGTAGCTTTAGGTGAACACTGTGCAGAGCTCTCAAAAAACTAACTTGTAGAGGGGCGTGGTCTGGAGCTGCATGGAATAGGACGTGCAGTGTGAGAGCTCCGCTCGAGGCCTATCCTGTTACCTAATCCTGAGGGCTATATTCACCGCAAAATACCACCCCAAAGCACCAGATTGTCGTCCAGACCTTGGGTAGACATGTCGCCTCCTAAAAGATCCGGCGCCATAGCCAAACTAGACAAATACTGACATGAGGAGAGAGACCCGGGAGAGGAAGATGGCGCAGAGGCCCCCCCCTGAAGAGGAAGACCAGTCATCCAAGGACACAGCCAAAGTTCTTGAGGCCATCGCCTTATGTCAACCCACCCTCACCTCCAGGATCGAGGAGGTGAAGGTAGACATCTCCTTAATCCAGCAAGATATCCACAAATTATGGGACCGGGTGTCTGAGACAGAGCGTCACATCGGCCAAGCGGAAGATGACATACACCCCCTCCAGATCACTACCGAGCAACTACAGCATTAGTTAAACGCTGCCCTCTCCAAGCAGGACGATATGGAGAACCGCCTCCGCAGGTGCAACCTCCGCTTCGTAGGATTGCCCGAGAGATCCGAGGGTGCAGACCCCCCTATGTACCTGGAAAACCTGCTTATTAAATCCTTTGGCAGAGACGCTTTCTCCTCTACATTTGTGGTGGAGCGCGCCCACCGCCTTTGCAGCAAAGCCCCCACCTGCTGGAGCTCCCCTACTGACACTCATCGCCAAGTTCTTGAACTACCGCGATCGAGATACCATCCTGCGCCTCACAAGAGAAAGGGGTAACATTCCAGTCGGGAACGTGACGGTGGCAGTGTTCCCGGACTTTTCGGCCGAAGTGCAGAAAAAAAGAGCGAGGTTCACGGGGGCGATGCGGCTGCTTCGGGTGCACCATCGCGTTGTTTTTGATTAAAAAAAAAATTAACTTGTAGCTTATTTAGCTGCCTGCGGTAGTGATAGGATCAGGAAAACACCACCAACCTTCTACAGGTAGCTTTAGCTGAACACTGTCAGGAGCTCGCAAAAAAATAACTTGTAGCTTATTTAGCTGCCTGCAGCAGTGATAGGATCAGGAAAACACCACCAACCTTCTACAGGTAGCTTTAGCTGAACACTGTGCAGAGCTTGCAAAAAACGAACTTGTAGTTTTAGCTGAGCACTGTGAGGAGGATGCGCTACACTAACTTGGAGCTTTAGCTGATCACTGTTCAGAGGATGCACTACACTTACTTGTAGCTTTAGCTGAACACTGTGCAGAGGTCGCACTACACTAACTTGTAGTTTTAGCTGAACACTGTTCAGAGGACGCACTACACTAACTTGTAGCTTTAGCTGAACACTGTGCAGAGGTCACACTACACTAACTTGTAGTTTTAGCTGAACCCTGTTCAGAGGACGCACTACACTAACTTATAGCTTTAGCTGAACACTGTGCAGAGGTCGCACTACACTAACTTGTAGTTTTAGCTGGACACTGTGCAGATCTCATAAAATAATAACTTGTAGCTTATTTAGCTGCCTGCGGTAGTGATAGGATCAGGAAAACACCACCAACCTTCTACAGGTAGCTTTAGGTGAACACTGTGCAGAGCTTGCAAAAAACTGACTTGTAGCTTATTTAGCTGCCTGCGGTAGTGATAGGATCAGGAAAATACCACCAACCTTCTACAGGTTGCTTTAGGTGAACACTGTGCAGAGCTCGCAAAAAACTAACTTGTAGCTTATTTAGCTGCCTGCGGTAGTGATAGGATCAGGAAAACACCACCAACCTTCTACAGGTAGCTTTAGCTGAACACTGTGCAGAGCTCGCAAAAAACAAACTTGTAGTTTTAGCTGAGCACTGTGAGGAGGACGCACTACACTAACTTGGAGCTTTAGCTGATCACTGTTCAGAGGACGCATTACACTAACTTGTAGCTTTAGCTGAAAACTGTGCAGAGGTCGCACTACACTAACTTGTAGTTTTAGCTGAACCCTGTTCAGAGGACGCACTACACTAACTTGTAGCTTTAGCTGAACACTGTGCAGAGGTCGCACTACACTAACTTGTAGTTTTAGCTGAACACTGTGAGGAGGACGCACTACACTAACTTGTAGCTTTAGCTGAACACTGTGAGGAGGATGCACTACCCTAACTTGTAGCTTTAGCTGAACACTGTGCAGAGGACACACTAAACTAACTTGTAGCTTTAGCTGAACACTGTGAGGAGGACGCACTACACTAACTTGTAGCTTTAGCTGAACACTGTGCAGAGGTCGCACTACACTAACTTTTGGTTTTAGCTGAACACTGTTCAGAGGACGCACTACACTAACTTGTAGCTTTAGCTGAACACTGTGCAGAGGTCGCACTACACTAACTTGTAGTTTAAGCTGAACACTGTTCAGAAGACGCACTACACTAACTTGTAGCTTTAGCTGAACACTGTGCAGAGGTCGCACTACACTAACTTGTAGCTTTAGCTTAACACTGTGCAGAGGTCACACTAAACTAACTTGTAGCTTTAGCTGAACACTGTGAGGAGGACGCATTACCCTAACTTGTAGCTTTAGCTGAACACTGTGTAGCGGTCACACTAAACTAACTTGTAGCTTTAGCTGAACACTGTGAGGAGGACGCACTACACTAACTTGTAGCTTTAGCTGAACACTGTGCAGAGGTCACACTAAACTAACTTGTAGCTTTAGCTGAATACTGTGAGGAGGACGCACTACCCTAACTTGTAGCTTTAGCTGAACACTGTGCAGAGGTCACACTAAACTAACTTGAAAGAGAAAATGAATCACCTCTCAGGAGAACTTGCTTTCAGGTGTGTGTTAGTGAATCCTTCAGAGGAGAGGAGTCGCAGGTGCTGGCTAAATGCAAATTGAAGCAGGGTTTGAAACAGGAAAATCTGGATGCCGCACACCAGATAAAGTTGAAAACATCTTCTTTACTGTAAAACTTGGATCATAAAAAACAGGACAATCAGGCGGGTGGTACAGCTGACGCGTTTCGCGCTCTAGTTCGAGCACATCTAAAGGTAAATGAGTAAGCGCTCGAACTAGAGCGTGAAACGCGTCAGCTGTGTCTGTACCACCCGCCTGATTGTCCTGTTTTTTATGATCCAAGTTTTACAATAAAGAAGATGTTTTCAACTTCATCCGGTGTGCGGCATCCAGATTTTCCTGTTTCAAACCCTAAACTAACTTGAAGCTTTAGCTGAACACTGGGAGGAGGACGCACTACACTAACTTGTAGCTTTAGCTGAACACTGTGAGGAGGACGCACTACACTAACTTGCAGTTTTAGCTGAACACTGTGCAGAGGTCACACTAAACTAACTTGTAGCTTTAACTGAACACTGTGAGGAGGACGCACTACACTAACTGTAAATAGTCTAGCTGCCTGACTGTGGTACTAATAGGATCAAAAGAACAACAGCAATTTTCTTCAGGTAGCTGTAAATACTGTAACAAGACAAGCCTGCCTGTCAGTAGGAAGATAACAGGAACGGATCTAGCTAAACTGAATACAGTGTATATATAAATATACAACACCTGGGATGAATATATATACACAATACACTGTAAGTCCAGCTAACTGACTGACTGTCCTGCCTAATTTAGCTAAGTCAAATGAAATGACACTGTCTCTCTCTCTCTAAGCACACCGGAACACACTACACAGGGCCGCCGTGCCTTACATAGTGTGGGGCGTGTTATAAATCCCCTGAGCCATAATTGGCCAAAGCCAATCCCTAATGCTGAGCACATGCACTCAACTTCTTTGGTGGACCATGGCAAGGCCTGTTCTGAGTGTAACCTGTCCTGTTAAACCGCTGTATGGTCTTGGCCACCATGCTGCAGCTCGGTTTCAGGGTCTTGGCAATCTTCTTATAGCGTAGGACACCTTTATGTAGAGCAACAATTCTTTTTTTCAGATCCTCAGAGAGTTCTTTGCCATGAAGTGCCGTGTTGAACTTCCCGTGACCAGTATTAGAGACTGAGAGCGATAACACCAAATTTAACACACCTGCTCCCCATTCACACCTGAGACCTTGTAACACTAATTTGTCACATCACACCGGGGAGGGAAAATGGGTAATTGGGCCCAATTTGTACATTTTCACTTAGGGGTGTACTTACTTTTGTTGCCAGCGGTTTAAACATTAATGGCTGTGTGTTGAGTTATTTTGAGGGAATAGCAAATTGACACTGTTATACAAGTTGTACACTCACTACTTTACATTGTAGCAAAGTGTAATTTTTTCAGTGTTGTCACATGAAACGATATAATAAAATATTTACAAAAATGTGAGGGGTGTACTCACTTTTGTGAGATACTGTACATAAATATTGAATTTCAACTAATACAAAATAAATTATAGCGGATATAATGAATGAATTTGACATGATTGGAGATTCAGTATAATGAATATCGACACTCTACGAATAATAACGAATTATCCGAAAATGAATTAACGTAACATAAAAAATATAACAAAACAAAATTATGTATTTTACAAATGACAACGAATCGAAACTAAACAAAATTTCCCGTTGTGCACAAGTCTACTTGTCACCAGAATACACACATATTTGAAACCATTTGAACCGGCTTATCCTGCCTCTATGCTCTCTCTCTCCTTCCCCCCTCTTTCCCTCATCCTTCCCACCACCCTTTATATATTGTATGACTTATGCTGTTTTGGTATACAAGATAATTTCTTTGATCCAAGTATTATTAAGTCTTGTTTTGTAAAACATTAAGTAGATTATTGTACTAATAACCAGACTCTGAAATATCCTATGGTTAAACGTTTTTGAAATTTTGCTTTGTACATTTTGCAAAACTCAATAACAACTAAAGTGAAAAAAAAGAAACATCTCCTCATGATAAAAAAAAGTGATATTACCATGTTAACTTGCTGACAACTCTGAGCAGCACTAACACTTGTAAGTGCATCTGAACGTCCTTCCACACACACATGAGGATGCATTTCCAGGCCAGGAACCGGCCCAGGCAACCAGTTGTGCTCAAGGCGGTGTGCCGAAACATGTCAGCCCTTGTATCTTTTTACATGTACCAATAAAATGTTTATATTTGGATATGGACTTGGAGTTGACGGATTTTCCTATCTTAACCAGTTGTGCAACATTGCGAAAAGATATGCATGATCGCAATAAATTCACGTTTGCTAACATCTTTTCACATGTGTTCAATATTTGTGTTTGTGGGGTAGGCAACTGGCGATTACAGAAAATGAATACTTAATTTGACATGTTTAATAGTTTACCCTGGCCATAGCAAAAATCATTGGAACCTGAAAATCAGCATTGGAGCTGTTAAAAGCTTGCTCTTTTAGTTTTGGATTTACACTTTCTCTATTTAATGACTTGCATGTGTGGCATGTGTGCAGAATACAATTATTTTGTAGCTAAGTAGATTTAAAAGAGATTAGAAGGTGCGTTAACAATACATTTCACTTATAAAATATTTTATTAATCCTCAAAAAAAAATAATTTGAACAATAGGAACACTATTTTGTACATTCAGTTACTTTGTCCAAAAAATTGACTGGCATTTAATGTTGTAACATTTTTCACAGCACGTTACAATATGATTAGAAGGACACTGCTCTAAAGAGCTTACAATCTAAAAGAGAAACACTTAAACTGGACACATCTTAAAATTCATAGTGTACAGCAGGGAATAAAAATAAAGTGACCATACATTTTAGGGTATAACAACTCTCACCACCCCACCCCCATCAAAAGATTAAGTGCAGGATTAAGCAATCACAACAAACAAATTCACACACACTTACATTTCTGGTTAGGATTAGCAGGAAGCTTCATTTTTTTAAAGACAATTTAGGAAACTAGATCAACATTAGCAATTGTCTAACAAGTGAGATTAGTAAGTAACAATCAAATGAGAAGGGTCAGCTGATGCTCACAAACAAGAAACGCATGGTCTCACTGGACAAAGAAATACAAAAATCCACTTTTGAGGGCAAAAATGGTAAACAATTACAGCAAACAGACAAAACATTCATCAAACCACAGCCAGTATGTATGGGTATGCCGTGGGTATGTATGTTTTTGTGGAGGTAACAGTTATACAATGAGAATCAATGGTTGACACTTGCAATAATATATAAATAGCACATGGTTTGTTAGTTCTCACAAATTCATGGTCGTGAATGCTTGTTTGGCATTCACACATTTTGAAATTCACTAAAGCATGGGGCTAAAAAGAAATGAGTGTAGGTTTATGACTAGCATGCTCAGTTGTGTCAGTACAGTGTTCTAAAAACTGGTTGAATTTATCTCTTTTCAGACTTTCAAGCATATTTCTGCTTTAACAACAATATTTCAAGTAATTTAAAAGCAGATCATCTCCAAACAACATACCACATGTTTAGGAACCATTTCATCTATGAGATTAAGCGCTAAACATTATTTCCATGTGCAATTCACCTGTTTCTACCACGACTACTGATTTAGACGGTCACTAATTTAGTTGACCTATAGTGAATTTGATTTTGCGACTGTATTCACCGTGTGCTGTAGTGAATACCTTTTCTTTTGGTAATAACATAGATTTAGTTGTTTTCTATGGATTTAAGCCGCTTGTGACCATTTGTTCACCCATTTGCTGACTAGGTGCTATAGTGAATTTGTTTAAAATAAACCTACCATTAAAATGATAGACTGATCATTTGTCAGTGGGTAAACATACAAAATCATCAGGGGATCAAATACTTTTTTCCCTCACTGTACCTTCATAACACCTTCACAGTAATACGATTCACATTTTATAATGGCAAAGGGTGGAATTTGTAACTTAGTTTCCAGTTTTATAGAAGATCTGTGTCGTAAAACATCACTGTTCATGTTTTTCATTGGTCTACTGAGCATAAAAGTTTACTTAAAAGTCTTTAAAAGACTTAAAAGTCTTTATTTATGTCTAAACTGCATATGTAAAACAAATAAAATATATACTGTATGTCAGATTGTATCAACATAATAAAATGATTTCTGCAACTGTGGCAAAACACATACAAAAACATTTTACACAAAGCAAAAAAACTGCTGTCATGGTGTAATGATTGCATTACAACTGTCACTATCAAATCAGCGTAGCCAAAATAATTAAAGTGACCTATAACCTCCAATTCTGAAAGTTTAATAGCCAAATAATGAATCTCCTAATTAAAGAGAAATGCCTTCTCTACTACTTGACAATTAGTTTGGCTTTTTGTGATTATCTCAGGCATCCAATACAAATAATGCAACTTTGAATTAGTATTCAAGATACATAGGTAAACTAGCAACAAATTTAGCAATAAATTAATCAGCAACAAGGTACATTTATGTTTATATTTGCCAATAGGAAGAATGTAGGGGGATACAAACTAATGTTTGGCTGATTCCCTCCATACAGTAACATTAGGACATCCTTATCCATTACACAGCCTTGCATTTACAGGTAAAATTGAGTTAGAGCCCTTGCACACTGGGGCGGGGGGCGGCGTCGGTGGTAAAACGCCGCTATTATTAGCGGCGTTTTACCGTCGGTATGCGGCCGCTAGCGGGGCGGTTTTACCCCCCGCTAGCGGCCGAGAAAGGGTTAAATACCACCGCAAAGCGCCTCTGCAGAGGCGCTTTGCCGGCGGTATAGCCGCGCCGTCCCATTGATTTCAATGGGCAGGAGCAGTGAAGGAGCGGTATACACACCGCTCCTTCACCGCTCCGAAGATGCTGCTGGCAGGACTTTTTTTACCGTCCTGCCAGCGCATCGCTCCAGTGTGCAAGCCCTCGGGGCTTTCACACTGGAATTAGGGCAGCGGCACTTTCGGGTCGGTTTGCAGGCGCTATTATTAGCGCAATAGCGCCTGCAAACCGCCCCAGTGTGCAAGGGCTCTTATGGCTAGGCTATAAGTGATATATTAGTTTTAAATACCAAAAGAAGAGAAACTGTGTATCTGCATATGAAGACAGCTGTAAAAAATATAAAAACAGCACAACTTTGAAAATGTTAAAGCTGAATTCCAGGCAGGCCAAAACAAAATAAACTAAGTCCTCCTCCACCCAACCATTTAGCTGCATTCACAGGATTCCAGTGACAAGGATAAGCAGATTCTTGCGGATTCAGTTGCATGCAAATAGCTATATAAACTAATGACAGTCTGACAGGAGATACTGCTGTTTGCATGTAGCCACACACCACAGGGTTAGTTGTGATTAGGGATGAGCTTCGAATTCGAGTCGAACTCATGTTCGACTCGAACTTTGGCTGTTCGCAAGTTCGCCGAACAGTGAACAATTTGGGGTGTTCGCGGCAAATTCGAATGCCGCGGAACACCCTTTAAAAGTCTATGGGAGAAATCAAAAGTGCTAATTTTAAAGGCTAATATGCAAGTTATTGTCATAAAAAGTGTTTGGGGACCCAGGTCCTGCCCCAGGGGACATGGATCAATGCAAAAAAAAGTTTTAAAAACTGACGTTTTTTCAGGAGCAGTGATTATAATAATGCTTAAAGTCAAACAATAAAAGTGTAATATCCCTTTAAATTTCGTACCTGGGGGGTGTCTATAGTATGCCTGTAAAGGGGCGCATGTTTCCTGTGTTTAGAACAGTCTGACAGCAAAATGACATTTTGAAGGAAAAAAGCCATTTAAAACTACCCGCGGCTATTGCATTGCCGAAAATACACATAGAAGTTCATTGATAAAAACGGCATGGGAATTCCCCAAAGGGGAACCCCGAACCAAAATTTAAAAAAAAAATGACGTGGGAGTTCCCCTAAATTCCATACCAGGCCCTTCAGGTCTGATATGGATATTAAGGGGAACCCCGGCCAAAATTTAAAATAAAATGACGTGGGGTTCCCCCTAAATTCCATACCAGACCCTTCAGGTCTGGTATGGATTTTAAGAGGAACCCCGCGCCAAAAAAAAAAAAAAAAACGGCGTGGGGTCTCCCCAAAAATCCATACCAGACCCTTATCCGAGCATGCAACCTGGCAGGCCGCAGGAAAAGAGGGGGGGACGAGAGTGCGCCCCCCCCTCCTGAACCGTACCAGGCCACATGCCCTCAACATTGGGAGGGTGCTTTTGGGTAGCCCCCCAAAACACCTTGTCCCCTTGTTGATGAGGACAAGGGCCTCATCCCCACAACCCTGGCCGGTGGTTGTGGGGGTCTGCGGGCGGGGGGCTTATCGGAATCTGGAAGCCCCCTTTAACAAAGGGACCCCCAGATCCCGCCCCCCCTGTGTGAAATGGTAAGGGGGTACAAAAGTACCCCTACCATTTCACTAAAAAACTGTCAAAAATGTTAAAAATGACAATAGACAGTTTTTGACAATTCCTTTATATAAATACTTCTTCTTTCTTCTATCTTCCTTCATCTTCTGGTTCTTCTGGTTCTTCTGGCTCTTCTGGTTCTTCCTCCGGCGTTCTCGTCCAGCATCTCCGCCGCAGCGTCTTTTATCTTCTTCTCCTCGGGCCGCTCCGCACCCATGGCATGGGGGGAGGCTCCCGCTCTTCTCTTCATCTTCTTCATCTTCTTCTCTTCTTCTTTTCTTCTCTTCTTCTCTTCTTCATTTTCTTCTCCGGGCCGCTCCACACCCATGCTGGCATGGAGGGAGGCTCCCGCTGTGTGACGGCGCTCCTCGTCTGACAGTTCTTAAATAACGGGGGGCGGGGCCACCCGGTGACCCCGCCCCCCTCTGACGCACGGTGACTTGACGGGACTTCCCTGTGACGTCACGGGGAATGCCACAGGGAAGTCCCATCATGTCCCGTGCGTCAGAGGGGGGCGGGGTCACCGGGTGGCCCCGTCCCCCGTTATTTAAGAACTGTCAGACGAGGAGCGCCGTCACACAGTGGGAGCCTCCCTCCATGCCAGCATGGGTGCGGAGCGGCTCGGAGAAGAAAATGAAGAAGAGAAGAAGAGAAGAAGAGAAGAAAAGAAGAAGAGAAGAAGATGAAGAAGATGAAGAGAAGAGCGGGAGCCTCCCCCCATGCTATGGGTGCGGAGCGGCCCGAGGAGAAGAAGATAGAAGACGCCGCGGAGGAGATGCTGAACGAGAACGCCGGAGGAAGAACCAGAAGAGCCAGAAGAACCAGAAGATGAAGGAAGATAGAAGAAGGAAGAAGTATTTAAATAAAGGAATTGTCAAAAACTGTCTCTTGTCATTTTTAACATTTTTGACAGTTTTTTAGTGAAATGGTAGGGGTACTTTTGTACCCCCTTACCATTTCACTCAGGGGGGGCGGGATCTGGGGGTCCCCTTGTTAAAGGGGGCTTCCAGATTCCGATAAGCCCCCCACCCGCAGAGCCCCACAACCACCGGCCAGGGTTGTGGGGATGAGGCCCTTGTCCTCATCAACATGGGGACAAGGTGTTTTGGGGGGCTACCCCAAAGCACCCTCCCAATGTTGAGGGCATGTGGCCTGGTACGGTTCAGGAGGGGGGGGCGCACTCTTGTCCCCCCCTCTTTTCCTGCGGCCTGCCAGGTTGCGCGCTCGGATAAAGGTCTGGTATGGATTTTTGGGGGGACCCCACGCCGTTTTTTTTTTTTTTTGGCACGGGGTTCCCCTTAAAATCCATACCAGACCTGAAGGGTCTGGTATGGAATTTAGGGGGAACCCCACGTCATTTTTTTTTAAAAATTTTGGCCGGGGTTCCCCTTAATATCCATACCAGACCTGAAGGGCCTGGTATGGAATTTAGGGGGACTCCCACGTCATTTTTTTTTTTTTAATTTTGGTTCGGGGTTCCCCTTTGGGGAATTCCCATGCCGTTTTTATCAATGAACTTCTATGTGTATTGTCGGCAATGCAATAGCCGCGGGTAGTTTTAAATGGCTTTTTTCCTTCAAAATGTCATTTTGCTGTCAGACTGTTCTAAACACAGGAAACATGCGCCCCTTTACAGGCATACTATAGACACCCCCCAGGTATGAAATTTAAAGGGATATTACACTTTTATTGTTTGACTTTAAGCATTATTAAAATCACTGCTCCTGAAAAAACGGCCATTTTTAAAACTTTTTTTTGCATTGATCCATGTCCACTGGGGCAGGACCCAGGTCCCCAAACACTTTTTATGACAATAACTTGCATATTAGCCTTTAAAATTAGCACTTTTGATTATTCATGTTCGTGTCCCATAGACTTTAACGGTGTTCGCGTGTTCGAACAAACTTTTTTCCTGTTCGCATGTTCTGGTGCGAACCGAACAGGGGGGTGTTCGGCTCATTCCTAGTTGTGATTAGGAATGGATGTCTCAGCCTGGATGCTGTCAGCTGCCTAGCTACAGCCGAATTGTGTGCAGCTACATGCAAATAGCAGGGTCCCTTGTCAGCCTGTCATTGGTTTACATAGGCTAAGTGACTGCTGCTATTCACATGCACTTCATTGCCGTGGGAATCTGATAGATGCAAGTTACCGGTCATGTTAAGGAGGCCTAATGCAGCTCTGTATTACGTATTACATAATTTCATTTATTTTATTTTTTAAAGTAAGCAATGTAGGTACATGAAATCGGCAGACATTGTACAAGTAGCCAGTTAGTTGTGCTATGCTGTTCATGTGCTAAAAGGGAACATGTTGATAGAAGGAAATAACAGAGTGATTACAAAACAGGCTGCCCAAAGGCCCAGTCATATGGCGGTTGTAAAGGAGAAATTTCTAACAATTTACACAATAAAATTACACAATAAAATAAAATAAAAGGTTGCTGTCCATCCTTGTATATTTAACCAGTTCCCCACCGGCCAAAAGCAGATTGGTGGTGGGGCGGTGGTTTCGCTCACCTGACTGGACATCGGGATACGTGGCTGTAGGGCTGTGTAGCAGAGCAATTTGTCACCGGCCATGTCCATGGGACATGGCTGATGTCCCATAAGAGTACAGGCTCATTGCCGGTACCATGTGACGGTCATGGCCATTCATGGCAGGTCATGTGACAGTTGTGTACAATTGATGGCTATTTTCATGCCATCCATTGGATACAACTGTGTTGCTAGCTGTGATTGGTCAGTGTGAACACATGGTACAGACAAGGCCAATCACAGCCCATCTGTACCATGTGATTAGCTGTAGCCAATTACAGCTAAAACAAAACAGACTGAGTGAATCAGTTTCATCCAATAAAATGCTTGCTTATGGCAATGTAATAAACTGCTATAAGCAAAAAAAAAATGTGTAAAAAAATGCTCTTGTACTCATTGTACTCTTTCCATAGTACAATGTAACTGTGGTAACATTATATTGCTCTGGTCACAGTGTGTTAAAAAAAAAAATTGTAAAAAAAGTAATACAAATTGAAAATAAATGTATTATTTTTTTTTTTTTTTTGTACTATCACCAGTCAGAGTCCCTGATTACCACCACACCCATTATATGATAATGTTGGACTGCAATGGTGACAGTGTGTGGAAAAAAAAAAAAAATTCCCAAAAAATTTCCATGCTTCTTACTAAATATCTTGGACTGTTTACTTTCCAGAAGGGTTATTTGGGGGATATTTGTACTGTCCTGGTGTTTTTGAGCCTAAAGAAATTAGATAGGCCATCAGTACATCAGGATTGATCATTTTTCAGATATATCCCATAGTTTGTAGACTCTATAACTTTTACACAGACTAAATAATATGCACTGATTTTGGTTATTTTCACCAAAGAAATGTATCAGAATATACTTTGACCGAAATTTATGAAGAACAATTATTTATTTGCAAAATTTTATAACAGAAACAACGAAAAACACATTTTTTTTTTGTCAAAATCCCCCGCCTTTTTTATTTATTTAGCAAAAAGTAAAAAACCCAGAGGTGATTATATACCACCAAAAGAAACAAATTATACAAAATTATAAAAATTATAAAAATTAAGTTTGGGTACAGTGTTGCATGACCGCGCAATTGTCATTCAAAGTGCGACAACACTGAAGGCTGAAAATTGGCCTGGGCAGGAAGGGGGTAAAATTGTTTTTTCTCAGCTAGATAGTATAACTCCCGCTATACTTTTGGCCCTCTGCAGCTATAAAAGCTCTGATACATGACAGCCATTGTGTCATTTATTCATCCCTCCTCTCTTCTTGCTCATTCTCACAATATAAGACTGTATGCCAGCACTGCAGTTCCTAAATTCTGAATCTTCAGGTGCTAGTGCCATTCCACCACCCTTTGCTATCTGTAATTTTACCAGTGGTGATTGCGATTAAGAAGCAAAAGGACCCATTCTCATGTTAATTTCCCATTAGGTATATGACATTTGTATATAAATGCCATCTTTTTTCAGGCTAGATTCAGCCATTATCCTTCTTTTCTTTCAGTTTAATCTGGACCTGGGAGCCCATTGGGAGGTAGGAGCCATCTTCCCACATATACTGGTAGACTGGAAGCAATGTATGGGGATATAGTCACATGTTAGTTTATAGAACTCTGATGAATAGCCAACAGGACCCAGGGCCTTGTTGTTAGCTAAAGTTTTAATCACTGGCAGGATTTCAGTCAAGATGATGGGGCATTTAAATCATCCAATTGAGAGACAGTAAGTAAATTTGCGGTAAGCAACATTTATGAAGGAAAGCGTTCATCACGGACTGATCTATTGGGTCAGAAGAATAGGGACTAGTATAAAAGTTTTTCAAAATCTGATTGATTTCTAATGGGGAAGTGTAGATAGAGCCTGAGGGGTGTCGTAGGGCAGCTATTTCTATAGTATTTAGGCACAGAGACCGCACCTATTATTAGTGCGCCTGCAAATCTTGGGATACCACACGGGTATATTGAACACCCAGTGTTGTGGGTGTTCAATCAGTGAGTACTGATCTTTAACCAATTTCTTTATCAACTACGTGGGTAGGGTGATAGAGGCCTCTACACAGCTTGGCTAAGAGCTTACCTGCCTTATTGCCATATTTAAGAAAGCAAAGGGGGAGCGAGGTCTCAGCATGGAGGAGTGAAGCCGCGTTTTCAGAGGGCTCCCGGTCCGCGGCTCTTTACTAGTCCAACCTCACAGCTTTACCGCATATTTCGGCTTCTCAGCACACCTACACAACTGAGAAGAATACACTGTTGAGCTACGTGCCTCAGAACACCCATGGAGAGATTTCTCAAACCAAAGCAGCCGGCGGTATCAACCCCGGACCCTTCCAAGATGGCGTCGGGAGCTGATGAGGTAACAGAGCTTGGCGCGCCTTCAGGACGAGGAGAGAGACATATTAACGGTAATGACATGTTGCCGTTCTCTCCGACTAGCGACCTCTCCCCCTGCCTCCCCCGCTCTCTGTCCCTCACATCCTTTGACAGCCCAAGAGGGGAACCCAGTGACTCACTTCAATGGGCTTCACAGGGCATTCAGCCCTCCTAGCAACAGAGCCTGACGCTCAGTGTGCCTTTGCCTATCTCACTGCAAGCCTCCATGAGCACTGCCCCACTTACTCTGCCCTCACACAAGCCCTCATCCATGCTTACTGGAGAGCAGGCACTGTGGACACTTTTACAAAAATTGCCCACCAGAGATGATCTGGACTCTGTGGCACTTAGAATGGAGGCAGCGCTCCACGGGGAAATTGCAGGAATTAAGCAAACAGTAACAGAAGTTTCCACACACGTCGCCACTGCTGAGACGGTCACTACAACCCTTCGTCAAGACTCACCCCCCTACATGACGTGCAAGAAGAAGTTATAGACCAAATCGCACAGCTGCAGTTGTTGATAGACGATTTGGAAAATTGAAACCGCAGGCGCAACATCAGAATCCGCGGTCTGCCAGAAGCCACTCAGCAAGCAGACTTAAAGATGACGGTGACTGCCATATTCCGACGGAAATAACAATTGCCATAGACAGAGTCCACAGAACCCTCGGCCCCAGAAACACAGCAGAAGAAAGACCTAGAGATGTCCTTTGTTGCTTGCATAAGTACTCTATCAAAGAGGACATTCTCCAATGGGCTTGGCATAAAGGTCATATCAACTTTGACAGAGCTCAGGTTTCTCTCTTGCCAGATGTCTCATGGAGGACCCTGCAGATGCGCCGCTGCATGAAACCCCTACTGGATAAATTTGGCGAACAGGGAATCACATATAAGTGGGGTCATCCTTTCCATTTGATTGCACGGAAGGGAGGTCGCACATACACCCTTCGACAACCCAGAGACGTTCCCACCTTCCTCAATTCTCTTGGGTTGCCTTCATTGTCACTACCTAACTGGCTGGCATTTGTACTGACTCCCAACATCAATACCCCAGGGTTGAATTCTTCTGGCAGGCCTCAAAGACCTTGACGCAATCGTCGATCTCAATGCAGAAGACCTCAGGCTCCTCAGGACAACGAGCTATGAACCCAGGGAGTTGAGTTGCTTTCAAGCTGGAAGACGGTCTTACATTTCGCCTGTTGTCCCCTCGGCACATGTGAGTGTTATCTATTCTTGTCTTGCTGGCTCTCCGCCGGCTTCGGTAAACCAGCCGACTGGAAGACCTTTTTTCCTTTTTTTTTTTTTTTTTTTTGAAAATAGCCTTTGGCCCACTTTGTTTGACTTTCTAGTTTCTCCCTGGCCCGTTGGCCTCATGGAAACGCAACACGGTCCTATTATCCTGGACTGCTGTTACATAGCCAGAGACAGAGGGAAGACATACAGTCCTATAGGCTGGACTCACCTGAAGGTGTATGTTTGAGAAGAGTCAGATTCGTTTGGCCCTATCGCCATGGACCAGAGGAAACAGGCTATATGCACATCTGCTTAGGGTTCTCCCATCCGTTAGGCCCCTCTACTTAACCTAGTACCTCAATACAAAAACATGGGTTTTCCTAGGTCGTAATACTTTTTGCTTGAATGTCCGCAGCTGGTGGGGGAGTAATCCTTAAGATGGTACTCAGAAGGGCTGGTTAATAGCAAAATGGTACAGTCAGTAGTTTAAAGTTTAAAGTTCTAGTATAACACCTGGTTCTTTTATGTTCAGTTCTAGTGACATCTACAGTTGGGTATCTACTTGGTGATGATGCTATGTTACCAATGGTCCCCCCTTTGCCCCTCCCCCTGCCTCCCCCCTTCCCATCCCCCCCGCCCCCCAGGCCCTCCTCCCCTCCTTAACCCGCTGCCCCTCCTTCCCCCCACGCCCTCCTCCCCGCCCGCCTCTCCCTCCTCTCCTTTTTTTTTTTGTGTTGGGGGGTGGCGGGGGAGGGGAAATATAGAAGTATTCCATCTTGAGACCCGGGGATTGTTCCGGCTGGAACTTGATCCCTTCAGGTTTGTTAACTGGGGGATGGGGCTATGACTCACGCCCAGTTGGCATAGACCCGGTGGGGGTGAGCGGCCCCTTCCTTAGTCAGATCCAATATTAAGAGGTCAGAGAATGCTATAGTTTTTTTCCACCTAAGGTACTAATGAATGTTTCCTTATTGTCTGTTTAAATGTTAAGAAATGTTGCGTTAAGCTGAATGTTACAAAGTGATATTTCATATGTCTTTATGGAACTATTTCATTTAAAAGAAGCCAAACGCTATAATGCGGTTCCGGACGGGACCGCTTCCTCAGAGAAATGGGTTGGGGGGCCCTGTGCTCCGGGAGCCCAAACTCCGAAGTGCCTTACCTCTTCCCCCATTAGGCCCTAGCTGCCCAAATAGGCAGTAACCCTCCATTTAAAGATTTAGTTTACTCTCACCCCCCCTTCCTTGTCTTCCATTTCTCTCTTTTTCTTGTTCCTAGCCCCCTTTTGTGTCCCCTCCTACCCCTCCCCTGCTCCTCTCCTATTCTAATCCGCCTTCCTCCTCTCCCCTCTCCCCCACACCACCAACAGCCCTAATTGCTGGCAAGGTCTAGCGACCCGACCCTGCCCTATCCGACATGTCTCTGAAGTTTGTGTCCTGGAATGTGAAGGGCCTTAATGCTCCAGAGAAGCGAACCAGCTGCCTCTCGGATCTATGGAGGCAAAGACCTCAGGTAGTATTTTTGCAAGAGACCCATTTTCGGACGGATAGTATCCCAAAACTCTACAGTAAGCATTTCCCAATAGTGTACCACAGTGCTTCACCCTTCTGTAAATCTAAAGGGACGAGTATCCTCCTGGCCAAAACTTTGCCCTGGCAGCTGGGGGACCTCCATGCTGATCCCGAAGGTAGATACCTTTTTGTCAAGGGTACCCTTCAGTCGCAGACATTTACCTTCGCAAATCTGTGTCTGCCGAACATGGACCAGCTTCCTGTGCTTGAATCATGCTTGGACGCTCTGGCCTCCTTCACAGAGGGAACATTAGTGTTAGGGGGAGACCTTAATCTTACCATGGATCCTCAAAAAGACACATTGACGGGTTGTTCAGCCCTGTCTTCAAGATCCTGGAACCGAGTCAAGGAACTGTTGCATTCCCATCGATTAGTTGACACATGGCGGATTCTCCATCTGCAAGAGAGGGACTTCCCCTTTTTCTCAGCAGCTCATAATTCATACTCCAGGATCGATCTCTTCCTGGTCTCCCACGCTACAATCCCATTTGTCTTGGGAGCACAGATTGGGCATATTGCGCTCTCAGACCATGCTCCGATCTCTCTGACCTTAAATTCACAACGCTCGTCACCCAAATCAGCCACATGGTGACTAAACAAAGCTCTTATCCAAGATCCTGAGGTTAGAGCAGACATTTTACGAGAATTGGGTCTTTTCTTCGAGAGTAACAAACAATCAGTCCCTAATCCTCTGACTATTTGGTCAGCACATAAATGCTACATAAGAGAAATATTCATTAAACATGAACACAGACTCAAAGTGGCCAGGGAAAAAACGCTATCTGAATTACTCGCAAAACTCCATGACTGTGAAAAACGTCATAAAAATCACCCAGATAGGGCTACAGAGGCAGAGGTATCCAACATTAGGGAGCAAATCAGAGAGCATTCTCTATTCCATGCTAAAAATAGCCTCTTGAAGGCAGGCAGAACCTTTTATGAGTTCAGAGATAAGTGCAGCAGAACACTAGCAAATGCCCTATGGACCCAATGTAACATGTACATCCCCGCCTTATCTTCCACCACAGGAACTAAAATTCATGACTCTGCAAAAATGGCAGAGTCCTTCAGGGTGTTCTTTGAAGCTCTTTACAACCTACATTCCCACCCTTCGGAGGAACAGAACCAGAATAAGCTAGAAGCCATGGAGACCTACCTTGCGGCTGCAGATCTGCCTTCTCTCAACGAGGGAGAGGTAGATTTGCTATCACAGCCTATTACTTTGGACAAATTTACGAAAGCTCTGGCTGACACTCCGACGGAGAAAGCCCTGGGCCCCGACGGCTTCACAATCTCCTATTATAAAAACTTCCAAACTCAACTGGCAACCCACTTTGTTACTGCCTTCAGTGCAATATTAAATAGTCACGCCATACCGCCAGATATCCTGCAAGCCAGCATATCTGTCATCCCTAAGCCTGTGAAAGACCGCTTCTTCGCGCAAGTTACAGGCCTATCTACCTTCTTAACTGTGATTTGAAATTATTCACGAAAATTCTAGCCGAACGTATAGGCTCTGTTCTCCAACGCATAATCCCACTAGACCAGGTGGGCTTTATCCGCAACAGAGAGGCACGAGACAACACTATTAAGACAATAAATGTGGTGGCAAAGGCCAAACGTCTTAACATCCCTTTCATCTTGTTGTCTACAGATGCTGAAAAGGCGTTCAACAGGGTAAACTGGCCTTTCCTCTTGGCCACCCTGCGACGCCTTGGCATGCCGGCCCCCATCCTATCCTGGATATCTGCCATATACTCTTCCCCCACCGCAACAGCTACAGTAAATGGGAGAACCTCTGGCCCCTTTAAGATAAGTAACGGTACGCGACAGGGGTGTCCACTTTCCCCGCTCCTTTTTATAATTTCCCTAGAGCCCTTATTACAACATATTAGGCTTAACCCGGACATCAGAGGACTCGAAATGAGCACTTATCATCATAAAATTGCCAACTATGCGGACGACCTGTTATTTTACATCTCGGATCCACTTACGTCTCTCCCAATCTTATTATCAGCATTACGCCAATATGGGGAGTTATCGGATTTTAAAATCAACTTCCAAAAGTCAGAGGCGCTGAACATCACCCTTACCCCAGGTTCTCGGGCTGCCCTTTGCAGCAACTTACCCTTCCGGTGGACTTCCCAGGCCATCCAATACTTAGGCACTAAAATCCCCTCTGACTTACACCTCATTTATCAACTTAACTTTCAACCACTCCTGAGCGTTTTTGCCTCAGACCTAGAAAGATGGAAGGGCCTGGCAGTCTCCTGGTTTGGTAGATGCAATGTCTTAAAGATGAATATCATGCCGAGACTGCTCTACCTCCTCCAAGCACTGCCTGTTAGGATACTACAGGGCTTCTTTCGTAAGTTACGTTCAGTCTTTATTAGATATGTATGGCAGGTGGGCGTGGCCTGGCTCAGGATGTGATCGGACGTGTTCCTGTGTAGCTCCGGTCTCTCCCTGTACAATCCTGCTCCATCCTGATCATCCATTGTCAGCACCTGATTTCTTTTTTGCCTAATCCCTTCTGGTGTGTCTTCTACATCATTGGAGGGCCTTTTGGTTGATGGGAAAACGGCGTACGAAGAAACAACCTCCGGTAAAGATGAGCATCGCCACACGCTCCTGCCAAGATGGCCGCCGCCATACTGTCCACGGGCCTAGCTCATCTCCAGCCTCTACTCCGGATCTCTTCGGTGACGGCCTGGACGAATCCCCACCACCCTCCCCCGAGATTCCGGACCCTGCAGCCATCCCTTCGGTACCGACCCCGGGCGCCAAGGAGTCTACCCTGGCAGATGTCCTGTCCTGGCCATCATCAAGGTAAACCATGCAGACCTGGTGGAGAAGGTGGATGGGCTTAAGATAGACTTTACTATTATGCGGCAAGATGTGCACAAGCTGCGTGGCCGGGTTACCGAGACCGAACAACGTATCAGTGATTTGGAGGACACTATTGCTCCCATTTTACCTAGACTCGAAACATATGGGGGAAAGATTACAACTTTGGAGGACAAGGTCGATGTCCTTGAAAACCGCCTACGCAGGAACAACCTGCGCCTGGTCGGACTTCCGGAGCCGGTGGAGGGGTCTGACCCTGTAGCTTTCCTAGAGAGCTGGCTTGAGCAAGAATTTGGCCGAGAACAGTTATCCCCCTGTTTTGTGATTGAGAGGGCCCACTGAGTCCCCGGGCGCCCCCTACCAGAAGGGCACCCCCCACGTACGATGGTGATTCGTCTCCTTAATTACAGAGACCGCAACTCCATCCTGGGGGCTGCCAGGCGGAAAGGAAGTCTCCGCATTAATAATGCCGTGGTGTCACTCTTTCCAGACTACTCAGCGACAGTCCGCAACCAGAGAGCCAGCTATCAACGGATCAAACAGAAGCTCCGGGAGCAAGATATTCAGTATTCCATGCTATTTCCTGCCACCCTTCGGGTCACATATCAAGGGAAAGCTCATTTCTTTCAATCCCCACATGATGCCATGTCCTGGTGGGAAGCAATACCCCGCCCTCCCAAGCCTCCTGCCTGAAGCGGATCCCCACATTTTGATGGCTCCATAAGCTTTACCAGAAGTTTCCTCTCTTCTCTGGGATCTCCTTGCCTGCATTATTATTTTTTTCTTCCTCCCCCCCCTTTTTTTCTTTATTGGTTATGACAAAGTTTTTGTTTCATTACTGGCATATGCTGACCTTGGAGGATCCTACTTGTCTCCGGAGGGAGAGTACCAAGCCCCGGTTTATAACCGGGCCCGAGCTGCCTTGGGGCTCAGTCCCCTTATTTTATTTTATTTTGAAACATTATAATTGACTAATGACTTTTTTGTTGCTCTTGAGCTTATATTTTTTTTCCTGCCTCCTGTTCCATACCATGTGCCCCAGGCATGGTACAAGTTTAGGGTATAGACCCACTCCTCTTTTTTGGAGCTGGGCAGGAGAATTAATACCCCTGTTGGGTATTGAATGTGATAATGTCTGTTGTTGTATGATTGTATGTGTGGTGTATGCATTGTTGAATGAATGTCTGGCACTGCGACCCTTAATTTTATACGTGGCCGTGACCGGGGGAGGGATTCTTTTTCAGACCCCCCCTGACCCGTATGCACCCATACTATTAACTCCATGTCTAACGTAACTGTTTGTTAATGGAATGTCCGCGGGCTGAATTCTAAATTTAAAAGAGCATCCATCTTTGCGGCCCTGAAACATAGTAAACCACATATCCTGTGTCTTCAGGAGACTCATTTAATGGGGGCCAAGGTGATGGCGCTCAAAAAACACTGGGTAGCCAACCAATATCACTCTACCTACTCAAATTATGCCCGGGGCATAGCTATATTAATCCGTAAGGGATTGCCCTTCGTGTGTCACCAAGTTGTCCTAGATCCCAAGGGGCAGTATGTTATTTTACATGTATCGATACATGGCACACCCCTTATTCTGGTGGCGGTGTATTTCCCTCCTCCGGTCACGGCTGCAATGTTTTCTGGTCTTGATTCAGTTTGCAAACCTGCCTAGCTGTCCTATGCTTATCCTTGGGGATTTCAACTCGGTCTTGCAACCTGACCTAGATAGATTAAAACCTTTGAAGTCCGAGTCTGGGTTGCTCCATGCGTGGTGTAATACCTATGGATATGTGGATTTGTGGCGCTGGAAATTTCCAGAGGCCAAAGTGTACTCCTGCCAGTCTAGGTCCTATGCAGCCCTTTCAAGAATTGATTTTGCTCTCGCCATGAAGGATTTCTTACCAGTTGTTCAATCCATAGCGTATCTCTCCCAGACGGAATCTGACCATTCTATGATACAGGTGGGTCTGACCATGGGCCATAGACCGGGGTTTCGAACTTGGAGACTTAGCCCTCTTTGGATCTCTACTCCGGAGATAGCTGAGGGCATCCCGACTGACATGACTATGACTATTTATTGGTCCCTTAACACTGACTCTGCTCCCGTGGGTCCTGTTTGGGACGCCTTTAAGGCTGTGGTAAGGGGTTCCTATATTTCTAGAATCAAGAGCTACAGATCTGCCGGAAGGAGGACACAGGATGAGCTTCGGAGGGTTTTGGAGGAGGCCCGCGCCCGTCATGCGGGTGCCCCCTCCTCTGAAACCAGAGGCGTGTTGACTGAGGCCCACCGGCGCTGCAGTTGCACTTAGTAGACTTGACCAGGAAGCAACAGTTGTACCTCTCGGCTCGTATACACGAGCATGGTGGGAAAAATGGCAGACTCCTGGCATATCTTGCGCACACGGACTGTCAGGAGCCACGATTGCTGCAATTCACTTACCTGATGGATCGATTACATCCAAAGCATTGACTATTAAAAAAAACCTTCGCGGACTTCTATGCCACATTATATAGGGGAACGGAAATCCCTCCAGAAACAGACTTTATGGGCTTCTTTGAATCCCTTGACCTCCCGGTACTCAACACCTCTCAGCAATCCCTCCTAGACAAACCCATCACACTGGAGGAGGTCACCAAGGCCATAAGCCTCCTTCCCTCTAATAAAACTCCGGGTCTGGATGGGCTTCCTTCGGAGTGGTACCAAGCGCATGCAGAGGTACTGGCTCCTAGGCTCCTCAAACTGTTTCAGGACTCCCTTAAGTTAGGGAAGCTTCCTGAATCTTTAAACGAAGCACTTATTGTGGTTATACCCAAACCCAGTAAGGATAGTAAATATTGCGGATCCTACAGGCCTATTTCACTCCTGAATGGTGATGTAAAGATCTTAGCAAAAATTCTCGCCCTTAGACTTCAATCGGTCATCCTGGCCCTTATACCGCCAGATCAATCCGGCTTCATGCCTGGCAGTAGTACATTTGATAATATGCGAAGGTTATACCTATATGTTCATGAGGCAGCACGTGCGGGGCGACCTGGGCTAGTTCTGTCCCTAGATATACTAAAAGCTTTTGATACTGTGAGTTGGCCTTTCCTATGGGAAGCTATGGCATGGATGGGTATTGGCCCAACTTTTATTCACTGGGTCCGCTTATTATATGCAGACCCGAGAGCTAGGGTTCGCACAAACATGGATATCTCTGCATCATTTTCCTTAGGACGGAGTACTCGGAAGGGGTGCCCTCTCTCTCCCCTGCTGTTCGCAATAGCCATTGAGCCATTGGCTCTGGCTGTGCGTCAGATGGCCGAGATTGGGGGCATCCGCTCGGGCCCGTTAGAGGAAAAAATCTCTTTATACGCAGATGATGCCCTGGTATATCTAGATGGAAGGGAAAGCTCTTTTAATAAATTAATGGAGGTGGTGGAGGAGTTTGGTGCAGTCTCGGGACTTCGGGTGGGCTGGGAAAAATCGCAGGCCTTGGCTATCGGTCCCCCTTCCCCCTACAACTATCTGCAGAAGTCATGTATTCAACTGAGTTAAGTACCTTGGTATTCAGATACATGCCGACCTTCCTAGGTGCGAGGAACTTAATGTCACCCCTATAGTCCAACAGATGACGGAGAAATTCTGTACCTGGTCGTCATTGCCCCTTAATTTATTGGTCGCATAAATATATTTAAAATGATCTTTCTACCAAAATTTCTCTATAGCTTTAGGGCGGTTCCAGATTTTCTCCTGTTGAGGTTTGCTTTATGGCCTGGAGGGAAGGGGGAAAGATACTGACACAATCCCAAATTGATATTTCGCCACAGACTCCCCTGTGGCGGAATCCGAATATTCCTGAGCTATTTGGTCATCCAGATTCGGCGTGGTGGGCCCATTTTGGGATCACACATCTCTCTCATATTTTTGAGGAGAATACACTACTGCCCTTTGAATCCATTAGACTTAAATATGGCATCGAAAATAAATTCTTCTTTAAATACCTTTTATTGCGACATGCCCTCAAGACACAATCTGGCTCATTGACCATAGAGCTGAAGGAATCCTCCATGGAGGACCTTCTGTCATTTCCAGAAATAAACAAACTTGTGACGACCTTCTATGGGCGTCTCAGGTGATGGGTGGGGATCCTTTTCAGAACTCTCAATGTAAATGGCAAAGGATTATGCCTGAGCTTTCTGAAGAGGACTGGGAGGAGGCAGTGGAAATATGCTTTCAGGATATCATCAGTACGGCTGATGTCCTGATACAATTTAAGTTTATACATCACTTACATTATACACCCGCTAGGTTGGTTACAATGGGACTGGGTCGAGATATTGCATGTGCTAGATGTAAAAGGATTGCTGTCGATTTCTTTCATATGTTTTGGACATGTCCTGGACTTACAGTATTCTGGAAAGATGTATTTTCTTTTTTCAACCGTTAGCTACATATACCGCTGCCGCAAACTCCGGAGGTCGGTCTTCTGGGGGTACTAAATGATATTGTTCCTCGCACTCATGTTAGAATGTTGATACGTATCTTATTGTTTTATGCACGTAAGACAATTTTATTGCATTGGAAAGATACTGACCCCCCTTCAGCCCAAGCCTTCTTCCGTATTGTTCATGGGACCCTCCCAAAATTTAAGTTGATATTTAAGAGTAGGGCATGCCCTAAGAAGTTCACCAAAATCTGGCAGCCATGGCTGGATGTTTCAAGGGACTTCTGGGGGGATGTCCTCTCTTCACAGTTATCTCAGTGAGGAGATGAGAGGATGTGTTTTTAGCAAACATTACTTGATATATATATATTAATGTGGATGGAAATTTGCATACGCTCTAATAAGAGTTTATTCCACAAGGCGTGCCGGAATTATGCTGTATTAATGGGGGTCATGGGTGACAGATGTGTGTATGGGTGTGTGTATGAATGGTGTGACTTTGTTCTGGTTGGGGTATTACTGTTTTATACAGCTGTACTACTTCATGAGTTCTGCTATATCATCATTAATCTAAATGTCTATGACATACATGTATGTAGAGCAGTCTGTATTATTGGTCCTTTTATTATTTCATTGTTTTTGTATTATTTTCATTATAAAAATCGAAAAATAAACACCTTTAAAAAAAAAAAAGATATGTCTGGCAGGGCAAACCCCCGAGGCTCAAGAGATCTCTATTACAACGGCCAAAATCCAGAGGAGGCGTTGGCCCTCCTAACCCGGCTCTATACTACACAGCAGTCCACATGAACAGAGTTGTGGACTGGTGCAGGCACACATCTGATAAGCTGTGGATTGGGCTAGAAGAGGAAACAGTCCCGTTCCCCATTGAGGGTCTACCCTGGAGTGGAACTCATTCTTCCAGATCCTCCCCTTCCCACCCATTGATTGAAACAACCCTACAAGAGCTTTGCAGATACTTCAAGATAGCGGAAACGCCCAGTTATCCTTTTCCACTGACACCCATAATCGGGCATCCGGACTTCTTACCAGGCCTCTCTGATAGATCCTTCCGGCTCTACCCGGATCGGAGTCTATTTAGAGCCTCCTCTTTTTGTGGGCCTTCGGATTGGAGCGAGCCTTCTAACATTTATCCTAGCTTATATTCCTCCATACTGGGCAGATGGAAGATCTCACAATTGTTACACTTTCTCAGATCCCTTCCAGAAATCAGCGGTTTCTGCAGACAACCAACTCCCTTTGAAGAGTTATGCCTGGGAGAGGAGCCAATACGGAAATCCCTTTCTCACTCTTACAATATGTTACTGACCCATACGTCCCAACAGGATCCCCCATACCTGAGGAAGTGGGAGAGGGATCTTAACACTACGTTTACAGAAGATCAAATGACCCAAATCCTCTTTTTTGCACATAAATCTTCTTTATGTAGCAAATACCAAGAAGTCACCTTCAAAATCTTGACGCGATGGTACAGGAACCCCTCTGTGCTGGCGTCCATATTTCCGGGACACAGCCCCCTATGCTGGTTATGTGGCACACGAAGAGGTACATTACTTCACATTTTCTGGGAGTGCCCAGCCTTGACTCCTGGAGACAGGTTTTGGGAATCATTCACAAACTTACTGATGTGGCTCTTCAGGACAATCCAGCAGCAATACTACTGAATCTGACTCCAATGTCCAGTAAGCGTTACCGCAAATCTTTGCTGAAACACCTCTTGAATGCGGCCAGGGCATGTGTCCCCAGCATGTGGAGGCAGCAATCCCCTCCGACAGTGATACAATGGTTTGGTAGGGTTTGTGATATTCAGCGAATGGAACGAATTACAGCTGTCCTCAGGGAAAAGGAGGAGGAACATAGCACTAGATGGACACATTGGTATCTGTTTCGCTTTTCAGATGAGTACAAGTCCTATTTGTAGGCATCCTGCCCCTGGTTGATTAGGGGCCGTGGGTCGTCGGCCTCGCCAGAACCCCATACTCACCCCCCTCCCTTCCTACTTCCTCACATCTGCTCCTCCTTATTTCTATCCCCTTTTCCCTCAAATGACACCACCAGTGTCATCCACCCTTTCTTTTTTTTATCCCAATTATTAAGAAAAAACCCCCGATTGCTGTACTCCATTTTGGTACCACTCCTATGTTCGTAAGATTGAGAACCATATTTTATATAGAATACAACACTTAGAATTAATTCACCATAAGATAGCAACAAAATATTTGGTCAATAGAGATAAGCTCGTATTTTCCCTTTGGGGATCCACTTGTCTACTAGTTAGTCTAACTGCATTGCTGATACACCCTCATTGGATTTATGTTTAAATTATGTTTTTAACTTCGGACAGAGGGTTCTCTCTTCAGTACTGCTGGGTAAGACAGGCCAGAATCGTCAACTTACGACTTCCTGCTTCAATAGCACATTTTAATGGAACCTTTCCTGCTATCATGCCAATGTACACTTAAATTGTTTGTGAATAACTATTAAAAATCAGATATCCTATGAATGCACGCCCTCTACACGAGAGATACCTCCACCGCGCCAATGGCTCCCTAATTATCCTCAAACATAAAAGTGTAATGCACTTGTGAGAATAAAACTAATATTAAAAACTATTTCACAACACCAGTGACAGTGATTCAATAATGGGTGAATAGTGAAAAAATGTGTAAAAAAGTGTTTGATTGTTGAGCTGCCCCCTTTTAAATATAATAATCCAATAAAATATTTAATCCCGAATGTCAGTTCACAGAGGTTAAATAGAAGGCGCTTATTGAAAAGTTGTATACCCTGCGGTGTACAAAAAATAATGGCAAATACAAATCTATACAAATATATCAGTGCTTGAATATGTGCAATAGTGGTGGTAACCTCTAATCCTAAATATAACGTGACCTTGAAATAAATAAATAAACATCAAAAATAGCTAGTAAAGTGATAAATGCGACAAAATTAATTTGCAATTAATAAGAAATAAATAAGAACACATGCAAGTGTTTCAATTCGTGCTGTAAAAGAAACATGAAAAAAGAGGGGGCGTGTCCGGACACTGAGCAAGGAAGACGTGTTTGTATTGAGCTCTGCTCAGCCAGCAAGCAATCTACTGCCATCCTGCCTTTCTCTTACCCCGGAGAACTTCCAGAAGCACGGCATACTGCTCACTACAACCTCGGCTGTAAACACAGCTAAAAATTGTCCTCCATTTCGGAGTCTGCCCGACTGTGTGGGTCCCGGCCTGGCTCTCCGCTTCTCGGGCTCGAGGCCCGACGCCATCTTGAGGCCTCTCGGCCCCCACGCTCCTACACAGCAATCATCTTACCTCCACCGGCCGGCGGGACACCTTCGGCGGCTGCTGGATGGACCTGAGGCGGAGCGGTGCTGCCTGGAGATCCCCGACCGTGAGCCCTGGAATACCGCGGCCGGACGTCCATCTACGGCCTGCGGCCTACTGATCAGACCACACCAGCTCCCTGGAAGACACAGTGAGTAGTGGGAACATCCACATCTCCCATCCCAAAACCAAGCGCCCTTGACATCAATCGCCAACGGTGCCATTAGCTGTGTACCTCCCCAGAAGCCCTTTAGCCCAGACGAGGCCCAGACGGAGCAGCAAACACACAGCCGGCCGGCCGGCCCATAGGAAAGACCGCGGCTTCGGCCTACACACGGAGGCCGGCGGCCATCTTGGGACTCCAGGGTGCACCCAGCTACTTCTATTCATCCAAACTGTGCTTAATCATCATAACCCAGAGACACAGTGAGCAGTAGAATCACCCACACTTACCACCCCACAGCCAAACACCCCGGACATCTAGCACTAAGTGTCCCCACAGGAAAGACCACGGCTTTGGCCTACACACGGAGGCCGGCGGCCATCTTGGGACTCCCAAATACACCCAGCTGCTTCTGTTCCTCTAAGCTGTACACACTCATCGCAATTAATTTCTTTATACACCTTTATCAATACTCACTACTGGGAACATTATGTCCTGTAACAGTTACCTAAGAAATCATCCTTACAACTGTTCCATGTAAAACGCACACGCAGCTTGCAAAAATGGAAGACGTCTGAATTCTAAGCCTTAACCTCCGCCTACAGATCCGAACCTCCCGTCCTGCAACGCTATTATTTCCAAGACCCGGGAGACACACTAACTTTTCAAGAAACCCCATGGTTACCTTTCAACTAGTGCATGGGTAAGATTGGAGATCAACGCACTGTATACTCAAAACAAGTCTCACAGGCCGCACTTCGGCAAACCCACTCAATGGAGAAATACCTACGGAGACCCCTCTCCCCGGCCTCAAATACCCCGGAGATAGCTATGAACCAAACGGACAATTTCCCGTTAGTTGATCCCTCTTTCTTTATGGGGGACTCTTCACAACATCCACAGCCACCTGTCTCCCCCGCAACATCACTACCCGTAACAGTGGATGTTTTAGATACCAAGTTACAAGCTCTGCTTCACAACATTACCCAAAATATCACCAAAGAAGTAAATAAGTTAGCCCATGAACTTAGGGGTGAAATAGATCAACTCGGTGAACGTACGGATCATCTGGAAACCAAATTTGACGACATGGTTCAATATGTCCATGTCCTAGAAGAGGAAAACGCAGGCCTGAAAAATGCAGTCTCGCTACTACAAACACAACAAGAGGACCTCGAAAATCGAGAACGCCGTCAGAACTTACGCTTCCGTGGAGTCCCGGAATCCATTTCTGATAAAGAAATTCGACCATATCTCCTTGCTCTGTTTGTCAAGTTGGTACCTCACATTCCTGACATAGAATGGCGCCTGGATAGAGCACACAGATCACTGGCTCCTAAACCTCCTCAGGGTGCTAATCCCAGGGACATAATCGCCCGTTTCCACTTTTATGAGAGCAAGGAGGCCCTGACCATTGCTACCCGAAATAGATCGAAGGTCGAATTCAAAGGCGCAAAACTACAAATTTTCAACGATCTATCGCCCATCACCTTGGCTAAACGCCGCGCTCTACGCCCAGTTACCTCTCATCTGCAACAATACCAAGTCCCTTATCGTTGGGGTTTCCCGTTCCGATTGTCAGTCATGAAAGATGGTTCACAACACTCCATGCGAGACCTACAAGAATGCGAAACTTTTATCAAAAACCTAGGTCTCCCTCCTATACCAGATGAAGACCTGCAGATACAAATCCAGCCTTCCCGGCAGATGTCCACACCTGGGAAAATATGGACCCCGGTACGCCAGAAGTCAAGGAAGACACCAATTACACCTCAAAGAGCGGCTCCATTTAAAGGACCTACTTGAAAACGTGATGTGACACACCCCTTTGATCTCTCTTTACACATGGGTCATATATTTTTCTTTTCGGTTTTTGTTTTTGTTTTTATTTCTTGACCTATGTGTCCTGAGACTCTGTGTTCAGAGTCGAACCTTCATTTCCGAAGTGCCTTACATGTCTATTTGTTCACTTGTTTGTTACAACCCAGCACATAACCTCCATGTTAGGGGTTACATGTTTTTTTCTTTTTCTTCTTTAATGTTCGGATCGGGCGGAGGCCCACAAGTCTAATTTTGTAGGCTGACACACCCCCTGTTAACATGGTCTTAATTCGAGACCGTGATTTCCTGAGGCTTCTACATGCCTCAGGCCTAATACCTAACTGGTATGTATTTTTTTTTCTTTTTTTTTCACTAGAGACCCTTTTTGGTCATACCCTGGATCTCTTTTTTTTTTATTATTATTGCTCTCTATGTTTTTGTTTCCCAATTCCCAACCCCTTGTTTCGCTTGTTTTTCTCATACATATGGGTTTTTTTTTCAAACCCACGTTCAAAATACAGTTATGTTTTTTTAAAAATTATACAATATTGTCATATGATTTCCTATGATACATTTATTATTATGTTCTATACATCATGGTACACGTTCCTTCCCTATCTTCTAAATTTAATACTTGCTTTACTCATATACCTGAACTATGGCTGTAAGTATACTGTCATGTAATGTCAAGGGTCTAGGTTCCATCCGCAAACGTTGGCTGGCGTTGAAGGAATTTAAGGCATCCAAAGCAGAAGTGATCATGGTTCAGGAGACACATTTTAAAGCAGAGGGATCTTTTAAATTTGCCTCCAAGCATTTTCCTACCGCTTATATAGCATCAGACCCTTCTGGAAGGGCTGGAGTAGCCATATTACTGAAACGTAACTCTAATATCCGTGTCGGATCGACATACTTAGACCCTCAAGGCCGTTTTGTTCTCCTGAGCTGTGATCATGAAAATGTTTCATTTACTCTTGCCAATGTTTATGCTCCTAACACAGGACAGATTGGTTTTCTTGAGATGTTTTTTGAAAAATTGCAATCCTTCTCTCAACCATTCATGGTCATTGGGGGAGATTTCAATTTATGCATGTCTCCGACCAAAGATAGACTTGCCCTTTTTACACACACTCCACCTCCCCAAGTTCAAAAGATGGCTACAGCCTTTAGGAAACTTATCAGAGCTCACAACCTCTTCGATACTTGGAGGATAAAACATCCTACAGCCAAACAATTTACATTCTATTCTCCCCCACACAAGCTATATACAAGACTAGATCACTTCTTTGTCTCAGCACCCTTACTGTCATATATAGTCCATTCGGAAATAAATACAATCACATGGTCAGATCACGCCCCCATAACTCTTGATCTCCTCCTAACCAAACCTACATCTAGGTCGTGCCACTGGCGTCTTAACGAGACCCTTCTTAAAATACCTGATATTCATATTCATCTCCAGAAAAAACTGAAAGAATTTTTTGAACTTAATGAGGGTTCGGTTTCTGAGGCGTCCACCCTATGGGAGGCTCATAAGGCCTTTTTCAGGGGAGAGTGCATCTCCTCAAGCTCCCGTCTTAAGAAAGACCGAGCTCTCCAAAGATCATCACTCTTACATGACTTATCCAAAGCAGAAGAATCCCTTGTCAGCTCCCCTACGGTGGAACGCCTTAGATCAGTGGTATCGTTACGTAATCGCATTAAATCTCTTGACCTGAATTCACTCGCTAAATCTTTGTTATGGTCCAAACAAAAGTTTTACGAATTCGCTAATAGACCCCATAGAATGTTAGTCAACAAATTAAAACCTAGACCCACAGCCTCAATCCCTGATTTCCTATTACAACCCAACGGTGAACCTACATATTGCCCCCAACACATGTCCAAAGTCTTTGGTGACTATTACCAAAGACTTTATAACTGCCTAGCAACAGACAAAAACTTTACATTCACTCAAGAAAAGTTTGATGACTTCATCAAAACTCTAAACCTTCCTACGCTCTCTCCTGAGAAACGCTCAGGGCTCAATGCTCCCATCTCTGCTGAAGAAATTACAGCGGTTATTAAACAGCTTCCGACCCACAAGTCCCCAGGGCCCGACGGGCTTCCTTATTCATATTTTAAAGGCTTCCTACCAGTTTTAATACCCCATATGATAAGTTTATTTACCTCCCTGATGTCAGGGAAAGTTCCGCATTCCCAATTCCTTCATGCCTTTATTACAGTTATTCCGAAACCTGATAAGGACCTATCATTACCAGATAACTATCGTCCCATTGCCCTCTTGAACTCTGATTATAAGATTTTCACAAAAATTTTAGCTAACAGATTGTCCCTACTTCTTCCCTCACTTATACATAGGGACCAGGTCGGTTTTGTTCCCACTAGACACGCAGGAGACAACACTAGAAGAACTATCGATCTTATTGACCTATTGACTAAAACTAAGAAACCTGCGATAGTCCTCAGTTTAGATGCTCAGAAGGCATTTGATCGCCTAAACTGGTCTTTTATGTTCGCCATTTTGACTAGATACGGAGTTTCAGGTCCTTTTATACACGCTTTAAAAGCGCTTTACTCCACGCCCACATCTCAGGTACAGTTGTCCTCCCATGTCTCTCCGCTATTCTCCCTAAGTAATGGCACTCGCCAAGGATGCCCTCTATCCCCCTTACTTTTCATTTTAAGCCTGGAACCTCTGGCCGAAGCTATTCGTTCCCACCCTGACATAGGGGGAGTGGCGCTGAGACATCAGGAATACAAACTGTCTCTATTTGCTGACGACATTCTATTAACCTTGACCCACCCTCATATATCACTCCCCTCTCTTCATGCAATTCTACATCAATTTGGCAGCATTTCAGGTTTTAAAATAAACCCGACCAAAACTGAAGCCCTCCCTATTAATCTTTCCACAGATATACTCTCAACTTTACAGGAAAATTTCAAATATCGTTGGTGCACCCACTCCTTGAAATATCTTGGGGTTTATCTGACCTCCTCCTACTCCACTCTTTTTCAGGCCAATTTTCCTCCTATGTTTACAGAAATCAACAAATTATTAAAGTCATGGACGAACCTCCCCTTGTCCCTCCTTGGAAGGATAAACGTCCTCAAAATGTCGGTGCTCCCTAAGCTCCTCTATCTCTTTGAGACCCTCCCAGTCAAGGTTCCAATGTCTCAATTAAAGCTAATCCAACGAAATTTCCTAAATTTCATTTGGAATCATAAATCTCATAGGATAGCTAGCTCGGTACTCTTTGCATCCCGAGCCGATGGAGGTTTGGGGGCACCCGACATAATCAAATATTATTATGCCTCCCATCTAAGAACAATAACCTCTTGGACATCAAGATACGCCCCTAACAGATGGTCTGAGATAGAAATGGGCATCACGGTTCCCGCACATCCATGCTATATGCTATGGCCATCTTCGGATAAATTCATCTCTCAATTACGTAAAATCAGCTTAAATCCGATGCTGTTTACCCTCTCAATATGGAAAAGTTGCTCTGGTAAATATAGACTTTCATCCCTATGTTCTCCTTTAACAAATATTACTTTTAATCCGGAAATCCCTGACAGTCTCTCTTATGATGCCATGTTACCATGGACGAAAGCTGGTATTTTCCAACTACGCCACCTGGTTAACCCAGTCACCCGTAAACTTCTCTCTTTTACTGACCTACAATCTAAATATAAAATCCCAAAGAACCTCTTTTATTCCTTTCTACAAATCCAACACTTTCTTTCCACCAAAATACCACAACTGACCCTAACTATCCCTACTGAATTTGAAGTGGTGTGCTCCAGAGGCCCTCATGAACCTCATCTAATATCCACCATTTACAAAATTCTGCATGCTGCCTCTCCTGTCACAGAACAGACTCACACATATATGCGCAAATGGTCCCATATTTTAAACAGACCTATTCCAATAAGCGATTGGAAGAATATATGGGAAAATACATCTAAGACATCCAGATGTGTGACTCAGAAAGAAACATCCTATAAAATACTGATGTTCTGGTATAGGACCCCGGAGTTTCTTCTAAGACAGAAATTGACTACATCTGGTCAGTGCTGGAGATGTGGCTCATCTCTGGGCACCCACTTCCATATATTTTGGGAATGCCCCTTGATAACGCCATACTGGTCTCAGATCCATGCCCTGCTGGGAAAAATTCTAAACTTTCCTATACCCTACCAACCTATACATC
Organism: Lithobates clamitans; assembly: GCA_037952925.1. Classification (NCBI taxonomy): domain Eukaryota; kingdom Metazoa; phylum Chordata; class Amphibia; order Anura; family Ranidae; genus Lithobates; species Lithobates clamitans. Next base: position 13,007,816 of record JBBGZY010000008.1, on the reverse strand, counting down.
TCTTGCTGGGCTTGCCCCTCCCCAAGATGCCAAAAACACTTAGGAAACTGATGGCCTTTATCTTATTAGCGGCCAAACGGGTTATACCCCAATGTTGGTTAGTTAACACCCCCCCTACCTTTGCACAATTTTTGTCAGTAATTACAGACATTCGCAGGATGGAACGTATTACAGCTATAATTGATGACTCCCTTCCCAAATTCGAGGCTATATGGGGACACTGGGATTCCTCTGAATATAACGTAGAGGACCCCCAGATAGTCCAGAGTCAATGAGATATAAAGACAGTTTCCTATATTGATTGACTGTAGCATGACCACAAACCATGCCATTGCTGTTTTTCACTAATTGATCATCTTACTTCTACCATGATGTGTATGTATTGTCTGAAAATCATTTGACACCTAATGTTCTTTTTTTTGTTTTCTTTTTCTTCTTGTTATATAATAAGCTACCAAAAAAAAAAAAAAAAATGTTTTACCTCATTGAAAATATGCTGCTATCAATGTCTTTTCTAAGAGAATGAATACTTTGTTTATGTATACTTGAATATACTTAATAAATAAACAATTTAAAAAAAAAAAAAAAAGAAACATGAAAAAAATCTTGTAAAGAAAAGCAATGTCCAAACAGGTTGAAAGTGACAAAAAATAGTGACGATAAATGTGAAGATCAAATGTTCCACACAAATGATTCCTGGGTGATTAAAATGGCACACGCTGAATAACTCCGTGCTTCTTTCACCACACCGCCGTGCTAGTGAAACACACTCTCCAGACATGCACTCACCGAAAAAACATGCCAGCACTCTTATGCACGGCAAAACACGCTCTTTTTACCACACTCCAGGGTAAATGGTGTAAACGAGGTTCAAATGATGATATTCAATGGGTCCACATAAAAGAAAGTAAATGCTCTAATAGTGTAAGTCAGCAACAACAACTTTATTACAAATCACTGCAATCCTCACACATCGCACTCACATTAGTGTAATAAAAAACGGGCATAAAACGTGTACTGAACAGCAAGCCTCAACTTGTGGATAACCAATATCAAAAGGTCACGGCGGACCCGAGGTGTGCAGCTGCTGGGTATGTTCTCACCCCTCCCTCGGGAAACCTCCGTCCTTTAGAGCCCTCGTAATCCTCTCCTCCTGTATGGCTAAGCGTGTACGTCACAGATCACAGATCATAGCCACGCTATTTCTTATTAATTGCAAATTAATTTTGTTGCATTTATCACTTTACTAGCTATTTTTGATGTTTATTTATTTATTTCAAGGTCACGTTATATTTAGGATTAGAAGTTACCACCACTATTGCACATATTCAAGCACTGATATATTTGTATAGATTTGTATTTGCCATTATTTTTTGTACACCGCAGGGTATACAACTTTTCAATAAGCGCCTTCTATTTAACCTCTGTGTCGGTTTACCACATTTTGGGGTTGTAACTGACATTCGGGATTAAATATTTTATTGTGAATAACTATTAACAGAAACAATTAACTGTCATGTTGTATTCCTTGTCTAATTGTATATTCCTCATTTCTTAAATAAAGATTTAAAAAAAAAAGAAAGCAAAGGGAAGCATGGAACAAGCTTTTCGCTTCATGCCAGGCTGCTTTATTCATTCACATTCGAGCATGTCTGAGTTTAGTTTGAACAGAGTGTAGAGGTATACTTGTCTTCAGATAATCAGTTATTGAGATTTTTTTGAATTGGGTAACATAAGAGATGATTTTGCCCCTCAGAAAAGCTTTTCCGGCTTCCCAAAACAAAGCACGGTTAGAAACATGATTCTGATTAGTGAGTTCATATTTACTCCAGGCACAATGAGTAGCATAGGCAAAATCCACATTATTCGCTAGATAAGAGGGGAATCACCATAAATGAGCATTACAGGTTGGTCACGAGTCCGCAATTACTAAGGAAATGGCACTATGGTCCGAGATAGCTGTAAGATGGATTTCAGTCTCAAATACAAAAAGCAAGGTGGAGGAAGTCCCCAAAAAAATCTAGCCTAGAAAAAGAGTCATGGGGTGCTGAATAAAAAGTAAATTCCCGGCCTGTGGGGTGTTGCATATGCCAGAGATCAGTGTAGTGAAAAGCAAAGGCCATATGGTGTAATGGGGTAAAAGGAGGTGGGGGTTTGTGTGAGGGCTTAGCTGTAGAAAGTCTGTTTATAGATTTGTCCTCCTACAGATTCATGTCCATATTGAAATCTCTGCCCACTATATGGGGAAGGACTTTCATACATTTATTGGGGGGGCTGGAGCCCTTTAACATAACGTTAACGTCAAGATGAGTCTATTAAGTGGGGTTTGGTCATAGAGGTTATAGCAGAGATAATGGAAAGGGAATTTAAACCCAAAAGGCATGGAAAGGGCATGAAGTAGGGGCAAAAAACAAAATCAAAAAAAATTTGCCAGTGGAAGAGAACCGACCCCTATGGGCATTGGTATAGAGCTCTCACAAGGTTAGTGGAAATAGCAAAGAGAAGTCCCCTAGGCAAAATAGGTCAGGGTCAAATGTAAAAACAAAGAGAATAACAGCAACCAAAAGCACAAAATTGTACAATGAAGTGATGTCACCTTTTTCCATATGTGTGTTCAACCACTATGAACAGCATAACCAAGAGGTTTAATATAGTTATGGAAGGAGCCAGGGACAGCTCCAATAAGAGTGAACATATACGATCAGCTGCTCCCAGGGGAATAGCCAAGAGACATTTCCAGAAATATAGAAAAGCCCTGGATAGAATTTGGCAAGGTCATAATTGTTCAGCAACAACATATAGGGTGAAACAGCTGGCCAAGGAATAAAGAACATCTGGGAATAAAATAACAAACTTATTATATCCACCAAAAGATAGAAAAGTAAGCATAGCAATCAGGTGTCGCCCCATAATAAAGGTGTCTGGAGGGATCAGTGGGGTTAATGTGGTCTGGAAAAAACAAAGAGATTGGAGTATAGAGGTCTTTTAGGAGGATCCTTTTGAGGACTGCACTGTTCCCTAGGCCCAGCAAGATTATATTGGTTGTTAGTGAGAGCATCTTGATGAGGCACTGGTAGTGAGTGTAAACATCCATCTGCTTCCTCCAGAGTCTGTAACTAAAGTGAGTCACCATTTAAAGGATGGAGATGCCCAAAAGCTCGGTATACAAGGGTAAATTTGATGCGCCTTTGGGAGAGAGTTTGGTTGAAAGGACTTATGCCTGCGGGAGACCTCTGGTGAGTAGTCCATGAAGATCAGGAGTTTGTGCAGTGGTAGAACTTTCAGGGTTGCAGCAGTCGCACTTGCGACTGGGCCCTGCCATTCTGCCACTGTGGGGTGGCCCCAAGACCAGGCATCTCCCCCTGCACCTCTGGCTTTCAGTTTGAGATGCAGTGGGGTGAGTGGGAGGCAGCAATCGGCAGCTCTGTGGTTCCCACAGGGCTTGTAGTTCTTCTCTCAAGTGTATACAGTGGAGAGGGGAGGGGCATCTGACCCAGGCAGCTATCAGTTTCACTCTTCAAGAGGGGGCTTTCTGGGGACTCTGATGTAAGGGGGGCTCCCTGGAGACCCTGATATAAGGGGGGCTCTCTGGGGACTCTGATGTAAGGAGGGGGCTCTCTGGAGACCCTTATGTAAGGGGGGTGCTCTCTGGGGACCCTGATGTAAGAGGGGGCTCTCTGGGGACTCTGATGTAAGGGGCTCTCTGGTGACCCTGATGTAAGGGGGGGCATCTGGGGATCCTAATATAAGAAGGGGCTTTCTGGGGATCCTGATGTAAGGGGGGGCTCTCTGGGGACCCTGATGTAAGGAGGGGATCTCTAGGGTCCCTGATGTAAGAGGGGACTCTCTGGGGATCCTGAGGTAAGAGGGGATTCTCTGGGGACTCTGATGTAAGATGGGGCTCTTTGGGGACCCTGATATAAGAGGGGGCTCTCTGGGGACCCTGATGTAAGAGGGGGCTCTCTAGAGACTCTGATGTAAGGGGGCCTTCTGGAGACCCTGATGTAAGGGGGGGCTCTTTGGGGACCCTAATCTAAGGAGGGGCTCTCTGGAGACCCTGATGTAAGAGGGGACTCTCTACAGACCCTGAAGTAAGAGGGGGTTCTCTGTGGATTCTGATGTAAGGGGGATCTCTGGAGACCCTGATGTAATGGGGGCTCTCTGGGGACCCTGATGTAAGGAGGGGGCTCTCTGGAGACCCTGATGTAAGGAGGGGGCTCTCTGGAGACCCTGATGTAAGAGGGGGCTCTCTGAGGACTCTGATGTAAGGAAGAGCTCTCTGGGGACCCTGATGTAAGGAGAGGCTCCCTGGAGACCCTGATGTAAGGGGGGGCTCTCTGGGGACCATGATGTAAGATGGAGCTCTCTGGCGACTCTGATGTAAGGGGGCCCCTCTGGAAACACTGATGTAAGGAGGGGCTCTCTAGGGACCCTGATGTAAGAAGGGGGCTCTCTGGAGACCCAGATGTAAGGGGGGGTGCTCTCTGGGGACTCTGATGTAAGATGGTTCTCTGGTGACCCTGATGTTAGGGGGGACTCGCTGGAGATCCTGATATAAGAAGGGGCTCTCTGGGGATCCTGATGTAAGGGGGGGCTCTCTGGGGACCCTGATGTAAGGAAGGGCTCTCTGGGGGACCCTGATGTAAGAGGGGACTCTTTGGGGATCCTGAGGTAAGAGGGGCTTCTCTGGGGACTCTGATGTAAGATGGGGCTCTTTGGGGACCCTGATGTAAGAGGGGACTCTCTAGGGACCCTGATGTAAGAAGGGGTTCTCTGGGGACTCTGATGTAAGGGGGCTCTCTGGAGACCCTGATGTAATGGGGGCTCTCTGGGGACCCTGATGTAAGGAGGGGGCTCTCTGGATACCCTGATGTAAGGAGGGGGCTCTCTGTAGACCCCGATGTAAGGAGGGGGCTCTCTGGAGACCCTGATGTAAGAGGGGGCTCTCTGGGGACTCTGATGTAAGGAGGGGCTCTCTGGGGACCCTGATGTAAGGAGGGGCTCTCTGGAGACCCTGATGTAAGGGGGGGCTCTCTGAGGACCATGATGTAAGATGGGGCCTCTGGGGACTCTGATGTAAGGGAGCCCCTCTGGAGACCCTGATGTAAGGAGGGGCTCTCTGGGGACCCTGATGTAAGGAGGGGCTCTCTGGGGACCCTGATGTAAGGAGGGACTCTCTGGGGACCTTGATGCAAGGGGGGCTCTCTGGGGACCCTGATGTAAGGGGGGCTCTCTGGAGACCCTGATGTAAGGGGGGCTCTCTGGAGACCCTGATGTAAGGGGGGCTCTCTGGGGACCCTGATGTAAGGGGGGTTCTCTGAGGACCCTGATGTAAGGAGAGGGCTCTCTGGGGACCTTGATATAAGGAAGGGGCTCTTTGGGGACCCTGATGTAATGAGGGGGCTCTGGGGACCCTGATCTATGGGGGAGGCTCTCTGTGGACCCTGATGTAAGTGGGACTTTCTGTGGACCTGATCTAAGGAGGGCCTCTTTGGGGACCCTGATGTAAGGGGGGGCTCTCTGGGGACCATGATGTAAGATGGGGCTCTCTGGGGACTCTGATGTAAGGGGGGCCTCTGGAGACCCTGATGTAGGGAGGGGCTCTCTGGGGACCCTGATGTAAGGAGGGGCTCTCTGGGAACCCTGATGTAAGGTGGGCTCTCTGGGGATCCTTATGTAAGGGGAAGCTCTCTTGGAACCCTGATGTAAATGGGTTCTCTGGGGACCCTGATGTAAGGAGGGGTTATCTATGGACCCTGATGTAAGGGGAGGCTCTCTGGGGACCCTGATATAAGGGGGCTCTCTGGAGACCCTGATGTAAGGGGGGCTCTCTGGGGACCCTGATGTAAGGGGGGCTCTCTGGGGACCCTGATGTAAGGAGAAGGATCTCTGGGGACCTTGATATAAGGAAGAGGCTCTCTGGGGACCCTGATGTAATGAGGGGGCTCTGGGGACCCTGATGTAAGGTGGCCTTCTGGAGAGCCTGATGTAAGGGAGGCTCTTTGGGGACCCTGATGTAAGGGGGAGGCGCTCTGTGGACCCTGATGTAAGTGAGGCTTTCTGTGGACCTGATCTAAGGAGGGCCTCTCTGGGGACCCTGATGTAAGGAAGGGCTCTCTGGGGACCCTGATGTAAGAGAGGACCCTCTAGGGTGATGCTGATGTAAGAGGGGGCTCTCTGGGGACTCTGATGTAAGGGGGCCTTCTGGAGAGCCTGATGTAAGGGGGGCTCTTTGGGACCCTCATGTATGGGGGGCTCTCTGGGGACCCTGATATAAGGGGGGCTCTCTGGAGACCCTGATGTAAGGGGGGGGCTCTCTGGGTACTTTGATATAAGAGGGGCCTCTCTGGGGACCCTGATGTAAGGAGGGGTTTTCTATGGACCCTGATGTAAGAAGAGGCTCTCTGGGGACCCTGATATAAGGGGGGCTCTCTGGGGACCCTTATGTAAGGGGGCTCTTTGGAGACCCTGATGTAAGGGGGAGCTCTCTGGGGACCCTGATGTAAGAGGGGGCTCTCTGGGGTCACTGATGTAAGGAGGGGGCTCTCTGGGGACCTTGATATAAGGGAGGGGCTCTCTGGAGACCCTGGTGTAATGAGGGGCTCTGGGGAGCCTGGTGTAAGGGGAGGCTCTTTTGGCACCCTGATGTAAGGGGGAGGCTCTCTGTGGACCCTGATGTAAGGGGGGCTTTCTGGGGGCCTGATGTAAGGGGGGCTTTCTGGGGACCCTAATGTAAGGGGAGGCTCTCCGGGGACCCTGATGTAGGGGGCTCTCTGGGGACCCTGATGTAAGGGGAGGCTCTCTGGGGACCCTGATGCAATGAGGGGGACTCTGGGGACCCTGATGTAAGTGGGGGATCTCTGGGGACCCTGATGTAAGGAGGGGGCTCTCTGGGGACCCTGATGTAAGAGAGGGCTCTCTGGGGACTCTGATGTAAGGGGGGCCCTCTGGAAACCCTGATGTAAGGGGGCTCTCTGGGGACCCTTATGTAAGGGGGGCTCTCTGGGGACCCTCATATAAGGAAGGGGCTCTCTGGGAACCCTGATGTAATAAGGGAGCTCTGGGGACCCTGATGTAAGAGGGGAGAGTCTGTCTGGACCCTGATGTAAAGAGGGGCTCTCTGGGGACCCTGATGTAAAGGGGGGCTTTCTGGGGACCCTGATGTAAGGGGAGGCTCTCCCAGGACCCTGATAGAAGTGGGGGATCTCTAGGGACCCTGACGTTAGGGGGATCCACACTCAGATATATAACACACACACACGTATATTGTATACATGTGTATGCCCGCCCAAGTGTATGACTTTCCTTACTTTCTACACTGCCATGGGCTCTAGCCCGAGATCTTTTGTAGACCTAGCAATGCTCCTGGTGGGGGCCCTTCATGGTTTCTTGCAGCGGGGCCCTGTAGATTCTAGTTATGCCTTTGAGTTTGTGTCCATCAATCTTTAGAGAGCACGAGTTGGGAAGAGACTGCAGAATAGCCGACCTGTCCATGTAATTCAGAAACCAAACGATCAGTACCATGTAGAAAAAACTGCGCTTTAGGATGGGCCTATGTGGCAAGACAACAGGTTGCCGCCTCCCTTATGCAGAGCACTCACAGAGGGTATCCTGCTGACCATACGTAAACTATCAAAAAATGGGTTAATTGGCGCTACCTGGAAAACCTAAATGCTAAGCATATACAGGAAAAAACCTTAGAGATGGTTTTATAATATTACAGTCATACACACCAATGTACATATCATCTCAATCAATATGTAAAAGGGGGGGGATGCCCCAGTAGCTGGTAGCTGGTGGGAATGGGTAGGAAACGTCCTAAGATCCCTACACAATAGGTTCCGTTGTATATATGAGGATAGGATGTACATTTTTTATATAAGATGTAAGCAGAGTGATATAAAGGTAAATTGCCTGAGTTCGTGCAATATTGACAGAGAAGTTTCACTGTGTGTGTGTTGATATGCACTATGATAACTGTATACAGCAATGGCAAGCAATCAACCAGTTAGGTACACTCTAAATTATACCATCCACATAGGTGCAACTAAAGTGATACAATAAGGCTAAAACATAGCATGTGCTACAGTACGTGTATCAAAGTGATGTATATTGATCCCATAGGTTTATATCTGCATCAGCCACATCCATAAGTGTACATACATCAAGCTTGGAGTGTGAACCATATAAGTGCATTACAGTTCATATAGTGAAACCTGGACCCAGCACATGCTGCAGCAATAGAATTAAAGTGGTATGCAATAGTCCCATAAGTTTACATCTCCGTCGCAACGGAACCACGCACACTACGTCACTTCCATGCTTACGAGTGGGTGGAATGCTGGTACAGCGCACAGCTGCCACATCCCCCATCTCGATACACGTTCTGGGTACAGTGGTTTTTAATCTGTTTTCCTGTCGGGAATCGTTGTTACCCTATCCCAGTGCATAACTGGAAAGGAATACACACTTTTTTTCTGGGACATTTGTTTTACTATATGTTTTTTATAAATAAAAAGTTTTTTTTACGTTACTACACTATGGAAGCCTTTTTTTATATTTTTAAAGTATGAGGGCATTGCAGCATCTCCACCAACCAGGATACATCCGAGGCATCCACCGCAAGCAACAGGGAGCAGTGATTTCCATTAAAAGTATTACAGGCCCATTACCCCTGCAGGGGTACCAGGAGTCGCTCAGAAGGAAATCAGAAGGGTGAGCACAAAAGTCACCTGGCAACATTTTATGCACAAAAGTCACCCTTGGAAGTTCCTGACCTGATGCAGATGTAAACTTATGGGACTATTGCATACCACTTTGATTCTATTGCTGCAGCATATGTTGAGTCCAGGTTTCACTATATGAACTGTAATGCACTCATATGGTTCACACTCCAAGCTTGATGTATGTACACTTATGGATGTGGCTGATGAAGATATAAACCTATGGGATCAATATACATCACTATGATACACGTACTGTAGCAATGCTATGTTTTAGCCTTATTGTATCACTTTAGTTGCACCTATGTGGCTGGTATAATTTAGAGTGTACCTAACTGGTTGATTGCTTGCCATTGTTGTATACAGTTATCATAGTGCATATCAACACACACACAGTGAAACTTCTCTGTCAATATTGCACGAACTCAGGCAATTTACCTTTATATCACTCTGCTTACATCTTATATAAAAAATGTATATCCTATCCTCATATATACAACAACAAAACCTATTGTGTAGGGATCTTAGGACGTTTCCTACCCATTCCCACCAGCTACCAGCTACTGGGGCATCCCCCCCTTTTACATATTGATTGAGATGATATGTAAATTGGTGTGTATGACTGTAATATTAAAAAAACATCTCTAAGGTTTTTTCCTGTATATGCTTAGCGTTTAGGTTTTCCAGGTAGCGCCAATTAACCCATTTTTTGATAGTTTACGTAGAAACCAAACGATGACCAGTCTAGGGAACTTGTACTCATTTGACAGGGCACCCAGCCGGTGAGTGCGTTCAACCACGCACTTCTCATGGACACCTAAAGCTTCCGGTATAAGGATGACACACAGGTTTGTAAGAGAGCCCGAATTTTAAATTTCAAGGAGACTGATGATTTGAAGATTGTTTCTCTGGGAGAGGTTTTCCTGTGCTGAGTGTTTGTGGATCACTGCAATGTCAAATGGGTCTGGTGCAGCTCTCCAGATCAGAAATCCACTGCTCTGCCTTTGTGAACCTGTCTGCCTGATCACCAAGCTCCCTTCTCAACCCCTCCATGCCTGCTGCCATCGCTCTTAAAACACCCAACAATTGTGCGGATGAGAACAGAGCTGCTACAGCCTGAGCAATTCTTCCATGCAGCTCCTCTTCTATTGTCTGTCTCCCAGCCACTCTTCGTCCATCCCCTCCACCATGTCAGAGCCCAGAGCGCTGGGGGGGGGCAGCGGGGGGAGAATTGGGTTCTAGAGTGGGAGTGGGTTTGTGACAAATACTGCTCCATACAGCTGTCGTGGAGATCCTGAAAGTAGAGATCAAGAGAAAAAGCACAGTCCCTGGGTGGTTTGCAAGCACCTTGTTAGAGCCATTATCCTCCACTCCTTCACATGTGGCAATGGAACCAGATGTCTTTTTTTTTTTCAGAGCATATGGGTTTTTCTCGTCCCTAGAATTTTAGTTTCCTTGCACACTTCAGTGGAGGATTTTTACTGGGTGTAATTCTAGCAGTGCAGGCAGCAGCAAAGGTTAAATATCTACCTTATCATTTTGCATCTACTCCTGGTTTGAAAAAAATTACAGGATCAGTTAAATTTTTCCTACTCTACTGATGGTAAAATTTCACAAAAGCTCATGATTGTATTTAAAATTCAGGAAAATAAATTCTCAGTGTTGCTCAATATTCATATTAACTAATTTTCCTTTAGTTTTAGTTTTCTACTAATTTTTATAAATTTGATTTATTTAGATTCAAGTCAAGCAGATCAACATATAATTCAAAAGAGCCACAGCATTTAAAGCAAGGACGAAATGTAATCCAGCAATTCACAAAACTAAGGTTATCTTATATTAAAAGTACAAGTACATATTATTTGCAACTGAGAGCAAACTATTGTCTTGAAGATTCTCTGTTGCATTTGATGTAGTACTGCATCCTTCAAAGAGGTTATAAACAGGAAATATCTACACTCAACATCACAACTTTTTCTTAAGCGCTGTGCATTCATATGCCCATGTTTGGTAACATTATTTATAGTACTTTCTCATAAACAATGCTGTAGTTTGTGTTCTTGCCCTTGAAAAAAAAAAAGATTATTTTTTACAGTCAAAATTTTACATATAGTGATGATTAGAGATGAGCTTCCTTTGACTTTAACATTGGCTGTTCCCCTGTTCGTCGAAAACCGAACATTATGAGCCGTTCGCGTCAAATTCGAGCGGTGCGTAACGGCCCATAATGCACTGCGGGAGCGCAGTTCAATGCTGTATGATGATTGGCCAAAGCATGTATCATGACCTGCATGCTTTGGCCAATCACAGCGCCCTCAGCTAAGAGAGCCATAATTGGCCAAAGGCAGGGTGCCTTTTGCCAATCATGGTACAGGGGGACTAAGTCAACGCCTCACACTATATAGGGCCACCTGCACGTCGGCCTCATGTAGTGTCATTGGCGTGGACGGAGAGAGAGAATCATTTAGATTGAGCAGGCAGGCAGATTATTCAGATAGCTGCAGTGTATTTAATATATATATATACAGTCAGTCTCATATATATATATATATATATATATATATATATATATATATATATATATATATATATATATCCACTGTATTCAGTTTAGCTAGATCTGACTGCAGTCCGTTCCTGGTGTCATGTTTCTAATATACTTCAGGCAGGCAGGTGATTCAGTTAGCTGCAGTGTATTTAAAGATTAAGGCTTGTCTGTAGGTGCAAGAAATATCTACCAAACCTAAAAGGTTTAGGAGATATTTGCAGGAAAAGCGGCACCGATGTCTACGGCGCATGCAACGTAGAGCATGCAACTTCTAACAGCGATCATGCCATTAGTGACGGCACCAGCGCGCATGCGCGGGAGTGACATCATCGCTGCTCCGGCCAGTCACAGCGCTGGAGCCGCAATACCTGGAAGTCACTCCGGGATAGATGGCGGCGTCGGAGGAGGCGAACGAGGGCCGATGCCGGGGCTTCGATCTCAGGTAAGTAATTCATAATGAGCTAGTATGCTATGCATACTAGCTCATTATGCCTTTGCCTTGCAGGGTGTTTTTTTTTTTAAGAGGCTTTACTTCCCCTTTAATATATATATATATCCACTGTATCCAGGTGATTCAGTTAGCTGCAGTGTATTTAATATTATATATATATATATATATATATATATCCACTGTATCCAGTTTAGCTATATCTCACTGCAGGCCGTTCCTGGTGTACTGTTTCTAATATACTTCAGGCGGTGTACACAGTATACAGATGCTCACAGGCCACTAAAAGAGGGCAAGCAGGCTCTGTGTCTACAGTCGACAGTGTTGGTCATGGACACGGTGCATCCTCAGCACGTGGCCGTGGGGCACGCTTGTCCCTTTTCCTGCAGCTGGCCGTGTTATTGAGCCACAACATGCAGAAGAGTTGGTGGAATGGATAACAAATCCGTCCTCATCCTCCTCATCCTCTGTCACCCAGGCTCAGAGTAGTTTGCCTGCCAATGCAGCTGCCAAAGCGGCCTATTTCATTGGCTCCATGTCAACAGTCACTCCTTCTCTAGCCCCACCATCATGCATGAAGGAGTCCCCCAAACTATTCGACCACAGTGTTGGGTACATGCTGCAAGAGGATGCGCAGCGTTTCGAAGGCTCCGATGATGGTACCCAGGTTGAGGATGGGAGAAACATCATCCTAGAGAGAGGTTGTGCCCAAGAAGGTCAAGAAACTGGTAGTCATGTTCCTCCAGCTGCAGCATACTGATAAGTTTGCTCCAGTGATGAGGAGGGAGGGGATGATGAGGTCACTGACTCAACTTGGGTGCCTGGTAGAAGAGAGGAGTAGGAGGCACATCTCCAATGAGGTAGTGTAACGAGCCCCTTGCTCACTCGGTTCCACTCTACCAACACTCCTCTGCAGCTATTGAATCAGATTGCAACGTCTGATGGTTCGGTCATCCAATGCTCTGGAATTAGAACTTCAGCTATGTGCCGTTCTAACCCAGTTGTGATAGCTCAGAACAAACACCAGGCAGGCTGTATGTAAGTTCAAACAGGAATCTCTTTTATTGCAAAATACAGGCATATTTATACACTAAAAGTGGAGGTGCAGACCTCCTGCTCATATTACTCTAACAATACAGCTGTAACCTAATTAACCTAATTAACATTAGCTAATTAACTAATCCCTTTAGACAGCCTAGATGACTCAGACAGGACCTTTAGGCCAGACTGGCCATCTTGTAGTTCAGAAAATCCAATCAACATTATCACAATAGCAGAGTTAAAGCGGAGTTCCACACAAAAAGGGAACTTCCGCTTTTCGGAACCCTCCCCCCCTCCGGTGTCACATTTGGCACCTTTCAGGGGGGAGGGGGGTGCAGATACCTGTCTAAGACAGGTATTTGCACCCACTTCCGGCATAGACTCCCATGGGAGTCTATGCCTCTTCCCGTCCCCACTGCGCTGTCTGCTGGGACACACACGGGTCCCAGAGACAGCGGGGACCAGTTAGGAAGTGCAGCGTGACTCGCGCATGTACAGTAGGGAACCGGGAAGTGAAGCCGCAACGCTTCACTTCCTGATACCCACACCTAGGATGGCGGCGGCAGCTGCCGAGAACCGAGCGGGTCCTCTGCGTCGCCTGCCGACATTGCTGGACCCTGGGACAGGTAAGTGGCCATGTATTAAAAGTCAGCAGCTACAGTATTTATAGCTGCTGGCTTTTAATATTTTTTTTTTGGCGGTTTAGGTGGACCCCCCTTTAATTAAACACAAACAACAATGGGGATCTAATGACTCTTAGATCCCATACTAGAGGCTTATTTACAATACACATTTTAGCAGACAACAGAAAGACAGGTAGCTGGAATTGATGACATTAGCATTTAACAGTAGGAGTTCCAACGGTATGAATCAGTCACTATTCCAATATGGCAAATCCCGGGTCCCCAGAGTCTGTGTGTCCTGGGGGACCAGGACCCGAATCCACAGTAATACCGCATTAAGGGTCCCCAGGCATACAGCTCACAAAGAGCACCGGTCCCCTCAAATGCCAGGGCCCACGATCGATCGGCAAGAGGCTAGCATACAGTCCCCTCCAAAAGTCTCTCTCCCGGCTAGGTCTGCCACATTTCTCCCCTTTCGGCAGGAGACTAACACATGAGGAGACCCCAGATGGGTTGACTCCAAAGTTAGTCAGTAGTTCCAGTCCTTTAATGCCTGTACCCACACAGTACCCCAAACAAATTGTTCCAAACGAAGCATTACTCAGCCAGCCAACCTCTGCCTCTCTCAGAGAACATATCTGCTGCTGGGGAGAGGCCTGGACTGGCCCTTCTCCCTGGAGTCCTTTCTGTCGCTGGAGAGAAGACAGGGTGTCTGGGCTCACTCCGTCATGCTGTTGGGGATCTGGGCCGATTGCCCAGCATCCCTGGGGTATACAGGTGGAGACTGAAGTCCCATCCACCTTCACAGGAAATCCATCCTCTGTTAGTTGAGGGCAGAGTCCAGCAGTACTCGGCCCTGTCCAGCCCTTCTGCTGTAAACCCCACACCATCTGCTCCGGCTAACTATTGGGGAGGGACGACGAACACCTCCTCTCCCTTCTCCCCCGGTATCTGCTGTTGGGAAGTGATTGCCACCTTCTCACCCTGAGCCTCCGAAACTGCCACAGGTGTGGGGCAGAGGTCTTGGACCCTCTGTCCAGGTGCCAGCGCTTCAGCTGGGGAAGTTTCTTGTAACTTCACAGATACTTCTGTTGGTGCTGGTCAGAGCACAGTGAAGTTTGGCTCTAATAACAGCTCCTCTTCTGCTGGAGGCTCACCAGGTTGTTCTTACTCAGCAGAAAAGTCTATCAAATCCCCTGTCTCTGCAACTGGTGTCTGGGGATAAAGGTTCACCATCTCCTCTCTGTGGAACCCAGAAGATGCTATCAGTGCTGGACAGAGCACAGTGAAGTTTGGCCCTAATAACAGCTCTTCTTCTGCTGGAGGCTCACCAGGTTGTTCTTCCTCAGCAGAAAAGTCTATCAAATCCCCTGTCTCTGCAACTGGTGTCTGGGGATAAAGGTTTACCATCTCCTGTCCCTGGAACCCAGAAGATGCTATCAGTGCTGGGCAGAGGTTAGCAGAGCTCTGCCCTGTTGTCAGCACTTCAGCTTTGGGGATAGCGATCTTCAGATTTTCCACTGCCGATTCTCTGGCATTCTGCTGGACAGGCACATTCTTCCATCCAAGATCATCCAATGCAGAAACAGGTTCATCAAGGTCAGTCAGCACTTGCTGCATCCGCCATTAGACCTCTGCCTCCATAGCTGCGGGTGCAGGTTGGCAAAGCACACTGTTACTCTGCCACATTGTCAACTCTTCAGCCAGGATTTCAGAGTTGTCAACTGGTATTTCCTGATAGTCCCAGGCAAAGGGAGCACCACCCTGCTTCTGAGCAGAGTCTAACAGCTGTTTGTAGGCGATCTCCAGCTCCCATTCCTGAACGGCCAGAAACTCCAAATCTTCCTGTACCCAGTGCACTTCTGAGACATTCAGTCTCTGCTCTCCGTGCTCCATTATTTCCTCTAAACGCCACTCCCAATCACTCCCAAAGTCAGGGTCCCTGGACAGCCTCCAGTATAATAATAGCAGGCCATCATAGTCAAAGCCTTCCGTGGGGCTGTCACCTGCTGTCCACGGGCACACTTGGGCTACATACCATTGGAGGGCTCTGTAGCTCTCGTCCAACCGCATTTCTGCCCGGATCAGCCTGCTTAACTCGACTGTCCACTCCTGGTTCGGCTGTTCCCCCAAAAACAGCATTTGCACTTCATACTATGACCAGTACCTCACATGGATGGAGGGGGGAACTTTTCCCTGGTGTCGCTGCTCACGGGCTAGCGCTTCCTTCCAGAGTTCACAGCGGATAGAATCAAACCATCCTAGCAGGACCTGCTCTGATACTGGTCCTCTATGCTGTATCTGCATCTCTCGCAACCTCCTTCTGAATTCCTCATCCATGGTGGCTGGTATCTCTCCTCTCCTGCTATCTGGACCTTGGATCCAGGTGATGGTTTGGATGTGTTCACGGCAAGGAAGCACGATCCCACCATTCCCTCCACAGCTCTCAAGTAAGTCTTTCAGCATGGCTCTCCTGCAGGCTGGTTTGGAGTGTCCCAGTAACTGGAGAGCAAATCCCACGGCTGCCAACCAATGTAACGAGCCCCTTGCTCGCTCGGTTCCACTCTCCCGACACTCCTCTGCAGCTATTGAATCAGATTGCAACGTCTGATGGTTTGGTCATCCAATGCTCCGGGATTAGAACTTCAGCTATGTGCCGTTCTAACCCAGTTGTGATAGCTCAGAACAAACACCAGGCAGGCTGTATGTAAGTTCAAACAGGAATCTCTTTTATTGACAGGAATACATTCTTATTTATACAATAAAAGAGGAGGTGCAGACCTCCTGCTCATATTACTCTAACAATACAGCTGTAAACTAATTAACCTAATTAACATGAGCTAATTAACTAATCCCTTTAGACAGCCTAGATGACTCAGACAGGACCTTTAGGCCAGACTGGCCATCTTGTAGTTCAGAAAATCTAATCAACATTATCACAATAGCAGAGTTAATTAAACACAAACAACAATGGGGATCTAATGATTCTTAGATCCCATACTAGAGACTTATTTACAATACACATTTTAGCAGACAACAGACAGACAGGTAGCTGGAATTGATGACAGTAGGAGTCCCAACGGTATGAATCAGTCACTATTCCAATATGGCAAATCCAGGGTCCCCAGAGTCTGTGTGTCTTGGGGGACCAGGACCCGAATCCACAGTAATACCGCATCAAGGGTCCCCAGGCATACAGCTCACAAAGAGCACCATTCCCCCCAAATGCCAGGGCCCACGATTGATCGGCAAGAGGCTAGCATACAGTCCCCTCCAAAAGTCTCTCTCCAGGCTAGGTCTGTCACAGGTAGGATGCCCTCCTGTGGGCAGCTTAAGGGCTGCCACCCTATTGCATCACACTGCAGAGCTAAGCAGGTGCAGGGCACTGATGACTCCCCGCATATTTTGAAAAGTTCTTTGGTGTGGGCCTTTTTTGACACGTGTGCAGCAGATCGCACCATTGCTGTTTGCAACATATGTCTGAAGCATATCAAGTGTGGCCAAAACAGCAGCCGCTTAGGCACCACATGCTTGACCAGACATATGATGAGCTCCCATGCAGTCCTTTGGCAACAGCACTTAAAAGAACACATCAAAGAACAAGGCGGACCTCTATTTGCTCCTTATCAGCTGGGATCTCCAACCCCACTATACCTCCAGTCCTCTCAGAAAACTGAGAGGAATGAAGGTATAGAAATAGGTGTCCCAAGTACTTGCGGCCAATCTACTAACAGTACACCAACATCAGATTTTAGCAGGCAAATTTCCCGACTCTAGTTGCTAAACTGTCAAAAGAAATTCAGTCCCAGCCATCCACATGCTCAGCGTCTGAATGCTTACTTGGCCAAATTGCTAGCACTGCAACTGCTGCCTTTCCAGCTGGTAGACTCTGCCCCACTTCCGTGGATTTGTGGAATGTGAGGTACCTCAGTGGCAGGTTCCCAAATGCCATTTCTTTTCACGGAAGGCCATTCCGGTTCTCTACTAGCATGTGGAAGGCAATGTCTTGGCCTCGTTGGACAGGGTGGTCAGCAGTAAGGTGCATATTACTGCTGACTCATGGTCCAGCAGGCATGGACAGGGATGTTACCTTTCTTTCACGGCGCACTGGGTAACTCTGCTGGCAGCTGGGAAGGATGCAGGGCAGGGTTCAGTATTGTTGGAGCTTGTTCCGCCACCACGCCTCCAAATTGCTAGTGGTGATTCTGCCACAGCTCTCTCCTCCCCCGCTCCTCTTCTTCTTCCTCTATGTCCTCTTCCTCTGCAGATTTCTCCTCTGAACCAGCGGTGCTCTATAGGCGTTCAATGGGGCTACGCAAGCACTCAGGCAAAAAGATGCCATGTGGTTCTTGAGTTGGTCTGCTTAGGGGACAGGAGCCACACTGGACAGAGATTCTGTCAGCTCTGCAGGGGAAGGCTCAGAGGTGGTTGACGCCACGCCAGCTTCAGCCAGGAATGGTTATATGCGACAATGGTACCAACCTCCTCTCCGCCCTCCAACAGGGACACTTGACCCATGTTCCCTGTTTGGCTCATGTCCTGAAGTTTGTGGTGCAGCGGTTCTTGAGCAGGTACCTGGGCTTACAGGATCTCCTGAGGCAGGCCAGGAACATCTATGGTCATTTCCGCTGGTCATATAATGCCAGTGCTTCGCTGGCTGACATTTAAAGAGAATGCAACCTGTTCAAGAACCGCCTCATTTGTGACATGCCCACCAGGTGGAACTCAACATTGGCAATGCTGCAGTGGCTGCACACACAGCAGAGGGCCAACAATGAGTACCTGTGTGAGTATTGCACCAGGACAGGGTCAGGGGAGCTTGGCTTTTTTTTGCAATGCCAGTGGCTACTGATGAAGGATGCATGCACTGTCACCATTTGAGGAGGCCACGAGGATGGTGAGCAGTGACAATGCATGCATCAGCAATACTGTCCCTCTTGTCTTCCTGTTGGAGCACACGCTTCGTGGAATAATGGACAGGGCACTTGAGGCAGAACAGCGGGAGGAAGAGGAGGACTTCCTTACCTCTCAAGGCCCCCTTTATCCAGATACTAGTATTCCTGCAGGCCCGCCGATCACCCAGGAAGAAGAAGAGGAGGAGGAGGAGGATTGTGTCAGCATGGAGGTGGAGGATAACACTCAGCATCAGCAGCAGTCTTCAAGGGATCGTTTGCAGTCCCCAGAAACCCATGGAGTTGTACGTGGCTGGGAGGAGGTGGTTGAGGATCATGTGATCCTTAGTGACCCAGAGGACTCTGGATCGGAGGCCTCTGCAAACCTACGCTGCATGGCCTCCCTGATCCTGCAAAGCCTGTGAAAGCACCCTAGGATTTGTGGTATCAAGTAGAGGGATCATTACTGACTGGCAACCCTTCTTGATCCACGTTACAAGGGTAAGGTTGCAGAACTTATCCAGCCTTCGCAGAGGGAGCAGGGGATGAAACATCTTCGGGAGGTGTTGCAGAAACGTGGGTGCAATGCGTTTCCAAAGCCTGGGAGGTTACAATCTCCTGGTGCTGGACAGCGTATTACTGAATTTTCATTCAGTCACAGAAAAAGCGGAGGAGAAGGTGACCGGCTGACCGATGCCTTCAGGCAATTCTTCCGTCCTCAGCCCCCAGGTCTGATCAGTTCCAGCAACCATTGCCAGAGTCTGAATTACATGGTACAGGAATATCTAGGGGCAAGATCAGACTTGGAGACCTTTCCTTCAGAACATCCACTGGGTTACTGGGTCTTGAGGATGAACCACTGGCCAGAGCTTGCTCAATATGCAATTGAGCTACTGGCCTGTCCTGCATCCAGCATTCTTTCTGAATGCACATTCAGTGCTGCTGGAGGCTTTGTAACCGATCACAGAGTGCGCCTGTCCACAGACTCTGATGATCGGCTCACATTCATAAAAATAAATCAGTCTTGGATCACCAGCTACCAAGCACCTGATGCTGATGTGACCGAATGATTTTTCTATGGATGTGGGATCCCTTGAAGACTGCATATGCTGAGTGACTATCCTATTATGCTGAGTGACTATCCTATTCCTCCTGAATTTTCATGATGATAGCTTCTAAGAATATTTTCAGTTCAGGGCACCACCACCATTACCTAAGGCCCAATTTTTCTGCCCCTGTTTAACAGAGGCACGTAATTACAATTTTTGATCTAATATTTCACAGCAGGGCCTGTTCCTGCGCTCAACAAAAGTATCTGTGAGGCTTTACACTGTTGTACCACCACCACCAGTGCCTAAGGCCCAATTTTTCTGCCCCTTTTTAACAGGGGTACATAATTACAACTTTTGATCTAACTTTTCACAGCAGGGCCTATTCCTGCGCTCAACAAAAGTATCTGTGAGGCTTTACACTGTTGTGCCACCACCACCACCGCCTAAGGCCCAATTTTCTGCCCCTTTTTTACAGGGGTGTGTAATTACAATTTTTGATCTAATATTTCACAGCAGGGCCTGTTCCTGCGCTCAACAAAAGTATCTGTGAGGCTTTACAGTGTTCTGGTACCACCAACACTTAAGGTCCAATTTTCCACAGAGTGTATAGGGCACACCGTATAGTATATACAGGCGGTCCCCTATTTTCAAACATCTGACTTACAAATGACTCCTACTTAGAAACGGAGGGAGACAACAGGAAGTGAGAGGAAATCTACCCCTAGGAAGGTAAATTATCTCCTGTAAGAGTTAATATGGGAAAAAGATGTCTCCCCACTGATGCTTTATCACCAATCCTTGTTTCCCTAATAACCCAAAATTTTCAAAATCCAATTGTCATTGGGACAGAAAGTGAGGTGAAATCTTCTGAACAGGGGCACAGACAGCAAAACAAATGTTACAGGGCTGATGATAACCCTTCCCTATGTTACCCAAAAAGCTTAAAAATAGATTTTATGGCATGAGCTACACTTACAAAATGTACCTGTTTCAAATTACAAACAGATTCAACTTAAAACAAACCTACAGTCCCTATCTTGTTTTTAACCCGGGGACTGCCTGTATACTGCTGCTGTTCATAATATATAGGGCCTGGGGGCCCCACGCCTTTTTTTTTTATTTGGGTGCGGGGTTCACCTTAATATCCATACCAGACCCAAAGTGCCTGGTATAGGGCTGGGGGGGCAACATTACATTATACCTGCAAGCAGTTTTAAATGACTTTTTTTCCTTTAGAAATGTCATTTTGTGAAGGGAATGTTCCTAATATGGGAAAAATGCGCCACTTTACAGGCATACTATAGACACCCGCCATGGCACGATATTTAAAGGAATAATACACTTTTATTGTTTCACTTTAAACATTATTAAAATCACTGCTCCCAAAAAGACATTTTTAAAACTTTTTTTTTGCATTGATACATGTCTCTTGGGGCAGGACCCGGGTCCCCAAACACTTTTTTTGACAATAACTTGCACATTAGCCTTTAAAATTAGCACTTTTGATTTTTCACGTTCGCGTCCCATAGACTTTAACGGTGTTCGTGTGTTTGAACAAATTTTTGGTCTGTTCGCATGTTCTGCCGCAAACCGAACCGGGAGGGTGTTCGGCTCATCCCTAGTGATGATAACTGAATAAGTTTGAACAGATCAATGTATGACCTAAAAGCACCTAATTTGAGTGTTTGAGAATCAGGAGGCAGAATAACTATTTACCATTTGTTGATCTTAATAGCTGAAAAATAGTAAGAGGCCTGAACAAAACAAAATGTGTTGTGACTATATTTATATACAAGATCTCACAAAAGTGAGCACACCCCTCACATTTTTGTAAATATTTTATTATATCTTTTCATGTGACAACTTGGAAGAAATGGCACTTTGCTACAATGTAAAGTAGTGAGTGTACAGCTTGTATAACAGTGTAAATTTGCTGTCCAGTCAAAATAACTCAACACACAGCCATTAATGTCTAAACCACTGGCAACAAAAGTGAGTACACCCCAAAGTGATAATGTCCGAATTGGGCCCAATTAGCCATTTTCCCTCCCCGGTGTCATGTGACTCGTTAGTGTTACAAGGCCTCAGGTGTGAATGGGGAGCAGTTGTGTTAAATGTGGTTTTATCGCTCTCACTCTCTCATACTGGTCACTGGAATTTTAACATGGTACCTCCTGGCAAAGAACTCTCTGAGGATCTGAAAAAAAAAATTGTTGCTCTACATAAAGATTGCCCAGGCTATAAGAAGTTTGCCAAGACCCTGAAACTGAGCTGCAGCACGGTGGCCAAGACCATACAGTGGTTTAACAAAATGGGTTCCGCTCAGAACAGGCCTTGCCATGGTCGACCAAAGAAGTTGTGTGCACATGCTCAGCATCATATCCAGTGGTTGTGTTTGGGAAATAGGTGTATGAGTGCTGCCAGCATTGCTGCAGAGGTTAAAGGGGTAGGGGGTCAGTCTGTCAATGCTCAGATCATACGCTTCACACTGCATCACATTGGTCTGCATGGCTATCATCCCAGAAGGAAGCCTCTTCTAAAGATGATGCACAAGAAGCCCGCAAACAGTTTGCTGAAGATAAGCAGACTAAGGACATGGATTACTGGAACCATGTCCTGTGGTCTGATGAGACTAAGATAAACTTATTTGGTTCAGATGGTGTCAAGCGTGTGTGGCGGCAACCAGGTGAGGAGTACAAAGACAAGTGGGTCTTGCCTACAGTCAAGCATGGTGGTGGGAGTGTCATGGTCTGGGGCTGCATAAGTGCTGCGGGCACCGGGGAGCTACAGTTCATTGAGGGAACCATGAATGCCAACATGTACTGTGACATACTGAAGCAGAGCATGATCCCCTCCCTCCAGAGACTAGGCTGCAGTGCAGTATTCCAACATGATAACGACACCAAACACACCCCCAAGACAACCACTGCCTTGCTAAAGAAGTTGTGGGTAAAGGTGATGGACAGGCCAAGCATGTCTCCAGACCTAAACCCTATTGAGCATCTGTGGGGCATCCTCAAATGGAAGGTGGATGAGCGCAAGGTCTCTAACATCCACCAGCTCTGTGATGTCGTCATGGAGGAGTGGAAGAGGACTTCAGTGATAACCTGTGAAGCTCTAGTGAACACCATGTGAAAAAGAGGGGATAGGTATGGCGCTGCTCTTATTAAGAGGTGGCCTACAACCTCTAAATACTTGAGGAGTGTCACGGGTGCATTTAGTGCAAAAAGTAACAATAAAAGTGCAGAAAATAAATATTTGTATATTCACAAAAAAATCCTACTGTGTAAAAAATCCAACACATATGACTGGTGTATAACTGGTTTCAGAAATATGCATATACAGTCCTTAAACCTTGGTGTATTAAAAAAAAAAATAAAGTCCAATAAAGTGGCAATATGCTCCTTCAAATTGTTCTGTGCTTTTTCTGTGCTTCTTGGAAAACATTGCCCCATAAGAAACGCACTCACTGCTATTATTCACCCTACAAGGAGGTATTTCACCTTCACAGTATGAGCCACTGTGCAGCCTGTGGAGTGGGAGGAAACTTACTTTCCTGGGCTCTCCAAGTGCCTCCCTGGAGAACACAGAGGGCACTTGAAGAACACAGGACAGGAAGTTTCCTCCCACTCCACAGGCTGCACAGTGGCTCATACCTCCTTGTGGGGTCAATAATAGCGATGAGTGCGTTTCTTATGGGGCACTGTTTTCCAAGAAGCACAGAACAATTTGAAGGAGCACATTGCCACTTTATTGGACTTTTTTTTTTTTTTAATATACCGGGGTTTAAAGACGGTATATGCATATTTCTGAACCCAGTTTCACAACAACAATATACACCAGTCATATATGTTGGATTTTTTTGCACAGAAATATAACTTTGAATTGCAGGTTTTGCACAGGATTGTGTTTATTTTATTTTACTTTCGTTTGAACATAACAATATGTATTATGTATAAGCAGTTAGGAAGTTTACACAGTAGGATTTTTTTGTGAATATACAAATATTTATTTTCTGCACTTTTATTGAAACTTTTTGCACTAAATGCACCCGTGACACACACCCCTCAAGTATTTAGAGGTTGTAGGTCACCTCTTAATAAGAGGAGCGCCATACCTATCTCCTCTTTTTCACATTTCTTCTAGATTCACCTTAGGGTAAATTTATTGATAGAATCTGCAGCTCCTTATTTTTCATTTTCACCATAAGCGCAGGGGTCTAATAATTTTTTCACTCTGGTGAACTCCATGCCCAAGATGGTTAAGGCAGTGCTGGAAAATAATGGTGGCTACACAAAATATTGACACTTTGGGCCCAATTTAGACATTTTCACTTAAGGGTGTACTCACTTTTGTTGCCAACGGTTTAGACACATATGGCTGTGTGTTGAGTTATTTTGAGGGGACAGCAAATTTACACTGTTATACAAGCTGTACACTCACTACTTTACATTGCAGCAAAGTGTCACTTCTTCAGTTTTGTCACATGAAAAGATATAATAAAATATTTACAAAAATATGAGAGGTGTACTCACTTTTGTGAGATACTGTATATATATATATATTGTAACGCTGGGGGGAACATTATCTCAATGGCAGATGCATTTTTTCAAGTGATTGAAGGTAGTCAATCAAAGTAGTCAAAGGAACTATATTTTAAGGGCCTGGTAGCCCACTTTTATTAAAAGGCATATGAAAAAGTCAACAACATTAACATTAGGTTTCCCACACAGGGGTTCTTCTCCAGTAAATACATATCAATGGAAAATGCTAGCCCACCTGGCTCTTTACCTTTCACTCAGCTTTATCCACAGTACCTCTTCACTTTACGCTGGTCACCTAAACCACAGGTTCTTCAGTGCTGAACGGTACACTCTAACACACACAGCTCCTCAGGCCTTAGTCCTCGGGCTGCCTACTGTCTCTTGCAGACACACATGCTATGGCTGCCACATGCAGCCTCTGACTCCTAGAGACCTCCAGTCTCTCTTGGATGGAGCCATCTCCAACTGGGAGCACTGAGGTATTCCTATACCTTCATTATAAGGCCTATGTGCACCTGAGCGCACACCCTGCTGGTCATCCACAAAACCTGGACACAGGGTTGGAGATTCCATCCCACCCAAGACGGAAGATGGAATCTCCAAACTACAGAGCCCCATTCAGGAATACTAAAACCTGGAACAAGCTGCAAAAGCAGTTCTCTCCAATCCACATCTACACTCCACGAGCCAATGTGCACACCCTGTGTCCTTTAAACAACCAATTTGGGGGCGTGGTTTGCCTTGAGAGAAGATGGCTGCTTGATCCCTCGGCTCCCGCTCACCACAGCCTTTTCATCAGCTAAAACTAGGGACTTTCAAATTTTATTAACTTCCCAATATGGGAACTTCCTCCCGCGGAATCTCGTAGTCACGATCCCGCTCCCCGAGGGAACTTACCGGCCGCGCGAACCCCACTATCCCGGAGATATTCTGCACCCAGAGGCCTAATATGGCGGCTCCTCTTCCCGCCTCATCTCCCTCTCAGGAACTGACAGGAATGCTCCTCACTCCAACCGAACCTCACAATTCACAAATGGAGAATGACAGCACTTCTCTCCGTCAACCGAGTCTACGTGATCTCCAAGCTGTGGCAGCTGACATTAAAGATACTCTGTTCTCGGCCATGTCAGACTTGCGCCACGAATTACAGGCTATCTCAGGGAGAATGCAGCGCGTCGAAGATGATATAGCACTACAAGGCTCAGCAACAAAAGTAATTCACTATAAAGTGAACTCCCATACCATGCAACTTAGAGATCTTCAACGACATGTTGAAAATCTCGACAACCGAGGTCGCAGGCATAACCTTAGGATGAGAGGCCTACCCGAATCCGTGGACCAGGACCAAATCCTCCAAGTTGTCACAGGCCTCTTCAACCAACTCCTCGATAGGCCTTGTCATACTCCGGTGGCTATGGAACGCATACACAGAGCGCTCCGTCCCAGAGGCAGAGACGCAGACCCCCCACGAGATGTCATCTGCTTTGTAAATGACTATACAACCAAAGAAGAAATCCTCAAGAAAACAAGAGAAAAAGCGCAGCTGGAATATGATAGGAGCCACATACACATCTACCAAGATCTTTCAGCGATTACGCTACGACACCGCAAAGACCTCCGGCCCCTACTAGAAGTTCTGCGGAACAATGGAATCCGCTACCGCTGGAAGTTCCTGTTCGGCCTCTCTGCCTCCCACCAAGGCCGCTCTGCCTTACTGAGAGTCCCAGAAGACCTCAATGGATTCTGCCGTACCCTGGATATTCCGCTTGTGTCGGTCCCAAACTGGTATGAGGAATTTAACATCTTACCTCATACCCGTCACCCTCCTGCTGAAGAACCGATGGATGCTCACAACACCAGCTTCCGCAGACGCAGATCGCCCTCACCGATCAGACCCTACTCTTCCGGGGGGCCCCGTCACCCGCCTCCTAGCCCCATGACAGCGCCTCAGCCTCGCAGAGCTCGCCGTGATCGTTAATTTACTTCCAGGCCCTTGAGTACGCTGTCCTCACCAGACGCTCCCGTTGACAACCCCTACTCCACTTCTACCACCTTCTCCTTTCTACATAGATCCGGACCTATCTCGACTACCTCTCCTATACTCACCAACATTCCACGGAGGAACTGTCGCTTCACCTGAAAAATTTGCAGCATCGCCCGAGACCAGATCTTCAAGCCTGCAAAGATCTTTCTCACTTACGCAATGCTTGCCTCTGCTGACTACCCCCACAACAGAATACTGATGCCTCAAACTTTTCCTCCTTGTCGCTTTCCCCCTTGACAGTTTACCGGACCAGAACAACCATGGACTATGTGCTGCAGACATCGCTCCCCAATGCAACCCGTTCAATCCCCGTGGACTATACCTCCTACTTTACTTACAGATACTTGTATGCACCGATGCTCTACTTCGGCATCGGGACCTAGGGTGTATACTCCACCGGACGTAACATCTACGGTTACTGTTATAGTTTAATGTTAGAAGTTATAAGCTTTAAGTGGTTACTGCCTCCTGTTTCGGGAAGACACTGTTATGCTACATCACACACTGACACCGTATCAAAGAAATATCTTATACACAATCATTATACCAGTTTGTTCTCCCTCATACTGCCTAACTCCTTCAGCCACAACCCATTCTCTGCAGTTTCACTCTCTGCTGCCATCTACTGACCTTAAGCCCAGAACATCTATACTCCAATAAGCCTTATACCCCCATTTAACCTAATACAACACCACAGACACGATCAACACTGATTATAGCATGTACACCCAACACTTGCCATCACACTGATTACAACAAGGTAAAATACTTATTACTATAACTACTATAGTCAGCTACTCACCCATGTGTTTACACATACATAACATCAGAGAATTGACCACCCCTAGTTAGGCTGCTTACATTTGGGCTTGCCACATACACCTACATTCCCTCCCCACTCAGGCTCCATTCAACTTAATTTCTGTTTAATGATTAACTTATACCTGGAAATCTACCACCGCACCATACCACACTTATCAACATTCTACGGAAAACACACCGTTACGCTTGGATGCCTTGCAGCATTAACCGAGACCCGATCCTCCTGTTAGTGATTCCCCTTCCCATTTACACATTGACTCTGCTACCTTCCCATACAACAACACACAGACTCCTTCCCTTTTAATTCCTCACAGCCTTTTAACTCATGGACTACCGAACTACACCAGAACCGGAACTCATGCTGTAAGCTGTAAGCTCTCTAACACTGGACCACGTACTATATACCTCGTTGGACTTACTGCATGTAAACCCTTTATATCCTGAGTAAAACCAGTAGGATGAATTGTTAAAAATTCATAGACGACGGTTTTAAGCTGAAAGATTTAAGCGATTTCTACCTCCCGTATAGGGAAGACACTGATACATAGCAACACACACTGTCAACACCTGAGATGATGATTTCTTTTGCAATCCCATTACCAGCTTCACTTCTCTCAAACTGACGAAATTCCTGAACCTCAACTCTTTACTGCCATCTACTGGCCCGGAAAACACCTTCCCTAATATTCCTACACATTATATGCCCTCATTCACCTTCATATACCGAAACAAACACGATTGACAGTACATTCCCCATGCATCACCACACTTGTCATTACACTAAAATACATTCAGGGACTACACTTACCACTACACTCCTCAATCACCGTCCATCCCTTACGAATGTATACACACAAACAATTTAAAGATTAAAACCTCCCTGAAATGTTGTCTTTGCCTGGGCTGCTTACACACGCCTATACTCACACACCACACAGGTTATGGTATATTTATTTTCAATAACTAACCATTCTAAACATACTTAGCTGTATTAATATAGATGACTGTCAACACATATGTTATCTTACTCCGATTACTCAGCCTTAGGCTAGTTTACTGTATGGACCAATTATCTAGAAATAGATGTTTATATACTTGTGTAGCAATGTTTATTAAGATTATCCCTCTTTGTGCCTTTCCCCCCTCACTGATATGACTCTACCCGTAACCATCACTCAAACGATCACTCCCCCCCACTCGATCTAAAGTATAACCAACCACTGATATTGTTACTCATCTAACTTTCTCGCCAACACAAATTATTGGCCATCCTATCGATTATGTGACCTCATTCCGCCAAGTTTCCCAACATGTATACCACATACTTGTCCCCCCTGTTCCACCACATATATAAAATAAGGCTGCTGGTGAGCTAGACCTCACTGACAGACTTTCCCACCTACTGTAGACATCTCTCGATTGATAGACCAACCCCCACACAGTGGTTAATCAAATCTTCTCTAGCATCTCCTATATAAGAACATACATACACCACTGACCTTATCCGGTTAGTAAATTCTTGTGATCCTGATCACTAAATTAGGTGATTAGGGTCACATTCAATACCGGTATTGTTAACCCTCCCTTACCCCTGTCCCCTGACCTACCCTACCCACACACACATACCCCTCAACCTATCCCATCACCTCCACCACAGCAGCGCGTACTATCCTCCCAATTACGCTCACACACCTATAAAATGATGAATCCATCCAGCATCACCCACTGCACCAAACTCAAACTCATCTCACTGAACGTAAAAGGCCTCAACATGCCAGAGAAACGCTCCAAACTACTCCTTACCATGTACCGCAATAAGGCTGATATTGTTTTCCTTCAAGAAACCCACTTTCGATCCGACTCTACGCCAAAACTACAAAATCACCTATATCCCACGGTTTACCACGCTACCAACCCGTTGCACAAAACAAAAGGAGTCTCAATACTCATTGCTAAATCCTGCCCCATTCAAATCACGGACTCTTTAATAGATGTGGAAGGCAGATACCTACTTCTCAAAGGATCCCTCCTCAATAGAAAATTCACATTAGCTAATATATACGCCCCCAACTGCCGTCAGGTACCTTTCTTTCGGAAAATTACGGATACACTCACAACCTTCCAAGAAGGAACCCTCATCTTGGGAGGAGACTTCAATGTCCCACTTCACCCTATCCAAGACACATCTACCGGCTCCTCCTCACTCCCGTATTCGGCCCTTAAGAAAATTAAATCGTTACTCAATCAGCTATTACTACATGACTCCTGGCGCACCCTGAACCCAAACGTTAAAGACTTCACATTTTATTCCGCTCCCCACGACAGATATTCAAGGATTGATTACATCTTTCTAACACAAAAAGATTTATCTCTAATCCACCACACTTCAATTGACCCCATGCTTATCTCCGATCATCACCCCACCTCTCTAACACTTAAAATCCCAAACACGACACCCCGCTCACAAACATGGAAATTGGATCCATCATTATTGAATGACCCTTCCATCATGACTGAGGTCGAATCTAACCTCAAACATTTCTTTCAAGAAAATGTTTCGACAGACACGTCCCCACTTACCATCTGGGAAACACACAAATGTGTAATCAGAGGAATCCTAATTGCGGCGGCTGCTAAACGCAATCGATTACACAGACAACAATACTTAGACCTCATCAACAAAATCCATAAGCTAGAAAATGCTCACAAATGAACCCAAGCCCTCTCCACTATGACAGAATTGATTCAAACTAGAAAAGATCTCCTTGAGATACTAGACACCCAAATTCGACGCAAATATATCCTTTCCAAAAAAACGTTTTATGAATACGGTAACAAAGCCAGTAAAATGCTTGCTCGAGCTTTACAAGTGGCAAAAGCTCACACAACGATTCACTCCATCACTGATCCTGCAGGAGACAAATTTCCCGAAACCCCCGACATTGCAAAACAGTTTGTCCAATATTATAGTAAATTATATAACCTTCACCCATCTAACTCCTCCTCAGATAAAAACAAACGAACAGAAATGATAGTCGAGTTTTTGCAACAATATGGCCCTACCCCTATCTCGGTTTCCATGGCCCAAGACCTGGCCTCCCCCCTAACCAGAGAAGAAATAGATCTTGCTTTGAAACAACTAAAATCGGGTAAAAGCCCCGGCACCGATGGCTTGACAGTCGGCTACTATAAAACCTATGCAGATACTCTCACCCCCTTCTTCTTACAAGCCTTTAACTCCTTCGCAACCCCTACGACTCCGCCTCGAGACCTTCTAACTGCTCATATAGCTTTAATTCCAAAACTGGACAAAGACCCCTCCCTAGTTACCAAATACAGGCCCATCTCGCTTCTTAATGTGGACTTAAAACGGTATGCAAAGACTTTAGCAAATCGTATACTACCACTACTGCCCCAACTTATTGATCTGGACCAGGTTGGCTTTGTTCCGGGAAGGGAGGCGAGAGATAACACTCTAAAAGCTCTTAATATCCACCATTGGCTTACATCCAACCGGTCTAGCGGATTTATGCTTTCTCTCGACGTGGAGAAGGCGTTTGACAGAGTGGCCTGGGACTATATGTCAGAAACTCTACGGATGATAGGTCTTCCTCCAACGATGCTCAACTTCATATCGGCCCTTTACTCTAACCCTACTGCCAAGGTCCACGTAAACGGCCACCTGTCGGACGCCTTCTCTGTGTCGAATGGAACCCGTCAGGGATGCCCACTCTCCCCTTTAATTTTTATTTTATCCCTGGAACCCTTCCTGCGACGCCTGAGAGCCAACCAAGACATTAAGGGAATTACCATCAAACGACGCACATACAAAGTAGCCGCCTTTGCGGACGACATACTCCTCTTTCTCGCTGAACCCCTCATGACAATACCCAACCTTCTTAAAGACTTTAATAATTTTCATACCCTCTCTAACCTCCAAATAAACTACTCGAAATCGACAGCCCTGAATATTACCCTCGCCCCTGAAATTTGTCGACAATGCCAACTCAATTATCCGTTCTCATGGAACACTAGAGCAATCCAATATCTGGGTATTCTCTTACCGACCTCTTTGGAAAACTTATACACCCTAAACCATGCGGCAATTTTACAAAAAATACAATTAGACTTTAAAAAATGGTCCACAGGACTTTTTTCCTGGTTTGGTAGAGCCGCAATAGTCAAAATGAATATTCTGCCCAGACTTTTATATATTTTGCAAACTATTCCCATTAAACTTCCGAAGACATTCTTTTTAAACTATCAAAAAGCCTGTACTTCATTCGTATGGGCCAAACTACGCCCGAGACTAAGCTTCCTGAGACTGACCGCCCCCAAACTTTTAGGGGGCATAGGTCTTCCTGATCTGAGCAAATACCAACAAGCGTGCCATCTTACAAGAATTATAGACTGGAACATACACTCTGCACATAAAGACTGGATTCACATAGAGCAATCATTCTCAGACATCCCACTGTCTCATCTCCCATGGATCACTAACTCTAACATCCCCCCTGAATCCAAACATCACCCACTAAATAATCCCACATTGGCTTCCTTCCACACAACCTGTAAACTCCACAAACTCTCTTCACCTAATGGCCCAATGACCCCATTACGGATGAACTGAGATTTTTTACCAGGAATGCATCCCACCTTCTTAGCAGACCAATGGCCCCACCCTACTGTACGAGCAGAGCATTTTTTCGAAGGAAATCAATTCTTATCCCAACCAGCGCTTGCGTCAAAAATGAACATGACATCTTTCCCATTCTGGACATATGTCCAACTGAGACACTTTTTTAACAAACCTAAACCCAGACCAGACTGGTCCAGGCAGACCACCACATTTGAAAACCTCTGCTCAAGTGGGGAACCACAAAAACACCTGATATCCCAGACATACGCACTCCTATTCACAGCACGCACACCAACGACACACTGGACCACCAGACAATGGGAACAAGATCTCTCAATAAACCTTACAGACACAGAATGGGAGAAAATATATACCTTGGCCCACAAAGGATCTATCAATGTGCAAGTACAGGAAAACGCCTTTAAAATACTATCAAGATGGTACAGACCACCACTAACACTGCATCACATTGACCCGTCAATTACCCAAACATGTTGGAGATGTAAAAATGAGACTGGATCGTTCTTACATATTTGGTGGTCCTGCTCAAAAATTCAACCCTTCTGGTCAGAAGTACACAAATTGATCAGCCAAATAACGACATACACGTTAGACTTCAACCCTGCATTATTCCTGCTCCACCACTCCAAATTGCCACTGTCGACTTACCTCCGATCTCTGGCCATGCACATGGTGAACGCTGCTAAGCTATGCATCCCCCTCAAATGGCGCTCACCAACCAACCATCCATCGCAGAGTGGTTTACACGCATACAAAAAACGATGGTCATGGAAGACCTCATACATCAGGCCAAAGAAACACATCCTAAGTTCATCAAAACATGGACATGCTGGATACACTTCACTACCACTGATGCATACAAACAATATTTCAAATGAAAGCAATATAGATGCTGTGACGAAGTCTAGAATAACGTACATTTCCTTACCCTGGATAAACACTGTCCCTTTCATTTCCCTTTCCATTGCTGATGAATCCAAAAACACTCAAACTCAAGATGACACTCACAAAAGATATAACCTCTGCTGACAATACTCACAACATCCCGCACACTAATACTTTCCCAACTCATCCCTTACAAATCCCTTCTATAAACACTTACCTACGACTACAATCACCCAAACCGAGCTTTACAACACGATTTACCGAGTAAACATTATAACTAAATAATTCGTACCCCCAACCCCACCCTCACCCACCCTATATCAAACAACAGCCTCGATGAAATGTAAAGCTAGAGCTCTAGGACTCAGTAACAGAATCTCTACTGTATAGACTCTTCAAAGCTTCACAGAATATTTACCCTAACTATATGATCTAATATTATGGTATATACACATTAACTCAACTTTCTCTCTCACGAGATCAGCGGCTGCGTCCGCAAAAGCATACTGTAATGAATTTAACTTACCCTTGTGCTGTACTCTCCCTTTTCTGTATTTCTCCTTGTTACTTCTGTTTAAAAACCAATAAAAATATTTAACAAAAAAAAAAAAAAACAACCAGTTTCACATATACACATAAAGTACTGTGCAAATGTTTTAGGCAGGTATGAAGAAATGCTATTAAGTAAGAATGCTTTCAAAAATATATATTTTAATTGTTCATTTTAATCAATTCACAAAATGCAAAGTGAGCAAGCAGAAAATGTTAAATCAATATTTGGTGTGACTACTCTTTGGCTTTAAACTTCTGAGTTTTGACAAAGGGGGCCACACCCTGAAATGCATAACCACGCTCATCAGTATCCATTTTGTGGGCCTGCCCCACTTCCCTGCTGAACACAGTGGTTCTTATCCATGTGATATACACACTCAGTCTGCTGGCTCTTCCTGGTTCCAAGCACCTTACATTAAATCCACGCAGAGGGACTTGCTCACCATTGACCACTTGGAAGGTTGCCACCTGCAGGAGACCTATTAGTACGCTTTTTAATGTTGTTTAAACTTGAGTGCATATTTATAGTTTTTCATTTTACCAATATGTTTCAAAAAATGGTAGTGGCACTTTTCTCTCCTACTTTTTTCTGTTAATACATGGTTTGCTAGTGGGAGCCTCCCCAGATCCTGCTTGAAAGAGAGACTGCTGACGCTGCCATAATGTGAACTTCATGCCACAGTGACTTTTATGGACTTTTCTTAAGGACTAAAAAGACTCCCTTCATTCGTTTATCTCTCCTTGCACATTTTTTTTTGTTTTGTCAGTTGCACTAGTGCCCCACTTGGGTACATTTAGGATGTTAATGCCCTTTACAAATCTCTTTCTAGTTACAGACAAAATTTGGAATCTGGTAGAGGTTTTATCACTTACCACCCACTCTATGCAAAAAATGTTTTGGCAGGAATTAAACTTTACACATTGGGAGTGGCAGTGTCTGGGGGGGACATGGGTTTCCCTCTATGCAAATGCATATAAAACCCCAGATAATTTCCCAACTTTTAAGGAAATGGCACACCACCATCAATTAGTTTACAAAGCAAACACTTTACAAATAACATAAATACATTTTTTTTAATCTTATTGTGCAGGTCATGTGACCATTTCTTTTTTTTCAGCTCAGCAAGGCCCACTCAGGAGCAAGGCTAATTTGCAGCAAATTACCCTGTGTCCTCCTGAATCATATTATGTCCTTGTGCCTTCACCTTGTTTTTCTTAAACCCCCTTCCCCTGCCAATGCAGAGTGGAGTGGAGTGCAGTGCAGGTGTCTGTGAGGTATATGATCCACCCTATATTAGCTGCTGTGACATGGGTGGCTAGGATGATTTTGCCAATGCAGTAGGACCAGAGTAGATATGATGTACTTAATAGAGGAGAGGGAGCATGTGCACTGTGTTGGCAACACTTCAGAGTCTTAGTGAACCCACAGGGAACCCACTGAGAAGAAAGAGATATTAGTATCTGGCTGATCAGGTAATTTTTATAAAAGGAAGGGTTTATTAGAGACTGAGGGTCACAGAAAGATTAGGTTTTGCTTTTTTTTTTTATGGGTCACAGCCACATTAACTAGAGATCCTTAGTATTGAAATCCTTACACTGACAAACCAGAGATGGACAGACAAATGGGTTGCAAGCTTTTATTGAATATGGATTTATATCACTCAACTGTTTGCTATAAAAACATATTGTAAGATTTATCAATATCATACTAAGTAGCTAAAAGCTAATGCATAGTTGCTTTACAGCTTCCAAGTCAGCAAAAATGTGCTTTACCAAAAGTAGATTGACAACCTAAATCAAAATTATAGTGCATAAACAATACTTTAAAGCAGTTCTGTATCATGTGATAAATTATAGTGAGAAGCAGTTTTTTTTTACATCAGAAATCAAATGTGTTTTCGAATCATGCACTTGCATATAATTAAGTCCCAACTGCTATAGTAAAAATTATGCTCTTTTACTGCAGATTTGTTCCTCTGGACAGGTGTACTGAAAGCAACTTGTAAATCAATGAGGAAGAAATCCATGTTTGAAAAAATAGAATAATTTGCACTTGTTTTGGCCCAAGAGACCATTATATACTTTGATAGCTAAGTCTAAATTCAGAAGTGTTTTCCAGAAACTTGAAAAATTAAATTTAAAACACTTTTCATGTTCTTAAAATCACGCACATTCATATCATCTGATTATTAAGATTATTTTTGATCTTTTATATATCAAATTGGAAACAAATTACATGTATATATCAAATTCTGTCCCACTCTTCTGGGTATATATAAGGAGGTTTGTTAGGTATGGGAGTGGCAGATTTGGCGGGGGATCCCTCACAAGGAAGAGGACCTTTTGAGGTATGGCCACATTTTCTATAAGGAGAAACTGGGGGAGCAAGTATGCTTTTCTCATTTGATGCTTATTTTCAACCTCTTCTTTTACTCTGTTTTTGTATACATACCATAGTCATTGAGCTCTTTCTGTGACCTATATGTAGTAATACCTCTGCTGGTGCCCCATACTGGCAATGATGTTTACACAGTTCTTTGGTGAGAATCTTCTTTTCCTCCAATTGGCCGACAGTATATTTTTTACACTTCTACTGTATGTCCTGCATTGCTTTAGCTATTGTTTGGTGTGGGTGTGTTTTTTTCTTCCTTTTTAAAAGGACCATATTGTCCCTTGCTTTTAATTATTCCTGGCATCTGTTTGTGGCCTCGGGAAGGCGGTTGTAATAAATTCTATAATGCTTCTCAGTTTGGAATAAATGGATGTCCATAAATATTTATGTGTGTTCTAAGGTCATGGTACCATCAACCGGATGTTGAAAAATATGGGGGACAAGGGCTCTTCAGTGGTTGTGACACCTCTGTTTTAAATCACTATAGACTATAGATTTAATTGATGAATGCAGCCAGGTTCCTAGGCCCAGAAAAAAAAAGGGGGGTATCTATCCCTGCGATACAATGCAAAAAACCCACAATGGGGTATGGAAGGGAAATGGGACTAGGGATCAGCATAAGTTCGACTCGAACATCGGGTGTTCGCCTGTTCGCCAACAGTGAACATTATGGGGCGTTTGCAGAACATTTGTGGAAAATTTGAGCGCCATGGAACGCCCCATAATGCATTGCTGTGTGATGATTGACCAAAGAATGCACCTGACCTGCATGCTTTGGCCAATCACAGCACCCTCTGCTAAGAGAGCCATAATCGGCCAAAGGCAGGGTGCCTTTGGCCAATTATGGCTCAGGGGGACGAAGTCCATGCCCCACACTAAATAAGGCTGCTTACATGGCGGCTGTGTGTAGTGTTGTTGGAAATTAATTCCTCGATTAATCGTTAATTTTTTTGATCGATCAAAATTCTTTTGATCGGTACTCACCTCTCCGCCGGCTTCCGGGTCTTCAGGGAGTTCCGTCGGAGATCCGGTGATGTTTCTACTACACTTCTGGTGGTGTACACAGTCCACAATACAGTGCAACCATAGTAGAGTTTCTAATATAGTGCAGACGGTGTACACAGTTTTTAATACAGTGTGTACAGTTTCTACTACACTTCTGGTGGTGTACACAGTAAACAATACAGTGCAGCCATTGTACAGTTGCTAATACAGTGCAGGCGGTGTACACAGTATCTAATACAGTGTGTACAGTTTCCACTACACTTCTGGTAGTGTACACAGTACCCAATACAGTGCAGCTGTAGTACAGTTTCTACTACTTTTATGGTGGTGTACACAGTATCTAATACAGTGTGTACAGTTTCTACTACACTTCTGGTGGTGTACACAGTATACAATACAGTGCAGCCATTGTACAGTTGCAAATACAGTGCAGGCCATGTACACAGTTTCTAATACAGTTTGCACAGTTTCTAATACACTTTAGGCGGTGCACCCAGTATCTAATACAGTGTAGCGTGGTGTTGCAAAGCAAAAAATACATAATTTCCGGAAGGCCACCAAGGAGAGGCAGATGTTCACAGGCCACTAAAAGAGGGCAAGCAGCCTACA
Source organism: Lithobates clamitans (assembly GCA_037952925.1). Classification (NCBI taxonomy): domain Eukaryota; kingdom Metazoa; phylum Chordata; class Amphibia; order Anura; family Ranidae; genus Lithobates; species Lithobates clamitans. Next base: position 12,970,976 of record JBBGZY010000008.1, on the reverse strand, counting down.
CTTCTAGTAGTGTACATAATACACAATACAGTGCAGCCATAGTACAGTTTCTACTACTTTTATGGTGGTGTACACAGTATCTAATACAATGTGTACAGTTTCTACTATACTTCTGGTGGTGTACACAGTACACAATAGAGTGCAGCTGTAGTACAGTTTCCATTACTTTTCTGGTGGTGTACACAGTATCTAATACAGTGTGTACAGTTTCTACTACACTTCTGGTGGTGTACACAGTACACAATAAAGTGCAGCCGTAGTACAGTTTCTAATACAGTGCAGACAGTGTACACAGTATCTAATACAGTGTGTGCCATTTCTACTACACTTCTGGTAGTGCACACAGTACCCAATGCAGTGCAGCCATAGTAAAGTTTCTACTACTTTTCTGGTGGTGTACACAGTATCTAATACAGTGTATACCATTTCTACTACACTTATTGTAGTGTACACAGTACCCAATACAGTGCAGCCGTAGTATAGTTTCTACTACTTTTCTGGTGGTGTACACAGTATCTAAAACAGTGTGTACAGTGTCTACTACACTTATGGTGGTGTACACAGTACACAATACAGTGCAGCTGTAGTAAAGTCTCTAATATAGTGCAGGCAGTGTACACAGTATCTAATACAGTGTGTACAGTTTCCACAACACTTCTGGTGGTGTACACAGTACACAATAAAGTGCAGCTGTAGTACAGTTTCTAATACAGTGCAGGCAGTGTACACAGTATCTAATAAAGTATATACAGTTTCTACTACTCTTCTGGTGTTATACACAGTACACAATACAGTGCAGCCGTATTACAGTTTCTAAAACAGTGCAGGCGGTGTACACAGTGTCTAATACAGTGTGTACAGTTTCTAATACACTTTAGGCGGTGTACACAGTACACAAAACAGTGCAGCCATAGTAGTTTCTAAAACAGTGCAGGTGGTGTACACAGTATCTAATACAATGTGTACAGTTTCTAATACACTTCAGGCGGTGTACACAGTATCTAATACAGTGTAGTGTGGTGTTGCAAAGCAAAAAATACATAATTTCCAGAAGACCACCAAGGAGAGGCAGACTTTCACAGGCCACTAAAAGAGGGCAAGCAGCCTCTGTGTCTACAGTCAACAGTGGTGGTCGTGGACATGGTGCATCCTCTTCAGGTGGCCATGGGGCACGCTTGTCCTTTTTTTCTGCTGATGGCCGTTATTGAGCCAGAACATGCAGAAGAGTTGGTGGAGTGGAAAACAAAGCCGTCCTCCTTCTTCTCATCCTCTGTCACCCAGGCTCAGAGTAGTTTGCCTTCCAATGCAGCTGCCAAAGTGGCCTATTCCACCGGCTCCTTGTCCACAGTCACTCCTTCTGTAGCCCCACCATCATGCACGGAGGAGTCCCCAGAATTATTCGACCACAGTGTCGGGTACATGCTGCTGGAGGATGTGCAGCGATTTGAAGGCTCCGATGTTGGTTCCCAGGTTAAGGAAGGGTGTAACATGAGCCTATAGAGAGGGGGTGCCCAAGAAGGACAAGAAACTGGCAGTCATGTTTCCCCAGCTGAAGCATACTGCCAAGTTTGCTCCAGTGATGAGGAGGGAGGGGATGATGAGGTCACTGAATGTACTTGGGTGCCTGAGAGAAGAGAGGAGGAGGAGGAGGCACAACTCCAACGAGGCAAGATGTCCTCTAGGGGGCAGCTTAAGGGCAGCTACTCTATTGCATCACACCACAGAGCTCCACAGGTGCAGGGCTCTGCTGACTCCCCGCTGACTTTTAAAAGTTCCTTGGTGTAGGCTTTTTATCAATATGTGTGCAGCAGATCGCACTGTTGCTGTTTGCAACCTATGTCTGAAGCGGATCAAACGTGGCCAGAACAGCAGCTGATTGGGCACAACATGCTTGGCCATACATATGATGTCCTGCCATGCAGTCCATTGGCAACAGCACTTGAAAGACCCACATCAAAGGAAAAGGCGGACTTCTCCTTGTTCCTCATCTGGGATCTCCAACCCTACTATACCTCCAGTCCTCTCAAAAACCTGCACTGAAAGGAATGAAGGTATAGCAAGTACTTGCAACCAATCTGTTAGCGGTACGCCACCATCTGATTTTAGCAGGCAAATTTCCCAGTCCCAGCCATCCACATGTTCAGTGTCTAAATGCTAGCTTGGCCAAATTGCTAGCACTGCAACTGCTGCCTTTTCAGCTGGTAGACTCTGCCCCTTTCATGAATTTGTGGAATGTGCTGTACCTCAGTGGCAGGTTCCAAAATACCATTTCTTTTCATGGAAGGCCATTCCGGCTCTCTACCGACATGTGGAAGGCAATGTTTTGGCCTTGTTGGACAGGGCGGTCAGCAGTAAGGTTCATATTACCGCTGACTCATGGTCCAGCAGGCATGGGCAGGGACGTTACGTTTCCTTCACGGTGCACTGGGTAACTCTGCTAGCAGCTGGAAAGGATGCAGGACAGGGTTCAGTGTTGTTGGAGCTTGTTCCGCCACCATGCTTCCAAAATGCTAGTGGTGATTCTGACACAGCTCTCTCCCCCACCCCCTCCTCTTCTTCTTCCTCTATGGCCTCTTCTGCAGATTTGTCCTCTGAACCAGTGGTGCTCTCTTATCGTTCAAGGGGCTACGCAAGCAGTCAGGCTAAAAGTTGTCATGTGGTACTTGAGTTTGTCTGCCTAGGGGACAGGAGCCACACTGGGGCAGAGATTCTGTCATCTCTGCAGAGGCAAGCTCAGAGGTGGTTGACGCCATGCCAGGTTCAGCCAGGAAGGGTTATATGCGACAATGGCACCAACCTTTTATCCGCCCTCTGACAGGGACACTTGACCCATGTTTGGCACACGTCCTGAATTTGGTGGTTCAGCCATTCTTGAGCAGGTACCCAGGCTTACAGGATCTCCTGAGGCAGGCCATGGATGTAGAGGATAACACTCAGCTGAAGTCTTCAAGGGATTGTTTTCAGTCCCCAGAAACCCAAGGAGTTGTACATGGCTGGGAGAAGGTAGTTAGGGATCATGTGATCCTTAGTGACCCAGAGCATTCAGAATCAAATGCCTCTGCAAACTTACACTGCATGGCCTCCCTGATTCTGCAAAGCCTGCGAAAGGACCCAAGGATTCATGGTATCAAGGAGAGGAATCATTACTGGCTTTCAACCCTTCTTGATCCACGTTACAAGGGTAAGGCTGCAGAACTCATCCTGCCTTTGCAGAGGGAGCAGAGGATGAAACATCTTCAGGAGGCCTTGAAGAAAGGTTTGTGTAATGCATTTCCAGACCCTGGGAGATTACAATTTCCTGGTGCTGGACAACGTGTTGCTGAGGCTTCATTCAGTCAGAGAAAGAGCAGTGGAGAAGGTGCCAATGCCTTTAAACAATTTTTTAGTCTTCATTGCCAAGGTCTGATCGGTTCAACCAGCCATCACTAGCGTCTGCATTACATGGTGCAGGAATACCTAGGGGCAAGAGCAGACTTGGAGACCTTTCCAACAGAGCATCCACTGGGTTACTGGATCTTGAGAATGGACCACTGGCCAGAACTTGCTCAATATGCAATTGAGCTACTGTCCTGCATCCAGTGTGCTTTCTGAATGCACATTCAGTGCTGCTGGAGGGTTTGTAACGGATCAAAGAGTGTGCCTGTCCACAGACTCCATTGATAGGCTCACATTCATAAAAATGAATCAGTCTTGGATCAGCAACTATCAAGCACCTGATGCTGATGTAACTGATTGAATTAGCTATGGATGTGGGATCCCATAAAGAAGGTCTATTCTGACTATCCTATTCCGCCTCAATCTTGATGATGCTAGCTTCCAACAATATTTTTGGTTTAGGGCACCACCACCACCACCCAAGGCCCAATTCTTCTGTCCCTGTTTAACAGGAGCATGTAATTACAATTTTTGATATAGTATGTCAATGCAGGGCCTGTTTCTGCAGCCAACAAGAGTAACTGTGAGGGCTTACAGTATTGTGGCACCACCACCCAAGGCCCAATTTTTCTGCCCCTGTTTAACAGGGGAATGTAATTACAATTTTTGATCTAATATTTCATAGCAGGGCCCGTTCCTGCACCCAACAAGAGTAACTGTGAGGGCTTACAGTGTTTTGGTACCACCAACACCTAAGGCCCAATTTTCTGCAGAGTATATAGGGCAGGCCATATAGTATATATACTGCTGTTCATAGTATATAGTGCCTGGGGGACCCAACACCATTAAAAAAAAAAAATTGTGTGCAAGGTTCCCCTTAATATCCATACCAGACCTGAAGAGCCTGGTATGGATTTTGGGGGTGACATCCATGCCTTTTTTTTGTATTTTTGGTATTTCTATCTATATTGCCGGGATCTGACAATACATTACAGCCACAAGCAGTTTTAAATTAAATTTTTTCCTTTAGAAATGTCATTGTGCTGTGGCACTGTTAAAAACATGGGCAAGATGCGCTACTTTACAGGCATACTAAGGACACCCCCCAGGCACGGTGTTTAAAGGAATATTTCATTTTTATTGTTTCACTTTAAGCTTTATTAAAGGCACTGTTCCCAAAAGAAAACATTTTTTAAATTTTTTTTGCATTGATACATGTACCCTGGGGCAGGACCCAGGTCCCCAAACACTTTTTATGGCCATAACTTGCATATAAGCCTTTAAAATTAGCACTTTTGATTTTTCAAGTTCGTGTCCCATAGACTTTAACAGTGTTCATGCGTTCAAACAAATGTTTTGCCTGTTCGCATGTTGTGCTGCGAACCGAACCGGGGGGGTGTTCGGCTCATCCATAATTGGGACTATATGATATCCAGGGGATAATATAGAAAATGAAAACAATGTAGAGATTAAAAAATGACAAAATGTATTATGACAATATATAAAAAAACCTCAAGAGAGGAAAAACATTTTAACAGCATTTAGAATAACATTTATAATAACAAATCACACAGTAGTTTCAATGTAGTAAGTACAAAATGTAAAGTATAACTGAACTGAGCGGACATAAAAATCCCAACGCCTTTCAACTAATTGTCTTCTTCAGGGATAAGAATGTCCACTTGAAAAGTATATCTAGAAAGAGATCACATGTAGAATTGTATCCCAAACTGCAAAAAATGTAAAGACATGCATATATTGGCAAACATCATAGTACAAGTAACAATACTCACAATGTATCAAGTACAATAGCAGGTATATTTATGGAAGAAAGAAACTGTGTGTTTATGGCTTACAGCAATACCAAAGGCAAGCACAAGGGATAAAAACAGCAGAAGAGGGAAAAACTACTCCTAAAGAAATAGATAAAAAAAAATTAATACAAAATAACGAGTGTAACAAGAACACAGTCCTACAGATATTTATGACTATTGAAAATGTTCAGAAATTGAAGAAGAAATGAGGGTTTATTAACCACTTCAGCCCCGGAGGATTTTACCCCCTTCCTGACCAGAGCACTTTTTGTGATTCAGCACTGCATCATTTTAACTGACAATTGCGCGGCCGTGCGATGGTGTACCCAAACAAAATTGATGTCCTTTTTTTCCCACAAATAGAGCTTTCTTTTGGTGGTATTTGATCGCCTCTGCAGTTTTAATTTTTTGCGCTATAAACAAAAGAATTGCGACAATTTTGAAAAAATGCATTATTTTTTACTTTTTGCTATAATAAATATCCCCCAAAAATATCTAAAAAAACTTTTTTTTTTCCTCAGTTTAGGCCAATATGTATTCTTCTACATATTTTTGGTAAAAAATCGCAATAAGCGTATATTGATTGGTTTGCGCAAAATTTATAGCGTATACAAAATAAGGGATAGTTTTATGGCATTTTTATTTTTTATTTTTTTTTATTAGTAATGGCAGTGATCTGCGATTTTATCAGGACTGCGACATTATGGCGGACACATCAGACATTTTTGACACTATTTTGGGACCATTGTCATTTATAAAGCGATCAATGCTATAAAAAGGTATTGATTACTGTGTAAATGACATTGGCAGTGAAGGGGTTAACCACTAGGGGGCAGTGAAGGGATTAAGTGTATCCTAGGGAGTGACTCTAACTGTTAGGAAGCTAGTGATCACTGTCCTGTCACTAGGCAGAACGGAAATTGCTTTGTTTACAAAATAACAGAAAGATACAATTAGTGCGCAGGAGACCAAACTCACTAATAAAAAAAATTAAAAAAGCATTTCCCCGTTCTTCCTCTCTGTGACACGATCGCAGGCACCCGGCGGTCATGGAGACCCCGGCAGGTGCACACCTATGCTGCCAGCCGTGGGCGCGCGCCCGTGACACCACTTCTTAAAGGGGACGTACCTTTAAGCCCTTTTGCCTACCAGCGCCTTTCTGTCAACGTACATCGGCGTGCGCTGGTCGGCAAGGGGTTAAAGCCTAGGGATATCAAAGTTAGGGCTATAAAATGGGGTTGGGCGAAGCTGGAGTACTGAAATGTTGTATAACAAGCTCCTCTGGGCAGTAAAGCTAGAGCACTGGAGTCTTATAATTCTGTGTTTCAGAGGACACTAAAGCTGAGGGAGTGGGGTTCCATATACTAAAATTACTAAGGGGAGCAGTGAAATACTGCAATGTTCAGTTAGCAGCTCTGCAAACGAAAATAGCACAGTGTTATATCCTGATGTTATACACTAATACTGTGAGGGAAGCGTATATTGTGGTGAACACCAGAGCTATTGATCCAAAAATTCCTGAATGTCATGTACTTGCACAATGCTGGAGTGCTTATAGTCTGTTTATCAGAGCACAATACATAGGCTTACTCACAGTTCAAATAGTTCAATCTCTGTCCCCCAGCATCCAGCCTAGCATTTATTTATATAAGAGTGTCACTCACCATCTGGGTCAGTTCTTTTTTTTTTTTTTTTTGCCACTTCAGATATCCTTTTCGGGGGTCTTGAATCAACTTTTCAGTTCATTTTCATTTAGACAAAGACCCACTCAAGTCTCATCATTGTGGCCTTTGCTATATCAAAAAAGGAGGAAAGACACAAAATAAAAACATAGTATCAGAAACCTCTATTCCCGTGATCTCTTTAATTAAGCCTAGTATTTTACTCCAGAATTTTTTAATTTTGGGACAGTTCCACCATAGGTGTCCCATTGTACCAACTTCCTGGCAACCTCTCCAACAACTGGCTGACCCTTTCTGGTATCTACTAGTTATCTCCAGGGTAAGGTAACTTCTACTGATGCATTTGTAGTTCATTTCTTCCGTTCGGGTATCTAATGCCGAATACAAATATATATATAGTGTAGCGCTATGTGTATGGGTAGATCAAAGTGAGATGTTAAAATCGAGCCATCTAGCAATTCTAATCAGCCCCAGATGAAGGCTGATTAGCCGAAACATGTTGGGTGGACCTCCTATGATCACCGCGTCCGATATCATTTAAGCTGTTTATGATCGTATACCATGTGAGTGCGTTTCTTTTAATGTTTTAATAAATGCATGCCTTTTAAAACGATATCACGCCATGTGAGTCTTCTTTCTCTCATGGTTCCAATTATACATCCGGATGGTCTGCTGATACCTCTGGACGGTTGAAGCTGCCTACAGATCTTCCCTCCTCACTTATTGAAGTTTTGGATACCTGATGTTTTCACCCTGCTAGCCCCGGTGGCTAAACAAGCTTTTTGTGACTTGCAAGACGTATGTCTTTCCAAGTCCTCTACATCCGGTAAGCCTCCTCAGATGTTATGGTGGTGGTTCTGACACATACATAGACGTCACATTGGATTTGGTGTTCCTCTGTTTCATCCACCAGTAACACCCTGTTGCTGCCCTCATCAACTTACCCTCAGAGACTGTTGGTGGTGGCTTTTTTGATTTCCATCAAGGACACATTTTACATGGACTTTATTTAAGGTTGATTTATATTGTGTTTGTGTTTTCACTTTTTCACAGGTGTATTCCATTATGCTCCATATATGATTTTGTATTTGTGCAACTAAATTCCCTTTTTTAATTCACTTTTTAAAGTCAATTTTTTGTTTGTTTTCTGGCCATTGCTAGATGGCTCGATTTTAACATCTCACTTTGATCTACCCATACACATAGCGCTACACTATATATATATTTGTTGAATTTTTTACTTCTTTGTCTTAGAGGTGTGTTAGCTGCTTACTATATTATATTTCTTTAGCATCTCTGTAGCAGCGCTGTACTTATCCTTTATCTATCTAATGCCGAATACGCAATCATTTTCAAAATTCTTTTAATTGTGACTAAATCTTTCTTAGTGCCTAAATCTCTCTCCCATTTTGCCATGAATGGCGGTATCTCCAATTTTTCTGAGGTCATCAGAATTTTGTATATTTGGGATATTGTATTCTTTGGGATTCCCCTATCACACAACCTCTCAAAGTCTGTCAATTGTTCCCCCGACCTAATTGGGTGTGGTAACGTGCTGCTGAAGTGACTTAATTGGAAATATCGCCATCTCTCTAATCTCCGTGGTTCCCTTCCTTGTGTAAGTTGTTGAAGTGATATAATTTTTCCTTCTTTCGTAATTTCTCTTAATTGTGATTTCCCCCAGAGTGCTTCTTTTCCTTTAGTATTCTCCATACCAGGAGCGAAAAAATTATTGTCTATAAGTGTAATCAGTGGTGAATTGTATTCCCCATTTACTTTCTTATATACCCCATCCCATATTCTAAAAGCATTTCGTGTTATGACATGCATGCTTTTATCTAACAATCTAAAGTGTGGAGGATTCCAAATTATAGTGCCTAATTGTGCGTTGCTAATATTTTCCTCTATTTTCACCCATTTTTTTAAATTTTTCTTCTTTGCCCATTCGGCCACCCTTGATAATACTACCGCTTTGTAATAGATCTGCACATCGGGGACTGTCAAACCGCCATCCATTTTCTTTTGTTTCAGTGTCTGGAAGGAAACTCTAGGTCTTTTGTTTTTCCAAATGAATGTCATAATTATTTTCCTTAACTTCCTCAAGTAATACTGGGGGAGTGGGACTGGTAACATCTGGAAATAATACATAATTTTGGGTAATACTACCATTTTAATAACGTTGATACGCCCGATCCAAAAAAGGGCCTTACCGGAGAGTCTCTTACAATCTAGTCTGACAGCATCAAGTAGAGGCATATAGTTGATAGTAAATATCTTTTGGATTGAGTTAGTTAGCTTAATACCCAGGTACTTTAGTTCCTTAGTCCATTTAAAACCAAATTCTTGTTTCAAAATCACTTCCTCTGTCCTACTTATATTTATATTTAATATTTCTGATTTTTTCATATTTATTTGGAAGTTAGATACCTCACCATACTTCTTCACTGCTTTAACAAGATTGGGCATAGTGGAGATCGGGTCCGTTACATAGAACAGCACATCGTCTGCAAACGCTGCGACTTTGTGCTCCTCCTCCCCCACTTTCACACCTCTAATATTGGGATCTCTTCGTATTGTTGCCAAGAGGGGTTCCATAGCTAAAACAAAAAGCAACGGAGACAGGGGACACCCCTGTCTCGTGCAATTTTCCATCTCAAATGGTTGAGATGTTAACCCATTAATTTTTACTACAGCAGTTGGGTGATGGTATAACGTTTTGATCCTCCGGATCATTTTGGGTCCCAGTCCCATAGTTTCCAGGGTCTGAATCATGAACCCCCAGTCTACTCTGTCAAATGCCTTTTCAGCGTCAATTGACAGAAGTAGTCCTGGGGGTCCATTCTCCTTTATTTTCCCCAACAAGAGAAGAGTCCTGATCCCATTGTCCCTCCCCTCTCTATTAGGGACAAAACCTACTTGGTCTGGGTTCACTAATGTGTTCATGAATTCCTTTAATCTCTCTGCCAAAACTTTAGCATATAGCTTTGTGTCATTGTTCAGCAGAGAGATTGGGCGGTAACTCGAACATAATGATTTCTCTTTGCCCTCTTTCAATATAATTGTGATAGATGCTTTTAATGCCTCCCTACTCATTTCAAAACTGTCGCCTAGACCGTTCATATAGCAACAGAGCCTAGGTATTAATATTTCTTTGAATGTTTTATAATAGGATATTGTTAGGCCGTCCGGGCCAGGACTTTTCCCGGATGCCGTTGCTGCTAAAGCTTTCCTTATTTCTTCTTCTGAAATTGGTCTTTCTAATATTTCCTTTCCTTCTTCCGAAATCTTAGGGAGCTCTACCTTTTTTAGGAAGTTATTATATCTTGATCTCCTGTTTTTTAAAGAGGTGTCTTGTTTGGGGACTGAGTATAGGTCTTTATAGTAATTTTTAAAGGTCTCTGCTATTTTTCTAGTTGAGTATTCCATATGCCCCTCTTTGGTCTGAATTTTTTCTATGAAATTCCTGTTTTTTTTCTTTTGTACCATATTAGCTAGCTGTTTACTGGGTTTATTACCCCATCTAAATCTCTCCCAAGCTATTTTATTAAGTGTCACCCTTGACTCCTGCTCCATCACGGTTTTCAGTTCAGATCTTTTAATAATCATCTGCTGGTGTATCTCTTGGGGTAGGTGTCCCGTTTGTTTTTTATGTTTTTGTTCTAGTCCCGTAAGGTCAGCCCTTAATTTTTGGATTTTAAACCGTCTATCCTTTTTCTTCCTCGCCCCCATTTCAATCAGAACCCCCCTGATGTAGGCTTTATGGGCCTCCCATAGTGAAGCTCTCGAGACTTCCCCTGTGTCGTTTGACTCAAAGTAATTCTCTAGTTCCTTTCTGATTCTACTGACATCCTCCTCCTCCTTTATCAACTCCTCGTTTAACCTCCACTGCCCCCTATCGTGCTGATTTCTACCCGTTGTCACTTCTATGGTCATAGGTGCGTGGTCTGAGTAGGTTATATTCCCAATCCCAGTCTCCACTACCCTGTCGATCTCCCGATGCTCGATCAATCCCCAATCGATCCGGGAGTATAACCCGTGCACAGGGGAGTAAAACGTATAGTCTCTTTTGGTTGGATGTTGAACCCTCCAAATATCCACCAATTGGTAAGTGGAGAGTTTTTGCTTTAACTCTTTCAAGTAGGCGCAGTTCCTCCCCTGTGTTCGGGCCGTACTGTCTAAGTCTGGGTTCAGGCAGAAATTGAAATCCCCCATTACTATCAGGTGTCCTCTCGTGAACTCCATTATTTTCCTCAGAAGATTTGTCACATACTTTATCTGGTTCTTATTTGGGGCATAGATGTTGACTAGTGTATATTCCTCTTCATTTAATCTGCCTCTGAGGCCCAGGTATCTACCTTCTGGGTCTATTAATCTTTCCTCCAGCACAAACCTTATTTTCTTTGCAAAACCAATGGCTACTCCCCGTGCCCTGTTAGTAATAATATCTCCTTGGTACCAGACTGGGTATTCATTTGAGAATAATCTAAGTCTCAATTGCAATGAGATATGTGTCTCCTGTAAGAACACCACGTCTGGTCCCAATGATTTTAATTCTTTGAAGATATCCATCCTTTTCTTGGGGGTGTTTAAGCATTTGATGTTATATGTTGTTAATTTTATTGTGGCTATGACCCTTTTCCCCTTCCACTTAATTCCCCCTTTACCTTAGACCTTGGAGAGTTTTCTTTCTTTCTTGATTTTGGAGTTGGATAGGACCTTTTCCCTCTATTCCCCCCCTCCCATCCTCCCCACCCCCCGTCTCCAACCCCCCACCTACCCCCCACCTCCCCCCCCGCCATCCCTTCCCTCCCCCTCCCCCCCCATTGGTCCCATCGGGACCTTTAGACCAGTGAGGGTCACTTATATTGTGTCCCCCCATTGGTCTCCTTCTCTAAAGGTGGAACTCTAGGTGTGCCAACCCTCCGGTCAGTATTTTCTTATAGACCGGGTAAACTAGGCTTCTACTGACGGGTCCCCCTCCCTGATATTATGGGCTTAATTTTAATCCTAGCCCACTTCCTCCCTCCTCGGATCCCCCCCCATCTCCGCCCTCCTCTCCCCTAGCCTACACTCATTTCTAACCAACGTTCCACGGACCAGTCCAACCTCGGAGGTACTTGCATGTCCAGTTTCTCACAAAACTCTTCTAATTCCCCCGGGAATCTTAATTTTGCAGATCTCCCATCTTTGCTGCCTAACAGGCAGGCTGGAAATCCCCATGTATATTTTATATTTTGATTTTTCATTTGCTCCAGTAGGGGTTTCAGATGTCGCCTTCTCGCCAATGTGCTATTGGCCAGGTCCGCAAATACTTGGATTCTTGCTTCTTCATATTGCAGTGGGGAATGTCCCTTCAATTTAACCCATATGTTTTCCTTGTCCTCGTAGAATCTAAAACTTACGATAATATCGCGGCTTCTTTCTGCCCGTCTAGTATCTAACCTGCCCACCCTGTGGACCCTCTCTATTTTTGGAAAGGCTTCTCCTTCCAACTCTAGAAGTGGGTTAAGAATAGTCACCACAGTCCTCCTCAGATCTTCCCTCCTGTTTTCTGGGACCCCTCGGAGTCTCAGATTTTGTCTGCGGTCTCTATTTTCTTGATCTTTCATCCTGTAGCATATCTTTATCTGATTTTGTTGGGATGTTTTAAGTTGTTCTTTTAATTCAGAGATCTCCCGCTCTTGTTTATCTAGCTTGTCTTCTACGCCTTCTACTCTAGTCAGGAGGTTGCCTAGATCCGACCTCAGCATATTGATCTCTGCTTTAATCTCGGCTTTTATTGAGGACTCTAGAGTTTTAAGCATTTCTGCCAATTCATTTTTTGAGGGTAGGTGTAGGTCCTGTCTATGTTCGTCTAGCCTGGATGCTTCCAAGGTGTTGTCTACTAATATGTCCTCCCTTGAGTGGTCAGGGGTCTGCTCATCCCTCACATTGGATCCCTTCTTCTTTTTATCTGCCATACTTGATTTTTGTGTCTCCTGGTGGGCGCCCCCGGGACTTCCCCTTTTGGCCAAGTATTGCTTTATTGAGCTTCCAGTTGCGTTCCCTGGTTGGTTATCTTTTGGCGTTTTTGGTGGGCCCCCTTTCCCGGTTTTGGATACGTTCCGGCTCATGCTACCTTCCGGTAGCCCCTTTTTAGTTGACTATTAAGCAATATGCCGAGTACTGTCCAACGAGGAGGGTGATGTCCTCTGTCTATTTATCCAAGGTTCTAAATATCAAATCAGATTGGGGCTGAGATGGTATAATGGGTAGGTATGGGGTGGTATGCTAGGTGTGTGGTGTTCAGCCTCTCGGTCCCGCAGTGCCTAAAGATTGTCCCCCTATCCGCTTTCAGGTGTGTAAACAGGTCCGAGACTTCTGCTGCGTGATGCTCAGAAATTTTCCTGGGAATCTGCCCAACTCTGCTTGCCTCACTTCTCAGAGTCTGCCGGTCCTGCTTCTACCGTGTTCCAGTGTATCGCTAGGTCACAGAAAGTAAATACTCGTATATTGGGGTTATACTTGTACTTTTGACTATGCTCCCACCTTCCCTCCCTTATGGGGTGCACGTATCGCAGGTATCACAGTTTATGTGTTTAATAAAAGCGTTTGTTTTTAGCACTATCTTCTTCCGCCCGTTGTAATGTCCCACAGCTCCCCCTCCGTATACCTTGCGACCAGTTTGAATAAGAGGTTTCGGATACCTGAATATTCAGGTATCTCTTTACCATTGATTTTAAGGCGATTTCAAGAGATTCCAAAGAAGAGAAGGAAAAAACACAACCAAAGAAAAAACAAAAACAAAAAAGGAGCCAGTAACCTCACCAACCCTCCACCATCACATCAGCTTTGCATATATGGCCAATATTACCCTAGATCAACAGTTCTGCAGGGTCTCTCACTTCCTCATTCATATGCAAGCCCTTCTTAGCATAGTTCTAATACACTCTTACCTTGTCAGCTGATAGGTTTAGTGTAATTCTTACCCCCCTCTTTGACCCACTGTCTTCCTCCTCAGATCTTTCAAGAATGCAGTCCGGGGTTCGATTCCCGTGGTGTATCAGGGCTTCATGTCCCTCATCTCACGCCGCTCAAAGCGGGATCTCTTATTCGTTTTAGCTCTAGTGCAGGCAGCGCTCAGTGCGGGGGGGGGTATCTGGAGATGGGAGCTCCGAGCTGACGTCCGAGACCGCTGCGGCGTTTGATCTCCTCCGCTTGCCGCATACAGGCCTTGAGCTTCTGAGGCACTTATTTCCCTAACGGCGGCTTAGTTATCGCGGCGGGGCCGCTTTCTCTCGTCCATCGGTCGGTTCCCTCTGTCTGTGCTTCCCGGAGGTGTAGTAAGAGAGCCCGTCAGGACGCCTGTAGGCAGACACACCTCCCGCTCCTCCCTTCCCGTCTGACGTCTCACGTCATCCTCCTCTCCCTGGGTCAGTTCTAAACCCCCCCTGGGGGGACACCGCTCATACCTCTCAGGTTTCTCCCCAAAGACTCCAGCTCAGCTCGCCTCTGGTGTCATATTTTCCCTTGGGTCATCTCACCGTGCTCTTGCGGCGCCTCCAGCAGTGTCGCCACAGAAAGTTTTTCTTTCTAGGCTCCCTCTCTCTCACAAGATTTTGCTGGGTTTCGAAGTAGACACAGCATCCCCTGGCTGCTTTGGAATCACTTGCGGTTCTCTGTGGTTGTCCCGGAATATACTCCTCCATCACTCCGCTTGGAGGGAGGCATGGCACAGCAAGCCAGGTCCATTGGCCATAACTCCCCACTCACCCCACCGACAAACAGCAGACTCCATCCGCCACTGCACTGAGGAGCAAGACAGGGGAGAGCCCGCACACATCCTCACGCTCTCACTTCACTCTCTCCCGCATCTCACATCCGGTCACACCCCTCCGAATCCCTCTTTCCTATTATCAGCTCCTGACCAGTTTTCCTCAGAGATCTCCCAATGTGGCTTATTGGACAAGGAAATATGGCCCAGGTATACTATTGAGAGAAACCTTATTTTTTATCTTGAAAACAGATAGCTGTCAAGCTTCTTCATCAACTATTCCCCAATAGCTACACTCTGTCAATCAGATTATTCCTTATGAAAAGATAATTTATGACAATAGGGGGTGCCCCCGGAAATACCACATAAATTGGGATGTATGGTCTAACTCTGACTGTACCCTGAGTTCCAACAGGAGGTAGTGTTTATCTTACCTTACTTGGTAATGTGGAATGTTTTAGCTTGTAAAGAGAATTTACATCTTATCTCAACTTGCTTATCAATGCAAAACACAGGACAGTCAGTTGGTTTCTAGTTTTTATTTACAGTTATGTTTATTGTACACCACATGCACAATATTTTAATACTAAAGAATGTACATTTATTTGCATTCAATGTTCTCTGAAATGTATTTGAAATTATGTCATCATATCTATTGTGCAATAAACAGAGTTTAAAAAAAAAATATCCAAATAGGGTTTGAGAAAAAATCAACAATAGATATCCCACTAAAAACTGAAAACAGGAACCATTTATGTTTCATCATCTCATCGGTCATAATGCACAGTTTTTCCACTTTTCTTTTTGTTTTTCTTTACTTAAGTGTTTATCAACGATGTATTTCTATTAGTGTGGCCCACTTTTTATGTTGCAAAGAAAACACCCTAGTTTACCCCACTTTATATCCTATAACTACAACTATTGCAAAAACTACAGCAAAATTCTATGGGGGAGATTGACTAAAACTGGAGAGTACAAAATCTAGTGCAGCTCTACATAGAAACCAATCAGCTTCCATGTTTTATCGTCAAAGCTTAACTGAAGAAGCTGAAGTTAGAAGCTGATTGGCTACTATGCACAGCTGCACCAGATTCTGAGTGCTCCATCTTTAGTAAATCAACCCCTATATGTCAACATCCTCCTTCCTCTATTTTGTGGCTAAAATTATCTATTTTACACTATAGGCTCAATTTACAAGTGACTGCATTAGGATAAGGATCAGCGTATTATATGAAATTTGAAAATTAAAGAAAAGGTTTTGTAAATAGTGCATAAGGTAATAGAAACTAGGACTACTAAAAGTTTTTTCTCTTTCAATATTTTTATTGAAAATTAAACATCAAAGAAACAGACATTGTGTCAGCCTGCAAGGCCAATGTCAGTACATCATGAGGAAGTAACAAGTTCAAAGTAAGGTTATGTAGCTAGGGTTACAGGTAGGTAGCATAGGACAAAGCCAACTTTGGGTACAAATAATGTAGGTGTAAGTGTAGAGGGACCTTACATTGCACAGAGGATATAGTTACAGAACATTAATAAAGTCATGATGAGTATAATCATAGTACACTCTGGGTGGGGGTATAAAATCAAAATCAGAAGTAAATAGCCAATCATCCGATGGTGATCAAACCCGTCACACCAGGGGGATCAAACTGTGAACAGGAAGACCCCATCAGAGCCATAGCCGTTTGTGCGCTAGTACTCATTCGAGGTTGCGTAGGCTGTAAAGACAACTTTCCTAGGCCTCCTGGTTAATTACCTGGAGGTGAGAAAAAACAAAAAGAAACAAAACAACCATGGGTAACTAGTCCCTCAGTTTTAGCATAATAACCTTCTACTTGTATAGCGAAGCTCTCAGTATTGGGGTGAGGATATTCTGCCTTACTAGTGAGTTTTAAAATTCTAACATTAATACCCTATACAGTAGGGATGAGCCTAACACCCCCCAGTTTGGTTCGGACCAGAACCTGTGAACGGACCGAAAAAATTGCACGAACGTTAGAACCCCATTGAAGTCTATGGGACTCGAACGTTCGAAATCAAAAGTGCTAATTGTAAAGGCTAATTTGCTTGGTATTGTCCTAAAAAGGGTTTGGGGACCCTGCCCCACGGAACATATATCAATGCAAAAAAAAAAAAAAAGTTTTAAAAACGGCCGTTTTTTCGGGAGCAGTGATTTTAATGATGCTTAAAGTAAAAAAAAAAAAAAAAGTAAAATATTCCTTTCAATATTGTACCTGGGGGGTGTCTATAGTATGTCTGTAAAGTGGCGCATGTTTCCCGTGCTTAGAACAGTCCCTGCACAAAATGACATTTTTAAAGGAATAAAAGTCATTGAAAACTGCTTGCGGCTTTAATGTAATGTTGGGTCCTGGCAATATGGATGAAAATCAGTGAGACAAAAGGCATGGGTACCCCCCAGTCCATTACCAGGCCTTTTGGGTCTTGTATGGATATTAAGGGGAACCCCGCACCCAAATTAACAAAAAGGAAAAGTGTGGGGCCACCAGGCCCTATATACTCTAAACAGCAGTTTACAGTCGGTGCAAACAAGACAGGGACTGTAGGTTTGTTGTTAAGTAGAATCTGGTTGTAATTTTGAACTGGTACATTTTTAACGTGTTTAGCTCCAGCAAAAAACATTTATTTTAAGCTTTTTGGAGAATATAGGGAAGGGTTATCACCCCTGTGACATTTGTTTTGCTGTCTGTGCTGCTCTTCAGAAGATTTTACCTCACTTTTTGTCCCAATGACAAATGTTTTTAGAAAATTTGGGGTTTTTAGTGAAACAAGGATTGGTGATAAAGCATCAGTGGAAAGGAGAAATGTTTTTCCCATAATAACTTTTACAGGAGAGAATTTCCCTTCCTAGGGGTAGATTTCATCTCACTTCCTGTTGTCTCCTTCTGTTTGCAAGTAAGAGTCATTTGTAATTTGGATGTTTGAAGGTGTTGGTGTTGCCACAACACTGTAAGCCCTCACAGGGCACTGTTGTGAAATATTAGATCAAGAATTCTAATTACATGTCCCTGTTGAACAGGGGCTGAAAAATTGAGCCTTAGGCACTGGTGCTGGTGCCACAACACTGCAACCACTCACAGATACTCTAGTTGGAGCGCAGGAACTAGCCCTGCTGCAAAGAATTGCATCAAAAATTGTAATTACACGCCCCTGTTGAACAGGGGCTGAAAAATTGGGCCTTAGCCACTGGTGCTGGTGCCACAACACTGCAACCCCTCACAGATACTCTAGTTGGAGCACAGAAATGAGCCCTGCTGCAAAGAATTGCATCAAAAATTGTAATTACACGGCCCTGTTAAACAGGGGCTGAAAAATTGGGCCTTAGGCACTGGTGCTGGTGCCACAACACTGCAACCCCTCACAGGTACTCTAGTTGGAGCGCAGGAACTAGCCCTGCTGCAAAGAATTGCATCACAAATTGTAATTACATGCCCCTGTTGAACAGGGGCTGAAAAATTAGGCCTTAGGCACTGGTGCTGGTGCCACAATACTGCAACCTTCCACAGATACTCTAGTTGGAGCGCAGGAACTAGCCCTGCTGCAAAGAATTGCATCACAAATTGTAATTACACGCCCCTGTTAAACAGGGGCTGAAAAATGGGGCCTTAGGCACTGGTGGCGGCGCCCAGAACCAAAAATGTTCTTACAAGTTATAAGCATGATCATTCAGGAGGAAGAGGATAATTACTCAGCATAACAGGATAGTCACTCAGCATCAGTATAGGCAGTCTTTGAAGGGATCTGACATTTCAAAAAAAATTATTCGGTTACATCAGCATCAGGTGCTTGGTAGCTGGTGGTGATCCAAGACTGATTCATTTTTATGAAGGTCAGTTGATCGACCGAGTTGGTGGACAGATGCACCCTGTGGTCGGTTACAAAGCCTCCAGCAGCACTGAATGTGCGTTCCGAAAGAACGCTGGATGCAGGACAGGCCAGTAGCTCAATTGCATACTGTACAAGCTCTGGCCAGTGATCCATCCTCAAGACCCAGTAACCCAGAGGATTTTCGGTGGGAAAGGTGTCCAAGTCAGATCTTGCCCCTAGGTATTCCTGCACCATGTAAAACAGACGCTGGCGATGGTTGCTGGAACCGATCATACCTTGATGCTGCGGACTAAAAAATTGTCTGAATGCATCAGTCAGATGGCCACCTTCTCCACCGCTCCTTCTTTGACTGACCGAAGCCTCAGCAACACGTTGTCCAGGAACAGGAGTTTGTAACCTCCCAGTCTCTGGGAACGCGTTGCACAGACCTTTCTGCAAGGCCTCCTGAAGATGTTTCATCCTCTGCTCCCTCTGCGATGGCAAGATAAGGTCCGCAACCTTACCCTTGTAACGTGGTTTAAGGAGGGTTGCCAGCCAGTATTGATCCCTCTCCTTGATAACACGAATACGAGGATCCTTCTGCAGGCTTTGGAGGATCAGGGAGGCCATGCAGCGTAGGTTTGCTGAGGCATTCGGTCCAGAGTCCTCTGGGTCACTAAGGATGACATGATCCGCAGCCACCTCATCACAGCCATGTACAAGTCCATGGGTTTCTTGGGACAGCAAATGGTCCCTTAAAGACTGCTGCTGATGCTGAGTGCCAGGCTCCACCTCCATTCTGACACAATCCTCCTCCTCCTCCTTGTTCTCTTCCTGTGTGATCGGCGGGCACACAGGAACACAGTCTGGATAAAGCGGGCCTTGAGAGCTAAGGAAGCCCCCCTCTTCCTGCCTCTGTTCTGCCTCAAGTTCCCTGTCCATTATACCATGCAGCGTGTGCTCCAACAGGTGGACAAGGGGGGCGGGGTAACTGATGCATGCACTGTCACTGCTCACCATCCTCGTGGCCTCCTCAAATGGTGACAGGACAGTGCATGCATCCCTGATCATGGCCCACTGGCATGGGGAAAAAAACCAAGCTCCCCTGACCCTGTCCTGGTGCCATAGTCGCACAGGTACTCATTGATGGCCCTCTGCTGCGTGTGCAGCCGCTTTTGGAGGTCTGCCAGCCGAGCACTTGCATTATATGACTGGTGGAAATGCACACAGACTTTCCTGGCCTGACTCAGGACATCCTGTAAGCCCGGGTACCTGCCCAAGAACCACTGCACCACCAAGTTAAGGACATGAGCCAAACAGGGCACATGGGTCATTTGTCCCTGTCGGAGGGCGGAGAGGAGGTTGGTGCCATTGTCGCAAACCACCATTCCTGCCTTAAGTTGACATGGCGTCAACCACCTCTGAACCTGCCCCTGCAGAGCTGACAGAACCTCTGCCCCAGTGTGGCTCCTGTCCCCTAAGCACACCAGCTCAAGCACCACATGGCATCTTTTGGCCTGCGTACTTGCGTAGCCCCTTGAATGCCTACGGAGCACCGCTGGTTCCGAGAACAAAGCACAGGAAGTGGCCGTGGATGAAGAAGAAGAGGAGGGGGTGGAGGAGAGAGGTGTGTCAGAATCACGAGTAGTGGCATTTTGGAGACATGGTGGCGGAACAATAATTTTAAATGGGCTTCTGCGCTACTAAAGTGAATGAAATGTGGAATGCCGCAAAAATCAAAAAAGTGTGCACCACTCACTAACATAAAACATAAATAACACAATCAATAATTGTGCCTGTGATTTTGCGCAAACATAAATGCTGAGTCAAGCATAAAAATGAATAGGAATGTAAATGAACAACGTAATAATAATAATAGTTCATGCAGTGAAAGTCCGTGGCTGTAGTGCAACTCAATACAGCAGGTGGAATGAGTGAATACTCTAATTCAGTGATAAAATAAAATAAAACAAAACAAAAGGTGTAAAAGTGCGTTGATAGTAGATCTCGTGACTTTCGTGGTAATAGATACCCACTAGGGGCTCCCAGAACTCTCACCTTACTGGCATAAATATAATGCCTTTATGTATCCATTCAGGGCTGCAAATCCCGGCGGTGTAGTTGTTCTGGTGCGTCTTGTGGGGGGCTGGCGTTACCTCCGGTGTATAAACTCCATATATAGGGATAATCAAAAAAGGAGGATACTCCAATAGGGTAATAACGTTTAAAACCGAAGTTTTATTACAAAATATCTGCTTACAATTAGGTATCGTTGGATCGGCAATTCAAACAGTGTGTTTACAATCCCCGCTACGTCACTTCCGGTCCGCGCTGTTGTGTATCCGGTTACGTCCGTTACGTCCTACGCGTTACGTCATATCACATGACTTCCTCAGGGCCAAAGTCATGTGATATGACGTAACGCGTAGGACGTAACGGACGTAACCGGATACACAACAGCGCGGACCGGAAGTGACGTAGCGGGGATTGTAAACACACTGTTTGAATTGCCGATCCAACGATACCTAATTGTAAGCAGATATTTTGTAATAAAACTTCGGTTTTAAACGTTATTACCCTATTGGAGTATCCTCCTTTTTTGATTATCCCTATATATGGAGTTTATACACCGGAGGTAACGCCAGCCCCCCACAAGACGCACCAGAACAACTACACCGCCGGGATTTGCAGCCCTGAATGGATACATAAAGGCATTATATTTATGCCAGTAAGGTGAGAGTTCTGGGAGCCCCTAGTGGGTATCTATTACCACGAAAGTCACGAGATCTACTATCAACGCACTTTTACACCTTTTGTTTTGTTTTATTTTATTTTATCACTGAATTAGAGTATTCACTCATTCCACCTGCTGTATTGAGTTGCACTACAGCCACGGACTTTCACTGCATGAACTATTATTATTATTACGTTGTTCATTTACATTCCTATTCATTTTTATGCTTGACTCAGCATTTATGTTTGCGCAAAATCACAGGCACAATTATTGATTGTGTTATTTATGTTTTATGGTGGCGGAACAACCTCCAACACTACTGTACCTTGTCCTGCATCCTTCCCAGCTGCCAGCAGAGTCACCCAATGCGCCATAAAACTTAGGTAACATCCCTGTCCATGCCTGCTGGACCATGAGTCAGCGGTAATATGCACCTTACCCCTGACCGCCTTGTCCAGCAAGGCCAAGACATTGGCTTCCACATGCTGGTAGAGAGCCGGAATCGCCTTCCGTGAGAAAAAGTGGTGTTTGGGAACCTGCCACTGAGGAACCACACATTTCACAAACTCACCGAAGGGGGCAGATTCTACCAACTGAAAAGGCAGCAGTTGAAGTGCTAGCAATTTTGCCAAGCTAACATTCAAGTGCTGGGCATGTGGATGGCTGGGAGTGAACTTCTTCCTGCGGTGCAGCAGCTGGGGCAGGGAAATTTGCCTGGTACAAGCTGACGTTGGTGTACCGATAGCAGATTGCCCCCAAGTACTTGGCTGTGACACACCTAATTCTACACCTTCATTCCTCTCAGTGCAGGTCTCAGAGAGGACTGAAGGTATAGTGGGGTTGGAGATCTCAGCTATGAGGAGCAAGGAGAGGTCCTCTTTGTTGTGGGTCTTTTAGGTACGCTTGCCAATGAACTGCATGGCAGGTCAACTTATGTCTGGTCAAGCATGTGGTGCCCAAGTCAGAGATGTTTTGGCCATGCGAGATACGCTTGAGACATATGTTGCAAATAGCAGCGGTGCGATCTGATGCCTTTGTCTCAAAAAAGGCCCACACCAAAGAACTTTTGGAATAACGCGCAGAGACAGCAGCGCCCTGCACATGCGGAGCTCTGCGGTGTGATGCAGTCAGTGTGCTGCCCTTAGGCTGGCCACTGGAGGGCATCCTGCCTCTTTAGTGATGTGCCTCCTCCTCCTCCTCTCTCCTATAAGGCACCCACGTTGAGTCAGTGACCTCATCTTCCCCTCCCTCCTCATCACTGGAGTAAACCTGGCAGTATGCTGCAGCAGGGGGAACATGACTGCCAGATTGCTGTCCTTCTTGGGCACCACCTCTGTCCTTGCTCACGTTACTGTCTTCACTGTCACGTTACTGTACAGTAGCTGGAAATACTTCAATGAGCCTACACAAGCACCTGGCTGCAGGTTGCTATACTGTAGGTGAGACTGTGCAGGGTACACAGTACAGTACAGTAGCTGGAAATACTGTAAAAACACCTTCCTGCCTGTCAGTATATTAGGAAGAGAATAACAGGATCTAGCTAAACTGAATACAGTGTATATATATATATATATATACAACACCTGGGATGCATATATATACACAATACACTGTAACTGCAGCTAACTGACTCGACCTGCCTACTCTATCTAACTTAAATCAAATGACACTGTCTGTCTCTCTCTCTCTATTTCTCTATCTGAACGCCAGAACACACTACACAGGGCTGCCGTGCAGGCAACCTTATATAGTGTGGGCATGTACTAAACCCCCTGAGCCATAATTGGCCAAAGCCTCCTTGGCTTTGGCCAATTACAGCTCTCTGTTCAGACGGCGCTGTGATTGGCCAAGCATGCGGGTCATAGTGCATGCTTGGCCAATCATCAGCCAGCAATGCACTGCGATGCCGCAGTGAATTATGGGCCATGATGCGGGCCATGGGTTCGACTTGAATACGAAGCTCATCCCTCCTATACAGTATAGGGCAATACAGGGAATATCAAGTGGATGATAGATCAGTAGTTTACCCTAATCTTCAAAGTATAACATATGTTAATAAAGCAAGTCAAAATAAAAAATGAAAAGAAAGAAAAGAAAAAAAAAGAAAAGAAAAAAAAAGAGGGGGTCAGTAAAGGTAAAAGTTAAAAAGGGAAGAGTAAGATACAACAAGTGAGATAGGAGGATCGGACGGGTTTAAGGCCAGAGAAAAAGAGTAGGGGGATTAGAGTGGTATAGTTAAGGTCAACCAGGTACATCTAGCTATGGAGCCAAGAATCCAGGGTACAGGGGGATCTTTGCATATAGTGACCAAGGTTCCCAAATAGCCTCAAACCGCCAGACTTGATCGTGAAGGATAACAACTAATGTTTCTTGGGACATAATGCAAGAGATTTTTCGTTTTGTTTCTGGCAGGGAGACTGGCGAGCATAATCTTGGCTCCTAGAAAATGAAAGCTTGGGTATGTTTAAGAGTTTTCTCGACTCTGCTGTTTAGGAGGGCTATTTCAGGGTCCTTTGGGATGGCGACCCCTGTGATTTTATGCAGAAGATGGAAAAATTGTTCCAAAAGCCTCCAATATGGGGACAGGTCCACCATATGTTGAGTTGCATCTTGATATAGCGTGGTCATTTACCCCGTAGGATCTCAGCACACTTACAAACACATACACATACAAAATACTAGGGCCAATTTTGTAGACAGGATCTGATCAACCTAGCAGCATGTCTTTGGAGTGTGGGAGGAAACTGGATTACCCAGATGAAACCCACGCAGGCACAGGGAGAACATGCAAGCTCCAGGCAAATGGTGTCATGGTCGGGATTTGAACCAGCGACCCTATTGCTGCTAGGTGAAAGTGCTAACCACTACACCACCATATGTGTAGCATGGAACCTGAAAGATCACATCCCCTAAAACATAAAGGGGAAGTGTTGAAATACATTTTGGTTAGTTTCATAGGGACCAGGTACCATCTAGTGAAAATGTTCCCACTACACCATATGTGTAGCATGGAACCTGAAAGATCACATCCCCTAAAACATAAAGGGGAAGCGTTGGAATACATTTTGGCTAGTTTCATAGGGACCAGATACCATCTAGTGAAAATTTTCACTTTTTCTTCTATTAAAGAGATATTCATGATGCTCTTAAAAGAGCGTTGGAAAGATGTAAACCACTTGTCAGGGTACCATTGTACCTCCAGGTCAGACTCCCAGGCATGAGCATAGGATGGTTTCTCTTGGTTGTATATAGTAGAAATGCTTCCCCTCTGATCCATAATCCTGAAGTACCAGTGTTCGTATCCCATGATTTTAGGAGGTTCAGGTTTGTTAAGCCAGATTGAGTGTAGGAAATGTGATATTTGCGAGAGTCCAAATTTCTCATATGTGGGCATTTCCAGTTGACTAATACAATACCCTAGAGAGAGACTAATTCAATACCCATTGGATTAATAAAGTGACCTATTCTAAAGAGTCCTTTGTTTAACCACCATTGGAATGCTTTATTATTCCTGCCTGGAGCAAAGGATGGGTTGTGAAAAAGGTGAGATAAGGGTTGCATGTGTGAGATTAATGATGAATGTTTGTGCAATGACTCACATAAAGCTAGGGAATGTGAGAGGGTGGGAGCCAAGTCCGGAGCTCTCAGTTTAGGTGGGCTCCAGAGCAAATAATCTATAGTGTGAAATGGAACAGCTTGTCTTTCCATGGACACCCAGTCCGGTCTTGCGCCCCTGGACTATACAATAGAAATTTGAGCCAACTGTGCCGCTTGGTAATACCACCATAAGTTAGAGAGGCCTAAGCCCCCTTGACCTTTCAGAAACATTATGTGATACTGCGCCTTGGAATCAACAAACACGATATAGAGGAAAGGAAATGTAGATGGGCAAATGAATGCCCTAGTACTCCAAAAAAGAAAAGAAAAATTGCTGCCTCTACAAATTGCTACCACCTAAGTGGAGCAAAGGAATACATTAGGAGGGTGTAGACGTGGCGCTATTCTTCTTTACATATAGAATCAATATAAATGTGAATACAACATAAATATAAAAGTCGGAGTCAAATGATGATGTTAATTCGTTAGAGATCTACCCTGCAGATAAAGTTAGATTAACGTGAATCCTTTGTTTAATCAGTGAGACAGGCCCTGTTGTCAAATAGAAAGGCGGGGTTTATTGTGCTACACCTACTGCCTATAGTAATCAGAGGGTCAAGGGGGTGTAAACAGTAAAGTGAACCTTAATAATAATAAGTATTAGTGAAAAAAACAGGTGTTAGACCATGTGTGTTTAAACAATGAACCTAAATACCTTGTGAATGTGTTACACCCTCTGTCTAATAAAGGATGATTTACAGGATAGGGTCCTAACAAATTAAAAATGCAAAACGCAAAGGTGCAAAAAACAACCAAATAAATAAATAAATAAATATATCCAACTGATGTGTTACAGCCTCTCGGATGTGCAATTGTTGTGTTACACACTCTAGGGTATGTAAAATTGTGGTTGCAGGATGTGCTGACATACAATGTGAAAGACCAATGTGGAAAACATATTCCCCACAAATAAAAATAGGAATATATAAATAAGAAACTGTGATATAAATATAATATAATAGATATAAATAAAGTGACTAGTGCTCAAAATAGTGTCCAGTGCTTCATCAAAATTGGTGCTGATTATTCTTGTGACAGTAGTGCCGAGTCATATTATCCGTGTTTGGCAATATGATTGCACTCACAGGATAACATTACCCCCCAGAGGTATTGTGCCTTCACAGTGTGAGCCACTGTGCAGCCCTCTGGGGTCCGCTGGGTGATCTGGGGATCATTTGCTGACTTTTCCACCAAGTAGTTTACATGAATAAAAAAGGGGGGCCCAAAGCGTAATATTGCTTAAAAGAAGCTTTTTTTTTTTTTTTTTTTAATTCCATATGTTTATTAATTTTTCAAAGGAAATACATTGTACAATCAGAATTGTACATTGTGCAACGACGTCAAAGTGCTTTAACAAGATATGAATAGTTTATGCTCACAGTATGCATATGTAACAAGTTATTAACAAGTTGCAATTTTTCTAAAAGACTTATGTTACTACCGCTATTAGCCCTCTTCACCGGTGTGGCACCCCAAATTGGATCCTTAGAGCCACATCAGCGGAGAACACCTGGTGTACAAATCATATAAAACTGAGTTTGTCTAATATTAATTATGCAGAACCTTTGTGGATTAACGATGGGAGAGTAACCAATATTGCTCGGTCAAGAAAGAGAGTATTGTCTAACCATGTGGTTATGGGAGGGATGCAGTATTAGTCCAGTCTTTCCATGGTTGCCAGTATGTGTGCATTTTTGTTGTGTGGCCTGTGTGGGCTGCTGATGTGATCTCGTAGCTGAAGTGTAGGGTAACTATATCTACCACTTAAGGTTAGTGTTGGGTGGCTATCTGACTTCCATTGTCTTGCTAGGTTGAGTCTCGCTGCCAGGAGTTTGTGTGTAATTACATGTCTGAAGGGGTACGGGATGTCTTCAATAGTAAGGTTTAAGATTGCCAGCGCTGGTGAGGGGGGGTTTTGATTTGGGTTATCGTTGAGATTAGTCGGAAGACCTTTTCCCAGTATGTCTGGAGAGAAGGGCATGACCAGAAAACATGAAGCAGGTCTCCTGGAGAAGATTTACATCTCCAACATGTGTTGGGGATTCGGGGATCAAAGGATGATAGTTTGGCTGGGGTTATATCCCAGCGTAGTGTAATTTTTTGCGTGAGTTCCCAAAGAGCCGCACATTTGGTGACTTTGTAGACAGTTTTAAGGGCCTGTTGCCATTGGGAATCTGTGTAGATGCAGGCAAGGTCTTTGTCCCATTTATGATGTTCTTTTGTTTTGGAGAAGGTTTGTTTTTGGTGGAGACTGTTGTATATGAGATACCTTTGGTTTTTGTGGCAGTATTAGTGAGGTATTCCCAGGTCTTTGGGTGAATGTTGTATGCAGGGAAGTTGATAGTGCGTAGGCGGTGGTGTATGCATAAGTATGTAAAGTGCTCGTTTGCAGAAAGGTTGAATTCAGATTGTAGTTGGGAAAATGTTTTAATGCGGTTGTCACGGAGTATATCCTGTAATGATTGTATACCTTTTAGAGTCCAAGCTGTTAGTGAGAGTTCAGGCATTAAGTGTCGAAGAACATTTAAGGGTATGTGGGATTGTGGGGTACTAGGTTTATATGTGAGGGAGACTGTCAATTTCGACCACGCATAGGCCGAGGCTTTCATGGTAGGAGATAAATACGTTGGTACTGTGGAACCCAACGGAATGCTTAGTAACCAGGTTTTTAGATTAGGGCGGATGAGTGAGGAGTCTTCTATTTGTCCCCATAGTGTTGTCGGACTAGGTTGGAACCAACCTGGTAATTGGGCTAGAATAGCTGCTAAGTAGTAATCTTCAAAGTCTATAGAACCCATACCACCCACTAGTTTGTATTTAATCAGTTTGGAGTGGGCACATCTAGGTTGTTTGCCATTCCACAGGAATTTATTAAATAATGTTTGGAGGGATCTGAAGAATGTAGCTGGTAGTGGTATGGAAAGAGTTCTGAAGTAGTAAAGCAATTGGGGAAGGCAAATCATTTTGAAGGCCACTAGTCTGCCTGTCCAAGATAATTCATGTTTGGCTATTTGTTGTGAGGTCGATTGGATGTTCTGGAGGAGTGGTGGGAAGTTGCAGGAGTAAAGGTTCTTAGTCGTTCTTGGTAAGTGTATGCCTAGGTATGCTATGTCTGTAGTTGCCCATGCAAATGGGTATTGTGTTTGTAATAAGTTTTTCATAGTAGCGTCTATGTTGATATCTAGTATAAAGGATTTGGTAGTGTTAACTTTGTAGTACGAGACCGAGCTAAACCAATTTAGTAATTTTTGTACCGCAGCCAGGGAGCCAGTTGGGTTGGTAAGGATGAGAATGACATCATCAGCGAACAGGCTGATTTTGTGATGTACAGTGCCAATTAATATGCCGGATATGCTAGGGTGGGATCGGATATGTTCAGCCAGAGGTTCCATAAGTAAGTTAAAGATGAGCGGGGATAGCGGGCATCCCTGGCTCGTGCCATTAGTAATGGGAAACGGACGGGATAACATTCCTTCCATATACACTTGGGCTTCTGGATTAGAGTACAATGCCATAATGGCACTCAAAATGTTACCTTGCAATCCAAATTTTTGGAGGACCGCATGTAGGTAGGACCACTGGACTCTATCGAACGCCTTCTCTGCATCCAAAGACAGGAGCAGAGAAGGCGTTCCTGTACTTTCGGCCTGGTGTATGATATTAATCATTCTTCTGGTGGCGTCAGAAGACTATCTACCTTTAGTGAACCCCGTCTGGTCATGGTGGATTAGAGATGGCATAATTTGGATTAGTCTTGTTGCTATCGCTTTAGCATATATTTTGAGGTCGAGGTTGAGCAGAGATATTGGGCGAACATTTTGGGGGACATTCGATTCTTTCCCTGGTTTCGGCAACGTTATAACCAATGCTGATAGGTATTCCTTCGAGAAGGAGGAAGAGGAGGCAACGTGATTGAAGAGTTCTATGAGGTGTGGAATTAGTTGAGGGGCATATTGTTTATAATACTCCCCTGTCATTCCATTGGGTCCTGGTGCCTTACCGTTAGGTAGTGAGTCTATGGTGTTCTTAATCTCATGGGTCATAAAGGGAGCATTTAGTTCAGTCAGTTGTTCACCAGTCAGAGTAGGTAGTTTTAGAGCGTGGAGAAAATGATCTATGTCAGCTTGTGTAGGTTGCGGGGTGTGAGGGTCACGGTGTAGGTTGTAGAGGTCGCCATAGTAGGCACTAAAAGCATCGGCTATGTCTTGGGGATTACTCAGCGGAGTTGACGTGTGGGGGTGAATTAGATGGGATATTTTAGTTTTCACACGTCTACCTTTAAGTAGTTGTGCAAGTCTTTTCCCCGCTTTGTTAGAGGTGGACTAAGTGGTCGGTTTAAATTTTCTTTGAAGGAATTCGTAGGAGTGAAGTAAAAGTGTTTTTAGTTCCTTTCTCAGGGAGAGTAATTGGTTTGTCAGTGGGCCATGTGGGTTGGTTTTGTGTTTTGATTCTAGGGTCTCTATCTGAGCTGTTATTTCATCCACACGCTGCCTCCTCTTTTGTTTATGATAAGAACCCATTTTAAGTAACATTCCTCTCATGTACGCCTTGTGCGCACTCAACACCACGGCAGTATCGGAGACCGAGCCTTTGTTTAAAGCGGGGTTCCACTCAAATTTTTAACTTAATCTTACCCCCTTCAGTTAATTACATAGATGTTCGAATGCTGCAAGAAAAATTTTTTTATCGCTGTAATTACCTTTATATTGTACTTTATTGTGGCACTTCCTGTCTCTCCTGCCATGGGAGTAGGCGTGTTTATTGCCTTTCCCCGGTGCCGCACTGTCTCCTGGGAGCTTAGTGTCAGGCTTCCCAAGATTCAGTGGGGAACAATGATCAATGCTTGTGAACAAGCTGTGAATGAACAGCATTCACAGCATCCAGGAAATCAATGCTTGTGGGCTTCACATGCCCACAAGCAAGATGGAAACAACCAGCATCACATTTTTAAAGTTATTCTTCAGTACGAAAAAAGACAGAGGCGGAAATATTACACCCAAACTGTGAGTATTATTTTGGGATTAGCAAAGTGTCTCAATGACCTAAAAAAAAAAAAAAAAAAAATTGGTCGCCGGACTCCCACTTTAATATGAAAAAATCGGTAATATGGTCTTTTATTTCTAGCGCGTATTTGTCATTTTGGATAATGAAGTTGTTAGCTCTCCATATAAATGCGTTTTGCCTTAGGTTAGAATCTTGTATGGTAATTGAGATAGGGGCATGGTCCGACCATGTCGTGGTGTGGATCACAGTATTAGATATTTTTTGGAGAATGTATTTGTCGGTTAGGAACAAATCTATTCTCGAATATGAGCTATCTCTGGAGGAAAAGAAAGTAAAGTCTCGTTCTGAACCGTGATGGCAGCGCCAAACATCATAAAGGTCCCAGGAAGAGATGTATTTTTTCAAGGGTGAATCTCATCTCTTTGGTGGTGACGTGGAATCCATGCATACGTCTGGTACTAGATTGAAGTCTCCACATATTATTACAGGGCCTTTTTGAGTGGTTTTGACGGTGCTTATAACTCTGCGTAAGAATTTCATTTGGTGGGAGTTCGGTGCTTAGAGATTGATCATGGAATATGTCACTCTATTAATGCTGCATACGAGGATAATAAAGCGACCTTCCGGGTCTGTTGTGACATTTAGTAGTTGGAAATCTACGGTGTCCTTGATCGCGATCATGACTCCTCTAGCTTTAGTGGAGTGCATTGCGTGGAAGACATGAGGAAAGTGGCGGTTGTTGCAAAGGGATGAGTTTGATGCTAACAGGTGGGTTTCCTGGACACAAAGAATGTCGCTATGGAGAGCCGTAGCAGTTTTCCAGAGTGTATGGCGTTTGGCGGGATGGTTGAGGCCGTTGGCATTTAGCGAGAGAATGTTGATCGGCATCTTGTGATTGTGAGGTTGGTGAGTGGTGTGCGCAACACTTACAGTTTGTCGATGTATTCGGTATCCTAAGACTCCTGGAAGCTGTATCTAGAAGTAGGGAGACGGAAGTCCAATATCTGGAAGCAAGGTGGGCTAAAAGACTGCAAATAGAGCAATATGTTAGGAACAAAAACAATGAGAACTGCACGAGGGTATAAAGGTAGAAAGTCTGTTAACCACGTTGACAGTATTAGAATTGCTGAACTGATGAGAGCAATATAATGCAGAGAACATGGAGGAGGTGCGTAGCACCTTGAAAGCCTCTGTTAGGGGGTATATAACAGTTATTAACTCAGGAGTGTGAGAACAGGGGTTCGCTTGGTGTCAGAGCTCAGGGGAGCTGCAGTGTCGTTGTTCGGCCAAATAGACTTGTATCTGTGCTCCATTCAAGTGTATTTATGGTTTGTGTTGCCGTGAGGTGCACTAGATCCTCTACCATTTGGAGCTGCTGAGGGAGGTTCTGGTATTATGCCCCAGGAGTGTAGGAGCCGGAGACCTTTGTCAAGGTCAACAGTTGAGTGTGATTGACCATTCCTCCCAACAAGGATAGTGGCTGGATATCGCCATTTGTAGGGTACCTTGTGATTCTGAAGGCCCTTGGTGACCGGTTTCATCTGACGTCTCAGTTGGAGGGTGAACTTGGAGAGATCAGGAAAAAATTGAATCCCTGTATATGGTAGAGGTGATTTAGCCTTGACGTCCATGAGGAGTTTTTCTTTAATGTGATAGAAATGTACCCTCATGAGGACATCTCTAGGGACTGAGGCTGCCAGGTGGGATGGTTTAGCGATTCTGTGAATTCTATCTATTATAACATCCCTCGGGGATGCTTCAGGTACTGTATAATGGTGTGCATCAGTTCTTTTGAGTACCGTGGTAGGTCTGCAGGTGGTATGGACTCAGGGATACCTCTCAGCTTAATATTGTTCCTGCGGGACCTTTCTTCTAAATCAGCCAGCTTGGCGCGAACCCATGACTGTTCCTCCTTTACAGCTTCATAGGAGTCAATGACTTCATTAATTGTGGTGGTGCATTCAGTGAGACCTCTTTCAGTATTATGCACTCTGTCATCTAAAGAGTGTAAGTCAGAGGTGATTTTTTGGAACATGGATGATAATTCAGTCATAAGTGAGGACTGCAGGGAGATCAGCATGTCCTTTAGAGTGGTATTGATTACCGGTTGGCCTGAGGTGGGGAAGGAGGCCATAGAGGAGTGCAAGGCCTGGTGCATGGAGAAGGGATTTGGAGCCTGGGCCTCAATTAGCTGACACCGCATTCGCAGCTGCAGCGCATCTAGCCGCATTTTAGCCTTTGCTTGGCTGCTTGGCAGGGGGTCACCTTCTGGGGAACAGGGGGTCTCAGCGTGGGTACCTGGATCTAGCTGATGTTCCGGGATATCGTCCGGGAGGTCCGTGTAAGAGTCTCGAGGCCCGGCCGGGCCGGGGCCATCTTGATGTTCACTGATCGCCGGTTTGTAGGCAAATTCAGTGAGTTTCTGATGTTTGTGGTCCGTGAAGCCCTTCCTGGAGGCTTGCATTTTGTTCTCCAATGTGGCAGGGGCAAGGAAGACTGTGGATGAGATCTTTGATGCAGCCTGTGTCGTTATTTCTCTCCCCTGGCTGATGGGCTGTGTGATTAAGGTCCATCTCAGTCTCCGGCCAGCCATGCGCCCCGCTTAAAAGAAGCTTTATTTGCAAGTAATGTGAAAGGTATACTCACATTTCAACCAGTTATGTCATGCATAAATTAAAAATGGAGTCGGCGCTGTGTAAACAAACAAGTCACCGCTCTAGACTGGAAGTGACACAAGGATTCCCTACGCATTTCATCATTCACAACGTCATCTGGGCTCACACTGTGCAGGCACAATACCCCTGGGGGGGTAATATTATCTGGTGAGTGCTAACATATTAGAAAACACGGATAATATCACTCGGCACTACTGTCATAAGAATAATCAGCACCAATTTTGATGACGCACTGGACACTATTTTGAGCACTAGTCACTTTATTTAATGGACTTATTGCTAAATATTATTGTTTGAAGTATTTTTTATATACATTTTGGATTTGAGTTTTTTGATTTCTTGTTTTTTTGATATATATATTTTTTTTTTTCATAGTGATTGCATTTCATTGGTATTTATATCACAGGTTCTTATTTATATATTTCTATTTTTATTTGTGGGGAATATATGTTTTTCCACATTGGTCTTTCACATTGTATGTCAGCACATCCTGCAACCATAAGTTTGCATACCCCAGAGTGTGTAACACATCAATTGCACATCCCAGAGGGTGTAACACATCAGTTGGATATATTTATTTCTTTGGTTGTTTTTTGCACCTTTGCGTTTTGCATTTCTAATTTGTTAGGACCCAATCCTGTAAATCATCCTTTATTAGACAGAGGGTGTAACACATTCACAAAGTATTTAGGTCCATTGTTTAAACACACATTGTCTAACACCTATTTTTTCACTAATACTTATTATCATTAAGGTTCACTTTACTGTTTACACCCCCTTGACCCTATGATTACTATAGGCAGTAGGTGTAGCACAATAAACCCCGCCTTTCTATTTGACAACAGGGCCTGTCTCACTGATTAAACAAAGGTTTTACATTAATATAACCTTATTCGCAGGGTAGATCTCTAACAAATTAATACCATCATTTGACTCCCACTTTTATATTTATGTTGTATTCACATTTATTTTGATTCTACATGTAAAGAAGAATAGCGCCACGTCTACACCTTCCTAATGTATACCCCTTGACCTTTCAGTTGACAAAGTATCTCTTTAGAGCAGGTGTGTCCTTTTTCCCCCAGATAAAGCGTATTATTTTAGATTGAAACTTTAGGAGGGTTATTTTCTTTATAGGAATAGGGAGAAATCACAATAGGTACAATAAGCGTGGCAGGAGGGTCATATTTTTTAGTCACTTTAGCCTCTAGTTTCTTAAAGATGATGGGATAATTAACAGTGTATAGTTTGTCTATATTAGAGGACAGGTTAATGCCCAGATATGGTATAGAATTAGAAGACCACTTGAAGGAAAAGTGCCTTTGAAGTTGGTCCAATAATGCTGATGGGACTTATACATTTAAACTTGATTTTGAGACATTTACTCAAAGTCCCAAGATATTGCAGAAGTCTTGAAGTAATCAAAAGATATTAGAATATTAGGAGTAGAAGTCAGAGGGGATGTTATGAAAAGCAGCAAGTCATCCGCAAATAAAGCACTTTAATGCTCTTGTGGACCATATTGGACACCCTTAATATCAGGGTGGTTCCTGATAGTGATTTCTAAGGTTTTATTAGCAATAACGTAAATTATGAGAGAAAGGGAGCATCCCTGTCTGGTTCTTTTCTCAGTGGCAAATGGGTGTGAGTACCGGCCCAACAACCGTATCTGAGTCCTAGGACTAGCATGGAGAGAGTGCAACTTGGGGCCAAAGCCCCATCTTTCTAGGATCTCAAACAGGTATGGCCAGAAAACTGTGTCAAAGACTTTCTGGAGATCTATGGATAACAGGCAGCCTTCTTATGGCTTGCCACTATTCCAGTGGGAGTTTAAAGGTAATATGATATCTATGGCTCTCCTGATTCATTCAGGCACCTGGAATGAAACCTACGTGGTCTTTGTGTATATATGTGGCTATAAATCCTCTCAAAGCAAGTAATTTTGTTAGGATTTTAAAGTCGTTGTTGATGAAAGAAATAGATCAGTAGATACTGACATCGCTAGGGTCTTTACCCGTTTTGGGGATGACTGAGACCTAAGCTAAGGTAGAGTTGCCATCAAGATGGGCTCCATCCCAGAGGGAGGTAAAGAGCTTAACCAAATAGGAGGTTAGGAATTATCCACATTTCTTATAGTAACCTACTGAGAAGCCATCAGGGCCTGGTACAGAGCCAGTTTTGAGGAATTTAATCATTCCGAGGATCTCTTCTGCTGTAATAGGTTTGTCCAGAAGTCCTCTGTGATTACATGACAGTATGGGGATGGGAATATCTTGGAGAAAGTCATCTGTTTTGTAACTATCTGTTTTGTAAAGTTTTGCATAGAACTCGTGAAAGATTTCCATGATTCGGAGAGGATTTTGAGTTAAAGTGCTTGAAGATGAACAGAGTTTAGGGAAAAAAAGTTTGTCTGCTAGTTTGAAACTGATCTTGTCTTTTTGTGAATAGAAACGGGCCCCCCGTCCATCTAAGATGTTCCTCAACTTCAGTGGTCAAGGCAAGGTTTAAAGTTAATCGGGCCGCATCTAGTTGTGCAAGGGTGTCTGAGGTGGGGTGGTGTTAGTGACATTTACTCAGGGATTGGAAACCTTTAGTTAGTTTCTGTACTTCAGATCTCCATTTCCGTTTTAGTTGGGAGGAGATCTGGATGAGTTTCCCCCTAATACCTGTTTTATGAGCCGCACAGAGGACTTCAGGTGAGACTGTGTTTTTGTCATTAATCTTAAAATATTCCATTAAAGCTTTCTCTATTACTATACATTCGACTGGATCACTGAGGAGGGCTTCATTAAGTCACCAATAAAAGGGGCCTTCCAAGTTAGTGGGACTTTGCAGAGAAAGGGAAATAATGGTCAGAAAGGGTCATGTCCCAGATTTTGGCCGATGAGGCAAGAGGGATTGAGGAAGATTTAAGAAAGATATGATCTATCCTGGCATACATTTGGTGAGGGGCAGAGTAATGAGTGTAGTCTTTGACTCGTGGATTAAGTTCCCTCCAGATGTCGGTTAGACCTAGAGTATATAAAAGGTGTGTTATTTTGAGGCTTTGTCTAAGGGGGCGTTTAGGTCTGGGGGCATCACTGCCTGTTTTGTCGAGTGAGAGGTCAAAGGTTATATTTGAGTCTCCTCCGAGTATGACTGTTCCTTCAAAGTGGGAGAGAGCTGCTTTAACATACTTAAAAAAGGGGGCTTGGCCAATATTTGGGGAGTAAAAAGAAGTGAAAGAATAGGTCACTCCATCAATTGAGCCAGTGACCAGCAGGTAGCGACCTGCTGGATC
Organism: Lithobates clamitans; assembly: GCA_037952925.1. NCBI lineage: Eukaryota > Metazoa > Chordata > Amphibia > Anura > Ranidae > Lithobates > Lithobates clamitans. The sequence continues at coordinate 12,935,174 of JBBGZY010000008.1, read as the reverse complement.
TTTGATCACTTTATTTGGAGAGAAGTTAAGTTGTTTGGAGAAGCATATTGCAGTGCCACGTGTTCTGTTTTCCGCATTAGCTAAGTAAAACTGGGTGAAGTTCCGGTGGATGAAAGGAGGGTTATAAGAACTAAGGAAATGGGTCTCCTGTAGAAGAAGTATGTCAAATTTTAGAGAGTGGTATTGTTGAAACAATTTCTTTCTCTTGATCGGTGAGTTTAGCCCCTGAACATTGTGGGATGCTATGTGTAGATGCAAATTATAAGGGATGGTGGAAGACATGGATCAGAGGGTATGACACCTCAAAGGAAGACAGAAACTCACCTGTTAAGAGTTGCCTAGGGCTCAAGAGGTTCATCCAAAACAATCCTGAAACCCAGATCCTGCATAGTTGGAAGAAATAAGTACCCGGTTGTCCAAGAGAAAGAGGTTAGGTAGAGTTGTAAAGGAGAAGGAAGAAAGAAGGAGAGAGAAGAATAAAAAAAGGATAATTCAAAACAATTGTTAAGTAACAATCCCACCAGCCCTCCCACGGTGAGATGGGACCAGCCTCACCCCACAACAAGACCAGAGAAAGGTGAAGTTCCCTGTAATGGGGGGGACATCACTCTGTCTATGAGGGGGTATCATAACACCACTCAGAGACAGATGGAGGTGCATTGTAGCTGATCTTGCCACCCCACCCTAGAAAACATCAACTTATAGTAACATAATGAGTTTACAGCCCCTAACAGTGGGGAGATAGATAAGAGGGGTCGATCCCCTACAATTAGCCCACCATTGGTGGGTCCGTCCAATCAGGACCAGAACCTGTAGGGAATCAGAGAAGATGGGGAATTTCAACCCTGTATTCAATGGAAGATCAGGGCATATATTCCACACAACACCATTATTATCTTGTATTATTTAATCTCAAGGAGGATGCTTGGTGTCTCTTGTTAATTTCACATTGTAGTTTAAAAATGTACCTGCCTCCTCACAAACAAATTGTCCTTTTTGAAGGAAAACACACATAGGCGAGTGTAATTGAACCAAAAATTCCTTTATTAAGGAATCAGAACCGAACAAAGAGGGAGGAAACGCTGGATAAACATCATAAGTTGGCGAAGCCTTTGACCCCCAGGGCAGACATCAATTAATTTCCTGCAAAATTGGTGGCCTGAGGAGTCCATATCTAAGGGAGTGCAGTCTGGTCAAGAAGTCCCAGAGATCATGAAAGCAGCAGATGACATCTGCGTCCCCACGCTGTGGTACTACAAGAGCCTGCATATTTTGCCAGACCAGACTGAATCCAGGTCATCACTCTCTGGTCTTCCTTCCACGCTTCCTTCCTGGCTTTGGCTCTGGTGTTGGAGATGTGGCAGGAGGAGGAGTAGGACCTGGAGGAGGAGGAGGAGTAGGACCTGGAGGAGGAGGAGGACTATGGGTGAGGTGACAAATGTGGGTTGCACATGTGAGTTGGCCCCTTAACACCTTATTTAGAGCTTCCAAAATTAAAAACTCACATAGGAGTCATTGGCCCTCCTCCATCTGCATCATTTTGCATGCAGTTATGCCAGCAAAATCCTCCTCCACACTGTCGGGGGGGGTTTTGAGGGCCTCAGTAGCCTTCCAAAATAGGCCTATGGCAGCCTCCTCCAGGTTGCTCCTCTTCCTGCCACTTTGTCTTTGAGGGCGGAGGGGAGGGACCTGGGTATCGGGCAGCCTGCTTGGCCTGGCCACCTCCTGGCTGAGACTTCCCTGTGTATGAAAAAGGGACATGGTTTTAGTTTTTGCTTCATCAATCACAATCAAAAATTGTACTCCAAAATAACATCTATTTAACATCATTGATTGGACAACCAGAAATATTTAGAAGAATGCTATACCTGGCTCAAGCTGGGCTCCTCCATATGTTGCTGCCTGGAAGGCCCAGGTTGGGCATCAGAAGCCTCAGCTGTGGGGGAAAGAAGCGTGAAAGGAAGAGTGGAGAATGATGGCCTGGGCTCAGTTTGACCTGCCAGAAAATGCAGCCTGTCATAGTACCACAGCCTGGGGAGATAAATGTCATCTGCAGCTCCTGATCTCTGGGAATCCTGGACCTTCTTGTGCTCCCTTAGATAAGTGCTCCTCAGGCCACCAATTAGGATCTTCAAATAGGTGATGTCTGCCGTGGGGATCACCGACTTCACAAATTGCATCAACTTATCCAGCGCTACCTTCCTCTTTGTTTGGTTCTTATAATCAGGGTGGTTTATCTGCCACAGACAAGGCAGCTCTCTGAACATATCTATGAAGGTTGGCATAAAGTCATGATCCTTCAAGATATTAATTTTAACTGCAAGACACAACACAAGACAAACCCTAATGTCAGCCTAAAGTCTTCTAAACTTGTGCAAATACAGGCCTCAATCTAGAAGCAGTATAGTCCCAATGTTAAATCTTACCTTCGCTATCACGATCGGCGCCTCCGTTACTCCTACCTCCGCTCACAGATCATACGTACTACGCACGCGTGTTATAGACACTACGCATGCATGAAACTCCGCCCACCCCTGACGTTCTTTCTAGTCTATTCCCGCCCTTCTCGTTCGGTGCAGTGGGGGAAGAGCACATGGCGGAGACAGAGCAGGTGTCTGTTAATTACAGCAACGAGGAGGAGGAGGAGGACAGCCCGGAGGCAGAAACGTCCCGAACCAGAAGGAGACAATTTAAGGCATCAAATATGTCCTTTGTGGAGATGGTGGAGATGGTCGACATAATGAAGGGGGCTATGAGGGGAAGTATGGACCTTACCCCAACCCCAATGTCAGAAAGGTCAAGATCATAGCAAAAGTGGTCAAAAGTCTGCACCAGAATTTCGGGGTACGATGATTCAAGGATCAACTCAGGAAGCGGTGGTCGGACCTGAAATTAAGGGAGCACAAGCAGTACAGAAGGATCCGGAGAGTGCTGCAAAAAAGTAAGTAGTTGTCCTGTGTTCCTATTCTTTATGTTTATTACGTTCATTCTGCTCCATGTGCTTTTCTTAACTGTTGTCCAGTTTAAAATGGCAACTGTCATGTTCATGGGCACATTATTAGTTCGTATGAAACATTGTTCGTTCGATCTAGAAAACACCATTGTTTTGGCCATATGCATTTGAATACATTTTTTATGGCCTACTTGTCTTAAAATAATTTAGTTGTGTAGATGGGTTTGTAACTAGAATGTAATGCAAACTAGATTCTGTGTAAGGAGAGGACACTCAGCAGCAGTTTTCACATCTGGACGCTGGAGCACTAGTGTGGGACACAAGAATACCCTTTTTATTAGGGGCCCTACACAGGTGCTCTAGGGTATACTATAGGGGTGTCTCCATCTGTGAAGCTTGTACAAAACAGGTAAGTATTCAAGCTTGACAAAGGACAAAGATATTTCTTCATCTTGGAACTCTGTCAAAAGAGACAATTGTACCCAACTTCCAAGCAATGTTGGGTACAAGCAATGTTTCATATTTCTATTTCTGCCATGAAATATCTGTGTGCTAAGTATACCTATTTTTTTAACATAGGGAATAAAAGACTCGGAGGACACCCCTCATCCGAGGAGACCACAGACCCCCCACCTCTGGAGGAAGGGGAAATTCCACAAAGACAACAGGAGGAGGAGGAGGAAGGAGACGTGGTGGAACTAGTCAACACAACAGGTGAGTGTCTGTGACCACAGGCTCAAGTAAGAGATGGATGCCGGCATATTTATAATACATGGTGTGTTTTTGTTTCTATCTTTTTAGGTGATCGTGATGTTGTGGATTGAGATCATTTCACCTCTGAAAGTGTGCAGATCCTGATGGGGGAGATCATGGGTAGGGATGTGCTTCGATTTCGAGTCGAACTCATGTTCGACTCGAACATCGGCTGTTCGCAAGTTCGCCGAACAGCGAACAATTTGGGGTGTTCGCGGCAAATTCGAATGCCGCAGAACACCCTTTAAAAGTCTATGGGAGAAATCAAAAGTACTAATTTTAAAGGCTTATATGCAAGTTATTGTCATAAAAAGTGTTTGGGGACCCGGGTCCTGCCCCAGGGGACATGGATCAATGCAAAAAAAAGTTTTAAAAACGGCTGTTTTTTCAGGAGCAGTAATTTAAATAATGCTTAAAGTCAAACAATAAAAGTGTAATATCCCTTTAAATTTCGTAGCTGGGGGGTGTCTATAGTATGCCTGTAAAGGGGAGCATGTTTCCCGTGTTTAGAACAGTCTGACAGTAAAATGACATTTCAAAGATGGGTTTGTAACTAGAATGTAATGCAAACTAGATTCTGTGTAAGGAGAGGACACTCAGCAGCAATTTTCACATCTGGACGCTGGAGCACTAGTGTGGGACACAAGAATACCCTTTTTATTAGGGGCCCTACACAGGTGCTCTAGTGTATACTATAGGGGTGTCTCATCTGTGAAGCTTGTACAAAACAGGTAAATAATCAAGCTTGACAAAGGACAAAGATATTTCTTCATCTTGGAACTCTGTCAAAAGAGACAATTGTACCCAACTTCCAAGCAATGTTGGGTACAAGCAATGTTTCATATTTCTATTTCTGCCATGAAATATCTGTGTGCTAAGTATACCTATTTTTTTAACATAGGGAATAAAAGACTCGGAGGACACCCCTCATCCGAGGAGACCACAGACCCCCCCACCTCTGGAGGAAGGGGAAATTCCACAAAGACAACAGGAGGAGGAGGAGGAAGGAGACGTGGTGGAACTAGTCAACACAACAGGTGAGTGTCTATGACCACAGGCTCAAGTAAGAGATGGATGCCGACATATTTATAATACATGGTGTGTTTTTGTTTTTATCTTTTTAGGTGATCGTGATGTTGTGGATCGAGATCATTTCACCTCTGAAAGTGTGCAGATCCTGATTGGGGAGATCATGGGTAGGGATGTGCTTCGAGTTCGAGTCGAACTCATGTTCGACTCGAACATCAGCTGTTCGCAAGTTCGCCGAACAGCGAACAATTTGGGGGGGTTCGCGGCAAATTCGAATGCCGCAGAACACCCTTTAAAAGTCTATGGGAGAAATCAAAAGTGCTAATTTTAAAGGCTCATATGCAAGTTATTGTCATAAAAAGTGTTTGGGTACCCGGGTCCTGCCCCAGGGGACATGGATCAATGCAAAAAAGTTTTAAAAACAGCTGTTTTTACAGGAGCAGTGATTTTAATAATGCTTAAAGTCAAACAATAAAAGTGTAATATCCCTTTAAATTTCGTAGCTGGGGGGTGTCTATAGTATGCCTGTAAAGGGGCGCATGTTTCCCGTGTTTAGAACAGTCTGACAGTAAAATTACATTTCAAAGGAAAAAAAGTCATTTAAAACTACTTGCGGCTATTGCATTGCCGGTCCGACAATACACATAAAAGTTCATTGATAAAAACAGCATGGGAATTCCCCACAGGGGAACCCTGAACCAAAATTTAAAAAAAAATGACGTGGGGGTCCCCCTAAATTCCATACCAGACCCTTCAGGTCTGGTATGGATTTTAAGGGGAACCCGCGCCAAAATGTAAAAAAAAATGGCGTGGGGTCTCCCCAAAAATCCATACCAGACCCTTATCCGAGCACGCAACCTGGCAGGCCGCAGGAAAAGAGGGGGGATGAAGAGCGGCCCCCGCCTCCTGAACCGTACCAGGCCACATGCCCTCAACATTGGGAGGGTGCTTTGGGACAAGGGCCTCATCCCCACAACCCTGGCCGGTGGTTGTGGGGATCTGGGGACGGGGGGCTTATCAGAATCTGGAAGCCCCCTTTAACAAGGGGACCCCCAGATCCCGGCCCCCCCTATGTGAAATGGTAAGGGGGTACAAAAGTACCCCTACCATTTCACTAAAAAACAGTCAAAAATGTTAAAAATGACAAGAGACAGTTTTTGACAATTCCTTTATTTAAATGCTTCTTCTTTCTTCTTTCTTCTATCTTCCTTCATCTTCTTCTTCTTCTTCTGGTTCTTCTGGCTCTTCTGGTTCTTCCTCCGGTGTGCTCGTCCAGCATCTCCTCCACGGCGTCTTCTATCTTTTTCTCCTCCCCACACCCATGGCATGGGGGGAGGCTCCCGCTCTTCTCTTCATCTTCTTCTCTTCTTCATCTTCTTCTCTTCTTCATCTTCTTCTCAGGGCCGCTCCGCAACCATGCTGGCATGGTGGGAGGCTCCTGCTGTGTGACGCGTCTCCTCTTCTGACGGTTCCTAAATAAGGGGGGGCCACCCAGTGGCCCCGCCCCCCTCTGACGCACGGGACATGACGGGACTTCCATGTGGCATTCCCCGTGATGTCAGAGGGAAGTCCCATCAAGTCACCATGCATCAGAAGGGGGTGGGGTCACCGGGTGGCCCCGTCCCCCCCGTTATTTAAGAACTGTCAGAAGAGGAGACGGGTCACACAGCGGGAGCCTCCCACCATGCCAGCATGGATGCGGAGCGGCCCGGAGAAGAAGATGAAGAAGAGAAGAAGATGAAGAGAAGAGTGGGAGCCTCCCCCCATGCCATGGGTGCGGAGCGGCCAGAGGAGAAGAAGATAGAAGACGCCACAGAGGAGATGCTGGACGAGAACACGGGAGGAAGAACCAGAAGAGCCAGAAGAAGTAGAAGAAGATGGAGGAAGATAGAAGAAAGAAGAAGAAAGTGGGTCACGTGGTATACAGCCACCCCCTTGGAGAGGAGGTCATTTCACAGGGCTTAGAGGGGGCTTAGAGGATGTGGCCAATTAAACTCTAATAGGGGTCGAGGCCATAATGGAGATTATCCAGAAGGGTGGAGACCCAATCAAAATTATGATTCATTTCAAAAGCCACCATATCAAGATCCCTATGAAGTTAGATGGGAATATAATCTTCCTACTCAAAATAGATTTTTTCCAATAAGTGATATCAATCCTTGTGATGAAGGATTTGACCTGGTTGGAGCATATGGACAGCAACAAAGTGTCCAAGGCCCACCTTTAATTTATCCACCTCATGATATGGCTATGCCCAACCATACTGTTCCTTCTCTTAGTGGACCTGGGACTTGGGGTTTTTCCAGACCCGGCCAGGGTCTAAAAAGGCCAGTAGAAAGAAGCGAGGAACTAGAGGGGGGAGGCGCTTGCGAGCTAAAAAGAGCCAGAACATAATTGGTCAAGGTATTTTTAACTTGAGCACCAAAGAACTGTCCCAATCTGAGAAGGCAGTTCTAGATAAAGGCCTCAAGTTTGCCCCCCCTAGGAGTTTAGATTTAAAACATACATGGATGTTCACAACTTTGTTCGCAGGTTAAACATTAAGAGATATATAATCGGTAATCCCATTTAAAGGAATTTTTCATCCACTGATCAATTTGTGCATTCGGGTTTGGCTAATGCATCCCTTTTCAATCCCCCTGGAGTACTTGCTCCTACACTGAAAGTGTTTAGAGATGTTATTCTACGCGATCTAGAGATGTTGGAAATAAAAAAGCTAAGAATTCCAAGATCATTCAGGAAGGCTTAGATTCTTTGTGTAAAAACAAAGACCTTGTTATCCGTCCCGCTAACAAGGGGGGAGGGATTGTGGTGCTTGATCGCAGGGATTACATGGCAGAAATGGCTAGGATCCTTAGCGATACTGATACCTATACCCCCCTCCCCTCTGACCCTAAGAATGGTTATTTAAGGGAGCTTAAGAAAATTATATCCAAGGGTTCCTCAATGGGCATTTTGAAAGATAAAGAGAGCCTATTCTTAATTCCCAAAGCTCCTAGGACACCGACTATATACTATTTGCCCAAAGTCCACAAGAACCCTATCTGCCCCCCGGGACGCCCTATTGTGATTGGCCATCTATATTAGGGAGTGAGAGAAACATCAGGTTTCATCTAGTTGCACAAACAGAGTACAGCTACAGAGCATTTAGTTTAGATTTGTATAAATCCAGCATACTCTTACCAGACAGCTTTTTTTGTTCAACAGGTGACAGCCAGGCATCAGAGCGCCATGGAGGGTAGTGGCGTGGTATAAGGCTGTTACTGACAGCCTTAAATACACGTCCCAATCAGGTGTGTAAGACATGCATCACCTGATTCGGCCGAGCGGAGCTGCGTGCGCACTCACATCCCATCGCACATGCTCAGTGGTCAGACAGGCCTCTGTCATGGAAAACGATGTGAGGAGGGAGAGCAGTCCTATAGGTAATAGATCTATGAGCTCCCCCTAGTGGTTCCTCCCAGCTGTAAAGGCTGGGACCAACAGATGGAAAGTCTGGAGATATCAACACACACATCATGGAGTGTGCATTGTAGATCCAGGGGTAGAGGGGTAGATCTACACTGAACGCCGCAGACACCATCCCCCAAAGAGCAAGGGGAGGGTAGAATGCGGCTTACCGGCCGCACATGTGATCCAGACACCAGCAAGTTGATAGGGAGGTGAAATATGCCCCCAGCTTGGCCAACCTTTTTATGGCCAAGTGGGAGGAGGATGTCATCTATGCTCACAGGAGCCCCCATCTTATCCTGTGGGCCAGATATATAGATGACATCCTCCTCCTGTGGGATGGTGAGGGCCAGGAGCTTCATGAGGTAATGTCCTCTCTTAATGTAAATGATCGAGGGATTCATCTTAATTTTGAGATGAGCCAAACTCAGATTCACTTTCTGGATCTGACCATCGAAGGGGGTGTTTTGTCTACATCTACTTTTTTTAAGGATACCGATCGCAATTCCTACATCTCATTGCAGAGCTGTCATCATAGGCCGTGGTTGAATTCAATACCTAAAAGCCAGTACATGAGATTGTGTAGGAATTGTTCGGATCCCGATACGTTCCTGGCGCAGAGCGACATTCTCACCGACCGGTTCTTAGAGAAAGGTTACACCAAGGAGAAATTGTTGCCTGTGCTAAAGGAAGTATGTGACATGGACAGGGAAGTTTTGTTGCGGGATAAGTCACAGACCAACAGCTTAGGCCATGATTTTGGTGTACCTTTTATAACCACCTATTCTCTCCAACACAAGAAAGTGAGACAACTGGTCTCCAAACATTGGCATATTATCACCAATGATAGGATTCTGAACCCAGTTTTACCATCTAAACCACAAATAGTGTTTAGAGGGGCTCCTTCTTTCAGGAATAGGTTGGCTCCTAACATATTTGATCAGTTAACGGGTTTTTATAAATGTAATAAATGTTGTGTTTGTTCCTTTAACAACTGTCCTAATAGGAGGACCCAGTCTTTTGTGTCGACTAGCACTGGTCAGACCCATTCTATTAATCCATTTATCACTTGTTCCACCTTTGGGGTGGTCTTTTTATTGCAGTGCCCTTGTGGCTTGCAATACATTGGGTGGACCAAACGTCCCCTACAAGTTAGGCTCAATGAACATGTTACTAACATCTTGACTGGATTCAAGAATCACTCGGTTTCCAAACATTATCGTCTGTTACACAATAGGGATCCCTCCACCACTCTTTTTTTAGGGATTGACAGATATAAACCCCATTGGCGTGGAAGTTCCATGGTACGTGAAATTTCCAGGTCAGAAATGTCCTGGATCCATAGGGTTAAAACCTACACCCCCCATGGACTCAATATCGACGTAGATGTCAACGCCTTCATTGACAATTCCTGATCATTCTTAAATTTAGGCCTGACCATTAGTTTTTTCTTATTAATAATGTATTATTTACAGTATTTAATTTTATTTATTTGGAGTATTATGTACCATTAGATTAGACATTAGGGTTTTTTTTTGGATTTATACTGGTCTAATATTATGATCAGTATATTATTCAATGATGTGATAATGATAGGAGCGTTTTGATTGCCTTACTCATTTTCTATTTTCAATATGGGATTTGGGGCCATTAATGTTCATCAACATTTAGGGTGATATTGTTTTTCCTTGTGGCTGGTTTGTTATGAATGTTGAAGAAGACGTTTGTCTTCTCAAACGAGCAACTTAGCAGCCACATCAATGAGGTGTTGGTATGGCTAAGATACGTCGATGACATTTTCATCATATGGACCGGGTCCCAACAAACACTGGCTTCTTTTGTAGATCATCTAAATAGCAATACGTTTAATTCAAAGTTCACTTACAATAGTGACTTACACAAAATTTCGTTTTTAGATCTAACGATCTACAAGGACGCCAATCTACAGTATGTCTGGCCACTACACTTTACCGCAAAGAGACTGCAGGGAATACGATACTTCATGCCTCTAGCGCCCACCCGTCCACCCTGGTACGAAGTATCCCCTATGCACAGTACATCCGCCTTAGGAGGAATTGTACTACTGATAATGATTTCAAACACCATGCGGACTTACTGAGGGAACGTCTCCTTAAACGGGGATACTCCAAGTCCCTACTCCGCAAAGCCTTTAATAAAGCCTGTGACCAATCTAGAAAAGCACTCCTTTTCTCCAAGGAACCCAGGGGGGAGGAACATTTAACGACGAAATTCATCACACAATACTCGCACCAACAGTACCAATTACGCAATATACTACAGCAACACTGGCATATTTTATCTGAGGACCCCACCCTAAAAAAATATATCAGTGACCACCCTGAGATCGTTTTTAAAAAAGCACCATCCTTGCGTGATAAGCTGACTAGGAGCCATTTTGCATCCTCACAGGCTCAAACGACCAATAGAATGGGTATATACACTTGCGGACACTGCTCTTTTTGCCCCTGGGTATCCACAGGCCACAAATTCCAATTGCCCAACGGTGAGACATTCTGTCCACGTTTTCGGGCAGACTGTAACACCCAAGGTGTAATATACTTGATGACGTGTAGATGTGGGATATTCTATGTGGGTAAGACCATCCGCCACTTATGGCAAAGGATACGTGACCACGTATATTACTCAACATTAGTAGACATCTCGATTTATGCCACAGATTCGACACCTCTGTTGCGACTTTTATTGTCCTAGCAGTAATTCCTCAAGACCCAAGGGGGGGTGATTGGGACAGGAGGATACTCCAACAAGAGGCCAAGTGGATTGAACGCCTGAATGCCACACGGTGGCCAGGCATTAACGAAGTACAATCCTATAAATCCTTTCTTGGATAAAAATTTAGGGTTGACCTATATGACAACCAACTAAGGCCGAATGATTTATAGCAATTAGGTAACACGCAGTTTACCATAGTCTATAGTCCCTAGAAATTTGCACTATCAATCCACTGGCCCCTCCCTCTTCAGGACAGGAGATCCCCCTGTCCACTGCTCCGCCCATCACGGGCACTTCTGCAGCTAAACACAGTCTATTATACCCCTTGCTAGTGTTGTGTATGGATATTAATGGTCTTACCGAGTTTAAGTATTGTTTAATCGCAGGAAATCGCAAACTTGTAATCACACTGTTATTTGCAAAATGTATATGCGTATTGTATTTCTTCTATCAGCATTAACTATTAGTATGCATTTTTAAGTTGTATCACCATGAATGGAGTCATTCCCTTCATGGTAAGGAACATTTTAATCATGTAGATTGGCCTTGCGTCTCAGGCCAGTTACAAGTACTGAGGTGAGCTGACCCCGGTCCCTATCAACTTGCTGGTGTCTGGATCACATGTGCGGCCGGTAAGCCGCATTCTGCCCTCCCCTTGCTCTTTGGGGGATGGTGTCTGCGGCGTTCAGTGTAGATCTACCCCTCTCCCCCTGGATCTACAATGCACACTCCATGATGTGTGTGTTGATATCTCCAGACTTTCCATCTGTTGGTCCCAGCCTTTACAGCGCTTTACACGCTGTATCTAGGAGGAACCACTAGGGGGAGCTCATAGATCTATTACCTATAGGACTGCTCTCCCTCCTCACATCGTTTTCCATGACAGAGGCCTGTCTGACCACTGAGCATGTGCGATGGGATGTGAGTGCGCACGCAGCTCCGCTCGGCCGAATCAGGTGATGCATGTCTTACACACCTGATTGGGACGTGTATTTAAGGCTGTCAGTAACAGCCTTATACCACGCCACTACCCTCCATGGCGCTCTGATGCCTGGCTGTCACCTGTTGAACAAAAAAAGCTGTCTGGTAAGAGTATGCTGGATTTATACAAATCTAAACTAAATGCTCTGTAGCTGTACTCTGTTTGTGCAACTAGATGAAACCTGATGTTTCTCTCACTCCCTAATATAGATGGCGGTCCTTATTAGATAGCTCCTTGCTGGGATAGGATCAGAGCTCTATTGCAGCCATGTTATTCAAGATCTATTTTGTGCCAGGTTTACAAGCAAGTAGCTGATTTATGCTGTTTACAAGACCTGCTCACCTGTATTACCCTACAAGGTAGGAGCAGTCCTTCATGTGCAATTATTTAACCCTATAGGCATACCTGTACTTAGCATGTATATGAGGATCTGTTTATGCCATTTGATTTATTGGTATAACGGCACACTATAAGGAGCTGGTCTCAATATTGGCTAATTAGATATTATCTACATCTTCAGATTACAGTCTCTGGATTCCCTTATGCACCTTGGTCATTGGAGGCTTTGTCTCTGAATGCATGGCTTCTCAATTATCCATAACCTCTACCTGATCTGAAGACAGATCCATTTACTCTGGCTGGTACATTACTTGCTATATCCCAGTTTCTCTGTCTATTCCCCCTTTTTGGTTTCTCCTTTCTCTCTCCCTTCCCCCCTCCCCCCCCCCCCCTTTTTCATCCCCCCCTCCCCCCTTTCCTTGCCTCTCTCTCTTTCTTTCCCTCCCTGACCCCCACCCCCCATCTAGTTGTGCCTTATGCTCTCTTCTACAAATGAATGTTCCGGTTTTACCACAGATGTACATTTGTTATTATTACCCCCCTTTTTTGGACAGTTGGGATTCTCTAGCTCACTACCCCCCTTGAGTCTACCGGTGATATAAATGTCTTTACCAGACACGTCCCCGCATGTTATCACAGGTCACCATATGCGTGTTGAATCTTGGGCCTTTGGGATCGCTTCCTCACGGTACTCAGTGGTTCTGATTGAGACGCACTATTGAAAAGTCTTTATGCAAAAATAATATTAATATGCTACTGTATGTTTGTTTTTTTGTTTTTTTGGTGTATGTCCTTCTCTATTATTTCCCATTACAGGTAACCCAAACAAGCTCCTGAAGAAGCATTCAAATTTGCGAAACATGTAGAGCCATACCGAGCTATATCAGTTTGAGGTTATTTAATGGGAACGGAAGGGATTTATCAGTCCCTCTGGTATAGGGGCTATTCCCCGATCCATTCTCATACATTAATGTAGTGACATATAATACCAATTTCCGCAATGTACTGCGTTTTTTAAAAAATGTTTACGTTTATGTGATTCTTTTTAAATTTGTGTATAAATAAAAGTTTACATTGATTTTTATGATTGGTGCCTACAAAGTCCATCTGTTTTGTTCTCCTGGGTATTTTTACCCCCCCCTCCTTTTTTCTAAGACTTAAAATAGGACGTTGGCACTGCTCTACATATGAGACCTCCACAGTCCATCCTGTGATGAGATCTAATAACCCTCCAATCTTTCAAAATTCAAAGATGTTTTGGAACCCCTGTAAAGGCAATCAAGGCATTCCTTATTTAATTAAATTTTCTATTTAATTTCTAAAAAAAATTTTATTTTATTTTAATTATTGAAATTATTGACTAGAGATATTGGTTATATGCATTCATTTCTGAGCCTTCCCCGCTGTTTTTAGCTGTTAAGGAGAGATGTGTAAGGGCCGGTGGGATATTTATACTCCCTTTTGGAGTTACCGGGGCCCCTTTTTTTCCCCTCTCCTAGAGCATAAACATTGTTTGTGCCTATATTCAAGATGACGCCCTGTTACTCCTACAGCGGGACTCAGAGCGGTGTTCCCCTAGGAGAACATACACGAGTTGTGCCCATATCCAAGATGGCGCTCTATGATTCCCGCAGCGGGAGACAGAGCGAGGCTTGGGGTTTGTATATTTAGTGGCGGTGCAGCACGCTTCCCTTCCCCATGGAGAGCGTTAGCCTATGATGAAACGCGTCTGGGAGGGACGTGCTGACATCACCACGCTGCCTTATTGAGGACGGGAGCTTTGTTCATATGCCGGCCGGCGTTGCGGTTTTATCCAGCTACACTGTAATGCCCCGTAGACACGATCAGACTTTGTTCGGACATTCCGACAACAAAATACTAGGATTTTTTCCGACAGATGTTGGCTCAAACTTGTCTTGCATACACACAGTCACACAAAGTTGTCGGAAAATCCGATCATTCTGAACGCAGTGACGTAAAACACGTACGTCGGGACTATAAACGAGGCAGTGGCCAATAGCTTTCATCTCTTTATTTATTCTGAGCATGCGTGGCACTTTGTCCGTCGGATTTGTGTACACACGATTGGAATCTTGTTGTCGGAAAATTTTATAGCCTGCTCTCAAACTTTGTGTGTTGGAAAATCCGATGGAAAATGTGTGATGGAGCCCACACACGGTAGGAATTTCCGACAACAAGGTCCTATCACACATTTTCCGTCGGAAAATCCGACCATGTGTACGGGGCATAAGTGTTATTCTTTTATATACAATAAATATTTTTATGTATTACACTATTGCCACCATTTTTTACCATATGTGCACTGCGGAGCCCGAGATATGGATTACCTAATGGATCCCCGCAGCCCTATGCCAGGAAGCCGGTTCTGTGAATAAATCAATCTGTCATTATAGAGCCTGCTGTCTGGTAAGCAGGACTTTCATGCGGTTTGCTACACCTTGGTATTCCTTTTCACTTATCCTCTGTTGATCAGTTATATGCCCAATTTATATTTATTCTGGTAAGCGGCCTCAGATTCCTTCCTTTTTTCCATCTGTCATCTGGTGGTCAATCACATGCCTCTTTGGTTTTATCTCTGGTAAGCGGCTTTTTTGGATGGATTTCTGCACCAGCTCTCCATATAGGAGATTTTTCACTGTTTTGCATGGTTAATGTCACTAACTTCACTATTCCGCTTGTGCCTATAGGCACTGGAAGGTGTATGATTTTTATGATTTATCACTGGTGGAGTGTCACATATATATTTACACATAAAACTTTTTTTCTTTAATACTACGTATTTGTGTCAGTATTACACTGTTATCCTAAAATTATTTTGGGTACAACCTTCGTGGATCCGATTCGGTCTGTGAAATTTGTGAAATTTGATCTGAGTGAAATTTGTCCAGGACGTATCCCGAAAGGTTCCCCAAAGGCCCTGGCTGGGATCATAGCCACCTGTTTCATTTGGCTTGCTATCTGGTAAGCATTTCATCTAACAGGAAGTGTGTTACCTGAACTTCTACTATCAGCTATTGATTATTGAAAACAACATTTTCAGTTTATTTTTTTCACCTTTTATTTTTGTTCACCTATTTGGTGTTGGACATTTAATCACAAGGACTATTTAACAATTCAATATTTGATTGATTATTTTTAATGCGCGGCTTTTTATATATTTGCTTTATTATTGGTGTAGTTCACTTATAGCTGCTGCTTCACGTTTAGGTTTCTAGCACAGTTTTCTTCTTTTTTCTTTTTTCTTTCTTCTTTTTTCTATTTAAATAAAGGAATTGTCCAAAACTGTCTCTTGTCATTTTTAACATATTTGACAGTTTTTTAGTGAAATGGTAGGAGTACCATTTCACACGGGGGGCCGGGATCTGGGGGTCCCTTGTTAAAGGAGGCTTCCAGATTCCGATAAGCCCCCTGCTCTCAGACCCCCACAACCACCGGCCAGGGTTGTGGGGATGAGGCCCTTGTCCTCATCAACATGGGGACAAGGTGTTTTGGGGGGCTACCCCAAAGCACCCTCCCAATGTTGAGGGCATGTGGCTTGGTACGGTTCAAGGGGGGGCGCTCTCTCGCCCCCCCTCTTTTCCTGCGGCCTGCCAGGTTGCGTGCTCGGATAAGGGTCTGGTATGGATTTTTGGGGGGACCCCACATCGTTTTTTTTTATTTTGGCACGGGGTTCCCCTTAAAATCCATAACAGACCTTAAGGGTCTGGTATGGAATTTAGGGGGACCCCCACGTTATTTTTTAAAAAAATTTTGGCCGGGGTTCCCCTTAATATCCATACCAGACCTGAAGGGCTTGGTATGGAATTTAGGGGGACCCCTAAGTCATTTTTTTTTATTTTGGTTCGGGGTTCCCCTGTGGGGAATTCCCATGCCGTTTTTATCAGTGAACTTTTATGTGTATTGTCGGACCGGCAATGCATTAGCCGCGAGTAGTTTTAAATGACTTTTTTTCTTTGAAATGTCATTTTGCTGTCAGACTGTTCTAAACACAGGAAACATGCGCCCCTTTACAGGCATACTATAGACACCCCCCAGCTATGAAATTTAAAGGGACATTACTTTTATTGTTTGACGTTAAGCATTATTAAAATCACTGCTCCTGAAAAAACAGCCGTTTTTAAAACTTTTTTTGCATTGATCCATGTCCCCTGGGGCAGGACCCAGGTCCCCAAACACTTTTAATGACAATAACTTGCATATAAGCCTTTAAAATTAGCACTTTTGATTATTCATGTTCGTGTCCCATAGACTTTAACAGTGTTTGCGTGTTCGAACAAACTTTTTTCCTGTTCGCATGTTCTGGTGTGAACCGAACAGGGGGGTGATCGGCTCATCCCTAATCATGGGATGTAATAGGAAAAAAAAATGAAGAACATCATTGATGTTTTAGGAAGAGTTTAAAACCCCTCAAAATCCCCTTTTTTCGTGCTTTTTGGGATCTAAAAATTTCTAAAATTTTTTGACATATTTTTGAAAAGCCAAATTTTGAAGATGCACACAGTGTGTCAACATGTGCTATCTGCCATCATGGGAGATCAATGTAGGCGTTTTGGGGGTGCAACCCGTTCCTCAATAATAAAGTAGCTGTGAGGAAGGGGTTGCCCCCACAAAACACGTCCCTTGATCCCCCGTGATGGCAGACAGCACATGTTGACATTCGGCAATTTGTGTGCATCTTCAAAATTTGGCTTTTCCTGGGGTGACTTCACCCCATCTGAACGCAATATCAAACACAGTTTGTAAATACTTATGTCTGATATTGCCTTCAAGTTCTGCAAAAAGTGAACTTTGTAAGTTCAAGATTTGTGTCTTTCTTGTTGGTTTTAAACATGCCTGTTTTATCTTAAATGGACATTTCTACTTTTTCTAATGTGACCCCAAAAATTGTTATACAACAAACATGTTGGTTTGTTTTAAAAACCTTTTACAAATGCACTTACCTATCAAGATAATAATAGGATACAAAAACTTTAAATAGTACCATTTAAAAGTATACAGGCAGGCCCTTGCACTACATGCTTTGGATAATTCATCCATACATCTGACCACAAAAGACATGGGCATAGTGTGTATGGGTTTGGCAAAGTCAGCAGATAGATGATTGAAGATAGATAGAGAATTGGTATCAGCTGACTTAACAGTTGGGGGGAGGGAGGGTTCAAAATGATTTGGGGACCCCCAAAAAAAGCCTCTGGCACTCTGCCTGAATTTTAAGCACAAATCACATTTTAAAACATTTTAGGGGGTGTTTGGGGTAAAGCACTACTATGGAGCTCATAAAATACATTGTTAAGTGACTACATAAGGTGAATATAGGGCCAGGAGACCATGCTGGGGAGGTAAGTGAAGGCAAATATGTAGGAAGGGCAAAAAAATAATTACATAAAAATCCAGCATGCATGAGGACAAAGGGGACATTCACAGCATATTACAATCATTATAATAATTAGGGAATGAGGAAAGAAATACAATATATTATCAAACAATAAATACAATAAAATGTGATATTAAAGGCTAAATATTACCTTAATATACTCCTTCTGCAGGACCTGGATGATGGCAGAACAGGTCTCTGGGATAATGATCCCCAGAGCCTGGGGGGAGATGCCTGTCGAGAACTTGAGGTCCTGCAGGCTTCTCCCCGTCGCCAAGTACCGCAGGGTGGCGACTAGCCTCTGCTCCGGAGTGATGGCTTGCCTCATGCAGGTATCCTGCCTGCTAATATAAGGGGTCAGCAAAGCCAACAAACGGTGAAATACGGGGTACGTCATCCGGAGAATGTTGCTGAAATCATCAGGATTATTTTCACAGATCTCACAGAGCAAAGGCATATGACAGAACTGATCATGCTGGAGCAACCAATTCTTGGTCCATGAACTCCTTCCCACTCTGTTCATGGACTGGACTTGTGTCAAGGTATGGACCCCAACACCAAGCCCCCGCACAGCAAAAACTCTACGAGGAGAACGTATACGCAACATGGCTAGAAAACGGTCGGCTGCTCAGAACGAAGTAACAGAACGCACTGAAGAACAGCAAGGACTGTGAAGAGCGAACTGAAAAACAGTAACAAACTAACAAGAACACAATGACAGAGTCACGCGTAATCCAGGGTTTTCAACGACCCTCACTGGATCCTTCAAATCACAGAGGATGGGAGTCCCTTGATCGTCTCAGCTGCTGCTTTTGCCACAAAGGGATGAGGGGGTTAGGGGGCGAGGGCTTTTTGATAGATGTAGTTCCTTTGTATGAGGAAGATGGGTGCGAATCTGGAGTAATCCATCCTAGCTGTACCAGGATACGTTCACCCTTGGAGAAAAAAGAGAAGCTGTAGGGTTTGTTCTGAAAAGAAAAGTTCAGGCGAAATGGAAAAGACCATCTATAGGTGACCTCCTACTGGGTTAGGAGTTGGTGAAGAGGTTTTAGTGACTGACGCTTTTGTACTGTGTAAGGAGAAAGGTCCATGAAGATTTGGATTTGATGACCTTAAAATGAGAGTCAGTCAAGATTATGTGAGAGTTTCATGATTTTCTCTTTCACCGAAAAAAAGTGAGGTTTGACAATAATATCTCTCAGTAGACCACCTGTGCGAGGTGGTTGCAGGGCTCTGTGTGCCCTATCTAATTCCAAGCGGTGCTCTGGGATATCTAGAATTAGTTCCCTAATAAAGGATTAAACTGCAGGTTGAACTTCTTAGATCGATGCAGGCAAGCCCCTAATCCTGAAATTATAGCGTCTTGATCTGTTCTCTAAATCATCGACAGTGCAGTCTCTAATTGATCCTGGAGGTCCTGTATTCTAGCGGTGTTCTGGTTGGTTCTAGCAATAGTCTGGTCAGTTTTCTGTTTAGTAGTGTCAATCCTGGATCCCAGGTGCTGGATTTCTGTATGGATAGTCAAAGTTATTTGTGTAGCTGTGTGGGCAAGGCCCCTGGACAGCATTTTAGAAAAGGCATGTGCTAGACAGTTTGCAGCACACCTTCGGAATCCCAGAAAACTTTGCTTGCTGATGGAAAACTACAAGCCTTCTTTTTACAATTTTTCCATTTTCAACTTGACTACGGGGGGTGCCAACTGTTTGCAAGGATCCATGAAAGCCATATTGCACACATGCTTCATTTTCAGCTCTGAACATCTTGAAGAGTGGCTTGGTGCAGTGAAAAAGTTTTATGTCTGTTTGGTCACTCCTTCTGTGTTTGGCCGTGAACATTTTGGGCGCCCCTCATATATTTAATTAAGTCAATCACAATGAAAGATGCCCTAGGATGTTGACACAATAACCCAACACATCTGAAGATATTTGCCCACAGCTGTTCCCTTTTGTATGATGGAATCTTACCACTGCTAGATTGTAAACTAAGTAATGGGGATCCTTGGTGTCATCATTTGTCAAATAGTGTCTTAATTAGTGGTAAGTGAACCTGATTTGGATTGATTCAGTGGCATTTTCACTGAACATGTCCAAAAAATCAGCAAATTGTGAACTTTAACTACTTGCTTACAGGGCACTTAAAGTGGAGTTACACCCAAGAATGCAACTTCCGCTTTAAGTGCAGGTTACCCCCTGACATGCTACATTTGGCATGTCATTTTTTTTTGGGGGGGGGAGCGGATACCCTCTTTTAGGGGCATCAAGCTCCCACTTTTTCCAGGGGCTCCGGGGCACCGGAAGGAAGATCACCTCTCCCCCCTCCCTCCCTGCAATCTTCTGGAACACATCACAGATCCCAGAATATTGCCCGGCCATTCACAGCTCGCAGCACAGCTCACGCATTCACAGTGCATGCCCGGCTGTGAAGCCACAGCCGGGCACCCAGAGTAAAAATTCCGGCGCCTCGGAGAGGAGGAGGAGAGGAGTGGGGCTTTATATGCCTGCATCTCTGGACCGTGGGACAGGTGAGTGTCCGATTATTAAAAGTCAGCAGCTACACTTTTTTTTGGCGAAACTCAGCTTTAAACCCCCTTCCTGCCCAGGCCAATTTTCAGCTTTCAGTACTGTCACCATTTGAATGACAATTGCATGGTCATGCTATACTGTACCCAACATAAATTTTTATCATTTTTTTCACTCAAATGGAGCTTTCTTTTGGTGGTATTTAATCACTACTGAGGTTTTATTTTTTGCTAGTTTTCATAGTTTGTTATAAAGTTTTGCAAACAGGTAATTTTTCTCCTCCATTGATCAGAGACTGCAGACATAGTACAGGAGATGGTCAGAGACTGCAGACATGATACAAGAGATGGCAGAGACTGCAGGCATGTTACAGGAGATGGTCAGAGACTGCAGACATACTACAGGAGACGGTCAGAGACTGGAGACATGTTACAAGAGATGGTCAGAGACTGCAGACATAGTACAGGAGATGTTAGAGAATGCAGACATATTACAGGAGATGGACAGAGACTGGAGATATAATACAGGAATTGGTCAGAGACTGCAGACATGACACAAGAGATGGTCATAGACTGCAGACATGACACAAGAGATGTTTAGAGACTGTAGACATACTACAGGAGACGGTCAGAGACATAATAGAGGAGATGGTCAGAGACTGCAGACATGTTTCAAGAGATGGTCAGAGACTGCAGACATAGTATAGGAGATAGTCAGAGACTGCAGACATAATACAAGAGATGGTCATAGACTGCAGACATGATACAGGAGATGGTCAGAGACTGCAGACATAGTACAGGAGATGGTCAGAGACTGCATACATAATACAAGAGATGGTCAGAGACTGCAGTTCTTATGAACGTTAGTAGATAATGGCTTATTGGCCCTCTCACCTGACCCAGCGATACAGCAACAACGGTTCCTCTGATCAAGAGTCAGCTCACTCTGAATTGCCCGTGGCGACTCAGTTGGGTAGCACCCAGATCTGTATTTCTGCAATGACTTCATTCCTTTCTCCACCAGGGATGGTGCTAGGCTGTGTGGCTTTACCTCTGGGGGTGCAGGGTAGTGAGGTTCTCTCTCTGATGGTGTTCTCTCAGCACTGACCTCTCCTCTGGAGTCCTGGGTGTACTTCCCTGAAAGCTTTCCCAGGCTCCTGTCTCTCTCTCTCTCCCATTCAGTTGAGCATGCTGTGTGGGCTGCAGTCTCTGTGTTACAGTGGGGCTGCTAGTCCTCGGGACTACATGTCCCACAATCCTCTTCTTTGCTCCTTTTTTTTTTCTTCCCTGGCCGATATGAAGGCAGGGGAAGAAACATAGTGCGCCGCTCACTAGTACAGCAGCGCGCGGAAGGAGGAGAGGGAGAGGGGAAATAAGAGCCTGCGGCTGCAGTGGCGTCACTAGGGTTGGTGTCACCCAGTGCGGTAAAACATGGTGTCACCCCCCTTCACCAACTATAGTCACCCCTCAGTACAGACCCCCCTCCACTAAGTGCAGACCCCCCACTAAGTATAAACCCCTCTCTCAGTACAGACCTCCCATCAGTATAGACCACCCTCAGGACAAACCACCCCCCTCTATCAGTATAGACCCCCCTCAGGACAAACCACCCCCCTCCATTAGTATAGACCCCCCAGAACAAACCACCCCCCTCCATTAGTACAGACCACCCAAAACAAACCACCTCCCTCCATTAATACAGACCCCCCCAGCCAAACTACCTCCCCTACATTAGTACAGACCCCCCAGGACAAACCACCCCCCCCCTACATTAGTATAGACCCCCCAGGACGAAACCACCCCCCTACATTAGTATAGACCCCCAGGACAAACCACCCTCCTACATTACTATAGACCCCCCAGGACAAACCACCCCCCTACATTAGTATAAACCCCCCAGGACAAATCCCCCCTACATTAGTATAGACCCCCCAGGACAAACCACCCCCCTACATTAGTATAGACCCCCAGAACAAACCACCCCCCTACATTAGTATAGACCCCCAGGACAAACCACCCCCCTACATTAGTATAGACCTCCCCAGGACACACCACCCCCCCTACATTACTATAGCCACCCCAGGACAAACCACCCCCCTACATTAGTATAGACCCCCCAGAACAAACCACCCCCCTACATTAGTATAGACCCCCAGAACAAACCACCCCCCTACATTAGTATAGACCCCCCAGGACAAACCCCTCCCCCTACATTAGTATAGACCCCCAGGACAAACCACCCCCCTACATTAGTATAGACCCCCCAGGACAAACCACCCCCCCTACATTACTATAGACCCCCCAGGACAAACTCCTCCCCCTACATTAGTATAGACCCCCCCAGGACAAACCACCCCCCTACATTAGGTTAATTTAAAACACCCGGGAGGCAGCTGGAGAGGAGAGGACAGTGTGCAGCCGCGCCGCCCGGGTAGAGTGTGTCAGGCTTGGGCCGCATGCGTCAGTGAGACACAGGAGGTTGGAGGAGGAGAACTGTATGGAACACACTGGGCACAGGCACGGGTGGCCGCCCCAGTGACGTCAATCACGTCACTGCGCGGCTGGTCTCTCACACAGAGAAAGCCGCTCCAATCTAATTTCACTCTCCTCCTCTGACAGGAGGAGGGAGTAGGGAGGGGGGATGGGCTTTGGCACTCGGCAGGTCGAGGCGGCAACCAGCAGAGAGCAGCCTACGGACAAGGAAGAGGAGGAGGGAGGGGAGCACTCTGGCGCTTCAGCGTCCCCACCTCTGTGGCGCCTGGGTGCACTGCACCCCGTGCACCCCGTCCAGGATCGGCCCTGTCTCTTTAGCTTGTAAGCTCCAAAAGCAGGGCCCTCCTAATCCTTCTGTATTGAACTATATTGTAATTGTACTGTCCCTCCTCTACATTGTAATGCGCTGCGTAAACTGTTGCTGCTATATAAATCCTGTATAATAATAATGTTACCAATTCCAACCATTTTTCGGGCAACTTCTTCTCCTGATCCCCCCTGATAGTGGGTGAGGGTTCCTCTCCCAGCCCAGCACCACTGTAAATTTTTAACAGCAGCATGGCTGTGCAGGCTCCTCTCAAACAGCAGCGTCATTCATTTACAGTTTCCTTTGAATAAATAAACTACAAGTGCAAGTTCCACCACGGCAGTAGGTATTTGAAGCCTTAATGAACTGTGGGCATGTAGTTCATTCACACTGCCTACAGCTCTGCAATGACAGCTTGTACAGAGTTCCAGGCAACAGAGCTGTAGACAGTGTGTGAAGGAGCCTGACATTGTACCTGCACAATGCTTTCCAGATGCACATTTTATTCCCTGTAAAATTATGTGCATTTACTGTATTATTTTTTATGTAAAGGTGAACTTAGCCTTTAAAAAAACAAGCTTGGGGGATGCCGTAACTGACTGTTAAGTGGTGTATCTGTAGGATGCACAACAGCAAAACTTACAGTGGGACAGAAAGTATTCAGACCCCCTTATTTTTGTAACTCTTTGTTATATTGCAGCTGTTTGCTAAAATCATTTAAGTTCATTTTTTTCCTCATTAATGTACATACAGCATATTGACAGAAAAACACAGAATTGTTGACATTTTTGCAGATTTATTAAAAAAGAAAAACTGAAATATCACATGGTCCTAAGTATTCAGACCCTTTGCTCAGTATTTAGGAGAAGCACCCTTTTGATCTAATACAGCCATGAGTCTTTTTGGGAAAGATGCAACAAGTTTGTCACACCTGGATCCTCTGCCATTCCTCCATGCAGATCCTCTCCAGTTCTGTCAGGTTGGATGGTAAACATTGGTGGACAGCCATTTTTAGGTCTCTCCAGAGATGCTCAATTGGGTTCAAGTCAGGGCTCTGGCTGGGCCATTCAAGAACAGTCACAGAGTTGTTGTGAAGCCACTCCTTCATTATTTTAGCTGTGTACTTAGGGTCATTTTCTTGTTGGAATGTAAACTTAGGTCCTGAGCACTCTGGAGAAGGTTTTTGTCCAGGATATCCCTGTACTTGGCTGCATTCATCTTTCCCTCGATTGCAACCAGTCGTCCTGTCCCTGCAGCTGAAAAACACCCCCACAGCATGATGCTGCCACCACCATGCTTCACTGTTGGGACTGTATTGGACAGGTGATGAGCAGTGCCTGGTTTTCTCCACACATACCACTTAGAATTAAGGCCAAAAAGTTCTATCTTGGTCTCATCAGACCAGAGAATCTTATTTATCATCATCTTGGAGTCCTTCAGGTGTTTTTTAGCAAAGTCCATGCGGGCTTTCATGTGTCTTGCACTGAGGAGAGGCTTCCATTGGGCCACTCTGCAATAAAGCCCCAACTGGTTGAGGGCTGCAGTGAATGTTGATTTTCTGCAAATTTCTCCCATATCCCGACTGCACTGCACAGTGATCTTTGGTTTCTTCTTTACCTCTCTCACCAAGGCTCTTCTCCCCCGATAGTTGAGTTTGGATATGCGGCCAGCTCTGGGAAGGGTTCTTGTTGTCCCAAATGTCTTCCATTTAAAGATTATGGAGGCCACTGTGCTCTTAGGAACTTTAAGTGCAGCAGAATTTTTTTTGTAACCTTTTTGTGCCTTGCCACAATTCTGTCTCTGAGCTCTTCAAGCAGTTCCTTTGACCTCATGATTCTCATTTGCTCTGACATGCACTGTGAGCTGTAAGGTCTTATATAGACAGGTGTGTGGCTTTCCTAATCAAGTCCAATCAGTATAATCAAACACAGCTGGACTCAAATGAAGGTGTAGAACCATCTCAAGGATGATCAGAAGAAATGGACAGCACCTGAGTTAAATATATGATTTTTTAAATAAATCTGCAAAAATGTCAACAATTCTGTGTTTTTCTGTCAATATGGGGTGCTGTGTGTACATTAATGAGGAAAAAATGAACTTAAATGATTTTAGCAAATGGCTGCAATATAACAAAGAGTGAAATATTTAAGGGGGTCTGAATACTTTCCGTCCCCACTGTAAACTTACAATGAAAAAATATACCATATAAATTGCTGGTCACTAATTGATGTTCCCCTACTGGCTGGAATTTTTTGTTGTAGAAAATGGTATGGGGACTCATAAATCATGCAAATGTCAACTGAAAGCTAGGAACTACCCTGGGAGACAAATACAATTGCAAATTAAAAAATCTATGAAAAAAAATACAATTTAGCAAGGAACAGCACATTTAATAAGTGGAACCAAAAGACATGTGCGATTTATTTCATTTTGATTTGTTTTTTCAGACGAAAATTTAATTTTCAGACATTCTGATGTATGCAAATTTTCAAATTGACATAAAAATAAATGACAACGAATTTGAAATAGGTTATAACGAAAACTAATGAAAGCATTCATTTTATTTGGATGACGTCACATTTTTAAATTCAAATGATCCAAATTTATTGTGAATAGCTGGTTAAGAAGCGGGCAGCCCTTGCGTCCTTAACAACCATGACTCATCTGCTGTCAGTGGGATTTCCTGCTGACAGCAGAATGAAAAACATAAGAGGTGCCAGTTAAAACAAGAAAAAAAAAACGGCTCTCTTTGAGTCTAGAATGGATTTTAAGGAGAACCCCACTCTAAAAAAATAAATGGTGTGGTGTCCCCCCAAAAACCATACTAGACCCTTATCCAAGCATGCAGCCCGGCAGGCCAGGAGAGGGGGGACGAGGGAGCCCCTCTCCAGAACCATATAAGGCCACATGCCCCCAACATGGGGAAGGTGCTTTGGGGGAGTTGGGCTTCTCCCTTAAAGCATCTTGTCCCCATATTGATGATGACAAGGGCCACTTCCCCACAACCCTGGCCCAGTGGCTGTGGGGATGGGGGGTGACTTATTGGAGCCCCCAGATCCCAGCCCCCTCCTAGGTGAATAAGTAGGGGTACATAGTAAATAAGAACACAAATGCAGTTTTGGACAAGTCCTTTATTTAAAAAAAAAACATGTCCCCCAATGTAGATCCAGCGTCAATCATGAATAAAGCTATGTACACACGATAGGATTTTCCGACAACAAAACTGTGGATTTTTTTTTAGAAGTATGTTGGCTCAAACTTGTCTTGCATACACACGGTCACACAAATGTTGTCGGAAATTCCAAACATCAAGGACGCGGTGACATACGACGAGCCGAGAAAAATTAAGTTCAATAGCCAATGCGGCTCTTCTGCTTGATTCCGAGCATGCGTGGACATTTGTGCATCAGAATTGTGTACACACGCTTGGAATTTTCGACAACAAGTTTTGTTGTCGGAAATTTGAGAACCTGCTCTCAAACATTTTCTATGGAGCATACACACGGTCGGTATTTCCAACAACAAACTCACATCCAACATTTGCTGTCAGAACATCCTATCATGTGTATGGCCCATAATGCTGACCCAGACAAAATAAAAAGAAAGAACGTTGACCACTAAACACAGCCTGCCCCATCAAGAGACACCTGTTGAATGAGGGGTAAACAAGGGAGTGGGGTCACCCGGTAACATCACCGGGTAACCCCGCTCCCACATTTACCTGTCATTTGATGAGTGTCTCTCCACAGGACATGTCATGCTTGGCTGGCTTTTTTTTTTTTTCGCTAGAGTCGGTGTTCATCGTGATTGATGCTGGATTTACATCGGAGGACATGTTTTTATTTTTTATTTTTTTACTAAAGAACTTGTCAACAACTGTATAACTGTAACAACTGATATCTGGGGGCCACCTTGTTAAAAGGGGCTTACTGATTCTGATAAGTCACCTCCCACACCCCTATAACCACAGGATCCAGGGTTGTGAGGAAGATTCCCTTGTTCTCATCACCATCGAGACAAGGTGCCTTGAAGAGGAGCCAAAACAGGCATATGGCCTGGTATGGTTCAGGAGAGGGGGCCACTTGTGCATCCCCCTTTTCTGGTCTGCTGGGCTGCATGCTTGAATAAGGGCCTAAAATGGATTTTGGGGGACCCCATGTAATTTTTTTTAAATTTTGGGAGTCCCCTCAAAATCCATACCAAACTTAAAGGGCTTGGTATGGATTAAGGGGGACTGCCATCATTTTTTTTTAACTGTCACTTCTTTTGTTTACATCCTGCTGTCAACAAGGAATCCCACTAAGAGTAAATGAGTCATAGTTGCTAAGGATGTGGCGGCCGCCCACTCCTTAAGAACCAGAATTTTTTCACAATGAATTCAAATCCATCTGAAAATAGTATAATTATTTGGAAATCTTTTTAAATCCAACCGGTATATCAAATATATGAAACAAATCCAGAAAATTAACCGGACAGACATCAAATACGAAGAAACAAAATATAAACCTAACGAATGCATCCGAAAGAAAATTAAAACTTTTTTTTTTAAGAGAGGGAGGGTTATAACCTCCATCATTTTTTTTTGTCATCTGCGTCCCATAGTGTAGACTTTGCTTGTGAAGGAATCCCGGCGTGTCACCAGAACGAATGTCCCCATTGAAACATCTCCCCTCTATTACTGTTCTGGTATCAACCCGAAATTTGGGATTTTATTTTACTTTCACTTTCAATAATAACAGCAAACAGGACAAATAGAGAGGGTGAATCTCCCTAATGGGGACGCAGACAGCAATACAACTGTTCAAATCCTTCTCCACTGTATCCAAAACTTTAAAAAGTTTTGCCTTTAGTTTATTAACAATAAACAAATCCTTTAACCACTTCCCGCCCACGGGCGTCATATGACGTCCTGGGCTTTGGGCGGGTATATCTGAATGATGCCTGTAGTTACAGACATCATTCTGATATTGCCGGTTTCAGCCGGCGAATCTCTACACCATAGGAACGATCATAGCGGCCGTTCCGCCGCTTGATCGTTCCTATGGGAGGCGAGAGGGGACGTCCCCCCCCTCCCGCCGCCCTCCGGTGCTTGTTCCGACTCACCGTTACGATCGGTGAGGTGGAGAGTGGATCCGCCGGCGCCGGATGTAGATCATAGAGATTTCCGGCGGACCAGATGGTCGCCGGAGTCTCTATGATCATCGGAGGCCGGGCGCGATGTTATGACGTCACGCCCGGCCTCTCCATTCAAAAAAACGGCGCCGCTTCGGCTAGGAAGCGGCGATCGTTTTATTTTTTTTTTTATTTCAGGTTTCCCAGCCTAGTGGTGAGATATGGGGTCTTATTGACCCCATATCTCACTATTAAGAGGACCTGTCATGTTATATTCCTATTACAAGGGATGTTTACATTCCTTGTAATAGGAATAAAAGTGATCAAAAAAATTTTTTTTTCAAAAAAGTGTAAAAAAAAAAAAAAAATATATATATATATATAATTATCAATAAAAAAAATATATATATATTTTTAAAGCGCTGCTGTCCCCGTGTGCTCGCACGCAGAAGCGAACGCATACGTAAGTCCCGCCCACATATGAAAACGGTGTTCAAACCATACATGTGAGGTATCACCGCGAACGTTGGAGCGAGAGCAATAATTTTGTCACTAGACCTCCTCTGTAACTCAAAACATGTAAACAGTAAAAAAATTTCAAGCGTCGCCTATGGGGATTTTTAAGTACCGAACATTGGCGCAATTCTACTGCGTGTGCAATTTTGAAGCGGGACATGTTAGGTATCTATTTACTCGGCGTAACTTCATCTTTCACAATATGCAAAAACATTGGGCTAACTTTACTGTTTTTTTTTTTTTTTAACACAAAACTGTTTTTTTCCCCAAAAAAACGCGTTCGAAAAATTCCTGCGCAAATGCCGTGTGAGATAAAAAGTTGTAACAACCGCCATTGTATTCTCTAGGCTTTTTGCTAAAAAAACATATATAATGTTTGGGGGTTCTATGTAATTTTCTAGAAAAAAAATTATGATTTTTACAGGAAGAGAGAAATGTCAAAATTGGCCTGGTAAGGAAGTGGTTAAATAACCCCATGCATTGGGGTTTACTTAAACCTGCCTATGAACTGGCACATCTGTAGGATCTACACAAGCAAAAGTAACATTTACAAAGAAAAAAATTCAATTTAAATTACTGGCTGCTAAATTACATTTCCTAGCCACTAGCCACTTTCTTTTGTTTGTAATGAAAGCAGCTGGAATTCTCCATCTGTTATCCTAGATGAGGCTCTGCTGCGGATTGTAAGCAAGGACCCCATCCAGATCCCCTTTGAAGACCCTGATTAAATATGTTCATATCCATGTTTGGTCTATTACATCACCTGGAATACCCCATACTTTGCTTATATTCAGCTGCAGGGACAGGAGCTGCCAGTCACAGTGAGCAGACATTGGGAGCAAATGTTCGAGTTAGAGTGTTTGTTTTTAGGATTGTCAATGAATGCCATTTATTGTGATTGAAGCGGGTCTTGTATTGCTTGTAAATATAATTGAGGATGGATTTATACCATGAGACAAGTTTATTTTTTTCTTATCAAGGTCAAATGTCCTGTCTTTTTCTCTGCACTGTATTGTTTGTTAATGAATAATCAAGGCTACTAAATACCACTTACTCATTCATATATAAGGGCCTGTATCTGGGGGCCCCCTTGTTTAAGGGGGGTTTCCAGATTCTAAAAAAGGCCCTCCCACAAATCCCCACAACCTTTCGCCCAGGGTTGTGGGGAAGAGACCCTTGCTTTCATCAACACTGGGATTCAGTGTTTTGCCTGGGGAGTCCCCATGTCACGAACTAATACTCACCAAGGCCGAAATGCCGAGAGCGGCTCACCCTTACGACCACGCTCACCCAGACCCCCGAAGTGGGTACAGAGAGCTGGGGGCACACGGAGGCACGGTAATGGTAATGGTTAAACAGGCCAAGGGTTCAGTACACAGAGCAGGCAGGTAAACAGGACAATCCAGCAGAGTAGTGGTTAAACAGGCCAAGGGTTCAGTACACAGAGCAGGCAGATAAACAGGAAAATCCAGCAGAGTAGTGGTTAAACTGGCCAAGGGTTCAGTACACAGAGCAGGCAGATAAACAGGATAATTCAGGCACAGGGAATCAGGGAGAGCTGACGATGAACCAGCAACCCGACTGGGCGCTGGAGCCGTCAGAAATCCCCTGCCCGGCAAGCACGTCAGCATAACGCGCTACCGGGCACTCGCACGGGCGATGCGGCACACACGGGGACCGCTGTGCACCCGCGCGCGCCGCACCATTAGGCCGTGGACGGGTGTGCGGCAAAGCGCCAGTCCACCGCGCATGCGCACCGGAGCCCGGCGAGCGGAGACGCTCCCAGACTCCTGATAGTGCCCCCCTCCTAAGGGCGGACACTGGACGACTAGGCTAGCCATCAATTCTGGATGATCTTGGTGGAAAGTTTGGATTAACCGTGGAGCATGCAGGTTCCTAGCGGGTTCCCAAAAATTATCTTCAGGTGGGTAACCCTTCCACTGAATCAGATACTGTAGCTGCCTGCCCTTCTTCCTACAGCTCAGAATGGACTCCACTTCGAACTCATTTTCGCCATCTATTCTGACTGGCAGAGGAGGAGGCTCTCTTCTTCCCGGAAAAGGGCTAGGCACCACAGGCTTCAACAATGACACGTGGAAAACAGGGTGAATCCGATATGTCTTGGGAAGTGCTAGCTCAACAGCCACAGGGTTAATGATTCTCTTGACTTGGAAAGGACCGATGAACTTGGGTCCAAGTTTTCGAGATGGCAACGGTAATCTAAGGTTAGTTGTGGACAAGCAGACCTCTTCTCCTAAGTCAAACTTTGGGTTCGCCTTTCTGCCCTGATCGTACTGTTTCTTGTAGTCCTCCTGTGCCTTGTGTAACATATCTTGGATTTTCTGAAAGTTGGATTGCAACGAGCTTATCCTGTCCTGGACTGCGGGGACTGTCATTTTGGGAATGTCGTTAGCAAAGGATGTGGGATGGAACCCACAATTTGCCCAGAAGGGTGTCTGGTTGGTAGAGGCATGAATTGAATTGTTATATGCAAATTCAGCGTAGGGAAGAAGACTCGCCCAATCATCCTGGGAACCTGAGCAAAAGCAACGGAGGTATTGCTCTAACGTTTGGTTTGTCCTCTCCATTTGGCCGTTGCTTTGGGGGTGATAAGCTGAAGAGAGACAGACTTTGATGCCCAGGGACTTGCAGAGTTCCCTCCAGAATTTGGACGTAAATTGTACGCCCCTATCTGACACAATGCCTCATGGGCAAGAAATGGGCCATCTTGGAGAGGCGGTCGACAATGACAAGAATGGTAGAAACATTTTCTGAGGTAGGTAGGTCGACAATAAAATCCATGGACACATCAGCCCATGGCCGTTCCGGGATGGGCAATGGTTTGAGCAGACCCCAGGACCTAGTGTTTTGGCCCTTGTTCCGCCGGCACAGAGAACAGGACGCCACGTACTCCTTACAGTCCCGTCTCCATCCCGGCCACCAGAAGGAGCGAGAAAGTAGCTCAGACGTCTTCTTAATCCCGAAGTGTCCTGTCATCTTATGGTCGTGACACATCTTAAGGGCTAAGGGCCGTGTCACTTGTGGTACGAATATTTTTCCTTTACTCCAAAAAAAATCCTCATATTTCCTCAAGGAGTGTACTACTGGTTCAGTGCACGAGCTAGATGAGGATCTAATGGATGACATTAAGTCCGCCTGAGTTAATCCAAGGAAGTTTTGTGGAGAGAGGATCGTGCTTGGTGCTGACATTTGAGAGTCTGTGGAGAACATCCGAGAGAGAGCATCGGCCTTTCCGTTCTTTGCTCCAGGTCTGTAGGCTATATGAAAGTTGAAACAGGAAAAGAAGAGGGCCCAACGGGCTTGGCGGGGTTTTAGTCGTCTTGCTGTTCGGAGGTACTCGAGATTCTTGTGATCCGTAAGATCATGACCGGGTGTACTGCACCTTCCAGCAAATACCTTCACTCCTCTAAAGCGAACTTTATAGCCAGCAGCTCCCTGTCACCCACATCATAGTTTAGTTCCGGTGGACTGAGTTTCCTGGAGGCGAAAGCTACCGGATGTAGAATGGCCTTAGGTCCCTGTCTCTGGGAGAGAATTGCTCCAGTTGCGATCTCAGATGCGTCTACCTCTAATACGAAAGGTTGAGTCGGGTCAGGATGACAGAGAATTGGGGCGGAGCTGAACAACTTCTTCAATTTTAAAAAAGCCTCTTGAGCGGCTGAGGACCACTGAAAAGAACTGTGCTGACGAGTTAATTGGGTGATAGGTGCCACAATGGCAGAGAATCCAACAATAAATTTTCGATAGAAGTTGGCGAACCCTATAAACCTCTGTACCCCTTTCTTGTTAGATGGAGCCGGCCACTCTTGAATTGCCTGAATCTTCTGTGGGTCCATTGCGACCCCATTGGTTGAAAGGATGAATCCCAGAAACTGTATGGTCGATTTTTCAAATTCGCACTTTTCAGCTTTCAGGTATAGCTTGTGCTGTTGAAGTATGGTAAGAACTTTCTTTACGTGTCTCTTGTGTATCTCCAGAGTGGGGGAGAAGATAAGAATATCGTCCAGGTATACAACAAGGAAGTCATCCAGGTATTCTCGAAATATGTCATTCACCAGGTGTTGAAAGGTGGCCAGGGCATTACAGAGTCTGAATGGCATCACTAAGTACTCAAAATGCCCGAATCTGGACCTAAAAGCCGTCTTCCACTCGTCCCCAGCCCTGATCCTGACGAGATTGTAGGCCCCCCGGAGATCAAGTTTAGAGAACACCTTAGCTGATCGGAACCTCTGAAATAGCTCGGGAATGAGTGGTAGAGGATACCGGTTCTTAATCGTGATGTTATTGAGCTGTCGATAATCTACACAGGGTCTTAAGGTACCGTCTTTTTTCCCAACTAAAAAGATACCCGCTCCGGCGGGTGAAGATGAAGGACGGATGAAGCCTTTCTTGAGATTTTCGTCATATATTGTTTAAGAGCTTCTAGCTCGGTTTCTGAGAGAGGGAATATCCGGCCGAATGGAATCTCGGATCCGGGAAGGAGGTCGATCGGACAGTCGTAGGACCGATGAGGTGGTAGGCGGTCAGCCATCTGTTTACTGAAGACCTCTTGAAACTCAAGGTACTCGGAGGGAACATGTTGGAGGTTGCCTGATGGCGCAGCCATTGTAGCACAAACTTTGGGAGCCGGGAGCAAACAGTGTTGAGAGCAATACTGAGAGGAGAAGGATACCGCCTTAGTGCTCCATTTAATCTGTGGGTCATGAGCCTGTAACCAGGGCAAGCCTAGTATAACAGGGAAGATAGGTGAATGAATCAGGTCGAGCCGTAAAAACTCCCGGTGGCCAGAATCAGTGGTTAACGGAATAGGTTGGGTTTCCTGGGTGATGGGGCCTGAGCGAGGAAGGGATCCGTCGGCCAGATGTACCTGTAAATCTTGATCTTTAGTTTGCAGGGGAATATTCAAACTGTGCGCCAAGGCAGAATCTATGAAGCAACTGCACGCTCCGGAATCAGTGATGGCCTGCAAGCGGGTCTCCCCTTCCTGAAGCTGTAGGGAGATAAACAACATCACATAAGTCTTTAGAATATTATTGTTTGGATAGTTCAACACATTTGGCTGAGGAGACTTACTAGGCCTGATCGGACAGCTGCGCAGGAAATGTCCGGCTCCTCCGCAGTAGAGACATAGGTTGGACTGTCGCCTGCGTTGCTTCTCTTCGGAGGTTAGCGGGCCCCCAACCAGGCCGAGCTGCATTGGTTCGACCTCAGGGACCGGTGCAGCAGCAGCCGAAGTTGAGGTCGGGGTCTGTGCTGAGTGGGGTCTTGGTAACGCCCAGGTGGGGCGTGGGCCTTGGAAATGCTCTGAGCGTCGCTCCCGCAGTCACCTATCTAGTTTTGTGGCTGCTTGAATTAGTTCTTCCAAGGAAGCAGGGGTTTCCATCCTAGCTAATTCGTCCTTGAGTAACTCGGACAAGCCTTGGCGGTACTGATAGCATAGGGCCGGCTCGTTCCAATTTGTATCGGCCGCCCACTTACGGAATTCCACAGTATAGTCCTCAATAGGCCTTCTTCCTTGGGACAGATGGTGCAAGATGGCCTCCGCTGTCGCCATACGCTGTGGGTCGTCATAGAGCTTGGACATACTCTCAAAGAAGGCTTCGATTGTATTCAGAACAGGACTGCTTTGTTCCATCAAACCGTGGGCCCAAGCTTGGGGTTCTTCGGATAGTAGGGAAATCGCAAATCCCACCTTAACGATTTCTGAAGAAAAAGTTCTCGGCTGGAGGGCGAAGTAGAGGGAGCATGCATTTTTGAAGGCCCTAAACTTCTTACGGTCCCCCGAGAACCGTTCCGGTGTGGGAACCCTGGGTTCCGGAAGTGCCATGACGACGGTGGGGTTGGCGGAAGCCTGAGGGAGCGAACCCCCACTGCTGGGTGCGGGAGCTGCGGCCGCAGAGAGTAGTGACCCTGTGATCTGCTGAAGACGGTTATCAATTTGGGTATAACCTTCCTGTAATTTCTGTACTGAGTCAGCAAGAGTAGATACCTGTTGGCACAGGATCTCCAGAGGAGAGCGCGCTCTGTCAGCCTCGGACATCTGGCTGGTTCGTAGTGTCATGAACTAATACTCACCGAGGCCGAGATGCTGAGAGCGGCTCGCCCTTACGACCACGCGCACCCAGACCCGCGAAGTGGGTACAGAGAGCTGGGGGCACGCGAAGGCACGGGCTTCCGGTAGGCAAGAGATCCGAAGGTTGGAAACGGGTGCACTGGGATCTGTAGGAGGGACCAAAGATCAGGACTGAGTATTAGGCAGAGGCAAGACCATAATGATAAGCAGGGGTCAGATGGGTAGCAGGCAGTTAGACAGTGGTAAGTCTGTTTATGCAGGCAGAGGTCAGGGTATCAGGCAATCAGGCAGAGGCAAGTCCGTTACACAGGCAGAGGTCAGGGTATCAGGCAATCAGGCAGAGGCAAGTCCGTTACACAGGCAGAGGTCAGGGTATCAGGCAATCCAGCAGAGTAATGGTTAAACAGGCCAAGGGTTCAGTACACAGAGCAGGCAGGTAAACAGGACAATCCAGCAGAGTAGTGGTTAAACAGGCCAAGGGTTCAGTACACAGAGCAGGCAGATAAACAGGAAAATCCAACAGAGTTGTGGTTAAACAGGCTAAGGGTTCAGTACACAGAGCAGGCAGATAAACAGGATAATTCAGGCACAGGGAATCAGGGAGAGCTGACGACGAACCAGCAACCCGACTGGCCGCAGGAGCCATCAGAAATAGTCTTCCCGCCCGGCGAGCGCGTCAGCGTGACGTGCTACCGGGGACCCGCAGGGGCGACGGCGCGCACACAGGGACCGCCGTGCACCCGCGTGCACCGCACCATCAGGCCGCGGACGGGTGTGCGGCGAAGCGCCAGTCCACCGCGCATGCGCACTGGAGCCCGGCGAGCGGAGACGCTCCCAGACTCCTGACACCCCACTGGCAGGATACTCTCCATGTTAAGGCAGTGTGGAGTGGTATGGTTCAGGAGGGGGCCATGTATTCAGTGCACATCCCTTTCTTGCCCCTGCCAGCCAGGACACACGCTCAGAGTAGCTCAAATAGTAATGCTCAAATAGTCTGGTATAGTTTTTTTGTGGGGGTACTCCTTTTTTCTTGTTCTTTGATTGAGGTTTCCTCTTAAATTACATACCAGGCCTGAATTGTCTTGTATGTTTTTTAGAGGGACCCTCTGTGACAGACCTAGCCGGGAGAGAGACTTTTGGAGGTGATTGAATGCTAGCCTCTTGCCGTCTGATCGTGGGCCCTGGCATTTGGGGGAACGGTGCTCTTTGTGAGCTGTATGCCCGGGGACCCTTGAGGTGGTATTACTGTGGATTCGGGTCCTGGTCCCCCAGGACACACAGACTCTGGAGACCCTGGATTTGCCATATCAGAAATAGTGGCTGATTCATAATGCTGGGACAAATACTGAGATTTGTTGATGTTGATGTCAGAGAGGTTACCTGAGGCTGTAAGAGAGGTTACCTTGGTGGACATGGTGTTGCTTGCCCTGGTGTGCGCTGGTGTGCGCCGGTGCGTGCTGGCACGCGCGTTCCTGTGCGCGCTGGTGTGAACGCTCTTGTGGGCACTGGTGTGCATGATCCGGTTGGTTTGCATCATCACACTGGTTTGCATCATCCTGTGGGTCCTGGTTTGCATGCCGGTGTGCGCGTGCGCGCGTGTGCGTGCGTGGGTGCACGCACCTGTGTGTGTCAGGGCGTGCACGCGCGTGCCGTTTGGTGCCAATTTGCCTATTTAGGTTAGCTGCACACTCTGCTCAGTGCTGCCTGATCAACAGATCAACGTTTTGACGTCGCTTCCGCCCAGCAGTGTCATGGAGACGAGTGAGTGCCATCTTGGCCTCACTCGTCTCCAGACAAACCACGGAGAAGGACACGATCGCCTCCGCCGCTACCGATGGCTCCGGTAAGCGGCGGAGGGCACCGGATCGCGGAGTGAGGGGGTGGCCCCTCTCCCGCCACCAATAAAAGTGATCTCGCGGTGAATCCACCGCAGGGACCACTTTTATCTGACAGCCGCCTGCCGCATGAAAACGGGGATACCAGGGTTATGGCAGGTAGCTGCTGCCATAACAACGATATCCCCGTTCAAAGTTTGGACGTACATCGTCGTGCGGCGGTCTTGAAGTGGTTAATGTAATGTCGGGTCCTGGCAATATGGATGAAAATCAGTGAGACAAACAGCATGGGTACCCCCCAGTCCATTACCAGGCCCTTTGGGTCTATGGATATTAAAGGGAACCCCGCACCCAAATTAAAATAAGGAAAGGTGTGGGGCCACCAGGCCCTATATACTCTGAACAGCAGTATACAGGCGGTGCAAACAAGACAGGGACTGTAGGTTTGTTGTTAAGTAGAATCTGTTTGTAATTTTGAACGGGTACATTTTTAACGTGTTTGGCTCCAGCCAAAAAATCTTTTTTAGGCCCCTTTCACACTTATACAACTTCAAAGTCGCGCGATTTTACCGCGATTTCGCGGCCGCGATTTTACAGCGATTTGCTACGATTTTTACCGCAATTTGGGAGCAGTACTACTTTGTACGACTTTGCCACATTTTTGGCATTAACAAATGAAAACATATAGTAGTTGGTATGAATCATAAGGGGGAACTCCACGGCAAGTTTTAAATAAAAAAACTGGCGTGGGTTCCCCCCCAGGGGCATACCAGGCCCTTAGGTCTGGTATGAATTGTAAGGGGAACCCCCTACGCCAAAAAATCGGCTTGGGGGTCCCCCCAAAATCCATACCAGACCCTTATCCTAGCACGCAGCCCTGCCGGTCAGGAATGGGGGTGGGGACGAGCGAGCGCCCCCCCCCCCTCCTGGACCGTACCAGGCCGCAAGCCCTCAACATGGGGGTGGCTGCTTTGGGGCATGGGGGGGCGCCCTGCAGCCCCCCCACCCCAAAGCACCTTGTCCCCATGTTGATGAGGACAAGGGCCTCTTCCCGACAACCCTGGCCGTTGGTTGTCGGGGTCTGCGGGCGGGGGGCTTATCGGAATCTGGGAGCCCCCTTTATTAAGGGGGCCCCCAGAACCCGGCCTCCCACCCTATGTGAATGAGTAGGGGTACATGGTACCCCTGCCCATTCACCTAGGCAAAAAAGTGTCAATAAAAAACACAGTACACAGGTTTTTAAAGTAATTTATTAGGCAGCTCTGGGGTCTTCTTCTGACTTCGGGGGTCTTCTTCCAACTTCGGGGGTCTTTCCGGCGTCTTCTCCCGCTGTCCGCATCTTCTGCCGGCTCCACCGCTATCTTCTGCTGCTCTTTTGCCAGCGGCGGTCCGGACTTCTGGATCGTCTTCTTCCCTCTTCTCTTCCAGAGATGTTGACACAACGCTCTGTCCAGCTGCAATGGTCTCTGAACGCTCCGCAATGGACTTATATAGGCGGTGACCCCGCCCCCTTATGCCGGGCATGCTGGGACTGTGACGTTTTAGGAGGCGTGATGACCACGCCCCCTTATGACGGCACAGTCCCAGCTTGCCCCGGGACAGTGACCTCATAAGGGGGCGGGGTCACGCCTATATAAGTCCATTGCGGAGCGTTCAGAGACCATTCCAGCTGGAGAGAGCGTTGTGTCAACATCTCTGGAAGAAAAGAAGAAGGCAGAAGGCAGAAGTCTGGGCCACCGCTAGCAATTGAGCTGCAGAAGATAGCGGAGGAGCCGGCAGAAGATCAGGACACCGGGAGGAGACGCTGGAGAGACCCCCGAAGTCGGAAGAAGACCCCAGAGCTGCCTAATAAATTACTTTAAAAACCTGTGTACTGTGTTTTTTATTGACTCTTTCTCATTCACATAGGGTGGGGGGCAGGCATCTGGGTGCCCCCTTATTAAAGGGGGCTTTCGGATTCCGATAAGCCCCCCGCCCGCAGACCCGACAACCAATGGCCAGGGTTGTCGGGAAGAGGCCCTTGTCCTCATCAACATGGGGACAAGGTGCTTTGGGGTGGGGGGCCCCGCAGGGTGCCCCCCATGCCCCAAAGCACCCACCCCCCCATGTTGAGGGCATGTGGCCTGGTACGGTCCAGGAGGGGGGGGGGGGGGGCGCTCGCTCGTTCCCACCCCCATTCCTGACCGGCCGGGCTGCGTGCCCGGATAAGGGTCTGGTATGGATTTTGGGGGGACCCCACGCTGATTTTTCGGCGTAGGGGGTTCCCCTTAGATCCATACCAGACATAAGGGGCTGGTATGCCCCTGGGGGGAACCCACGCCATTTTCATACTTGGCGTGGCGTTCCCCCTCAGGATTTATACTAGACAGCTGTCAGCACTGCCTGTCGCTCATCGCGAAAGGAAAAAAAAGTTTTCCTTTCCCAATCAGTGAGCCAGGCTTGTGCTAACAAAGTCGTACTGAAGTCGTGTCTATATTATTCAGGCACGATTTGCATGCTACTTCAGAGTTTAACATTGAGGTCTATGGAGTACAACTCGCATAGAAGTTGGACCAAAGTAGTGCAGGGACTACTTTCAAGTCGGCACGACTTAAAGTCGTGCCAATATGAATGGTAGTCATTGAAAATCATGGAGAATGACTTGTCATACGATTTTGCAGTACAAAATCGTGGGACAAGTCGTATAAGTGTGAAAGGGGCCTTAAGCTTTTTGGAAAACATATGGAAGGGTTATCACCCCTGTGACATTTGTTTTGCTGTCTGTCCTCCTCTTCAGAAGATTTCACCTCACTTTTTGTCCCAATGACAAATGTTTTTTGAAAATTTGGGGGTTTTTGTGGAACAAGGATTGGAAAGTATCAGTGGAAAGGAAAAATGTTTTTCCCATATTAACTCTTATAGGGCGTACACACGGTCAGACTTTGTTCGGACATTCCGACAACAAAATCCTAGGGTTTTTTCCGACGGATGTTGGCTCAAACTTATTTTGTCTACACACGGTCGCACAAAGTTGTCGGAATTTCCGATCGCCAACCACGCGGTCACATACACCACGTACAACGAGACTAGAAAAGGCCGGTTCAGAACCAAGCGCGGCACCCTTTGGGCTCCTTTTGCTAATCTCGTGTTAGTAAAAGTTTGGTGAGAGACGATTCGCGCTTTTTCAGACTCGTGGCTTTCAGATCGTTTTCTGCCATTCAGTTTGTGCTTGTGGGTTTGTATCTGCTCTTCAGTGCATGCAAGCAAGTTCCGCGTGACTTTAGTTAGTCATTGTATTCTTGTTCGTTCGTTACTGTTTTTCAGGTAACTCTTCAGAGGCCTTGCTGTTCTTCAGTGTGTTCTGTTACTTCGTTCTGAGCAGCCGACCGTTTTCTAGCCATGTTTCGTATGCGTACTCCTCGTAGAGTTCGTGCTGTGCGGGGGCTTGGTGTTGGGGTCCTGACCTTGACACAAGTCCAGTCCATGAACAGGGTGGGGAGGAGTTCATGGACCAAGAATTGGTTGCTTCAGCGTGACCAGTTCTCTCATATGCCTTTGCTCCGTGAGATCCGTGAGAATAATCCTGATGATTTCAGGAACTTTCTCAGGATGACAGACCCCGTGTTTCAATGTCTGTTGGCTTCGCTGACCCCCTATATCAGCAGGCAGGATACCTGCATGAGGCAAGCCATCACTCTGGAGCAGAGGTTGGTCGCTACCCTGCGGTATTTGGCCACAGGGAGAAGCCTGCAGGACTTAAAGTTCTCAACAGGCATCTCCCCCCAGGCTCTGGGGATCATTATCCCAGAGACCTGTTCTGCCATCATCCAGGTCCTGCAGAAGGAGTATATGAAGGTAAGATTTTTATCCTTTTATATCACATTTTATTGTATTGAATGTTTGCTAATATATTGTATTTCTTTCCACATTCCCTAATTACCATGATTGTAATATGCTGTGAATGGCCCCTTTGTCCTCATGCATGCTGGATTTTTATGTAATTATTATTTTATGTCCTTCATACATATTTGCCCTTCACTAACCTCCCCAGCATGGTGTCTCCTGCCATATATTCACCTCATGTAGTCACTTAACAATGTATTTTATCAGCTCCATAGTAGTGCTTTACCCCAAACACCCCCTAAAATGTTTGGACATGTTATTTTAGCTTTAAATTCAGGCAGAGTGGCAGAGGTTTTTTTTGTGGTGTCCCTAAATAATTTTTAGTAACCCTCCCTCCCCCAACAGCTAAGTCAGCTGATCCCAATTCTCTATTCTCAATCATCTATCTGCTGACTTTGCCAAACCCATACACACTATACCCACCTTTTTAGTGCTCAGATTTATGGATGAATTCCCCAAAGCATGTAGTGCAAGGGCCTGCCTGTATACTTTCCAATGGTACTGTTTAAATTTTTTGTATCCTATTATTATCTTGATAGGTAATAGCAGAATGTCCAAATGTCCTCAAATGTGTACAGTGTGTATTTATATCTTTGTATTATGACACTTCTTACCTGTCCAGTGGTCTGCCAATTGTGTAACTAAGGAGGGTCTGTTCAAAGTAATACCCATTATTTAGGCATTCATCTCTCAATGAAGTGAAGAGGGTTACCTGTCCAAGATTTACACACACCCCCTATAATGTTAGAAATGGCCCATGAGAGGGGGGGATGGGGAATATGATAGGTGTACCTTATACTTTGGTGTTGTTAAATTCCCCTTAATAAATGCTATCTGGAGGTTGCCCCATAATGTTTGTGTCTAATCTGCTTGCCATGTTTCAGAGTAAAAATAGTAATGTTTATTGTTTTTTCCTCAACAGTTTCCTTCCACGCCACAGGAATGGCAGACTGTGGCCTCCCACTTTGCCGAGCGGTGGGACTTTCCTAACTGCGGAGGGGCAATTGATGGGAAACACGTCCACATCGTCCCACCACCCAACTCGGGGTTGTACTATTATAATTACAAGGGGTTTAATAGTATAGTGATGTTGGCGGTGGTGTCAGCTAATTACGACTTCTTGTATGTGGACGTGGGGAAGAATGGCCGGATGTCCGATGGTGGAGTCATCACCCAGACGGAGTTCTACAGGCATCTCCAGAATGGCAGCTTGGACTTGCCAGCTCCAGAGGACAATGTGGAAGGACTCCCATTTGTGTTCGTTGCTGATGAAGCGTTTGCGCTGGGGGACCACCTGATGCGGCCATTCCCAATGAGGACCCTCACCCCGGAACAGAGGGTTTTTAGTTACTGGCTGGCCAGAGCCCGAAGAGTGGTGGAGAACACATTTGGAATTCTGGACAGCCGGTTCCGACTACTTCTGACACCCATCCATATGGCGGAGTATAAACTGAACCATATTATACTGGCGTTCTGTGTTCTCCATAACTTTTTAAGGAAACATTCGGCCAACTATGCTGGCTCAGTTGGGCCTGAGGCCGGAATCCTACATCAAACCACACTGACGGCGCTTGAAAGTGGCCGTCCTGGCTTGCCCTCCCTGAGTGCCCGTGATGTCCGGTTACGCTACCTGGAGTTCTTTGCGGGTAGGGGGGCTATCAATATGCCAGACTATATGTGAAGCCTTTTTATAATAAAACAAAAAATAAATTCTTTGTGGACATTTACTGCTTGTGTTTGTTTTAGCTGACCCTGACAGAAATGTGTTGAGTCCAGAAAATGTCGTGATTGTGTAACCTTATTATACAAAGCACTGTTGGCTGTTATTTCCTAAATGCAAAAACACATTTCACTACAAGTGCACTTGCAACTGCACGGAACCTGCACTTGTAGTGCAAAGAGGATTTGCCCTTAGGAAATAACCCACATTTTCTCAGAAAACAACAATTACATCGCCCCAAAAGTGTTGTATTGTAGTGTTGACACAATAATCCACACATTCTTGAGTAAGCAACTTTTTTATACTTGCACAATCACATGTGCATTTACCAAAGGTTTTTAAAACAAACCAACATGTTTGTTGTATAACAATTTTTGCAGTAGCATTATCAAAAATAGAAATGTCCATTTCAGATAAAACAGGCCTGGTTAAAACCAACAAGAAAGCCAAAAAACTTGAACTTACAAAGTTCACATTAGGTAAAACCTAAAGGCTATATCAGACATCAGTATTTAGGAACTGGGTTTGATATAGCGTTCAGATGGGGGGAAATCACCCCTGGAAAAGCCAAATTTGGAAGATGCACACCAATTTACGAATGTCAACATGTGCTATCTGCCATCGGGGGGATCAAGGGACGTGTTTTGGGGGAGCAAGCCCTTCCTCAACGCGACTTTATAATTGAGGAAGGGGTTGCACCCCCAAAACGCGTCCATTGATCTCCCGAGATGGCAGATAGCACATGTTGGCACACTGTGTGCAT
Source organism: Lithobates clamitans (assembly GCA_037952925.1). Taxonomy (NCBI): domain Eukaryota; kingdom Metazoa; phylum Chordata; class Amphibia; order Anura; family Ranidae; genus Lithobates; species Lithobates clamitans. The sequence continues at coordinate 12,892,279 of JBBGZY010000008.1, read as the reverse complement.
CCTCCAAATTTGGCTTTTCAAAACATTGCAAAAAAATTTAAAAGATTGGACCACAATCCAAAAAGTGATTTTGTGGGGTTTTAAATTCGCCCCAAAACATCAATGATGTTATTATTTTTTTTAATAACATCATTGATTTTTTGCTGGATGTTTTGCAGTTCGGCATTACACCCCATGATCTCCCCGATCAGTATCTGGGCACTTTCTGATCTGAAACGTTCTCTATCCCTCACATCACGATCACCTAAAAAGAGAGAAAGAAAAAAAAAACAGGTCTCAAAAATCTGCCACCATCCATCTCTTTTACCTGAGCCTGTGGTCGCAGACACTCACCTGTTGTGGTGCCAATCTCCACCACATCTTCTTCTTCCTCCTGCTCTTCTTGGGTTTGGGGTATTTCACCTTCTTCCAGAGGTGGGGGGTCTCTGGTCTCCTCGGATGAGGGGTGTCCTCCGAGTCTTTTCTCCCCTATGTAAAACAAAAATGGTATAATTAGAACACAGATATTTGATGGCAGAACTAGAAATAGGAAACATTGCTTGGAAGTGGGGTACAATTGTCTATTTTAGCCGAGTTCCAAGATGTAAATTTTTTATTGCCCTTTGTCAAGCTGCAATACTTTACCTGTTTAGTACAAGCTTCACAGATGTAGCCCCCCCTATAGTATACACTGGAGCACCTGTGTGGCCCCCTAATAAAAATGGTGTTCTGGGGTCCCACACTAGTGCTCCAGTGTCCAGATGTGAAAACAGCTGCTCAGTGTCCTCTCCTTACACACAATCTAGTTTGCATTTCATTCTAGTAACAAACCCATCTACACAAACAAATATTTGGCTTCCAAGTAGGCCCCAAAAAAATGTGGGAAAATGCAAATGGCCTAAACAATGGTGTTTTAGAGGCCGAAAGAAAATTGTTTGATACGAACGAATAATGGGCCCATGAACATTAAAGTTGCCCTTTTAAACATTACAATTAATAAAAGCATATGTAGCAGCACGAACGCAATAAAGACAGAAAGAATAGGAACACAGCACAACTACTTACTTTTTTGCAGCACTCTCCGGATCTTTCGGTACTGCTCTGGCTCTCTTAACTTCAGGTCCGACCACCGCTTCCTGAGCTGATCTTTCGATCTTCGTACCCCGAAATTCCTGTGAAGGCTTTTGATCACTTTCGCCATGATCTTGGCCTTTCTGATGTTGGGGTTGGGGTAAGGCCCATACTTCCCGTCATAGTTGGACTTCCTCATGATGTCGACCATCTCCAACATCTTCCCAAAGGACATATTTGTGGCCTTAAAACGTCTCCTTCTGGATCGGGATGTGTCCGGATCCGGGCTTTCCTCCTCCTCCTCCTCGTTGCTATAATTAGCACACACCTGCTCTAACTCCGCCATCATGCTCTTCACCCACTGCGCCGAATGAAAAGGGGCGGGGAATAGACTAGAAAGAACGTCAGGGGCGGGCGGAGTTACACGCATGCGCAATGTGTATAAAGCGTAACACGCGTGCGTATTACGTACGATCTGTGAGCGGAGGAAGGAGCATTGGACACGCCGATCGTAAGAACGAAGGTAAGAGACAAACTTGTGCCTATACTGCTTCTACATTGAGGCCTATATTGTAACAAGATTAGGAGAGTTTTGTCTGACATTAGGCTTTGTCTTGTGTAGGGTCTTGCAGTGATCATGGATATCTTAATGAAAGACAATGACTTCATGTCAGTATTCATAGATATCTTAAGGGAGCTGCCCTGTCTGTGGGAGATTAAACACCCCCATTTCAAGAACCAAGCAAAGAGGAAGGCAGCACTGGTGCAATTGTTTGAAATTGTGAAGCAGGTGATCCCCACGGCAGACATCACCTATTTAAAGATTTTCATTGGTGGCCTGAGGAGCACATATCTAAGGGAGCGCAAGAAAGTCCTGGATTCACAGAGATCCGGAGCAGCAGATGACATCTATGTCCCCAGGATGTTGTACTACGACAGGCTGCATTTTCTGGCAGGCCAGACTGAACCCAGGCCATCCCTCTCCAATCTTCCTTCCACGCTTCCTTCCCCCCCCGGCTGAGGATTCTGACACCCAACCTGGGCCTTCCAGGCCACATGTGGAGGAGCCCAGATTGAGCCAGGTATAGCATTCCTCTAAATATTGCTGGTTGTCCAATCAATGATGTTAACTAGATGTTAGTTGGGAGTACTAATATAGGATTGTGATTGATGAAGCAACAACTAATACTATGTCCCTTTTTCATACACAGGGAAGTCTCAGCCAGGAGGTGGCCGGGCCGAGCCGGCTGGCTGATCTGCAGGTCCCTCCACCCCCCTGAAAAGAGAAAGTGGCAGTAGAAGGAGTGCCCTAGAGGAGGCTACCGGAGGACTCTTTTGGAGGGCTACAGAGGTCCTGGGAGCACAAAAGACCGTGGAGGAGGACATTGCTGCCGTCATTGCCTATAAAATGCAGAGGATGGAGGAGGGCCAACAAGTCTTGTGTGAGGCGCTCATATTGGAGGCTCTTAACAAAGGTATGAGGGGCCAAATGACAGCTCAGACACACCTTCGCGATGGTCCTCCTCCTCCTCCTGCAGGTCCTCCTCCTAGTCCTCCCTCTCCTCCAGGTCCTCCCAGTCCTCCTCCAGGTCCTACTCCTCCTCCTGCCACATCTCCAACTGCACAGCCACAGCCCGGAAGGAAGCGTGAAAGGAAGACCAGAAAGTGAGGACCCTGGATCCAGTCTGGTCGGCCAAAAAATGCAGCCTCTTGTGGTACCACAGCCTGGGGATACAGATGTCATCTGCTGCTATCCGGATCTCTGCGAATTCTGGACCAGACTGCCCTCCCTTAGATATGGACTCCTCAGGCCACCAATTTTGATGTTGAAGAATTGATGTCTGCCGTGGGGGTCCCAGGCTTCGCTAATTTCTCATGTTGATCCAGTGTTGCCTTCCTCTTTGTTTGGTTCTGATCCCTTAATAAAGGATTTTTGTTTTGAATTATACTCTCCTATGTGTTTTACTTCAAAAATGACAGTTTGTGAGGATTCAGGTACATTGCAAATATACAATGTGAAATGAACAAGGGACACCAACAACAAACAATCTCCTGGAGATTAAATAATAAAAGATATCAATGGTGTTGGGGTAACTTGACACACAAAACACACACAAAAATATTCTGGAGTAAAAATAAAAATAACATTGATCAAAGATCAGCCTTGAAAAAATCCAAATATTAAATAAAAAAAGGCTTAAAATCCCCCCCAAAAAAAACAAAAACAAAAAAAACATTCTGTCAGATGTGACAACTAATAACAATATATTCAGGGAATCCCAATAAAAAGACAAAAATAAAACTTTGTGAGAAGTGTGTGTGAATATGAGCAGCAAAACTACTTAATTCTTGTCACATTATAAAGAAGAAGAGAGTGCGCTGTATTAAACCATTTTTAAAATTGCAGCGTGACAAAAGTGATGTATCCATTGCGAACGCTAAGTTTACCAGAACGAGCTGTTCCGTCTTGGAATTTCTTCTGAGCATGCGTGGCACTTTGTGCGTCGGAACAGGCCACACACGGTTGGAATTGACGCGATCGGATTTTGTTGTCGGAAAACTTTATCTCCTGCTCTCCAACTTTGTGTGTCGAATTTTCCGATGGAAAATGTCCGATGGAGCCCACACACGGTCGGAATTTTCGACAACACGCTCCGATCGGACATTTTCCATCGGAAAATCCGACCGTGTGTACGGGGCATTACAGGAGAGAATTTCCCTTCCTAGGGGCAGATTTCATCTCACTTTCTGTTGTCTCCTTCCGTTTGCAAGTAGGAGTCGTTTGTAAATTAGATGTTTGAAAGTAGGGGCCTGCCCTATATACTCAGCAGAAATTTGGGCCTTAGGTGTTGTTGTGGCCACAACACTGTAAGCCCTCACAGGGCCCTTCTGTGAAATATTAGATCAAGAATTGTAATTACATGCCCCTGTTGACCAGAGGCAGAAAAATTGGGCCTTTGGTGCTGGTGGTGGTGCTGGTGCCACAACTCTGTAAGTCCTCACTCGCTCTTGGTGGGCGCAGAAATGGGCCCTGGTGTGAAATATTAGATCAAGAATTGTAATTACATGCCCCTGTTGAACAAGGGCAGAAAAATTGGGCCTTTGGTGGTGGTGCTGGTGCCACAACACTGTAAGTCGTCACTCACTTTTGGTGGTTGCAGAAATGGGCCCTGCTGTGAAATATTAGATCAAGAATTGTAATTACATGCCTCTGTTGAACAAGGGCAGACAAATTGGGCCTTTGGTGGTGGTGGTGGTGGTGGTGCTGGTGCAACAACGCTGTAAGTCCTCACAGACACTCTAGTTGGAACGCAAGAACGAGCCCTGCTGCAAAGTATTGCATCAAAAATTGTAATTACACATCCCTGTTAAACAGGGGCTGAAAAATTGGGCCTTAGGCACTGGTGCTGGTGCCACAACACTGCAACCCCTCACAGATACTCTAGTTGGAACGCAGAAACGAGCCCTGCTGCAAAGTATTGCATCAAAAATTGTAATTACACGCTCCTGTTAAACAAGGGCTGAAAAATTGGGCCTTAGGCACTGGTGGTGGCGCCCAGAACCAAAAATGTTCTTACAAGCTATCAGCGTGATTATTGAGGAGGAAGAGGATAATTACTCAGGGATAGGGATGAGCTTCGAGTTCGAGTCGAACTCATGTTCGACTCGAACATTGGCTGTTCACAAGTTCGCTGAACAGCGAACAATTTGGGGTGTTCGCGGCAAATTCGAATGCCGCGGAACACCCTTTAAAAGTTATTATTTTTAAGTTATTATTTATTTTTTTTTTTAAGTTATTATTATGCAAGTTATTGTCAGAAAAAGTGTTTGGGGACCCGGGTCCTGCCCCAGGGGACATGGATCAATGCAAAAAAAAGTTTTAAAAATGGCCGTTTTTTCAGGAGCAGTGATTTTAATAATGCTTAAAGTCAAACAATAAAAGTGTAATATCCCTTTAAATTTCGTAGCTGGGGGGTGTCTATAGTATGCCTGTAAAGGGGCGCATGTTTCCCGTATTCAGAACAGTCTGACAGCAAAATGACATTTCGAAGGAAAAAACCCATTTAAAACTACTCGCGGCTATTGCATTGCCGACAATACACAGAAGTTAATTGATAAAAACGGCATGGGAATTCCCCACAGGGGAACCCGAACCAAAATTTAAAAAAAAAATGACGTGGGAGTCCCCCTAAATTCCATACCAGGCCCTTCAGGTCTGGTATGGATATTAAGGGGAACGCTGGACAAAATGTAAAAAAAAATGATGTGGGGTTCCCCCTAAATTCCATACCAGACCCTTAAGGTCTGGTATGGATTTTAAGGGGGACCCCGCGCCCAAAAAAAAGAATGGCGTGGGGTCCCCCCAAAAATCCATACCAGACCCTTATCTGAGCACGCAACCTGGCAGGGCGCAGGAAAAGAGGGGGGGATGAGAGTCCGGCCCTCCCCTCCGGAACCGTACCAGGCCACATGCCCTCAAACTGTCTCTTGTAATTTTTTAACATTTTTGACAGTTTTTTAGTGAAATGGTAGGGGTAAGTATCCCCTTACCTTTCACACAGGGGGGCGGGATCTGGGGGTCCCCTTGTTAAAGGGGGCTTCCAGATTCCGATAAGCCCCCCGCTCGCAGACCCCCACAACCACCGGCCAGGGTTGTGGGGATAAGGCCCTTGTCCTCATCAACATGGGGACAAGGTGTTTTGGGGGCTACCCCAAAGCACCCTCCCAATGTTGAGGGCATGTGGCCTGGTACGGTTCAGGAGGGGGGGGCGCACTCTCGCCCCCCCTCTTTTCCTGCGGCCTGCCAGGTTGCGTGCTCGGATAAGGGTCTGGTATGGATTTTTGGGGGGACCCCACGCCGTTTTTTTTTTTTTGGCGCGGGGTTCCCCTTAAAATCCATACCAGACTTTAAGGGTCTGGTATGGAATTTAGGGGGAACCCCACGTCATTTTTTTAAAAATTTTGGCCGGGGTTCCCCTTAATATCCATACCAGACCTGAAGTGCCTGGTATGGAATTTAGAGGGACTCCCATGTCATTTTTTTTTAAATTTTGGTTCGGGGTTCCCCTGTGGGGAATTCCCATGCCGTTTTTATCAATGAACTTCTATGTGTATTGTCGGCAATGCAATAGCCGCGAGTAGTTTTAAATGGGTTTTTTCCTTCGAAATGTCATTTTGCTGTCAGACTGTTCTAAACATGGGAAACATGTGCCCCTTTACAGGCATACTATAGACACCCCCCAGCTATGAAATTTAAAGGGATATTACACTTTTATTGTTTGACTTTAAGCATTATTAAAAGCCCTGCTCCTGAAAAATTGGCCATTTTTAAAACTTTTTTTGCATTGATCCATGTACCCTGGGGCAGGACCCAGGTCCCCAAACACTTTTTATGACAATAACTTGCCTATAAGCCTTTAAAATTAGCACTTTTAAATATTCATGTTCGTGTCCCATAGACTTTAACGGTGTTCGCGTGTTCGAACAAACTTTTTTTCTGTTCGCATGTTCTGGTGCAAACCGAACAGGGGGGTGTTCGGCTCATCCCTACTCAGGTATAGTCACTCAGCATCAGCATAGGCAGTCTTTGAAGGGATCTGAGATTTCAAAAAAAATTATTCGGTTACATCAGCATCAGGTGCTTGGTAGCTGGTGGTGATCCAAGACTGATTCATTTTTATGAAGGTCAGTCGATCGACTGAGTCGGTGGACAGACGCACCCTGTGATCAGTTACAAAGCCTCCAGCAGCACTGAATGTGCGTTCCGAAAGAACGCTGGATGCAGGACAGGCCAGTAGCTCAATTGCATACTGTGCAAGCTCTGGCCAGTGATCCATCCTCAAGACCCAGTAACCCAGAGGATTTTTGGTGGGAAAGGTGTCCAAGTCAGATCTTGCCCCTAGGTAGTCCTGCACCATGTAAAACAGACGCTGGCGATGTTTGCTGGAATCGATCATACCTTGGGGCTGCGGACCAAAAAATTGTCTGAACGCATCGGTCAGACGGCCACCTTCTCCACCGCTCCTTTTTTGACTGACTGAAGCCTCAGCAACACGTTGTCCAGAAACAGGAGTTTGTAACCTCCCAGTGTCTGGGAACACGTTGCACAGACCTTTCTGCAAGGCTTCCCAGAGATGTTTCATCCTCTGCTCCCTCTGCGATGGCAAGATAAGGTCCGCAACCTTACCCTTGTAACTTGGATCAAGGAGGGTTGCCAGCCAGTATTGTTCGTTCTCCTTGATACCACGAATACAAGGATCCTTACGCAGGCTTTGCAGGATCAGGGAGGCCATGCAGCGTAGGTTTGCTGAGGCATTCGGTTCGGAGTCCTCTGGGTCACTAAGGATGACATGGTCCGCAGCCACCTCCTCCCAGCCATATACAAGTCCATCTGTTTCTTGGGACAGTAAATGATCCCTTAAAGACTGCTGCTGATGCTGAGTGCCATGCTCCACCTCCATGCTGACACAATCCTCCTCCTCGTTCTCTTCCTGTGTGATCGGCGGGCACGCAGGAACACTGTCTGGATAAAGGGGGCCTTGAGAGCTAAGGAAGTCCTCCTCTTCCTGCATCTGTTCTGCCTCAAGTGCCCTGTCCATTATTCCATGCAGCGTGTGCTCCAACAGGTGGACAAGGAGAACAGTGTCACTGATGCATGCACTGTCACTGCTCACCATCCTCGTGTCCTCCTCAAATGGTGACAGGACAGTGCATGCATCCCTGATCATGGCCCACTGGCGTGGGGAAAAAAAAACAGGCTCCCCTGACCCTGTCCTGGTGCCATAGTCACATAGGTACTCATTGATGGCCCTCTGCTGCATGTGCAGCTGCTGCAGCATGGCCAACATTGAGTTCCAGCTGGTGGGCATGTCACAGATTAGGCGGTTCGTGGGCAGGTTAAACTCCTTTTGGAGGTCTGCCAGCCGAGCACTGGCATTATATGACTGGTGGAAATGCACACAGATTTTCCTTGCCTGCCTCAGGACATCCTGTGAGCCCGGGTACCTGCCCAAGAACCGTTGCACCACCAAGTTAAGGATGTGAGCCAAACAGGGCACATGGGTCATTTGTCCCTGTCGGAGGGCGGAGAGGAGGTTGGTGCCATTGTTGCAAACCACCATTCCTGCCTGAAGTTGGCGTGGCGTCAACCACCTCTGAACCTGCCCCTGCATAGCTGACAGAACCTCTGCCCCAGTGTGGCTCCTGTCCCCCAAGCACACCAGGTCAAGCACCGCATGGCATCTTTTGGCCTGCGTACTTGTGTAGCCCCTTGAACAGCTACGGAGCACCGCTGGTTCCGAGGAAAAAGCACAGGAAGAGGCCATGGAGGAAGAAGAAGAGGAGGGGGTGGAGGAGAGAGGTGTGTCACAATCATTAGTAGTGGCATTTTGGAGGCGTGGTGGCGGAACAACCTCCAACACTACTGCACCTTGTCCTGCATCCTTCCCAGCTGCCAGCAGAGTCACCCAATGTGCGGTGAAACTTAGGTAACGTCCCTGTCCATGCCTGCTGGACCATGAGTCAGCGGTAATATGCACCTTACCACTGACCGCCCTGTCCAGCGAGGCATGGACATTGCCTTCCACATGCCGGTAAAGAGCCGGAATCGCCTTCCATGAGAAAAAATGGCGTTTGGGTACCTGCCACTGAGGAACCGCACATTCCACAAACTCACGGAAGGGGGCAGAGTCTACCAACTGAAAAGGCAGCAGTTGAAGTGCTAGCAATTTTGCCAAGCTAGCATTTAACCGCTGGGCATGTGGATAGCTGGGAGCAAACTTCTTTCGGCGGTGCAGCAGCTGGGGCAGGGAAATTTGCCTGGTACAATCTGACATCGGTGTACCAAAAGCAGATTGCCCACAAGTACTTGGCTGTGACACACCTAATTCTACACCTTCATTCCTCTCAGTGCAGGTCTCAGAGAGGACTGAAGGTATAGTGGGGTTGGAGATCTCAGCTGATGAGGAGCAAGGAGAGGTCATCTTTGTTCTTTGGTGTGGGTCTTTTAGATACGCTTGCCAACCAACTGCATGGCAGGTCAACATATGTCTGGTCAAGCATGTGGTACCCAAGCGGGAGATGTTTTGGCCACGCGAGATACGCTTGAGACATTTGTTGCAAATAGCAGCGGTGCGATCTGATGCACTCGACTCAAAAAAGGTCCACACCAAAGAACTTTTTGAATAACGCGCAGAGACTGCAGCGCTGTGCACATGTGGAGCTTTGGGGTGTGATGCAGTCAATGTGCTGCCCTTGAGCTGGCCCCTGGAGGGCATCCTGCCTCGTTGGTGATGTGCCGCCTCCTCCTCCTCTCTCCTATCAGGCACCCACATTGAGTCAGTGACCTCATCATCCCCTCCCTCCTCATCACTGGAGCAAACCTGGCAGTATGCTGCAGCAGGGGGAGCATGACTGTCAGATTGCTGTCCTTCTTGGGCACCCCTCTGTCCGTGCTCATGTTACTGCCTTCATCGAGCTCAGTATCATCATCAGAGCCTTCCAAACGCTGGGCATCCTCCTGGAGCATGTACCCAACACTGTGGTCAAACAGTTCGAGGGACTCCTCAGGAGGACATGATGGGGCTAGGGAAGGAGTCACTGATGGCATTGAGCCGAGGGAAGAGGCCGCTGCTTTGCCAGACAAAGTACCCTGAGCATGGGTGAGAGAGGATGAGGAGGATGAGGACGGCTTGGTCATTCACTCGACCAAGTCTTCCGCATGTTGCGGCTCACACGGCCAGCTGCCCGAAAAAAAGGCCAAGCGTGTCCCACGGCCACGTGCTGATGAGGATGCACCGTCTCCACGACCAGCACTAGACACAGAGCCTGCTTGCCCTCTCTTATTGGCTTGTGACTGTCTGCCTCTCCTTCTTGGCCTTCCAGACATACTAATGGCCTGTAGCTGCACTAAGCTGGGATATATATATATATATATATATATATATATATATATATATGTACTGATACCGTAGCTAGCAAAATCAACTGTCTGCCTGTAGTATGAGAACACCACCAACCTTCTACAGGTAGCTTTAGCTGAACACTGTGCAGAGCTCGCAATAAAATAACTTGTAGGTTTAGCTGAACACTTTGAGGAGGACGCACCACGCTAACTTGTAGTTTTAGATGAACACTGCGAGCAGGACGCACTACACTAACTTGTAGTTTTAGCTGAACACTGTGCAGAGGTCTCACTACACTAACTTGTAGTTTTAGCTGAACACTGTGAGCAGGACGCACTACACTAACTTTTAGTTTTAGCTGAACACTGTGCAGAGGTCTCACTACACTAACTTGTAGTTTTAGCTGAACGCTGTGAGCAGGACGCACTGCACTAACTTGTAGCTTTAGATAAACACTGTGCAGAGGTCTCACTACACTAACTTGTAGTTTTAGCTGAACACTGTGAGCAGGACGCACTACACTAACTTGTAGTTTTAGCTGAACACTGTGAGGAGGACGCACCACACCACTAACTTGTAGTTTTAGCTGAACACTGTGAGCAGGACGCACTGCACTAACTTGTAGCTTTAGATGAACACTGTGCAGAGGTCTCACTACACTAACTTGTAGTTTTAGCTGAACACTGTGAGCAGGACGCACTGCACTAACTTGTAGCTTTAGATGAACACTGTGCAGAGGTCTCTCTACACTAACTTGTAGTTTTAGCTGAACACTGTGAGCAGGACGCACTGCACTAACTTGCAGCTTTAGATGAACACTGTGAGCAGGTCTCACTACACTAACTTGTAGGTTTAGCTGAACACTGTGAGGAGGACGCACCACACTAACTTGTAGTTTTAGCTGAACACTGTGAGCAGGACGCACTGCACTAACTTGTAGCTTTAGACGAACACTGTGCAGAGGTCTCATTACACTAACTTGTAGTTTTAGCTGAACACTGTGAGCAGGACGCACTGCACTAACTTGTAGCTTTAGATGAACACTGTGCAGAGATCTCACAACACTAACTTGTAGTTTTAGCTGAACACTGTGAGCAGGACGCACTGCACTAACTTGTAGCTTTAGATAAACACTGTGCAGAGGTCTCACTACACTAACTTGTAGTTTTAGCTGAACACTGTGAGCAGGACGCACTACACTAACTTGTAGTTTTAGCTGAACACTGTGAGGAGGACGCACCACACCACTAACTTGTAGCTTTAGCTGAACACTGTGAGCAGGACGCACTGCACTAACTTGTAGCTTTAGATGAACACTGTGCAGAGCTTGCAAAAAAATAACTTGTAGGTTTAGCTGAACACTGTGAGGAGGACGCACCACACTAACATGTAGTTTTAGCTGAACACTGTGAGCAGGACGCACTGCACTAACTTGTAGCTTTAGATGAACACTGTGCAGAGGTCTCTCTACACTAACTTGTAGTTTTAGCTGAACACTGTGAGCAGGACGCACTGCACTAACTTGCAGCTTTAGATGAACACTATGTAGAGGTCTCACTACACTAACTTGTAGGTTTAGCTGAACACTGTGAGGAGGACGCACCACACTAACTTGTAGTTTTAGCTGAACACTGTGAGCAGGACGCACTGCACTAACTTGTAGCTTTAGATGAACACTGTGCAGAGGTCTCATTACACTAACTTGTAGTTTTAGCTGAACACTGTGAGCAGGACGCACTGCACTAACTTGTAGCTTTAGATGAACACTGTGCAGAGATCTCACTACACTAACTTGTAGTTTTAGCTGAACACTGTGAGCAGGACGCACTGCACTAACTTGTAGCTTTAGATGAACACTGTGCAGAGGTCTCAATACACTAACTTGTAGTTTTAGCTGAACACTGTGAGCAGGACGCACTGCACTAACTTGTAGCTTTAGATGAACACTGTGCAGAGAGCTCACTACACTAACTTGTAGTTTTAGCTGAACACTGTGAGCAGGTCTCACTACACTAACTTGTAGGTTTAGCTTAACACTGTGAGCAGGACGCACTGCAATAACTTGTAGCTTTAGATGAACACCGTGCAGAGGTCTCACTACACTAACTTGTAGTTTTAGCTGAACACCGTGAGCAGGACGCATTGCACTAACTTGTAGCTTTAGATGAACACTGTGCAGAGGTCTCACTACACTAACTTGTAGTTTTAGCTGAACACTGTGAGCAGGACGCACTGCACTAACTTGTAGCTTTAGATGAACACTGTGCAGAGGTCTCTCTACACTAACTTGTAGTTTTAGCTGAACACTGTGAGCAGGACGCTTTGCACTAACTTGTAGCTTTAGATGAACACTGTGCAGTGGTCTCATTACACTAACTTGTAGTTTTAGCTGAACACTGTGAGCAGGACGCACTGCACTAACTTGTAGCTTTAGATGAACACTGTGCAGAGATCTCACAACACTAATTTGTAGTTTTAGCTGAACACTGTGAGCAGGACGCACTGCACTAACTTGTAGCTTTAGATGAACACTGTGCAGAGGTCTCACTACACTAACTTGTAGTTTTAGCTGAACACTGTGCAGAGGTCTCACTACACTAACTTGTAGTTTTAGCTGAACGCTGTGAGCAGGACGCACTGCACTAACTTGTAGCTTTAGATAAACACTGTGCAGAGGTCTCACTACACTAACTTGTAGTTTTAGCTGAACACTGTGAGCAGGACGCACTACACTAACTTGTAGTTTTAGCTGAACACTGTGAGGAGGACGCACCACACCACTAACTTGTAGCTTTAGCTGAACACTGTGAGCAGGACGCACTGCACTAACTTGTAGCTTTAGATGAACACTGTGCAGAGCTTGCAAAAAAATAACTTGTAGGTTTAGCTGAACACTGTGAGGAGGACGCACCACACTAACATGTAGTTTTAGCTGAACACTGTGAGCAGGACGCACTGCACTAACTTGTAGCTTTAGATGAACACTGTGCAGAGGTCTCTCTACACTAACTTGTAGTTTTAGCTGAACACTGTGAGCAGGACGCACTGCACTAACTTGTAGATTTAGATGAACACTATGCAGAGGTCTCACTACACTAACTTGTAGGTTTAGCTGAACACTGTGAGAAGGACGCACCACACTAACTTGTAGTTTTAGCTGAACACTGTGAGCAGGACGCACTGCACTAACTTGTAGCTTTAGATGAACACTGTGCAGAGGTCTCACTACACTAACTTGTAGTTTTAGCTGAACACTGTGAGCAGGACGCACTGCACTAACTTGTAGCTTTAGATGAACACTGTGCAGAGAGCTCACTATACTAACTTGTAGTTTTAGCTGAACGCTGTGAGCAGGTCTCACTACACTAACTTGTAGGTTTAGCTTAACACTGTGAGCAGGACGCACTGCACTAACTTGTAGCTTTAGATGAACACCGTGCAGAGGTCTCACTACACTAACTTGTAGTTTTAGCTGAACACTGTGAGCAGGACGCATTGCACTAACTTGTAGCTTTAGATGAACACTGTGCAGAGATCTCACTACACTAACTTGTAGTTTTAGCTGAACACTGTGAGCAGGACGCACTGCACTAACTTGTAGCTTTAGATGAACACTGTGCAGAGGTCTCACTACACTAACTTGTAGTTTTAGCTGAACACTGTGAGGAGGACGCACTGCACTAACTTGTAGCTTTAGATGAACACTGTGCAGAGGTCTCTCTACACTAACTTGTAGTTTTAGCTGAACACTGTGAGCAGGACGCACTGCACTAACTTGCAGCTTTAGATGAACACTGTGCAGAGGTCTCACTACACTAACTTGTAGGTTTAGCTGAACACTGTGAGGAGGACGCACCCCACTAACTTGTAGATTTAGCTGAACACTGTGAGCAGGACGCACTACACTAACTTGTAGCTTTAGATGAACACTGTGCAGAGGTCTCACTACACTAACTTGTAGTTTTAGCTGAACACTGTGAGCAGGACGCACTGCACTAACTTGCAGCTTTAGATGAACACTGTGCAGAGGTCTCACTACACTAACTTGTAGGTTTAGCTGAACACTGTGAGGAGGACGCACCCCACTAACTTGTAGTTTTAGCTGAACACTGTGAGCAGGACGCACTACACTAACTTGTAGTTTTAGCTGAACACTGTGAGGAGGACGCACCACACCACTAACTTGTAGCTTTAGCTGAACACTGTGAGCAGGACGCACTGCACTAACTTGTAGCTTTAGATGAACACTGTGCAGAGCTTGCAAAAAAATAACTTGTAGGTTTAGCTGAACACTGTGAGGAGGACGCACCACACTAACATGTAGTTTTAGCTGAACACTGTGAGCAGGACGCACTGCACTAACTTGTAGCTTTAGATGAACACTGTGCAGAGGTCTCTCTACACTAACTTGTAGTTTTAGCTGAACACTGTGAGCAGGACGCACTGCACTAACTTGTAGATTTAGATGAACACTATGCAGAGGTCTCACTACACTAACTTGTAGGTTTAGCTGAACACTGTGAGAAGGACGCACCACACTAACTTGTAGTTTTAGCTGAACACTGTGAGCAGGACGCACTGCACTAACTTGTAGCTTTAGATGAACACTGTGCAGAGGTCTCACTACACTAACTTGTAGTTTTAGCTGAACACTGTGAGCAGGACGCACTGCACTAACTTGTAGCTTTAGATGAACACTGTGCAGAGAGCTCACTATACTAACTTGTAGTTTTAGCTGAACGCTGTGAGCAGGTCTCACTACACTAACTTGTAGGTTTAGCTTAACACTGTGAGCAGGACGCACTGCACTAACTTGTAGCTTTAGATGAACACCGTGCAGAGGTCTCACTACACTAACTTGTAGTTTTAGCTGAACACTGTGAGCAGGACGCATTGCACTAACTTGTAGCTTTAGATGAACACTGTGCAGAGATCTCACTACACTAACTTGTAGTTTTAGCTGAACACTGTGAGCAGGACGCACTGCACTAACTTGTAGCTTTAGATGAACACTGTGCAGAGGTCTCACTACACTAACTTGTAGTTTTAGCTGAACACTGTGAGCAGGACGCACTGCACTAACTTGTAGCTTTAGATGAACACTGTGCAGAGGTCTCTCTACACTAACTTGTAGTTTTAGCTGAACACTGTGAGCAGGACGCACTGCACTAACTTGCAGCTTTAGATGAACACTGTGCAGAGGTCTCACTACACTAACTTGTAGGTTTAGCTGAACACTGTGAGGAGGACGCACCCCACTAACTTGTAGATTTAGCTGAACACTGTGAGCAGGACGCACTACACTAACTTGTAGCTTTAGATGAACACTGTGCAGAGGTCTCACTACACTAACTTGTAGTTTTAGCTGAACACTGTGAGCAGGACGCACTGCACTAACTTGCAGCTTTAGATGAACACTGTGCAGAGGTCTCACTACACTAACTTGTAGGTTTAGCTGAACACTGTGAGGAGGACGCACCCCACTAACTTGTAGTTTTAGCTGAACACTGTGAGCAGGACGCACTACACTAACTTGTAGTTTTAGCTGAACACTGTGAGGAGGACGCACCACACCACTAACTTGTAGCTTTAGCTGAACACTGTGAGCAGGACGCACTGCACTAACTTGTAGCTTTAGATGAACACTGTGCAGAGCTTGCAAAAAAATAACTTGTAGGTTTAGCTGAACACTGTGAGGAGGACGCACCACACTAACATGTAGTTTTAGCTGAACACTGTGAGCAGGACGCACTGCACTAACTTGTAGCTTTAGATGAACACTGTGCAGAGGTCTCTCTACACTAACTTGTAGTTTTAGCTGAACACTGTGAGCAGGACGCACTGCACTAACTTGTAGATTTAGATGAACACTATGCAGAGGTCTCACTACACTAACTTGTAGGTTTAGCTGAACACTGTGAGAAGGACGCACCACACTAACTTGTAGTTTTAGCTGAACACTGTGAGCAGGACGCACTGCACTAACTTGTAGCTTTAGATGAACACTGTGCAGAGGTCTCACTACACTAACTTGTAGTTTTAGCTGAACACTGTGAGCAGGACGCACTGAACTAACTTGTAGCTTTAGATGAACACTGTGCAGAGAGCTCACTACACTAACTTGTAGTTTTAGCTGAACGCTGTGAGCAGGTCTCACTACACTAACTTGTAGGTTTAGCTTAACACTGTGAGCAGGACGCACTGCACTAACTTGTAGCTTTAGAAGAACACCGTGCAGAGGTCTCACTACACTAACTTGTAGTTTTAGCTGAACACTGTGAGCAGGACGCATTGCACTAACTTGTAGCTTTAGATGAACACTGTGCAGAGGTCTCACTACACTAACTTGTAGTTTTAGCTGAACACTGTGAGCAGGACGCACTGCACTAACTTGTAGCTTTAGATGAACACTGTGCAGAGGTTTCACTACACTAACTTGTAGTTTTAGCTGAACACTGTGAGCAGGACGCACTGCACTAACTTGTAGCTTTAGATGAACACTGTGCAGAGAGCTCACTACACTAACTTGTAGTTTTAGCTGAACACTGTGAGCAGGACGCACTGCACTAACTTGTAGCTTTAGATGAACACTGTGTAGAGAGCTCACTACACTAACTTGTAGTTTTAGCTGAACACTGTGAGCAGGTCTCACTACACTAACTTGTAGGTTTAGCTGAACACTGTGAGCAGGACGCACTGCACTAACTTGTAGCTTTAGATGAACACCGTGCAGAGGTCTCACTACACTAACTTGTAGTTTTAGCTGAACACTGTGAGCAGGACGCACTGCACTAACTTGTAGCTTTAGATGAACACTGTGTAGAGAGCTCACTACACTAACTTGTAGTTTTAGCTGAACACTGTGAGCAGGTCTCACTACACTAACTTGTAGGTTTAGCTGAACACTGTGAGCAGGACGCACTGCACTAACTTGTAGCTTTAGATGAACACCGTGCAGAGGTCTCACTACACTAACTTGTAGTTTTAGCTGAACACTGTGAGCAGGACGCATTGCACTAACTTGTAGCTTTAGATGAACACTGTGCAGAGGTCTCACTACACTAACTTGTAGTTTTAGCTGAACACTGTGAGCAGGACGCACTGCACTAACTTGTAGCTTTAGATGAACACTGTGCAGAGGTCTCTCTACACTAACTTGTAGTTTTAGCTGAACACTGTGAGCAGGACGCACTGCACTAACTTGCAGCTTTAGATTAACACTGTGCAGAGGTCTCACTACACTAACTTGTAGGTTTAGCTGAACACTGTGAGGAGGACGCACCCCACTAACTTGAAGTTTTAGCTGAACACTGTGAGCAGGACGCACTGCACTAACTTGTAGCTTTAGATGAACACTGTGCAGAGGTCTCATTACACTAACTTGTAGTTTTAGCTGAACACTGTGAGCAGGACGCACTGCACTAACTTGTAGCTTTAGATGAACACTGTGCAGAGATCTCACTACACTAACTTGTAGTTTTAGCTGAACACTGTGAGCAGGACGCACTGCACTAACTTGTAGCTTTAGATGAACACTGTGCAGAGGTCTCACTACACTAACTTGTAGTTTTAGCTGAACACTGTGAGCAGGACGCACTGCACTAACTTGTAGCTTTAGATGAACACTGTGTAGAGAGCTCACTACACTAACTTGTAGTTTTAGCTGAACACTGTGAGCAGGTCTCACTACACTAACTTGTAGGTTTAGCTGAACACTGTGAGCAGGATGCACTGCACTAACTTGTAGCTTTAGATGAACACCGTGCAGAGGTCTCACTACACTAACTTGTAGTTTTAGCTGAACACTGTGAGCAGGACGCATTGCACTAACTTGTAGCTTTAGATGAACACTGTGCAGAGGTCTCACTACACTAACTTGTAGTTTTAGCTTAACACTGTGAGCAGGACGCACTGCACTAACTTGTAGATTTAGATGAACACTGTGCAGAGGTCTCACCACACTAACTTGTAGTTTTAGCTGAACACTGTGAGCAAGACGCACTACACTAACTTGTAGCTTTAGATGAACACTGTGCAGAGGTCTCTCTACACTAACTTGTAGTTTTAGCTGAACACTGTGAGCAGGACGCACTGCACTAACTTGCAGCTTTAGATTAACACTGTGCAGAGGTCTCACTAAACTAACTTGTAGGTTTAGCTGAACACTGTGAGGAGGACGCACCCCACTAACTTGTAGTTTTAGCTGAACACTGTGAGCAGGACGCACTACACTAACTTGTAGCTTTAGATGAACACTGTGCAGAGGTCTCATTACACTAACTTGTAGTTTTTAGCTGAACACTGTGAGCAGGACGCACTGCACTAACTTGTAGCTTTAGATGAACACTGTGCAGAGATCTCACTACACTAACTTGTAGTTTTAGCTGAACACTGTGAGCAGGACGCACTGCACTAACTTGTAGCTTTAGATGAACACTGTGCAGAGGTCTCACTACACTAACTTGTAGTTTTAGCTGAACACTGTGAGCAGGACGCACTGCACTAACTTGTAGCTTTAGATGAACACTGTGTAGAGAGCTCACTACACTAACTTGTAGTTTTAGCTGAACACTGTGAGCAGGTCTCACTACACTAACTTGTAGGTTTAGCTGAACACTGTGAGCAGGACGCACTGCACTAACTTGTAGCTTTAGATGAACACCGTGCAGAGGTCTCACTACACTAACTTGTAGTTTTAGCTGAACACTGTGAGCAGGACGCATTGCACTAACTTGTAGCTTTAGATGAACACCGTGCAGAGGTCTCACTACACTAACTTGTAGTTTTAGCTGAACACTGTGAGCAGGACGCACTGAACTAACTTGTAGCTTTAGATGAACACTGTGCAGAGGTCTCACCACACTAACTTGTAGTTTTAGCTGAACACTGTGAGCAGGACGCACTACACTAACTTGTAGCTTTAGATGAACACTGTGCAGAGGTCTCACTACACTAACTTGTAGTTTTAGCTGAACACTGTGAGCAGGACGCACTGCACTAACTTGTAGCTTTAGATGAACACTGTGCAGAGGTCTCACTACACTAACTTGTAGTTTTAGCTGAACACTGTGAGCAGGACGCACTGCACTAATTTGTAGCTTTAGATGAACACTGTGCAGAGGTCTCACTACACTAACTTGTAGTTTTAGCTGAACACTGTGAACAGGTCTCACTACACTAACTTGTAGGTTTAGCTTAACACTGTGAGCAGGACGCACTGCACTAACTTGTAGCTTTAGATGAACACCGTGCAGAGGTCTCACTACACTAACTTGTAGTTTTAGCTGAACACTGTGAGCAGGATGCATTGCACTAACTTGTAGCTTTAGATGAACACTGTGCAGAGGTCTCACTACACTAACTTGTAGTTTTAGCTGAACACTGTGAGCAGGGCGCACTGCACTAACTTGTAGCTTTAGATGAACACTGTGCAGAGGTCTCACTACACTAACTTGTAGTTTTAGCTGAACACTGTGAGCAGGACGCACTGCACTAACTTGTAGCTTTAGATGAACACTGTGCAGAGGTCTCTCTACACTAACTTGTAGTTTTAGCTGAACACTGTGAGCAGGACGCACTGCACTAACTTGTAGCTTTAGTTGAACACTGTGCAGAGGTCTCTCTACACTAACTTGTAGGTTTAGCTGAACGCTGTGAGGAGGACGCACCCCACTAACTTGTAGTTTTAGCTGAACACTGTGAGCAGGACGCACTGCACTAACTTGTAGCTTTAGATGAACACTGTGCAGAAGGCTCATTACACTAACTTGTAGTTTTAGCTGAACACTGTGAGCAGGACGCACTGCACTAACTTGTTGCTTTAGATGAACACTGTGCAGAGATCTCACTACACTAACTTGTAGTTTTAGCTGAACACTGTGAGCAGGACGCACTGCACTAACTTGTAGCTTTAGATGAACACTGTGTAGAGAGCTCACTACACTAACTTGTAGTTTTAGCTGAACACTGTGAGCAGGTCTCACTACACTAACTTGTAGGTTTAGCTGAACACTGTGAGCAGGACGCACTGCACTAACTTGTAGCTTTAGATGAACACCGTGCAGAGGTCTCACTACACTAACTTGTAGTTTTAGCTGAACACTGTGAGCAGGACGCATTGCACTAACTTGTAGCTTTAGATGAACACTGTGCAGAGGTCTCACTACACTAACTTGTAGTTTTAGCTGAACACTGTGAGCAGGACGCACTGCACTAACTTGTAGCTTTAGATGAACACTGTATAGAGAGCTCACTACACTAACTTGTAGTTTTAGCTGAACACTGTGAGCAGGTCTCACTACACTAACTTGTAGGTTTAGCTGAACACTGTGAGCAGGACGCACTGCACTAACTTGTAGCTTTAGATAAACACCGTGCAGAGGTCTCACTACACTAACTTGTAGTTTTAGCTGAACACTGTGAGCAGGACGCATTGCACTAACTTGTAGCTTTAGATGAACACTGTGCAGAGGTCTCACTACACTAAATTGTAGTTTTAGCTGATTACTGTGAGCAGGACGCACTGCACTAACTTGTAGCTTTAGATGAACACTGTGCAGAGGTCTCACCACACTAACTTGTAGTTTTAGCTGAACACTGTGAGCAAGATGCACTACACTAACTTGTAGCTTTAGATGAACACTGTGCAGAGGTCTCACTACACTAACTTGTAGTTTTAGCTGAACACTGTGAGCAGGGCGCACTGCACTAACTTGTAGCTTTAGATGAACACCGTGCAGAGGTCTCACTACACTAACTTGTAGTTTTAGCTGAACACTGTGAGCAGGACGCATTGCACTAACTTGTAGCTTTAGATGAACACTGTGCAGAGGTCTCACTACACTAACTTGTAGTTTTAGCTGAACACTGTGAGAAGGACGCACTGAACTAACTTGTAGCTTTAGATGAACACTGTGCAGAGGTCTCACCACACTAACTTGTAGTTTTAGCTGAACACTGTGAGCAGGATGCACTACACTAACTTGTAGCTTTAGATGAACACTGTGCAGAGGTCTCACTACACTAACTTGTAGTTTTAGCTGAACACTGTGAGCAGGACGCACTGCACTAACTTGTAGCTTTAGATGAACACTGTGCAGAGGTCTCACTACACTAACTTGTAGTTTTAGCTGAACACTGTGAGCAGGACGCACTGCACTAACTTGTAGCTTTAGATGAACACTGTGCAGAGGTCTCACTACACTAACTTGTAGTTTTAGCTGAACACTGTGAACAGGTCTCACTACACTAACTTGTAGGTTTAGCTTAACACTGTGAGCAGGACGCACTGCACTAACTTGTAGCTTTAGATGAACACCGTGCAGAGGTCTCACTACACTAACTTGTAGTTTTAGCTGAACACTGTGAGCAGGACGCATTGCACTAACTTGTAGCTTTAGATGAACACTGTGCAGAGGTCTCACTACACTAACTTGTAGTTTTAGCTGAACACTGTGAGCAGGACGCACTGCACTAACTTGTAGCTTTAGATGAACACTGTGCAGAGGTCTCACTACACTAACTTGTAGTTTTAGCTGAACACTGTGAGCAGGACGCACTGCACTAACTTGTAGCTTTAGATGAACACTGTGCAGAGGTCTCTCTACACTAACTTGTAGTTTTAGCTGAACACTGTGAGCAGGACGCACTGCACTAACTTGCAGCTTTAGATGAACACTGTGCAGAGGTCTCACTACACTAACTTGTAGGTTTAGCTGAACACTGTGAGGAGGACGCACCCCACTAACTTGTAGTTTTAGCTGAACACTGTGAGCAGGACGCACTGCACTAACTTGTAGCTTTAGATGAACACTGTGCAGAAGTCTCATTACACTAACTTGTAGTTTTAGCTGAACACTGTGAGCAGGACGCACTGCACTAACTTGTTGCTTTAGATGAACACTGTGCAGAGATCTCACTACACTAACTTGTAGTTTTAGCTGAACACTGTGAGCAGGACGCACTGCACTAACTTGTAGCTTTAGATGAACACTGTGCAGAGGTCTCACTACACTAACTTGTAGTTTTTGCTGAACACTGTGAGCAGGATGCACTGCACTAACTTGTAGCTTTAGATGAACACTGTGTAGAGAGCTCACTACACTAACTTGTAGTTTTAGCTGAACACTGTGAGCAGGTCTCACTACACTAACTTGTAGGTTTAGCTGAACACTGTGAGCAGGACGCACTGCACTAACTTGTAGCTTTAGATGAACACCGTGCAGAGGTCTCACTACACTAACTTGTAGTTTTAGCTGAACACTGTGAGCAGGACGCATTGCACTAACTTGTAGCTTTAGATGAACACCGTGCAGAGGTCTCACTACACTAACTTGTAGTTTTAGCTGAACACTGTGAGCAGGACGCACTGCACTAACTTGTAGCTTTAGATGAACTGTCAGAAAAGAGCCTGTCAACATCGGAAGGTTCCTGTGCGTTTGCGCGGCGGAGCCGCGCTTCGGCGCATGCGCGTTAGCAAAGTAGCGGCACACACGGTTTCACTACACGGCGTAACGGCGTAACGGCGTAATGGCGTACGAACGTTCGCTCGTCAGCGTCACGCCCCCTTTCTGGCCTATATAAGGACTGACTTGTGCCCTGTTTAATTGCTGGTTTGTCTTTCAGCTTCCAGTGTTCCGTTCCTGATTCCTGCTTCTTGTGTTTACCTGTTTGACCCGGATTTGCCTGACCTACCTTGTCTCTCTCCAGCATTTGACCTCGGCTTGTTTAAAGGACTTTCCCACGATCTGCTTCCAGTGTTTGACCCTCTGCCTGTCTCCGGATTCTCCTGCCTTCTCGTGTATGACCCCGGCTTGTTTAAACGGACTTCTCTGCTGACATCTCCAACCCCCTACCTCTGGCTTGCCTTCAGGATTCCTCTACTTACCATCTGCTGTATTTGACCCTCGGCCTGTTTCAAGGACTTCCTCATCTACCAGTCTCCAGTATTAAGTTATCGGTCTGCATCATAGACTCTCCACTACTGGGTTCTCAGTGCCTGATCTCCTGCACTTATCCCAGCTCCCATTGTGTTTGCGGGTTAGAACCCCGGCCGGGTCTTCTTCTCCAGCTCTGGGTCAGAGCCACCATTGCTCTCATCTCTGCGTGACTGAAGTCCTCCTCTCAAGAGGCTTCCTGCCTGCAGGTGACCCGTGCCTCTCTGTGCCCTACACCCTCTGTACCACTACCAGGGGTGTAGTGCGCTTAGCCGCAAGGGAAGCCACTCCCAGCATCTCGGCCTCGGTGAGTACCCGTGATAGTACAAACCAGCCAGATGTCTGAGGCCGACAGAGTGGGTTCCCCTCTCGAAGCTCTATGCCAGCAGGTAACGACCCTTACGCAAGCAGTCCAGAGGCTACAAGATGGCTATTTCCAACTAGAAGGTCGTCTCCAGCATCTAATCTTATCTCCCGGGGATGCAACTTCCACATCCCCCAGTGGGGCCAGCTCTTCACAAGATCACTCCAGCACAGCTCCTGCAGTTGTTATGACTCTCCCAGAACCTAGGGTGCCCACACCCGAACGATTTTCCGGAAATCGGAAGAGGTTTAGAGCATTTAAAAACGCCTGCTTGTTATACCTGGCTCTCCAACCTAAGACTTTCAGCTCTGAGACAGTAAAAGTAGGGTTCATCATTTCCTTGTTGTCCGAAGAACCCCAAGCTTGGGCTCACAACCTCCTGGAGCAGAAAAGTCCCTTACTAAACTCCGTGGAAACCTTCTTTGAATCTATGGGAAGATTATATGATGATCCCCAACGCATAGCCACGGCCGAGTCCATCTTACATACCTTAGTCCAGGGAAAAAGACCGGTGGAGGACTATACGGTCGAATTTCGGAAATGGTCAGGGGACACTGGATGGAATGAGGCGGCTCTCAAATACCAGTACCGCCAGGGACTCTCAGAGACTCTCAAAGACGAATTGGCACGTGTTGATTCTCCTTCCACCCTGGAGGAGTTGATCCAGCTAGCCATAAAACTTGACCGACGTCTACGGGAACGACGTTCTGAACGTCTTCAATCTCCTCGGCCTACATGGATGCTACCCAGGGTCCCCACAGGTCATCCTCTTCCTGCAGTCCCTTCCTCCTCTACCTTGGAGAGCGAGCCAATGCAACTGGGACTGATCCGGGCTCCACTTACACCTGATGAGAAACAACGCCGGAGGGAGGCCAATCTCTGCCTATACTGTGGAGGGTCAGGCCACTTTTTGCGCAACTGTCCTATAAGACCCAGTAAGTCCCAATTACAAACAGCTATGAACTTTCAAGTCAATGGTTCAAGTACAACTCATCTTGTCCTTCCTGTCTCCCTACAGGTGGCAGGCGAGGAGATCCGGCTACCAGCCATTATTGATTCTGGCGCCTGCAGCTGCTTCCTGGATACATCCCTATCTCGAAGTTTACGCATCCCTCTGCAAAATAAAAGACAAAGGCTCCAAATCCACCTGGCCGATGGATCATCCCCCTGTTCCGGGCCTGTTACCCAAGAAACTAAACCCATTCTCACCATCACAGATTCAGGACATCAAGAATTTCTGTGCTTTGACATCATCTGCTCCCCCATGTTCCCTATCATCCTGGGACTTCCATGGCTGCAAGCTCACGACCCCCATATCAATTGGAGTGAGAAGAAGATCTCCTTCTCTTCGGCTTACTGCTCCCAGCACTGCTTCACCTCTGGTCCTGTCTGCACAGCTTCCTGTCTAACTGTCCAGCCAGTTCCTGATCACCTTCAGCACGTCCCTGCAGCCTACCATGAATTCATGGACATTTTTGACAAAAGGAAAGCTGACAGTTTGCCTCCTCACCGACCATACGACTGTCCCATTGATCTCTTACCTGGCTCCGAGATTCCTTTTGGTCGTATATTCCCTCTATCAGAAAAGGAGTTGGAGGCTCTGCGGTCCTACATCAACGAAAACCTTGAAAAGGGATTCATTCGTCCTTCCTCTTCTCCGGCTGGAGCAGGGATTTTCTTCGTTGAAAAAAAAGATGGTACTTTAAGGCCTTGTGTGGACTACAGGGAGATCAACAAGATCACCATCAAGAACCGTTATCCACTTCCCCTCATCCCAGAACTGTTCCAACGGTTTCGAACCGCACGAGTTTTCTCTAAACTTGACCTAAGGGGCGCCTACAACTTGGTGCGGATACGCCCAGGGGATGAGTGGAAAACGGCTTTTAGGTCTAGATTCGGACATTTTGAATATCTAGTGATGCCATTCGGTCTGTGCAATGCCCCAGCTACATTCCAACACCTAGTAAATGATATTTTTCGTGAATACTTAGATGACTTTGTGATTGTTTACCTTGACGATATTCTGATTTTCTCTACAACCATTGAGCAACACCAGGTCCATGTGAAGAAGGTACTCACGATCCTCAGGAAGCACGGACTTTACCTAAAGGGAGAGAAATGTGAATTTGAAAAAACAGTAGTCCAATTCCTAGGGTTCATTATCTCCACTGAAGGGGTCTCAATGGATCCTCAGAAGGTGAAGTCTATCCAAGAATGGCCAGCCCCTACAGACAAAAAGGGGGTCCAACGATTTGTGGGCTTTGCCAACTTCTATCGCAGGTTCATAAAAGGATTTTCATCGATCATTTCTCCCATAACCCAACTGACTCGCCAGCAAAGTCGATTCCAGTGGTCCCCAGAAACTCAGGAAGCATTTGATAAACTGAAGAATCTATTTACTTCTGCCCCGGTACTACTGCATCCAGACCCCGCTTTTCCCTATGTGTTGGAAGTAGACGCCTCAGAATCCGCTTTAGGAGCAATTCTATCTCAAAGACGAGGCCAGAAGGCCCTTCTTCATCCTGTGGCATTTGCCTCCCGGAAACTGTCCCCGCCGGAAAGGAACTATGACGTGGGGGAGCGTGAACTACTGGCCATCAAATTTGCTCTTGAGGAGTGGAGATATCTTTTGGAGGGCGCTTCTCACCCCATTATGATCTTTACCGATCACAAGAACCTGGAGTACCTTAGAACAGCAAAACGCCTCAGACCCCGGCAAGCCCGCTGGGCTTTGTTCTTCTCCAGGTTCAACTTTCACATTTCCTATCGGCCTGGTTCCAAGAATGGGAAAGCGGACGCCCTATCTCGAATGTTCCCAGAAACCTCTCAAACAGCAGAACCTGGTACTATTCTATCCTCACAGAATTTTCTTTGTTCAATCCAGCCAGATCTAAGAACTGCCATTGAACAGGCCTCCAGCCAATGCTTAAACCCTGAAGTACCCACACTGAGGAAACAGGATGGTTTACTATGGGCCCAAAACAAAATATTTGTTCCAGCGCAAGTAAGACCCTTGGTACTAAAAACATTTCATGATAACAAATTTGCAGGACATTTCGGGGTACAAAAGACCTCGGAACTAATACATCGTTCCTTCTGGTGGCCAGGGTGGAGTCAGGACTGTAAGAACTACGTAAACTCTTGTATTATTTGCCAGCGCAGCAAGGGATCCAATGCAAAAGCCTGGGGTCTATTAAGACCATTACCCATTCCAGAGCAACCCTGGAAGGAAGTGGCTATGGACTTTATCGTTGACCTACCATCTGCTGAAGGATTCTCCACCATTCTGGTAGTAGTCGACCGCCTTTCAAAAATGGCCCACTTCTTACCCATGAAGGGCACACCCTCTGCCTCAGATACCGCGGATATATTCATCAAGGAAGTGGTGAGGCTACATGGAGTACCCGCTAGCATTGTGTCTGACAGAGGAGTTCAGTTCACCTCAAAATTTTGGAGAGACCTTTGTAAATCCCTGGAAATCAAGGTATGCCTATCCTCAGCATATCATCCTCAAAGTAATGGCCAAACAGAGAGGACGAACCAAACGCTGGAACAATATCTGCGCTGTTTCTGCTCGTGCTCTCAAGACAACTGGGTTTCACTCCTCCCCTGTGCAGAATTTGCCTATAATAATTCCATACATACAGCAACCAATCAAACTCCTTTCTGGGCTAATTATGGATTTCACCCCTCTTTTTTGCCTAATTCTTTTTCAGAAGTATCAGTTCCCGCGGTGCAAGACCGAATAAATTCCATTCAAGCCAATTTTCAAATAATTCAGGAAACTATGAAGAAGGCTCAGGACAGCTACAAGAAATACTATGACAGGGGGAGGAGGAGCAACCCAATTTTTAAGATTGGGGATGAAGTCTGGCTGTCTGCAACAAACCTCAAACTTTCTTGTCCTTCACGCAAATTAGGCCCAAGGTTTATTGGTCCCTTCAAGATAAAGAGAGTAGTGAACCCCGTGGCCTTTGAACTCTCTTTACCCAGCTCTTACAGAATTCATCCTGTCTTTCATACTTCCCTTTTGAAACCAGTAACTCCCAGTTCTTTTCCAGGAAGGGAGGAGTTGCCACCTCCTCCAATTAATATTGAAGGCGAAGAGGAATTCGAGGTTGAGGCTATAATGGACTGTAGAAGGAGGGGGGGTCATATCCAGTACCTGGTCAAGTGGA
This sequence comes from Lithobates clamitans, assembly GCA_037952925.1. Lineage (NCBI taxonomy): Eukaryota > Metazoa > Chordata > Amphibia > Anura > Ranidae > Lithobates > Lithobates clamitans. The sequence goes on along the minus strand of JBBGZY010000008.1, from coordinate 12,864,849 downwards.
AGGGGTACCCCCCAGAAGATAATTCTTGGGAACCCTCCTCCAATATACACGCCCCACGGTTAATACAAACATTCCACAAGAAATATCCGGGAGTACTGGCCAGATTGGGCACCCGGAGGTTGCCCTTTGGGGGGGGCACTGTCAGAAAAGAGCCTGTCAACATCGGAAGGTTCCTGTGCGTTTGCGCGGCGGAGCCGCGCTTCGGCGCCGCGCTTCGGCGCATGCGCGTTAGCAAAGTAGCGGCACACACGGTTTCACTACACGGCGTAACGGCGTAACGGCGTAATGGCGTACGAACGTTCGCTCGTCAGCGTCACGCCCCCTTTCTGGCCTATATAAGGACTGACTTGTGCCCTGTTTAATTGCTGGTTTGTCTTTCAGCTTCCAGTGTTCCGTTCCTGATTCCTGCTTCTTGTGTTTACCTGTTTGACCCGGATTTGCCTGACCTACCTTGTCTCTCTCCAGCATTTGACCTCGGCTTGTTTAAAGGACTTTCCCACGATCTGCTTCCAGTGTTTGACCCTCTGCCTGTCTCCGGATTCTCCTGCCTTCTCGTGTATGACCCCGTCTTGTTTAAACGGACTTCTCTGCTGACATCTCCAACCCCCTACCTCTGGCTTGCCTTCAGGATTCCTCTACTTACCATCTGCTGTGTTTGACCCTCGGCCTGTTTCAAGGACTTCCTCATCTACCAGTCTCCAGTATTAAGTTATCGGTCTGCATCATAGACTCTCCACTACTGGGTTCTCAGTGCCTGATCTCCTGCACTTATCCCAGCTCCCATTGTGTTTGCGGGTTAGAACCCCGGCCGGGTCTTCTTCTCCAGCTCTGGGTCAGAGCCACCATTGCTCTCATCTCTGCGTGACTGAAGTCCTCCTCTCAAGAAGCTTCCTGCCTGCAGGCGACCCGTGCCTCTCTGTGCCCTACACCCTCTGTACCACTACCAGGGGTGTAGTGCGCTTAGCCGCAAGGGAAGCCACTCCCAGCATCTCGGCCTCGGTGAGTACCCGTGATATGAACACTGTGCAGAGGTCTCACCACACTAACTTGTAGTTTTAGCTGAACACTGTGAGCAGGACGCACTACACTAACTTGTAGCTTTAGATGAACACTGTGCAGAGGTCTCACTACACTAACTTGTAGTTTTAGCTGAACACTGTGAGCAGGACGTACTGTACTAACTTGTAGCTTTAGATGAACACTGTGCAGAGGTCTCACTACACTAACTTGTAGTTTTAGCTGAACACTGTGAGCAGGACGCACTGCACTAACTTGTAGCTTTAGATGAACACTGTGCAGAGGTCTCACTACACTAACTTGTAGTTTTAGCTGAACACTGTGAGCAGGACGTACTGTACTAACTTGTAGCTTTAGATGAACACTGTGCAGAGGTCTCACTACACTAACTTGTAGTTTTAGCTGAACACTGTGAGCAGGACGCACTGCACTAACTTGTAGCTTTAGATGAACACTGTGCAGAGGTCTCACTACACTAACTTGTAGTTTTAGCTGAACACTGTGAACAGGACGCACTGCACTAACTTGTAGCTTTAGATGAACACTGTGCAGAGCTCGCAAAAAATAACTTGTAGTTTTAGCTGAACACTGTGAGCAGGACGCACTGCACTAACTGTAAATAGTCTAGCTGCCTGACTGTGGTACTAATAGGATCAAAAGAACACCATCAATTTTCTTCAGGTAGCTGTAAATACTGTAACAAGACAAGCCTGCCTGTCAGTAAGAAGATAACAGGAACGTATCTAGCTAAACTGAATACAGTGTATATATATATATATATATATATGCAACACCTTGGATGCATATATATACACAATACACTGTAAGTGCAGCTAACTCACTGATTGTACTGCCTAATCTATCTAACTCAAATGAAATGACACTGTCTCTCTGTCTATCTATCTCTCTTTCAACGCCGGAACACACACTACACAGTGCCGCCGTGCAGGCGGCCTTATATAGTGTGGGGTGTGTTCTAAACTCCCTGAGCCATAATTGGCCAAAGCCACCCTGGCTTTGGCCAATTACAGCTCTCTCTATCGATGGCGCTGTGATTGGCCAAGCATGCGGGTCATAGTGCATGCTTGGCCAATCATCAGCCAGCAATGCACTGCGATGCCGCAGTGAATTATGGGCGGTGACGCGCCACACAAATTTGGCGCAAACGGCCCATAACGTTCGGAATTTGGCAAACGACCGAACAGCCAATGTTCGAGTCGAACATGGGTTCGACTCGAACATGAAGCTCATCCCTATTCTACACGCTGCGTCCTCTGTCGCTTGTGGTAGGAGCCCAATTTAATGAGCATTCCCCTCATATACGCCTTATGCGTGCTCCAAACCACGGCAGGGTCGGGCACCGAGCCTTGATTCAATGAGAAAAATTTGGAGATTTGTTCTGAAATTTCTGGGATGTATTTATCATGTTGAATGGTGGAGTTGTTTAGTCTCCAGAGAAATGTATTCTGCTGAAGGTTGGGATCCTGGATTGTAATTGAGGTGGGGGCGTGGTCCGACCATGTCTCGGTGTGGATCATAGACTTAGATATTTCTTGTAAAATATGCTTATCAGTTAGGAACAGGTCGATTCTGGAGTACGACCGGTGCCTAGAGGAAAAAAAGGTGAAATCGTGTTCGGCGCCACGATGGCAGCGCCAGACATCATATAGTTTGTGGGAGTTTATGAACGACTTCAGAGGTGAGTCGCATCTCTTTGCTGGAGAGGTGGAGTCCATAGATACGTCTGGGACCAGATTGAAGTCACCACAGAGAATCGTGTGACCCTTTTGTATGGGTTTGATGGTGCGAATAAGTCTGTGTAAGAACTTCATTTGATGTGAGTTCGGGGCATAGACATTGATTATAGAGTAAGTTACTCTATTGATGGTGCAGATTAGAATAATAAAGCGACCTTCAGGGTCTGGGACAACTTCTAGTAGTTAAAAGTCTATGGTATCTTTGATTGCAATCAGGACTCCTCTAATCTTAGTAGAGTGTGTTGCGTGAAAGACATATGGAAATTGACGGTTCTTACACAGTGGAGTATTGGGGGCTAGTAGGTGGGTTTCCTGGACACATAGGATGTCACCCTGGGGAGCCATAGCGGTTTTCCATAGTGAGTGTCATTTGGCGGGATGGTTAAGCCCGTTGGCGTTTAGTGAAATTATGTTGAACGGCATCTTGTGGGTGTGGGTTTGGTGGGTGTTGTGCACAACACTTACGGTTAGTCACTGTTGTGTAGAGTTGGCTGTACCTGGCAGTGGGGTGGAGAGGATGGTTTACGGAGATCCGAGGCTTGAGTCAGATGTGGTTTGGGTGAAGGACCAGTGGTCGTATGTTCTTGGCTGGCCAGGGAACTGAGGCGAGGTTGGACTAGGAGACTGCAAATAGAGCAATACGTTAGGTATCAAGACAAGGACAGTCAGAGACCATGGATATATATATAAAGAAAGTTGAAAACAATGAAAAGATTCTGCAATGTGAACCATTGGTTTAACTTGTGGAACCGTAGGTGGTGCTGATATCAGTAAAAAAAAAATAGAAGAAAAAAAAAAAAAGAGAAAAAAGAACAATTAAGAGGGGGTGCTGAGCACCTTATAAACCTCTATATTGGGGGTACAAAGAGTTATTGTCACGGGTAACAGAAGACAAGAATAGCAGTTAGCCATAGCACAGGGGAGCTATAATAACTGTTATCGGCTTTATGAATCCTGGAAGGTGGCAACTTTCATTTGAGGTTGTGATCCAGTTGTCTGCGGGGTGAGGATGGACCTCTGTCATGCGGAGCAGGGTTAGGTGGTTCTGGATTTTTACCCAAGTTGTGGAGCAGTTTCAGGCCTTTTTCTAGTTCCCCTATCGCATGGGTTTGACCATTGCATACGATGAGGATGGTGGCGGGGTAACACCATTTGTATTGCAGCTTGTAATTTTGCAGGCTTTTGGTGATCGGGTTCAGTTGGCGTCTCATTTGGAGGGTGTATTTTGATAGATAAGGGAAGAGTTGGATCCCTGTATAGGGAGAAGGTAAGGGCGATTTAGCCCTGAGTCCCATAAGTAATTTTTCTTTGATGTGATAAAAGTGGACCCTCATTAAAACATCTCTGGGGACCGAGGCAGCTAGATGAGATGGTTTAGCGATTCTATGAATCCTATCAACAATGACATCTCGCGGTGAAGCTTCAGGAAGAACTAAACGCATCAGTTCTTTTGCATAGAGGCAGGTCTGTGGGTAATATGGACTCAGGGACCCCCCTCAGTTTGATATTATTCCTGCAAGATCTGTCTTCCAAATCGGCCAGCTTGGCGCGCATCCATGTCTGTTCCTCTTTAATAGCTTCATAAGCTTCAATGGTGTCATTCACTGTGGAGGTGCAGGCATGTATTCCCCTCTCAGTGTTTGTCACTCTATCATCCAGTGTGTGGATGTCAGTGGTGATTTTGTGAAAGAGGGATGATAGATCTGTCATGAGGGAGGTCTGCAGGGATATGAGCATTTCCTTCAGAGTTGTATCCATGACTGGCTGGCCTGAGGTGGGGAAGGAGGACATGGATGAGTTTAGGGCCTGGTCTAGTGAGTAGGGGATAGGAGCCTGGGCCTCGATTTGCGGGTACCGCGACCGCTGCGGCATCGTGTCCAGCCGCATCTTCGCTTTTGCTTGGCTGCCAAGGAGAGGGTCACCTTCTGGGGCATGGGAGAGGTTATCCACAGTACCTGTGTCTGGTAGTTCGCCTGTAAGATCATCCGGGAGGTCCGTGTACGCTGTGGACGGCGCGGCCTGGCCGGCGCCATCTTGGTTTTTCCAGGCCGCCGGCTTGTAGGCAAATTCTGTGAGTTTTTGAGGCTTGTGGTCTGTCAATCTCTTTCTTGAAGACATCATCTTTGTCTCCTTAATGTATGGAGCAAGGATGGGTGTGAATGGAGTGTCGCTGGCAGCTGATGGCGTTGGATTGTTTCCCCTGGCTTTAGAGCTGTGGAATCAGGCGTCCATCTGCCACGCCCCCCCCGACACTCATCTCTTTACTGATGAGATTCTCCCCATCCAAGACAAGCTTGCATCAGACCACGCCTTCACGTCCTCCAAAAGTTTAGCAACTAAGGTCGGGCAGTTCACCCTGTAGAGCAGTGGTTCTCAACTCCAGTCCTCGGGACCCACCAACAGGCCAGATTTTATGTATTACCTTGGGGAGATGCAGACTAGAATACTGTAATCAATGAGCAGCAAGTGATATCACCTGTGATGTATTTCAGCTATCTTGCAAACCTGGCCTGTTGGTGGGTCCTGAGGACTGGAGTTGAGAACCACTGCTGTAGAGTGAGGAAACGTTAGGTGAATTCCTAGATATGCCAGAGGTGTTTGCTGCGAAAGAAAGGGGTATTGACTCTGGAGGCTTTGCAGTGTCCAGTTTAGCAGGTTAACATTTTTTTTTTTCATAATGCTTTTTTTGATTTTCCGAAAAAAAATAAGATACAGACATTGGAGAACTACAGACTCCAAAACAATGTTGTTGTACATGTTATATCACATTTTCAACTGTAAATCTACTTAAAAATGCTTACTAAATTGCATAACTGACAGTATCACCATCATTTAAACTTATATTTCTTAATACTGTGATTGAGATAAATCTAATTTTTGTTCAAAATGTATAACTACTATCGTAACGTAATGAATACTGAATGAAGATTTAACAGAAGAAATCATAAGGGTTTGGCCACTTTTGATAATGTGGCAAATGTTGTGGTTATTTATTTATTTCATTAATTGCAATATACACGTGTAAAGAATTATTTGGGTATGCCTTATATAGAGTAAAGATGAAATGTTCACTCATCCTAAAGGCTAGGATGTCTCTTTCTTTTTTTCCATAGAATTGTTCCCAAATTGACCAATGCTTTATGAATCTGTTATGACTGCCTTCTTTAAGAGCTATGGTTTTCTCATATGCATAGGAATCATCAATCAGTCTCAATACTTCTCCTAATGATGGGGAAGCTGTGGTTTTCCACTTACGTGCAATTACCAACCTTGCTGCATACAAAGTGTGCATCACTAACGTGCGGCAAGGAGGTGGGAATATATATATATATATATATAATGCTTAATAAGGCCTTTTCAGCTCTAAGTTTATTGAGAATTCCTGTAACTTCTGCAATCAGTCTTGCTATTGCTGCCCAAAAACTACAGAGAGATGCGCAGAACCAGAGCATGTGAGCCAGGTTGCCTACCTGTCCACATTCTCTCCAACATAAGTTGGAAGTATTCTTCATTGATTTTGCTAGAGTATATGGTGTTTTGTACCATCTTAAATGTATTTGTTGGGCTATTTCCCTAAAGTTTGAAAATTTGGTGTGAAAGTAATTAGATTTTATCGCTCAAAGCCATTGGTCTTGGGATATGGTATGTTCAAGTCTGTTTCCTATTTGTGTAGTTGTTTTGGAGTTTCGAAGTGCATTTTGCTTTGTAGTAGATTGTAAATTTCCGTTATGCCTTTTTTTTAGGTATGGAGGTGGGGTTCCACGTGGTTAAAATAGACTCTGGGATGGAAATGTATTGTTTTTTAGTAGTAGCTAAACTGCTAGTGACTCTGGTGTATGTCATAAATTCTTTAGCAGGTAAGGAGTTTTTAGAGCTTAGCTCCAAGAAAGGTTTAATATGTTCTTGATGTACTAAATCAGAGATATTTTTAAGGCCGTATTTCCCCCAATGTAGTAGTTTTAAATCTGGGGTTAGAAACAAGAGTGCTGTTAATGGGATGGGCGCCTTCTTATGTCTAATGTGGGTATCATTTTTGTGGACAAAATATTCCCAAGCCTGTAGGATAGCTGCGATAGTCGGGTGCTGCTTGTTTAGCGAGGGTTGTAGAGAGTAATAGGGCTGTGATGTCACCTTGATCTACAAGGGCTTGTTCTGCTGCACACCAGTGTTTCTGTTTGGGGGAGTTGATCCAGAATTTAAGTTGGTCCAAAATTGCTGCTATGTGGTAATCTTTGAGGTCTGGGACTCCCATACCTCCTGCTCTTCTGTGTTTGATAAGAATGTTGTGTGGGCATCTGGATTTTTTCCCTTCCCATATAAACCTGGATAGAGAACGTTTTAATGTTTTTGTAAAATGAGGATGGGATTTGGGTTGGAAGTGCTCTGAAATAATACAGCAGTTTGGGGAGCAGAAGCATTTTGTAAGCCGCTAATCTGCCTGACCAAGAAAGATAAAATTTCTTGAGCCTATTCATTTCTTGTATGAAACTATTCAGGTTCAAAATTGTTTTTATACATTTGTGAAAGTGGGTTGGTCAGTGTGATACCTGGATACCGAATAGATCCATCTGCCCATGGGTATGGTAGCAAATTCTGGATCAGAGTTTTCAACCCGGAGTCTACTGCTATGCTTAATATGCTCAATTTAGATGCATTTACCTTATAGTATGACACAGCGTTAAACATTCCTAGTACATCATGAACTGCCTTGAGGGAGAGAACCGGATTGGAAAGCGTCAGAATCACATCATCCGCAAATAGTGTTATGGTGTGTATTTTTTTACCTAAATGAATACCCTCAATGTGGGAATGGGTTCTGATTTTTTCGGCCAGTGGCTCCAGCATAAGGGCAAAGATCAGGGGTGATAAAGGGCACCCCTGCCATGTCCCATTTGTAATAGAAATGTTTTCAGAGAATAAGCCTTTGGTGAAAACATGTGCAGAAGGAGTGGAATAGAGAGCTGTTATGGCTGAGTAGATATGGCCTGTAAATCCAAATTTTAAAAAATACAAGAGAGAGAAGGACGGCTCCCTCTAAATGCAGCATGTATGATAAAAGTATTTATTTCAATGGATAAAAAACACTCACATTTAAGTTGTTAAAAAAAACAGCATATAGAGTAATGTCATCCGCGTGTTCCTGGGGGATGTGGGTGTCACGGGCCAGTGGAGGGGATCCTGGGATGTGAATCCTGTGACCTGGGTCCTGGTAGCTGGTCCGGTGGTGCCGTGGGTGTTCGGAGCCTCCGGGCGGCTAGGATGTTGGTCCTGGATCCTCCGTGGAGCGCCGTGCTGACCTGTGTGTTCACTTCCGGGAACGATGTGAGGCGGACGGTGCTTCGCGTTCAGAGCATACGTGCTCCTTCATCAGGCTGTGCTACATTTAGAGGGCGCCATCCTTCTCTCTCTTGTATTGTTTCAGAGCTCCTTCTAGCTTTTATAGACTGGCTGCCTTCTATATACTCAGCATCTTTTTTATCCTTACACGGACAAATACCTAAACTTGTTGTGAAACATTAACTACTACCACCAAGTTCCCCCTCCCAGCCCACCCCCCCCGCCTTTATAGTTATATGTACCTAGCTACATCCATTGTGCACCATATTAACCCCCTGCATACAAATTAAAAAAAAAAACCTGTGAGATGTAGCCCCAGTGGACCCTGTCAAAGGCCTTTTCAACATCCAATGACAAGAGAATTGCAGGATGTTTATTGTTTTCTGCTAAGTGGATTGGGTTTAATATACTACTAGTGGCATCTGTGGCTTGCCTTCCTGCCACAAATCCCACTTGATCTTGCATAATTAATGAGGGGAGGAGTTGTGCTATTCTATTAGCCAGAAGTTTAGCATATACTTTTAGATCAACGTTGAGAAGGGATATACTGTAGGTCTGAAATTCTTTTTGTTTGCGCTTTGTCCGGCTCCTTCCCTGGTTTGGGTAGTGTAATAACCGTGGCTTGTAACATTTCAGAAGGAAATGAGGCAGAGCAGGCAGAAGCATGGAACACTCTTTGCATAATTGGGGATAGAATCTCAGCATAGTTTTTATAATACCCTGAGGAGTACCCATCAGGTCCTGGAGATTTGTTAATCGGTAGTCTGGAGATAGTCTCCACTATGTCTGAGATAGAGAATGGAGAGTTTAAAATGTCCAGGTCTGCCGGTTGTAATTTAGGCAAGGAAATATCATTGCTCTATCAATTTCTGGGCTAGGCTGAAGTGTTTCTTTATCATCTTTCAGATTGTATAAGCTACCATAATAATTACTGAAGGCATCAGCTATCTCCTTGGGATTGAATAGTTTGAACCCATGCTTTGTGGATCAGATGTGAAATTCATTGTTTAAAAGTTTTGTCTTTATTTGGTTTGTTAATAATTGACCTGCTTTATTGCTATGAGTATAAAAGTTGGCTCTAAGTTTGTGTTTAAATCAGTAGACCCCTAATAAATGCCTTGTGGGTGTTCCACAAGACGAACGGGTTTGTATCCTTAATATCATTTGTGCTGAAGTATTCTATTAGAGAATTTTTATTTTCTGTTGTAATCACTGAGTCTGTGAAAAGGTGTACATAATTTTTCCATCTGTTTGCTCGAGTAGAAAAACAATGGTTCCCCACGGTTATAGAAACAGGAGCATGATCAGTCCATATAATGGATCCTATTTCTGATTTTGTAATCTGCTGTAATAGAAATTTGTCCATTAAGAACATGTCTATTCTTGAGTAGGATAGATGGACCTGAGGGAAGAATGTAAAGTCCTTCTCCATGGAGTGACGGCATCTCCAAATGTCGTATAAGTTAGCTGATTGTGCAAAGTTGGTTAATTTTGTTCTAAATTCACGTTTATTTGTAGTGTTAGAAATGTCCATTTGATGGTTAGAGATAGAGTTTAAGTTGCCGCACAGGATGTTGTTACCTGTACATTGGTGTTTTGCCTTTTTCCAACATCTTTCAGGAAGCTTATCTGATTGGTATTTGGTGCATATGCGTTAATTATGGTGTTAGCCACATTCTTAATCTCAAATGTTAATATGATGAACCTGCCGTCTGTGTTGGCTTGAGATATGCTTAAATGCCACCGTTTGTTTAAGTAGGATAGCCACTCCTCGTTTTTTAGACATAGCATTGGCGAAGTAGGTATGTGGATATTGGCTATGGGATAAGTTTGGGTGTTTCCATGGTTTAAAGTGCATCTCTTGGATACAGAAAACTTTGCAGTTTTGAGTACATGCCTCTCTCCACAACATATGTCTTTTCTGTAGGCTATTCAGGCCATTGATATTCAGGGATGTTATTTTAAATGACATTGCGAAGTAAGAAGTTGCACCTTTGTTTGGGATTAGTGTATTTGTTATTAATTAGTGAGTCTGAGTTTGTCTTACCCCGTCGATGAATGGGCAGGGGTTGAGAATCTTTAAAATGAAAAAAGGAGAGCTGCGCAAAAACAAAATAAAAGTGAATGAATAATCATGGTAGAAAGAAATCCAGTCCATACATCACTAAAACAATAACTGTGACAAAATCTTCAATAAGTGCTTAAAGAAAATAGTCCAATGTTATGTATTGGTGAAATGAGCTTCTTGACATAGGAACACCACCAGCTGAAGTGAATCTCCACCACATAAATTGCACGCTTACCAGAGGGCAAGATTTAGTAAGCCTGTATTAATGGTTACTGTCCGGACAACCAGCAGCAGCTGCTCTCTGGGATTAAACCAAAGATAAGCCAGAAGACCTCACATCAACGGGTATACAGGACAAGGCATCGATCGGGAACCCAAGAGAGTGGAGAGAGACTCACCATAGTGTAAACCAGTATAATCAGCTTTATTAAAAGTATAAGATAAAACTTGCAAGAAAACAAAGATAAAAATGTCCATAAAAGTTTGCCGGACGGCATGCAGACACCTGTCCGCTCACAAGGTACCGTATATACTCAAGTATAAGTCGAATTTTTCAGCACTTTTTTTGTGCTGAAAGTACCCCCCTCGACTTATACTGGAGTCAAGCACTTTTCTGCAGCAAAAAAATTCATTTTCCGAACTGATTTTGGGGCCCCGTATCTCAGGTCCACTTGGTGCTAGGAACCCCACATTTAGTGTGCATACCCAGTGGAACTGGGACCACAACATATCCAAAGCTAAAGTTCCTAGCACTAAGTGGCCCCGAGATACGGGGCCCCAAAATCAGTTCGGAAAATGAATTTTTTTGCTGCAGAAAAGTGCTTGACATTTTCTGAAACAAATTTGGGGACCCATATCTCAGGGCCACTTGGAGCTAGGAACCCCAAATTTGGTATGCAAACCCAGTGAAACTGGTAACATAACAAGCTGGGGTTCCTAGCACCAAGTGGCCCTGAGATATGGGGCCCCAAAACCAGTTTGGAAAATGTCATTCTCTGCTGCAGAAAAGTGCTTGACATTTTCTGAACTGATTTTTTGGGCCCTGTATCTCAGGGCCACTTGGTGCTAGAAACCCCAGCTTTGGAAATTTTATGGTGCTAGTTCCACTGGGTTTGCATACCAAATTTGGGGTTCCTAGCACTACGTGGCCCTGAGATACGGGGCCCCAAATTTGGTCAACTGTGTCTACCTGCAGCAATGTCATTTCGGGACCCTTTGGGTTCAGAGACCCCAAATTTTGTCTGCAGCTAGGGGGCATCTAGGAACCCTTAACTACTGAGTTTGAAGTTCAGGGGACCTATGGCTGCAAATGGGCACAGTGAGGCATGCAAATGGGCATTGTTGACCCTCTTTTCCACTTACAGTAGCTGTGCATTTCTCACTCTCGTCTTATACTCGTCTTATACTCAATAAGTTTTTCCCATTTTTTTGTGGTAAATTAGGGCCTCGACTTATACGCGGAACGACTTATACTCGAGTATATACGGTACACTGCGATGACGTCAGCACGTCTGCCTCAGAAAGGTACGTTTCATCATAAAATGACGTTGTTGTTTTGTAGGCAGCGTAGATTCTTCCTCCCTTTAGCCTTTGGAGTAAGGTCAGAGTTGCGAATGGCACAATTTATATAGTACTGCTTCTGTTTAGCGGCACAGACTTTCTTAGTTTGAGAGTTTGGGAGTGGTGGGAGGCAGTCCTCTATTAACCATCTCAACGTTAAAGCAGGTTCACGCTCATCCTGTTCGTTCCCGACGGAAGTGATGTTCCTCTGAGTGCGCCCTTGTTGTCAAGGGGATCACGTCACCTGTGTTTATGGGTGACGGGTTGACTCACCTTTTCTGAGTCATCTTTAGTTTAGAATCTTTAGTTAGCTGGTTCGTAGATCCTTGCGTCCGCTGTGTAATGTTTAGTAGATCTGTAGTCTGATAAGAGAGTTTTGTATATCTCTTTACATAGAGCTTGCAATAATTTGTTGGAACTAAAAGAAAACAAACAGTCTTTGGAACAAAGTAAAACCAGAAAATACAGAAGTGTGTGCGGAACTAAGCTTGTGATTCCCTTTTTACATCTGAGCAGAGAATTAACCTGCTGATTTTGGGGATCGCAAATAACAATATTTAGACGCTGGTTAGATCTTCCGGAGTGTGCTGGTCAAAGCAATTATAGTAAGAGATTCAAATGTGAAATTCAAAGTGATCAAGGCAAATTGATGCAAATTCTTTATCTCTTTGTAGAGTAAAGCCTAGCACACACGATCAGAAACTCATATGAAAAATACCCATTTAGATGCGATCATCCGATAATATGATCGTGAGTACACAGCTTTCAAAAGCCAACCAGGACAGGTCGTGTGAAATTATCCGATGGAACGAGCATAAAACTTTTTCTCGTACAATACCAGATCGTACGATTTTCGTTTAATCTTTACACTTTTTGTCTGAAAATACAATACATTATATTACTTCTGATTTTTTATTCTGTCATACGAGAATTTTCGTAACCTCTTCATTTTCAATGTGAAGACTAGCATGCAAAAAGAAAATGGACAATTATTCATCCTGTAATCTCATTGTGTGTACCAGGCTTAAATTAAACTGTCTGTTTTCTTGTGCATGTTTTCTTAGTAGGAACCTATCATCCATTGTAATCATTTTAGTACCCTGTATAATAGCTATCAGCCTTATGTGCTGCTGCTGCATCACAAGTATATTAACAGAATTAATTGAGCCTCTGCCAGCTGAGGGTGTCTCTTATTTCATTCAACCAGTGAGTTGAATGAAATAAATTACCTGATTTCCCAATCCACGCATTCGAGGTGGATGGGTGAATTACTCCCCTGAGCCATTCTGTTCTAATGGCGGGGAGACTTCCTTTCAGAAGAATATGATGTTCAGCGCTGCCAGCTATAGCCAGTGTCACTGGTCACACAGAAGTTCTCCAACAACCAGCCTGCTTCTACATGGATGGAAATTTAAACAAATTTCATTCTATTTATGGCTGGCTTTATTTGTTCCCTTTTGATGTGACAAATATACCATTGAAAGTGTTTAGGTATCTGTTTGAAAAGTGTAAAAAACTGTTATGCCCCATACACACGGTCGGACATTGATTGGACATTCCGACAACAAAATCCTAGGATTTTTTCCAACGAATGTTGGCTCAAACTTGTCTTGCATACACACGGTCACACAAAGTTGTCGGAAAATCCGATCATTCTGAATGCGGTGACATAAAACACGTACATCGGGACTATAAATGGGGCAGTAGCCAATAGCTTTCATCTCTTTATTTATTCTGAGCATGCGTGGCACTTTGTGCGTCGGATTTGTGTACACACGATCGGAAATTTCCGACAACGGATTTTGTTGTTGGAAAATTTTATAGCCTGCTCTCAAACTTTGTGTGTCAGAAAATCTGATGGAAAATGTGTGATGGAGCCTACACACGGTCGGAATTTCCAACAACAAGGTCCTATCACACATTTTCCGTCGGAAAATCTGACCGTGTGTACGGGGCATTAATCATGTCAGAAATTCTGAGCTGTCCTCTGTCTAATGCTCACTTCCTGTTTAAGGAGCTCACTTAAGGCTTGTACACACTATAAGAAAAATTAGGCGCACATTTTCATCCGATGAATGATCATACGATTTTCTGATAGTGTGTACACAACTTTCGACAGCCGATTCTGATCTTCCGAACAAAAATTTCCAAAGGGACAAACTTCAAAATTGTTCTCATACCGGAACAGAGAGAGCAATTTTTTTTAATGTGTACTGCTTTCGTACAATTTTCGTATGGAAAAAATCAGAAGCGAAAGACTGAACACGATCAGAAACAATAAACAACAAAAAAAGCCTTTGATGAATGAGAATTTTCATACATTATTTTATTCCTCGGTTCCGAATTGCTGTAAAACAATGAGAAAAATCAGATGATAATTCGCCTGATTTTCTTATCGTACCCCACTTAACTCTTCAAGTAGAGTCATTAGTCCTCCTGTTTTTTTTTTGTCTTGGAATTACACAATGATTAGTGTTTATGTTGTTGAGACGGGAGAGTGAATGAGTAGTTTAGCAAAAGTAAAGTTGACAGGACTGACTTCACTTATTCCACAAAACACTGTGTGTTGTCAGCCTACAACAGGACTTGAGAGCTGAGTGAATTTCAACAGGCAGATCAACAACTTGCATGGTTTTTGAAGGAATAATGCATGGAAAAAGGTGTATGCACAGATGTATTGAATGTATTGAACATTTTTTTTTTTAATTTGTGCTGACATACACTTTAGTTTAATAGAAAAAAAAATGGGCAGGGCTGATGCCTCTCAGCCTACAAACAGTTGTGTGTTGTCAGCCCATAATAGGAACTTAGGAGCTGAGTGCATTTCTGGCAAATCAACAGGTATTATCTTTATGTGCAATGTTGATAAAGGAATAATGCATGGAGAAGTGTTCATATATTGAACAGATGTACTAAGTATATATATAGATATATAGATATATATCTATATATACACACACAGTATCTCACAAAAGTACCCCTCAAATTTTTGTTAATATTTTATTATATTTTTTCATGTGACAACACTGAAGAAATTACACTTTGCTAAAAGTGCTAAAGTAGTGAGTATACAGCTTGTATAACAGTGTAAATTTGCTGTCCCCTCAAAATAACTCAACACACAGCCATTAATGTCTAAATCACTGGCAACAAAAGTGAGTACACCCCTAAGTGAAAATGTCCAAATTGGGCCCAATTAGCCATTTTCCCTCCCCAATGTCATGTGACTCGTTAGTTTTACAAGGTTGCAGGTGTGAATGGAGAGCAGGTGTGTTAAATTTGGTGTTATCACTCTCACTCTCTCATTCTGGTCACTGGAAGTTCAATATGGCACCTCATTGCAAAGAACTCTCTGAGGAACTGAAAAAAAGAATGGTTGCTCTACATAAAGATGGCCTAGGTCAGGGGTAGGCAACCTGGGGCCCTCCAGCTGTTGCAGAACTACAAGTCCCACGCCTCTGGGAGTAATTGTAACTGCCAGCCTTGCAATGCCTCATGGGAAATGTAGTTCCACAACAGCTGGAGGACCCCAGGTTACCTACCCCTGGCCTAGGCTATAAGAATATTGCCCCTGAAACTGAGCTGCAGAACGGTGGCCAAGACCATACAGTGTTTTAACAGGACAGGTTCCACTCAGAACAGGTCTCGCCATGGTCGACCAAAGAAGTTGAGTGCACATGCTCAGTGTCATATCCAGAGGTTGTCTTTGGGAAATAGACGTATGAGTGCTGCCAGCATTGCTGCAGAAGTTGAAGGGGTGGATGTCATCCTGTCAGTGCTCAGACCATATGCGGCACGCTGCATCATATTGGTCTGCATGGCTGTCGTCCCAGAAGGAAGCCTCTTCTAAAGATGATGCACAAGAAAGCCAGCAAACAGTTTTCTGAAGACAAGCAGAGTAAGGACATGGATTACTAGAACCATGTCCTGTGGTCTGATAAGACCAAGATAAACTTATTTGGTTCAGATGGTGTCAAGCGTGTGTGGCTGCAACCAGGTGAACAGTACAAAGACAAATGTGTCTTGTCTACAGTCAAGCATGGTGGTCGGAGTGTCATGGTCTGGGGCTGCATGAGAGCTGCCGGCACTGGGGAGCTACAGTTCATTGAGGGACCTGTTGTGGAAATTGTTATTAATGTATGTTGTCAGATGTCCCCCAGTGTCAGTTTTGCTGTAATACGCTCATGTAAGGGTATTCACAAATACAGACATTGGTGGAAAGCCATTGGCTGTGGAAACCTTTCTGTGGACACGGGTGATCTGTTTGCTCTTTTAAGGATGTTTGTTTATGCCTCATCAAGGGACTGGCCACTCCATGGAGAAAGCATTTAAACTCCTAAGTGAGCAGATCTGCATACATGGGAACCATAGCACAATGATACAAAATTATGGCCCACTGAGCCATGATAGAGTATGGCTCGCGTCATTGGTAGCAGTGGGAGTGAGCACACGATCGTGTTCAGAACCATGTGCTTGCCGCATGGTTTTGCACCCGACCGTCTGCACACATCACTACTGCATTTCTATTTGAATATATACATGTGTGTGTGATTGGTTCTTTTGAATGAATACAAGTGTCTGATTGGCTGATTCTGAAGCCACCACCTTCTTTTCTTATCCATGTTTTAGTATAAATAAAAGGAGCCTGGCTATTCTCTTGAGGATTCTGCTGAGCTCAACGTGATACCAGCATCTCTGTTTGTGTTACTGAGAGACTTACAATGCGCCCTTTCCCTGCATTATATGAGAGAGCTGTATTTGTGCTTTTAAGCGCAAAGAAATTATATGCCTATAGGGACAAGCTTAGAATTTCCCTGACATTATGGCGGACCAGAAAGGAAGCCAACAGATCTTCCTAATTCAGTGGACCTTGAGGGGGAAGAGACATCCAGAACCAGACCAGCAAAGGCCGGCCTATGGTAAGACAACCATACTTCAAGTTTTTTGAATATTTTTACTGTTCTGTGTTCGGGATCTTGATTCTCTGTCCGCTGAAAGAGGTAATATCTGCCAGGCAAAGAACCTTTTTTTGTAGCTTTCTGTATAATGACGGGACTTTTATTGTAGGTTATATTTTTTGTCATTGTAAGTAGGTCTATTAAATGGGGAAGCACCTATATTTAAATCCTTTATAGGTCCCATTTAATACAAACCTAAACTGTATGCTGTGTGTGTGACTGAGTAGGCTGTGTAACTGTATGTTGTGTGTAAGACTGAAAATGCTGACACTGTCTGCTAAAATGGCTGCTGCATATGTAATTAACCATGTGGCTGAATGTGGGAGGGGCAACCGGTATTGTTGATGGTCCTGTGTATCTGTTGACTTTCCAACTTTCAGAACAAAGTTATGTGTAATATGTTTGTGATGCATATGAGAAATAGAAATGGATGAATTGTGATTTTTACCTTTGTATGGGACCAAGACACATGTCCCCATAAATGTAAAAATATTTTTAAGTAAAGGGTTTGGTTTTAAGTTGAAAATGCCTGCCGCATATTCAAGCGGCCATGCATTGTTGGGACATCACTTACAAAAGGGGCTGTTTCTTAAATGGGCTGCACCCTATGGGTGGTCTCAGGTTTCTAGGTAATAGCATGGGGGTAGTTCTGTTGACCTTCTAACTTTCATAGCCAAGAATTGTGTTGTATTTGGGAACAAGAGTGTATGTTTAAGGCGTGTTATTTTATGTTTTATGTAACTTTGGCTTTTTTGGATATATTGTTTAAATATGCCTATATTTTAGTACTCCTATGGGCCCTAATTGATATCCCTAGACAAACACTTTAGGCTATAAGTGTTAATATTGGTGTCTCGATTGTATAGTCAGTATTTGTAGGGAGAAATCTTGGTTTGTGTTGGTTTTCATTTGGTAATGTTGGCCATTTTGCTGTAGTCCGGATTTCATCCACCATTTTGCCGTGGACGTATTTTCGATTGTTGCAACTGCCTTTTTGTTTCTGCTGATTTTAGTCTCAAGCGAAATATAGTTTTAGCACTGAATTCCATTTCCAGTAAAATCATTTCGTTTTTGATTTAATTCCAGTTGTTTTAGCAAAGTTTTATACTGTAATCCAGTTTTGGGTAGAGCGCAAATAGGAGGCATCCACGTTATTGTTGTAACATCTAGATACAAATAGAAGCCTTAAGATTGTTTTTGTTTTGATAGTGGAGGATTTTCAAGGTGTTTTTGTAATTTTCGGACAAACACATTTAGAAGGCTGTATAGACTGGTTGGGCCGTGCATGATAATCAGAATTCCAGTGCACGATAGTATTAGCATAAATGTGAGGATTAGTACGCTAGCAGCCCTGCTCAGGCCATGTACGTTAATCGGGAAGCGGGGGTCGGTTATAGTGATAAAGGCGCAAACAATAACCATTCCGGAAGTAAAGCACAGGGTTCTCTGGAGGCAGAGTTCGCCAAAAAAGCGTTTTGAATCGTCATGGGCAATGGGTCGTCCATGCACCCCAGTCAGACAGCTGCACAATACATGAAATCTGGGTATGGGGCTAAGGCCATTAGACCCCTTAAAGTTTGGCATATATAGTCAGAGGGTACAGTAAGGTGTATTCCTTTGAAAGGCATTTTTGATGTCTGGAGGTACGAGACCCCAGAATAAAAGTACCTTGGAAGTAGTTCAGCTGCGGCTTGATGAGTGTGTAGTACAAGCTTGTGTGATTAAAATTCTCAGGCCTGTTTTTGAACTTTGTGTGGCTGGTCCATGCAAAGATGTCGAGATGCTCTTGTGTCTTTCCCATAGTATTTTTTCCATCACTAAAAGAGTGAAGGTAGCATTCCATCTGGTTGTTTTGTTTTTTCATTTTTGTTTTGGGAACTATGAAATATCTCCCCCACATTTGTATCTAAATGTTTGTCTCATGTTTGTATGTGGTAACAAGAATATGTTTGAACCTACCGTGACAGCCCTCTTACGTGTCGTGGGTGTTGTATTTTAGTAGGAACGTGAAAGTAAGGGTTACAGAGGGTTTAGTTATTTTCGGTTTTGAGGAATGTCAGTGACAATTTACCAATATACACAAATGTTGTATTGTTTACCATTCTTTGCAGGTTAAATATGAAGGATAGAGTAATAACTTTTGTTTATAAGTATCTTTTCAGGTCCAAGGAGTTTCTGAAAGTGTATGTACATTAAAAAGCAGGTGTTTAAGAAAATAAAAGTATCATAGGCTATTTCACCGTTTCATTGTTTTTTTCTGCACCATTCTAAACCCTGCGTGTCTTCCTCCAGTTTGTAATGAGGAGGAAAAGGGAGGATAATAGTGGTGAGAATGACAATTTTCAAACCAATAATACTAACCACTCTAATTCTAGCCAAGTTTGTGACCTAGTAGGAACGTCAGGTTCCATGGTATTTGTAATGAAAATTTGTAAGTTCTGTATATAATTGTATTCTATTTTGTATGTATTGCACACTGCCCTCACTGTGCACACAGCACTAATAATGTTTTCAGTAAATGTTTACATTCTTTTGAGTCCTGATTAGAATAAGCCTGCCTATGTAACGCCCCTTGTTACCATAAACGTACAATTGTAATATTAATGTGATACCTACGTAACCATGTGCATAAAAACCTTCAATTGCGTCATAATAAGGCAGAACAGTAATTTGGAAAGATGCTGAGCGTATCTTTTGTGTCTGTTCCCTACTGCATTAGTTATTATTAATTTGGAACCACTAATCAATATGAGGATAGGAGTTGCCTATCATCAATTCAACCGAGTCAGCATGGCGAGCTTTGCCTTAGGAGGGGATTCCAGGTGACCCTGAGTATCCGAAACGAGGAGCTTGAGACGATTCAGGAATTTCTGATAATCAGCCGGCTGAGGTAAGCCTTTTGCTTACATTTGAGTTATCAGACTTCCTTGATCGGTAAGGCATTTTCGGGACAAAGGGTACCTATTTTACTCCCCTTAATCGAACTGTATTGATTGGTGGTTATATGTTATGTTGTCCCTGTCTATTGTCCATCGGAGTGTTATAGATAAGAAAGGGAATAATAGTGCTGTTCACAGGTATATGTAGTAAATCTGCTAGATAAAGTAGTTTAGAGGCAAGAGGGTATAGGCACATGTAGAGAAGAGAGAAGAAATTAAATTAAATTAAGTAAGGGAATGAAGGGTAAGAGACCCTCAAAAATGCCCAGCGCAAGAGGAGCGCTATATATGAACTGAAGGTGCGGTTCCGCCTATACTGAGCCCCTAGATTAATGGTTAGAGTGGACAGGGATCCACAATGGGTAACTGGGTTACCAAGGTCCACAGGGACTAAGAATCATGCAGAGTAAACAGCTAGAGAAACAGCTATCTATGTGAGCAGGATGGATCAAGGGTGACATTAACACTAGACAGAAAGGGACATTTTCATGTTAAGTTGTAGGATGAATTTGGGGTCAGGCACTACAACTATTAGAGTCAGAAACAGAGAAATGAGAGGTAAAACAGAATACTTTATATGTTGTCAGAGAGGGAAGATGGGATGAGCACTCTGGCTGCCCGTCTGATCATAGAAGCTAGATATAAAAGATATCTGAACAAAATAAAGAAAGTAGAATTTAGACAGGAAAATATTAATGAGAGTTAAAAGAAAGTGAGAGAGATATTGGTGTATGTGTGTGCGAATGCTGGGACCTTTAGTTCTATTGCTTGTGTGTGTCATGTACGCAGATGTGACCCCCTCCTTTGTGCTCTCCTGAAAGAATGTGGTCAGTGATAAGCTGGAAGGACACCATGCCAATTTCTGTTTTTTAGACAAAACATTTATAACAAAATGTGCCGGGTTAACGAATCTAATGGTAAACAATGTGATCACAATTATTTTGAATCTGTTTTCCAAACATGGTAAAATGAAGGTTACATTTAACCGTGTATTACACAAATTGAATATCCTTTGATAGTGGAAACAGTGCATTTAAAAAAGGGAAATTAAGTAAAATTAAGTAATAATGAGTATTAATTTCTAATATGAGTTTAACAATTTTATTAATAATATAGATATATTGAAACTGGTTTAGACAACCTTTGGTTGGAAGTGAAGTCGAGGTTAATGGGGAAATTTGTAATGAATGAGATTAGTTTAGATTAAGATAACAATTTTGTAATTTTACATTTATTCAATAAGCCCTTATTGAGAGAAAAAAAGATTAAGATGAGGTTGTTATTTGGAATACAGCTGCCATAATGTTTAACAAAGCCAAGATGGATGGAATACATAAGAAGTTTTTCTACAAAAATGAAATTTCAAGGTTCTTGATAATAACTTGATGTCAGTTCATGATGTGAGAGTTGTTATAAATAAAATTTAAATATAACAGACCCATCACATCAAGTCCACACACCCTGTTAGGATAGATGTCACCTGCAGCCAGTTGTTTTATAGTTTTTGATGCTTTCTGGTCCATCATACAGATTCTTGGTCCTTTTGTTTTTATTTATTTTTATTTTTGAAATCCAAAGCAGAATGTGTGGATTGTGAAATGATGTGCCCCTTTTTCTTGTAAGTACTGTGGTATAAGCAGAAGAATATTTTGGATTTATGGGCATCTCTCCATGACCGCAGGGAATTGTTATCTTTTATTATAATATTGCCAGGAAAAAGTTGTCTTTTGAAACATGAGACTGGAGTTCTTACACAAATAGTGTGATAGAAAACAAGCCATTGTAATATATTTATGCAAGCTGGACCCAGTAATGAAGGGTTCATCCCGATATATCAGAGCTGTAGCTTTTATGCAAAGGTGCTATTAGACAAAGTTAGATATTGTTTTGGTCAAACATTTAATTTTTAATGGTCCGACATTCTGTGCAGCAAATATACAGCTAACTAAATGTTTGTTTAATGAAAGGTTTAAAATATGAGTTTGTTTATGTACAAATCTAACAATGAAAAATGCGTACATTTATTCAAAAGAAAGGAAAAGACGCATGTGTTAAATTGATGGTGTAGGAATCAGCTGCTGTGAGCCCAGTGCGGGACACACTCCCTGAAGACCCAGATATTTAATTTTTTGTAGATTTGAGTATGCAGTTTATCACCCAGAAGGATACTCTGTATTCAAAGTCATTGGATCCTTTTTCCCCAGCTCAAGAAACAGAGCTCCATGTTTTAGCAAAGCCTGTGAGCTGTAAAAAGAGTGTATATTTATATAGATAGTCGAGATATAGAGAGCTTTTGGTTCCAGAAGTTTGTTTTTACTTCGGCAGGTAAACCAATAAAGCATGCTAAGTTAATTTGATTGGCTGTTTTCAGCCTTCCAGGTTCTTGCTGAGGTAACCATATTAACTTTCACACATGGAAGCAGACCAGGTGACTAAAGATGCTGCATTTACAGCCCCGGACACTTGATGGGTCTGTGCAACTCACAGATTCCACCCTAGTTCTGGCCCAGTATAGCTGGGATTAATAATTTAAGGACCCCAGAACGAGAAGAACAAGTGGTCCACAAGGGGCAACTTCTTATGAAACAGGACTTTGGAAAAGATGATCATTTATGTCTGCCAGCCACTCTTTTCCCTCCAGCTTGACACATGGATCGTGTCATGAGTCACAAGCAGTTATGGCTGCCTTAGTAAATGAGCATGGGATAGAGCCAGGGTTCTCCACAGTTGTTTTTATAACATACCACTTCTTGTTTTACCTGTTACCAAAGGTGTTACCAAAAGCTGAACATCCCTCCCAGAGATTACAAAAAGAAATATCCAGATGCCCAAGTTAGGATCTTACGAGTATGCATTTTGTCTGTATGGACATGTTTTTTGGATGTCCAGTGGCAAATGCTACTGCAAAGGCCACAGTAAAAAGTGTTATCAGAAGTAGTTTGTAAGTACAGAGTGCCAGAAAGTACAGAGAGTAACAGAGGAAATCATTTTTTATAGGAGAGTCCTTACTAGAAGTTTTGAGGTTTTATTTTTACACCCCCTACTGTCTACAATGTATCAGACAAAGTAGAGTAAGAAACTAGAAAACTTTTGCCTGAATGTTTTCTTATATTTTATGAAGCCCCTAAGGGGGATGGTGGACTCTCTCCCTATGGGATTTGGTTTGGGAGTGCGTTACTCACTTGCTTATATTTTGTCTCAGCAGCTGAAGTCATCCATTCGGATCTCACAGATAATGTTGCTGATCTTTTAAGGTTTTTGACAAACTCATTTATGTGTTTTCTCCCCAATTCCAGATCCTAAAAGTTTGGAAGGATCTAAAACTAAAGCCAGGTGACTTGTGGATTTTTAAGAGACATTTATATATAAGGAAATGTTTGGAGACTCAATACAGCATCTATTTCATGTACAGTTTTTGCAAAACTTGAAGGAAAAGTCACCTGGATCCTCACCAGGCACTGCAAAAATGACTAAATTAAAGAAATCTCTGTTTGATTTGTTTCCCTCTTGTGATCACAGTCTAGGGTACTTTTTGATTCAGTTACTTTAATTGTAAGGGATATATATATATTTGAAAAATAGTTTAGCCATGTTGAAGTCATATTTGTCTTTTGTATGTCTTCCATTTTATGTAGAATTGTCTGTGTTTACATATGCTGATAAGTCAGCATGCCCACAATTCAGCTAGAAGGCCATTCTGGCCACAGGAGTGTACAGCCAGTACTCTGTAAATATGTCTTATCAATCATTTGTGTTTCACAATGAAAAGTCATTTGGTAATGAAAAGGTTGCTCAGCTATTATTTTCTCCACAATGGAGTTTTTTGCCTCTTTGGCCAGGACTACCTCCACCTAAGCATGTGGAGGTTCCAGGTTAAAGGTGATAGCAGGTATGGTTAGTGATCAAAATATTGATCAAAAGAGGGGAGACTGTAATGGAAATTTGTAAGTTCTGTATATAATTGTATTCTATTTTGTATGTATTGCACACTGCCCTCACTGTGCACACAGCACTAATAATGTTTTCAGTAAATGTTTACATTCTTTTGAGTCCTGATTAGAATAAGCCTGCCTATGTAACGCCCCTTGTTACCATAAACATACAATTGTAATATTAATGTGATACCTACGTAATCATGTGCATAAAAACCTTCAATTGCGTCATAATAAGGCAGAACAGTAATTTGGAAAGATGCTGAGCGTATCTTTTGTGTCTGTTCCCTACTGCAGTAGTTATTATTAATTTGGAACCACTAATCAATATGAGGATAGGAGTTGCCTATCATCAATTCAACCGAGTCAGTATTACAGGTATTACACAACAGATGGTAAGAAGTTCCCACATGTCTGGATTATTGCCATATGAGGTTTGTTTGGAGGTCAACCAAAACCAGAGTTGTACTTTCCTCAGCAGCTGTCGACATTCTCAGCTGATGGGGTACGTGCAGTCACTGTAACATGAACTTCAAAAGGTCCACCACAGGGTTCATGAGTCCCTCCTGGACCCTGACACAATAACCAGCTTACATTCTTTCTATCCAGGTGACTGGGTCATTGTAAAGAAGCTTCAAGGATGAGACCAGGCCAGCCACTGCAAAAAGCTGCTCAAATACACCAAAGGATGAGGAGTATCTTTGTTTATTTATATTTTTAAAGTGCATTTTCCAACTAGCTAAGAGAGTGAACAGGACACATGGTTGGGTCTACTCTGAGTCTCCACCGAGCTCTAGTGCCCCATCGATGACGACGGTACATGCTATATGTGATGTTCATATCGGTATGAGGAGTTTTGACAAACTAGTAAAATCCAAACAGACACTTGTCAATAGAAATTAATGATATATTTCTAGAGGGTAAAATTAATTATAATTTTAACAATAGCTTTGGTTCTTGCCAGCTTTGGTATCAGGACAACTAGGTAGCCCACAAGTGTGCTCCAACTTTAGTTTGGTATTAATGCGGATCTACAGCTTATAAGGTAATTCCCCTAATGCAAGAGGATCATGTGTGCTGGTATAACTCATCCGAGCATCTTATGTCGCGGCCGATCGTGAGGATCTGATGGTGCCAGAGAAGGTAAGAATGACAGGGACAGCTAGAAGGAAATTGTTCACCAACCTTGACCAGGTCTGGGCATGGTTTCCTGCTTGTACACGGTGGGGGCTTGAGCTTATGAAACAATTGAACAATTTCTCAGCCATTGTCGTGGCCGATCGTGAGGATCTGATGGTGCCAGAGAAGGTAAGAATGACAGGGACAGCTAGAAGGATATTGTTCACCAACCTCAACCAGGTCTGGGCATGATTTACTGCTTGTACACGGTGGGGGCTTGAGCTTATGAAACAATTGAACAATTTCTCATCCATTGAGGATGGGATGTTTCATGTAGATGTAGATTGTTATACCTGGATCGAGGATACTAGTGACAAAGTTCAGGCCCATATGGATAAGGTTTGGATCCCTGCAAGGCAAAGCAAGAGCTATAGCTAGCGAAGGTTGAAGTCCTTTTAAGGGTCTGGGAATCTTTGGGGATTTAATTTTTTATTTTGCAGTGGATCATAGTTGAAGGAAGTAGGGGTATATATACTCATGTTACTTTTGTTTCTATTCCTTCTATATGCCGTGATGAGGTGCTCCTGTTGCCTGATTTAATGAGTGAACAGAGCCCGAGCAGATGACCACATCTTCCTCACCGAGATGAGACGCCCCGAAGCCCAGCCTACGTACAAGACACAGAGGATCCCAGACAGACCGCCGATTACTACAGCTCACCATGTCGTGTCCTCCCTATAAGTCATCACTCCTGAAGAACAGTCTACAAGTCAAGCCATGTTATAAACTCGTATGGACTGTAAGGACTGATTCATTTCCAGGTGTAAGAAGAAGATCAAGATTCATCGAGGGACACATGGGAGCATATGACAAAGAGGAGGAGCTGTTGTGGAATTTTTTATTAATGTATGTTGTCAGATGTCCCCCAGTGTCAGTGAGGGTATTCACACATACAGACGGTGGAAGACCATTGGCTGCAGAAACCTTCCTGTGACAATGGCTGATCTGTTTGCTCTTTTAAGGATGTTCGTTTATGCCTCACCAAGGAACTGGCCACTCCATGGCTGCTGCATTTAAACTCCTAAGTAAGCAGATCTGCATACATGGGAACCATAGAACAATCATACAAAATGATGGCCCACTGAGCCATGATAGAGTATGGCTCACGTCATTGGTAGCAGTGGGAGTGTGCATACGATCATGTTCAGAACCATGTGCTTGCCGCATGGTTTTGCACATGACCGTCTGCACACATCACTACTGCATTTCTATTTGAATATATACATGTGTGTGTGATTGGTTCTTTGAATGAATACAAGTGTTCGATTGGCTGATTCTGAAGCCACCACCTTCTTTTGTTATCCATGTTTTAGTATAAATAAAAGGAGCCTGCCTGGCTATTCTCTTGAGGATTCTGCTGAGCTCAACGTGATACCAGCAACTCTGTTTGTGTTACTAAGAGACATACAAAGCACGCTTTCCAAGCATTATATGAGAGAGCTGTATTTGTGCTTTTAAGTGCAAAGAAATTACATGCATATAGGGAGAAGCTTTGAATTTCCCTGACAGAACCATGAAAGCCAACATGTACTGTGACATACTGAAGCAGAGCATGATCCCCTCCATTCGGAGACTGAGCCACAGGGCAGTATTCCAACATGATAACAGTCCCAAACACACCTCCAAGATGACCACTGCCTTTCTAAAGAAGCTGAGGGTAAAGGTGATTGACTGGCCAAGCATGTCTCCAGACCTAAACCCTATTGAGCAACTTTGGGCATCCTCAAACGGAAGGTGGAGGAGCGCAAGGTCTCTAAAATCCAACAGCTCTGTGATGTCATCATGGAGGAGTGGAGGATTCTAGTGGCAACCTGTGAAGCTCTGGTTAACTCCTTGCCCAATTATTTTCAATGGTGGCCACTAGGGATGAGCTTTGAGTTCGAGTTGAACTCATGTTCGACTCGAACATTGGCTGTTCGCAAGTTCGCCGAACAGTGAACAATTTGGGGTGTTTGCGGCAAATTCGAATGCCACGGAACACCCTTTAAAAGTCTATGGGAGAAATCAAAAGTGCTAATTTTAAAGGCTTATATGCAAGTTATTGTCATAAAAAGTGTTTGGGGACCCATGTCCTTCCCCAGGGGACATGGATCAATGCAAAAAAAAGTTTTAAAAACAGCCGTTTTTTCAGGAGCAGTGATTTTAATAATGCTTAAAGTCAAACAATAAAAGTGTAATATCCCTTTAAATTTCGTAGCTGGGGGGTGTCTATAGTATGCCTGTAAAGGGGCACATGTTTCCCGTGTTTAGAACAGTCTGACAGCAAAATGACATTTCAAAGGAAAAAACCCATTTAAAACTACCCGCGGCTATTGCATTGCCGACAATACACATAGAAGTTCATTGATAAAATTTAAAAAAAAAATGACGTAGGAGTCCCCCTAAATTCCATACCAGGCCCTTCAGGTCTGGTATGGATATTAAGGGGAACCCCGGCCAAAATGACGTGGGGTTCCCCCTAAATTTAAAGGGATATTACACTTTTATTGTTTGACTTTAAGCATTATTAAAATCACTGCTCCTGAAAAAATGGCCGTTTTTAATTTTTTTTTTGCATTAATCCATGTCCCCTGGGGCAGGACCCAGGTCCCCAAACACTTTTTATGACAATAACTTGCATATAAGCCTTTAAAATTAGCACTTTTGATTATTCATGTTCGTGTCCCATAGACTTTAACGGTGTTCGCGTGTTCGAACTAACTTTTTTCCTGTTCGCATGTTCTGGTGCAAACCGAACAGGGGGGTGTTCGGTTCATCACTAGTGGCTACACAAAATATTGACACTTTGGACCCAACTTGAACATTTTCACTTAGGGGAGTACTCACTTTTGTTGCCAGTGGTTTAGACAATAATGACTGTGTGTTGTGTTATTTTGAGGGGACAGGAAATGTACACTGTTATACAAGCTGTACGCTCACTACTGTGAATTGTAACAAAGTGTCACTGCTTCAGTGTTGGTATATTTACAAAAATGTGAGGGGTGTACTCACTTTTGTAAGATACTGTATATAGTGTATTTTTATATATATATATATATATATATATGTAGGAAGGCCAGTATGGTGGCCTGAATTTATGGGAGGAGCCCGGTGGGTACTTAAGCAGCCCGCTCACCTGTGGTGCTTGTCGGTTTCCTGTGCGCGATACACGTCACTAGGCCGACTATTCGATATACCAGCGTCCGCAAGTCCTTGCCTCGCAAAAACTCCGTATTCGATATCGTTCTCAAAACTTTCGAAGTCCGCGTTTTTCGTTCGTAGTTTGTACCACGCGGCTGGCTTGGCTGTCGCAGGTAAGGTCCCGTCGGACTTTTCGTTTTCATATCGGGTCACTAAACCGTAATTTCAATTTTCGTTTCACTCGCTTTCTCATAAACTGCAATGTATATCGCATTTTTCGTTTCATGTCATGTCACTAAACCGTACTTTCAAATTCGTTACTCGCACTTCACTATTGCAATGTATATCGCTGTACTTTCGATATGTTACCATTTCGACAGCAGCGCGACGCAGACGTCGCTTCATTTCTAGCATGTCGGTGTTTATAAAAAAAAAAAAAAAAAAAAATATATGCATCAGTAAACAGCCATAGCAAGTCGCAATTTGCAAGTTATCGGGCCAAGTCAGTTCGATACCAATCATTTCTCATTTCTGAAACATTCTAGAACTCATTTCTGACATTTCAAATCATTTCAAACATTTCATTTCAGTCACCTACTGCGCTCCGATTCGAATCCTGTCGCATCAAAAAGATGCACCGATTCGTTCCGGTGTGCCCCAGTTATTTGGCCTCATTTCTATACATGCTCCAGAGTTACGTTATTGTCTGTCATTAGTACCTCTGTCATGCTTATCATTTCATTTTCACCTATCACGTTCCGACATGAATCCAGTCGCATGCTAAATGCACCGATTCGTCTCGGCGTGCCCCAGGACTGGCCTCATTTCTATACATGCTCCAGAGGTTCGTTTGTCAGTCATTCATACCTCTGTCATGGTTATCATTTCATTTCCACCTATCACGTTCCGGCATGAATCCAGTCGCATGGCAATGCACCGATTCGTCTCGGCGTGCCCCAGGACTGGCCTCATTTCTATACATGCTCCAGAGTTACGTTTTCAGTCATTCATACCTCTGTCATGGTTATCATTTCATTTCCACCTATCACGTTCCGACATGAATCCAGTTGCATGGCAATGCACCGATTCGTCTCGGCGTGCCCCAGGACTGGCCTCATTTCTATACATGCTCCAGAGTTACGTTTCAGTCATTCATACCTCTGTCATGGTTATCATTTCATTTCCACCTATCACGTTCCGGCATGAATCCAGTCGCATGGCAATGCACCGATTCGTCTCGGCGTGCCCCAGGACTGGCCTCATTTCTATACATGCTCCAGAGTTACGTTTTCAGTCATTCATACCTCTGTCATGGTTATCATTTCATTTCCACCTATCACGTTCCGACATGAATCCAGTTGCATGGCAATGCACCGATTCGTCTTGGCGTGCCCCAGGACTGGCCTCATTTCTATACATGCTCCAGAGTTACGTTTATCAGTCAATTGTATCTCTGTCATGGTTATCATTTCATGTATCACGTTCCGACATGAATTTAGTCGCATGGAAAATGCACCAATTCGTCTCGGCGTGCCCCAGGATTGGCCTCATTTCTATACATGCTCCAGAGTTACGTTTATCAGTCAATTGTATCTCTGTCATGGTTATCATTTCATTTTCATGTATCACGTTCCGACATGAATTTAGTCGCATGGAAAATGCACCGATTCGTCTCGGTGTGCCCAGGATTGGCCACATTTCTGATACATGCTCCAGAAATCCGGATCATAGCTGAATCGCAGACACCAGGGATTGACCCGTATCTCTGTCATGCAATTTCTACCATTTCATTCCCACAACGCATCACCATTTCGAAACCAGTCGCATCTGAGGTGCACCGATTTGTCACGGCATGCATCACTGGTTCCGATCGCATTTCATACCTTTACCAGAGCTCGGTTGGTTGCCAGTCGCTAACACGGCACAACCAATTTGAGCCGCGGTTAAAACAATCATTTCTCTCATTTTATTTAATACTGTACTCCTATTCGAATCCAGATGCATCAAACAAGCACCGATTCGTCCCAGGAGCACCAATATTTTCAGTTGCCCCATTTCAATACATGCTCCAGAGCTCGGTTCACGGTCGAACAAATCGTGACACGACCAGGCCGCACCTCTGTCATGCAGTTCATTCATTTCACAATCAAAGCAAACATTTCGAATCATTTCATTGTCACAAGATTGCAAGCATCATACAAATCATTGCTTCAAGTTACTTAGCAATCCCTTCACGAATTGTCACCTTTTCATTTTTCCTCAAAAAAAAAAAAAAAAAAAAAAAATCCATACCTATACCAAAGCTCGGTCGGTTGCCAGTCGCAAAACACGGCACAACCAATTCAAGCCTCGGTCAAGGTAAACATTTCTCTCATTTCATTTCATGCTGCGCTCCGATTCGAATCCAGATGCATCAAACAAGCACCGATTCGTCCCGGTGTGCACCAATGTTTCTTCTGTTGCCTCATTTCAGTACATGCTCCAGAGCCCGGTTCACGGTCGCGTCAGTCACGACACGACCAGGCCGGACCTTTTTGTCATGCAGTTCAGTCATTTCAAACATCAAGGCAAACATTTCGAATCATTTCGTTCTCACAAAAAAAAAAAAAAAAATATACGAGCTCAAAAACAGGATATTCTCATCAGATCAAATCATGTCACAGGCCGGCAGCGAAGACTTCACGGCCCCTCTGTCGGCTTTCACACAGGCCTCATTTCACTACCTCACAGTACGTACGAAGTGGGAATATTCGTTCAGCAGCCATCAACGAACAAACCATAGATCGGCTCTTACAAACAGAACTAGACCAAGAGTACGTTATAGGCCTTTCACTCAGCCCCCTTTCAGCACTTTGAGAGTCAGCCCTATTTGGGGCTTGTCAAGAGCAAATTCACAGATAAATTACGTTTGGGGGTACCACCTGTCTGCGCCTCATTCTTCCCACATCCCCAGTCTCAATTCCCTGATTCCCTCCGAAGAATTCTCCCTAAAATAGTCCTCCGTAGACATGCCGATACAAGCAGTCATCAAAGCAGGTACAGGTGCCTGGCTTTCCAGAGCCGACATCTCGGATGCCTTTAGGCTCCTGCCTATCCGTCCATCCCTTTGGTGCTGGCATGGCGTCAAGTGGAAGGAGGCATATTGTTTGGCCACAGAACTGACGTTCGGTTCGAAGAGCAGCCCTTGGCTCTTCGACACATTCGCTCAGTCTCTTGCTTGGATACTGTTACACAAGGCTCAGTGACAAAAGTCATCCATTACCTGGACGACTTCCACTAATAGAACCTCCCAGCAAGCCCCCAGGAGACCTCGACAAACTCAGAGCGATATTCGGAAAACCCAATCCTCCCATCACCGAGCACAAAGTAGAAGGCCCAGCACATAACATCACCTTCTCGGGGCCAACTTAGACACCTGCGCTATGCAAGCCAGTCTCCCCCTCGACAAACTAACCCGCATTAAGGCGGTCCTTCACAAATTCACCCACATCAAGGGGTGTACCAAGAAGCAGTTGCAATCTCTCCTGGCAATGCTGAATTTCGCCATACGAATTATTCCACAAGGCCGCACCTTCGGGTCACGCCTGCGGAGATTCCTGCCAGAAACACAAGACCCCGATCAGATCTTAAATCTAGACTCCGCAGCAATAGCGGACCTATCTATGTGGGACGAATTCCGTCCTCCCGGAATGGCATATCCCTAATTATACCCATGGTTTCAGCCCTGTCACCCCAGGTGGTGACAGACCTTGCAGCCACCACAGGTTTCGCTGCAATTTTTGGCCATCATTGGTTTTCAGGACCCTGGCCTCAACAGATACTGTTGATACCCGGCTTTATTCAAAACATCTTCCCTCCTCGAACTCTATCCCATGGTGGCAGCTGCACAACTCTGGGGTCACCATTGGACAGGGCAAACCGTAGTCTTCACCACCGACAATCAGGCCACGGCAGACATCAACAAAGGCAGGTCCAATTCCCCAGCAGTCATGTCCTTCCTGCGCAGATTGGTACAATTGTTCTTACAGCATCAGTTTAACATACACTGTGCTTTATTCCAGGCAGACAAGTTAGCTGCTAACGCACTGCCACGTTCTAACTACACCTCCTTTTCAAACAGGTTCCCGGAGCCGATCCAGTGTCGGCCCCTATCCCTGCCTGGTCACAACTGACCTTGGACTAGTTTAACATTTACAAGGAGCAACGCAGCTCATCAATCGCTCACTCTCTCATAACACACTCAAAGCCTACCAGACAGCTTGAAAGGCGTTCAATAAATTTCTCACATCCTGCCGTAAAGGACCAATAGATGTCAAACAGGTACTGACCTTCATTTCATACTGCCACACTCAGCTGGCTTTATCTTACAATACCATTCGGCTACACCTAGCCGGCATATAACATTTCGTGACCCTGGAAGACCCCACAAAATCTTCACTGTTCTCATCACACGCTATACGAGCCATCCTAAGGGGCATCCAGAAACAACAACCAGTGATCAGTACTAAGCGCTTACCCATTACGGGGCCCATCTTCAGGGATATGTCGACTATTCTGGCTACTTCGCCATTCGGTCTGCTGCCCAGCACGGTCCTACAAGCAGCCATATAGTTGGCTTACTACGGGTTCACCTATAACCACCCCTCAGACCAAGTATTACGCAGACGGCACTTGCTTTGCCACCAAGACCATTTCATCCTTCACCTCGAGGTTTCTTAGACCCAGGAAACAGGCTCTGGAGTGGACATTCACCTCTACAGAACTAATAACAGCTGGTGTCCAGTCACCGTATTTAACCGTCTCCTCTCACTCCTGCCTGAACAATCGGACACCAGTCCTCTTCTACCATTCCCAGTTAAACCCTTAAACGCATGTCACTTTGCAAAACACATAAGGTTACTTCTCCGCAAATCTTCACCTTAAACCCAGTCAGTACTCCGGACACTCCTTCCGCATCGGAGCAGCCTCCGCGGCAACCCGCCGGGGGTTCCGGACCGCGTCATTGGGGGGCTAGGCGGATGGAAGTCGGCCTGCGTCGCCCGGTATATACCCAGTCCTCGAGTGGAGATGGCGCAGGCATTCTCCAAATTGGCTCAATGGATACCTGAAAACCAATATATATTATACCCCTACCTGAATGTTTTTGCCCCCTTATTTTGGCATACCGGCCATTAGACCAAGGCACACTTTCAGGTCCATTTCATATGGTAAGTCCACACTTCCAGGTCTATTTCCGATGGTAAGTCTTATCTTTATTATAAGTGTTATCTATGTCCATACCGGACATAGGGCTCCGACCATAAGTAGGAAGGCCAGTATGGTGGCCTGAATTTATGGGAGGAGCCCGGTGGGTACTTAAGCAGCCCGCTCACCTGTGGTGCTTGTCGGTTTCCTGTGCGCGATACCCACCCTCCCATCCCCATTTCAAGGCATTCATTTCATTTCATTCATTTCATCTCATTTCTCTCTACAGAATAATCATTTCTTAAAACCAGGGTATGCCCCCTTATTTTGGCATACCGGCCATTAGACCAAGGCACACTTTCAGGTCCATTTCATATGGTAAGTCCACACTTCCAGGTCTATTTCCGATGGTAAGTCTTATCTTTATTATAAGTGTTATCTATGTCCATACCGGACATAGGGCTCCGACCATAAATATATATATATATATATATATATATATATATATATATATATATATACACACACATACACAAACATTTTGACTTGACATGCACTTTAAACTGAACTTGTGGTTTTTAAGCTGTAGCTCTAGTAGATAAAACCTGTTATGGCCTTTTATCCCAATGTTATAGTAAAAATATAGTAGGAATAACATATCCCTGATTACCTAGAGGATAGCCCAAAGTCCAAAAATGGGTATGTGAATGAGGTAAAACTTAAAAGCTTCCTAAAATTTGTTTGTGTCCTTCACTTTTCTCCATCTCTTCAGCTATTCACATACACCTATTTCCAGGTGAAGATGCAGTTGAATGCAGATTTAGATCACATCTCACATCTCTTTAACCACCTGACATCCGGCCGTAGCCGAATGACGGCTTCAGCACGGATGTCAATTACCGGGAGGCCGTCATATGACGGCCTCCCGTTTCCTCGCTCCCCGTGCGCGCTCACGAGCGCGCAACGGGGAAATTCTGTGTCGGCCATGTCCCTTGGACACAGCCAATCACAGATCGCTGTAAACGGCCAATCACAGTGGCCGTTTACAGTGCGATCGCTGCCTCCAATGAGAGATGATCTGATATGTAAACAATTGAGATCATCTCTCATTGCCGGCTCTCTCTCCTCACACAGAGACAGCGTGTGAGGAGAGAGAGATCTGTCAGCGATCTGTGAGTGTACCTGTGCGATTTACTGTGCCTACAGTGCCCACAGTGCCCATCATTACAGTGCCCATCATTACAGTGCCCCATCATTACAGTGCCCCATCAGTACAGTGCACCATCAGTACAGTGCCAATCGGTGCACACCTGTGCCAATCGGTGCCCACCTGTCTGCCCAGTGGTGATCAGTGTCCAGCTGCACATCTGCACAATCAGTGCCCACCTGTGCCACCTCATCAGTGCCCACCTGTGCCACCTCATCAGTGCCCACCTGTGCCAACCAGTGCCCATCTGTGCTTCCTCAGTGCACATCTGTGCAATCAGTGTATATCTGTGCCGCCTCATCAGTGCCCATCTGTGCTGCTCCATCTGTGCCGCTCCATCTGTGCCGCCCCATCTGTGCTGCTCCATCTGTGCCGCCCCATCTGTGCCATCCCATCAGTGCCCAGCTGTGCCACCTCATCAGTGCACATCTGTGCAATCTCAGTGCACATCTGTTCCACCTCATCAGTGCCCACCTGTGCCGCCTCATCAGTGCTCACCTGTGCCGCCTCATCAGTGCCCACCTGTGCCGCCTCATCGGTGCCCACCTGTGCCACCTCATCAGTGCACATCTGCACATCTGTTCCACCTCATTAGTGCACATCTGTTCCACCTCATTAGTGCACATCTGTTCCACCTCATCAGTGTACATCTGTTCCACCTCATCAGTGCCCCTCTGTGCCACCTCAGTGCCCATCTATGCTCATCAGTGCCACCTCATCAGTGCCCATCAGTGCAGGCTTAGCAACCATGGCCAAAAGAAGCTTTTCCGCCGAGGAGGCGTACCAAATACTGTCCCAGGCCAAAGAGAGCAATGGGGAGCTCTCTTTTTCAGATTCCCTTTCCGACTCTGATTCTGAGTCGGACATAAATTATGAGCCAGTCCTCAGTAGTGGAACACTGAATGACTAAGAGGAGGAAGAGATTCGGCCCACCAAAAGAAGGCATTCTGGTGGGGAGGCAGTGGCATCTACCAGCACCGCAGTCCCATCCACCAGCACGGCAGTCCCATCCACCAGCATGGCAGTCCCATCCACCAGCACGGCAGTCTCATCCACCAGCACGGCATTGCCATCCACCAGCACCGCAGTGCCTTGGCAAGACAGACCAAGGACCCAAGCCAGCCTTCCCTATGCCCTGCAGAACCCCTTGTGGCTTCCTCCTAATTCAGGAGAAGCCAACATTCCCCCTTTCACTGCCCAGCCAGGAGTCCAGGTGAACACAGAGAATTTTTCCCCAATAGATTTTTTTAATTTATTTTTTACCGAGGACATGCTGTCAAATATTGTGGCCCAGTGCAACCTTTATGCACAGCAATTCACTTTGAATAATCCAACGTCCTACTATGCCCGTCCTTTACGAATGGAGAGACCTAACGGTGGAGGAGTTGAAGGTTTTTTTAGGGCTCACATTTAACATGGGACTCACAAAAAAAACACTTTGCTGTCCTATTGGTCAACCCACCCCCTCCAACACATGCCAGTATACTCCAAGGTAATGCCCAGAAACAGATACCTCATGATATTGAGGTTTCTTCATTTCAACGACAATACCCAGTGCCCTCCCCAAAATGACCCAAACTTTGATAGACTTTTAAAAATTCGGCCACTTTTAAATTATTTTTCTGCACTATTCCCCCTGCTGTTTACCCCGGACAAAAACATATGTGTGGATGAGTCCCTTGTTAAGTTTAGTGGCAGGCTTAAAATAAAGCAATATATTCCCAGTAAAAGGGCCCGCTATGGGGTGAAGGCATACAAATTATGTGACCGAGTCACATGTTACTTGTATGTCTTCAAAGTGTACGAAGGGAAGGACACCCAGCTAATTGCCCAGACTACTTGGGATCAAGCGGGAAAATTGTTTGGGACCTCACATACCCCCTACTGGAGAAAGGCTACCACCTGTATGTAGATAACTTCTACACATCTCTGCCCCTGTTCCACAACCTGCATCGGAAGAAGACGCCTGCATGTGGTACCATTAAAAAGAACCGGAAGGGCTTTCCTCAAAGTCTGGTCAATAAAAAATTGAGAAAAGGAGAAACGGCGAGTCTACGAAACAACGAGATTTTGGCAGTGAACTGGAGAGACAAAAGAGATGTGTACATGTTGTCTTCAATCCACGATGATACCTTCATGGAAATCCCCAGAAGAAATGGCCCCATACAGAAACCTAAATGCATCTTTGATTATAATTTGTTTATGGGGGGAGTCGACTTGAATAACCAGATGCTGGAACTGTACCTTGCTACAAGACGGACATACCATTGTCATAAGAAAGTCGCAATTTATTTTTTTCATTTGGCCATCTACAATTCATATGTCATTTATCGTAACTCCA
Source organism: Lithobates clamitans (assembly GCA_037952925.1). Lineage (NCBI taxonomy): Eukaryota > Metazoa > Chordata > Amphibia > Anura > Ranidae > Lithobates > Lithobates clamitans. Next base: position 12,828,250 of record JBBGZY010000008.1, on the reverse strand, counting down.
CCAAAGGCCCCCCATAAAATATCCGATCAGATGTTCTAAGTCGACTCTCCGAACGCCACTTTCCCGATAAGATCCCTCCCAAACCAACAGGCCAACGACGGCAAAAAAAATGTAAGGTGTGTACCAGAGCTTCAGAAGAGACACATCTTATTATTGTGCACAATATCCTTCTGAACCAGGCCTCTGCGTAGGTAAATGTTTTCGTCATTACCATACTTCACTAAATTATTAGTGAAGTATGGTAAACGTAAGCCTCCGTTCCTGCAATTTACCCTCACACCCCTTATGCCACTGCCTCCTCTGTAACTGACCCTGGCTTGCATACCTCTGCCTGATCTGGAACTGACCCTGGTCTGTTATTAGACCATGCTTCTGCCTAACGATTCTGTACATACATCTGCCTGATCTGGAACTGACCTTGGACTGTTTGACCATGATATTTTCCTGCCTCTTGGACTGATCTTGTACCCTGATACTGGACTAGTGGGATTCAACACAGGGGTCTCACATATGTGAGGGGCACCAGAATTGTTTTTCTGGATGAAGAAAACAATTTTTTTTGTTTTCTCAATCCTAGATTAGGGTCTGGAGACTCGGAGGCTTCAATGAGATTTGGGTGGGAGAAGCCTCTACCCCTGTCCCCATTCTGTCCTGAACAAGGCCCTACTTCTGCCTGTAGGACTTACTGCCGTCATGCCTCTGCCTGTCGCACTGACCACACCACATGGACGTGCCTACTACCAGGACCAATATTTTTGGTACTGCGGACAATATCTCTGCCTGCACTGACCCTGGACTTTATATGGACAGTAACCCTGACTGCTGCCTGGACAATTGTGTTCACCGCTGCTGACCAAGTCCCTGCCTGCTGCCTGGACCAGTGCTATCCTCCTGTGTAAAGCGTTTGATACAGTTCCGCACACACGGCTCATGTGTAAGTTAAAGTCTACAGGCTTGGAAATATCAGTTTGTAAATGGATAGAAAACTGGCTAAAAGACAGAATTCAGAGAGTAGTGGTTAATGATTCTTACTCTGAATGGTCTAAGGTTATCAGTGGTGTACCCCAAGGTTCAGTGCTGGGACCCTTACTCTTTAATATCTTTATAAATGATATTGGGTCTGGGATCAAAAGTAACATTTCTGTCTTTGCAGATGACACCAAGCTATGCAGTGGAATAACGTCCTTACAGGATGTCTCCAATTTACAAGCCGACCTCAATGCACTGTCTAATTGGGCGACTATGTGGCAGATGAGGTTTAATGTTGAGAAATGTAAAGTTATGCACTTGGGGGCTAAGAATATGCATGCATCATACATGCTAGGGGGAGTACAACTGGGGGAATCTGTAGTGGAGAAGGATCTGGGGGTTTTGGTAGATCATAAGCTCAATAATAGCATGCAATGCCAAGCTGCGGTTTCCAAAGCGAGCAAAGTTCTTTCTTGTATTAAGAGAGGTATGGACTCCAGAGAGAGAGATATCATTTTGCCCCTGTTCAAATCATTAGTAAGACCTCATCTGGAATATGCAGTTCAGTTTTGGACACCAGTTCTCAAAAAGGATATCAGGGAACTGGAGAAAGTGCAGAGAAGGGCAATCAAACTGATAAGAGGCATGGGGGAGCTCAGCTATGAGGAAAGATTAGAGGAACTGAATTTGTTCACTCTTGAGAAGAGGAGAATAAACTCCCTCCAGAGGTGGTTCTGGCCAGCTCAGTAGTGAAAGGCCTGGATACTTTCCTAAATGTACATAATATAACTGGGTGCTGACATTTATAGGTAAAGTTGATCCAGGGAAAATCCGATTGCCTCTCTGGGATCAGGAAGGAATTTTTTCCCCTGCTGTAGCAAATTGGAGCATGCTCTGCTGGGGTTTTTTGCCTTCCTCTGGATCAACTGTGGGTATAGTATTGGGTATATTGGATTGTACTTTTTTTTTTTTTTTTTTTTTTATGGTTGGACTGGATGGACTTGTGTCTTTTTTCAACCTGACTAACTATGTAACTATGTACAACTGCACTACTACAACCACAGGTAATCTTTTTTGTTTACGCTTTGCTCAGCATAATGTATTTTGGGGTGTAATTCTTGGTATGTGCATGCTATGTGTCCCTGGAACACCTGACGGTGTTCCTTGCATGTTGGATCTCTGTATGTGGCCAGGCTGTGTAGAAGTCTCACACATGTGGTATCGCCATACTCAGGAGGAGTAGCAGAATGTATTTTGGGGTGTCATTTTTGCTATCCAAATGCTATGTGTTGGAAATATCTTAGAAACGGACAACTTTATGTAAAAAAAATGCGTTTTCATTTTTTTTCCACATTTTTCAAACACTTCTGGAAAAAAAATGAACCAGTCAAAAGACTATCAATATAATATTTTGCACCTGGTTCGGTGCATGCAGCTTTTCCGAGTACTGTTTATTGGATTTGATACCTGTTAGCGCGGGAATAATTCTTTTAATTTAGTTTTCATTCAAAAGACTCATTATGCCTCATAGATTATACGTTGGGGTGTAAGCTTTCCAAAATGGGGTCATTTTGTGGGTGTTTCCATTGTCCTGGTGCTTCAAAAGTGTAATAGGTGGTTGAGAAATGTGATGTGTAATTTATGCTCCTAGAACACCTGATGGTGCTCCATGCATGTTGGGCCTCTGTATGTGGCCAGGCAGTGAAAAAGTCCCACACATGTGATATCGTAATACTCAGGAGGAGTAGCAGAATGTATTTTGGGGTGTCATTTTTGCTATCTAAATGCTATGTGTTGGAAATATCTTATAAACGGACAACTTTGTGTAAAAAAAAATGCGTTTTCATTTTTTTCCACATTTTCCAAAAACTTCTGGAAAAAAATAAACCATTCAAAAGACTCATTATGCCTCATAGATTATACGTTGGGGTGTTAGCTTTCCAAAATGGGGTCATTATGTGGGTGTTTCCATTGTCCTGGTGCTCCAGGGCCTTCAAAAGTGTAATAGGTGGTTGAGAAATGTGATGTGTAATTTATGCTCCTAGAACACCTGATGGTGCTCCATGCATGTTGGGCCTCTGTATGTGGCCAGGCAGTGAAAAAGTCCACACATGTGGTATCGTAATACTCAGGAGGAGTAGCAGAATGTATTTTGAGGTGTCATTTGTGGTATACACATGCCATGTGAGAGAAATAAGCTATTACAATGACAATTTTGTGGGGAAAAAAAATCTCAATTTTGCAAAGACTTGTGGGAAAAAAATACAACTTCAAATAACTCACCATGCCTCTAACTAAATACATTGAAATGTCTACTTTCCAAAAAGGGGTTATTTGGGGGGCATTTGTACTTTCCTGGCTTGTTAGGGTCTCAGGAAATGAGGCCTCAGTACATCAGATGTGATCATTTTTTTATGATTTGCACCATAGCTTGTAGACTCTAAAACTTTCACACAGACCAAATAATTTCCACAAATTTTTGGTTATTTTTACCAAAGATATGTAGCAGTATAAATTGTGGCCAAAATTTATGAAGAAAAATTACGAATTTGCAAAATTTTATCACAGAAATTAGGAAAAATGCGTTTTTTTTCAAAATTTTCGGTCTTTTTTCATTTGTAGCGCAAAAAATAAAAAACCCAGAGGTGATCAAATACCACCAAAATAAATCTCTATTTGTATGAAAAAAAGGACAAAAAAATCATTTGGGTACAGTGTTGCATGACTGAGTAATTGTCATTCAAAGTGTGAGAGCACTGAAAGCTGAAAATTGGTCTGGATAGGAGGGGGGTTTAAGTGCCTAGTAAGCAAGTGGTTAAGGAGAAGGTCTAAAAGGTCCAGTGTGCTGCCCTAAAGATTCCTATGTCAATTCCACTCAACTTTAACCACTTCAGCCCCGGAAGATTTTACCCCCTTCTTGACCAAAGCACTTTTTGCGATTCGCCACTGCGTCGATTTAACTGACAATGGCGCGGTCATGCAACGTTGCACCCAAACAAAATTGACGTCCTTTTTTTCCCACAAATAGAGATTTCTTTTGGTGGTATTTGATCACCTCTGCGTTTTTTATTTTTTGCGCTATAAACAAAAAAGAGTGACAATTTTGAAAAAAACTAATTATTTTTTTACTTTTTGCTATAATAAATATCCCCCCCAAAAAAACAATTATTTTCCTAGTCGCCGATTTGTATTCTTCTACATACATTTGGTATAAACAATTCGCAATAAGCGTATATTGATTGGTTTGCACAAAAGTTATAGTGTCTACAAAATAGGGGATAGTTTTAGGGCATATTTAAAAAAAAAATTTTTTTAGTAATGGCGGCGATCTGTGATTTTTATTGGGACTGCAACATTATGGCAGACACATCGGACACTTTTGACACAATTTTGGGATGACTGTCATTTATACAGCGATCAATGCTATAAGAATGCACTGATTACTGTGTAAATGAAACTGGCAGTGAAGGGGTTAACCACTAGGGGGCGATGAAGGGGTTAAGTGTGCCCTAGGGAGTGATTCTAACTGTGGGGGGATGGGCTTCAAGTCACATGACAGCGATCACTGCTCCCGATGACAGAAAGCAGTGATCTTTGTCATGACACAAGGCAGAACGGGGAAATGCCTTGTTTACATAGGCACTTCCCCATTCTGCGGCTCCGTGACACGATCACCGGGGGACCGGCGGACATCGAGTCCACTGGTCCCACAGGCACGGTCATGCTGTACGCGGCAGGTGCGCGCCTGCTATCCCCGCCTCTTAAAGGGGACGTACAGGTACGCCTATTTGCCCACCGCTGCCATTGTGCCGACGTATATCAGCGTGCAGAGGTTGACAAGTGGTTAACTCAACAATATAGAAATATGTGAGCTTCTGTAGGTCACAACAGCTAGCACACAGAGTGACTCCACAAACCCTGTGTATAAATCCAACAATAATTTAAAGTGCAGTGCTAAAATGAAAATGTATATAAAACAGACAATATATACATCAAACCAAAGAAAAAAACTAGTGTCCATAAAAAGTTTAATCCAATCCACCAGCTAAAAGTCTCCTTGAGAGAAATAATTGAATCACTGTTTAAGTGCACCTTTCCATTATATACGTGAATGATGCATATGAGTAATGACCATTCCCATAATCCACCTGGAATTGTTTGGTCTCTCAGATCTCCACACAATCCGTTCCAGTGTGTCACAGTACCACCTAAAACACTGCAATAAATAAGCTCACCATACGGAGCCAAATCATGCATATAGTGTAGTATTATATATATATATATATATATATATATATATATATATATATATATATATATATATATATATCAATCTATATATATATATATATACACATATATGTATCGATATAGCACAAATCAACACCTTCTTGCAGATAATATAAAAGATGGGGATTGGGGATCCAGAATAATGATAGCACTCTCAGAAATATCATGATTAACATGTTGCCTTACTGCTCCAGCAGCAGACAAAAATCATACTAAACCAGTGTGTATGTGCGCTTATGTACTGGCATCGGGATGAAAGGCTAGATTCTATAGCAACTATAATCTGCTAGTATGTTAATTTATTAGATGTCCACACAAGCTGTATAATCTAAATTTGATTTAGATTAATTACTTACACATATTAATTACTTAATTAGTTATTAAGTAATTAATTAAATACTTATACATATAACATATGGCAAAGCTACATTTTAAAATGTGGATTATATAAACAATTGTCTTTAGGTCTTCTGCTCTTCTAGCTCCTCCATATATAAAAGGTAAGTTTAAGAGACCTGAAATACGTACCCATGCAACCAATCTAATAGGTACATATATTATGGCTCTCATTTTTCCTGAGGGAAAAGCATGGGAATAATGTAAATATACAGGCGTATTTCTCTTTTTATGGCTGTAGCTGTTAAATTAACTTGTGTATGATTAGAATTTTGAATGGCTTTTTACTGCTTTAGGAGCACCAGGAATTCAGCAAACCAAGCCGCCTCAAATGTTATCAGGAGTAAAAATAGTCTTGGGTGAAGTACTTTCCACCACCTTCCTAAAGTCTATCTGACAGAAATGCCTGCTAAAATCTAAATTTGGCTAAAATGTCTGATTTTGCAATGAAGGTTAAAACTTAAAGTTGTATAAAAGTGTGTTTTTGTCATAATGTACCTTCCAAAGTTGTGCTGTCACTGACCCCATGGGCCCCTGATGCTTCCATCTTTGCTCAGTCTTCCTTCCGGATTTGGGATGTTTAGCTGCTTGAATGGCAGGGCAGCAATTATGTCACTCTCACGCATGCACATATGAGTGACGTCACCATGGCACACAGCGAGTGCCATAAATGTACACTGAGCTGTGCATGCCAAGCTCAAGGTACATTACAACTAATGGGCAGGGGGAAGCATTTTTGACTAAAGAGACCAATAGGGTCTCTTCTAACAATTAAACCTTGACTGTCGGCAAGTGTTTTAAAAAGTAGGTTTACTAATAGTGCTTTAAAAAAAATGTAGATTTTATAGGAAAAACTTAGAAATTATGTCTATGCCTAGGCATTGCCCGGAAAAAACAAAAACCTGTCTCTACCAAGATAGCTGATCCCATACAGAGACACAGTGCAGAAACAAAGCATGGTAGGTCAGTAGTGGGGGAAAGATCAGCAGCAACTGGTAGAACACCGACAATACTGGCGCCTGCCTTTTTTGGGCATAGCATCTAGAATTCAGTTCCTTTTTAAATTTACCAGCAACTGTGTAGTACAAAGGACTACCCAAATCAATATAAAATGAATGAACTATTTGCACTTCATAGTTTGTCGCAAATGGAGACTGCACAAACTAATTACAATGTATGAGGGTAGGCTGAAAGCTACATGCTTTTGCATGCATTAGGCATTTATTTTGTGAAACAGAGGTTGATGTGCATGGTCTAATTCTGGAATGTACCATTAAACATTTAAAATAAGGTACATTTCTAAATACCCTAAAAATCTCAAGGCATGTGTTTTAATATGTTCTCAGATTAAACATTATATGAAGTTTTGATAACTCTCGGTATTGACTTTATTCATGAACAATGTACAGTAATCAGCTGCCTAGGTTGCCCATACAAAAAGATTAAGAAAACTCACTCTACCAATTGACAAAAGATTATATCTGGATAAAGCTCATTCTGTTTATTTAGTAAAAACACTGTAGGTGTAAAATTACCATTAGTTAAATTAAGCAAAACCCCCCAACATAACAAATATCTAATTTAGTCAAACTGCCATTGGAAAGTGTGTAGAGATTTTATGCGTGGAATCTGTTATTCGCTGTCTTTCAGAGTAACAGTTAAATTTGCTGGATGAAAATGTATAACTTTGCAGTTCTAGTATTATGTTAATAGCATGGTTATTGGTCTCCTAGTTGACTATTAATATCTTTATAATATACAGTTATGTCTTAACCCCTTGACGCCGACATAACACATATATGTGGCCCCACTGCACTGCAATTTTTTTCTGTAGGGCCGCATATATGTGTATTTCCCTTTGTGCTGGGAGTGCACCGCACGGCGGGGTCTCACCAAGAGACCCAGGCCCTGTACTAAAATAAATAAATAAGTAATAAAAAAAAAAAAGAAAACAAAAAATACCTAATTTGGTCTGATATAAGTCAGTGCCAGGGTTAGTGATTGGGTAAAGTAAAGGTCAAAGATCAAGGCAGTATATTTTGGGCAGGTTTTTGTTTTTAAATTAGCATAAAAAAATGCACACTATTGTTTCTGGGCTGTACTATGGGTATAAACAACAAGAGAATTTTGGGTTGTTCTTTGGTGGTAGGTTATTGTAGTAACAAGATGTATAAAGCTACATTTAAAAAAAATGATTTTTTTTTTTTACTATTTTGGTCCACTTTTTTCTTTACCACTTAAGCCTCGGACCATTTTGCTGGCCAAAGACCAGAGCACTTTTTGCGATTTGGAACTGCGTCGCTTTAAATAACAATTGCGCGGTCGTGCGATGTGGCTTCAAAACAAAATTGATGTCCTTTTTTTCCCACAAATAGAGCTTTCTTTTGGTGGTATTTGATCACCTCTGCAGTTTTTATTTTTTGCGCTATAAACAAAAATAGAGCGACAATTTTGAAAAAAATGCATTATTTTTTACTTTTTGCTATAATAAATATCCCCAAAAAATATATAAAAAAACTTTTTTCTTCCTCAGTTTAGGCCAATACGTATTCTTCTACATATTTTTGGTAAAAAAAATCGCAATAAGTGTTTATTGATTGGTTTGTGTAAAGGTTATAGCGTCTACAAAATAGGACATAGTTTTATGGCCTTTTTATTAATATCTTTTTAATAATTTAATATTTTTTTTTTACTAGTAATGGCGGTGATCTGCGATTTTAATCGTGACTGCGACATTATGGCGGACACATCGGACAATTTTGACACATTTTTGGGACCATTCTCATTTTTACAGCGATCAGTGCTATAAAATTGCACTGATTACTGTAAAAATGACACGGGCAGTGAAGGGGTTAACCACTAGGGGGCTAGGGAGGGGTTAATTGTATCCTAGCCACTTACCGACCAGCTCCTGTACATATACGTCGGCACTTTGAAGAGGGATATCTCGGTAACGGCAGCAGCTGCTGCCACAACCGATGTATCCATCTCCGCAGCGGATTCCCCGCGAGATTACCGTTATCAGCGGCGGGAGAGGTGACACCCCCCTCCCGCCGCTCTCCCGCGCCCTCTGCCGCTTACCGGAGCCGTTGGTAGCGGCGGAAGAGATCGGGACCTGTCAGTTCCTCGGTCTGGAAACGAGTGAGGCTAAGATGGCACCCACCCGTCTCCATACCATAGGACGGCGGAAGCGACGTCAGAATGTCAGCTCCGCCCATATGTCTTAAAGGCATATTTTTTTGTCATTTTTTTTTGTTTGCATTTTAGTGTAAATATGAGATCTGAGGACTTTTTGACTACAGATCTCATATTTAAGAGGATCTGTCATACTTTTTTCTATTACAAGGGATGTTTACATTCCTTGTAATAGGAATAAAAGTGATCCAAATTTTTTTTTAAAAAAACAGTGAAAAAAATAATTAAAATAAAGTAAAATAAATAAGAAAAATTTTTTTTTTTAAAGCGCCCTGTCCCGACGAGCTCGCGCGCAGAAGCGAACGCATACGTGAGTAGCGCCCGCATATGAAAACGGTGGCCAAACCACACATGTGAGGTATTGCCGTGACTGGTAGAGTGAGAGCAATAATTCTAACCCTAGACCTCCTCTGTAACGCAAAACATGCAACCTGCAACCTGCGCAATTTTGAAGCGTGACATGTTGGGTATCAATTTACTTGGCATAACATTATATTTCACAATAAAAAAAAAATTGGGCTAACCTTACTGTTGTCTTATTTTTTATTCAAAAAAGTGAATTTTTGCCAAAAAAAAGTGTGCTTAGAAGACCGCTGCGCAAATACAGTGCTAAAAAAAATATTGCAGTGACCGTTATTTTATTCTCTAGGGTGTTCGAAAAAAAAACAATATATAATGTTTGGGGGTTCTAAGTTATTTTCTAGCAAAAAAACCTGTTTTAAACATGTAAACACCTGAAATCCAAAACGAGGCTAGTCCTTAAGTGGTTAAGGAAGTGTTCTAAGTGTGGGGAGAGGGGCTGTGTGTGACACATAACTGATCATAGCTCCCAATCACAGGGAGCTATGATCACTGACAGTGTGACTAGGCAGGACGGGGAGATGCTTGTTTACATTAGCATCTCCCCGTTCTTCCTCTCTGTGAGACGATCGTGGGTATCCCCGCTGACATCGAGTCCCTGAGACCCGCGATTCTACTCACGGAGCTTGTGGCGGCACGGCAGCAAATTCAAAGGGATGTACAGGTATGCCCATTTGCCCAGCCATGCCATTCTGCCAACGTAAAAGTACACGCGGCGGTTGGCAAGCGGTTAATAATAGTAAAAAAAAATCCATAACCATTTTCTACCAAATGAAAGCCCAATTTATCCTGATATAAACAAAAACAAGGTATAATCTACCTGGATGCACAAAGTAGTTGCGATTATATGTACAGTTTTACTAACATATGTCAAAGCTGCAAAATTGTGCTTAGACATTAAGATTTGTTTTCCCCGTAGGCATGAAGGGGTTAAGCTTTACCCATTATTGTTAAAAGTGATAATGTTTATGGTACAAATAGTAGGGATGGTATACTGTGCATATTGTTAGTTTAATACAAATGAGTCAGAGTATGTAACTCAGGGTGAAAGTGGTCAATAACAATGTCATAAAACATTTTATATTACCGTAATTTTAAGCAGACTAATACACATTACATTAATAAATGTGCATTTCTCTAGACTGTTTTGTGCTTGTCACTTATGATATTAATACATTTTACGAACCTAGTCACCTACTGACACTGGTGATTACATGCTGGTTTTAATGAAATTATAGTCGTTTCTAGTCACTGGCCGTATTCTTCAATGGAAGGGCCAGTAATCTGCAACACAGGTTGTTTATTATGCCTAGGAGTGATTATAGTGGAACTACACTGTATATAAGCACCACAAACCAAAAACACTTTAATTCCTTTTTCAAATTCAAAGCAAACTCACTCAACCATCCAGGTCTCCATGCTTTATTTTGTTGAGAAATCACTTAGAAAAACACTCCTCTACATAGGCGTGCGCACAGGGTGTGCCGGGTGTGCCCAGGCACACCCTAATCACCCCATGCGCATTAGTGTTATCGCTCTGTGTAGCAGCAGGAACATGGTAAAGATCTCCCTCTTACCTGCTCTGCCATAAGAAAAGTGTTTATGCTCTTCTCTTTCACTGTGCCGGCAGGGAGATCAATGTGCCGGGGTCATATATATGTAGGCACATACACATGCATGTGTGTTCGAGCTTAAGGGTGCACACCCTAATACAATAGGCTGCGCACGCCTATGCTCCTCTAGCATTTCTGGCTGTGGCCATCTTGAGTAAGGGCAGATGATTCATGCAGCATTTACATCCTGAAATCCATCTGCCTTTAGCACAGACATGCAAGCAAGGTGTGCAGCCATGGCCAAAAGTTTTGAGAAGGACACAAATATTAATCTTCAAAGTCTGCTGCCTTCGTTTTTATGATGGCAATTTGCATATACTCTAGAATGTTATGAAGAATGATCAGATGAATTGCAATTAATTGCAAAGTCCCTCTTTGCCATAAAAATGAACTTAATCCCATAAAAAACATTTCCACTGCATTTGTGAACAAGGCTTCAGGGCACCCAAGAAAGTCCAGCAAGCGCTAGGATCAACTCCTACAGTTGATCAGGGCACCACCAGTGCAGAGCTTGCTCAGGAAAGGCAGCAGGAAGGTGTAAGTGCATCTGCACGCACAGTGAGGCAAAGACCTTTGGAGAATGGCCTGGTGTCAAGAAGGGCAGCAAAGAAGCCACTTCAGGGACAGACTGATATTCTGCAAAAGGTACAGGGATTGGACTGCTGAGGACTGGAGTAAAGCCATTTTCTCTGATGAATAACCTTTCCGATTGTTTGGGGCATCCGGTAAAAACCTTGTCCAGAGAAGAAAAGGTGAGCGCTACCATCAGTCCTGTGTCATGCATCTGGAGACCATTCATGTGTGGGTTGCTTCTCAGCCAAGGGAGTGGGCTCACTCACAAATTTTGCCTAAGAACACAGCCATAAATAAAGAATGGTACAAAAACATCCTCCGAGAGCAAATTCTCACAACCATCCAAGAATGGTGAGGGACAATGCCTTTTCCAGCATGATGGAGCTCCTTGCCATAAGGCAAAAGTGATAACTAAGTGGCTTGGGGAACAAAACATCAGAATTATTGGTCTATGGCCAGGAAACTCCCCAGACCTTAACCCAATTAAGAACTTGTGGTCAAATCTCAAGAGGCGGGTGAACAAAAAAAAACAACAAAATCTGATAAACCCCAAACATTGATTATGCAAGAATGGGCTGCCATCAGTCAGGATGTGGCCCAAAAGTTAATAACAGCATGCCAGGGCGAATTGCAGTGGTCTTGAAAAAGAAGGGTCAACATTGCAAATATTGACTCTTTGCATAAACTTAATATAATTGTCAATGAAAACCTTTGACACTTATGAATTGCTTGTAATTATACTTCAGTATACCATCTGGTAACATCTTACAAAAAGTATCTAAAACCAATGAAGCAGCAGACTTTGTGAAAATTAACATTTGTGTCATTCTCAAAACTTTTGGCCACGGCTGTACTATCAGAAACCATGAATCAGAACGAGACAGAAGTACAGTACAATCACACTTGTTTAATAATAATAATAAGGTAAACAGAGAAAGCGTAGTCAATACATAACCAGAGTTCAGTAACCTGATCGGGTAGTCAGCCAATGCCAATGCCAGAGAGCCAGGGATCAACGTAGTAGTACAGCAAGCAGGGTCAGGAGCCAGAAGGGACATCAGCCCGGCAAGTCTTCAATAGGTACGCAGGAGAAAGTCTCTGAGATGTGACCAAAGGCGAAGGCACAGTTGAAGTGAGCTGGACGGCTTTAAGTAAGCGGGACTGACGAGCAGATCATCAACAGCTGAGTCACTGTGGAGAGAAAGGAGCTTGAAATTAGCCGACAGCTGAGCGGCCAGCTCAGAGAAGGAAGGGCTGAGCCCAGCCCTGACAGTACCTCCTCCTCTATGACCCCTCCCCCTCGGAGGACCACCGGGCTTGAGGGGAAAACGTCTATGGAAATCACGGAGGAGGACAGGGGCATGTACGTCCGAGGATGATACCTAAGAGCGTTCCTGTGGACCGTACCCCTTCCAATGCACTAGGTACTGTATGCGCCCATGGAACCTACGGCAGTCAACAATAGATTGTACTTCATACTCCTCATGGTTCTCAACCTGTATAGGGTGAGGACGTTGCACCGAGGTGGTAAAGTGGTTGCAGACCAAAGGTTTCAATAAGGAATTTAAACAAGAACAATTCCCCTAGTGGACTTTAAAGGCACATATGGAAGGATGTATGGAAAAATGTATAGTATATAAATAATAATTTATTCATTGCAAAAACATCATAAAAACATCAATAGCATTATAACAGATAGTGAAGGGAAAGCGATTCATACATTTGTACAACTATAACTATTGATACCAATGTGCTTGCACCCAACGCGTTTCGGAGTTGTTTTAGCTTCTTTCTTCAGGGGTGGTTGTAAGCTTTAGTAAGAGTTTCTAGATTAGGAATATTATATTTAACAGAGAAATAGTGAGTATGTGTACATAACAGACCATAAGGACATGAATTCAAGTTGGATTTGTTGCATTTACACTTACATTGGCATATATGTAGACTAGTTTTGCATCCCACAGAAATTTAAAAACAAAGGCACTGACACTGTCTGCCCATCCAGCATGTTTCCCAATCGTGATACATCAGGGTTACTTGGTATCCCCAGATTATTAGTAATCCATATGTAGCAGATGGAAGTAAGTGAGTATGGATATATATAGGTAGTTTACTTCCTCATAGTGGGAAGAGAGGCCCATATACATAGGGCGTAAAGAGATTTTTTTTTTTTTCAAGGTTTCAATAAGGAGACATGAAACACATTAGAGATGCGCATACTAGGAGGAAGGTCCAACACATAAGCCACTGGGTTAATCCTGCAAAGTATACGGAAAGGCCCAATAAACCGAGGTGTGAACTTCACAGAAGGAACACAAAGTCAGAGGTTGTGAGAAGACAGCCAGACTCTGTCCCCAACCTGGTAGGAAGGCACAGGCAGGCATCTGCGGTCAGCATGGAGTCTGTACCTATCATTAGCATGTCGCAAAGCCACCTGGACTTGTGCCCAAGTGGAACGAAGACCATGGAGATGCTCCTCTAATGCAGGAATATTCTGCAGAACAAACGAGGCAGGCAACACGGAAGGTTGGAAACCATAGTTCGCCATAAACGGGAAGCTGAATTCAAGGCACTATTGTGAGCAAACTCCGCCAACGGTAAGAGGTCTGACTAGTTTTTGTGATGGTCAGAAATATAGTAATTGCTCCAAGGACTGATTGGCTCATTCTGCGGCCCCATTAGACTGTGGGTGATACACAGAGGAGAAAGCAAGCTGAATACCCAACTGTGCACAAAAGGCTCATCAGAACCGGGACACAAACTGACTACCCCTGTCTGAAACAATCACCTTGGGTAGCCCATGTAAGTGAAAGATCTCCCGAGCAAAAATAGAAGCCAGTTCCTTAGAAGTAGGCAATAAAAAATGTATCCTTGAGTGGAATACAATGCAACATTTTCGAGAACCGGTGAACCATCATAAGGATAACTGTGTTGCCCTGGGAGTTGGGTAACTCCACAATGAAATCCACAGACAGGTGGGTCCTGGACCTCTCCCCATTGGGTATGGGTTGTAGGAGGCCCACTGGAAGGTGTCGTGGAGTCTTACTCTGAGCATACACAGAACAGGCAGCTACGAAGGCAGTTACATCAGCACGTAGACTAGGCCACCAGAATTGTTGGGAAATGGCCCAAAAGAGTTGAATCTTCCCAGGGTGGCCAGCAGCCTTGGGAGAATGGTAAATCTGGAGCACGGCAGTACGGAGACTCTCGGGAACAAAGCAGCTGTCACAAGGTTTCTCAGGAGGAGCATCGACCTGAGCAGCAAGAATTTTTCATCCAAAGGAAAAGTAAGACTGGTGCGAACTGTAGCCAGAATACGATCAGGAGGAATCACAGGAACCGGAACCGACTCCATCTTGGAAGTGGAGGAAAATTGTCGTGACAAGGCGTCAGCCCTTACATTCTTAGTATCGGGTAAGAATGAGACCATGTAATTAAAACTCGACAAGAAAAGAGCCCACCGCGCCCTTCTGGGAGAGAGGCGCTTAGCCTCAGACAAGAATGTGAGATTCTTATGGTCAGTAAGAATGAGAACCGGCACAGTGGTACCTTCAAGGAGATGTCTCCATTCTTTCAGGGCTAAAGTGATCGCCAACAGCTCACTGTCACCAATTCCGTAATTGCACTCTGCCAGTGACAATTTCTTGGAAAAGTAGCCACATGGATGCATAGCGCACTCAGAGTTAGGACGTTGAGACAGAAGGGCGCCAACTTCAGTCTTGGAAGCATCAACTTCTAGGATAAAAGGCAACGTAGGATCAGGGTGTGCCAATACAGGGGCAGAAAGAAAGGCAGCCTTGAGACTCTCAAACGCCTTAATGGACTCCGGAGACCAACTCTGTGGGTTGCCGTCTTTCTTGGTTATATCAGTCAGGGGCTTGACCAGAGACGAGAAGTTACGAATAAACTTCCAATAATAGTGGGCAAAGCCAAGAAAATGCTGCAGAGGACGTAAACCCACGGGTCGAGGCCATTGTAGGATCGCTGGAAGTTTCTCTGGGTCCATTGAAAAACCAGTAGTGGAAATGACATAGCCCAGGAATTTCACCTGTTCACAATTGAATTTAGACTTTTCTAATTTACAATAGAGATTGTTCTTTCGTAGTCTCTGAAGCACACGACAGACATCTGTGTGGTAAAACTCCAGGGACTTGGAAAATATGAGGATATCGTCGAGATAAACCACCACACATAACTGCAACAAATCTCGGAGGACATTGTTAATGAACTCCTGGAAAACTGCCACAGCTTTACAAAGGCCAAAAGGCATTACGAGATACTAATAACGACCTGATCTGGTATTAAACGCAGTTTTCCACTCGTCGCCCTCCTTAATCCTAACGAGATTGTATGCCCCTCTCAAATCAAGCTTTGTGAAAACCGTTGCTCCCTTGAGGCGGTCAAATAACTCCGCAATCAACGGAATGGGATGGGCATTCTTAATCGTGAAATGATTCAGACCCCTATAATCGCTACAAGGTCTTAGTTCACCACTCTTCTTCTTCACAAAAAAGAAACCAGCACCAGCAGGAGATGAGGATTTGTGAATGAAACCACGAGAAAGTGCGTCTGTAACACACTCCTCCATGGCCTTATCCTCCAAGACCGGCAAAAGGGGTAAACCTGGCCACGAGGGGGTATGGCACCAGGTTGAAGGTCAATTGCTCAATTATACGACCGGTGTGGAGGCAAAGTACTGGCTTGACCTTTGTCAAAGACATCACTAAAATCGCGGTACTCCTCTGGCAGGGAGGAGAGTGAAGAGGTGCACAGGACCTTGGCTACCTTCTGGAAGCATCTCTCACTGCACTGTGGCGACCAGGACATAACCTCAGCACTGAGCCAATCAAAAGAAGGGTTGTGCCTCTGTAACCAAGGATAACCAATAACCAGCAGGAACTTAGGTGAGGAGTGGAGGAGGAGTAGGACATAAGTCACATGGGCAGGCTGTAAAGGTCTCCTGTCAAGAGCCTCAATGGCAAGCGGAGTGTCATGCAGCTGCATCGGAATCGAGTGCTTTGCTACAAAGGCAGCATCAATGAATAGGCCTGCAGCCCCAGAGTCGATTAGAGCCTGTATCTTGACGGATGACTCAGCCCAAGACAGGGTAACCGAAAACCAGGGGCTTATCTTTCTGGGAAACTGGAGACGAAACAACGCCACCTAAGGTCTGTCCGTGACAGGATGTCAAGGTTCGGGCGTTCCCTGGATGTGTAGAACAAGACTTCAAAAAGTGACTAGCCTGGCCACAATAAGAGCACAATCTCTCCCTCCTCCTAAGGGCTCTTTCATCTGCAGAGAGATGCGTGAAGCCCAAGTGCATGGGTTCATCTTCACGGACCGACTCAGTACCAGGAGGAATGGGAGGTGAGGGAGGCAAGGGTGGGACTGCAAAGCTCAGAGACAAATGTATAGGAGGCTGATCACCATGATACTATCTCAAATGAATCTGTTGCTGTGTGATTATATGCACTCTCTTCAAGGACAGATAGAGATCCTGGAGGTCCTCAGTTAGACCCCTTTCACACTGGGGCATTTTTCAGGCGCTTTTGGGCTACAAATAGCACCTGTAAAGCACCTGAAAAACACCTCCCCTGCAGCCCCAGTATGAGAGCCCGAGTGCTTTCACACTGGGGTGGTGCGCTTGCAGGACATTAGAAAAAGTCCTGCGGGAGGCGCATGCGCGAGGGACTCCAAGATGGCCGCGTAAGCCGGGAGCTCCTCACTACCCCAGCCAGCCAGCCGCCCTAGCGCCGTATCAAAGGCAGTCGCGAACCCGCGCACAGCGGGATCTGTTGGGGGAACACAGCGGCTCCCCACCCATGCCAGCCACAGCTGCAAAAAAGGACCTGGGACCCTGTTTTGAGGCAGAAAGATTACAGGCCGAATCCAAGATGGCGGCCACGCCTCAGACACGAGATGCAGCATCAGGGGGATTGCAAGACGCCAGGCAAGTGATCGCTCCTGCTACTCTCCCATATCCTCCTCCAGCAATCTCCTCATCCCACCCCACCACATCCCCCTTAAGCTACAATTCAGTCAATCTGGATGAGCACCCCCTGGCAGCCCCCTTGCTATCTCCTATGGGATATACTCCTATCCTCCAGCACATTAACAGCACTATGGGAGGCCCAGACACAGACATGCCCCAGAATGCAGGGGATCTCTTCCTCAAACTATCTGACCTGTTGGAAAGGGGCTTAGCTAACACAGCCCACAAAATAACTAATGACATTCGATCTGATTTCCAGAACCTGGGCACCAGAATAGAAGCGATCGAACAAAAGCTTGACTATACAGTCGCAAGAACCAATCAAAACTCTGATCACATTCAGATTGTGCAGGAACAGTTGGATGCAGCCTTAAATAGGATCGATGATTTGGAAAACCGATCGAGAAGGGAGAACTTTAGGGTCAGAGGCATCCCAGAGTCATGCACGGATGTCCCTACAGCAGTGCATGATTTGATCAAATCCCTTATTCCTGATATCTCTACACACAAGCTTGAATTAGACAGAGCCCACAGATTACTGGGACCCCCCAGGAAGGATGGGTCTCCCAGGGATATAGTGGTGAAGCCGCACCACTGTGGAGTTAAAGAGAACATCATGAAGCTCTCCCGCCAGCAACCACACATCTCCTTCCAAGGCCACGATGTTCAAATATTTGCGGACATTTTGTCTATGACGATACAAAAACGCAGAGCCCTCAAACCTCTATTACTAATCCTGACACAAAAGGAAATAAGATACTGGTGGGCTTTCCCCTTTGCTTTAAAATTCACCTACAAAGGCAAGACCCACTCATTTACTAATCTGCCTGAAGGAGAGCGGATCCTCCTTTCACTGAAGCTTATATCTCAGGAATCAGAGATGGACACATCCAATGCGCAATCCGGATCCTACAAGAGACAGACTCCGACCAGCCCCGTTTCTCCTTTATGGAAAACTACCAAAAGCAGATGCGTGAGGGAACCGATGCCCTCCTGATTCAGACGAATACCTCCAGGTTTTACCCAGACATATTCTTCAGGATCTAACCCAAGTCGCTAATAACCCTAAATGACCCTCTTAATGAGATGGGGACCCCTCAGACCCCCCCATAGGTTTAAGATGTACGAACTCTGAACCCATCAGGGTTACCGGACTTCCATCTCCATATGTACATCTCCTGACACAGACACCTCAGACCTGATAGGTCCCTCCGCACCATAAAAATGCATCTATTTGTCATGCAAACTCTTCTGTTGGATCTTCGGTTCCTACTTAAGCGGGTCATAAAATCGTGGCTCCCCCCTTTCTCCAAAGAATTTGTCCGGATCTCTCACAATCAACTTGACAACAAGCAATAAAGATCGAGCTCTGGGGCCTTCCCCCCTCTGGGACTTCTTCAACACCGGCTGGTAGATTGGAAGACAACATTGCCATTTTTTAGTTACAACATGCAAACACCTATTGTCTATGCCTGTTCATGCTTTCTATATACTTATATTTTTGAATAAATATTTAATTAGGAGAATACCACTGTCAGTTCTCTCTTCCTTTTTGGAGTCAAGGACTACTTTCGGGTTTCTCCCACCCACCCCCCTGTTTTTGGCTATTGGTTTTGTTTTAATGAGTGGAACTCCACCCAAAAACTGGACCAGTGAAATTGAAGTGAGATTGAAGGTCTTCAGGATCCTCCCTGCTTTTAAACCCCTTTTGGTCCCCTCCTGAAGACTCCTGAGATGTATGACATAATTTGCCTAGGCCTGGAAACCAGGAAGTAACTAAAGAAATGTAAAAAAAAAAACTTTAAAACAAGTAAACATGGTATACTGGCCTGTCTATTTACTAATGCTAGCAGCATAAGGATTAAAAAGACTCAATGTTTATTGAGAGAGTGAAGTTCCACTTTAATGAGTAATAATTTTCCAAATAATCAAACCTGTACAAAATTTGAAAGCGGATATTTATTTTTATTTTCTTTGAACACCTGCTATTCTGTTCACAATCACTTTCTAGTCAAACAAAGTTTATTGCATACAAAGAACACATGTGGAGGACTGGAAGGATTTGCCCCCTTAATGACCAGGCCATTTCTTGCGATACGGCACTGCATTGCTTTAACTGACAATTGCGCTGTCATGTGATGTTGTACCCAAACAAAATGTATGTCTTTTTTTTCCCACAAATAGAGCTATATTTTGGTGGTATTTGATCACCTCTGCATTTTTTATTTTTTGCGCTATAAACAATAAAAGACCGACGATTAAAAAAAATATTTTTTTTTTACTTTTTGCTATAATAAATATCCCAATTAAAAAAAAAATCTGCATCAGTTTAGGCCAATATGCAGTCTTCTACATATATTTGGTAAAAAAAATCACAATAAGCATGTATTGATTGGTTTGCGCAAAAGTTATAGCGTCTACAAAATAGGGGATAGATTTTTGGCATTTTTATTATATATTTTTTTTACTAGTAATGGTGGTGATCAGCGAAATTTAGCCAGACTATGACAGATCGGACACTTTTTTTGGGACCAGTGACATTTATACAGCGATCAGAGCTAAAATAGCCACTGATTACTGTATAAATGTCACTGGCAGTTAACACTAGTGGACATCATGGGGTTAAGTGTTCCCTAGGGAGGTGTTTCTAACTGGGGGGTGGGAGTAACTGGAGAAGGAGCGATATTGCTGTTCCTGATCACTAGGAACAGCAGATCTCTATCTACTCCCCTGTCAGACTGGGGATCTGTGTGTTTACACATTTAGTCGCGTTTGCATTTAGAAGCGAGCGTTTGAAAAAATAATTTTTTTTCTTAGTTTTGTCTTTCAAAATTGCCAAAAACGAAAGCCTGTAAACGAAATGTGAGTTACCGCGTTTAGCCGCATTTAGCTGCGTTTATTATTATTATTTATTATTATACAGGATTTATATAGCGCCAACAGTTTGCGCAGTGCTTTACAACATGAGGGCAGACAGTACACTTACAATGCAAATCAATACAGGAGGGATCAGAGGGCCCTAATCGTTAGAACTTACAATCTAGAAGAAGTGTTTGGCGCTTGAAATACCTCTAAACTCAGCCTCTGAACTCATTTTTTTGCTTTCCAAAAAAGGCCTCTAAACTCAATTGCCTAAAAATGACATTAAATGAACCTGTGTACATGTACACATAAGATAACATTGGATGAGTTCAGGGACAGCTGAAAAAAAGCATCCAGCTGCCTCTGAATGTCCGTTTACCAGCAGCAGTGTACATGAGCCCTAAGGCAGAAACTACACAGGCTTGCTTAGATTTCATATTTTTATTATTGCCCCATTATTTTGACCTGCTAATCTTTTTTTTTTTTTTTTTTTTTCATATACTAATACACTAATCTTACTCTTCAGAGAGAGAGTTAGGGATCTGAGTTCTGCTGAATTCTGGAAGCTGCTGCCATGCCAACTGCCTTATCTCAAACAGTACACTGTCTTCAAGCTTCTGATTGTACAGTATAACAGTATCAAATAGTAATTGTATTTAATAGCTAAGTGTATTGTATGAATTCCTATTTTTTAGCATTGTTATGCACTATATGAAGTGTCTGTGAGGTCAAGCAGGCCTTCAGGCAACCTCTGACCTTTGAGTGTAAAGCTGAAGAGTCAGATACAAAAATAACCCAACTACTAAATATAAAAAGTTTAAATTGAAAATTGTATTTCTCCTTTTCTTTTACATTAAAAGTAGTGAATTGAATAAAATATCAGCTGCTGAAATCTTTTAATCTGATTGTTTTGACATACAGTTCTCACTGAACTTAAGAGACGCTATTGCAATTTTTTTATCATATTAACAGTTTCAGTTCGAACGGTTTGTGACTTGTTTATTTATTTATCGCTGGTATTTTAAGAGATGACAGTTTACTTTCATACTTTTTATTTCATATCAAATCATATCTTTTCATATCAGAAACTTATGATTTAAAGTCCCTATCTCACTCACACACACACACTAGAACCAGTTTTGAAAGTTTTGCACAGGGAGAATATGCACACCCAGGTTCCATATGTAGCACACCCCTCGTAAGAGCTGCAGAGGGACATCTTTCTCTCTATTTACACAGATTCTCTTCTTCTTCTTCTTGCACAAACTCAGTTCCCTTGCACAGAACCTGCTGCTCACTCCTGGTGGAACTAGCAGTATATTGTTAGTTCAGCAAAGGCCCATTACAGGCAGGAACTCGCAGACTCGCTTGCCAAAAGTAGCATAAGTAGAGTGAACAGCATAACATCTCTCCTTCTCCTTCCCTGTTGCCACTGATTCCAACTCCATGTGCTTGCAGAAACTTTAGCCCACCTGGCTCCCACCAGCTATGTCTGGCTAATCTTCCTCCCAGTCCTCCCAACTGACTCTTTGCACCAGTCCTGTTCAACGGACACACACACATGGAGATTTCCCTAGGGCAAGGTTATAAGAAGACTTGGTACTTTGCAGTCTTCAAGAGAGCCCTTTTACAGTTGACAGTCTCTCCCCTTGTCTTGTCCCTGCACAATGCTGATCTACTCACTGTCTCTGCTTGCTCCTTCCCGCTGCCTCTACAGCATTAATCCTTCCAATTGCCTCCTGTGGTAGGATCCTTCCAGGCCAGCTTTCCTGAGCTCCCAGCCTGAGGTAAAACCACTCACTGACAGGGATCCCTCATATGCCACTGACAGCCTTCCATCTAACTCCCCTGCTGGCATTGCCCATGTCAATTTATGGGTTATCCCAGTTCCCAGCCAGCCCACTTGGGGCTGAGAACCCATAAATATGCAAGGCAGCTCCTCCTCACCTCCACCCACTAGTTCTAGAATGTTCTCCAACTTTCCAGGTACCAGAGAGAGGCTGCCAGGATGCGTTTTCCAGCCCTGTTCTATAGTAATCCTGACCCAGTTTAATGACTCAGGTCTATCCCTGGCCAGAAATATGCTTTTACTTACTATTACTTCTAGTAGCACAAACTAGAGGGTGCTACGCATATATACAGTAATTGCAAATGTGTGCAACTAAAACCTCTGTTTAACATGAATTCTTTGACAGGGTCAATTTTTAAGTGTGCTTGGAAATATTTGCCTGTTTATATGGAGAATATGCATACTCCATGCAGATGGTGTCCTGGATCAGATGTTAATGGATAAAGAAGATCACAAAGTTAAAAACTCATTATATTTAGACTTCTTTATCTAAGCCATGTGGCCCAAACGTCTGTTAATGCTGCAGAATAGAATGACATGGGAACACATCACAGGTAAGCTATGAATATATAATTAGTAATTACATTATATAATTACAAGCTAAAAAAAATGAAGTATTATGTCACTGGGCTCAAATCAGTCCACTTACTTTACCTTCAGGCAAGATTAATAATATTTTTGCTGACTTTCAGTAAGCCTTTTGGCAATTTTTAAATTCCTGTTATTTAGGACAACAGTGGAAGGAGAGAGGAATGTAAATTATTTCTTTCAAAAGCATTCTAGATGTGTACAATTAAAATGCATTTGTTGTTTTCATAATGAAAAGTCTTTGCTGACTGAAGTTGCCTTCAGAATTTTATTGCTGTCTGTGTTCCACTGAGATTTCCCTGTACTCCCTGTCTATGAGATGCAGAAAGAAGTGAGAGGAAATCTTCAAAAAGTGAATGTAAATACCCGCTTGGACAGTTGTCACTGGTACAAGTGTCAGCATTAGAAGCATTTGTTCTGGTGACAACTGTAAAACTTTACATTATCCATGATTCCATCAGTTTCTGTCCAATGACATTGGTTACTGGGATACAGGCCCGGACTGGCCATAGAGCTCACCGGGCACTTGCCCGGTGGGCCGGGGGCCACTGGGCCACATGTGCTTGTGGGGCCAAGGCAGCTGAGCTGCTCCTTGAGCCCCCCGTCGCTCACCCGGCCTCCCCGCGGCTGGCTGGCCAGCACGCTGCCATTACAGTTCGGCCGGGGGGTGGAGACAGGTTACGTTACCTGTGACCATAAAGAGGGAGGGGATCTACGCGAGACACGGCTGCCTGACAGAGGGAAAGTGAGTGCGGCTTTTTCTCCTACAGCATCCGAATGCCTGCTTCTCATTCTCTCCCTCCTGTGGGCATTCAGAGGCTGTAGGAGAAAAATAAAGAGATGTATTCTTCTACATTGTATGCAGCTGCTTCTCCCATCCAGCTTCTTTCTACTGCCCCCTAGTGCTCTCCGCCCCCCCCAGTGATCACCAACTCCCCCCAGTGCTTTCCAGCCCCTGTACACTCTGGCCCCCCCAGAGTTCTCCAGCCCCTCCCAGTGCAAATCAGCTCCCCTGTATTCTCCGGCCTCCCAGTGCTCTATAGCCCCTCCAGTGCTTATCGCCCCCCATGCTCTCCAGCCCCCCCCAGTGCTCTCCAGCCCCCCCAGTGCTCTCCAGCCCCCCCAGTGCTCTCCAGCCCTCCATTCTCCCCTGCCCCCCCAGTGCTCATCGCCCCCCCATGCTCTCCAGCAAAAGGCCCCCCTGTACTCTCCAGCCCTCCGTTCTCTCCTGCCCTCCCAAAGCTCAATGCCCCCTTGCTCTCCAGCCCCTCCGAGTGCTCTCCAGCCCTCCGTACTCTCCTGCCCCCCCAATGCTCATTCCCCCATGCTTTTCAGCCCCCCAGTGCTCTCCAGCCCTCCATGCTCTCCAGCCTCCCCCCCTGTGCTCATCCACCCATGCTCTTCAGCCCTCCGTGCTCTCCAGCCTCCCCCCGGTGCTCATTGCCCCCTCCAAGTGCTCTCAGGCCCCCCTGTGCTCATCAGCCCCCCTTTACTCTCCAGCCCCTCCCAGTGCTCTCAGGCCCCCCCAGTGCTCTTCAGTCCTCTATGCATTCCAGCCCCTCTGTGCTCTCCGCCCCCCCTGTACTCTCCCCCCCATGCTGTTCACCTCCTGTGTTCTCTGCCCCTGCTTGTGCTCTCGAGCCCCTCATGGTCCCCGCCCCCTCACTGCTCTCCGACCTCCCCCCCAGTTCTCTTCAGCCCCTCTGTGCTCTCTGCCACCCCCCATGCTCTTCGCCTCCTGTGTTCTCTGCCCCTGCTTGTGCTCTCCAGTCCCCCATGGTCCCCAATCCCCTCAGTGCTCCTCAAGCACCCCTGTGCTCTCAGAGAGCCCCTGTGCTCTCCGGCTCCCCCTAGTGCTTTTCACCCTCGTGCTCTTGTGCTCTCTTGCCCCCTAGTGCTCTCCGGCCCCTCTAGGGCTCTCCACACTCCCCCGTGTTTTCCGCCCACCCCCATGCTCTCTGTGCCTCCCAGTAAATATGCCATGGGCTGCTCAGTCTAAAATGCCCAGGCCTATTTTTTTGTCCCAGTCCGGGCCTGCTGGGATAAATAGAGGGATGAATCTATTTATTGAGAACAGAGACAGCAAAAATATCCTGACAAATGCTATAACCAATCACTGTGCTATCTAAAGCTAAAAAAAATAAGTTTGACTTTAGATAGTCTTTAATTTCCCAAAGATGCTGCAAAATCAGATTTAGACCCTTGAGTATTCTGAGACCTCTATTATTCCTGTCTATAAAGTATATATTATTATAATAGGTAACACATATACATTTTACCTTTATATACCAGAGTCAGCAAAGGTCGTAGTGAATGTGATATGCTATTAACTCCACAGGATCCTCCTCTCTCTCATGTCCTGCTAGTTGTACATTTTCAGGGGAGAATCCTTGAAACATTCTATTTTAAACTTTTATTACCAAACTCGCTGTGCAATGCAGCAGTAACTGTAATATACTACTGGCTGTGAAAATTACAAACTCTTAAAGTTTATTTTAAGAGTTTTAATTTTAAGCAAATATAGTGTTAATTATTCTGGAAAAGAATTACAATAATATGCCAAGTCACACATACAGTTATTTGCATACTTGTGCAAAATGTTTTGTATAGATGTGTGTTAATCCTGAAGAGAAAGTATAAAGTATATAATGAACATGCATTGTATGTTGTAATATGTTTACCTTAGTGCTCTCTAGAGATGGGGGAGTGGTTTGGGCCGAGCAGTGGTTCGGCCTCGAACAGCACCTATTCAGGTGTTTACCGAGCACCCGAATTTGTGGGGCGCTCGGCAGGATGTTCACCCACCGAGCGCCCCACAATGCACTGCACTGTGCAGTCAAGGTCCCTTATTGCCTGAAGCAATGCACCTGACCACTGGTAGGTTCAGGGCTTTGTCCAATCAGGGCACAGATCACTGTCAGAACCCTGATTGGACAATGTCATGATGACTTTGCCTAATCATGGCTCAATGCTCATAGTCCCACCCCACACTATAAAAGGTTCCTAACCACAGGAACATTTTGCAGTGTGTTGTTGGAGATAGATAGAGCAGGGCTCAGTGATAGTTAGTTTGTGTTATTGTGAGTGTAGAGTATCAGTGTAGTGTGAGTATAGTGTAGTGTCAATGTAGTGGGAGTGTTGTGTTTTTAAATTGTCAGCTGCAGTTTGTCTTACTGCGATGCTGGTGTGCACCAAACACCACATTTCATATTTTTTTTGTTTAGTTTTTCAATTTGTGTCAGCGGCAGTCCCCAGTTGTACACAGTTTATAGTGCAGCAAGCCACTCTTGAACCAGAGATAACGTCATAAGCGTCTTGCCTGGGCTAAGGAGTAAAAGGACCGGACTGTTGCTCAGTGGTCCAATGTCCTCTTTTCGGATGAAAGTACATTTTGCATTTCATTGGAGGAAGAGTGAAGAGGCACAGAGTCCAAGTTGCATGAGGTCCAGTGTAAAGTTTCCACAGTCAGTGATGATTTGGGGATCCATGTCATCTGCTGGAGTAGGTCCACTATATTTTATCAAGTCCAAAATCAGGGCAGTCCTTTACCAGGAAATTCTAGAGCACTCCATGCTTCCTTCTGCTTACCAGCTTTATGGAGATGCTGATTTCAATTTCCAGCAGGACTTGGCACCTGCCCACACTGCCAAAAGTACCAATACTTGGTTTAATACCTGGTTTATGATCATGATATCACTGTGCATTCACTGTGCTTTATTGGCCAGCAAACTCGCCTGACCTAAAGCCCATAGAGGGTGTGTGGGGTATTGTTAAGAAGAATGTGAGAAACATCAGACCCAACAATGCAGGCAAGCTGAATGCCGATTTCAAGGCAACCTGATCTTCCATAACACCTCAGCAGTGCCACAGGCTGATCGCCTTTATGCCATGCTGCACTGATGAAGTAATTAATGCAAAAGGAACCCTGACCAAGGACTGAGTGCATACTATGCTGTACATGGACATATTTTTCAGTAAGCCAACATTTCTGAATTAAAAATCCTTTTTATTGGTCTTATGTAATATTCAGATTTCCTGAGATGCAGAATTTGGGGTTTTCACTAGCTATAAGCCATAATCATCACAATTAAAATGTTTAAAATCTATCACTCTGTGTGTAATGTATCTAATATATGAATTTCACTTTTTGAATTGAATTACTGAAATAAATGAACTTTTTGATGATATTCTAATTTTTTGAGATGTACATATATATATATATATATATATATATATATATATATATATATATACATATACCGTATTTATCGGCGTATAACACGCGCCGGCGTATAACACGCACCCCAAGTTTAGGAGAGAATTTTAAGGAAAAAACATTTTTAGGAGGGAAGTTTAAGGAAAAAAAACTTACATTAAAATGCCCATCAATGCAGCCTTATCTGTCCATCTGCAGCCTTTTCAGTGTCAGTGCAGCCTTGTCAGTGCAGCTTTGTCAGTGCAGCCTTGTCAGTGCAGCTTTGCCCCAGTGCAGCCTTGTCAGTGCAGCTTTGCCCCAGTGCAGCCTTGCCTCAGTGCAGCTTTGCCCCAGTGCAGCCTTGCCCCAGTGCAGCTTTGCCCCAGTGCAGCCTTGCCCCAGTGCAGCTTCGTTAGTGCAGGTCTACCCCAGTCCAGCCATGTCCGACAAGAGCCGAGATACACATACCCGAGTGTTCTCGGCTTTTTTCGGCGCCGCTCACAGTCACGCCCAGTCCCGCCCTGTGATGGACATAACACAGGTCCAGGGGCGGGACTGGGCGTGACGGCGGCGCCGGAAAAAGCCGAGAACACTCGAGTATGTGTATCTCGGCTCCCTGCAGTCTCGGCGCCATTTTTGAATCTCCCCAGGGCTGTGTATGTCGGCGGCGACCGCGGCAATTGCCGCGATCGCTCCGATGACACAGAAATCGGCGGGGATCGGCCTATAACACGCACCCACGATTTTCCCCTGATTTTCAGGGGAAAAAAGTGCGTGTTATATGCCGATAAATACGGTATATATATATTTTTATACTAATAATGGCGGAGTTCAGCTGGGGGGGAATTGACTAACTGCCACTGACACTAATACAATGATCAGTGATAATACTTTACACTATCACTAACAAGATTGGGGTGTTTAAACTCAAGTTTAAACTCAAGTGGAAGGTACAATTACAATGAGTGGCACCAGTCCAAAACTGTATTTTAAGAGCACGGTAGCCCACTTTTATTTAAAAGCAAGTCAAAGTTTATACAGATAGCGCTTCCCACACAGGGAGTTCTCACCTTTACTGCAAAGGCATAACATTCAGCCTCTTGGCTCTTGTGTGGCAGCTTTACTGTTCCAAGTACCTCTGCAGGGTCTTCCTGACCATCAAACACATCCCAGTGGTATGCGCAGATGCTAAACTTTATCTCTGCACCTTTCCTTGCAGCTCCCTAGCTGCACTTGTCCCTCCTGGACTCTCTACAGCCTCCAGGCTGCTCCTGTCCCACATGGACTTCTTCTCAGGCTTGGGCTTTCGTCTGTCCCAACCTGACCTTGAAGCAGGGCAGCATCTCACATGGCTCCCCTATCGTACCGAGTAGCACAGGGTCACCATGCTACACACTGTACTAATGACACTGGCTGGGAAGGGGTAACTTTTAGGGCAATCAAGGGGTTAAATGTGTGCCTAACAATATGTAATGTGTGCTGCTTTTTACTAAGGATCTTTTTGTTTCTTAGTCCTGTGTGGGTATCTACTGGGGGGGGGGGGGTGCATGCCTAAACCAGGCAGCGACATACCAGTCCTTTAAGTGTTACTAAACCCAGTAATATGAAAATAGTTCATCCGCTCCCCTGCAGTGTCCACAGCTTATAAATCTTCTTTTTACATTAAAATACTGCCACTATATACTTTTTTGGCTTATCTGTATACCATGGTCACGTGATAAACTGCAGGGTCCGTCCGAGTGCTGAGTCTTCAGGTAGGAGGAGATTTCCACTACAGCCTGTGTCCTCATGTTGTTATGGGAGGCGGATCATCCATTTATCAAGATGTGACATCCTACACCCACATGTGTGATCTCAATACTATGTGACCTGACTAGCTCAGCTCAACAAGGAAATGTTCTCTACAGAAATAGAGACCAAACTGAGCACGTGCAGGGGGACCACTCTGTCTGCGTCTTGTATGGGTGTAATGTAACATGTTACTAAAGGTAAACATTTAACGTTTGGACCTTTTTGCTGCCTGGATACTAATTTAAATCCCATCTATACCTTTGCAGGTGCGATGCTGTTTTATGCTGCTATTGCAGCATAAAAAAAATGACTGTGATGAACTAAGATATCCTTTTGCATCCTGCTAAATCGTCATCGTTAAAAGAACTCCCAGAATTCCAATTTTACAATTGCTGAATCCTATGTGTGCAGTGAAACCCTCATCTGGATCCTACAGAAAGAAACTAGCCTGCTTCATGAGTACACACTTCCTTCCTGTTTGACACATACCTGTATGAACAGTCATCTCGTCCACTGAGAGGATTTATCTATGTGAAGCTTCTGCCAGAAAGAGAGATATTATTATTAAAGTTTTTATCACTTGTGCATCTTAGATTTTTCCTTCTGTGGGATCTGAGTGGGTCAAGCTGTCACTGAGGTGGTTAATATTACAACCTGTGGAGATTAACATTATGATTAGAGATGTGTGTTTTACTACTTAGTTTACTATTTATACCTGGAAATCAGTAGATTTTATCCTGTTAGTCTTGCCATTGGCAATGATACATTTACAGCCTGAGTGAGAGTAGGGGAAGGCTGCTGACTGACATTGCAGTATATGTAAAGTGGATGCTCTCACTATTGGGATCAATAACATGTTCTAAAGTGCAACCGGTTCATTTTGAGTTTCTCTCTTGTTTGGTACAAATTTAAAAGAGTCCATTAAATACTGTGTAAAATAGACTGTTATAGCTCTCACCACCATTGATGTCCAAATTGAAAACCTGTACTTTGATCATGTAGAGCAAATGAATGGGTTAATTTATAAGTGCACCTTCCCTGGTGATCTTTTCACCTGCCACTGTAAAGCTCTATATATGCCCCAAGTCACTCTGGTCGGAGCTTACAATGGTCTGAGGACTCTTCTTTCAGCATTTGGGCTTAATAATTAGTGGCCTAGGCACCCACTGCTGCACCATAAGAGAAATTGGAGTTACCTGTTCCCTTGATACCAACAGGTGAGTATAGGAAGGTTGAGCATATGCAAAGGAGATGATCAGCATTTAATAGGTAAAGCACAATTTCACTTAAAGGACAACCATTTAAATACTTGCCCACTCTTGAGATCTTTAATGTGTTGCTCTACCCACATCCAGCATGTATTCTGCTCAATCCATCCACCAATCAGCTTCCAGTTTTTTTGTCAAAGCTTAACCATTTCAATACAGGGCACTTATACACCTTCCTGCCCAGACCAATTTTCACCTTTCAGCACTGTGACACTTTGAATGACAATTGCACGGTCCTGCTACACTGTACCCAAACAATATTTTTATCATTTTGTTCCCACAAATAGAGCTTTCTTTTGGTGGTATTAAATCACCACTGGGATTTTTATTTTCTGCTAAACAAATAAAAAAATGACCAACATTTTTTTTTGTTTCTGTTACAAATCTTTGTAAATAAGTGTGTTTTCTCCTTCATTAATGGGCACTGATGGGGCTACACTGACAGGCACTGATAAGGTGGCACTGATGGGCCCCAATGAGGTGGCACTAATGAGGTGGCACTGATGGGCACTGAGAGGTGGCACTGATATGCAGCACTGATGGGCACACATAGGTGACACTGATGGGCACACATAGGTGGCACTGATGCGCACTGAAAGACGGCACTGATAGGCACTGATAGGTGGCACAGGTGGCCATGGATGGGCACTGATAGGTGGCACTGATGGATACTGATGGGTGGCACTGGTGTACACTGATGGATGGTACTGATGGGCATCATTGATTGGCAGGCATTAGTGTTGGGCACTGATTGGCATCCATTGTGGGCACTGATTGGCATCCCTGGTGGCCCTGGGTAGCATACCTGGTGGCCACAAGTGGTGGGCATCCCTGGTGGTCCTGGTAGCATCCCTGGTGGTCCAGTGTGGGCATCCTTGGGGGGCTGCACTGATAATCAATCAGAACAGCCCCCCTTATCAGAGGAGCAGCCAATCGGCTCTCCTCTACTCGTGTCTGACTAACGCGAGTGAGGAAAAGTTAATACATGGCCTTTCCTGTTTACACTGTGATCAGCCGTGATGACACGGCTGATCACGTGGTAAAGAGTCTTCGTCAGAGACTCTTTACCTAGATCGGAGTTGCAGTGTGTCAGACTGACACGCCGCACCACCGATTTCCACGCTGCATGCCCCTTTGGGTGCTCCCCAGCTAGTTATCCTGATCACGTCATATGACGTCCGATCAGGATACCAGAACCACTTTGTCACCGTCATTTTGCTATATGGCGGATGGCAAGTGGTTAATTGAACAAGATGCTCATTGGCTACCATGCACAGCTGCACCAAATTTTGCACTCTCCAGTTTTAATAAATCAACCCCATTGTCCTTTACAGATTTATAATAAACCTGTCATGAGAAGTACTCAAGTAAGAAAGCCAGCAAGTAATGCATAATTCTACCTTAATAGCTAAATGTAAAGTAAAGATTGATACCCACTAGATTAAGAGCACTGACCAAGCTGCCTGTCTTGGCTCACATTTTATGATTAATATCTTCTTAATTTTCTGATTTATGTTATGCAAAATAATATTGAAGGATGCTATTGAATAAAATATAGCTTTCATGGAGTTATACAAATATCATAACTATATAAATGTATGTTGATAAATGCTCAACTGGAACAATCAATGTTATTGAGCATTTGCCCCTGATTTCAGCTTTAAAAAATGATACACTACAATATACATTCAGTAATACTATGAATCTATAATGCAACCAATAACCATGTACTGTATATATTTTATACCAGGTATATACTTTACTAGCCTAAATGGTTTTTAATCAGTAAATATTTATATATTGTAATATACTAATCAACAAATAATAATAAAGTAGAGACTGAATTCATATGCAAATTCCGCAAATGTGAATGTTTATAATGCAGAGCTGTGCTCAATGAAAACCAGTTCAGGTTGCGGGGG
Source organism: Lithobates clamitans (assembly GCA_037952925.1). Classification (NCBI taxonomy): domain Eukaryota; kingdom Metazoa; phylum Chordata; class Amphibia; order Anura; family Ranidae; genus Lithobates; species Lithobates clamitans. The sequence goes on along the minus strand of JBBGZY010000008.1, from coordinate 12,796,387 downwards.
CTTATTACCATTGGAAGCAGTGGCAATAATCAAGCTAACATTCTGCTACCTCATGCTGTTTTCAACAAAGATACACATGTATTTTATTTCAAAACAGAGGAATAGAGCCACAAGGAGGAGTAAAAGGCATGATAGTGGATAACGATGGTTATAATGAATCACTACAGGCTTCTGCCTACTTTCTGGGAAATAGAAAGTCAGCCTGGCATCACCAGAATGTTATACCAGTATACAAGAAAAAAGAACTATACATGTGCACACTGAAATATTTCGTTTCGGAATTTCGTTTTCGTCCAAAAAAATACATTTATTTAGTTACACCCGAAATTCGTTTTTATTTATTTCGGTTTTCGTTAAAAATTGCATTCGTCCGAAAATCCTAATTAAGGTCGAATCTGTCATTGAATGCTTATGGTGTCTGTCGAATGTTCAAAGAAGATTCGACGGAGCAGCTAAACTGTGCGACGCCGTATAGTTTACCTGCTCCGTCAAACCTTCTTAGAACTTTCAACAGACACCATAAGCCCAAGTACGTGTGTACTTAGTTCTAGCTGTTTTACTGCTCCTCCTCTTTGGTTACAATCAGCCAATAACATTCATCATCATCATTATTTTTATTTATCTTTCCTCCCCTACGTTGAATCTTTCCTCCCCTACGTCGAATCTTTCCTCCCCTACGTCGAATCTTTCCTCCCCTACGTCAAATCTTTTCTCTCTACATCGAATCTTTTCTCCCCTACGTCGAATCTTTCCTCCCCTACGTCAAATCTTTTCTCCCCTACGTCGAATCTTTTCTCTCTATGTAGAATAATCTTGGACTAATAGAGTTAAGGTTAGGCACATTCGACCACAGGTTTGATGGACAGATTGTTATTGTCATCATCATGTCGAATCTCCTATCTATATCGAACTGTTGTAGCAACAAAAACGAAAATAAAGCATTTGTTTATGTCGGATCTTTCGTTTTTCGGACTCTGCACCTTCGTTATCGTTTGTTAAAACGATAACAAAAATACCTGAAATTCGGACGAAAATGCATTCGGACGAAAACGAATGCACATGTCTAAAAAGAACCACTGCTCTAGGTGTATGATAAGAGCCTGAAATGAAGTATCTCATAGAGTGCCAGCCGTGGGAAACTTGTAAGAGAAGAAAGAAACGGCTGCACATCCAGAGATCCCGATTTGCTTTTATTGTTCACAGTGATAACACCAAAGACACCAACATAAGGTCATGTAGACGCGTTTCACACATACATCTTGTGCTTAATGATTAAGCACAAGATGTATATGTGAAACGCGTCTACGTGACCTCATGTTGGTGTCTTTGGTGTTATCACTGTGAATAGGGATGAGCCGAACACCCCCTGTTTGGTTCGCACCAGAACATGCGAACAGGAAAAAAGTTTGTTCGAACACACGAACACCGTTAAAGTCTATGGGACACGAACATGAATAATCAAAAGTGCTAATTTTAAAGGCTTATATGCAAGTTACTGTCATAAAAAGTGTTTGGGGACCTGAGTCCTGCCCCAGGGGACATGGATCAATGCAAAAAAAAGTTTTAAAAACTGACGTTTTTTTAGAAGCAGTGATTTTAATAATGCTTAAAGCAGGGGTCTCAAACCTGGCGGCCCTCCAGCTGTTGCAAAACTACAAGTCCCATCATGCCTCTGCCTGTGGGAGTCATGTTTGTAAACTGTCAGCCTTGCAATGCCTCATGGGACTTGTAGTTTTGCAACAGCTGGAGGGTCACCAGTTTGAGATCCCTGGCTTAAAGTCAAACAATAAAAGTGTAATATCCCTTTAAATTTTGTACCTGGGGGGTGTCTATAGTATGCCTGTAAAGGGACGCATGTTTCCCGTGTTTAGAACAGTCTGACAGCAAAATGACATTTCAAAGAAAAAAAGTCATTTAAAACTACTCGCGGCTATTGCATTGCCGGTCCGACAATACACATAAAAGTTCATTGATAAAAATGGCATGGGAATTCCCCACGGGGGAACCCCGAACCAAAATTAAAAAAAAAATGACGTGGGGGTCCCCCTAAATTCCATACCAGACCCTTATCTGAGCACGCAACCTGGCAGGCCCCAGGAAAAGAGGGGGGACGAGAGAGCGCCCCCCCTCCTGACCGTACCAGGCCACATGTCCTCAACATTGGGAGGGTGCTTTGGGGTAGCCCGCCAAAACACCTTGTCCCCATGTTGATGAGGACAAGGGCCTCATCCCCACAACCCTGGCCGGTGGTTGTGGGGGTCTGCGGGCGGGGGGCTTATTGGAATCTGGAAGCCCCCTTTAACAAGGGGACCCCCAGATCCCAGCCCCCCCTGTGTGAAATGGTAAGGGGGTACAAAAGTACCCCTACCATTTCACTAAAAAACTGTCAAAAATGTTAAAAATGACAAGAGACAGTTTTTGACAATTCCTTTATTTAAATGCTTCTTCTTTCTTCTTTCTTCTATCTTTCTTCATCTTCTTCTGGTTCATCTGGTTCTTCTGGCAAGGTGTTTTGGGGGCTACCCCAAAGCACCCTCCCAATGTTGAGGGAATGTGGCCTGGTACGGTTCAGGAGGGGGGTGCTCTCTCATCCCCCCTCTTTTCCTGCGGCCTGCCAGGTTGCGTGCTCAGATAAGGGTCTGGTATGGATTTTTGGGGGGACCCCACGCCGTTTTTTTTTTAAATTTTGACGCGGGGTTCCCCTTAAAATCCATACCAGACCTGAAGGGCCTTGTATGGAATTTAGGGAGACCCTCACGTCATTTTTTTTTTTTAAATTTTGGTTCGGGGTTCCCCTTTGGGGAATTCCCATGCCGTTTTTATCTATGAACTTCTATGTGTATTGTCGGACCGGCAATGCAAAAGCCGCAAGTAGTTTTAAATGACTTTTTTTCCTTTGAAATGTCATTTTGCTGTCAGACTGTTCTAAACACGGGAAACATGCGCCCCTTTACAGGCATACTATAGACACCCCCCAGCTACGAAATTTAAAGGGATATTACACTTTTATTGTTTGACTTTAAGCATTATTAAAATCATTGCTCCTGAAATAACAACCATTTTTAAAACTTTTTTTTGCATTGATCCATATCCCCTGGGGCAGGACCCAGGTCCCCAAACACTTTTTATGAAAATAATTTGCATATAAGACTTTAAAATTAGCACTTTTGATTTCTCCCATAGACTTTTAAAGGGTGTTCCGCAGCATTCGAATTTGCCGCGAACACCCCAAATTGTTCGCTGTTCGGCGAACAGCCAATGTTCGAGTCGAACATGAGTTTGACTCGAACTCGAAGCTCATACCTAACTGTGAACAATAAAAGGCAATCGGGATCTCTGGATGTGCAGCCGTGGGAAACTTGTAAGAGAAGAAAGAAACGGCTGCACATCCAGAGATCCCAATTGCCTTTTATTGTTCACAGTGATAACACCAAAGACACCAACATAAGGTCATGTAGACGCGTTTCACACATACCTCTTGTGCTTAATGATTAAGCACAAGATGTATGTGTGAAACGCATCTACGTGACCTCATGTTGGTGTCTTTGGTGTTATCACTGTGAACAATAAAAGGTAATCGGGATCTCTGGATGTGCAGCCATTTCTTTCTTCTCTTACAAGAATGTTATACCAGATTGAGTCCAAATGCTTTGCATGAATTAAAATATGCCAAGAATATGAACAATCAGCGCAAACAAAAGTAAATGTAATCAAACTATTGCAAGCTGAACACTAATGCCCCGTACACACGGTCGGATTTTCCGACAGAAAATGTGTGATAGGACCTTGTTGTCGGAAATTCCGACCGTGTGTGGGCTCCATCACACATTTTCCATCGGATTTTACGACACACAAAGTTTGAGAGCAGGCTATAAAATTTTCCGACAACAAAATCCATTGTCGGAAATTCCGATCGTGTGTACACAAATCCGACGGACAAAGTGCCACACATGCTCAGAATAAATAAAGACATGAAAGCTATTGGCCACTGCCCCATTTATAGTCCTGACGTACGTGTTTTACGTCACCGCATTTAGAACGATCGGATTTTCCGACAACTTTGTGTGACCGTGTGTATGCAAGACAAGTTTGAGCCAACATCCATCGGAAAAAATCCATGGATTTTGTTGTCAGAATGTCCGAACAAAGTCCGACCGTGTGTACGGGGCATAAGGGTTAACACCAAGCCCAAATGACATAATAAAAGAACAATTAAAGTTCAACGCAAAAAATATAAGTGAATAAAATCCTAAATAAGGAAACACAGTTCTCCTGTAATCCTTCTTCTTAATATGAAAAACCGCAAGCTCTTCTTTGCTACTGTGCATATAAAAATGCTTACCAGATGGAAGATCATATAGGCATAGATACCACAGATACTGGATACACACGGATCGGATGATCTGGTTGTCCTCACTGATGACCAGCAGCTGTCTCTCCAATGCAGCAGATGTATAAATACACTCCAAAATGCAATGTAGCAGGAAAGGAGAAAACAAAAGGGACATCTAAGAGCGTTCAGTATGATTCAATCAGCGGTAATTTATTGTAAAAATAGGATACAATCCATTAAAAGCGCTTATGAGTAGCGCTGGCAAAACAATAAAATCACGATCTAGAGCGGAGTAGACACAGATTGTTCACGTCCGAACAGCTGTGAGATGGCAGCAGGTGACATGAGACTCCGCCCCCCCGTACGCGGCATTACGTCCACAGGACTTCGTCAGCGGGGGTGGAGTCGAGCTGTCACCCGGGATCTTAAGTACTTTCCGACTGTCAGCAAGGAATGTGTCATAAGCCGGAGACGGAAGCACGATGCAGGATCAGATGATTCCTGAGTGGGGACACTTACTGAAACTGTGGCAATTTGGTAAAAGTTACCAATTCACTTAAAAAAAAAAATATATAATAAATAAGTTCATGAGTGATTGATGATCTTCATTGTGGCCATAGATGCACTATTTACTATATGAATACTACATATTGTCACCCGCGGCCATCTCTTTTATACAATACAATACAGATAAATATAAGAAAAATATCACTCAATGTACTAAGGCAACAAATACACTAAAATAGCACAAAGGATTTATAGAATCATTAGGCACAAAAAAGAGAAAAAATTATATTACAAAAAACATATGCATGAATCAATAAAACAATACAATAAAGAAACATAAATGTAAAGGGACACACTAAACTCATTTATCGGAAATAAAACAGTTAAGGTCGAACTCAATGTTTAACCCTCTAGAGACTGCTACTTTTGTTTCGTGAATCCATAGAGATTCTTGGCGGCTAAGTTGCCTAATAAAATTTCCGCCCCTTCAATGTTTCGAGACTTTTTCTATGCCCCAAAACTGCAATTTCCTAGGATCCCTATTATGGCAAATTCTAAAATGTTTCGATACATAATGTGACTTTAAACCTTTTTTTATGTTATTAACATGCTCCGCTATGCGGACTCCCATGGGTCTGGAGGTTCTTCCTACATATTGGAGTCTGCACTCGCACTGAAGCATGTACACTACTCCTACCGTATCGCAGGTAATTACATTTTTAATCTGGTAGGTTCTATCAGTAGCAGTGGCACGAAATTCTTTTCTCTTCTTGACATTGGATTTGCATTGCCTGCATGCTGGACATTTACCGCATGCATAGAATCCTGACATAAAGTTGAAAATTCTGCTTTCTTTAATTACAGGAGGGTCAACCACACTTAGGGCAATAATATCCCTCAAGGTGGGTATACAAATCTGGGACGGGCAGGAAGGGTGGGACCTAAGATATTGTCTTTTTTTTAGGATATCCCAATATTTTAGAATAATCTTTTCAACCTTCTTGTGTTGAATGTTATAGTCTAGAATAATGCTATATTGGGGACCCTGCTGTTCTGTGTTCATATTTTTCTTCTATCAGAGTCTACTATTAAGGAAGATTGATCCATACTACCCACTTTTTGGACTTCCTCTGTTATGAGAGACCTAGAGTATCCTTTTTGTAGGAATTTTTCTGCCATATGATTCGCTTGTGAAAAATAGTCATTGTCCAGATAGCAGTTACGCCGAAGGCGAATAAACTGCGCCCTGGGGATGTTAAGCAACCATGAACTATTGTATAAAAGAGATGGCCGCGGGTGACAATATGTAGTATTCATAAAGTAAATAGTGCATCTATGGCCGCAATGAAGATCGGCAATAACTCATGAACTTATTTATTATATATATATATTTTTTTTAAGTGAATTGGTAACTTTTACCAAATTGCCACAGTTTCAGTAAGTGTCCCCACTCAGGAATCATCCGATCCTGCATCATGCTTCCGTTTCCGGCTTATGACACATTCCTTGCTGACAGTCGGCAAGTACTTAAGATCCCGGGTGACCAGCTCACACGCCCCACGAAATTAAGCACCAAAATAGCTAAAATGCTACATACCCATGGACTTATAGACATCTGGAGGGAACTAAACCCCAAAAGTAGGGACTACACACACTTCTCCGCCCCCCACTAATCTTACGCCAGGATTGACCACATACTTATCCCATCTTCACTAATACCCCTTTCCAAAAAAGCCGCAATATTGGACACAGCCTGGTCGGACCATTCTTTAGTCCTCCATACCCTGAGAAACGTCCTCTCGGGGCGAGGTGGTTCCTACTGGCGCCTAAATGAATCCCTGCTCTCTGACCCCCGCTACTGTAAGGAGATAGCAGACTCCATTAAAGAATACTTTACCCTGAATGACATAGACAATATCTCCCCAGAGACCCTGTGGGCCACCCACAAGGCAACCATTAGAGGCACTCTAATTAGGATCGTGACTCAATACAAAAAGGAGCGCTTAATAGATATTCAACGCCTTGAAAAAACATTCCTCACCTTAAAAACAGAACACAAAAAGCACCCGAACAGGACCATTTCAGAAAGGTTAGACGCGACTAGACTGGAGCTGAACCTCGCCTTAACGGCCAAAGCAGAGAAAAACATCAGGTGGAGTGGAGCTAAATTTTATTGCCAAAAGGACAGATTCGGCTCAATGCTAGCCTCCAAACTCACCCCGAGGTTCCGATCTTCTTCCTTCCCTAAACTTAGAATCGCAGGTCATCCCCCAACAGCTAACCCTAATAAAATAATGTCAGTCTTTCATGAATTTTATGAAAATCTCTACAAATCCCCACAATCAGGGAAGGGCCCTACAACCACGGCCTTTCTGGACAATCTGCAGATCCCTTCGATCTCCAAAGATTGCAGGGATCTAATGGAAGGAGCCTTTTCAGTAGAGGAGGTCAGGACGGTTATAAAAGGATTAAAGCCCGGATCAGCCCCAGGGCCAGATGGCCTCTCGGTCCCCTACTACAAACAATTTGGAGAAATCCTAGCTCCTTACTTGGCTAAATTTTTCAATTCCATTAAAACAGGTACTCCCCTTGATACACAACTGAATACTGCATTTATCTCTGTCATCCCCAAACCCAACAAAAATCACGAGGAAGTGGAAAATTACAGGCCGATCTCCCTGATCAATAATGACCTCAAAATTCTCACCAAAATCCTGGCCAACCGCCTCTCATCTTTTATTAATCTATATATACACAAGGACCAGGTTGGTTTCATACCAGGGAGACAAGGTCCAGACCAAATTAGGAGAGCAATAGACATTGTCTCCATCCTCCAATCGAATTGGGAAGGGGGACCGAAACAGGAAGGTTTCCTCCTCTCCTTGGACCTCCATAAGGCCTTCGATTCTATCGAATGGCCTTATCTTTTCTCCTTATTGGAGAAATGGGGCTTCGGTCCCAGGTTTCTTGGGACCCTAAATTCCTTATACTCCACTCCAAAAGCAGTAATTCGCTTACAAGGCCATTACTCCAAACCTCTATCTATAGCAAGAGGCACTAGACAGGGCTGTCCTCTATCCCCTTTAATTTTTGCCATTGCGATCGAAACCCTAGCAATCACAGTCAGATCAGATCCCAATATATTAGGGGTGAAATGCGGCGAACAAGTCCACAAATCTGGGCTATTCGCCGATGATATGCTCTTATTCATCACATCACCAATCACTTCCCTACCAAATCTGTGCAAACTCCTAAAGGAATTCTCACGGATCTCGGGCCTGAAGGTAAACTACTCAAAATCTTCCGCACTGAACATTTCCCTCAAACCACATGTGGTCTCCTCCCTCCAGAATGCCTTCGAGTTTAGATGGAGCGACACTTTTATTGACTATTTAGGAATCAAGCTCACCGCGAAAACAGAGCTACTTTATTCGGCCAACTTCCCTCACACTTACTGCAAGCTAGAGTCAGACCTAGGCAACTGGGCTAAGGAAGGAATCTCCTGGCTAGGTAGAGTTCATGCAGTTAAGATGACCTTGCTACCTAGACTCCTCTACCTTTTCAGGGCCCTCCCGATAAGCATTGTAAAAGATCATCTATCTGCATTCCAAAGAAAAGTCATCAAGTTTATCTGGGGAGGTAAGGGACACAGACTCCAGCAAAATACCTTATACTTGGCCAGATCACAGGGGGGCTTAGGTCTCCCTCAGCTCTTCTGGTACTATCAAGCTGCTAGACTCGCCCAGTTATCAGTAGTGTATGCGAAGACAGAAAAACCAGACTGGATCCAAATAGAGAGACAGGCTGTACCATCCCATACCCTAGATTTCCTACTGTGGGTCCCTCCCAAAAAACGCCCCTCGATTCTCTCACCAACTCTCTCTCAATCCTTTAAAATATGGGACTCTCTAAGAAACAATCGGAGCTTGATCTCAAATGGCCACCCACTTGCTCACATCTTTAATAACCCGGACTTCGTTCCTGGTCTGGACATCAAAGCATTTCGTTGGTGGTTGGATAAGGGGATGTACCGGATCGGACACTTCTATACGAGTTTAGGCCCTATTACCCTGGTCTTTTGTGTGAGCCAATTGGAGATGCCTACCTCGGAGCGATTCAGATTTCACCAAATTCGTCATTTCCTCACCCACAATGGGGAGGCTAAATCGGCCCCCCACTCATTCACACCATACGAACTCTGGTGCGGCAGGTCTTCTGAGCAGAGGGGAGGCATTACCGTCATATATCAGTCACTCGCCGATCAGTCAACCAAGACTCCATATATGCTCGCGTGGGAGTCGGACCTATCCATGCAGTGGGACCTTGATAAATGGAGGATCACCTTTATCAGGGCTTACAGGGGCATTAAGAATATTCCCATGATAGAGTCTAGTCTTAAGGTTTTTACCAGGTGGTATCTATCTCCTGACAGATTAGCCAAAATGTTCCCCTCGGCTGACCCGAGTTGTTTTAGAGGATGTTTACTTAGGGGCACGCTGGTCCATATATTCTGGGAGTGCCCAAGATTGAGGACATTCTGGAATAAGATTTTCCTCCTGATAAAGAAAATTACCAAGGCCCATATCCCGAAAATACCATCGATGGCTCTCCTAAATGACAATTTTCCCAGGGTCCCAAAGCTTGCCCGTAAACTAATCCACTTTATTTTTCTGGGCGCTAAGCTCACCATCGCCAAGGCCTGGAAGAAACCCAAAGTGTCCCTTAAGGCGGCGATCCGGAAAATCTCCTGGATCATGGTCCAAGAGAAGCTCGCTAGCATTCTCGACAACTCAAAAGACCAATTTGAGGCTACTTGGGAACCCTGGGCAAGTTTCATTGGTGTCTCCCTGATTCCGGGCATGCAACCATAACTCAGCTGGAGGTTGCGGGGATGCGGGACATCTCCCCGCGGGCTGGCTCCCTTTCCTCTCTTCTTTTTCCTTCCCCCTCCCCTCTCCATTTCACACTCTTTTCTCTCTTTTTACTTGCCTTAAAGTTTTGAATCGCAGACAGTCCGATGGTCTTAGTGTTACTTATGATCCCTGATGGTTTCTGTTCTAAGGGGTTAAAATGTTATGATGTTGTTTCACTAGCTGGATATCTACTTTTCAGCAATGTTTACTGGGCGGTTGGGGGGGCTGTTGGAGGTTCCGTCGGTCACAGTGAGTTCCCTTTTGGGGTGCCGACGGAATCCCTCAGGCCTCCTACAGCTACCCCATGGAAAGCCTAAGGATTTATCCTCTCTATAGCTCTTTCTTTAGGTAAACGGTGTTGTTCTTTTGGATTATCTGTTAAAACCACAGGCCGGGTCCTAACCCCTAACACTTATTATTGTTTTTCTTTTATTTTCTGTGTTTTTTTTCTTTGTGATTCCTCTTCTCCCTGAAATGCCTACCCCATTGGGGTCTAACTGTATGTGATATGACCACTCTGCATTCATGCTTAGTTGACTGTACAACTTACTTTTTGAAAAAACCAATAAATATTTTGAAAAGAAGATCCCGGGTGACAGCTCGACTCCACCCCTGCTGACGAAGTCCTGTGGACGTAACGCCGTGTACAGGGGGCGGAGTCTCACGTCACCCGCTGCCATCTCACAGCTGTTCGGACGCGAACAGTCTGTGTCTACTCCACTCTAGATCGTGATTTTATTGTTTTACCAGCGCTACTCATAAGCGCTTTTAATGGATTGTATCCTATTTTTACACTAAATTACCGCTGATTAAATCATACGGAACGCTCTTAGATGTCCCTTTTGTTTTCTCCTTTCCTGCTACATTGCATTTTGGAGTGTATTCATACATCTGCTGCATTGGAGAGACAGCTGCTGGTCATCAGTGAGGACAACCAGATCATCCGATCCGTGTGTATCCAGTATCTGTGGTATCTATGCCTATATGATCTTCTATCTGGTAAGCATTTTTATATGCACAGTAGCAGAGAAGAGCTTGCGGTTTTTCATATTAAGAAGAAGGATTACAGGAGAACTGTGTCTCCTTATTTAGGACTTTATTCACTTATATTTTTTGCACTGCACTTTAATTGTTCTTTTATTATTTTATTTGGGCTTGGTGTTAACCCTTAGTGTTCAGCTTGCAATAGTTTGATTACATTTACTTTTTTTTCCGCTGATTGTTCATATTCTTGGCAAGTTTTCTATCTTTCACCTTCCTATCAGCTGCATTCATGGAGGTATTTTCCTTTCTTGATCAGAGAGAGGTGAAATTGGATGAGATATTTTCTAATACTGTTCCTGTTAAAACATCGGATGACCTAGCCACAAATTTTAGGAAATTAGGTTATCTTATTGACAAAAAAATTAAAACATGGTGGGATATCGTGTCTTTTGAACAGTATCTTATTTAAACTGGTACCTAGAAGGCTTCGGGGGGATCTCCCTCCCAATGATGGCCTCACAGATGAGACATCCACACAGCAATGGTACCAGTTTTTTAACAATAAGAGGAAAGAACTTATTGAGTTCCTTTTGATTAGAAAACGTAAAAAAATGGTAATATTAGATCAACAGATCACTGATCTTAAAAGTATGTTAGAACCATCACAGAATCATTTAGATTTCCCTAGGTTATCAGGTGAACTGAAAAATAAAATGATGAAATGGGATAAAGAGGCACAGGAGAAGAAGAGAAATAAATGTATTAGGGACTCAGGTGACTTTACTGGGATAGAAGTGTTCAAATGGCAATCAAGATTGCCAACTCCAGCACCTATGCCTACTGCTTCGACACAACCAGTTCCTAATTCATTATTATCAGGCACTCCGAGACTCTACCAATCTCCTCAACCTCAACCCTATGTCTCTCAAGGGGCTGTCCCTAAAAAATGTAATAATTATAAAAAGAAAGGTAGAGGTAATCCCCCCAGGAGAGGTATAGATAGAGGGACTTAACAACAACACTCACTTTCCTAGGATCATGGTCACAGGGGTGTGAATAATTATAACAATACCAGGCCAGACAGGGGCCACTATTCACATTCTGAACAGAACTCCTATTATGGCGATTACAATCGCCAGTATGACAGAACCCCTATTCCTGTGAATAATCGCTTTACCCCCCTGTTTAGAGATGATGATTATCATCAGAATAATTTTTTAGGGAATCCCCATCCCCAATGGCCGGATCGAGGGGAATGCACACCAACAGGAAACAGACAAGGGGGAAAGAGAAGACTAAGAGAGGGATAAGAGCAGGACGTAAAACACAAAAAACAAAAATCCCATTAGGGATGGGTATTTTTAACATTAGTGGCATAGACATGTCAGATGAAGAATTAAGAGTCCTAGATAAGGGCTTAAAATTTGCTCCGGCATGTAATCTTAACAAATTCAAGACTTATATCAGTCTGCAGAAATTTGTGATGGCCCTAAATATAAAGAGATACTTCTTATCCAAACCTGGAGAGAGATCTGCCCTGATAGTCCCTACAGCTCCCCCTGGTATACATTCTAATCTTGCTAACAAGTCGGTCTTCAATCCTCCAAAGAATGATCATAAACATGTGGAGGTTTTTAAAAACATGGTCATCAGTGATTTGGGGGAAATTAAGGTCAGGAAAGTAGGAGACTCTGCTTTTTTGAAAAAAGGTATTAGTGCTTTGGAGAAAAACAAGAACGTAGTAATCCGGCCCACAGACAAGGAAGGGGGGTTAGTAATTATGAGCAAATCCTATTATCAGGAGGAAATGGATCGGGTACTATCGGATAGGAAGACATACAAAATATTGACTAAGGATCCTATCATCCAGTATAAAGATGATTTGGAGGTCCTTGTTTCCTTGGGTAAAACTGGGGGAGTGTTGAATAAAAAGGAGGCATCCTACCTCAACCCCAGTGCTTGTAGAAGACCGATCATATACTTCTTGCCCAAAATTCATAAAGACCCCCAAGTACCTCCAGACAGGCCCATAGTAAACGGCATCGACTCCGTATCAGCACGCTTGGGTCAGTATATCGACTACGTTTTGAAACCTCTGGTGTCCACCACCACAGCGTTTCTAAAAGATACCAAACATATTATACAAATAGTTGAGAAAATACCGTGTAAAAATAATAGCCTATTAGTGACAGCCAATGTCAGCTCACTGTACATGATAATTGGTCATTCTGATGCCATTAGTTTGGTACAGTGGGCTTTAGACAAATCTGACTTACCGTGGAATCTAAAGGATTTTTTGCTAAAAGCATTGGAGTTCTGCCTTGACAGGAATTATTTCTGGTACGGCGGTAAATTCTTTTTGCAAATGCTTGGGGTTGCTATGGGCGCTCGCTTCACCCCAAGCGTTGCGAATATTTTTATGGCACTCTGGGAGGAGGATTTTGTCTTTGGTAGCAGACCTGCACAACTGGTCTGCTACCAAAGATATATAGATGACATCTTTTTGATCTGGGAGGGTGATATGATCAGTCTCCAACTATTTATGTCCCGACTCAACGGGAACACTAAGAATATTCACCTTGCATGGAAGGCTGATGCTTCCAGCATAGCCTTCCTTGACCTGGAGATTTTCAAACATGAAGGGGGTTTTAGGACTAAGAACTACTGCAAACCCACAGATAGGAATGGGTACATCCCCCTAGATAGCTGCCATCACAGTTCATGGTTGCTTAACATCCCCAGGGGGCAGTTTATTCGCCTTCGGCGTAACTGCTATCTGGACAATGACTATTTTTCACAAGCCAATCATATGGCAGAAAAATTCCTACAAAAAGGATACTCTAGGTCTCTCATAGCAGAGGAAGTCCAAAAAGTGGGTAGTATGGATCGATCTTCCTTAATAGTAGACTCTGATAGAAGAAAAAATATGAACACAGAACAGCAGGGTCCCCAATATAGCATTATTCTAGACTATAACATTCAACACAAGAAGGTTGAAAAGATTATTCTAAAATATTGGGATATCCTAAAAAAAAGACAATATCTTAGGTCCCACCCTTCCTGCCCGTCCCAGATTTGTATACCGGAGACCACCCACCTTGAGGGATATTATTGCCCCAAGTGTGGTTGACCCTCCTGTAATTAAAGAAAGCAGAATTTTCAACTTTATGTCAGGATTCTATGCATGCGGTAAATGTCCAGCATGCAGGCAATGCAAATCCAATGTCAAGAAGAGAAAAGAATTTCGTGCCACTGCTACTGATAGAACCTACCAGATTAAAAATGTAATTACCTGCGATATGGTAGGAGTAGTGTACATGCTTCAGTGCGAGTGCGGACTCCAATATGTAGAAAGAACCTCCAGACCCATGGGAGTCCGCATAGCGGAGCATGTTAATAACATCAAAAAAAGGTTTAAAGTCACATTATGTATTGAAACATTTTAGAATTTGCCATAATAGGGATCCTAGGAAATTGCAGTTTTGGGGCATAGAAAAAGTCTCGAAACATTGAAGGGGCGGAAATTTTATTAGGCAACTTAGCCGCCGAGAATCTCTATGGATTCACGAAACAAAAGTAGCAGTCCCTAGAGGGTTAAACATTGAGTTCAACCTTAACGGTTTTATTTCCGATAAATGAGTTTAGTGTGTCCCTTTACATTTATGTTTCTTTATTGTATTGTTTTATTGATCCATGCATATGTTTTTTGTAATATAATTTTTTCTCTTTTTTGTGCCTAATGATTCTATAAATCCTTTGTGCTATTTTAGTGTATTTGTTGCCTTAGTACGTTGAGTGATATTTTTCTTATATTTATCTGTATTGTATTGTATAAAAGAGATGGCCACGGGTGACAATATGTAGTATTCTAATAGTAAATAGTGCATCTATGACCGCAATGAAGATTGGCAATCACTCATGAACTTATTTATTAATTTTTTTTTTTAAGTGAATTGGTAACTTTTACCAAATTGCCACAGTTTCAGTAAGTGTCCCCACTCAGGAATCATCCGATCCTGCATCGTGCTTCCGTTTCCGGCTTATGACACATTCCTTGCTGACAGTTGGCAAGTACTTAATATCCCGGGTGACAGCTCGACTCCACCCCTGCTGACGAAGTCCTGTGGACGTAACGCCGCGTACGGGGGGCGGAGTCTCACATCACCCGCTGCCATCTCACAGCTGTTCATACGCGAACAGTCTGTGTCTACTCCGCTCTAGATCGCGATTTTATTGTTTTACCAGCGCTACTCATAAGCGATTTTAATGGATTGTATCCTATTTTTACAATAAATTACCGCTGATTGAATCATACGGAAAGCTCTTAGATGTCCCTTTTGTTTTCTCCTTTCCTGCTACATTGCATTTCGGAGTGTATTCATACATCTGCTGCATTGGAGAGACAGCTGCTGGTCATCAGTGAGGACAACCAGATCATCCGATCCGTGTGTATCCAGTATCTGTGGTATCTATGCCTATATGATCTTCCTTCTGGTAAGCATTTTTATATGCACAGTAGCAGAGAAGAGCTTGCGGTTTTTCATATTAAGAAGAAGGATTACAGGAGAACTGTGTTTCCTTATTTAGAACTTTATTCACTTATATTTTTTGCGCTGCACTTTAATTGTTCTTTTATTATGAATTAAAATATATAGGTAAGACATTGGTGCTTTTTCACATTAGTCAAGGTTTTTTTGGTTTTTTTTTAAATGATTTTTATTGAGTTTTGCATGTTATACATAGAGTACAGTGTTACACTGTTATGTTGTACCATATTACATTAACATAGGTATATCTATTTTATTTAGACAATTTAATCTCCAAGATGTTATTAAGGTAATGGTCTCGTGAGGCGTATTAATATCATTATTATAGTTATAGCTGAATAACATGTTATCCATATATAATATTGCTAGAAGTTTAACGTATAAAGAAAATAATAACATAAAGGGAAGGAAGGTAGGAGGGAGGGAGGGAAGGAAGGTAGGAGGGAGGGAGGGAAGGGAGTAGGGGAGGGAGGGGGAAAGGTTGAAGGAGGTTCATCCATGGTCTGATCTCATGTGGACATAGTGGAAGCATCTAGATTTTGAATAGTTCATCTAATGTTTGTTAAAGTCAGTTACCTTTAAACCATGTTGTCCAAATTTTCCAATTTTTATCAAACTTTTCTTTCTGGCCATGGCTTAATGGCCATGGCTTAATGGCTATCAGAGATTCATAAACATAATGTGTCTGGGTGTTTGTGAGGACTTCAGATACATTTGGAGCTCTGTCTGCCTT
The DNA here is from genome assembly GCA_037952925.1 of Lithobates clamitans. NCBI lineage: Eukaryota > Metazoa > Chordata > Amphibia > Anura > Ranidae > Lithobates > Lithobates clamitans. The sequence continues at coordinate 12,780,370 of JBBGZY010000008.1, read as the reverse complement.
CCAATGTTTGGCTATTAGTGTTCTAGCAGCTAGGAGAATATGTGTGATTACAGTTTTAAATTCAGGAGGGAAATTTTCAGTACCCACATTTAAAATTGTCAAGCTTGGTTTAGGGCGGGTCAGAATTCCCGTAATGCTAGAGATAAACCGGAAGACAGAGTTCCAAAAGCTAGTTAGGTGCCTACAGGACCAGAACATATGTAATAAGTTACCTATGGAGCCACATTTTCTCCAACATAGCGGGGAGCCATTGTTTCCAAATTTTGAAATCCTGTAAGGTGTAAGATACCAACGTAATGCAATTTTCTTGAAGAGTTCCCAGTGGTTGACACATTTTGAAGCTTTATAGAGTGATCTAAATGCACACTGCCACTGCGAGTTCGCAATGCGCACGTTTATATCTGTTTCCCATTTCTGGAAAGGTTGAGATTTGATAAAATCTAGTTTACTTTGAAAAATATTGTAGAACAGAGAGATACCTTTTGGAGGAGTGGGTTTCGAGGTGAGATATTTCCACGCCTATTTAGGTAGGTATATATGGTATGATTTAATAGAGCGTAGGAGATGAGCTTTTTGGTTATATTTATATTGATCTGTAGGGCATAGATTATATTGGTCCTGCAGTGTGGTGAAGGGGATAAGGGAGTTATTGGAATATAAATCCGTGATAAATTTTATGCCTCTGTTGTGCCATTCTCCCATGTTAAGATTGGGGATGGCTTGAGAGATAATTGCTATGGGTATAGGGATTTCCTGGAGTTGGGGTGGCGTGGTTGGGTTTTTACATAGGTCTCTCCATGCAGATAATGATGCTTGGAGGGTGAGTGGGAGGGTGTGTAGTGGGTGGGGTTTCCATATATCCAAAAGTAGGAAACATTATAGGTTGTTGGAAGGAATCAGAGTTCTTTCAATTCCACACCATAGGTTGTCAGATGTTGGGTCAAACCATTCTTTAAGTTGTGTAAGAACTGCAGCACGATAATAGTCCCTAATGTCCACAAGTCCCATTCCTCCCGCTCTTCTATGTTTGACCAGGAGAATTTTAGAGCATCTTGGTCTCTTGGATTGCAGATGTATCTGGAAAGTAGAGTATTTAAGGCTTTGATATGTGTGTTGTGTATTGGGACAGCTAATGTTCGGAATATGTATAGTATTTGGGGTAAGATTAACATTTTGAATGAGGCAAGACGGCCCGACCAAGTTAGTTCTATTTTGGCTAGTCTATTTGTTTCTTTGGTGAGCTTAGTAATTAAAGAGAAGTTAGTTTCTGCTAGGTCATTTGGGTTTTTGGTCAATGTAAGACCTAGGTAGGTGATGCTCGTCTTGCTCCATGTGTAAGGGAAGGATGTCTGAAGTTCGGATTTTAAGGAGGAGGGATATTCCTAAATCTAGTATAATTGATTTTGTAAAATTGACTTTATAATATGAGATGTTGCTAAACTCATTTAGGGTATTGTGTGCATGGCTTAATGATATTTTGGGTTGAGAGAGGAATAAGATGATGTCATCTGCAAATAGATTTATGTTGTGTGATTTCCCTTGTATGGAGAAGCCTAAGATTTTCGGATGTGTTCTGATTCTTTCTGCAAGGGGTTCGATCAGTAGGTTAAAAATTGAGGGGGAGAGGGGACAGCCCTGTCTAGTCCCGTTTGATATGTTGAAGGTGTCAGATAGTAAATTAGATGTAAAGACTTGTGCACAGGGAGAAGAATACAATGCCCGTATAGCAGATAGGATTGGGCCAGCGAACCCGTATTTTTGCAGGGTTTGGTTCATGTAACCCCAATGTATCCTGTCGAACGCCTTCTCCGCATCCAAAGAGAGGAGCAGAGAAGGCGTCCGACACGACCCGGCATGTTGTATTATGTTGATGACCCTTCTGGTGGCATCGGCCGGTTGTCTTCCTGCCGTGAAGCCAGATTGGTCGGGTTTTATAAGAAGTGGGAGGATTGGAAGCAGTCTGTGGGCCAATATTTTTGCATAAAGCTTAACATCAGTGTTAAGTAATGATATTGGCCTGAAGTTGGCCGGGGAGGTAGGCTCCTTACCAGGCTTTGGGATAGTTACTACATATGCTTTAAGCATTTCTGGGGGAAACGAGGCAGAGGACACCGCAGCAGAGTATACTGTCTGTAGGGTTGGGGCTAGTATGGATTGGAATGCCTTATAATACCCATTAGGGAGGCCATCTGGGCCTGGAGATTTACCCAGGGGGAGTGATCGTATCCCCCTTTGGATCTCAGACTCGGTTATGGGGGCATTAAGAGTCTCAAGTTGTGTATGAGATAGAGAAGGAAGATTGAGTTGCGCTAGAAAAGCCTGAATTTTCTCCTCAGTTGGCTGTGGAGTGTCAGGGTCTGTTTTCAGATTGTATAGCGTAGAGTAGTATTCAGCAAAGAAGTTTGCTATGTCTTTGGGATTGTAAATGTTGTGTTTAGTGATGGAGTGTGTCAAGAAAGGAATTTTGGACTTGGTTCTAGCTATCTTGAGCTTCTGAGCTAAGAATTTGCCTGCACGGTTGCCCGATGAGTAGTGAGACATTCTAAGGTATTGTATGTGTTTGTCATATCTTTCGATCAATAGGAGTCTGAGATCCAAACGGAGTTAGGATAATTTTTGGGCATTGTGAGGGGTGGGATTTTGTTTGTTTGCTGTCTCTAGGTCTTTGATATCATTGATTAGTGAGTTTAGCTTTTGCGTCCTCTGCCTCTTCTCCCTTGCACTTATCTGAAGTATCAACCCTCTAACAAACGCTTTATGGGCGCACCACAATACTGCTGGATCAGACACCGAACCAGTATTGGCTTCAAAAAATTCAGTTAGGTTTTTACTATTTTAACATGCTGTGGCATTTGAAGAATACGTGTGTTGGCTCTCCATATATATGCCGGGCTTGGAGTGTGCCCCTCCACCACCGTGATCGATACAGGAGCATGGTCAGACCATGTGATGTCATGTATGGTGGAGGAGGACACTGCCTGCAATAACATTTTATCAACCATAATCAAATCTATTCTGGAATATGAATTATGTCTAGCAGAATGAACCTACGAGTTTAGTGCAGTGCTTCCTGCTCACAGTGTTCAGCTAGATCCGTTCCTGTTATCTTCTTACTGACAGGCAGGCTTGTCTTGTTATAGTATATACAGCTACCTGAAGAAAATTACTGGTGTTCTTTTGATCCTATTAGTACCACAGTCAGGCAGCTAGACTATTTACAGTTAGTGCAGTGCGTCCTGCTCACAGTGTTCAGCTAAACCTACAAGTTAGTGGGGTGCGTCCACCTCACAGTGTTCAGCTAAACCTACAAGTTAGTGCAGTGCGTCCTGCTCACAGTGTTCAGCTAGATCCGTTCCTGTTATCTTCTTACTGACAGGCAGGCTTGTCTTGTTACAGTATATACAGCTACCTGAAGAAAATTACTGGTGTTCTTTTGATCCTATTAGTACCACAGTCAGGCAGCTAGACTATTTACAGTTAGTGCAGTGCGTCCTGCTCACAGTGTTCAGCTAAACCTACAAGTTAGTGGGGTGCATCCTGCTCACAGTGTTCAGCTAAACCTACAAGTTAGTGTAGTGCGTCCACCTCACAGTGTTCAGCTAAACCTACAAGTTAGTGGGGTGCGTCCTGCTCACATTGTTCAGCTAGATCTGTTCCTGCTATCTTCTTACTGACAGGCAGGCTTGTCTTGTTACAGTATATACAGCTACCTGAAGAAAATTGCTTGTGTTCTTTTGATCCTATTAGTACCACAGTCAGGCAGCTAGACTATTTACAGTTAGTGCAGTGCGTCCTGCTCACAGTGTTCAGCTAGATCCGTTCCTGTTATCTTCTTACTGACAGGCAGGCTTGTCTTGTTATAGTATATACAGCTACCTGAAGAAAATTGCTGGTGTTCTTTTGATCCTATTAGTACCACAGTCAGGCAGCTAGACTATTTACAGTTAGTGCAGTGCGTTCTGCTCACAGTGTTCAGTTAAAACTACAAGTTAGTGGGGTGCGTCCTGCTCACAGTATTCAGCTAAACCCACAAGTTAGTGGGGTGCGTCCTGATCACAGTGTTCAGCTAAACCTATAAGTTAGTGGGGTGCGTCCTGCTCACAGTGTTCAGCTAAACCTACAAGTTAGTGTGGTGCGTCCACCTCACAGTGTTTAGCTAAACCTACAAGTTAGTGGGGTGCGTCCTGCTCACAGTGTTCAGCTAAACCTACAAGTTAGTGGGGTGCGTCCTGCTCACAGTGTTCAGCTAGATCCGTTCCTGTTATCTTCTTACTGACAGGCAGGCTTGTCTTGTTACAGTATATACAGCTACCTGAAGAAAATTACTGGTGTTCTTTTGATCCTATTAGTACCACAGTCAGGCAGCTAGACTATTTACAGTTAGTGCAGAGCGTCCTGCTCACAGTGTTCAGCTAAACCTACAAGTTAGTGGGGTGCATCCACCTCACAGTGTTCAGCTAAACCTACAAGTTAGTGGGGTGCGTCCTGCTCACAGTGTTCAGCTAGATCCGTTCCTGTTATCTTCTTACTGACAGGCAGGCTTGTCTTGTTACAGTATATACAGCTACCTGAAGAAAATTGCTGGTGTTCTTTTGATCCTATTAGTACCACAGTCAGGCAGCTAGACTATTTACAGTTAGTGCAGTGCGTCCTGCTCACAGTGTTCAGCTAAAACTACAAGTTAGTGGGGTGTGTCCTGCTCACAGTGTTCAGCTAAACCTACGAGTTTAGTGCAGTGCTTCCTGCTCACAGTGTTCAGCTAGATCCGTTCCTGTTATCTTCTTACTGACAGGCAGGCTTGTCTTGTTATAGTATATACAGCTACCTGAAGAAAATTACTGGTGTTCTTTTGATCCTATTAGTACCACAGTCAGGCAGCTAGACTATTTACAGTTAGTGCAATGTGTCCTGCTCACAGTGTTCAGCTAAACCTACAAGTTAGTGGGGTGCGTCCACCTCACAGTGTTCAGCTAAACCTACAAGTTAGTGCAGTGCGTCCTGCTCACAGTGTTCAGCTAGATCCGTTCCTGTTATCTTCTTACTGACAGGCAGGCTTGTCTTGTTACAGTATATACAGCTACCTGAAGAAAATTACTTTTGTTCTTTTGATCCTATTAGTACCACAGTCAGGCAGCTAGACTATTTACAGTTAGTGCAGTGCGTCCTGCTCACAGTGTTCAGCTAAACCTACAAGTTAGTGGGGTGCATCCTGCTCACAGTGTTCAGCTAAACCTACAAGTTAGTGTAGTGCGTCCACCTCACAGTGTTCAGCTAAACCTACAAGTTAGTGGGGTGTGTCCTGCTCACAGTGTTCAGCTAAACCTACAAGTTAGTGGGGTGTGTCCTGCTCACAGTGTTCAGCTAAACCTACAAGTTTAGTGCAGTGCGTCCTGCTCACAGTGTTCAGCTAGATCCGTTCCTGTTATCTTCTTACTGACAGGCAGGCTTGTCTTGTTATAGTATATACAGCTACCTGAAGAAAATTACTGGTGTTCTTTTGATCCTATTAGTACCACAGTCAGGCAGCTAGACTATTTACAGTTAGTGCAGTGTGTCCTGCTCACAGTGTTCAGCTAAACCTACAAGTTAGTGGGGTGCGTCCTGCTCACAGTGTTCAGCTAAACCTACAAGTTAGTGGGGTGCGTCCTGTTCACAGTGTTCAGCTAAACCTACAAGTTAGTGGGGTGGTTGGTGGTGTTCTCATACTGCAGGCAGGCAGTTGATTTTGCTAGCTATATACATATATCCCAGCTTAGTGCAGCTACAGGCCAGTAGTATGTCTGGAAGGCCAAGAAGGAGAGGCAGACAGTCACAAGCCAATAAGAGAGGGCAAGCAGGCTCTGTGTCTAGTGCTGGTCGTGGAGACGGTGCATCCTCATCAGCACATGGCCGTGGGACACGCTTGGCCTTTTTTCGGCAGCTGGACGTATTGAGCCACAACATGTGGAAGACTTGGTCGAGTGGATGACCAAGCTGTCCTCATCCTCCTCATCCTCTCTCACTCATGCCCAGGGTACTTTGTCTGGCAAAGCAGCGGCGTCTTCCCTCGGCTCAATGTCATCAGTGACTTTTTCCCTAGCCCCACCATGTCCTCCTGAGGAGTCCCTCGAACTGTTTGACCACAGTGTTGAGTACATGCTCCAGGAGGATGCCCAGCGTTTGGAAGGCTCTGATGATGATATTGAGCTCGATGAAGGCAGTAACATGAGCACGGACAGAGGGAGTGCCCAAGAAGGACAGCAATCTGGCAGTCATGCTCCCCACTGCTGCAGCATACTGCCAGGTTTGCTCCAGTGATGAGGAGGGAGGGGATGATGAGGTCACTGACTCAATGTGGGTGCCTGATAGGAGAGAGGAGGAGGAGGCAGCACATCACCAACGAGGCAGGATGGCCTCCAGGGGCCAGCCTAAGGGCAGCACATTGACTGCATCACACCTCAAAGCTCCACATGTGCAGGGCGCTGCAGTCTCTGCGCGTTATTCAAAAAGTTCTTTGGTGTGGGCCTTTTTTGAGACGAGTGCATCAGATCGCACCACTGCTATTTGCAACATATGTCTCAAGCGTATCTCGCGTGGCCAAAACATCTCCCACTTGGGTACCACATGCTTGACCAGACATATGTTGACCTGCCATGCAGTTCGTTGGCAAGCGTATCTAAAAGACCCACACCAAAGAACAAAGAAGACCTCTCCTTGCTCCTCATCAGCTGAGATTTCCAACCCCACTATACCTTCAGTCCTCTCTGAGACCTGCAATGAGAGGAATGAAGGTGTAGAATTAGGTGTGTCACAGCGAAGTACTTGTGGGCAATCTGCTTTTGGTACACCGACGTCAGATTGTACCTGGCAAATTTCCCTGCCCCAGCTGCTGCACCGCCGAAAGAAGTTTGCTCCCAGCCATCCACATGCCCAGCGGTTGAATGCTAGCTTGGCAAAATTGCTAGCACTTCAACTGCTGCCTTTTCAGTTGGTAGACTCTGCCCCCTTCAGTGAGTTTGTGGAATGTGCGGTTCCTCAGTGGCAGGTACCCAAACGCCACTTTTTCTCATGGAAGGCGATTCCGGCTCTCTACCGGCATGTGGAAGGCAATGTCCATGCCTCGCTGGACAGGGCGGTCAGCGGTAAGGTGCATATTACCGCTGACTCATGGTCCAGCAGACATGGACAGGGACATTACCTAAGTTTCACGGCGCATTGGGTGACTCTGCTGGCAGCTGGGAAGGATGCAGGACAAGGTGCAGTAGTGTTGGAGGTTGTTCCGCCACCACGCCTCCAAAATGCCAATGATTGTGACACACCTCTCTCCTCCACCCCTCCTCTTCTTCTTCCTCCATGACCTCTTCCTGTGCTTTGTCCTCGGAACCACCGGCGCTCCGTAGCCGTTCAAGGGGCTAAGCAAGTACACAGGCCAAAAGATGCCATGCGGTGCTTGAGCTGGTGTGCTTGGGGGACAGGAGCCACACTGGGGCAGAGGTTCTGTCAGCTCTGCAGGGGCAGGTTCAGAGGTGGTTGACGCCACGCCAACTTGAGGCAGGAATGGTGGTTTGCGACAATGGCACCAACCTCCTCTCTGCCCTCCGACAGGGACAAATGACCCATGTGCCCTGTTTGGCTCACGTCCTTAACTTGGTGGTGCAGCGGTTCTTGGGCAGGTACCCGGGCTTACAGGATGTCCTGAGGCAGGCCAGGAAAGTCTGTGTGCATTTCCGCCGGTCATATAATGCCAGTGCTCAGCTGACGGACCTCCAAAAGGAGTTTAACCTGCCCAAGAACTGCCTAATCTGTGACATGCCCACCAGGTGGAACTCAACGTTGGCCATGCTGCAGCGGCTGCACACGCAGCAGAGGGCCATCAATGAGTACTTGTGCGACTATGGCACCAGGACAGGGTCAGGGGAGCTTTTTTTTTTTCCCCACGCTAGTGGGCCATGATCAGGCATGCATGCACTGTCCTGTCACCATTTGAGGAGGCCACGAGGATGGTGAGCAGTGACAGTGCATGCATCAGTGACACTGTCCCCCTTGTCCACCTGTTGGAGCACACGCTGTGTGGAATAATGGACAGGGCACTTGAGGCAGAACAGAGGCAGGAAGAGGAGGACTTCCTTAGCTCTCAAGGCCCCCTTTATCCAGGCAGTGTTCCTGCGTGCCCGCCGATCACACAGTAAGAGGCGGAGGAGGAGGAGGAGGAGGAGGAAGATTGTGTCAGTATGGAGGTGGAGTCTGGCACTCAGCATCAGCAGCAGTCTTTAAGGGATCAGTCCCAAGAAACACATGGACTTGTACGTGGCTGGGAGGAGGTGGCTGCAGACCATGTCGTCCTTAGTGACCCAGAGGACTCCGGACTGAATGCCTCAGCAAACCTACGCTGCATGGCCTCCCTGATCCTGCAAAGCCTGCGTAAGGATCCTCGTATTCGTGGTATCAAGGAGAAGGACCAATACTGGCTGGCAACCCTCCTTGATCCACGTTACAAGGGTAAGGTTGTAGACCTTATCTTGCCATCGCAGAGGGAGCAGAGGATGAAACATCTTCAGGAGGCCTTGCAGAAAGGTCTGTGCAACGCGTTCCCAGAGACTGGGAGGTTAAAAACTCCTGTTTCTGGACAACGTGTTGCTGAGGCTTCGGTCAGTCAAAGAAGGAGCGGTGGAGAAGGTGGCCGTCTGACCGATGCGTTCAGACAATTTTTTGGTCCACAGCCCCAAGGTATGATCGGTTCCAGCAACCATCGCCAGCGTCTGTTTTACATGGTACAGGAATACCTAGGGGCAAGAGCAGACTTGGACACCTTTCCCACCGAAAATCCTCTGGGTTACTGGGTCTTGAGGATGGATCACTGGCCAGAGCTTGCACAGTATGCAATTGAGCTACTGGCCTGTCCGGCATCCAGCGTTCTTTCGGAACGCACATTCAGTGCTGCTGGAGGCGTGGTAACCGATCACAGGGTGCGTCTGTCCACCGACTCGGTCGATCGACTGACCTTCATAAAAATGAATCAGTCTTGGATCACCACCAGCTACCAAGCACCTGATGCTGATGTAACCGAATAATTTTTTTTGAAATCTCAGATCCCTTCAAAGACTGCCTATGCTGATGCTTAGTGACTATCCCTGAGTAATTATCCTCTTCCTCCTCAATCATCACGCTGATAGCTTGTAAGAACATTTTTGGTTCTGGGCGCCACCACCAGTGCCTAAGGCACAATTTTTTCAGCCCCTGTTTAACAGGGGCGTGTAATTACAATTTTTGATGCAATACTTTGCAGCAGGGCTCGTTCCTGCGTTCCAACTAGAGTGTCTGTGAGGGGTTGCAGTGTTGTGGCACCAGCACCAGTGCCTAAGGCCCAATTTTTCTGCCCCTGGTTAACAGGGGCGTGTAATTACAATTTTTGATGCAATACTTTGCAGCAGGGCTCGTTCCTGCGTTCCAACTAGAGTGTCTGTGAGGGGGTGCAGTGTTGTGGCACCAGCACCAGTGCCTAAGGCGCAATTTTTCTGCCCCTGTTTAACAGGGGCGTGTAATTACAATTTTTGATGCAATACTTTGCAGCAGGGCTCGTTCTTGCGTTCCAACTAGAGTGTCTGTGAGGGGTTGCAGTGTTGTGGCACCACCACCACCACCACCAAAGGCCCAGTTTTTCTGCCCCTGTTCAACAGGGGCATGTAATTACAATTCTTGATCTAATATTTCACAGCAGGGCCCTGTGAGGGCTTACGTTGTTGTGGCCACAACAACACCTAAGGCCCAAATTTCTGCTGAGTATATAGGGCAGGCCCCTACTTTCAAACATCTAACTTACAAACGACTCCTACTTGCAAACGGAAGGAGACAACAGGAAGTGAGATGAAATCTACCCCTAGGAAGGGAAATTCTCTCCTGTAAGAGTTAATATGGGAAAAACATTTCTTCTTTCCACTGATGCTTTCCAATCCTTGTTCCACAAAAAAACCCAAATTCTCAAAAAACATTTGTCATTGGGACAAAAGTGAGGTGAAATCTTCTAAAGAGGAGGAAAGACAGCAAAACAAATGTTACAGGGGTGATAACCCTTCCCTGTCTTGTTTGCACCGCCTGTATACTGCTGTTCAGAGTATATAGGGCCTGGTGGCCCCACACCTTTCCTTATTTTAATTTCGGTGCGGGGTTCCCGTTAATATCCATACAAGACCCAAAGGGCCTGGTAATGGACTGGGGGTACCCATGCCGTTTGTCTCACTGATTTTCATCCATATTGCCAGGACCCGACATTACATTAAACCCGCAAGCAGTTTTAAATTAGATTTTTTCCTTTAAAAATGTCATTTGGTGCAGGGACTGTTCTAAACACAGGAAACACGCGCCACTTTACAGGCATACTATAGACACCCCCCAGGTACGATATTTAAAGGAATATTTCACTTTTTTTTTTACTTTAAGCATCATTAAAATCACTCCTCCCGAAAAAACGGCTGTTTTTAAAAGTTTTTTTTGCATTGATACATGTCCCCTGGGGTAGGACCCGGGTCCCCAAACCCTTTTTAGGACAATACCATGCAAATTAGCCTTTAAAATGAGCACTTTTGATTTCGAACGTTCGAGTCCCATAGACGTCAATGGGGTTCTAACGTTCGTGCGAACTTTCGGTCCGTTCGCAGGTTCTGGTGCTAACCGAACCGGGGGGTGTTCGGCTCATCCCTACTTAGGTTGCATACATTAGTCGAAATGCTTAGGGATGCCCTGGGGAATAAATGCACAGACTCAGATAAAACGCAAAAGGGAATGAAGAAGTTGAAATTTATCCAGCTTCTATATATATAGTACTGTATATAGTACCTGTGAGGAGGGGGAACATAAGTAACTGTGAGAACACTGGCCAAATAATCACTGGTGGTAGCTTTTCAAATCATAAACATGTGAGTAAGCTTACTTTTATGTAGTAGTATACAGGTCTTCCAAGGAGTGTACCAGAGAGCTGGACCCTCTTGCTAGTCTCAGGGGTCTAAAATAGACCTCAAGTATTCCCAGCTGGGGTATCTAGGGGAAAAGTGCAGGCCAGCATTTCAAACTGTAAAAAAAACAAAACAAAAACAAACCCTTATTTCCTTTTTCCTCCTTAATCCGTTCATCCAGGGGCACGGGGGGCACAGTTACAGTACAAACAAAGATGGATTTTTCAATGCCACATCGAATCTATATTGTTTAGACCATTTCTTGAAAGTTTTGAGTCAGGGGGTCCCGAACTAGATCACTAATCTGCAAATTTCTGTTTAGAGCTATATATATATAGCTATTTACATATTTGTTTTTCTCTATCTGATTTGTGTTGAATATATCTTTTTTTTTTTTTTTCATTGTAAAACATTTAATTTAAAATAGTGACACTACAATAGAAAATAGCTTTCTTAAATGCACATTGTGTTTAGCTGCCTTGTTAACACATCAATCTGCACACTTCAGAAGCACCAGAACATTGACTCAACTACATAGCTATGAGTTACAATGAGACAGTGAATGAACTGACACAAGTTCACAGTGGTAGACTAGAATTCTCAATATGATCACCTGATGTACCCATCTACAGTTGCAGACCAACCCCCATGAAATGAGTGATAAAAACAACTGAAAAAAAGTGAATGTGTCCCTGTGTCTGGCTTGTGCAGTTAGACAGAACCAGCTAGAGGGCAGCACTGCCCCAACTATTCAAGCTGAATAGAACAAGTTATTGCATTGGCTGCAAAGCACCCTGGAACATGTTACCAACGTCATACAAATAGCAAAAAAGCACCTGCTGTCCCCACACTGATGTCCCTGCTTTATGCAGGCAGCAAAGGGCAGCCTTGATCATAAGCATTCACCCTGGGTGGCAGATGGAATGGTTGTAAGATAAAAATACAGATTTATATAAAATAAACACAAAATAAAACCAAATATATACGGCATTTACTATAAAATAGTTTCCAGGTGTGACTATGCCCGCTCTCCTCGTATCCTGCGAGCAAGCTGGATGTCTTTAGGCATGATGGTCACCCGCTTGGCATGGATGGCACACAAATTAGTATCTTCAAACAGTCCAACCAGATAGGCATCGCTAGCCTCCTGCAGTGCACCTATGGCAGCACTCTGGAACCTCAGATCAGTCTTGAAATCCTGTGCAATTTCTCTCACCAGTCGCTGGAAAGGGAGCTTGCGAATCAAAAGCTCAGTTGATTTCTGGTAACAGCGAATTTCACGCAGGGCAACAGTTCCAGGCCTGTAACGATGGGGCTTCTTCACACCGCCTGTAGAGGGTGCACTTTTACGGGCTGCTTTTGTAGCCAGCTGTTTTCATGGAGCCTTTCCTCCTGTAGATTTACGAGCGGTTTGCTTGGTACGTGCCATATTTTATCGCTTCCAGATGCTTTCACCTTACGTCCACAATACACCTCACACACCGAGCCGTCTCTCTATTAATATATCTTATTAATTGCCATTTATCTTCATGTTCATAGCTAATGTATTTAATTATTTTACATAGGATATCAGGATTAAATAGGACTTGATTGTGGTTGTTTGCTCTCTGTGTCCTTATATTCATGTACAGTATCTCACAAAAGTGAGTACACCCCTCAAATTTTTGTGAATACTTTATTATATCTTTACATGTGACAACACTGAAGAAATGACACTTTGCTACAATGTAAAGTAGTGAGTGTACAGCTTGTGTAACAGTGTAAATTGGCTGTCCTCTCAAAATAACTCAACACACAGCCATTAATGTCTAAACCGCTGTCAACAAAAGTGAGTACACCCATAAGTGAAAATGTACAAAATTGGGCCCAATTAGCCATTTTCCCACCTGGTGTCATGTGACTCATTAGTGTAACTGGGTCTCAGGTGTGAATGGAGAGCAGGTGTGTAAAATTTGGTGTTATCGCTCTCACTCTCTCATATTGGTCACTGGAAGTTCAACATGGCACCTCATGGCAAAGAACTCTCTGAGGATCTGAATAAAAGAATTGTTACTCTACATAAAGTTGGCCTAGGCTATAAGAAGATTGCCAAGACCCTGAAACTGATCTGCAGCACGGTGGCCAAGACTATACACCGGTTTAATAGGACAGGTTCCACTCAGAACAGGCCTCATCATGGTCGACTAAAAAAGTTGAGTGCACGGGCTCAGCGTAATATCCAGAGGTTGTCTTTGGGCAATAGAGTGCTGCCAGCATTGCTGCAGAGGTTGAAGGGGTGGGGGGGGGTCAGCCTGTCAGTGCTCAGACCATACGCTGCATACTGCATCAAATGGTCTGCATGGCTGTCGTCCCAGGAAGAAGCCTCTTCTAAAGATGATGCACAAGAAAGCCCACAAACAGTTTGCTGAAGACAAGCAGACTAAGGACATGGATTACTGGAATCATGTCCTGTGATCTGATGAGACCAAGATAAATTTATTTAGTTCAGATGGTGTCAAGCGTGTTTGGCGGCAACCAGGTGAGGAGTACAAAGACAAGTGTGTGTGTGCCTACAGTCAAGTATGGTGGTGAGAGTGTCATGGTCTGGGGCTGCGTGAGTGCTGCCGGCACTGGTGAGCTACAGTTCATCGAGGGAGCCATGAATGCCAACATGTACTGTGACATACTGAAGCAGAGCATGATCCCCTCCCTTCAGAGACTGGGCCACAGGGCAGGATTCCATCATGATGAAGACCCCAAACACACCTCCAAGACAACCACTGCCTTGCTAAAGAAGCTGAGGGTAAAGGTGATGGACTGGCCAAGCATGTCTCCAGACCTAAACCCTATTGAGTATCTGTGGGGCATCCTCGAAGAAAAGGTGGAGGAGCGCAAGGTCTCTAACATCCACCAGCTCCGTGATGTTCTCATGGAGGAGTGGAAGTGGACTCCAGTGGCAACCTGTGAAGCTCTGGTGAACTCCATGCCCAAGGGGGTTAAGGCAATGCTAGAAAATAATGGTGGCCACACAAAATATTGACACATTGGGCCCAATTTGGACATTTTCACTTAGGGGTGTACTCACTTTTGTTGCCAGCGGTTTAGACATTAATGGCTGTACACTCACTGCTTTATATTGTAGCAAAGTGTAATTTCTTCATTGTTGTCACATGAAAAGATAGACTCACTTTTGTGAGATACTGTAATTGTTGCTGCGTGCTACTCTTTTGATCCACTAGGTAGAGCGGTGTCCGGCTCCTTCCTCCTATTCCTCAACCGGCGCACTGGTTGCCACTCATTGGTCAGCGATGGCAGCCTTTATTTGGCCCATGCAGAGGGACAGCATTCTTATTGCCATGGTGCTCTAAGTGCGCTGGCAGGCTTCCGGTGTGGGACGCAGCTCCAAAGGCCAAGGGCAGGCCCGCGCGTCGTAGCACATGATGTAACCGCATCATTTGGATGTTGTACCCCGATCCCCTGCCGCCAATACTATGCAGTGGGACCTTTAGGGTTGAAAATGTTTTTATTGTTATAAGGCAACAAAAGAAAATAATACAATTGACATAGAATATGGCATGTTAAGAAAACAACCAGTGAGCAAAATGGATCTCCCACAGCTAAGCTGATAGTTGTTAAATGAATTATAATATAAACAAATCATTTCAAACATCAAAATAATAGAGCGGAAGACAAGAAGATAAGCAGGGAGAAGGGAAACAGAAAAGAGAAGGAGGGAGGGGAAGGGGTGGGAAGGGTTTCTACTGGCTGGAGTCGGGGAGGAAGGACCCTAAATCCTCGGATATAGTCAAGGGATCAGCAGGCATTCAAATTTATGGGGGAAGCTGGAATCGGAGTGGTGGGAAGCAAGGTAACCAGCGTGTCTGAGGAGGAGAAGCGTCGCCAGACTGACCATAATATTGTGAATTTCTCATAGGTGTCATTGTCAAGCGCCAGAATCTCCTCCATACGCATAATATCATTCATGGTGGAGGTCCAGAGAGACAGCGGGGGGATAGTCGCTGTCTTCCAAAAGAGGGGTATGAGTTGGTGAGCCGCAGACAGGAAGAAACGTAGAAGATTGCGCTTTTGAGAGGCTATTGAACCTGGCAGTATAGATAGGAGGGCTATTTCAGGAGTCAATTGCAGAGGATCATCGTAATTTTTTTCATAAACCTGGGATACCTGATTCCAGAAGTGCCGGATCCGATCACACTCCCACCAGACATGCAGGTACGACCCAGTTGCAAGAGAACAATGCCAACAAATAAATTAAGTTGAGGGGAAAATTTTCCGTAGAGAGCCGGGGTCCCTATACCACCTCGCCATGACCTTAAAATTCTTCTCTTGTGAATAACATGAGAGTGAGGACTTATGTGCGAAATGGAATGCGGTTTGCCAGTCCGCTCTGGAAATGGTCTTTCCCAGGTCTGCCGACTATACTCTAGTGTAGGTGGGTAGGTCTTTCTGTGTAAGAGATTGAATCAGACTGTAAATATGTGAGAGCAAGTGTCTAGGTAATTCTTGCAGAGAGCAAAGGTGTTCAAAGTCAGTCAAGGGGCGATGGACCTGAGAGGAGGTGAAAAGATGTTTGGTGAAGGTGGAAAGGTGTAGGGAAGTGAGCCAGTCTCGGTTTCCTGGAGGGATATTTGGTGTTCCATTGTCCGCCCGAACGAAGGAGTGGGCTTGAGGCCAGGAGGAACAGGGGAAAGAACCAATAGCATAAGCCCCTATACCCTGTGGAAAGGCAGGATTATCAAAGAGCAGTGATAAGGGAGATGGGTCTGAAGATAGAATCTCACATAGACCTCTCTTATACCATAGCACAAGGGCAGCTGTAGTTAGGGGTGAGGAGTCGGCCAAAGTTGATAAGTTACGTTTATAACCCCAAAGTAAAGCCCTAAGATCAACGGGGGAAATATCCTCTTCAACCATAACCGAGGCTTTTTGGAAAGGTCGTGGGAACCATTCAAGGATACGTGCCGCTAATGTAGCTTTGTAATAAAGCTCAAAATCAGGTAAACCTGTACCACCTTGCAATTTTGGCCGAGTGAGTAACTTAAATGTAATTCTCGATAATCCTTTATTCCACAGAAAGCGAATGGAGAGGGAGCAAAGAATAGAGAAAAAGGATTTGGGTATTACGGTCGGAAAGGTCTGAGATAGGTAGAGCAATTTGGGTAAGGTGTCCATCTTAAGGGTGTTTATGCGTCCAAACCAGGGTATGGGTTTGTCCCCCCAAGAGGCAAGATCTTTACGGAGACGGGAAAGGAGGGGGATGTAGTTCAGTGTAAAGAGGAGTGAAAGGTTAGCCGGTATAGTTACGCCTAGGTACGTAATGCCCTTGGACTGCCAATGAAATGTGTAATTGGATTTGAGGGAGGACAGAGTGGAAGCAGGGAGAGAGATATTAAGCGCCTCAGTCCTGGAGATATTGAGTTTAAAATTACTTAACTTTCCAAAACGTTGAAATTCCAAGAACAAAGAGGGGAGGGTAATATGGGGTTGGCGTGCGTAAATAAGTAAGTCATCAGCGTATAATGAAAGTTTATGGTGAGCGGATGGCGTGTGTATGCCTTGTATGGAATCATTTTGGCGAATGGCACATGCTAGGTGTTCCATTACTATGACAAAAAGAAGGGGTGAAAGAGGGCATCCCTGGCGAGTCCCATTGGATATATCAAATGCTGCTGAAGAGGTACCATTAACCAGGACCGAAGCAGAGGGGTGGGAGTAGAGTGACATAATTTTAGAGATGAAGGGAGATCCCAACCCGATTTGCTCGAGGGAAAGTTTCAAGAAACACCAGTTAACCCGGCCGAATGCCTTCTCGGCATCAAAGGAGAGAAGGCAGACCTGTTGATGGTGGCGTTGGGAATAAGAAATGAGATTGATAGTTTTGGTAGTGTTGTCCCGTGCCTCTCTACCCGGGACGAAGCCCACCTGATCTCTATGTATGATCCCGAGGAGAGAGGGAGAAAGACGGTTAGCAAGGATTTTTGCAAAAAGCTTAAGGTCAATGTTTAATAGCGATATCGGGCGATAACTGCTGCATTGAGAAGGGTCTTTATTGGGTTTCGGTAAAATGGAGACATTGGCTGATAAAAGTTCTTTGGAAGGGAGAGTGGCGTCATCTATGGAGTTGAAGGCCTTGGTGAGAAACGGGACCAACAGTGACGCAAAGGTTTTGTAAAACCTCGGGGTGTAGCCATCGGGGCCTGGGCATTTGCCCGGTTTTAGTCCCTTGATGGCGCCCAGGAACTCCGGTTCCAACAGGGGACCATCCAAGTCCGCGGACACCTGGGGGTCAATCACTAGTAGCGCCGTTTCCATTATGTAAGTTTGCATTGGGTCTTGGGAGGGAGGCAGAGAACTAGAAGGGGAAGTTTGTGGTTATAAAGCTGAGAATAATAGTCTTTAAATGTGGTGGATATGTCTTTGCAACCAAAGGCCTTAGTCTGGTCTGGTTTAAAAATGAAGGGGATAGGAAGACACAGTGCCCTGGGATGGATAACCCGTGCCAGATGTTGACCACATTTGTTGGCTATAGAGTAATAAGATTTTCGGGCACGGTCCCTAGATATGAGAGAGTGGGAGTCTAGTAGTTGGAGTAGATCCCGACGGGAGTTGGAAAGAGCAATAAAACTGGAGGGGTCCAGATTTAGTTTGTGTAGTGACTCCAGATCCGAAATGTTGGTCAGAAGGCGCCGGATGTCGTCAGACCTAATTTTTTTCAGACGAGAACCGTTCTAAATCAGGACACCCCTGACCACACACTTCAGAGCCTCCCATTGGTTGAGTGGAGAAGTTGTATCTGCTATGTGGTCGGTTCTAAAGGACAGATATACCGGAGCATGGTCAGACCAGAGGGCATGTCCTAGGGAGGTTTGTAAAGGTGTATCTAAGAGGGATTGGGAAATGAGAAAATAGTCTTGTCTGCTATATGAGTTGTGTGCTATGGAAAAGTATGTGAAGTCTCTGTCTGTAGGATGATGTATGCACCACACATCCACTAGGTGATGTGAATGTAAAAGAGATTTAATGTGTGAGAGTGAGGTCGTGGTCATGGAAGACTTACCAGTAGAGGTGTCGGCAGACGGGGAAAGAGCCACATTGAAGTCACCTCCAACGATAACACTGGAACCTCCAAAAGAGGTTAGTCTGGCGAGAGTGGATGATAGGAAGCGTGCCTGATCTGTGTTTGGAGCGTAGATGTTGGCGACTGTAAAAAGAAAATTATTAAATTTTAGTTTGAGAAACACAAAGCGACCATGGTCATCAATATATGAGTCAAGAACCTCAGGGTGAAAGGACCTATGGAACGCAATCAAAACCCCTTTGGATTTTGCAAAGGGGTTGGTACTGTGAAACCAAGTGGTATAGTATCAATGACGCATCATGGGTGTGGAATCAGACCGGAAGTGGGTTTCTTGTGGGAAGAGAATATTAGTTTTCTGTTTGTGGAAGTGATAGAGGATCTGACTACGTTTCTCTGGGGTGTTAAAGCCTCTACAATTGTAAGAAGATAGACTCAGAGGTGGAGTAGCGGCCATATCTAGGTGGGTATAATGGGAAAGGGGAGAAAAAAGAAACATCGAGAGTCCCTCGTGAGGCTGCCCCAGCCAGCAGGGGAGGGGCAGGCAAAGTGGGGAGGAAGAGGGTAGAGGCAAGGAAAGGAGCAGAAAAAAATATAAGAGATATAAGGGTATTACCAGAAAGGGGGAAGAGAAGAGAGAGAAAGAGAGGAAAGAGCAGGGAAGGGAAGAGAGTCCCAGTATCCATAATTGTCGAAACAATAATACTGTCTGACCTGAGAAGACCAGAAGAGGGAGACTGGGACCCTGATCCTTGCAAATTGAACAGTATACTGAATGTAGTGAGATAGACCACTAGGTGGTACCGGATAACCAAAGATTGAAAAAAAAAATAAAATACAATACATAAAACTGTAAAGTATAGAATATCTGTAAACCATGGTACAGTGCCAAGTAAGGGCACCGAGTATTCCTAAGGGGGGGTCAGTGTCAATCATGGGGGAGCTCCTGGAGCCCCTGGGCCCAGAGGGCCAGTAATATATTCATAAACTGGGCTGTATAAGTAAACGTAATAAGTGTAGATAATAAGATATCACATTGGGGGAAAACATGTGTTAATACAACATTAGAAACGGTTGAGTGTGCCATGAGAGCAATAGTAAGATGCAAACAGTTGCACCAGTCCCTGGGAAAAAGGAAAAATGGTAGTTCAAAGCAATGAGCAGGGACCTCCGGCGTGAAGGAATTGGATGTACAGCAGAATCAGTTTCACAACAGGTGAGAACCACGAAGGTCCCAGAAGGCAAAGGTGATGGTTCAGAGGAAAATCTTCCTTGCAAAGCTTGTGAGCCATTGTTCAACTTTTGGAAGAGGAACCTGGTGTCTTCCAAGGCAATAACCCCAAACGTGGGTAAAAATAAAATGAAAGAAAAGATTGACATCTTCCAATTGAGGAAAAACCAGTAACTGTAACTGCTTGCTGGAAGGGGTGTGGGAGAGTGAAGACCATCAACAGAGGCTCGAAGAGAAAAAATCCTCAGGGTTCCAAGGTAGTGCAGGAGGCATTCCTGCTCGTGTAAAGGAGGAGAGAGATGACCAGCCGGTCCATAAGACATCAATCATCAGGGTCTATGCGGTTGATGATCCAGGACGGCGTTTGCGACTTTGTTTTTGCCACTGTGGGATATACGGCAGGCCTGGTGTATTCTGAGAGAAGGGCCAATCTGGCACAGACACTTGTGGCAACTCCAGGGTGCCGAGGAATGCAGGGAGGTCACCCAGCATGTGAAATGTGGCAGTCTTACCATCATGGTGCACTCGCAGTTGAAAGGGAAAGCACCATTGATATTTCATTTGGCATGATTGAAGATGCTGTGTGAGAGGCTTCAGGGCCTTCCGCATGGTCAAGTTTAAACGGGAAAGATCAGGCAACAGCATCACGGGAGTGGTATTGAAAAGAATAGAGTCCTGCGTGCTGGCGGCCCGCATGATGGATTCCTTAATGTTGTAGAAATGCACTCTGCAGAGCGTATCACGAACAAATGAGGGGTCAGGATTCCTGGGGCCTGAGGTCCTGTGAACCCGATCCAGCTCGAGTGGGTTGTCTTTGGGCAATTGTAAGAGCTGATTAAAAAACGCCGTCACCGCCACCTTCAAGTCCTTGGGTTCCACTGATTCAGGAATGCCGCGAACGTGGATATTATTACGCCTGTTTCTATTTTCGATGTCATCTTTCTGATATGCAAGGTGCTGCAGCATGGCTGTGTGAGAGTTAAGTATTTCCTCATGCTTCTGAGCAGTGGTATGAAGAGTCTCTGTTGTGGCTTCAATATCCTCAAAACGAACACCAATTTCCCTTTTAAGCTCAGAGATCTCCTGTTTGTAGGTTTTCTCTATGCGTTGTACACACTGTTCAAAGTCAGCTTTTGTAGGGAGAGACCGCATGTAGCTGTGCAGGGATCTCATCTGAGATCCCAACCATCCTCAGAGCCTATGGATGCAGTGGATCGGCTCCTGGAGAGCCTGGGGGGAGAAGCTTGAGTCGCAGGGATAGTGTGGGATGCCTGGGAGCCGGCCATAGAGTCCAGGGCAGACTCGGAGCGGGCCGGGGATGGAGGTGCCGGTGCCATCTTGGCTCTCGGCTGGCGCTGGGCCGCAGCCGAGGATCGAGTGAAAAAGCTCCCCAAATCCCCGCTTGGACGAGATCCCCCATTCCCTGTTGATCCCGGTACTTAGCCTTCCCTATTGGAGTCTTTTAAACAGCCGGGTTCAGTGCAGAAATGCCCTGTAGAGCCGAGGGGTCCAGGAGCTGAGGCTCAACACGTCCTCTCACTCCATGCGTCAGGCCATGTCCCCCTGCAGTGGGACCTTTAGAGACGGTGCCACACGCCCTAAGCTCGAGGGGGGTGTCCCCTAGCCCCACCCACATGCTCCCACATGATTGGGATCCCATAATTGGCCAAGCAGTATATATATGTTTCTGCAGGCCAAGGGTGGACAACATTGCGGCTCCCCAGATGCTCGGACTCACCCTTTACCTACAGGTAACTCTATTTCCAAACATTATGCCCCCTTTCCAGTGTTGGATTAAGAGGGAAAAGAGAAAAAGAAATAAGGTTTTTTTGCATAGTTTAAAATTCTGGCCTACTATTTTCTTCTTAGATACCCCAGCTGGGGATACTTGAGGTCTCCTTTAGACCCCTATCACTAACCAGAGTAACCAGCTCTCTGATACACTCCTCAGAAGACCTGTATACTTTGTATCATCTCATCAAAGTAAGCTTACTCACACATTCTTATGATTTGAAAAACTACCACCAGAGATTATTTGGCCAGTATCCTCACAGTTGCTTATATTCCCCCTCCTTACAGGTACTATATACTATATACTTCATACTTCATATATACAGTATGCTTGATCTTCTTTTGAATCGTATTTATTTCTGGAGATTTTAATTACATGGCAAGTGTCCTTTTAAGGTAGTAAAATCCACTTACCCTGCATTCACACTCTCTAATCTAAAATAGGAAAAAAAAACAGCTAAAATCCAAATGGTTGCTATAGTTGCTATAAGTAAGGCAATCAATTTCTCATTCTGTTTTCATTTAAAAAAAAAGCCTTATATTCCTTTTATCATACATAGCACAGGCATTTTAAATAAAAAAAATATATACATTATATCACAAAACTGATTACTCTTATTAAACCAATCCAAGATGTACTGCACAATGCATTGCATAGTTGTTATGTAATCACAGGCAGTACAAGCAATGAAAAGATTAGAATTTAATAAGCAAATATCTGTGGAAAGAAGATCTTGACCTTTACGACATGCGTCTTCTTTATATCCTGTAAATTCCATTCCGGAGCCTGGAAACAAATATTATAAGCATTTTACATGCATGCACATTTAGTGGTACATTCATAGCCTGACACATTAAACTGAGATGCAAAATGTTGATCAACAATTAAAACAAAATAAAAAGAGAAAGCGTAAAACTGCACTGGAACATAATCCCTGGGGTCTTTTCCAGTCAAGAGTTCATGCACAACCATATATTATCTCACTGCTGCACTGTAATTATACCTTTCAAGATGCACATAATCTTGAACTAAATTTAGAACTGCTACGTTTTACAAATAGAAGCTGTCTTTAGCAAACCGGGGTACGTTATTGCGCAAAACAATGTTTTTTATCAGTGAAAAAGAAAATTATAGGCAGGAGATGACACAGATATGCTATTTACAAGTACATTAAAAAACTGTTTTGTTTCACCAGAGAATGAAATAATTTTACTGCAGCTGTTGAAGTTATAGAATTAAAGGTTACACCAACAGAAATAATCTGGTCAAATTTAAATATACACACTTAACCTGCAGTCCGGTGTTAAGTGCACTGAAGTGGAGTGATCCTGTGTCTATTGGACCCAAGTGCATAATTAGAAAGTCAGCCTTTAAGCTTTTATGGATGTGCGTAGGATATATTGTACTAGTGCAATGATGGCGAACCTTGCACCCCAGATGTTTTGGAACTACATTTCCCATGATGCTCATGCACTCTGCAGTGTAGTTGAGCATCATGGGAAATGTAGTTCCAAAACATCTGGGGTGCCAAGGTTCGCCATCACTGTACTAGTGAATACAAAGTGCTACAGAAGAAGGGTTAAAGCTGACTAGGGATGAGGTTCAGGTTTGGGATGAGCATGGGTTTGAGGCAAAATCAATGTTTTCAGTTCAGGGAAAAGGCAAACTAATGCAGTCATTCACCATTCACCTCAATAACAACCAACTATCAATAATGTACTTCCTGGCTTTTGAACTTAGGTCAGGGATCTTTGAATAACCAATAATTAGAGCTTTGTAATGTGCCAGACTCTAATGCCGCGTACACACAACCGGACTTTATGGCATACTTTTGAGAGGTAGTGTGGGAGAAGAGTGGCGCTGCCCTAAGAATGTTTATTGGTAAATGAATTACAACCTTTATTCATTACCATAAGTGCTTATATAGGCTGTCTCCTTAATTGTACCTAAGTATAGTCATATCTCAACCAGTAACCTTGTGTGTGTGAATCCCAAATAATAAACCAAAAAATAATAAACCAAAAAATAATTGAAAAATTAAGGGTTGAAATCCTATTACCTTATTATCAGAGAGTGCTTATAATAAACCAAAAAATAAGTGAAAAATTAAGGGTTGAAATCCTATTACCTTATTATCAGAGAGTGCTTATTATATTCAAATTGCCATAGATATTGTGAAAAAAGACCATTAATACTTTTAAAAATAGATAAAATAAAAATTGACCCCAAGGTTCAAAAGTATTGTGACACTAAAACATGCTATAAAGTGCAGTATAAAAAGTGTTTCATATGATCCAATTGACATGAATAATGTGAATATAAAAAAAAGTTTCTTTAAAAATTAGATAAGTTAACAAATTAACCCCAAGGTTCAAAAGTATTGTGACACTATAGCATCCTATAAAGTGCAAAAATATTCTTTTAGGTGAAGGAATGTGTGTGATAAATACGGGGTGTCAGTGTGAAAGGATGTTTAGAAACTCAAAATAAGTTAATTCGGTACTTTATATAGATATTATTTGAAAGTCATCCCAAACTCCAAAACTATTGGGACAGTGTGGCACCTTATCAAGGGCAAACTGCCTAATACATATAAATATAATTATAAATACAAAGTGTCAGTGCCAGATTCAATTGTGATTCTCAGAGGAATTGTTGGTGTACCCACAAATTAAAATTACATTGAGATAATTCACAAGGCAAGTCGCATGAGAATAGTGAAACTCTTATATTATGTCAGCAATTGCAATAGGGATTTATAAATTATGTTGTCCGTTTAAAACCAGAAAATTGCCTCTAGTCGGACAGTATAGTTAGCTGAGTTCAGTATTATATGCAGTTCATAAACCACAGGAACAAAAAGCAGTGACTTCTGTGTGTAGTTCAAACAGTGACTCGAGGTGCTCACCCCCCATGCTCCCCCACTCACCAGAAAGACACACCCCTACAGGGGTACCGAGCGACAGAGTGGGTGCCTTTGGGGATGGGTATGGATCATTCCAGTGCTATTACTGTTCCTCAGGTCTGTATGGTTCCTCCGCTGATTGCAGATAAAAACATGTGTTCCAGAAAACCAGGTTCCTCCACTGCTTGCCAGTTACTAACTGTTAGACTCTCCAGCCACCCAGAGAAAGAAAAAACAGGGGCTTCCTTCGTGAAGTATGTCCTAGTTTATTGGTACATATAGTAATAGCAAAGTCCATACACATAGAACAGGTATACTATATATTGGTTTTTTCGATTTTACAATATATAGTATATCTGTTCTATGTGTATGGACTTTGCTATTACTATATGCACCAATAAACTAGGACATACTTCACGAAGGAAGCCCCTGTTTTTTCTTTCTCTGGGTGGCTGGAGAGTCTAACAGTTAGTAACTGGCAAGCAGTGGAGGAACCTGGTTTTCTGGAACGCATGTTTTTATCTGCAATCAGCGGAGGAACCATACAGACCTGAGGAACAGTAATAGTACTGGAATGATCCATCCCCATCCCCAAAGGCACCCACTCTATCGCTCGGTACCCCTGTAGGGGTGTTTCTTTCTGGTGAGTGGGGGAGCATGGGGGGTGAGCACCTCGAGTCACTGTTTGAATTACACACAGAAGTCACTGCTTTTTGTTCCTGTGGTTTATGAACTGCATATAATACTGAACTCAGCTAACTATACTGTCCGACTAGAGGCAATTTTCTGGTTTTAAACGGACAAAATAATTTATAAATCCCTATTGCAATTGCTGACATAATATAAGAGTTTCACTATTCTCATGCGACTTGCCTTGTGAATTATCTCAATGTAATTTTAATTTGTGGGTACACCAACAATTCCTCTGAGAATCACAATAGAATCTGGCACTGACACTTTGTATTTATAATTATATTTATATGTATTAGGCAGTTTGCCCTTGATAAGGTGCCACACTGTCCCAATAGTTTTGGAGTTTGGGATGACTTTCAAATAATATCTATATAAAGTACCAAATTAACTTATTTTGAGTTTCTAAACAACCTTTCACACTGACAGCCCGTATTTATCACACACATTCCTTCACCTAAAAGAATATTTTTGCACTTTATAGGATGCTATAGTGTCACAATACTTTTGAACCTTGGGGTTAATTTGTTAATTTATCTAATTTTTAAAGAAACTTTTTTTATATTCACATTATTCATGTCAATTGGATCATATGAAACACTTTTTATACTGCACTTTATAGGATGTTTTAGTGTCACAATACTTTTGAACCTTGGGGTCAATTTTTATTTTATCTATTTTTAAAAGTATTAATGGTCTTTTTTCACATTATCTGTGGCAATTTGAATATAATAAGCACTCTCTGATAATAAGGTAATAGGATTTCAACCCTTAATTTTTCACTTATTTTTTGGTTTTTTATTTTTTGGTTTATTATTTGGGATTCACACACACAAGGTTACTGGTTGAGATATGACTATACTTAGGTACAATTAAGGAGACAGCCTATATAAGCACTTATGGTAATGAATAAAGGTTGTAATTCATTTACCAATAAACATTCTTAGGGCAGCGCCACTCTTCTCCCACACTACCTCTCATATCTATTCAATTAGACCCCTTCGGGGAACTAATTAGGGAGAGGCTGCAGCTCATACAGTGTCTGAAGCACGGATTTATTTACTTAATTTTACGGCATACTTTGCCCGGCTGACTTTTCGACGGACTTTACGACGGACTTTCCGAATGAACAGACTTGCCTACACATGGTCAACCAAAGTCCGACGGATTCGTACGTGATGACATACGACCGGACTAAAACAAGGAAGTTCAAAGCCAGTAGCCAATAGCTGCCCTAGTGTCGGTTTTTGTCCGTCGCACTAGCATACAGACAAGCGGACTTTTCGACCGGACTCGAGTCAGTCGGATAGATTTGAAACATGTTTCAAATCTAAGTCCATCAAACTTTTGAGAAAACAAAGTCCGCTGGAGCCCACACACAATCCAATTGTCCGATGAAATCCGGTACGCGTGTACGTGGCATAATTGTAAAAGGCAGGCAGGGTTCCTAGCAGATATTTTGACAATGTGCTTGGCTGCTATAGGTAATACATAGAAAAGGCTGCTGATAAAGTTTGTAGGGACAGATTAGTGTGGGCACTAGTTTGTTAAAGTGGATGTACATTGTCTCTGAATGTCCTTTAGGATGCAAAATGCTGTGTATTCTGGGGAACTTTATTGTAAATGAGGGGCAGATTTTTACATTTTAATGCTGCTAATGTGCGTCCTGTAGCTTTTTTACAGCCTCTCTATCTGCACTGTCTATAGTTAAAATGGGCCGAATGTGTTATTTCACAGGGCATTTTTTCTATTTTTTTTTTTTTTGTGCATGCAAATTTTTACAAAGCCTGTATATGTATGCATGCACTGCAATTACAGCAGGTCTCTTAGGTTTTTTCACAGAGCATAATTATTATTTTTTGCTGGCTTCAATTGATTTTTTAACATCCTGTCCCTGTTAACATGCAGTTTACTAATAACAGCAGACTGCTTGTATTTTTTCCCAGGACATACTCCCTAACTGCACATACCACCAGGAGTTAAAGCTAATCACTGCTCTCTGAAAAACAAAGTTGGGGCATACCTTGATAAATCAGTTATATGTCAATACCTAAAATCTAAGTTGAATAGCTATGTAATCCCACTACCAATCAGAAAATCTCAAATCAACAAGATATAGCAGACATATTTAGTGCTTAGTATGACTCCCTTTACAATTTAAGGCTGGCTTCACACCTATGTGAAATGGATACCGATTTCTCCGCATCCAATTCGCATGACAGGAAATTGTGACCGGCTCTCTATGGAGCCAGTTCACATATCTCCATTATGGCTGTGAAGCGGCTTGCACAGGAGTGCTGTGCGTCTTTGGCTCCATTTCAGGCCTGATTCATCCCTGCTGCGAGCTGCATCCATCGGAGGTGTGAACCCAGCCTGAAAGATGATCCTGCTGATGATCCAACCAGCACCCGTTAATAGAAGATTTTCTTTTTTTCGTTAATCTACCATCTTTATCCACCATTACATTGCAAGAAATCACTAGTCCATTTACTCTCCTTGAAATATCTAACATTTTTAAAACATGAATAATGATATTTTAAACAATTTAACATAATCTAATGCCACATATCACTGGGATGTTCAACCATGCTGCAACCTCTGGGTCATTTCCTAAAGAATTTTTACAGATGACTAATCATAGTTTAGCAAAACCCAATAAGGAAACCTCTACCTTTGAAAATTGCCAACCCATTTCTTTTTTTTTTTTTTTCATTAAAGAGTTTTATTGAAGGTTAATGAAGCTTAACAATCAAAGCTATTTTACATTGTTAATCTGAAATATGTGTTCATTACATCCAATTAGCAGTGAGTACATTGGCTATCATCTATATGAAAGTATATTAAACAGATTATAAATTGTAAAAGCCTACATCTGTACAGAAGGTGCACAAGAAAGTAGTTGCGATTAAGGTTATCTATTGCTTCAACTAGTTAGATATTTGGATCAAATGAACCATTTATAGCATCTATCATAACCATCCGTTAGCTTTGAGTTCTTTGAAGAAAGCAAAATTTTTATTGTTCAAAGAAAGAAGATAAGTAGCAAAGAAAAAGGAAGAGAGAGTAGAGAAAGAGGTAAGAGAGAAGAGCTTGTCTGCGAAGTAGTGGTGTCCCTCCCCCCTTGGTCTCCATAGCACATTTTGGTTTTACATATGAGTGACAAAAGGTTCCTACACTCAGAGAGGTATTAGATGTTCATTAATTGATCATATGCTGGTGTAACCTTGAAATGAAGCCAGGGGGTCCATGTTTTGTGGTATTTTTCAATGTCATCTGAGGTTTGGGCCAATAAATCTTCCATACGTCAGATCTCGGAGACTTTCCGAAACCACTCCGTAACCAAAGGAGCATGAGTACTCTTCAAGCATAGCAGGATTAGGGCCTTAGCGGCATTCAAAAGGTGCTTCGTTAAAGATTTTTTATATCTTTTGTAAGGGAAGTTAGAAATGTGGAGTAGGCAGCATGCTGCATCCAGAGTGATTCTGGTCTCCGTTATCTGTCGTACAATATCCCTCACCCCTGTCCAGAAAGTTTCAAAAATTGGGCACTACCACCAAATATGTATGAGAGTGCCCGTCTCTCTGTTGCATCGCCAGCATCTGTCAGAGGCCTTTGGGAACCATGTTTTGAGTTTATGGGGTGTGACGTACCAGTGATTCAGAAGTTTGTATGCCGTCTCCTGTGTTTTAGTGCTGATGGAACATTTATGTGCTAACGAGCAAGCCGTTAGCCATTGGTTGTCAGTAATATCTTTCTGTAGAGCTCTGGACCATTCTATTCTAAATCTGTCCTCAGTAGTTGTGCTAGGGTTTTGAAGCCAGGAGTATGTGACGGAGGTTGTCTTGACAAAGTCATCTCCTCTGTGGCATGCTGTCTCTAGTTGGGTCATAGGTCTTTGAAAGTGGGGTAGTTTAGCCTTATCTGTAACAAAGCTACGGATTTGAAAGTATGACCATCTGGATAAGTGGGGAATACCATTCTCCTCTTTCATCACTGAATAGTCTTTAACCTTGTCATTTCTAATGTAATCTCCCGCAGTCAGTAGTTTTGATGCATCTAATGCTTGAAAGGTTTTACCTGCCAAACCTGGAGCAAAATCTGGGTTATTTTGTAGCGGAGTCAATGGGCTAAACTGTGTCGTTAAGTCATATTTTTTAATCACCATCTGGAAGGCCTTCATGGTGACCCCCGTCAGTGGGTGTTTCTTTATAGATTGATGTTGTTTTCCCCAAGGAATCCATGGAGAGAACCTATGTCCGCCCGAGGTCAGTGACTCTTCCAACTGGACCCAATCCTTTGATTTTCCGTGGCAATGCCAATCAATCATCCTAGTAAGATGAGAGGTTAGGTAATAATTGTGAAAATGTGGTAAACCCATTCCACCCCGCTCCTTGGGTCTAGCTAGGAGGGCAAATTTGACTCTGGGTCGTCTATGTCCCCAGAGAAAGCGTGTAAGAATAGATTGTAATTGCTTGAAAAAGTGCAGTGGGATCCCGACAGGCAGTGATCTCAGCAGGTACAGTAGTCTCGGGAGAATGACCATTTTGAGAATGGCCCTTCCGAACCAAGAAAAAAATTTGGAGTTTAAATTCTGTAAGTCCGAGGCAATGTTTCTTAGCATAGGAGGAAGTTCTTTTCATATGTTTTTGTCAGTCTCAAAGGTAACGAGACCCCCAAGTACATGAGTTCACCCGCTACCCTGCGGAACGAACAGTTTCCCTGAGTTCTAGCTAGCGTATCCTCTGATAATGTTATATTCATTGCCTCAGACTTAGAGTAATTGATTTTGAGGTTAGATATATAGCCATAATGTGTGAATTCTTCCAGTAGATTCGGAATTGTGATATGAGGTTTGGTCAGGAAAAACAAGAGATCAACTGCATAAGCTGCTGTCTTGTAAATTTTATTAGCTACTTCGAAGCCTGAAATGGATTTGTTCTTATTGACCTTCCTGATAAAAGGCTCTAATGATAGGATAAACAGCAACGGCGATAGGGGACAACCTTGTCTGGTCCCATTTGATATTTTGACCTTGTCCGACAATATGCTATTGACTTTTATCCTAGCAGAAGGGTTCTGATAGAGAGCTGTGATCCAAGTCATCATGTGTCTTCCCAACCCCACATGGCGACAAACCGCCAGCATGTAGTCCCTGGAAACCCGATCGAAGGCCTTCTCGGCGTCTGTAGACAGGAGAAGGCCCTCGATACCCTGCGAGTGTGCTGCATGCGTCAGGAGCAATGCCTTCATAATATTATCCCTTGCCTCTCTTCCTGGCATGAAGCCCACTTGGTCCTGTCCTATTAAGGAAGAGATGAGTGGTTTTAATCTATTGGCTAGTATCTTGGTTAGTATTTTGAGATCCAAATTCAATAACGAAATTGGCCTGTAGCTTGGGCACTCTGTGGGGTCTTTACTAGCTTTATATAACACCGTTATGTGAGCTGAAAGAAAGTCTGTGGGTATTTGCCTGGGTGAGGAAAGGGAGTTCAGTGCTCTTGCCAATGGGGCAGACAAGATGTCATTAAAGGTTTTGTAATAGGCGGATGTGTAGCCATCCGGACCCGGGCTCTTTCCTGGTTTAAGTCCTTTGATTGCCCCCTGGATTTCAGCTAGCATTATCTGATCCTCTAGGGGGGGTCGTCTCCGCAACCTCTAGCCATGGCAAACCACTGTCAATCAGGTAGTCTTGTATGGCCTGCATTCTATCGGTTGGTATCGTGGGAGGTCTGTGTTGTCATGTTAAATTGTAAAGTTTAGAATAGTAGCTATGGAACTGAGACGCAATGGCTTCTGAGGTTACCTCCAAAGTTCCATCTGGAGATCTATTGCCAGAAATTACATTATTGGAGCAAGCCTCTCTCAAGGCCCTAGCTAAAAACCGTCCAGTCTTGTCTCCCGACTCATAATATACTCTTTTTTTAAAAAATAGTGATCTCTGCGTTTTGGTGTGAATTATTTCTTGCAACATTTTCCTGGCTTCTAGCAGTTCTTTAGCTGTCTGAATAGCCAGAGATTGTTTGTGTGAGGTTTCCAGGGTGCGTATTCTATCAGTCAAGTCCCGCATTTCTTTTTCCTGCTTTTTCTTGCGTTATGCACCTAACCTGATTAGTTCCCCCCTGATCGGGCTTTTATGTGCCTCCCACATCGTCATCGGATCCATGTCCGGTGTGTTATTAAGAATAAAAAAGTCAGATATAGCTTCATGTTTGTGAGGGAGTAAATCAGGGTCTGTTAACAAAGATGTGTTCAGTCTCCATGTGTTAGACCTGGGTGATGTGGAAAGTAGATCTACTCCTAAGGAGACGGGCGCATGGTCAGAAATCGTCTGAATGCCAATGTGAGCCTCTGTCACTGTCTGTAGGTCTCTTTGGGAGATGTAAATGTGGTCAATGCGGGAGTATCAAATAGAGTGGAATGTGAAGTCTCGGGTGTCTGGGTGGAGGAATCTCCATGTATCTACCAATTGTAAAGAGTTTAAATACTTTTTAATTGTTTTAAGAGCTTTATACGTGATGCAGGACTTTCCAGTGGAGGAGTCTATGATTGGGTTTAGTGGGACATTAAAATCTCCTCCCATGATCAGTGTCCCCGCTGCAAAGCCCTTCAGTTCACGGGTGACCTTCTGGCAAAAGGTGACCTGAGAAGAATTAGAATATAGCGACCCTCTGGATCTGTCAATCGGTCGGTAAGGATAAAGGGAGTGTCTTTGCTGAGTAGAATGGTCACCCCTTTGTTTTTTGCTAAGGCATTAGTTGCGTGGTATGCCTTAGTGAAGTATGCATTAGTAAGTTTAGGAATTTGGTTGGTGCTGAAGTGAGTTTCCTGTAGGAAAACAAATTGTGGTCTACCTTTCTTCAGCTCTCTGAGGAGTGAGACCCTTTTCTCAGGGATGTTCAGTCCCTTGATATTATGAGAGATCACCATAGGCCTCTCCCCAATTGACGAGTATGCCATCCTGTAGTTTAAGTATGTGGGGGATTTTTCAATCTAATTCTGCAAAGACAAATCAAGGTTACTCAATGTTTACACGGATTGTCGGTAGACCAAGGAGAGAGAACACAAAGAAGATACAAGCCAAGAAGAGTGAAGTGTATAAAAGTAAGAATAGAGAGAATTGGATTCAGAATAGATAGTGAATCCTATAACAATGGAGAAATTCTTCAGGTAAATATACTTTAGATGTTAAACAACTTTTCTAAAGCAAGTGGATAGTGCACCTGGGTCGTGAAACCTCCGGCCCAAGTGTACTTTGTGGGTTCGTGGGTGGTTCGGCACCAGGGTGGAAAAGTCACAACCAATGGTGTCGTGAAGAAGATCAAGTCCTGATCACGAGACCCTTGTATACAGTAAGTTCAGAGAAATATAAAAAATGTGACTTGGAAAATGTAAACCAAACAATACGGAACTAAAAAGAAGGAACGACACAGCCTGTAAAAATAGGCCAAAAATAAAACTAATGTCTTGAAGGATCAACCCTGTCTTGAAAAAGAGTAACTGGACTCTATAAAATCCGACATATCTTCTCTGGTTTCTGTGTGAGGTGCTTCTGTTTCTATTCAGGCGCTATCACCTGCACCACTTCTGCATGGAAGTCTTGTGATTTCCAAAGCCCAGAGTAAAAGGAACCCAAGCGTTGTCAAGCATCGTGACCAAAAACAGCACTTTGAGGTAATGTCCTGCTAATCATTGGTATCTTGGGGAAAGCGTTGTAACAGCTAGATCCATGTAGCTTGCGTTAGATAGGTCTTCTGGCTTCCTTATTTTGATTGTAGAGAACTTAGGGGAAAAGTAATTTGTGGTTAACAAGAACCTGACCTATAATGGGAGTTGTTGGGAGTCGAAGCACCAAACTCCAGGGTTGTAATCACACTGCGTTACTCCGCTACGTGAGATCCGTGTGGATTTTGTCTCCTATTAGGTGTCCCTGCGTGTTGACCGCCTCCGCGGCCATGTTTCATCCACTTTGGGAACTGCTTCTCCGGTGTGGAAGATGGTGAGGAGTGGGGACTTCTTGTGAGTGGTGGAAGAGCAAACTCCTGGTACCATTCAGGCAATTCCACTCTGTCTAAACCAAGACCTGCACAAAAATCTGGTAATTCAGATGGTGAGCGTAAAATGTGTTGTTTTCTGGCCAGCGTCACCACCAAAGCAAAAGGGAAGCGCCATGTGTAACGCATGTCATGTTCCCTGAGTTTGTTCAGGAGGGGTCGCAATGCTCTACGGTTCTTCAGGGTAATTTGGGAGAGATCTTGAAACAGCATAATGTGTTCACCATTAAAGACAATTTGGTCATTTCTGCGGGCCTTTCGCATGATTTCTTCCTTGAGTGGATAACTCTAAAGGCAGCAGATAATGTCCCTAGGGGGTGCCGTATCTGGACCCCTGGCTCTGAGGGCCCTGTGTGCTCTTACGAACTCTATGTCCATATCTTCCTGTCTTTCCAACAGAGTTAAAAACACGCTGTAATGCTGGTATTATTTGATCAGAGTCCACAGTCTCAGGGATCCCCCTCACCCTAATGTTGTTCCTCCTCCCACGGTTGTCAAGGTCCTCTAAATGTCTGTTCATTTCAATGAACTGTTCAGCATGTGAATCAGCGACCTTTTCCAGCCTATGTATGGCCCTGTCTCTGTGCCTGCCCGCAGCCTCCACATTCTCCATCTTGTCAGACAGTGAGAGTAAATTTGATTTCAGGTCCGTGATGGCGGTAAAGAATGTGGATTTTATATCTGCAGCAAATTCGGACATGTCAGCATATGTAAGGGGCTTGTTGGAGCGATTACGTCCCCTACCTGAGTCCTCCTGTGCAGATTGTGAGTCCTCGCTGAAGTCCTCCTCGTCATGCGGAGCCCGCGCCATCTTGAGGCCTAAGCAGCTGCAGAGTTGCGGCGTGATCTGGAGTGGGGTGTCTGCTGAGTCAGCTTGCCCATCTCCAGGTCTGTGCTCTCGGGTTGTCCGGCTTTAGGCTGTGTCGTTCCGGAAGCTCCTCTAGCACACGTCCATCGCGGTCGCTCGCCAAGCCACGCACCTCCGCCAACCCATTTCTTTACTAAACACATATGTGACTATATATACAGAAGCCTTGGCAAGCATATTACTAAATATGCTACTAGAATTCATTGACTCAGCCCAAGTCTCAGCAGAAAGGCTCCATATGGAACCAGTAGGATCATTGATCTACTTAATTTTTCCAAATTTAATCAGGCACCCTCTTTGTTACTCAAGAAGAGAAAAGCCTATGAAAAGCTTTATTGGACAGCACAATGTATTGGGAAAATGTGTTTTTTTTTCTGGCTGGATTTTGTCAGCTATAAAATTGGCTTATTTAATGATTATATCAGTCTGATTCTTATGGACCCCATAACCCCTGTACTATTGGCATTATCTGCATTGTTAAAATTTGGTAAGGCCTCTTATTAAAAAAATAACAAATAACAATTAACAAATCCAAATCTCAAATATTTTCTTACCATATTTATAACACCCACTGTGCGAACCCACAAGTGGGTGGGTTTCAAGAAGCTTTACCTACTAGATGTAGCTCTTCTCTGTCGTATCTATGATTGCAATTTTTAAGCAACTACTACACCCTATTCCAACTGAACTACATAAATAGCAGATGCTATACTTGTTGAGAACAATTACTGTTCTAATAAACTCTTCTTTTTTTCAAAGCCATTCAGGCAATAATTTTCAAGTTCATCTTTGAGGGTAAAAGAGCAAAGAAAGTGGAAGGTCTGGGACTTCCACTTTTATTTGACTATTGCTGAGCCTCAATCCTAGACCAACTTACATACTGATCCCAGAAAAGAAATGGGAGAATTAAGAAAAGTACTCTTGCCTGAACACAGCCATCTGGCTACTAGTGTACAAATTTGAAGGGCTTTTTATTCCACTTACCAGCCATCTTTCAAGTTTGGTATCACTCAAAGAGACAGCACTGGGTAATATTGGTTTTAAGGTTTTTGGAAAATACAGTTTCAATCTTAATCTGCAAGTTTGGAAATCCAAAAATATTCAATCATTGCAACTCTTATGCCACGTACACACGATCGGACTTTCCGACAACAAAACTGTGGATTTTTGTTCGAAGGGTGTTGGCTCCAACTTGTCTAGCATACACACGGTCACACAAATGTTGGCCAACAATTACAAACGTAGTGACGTACAAGATGTATGACAAGGCGATAAAAAGGACGTTCGATAGTCGTGCGCCACCCTTTGTGCGCTTTCTGCTAATCTCGTGTTTATCTTGTGTTAGTAGAAGTTTGGTGAGTGACGATTCACGCTTTTCAGCCTCATGCTTTTCAGTTCGTTTCTGCTTTTCAGGTTGTGCTTGTCAGTTCGTATCTGTTCTTCAGTGTGTGCTTGTTAGTTCGTTTCTGTCTTTCAGTGCTTTCTATTTATAGTTTGCTTCTGATTTTCAGTGCGTGCTTGCCCAGTCGTTTCTGATTTTCAGGTCGTGCTTGTCAGGTTTCTTTCTGATTTTCAGTGCATTCTGTCAGTTCATTCTGAGCAGCCGTTAATTTATTAGCCATGTTGCGGTTGCGTTCTCATCCTAGAGATCATGCTGTTGTTGGGCTTGGTGTTATTGCTTTGACCCAAATCCAGTCCATGAACAGGGGAAGGAGGAGTTGTTGGACCAAGAATTGGTTGCCTAATTGTGACCAATATGTCATATGCCTTTGCTGCGGGAGCTCCAGGAGAATAATCCTGATGATTTCAGCAATTATCTCTGGATGATGGACTTTCACTGTCTATTGGCTTTGCTGTCCACTTATATTACAAAGCAGGACACCAGCATGTGGCAAGCCATCTCTCCCGAGCAAAGGCTTGTCGCCACCCTGCGGTAATTGGCAACGGGGAGAAATCTCCGGGACCTGAAGTTCATGACTGGGATCTCCCCCCAGGCTCTTGAAATCATTATTCCAGAGACCTGTTGTGCCATCATTCAAGTCCTGCAGAAGGATTATATTAGGGTAAGTTTTATCCTTTAACATCACATTCTATGTACTTAATATTTGCTAATGTATTGTATTCATTTCATCATTCCATAAGTACCATGATTGTAATATGTTGTGAACGTCCTCTTTGTCCTCATGCATGCTGTAAGCTTTTAGTGCCTTTTTTTGTCCTTATTTGCCTTCAATAACCTCCTCAGCATGCTATCCTGGGCCCATAAGCACCTAGCCTACTAACTTAACAATGTATTTTGTCAGCTCCATTGTAGTGCTTACCCTCAACAAAAATTACCCCTAAAACGTGTCCAAATGTTATTGCTGTCTTTAAATTCAGGCAGAGTGCAAGAGGATTTTTTTTTGGGGGGGGCAAACTAATTTTGTACCCTCCCTCCCCCCCAACCACTAGGTCAACCGATACCAATACTCTATATGCTGACTTTGCCAAACTCATACACACTATACCTACCTCTTTTGTGTTCATATTTATGGATGAATTCACCAAAGCATGTAGTACAAGTGCCTGCCTGAATACTTTAAAATGGTACCGTTTGAAGTTTTGTTCTCCTATTATCTTGAGGTAATTGCAGAATGTAAAAATGTGCTTCAATTTAGACAGTGTGTATTCATATTTTTGGATTAGGAAACTTCTTACCTGTCCAGTGGGCTGCCAATAGTGTAAGTAAGGAGGGGCTGGCCAAAGTAACACACATTAATTATGCATTCAGTGTAGAGGGTTACCTGTCCAAAACATCTACCCCCCCACCATAACATTTTTCTAATGGGCCACCAGAGGGGGTGAGGAATCTGATAAGTTGACCTTATACTTTTGTCTTTAAATACTCATTTTAATAATTGTTATACTTATGTTGGTCAAGAATGTTTGTGTCTAATCTGCTTGCAATGTGCAAAAGTACTAATTTTTTTTACCTGTTTGACTCCACAGTTTTCTTCCAACACACAGGAATGGCAGACTGTGGCTTCCCAATTCCACGACCAGTGGGACTTTCCCAATTGTGGTGGTGCTATCGACGGGAAGCACGTCAGGATCGTCCAACCACCCAAATCGGGATCATACAACTTTAACAATAAGGGGTTCAGTAGTATAGTGATGTTGGCGGTGGTAACGGCCAATTTTGAATTCATCTACCTGGACGTAGGGAAGAACGTCCACATGTCTGATGGAGAAGTGATCGCCCAGACAGAGTTCTACCAGTGTCTCCAAAATGGCACCTTGGGGTTGCCACCTCCGGAGGATAATGTTGTGGGCCTCAAGTTCGTGTTTGTGGTGGATGAGGCAAGCGCATGACTCCAGTGTGAAATCCCTCGGGGCTTTCACACTGGAGTGCATTGAGCAGCTCTTTTGGGGCACTTTGCAGGTGCTATTTTTAGCACTTTAGCGCCTGCAAAGCACCTCAGTGTGAAAGGAGCCTAAGAATTACTTCTAATTGTAGAAAATCAAACAAGCTCTTGCACTGAAAATAATTTATGGAAGATCTAACTGATTGGCCAGTGTATGGTGACCTTTAAAGATATGAAAACTTGAATTTCTGGTGTTTAAGCCTCATACACACGATGGGACTTTGTACAAACTTTCCTTTGAATTTTTGTACAAAGGGCGTTGGCCTTAGGGCTCTTTCACATGGACATGTCCGTGTACGGAGCCCACTCTGCTCAGTGCGGGATCGCTCCGTCGATCCCTGCTGAGCAGGCAGATGACAGGTCTGTCTCTGCACACTGTGCAGAGACGGACCTGTCAGAATGCCGCTCTCCTCTATGGGGGATCGGATGATGACGGACCATAGAGTCCGTCGTCACCCAATCCGATCCGCAGACAGATGGAAAAATAGGTTTTTCCTCCGTTACACTTTTTCGGATTGGAGTGGGTCGGATGTCAGTGGACATGTCACCACTGACATCCGACCCTCCATAGAGGTCTATGGAGTGTTGGACCTGAACGGTCCGTCCATGTGAAGGGGCTAAGGCCCCTTTCACACTGGGGCAGTGCGGGCAGCAGAGGTAAAATGGCACTATTTTTAGCACCACTTTACCGACATTTTAGAGGCCGAAAAGGGGTTACATCTGCCCACAAAACGCCATCGCAGAGGCGTTTGCCGCACTGTCCCATTGATTTCAATGAGCAGGAGTGGTTTATACACCGCTCCAAAGATGCTGCTATCAGGACTTTTTTTAGGCCCCTTTCACACTGGGGCATTTTTTCAAGTGCTACAGCACTAAAAATGGTGCCTAAAAAATGCCTTAAAGAAGTGGCTCCATTCACTCCAGTGAGGGCTTTCACACTGGAGCGGTGCGCTGGCAGGGCATCAGAAAAAGTCCTGCCAGCAGTTTCTTTGGAGCGGTGAAAGAGCGGTGAACTCATCGCTTCTCCACTGCTGTTCCCCATTGAAATCAATGGGGCAGCGCTGTGATACCGCCTGCAAAATGCTGCTCCGGTGGCGTTTTGCGGGTGGATTT
The DNA here is from genome assembly GCA_037952925.1 of Lithobates clamitans. Classification (NCBI taxonomy): domain Eukaryota; kingdom Metazoa; phylum Chordata; class Amphibia; order Anura; family Ranidae; genus Lithobates; species Lithobates clamitans. Next base: position 12,742,316 of record JBBGZY010000008.1, on the reverse strand, counting down.
AACCCCTTTTTGGCCGCTAGCACGGGGTTAAAACTGCCCTGCTAGTGGCCAAGTAACGCTGCTAAAACTATGGTAAAGCGGCTCTAAAAATAGCGCCGCTTTACCGCAGATGCCTCCACTGCCACAGTGTGAAAGGGGCCTAATCGTCCTGCTAGTGCACCGCTCCAGTGTGAAAGCCTTCGGGCTTTCACACTGGAGTGAATGGAGCCACTTCTTTAGGGCGTTTTTCGGGTGCTATTTTTAGTGCTATAGCGCCTGAAAAATGCCCCAGTGTGAAAGGGGCCTTAGGATGGATGGATAGAATTGTGCTTTTAGCTGCGTTTTCTACTGCAGCTAAACGCACATAATGCTTTCCTATGGCCCCATTCACACACTGCGTTAAGCTGCGTTTTGATTACATGCGGTTTGGTGTGGATAGAAAAAATAGAACTGACTGCGTACAGGAGCAATTTAGCGCAGCTATCCGCACATAACCGCAGGTAATCGCAGTGCACTGTGTCAGCTGCAGATAGCAGCGCCGAGCTGGCTCGCTCATCGGGATAGAAAAAAATGTTTTTTCCTTTCCCAATGAGCGACAAGCACAGGGATCTGACTGGGATCCCTGCCAATGCCAGGCACTGTGGTATGAATCTTGAGGGAGAACTCCACACCAAATTTTACATAAAAAACCGGCATGGGTTCCCCTCCAAGAGCATACCAGGCCCTTCGGTCTGGTATGGATTTCAAGGGGAACCCCCTACGCTAAAAAATGGCGTGGGGGGTCGCCCCAAAATCCATACCAGACCCTTATCCGAGCACACAGCCCGGCCGGTCAGAAAAGGGGGTGGGGACGAGCGAGCGCCCCCCCTCCTGAACCGTACCAGGCCGCATGCCCTCAACATGGGGATGGCTGCTTTGGGGAAGGGGGGTGCGCTGCGGCCCCCCCACCCCAAAGCACCTTGTCCCCATGTTGATGAGGACAAGGGCCTCTTCCCGACAACCCTCGCCGTTGGTTGTTGGGGTCTGTGGGCGGGGGGCTTATCAGAATCCGGGAGCCCCCTTTAATAAGGAGGCCCCCAGATCCCGGCCCCCTGCCCTATGTGAATGAGTACGGGGTACATGGTACCCCTACCCATTCACCTGCGGAGAAAATAATGTCAATAAAAAAACACACTAGACAATATAAGGCATGCTAGAAACATATATTAAAGTCAATGTATCGCAATCCAGTTGGACCAAGGTTTCCATGAATTCTCAAATATTGAGAAATTGTTATCTCCCAAGGCCAACATCCATTCATATAGGTAGTAAAATTGATTATAGTAAAGGTTTCTGATGAATTAGGCTTTAAACGTTGCTTCCAGTATGTGGTAAAAATTATCCTGGCAGCTGAAAGAATGTGTGTTACTATTGTGTGGAGCATGGCTGAGAAGTTATCAATTTCCAAAACCAAGATAACATGGGCTAGTTTAGGAGACACCAGATCTCTGGCCACTTCTGATATAATCTGCAAATTTTCCTCTAGAAGATGGATATATTTTTACAAGTCCACAGAACATATAACAGGTTGCTAATTTGAGTACACCCCCCCCCCCCCCCCTCTAGCATAGAGGCAAATGAGAGGAGAGCTGAGCCAGACAAAACTAGGTTAAATACCATTTTTTTGTGCTAGTTCCCAGTGATCAACACAGTGGGAAGCAAAATAAATTGACTTAAGGGCGGTAAACCATTGGGAATCAAAGTACATAGTGGCTTAATCAGCCTCCCAGCCAAGAAAGGGCTTAGGTTTAAGGAACATTTGCTCTAAAAGGCATTGTAGAAGAGGCCTATGCATTTATGCTTGGGTAGTGGAAACTTAAAAAACATCCATACGTTGCTGTAGATATAAAGTGTGGGAGGCAGGTATGAGGAGAGAAAAGAGGCAATCCTAAGATATGTGTGAAATTCTTTAGGTGAAAGAGCAAACTCCTCTCTCAAAAGCAATACCCTTTCAAGTCCATGATCTGATAGAGATTTGTGGAATTTTTATCTCAAACGCCTGAATAAAGATAGAGACTAGTACTTTAAGAGAGTCACTATGTAGGGTGGAGTAGAAGCCTCTCCATGCTGGAATAGATACCAGAATAGTTGCGGAGAGTGATTTGATCTCTTAAGGAATCCAAAGCTCGGCCAATATTATGGCGTTGAGGTCTGGCAGGGAAGCTAAATAGGTTTTAATGTTGGGCCATAAAGCATCTTTAGGAGGGTTAAACCAATATTTAGTTGTTCCAACTAAACCCCCGCATAATAATTTTGAATATCCAGTCCATTCCCCCAAAATTTCTATTTTTAACAAGTTGTGCATATAAACATCTAATTTTTTTATGTTTCCAAATAAACTTTTTCTAAAGAGATGTCAGAGAATGGATATGGATACATTTATGGGAGATGGGCAAGGTTCTGAATAAGTACAGAATTTTAAATGACACTAGCCTACCCAACCAGGACAAGTCAAATTTCACTAGATGTTTAGTCTCCTCCCTCAATTTAGTGATGAGTGGTTTGTAATTAGCATATGCTAATTAAGCAATTCTAGGGGTGAGTTTAATGCGTTTAATATGTTTAATATGTGAATCCACCCCCAAATCCAATATTAACAATTTAGAAAAAATCATTTTATAATAGGACAATGCACTGAAGGAGGTGAGCAACTGATGTGAATGGGATGTAGTCAGATTTGTAAGGAGGATAATATCATCTGCAAAGAGGGTGATCTTGTAGAATCTATGGTGAAATTTAAAACCATCAATCTCTTGGTGGGAATGTGCTGCTTCTACTAGAGGATCTGTTAGTAAATTAAAGGTGGCAGAGCGCACCCTTGACAGATTAGTAATGCCGACTGGCTCTGATAGTATGTTTGATGTGTAAACTTGAGCCAATGGAAATGAGCACAAGGATAAAATAGCCAAATGAATACTGCCTTTGGAAGCCAAACTTAAAGTACAAATAAACTATGATGATGGGAAACTAAGTGGGGGATGGGAACGTAGTTGAAAGGAGAACCAACCATGGTATTCATATGCCAAAAAATCTTTAATTGTGTAAAAATTGAATAATAGAAATCTACCCTCTAAACACCATAAACATGTTAAAAATATATATCAAAGAGACAAGGTTGTCACCTTAAAATATTTGACACACAGGGCCTAGCTGAATGGAATCTAAAGAAACTGCATCAAGCATGGAGCACATATATTCCCATATATCTAAGCCAGGGTGGTCTTATAAGTGAGTTGTCTTAGAGCACAGAGCAGTACTTGTCCCATCTGGGCTAATTGTATGCTACACGTGTACTAAGTTCCCAGCAGGGTTATCAACCCAATAGTGGACCAATCATCCTAGGCTTTAATGATAAACAGGGCAAAAGTACACCGCTAAGTACCACAATTGCAAAGGCCTAATCAAATATAGCAGACTTAATCAGGTATATAGCAGCTAAATACAGTCCTTAGAGCGTATCACATGTAGCACCACAATTGTATGACGCTGAATGGATATCACCATTTAGATGATTCCAATAAATTGTGACAGTGTAGCAATCAAACACAGGGTGGCTTTGGCCAATTAGGGCTCAGGCAGTTTAGTACACGCCCCACACGATATAAGGCCACCTGAACGGCGGCCCTGTGTAGTGTGTTCCGGCATTGAGAGAGGGATAGATAGAGAGACAGTGTCATTTGATTTAAGTTAGAGTAGGCAGGTCGAGTCAGTTAGCTGCACTTACAGTGTATTGTGTATATGCATGCATTCCAGGTGTTGTGTGTATATATATATATATATATATATATATATATATATATATATATATATATTATATTTATTGGCATATAACACTCACTTTTTCACCATGAAAATCGGGTGCAAATAGCGTGTGTGTGTTATACGCCAGTACTTCAGTTTTAGCTGCCTCTGAGGGGACAGAGAGGGTGGCGGGATGAGTGCCGTCAGATTAAATACAGTGAGAATCTCCTGTTTACTTGGCGGCCTCTGTAATAGAAAGTCCCGTCTCCAGGGCCGCCATTGGACCACTGTTCTGTCTATCATAGGAGATTCTCACTGTATGTAATCTGTCGGCGCTTGTCCCGCCCCCTCCCTGTCCCCTCTAGGCTGCAGATGAGCATCGATCAGGCTGCACTGATGGCAGTGGTGAGGCTGCTGCATTGATGGCAGTGGTGAGGCTGCTGCATTGATGGCAATGGCAAGGCTGCTACATTGATGGCAATGGTGAGGCTGCATTGATGTAGACTAATGAGGCTGCATTGATGGCACTTGTGAGGCTGCAGATGGGCATTGATCAAGCTGCATTGATGGCAATGGTGAGGCCGCAGATGGGCACTGACCCTATTTTTGCTTCAAAGTTCCTTATTAAAAATTTTGTTTTTTTCCCTGAAACTTCCCTCTTAAAATGAATGTGCGTGTTATACGCCTGTGCGTGTTATACGCCGATAAATACGGTATATATATATATATATATATATACATATATATATATATATATATATACACTGTACTCAGTTTAGCTAGATCCCGTTTTTCTCTTCCTAATGTACTGACAGGCAGGCAGGTGTTTTTACAGTATTTCCAGTTACTGTACTGTGTACCCTGCACAGTTGCACCTACAGTATAGCTACCTGAAGCCAGGTGCTTGTGTAGGCTTTTGAAGTATTTCCAGTTACTGTACTGTGTAACCTGCACAGTTGCACCTACCGTATAGCTACCTGAAGCCAGGTGCGTGTGTGCTTCTTCTGATCCTATTAATAGCACAGGCAGGCTCTTGACGTATTTCCAGTTACTGTACTGTGTACCCTGCACAGTTGCACCTACAGTATAGCTACCTGAAGCCAGGGGCTTGTGTGGGCTCTTGACGTATTTTCAGTTAATGTACTGTGTACCCTGCACAGTTGCACCTACAGTATAGCTACCTGAAGCCAGGTGCTTGTGTAGGCTCTTGAAGTATTTCCAGTTACTGTACTGTGTACCCTGCACAGTTGCACCTACAGTATAGCTACCTGAAGCCAGGTGCTTGTGTGGGCTCTTGACATATTTCCAGTTACTGAACTGTGTACCCTGCACAGTTGCACCTACAGTATAGTTACCTGAAGCCAGGTGCTTGTGTAGGCTCTTGACATATTTCCAGTTACTGTACTGTTTACCCTGCACAGTTGTACCTACAGTATAGCTACCTGAAGCCAGGTGCTTGTGTAGGCTCTTGATATATTTCCAGTTACTGTACTGTGTACCCTGCACAGTTGCATCTACAGTATAGCTACCTGAAGCCAGGTGCTTGTGTAGGCTTTTGAAGTATTTCCAGTTACTGTACTGTGTAACCTGCACAGTTGCACCTACCGTATAGCTACCTGAAGCCAGGTGCGTGTGTGCTTCTTCTGATCCTATTAATAGCACAGACAGGCTCTTGACGTATTTCCAGTTACTGTACTGTGTACCCTGCACAGTTGCACCTACAGTATAGCTACCTGAAGCCAGGGGCTTGTGTGGGCTCTTAACGTATTTCCAGTTAATGTACTGTGTACCCTGCACAGTTGCACCTACAGTATAGCTACCTGAAGCCAGGTGCTTGTGTAGGCTCTTGACGTATTTCCAGTTATTGTACTGTGTACCCTGCACAGTTGCACCTACAGTATAGCTACCTGAAGCCAGGTGCTTGTGTAGGCTCTTGAAGTATTTCCAGTTACTGTACTGTGTACCCTGCACAGTTGCACCTACAGTATAGCTACCTGAAGCCAGGTGCTTGTGTGGGCTCTTGACATATTTCCAGTTACTGAACTGTGTACCCTGCACAGTTGCACCTACAGTATAGTTACCTGAAGCCAGGTGCTTGTGTAGGCTCTTGACGTATTTCCAGTTACTGTACTGTTTACCCTGCACAGTTGCACCTACAGTATAGCTACCTGAAGCCAGGTGCTTGTGTAGGCTCTTGACATATTTCCAGTTACTGTACTGTGTACCCTGCACAGTTGCATCTACAGTATAGCTACCTGAAGCCAGGTACTTGTGTAGGCTCTTGACATATTTCCAGTTACTGTACTGTGTACCCTGCACAGTTGCACCTACAGTATAGCTACCTGAAGCCAGGTGCTTGTGTAGGCTCTTGACATATTTCCAGTTAATGTACTGTGTACCCTGCACAGTTGCACCTACAGTATAGCTACCTGAAGCCAGGTGCTTGTGTGGGCTCTTGACATATTTCCAGTTACTGTACTGTGTACCCTGCACAGTTGCACCTACAGTATAGCTACCTGAAGCCAGATGCTTGTGTAGGCTCTTCACGTATTTCCAGTTACCAAACTGTTTACCCTGCACAGTTGCACCTACAGTATAGCTACCTGAAGCCAGGTGCTTGTGTAGGCTCTTGACATATTTCCAGTTACTGTACTGTGTACCCTGCACAGTTGCACCTACAGTATAGCTACCTTCAGCCAGGTGCTTGTGTAGGCTCTTGACATATTTCCAGTTACTGTACTATGTACCCTGCACAGTTGCACCTACAGTATGGCTACCTGAAGCCAGGTGCTTGTGTAGGCTCTTGACATATTTCCAGTTACTGTACTGTGTACCCTGCACAGTTACACCTACAGTATAGCTACCTGAAGACAAGTGCAGGTGTTCTCATACTAATAATACTACAGGCAGGCAGTTGATTCTGCTAGCTGCAGTATAATCAGTATATATATACATCCCAGTTTTGTGCAGCTACATCTCACTGCAGACCAATAGTATGTCTGGAAGGCCAACAAGGAGAGGCAGACAGTCACAAGCCAATAAAAGAGGGCAAGCAGGCTCTGTGTCTAGAGGCAACAGTGCTGGTCGTGGACACTGTGCATCCTCATCAGCATGTGGCCGTGGGACACGCTGGCTGTGTTGAGCCGCAACATGCGGAAGACTTGGTCGACTGGATGACCAAGCCGTCCTCATCCTCCTCATCCTCTCTCACCCAGGCTCAGGGTACATTGTCTGGCAAAGCAGCTGCCAACGTGGCCCCTTCCCTTGGCTCAATGGCATCAGTCACTCCTTCCCTAGCCTCACCATGTCCTCCTTAGGAGTCCCCCGAACTGTTTGACCACAGTGTTGGGTACATGCTCCAGGAGGATGCCCAGCGTTTTGAAGGCTCCGATGATGGTTCTCAGCTAGAGGAAGGCAGTAACATGAGCCCAGATAGAGGGGATGCCCAAGAAGGACAGCAATATGGCAGTCATGTTCCCCCTGCTGCAGCATACTGCCAGGTTTGCTCCAGTGATGAGGAGGGAGGGGACGATGAGGTCACTGACTCCACGTGGGTGCCTGATAGGAGAGAGGAGGAGAAGGAGGAGGAGGCACATCACCAACAAGGCAGGATGCCCTCCAGGGGCCAGCCTAAGGGCAGCACATTGACTGCATCACACCGCAGAGCTCCACATGTGCAGGGCGCTGCTGTCTCTGCGCATTATTCCAAAAGTTGTTGGTGTGGGCCTTTTTTGAGATGAGTGCATCAGATCGCACCGCTGCTATTTGCAACATATGTCTCAAGCGTATCTCGGGTGGACAAAACAACTCCAGCTTGGGCACCACATGCTTGACCAGACATATGTTGACCTGCCGCGCAGTTCGTTGGCGTACCTAAAAGACCCACACCAAAGAACAAAGAGGACCTCTCCTTGCTCCTCATCAGCTGGGATCTCCAACCCCACTATACCTTCAGTCCTCTCTGAGACCTGCACTGAGAGGAATGAAGGTGTAGAATTAGGTGTGTCACAGTCAAGTACTTGCGGGCAATCTGCTACACCGATGTCAGATTGTACCAGGCAAATTTCCCTGCCCCAGCTGCTGCACTGCAGAAAGAAGTTCACTCCCAGCCATCCACATGCCCAGCGGATGAATGCTAGATTGGCAAAATTGCTAGCACTTCAACTGCTACCTTTCTGTGAGTTTGTGGAATGTGCAGTTCCTCAGTGGCAGGTTCCCAAATGCCACTTTTTCTCGCGGAAGGCAATTCCGGCTCTCTACCGGCATGTGGAAGACAATGTCTTGGCCTCGCTGGACAGGGTGGTCAGCGTTAAGGTGCATATTACCGTTGACTCATGGTCCAGCAGGCATAGACAGGGACATTACCTAATTTTTCACGGCGCATTGGGTGACTCTGCTGGCAGCTGGGAAGGATGCAGGACAAGGTGCAGTAGTGTTGGAGGTTGTTCCGCCACCATGCCTCCAAAATGCCACTACTGGTGATTCTGCACACCTCTCTCCTCCACCCCCTCCTCTTCTTCCTCCATGGCCTCTTCCTGTGCTTTGTCCTCGGAACCAGCGGTGCTCCGTAGGTGTTCAAGGGGCTACGCAAGTACGCAGGCCAAAAGATGCCATGCGGTGCTTGAGCTGGTGTGCTTGGGGGAAAGGAGCCACACTAGGGCAGAGATTCTGTCAGCTCTGCAGGGGCAGGTTCAGAGGTGGTTGAAGGCCAATTTAAGGCAGGAATGGTGGTTTGTGATAATGGTACCAACCTCCTCTTCGCCCTTCGACAGGGACAACTGACCCATGTGCCCTGTTTGGCTCACGTCCGTAGCTTGGTGGTTCAGCGTTTCTTTGGCAGGTACCCGGGCTTACAGGATGTCCTGAGGCAGGCCAGGAAAGTCTGTGTGCATTTCCGCCGAGGGTCATCAATGAGTACATGTGCGACTATGGCACCAGGACAGGGTCAGGGGAGCTTGTTTTTTTTTCCCACGCCAGTGGGCCATGATCAGGGATGCATGCACTGTCCTGTTACCATTTGAGGAGGCCACAAGGATGGTGAGCAGTGACAGTGCATGCATCAGTGACACTGTCCCCCTTGTCCACCTGTTGGAGCACATGCTGTGTGGAATAATGGACAGGGCACTTGAGGAAGAAGAGACGGGAAGAGGAGGACTTCCTTAGCTCTCAAGGCCCCCTTTATCCAGACAGTGTTCCTGCTTGCCCGCCGATCACACAGGAAGAGGAGGAGGAGGATTGTGTCAGCATGGAGGTTGAGCCTGGCACTCAGCATCAGCAGCAGTCTTCAAGGGATCATTTACAGTCCCAAGAAACCCATGGACTTGTACGTGGCTGGGAGGAGGTGGCTGCGGATCATGTCGTCCTTAGTGACCCAGAGGACTCCGGACCGAATGCCTCAGCAAACCTATGCTGCATGGCCTCCCTGATCCTGCAAAGCCTGCGGAAGGATCCTCGTATTTGTGGTATCAAGGAGGGGGATCGTTACTGGCTGGTAACCCTCCTTGATCCACGTTACAAGGGTAAGGTTGCGGACCTTATCTTGCCATCGCAGAGGATGAAACATCTTCGGGAGGCCTTGCAGAAAGGTCTGTGCAACACATTCCCAGAGACTGGGAGGTTACAAACTCCTGTTCCTGGACAACGTGTTGCTGAGGCTTCGGTCAGTCAAAGAAGGAGCGGTGGAGAAGGTGGCCATCTGACCAATGCACTCAGACAATTTTATAGTCCGCAGCCCCAAGGTATGATCAGTTCTAGTAACCATCCCCAGCGTCTGTTTTACATGGTGCAGGAATACCTAGGGGCAAGATCTGACTTGGACACCTTTCCCACCGAAAATCCTCTGGGTTACTGGGTCTTGAGGATGGATCACTGGCCAGAGCTTGCACAGTATGCAATTGAGCTACTGGCCTGACCTGCATTCAGCGTTCTTTCGGAACGCACATTCAGTGCTGCTGGAGGCTTTGTAACCGATCACAGGGTGCGCCTGTCCACCGACTCTGCCGATCGTCTTAGATGCATCAAAGGACTAAAAAATTGGACTTTTAAGGCACAACTGTAATGGACTACAAAAGGTATATAAAAAGGTTGAATTTTATTAATAACATACAAAGAACATGGGGAATGGACATGGACATTTAAAAACAACACATCAGATATAGGCATACAACACATGTAGTAACACCATTGAGGATCCTATCCCGCAGTCTCCTAAGTAATTCTAATACTCAAAACAGTACATTAAATTCCAAATAGAGGAAAAGGGTAGACTTCCCCTAGAGAGTTTGAGATTGAAGGAGCACTGCAGGTCTGGTATTCCAAAGTGGTGTATTCTCCAATTGCTCTACATGTTTCACGTTGACAGAGAACGCTTCATCAGGAGCTAGAGGTTTGATTGTATATAAAAAAAGGAAAAGATGTATTCACAAGGTGGACTTAGTCAATGGATCGCTGAAAACTATCAAAAGTAAAGGTATCTCTGAAAAAGATCAGACTAGCAGCAGACAGAGACCGAGGCATCCCAGATGAATATAACATCAGATACTTATAGGTATGGGGAAAGCTTGGATGAGCTGCAGTTCCCACGGTAGATAACAAGAGAATCTGAGAGTGCACTGCTCTCCTGGGTTGCTGCTCTGTCGATCGTCTGACCTTCATAAAAATGAGTCTTGGATCACCACCAGATACCAAGCACCTGATGCAGATGTAACCAAATACATTTTTTTGAAATGTCAGATCCCTTCAAGACTGCCTATGCTGATGCTGAGTGACTATCCTGTTATGCTGAGTGACTATCCTCTTTCTCCTCAATGATCATGCTGATAGCTTGTAAGAATATTTTTGTTTCTGGGCACCGCCACCAGTGGCTAAGGCCCAATTTTTTAGCCTCTGTTTAACAGGGGCATGTAATTACAATTTTCAATGCAATTCTTTGCAGCAGGGCTCATTCCTGCACTCCAACTAGAGTATCTGTGAGGGGTTGCAGTGTTGTGGCACCAGCACCAGTGCCCAAGGCCCAATTTTTCAGCCCCTGTTTAACAAGGGCATGTAATTACAATTTTTGATGCAATTCTTTGCAGCAGGGCTAGTTCCTGCGCTCCAACTAGAGTATCTGTGAGGGGTTGCAGTGTTGTGGCACCAGTGCCTAAGGCCCAATCTTTCTATCCCTGTTTAACAGGGGCGTGTAATTACAATTTTTGATGCAATTCTTTGCAGCAGGGCTCGTTCCTGTGCTCCAACTAGGGTATCTGTGAAGGGTTGCAGTGTTGTGGCACCAGCACCAGTGCCTAAGGCCCAATTTTTCTATCCCTGTTCAAGAGGGGCATGTAATTACAATTCTTGATCTAATACTTCATAGCAGGGCCCTGTGAGGGCTTACAGTGTTGTGGCAATACCAACACCTAAGGCCACAATTTCTGCAGAGTATATAGGGCAGGCACCTAATTTCAAACATCCAACTTACAAAGGGCTCCTACTTGCAAACAGAAGGAGACAACAGGAAGTGAGATGAAATCTACCCCTAGGAAGTTAATATGGGAAAAATGTTTCTCCTTTCCACTGATGCTTTATCACCAATCCTTGTTTCACTAAAACCCCCAAATTTTCTAAAAACATTTGTCATTGGGACAGAAAGTGAGGTGAAATCTTCCGAAGAGGAGCACAGACAGCAAAACAAATGTCACAGGGGTGATAACCCTTCCATATGTTTTCCAAAAAGCTTAAAATAGATTTTTTGGCTGGAGCTAAACATGTTAAAAATGTACCAGTTCAAAATTACAAACAGATTCTACTTAACAACAAACCTAGAGTCCCTGTTTTGTTTGCACCGCATGCATACTGCTGTTCCGAGTATATAGGGCCTGGGAGCCCCATGCTTTTCCTTTTTTTAATTTGGGTGCGGGGTTCCCCTTAATATCCATACAAGACCCAAATGGCCTGGTAATGGACTGGGGGGTATCAATGCCGTTTGTCTCACTGATTTTCATCCCTATTACCGGGACCCGACATTACATTAAAGCCGTAAGCAGTTTTAAATGACTTTTATTCCTTTAAAAATGTAATTTTGTTGCAGGGACTGTTCTAAGCATGGGAAACATGCGCCACTTTACAGGAATACTATAGACACCCCCCAGGTACGATATTTAAAGGAATATTTCACTTTTTTTTCACTTTAAGCATCATTAAAATCACTGCTCCCGAAAAAACGGCCGTTTTTGAAACTTTTTTTGCATTAATACATGTCTCCTCGGGCAGGACCCGGGTCACCAAACCCTTTTTGGGACAATACCATGCAAATTAGCCTTTAAAATGAGCACTTTTGATTTTGAACATTCGAGTCCCATAGACTTCAATGGGGTTCTAGCGTTCGTGCAAATTTTCGGTCTTTTCGCAGGTTCTGGTGCAAACCGAACTGGGGGGTGTTCGGCTCATCCCTACTGGTCACATTAGCTGCCTGCCTACCTTTATTAAACCCCATTATATCTGATTGGATTGAAGTAGGCAAGATATCAAGTAAACATTTAGTGGGGATCTTAGCATAGATCTTGATATCCATGTTCAGCTGAGAAATTGGCCTGTAGTTATTTGGGGAAGTCAGTTCTCTCCCATTTTTGGGTATGGTAATAATAAAGGTTCTCTGTCCCTCTGGGGAAAAGTAGCCATCTGCAGCAGAGAATATTGTATTAAGGTGGGGGCTAGAATAGGTTTTAATAATTTCTAATATTCACTGGTGAAACCATCCAGATCAGGGAACTTCCCATTAGAGATGGATTCAATGATTTTGATGGTTTCAGCAAGTGTAAATGGTGTGTTTACTTGGGCTTATTGTTTATCAGTTAGATTAGGGAGCTTCAAGGAGGCTAAGAATTCAGTTATATTCTGAGCAGAAGGTTGTGGGGTCAATGGGTTATTTGTTAGATTATATAGAGAACTATGGTATTCAGCCAAGGAATTAGCTTTTTCCTTTTAATATGGGATATTCTAGTTTTAGCTTTTTGAGTTTTTACTCTGTTCAATAGGAATTTTACAGCCCTATTACTGCTGGAATAATGACAGAGTTTGAGAGCAAGTGAATATTTATCATATTGATCACTCATAACTCTCGTAACTCTTGGTTGAGTTTTAGTAAAGAAGGAGTTAAGATGGGGTCTGGGTTAGTCTTATATTTTGTGTCTGTTTCATGAATATCCGAGAGAAGAGAAGTAAGTTTCTGTTTAGATTGCCCCTTAGCTTGTGCACACATTTTCAGGATTATGCCCCTAATATACATCTTGCAGGCATTCCAAAGCAGAGAGGGGTCTGATACTGAAGGGATGTTGACATCAAAGTACTCCGTGAGATGCTGCATTGCTGAGAGATTAATGCACTATTATGTATACAGAATTTGTTCCTCTTACGGGACTTTAAAGGGAAAAGGCTACTCTTGTAGTGATCATGGGTATACAATATTTATTAGAAAAAGGTGTAGATGTACAAAATCTACAATGCAAGGAGGAATTACATTTAAGATATACAGGATGCGTAAACAATGAATATGCAATAAAATACAAGGGTTACAATCATTAACTCCATAACATACAGAACATATACAGGGAATACCCGACGCATTTCGAGTGTTGCTCTTCTTCAGCGGGGTATGATTTAGACCAGTACAATAAAACATGTCATATAGTATTGCTTAAAGACATCATGTATTGTTGCATCCACTTTAAAATAACCTTGTAGGGGAAGGGAGAGGGAACAGAGTGCCACTGTTCTGTAACAACGCCTTATCTGGAGCCGGTGGGCCGGGCACGTCCAGCCAGAAACCCTGGAAGGAGATTCCCCAGCAGAGGGCATAAGAATCCCTTACATGTGGTGTGTGTCCAGGGAGCGAAACAACGATCACTGCTACGATGTTAGAAGTTCAGGGGTAGTACAAAATGAGTCAGTAGACAGGACTGCCCTGCACCATCAAGGTGCAAACGGAGGGGCGCAAAGGAGTGCCACAGTGCAGGAATCTTCACAGTAGCTTCCGGTCATCCCACTGACTGGTCAGATGTGAAGTGGACCTATCCCCTCTGTGAAAAGCTTACAGGTTGAATACCTGGTTCCACTGGACCTCTGTGAAGATTCCTGCACTGTGGTGCTCCTTTGTGCCCCTCTGTTTTCACCTTGATGGTGTAGGGCAGTCCGGCCTTTTCCCTTTAAAGCCCCTTAAGAGGAACAAATTCCCTATACATAGACTATTTGGAATGTGGGTTAATCCTACTCTCTAGACAAACATAGCACCCTCTCCTTAGTTTCAATGCACTATTATGTGGAATCTTTATAATACTATAAATGCAGCACTAAAGGTAAACAGAGGAGCAGATATCATCCTCCATCACTGGTATAGAAAAGGGTGCACGATCTGACCTTGTGATGTCATACATGGTGTAGGATGATATCCACTGTTGGAGCCATTTATCAATGACAGAATGAGAAACACAGTGCCTTGAAAAAGTATTCATACCTCATGAAATTTTCCACATTTTGCTATGTTACAACCAAAAACCTAAATTTATTTAATTGGGATTTTATGTGATAGACCAATACAAAGTGGCACATAATTGTGAAATAAAAAGAAAATGATAAATGGTTTTCAATTTTTTTTACAAATTAATACTGTATATGAGAAGTGTGGTGTATATTTGTAGTCAGCCCCCTTTACTCTGATACCCCTAAGGAAAATCTAGTGGAACCAATTGCCTTCAGAAGTCACCTAAATAGTAAATAGGCCCCGTAGTACAGCCCAGAAACAATAGTGTGCATTTTAGAGGGGAGGAGCCACAAGATGGCACCAACTTCGAACCTGCTGTGAGGCCCGTGAGCGAGAAAGCCAGTAAGCTCCATTATGCCTTATTTAAGGAGGCTTATGAGGCCACATTAACTGACCCCCATGCTGCTGTGTTTGCCGCTTCTCATGCTGTCTGTTGGAAGACTAGAGGAAGTTAAACCATGCTGTTTGGATGCCTGCATCTGATGTTTTAACATCCACGTCAAGAGACTGAGCTATAATACCTGCCATACTGCCACTTGCTACGTGCTGGCTGATATCTACAATTCACTACAACTTCCATAATTTGTTACAACTTTCTACTCAATACTTGCCTGCCTCTCCTGGTTCCTGACACAAATCTCTCCCCGCTCTGGATGAGTTCCTGACACTGCAGGGCATATACTTGACTGACTTTAGAAGGAGAAAGAACGCTGGAGACAAGTCAGAATCCCTCAGGTAACAAGGGCAACAGTTCCAATCTCCAGCCTGTGTGAGAGGTCCGGGGGGGCGTGCCTGAGTGTGGATGGTCAGTCTGAATGCAGAGCTAAACCTAGCCAGCACACAGAAGCCGCTTCGACGCCCGAGGGGGCCAGTGCATGTTGGTGGATGACTTAGTCCTATCTATTCTATCCCTCTATTCTTCTCGTAAACCTATCCTGCTTGTAAGAGAAGCCAAGGAGGTCAGTGAGTCTATTTCTGAGCCTGTTTTCACCAGCGGAGAGTGTCGTGGGCCAAAGCTAAGGTTAAAGTAGCAGTGGTGTATGCAACGGTGTTTGCCGGTACAGTGCCTGCAGAAGCACCTGAGGACTGAAAGATCAGAAGAGTAGTGTGAATTGGGTAGGAGCAGCTAAAATAACTGGTTAAAAATAAAGCAACTTATACTGTGGAGTTCAATGGTGTTAAATTGATCTGAGAACACTTGAGGATTTTGTATGAAGATGCATGGAGGTTTAACAGAGGGATGACACTTTGGACTTAAAGCTTAAAGATAGCGCTTTTTCCTGCATTGCTCTGCATTGTCCTGCTTTGCACTGTTTTGCCTTGCTCCACATTTACACAAAGACTGCCTGCAAAAAATGCATCATGGACTATTTTTCAAAAATTTCAGAATGATAGCTTAAGGACTTATTCTGACAGAAATTTGAGCATTTATTTGCATATGTCCAACAGTTTTTTTGTTTGTTATCTTTTTTCCTTTTTTGTTTATTGCCTATCTTACTCTGCTTATGCCAATCACATTTTTATTATTTTATTACATTCATCTTTATACTCTTGAAACAAATAGTCAAGTACTATTGCGACAAGAAGGTGTATTGGAGGCGGGAATTCCAAAAAAATTAAACTGAAGAAGTAAACAACAGCCTGTATAATTGTTTGAATATCTGCTTGAATAATCGTGTGAATAATCGCTTGAATAGCAGGTGTAAGTCAATCTCTACCCTCAGGCTGCATCGTTATTTATATATTTATTTTTTACCATTTATATTAATATTTGAATATTAAGGAGCATGTTTTCCCTTTTTCCTTTTTTTTTATTGTTATTTTTATTAATGTATACCATCAGTTTTCTTTTATATATAGCTATCACTGTATTGTTTTATCCTGCTTTATTGTGCTTTGTCGAGTGTTGCTCTACTAACTCTGCTAACTCCTTGGGGATTGCTTGCATATGATTTTTCTTTCTATAGAGTTTATATTAGATGCCAATCCCCACTCCCTTAATTGTTGAATGTTTTCCGTAAACTATCTATTAATCAGATTAGTGCATGTAAGGTGAACTGTATGGTGAACTGTATGGTTCTTAGTCTGAACACATGAGGAGAAGTGGATGTCCAGCTGGGATCTGTGCTACAGCAAGGGGCAGTGAGTCCCCCTCCCCTCCTCAACGAGTGGTTCACCTGGATTGGGCTAAGTGGAAGGATACTGGCACCGGTGGGATTGGAGCGATTAAAGGTTGAGGATTAACATCACACGCTCATACCCCTGCAGGGGCAGGGAGCTCCGGTGAGTGCAATCAGATTGGGGGAAATTGCTAAAAGTTATTGCATGACTCTCCATTGATAAAGAAGAATCTCCTGGGAAATAGGCTATACGATTTATTGCACTGCATATTGCATCACCATTATGAACTTTTATATTAAATAGCATATGGGACTATATATATATATATTTTTGATACACAATTTTTTTATATATAATAGATTGGTCTTAATTTTTAACGTTTTTTTGCACAACTTTAACGTTGTGTATTGCACTGTGGTCTGACAATCAAACTTTTTCTAGATTTGACACTTGTCACTTTGCATTTTTCAGTGGATTTTGCTAACATATGCTCTATAATTTAGATAATATAAGGATTAAGTTTGCTTATTGTATGGGATTATAATTGTCTGCAATTCAAATAAGGAACAAGACAGCGGCGACAAGACAGCGGCAGCAGACCGGGCCCCTCGCTGGCAATAGAGCTGGAAGAAGATAGCGGCGGGGCCCGGGAGAAGAGGCCAAACACCGGGAAAAGAGGCCGAACACCGGGAGAAGTCGAAAGGAGACCCCCCGAAGTCGGAAGAAGACCCCGGAGCTGACTAATAAATTACTCTTAAAACCTGTGTACTGTGTTTTTTTTTTATTGACACTTTTCCCTAGGTGAATGGGTAGGGGTACCATGTACCCCATACTCATTCACACAGGGTGGGGTGCCGGGATCTGGGGGGCCCCTTATTAAAGGGGGCTCCCAGATTCCGATAAGCCCCCCGCCCGCAGACCCCGACAACCAACAGCCAGGGTTGTTGGGAAGAGGCCCTTGTCCTCATCAACATGGGGACAAGGTGCTTTGGGGTGGGGGGGCCCCGCAGTGCGCCCCCCCTCCCCCAAGGCACCCACCCCCCCATGTTGAGGGCATGCGGCCTGGTACAGCTCAGGAGGGGGGGCGCTCGCTCGTCCCCACCCCCTTTCCTGTCCGGCCGGGCTGCATGCTCGGATAAGGGTCTGGTATGGAGTTTGTGGGACCCCTACGCCGATTTTTCAGCGTAGGGGGTTCCCCTTACAATCCATACCAGACCTAAGGGCCTGGTATGCCCCTGGGGGGAACCCACACCGTATTTTTCATGTAAAATTTGGCACGGTGTTCCCGCCTCAGGATTCATACCAGACAGCTGTCAGCACTGCCTGTCACTCATCGCGGAAGGAAAACAAAGTTTTCCTTTCCCGATGAGTGAGCCAGCACGACATGCACAGTACCCTGTCGCCGAGAACCAGCGCGATGGTATCGTGCTGGAAACACAATCTCGCGGTCAGGTACTCTATGTAACTAATTAAGCTATGTTGTTGGACTTAAATTTCCATTAAAATATCTGTTTACAATTAATAGACCACTCTTTCGACCTTTGCATATTGCTGTTTTAAAGTCCCACTGGGTAAATCCTTGCAAAAATAGCTCACAAGCTCTTCCCACAAAGCAAGATATGACTGAAATGATGTCTCATATAGAGCATATGATCAAAGGAGACTTGAATGCTACCAGAATGGACATACAAAATGTATTACAAAGGGTTGAAGAATCTGAAGTACATCTCGATGAACATAAAAAAAGCAATTTTGGACCTGCGGGCAAAAGCAGAATCAGATTGGCTGGAAATGAGGAATCTACAATACCGATTAGAGGATCAAGAGAACCATAGTAAAAGGAATAATCTGAGGATTCGGGGTCTTCCTGAGTCCATGAAAAACAGTGATCTTGAAAAAACGATGCGTGAGATGTTCAATAAAATACTTGATAAAGACATATCATCCCCTATACATATTGATAGAGTCCATCGGATACAAAAAGCAAATATGCAATCAATTGAGGTAGTAAGAGATGTAATAGCAAGGTTTACCCACTATGAAATAAAACAACAAGTCTCATACGGCATGAGAAGTGCTGCAGTAATCAAAATCAATGGAAGCGAGATACTAATCTTTACAGATTTGTCACAGGAAACTTTGCTTAGAAGGAGAGCCCTGAAACCGTTGTTAAGTCAGCTACAGACAAAAAATATCTCGTATAGATGGGGTTTTCCAGCATGTCTGGTAGCTAAAAATCAAGGGATATCAATGACATTGCGATTCCCAGAAGATCTGGCAGACTTTTGCAGCAAATTGGATTTACCAAGTATCAAATTTGAGAACTGGGAAAAAAAACCCAGAATGGGGGAAGTTAACAGATCAGCGATGGAAGAAAGCTTAGTGTTCTTTAAATAGATTAGACTTGGGGTTGGCCTAATGAGCAGTGCAGGGGGGGTTAAAGGTTAAAGGAATAATGGTTTGATAATAAGGAGAAATCCGCTTGGGGGCACATGAGGATCCGGGGATGTCTGTCTGCCCCCCAGCGCCATCCCTGAATTTGGGATGAGATCTGGGGGTTCAGGCAGACATAATATAACCCTCAAGGAAAGCCCTGCTTGGCTAGGTGCCCATGATTTAGGTGACAGCCAGGCAGGCCATAATATTTGGAAGGGAGGAGGGAGGGAGGGTTAACAAAAGGAACCCTATTGGGGAGGTAATGGGGGGTAGTCCATTCTTGTTATGTTTTGTTTAACCACTTCAGCCCCGGAAGGATTTACCCCCTTCCTGACCAGAGCACTTTTTACAATTTGGCACTGCGTCACTTTAACTGCTAATTGTGCGGTCATGCAATGCTGTACCTAAACGAAATTTGCGTGCTTTTCTTCCCACAAATAGTTTTCTTTTGATGGTATTTGATTACCTCTGCCGTTTTTATTTTTTGCGCTATAAACGGAAAAAGACCGAAAATTAAAAAAAAAAATGATATTTTCTAATTTTTGTTATAAAAAAAATCCAATAAACTCAATTTTAGTCATACATTTAGGCCAAAATGTATTTGGCCGCATGTCTTTGGTAAAAAAATGTCAATAAGCGTATATTTATTGGTTTGCGCAAAAGTTATAGCGCCTACAAACTAGGGTTCATTTTGTGGAATTTACACAGCTTTTAGTTTATGACTGCCTATGTAATTTCTTGAGGTGCTAAAATGGCAGGGCAGTACAAATCCCCCCAAATGACCCCATTTTGGAAAATAGACACTTTAATATTTATTTTTTTTGTCCCAAGTGATTAAATAATGACTAAAAAAAAATTACAAAAAGTTGTCACTAAATGATATATTGCTCACACAGGCCATGGGCATATGTGGAATTGCACCCCAAAATACATTCATCTGCTTCTCCTGAGTACATTGATACCACATGTGTGGGACTTTTTGGGAGCCTAGCCGTGTACGGGGCCCCGAAAACCAATCACTGCCTTCAGAATTTGTAAGGGCGTAAATTTTTGATTTCACTCCTCACTACCTATCACAGTTTTGAAGGCCATAAAATGCCCAGATGGCACAAACCCCCCCAAATGACCCCATTTTGGAAAGTAGACACCCCAAGCTATTTGCTGAGAGGCATGTTGAGTCCATGGAATATTTTATATTTATACACAAGTTGCGGGAAAGTGACAATTTTTTTTTTTTTTTGCACAAAGTTGTCACTAAATGATATATTGCTCACACAGGCCATGGGCATATGTGGAATTGCACCCCAAAATACATTTATCTGCTTCTCCTGAGTATGGGGATACCACATGTGTGGGACTTTTTGGGAGCCTAGCTGCGTATGGGGCCCCGAAAACCAAGCACCGCCTTCAGGATTTCTTAGGGCGTAAATTTTTAATTTCACTCCTCACTACCTATCACAGTTTTGAAGGCCATAAAATGCCCAGATGGCACGAAACCCCCCAAATGACCCCATTTTGGAAAGTAGACACCCCAAGCTATTTGCTGAGAGGCATGTTGAGTCCATGGAATATTTTATATTTTGACACAAGTTGTGGGAAAGTGACATTTTTTTTTTTGCACAAAGTTGTCACTAAATGATATATTGCTCAAACATGCCATGGGCATATGTGGAATTACACCCCATAATACATTCTGCTGCTTCTCCTGAGTACGGGGATACCACATGTTTAGGACTTTTTGGGAGCCTAGCCACGTACGGGGCCCCGAAACCAAGCACCGCCTTCAGGATTTCTAAGGGCGTAAATTTTTGATTTCACTCCTCACTACCTATCACAGTTTTGAAGGCCATAAAATGCCAAAATAGCACAAACCCCCCCCCAAATGACCCCATTTTGCAAAGTAGACACCCCAAGCTATTTGCTGAGAGGCATGGTGAGTATTTTGCAGCTCTAAATTTAGGGGTACACTAGTGAGACCCACAGGCAAAAAAGCTCCTGACTGTTAGCGACTGATTCAAAACGCTACCAAAAAACTGTTAGCGATCACAGGGATCAGGCCTAACTCTGCGAATGCTGCAGTTATGTGTGCTTAGTGTTTTGTAAGTGTCAGTGATCGATCAATACTGCACTTGGATGGGCTGGGCAGGGCCAGGCCGAGGGGTAAAATGCAGGTGCTAGCAGGTATCTGGGCTGATTCCGCTAACACTGTGTTTATGGGAACCCTAAACTGCTGGGGACGCTAGTATAGATCTGATCGGATCAGATATTGATCCGTTCAGATACTATAGTACTAAGGGAGGTGCATGCTGAGTGGTTGTTAGTGGTACTGGCGCTAACCTGACGCTGCCTGGGGCGACGCAGACCTTATCTAACCCTAAAAACGTAACTTATATCACCGCTGGGCAATTAGGGGGTTAAAACCTTTATTAGGAAATAAACGGCGGGTGCCCTGAAAATATAATAAACTATAAAAAACATACTAACTAACCAGTGTCACCCGTAACAGTTATACGGTGATCACTGGTGAAAGGGTTAACTAGGGGGCAATCAGGGGGTTAAATCAGGGTCCCTGTCACTATAAAACGCTGACGGCGAACCTATATACTTACCTCCCTAACTAGCGTCACCTGTGTCACTAATACAGCGATCAGAAAAACGATCGCTTAGTGACACTGGCGACGGGGGTCATCAAGGGGTTAACCTTTATTAGGGGGGGTTAGGGGGGTACCCTGGACCTAAAGGGGGGTACCCTAGACCTAAAGGGGGCTAACCCTAACTGCCCTAACACTTATAACTGTCACAAACTGACACCAATGCAAAAAAAAAAAACTGCTATTGGTGTCACTGTGACAGGGGGTATAGGGGGGTGATCGGGGGGTGATGGGGGGTGAAAAGTGTGCCTAGTGTGTTCTACTGAAAGTGTAGTGTTGGTGCACTTACTTGGATGTCTTCTCTCCTCGGCGCCGGAACGAAAAGACCGGCTCGAGGAGGGATGACATCACTTCCTCTGCCTCTGTTTACATTACAGAGGCAGAGGAAGGATTTCATTCGCCGGGTGGCCATGAATGGATGGCCTCCCCTTCACCTCTGATCGCCCGGGAACAAATGCCGGCCGCCACGGGCACCAGGGGGGGGGTCCGATCGGACCCCCCACCCGCGTGAGGCAGATCCCGTACAGGTACGTGATTCTGCCTGCCCGTGCCATTCGGCTGACGCATATCAGCGTAAGGCGATCGGCAACTGGTTAAATGTGTGTTAGTTAAATTGATCTTTTCTGGTAAATTAGTAGTACAGTGGGGGCGGAAAGTATTCAGACCCCCTTACATTTTTCACTCTTTGTTATATTGCAGCCATTTGCTAAAATTATTTACGTTCATTTTTTTCCTCATCAATGTACACACAGTACCCCATATTGACAGAAAAACACAGAATTGTTGACATTTTTGCAGATTTATTAAAAAAGAAAAACTGAAATATCACATGGTCCTAAGTATTCAGACCCTTTGCTGTGACACTCATATATTTAACTTAGGTGCTGTCCATTTCTTCTGATCATCCTTTGATTATACTGATTGGACTTGATTAGGAAAGCCACACACCTGTCTATATAAGACCTTATAGCAAATGAGAATCATGAGGTCAAAGGAACTGCCTGAAAAGCTCAGAGACAGAATTGTGGCAAGGCACAGATCTGGCCGAGGTTACAAAAAATTTCTGCTGCACTTAAGGTTCCTAAGAGCCCAGCGGCTTCCATAATCCTTAAATGGAAGATGTTTGGGATGACCAGAACCCTTCCTAGAGCTGGCTGTCCGGCCAAACCGAGCTATTGGGGGAGAAGAGCCTTGTTGAGAGAGGTAAAGAAGAACCCAAAGATCACTGTGGCTGAGCTCCAGAGATGCAGTCGGGAGATGGGAGAAAGTTGTAGAAAGTCAACCATCACTGCAGCCCCCCACCAGTCGGGGCTTTATGGCAGAGTGGCCCTACGGAAGCCTCTCCTCAGTGCAAGACACATGAAAGCCTGCATGGAGTTTGCTAAAAAAACACCTGAAGGACTCCAAGATGGTGTGAAATAAGATTCTCTGGTCTGATGAAACCAAGATAGAACTTTTTGGCCTTAATTCTAAGCGGTGTGGAGAAAACCAGGCACCGCTCATCACCTGTCCAATACAGTCCCAACAGTGAAGCATGGTGGTGGCAGCATCATGCTGTGGGGGTGTTTTTCAATTGTAGGGACAGGATGACTGGTTGCAAGTACAAAGATATCCTGGACGAAAACCTTCTCCAGAGTGCTCAGGACCTCAGACTGGGCCGAAGGTTTACCTTCCAAAAAGACAATGACCCTAAGTACACAGCTAAAATAACAAAGGAGTGGCTTCACAACAACTCCGTGACTGTTCTTGAATGGCCCAGCCAGAGCCCTGACTTAAACCCAATTGAGCATCTCTGGAGAGACCAAAAATGGCTGTCCACCAACTTTTACCATCCAACCTGACAGAACTGGAGAGGATCTGCAAGGAGGAATGGCAGTGGATCCCCAAATCCCCAAATCCAGGTGTGAAAAACTTGTTGCATCTTTCCAAAAAAGACTCATGGCTGTATTATATCAAAAGGGTGCTTCTACTAAATACTGAGCAAAGGGTCTGAATACTTAGGACCATGGGTGCTGTGTGTACATTAATGAGGAAAAAAATGAACTTAAATGATTTTAGCAAATGGCTGCAATATAACAAAGAGTGAAAAATTTAAGGGGGTCTGAATACTTTCCATCCCTACTGTATATATATCTCCACCCTATAGTAAAAATGTATGGGATTTCATCTTCCACCTATGTAAGAAATGGTGCCATTGAAGATAGTGACATATAACGCCAGGGGCCTAAACAGTCCAAGTAAACGGCATCAAATATTGCAGGAATTAAAAAGCTGGTCATATAATATTGTCTTTTTACAAAAGACCCACTTTAAATGGTCATCCAGGGTTGGATTGAACTCTAAAAATTTCCCAGTCTGGTTTCATGGATATTCCCCTGATAAGAGATCTAAAGGAATAGCAATAGGTTTTGACAAAAATACATTGTTTAATTTAAAAGCTATGGAATCTGATTCAGAAGGAAGGTATCTGTTCATCAAGGGTTCTATGTTTAATATTGATTACACGTTGGTGAACTTTTACTGCCCTAATATCCATCCGTGCTCCTTTTTGAGGAAAGTAATGAATAAGCTAGATAAATTTAAAGGAGGGAGGGTAGTTATGGCAGGAGATTTTAATTGTGTGCTTGATTCAACCCTGGATACCCAACACTTATCCCTACGATCAGAGGGCAAATATCTTAAGGCAGTAAAACATAAGTTACACCAACAGCAACTTGTGGAGGCCTGGAGAATTATGCATTCTAAGGGGAGGGATTATACTTATTAATCTCAGATACATTCCTCATTCAAGAATTTACTATGTGTTTTTAAATCATCAATTATTAGAGGGGTTATTAAAGGCAGGGGTAAAATCAATTACCCTCTCGGATCATACCCCAGTTATTGTTAACTTGGACTTGAAAAATATACCAGACAGGCAGAGAACCTGGAGGTTGGATGAATCACTTTTATATGATCAGGGTATAGTGGAAGAACTGGAAAGGGATATGATTCTGTTTTTTGAAGAGAATAATGTACAGAATATAGACCCAACTATTTTATGGGAACACATAAGGTATTTATGAGAGGGAGATTAATAGCAAAAGTTGCCAAGAGGAGAAAAATTCTGACAGCCCATAATTAATCTCTTTTACAAGAGATTCAGGATCTGGAGCAGTTACATAAAAATTTTAATGATAATAAAGTAAAGAAGGAACTGCTAGGAAAACGTGAGGCATTGAGGGAACTGTTGGAGCAAGAAACGAAAGGTGCATTCTTCAGAAGAGCAAAAAGTCAATATTTTTTTTTTTTTGTTTAATATATTTTTATTAAAGTGAAGTATAACAAAGAAATACATATATCTCAGAATGAATGCATTCTTGAAAACACAGCAACAAGAGTTTCAGCACTCACAGATTTCAATGAGTAGTTATAAGCTAACCCTCCAATAATTGGTTCAGAAGCTTAACAAAGTGTTAGTATAGCATAGGGTTAATACTTTGTGAGCACTTGAAACAAACCAAAATGAATATGAAAAGGAAAAAACCTTACTTTGGTATATAGAAACTGAGAGATAAATAAAAGCAGAAGAAATAAAATGAAGAGAAATTATATGAAAAAGGAGAGAGTAGGAGAATAAGAAAGGTAAGAAAACAGAGGGTAGGAGGGGGGGTATGGGGGGGGGGGTTTTGTTGCTGGCATGCATGTCTACACATCAAAAGGGAATGATATGTTAAGGTGTAGTTGGCTAAGCTTAGACTAGAGGTTTAAGAGGTTTGCGTTATAAGTTCCTTATAAGCAGATGTGGATTGAAATTTTTTCCAATTTAGTTCTTCACGTTTGAGTGTGAGGGATTGAAGGTGCTCAATATGCATGGAGAGTTTGTGTTGTTTATCTAGAGCCGCTATCTGCTGTAGAACCTGATCAATCTGTTGACCATGCTCCCTTTTTTTCCTAGCCCCGAGCTCAATAAGACGACCCCTAATAGTAGCCTTGTGGGCTTCCCACACAACAGAGGGAGAGGTGTCAGGGGGTTTATTTTCCTTAAAATATTGTGAGAGATGAGAGGCTAACATGGAAACTTCGGCTTCATCAGAGAGAAGGGAATCATTGAGTTTCCAATTGTTAATGCGTCGTGGTAAGGAAGGCACGGTCAACGTCATTGATACAGGTGCGTGGTCTGATATAGATGCGGTACCAATGTGAACAGATTGCAGGAGGGGAAGATGAAAATGATCTAGGAATATATTATCTATTCTGGAATAGGATTGGTGTGTTGTGGAAAAGTGTGAATAATCCTTCTCCTGAGGGTGGAGAAGGCGCCAGACATCCATCAATTGAAGATCCAGGAGCTTTTTTTTAACAAGTTTCAGTTGTTTGAAGGAAATATTAGAGCGGCCCTGGGATGTATCAATTGTTGGATCCAGTGGCATGTTAATGTCGCCCGCTAGGATAGTAAGGCCTTTGGCGAAGTTTGAAAGTTTAGTTAGTGTTTGTGAGAGGAAGGTTGACTGATTCTGATTAGGACAGTACACGTTTGCAAGAGTACATTGAGTGTTACCTATGAAGCCCTTTAAGAAAAGGAAGCGACCATGGTCATCTGCCAACATGTCAGATAGCCTAAAGGATACATTACTGCAGAATCCAATGGCCACTCCTTTAGCTTAATTAGTGTCTGATAAACTATAGTACCACTGTGGAAAGTGGGATGAGGTTAGCTTAACGGGTGTTGTGTGAGTTAAATGCGTCTCTTGGAGAAAAGCAATAGAATATGTGGCTCTTTTAAGCTCACGGACTAATTGGTGTCTTTTAGCAGCAACATTAAGACCCCTAACATTATACGATATAAGCAAAAAGTCAATATGAATTTGGTAACAGACTGGGGAAAATATTGGCAGGGGTGATTAAAACTAGAAGCAACTTAAATTATATTGCAAAAATTAAAAATAACAAGAGAGAGATGAAATACTCTACTAGGGATATAAGTAAATTTTTTTCTGGAATACTATCAATCATTATTTAAAGTAAATGCTACTCAAAACTCTGGAGACAGACAAAATAAAAGCAATAAAATAGATCAGTACTTACTGAAGATTGAGTTGCCGGTATTATCGGAGGAGGACTCAAGTTTATTAGAAAAAGATATCTCCAGGGAAGAAATTGAGCAGGCCATTATGAAAAGTAAGGCTGGCAAAAGTCTGGGTCTGGACGGATATACAGCCTTATACTTTAAAAAGTTTACAGGTATTCTGACCCCCTTTTACCATTTTTACATGAATTCCATTGAGGAAGGCCTGAAAATTCTCTGAAGAAGTCACGTGACGTGCCGATATGCATTAGGATTGGACGCTGCCACAGACAAACAACAGGAGACGAGCTCGGCGCTCGTAGTTACTACACACTGCAGCATTGTTTTAAATATAAGTTGATTGGACTTGTTTTATCAAATAAATATACCTTTTATATGGGATCACGCTATGTGCGTCTCTTTCCCCCTCACACTGTACATCACTACTCTACCTGACGAACACTGAGGAGAGAGGCACGGGGACAAATTCCAGTTTCCAGGCACGGGGACAGATTCCAGATTGGTGATACCCCTGGAGGCATACGAGCTCGGCGCTCGTGGATTGATGCCCACACTTACTTCATGAAAGTGAGTGCAACCTTCCCCCGTGTGTGTCTTGCCCCCCCCCACTGTGGTCATCGCAGAGTTATTTTACATGCTGTATATTTTTTATTTTTTATATTTCGCTTGGCATGTTCATCATTGTCTCTACCTTATACACGGAACGTCTACACCTGCGGGTCATTTGCAACACAGGCTGTACACCTTACAGCTGTAAGGTAAGCGGGCGGCTTGCAAACACGGAGGTGTCTTCACTGAAGATCCCCCTTCCCTTCACAATTGGAATTGTTTTGTGTTTCTCATCACGAGTTTTTGTTTTTGGACTGGATGATAAAACTAATATTCATGTTTGTCCTAGGGATTTGTCACTTGTAGTCCACCAGGATTTGGCACGTTTTTGCTAATGGGGCACTAGCCCACATGTATTTTTCTTGCATTATATATTTTTTTGCATTGTGTCATTATTCATCCTATTTGTGTTAGTATATGCAGTTTTGCTTTGCTATATTCAAGCAGTCACTGTTTCACAATTACCTTTATATATTAGGCTTTGTCTGCCTGTAACATTATAGTCATGTTGATCAGCTACGTTGCACTGCACTGCATCCTTACTATGTTCTTTTAGCATGTAGGATCCATTCATGCTTTGGCCCATTTCTTTTTTAGTTCACTTTGCCACTTTAGTCATCTTTGTAGCTTCCCCCCCCCCCCTTCATCACAGTGCAACTACCATCTTCCCCCACTTATGATTAAAATGATGACCCTCCTGAAAGCTTTGTATATCTTTCAGTGTCTTCTGATAAAAATTCCTGCGGCGTACTTTAAAACTCTTAAATTGATACTACAGAAATTTATATGGAATAACAGAGGGATTTGTATTGCTTATAGAGTATTGAGTAGACCAAGGGAGAGGGGGGGACTTTCACTGCCAGACTCTGAAAAATATCATGAGGCGGCAGTATTACAGAGAATCATGGACTGGATCCATGGATCTCCATATGAAAAATGGGTAACACTTGAGTCAGAGCTGAGTAATTCAACTTCAGATTTTTTGGATACCAAGTCTTCCTAGAGATATAGCTCTAATTACTGTAGAGTCACTTAGAATATGGGATAAGCTCTCCAAAGTAGATCTTGGCAATATACTAGCCCCCTGATGTCCCTTACAGGTAAAAACTATTTCCCTCCAGGTAAGGATAATAAACTATATCTAAAATAGACCTCCTCTGATCATTTGAGATTAAAGGATGTTCTAAAGGGAAATATCCTCTGTTCCTTATCGGAATTACGAGAAATATATGGTGGAACTCCTTGGGATGTATGGACATATAGGCAACTTCAACATTTTGTTGACTTTCCCCCAAAACCTCTTCGTTCAGTAAAGGGGTTGGATCCATGGGAAAGACTAGTCGACCAAGGGGGAAAAAATAGACAAGGGATCTCCAACATATATAGGTTGTTGATAATTCCCCCAGATGTGGATTCCTTGTGTCTATTGAAAAGATGGGAATTAGAACTAAATCACTCACTGCCTGAAATAATGAGAAGTAAAATTTATGATTATTTATGTTCACTCATCTTCGAAAGAAAGAAAGAAAGAAAGAAAGAAAGAAAGAAAGAAAGAAAGAAAGAAAGAAAGAAAGAAAGAAAGAAAGAAAGAAATTAACTATAAATTATTAATGAAGTGGTATTATGTCCCATTAAAATTGCATAAAATTAACCCTGACTTATCTTCTCTTTGTTGGAGGGACTGTGGGGAGGAGGGAAGTAGTAGAGTGGATAAATAAGATTAGTGGGAGTGAAACTGAACTTGATCCCTGGCAATGCCTGTTTCATGTAACTGCGATACCAAGGAAGACATATCGAGAAGCAATTACACCATTCTTGCTCAATGCAGCAAAGGCATTAATCCCAAAATACTGGAAGTTAAAAAATACCCCGATGATAAAGGAATGGTTTAGGGAGATAGATAAAATTAGGTGTATGGAAGAAATAATACATACGCAAAATAACTCGGAAATAAAATATGCCAATACTTGGAAGAGTTGGCTAGATTTTAAACAAACTCACGTTTATGTGAACTATGTGGGTGGTAATTAGGAGTTGTGTTGGTCTCTGTCTCCTCCCCGCCTCCCCTTATTTTCCTTTCTTATTTTTTCTTCCCTTTTTTTTCTTCTCACTAAGGGGTAATACAATGTTGGCGAGAGTTGCGACTCTCTCCTCTTCAAAAAAATTATAGGTTTGGGAAAGAATATTAGGGATAAAGGGTAAAAATGATTGGGAATAAGTAATAAGGGAGGGGGTCACCAAAGTTAAGGGGAAAGGGTTAAGGGATACAAATACACTATAAAGTATGGAAGGGGGTGTTTTTATTTGTTATTTTTTCACTAAGGAGTGATACAATGTTGGTAGAGAGTTGCGACTCTCTCCTCTTCAAAATAAACAATAGGTTGGGAAGAATATTAGGGATACAGTATGGGATAAAGGGTAAAATAATTGGGAATAAGTAATAAGGGAGGGGGGTCACTAAAGTTTAGGGGAAAGGGTATAGGGACACAAAAATATTATAAAGTATGGAGGTTCTTTTTTTTTTCTCTTTTTCTTTCTTCTTTTCCTATAGGAGAGGGGGGAGACTATAGAATATCCCTAACATTTTCTTTCTGTGGGGAGGGTAGTATGAGATTGATCCATGAACTATTTTGATTATGTGTCATTTTTTTTTATATATATGTATGTTAAAGCATGTTTACTTATAAGGTTTTGTAATGAAATGATATGGAATGTTTTTATGTGAAAAATATCTTAATAAAATAATTAAAACACTAAATAGTAAATAGAGTCCACCTGTGTGAAATTTAATCTCAGTATAAATAGAACTGTTCTGTAAAGCCCTCAGAGGTTTGTTAGAAAACCTTAGTGAACAAACAACATCATGAAGGCCAAGGAACACACCAGACAGGTCCGGGATAAAGTTGTGGAGAAGTTTAAAACAGGGTTATGTTATAAAAAAATATCCCAAGCTTTGAACAACTCACAGATCACTGTTCAATCCATCATCCGAAAATGGAAAGAGTATGGCACAACTGCAAACCTGCCAAGACATGGCTGTCCACCTGAACTGACAGGCCAGGAAAGGACAGCATTAATCAGAGAAGCAGCCAAAAGGACCATGGTAACTCTGGAGGAACTGCAGAGATCCTCAGCTCAGGTAGGAAATTCTGTCCACAGGACAACTATTAGTCGTGCACTCCACAAATCTGGCCTTTATGGAAGAGTGGCAAGAAGAAAGCCATTGTTGAAAGAAAGCCATAGGAAGTCTCATTTGCAGTTTGCGAGAAGCCATGTGGGGGACACAGCAAACACGTGGAAGAAGGTGCTCTGATTAGATGAGATCAAATTTGAACTTTGTGGCCTAAAAGCAAAGCCCTATGTGTGGCAGAAAACTAGCACTGCACATCACCCTGAACACACCATCCCCACCGTGAAACATGGTGGTGGCAGCATCATGTTGTGGGGATGCTTTTCTTCAGCAGGGACAGGGAAGCTGGTCAGAGTCGATGGGAAGATGGATGTAGTCAAATACAGGACAATCTTAGAAGAAAACCTGTTAGAGTCTGCGAAAGACTTGAGACTGGGGCAGAGGTTCACCTTCCAGCAGAACAACGACCCTAAACATTCAGCCAGGGCTTCAATAGAATGGTTAAGATCAAAGCATATTAATGTGTAATGCCCCGTACACACGGTCGGATTTTCCGATGGAAAATGTCCGATCGGAGCTTGTTGTCGGAAATTCCGACCGTGTGTGGGCTCCATCGGACATTTTCCATCGGATTTTCCGACACACAAAGTTGGAGAGCAGTAGATAAAATATTCCGACAACAAAATCCGTTGTCGGAAATTTTAATCGTGTGTACACAAATCCAACGGACAAAGTGCCACGCATGCTCAGAATAAATAAAGAGATGAAAGCTATTGGCCACTGCCCCGTTTATAGTCCCGACGTACATGTTTTACGTCACCGCGTTTAAAACGATCAGATTTTCCGATAACTTTGTGTGACCGTGTGTATGCAAGACAAGTTTGAGCCAACATCCGTCGGAAAAAATCCTAGGATTTTGTTGTCGGAATGTCCAAACAAAGTCCGACCGTGTGTACGGGGCATTCGAATGGCGCAGTCAAAGTCCAGACCTAAATCCAATTGAGAAGCTGTGGCAAGACTTGAAAATTGCTGTTCACAGATGCTCTCCATCTAACCTGACAGAGCTTGAGCTATTTTGCAAAGAAGAATGGGCAAGCATGTACTCTCTAGATGTGCAAAACTGGTAGAGACATACCCAAAAAGACTTGCGGCTGTAATTGCAGTGAAAGGTGGTTGAACAAAATATTGGCTCAGGGGGGCTGAATACAAATACACGCCACACTTTTCAGATATTTATTTGTTAATAATTTTGAAAAACATTTATCATTTTCCTTTCACTTCACAATTATGTGCCACTTTGTGTTGGTCTATCACATAAAATCCCAATAAAATACATTTACTTTCTTGATTGTAACATGACAAAATGTGGAAAATTTCAAGGGGTATGAATACTTTTTCAAGGCACTGTATGTAAAGTCCCTTTCAGTGGTATGATGACCCTGCCAGATGTCATAGACATCTTCTGCGTGGATGAAGGGTTAAAGTGTAGGTACTATTTAGTGGTCTGCCATGAGGTTGAAGTCTCCATATGCTATGAGGCTCCAACTTCTGGCACGTACAATTTTTTTAAAAGCGAGTATAATGGATTCAATTTAGAGGCATAAACGCCAATAATGTATAACATTTGGCATTTTTTCACATTGAAGAATTATAAAGCTGCCTCCAGGGTCAAAGAGTCCTGTAGAGTGAAGGAAATAAAATTATTAATAGCAATAAGGACCCCTTTTTTTGGTGGGGCATAAACCATAAAGATGTATGGAAAGTCCCTGTGAATACATTTAGAGATTTCACTAAGCTTAAAATGGGACTCTTGAATGCAAAGAATATTGTGACTGGAGATTGCGAGCATCTTGTCATAGAGATAATTTCTTAGCTGGATGGTTTAGGCCTCGAACATTTAAATAAACTATTTTAAACTATTTTAAATCTCTTGTGTACGATAAGGAACAAAGAATGTGTGTGGGTGCCAATAAAGGTTGTGGAACCATATCTCAAAGGGGTAGTGTCCTCCTGTAGTAGGTGTAGTACCCTAAGTAGGCCCAAGGGTGTTCAAAAATGTAGCCATGACAATAGGACAGATCCAGAAATAACAAAGAAAAGGTAGAAACTGAAGCAATGAAAAAATAGAGAACCAGGTTAAGGCTCCACCAATGTGAGTAAATAAAAAATAAGGATCTATATAGGATCCAGGTGCAGTAGTAACTGCTCTGAAATCTGGGGGGAGAAATATCAAGTAGAAATATGCCCCACAAGCTGGAAAGACACTATTATACTGCAGAGAAATTTAAACAGTCACAAGCCTCCATGGGCAGATATTTTGATTTTGCATGTATGCGTGACCACTTGCCACTCCAGGGACGTGGTGGAGGATGTGACAGCTCAGAAAAGACAAACACATAGAAGCTCAAGTCCTTTATCCACCATAAGGATTGTGGCCATCATGCCATTATGCATGATAGTGTGCTTAGCAGGGTCTTCCAGCAATACACAATTTTGTGGTTCCTCAGAGCCTTTGTAATTGACACAAGATTTTTACTTCTCTGAAGAGTGTATTGTGAAAGGTCTGGAAAAACCCTATTATCAGGGTTCCAAAACACTTCCAGGACTTTTTCCGTCACATGGAAACAGTGTACACTTATGAGCACCTCCCTAGGAATGTTGTCAGGTTGGCATGTAGGCTTAGAGATTTGATGCACTCTATCCACAATCAAATCCGATTCTGTCCTGGAAGAAATCACTGCTTGTATTAGGTTACAAATAGATGGACAATGGACAGGTTGGACAGACTCGGGAATCTCACAAATCTTAAGGTTGTTGCGATGAGACTTGTCCTCCAGATCCACTACCTTGAACTTAAGCCAGGACAGAACCTCATCCCACTCATTGTGTGCGTCAACCAGTGTATTAAATGAGGTAGCAAAATCTCAGAATTTTTGTTCTATGTGATCAACCTAATCTCCAAGATGTTGTACTTCTGATTTAAAATGCTGTATACATGCCAACATGTCTGCATGTAATGGGGCTCTCAGTAAACGTAACATGTATTTTAATGTAGTATGAGAGACAGGCTAATTAACAGTGGGAAAAGCAGAAATATGGTGTGGTATAGCACTGTCATCATTAGCAGGGCTGGAACACATACTCATCTCTCCAGCAGGCAACCTTTCTATGTCACTAGAAGGAGAGGAAACACCTGAGGAGGATGAGAGCTGACAGTTAAGAGAATCAGAAGGTTTACTGTGATTAGTGGCCAATTTTGTGTAGCCCTCAGGATGAAGGGGAGAAAACTCCAATAATTTCTGTGGCTGGGAGTGTTCTCTATGCCTGCGGGGCATGGCATCTGATTCCCTAACAAAAGAAGAGCAAGGGGTCAGTTCTGTTGGTGAGTGGAGGTTTCCCGGTAAAAAGTTGTGCAGTGGAGCGGAGCAAAAAGATGGCCTGAATGCTGTCTCTTTAACCGATTGCCGACCAGCCGCCATCATTCTACTGCAGCAGGTCAGCACAATCCCGCAAGCCATCATAGCTGGATGTCAGTTCTTTCAAGCGGGATGCACTGCGGGGGGTGCCAATGTGCATGGCCAGCAGTCATGATGACCGCCTGCCATTCGCGATCACAGGCACGAGAGCCAGAATAGGGACGTACGTGTGTGTGTGCGAACACACACATTCCTGTTCTGTGAGGAGAGGAGAGGCAGATTGTGAGTTCCTACTGGCTAGGAACAGCGATCTGTCATCTCCTCTAGTCAGTCCCATCCCCCTATAGTTAGAACACACACCAGGGAACACAGTTAACCCCTTGATCACCCCCTAGGGTTAACCCCTTTCCTGCCAGTGACATTTAAACAGTAATCAGTGCATTTTTATAGCAGTGATCGCTGTATAATTGCCAATAGTCCCAAAAATGTGTCAAAAGTGTCCAATCTGTCCGCCATAATGTCAAAGTCCCAATAAAAAATCACAGATCACTGCCATTACTAGTAAAAAAATGAAATAATAAAAATGTCATAAATCTATCCCCTATTTTGTAACTTTTGTGCAAACCAATCAATATACGCTTATTGCGATTTTTATTACCAAAAATATGTAGAAGAATACATAATCAGCCTGAACTGAGAAAAAAATTAGCTTTTTAAAAAAAAAAATTGGGGATATTTATTATAGCAAAAAGTACAAAATATTGTTTTTTTTTTCAAAATTTTGCTCTTTTTTTGTTTATAGCGTAAAAAATAAAAAATGCAGAGATGATCAATTATCACCAAAAGAAAGTTCTATTTGTGGGGAAAAAAGGACGTCAATTTTGTTTGGGTACAGCATCGCACGACCGCGCAATTGTCAATTAAAGCGACTCAGTGCCGTATCGCAAAAAATGGCCTGGTCATTGAGCAGCCAAATCTTCCGGGGCTGAAGTGGTTAATGGTCCCCAAAATGCATACAATAAAAAATATATTTTGCTCATGTGGGACTTTAAACGAGGTGAGAATATAGGTCAGAACAAGTATATGGGGTAAATAAAATCTATGAGTTTATTTAAGGATGTAGGAACATCATAACAGAATGGACATGGACATGGATGGCAAAACCTATAAAACAGTATGATACAAAATGCTATCAACCATGCGCATATATATGTAACAAATATTGATGATGAGAACATACACATGCATCTGTGTACTTGGCACGTTACGCAAGCTCTGGTCGCTTCTTCAGGAGTTGATGCACAATGTATATAAGATAAATATCAACTAGAGTGTATAGTACACGTTAATGGTTGTAGTGAGGCAAAAAATATGGGGCCTGGATGGAAATCTCCCATGCTTACATTGGGCTAAATAGCTCCAAGGACTGATCCCCGACCAATGGCGGCAAGGAGTGTCTCCACCGGGAGCTGAGACTGACAACAAAAAATTGAGTACCAGGTGGAGGATGAGGATTACAAGCGGGAGGAAAATGAAAAAAAGTGTGCTTCCTGGATGTACCCCATTATCCATCAGTATAGTAGTATGGTAGTATCTGTAACAAAATAGTATGTATATCTAAATCCTCCAGTATTGACTAGATTGACAAAGAGTATGAGTATATATATATATATATATATATATATATATATATATATATATATATATATATATTTATATATATATATATATATATATATATATATACAGTGGGGACGGAAAGTATTCAGACCCCCTTACATTTTTCACTCTTTGTTATATTGCAGCCACAATGCAGCTAAAATAATTTAAGTTAATTTTTTTTCCTCATTAATGTACACACAGCACCCCATATTGACAGAAAAACAGAATTGTTGACATTTATGCAGATTTATTAAAAAAGAAAAACTGAAATATTACATGGTCCTAAGTATTCAGACCCTTTGCTGTGACACTCATATATTTAACTCAGGTGCTGTCCATTTCTTCTGATCATCCTTGAGATGGTTCTACACCTTCATTTGAGTCCAGCTGTGTTTGATTATACCGATTGGACTTGATTAGGAAAGCCACACACCTCTCTATATAAGACCTTACAGCTCACAGTGCATGTCAGAGCAAATGAGAATCATGAGGTCAAAGGAACTGCCTGAAGAGCTCTGAGACAGAATTGTGGCAAGGCGCAGATCTGGCCAAGGTTACAAAAAAATATCTGCTGCACTTAAGGCTCCTAAGAGCACAGTGGCCTCCATAATCCTTAAATGGAAGACATTTGGGATGACCAGAATCCTTCCTAGAGCTGGCTGTCTGGCCAAACTGAGCTATCGGGGGAGAAGAGCCTTGGTGAGAGAGGTAAAGAAGAACCCAAATATCACTGTGGCTGAGCTCCAGAGATGCAGTCAGGAGATGGGAGACAGTTGTAGAAAGTCAACCTTCACTGCAGCCCTCCACCAGTCGGGGCTTTATGGCAGAGAGGCCCGACAGAAGCCTCTCCTCAGTGCAAGACACATGAAAGCCCGCATGGAGTTTGCTAAAAAACACCCGAAGGACTCCAAGATGGTGAGAAATAAGATTCTCTGGTCTGATGAGACCAAGATAGAACTTTTTGGCCTTTTTTTTGTTTCAAATTGTTTTCTTTACAAAGTAATGAAAGTAAGTTTTCATTACAACAATGAGAGTATGGTGCAACATTGAAATGTTACAAGCATAACACGGTTTAGATGTATACAGTATAATTACAGTACAACATAAAATGTTCAGTAATCAATAGACTACACAACTAAGAGGGAAAGCCAAGCCAAAGAGAGGAACAGATAAGGAAGTCGACATGAATGGTAAAAGGACATCTCCACTGGCTGCTATTTGAGTATCATACTATGTCTTGTGTGTATAAGTTAGTGAGGGTGAAGTACAGGTATACTCAGGTATGCTCCCCCGACATCCGAACACCCCTGTTGGGTTCTAACTGTGTCCAGAGAGGGGAGCTACGAATCTCGGTCGGTAATATCAGTAAAGGAGTATTTCACCTGTACAATAATTTGTTATATGCTATGCCAGTGGGACGAAAATAGAGTTGGGTGGTAAGTTCCAAAGAGGGTATAACCAGGGAGACCTCTGAGACCTCTAAATGATGATACAGTGAAGGGAATAGAAGCTCTTATGGGCCAGATGTCATCCAGATAATAAAAGGATTATAGCAGGTAGGGGTAGTATGTGAAGATGGGTAGAGGTAAGTGTGATCATGTATCTTTTAAGTGCATCTTAAAGGCAGAAAACAGTTTGTGGAATAACCTGGATAGAGTAAAGGTGTGTCATTATAGAGAGTTGTGGTAATCAGCAGATTCTTTAAAGTGTGACCAGCAGGCCCAGGTTTCTTGAAATTTTTTTGGGTTCTCTCTAGCCTGGTGAATGAGGGCCTCCATTTCTGCTATGTTATTTATGTGGCGAAACCAGTGAGAGGTAGTAGGGGTATTGGTCTGTCTCCACAACATGGGTATGCATTGTTTGGTGGCATTGATGAGGTGGAGGGCAAGGGATTTTTTTGTAGGCTGAGTAGGGTATAGATGTGTGGTGGAGCATATATTGGGCGGGGGTAAAGTCCGGTGTGTAAGTAGTAATGTGGGTGATGAGACGGTGTACTTCTTTCCAGAAAGGTTGTATGAGCGGGCACTCCCACCATATGTGGAGTAAGGATCCTTGAGTCAAATTGCATCTCCAGCAGAGTGGGGAGATGCTAGGGTGGTATCTGTGTATTTTGATTGGGGTTCTGTACCATCTAGAGTATAGCTTATATCCATTTTCTTGTGCTGTGACATTGATGGAACCTTTATGAATGTGTTCAAAGATTCGTTCCCTTTCAGTGTTAGATAAGTCTAATGAAAGGTCCAGTTCCCAGCGCTGTCTAATTGCGTTAGATTTAGGGTTACAGTCTGAGAACAAGAGCGAGCACATGGTCGAAATCAGATATCTTTGGGGATCAGTAGCAGTGCAGATAGCTTCAAAGGAGTTGTGTTCCCTATGCCAATTAATCAGAGGTTTAGAACTTTGTATGAAGTGCCTAAGCTGTAAATATTTAAAGAAGGGGATGGTTTGATTGGGAAAACGGGAGGATAGCGCTGCATACATTGTGAATTCATCGTTATGGAAAAAGTGTTCAGCCCTAAGAGAGGGTAGCCATCGTTGGGTATCAGTATTCGATTCCGAAAGGCCAGGAAGGAAGTCAGGTTTTGATCGATGGGTGTCAAAGGCCCGGGTGAAGATGCTATTGTTTTACGTTTTTTACATGTCATCCGAAAGTGGAGGAGGGTAGAGTGTATAAATGGGTGGTTAGTGCATTCTTTGGGGGTCACTTTCTGTGAAATCCATGGTAGATGTAAGATCAGAATCCCTGCAAACGTTTCTTCAAGTTTAACCCAAGCTTTAGTGTCTGCGTGGATGTGCCAGTCGACTACTCTGGTCAAAAGGCAGGCACAATAATATTTGTAAACGTCAGGGAGTCCAATGCCCCCTTTTGATTTAGGAAGGGCTAATCTATCCCAGCTTAATCTGGAAGCTTTTGATGACCAAATGAAATTTCTGCAGAATCGTTTGCAGGTTGCAAAGAATGTTGAGGGGAGACGGATAGGCAGGGTTTGAAAGAGATATAGGAGTCTGGGTAGGATATTCATCTTTATGATAGATGCTCTTCCGAACCATGAAAATATGCCCACATGCCATTTCTGGAGGTCTTGTTGAATAGATTGGAGAATAGGCAAGAAGTTTCTGGAGTATAAATTGGATAGGTTTTTGGGGATCTGAATACCTAGATAAGTGATAGCGTGGGGCTCCCAATCGAAGGGAAAGTTTGCTTGGCACTGTGATACTGTGGCGGCGGGAAGGGAAATGTTTAAGGGCTTAGATTTTGAGAAATTAATTTGGAGGTTGGAGAGTGATTTGAACATAGTGAGGTCTTTTAGTAAATTGGGTATAGAGGTGATTGGGTCGGTAAGGAAAAGCAAGGCATCGTCAGCGTAGGCTGCTATTTTATAATGTTTGTGGTTGATGTCAATACCCTTGATGTCAGGGTTGGCTTGTATTTTACGAAGGATCGGCTCCATAGTAAGAATAAAGATGAGGGGTGATAAAGTACATCCCTGGCGTGTGCCATTTGAAATGGAGAAGGCGTCGACAGGCGGCCATTGACTCGAATGCTAGCTGATGGCTTGGAATATAGTGCGAAAATTAGTTGAAGCAGGTGTTCTGGGAATCCCATAGCCTTAAGTGTCGACCTCATGTAGTCCCATGCCACTCTGTCGAATGCCTTCTCTGCATCAAGGGACAGCAGAAAGCCTGGTTTCAAAGAATGCGTTAACCAATGATGTATGTTGAGGGCCTTTATGATGTTGTCCCTAGCTTCTCGTCCAGGGACAAAACCTACTTAACCACTTCCCGCCCACCCTATAGCGGATTGACGTCCGGGAAGTGGTTGTGTTATCCTGACTGGGCGTCATATGACGTCCTTCAGGATAACATGCCGCAGCGCGCCCCCGGGGGCGCGCATCGCGGCGATCGGTGGAGCGGTGTGTCAGTCTTTACCACGTGATCAGCCGTGTCCAATCACGGCTGATCACGCTGTCAACAGGAAGAGCCGTTGATCGGCTCTTCCTCACTCGCGTCTGACAGACGCAAGTAGAGGAGAGCCGATCGGCGGCTCTCCTGGCAGGGGGGGTCTGCGCTGATTGTTTATCAGCGCAGCCCCCCCGCAGATCACCACACTGGACCACCAGGGATCACCACTAGGACCACCAGGGAAGGGGCAACATGTGGATGGCCAGGTATGTACCCCATGGCCATCCACATGTGCCCAGTATGCCAAATCTGTGCCAATCAGTGCCCACAAATGGGCACTGATTGGCACAATTATGTTGCAGTGATGCCCAGCAATGCCACCCTTAGGGGCATCACTGCAAACAAGTAATGCCACCAGTGCCACCCATCAGTGTCCATTCATGCCACCTGTCAGTGCCCATCCATGCCCATCAGTGCCCATCTATCAGTGCCCATCCGTGCCCATCTGTGCCAACTATCAGTGCCACCCATAAGTAACCATCAATGCCACCTACAAGTGCCCATCAATGCCACCTATGAGTGCCCACCAGTGCCACCTATTAGTGCCCATCCGTGCCACCTATGAGTGCCCATCAGTGCCGCATACCAGTGCCACCTATCAGTGCCCATCAGTGCCACCTATCAGTGCCCATCAGTGCCGCCTATCAGTGCCCATCATCAGTGCCCGTCAGTGCCACCTCATCAGTGCCACCTCATCGGTGCCACCTCATCGGTGCCCATCAGTGCCGCCATATCAGTGCCCGTCAGTGCAGCCATATCAGTGCCCGTCATTGAAGAAAAAAACGTACTTATTTACAAAAAGTTTTAACAGAAACAAAGAAAAACTTGTTTTTTTTCAAAATTTTCGGTCTTTTTTTATTTGTTGTGCAAAAAATAAAAACCGCAAGGGTGATCAAATACCACCAAAAGAAAGCTCTATTTGTGGGAACAAAATGATAAAAAATTTGTTTGGGTACAGTGTAGCATGACCGCGCAATTGTCATTCAAATTGCGACAGCGCTGAAAGCTGAAAATTGGGCTGGGCTCCATGCCACAGGGAAGTCCCATCAAGTCACCGTGCGTCAGAGGGGGGCGGGGTCACCGGGTGGCCCCCCCCCGTTATTTAAGAACCGTCAGACGAAGAGACGCCGTCACACAGCGGGAGCCTCCCTCCATGCCAGCATGGCTGCGGAGCGGCCCGGAGAAGAAATGAAGAAGAGAAGAAGGAAGAAGAGATGAAGAAGAAGAAGATGAAGAGAAGAGCGGGAGCCTCCCCCCATGCCATGGGTGCGGAGCGGCCCGAGGAGAAGAAGATAGAAGACGCCGCGGAGGAGATGCTGGACGAGAACGCCGGAGGAAGAACCAGAAGAGCCAGAAGAACCAGAAGAAGATGAAGGAAGAAAGAAGAAGCATTTAAATAAAGGAATTGTCAAAAACTGTCTCTTGTCATTTTTAACATTTTTGACAGTTTTTTAGTAAAATGGTAGGGGTAAGTACCCCATTATCATTTCACACAGGGGGGGGCCGGGATCTGGGGGTCCCCTTGTTAAAGGGGGCTTCCAGATTCCGATAAGCCCCCCGCCCGCAGACCCCCACAACCACCGGCCAGGGTTGTGGGGATGAGGCCCTTGTCTTCATCAACATGGGGACAAGGTGTTTTGGGGGGCTACCCCAAAGCACCCTCCCAATGTTGAGGGCATGTGGCCTGGTATGGTTCAGGAGGGGGGGGCACACTCTCGTCCCCCCCCCTTTCCTGCGGCCTGCCAGGTTGCGTGCTCGGATAAGGGTCTGGTATGGATTTTTGGGGGGACCCCACGCCATTTTTTTTTTTTTTTTTTGGCGCAGGGTTCCCCTTAAAATCTATACCAGACCTGAAGGGTCTGGTATGGAATTTAGGGGGAACCCCACGTCATTTTTTTTTTAAATTTTGGCTGGGGTTCCCCTTAATATCCATACCAGACCTGAAGGGCCTTGTATGGAATTTAGGTGGACTCCCACATCATTTTTTTTTTTTTTATTTTGGTTCGGGGTTGCCCTGTGGGGAATTCCCATGCCGTTTTTATCAATGAACTTCTATGTGTATTGTCGGCAATGCAATAGCCACGGGTAGTTTTAAATGTGTTTTTTTCTTCAAAATGTCATTTTGCTGTCAGACTGTTCTAAACACAGGAAACATGCGCCCCTTTACAGGCATACTATAGACACCCCCCAGGTACGAAATTTAAAGGGATATTACACTTTTATTGTTTGACTTTCACTATTATTAAAATCACTGCTCCTGAAAAAACGTCCGTTTTTAAAACTTTTTTTTGCATTGATCCATGTCCCCTGGGGCAGGACCCAGGTCCCCAAACACTTTTTATGACAATAACTTGCATATAAGCCTTTAAAATTAGCACTTTTGATTTCTCCCATAGACTTTTAAAGGGTGTTCCGCGGCATTCGAATTTGCCGTGAACACCCCAAATTGTTCGCTGTTCGGCGAACTTGCGAACAGCCAATGTTCGAGTAGAACATGAGTTCAACTCGAACTCGAAGCTCATCCCTATTTAGGAACTGTGTTTGATATTGCGTTCAGATGGGGTGAAGTCACCCCTTGAAAAGCCAAATTTGGAAGATGCACAGCAATTTACAAATTTCAACATGTGCAACCTGCCATCATGGGGGATCAAGGAACGTGTTTGGGATGAGAAACCCCTTCCTCTCAGCTACTTTATTATTTAGGAAGGGGTTGCACCCCCAAAACGCGTCCATTGATCTCCCGTGATGGCAGATAGCACATGTTGACACACTGTGTGCATCCTCCAAATTTGGCTTTGTGGAAAATCACAAAAACATTTTGCACATTGTAGCACACCAAAAAACAAAGGGATTTGGAGGGGCTTTAAACTCGCCCCAAAACATCAATGATGTTTTTATTTTTTGGAATAACTTCATTGATGTTTTTCTTGATGTTTTCCAATTGTAAATTACACCCCATGATCTCCCCGATCAGGATCTGGGCACTTTCTGATGTGAAAGGATCTGGATCCACAACATCACGATCACCTAAAAAGAGAGGAACCCCCCAAAAAAATTAGGTGTCAAAAATATGCCGCCATCCATTTCTTACCTGAGCCTGTGATTGCAGACACTCACCTGTTGTGGTGACTAGTTCCACCACGTCTTCTTCCTCCTGCTCAGCTTGTGTTGGGGAGATTTCGCCTTCTTCCAGAGGGGGGTGGACTCTGGTCTCCTCGGATGAGGGGTGTCCTCCGAGTCTTTTCTCCCCTATGTAAAACAAAAAGGTATAATTAGCACACAGATATTTGATGGCAGAACTAGAAATACTAAACATTGCTTGGAAGTGGGGTACAATTGGCAATTTTAGCAGAGTTCCAAAATGTAGCATTTTCAGTGTCCTTTGTCAACCTGCAATACTTTACCTGTTTGGTACAAGCTTCACAGATGTAGCCCCCCCCCCCTATAGTATACACTGGAGCACCTGTGTGGCCCCCTAATAAAAATGGTGTTCTTGTGTCCCACACTAGTGCTCCAGCGTCCAGATGTATAAACAGCTGCTGAGTGTCCTCTCCTTACACAGAATCTAGTTTGCATTTCATTATAGTAACAAAGCCATCTACACAACCAAATTCTTTTAAGACAAGTATAGGGCGTAAAAATGGTGGCCAAATGCATATGGCCTAAACAATGGTATTTTATAGTCCGAAAGAAAAATGTTTGATACGAACGAATAATGTGCCCATGAACATGAAAGTTGCCATTTTAAACTGTACAGCAGTTTCTAAAAGCACATAGAGCAGCACGAACGTAATAAACATCAAAAGAATAGGAACACAGCACAACTACTTACTTTTTTGCAGCACTCTCCGGATCTTTCTGTACTGCTCATGTTCTCTTAATTTGAGGTCCAACCACCGCTTCCTGAGCTGATCTTTCGATCGTCGTACCCTGAAATTCTGGTGCAGACTCTTGACTACTTTCGCCATGATCTTGGCCTTTCTGACATTGGGGTTGGGGTAAGGTCCATACTTTCTGTCATAGTCGGCCTTCTTCAGGATGTCCACCATCTCCAACATCTCCCCAAAGGACATATTTGAGGCCTTAAATCTCCTTCTGGATTGGGACGTTTCCGGATCCGTGCTTTCCTCCTCCTCCTCCTCGTTGCTACAATTATCATGATCCTGCTGTGTATCCACCATGTGCTCTTCCCCCACTGTGCCGAATGAAAAGGGGTGGGGAATAGACTAGAAAGAACGTCAGGGGCGGGCGGAGTTACACGCATGCGCAGTGTGTATAAAGCGTAACACGCGTGCGTCTTACGTACGATCTGTGAGCGGAGGAAGGAGCATCGGAAGCGCTGATCGTGATAACAAAGGTAGGATCTAAACTTGGGCCTATACTGCTTCGAAATAGAAGCCTATATGGTAACAAGATTAGGGGAGTTTGGCCTGACATTAGGGTTTGTCTTGTGTATTGCAGAGAAAATGGATGGGTTCAACGACCACAATTTCCTCCCCCTGTTCATAGACAAGTACAGGGAGCTGCCCTGTCTGTGGCAGGTGAGACATCCCCATTACAACAATAAACAAAAGAGGCAGACAGCGCTGGAGAAACTGCTGGAGTTGGTGAAGCCGGTGGTCCCCACAGCAACCATCCCCTATTTAAAAACTAAAATTGGTGGCCTGAGGAGCACTTATCTTAGGGAGCGCAAGAAGGTCACAGATTCCCAGAGGTCCGGAGCTGCAGCAGATGACGTTTATGTCCCCAGGCTGTGGTACTATGAGAGACTGCGATTTCTGTCAGACCACACTGAAGTCAGGGAA
Organism: Lithobates clamitans; assembly: GCA_037952925.1. Classification (NCBI taxonomy): domain Eukaryota; kingdom Metazoa; phylum Chordata; class Amphibia; order Anura; family Ranidae; genus Lithobates; species Lithobates clamitans. Next base: position 12,698,180 of record JBBGZY010000008.1, on the reverse strand, counting down.
TCCCTCTCTACTCTTCCTTCCACTCTTCCTTCCACCTCAGCTGAGGCTTCTGATGTCCAAGTTGGGGCCTTCCATCCAGGAAGAAGTGGAGGAGCCCAGCTGGAGTCAGGTATAGCATTCTTCTAAAGATTTCTGGGCAATAAATAAATTATGTTTATTAGATGTTATTATTGATCACTAATTGCTGATTGTAAAAAGTGTTTTATGTATCAATAGACAGTAGTGGGCACCCAAAATTGGGACAAGAATGAAAAATGCTGGGCTCAGAATGATAGTCTGTTATATTTGTTAACATTCAATTTGCAACAGTCAGGAGGTGAAAATTGTGTGTGATTGATGACTAAAAAAATAAAACTATGTCCCTTTTTCATACACAGGAAGACCTCAGCCAGGAGGAGGTTGTGGAATGTGGCAGCCAGGAGGAGGCGGTGATTAGTGGCAGCCAGGAGGAGGCGGGGCTAAGTGTCAGCCAAGAGAAGCCTGGGACAAGTCGAAGCCTGACTGAATCTCAGGTCCCTCCCCTCCGCCTTCCATATAAAAGAGCCAGGAAGACGACTCCCGTGCAGGATTCAGCGTTCAGGCTAATTCAGGAGGCTTCGGCGTCCCTACGAGCCTTACCCACTCCTGAAGAGGCCTTTGCCTGCATGGCTGCCACAAAACTGCAGGGCATGCAGGAGGGTCAACGCAAGCTCTGTGAGGACCTTCTGTATAAAGTCCTACGTAAGGGGGAACTAACACCCAAGACCGACCTCATTGAGTTGGACCATCCTCCTCCTCCTCCTCCTGCTGCCACAACTCCACCACCACAGCCACCGTGTGGAAGGAAGCGTGGAAGGAAGACCTGAGAGTGATGACCTGGGTTCAGTCTGGTCTGACAAAAGCTGCAGTCTCTCATATGACCACAGCCTGAGGACACAGATGTCATCTGCTGCTTTCCGGATCTCTGGGACTTCTGGACCAGACTGCCCTCCCTTAGATAAGGACTCCTCAGGCCACCAATTTTGCTTAAAAATTATTGATGTCTGCCCTGGGGGTCCAAGACTTCACCCACTTCTGCTGTTTCTCCAGCGTTGCCTCCCTCTTTGTTTAGTTGTGAGCCCTTAATAAAATTTAGTTTTGAAAAATTCTACTCTCCTGTGTGTGTTTTCATCCAAAAAGGACAGTTTGTTGGTGACGATTCAGGTACATTTCTAAAGTACAATGTGTAATTAACAAGGGACAACAACACCAAACAATCTCCTACCAATTAAATAGAACAACATATCAATGGTGTTGTGGGAACTTGACCCAAAAAACATACACAAAAATTTTCGGGAGTACAAATAAAAATCCAAAAAAAAAAATAACACCCTTCAAAAAAATACAAACACAAAAAAAGAATCTACATTAAAGCCAAAAAAAAAAATAAAATACAACAAAATTATGCTGTCAGATGTGAGAAATTAAAATATTTTGAGGGAATCCCGATAAATAGTAACAAAATAAGTTTGTGAGATGTCTGTGTGAATATGAGCACCAAAACTACTTTATTCTTGTCACATTATAAAGAAGAAGAGAATGCGCTGTATTAAACCATTTTTAACATTGCAGCGTGACGAAAGTGCTGTATCCATTGCGAACGCTAAGTTTACCAGAACGAGCTGTTCCATGTCGGAATTTCTTCTGAGCATGCATGGCACTTTGTGCATCGGAACAGGCCACACACGGTCAGAATTGACGCGATCGGATTTTGTTTTCGGAAAATTTTATCTCCTGCTCTCCAACTTTGTGTGTCAGAAAATCCGATGGAAAATGTCCGATGGAGCCCACACACGGTCGGAATTTCCGACAACACGCTCCGATCGGACATTTTCCATCGGAAAATCCGACCGTGTGTACGGGGCATAATAGTTCCTCTCTGGCCTTTTGTAAGTCTTCAAGGGATTTTGTAGCCAGGGTTTGCTTGTGGACTTTTTCAAGAGAATGAATGCGCTCTTCAATATGAGCTATTCTAGCTCTTCTTCTGTTCGCAGTTAGAGAGATGAGTGCACCTCGGATGACGCATTTGTGTGCCACCCAAAGAGTGGTAGAAGAGATGTCTGCAGATTCATTCTCCTGAAAATATTGTGTAAGGTGAGTATTGATCTTCTGTGTAATTGTAGGATCTGTCAGCAGTGAATTATCAAGGCACCAGATGGGGGAGTTTGTCTGTGAAGTCGGGAAAGTCAGGGTCATGGAAATGGAATTGTGGTCGGAGAGGAGCATGGGGTCAATGGTAGCTGCCTTAAGGAGTGTCAGGTTATTCTGTGAAATGAAGAAGTAGTCCAGTCTGGAATGGTGAGGAAAAGAAAGTATAGTCCTTCTCCTTGGGATGAAGAGTACGCCATGTGTTGTGTAGGGTTAATTCACTTGGTTGAGTCTTGATTGCTCGGAGGGCTCTGTACGTCAGGGAAGAGGATCCTGCTGATGTGTCTTGGGATGGTGATAGTGCTACATTAAAGTCACCCTCTACTATCAGGATACCATTCTGGAAGGAGGTGAGCTGGTGTAGAGTTTTGCGGAAGAAGGTTACTTGATGTGTATTGGGTGCGTATAAGTTGGCTAGTGTAACAGGTCTGTTGTGTAATGAACCCTGGAGGAATAAGAATCTGCCCTTTTCATCTCGATCAACATCTTGTATTTGGATGGAACAGTGTTTAGATATTAAAATTGATACGCCTTTGGTTTTTGAATCCTTGTTGGAGGCATGGTATGCAGTCGGATAGAAATTGCTATGTAATTTTGGAATATTATCAGACCTAAAATGGGTCTGTTGTAAAAAAACTATGTGGGCGTTAGTCCTTTGAAGGTGTAGCATCAGCTGGGATCTCTTTTCCGGGGTATTAAGTCCACGGGCATTCAGAAAATAAAATTTAACACTGAGTGTGGGTTGTACTGCATTGTGTAGCACCATAATAGGGCTAATGATCTATAATTGGGGGGTGGGGAGTAAGGGTAAGAGCTTCAAGGAACGGAGAGGATGTTAAAGAACGTAACCGTCGAATAAGAGGGTATGGGGTACTCTTATTTAAGTCACCGAAGAGAGGGGGTACCAGCCCACCCGTCTCACAATTGGGGAGTATCGGTGAATTACGGTGCCCAGTCAGTGTGTACAGGTCTAGTGGCGTTCTACACTATAATCTGGGGCCGTGTGGGGGTTGGCGAAGATCTGGCGAGGTAGAGGTATACGAAGTGAGTGTCTACCCACTGTTACAGGGTAGTGGAATGTATAAGTGGAGGCAAACATTTGTGAGTTACGGGTATGGAACAACCAGGTAAAAACCAAACAGGTGTGTAAAGAAATGTGTAAACAAAGAGCATTTAACGGTAACAAGGTGAGACAGTTCATTATCTAGAGGTCGGTCATCTGGGGACGTAGCCAGTCATATGGGCTATAAACATGAAACCTGAGCTAGTTGCTACCCTGCCACCCCGGGTGAGGAAGTGCTGCATGTTACGTATAAACCTTAGCAGTGTGTAGAGCATATATAGGAGTAAACCTCAGTAGCATGAAAGGTGGTAGTTACTGAGATAAAAGGGGTGGCAATTATGGTCTGATGTGGTGGGAAATTTTTAGTTTGCAGGCCCCAACGCTATTGATTAGGATGACCCGTAACCTGCAGGTAATGTTAATATGGAATATGGTCAGGATCATGTCAGGTTTACAAATATGCCCGTTTAAGGGCAGATTTTAGCAGGGAACGATTCCAATCATATATGTCAGCTCTGGCTGTCTATTTGGACTGAAAAATGCGGCTTAGACCATGCCCAATGTATTGTTGGTTACTGGGCCATTAGAGTGTATTAATTGGACCCACAGCGCCTGACAGCGAGTTATTGTGGGTGTGGTTTATGAACTTGGAGCGTGTTCGGGGCCTATGTCAGCATAAGCGCTGTTGGAGTATGTTATAGCACCGGTAATAAGAACTGCTGGGGTAGTTTTCAATCTAGCCATATTGCATGTCTAGTATTTGGGAAGGAACTCCCGGGATCCCTCGCCTTTAGTAATTACAACACACATGGGGTCGGTTGGTTCTATGTCCTAACCATTTCTGCTTTATTGTAAGCTTCATTACCAGGAAGATTACAACAGGGCTGCTGTAATTCCGAATAGGTCATTCTTGTTAGGGTTTATTTTTGTAAGTTTATGCTTAAAAAGGGGTATAATGAAGTAATAAATGTAGATACCATGTGGCTCAACATTTGGCTATATATTCCGGGGGTTCCTTCCTTCCGTATAACACAGTCACATTTCAACTTAGGTAGATATAGCATTATTAAAACTTGGTCTCTATGTCCCCCTGATAGCCTTAGTACGTTAGGCGAACCAGATAGAAATAAGCTCCATATGTCTCAAAGATTTGATAACGAAATAGAACATTTGAACTAAAATCAGCAACTTAACTTATGAAAGAAGAACGTTTGGTGTCCCAGCGGGAGATCGATCGAGTCAGCGATCTCGTCTTGCTCTGCGTGTGCTTGGAGGTCCTCTGATGGGGATCAGTGTCTGCGGTACCGGACTTCCTGTGTCTCCATGGGTTCGGATCTAGGCGTGGGGGAGCGGAACTCCGCATACCATTCTGGGACTTCGGTGAGAGGAATCTCCAGCGTCTCACAGAAATGACGAAGGTCCTCCGGGACCCTAAGGAGAGTGGCCATGTGAAGAAGCCGCGAGACCGAAGGGGAAATTCCAACGATAGGTGATCCCCTTCGTACGAAGAACATCCAGCAGAGGACGCAATTCCCTTCTACGCTGCAGCGTTATGGCGGATAGATGCTGGAATATTCGAATCTCTGTGCCATTGTGCTGTAATGGCGCTAAAACATGGGCTCTCCTCAGCAGCTCCTCTTTGAGGCGGATCATCCTCCCTTCCTTTCGGTCTCAAAGCACGGTGTATCTGTTCCATATTGATTGTAGTGTCTCTGGGTCTTTCTAGCATGTTATTAAATAGGCTGCTGACTTCTTCCTACAGGTGATCTGTGTCTACGGTCTCTGATAAGCCTTTCAAACGGAGATTATGGTGCCTGCCATGATTGTCCAAATCCTCTAAGTGGCGGTTCATATCCCTTATTTGCCTGGTGTGGATATCCAAAATTAGGTGGTTTCTCTTGATCGCTGTGGTGTGTAGGGCTTTTGATTTCTCCACAGCCTGTACTCTGCCAGTGATTGCCTGAATGTCAATCCGCAGTTCTGTGATGGCTGCTGTCAAGGTGTCCTTTATGTCGGCTGCCACAGAACGGAGATCATTTAAACTGGGTTGTTGATGAAGGGAGAGGATAATTCCCCCCGTTAGAATCCGCAGTCTGTGAGGCGGCTGTGGTCCCATTAGCACCCGTCGCTTGTCTCTGTGGTCCTTGTGGAGAGTGAGACGGCGCCATGTTGCTCGCCTGGGCTCTAAACATTTCAGGTATATTTTGAGTCGGTCTGCCAGGTAATTCACGAGGCGAATGGGACCGAGAGGCAGAGGAGTTTCTAGAAGCCGTACCCATGTTTTCCGGTAGGTAAGTGTTTAAGAATCCTCTGTTGTGAGAAGAAATCAATCCCTGTCAGTGGGAGCTCTGAAGTTAAGCAGCCATCATCTCTGAGGTCAAGCCACGCCCCCCCTTTTTGGCCTTAATTCTAAGCGGTATGTGTTGAGAAAACCAGGCACTGCTCATCACCTGTCCAATACAGTCCCAACAGTGAAGCATGGTGGTGGCAGCATCATGCTGTGGGGGTGTATTTCAGATGCAGGGACAAGACGACTGGTTGCAATCGAGAGAAAGATGAATGCGGCCAAGTACAGGCATATCCTGGACAAAAACCTTCTCCAGAGTGCTCAGGACCTCAGACTGGGCCGAAGGTTTACCTTTCAACAAGACAATGACCCTAAGCACACAGCTAAAATAAAGAAGGAGTGGCTTCACAACAACTCCGTGACTGTTCTTGAATGGCCCAGCCAGAGCCCTGACTTAAACTCAACTTAGCATCTCTGGAGAGACCTAAAAATGGCTGACCACCAATGTTTACCATCCAACCTGACAGAACTGGAGAGGATCTGCAAGGAGGAATGGCAGAGGATCCCCAAATCCAGGTGTGAAAAACTTGTTGCATCTTTCCCATAAAGACTCATGGCTGTATTAGATCAAAAGGGTGCTTCTCCTAAATACTGAGCAAAGGGTCTGAATACTTAGGACCATGTGATAGTTCAGTTTTTCTTTTTTAATAAATCTGCAAAAATATCAACAATTCTGTGTTTTTCTGTCAATATGGGGTGCTGTGTGTACATTAATAAGGAAAAAAATGAACTTAATTGATTTTAGCAAATGGCTGCAATATAACAAAGAGTGAAACATTTAAAGGGGTCTAAATACTTTCCGTATATATATAGAGTGACTTCCATAATATGTGGTCAAAACCATAGAAATGTAGGCAGGGATACAAAAAAGGAAAGAAGATTAGAAATTGCAGTCAATATGTGCAAAAGTGAATGGCTGAAAAGACTAGAAGAAATGGTATGTATGATGGATAAAGGCAATGAAGGTGAATGAGCAGCGAAAAATGTGTATTCTAATATGTGGATAAGGGACTAGCCATCAGTGCCCAGTAGTAGAAATATCATAATGCTCACCCATATTGTATGTCGTAGGATAAAAAAACAAGTGATAAAGAAAACTCATCATGCCAGCCACCCAACGCAAAAACTCGAGCGGATGCAGTAGGCTCCAGCCCAATGCCATACGTCAGTACGTCAGGTGGCTAAGTGTACAAGCACGTGTGCACTTGCCACCTATAGGGAGTACGAACAGGGCAAACTCCTCCAGCCACATGCAGATAAAATAGTACATCCAAATGCGGAGACGCTGTCCGAAGGCGGAAGTCCTGTAATGGGTGTAGAAGCATGGTGCCAATGTACTGGTCGCCCCGCCCATCTCAAAATCAGAGAGGAGGGGACAGCGAGGGAAAGATATCCCCTGTGTACATCACAGCTCCCGGGAAAGAAACATAACCGCAACCACCAGCGGAGACCAGAACAATGGAGCCAGCCCAAAGGTCAACCAAGGTCAAATGGTAAAACACATGTCCAAGCAAACAAATGTATGTAATCAAATAAATAATATATATAAAAAGACCTGAGGCTAGCAGCAGACCAGGTAGGGCATAAAGGTGTTTTATACCTGGGTACAATACATAGCAAAAAAGATGACCTGAATGCAGTCTCTTTAATGGTACACCTCCATCCTCAAAATGCATACAATAAAAAATATATTTTGCCCTGTGGGACTTTATATAAGGTGAGCATATAGGTCCGAACAAGTATATGGAGTAAACAAAATCTATGAGCTTATTTAAATATGTAGTAAAACAAGTAAAAAGGCGCAAAGCACAGTTACCTTAATAAGGAACCGATTATTAGTCCAAAAGCTAAAAATTAGTTAATAGGATGCATGTGTAAGTTCATGCATGCATACTGGGGGACATGTAGCAGAGGTCAGTCAGGGCAGCCACCCAGGGAGCCAAAAGCAGGGTCCAACGAAGTATAACTACAACAAGGAGAGGGGCGCCTCTGAGTATGTATCATAAAAACATTTTATTGAAACAACAATATCCATTCACATTAAAGCTAGATAAGTTGCATTCTGGTCTATTAGCTGGGCTGAAGAGATGCGGAGGGACTACAGGTCACAGCGGTTCCTGCAGGGCTGATTCCATATCAAATCCAGAAGAGGAAGGATGGGATGGTACAGGGATGGTACAGCAAGGTGCAGTCTCTTGCAGCTGACAGTCTAATTCGAATCCTGCTAGGAGCCTGATGGTATCCAGAGTGCAGAGATAAGGGTTCCAAACGAGGGGAGGTGGGACGCCAGAGCCGCCGGTCAGCCATGCTGCTGCTCTGCACTGGATGGTGAAGCCTCGAGGATAGAACACGGCCGGCCGTGTATAGGACCAAAACAAGATGGCCAGCTTGTTCTGAAACGCGTCACATACGTGTGACGTCATCACCGGGCGCCACGCTGTGTTTGCTCCCCAAGCCTCGTTTTGGTCCTATACATGGCCGGCCATGTTCTATCCCCGAGGCTTCACCATCCAGTGCAGAGCAGCAGCACGGCTGACCGGCGGCTCTGGCGCCCCACCTCCCCCCGTTTGGAACCCTTATCTCTGCACTCTGGATACCATCAGGCTCCTAGTATAGCAGGATTCGAATTAGACTGTCAGCTGCAAGAGACTGCACCTTGCTGTGCCATCCCATCCTTCCTCTTCTGGATTTGATATGGAATCAGCCCTGCAGGAACCGCTGTGACCTGTAGTCCCACCGCATCTCTTCAGCCCAGCTAATAGACCGGAATGCAACTCATCTAGCTTTAATGTGAGTGGATATTGTTGTTTCAATAAAATGTTTGTTGTTATTTAAATATGTAGGAACATCATCATAAAATGGGCTTTTCCAGCATCCTCTATGTTGCCCCTTTTTTGTTTTTATATTGTGATCACATTTTTATTGTAATTAGGCTTTTTTAGAAATAAAAAACATCTTATTTTTCATCTACACTATGTGGAGGCATGTTTTTCTTTTTACACATACCATCTGAATGAGAATCCAGTTCTCACTTCGGTTTCACGTGAGATGTCTTGGTTCCTCTGATCCGTGTCCTGGTTATCCACTGTGAGGACCTACCTGGTGGCCCCTGGAGATCCACGCAGAGTCCAGCCTGGAGGGTTCAAGTGTCGGGACATCCTTTCCAATGCCCTGAGTGGCACCCTGCTCATGTGATTCCCTGTCGCTGACTTGGGAATCCATAAGATCTGGTAAGAGTTTTCCACACACCACCTTTACCACGATTTCTACATCTGGTTGATGTGTCTTCCCTGTGGATTTAATCTTCTGCCTATGTTAGAACATCAGTTGCTCTCCATTTTTTCATCCATCTTTATCCAGTGGGACATTATAACCATTTATTTATTTTATGGACTTTATACACATATCTTATGTTATTTGATATATGAGTCACTTATTTTATTGATGGTGGCACAATTTAGGAGTACCGTTTGTGCTCTGTTCACATTTGATTTATATGCGCTACATTTTTTCTACTATAAAATGGACATGGACATGGATAGCGAAACCTATAAAAAACAGTATGATACAAAATGATAATGGTGATGTCATGTCTTTGGGAAATTACTGATAAGACCTCTGTGCTTGTTTTACTTGCTCTGTATATCTATTCTGACTATTATGAAGGGTTCCCATTTTCTTATTTTTTATACAAAAAACAAAAAAATGCAGCGCTGTGTGATACTGAACCTTACATATGCATAGATAGTGCCATAAACAATGAAAATCAACATTGCTAAAAAATGTAACTATGAACATGAAAAAAATATTTTTTTTGTGTTACAAGCAACCTCACAGTGAAAGAAATTTTGTCTTATTCCTTAATATCAGGTGTCCAAAAAATAGATTTTTTTCTCCCAATTGTCATCAATCCACAGAGACAAAAGTGCAAATTGGGGTATTATATGTATTACTGTCCAAAAAGTGACTCTAGTGATGATAATCCTGATCAGAAGAAGGTGACTTCACACATGTGCCCCCCCATGTGAATGCGCTCACCTCCAACAGTGTGACCTCACACTTAAGTTTGGTCCACATAAGCAGTTGAACCACTCCTGGGCTCTAAGTGAACCTGGCTCAGCAGGATCTCACAGGAAAATCCAGAGAAGTTGTCCTCAATTTAAAAAAAAACAAACAGGCTGGATAGTGCATTATCCCTAGTTTAAAAATGTATTTAGAAAATATAACATCAGGGTACTCACACATTTTAGGTGCTTCCAGCACACCAAACTATAAAAGCATTAGGCATAGGATTCCTCTCTAAACGACTTCCAAACTTGTATGTGTCAGCAACTTGTACAAACAAGCATGTATCCGAGCTCCTCCACCGTCCTGGCACCTCCTCTACATGTGACGACACAGGGCAAATCACGTGTCTTCCTCAGGGGGAGGAAGAATACATGATGGAGAATACAGCACGATGAATTGGAACACACAAAAGTGGATCAGAGAACGTAAAACTCCCAAATGGCATTGGAATTATGGCAAGGAGATCATGTGGGATCTTGTTAGATTATCCATAACATTTAAAAAAAGTCAGACTTTGTCAAGACTGTTGGTAAATTAATCAATTGTCTATAGAAATTAGCATTAAATGTTCCTATTATGAGTTTTTGTATAACTGTTTTGGCTTTTCAAAGAATACAAATAGAGGAATGTTCTCCAGTGGAGAAATGTGAAATTGCTATCCTAGCTGTTCATACTGGACAGGGATATCTGGATCACATGACTGGTTAAACAGAATACAAAAATTCTGACATGGCTATCTGTACTTCACACACAAACTATTCCCTTTTTTGCTTGAACTTGTGTAGCATCCCCTAGCATTGCTAGAGTGCTAGTGATAGGATTTTTGTTATGTTAGTGTAGGTACATTTTGTGTGTTTTTCTGGGTCAGGTGAGTGACTTAGGTAGGCTGAATGACTCACCAGCAGCTTCTCTGGAGACTCCCCCTGCTACCTGGAGACTTGGAGAAGATTCCAGAAGCAGTCGGAGGGGTTCAGGAGGAGCTAGCTGGAGTGTTCTGAGGGCCCTGACCAATACCCAACATGGGTTGGCATGGGGCAGGCCCCCTCAAATACTCTGGGTCAGCCAAGCAGGGGCGGTAGAGTTTCAGTGGAAGCTGGAGATGGAGTGTTAGGCTTTTGTGGCCTAGGAGGGAGCTCCCCAGTCTGGGGGGGTGACCTTGGGCCTGGGCTTGGGTGTGGACAGAACCCTCTTCAAGACACATGGGAGTGTTCTGGTCAGGAGGCATGAGAGCAAGGAGAGGACAGCGGGAGAACACTGCCGGGCAAGTCTTCAGGAGGAAAGGAACAGCCAAGAGGGCTGGTGAGTGACACACAGTCAGGAGGACTGGGAGGCATGCCTGAGAGGACTGGGATGGAACAGTCTGTGATGGATACATAGCCAGTCAGGAAGACTGTAGTGGCACGGGCTGGAGAAAGGGGCAGCTGCAGCCAGGAGAGCTAGTGCTGGGTTCATTAGCCACAGATAGGACAGCTAGCACCATAGACTTCTATTTTTGCTACACCAAAGGGGCCCGCGGTCCCTGCCTGCAAAGGGCATTCTTGTAAGATCCAGCTGAGTCTGTGTTGGATCTAGAACCTGTGCTAGCTGGTCCTGGGAGTAACAGTCTGAAAGCAAGTTGTGCTGGAGGTGGAAGAGGAAAGTAAGTGTATACTTGATGTATATAGTTAAAGTCCCTAAAGAGTTCTACTGATCAAATGGGCATTCCATATCATTCCTTCCCTATCCAAGTTCAATTCCCCTAAAAAACAAAACAAAAAAAAAGCTTTGAATAGTAGTAAAGCACTTAAACAATAAGTAAATGAGTGGCCTCTATGGTAAAACACTGAGGTAATAAAAATAAAGACATGTACCATCATCCAGGAATCAGTAATTAGCAAAGTTGGGAGCCTGATCCCCAGTCAGGCGACCAAAAAAAAGGGGGCATGTTGGACTATTGTGGTACAGTAAACATTGGTAATAATATAGAGAATATACCAGTGATATAAAAATGTATAGTAGATTTTATTGATGCAAAAAACAAATCTTTGGTAATACAATACAGCATGATAGAATTAAAAATATAGCACCAATGGGGTCATTATTATACAATAAGACAATTGATCTCAGAAATCATATTCCTCAGCTAGTTTCGTGGACATAACCGCTTCGTCAGGAGGGAGTCTGAGGATGGTTTATTCTGACTAAACAGTCTGAACCTAACAAAATAGGAAAAAGTACAATGAAGTTTGTCCAAAAGACATAAACAGTAAAACTTGTATTGCGGCATCATAATTAGAGAAATGTAATGGAGATTACAGGGGGAAAGGGACAAGTCTGCTTACCCATGTCCCAACAGACTCCAAGTGCAGGGCTCCACCACCATAGGTGATCTCCCACGGCGACCTGGGGGAGCTGCAGAGATGGCGGGGATAATAAGGATGAAAATTATAATAATAATATATATATTATAGAGTGGTTGGGTATACTAGGTTGCCAATATAAAACAAGTGAGCAAGTGACACATTAGATAATAAGGGGATAGTAAATGGTGGAGGTGTGAGGACTGATGTGAAGGGTTGCATAATACAAAAAGATAAGGATAAAAGGGGGGGCGTGGCCAGCCGGGATAGCAGATGGATGCCTGATTCCACAGCTCTAAAGCCAGGGGACAGAATCCAACACCATCGGTTGCCAACAACGATCCATACTCACCCATCCTTGCTCCTCACACTTAGGGGACAAAGAGGATGTCTTCCAGAAAGAGATTAACTGATCACAAACCACAAAAACTTACTGAATTCGCCTTCAAGCCGGCGGGCTGGAAAAACCAAGATGGCGCGGACCAGGCCGCGCCGTCCACAGCATACACGGACCTCCCGGATGATTTGACAGACGATCCTCCAGACACAGGTACTGTGGACAGCCTCTCCCATGTCCCAGAAGGTGACCCCAGCCTAGGCAGCCCAGCTAAGGCAAAGATGAGGCTAGACGCGATGCCGCAGCCGTCGCGGTACTCGCAAATTGAGGCCCAGGCTCCTATCCCCTACTCATTAGACCAGGCCCTACATTCATCCATGTCCTCCTTCCCCACCTCAGGCCAGCCAGTCATGGATACAACACTCAAGGATATGCTCATATCCCTGCAGACCTCCCTCATGACAGATCTATCATCCCTCTTTCACAAGATCACCACTGACATCCACACACTGGATGATAGAGTAACAAACGCTGAGAGAGGAATACATGCCTGCACCTCCACAGTGAATGACACCATTGAAGCCTATGAAGCTGTTAGAGAAGAACAGACATGGATGCGCGCCAATCTGGCCGACTTAGAAGACAGATCTCGCAGGAACAACGTTAAGCTGAGGGGGTACCTGAGTCCATACTACCCGCAGATCTGCCTCGCTATGCAAAAGAACTGATGCATTTAGTTCTCCCTGAGGCTTCCCCGCGGGACGTCATTGTGGATAGGATCCATAGAATTCCTAAACCATCTCATCTAGCTGCCTCAGTCCCCAGAGATGTCCTGATGAGGGTCCACTTCTATCACATCAAAGAAAAACTGCTCATGGGACTCAGGGCTAAATCGCCATTACCAGCTCCCTATACAGGGATTCAACTCTTCCCTGATCTCTCAAAATACACCCTCCAAAGGCGCCAACTGAACCCGATCACCAAAGGCCTGCAAAATCACAAGCTGCAATACAAATGGCGATACCCCGCCACCATTCTCATTGTTCGCAACGGTCAAACCCACGCAATAGGGGAACTAGAAAAAGGCCTGAAACTACTTCACGCCTGGGGTATAAACCCAGAACCGCCTAACCCTGCTCTACATGACAGAGGTACATCCTCACCCCGCAGACAACTAGATCAAAACCTCAAATGAAAGTCATCACCTCCCAGAATTCATGAAGCCGATAACAGTTATAATAGCTCCCCTGTGCTATGGCTATCTGTTATTCTTGTCTTCTGCTACCCGCGGTATTAACTCTTTGTATCCCCAATACAGAGGTTTTCAAGGTGCTCAGCACCCCCTCTAATTTTTTCTCTTTTTTCGTTTTTATTTTTCTCAAATTTTTTATTCTTGAAACGATATAATCAACACCTATTATTCCGCAAGCTAATTCTACAGTTCACATCGCAGATCTTTTTCAAAGTTTTCATCGTTCTTTACATATATCCATGATCTTTATTTGATTGTAATTGTCTTGCTACCTAACGTATTGCTCTATTTGCAGTCTACTAGTCCATCCTCGCCTCGGCCCCCTGGCCAGTCAGAAGCAACGGTCACTGATCCTCCACGCGGAACTCATCTGACCTAAACCCCGGATCTCCATAACCCATCCTACCCATCACATCGCCTGAAACAGCCAGCTCCACACGGTAACGACTAACCGTAAGTGTTGTACACAGCATCCACCAACTCCACACTCACAGGATGCCTTTTTACATTCTTTCACTTAACATTAATGGGCTTAATCATCCCGCCAAACGCCACTCACTATGGAAAACCGTCATGGCTCTCCAAGGTGACATCCTATGTGTCCAGGAAACCCACCTACTAGCCCCTAATACTCTTCTGTGTAAGAACCGTCACTTTCCACATGTATTCCATGCAACACACTCTACTAAGACTAGAGGAGTCATGATTGCTATCATGGATACCATAGACTTTCAACTACTAGAAGTGGTCCCAGACCCTGAAGGTCGTTTTATTATTCTAATCTGCAACATCAATAGAGCAACTTACACCATTATCAATATATATGCCCCGAACTCACACCAAATTAAGTTCTTACGCAGACTTATCCGCACATTGAAACCCATACAAAAAGGCCACACAATTATGTGTGGGGACTTCAATCTGGTCCCAGATGTGTCCTTGGACTCCACCTCTTCAGCGAAGAGACACGTCTCACCTCTGAAATCGTTCATAAACTCCCACAAACTCCCACAAACTGTATGATGTATGGCGATGCCACCATGGCGCCGAACGCGACTTCACCTTTTTTTCTTCTAGGCACCACTCCTACTCCAGAATCGACCTGTTTTTATCTGATAAGCATATTTTACAAAAAATATCTAAGTCTGCGATCCACACCGCGACATGGTCGGACCACGCCCCCACCTCATCTACAATCCAAGATCACAACCTTCAGCAAAATACATTCCTCTGGAGACTAAACAACTCCATCATTCAAAATGCTAAATACACCCCAGAAATTTCAGAACACATTTCAGAATTTTTCTCATTGAATACCTGACCCTGGCCATGGTGTGGAGTGCACATAAAGCGTATATGAGGGGAATGCTCATTAAATTGAGCTCTCACCATAAGCGACAGAGGACACAGCGTGTAGATGCATTAACAGCTCAAATAGCGGACCTAGAAACGAAACACAAATCTGACCCTCAAAACCCACAGACAAACCATCTAATATCCCTCAGACAGGAACTGAAAACCCTTCTCCTTCACTCGTATGAATTCCTTCAAAAGAAATTTAAAGCATCTTCGTATTCCACCTCTAACAAAGCAGGAAAGACATTAGCCCAATGCCTCAAAGGTAGACAAAATAAAACCAGAATAACACAACTTAAACACCCCCACACTAACACCCCACTGAGTAACCCCCAAGACATTGCTGATGCTTTCAGCGTCTATTATGAAGACCTATACAACTTAAAACAGGATCCTCATACCCCCCAACCCACACAAGACGACATTGACCACTTTCTCAGTAAGATAAACCTACCCAAACTATCTACTGACCAACTGACTACCCTGAATGCACCATTCACTGAACAGGAAATCAAAGCTACTATTGATTCGTTGCCTAGTGATAAAGCACCAGGCCCAGACGGGATAACAGGGGAATACTACAAACTATTTTCCCCTCAACTAGTCCCACACCTCACTGAACTCTTTAATCATGCTGCCTATCTGCTAGCTTCTCGAAAGAATACTTAAAAGTGCTAGTGATGGGGGCGGAGCCGGCAGCCAGAGCTCATGGGCGTGTGAGGAGAGCTCTGACACACCGGGTGCTATCAGCGGCTCACAGTGCACCAAAACCAGCAACAAAGCACATCATTTAAGAGAGGAGAGGGAGGGGCACACAGCGGGCATGATGTTTAAACGTAAGGAGAGAGAGGGACCCCGAAAATTAACAGATTTCTTCCACCCTGCTGAGGGCCGAAAAATCCAAGATGGCGCCGGCGCCGGGAGCCGTTCATCTAGCTCCACAGCACAGCCACACAGCAATCCGACGCCATCCTCGGGTGAGTCACATTTAAATGACAATCCCTTGTCATCCTCCCCATTCTGCAGCCCTGTTAAACAAAAAAGGAGGCTTGGGGAAGGAGGGGAAAATGAGGATGAGGCAGGAGCAGCAGGGAATGAAATGGATGAATCATACACACAGGCAGAGCAGCTAGATGCATTCCCTACCTCAGGTCAGCCTATTATTGACACCACAATGAAGGAGATGCTGCAGACACTGAGAGGAGCTCTTCAATCTGATATGGCAGTGTTTATGAGCAACACAAAAAGGGAAATCTCAGCTGTCAGCAACAGAGTGGAATATGTAGAGAATAAAATGGAGGAGTTCACTCTAGCACACAATGAACTGGTAGATGCCCACTTTGAGGTAGAAGATGAAATCAGGGCTATGCGCCTCAAAATGGCGGATATTGAAGATCGGGCCAGAAGGAACAATATCAAATTTAGGTGGATCCCTGAGACGGTCAAACCCGCAGAGATCACTACCTACCTCCAAAAGCTTATAATGACTGTTCTCCCTTCTCTAAGCCCAGCAGACATCACAATTGGCAGGGCACACAGACTGCCAAAACCATCCTTCCTGCCTGAACAAATACCTAGGGATGTGATAGCAAGAATCCATTTCTACCACATCAAGGACCAACTCATGCGATTTGCAAGACAGCATCCCTCTCTCCCTGACCCTTATGCTGGTATCACACTCTATGCAGACCTGTCGCAAGCCACCCTGTCAGCCAGGCACAACTTAGTACCTATCACTAAGATTTTGCGCAACAATAAGATCCTCTACAAATGGGGTTTCCCTGCTAAACTTCTGGTTGAAATGAACAATGAATCTCATGCGATAACATCGCTTGAAAAGGGCCTGGACCTCCTCCGAAAATGGCGCCTACTCCCAGCAGACGCAGTACCTGAGGACCCTAAATCACACTATCCCAGACGCAACAACCAACGTACAGCTAAGAAATATTAGCAGCAACCTGCCTAAAGCTATACTACTAGATGCTATTTCTTTCAGTGAGTACTCTCCTCTCACAACTGTCATCTGGCTAGTTATGGTGCTTTGCAGCTTTCTAGGAAGTTGCTCTTTATGATCAACCACCCGATGTTCGGCTGCTTAAGGGTTTACCTTACTGAACCCCCTACGTTAGTTACGAGATGATTCCCGTGACCTACTACCCGCAATACCTGCGGCCTACGTCTCATTATTTGTCAAAAGTTCAAGTTTGTTCAGTTAAACTGTTCACTTACAAGGCTATGAGGACATTGCTTTCTCAAATCCCATGCATTTTGACCATGCCCAACATCTCCACTCCAATCCCTGGAATTACCACTAGATGGCACTGCTGCACAACTTTCCACAAGAATGAATCTTAAACTGATGTCATACAATGTGAGAGGTTTGAATAGCCCCTACAAGAGAAGAGCCCTCTGGAAGTCTGCATTGGAAGAGAAATGTGACATTCTATGTGTACAAGAAACTCATTTCACCAGTGATAACTCCCCGAAATGTACACATCTCAAGTTTCCACACGTATATATGGCCAAGAACACGACAAAGAAGAACGGAGTAATGATAGCTTTCAAGGACACACTAACCTTCTCTCTCTTACAGGAACATGTTGATCCCCAAGGTCGATTTCTGATTGTAGTCGCAGAACTGGACCATGTCACGTATACTATAGTTAATTTGTATGCACCTAATGTTAGAACTCACAGGTTTGTTCGCAAAGTGGTAGGTAAGGAAAAAAAGGTGCAAAAAGGCAACTTAATAATATGTGGTGATTTTAACTTGATTATGAACACAGAATTAGATGTGTCCTCGATGGCCTCTAAGAGGCGGCCCTCTCTAGACTCGCTGTGCCACGAAGAGAGGCTCTATGACCCTTGGCGCTGCCTTAGAACCACCGAGAGAGACTACACATTTTATTCAGCTGTACATAAGAGCTATTCTAGAATAGATTTATTCCTCACCGACCTGCATACTCTGCAAAATGTAATGAAAGCTGACATCCACAATATCACATGGTCTGACCACGCTCCAGTGACTATTGAGATTGTGGATGCCAACAAACACTCCCACAAACCACTGTGGCGTAACAACACATTTCTTTTATCACACCCCAAACTTAGGGACGAAATTGCAACAAAACTTACAGAATTCTTTCATTTCAATAATAATGGGGATTGCTCGCCTATGACTATCTGGTGTGCGCACAAAGCATTCGCTAGAGGCGCCCTTATACAGGTAGCCTCTAGGGAAAAGAAAAAGAAACAGCAGCGCATGACAAATCTACTTGAGAAGATAGCAGATTTAGAAGCACAACACAAGAATCCTGCTACCTCCTCAAGTGAGATACTCAAAAATCTCAATGGTTGCCGAGAAGAAGTAAGACAGGAAATTAGAGCGGACTATGATACTTTTTTTAAAAAACTCAAACTCTCCTACTACTCCCAAAATAACAGAGCAGGTAAAATCCTAGCCTCCCAGCTTAAAAAGAAACAGGCAAGGTCTAATCTCAAAAATATCAGACACCACAGTACCAAAATAATATACCAAAATCCCAAAGATATCACCAACGCCTTTAAGGACTATTATGAATCCTTATACAATCTCAAGACTGACCCAAACACTTACCAACCCTCGGACACAGAGATTGAACAATTTTTACAGACTGTTCATCTTCCCTCGATAGACAAAACTTCCCTACAAAAAATAAATGCGCCCATCACACTCACAGAGGTTGAATCTGTTATTCAATCTCTACCCATGCACAAATCACCAGGAGCAGACGGATTCTCCACTGAATATTACAAGGCTTTCTCTGCCATCCTAGCCCCTGAACTGGTAAAAATTTTCAATATAGCAGCCTCCGATGGTGCCTTCCCGAAAGAAATGCTCCAAGCTATCATTATCACTATCCCTAAACCTGGTAAAGACATTTCGGACCCACAAAACTTCAGGCCTATTTCCCTACTAAATCCCGATTTAAAGATATACGCAAAAATCCTAGCAAACAGACTTATGGAAATAACCCCCTCCCTTATAGGACTCGACCAGGTAGGCTTTGTGAAAGGCAGACAGGCACCAGATGGGACAAGGAGGATGCTAGACCTCCTGCGTATATCAGAACTAAGCAAGCAGCCCAGCATCTTTTTAGCACTAGACGCAGAAAAGGCCTTCGACAGGGTCCATTGGGGATACCTATCCAGGACCTTACTCAAGTTTGGCCTATGAGGACTAATACATTCAGCAATTATGTCTCTTTACTCTGACCCATCTGCAAGAGTCTTCATCTCTACCTTGCTATCTGATCCCTTTGCACTAACCAACGGTACCCGACAAGGGTGCCCATTGTCCCCAATTATCTTTTCTCTGGTCATAGAACCGCTAGCAGTGTCTATCAGAGCAAACGACAAATTGGAAGGCATTAAAGTCGGTTCTGTCAGCCATAAAATAGGTCTGTTTGCTGACGATATAATCCTTTCTCTATCAAATCCAGCAACTTCTTTACCCATTGTCAAAACACTGTTACATACATTTGGGAAAATCTCCTTTTACAAAGTTAATACAACCAAAAGCTATGCACTTTCTCTCCATATACCAAATAATACCAAAACAAGATTAAAAAGTATTTTCCCCTGCAATTGGGACCCCCCTTCCATCACTTATCTTGGTGTGCAGCTGACTTCCACTTCCTCCAAAATATATTCACAAAACTTCCCTCCATTACTAATCAAAATAGAAGAGGAATTACTTCAAATTAACAAACTACACCTTTCCTGGTTGGGGAGGATAGCTGCATACCAAATATTACCAAAACTACTATACTATTTTAGATCATTACCCATACCAATCCCCCAGAAATGTTTTACACATCTGGAGAAATGCCTGAAAATGTACATATGGGGGGGTAAAAAACCCAGAATAGCACTGGCCCACCTATATAAACCTAAACATCTAGGGGGGTAGGACTACCTAATGCACAGACATACTATAAAGCTGCAATACTGGATCAAATAAAATACTGGTTCTCCTGCCAAACAGATAACCGCTGGTCAGATATTGAACGCACAGTGACACCAGGCCATGACCTCCCAGTATTGGCTACAGCAGCATGTATACATTACAGACCAGAAACCCCACCTTACTTAACTATACAAGCAACAATAGATGCCTGGTCCTCCTTAGTGCATAATCACCTTACAGACACCCCAATTAAAAAACTAAATATACCACTAGCATCCTACGAACACCTAATCCCAAACTTCTCAGTCCAAACATGGAAATCCTCGGGATACAACTTCACCACACCTGCTTCACCACATCAAAATGCGATAGATAGATAAAGAACATATCAAATACAGCACTACAAAGGCAAAAACACACCACGACAGATAACTATACCACAGATTCTGTGGGACTTCCTTTTAAGCAAAACCTCCAATACTAGGAAGGGAATATCGCTCTTTTACAAATTCACCACCCCCCTCTACTTGCAATCCAAAACCCCCAGTATGGTAAAATGTGAATTTGAGTCACAAAAAGAATTTTCTTTGTCCCAATGGCATGAAGCGATAAAATACAATCATAAATCTTCAGCATGTGTAGATCACTGGGACAATGCACAAAAACTCTTACATAGATGGTACATAACTCCGTATAGACTAAACAAAATGAACCCTAGTATCACACCTCTTTGTTGGAGAAACTGTCAAGCTATTGGCAATATCCTCCATATATTCTGGAACTGTGCAATTATCAAACCTTTCTTGCAAAAAATACAGAAACTACTTAGAAATATCACCAGCTCTGACTGTGACATTAGCCCTGCTCTTGCTCTTCTGAGCCTAGGTATCGAAAACTATCCTCCCTTGATGAGAAGAGTTGTAACACATGTTTTATTTGCCGCACGTATAGCAATAGCCAAAGAATGGCGTTCAACATCACCTCCCAAGCTTGCAGAAGTCGTTTCTAAAGTGAACGCTCAATTCACTATGGAAAAAATGCTAGCATATACAGAAAGGAGAACCCCGAGTTTCCACAAACATTGGGAAGCTTGGAGTTCCTCTAAATATGCCTCCTCACATGGATGACAGTTATTCCAACCTCTCCACTACTGAAACATAACCATCTAATGTCTAGTGGTACAATACAATACAATGTTGAGTATGGTCAAATAGGAAATGGTATTATGGTTAGCACACACCATAGCAATAAAACACGGCTTACCTCATATTGAGAAACTGAGAAAGTCTAACAAATGTATATTAGTCAATCTAAGTTTATTAGTACTATTGGTTAACAACAAGCTTACAAGGAACTTACATAATAATATGTTTGGGTGGACCCTCAGTAAGGTCCTCTCAGGGCTAACTTTGAAAATCTATGCAGAAAGTCTGTTTACAGTATGTACCCACAAGGGGTGACAGACTTGAGAATTGCACAATGATCCAATGAGAATATTTCTTAGTACCCCTACCAGTTAAGCTGTTTTACGCTTTTAAAGTAGTAAGTTCCTGAATGTCGAACAAGTTGTACATATGAGAAATGTATAATCTACTTGCATTCTGCATTTTGTATATTTTGCAAATATACCAATAAAAATCTATTGTTTAAAAAAAAAAAAAAAAGTTCTAGTGATATATCCCAAAACCAGGGAAACAGTCGGATACCCCCCAAAATTTTCACCCGATCTCTTTACTCAACTTAGATTTAAAAATCTACTCCAAAACCATAGCCACCAGACTACTTGAGATTATGCCCACTATCAAACTGGTTTCACCAGAGGCAGACAATCCTCGGATGCCACCAGAAGAATGATTGACCTCATACATCATGCTGAATCCACCGGAATGCCTTCTCTGATTCTTTCCTTAGATGCAGAGAAGGCGTTCGATAGAGTCCACTGGTCCTACCTAGAAGCGGTCCTCCACAAATTTGGATTCCAGGGGCAAATCCTAACAGCCATCCTGGCATTATATTCCAACTCTGAGGCCCAGGTGTTTACAGAGGGCATGCTTTCACGCCCATTCCCCATCACAAACGGCACTCGCCAGGGTTGCCCCCTCTCCCCCTTAATATTTAACATGCTTATGGAACCCCTGGCAGAACACGTGCGCTCCCATCCTACCATTTCGGGTATGCATATCGGCCTCTCCCACCACAAAATCAGTCTATTCGCTGATGACGTAATTCTAATTCTTACAGATCCGACTGTTTCCCTGGCAGCAGTACAAAAACTGCTTAAATGGTTTAGCTCGGTCTCTTATTACAAAGCTAATGTGACCAAATCATTCATACTAGACATAAACATAAACGGCACCATGAAAAACCTCCTACAACTACAATACCCATTTAAATGGGCAGAAACTGACATATCATACTTGGGCATTCAACTCCCGAGAGAAACTAAGAAAATATACTCATGTAACTACCTACTACTCCTCCAACAAATTCAATCAACCTCACAACAAATAGCAAAGCATGAACTCTCATGGTCAGGCAGACTTGCGGTATTTAAGATGATATGCCTCCCCCAAATACTATACTATTTTAGAACCCTACCTATACCTCTGCCAGTTAGCTTCTTCAAATCTCTCAAAACTATTTTCAACAAATACCTCTGGAATGGGAAAAAAACGAGGAGTGCTCACCACAACCTAGTAAAACACAAACTAGTCGGTGGAACAGGATCTATAGACTTCGAGTACTATTACTTAGCAACAATTCTAGCTCAACTACCCTCCTGGTTCCAAACACACCCAAACACACTTTGGGGACAAATTGAGAACTCCTCACTAATGCGACCCAATTTGAAAACATGGCTACTTAGCACTCTGCGGGGCACCATAATACCAAAATCATTACCCCCGACCATGAGAGCATCGGCACACGCTTGGAAAAAATCATTAACCTTACTGACATCTACATCCGCCACATCTCCAAGATACATTCCCTTGGAATCCCTAATACACACAGTACCCGAACTCTCTTTATCACCTTGCATCACCAAAGGCATACATTTCATACAGGATCTAATACATAACAACCTCATTAAAAGATTCGCACAACTCTAATCTGAATTCAATCTAACTACATCTGACCACTTCACTTACATCCGATTACGCCACTACCTGAATACTTTACCCCTCCCCCTCTACAATATTCACCCTAAGACCTGGGAATACCTCACCAACACAGCCACTAAAACCAGAGGTATCTCTTATTTCTATAACATTCTTCACAACAAACGCACCTTCTACAAACTAAAATCCCACCAAAGTTGGGAAATTGACCTTGCCCATGCTTTTACGGACAACAATGGCAACTTGCCCTCAAAGCTACGTACACGGCCACTAAATGCGCGGCCCTATGGGAACTCACGCAGAAAATCAAACTACGCTGGTATCTCACCCCAGCCAGAATAAAATCCTTTAATCCAAGAATCCCCAACATATGCTGGAGATGCCACTCTTCTCCTAGTGACATATTACATGTATTCTGGACATGTACTAAAATACATAAATACTGGGAAAACATTTTCGGTTTAATCTCGAACATAACCCACATTAAAATTCCTCCCTCCCCAGCACTGGCGATACTTAACCATCCCATACTCATTCAGACTAGTGGTCACTCATATCCTCATGGCAGCAAGGCTCAACATAACCAGACACTGGAAATCTGACAACCTCCTGACATTAACCCAAGTCATTGACTTAGTAGGGAAGCTATTGGTGCTATATTTTTAATTCTATCATGCTGTATTGTATTACCAATGATTTGTTTTTTGCATTAATAAAATCTACTATACATTTTTATATCACTGGTATATTCTCTATATTATTACCAATGTTTACTGTACCGCAATAGTCCAACATGCCCCCTTTTTTTTGGTCGCCTGACTGGGGATTAGGCTCCCAACTTTGCTAATTACTTAAACAATAAAATAAATAAATAAACAAATACATGAATAAAAAACTCATATATACTTTACTTATGCAGCCTGATTGCATACTCCTATTAAAAGAAACAAAATCCCACTGGGCTTTAATAAGCGATCCCCTGTTATATATTTTTAATAATTAGGCATTGCCAGTTAACAAGTACATTTTAATTGTTTTACTGATAAAATTAAATCATTGATTGATTGATATAACAATAATAATATGCAGCAAAACAGACCTTCAACAATAGGTAGCCGTTTTATATGAGTATTGCTTAGAGTGATTTAATCACGCGGGCTGTTTTATTTTCTATTTTTTTTTTTACTCATGAAGAATATTTCAATATGCTCTATCAGCAGTTTTGCATCCACAGTCAGCATTTACTGAAAGAAGCACATTTTTACTTATTTATTTTTTATCTCATGCCATACTTCTAATATAATTGTTAGGAAGTGCTGTGTTTTAGTGGAGCTATGAGAATGCTTTTCTCGATCTAAAAATTTGTCTATATAAATTCATATAAACCTAATTACAAAAAAAAGGAATTTTAAGCCACTTTATAATAAACCCTATGAAAAATAGTGACTATCCAGCACAAAAGATGAATTACTCACAGTATATTGTTCAAAAAAGACACATGAGAATGTAGAAGAAAAGGCTAAATATCAAACTAACATTTAAATTGGCCTTCCCCCTTTCTCCCCATGGCTCTGCATACCTTTTTATAAAAAAGGGTATGCTGTGGTTATTAGGAGGAGACTCACTCCCTTTTTGAAAGGGCTAGTGCAGTCGAAGCCTGTAAGTGACATCACTGCACTATTGAAATCATCCCCATTGTCAGCCTTCTACAATGCAGAGAGGAGCTGGAGCTTTTCAACTACAAAGAAAAAAAAAACTAAAAACATATTTACACATTGATTTGTGATAGCTTTTAAATTTCTTTATTAACAATTCAGTATTTATTCCATTGGTTGTAATGCTGCTTCAGAAAAAAAATCTGATTATACCTTTTGCTGTTCTACCTTTGAATGTGTACAAAGATTCTTGAGATGTTTTTTGTGCATGGACATTTGTAAAGCCTCCCCTGACTGGTTTTGCCCTCACACCCCATTGAATCTGTTCTTAAACAACACCACAATGCCATGTAATATCGCTGATGTATGCCCTTCTTTTTTCCAAGTACACCTGAAAGCCAGTAGAATATGTCAGGCCTGGGTAAAACAACTTGACCTCAAGCTCACAAACTAGGACAGGGATAGAATTTTAACTTACATACATAAGGGCTCAGTGAATGTCACAGTACAGGAAATAAGTTACTCTCAGGATGGTATAGGACCCCATACATTTTCACAAATTCTCACCCTTAACCTCCTCTTTATGTTGGAGATACGGATCCTTACTACACCTTTAGTGGTCCTGTTCAAAAAGACAGACATTCTGAAGCACAGTGCATGATTATATAAAGCTAAAATAACTACTTTCACACATGATTTTACTCCTGCCCAATATCTGTTACACTATTCCTCTCTCCCAAAATCCACATATCATAAGTCTTAGCTCTCTGTTTGGTAAACGCTGCCAGACAGTGCATGCCCTCAAAGTGGGGCACCACTACTTCCCCAACACTTGCAGATTGGTACCATTGTGTAAAACAAACAGCTGAGATGGTAAAATTGATCAATATCACACAAGATAACCCTTCTTAATTTACCAACACATGGGCATGCTTACTTCATTTACAAGCTTCACTGAATACTTCAGCTCCACAACACACACCTGGACAATTGATTGACGCCTGTCTGATTTCTTAAGCTGCCTTGATTGCTAGGGGGACAGAAACAGAGGTACTTCACCAGCTCCCCCTTCTATATGCAAACACACTTTTCTGTCATAACATGAACATCCCCTGCCCTACAGGATTAGGACTTCTCACTTTCACATCTTTTAAAACCCTCACATCCCCATACTTTCCTTCCAAACCCTTTCCCCTACCAACCCCATAGCTCTACAGCTCCTCGACTCCCTATAGATGACTTGAATAATGTCATGTGATATTGTATTACAATTTCACTCCTCTAGTATGTTACAAATAAACAAGATGCATACCTAGTCACTCACAGATATAGTTATTAGACAACTTATGTAATTTTATCAATACTCATTCCTCTCCATGACTGAAGATTTATACAGGTATACCATCCTGAAATCTGTGTTATATATACAAACAAGATACACAATATACTAAGTTACATGCCACATGCAATGATCCTGTTCTTTTTGTTCTATTTTTTTATTTTTTCCATGCTATGTTGTTCTATCTTCCCGGTAAAACATGGAAAAACTCTAATAAAATTCTTGGAAAAAGAAAAGAAAGACATTTATAAGGTTTGACAGTCACCATACTATACTGTATGACAAGTGTACAATCCTATGGTCAATGGCTGCCAACCTATCTCCAAATCAATATTTCTGTTTTGTGGAGGTATATTTTATTAGGGTCTTTTTTTTTTCAGTCTTTGACAGTGAAGACTTGTTGCTGACATATATAAAATGTTAATAAAGTGCTACCATCAACCTTAATATATAGTGTGATCCAATAAAGGATGTGATCCCATAAAGAATAAACAAACTAATCAAATATATGTGTCCTGTAAACCACACTATGTATAAATTAATTACTGTTCTTCCAAAATGATTGTAGATTTCTGGAGATGCTGGGAAAAAAGTAAAATACCACTCATTTGTAAGATAAAACACAAAAGGACAACGATACCCAAATGATCAGGTGTGTAGTCTCTGATGATATTCACATGTGGTGGATTGCTTTCAAACCTTCATTGCTTTCAATCCTTCATAGATCGATATTGCTCAAACAAAAGAAAGGACATACATCATTGCCCAAATAAATAAACTAAAAACGACATGTGGGTAGGGATGAGCCGAACACCCCCCGGTTCGGTTCGCACCAGAACCCGCGAACGGACCGCAAGTTCGCACGAACGTTAGAACCCCATTGACGTCTATGGGACTCGAACGTTCGAAATCAAAAGTGCTCATTTTAAAGGCTAATTTGCATGGTATTGTCCTAAAAAGGGTTTGGGGACCCGGGTCCTACCCCAGGGGACATGTATCAATGCAAAAAAAACTTTTAAAAACGGCCGTTTTTTCGGGAGCAGTGATTTTAATGATGCTTAAAGTAAAAAAAAAAAAGTGAAATATTCCTTTAAATATCGTACCTGGGGGGTGTCTATAGTATGCCTGTAAAGTGACGCGTGTTTCCCATGTTTAGAACAGTCCCTGCACCAAATGTCATTTTTAAAGGAAAAAATCTCATTTAAAACTGCTTGCGGGTTTAATGTCATGTCGGGTCATGGCAATATGGATGAAAATCAGTGAGACAAACGTCATGGGTACCCCCCAGTCCATTACCAGGCCCTTTGGGTCTTGTATGGATATTAAGGGGAACCCCGCACCCAAATTAAAATAAGGAAAGGTCCCTATATACTCTGAACAGCAGTATTCAGGCGGTGCAAACAAGACAGGGACTGTAGGTTTGTTGTTAAGTAGAATCTGTTTGTAATTTTGAACATTTTTAATGTGTTTAGCTCCAGCCAAAAAATCTTTTCTAAGCTTTTTGGAAAACATAGGGAAGGGTTATCACCCCTGTGACATTTGTTTTGCGTCTTTCCTCCTCTTCAGAAGATTTCACCTCACTTTTTTGTCCCAATGAAAAATGTTTTTTGAAAATTTGGGTTTTTTTGTGGAACAAGGATTGGAAAGCATCAGTGGAAAGGAGAAATTGTTTTCCCATATTAACTCTTACAGGAGAGAATTTCCCTTCCTTAGGGGTAGATTTCATCTCACTTCCTGTTGTCTCCTTCCGTTTGCAAGTAGGAGTCGTTTGTAAGTTAGATGTTTGAAAGTAGGGTCCTGCCCTATATACTCAGCAGAAATTTGGGCCTTAGGTGTTGCTGTGGCCAAAACACTGTAAGCCCTCACAGGGCCCTGCTGTGAAATATTAGATCAAGAATTGTAATTACATGCCCCTGTTGAACAGGAGCTGAAAAATTAGGCCTTAGGCACTGGTGCTGGTGCCACAACACTGCAACCCCTCACAGACACTCTAGTTGGAACGCAGGAACGAGCCCTGCTGCAAAGTATTGCATCAAAAATTGTAATTACACGCCCCTGTTAGACAGGGGCAGAAAAATTGGGCCTTAGGCACTGGTGCTGGTGCCACAACACTGCAACCCCTCACAGACACTCTAGTTGGAACGCAGGAACGAGCCCTGCTGCAAAGTATTGCATCAAAAATTGTAATTACACGCCCCTGTTAGACAGGGGCAGAAAAATTGGGTCTTAGGCACTGGTGCTGGTGCCACAACACTGCAACCCCTCACAGACACTCTAGTTGAAACGCAGGAACAAGCCCTGCTGCAAAGTATTGCATCAAAAATTGTAATTACACGCCCCTGTTAGACAGGGGCTGAAAAATTGGGTCTTAGGCACTGGTGCTGGTGCCACAACACTGCAACCCCTCACAGACACTCTAGTTGGAACGCAGCAACGAGCCCTGCTGCAAAGTATTGCATCAAAAATTGTAATTACACGCCCCTGTTAGACAGGGGCAGAAAAATTGGGTCTTAGGCACTGGTGCTGGTGCCACAACACTGCAACCCCTCACAGACACTCTAGTTGAAACGCAGGAACAAGCCCTGCTGCAAAGTATTGCATCAAAAATTGTAATTACACGCCCCTGTTAGACAGGGGCTGAAAAATTGGGTCTTAGGCACTGGTGCTGGTGCCACAACACTGCAACCCCTCACAGACACTCTAGTTGGAATGCAGGAACAAGCCCTGCTGCAAAGTATTACATCAAAAATTGTAATTACACGCCCCTGTTAAACAGGGGCTGAAAAATTGTGCCTTAGGCACTGGTGGTGGCGCCCAGAACCAAAAATGTTCTTACAAGCTATCAGCGTGATGATTGAGGAGGAAGAGGATAATTACTCAGGGATAGTCACTCAGCATCAGCATAGGCAGTCTTTGAAGGGATCTGAGATTTCAAAAAAAATTATTCGGTTACATCTGCATCAGGTGCTTGGTAGCTGGTGGTGATCCAAGACTGATTCATTTTTATGAAGGTCAGCCGATCGACCGAGTCGGTGGACAGACGCACCCTGTGATCGGTTACCACGCCTCCAGCAGCACTGAATGTGCGTTCCGAAAGAACGCTGGATGCAGGACAGGCCAGTAGCTCAATTGCATACTGTGCAAGCTCTGGCCAGTGATCCATCCTCAAGACCCAGTAACCCAGAGGATTTTCGGTGGGAAAGGTGTCCAAGTCTGATCTTGCCCCTAGGTATTCCTGCACCATGTAAAACAGACGCTGGCGATGGTTGCTGGAACCGATCATACCTTGGGGCTGCGGACCAAAAAATTGTCTGAACGCATCGGTCAGACAGCCACCTTCTCCACCGCTCCTTCTTTGACTGACCGAAGCCTCAGCAACACGTTGTCCAGAAACAGGAGTTTGTAACCTCCCAGTCTCTGGGAACGCGTTGCACAGACCTTTCTGCAAGGCCTCCCGAAGATGTTTCATCCTCTGCTCCCTCTGCGATGGCAAGATAAGGTCCGCAACCTTACCCTTGTAACGTGGATCAAGGAGGGTTGCCAGCCAGTATTGGTCCTTCTCCTTGATACCACGAATACGAGGATCCTTACGCAGGCTTTGCAGGATCAGGGAGGCCATGCAGCGTAGGTTTGCTGAGGCATTCGGTCCGGAGTCCTCTGGGTCACTAAGGACAACAACGTCCGCAGCCACCTCCTCCCAGCCACGTACAAGTCCATGTGTTCCTTGGGACTGATCCCTTAAAGACTGCTGATGCTGAGTGCCAGGCTCCACCTCCATACTGACACAATCTTCCTCCTCCTCCTCCTCCTCCTCCTCGTCCTCTTCCTGTGTGATCGGCGGGCACGCAGGAACACTGTCTGGATAAAGGGGGCCTTGAGAGCTAAGGAAGTCCTCCTCTTCCTGCCTCTGTTCTGCCTCAAGTGCCCTGTCCATTATTCCACGCAGCGTGTGCTCCAACAGGTGGACAAGGGGGACAGTGTCACTGATGCATGCACTGTCAGTGCTCACCATCCTCGTGGCCTCCTCGAATGGTGACAGGACAGTGCATGCATCCCTGATCATGGCCCACTGGCGTGGGGAAAAAAAACCAAGGTCCCCTGACCCTGTCCTGGTGCCATAGTCGCACAGGTACTCATTGATGGCCCTCTGCTGCGTGTGCAGCCGCTGCAGCATGGCCAACGTCGAGTTCCACCTGGTGGGCATGTCACAGATTAGGCGGTTCTTGGGCAGGTTAAACTCCTTTTGGAGGTCCGTCAGCCGAGCACTGGCATTATATGACCGGCGGAAATGCACAGAGACTTTCCTGGCCTGCCTCAGGACATCCTGTAAGCCCGGGTACCTGCCCAAGAACCGCTGCACCACCAAGTTAAGGACGTGAGCCAAACAGGGCACATGGGTCAGTTGTCCCTGTCGGAGGGCAGAGAGGAGGTTGGTGCCATTGTCGCAAACCACCATTCCTGCCTTAAGTTGGCGTGGCGTCAACCACCTCTGAACCTGCCCCTGCAGAGCTGACAGAACCTCTGCCCCAGTGTGGCTCCTGTCCCCCAAGCACACCAGCTCAAGCACCGCATGGCATCTTTTGGCCTGCGTACTTGCGTAGCCCCTTGAACGCCTACGGAGCACCGCTGGTTCCGAGGAAGAGGCCATGGAGGAAGAAGAAGAGGAGGGGGTGGAGGAGAGAGGTGTGTCACAATCAGCATTTTGGAGGCGTGGTGGCGGAACAACCTCCAACACTACTGCACCTTGTCCTGCATCCTTCCCAGCTGCCAGCAGAGTCACCCAATGCGCCGTGAAACTTAAGTAACGTCCCTGTCCATGCCTGCTGGACCATGAGTCAGCGGTAATATGCACCTTACCGCTGACCGCCCTGTCCAGCGAGGCATGGACATTGCCTTCCACATGCCGGTAGAGAGCCGGAATCGCCTTCCGTGAGAAAAAGTGGCGTTTGGGTACCTGCCACTGAGGAACCGCACATTCCACAAACTCACGGAAGGGGGCAGAGTCTACCAACTGAAAAGGCAGCAGTTGAAGTGCTAGCAATTTTGCCAAGCTAGCATTCAACCGCTGGGCATGTGGATGGCTGGGAGCAAACTTCTTTCGGCGGTGCAGCAGCTGGGGCAGGGAAATTTGCCTGGTACAATCTGACGTCGGTGTACCAAAAGCAGATTGCCCACAAGTACTTGGCTGTGACACACCTAATTCTACACCTTCATTCCTCTCACTGCAGGTCTCAGAGAGGACTGAAGGTCTAGTGGGGTTGGAAATCTCAGCTGATGAGGAGCAAGGAGAGATCGTCTTTGTTCTTTGGTGTGGGTCTTTTAGATACGCTTGCCAACGAACTGCATGGCAGGTCAACATATGTCTGGTCAAGCATGTGGTACCCAAGCGGGAGATGTTTTGGCCACGCGAGATACGCTTGAGACATATGTTGCAAATAGCAGCGGTGCGATCTGATGCACTCGTCTCAAAAAAGGCCCACACCAAAGAACTTTTTGAATAACGCGCAGAGACTGCAGCGCCCTGCACATGTGGAGCTTTGGGGTGTGATGCAGTCAATGTGCTGCCCTTAGGCTGGCCCCTGGAGGGCATCCTGCCTAGTTGGTGATGTGCCACCTCCTCCTCCTCCTCCTCCTCCTCCTCTCTCCTATCAGGCACCCACGTTGAGTCAGTGACCTCATCATCCCCTCCCTCCTCATCACTGGAGCAAACCTGGCAGTATGCTGCAGCAGGGGGAGCATGACTGCCAGATTGCTGTCCTTCTTGGGCACCCCCTCTGTCCGTGCTCATGTTACTGCTTTCATTGAGCTCAGTATCATCATCAGAGCCTTCCAAACGCTGGGCATCCTCCTGGAGCATGTACCCAACACTGTGGTCAAACAGTTCGAGGGAATCCTCATGAGGACATGGTGGAGCTAGGGAAGGAGTCACTGATGACATTGAGCTGAGGGAAGAGGCCGCTGCTTTGCCAGACAAAGCACCCTGGGCATGGGTGAGAGAGGATGAGGAGGATGAGGACGGCTTGGTCATCCACTCGACCAAGTCTTCCGCATGTTGCGGCTCAACACGGCCAGCTGCCGAAAAAAAGGCCAAGCGTGTCCCATGGCCACGTGCTGATGAGGATGCACCGTCTCCACGACCAGCACTAGACACAGAGCCTGCTTGCCCTCTCTTATTGGCTTGTGACTGTCTGCCTCTCCTTCTTGGCCTTCCAGACATACTAATGGCCTGTAGCTGCACTAAGCTGGGATAGAACACCTGTAATTTTCTTAAGGTAGCTTTATATACTGTAACCAGACAAGCCTGCCTGTCAGTAGGAAGATAACAGGAACGGATCTAGCTGAACACTGTGAGCAGGACGCACTGTACTAAAT
Organism: Lithobates clamitans; assembly: GCA_037952925.1. NCBI lineage: Eukaryota > Metazoa > Chordata > Amphibia > Anura > Ranidae > Lithobates > Lithobates clamitans. Next base: position 12,665,819 of record JBBGZY010000008.1, on the reverse strand, counting down.
GTAAATAGTCTAGCTGCCTGACCGTGGTACTAATAGGATCAAAAAGAACACCTGTAATTTTCTTAAGGTAGCTTTATATACTGTAACCAGACAAGCCTGCCTGTCAGTAGGAAGATAACAGGAACGGATCTAGCTGAACACTGTGAGCAGGACACACTGTACTAAATGTAAATAGTCTAGCTGCCTGACCGTGGTACTAATAGGATCAAAAAGAACACCTGTAATTTTCTTAAGGTAGCTTTATATACTGTAACCAGACAAGCCTGCCTGTCAGTAGGAAGATAACAGGAACGGATCTAGCTGAACACTGTGAGCAGGACGTACTGCACTAAATGTATATAGCAGGAACGGATCTAGCTGAACACTGTGAGCAGGACGCACTGCACTGAATGTAAATAGCAGGAACGGATCTAGCTGAACACTGTGAGCAGGACGCACTGCACTAAATGTAAATACCAGGAACGGATCTAGCTGAACACTGTGAGCAGGACGCACTGCACTGAATGTAAATAGCAGGAACGGATCTAGCTGAACACTGTGAGCAGGACGCACTGTACTAAATGTAAATAGTCTAGCTGCCTGACCGTGGTACTAATAGGATCAAAAAGAACACCTGTAATTTTCTTAAGGTAGCTTTATATACTGTAACCAGACAAGCCTGCCTGTCAGTAGGAAGATAACAGGAACGGATCTAGCTGAACACTGTGAGCAGGACGCACTGTACTAAATGTAAATAGTCTAGCTGCCTGACCGTGGTACTAATAGGATCAAAAAGAACACCTGTAATTTTCTTAAGGTAGCTTTATATACTGTAACCAGACAAGCCTGCCTGTCAGTAGGAAGATAACAGGAACGGATCTAGCTGAACACTGTGAGCAGGACACACTGTACTAAATGTAAATAGTCTAGCTGCCTGACCGTGGTACTAATAGGATCAAAAAGAACACCTGTAATTTTCTTCAGGTAGCTTTATATACTGTAACCAGACAAGCCTGCCTGTCAGTAGGAAGATAACAGGAACGGATCTAGCTGAACACTGTGAGCAGGACGCACTGTACTAAATGTAAATAGTCTAGCTGCCTGACCGTGGTACTAATAGGATCAAAAAGAACACCTGTAATTTTCTTAAGGTAGCTTTATATACTGTAACCAGACAAGCCTGCCTGTCAGTAGGAAGATAACAGGAACGGATCTAGCTGAACACTGTGAGCAGGACACACTGTACTAAATGTAAATAGTCTAGCTGCCTGACCGTGGTACTAATAGGATCAAAAAGAACACCTGTAATTTTCTTCAGGTAGCTTTATATACTGTAACCAGACAAGCCTGCCTGTCAGTAGGAAGATAACAGGAACGGATCTAGCTGAACACTGTGAGCAGGACGTACTGCACTAAATGTATATAGCAGGAACGGATCTAGCTGAACACTGTGAGCAGGACGCACTGCACTGAATGTAAATAGCAGGAACGGATCTAGCTGAACACTGTGAGCAGGACGCACTGCACTAAATGTAAATACCAGGAACGGATCTAGCTGAACACTGTGAGCAGGACGCACTGCACTGAATGTAAATAGCAGGAACGGATCTAGCTGAACACTGTGAGCAGGACGCACTGCACTGAATGTAAATAGCAGGAACGGATGTAGCTGAACACTGTGAGCAGGACGCACTGCACTAAATGTAAATACCAGGAACGGATCTAGCTGAACACTGTGAGCAGGACGCACTGCACTGAATGTAAATAGCAGGAACGGATCTAGCTGAACACTGTGAGCAGGACGCACTGCACTGAATGTAAATAGCAGGAACGGATCTAGCTGAACACTGTGAGCAGGACGCACTGCACTGAATGTAAATAGCAGGAACGGATGTAGCTGAACACTGTGAGCACAACGCACTGCACTAAATGTAAATACCAGGAACGGATCTAGCTGAACACTGTGAGCAGGACGCACTGCACTGAATGTAAATAGCAGGAACGGATCTAGCTGAACACTGTGAGCAGGACGCACTGCACTAAATGTAAATACCAGGAACGGATCTAGCTGAACACTGTGAGCAGGACGCACTGCACTGAATGTAAATAGCAGGAACGGATCTAGCTGAACACTGTGAGCAGGACGCACTGCACTGAATGTAAATAGCAGGAACGGATCTAGCTGAACACTGTGAGCAGGACGCACTGCACTAAATGTAAATACCAGGAACGGATCTAGCTGAACACTGTGAGCAGGACGCACTGCACTGAATGTAAATAGCAGGAACGGATCTAGCTGAACACTGTGAGCAGGACGCACTGCACTGAATGTAAATAGCAGGAACGGATCTAGCTGAACACTGTGAGCAGGACGCACTGCACTGAATGTAAATAGCAGGAACGGATGTAGCTGAACACTGTGAGCACAACGCACTGCACTAAATGTAAATACCAGGAACGGATCTAGCTGAACACTGTGAGCAGGACGCACTGCACTGAATGTAAATAGCAGGAACGGATCTAGCTGAACACTGTGAGCAGGACGCACTGCACTAAATGTAAATACCAGGAACGGATCTAGCTGAACACTGTGAGCAGGACGCACTGCACTGAATGTAAATAGCAGGAACGGATCTAGCTGAACACTGTGAGCAGGACGCACTGCACTGAATGTAAATAGCAGGAACGGATCTAGCTGAACACTGTGAGCAGGACGCACTGCACTAAATGTAAATACCAGGAACGGATCTAGCTGAACACTGTGAGCAGGACGCACTGCACTGAATGTAAATAGCAGGAACGGATCTAGCTGAACACTGTGAGCAGGACGCACTGCACTAAATGTAAATACCAGGAACGGATCTAGCTGAACACTGTGAGCAGGACGCACTGCACTGAATGTAAATAGCAGGAACGGATCTAGCTGAACACTGTGAGCAGGACGCACTGCACTGAATGTAAATAGCAGGAACGGATCTAGCTGAACACTGTGAGCAGGACGCACTGCACTAAATGTAAATACCAGGAACGGATCTAGCTGAACACTGTGAGCAGGACGCACTGCACTGAATGTAAATAGCAGGAACGGATCTAGCTGAACACTGTGAGCAGGACGCACTGCACTAAATGTAAATACCAGGAACGGATCTAGCTGAACACTGTGAGCAGGACGCACTGCACTGAATGTAAATAGCAGGAACGGATCTAGCTGAACACTGTGAGCAGGACACACTGCACTAAATGTAAATAGTCTAGATAGAAGATAACAGGAACGGATCTAGCTAAACTGAATACAGTGTATATATATATATGCAACACCTGGGATGCATATATATACACAATACACTGTAAGTGCAGCTAACTGACTGACTGTTCTGCCTAATCTATCTAACTCAAATCAAATGACACTGTCTCTCTCTCTCTCTATCTCTCAGCACACCGGAACACACACTACACAGGGCCGCCGTGCAGGCGGCCTTATATAGTGTGGGGTGTGTACTAAATCCCCTGAGCCATAATTGGCCAAAGCCACCCTGGCTTTGGCCAATTACAGCTCTCTCTACTGACGGCGCTGTGATTGGCCAAGCATGCGGGTCATAGTGCATGCTTGGCCAATCATCAGCCAGCAATGCACTGCGATGCCGCAGTGAATTATGGGCCGTGACGCGCCACACGAATTTGGCGCGAACGGCCCATATCGTTCGCAATTCGGCGAACGACCGAACAGCCGATGTTCGAGTCGAACATGGGTTCGACTCGAACACGAAGCTCATCCCTACATGTGGGTAATAAAACACAATTGCACTAACACATGCCCCACAATAAGATCGCATTTAAGAAGGTCAGTTGCATATATTCAGAGACAATCTTCTCGCTTGGCTGTTCCTGCTCACATAGCACTGGGGTTACTGGCTCCTCCTAGGAGCCATTATTATCTTGTATTTTTTAACCTTAAAGATACAACTATGTTGGTGTCCCTTGTAGGGATGAGCCAAACACGGCGGCAGAACTTGCGAACAGGCAAAAAATGTGTGCAAACACCGTTAAAGTCTATGCGACTGGAATGTGAAAAATCTAAAGTGCTAATTTTAAAGGCTAATATGCAAGTTATTGTCATAAAACGTATTTGGGGACCTGGGTCCTGCCCCAGGGGACATCTATCAATGCAAAAAAAGTTTTAAAAATGCCCGTTTTTTCAGAAGCAGTGATTTAAATAATGCTTAAAGTGAAACAATAAAAGTGAAATATTCCTTTAAATATCGTGCCTGGGGGATGACTATAGTATGCCTGTAAAGTGGCACATTTTTCCCATCTTTAGAACAGTCCCTGCACAAAATTACATTTATAAAGGAATAAAAGTCATTTAAAACTGCTTGCTGCTGTAATGTAATGTTGCCCACCCCCAGCCCATTACCAGGCCCTTTTCGTCTGGTATGGATATTAAGGGGAACCCCGCACCCAAATTAAAAATAAAAAACAGCAGCAGTATACAGGTTACAAACAAGATAGGGACTGTAGGTTTGTTCTTAAGTTGAATCTGTTTCTAATTTGGAACAGGTACATTTTGAAAGTGTAGCTCATGCCAAAAAATCTATTTTTAAGCTTTTTGGATAACATAGGAAAGGGTTATCATCACCCCTGTAACATTTGTTTTGCTGTCTGTGCCCCTGTTCAGAAGATTTCACCTCACTTTCTGTCCCAATGACAATTGGATTTAGAAAATTTTGGGTTATTAGGGAAACAAGGATTGGTGGTAAAGCATCAGTGGAGACACCTTTTTCCCATATTGACTCTTACAGGAGAGAATTTCCCTTCCTAGGGGTAAATTTACTCCCACTTCCTGTTGTCTCCCTCCGTTTGTAAGTAGGAGTCATTTGTAAGTTGAATGTTTGAAAATAGGGGACCGCCTGTATATACTATACGGTGTGCCCTATACGCTCTGCGGAAAATTGGGCCTTAGGTGTTGGTGGTACCAGAACACTGTAAGCCCTCACCAGAGGCGGCTCTCTAATTAGGCAAAATAGGCGGTGGCCTCAGGCCTCGCAGTCACAGGGGCCTCGCACAGCTGGATTGTTTACCTAATCAGAGAGCCGCCTCTTCCAGCAGCAGAGGTATCCGCCATCACACAGTCCTGAGTCCCCTCGTTTTGTTACAGGGAGAGATTACAAGGCTGCGAGTGAGATGTGTGATCGGAGCTCACATACATCTCCGGATCACAGACAGGGAGAGCCGCTCAGCAGAGCCTGTTCTGACAGATCTCCCCCTCCCCCTGCTGCCCGCACAGCCAAACAGAAGAGGAGAGAGAGCTTCTGCTCCTCCTCCTCCCGCCCTCTCCTCCTGTGTCTGCCCCGCCCACTCTCCTCGGCAGTGTTCTCTGTTCTGCCTCACAGAAGGGGATGTGTGGGCGGGAAGATTCAAGCTGAAGAAGAAAACAGAAAAGGAAAAGGAGAGTCTCATCCATCCATCCATCCATCCAGTCCCTCCTGCGTCCCAGTGAGTACACTGATGTAGGGGATGCTCTTCCTTCCCTTCTTCCCCCATCCCCTTCTCTTTCTTTCCTTCTTTCTTTCTTTCTTTCTTTCTTTCTTTCTTTCTTTCTTTCTTTCCATTCATATTTCTTTCTCTTTTTCTTTCTTTCTTTCTTTCTTTCTTTCTTTCTTTCTTTCTTTCTTTCTTTCTTTCTTTCTTTCTTTCTTTCTTTCTTTCTTTCCTTCCTTCCATCCATCTTTCTCTTTCTTTCTTTCCTTCCATCTTTCTTTCTCTCTTTCTTTCCTTCCATCTTTCTTTCTTTCTTTCTTTCTTTCTTTCTTTCTTTCTTTCTTTCTTTCTTTCTTTCTTTCTTTCTTTCTTTCCATTCATCCATCCATCTTTCTTTCTTTCCTTCCATCCATCTTTCTCTTTCTTTCTTTCCTTCCATCCATCTTTCTTTCTCTTTCTTTCCTTCCATCCATCTTTCTTTCTCTTTCTTTCCTTCCATCCATCTTTCTTTCTCTTTCTTTCCTTCCATCCATCTTTCTCTTTCTTTCTTTCTTTCTTTCTTTCTTTCTTTCTTTCTTTCTTTCTTTCTTTCTTTCTTTCTTTCTTTCTTTCTTTCTTTCTTTCTCTTTCTTTCTTTCTTTCTTTCCTTCCATCCATCTCTTTCTTTCTTTCTCTTTCTTTCTTTCTTTCTTTCTTTCTTTCTTTCTTTCTTTCTTTCTTTCTTTCTTTCTTTCTTTCTATCCATCTTTCTCTTTCTTTCTTTCTTTCTTTCTTTCTTTCTTTCTTTCTTTCTTTCTTTCTTTCTTTCTTTCTCTTTCTTTCTTTCTTTCTTTCTTTCTTTCTTTCTTTCTTTCTTTCTTTCCTTCCATCCATCTTTCTCTTTCTTTCTTTCCTTCCATCTTTCTTTCTCTCTTTCCTTCCATCCATCTTTCTTTCTCTTTCTTTCTTTCCTTCCATCCATCTTTCTTTCTCTTTCTTTCTTTCCATCTTTCTCTTTCTTTCTTTCCATCTTTTTTTCTCTTTCTTTCTTTCCTTCCATCTTTCTTTCTCTCTTTTTCTCCTTCCTTCCTTCCTTCCTTCCTTCCTTCCTTCCTTCCTTCCTTCCTTCCTTCTCCACCCATCCCCCTTTATTTCTCTCCTTGTGACAGCCTACCAGAATAGGTAGGATCTGTGAGAGCAGCTTCCCTGTGCAGCTCTGCTTGAGGAAAATATATCTTTATTATGCCCACTTACCTACCCCCTGTACTGTCCACTCCCCTATACTGTACACTCCTAATACAGTTCATTTTCATCCCTTGAATTATTTTTCCCATTATGGGAGTGAGTGGGGCCTCATGTCTAAGCTTTGCCTAAGGCCTCACAAAGTCTAGAGCCGCCTCTGGCCCTCACAGTTACTCTTGGTGGGCGCTGGAACCGGCCCTCCTGTGAAATATTATATCAAGAATTTTAATTACGCGCCCCTGTTAAACAGGGGCATAAAAATTGGGCCTTAGTTGGTGGTGGTGGTGGCACAACACTGTAAAGCCTCACAGATACTTTTGTTGAGCACAGGAACAGGCCCTGCTGTGAAATATTAGATCAAAAATTGTAATTACGCCCCCCTGTTAAACAGGGCCATAAAAATTGGGTCTTAGGCGGTGGTGGTGGTGGTGGCACAACACTGTAAAGCCTCACAGATACTTTTGTTGAGTGCAGGAACAGGCCCTGCTGTGAAATATTAGTTTAAAAATTGTAATTACATGTGCCTGTTAAATAGGGGCATAAAAATTGGGCCTTAGGAGGTGGTGATGGTGGTGGTGGTGGCACAACACTGTAAAGCCTCACAGATACTTTTATTGAGCGCAGGAACAGGCCCTGCTGTGAAAGATTAGATCAAAAATTGTAATTACGTGCCCCTGTAAAACAGGGGCAAAAAAATTGGGCCTTAGGCGGTGGTGGTGGTGGCACAACACTGTAAAGCCTCACAGATACTTTTGTTGAGTGCAGGAACAGGCCCTGCTGTGAAAGATTAGATCAAAAATTGTAATTACGTGCCCCTGTTAAACAGAGGCAAAAAAATTGGGCCTTAGGTGGTGGTGGTGGTGGCACAACACTGTAAAGCCTCACAGATACTTTTGTTGAGCGCAGGAACAGGCCCTGCTGTGGAAGATTAGATCAAAAATTGTAATTACGTGCCCCTGTTAAACAGGGGCATAAAAATTGGGGCTTAGGCGGTGGTGGTGGTGGCACAACACTGTAAAGCCTCATAGATACTTTTGGTGAGCACAGGAACAGGCCCTGCAGTGAAATGTTAGATCAAAAAGTGTAATTACGCACGCTTGTTAAACAGGGGCATAAAAATTGGGCCTTTTGTGGTGGTAGTGGTGGTGGCACAACACTGTAAAGCCTCACAGATACTTTTGTTGAGTGCAGGAACAGGCCCTGCTGTGAAATATTAGTTTAAAAATTGTAATTACGTGCACCTGTTAAACAGGGGCATAAAAATTGGGCCTTAGGCGGTGGTGGTGATGGCACAACACTATAAAGCCTCACAGATACTTTTGTTGAGCACAGGAACAGGTCCTGCTGTGAAATATTAGATCAAAAATGGTAATTACATACCCCTGGTAAACAGGGGCAGAAAAATTGGGCCTTAGACAGTGGTGGTGGTGCCCTGAACTGAAAATATTCCTAGAAGCTATAATCATGATGATTGAGGAGGAATAGGATAGTCACTCAGCATAATAGGATAGTCACTCAGCATATGCAGTCTTCAAGGGATCCCACATCCATAGAAAAATCGATCGGTTACATCAGCATCAGGTGCTTGGTAGCTGGTGATCCAATACTGATTCATTTTTATGAATGTGAGACGACCAGTAGAGTCTGTGGACAGGCGCACTCTGTGATCGGTTACAAAGCCCCCAGCAGCAATGAATGTGCGTTCAGAAAGAATGGATGCAGGACAGGCCAATAGCTCAATTACATATTGAGCAACCTCTATCCAGTGGTCCATCCTCAAGACCTATTAACCCAGTGGATGTTCTGGTGGAAAGGTCTCCAAGTCTGATCTTGCCCCTAGATATTCTTGCACCATGTAATTCAGACGCTGACGATGGTTGCTGGAAGCGATCAGACCTGGGCGCTGAGGACTGAAGAATTGTCTGAAGGCATCGGTCAGCTATCTTCTACACCTCTCTTTCTATGACTGAACGAAATCTCAGCAAAAAGGTTGTCCAGCACCAGGAAATTGTAACCTTTTAAACAGATAGATAGATATTTTCTATAGTGATTATTCCATTAGGGCACTTGTCACTTTGTTATCTTGAAAATTTGAAGAGTTTTTAATATTTATTTAGCACTAGGCACTTTTGGTCATTTAGCACAAGACACTTTTTTTGGATATTTCTGCATGTCACGTGTGATGTATTTATTGCATTTTTTGTGCTTTCTAATGTTTTAGACACAAGTCACTTTAACTTAAAGTAGTGGTAAATATTGTTTCGTATACCAACATATCCCTTGTGAGGGAATATAGCACATGATACCTTGGATGTGATGTATTTATTGCACTCATAGTGCTTTCTAATGTTTAAGACACCAGTCACTTTTAGTTCATAGTAGTGGAATATATTGATTTAACTGTCACACATATCTTTTTTGAGGGAATATAACACATGACTCCTTGGATATAATTGTAATATATCTTTCCACATTCACTGATTTTACCTACAAGCACTGGGACAGCGCCATACTCACACATTTTCTTTTTCACCTATTTTCCCCTTATTCCATTCTTTGTGGAGTCAGCGTATGTGAGGGCAGCAGTCTATCAAATCATTAAGTGATATACTTCCCACTCAGGTTTTCATGTATTTCATTGCGCGGACTCCCCCATTTCTTCTGCCAAAAGAAAAAAAGTGAAATATTCCATTAAATATCATACCTGGGGTGTGTCTATAGTATGCCTGTAAAGTGGTGCGTGTTTCCAAGCACTGGGACAGCGCCATACTCACACATTTTCTTTTTCACTTTTTTTTTTTACTTTAAGCATCATTAAAATCACTGCTCCCGAAAAAAACGGCCGTTTTTAAAAGTTTTTCTTGCATTGATACATGTCCCCTGGGGTAGGACCCGGGTCCCCAAACCCTTTTTAGGACAATACCATGAAAACTAGCCTTTAAAATGAGCACTTTTGATTTCGAACGTTCGAGTCCCATAGACGTCAATGGGGTTCTAACGTTCGTGCAAATTTTCGGTCCGTTCGCAGGTTCTGGTGCGAACCGAACCGGAAGGTGTTCGGCTCATCCCTAATGCTGAGTATGTGGATGGCTGGGACTGAATTTGTTTTGACGGTTTAGCAACTGGGGTAGGTAAATTTGCCTGCTAAAATCCGATGTTGGTGTACCGTTAGCAGATTGGCTGCAAGTACTTGGGACACCTATTTCTAGTTCTACTTCATTCCTCTTAGTGCAGGTTTCTGAGAGGACTGGAGGTATAGTGGGGTGGGAGATCCCAGCTGATGAGGAGCAAGGAGAGGTCCGCCTTGTTCTTTGATGTGGGTCTTTTAAGTGCTGTTGCCAACTGACTGCATGGGATGTCGTCATATGTCTGGTCAAGCATGTGGTTCCCAAGCGGCTCCTGTTTTGGCTATGCTTGATATGCTTCAGACATATGTTGCAAACAGCAACAGTGCTATCTGCTGCACACGTGTCAAAAAAGGCCCACACATAAGAACTTATCAAAATATGTGGGCAGTCAGCAGCGCCCTGCATCTGCTTAGCTCTGCGGTGTGATGCAATAGGATGGCTGCCCTCAAGCTGCCCCCTGGAGGGCATCCTGCCTCATTGCAGATGTGCCTCCTCCTCCTCTCTTCTCTCAGGCACCCAAGCAGAGTCAGTGACCTCCTCATCCCCTCCCTCCTCGTCACTGGAGCAAACTTGGCAGTATGCTGCAGCTCCAGGAACATGCCTGCCAGTTTCTTGACGTTCTTGGGCACCCCCTCTCTCTAGGCTGACGTTACTCCTTTCCTCAACCTGGGTACCATCAACGAAGACTTCAAATTGCTGCGCATCCTGCTACAGCATGTTCCCGACACTGTGGTCAAATAGTTTAGGGGTCTCCTCCATGCATGATGGTGGGGCTAGGGAAGGAGAGACTATTGACATGGAGCCGATGGAATGGGCCACTTTGGCAGCTGCATTGGAAGGCAAACTGCTCTGAGCCTGGGTGACAGAGGATGAGGAGGATGAGGACGGCTTTGTTATCCATTCCACCAACACTTCTGCATGTTGTGGCTCAATAACACGGCCGGCAGCAGAAAAGAAGGACATGCGTGGCCCACAGCCACTTGCTGAGGATGCACCGTGTCTATGACCAGCACTGTCGACTGTAGACACAGAGCCTGCTTGCCCTCTTTTAGTTGCCTGTGAGCATCTGCCTCTCCTTGGTGGCCTTCCGGACATGCTGTAAATTTTGTTTAGCAAAACCCCACTACACTGTATTGTGTACTGTGTACACCACCAGAAAAGTAGTAGCAAGTGCATTAGGGGTGCACGGTACAGTGTACACCAACAGAAGTATAATAACAACTATGGGTGCACTGTATGTATTGTGTACACCACCAGGAAAGTAGTAGCAACTGCTCTAGGGGTGCAGGGTACTGTGTACACCAACAGAAGTGTAATAACAATGATGGGCTCACTGTATGTATTGTGTACTGTGTACACCACCAGGAAAGTAGTAGCAACTGCACTAGGGGTGCACGGTACTCTGTACACCAACAGAAGTTTATTAACAACTATGGGTGCACTGTATGTATTGTGTACTGTGTACACCACCAGAGAAGTAGTAGCAAATGTACTAGGGGTGCACGGTACTGTGTACACCAACAGAAGTGTAATAACAACTAAGGGTGCACTTTATGTATTGTGTACACCACCAGGAAAGGAGTAGCAACTGCACTAGGGGTGCACGGTACTGTGTACACCAACAGAAGTGTAATAAAAAATATGGGTGCACTCTATGTATTGTATACACCACCAGGAAAGTAGCAGCAACTGCACTAGGGGTGCACGGTACTATGTAAACCAACAGAAGTGTAGTAACAACTATGGGTGTACTGTATTGTGTACAAAAAAAGTATTAGCAACTGCACTAGGGGTGAATGGTATTGTGTACACCACCAGAAGTCTAATAGCAACTATGGGTGCACTGTATGTATTGTGTACTGTTTACACCACCAGAAAAGTAGTAGCAACTACACAAGGAGTGCACGGTACTGTGTACAGTGAACCAACAGATGTGTAATAACAACTATGGGTGTACTGTATACACCACCAGAAGTGTAATAACAACTATGGGTATACTGTGTGTCCACTGGATAGAGTGGATATCTATCTATCTATAGATATACATATAGATATATATATATATATATATAGATAGATAGATAGATAGATAGATAGATAGATAGATAGATAGATAGATGAGACTGTGTATATATATAAATTTAGTACACTGCAGCTAACTGAATAACCTGCCTGCCTGAAGTATATTAGAAAAAATACACCAGGAATGGCCTGCAGTCAGATATAGCTAAACTGGAGACATATACGAGACTGTCTGTATATATATATATATATATATATATAAAATACACTGCAGCTAACTGAATAACCTGTCTGCTCACGCTAAATGACACTCTCTCTCCATCCACGCCAGCAACACACTACACAGGGCAGACGTGCAGGCAGCCTTATATAGTGTGGGGCATAAACCTTTGGCCAATTATGGCTCTCTTAGCTGAGGGCGCTGGGATTGGCCAAAGCATGCAGGTCATAGTGCAAGCTTTGGCCAATCATCATACAGCAATTCACTGCGCTCCCGTTGTGTATTATTCGCCACGAACAGAAAGCTCATCCCTAGTCCCTTGTTAATTTGACATTGTATTTTTGAAATGTACCTGCCTACTCACAAACAAACTGTCCTTTTTGAAGTAAAACACATAGCCAAGTATTTGTCCAAAAAAAAATTTCATTTAATAGAGAGCACAAGGTCATAACAAAATAAAGAGGAAGGCAACAATGGAGAAACAGTTGGAATTGGTGAAGCCTTTGTCTCCCAGGGCACACATCAATTATTTGACTGTTAAAATTGGTAACCCGAGGAGTCCATTTAATAGGGAGCACAATACGGTTCAGGACTCCGAGAGATCGGGAGCAGCAGCAGATGACATATATGTCACAAGGCTGTGGTCTTACAACAGCCTGCATTTTTTGTCAGATCACACCAAACCCAGGCCTCACTCTCAACACTTCCTTCCATGCTGCTGTGGTGGGTGGGGTTGCTGTGGTGTTGGTGGTGGAGGAGCATGGTCCAACTCATAGAAGTGTGTTTGATGTGGGAGTTTGCCCCTTGTCCCCTTGTTTAGGGCCTGCAGAATTATCTCCTTGCATATAGTGCATTGGGCCTCCTCCATCTGTTGTAATTTACTGACAGTGATGCATCTAAACGTCTTGTGGCCATGGGGGGCCGTGCTATTTTCCGCAGTAGCATTTTTTTGGAATTCAGCCGTGGCCTCCTCCAGGTTCCTTGCCTCCCTGGTCCTTTTGGTTGGAGGGTGGAGGGGAGGAACCTGTGATTTGGTTAGGCTGTTTCCCATGACCTCCTCCTGGCTGAGACTTTCCTGTGTATAAAAATGGTACATAGTTTTAGGTTTTTGGTCATCAATCACACACAATTTTGAGCTCCTGACTGTAGCAAATTGAAAGTTAACAAATAGAAAAGACTATCATTCTTATCCCAGCAATTTTCATTCTTGTCACAATCATTTTTGGCCACTACTGTCTATTGATATGTAAACCACTTTGTTAAATGAGAAATTTGTGATCAATAACATCTAGTTAACATCATTCAATTTTTGACAATAAATATGTTCAAAAATGCTATACCTGAAAGGAAGTGTTGATTGTGATGGACTGGGTTCTGTCTGGTTAGACAAAAAATGCAGGTTGTTGTAGTACCACAGCCTGGGGACATATACGTCATCTGCTGATGCTCCGAATCTCAGGGAATCCTGGACCTTCTTGCGCTCCCTATTATATGTGCTCCTCAGGCTACCAATTTTGGCCTTCAAATACGTGATGTCTGCCATGGGATACACAGGCTTCACTAATTCCAGCAGTTTCTCCAGCGCTGCCTTCCTCTTTAGCTTGTTTGAATAGTCCCTGCATTGGACCTCCCTGTATTTGTCGATGAAGTTTGGCAGTAAATCAGGGGCTGTAAATTTATCAACCATTTTATCTGCAAGACAGAACACAAGACAAACCCTAATGTCAGGCTAAACTCTCCTATTCTTGTCCCAATACAGGCCTCAATCTATAAGCAGTATAGGCCACTAACCACTGATGCCCCAAGTTACAATTGTACCTTGTTTGAACGATCGGCGCTAACGATCCTCCGTCCTTCACTCACAGATCGTACATATGTCACACGTTTGTTATGCTTTATATACACTGCGCATGTGTAAAACACCGCCCCTGTCCTTCTTTCTAGTGTATTCCCCGCCTCTTCTCTTTCGGGGCAGTGGGAGAGCACATGGCCATGACACAGCAGGTGTGTGCTGAGAGCAGCAACGACGAAAGCTCAGAGCAAGGCAGTTCCAGATCCAGGAGGAGATATAAGGCCTCAAATATGTCCTTTGAAGAGATGGTGGACATCTTAAAGAAGACGTACTATGATGGGAAACCTGGACCTTACAGAAACCCTAATGTGAGAAAGGCCAAGATCATGGCTAAAGTTCTCAGAAATCTGCACAGGAATTTTGGGATACGATGATCCAAGGAGCAATTGAGGAAATGCTGGTCAGACCTGAAATTGAGGGAGCACGATCAGTATAGAAAGATCAAGAAAGTGCTGCAAAAAAGTAATTATTTGTCGTTTGTTCCTATTATTACTTTCGTGTTCGTCCATGTGCTTTTCTTTACTGTTGTACAGTTTAAAATGACAAGTTTGAGGTTTGTGGACACAGGAATCGTTCATAGTAAACATTGTTCGTTCGACCACTAATACAAAGTTTTTGGCAGATGCAGGTTAACTACATTTGTTTATGCCTATTTTGATTAAAATAAGTTTATTACATTGTTGTCTAGATGTGTTTGAAACTATAATGAAATGACAACTTTATTCAGTGTAAGGAGAGGACACTCAGCAGCTGTTTACACATCTGAACACAGGAGCACTAGTGTGGGACACCATAACAACCTTGCTATGGTGTCCCACGCAGGTGCTCCAGTGGATACTAGGGGTCTCTCCATGTGTGAAACTTTCAAAAAACAGGTAAGTATTCCAGCTTTTGAAAGTGAAAAAATCATGTCTTCAGCTTGGAACTCTGCCAAAACATACAATTGGATGACACTTCCAAGCAATGTTTCATATTACTATTTCTAGCCTAACATATCTGTCTGCTAAGTATACCTTTTTTGTATCAACATAGGGGAGAAAAGAATAGAGACATTTGAGGACACTAGTAACCCCACACCGAATGAACTAAGGTAACTAACCACACAACATGAAGATGTGGATGCAGAGGTTCAGGAAGTGCTGGGTGAAGTGGTTGAAATGGTGTCAACAACAGGTCATTGTCTGAGACCACAGGTTCAGGTAATAGATGGATGCCTGCATATTTATAATACATGTTGTTTTTTTTATTTTTAGGTAGTGTGGCTGTT
The DNA here is from genome assembly GCA_037952925.1 of Lithobates clamitans. Taxonomy (NCBI): domain Eukaryota; kingdom Metazoa; phylum Chordata; class Amphibia; order Anura; family Ranidae; genus Lithobates; species Lithobates clamitans. Next base: position 12,650,652 of record JBBGZY010000008.1, on the reverse strand, counting down.
GTGGAAGAAGAAACTCACTTCAGCAGTGCAAGTGCACAAATACACATCAGTGAGATCATGGTGTGCAATCGTGATTTGGAAAAGATGAAACAAAAGATCCATGATGTTAAAAAAAAAATGAGCAACATCATCAATATTCCGCACTCTCCAGGTTCTTCTTCTGGTCTCCGGTTCTTCTCCGCACTGTCTGGCCTCTTCTCCCAGTGTCCGGTTTTTGTCCACGCTGTCCGGTTCTTCTGCTGGGCTCCTCCGCTATCTTCTGCTCTTTTGCTAGCGGTGCCCCGATCTTCTGCCACTGTTCGGTTCTTCTGTCGCTCTCCAGTATCTTCTGCCAGACTCCCCGCTATCTTCTTCCAGCTCTTTTGCTAGCGGTGGCCCAGTCTTCTTCATCGTCTTCTCCCTCTCCTCTCTTCTCTTCTTCCGATGTTGACACAACGCTCTCTCCCGCTGTAATGCCATCTGCGAGGTGTGCGGCGACTTATATAGGCATGGGGCGTGGTCACCGTGTGATGTCACCGGGTGACCCCACCCCTTATGAAGGCACAGTCCCGGGGCATGATGGGACTATGCTGTCATAAGGGGCGGGGTCACCTGGAGACATCACACGGTGACCCCGCCCCATGCCTATATAAATCGCCACACACCTCGCAGACGGCATTACAGCGGGAGAGAGCATTGTGTCAACATCGGAAGAAGAGAAGAGGGGAGAAGATGACGAAGAAGACCGGGCCACCTCTAGAAAAAGAGCTGGAAGAAGATAGCGGGGGAGTCCGGCAGAAGATACCGGAGAGCGACAGAAGAACTGGAAAGTGACAGAAGAGCCGGACAGCGGCAGAAGAACCGGGCAGCAGCAGAAGAACCGGACAGCGGCAGAAGACCACGCCACCGCTAGCAAAAGAGTAGAAGATAACAGAGGAGCCCGGCAGAAGAACCGGACAGCGACAGAAGAACCGGACAGCAGCAGAAGAACCGGACAGTGGGAGAAGACCGGACCACCGCTAGTAAAAGAGCGGCAAAAGGGCAGAAGATAGCGGAGGAGCCCGGCAGAAGAACCAGGCAGTGCGGAGAAGAACCGGAGACCGGGAGAAGAGGCCGGACAGCGCAGAGAAGAACCAGAGACCGGGAGAAGATCCGGAGAGCACGGAGAAGAGGCTGAAGAGCGTGGAAGAGACCCCCGAAGTCAGAAGAAAACCCCCGGAGCTGCCTAACAAATTACTGCAGGCTGCAGGGCGCCCCCCCTTCCCCAAAGCACCCATCCCCCATGTTGAGGGCAAGCGGCCGGGTACAGTTCAGGAGGGGGGGGGCGCTCGCTCGTCCCCACCCCCTTTCCTGACCGGCCATGCTGCGTGCTCGGATAAGGGTCTGGTATGGATTTTGGGGGGACCCCCATTCCATTTTTTTGGCGTAGGGGGCTCCCCTTAAAATCCATACCAGGCCCTTTGGACTGGTATGCTCTTGGAGGGGATCAGATGCCATTTTTTTATGTAAAATTTGGCGTGGAGTTCTCCCTCAAGATTCATACCACAGTGCCTGGTATTGGCGGGGATCCAAGTCGGATCCCTGTGCTTGTCGCTCATTGGGAAAGGAAAAAAACATTTCCCTTTCCAGATGAGCAAGCCAGCTCCGTGATGCTATCTACAGCTGACACGGTGCACTGCGATTACCTGCAATTATGTGCGTATAGCTGCGCTAAATCGCTCCTGGACGCAGTCAATTCTATTTTTTCTATCCACACCAAACCGCATGTAATCAAAACGCAGTGTGTGAATGGGGCCATAGGAAAGCATTGTGTGCATTTAGCTGCGGTAGAAAACTGCTCTCTTTCCACTATTTCAGCCCCAAAGTTGCATAATTTACAATGTGCTTTTTCGGCTTGTTTTCCACTATTGCAACTTGTCATGCTACTAGAGACTGAAAAGTTGCATCACAAGTTCTACCCCATGATTTACAATGAGTACCGTTCATATGTGTGCAACTTCAAGTCGCAGCAACTTCAAAGTAGTCCCTGCACTACTTTGGTCCCACTTTGATGCGACTTGAGGTCCATAGACCTCAAAAATACACAGGCATTGCTTCAAGTTTCGGCAAAAAGTTGCAGGAAACTCGCGGCAAAAAACACAACTTTGGGCTTGCAATAGTGGAAACTGATCCTTAATGCCATATCATGTGACTAGATCAAAACATCGGAGAAAAAGTCGCACTGAAGTTGGAACAAAGTAGTGCAAGAACTTTTTTTGGAGTTGCACCAATTAGAATGGGGGAACATTGAAATACATGTGTTTTGACTTGTCCTGCGACTTCAAATGTGTCAAGTCGAACAACGACTCGCAGTATTGGAAAGAGAGCCTAAGGCCACTTGGGGCTGAAAAGTTGCATCACAAGTTCTACCCCATGATTTACATGAGTACCGTTCATATGTGTGCGACTTGCTTACGCCCATGCGCACATGCTGTTTACACAGCGGGCACACATCTTTATTACAGAAATCCATATTTGCATGGAAATTAACCACTTGCTTACTGGGCACTTAAACCCCCCTGCTGTGCAGACCAATTTTTAGCGCTGATGCACTTTGAATGACAAAAGTTCCCACAAATAGAGCATTCTTTTGGTGGTATTTGATCACCTCTGTGTTTTTTTTCTTTTGTTCAAAAAAAAAAAGACAGAATTTTTATAAATAATTTTGTATATATATATTTTTTTTCTTTTCCTTTTTTTTTTTTTGCCACATCAGCAGACAGCGATAAGGGACTTAAATCAGCCTTGCCGATCATCTTTCCCTTCCCAATAATTGTCACATCATCGTGGCAGTTTTAGAAGTAACAACATTTTTCCTACAGTTTTCAACAAAACAAATAAGACACAATACCCAATATACCCCCTTTACCCCTACCCTATTGACCCCATCCCACCTCTACTATCCATCCGCTCAAAAGGTTAAAGCCAAGAATATTCAACTCCTTACCCAAGATCTACAATCTCAATTCTTGGGCGTAACTCCATGTCTTTTTAAAAGCTATCCATCTCTCCCATTTTGCCGTAGCTCTGTTAATCTCCTCCTCCATAGTGCTCCCCCAGCATTCCATGATATATGTTTCCTCGACCATATCTATCCACTCCCACATTTAAAGGTGCTTCCTTTTTTTGCCAATACTTGGGTATGAGTCTCTTAGCGGCATTTAATAGGTGAGGGGTCAGGGACCTTTTATACTGCTTTATGTCACCCGACCCGCCATGGAACAGTACCACCCATGGGTCTTCCACGACTTCTTTTTTTGTGATCTCCTTGGTCAATTGCTAAATCTTTTTCCAGAATTCCCTAATTTTAGGGCATTCCCACCACAAATGTGTCATGGTGCCCACCTCTACATCCTCTCCAGCACTCTACTGATGTGTTACACTGAAATTTGCTTATTTTATCTGGGCTGGCGTACCACCTTACAAGGCACTTATAATTCATCTCTGCTGTTCTGCTGTCCACTGCCAAGGCATGGGCAAGACTAAAGATTTTTCCAATGAGCCTCCTATCTTGCAATGTGCCCAGCTCCCTCTCCCATTTACTGATGAATGGCGGTGTCTCCGGTTCATCCGCACTCAGTAATACTTTGTACATTTTTGATATAGTATTTCTCGGATCCTCTTCCACGAACAGTCGTTCAAAAATGGAGAGGTCATCTCCGGATCTAATAGGTTGAGGTAAGTTTTTAACAAAGTGACTCAACTGGAGAGACCACAAGTCTACCATCCCCCGTGCAAGATTATTGTGCATCAAATCCTGTGCAGGAATCATTTTTCCTTTTTTTACTATGTCCCTTAATTGTGTGACGTCCTTTTTTAACCAGACTCCTCCTATGCTATTCATTCCTGGTGGAAAATTTTCGTTGTCTATTAGTGTAATTAAAGGTGAATTATATTTACCATTACATATCCCATCCCAAATTTTAAAAACATTATGTGTCAGTGTATCAGTGTTTTCATCTAATCTTCTGTATTGTGGTGGGTTCCAAATAATACTACCCAATTGTGCTTTAATTAGTGTTTTCTCTATACTAACCCATTTTTCTCATTATTTTCCTTGGCCCATTCTACCACTCTGGACAACACAACAGCTTTGTAGTAGGTTGAGATGTCAGGGACCGCTAGGCCTCCCTTCCTTTTCCCCTGTTTCAACGTTTGAAAGGAAACTCTCGGTTTTTTATATTTCCAAATTAAATTCAATAGCAACATTTTTATTTTTCTCAAGTATTGTTGAGGAAGGGCTACTGGCACCATCTGAAATCTGTACATGACCTTAGGAAAGATCATTATTTTTATGCTGTTAATTCGCCCCAACCAAGATAGTGATGTTCCGAGGAGTTTATTACAATCAGACCTAACTTCATCAAATAGGGGGATATGAATGAATGAATGAATGAATGAATGAATGAAGGATTTGTAGAGCGCTGCAAATGCGAACTGAATCGCCTCAAGGTGCTAGAATGCGTTCTCTGTTACCAGCTCTTAGAAAAGGAAGGTCTTTAGTTTTTTCCTGAAGGCCTGATGGTTTTCTTCCATGCGGATGTGGGTCGGAAGAGCATTCCATAGTCAGGGTCCTTGGACTGCGAATCTTCGTTCTCCCTTTGCTTTGTAGCGATATTTAGGCATGATGAGGAGATTTTGGTTAGCTGATCGAAGGCTGCGATTGGGTGTATAGTGTTTTATTTTCTCCTGAAGGTATAGTGGAGCGTTTCCTTGTATGCATTTGTGGGTGAGGCAGAGGGTCTTGAATTTGATCCGATTCTTTACGGTTAGCCAGTGTAGGGACTTTAGGGATGGTGAAATAGATTCCCAGGGTTTTTTTTCCTGTTAACAGTCTTGCCGCCGTGTTTTGAATGAGTTGTAAGCGCGCAAGCTGATATTGGGGTAGTCCTAAGTAGAGCGAATTTGCGTAATCAAGTCCGGAATTGATGATTGTTCCCACAACTGCTGCTTTATCTTCTTCTGGGATGAAGGGGATGAGTCTGCGTAGGAGGCGGAGGAGATGGTGGGAACCGCTCACCACTGATCCTATTTGTGCATCCATTGTCATTCCTGAGTCAAAGATGACTCCGAGACTCTTGGCTTTGATGCTTGGAGCGATGGTCTGTCATAAGATGGTGGGAGGTGTCCACGGGGTCTTAATTTTGGAATTTTTGTTGGCATGTAGAAGAAGAAGTTCTGTTTTTGCGCCGTTAAGTTTGAGGGAGCTGATGGTCATCCAGTCATCTATTAACGTGAGACATTCTTCTAATTGTTGATGATGGTTTTTTTGTCCGGTGATGCGAAAGTAGAGTTGGGTGTCGTCAGCGTATGAGTGGAAGCAGAGATCGGTTTTCCTGATGATATTTAGAAGTGGGCGGATGTATATGTTGAATAGTACTGGTGACAGGGGTGAGCCCTGAGGAACTCCGCAGGAGATTGACCGGGTTTCCGAGGTGAATGTTCCTAGCTTCACAATCTGAGAGCGATTCTCTAGGAAGGATGCAAACCATTTTAGAGCCGGACCTGTGGCTCCTGCCACTTCTGAGAGGCGGACAAGTAAAGTATTGTGGTTCACTGTATCAAATGCTGCGCTGAGGTCCAAGAGTACCAGGAGACTGGATTCTCCATCATCTGCTGCTTCAAGGGCGTCGTCCCATATTTTGAGGAGTGCTGTTTCTGTGCCATGGCCCGGGCGGAAGCCTGATTGCAGTGGGTCCAGGAGTTGGTGTGTGTCCAGGTGGCATTGTAGCTGCAGTACTACTGCTTTCTGCATAATCTTGGAGATGGTGTTGAGGCTTGTTATTGGTCTATGGTAGTTTGGGTCCTTAGGGTCAAGATTGGGTTTCTTCAGCAGAGGTTTGACGATGCCTTGCTTGAGGGAGGTTGATACAGTCCCTTCTTTGAAAGATTGATTTATGAGGTGTGTAAGAGTAGGGGCCAAGATGTCGGAACATTCTTTAAGGAGTTTTGTGGGAATGATGTCGTTTGGGGATGTGCTGTCGCGAAGGCTTCTGATGATGTTTATAGTCGTGTCAGCGGTGATAGGAGAGAAAGAAAAATTCGGTGGTTGTGTGACGTTCGTGTTTATATCCTCTTTTTGCTTTGGTTGAGTGAGATTGGTTGTTCTTTTCTGATGAATTGACTTCCGGATGTTGTCGATTTTGTCGATGAAGTAATCTGATAATTCATTGCAGAATTCTTGAGTATTGTTACCGGGTGGCTCTAAGTTTTATATAGTTTTTTTTTATAAATCTGCTCCCTTGTATTTGCTAGTTTAATTCCTAAATATTTTAATTCTTTTGTCCAGGTAAATTTAAACTCGTTTTTTAGTATTCTTATTTCTGTCTGGCTTATATTGATATTTAATATCTCAGATTTTGCAAGATTTATTTTGAAATTGGAGATTTCCCCATATTGTTTCAAGGTATTTGTTAGATTACGCATTGTATTCCGGGGGTTCGTGACATAAAACAGTATGTCGTCTGCAAAAGCGGAGAGTTTATGCTCTTCTTGTCCCAGCTTAAATCCAGATATACTAGAATCTTTACGAATTGTGGCCAGAAGTGGTTCCAGGGATAGGACAAATAGCATTGGGGACAGGGGACACCCCTGCCTCGTCCCATTTTTTATCTTGAAAGGGAGAGACATTAGACCGTTTACTTTTATTGATGCGATTGGATGATGGTACAATGTTTTAATCCAACCGATCATTCTTGGGCCTATGCCCATTGTCTCTAGAGCCTGGATCATGAACCCCCAGTCTACCCTATCAAAGGCCTTTTCGGCATCAATCGACAGTAGTAGTCCTGGGGGTCCCCTTTCTTTTATCATTTGGAGCAGGAGTACAGTTTTTACCCCATTATCCCTCCCTTCCCTTTTAGGGGTGAAGCCAACCTGGTCCGGGTTTACTAGTGTGTTCATTAGTCCCTTCAATCTCCCAGCCAAGACTTTGGCGAAAAGTTTTATGTCCGTGTTAAGTAATGAGATTGGCCTGTAACTAGAACACAACGTTTCCTCCTTTCCTTCTTTTAGGATGACAGTAATAGCAGCCGACAAGGCCTCCTTGCTGATTTTATGCTCTACCCCCAGGCCGTTCATATAATGGCAAAGCCTTGGGTCCAGGATTGTTTTACATTTTTTATAATAAGATATTGTAAATCCGTCTGGCCCAGGGCTCTTACACGGCGTTGATTCTGACAGGGCCTTCCCTATTTCTTTCTCGGAGATCGGGGCCTCCAGCGCTTCCCCGGCCTCTTTGGCTATTTTCTGGAGTCCTGCGTTCTTAAGAAAAGTAATTATTTTTCTATTCTTTTCCCCCGGCCAGACTTCCTTCTGCTGTACTGAGTATAATTCTTGGTGATAAGTTCTAAATATTTCTGCAATTCCTTTAGGTGAATAGACCATGTTGCTATCCTTCGTTTGAATTTTCTCTATATAATTGATGGCTTTTTTCTTTTGTAAAATTTTTGTCAGATTTACTAGGTTTATTTCCCCACTTATATCGAGCCCTTGCAGTCCTATTCAAGACCATCTTAGTTTCGTGGTCTAATAATTCCTTTAGCTCAGTTCTTTTGTTTATTACTTTTTGATATAACTCTTGATGGCGGGCCGGATGTTTTTTATGTTCTTGTTCAGTTTTGCCTAGTTCATTCATGAGTGTACATATTTTCTCAAATCTCTCCTTTTTTTTTCGTGCCCCTAGCTCTATCAAGATCCCCCTGATATAGACCTTATGAGCCTCCCACAAGGCTGACCCCGTTACTTCTCCTGTGTCATTATATGAAAAATAGTTTTCAAGTTCCCTTGCTACCAATGTGGATCCTTCCTTGTCTCGAATCAGCTCTTCATTCAAACGCCATCCGGCCCGCTGGCCTACTTTCCCTGATGCTGACATTTTCATCCTCACCGGGGTATGATCCCATAATGTAGAGATTTCAATCTTAGACTCCAACACCTTATCTATATCCCTATGTTCTACAAAAATGTAATCTATCCTGGAGTAGGACCCATGCACGGGGGAGTAAAATGTAAAATCTTGTGTTTTAGGGTGTTGAATCCTCCAAATGTCAACCATTTGGCTAGCATACAGTTTTTGTTTAACCTCTTTCAGTTGAACGCAAGTAGTCCCCCGTGCACGGGTCCCACTATCCAGACCAGGTGTCATACAAAAGTTCAAATCTCCCATCATAATAGTATGTCCTTTCCTGAAAGCCCCCAGCTTTGCCAAGATATCTTTAAGATATTTTATCGGGTTTTTATTGGGGGGCGTAAACATTTGCCAATGTATATTCCTCGTCCCCTAATTTCCCTTTTAAAAACAGGAATCTACACTCAGGGTCAGTTAGCCTGTCTTCCAGTACGAAACGGATTCCGTTCGCGAATCCAATTGCTACCCCCTCATTCTTTTAGTAACTGTATCCCCATAAAACCATAGCAGAAAGTCCCTGGATGACAATTTGACTTTTGACTCGTGTGAAATATGTGTCTCTTGAAGAGAAACCACTTCGGCCCCGTCCCAATTGAGCTCTTTCATTATCATGTGTTTCTTACTGGGAATATTCAGCCCCCTGACGTTGTAGGTCATAAAATTAATTGTTGTCATTCCTTTTTGATCTATAGCTAATTTTTAGTGTGTTTACGGACAATGTAGCAGAGGTGTCCCCCCCATCCACCCTGTTCCACCCATCCTGCCCCCCCCACCTCCACCCCGCCCCAATCAGGCCTGTAGACCCTCGAAGAACACGATAACTCATGTACCTCAGAAGGTCTCCAACTCCAGAGGTGGAGCTCTCGGTGTGCCCCATCTTCCTCTATGTCCCTTACAGGGTGGGTTTTTGGGGGAAGTTGGCCGGTCACCCGCCGTTCACCCCTTTCAAATCCACTTAACCTTTCCTCATTATGCTCACCCATCCCTCCACCCCCCCCAACCCCACCCATCATTTTACTGGCGTACTCAATTTCTAACTCGATCCCGTAACCCCCCTCTCCCCACACATTAAAACCATTCTGGCAGCTGTGGTTCTTGCATGTCTAGTTTTTTACAAAAGTCCCCAAGTTCATCAGGAAATCTTAGCCTAGCTGATTTCCCATCTTTTGACCTGAAGAGGCAAGCAGGGAAGCCCCAACTGTACTTTATATTCAGTGTCCTCATCTGGTCTAAGAGGGGTTTTAGCAAACATCTTCTGGCCAGTGTCTCAGGTGCCAAGTCCGAGAAAACCTGGATTTCGACACCCTCAAACTGCAGTGGAGTTTTCCCTCTTAAGTTTGACCAAATCCTGGCTTTATCTTCGTAAAACCTGAATCTTACAATAATATCTTGCATTCTGTTGGGCCTGTTAGAATCAAATCTCCCCACCCGGTGTGCCCGTTCGATGTTCAGGAAGTCCTCCATACCTACACCGAGTATTGGGGAGAGTAACACTCCTATAACTTTTCTCAGGTCTTCCCCCCTTCTTTCCGGTACCGAGCGCAGTCTCAGATTCTGTCTTCTATTTCTGTTTTCTTGGTCTTCTAACCTGTAGAGGAGTTTGGCCTGGTTAAGATGTATGTTTTTAATTTGATCTTTAAGAGCACATATCTCCAGGGCTTGTTTATCCAATGAATCTTCTGCCGTCTCGATTCTCGCCAGCAGGTGACCCAGGTCAGACCTCAACATGTTAATCTCGGTTTTAATGGAATTTTCTAATCTCGTGAACATTGCCAGGATATTTCCTTTTGTGGGGAGTTGGGCCTCCATCCTTTGATCTTCTAGTCTAGTTGATTCTAGTTCGCTTTCATTTGCTAAGTCCTCTTTAGATTGATTTGGAGTCCCTTCTTTCCTCTCCTCAGATCCCTTCTTCTTGTCCACTTTACTTTGCTTTAGGGGTCCTGAATTGCTGTTGTTTGGGCTAAGCCCTTGGGCCAGGTACTGTTTGATTGTACTTCCCGAGGTGTTATCCCTTGGGGTTTTGGGTGCCCCCCCGGTGGCTTTAGACGAGGATTTACTCATGGTGGGTCAACAGACCCCCCCCTACAAACTGGGTATTCAGTCTTGGTTTTCCTTATTATTATACACGTTTTATTTAGCTTTTTAGTTCCCTTATACTTGTACCCCCAATCCTCTACACCAGGGTCCAATTCACAGACTGCCCTTGCCTCCTTTACTATACAGACCCCTCTGGCTTCCCCCTGCAGAGAAATCAGGCGTAGCACTATTAGCAGCAAGTTTCAGGGATTCAAAAAATTCAAAAATAATTCAGTAGTTCAGCAAGTGTGTGGACCCTTTCGACTTCACCCTACAGAGAAATCAGGTATGGTGCCACTGACAGCGAGTTTCAGAGATTCAAAAATTCATGTATAATTCAAAAATTATTCAAAGATCAGCAAATGTTGCAGACCCCTCCAACTCCCCCTGAAGATAGGTCAGGTAAAGTGCTACTGACAGCGAGTATCAAAAGTTCATAAATGATTCAAAAGTAATTCAAAAGTTCAGCAAATGTTGCAGACTCCTCCGACTTCCCCCTGCATAGAATCAGGTATAGTGAAACTGACAACGAGTTTCAGTGATTTAAGAATTCATAAGTTATTCAAAAGTAAATAAAAAGTTCAGCAAGTCAGCAAGACCAGTTATAGGTGTTTAAACAATCCTCCCCTCAGCCCCCTTCGGTTATGAAGCCTACTCCTGAGAACTATCAATGAGACCACCCCGCAAGAACGGAGATAGGTCTTACCGCAAATACACTTCTTAGTAAGACAGTCATATCTTGATCTTCACAGTATGGAGTAACCACTCTTACCTCTCTCTCCCGGGGTTTTAGGTATCAGCGCGTACTTACAGAGAGCCTTTCAGTGGGGCTAGGGGGTTTCTCCTTCCATAGCAAAGCAGTTAGCTTATTCATCCTTTCTTCACACTCATCCACCCTGCTCCAGCACAGAGCCACCATGAACGGGGATCCAGGGGGGGAAGGGGATGGATGCTGGTCCCACGCAGTATGTCTCGCCTCCCGGGATGCAATGCCCGCCTCATGCTCCATGATGTGGATAGGCATTTCCAGTGCCTCAGATGTCCAAAGCACTTCCGACGGGGCTAGATCTTGGCTCCGGCTTCTCTCTCCCCCTTCTCATTCCCTCCGCAGCTTCCCCATCGAGCTCGCGGCCGGGCTGTCAGCACACCCAGGCTCCTCCCTCCTGATCAGACGCCGTCCCACGTATCACGTAATCCCCCCCCCGATAATTTTGTATATTTTTTGATATTTTGATATTAAATTTTGCAAACAGGTAATTTTTCTCCTTCATTGATGTACGCTGATGAGGCGGCACTTATTGGTTACACTGACAGGCAGCACTGCTTGGGACCACTGGTGGGCATTCATAGGTGGCACTGGCAGGTAGGGATGAGCCGAACACCCCCCCGGTTCGGTTCGCACCAGAACCCGCGAACGGACCGCAAGTTCGCACGAACGTTAGAACCCCATTGACGTCTATGGGACTCGAACGTTCGAAATCAAAAGTGCTCATTTTAAAGGCTAATTTGCATGGTATTGTCCTAAAAAGGGTGTGGGGACCCGGGTCCTACCCCAGGGGACATGTATCAATGCAAAAAAAAACTTTTAAAAACGGCCGTTGTTTCGGGAGCAGTGATTTTAATGATGCTTAAAGTAAAAAAAAAAAAGTGAAATATTCCTTTAAATATCGTACCTGGGGGGTGTCTATAGTATGCCTGTAAAGTGACGCATGTTTCCCATGTTTAGAACAGTCCCTGCACCAAATGTCATTTTTAAAGGAAAAAATCTCATTTAAATCTGCTTGCGGGTTTAATGTCATGTCGGGTCATGGCAATGTGGATGAAAATCAGTGAGACAAACGGCATGGGTACCCCCCAGTCCATTACCAGGCCCTTTGGGTCTTGTATGGATATTAAGGGGAACCCCGCACCCAAATTAAAATAAGGAAAGGTCCCTATATACTCTGAACAGCAGTATACAGGCGGTGCAAACAAGACAGGGACTGTAGGTTTGTTGTTAAGTAGAATCTGTTTGTAATTTTGAACATTTTTAACGTGTTTAGCTCCAGCCAAAAAATCTTTTCTAAGCTTTTTGGAAAACATAGGGAAGGGTTATCACCCCTGTGACATTTGTTTTGCGTCTTTCCTCCTCTTCAGAAGATTTCACCTCACTTTTTTGTCCCAATGAAAAATGTTTTTTGAAAATTTGGGTTTTTTTGTGGAACAAGGATTGGAAAGCATCAGTGGAAAGGAGAAATTGTTTTCCCATATTAACTCTTACAGGAGAGAATTTCCCTTCCTAGGGGTAGATTTCATCTCACTTCCTGTTGTCTCCTTCCGTTTGCAAGTAGGAGTCGTTTGTAAGTTAGATGTTTGAAAGTAGGGTCCTGCCCTATATACTCAGCAGAAATTTGGGCCTTAGGTGTTGCTGTGGCCAAAACACTGTAAGCCCTCACAGGGCCCTGCTGTGAAATATTAGATCAAGAATTGTAATTACATGCCCCTGTTGAACAGGAGCTGAAAAATTAGGCCTTAGGCACTGGTGCTGGTGCCACAACACTGCAACCCCTCACAGACACTCTAGTTGGAACGCAGGAACGAGCCCTGCTGCAAAGTATTGCATCAAAAATTGTAATTACACGCCCCTGTTAGACAGGGGCAGAAAAATTGGGCCTTAGGCACTGGTGCCGGTGCCACAACACTGCAACCCCTCACAGACACTCTAGTTGGAACGCAGGAACGAGCCCTGCTGCAAAGTATTGCATCAAAAATTGTAATTACACGCCCCTGTTAGACAGGGGCTGAAAAATTGTGCCTTAGGCACTGGTGGTGGCGCCCAGAACCAAAAATGTTCTTACAAGCTATCAGCGTGATGATTGAGGAGGAAGAGGATAATTACTCAGGGATAGTCACTCAGCATCAGCATAGGCAGTCTTTGAAGGGATCTGAAAAAAATTATTCAGTTACATCAGCATCAGGTGCTTGGTAGCTGGTGGTGATCCAAGACTGATTCATTTTTATGAAGGTCAGCCGATCGACCGAGTCAGTGGACAGACGCACCCTGTGATCGGTTACCACGCCTCCAGCAGCACCGAAAGAACGCTGGATGCAGGACAGGCCAGTAGCTCAATTGCATACTGTGCAAGCTCTGGCCAGTGATCCATCCTCAAGACCCAGTAACCCAGAGGATTTTCGGTGGGAAAGGTGTCCAAGTCTGATCTTGCCCCTAGGTATTCCTGCACCATGTAAAACAGACGCTGGCGATGGTTGCTGAAACCGATCATACCTTGGGGCTGCGGACCAAAAAATTGTCTGAACGCATCGGTCAGACGGCCACCTTCTCCACCGCTCCTTCTTTGACTGACCGAAGCCTCAGCAACACGTTGTCCAGAAACAGGAGTTTGTAACCTCCCAGTCTCTGGGAACGCGTTGCACAGACCTTTCTGCAAGGCCTCCCGAAGATGTTTCATCCTCTGCTCCCTCTGCGATGGCAAGATAAGGTCCGCAACCTTACCCTTGTAACGTGGATCAAGGAGGGTTGCCAGCCAGTATTGGTCCTTCTCCTTGATACCACGAATACGAGGATCCTTACGCAGGCTTTGCAGGATCAGGGAGGCCATGCAGCGTAGGTTTGCTGAGGCATTCGGTCCGGAGTCCTCTGGGTCACTAAGGACAACAACGTCCGCAGCCACCTCCTCCCAGCCACGTACAAGTCCATGTGTTCCTTGGGACTGATCCCTTAAAGACTGCTGATGCTGAGTGCCAGGCTCCACCTCCATACTGACACAATCTTCCTCCTCCTCCTCCTCGTCCTCTTCCTGTGTGATCGGCGGGCACGCAGGAACACTGTCTGGATAAAGGGGGCCTTGAGAGCTAAGGAAGTCCTCCTCTTCCTGCCTCTGTTCTGCCTCAAGTGCCCTGTCCATTATTCCACGCAGCGTGTGCTCCAACAGGTGGACAAGGGGGACAGTGTCACTGATGCATGCACTGTCAGTGCTCACCATCCTCGTGGCCTCCTCGAATGGTGACAGGACAGTGCATGCATCCCTGATCATGGCCCACTGGCGTGGGGAAAAAAAACCAAGTTCCCCTGACCCTGTCCTGGTGCCATAGTCGCACAGGTACTCATTGATGGCCCTCTGCTGCGTGTGCAGCCGCTGCAGCATGGCCAATGTCGAGTTCCACCTGGTGGGCATGTCTCAGATTAGGCGGTTCTTGGGCAGGTTAAACTCCTTTTGGAGGTCCGTCAGCCGAGCACTGGCATTATATGACCGGCGGAAATGCACACAGACTTTCCTGGCCTGCCTCAGGATATCCTGTAAGCCCGGGTACCTGCCCAAGAACCGCTGCACCACCAAGTTAAGGACGTGAGCCAAACAGGGCACATGGGTCAGTTGTCCCTGTCGGAGGGCAGAGAGGAGGTTGGTGCCATTGTCGCAAACCACCATTCCTGCCTTAAGTTGGCGTGGCGTCAACCACCTCTGAACCTGCCCCTGCAGAGCTGACAGAACCTCTGCCCCAGTGTGGCTCCTGTCCCCCAAGCACACCAGCTCAAGCACCGCATGGCATCTTTTGGCCTGCGTACTTGCGTAGCCCCTTGAACGCCTACGGAGCACCGCTGGTTCCGAGGAAGAGGCCATGGAGGAAGAAGAAGAGGGGGGGGTGGAGGAGAGAGGTGTGTCACAATCAGCATTTTGGAGGCGTGGTGGCGGAACAACCTCCAACACTACTGCACCTTGTCCTGCATCCTTCCCAGCTGCCAGCAGAGTCACCCAATGCGCCGTGAAACTTAAGTAACGTCCCTGTCCATGCCTGCTGGACCATGAGTCAGCGGTAATATGCACCTTACCGCTGACCGCCCTGTCCAGCGAGGCATGGACATTGCCTTCCACATGCCGGTAGAGAGCCGGAATCGCCTTCCGTGAGAAAAAGTGGCGTTTGGGTACCTGCCACTGAGGAACCGCACATTCCACAAACTCACGGAAGGGGGCAGAGTCTACCAACTGAAAAGGCAGCAGTTGAAGTGCTAGCAATTTTGCCAAGCTAGCATTCAACCGCTGGGCATGTGGATGGCTGGGAGCAAACTTCTTTCGGCGGTGCAGCAGCTGGGGCAGGGAAATTTGCCTGGTACAATCTGACGTCGGTGTACCAAAAGCAGATTGCCCACAAGTACTTGGCTGTGACACACCTAATTCTACACCTTCATTCCTCTCACTGCAGGTCTCAGAGAGGACTGAAGGTCTAGTGGGGTTGGAAATCTCAGCTGATGAGGAGCAAGGAGAGATCCTCTTTGTTCTTTGGTGTGGGTCTTTTAGATATGCTTGCCAACGAACTGCATGGCAGGTCAACATATGTCTGGTCAAGCATGTGGTACCCAAGCGGGAGATGTTTTGGCCACGCGAGATACGCTTGAGACATATGTTGCAAATAGCAACGGTGCGATCTGATGCACTCGTCTCAAAAAAGGCCCACACCAAAGAACTTTTTGAATAACGCGCAGAGACTGCAGCGTCCTGCACATGTGGAGCTTTGGGGTGTGATGCAGTCAATGTGCTGCCCTTAGGCTGGCCCCTGGAGGGCATCCTGCCTCGTTGGTGATGTGCCGCCTCCTCCTCCTCCTCCTCCTCCTCTCTCCTATCAGGCACCCACGTTGAGTCAGTGACCTCATCATCCCCTCCCTCCTCATCACTGGAGCAAACCTGGCAGTATGCTGCAGCAGGGGGAGCATGTCTGCCAGATTGCTGTCCTTCTTGGGCACCCCCTCTGTCCGTGCTCATGTTACTGCCTTCATCGAGCTCAGTATCATCATCAGAGCCTTCCAAACGCTGGGCATCCTCCTGGAGCATGTACCCAACACTGTGGTCAAACAGTTCGAGGGAATCCTCAGGAGGACATGGTGGAGCTAGGGAAGGAGTCACTGATGACATTGAGCTGAGGGAAGAGGCCGCTGCTTTGCCAGACAAAGCACCCTGGGCATGGGTGAGAGAGGATGAGGAGGATGAGGACGGCTTGGTCATCCACTCGACCAAGTTTTCTGCATGTTGCGGCTCAACACGGCCAGCTGCCGAAAAAAAGGCCAAGCGTGTCCCATGGCCACGGGCTGATGAGGATGCACCGTCTCCACGACCAGCACTAGACACAGAGCCTGCTTGCCCTCTCTTATTGGCTTGTGACTGTCTGCCTCTCCTTCTTGGCCTTCCAGACATACTAATGGCCTGTAGCTGCACTAAGCTGGGATAGAACACCTGTAATTTTCTTCAGGTAGCTTTATATACTGTAACCAGACAAGCCTGCCTGTCAGTAGGAAGATAACAGGAACGGATCTAGCTGAACACTGTGAGCAGGACGCACTGACTGCACTAAATGTAAATAGCAGGAACGGATCTAGCTGAACACTGTGAGCAGGACGCACTGACTGCACTAAATGTAAATAGCAGGAACGGATCTAGCTGAACACTGTGAGCAGGACGCACTGCACTAAATGTAAATAGCAGGAACGGATCTAGCTGAACACTGTGAGCAGGACGCACTGCACTAAATGTAAATAGCAGGAACAGATCTAGCTGAACACTGTGAGCAGGACGCACTGCACTAAATGTAAATAGCAGGAACAGATCTAGCTGAACACTGTGAGCAGGACGCACTGCACTAAATGTAAATAGCAGGAACGGATCTAGCTGAACACTGTGAGCAGGACGCACTGCACTAAATGTAAATAGCAGGAACGGATCTAGCTGAACACTGTGAGCAGGACGCACTGACTGCACTAAATGTAAATAGCAGGAACAGATCTAGCTGAACACTGTGAGCAGGACGCACTGACTGCACTAAATGTAAATAGCAGGAACGGATCTAGCTGAACACTGTGAGCAGGACGCACTGACTGCACTAAATGTAAATAGCAGGAACGGATCTAGCTGAACACTGTGAGCAGGACGCACTGACTGCACTAAATGTAAATAGCAGGAACGGATCTAGCTGAACACTGTGAGCAGGACGCACTGACTGCACTAAATGTAAATAGCAGGAACGGATCTAGCTGAACACTGTGAGCAGGACGCACTGCACTAAATGTAAATAGCAGGAACAGATCTAGCTGAACACTGTGAGCAGGACGCACTGCACTAAATGTAAATAGCAGGAACAGATCTAGCTGAACACTGTGAGCAGGACGCACTGCACTAAATGTAAATAGCAGGAACAGATCTAGCTGAAAACTGTGAGCAGGACGCACTGACTGCACTAAATGTAAATAGCAGGAACAGATCTAGCTGAACACTGTGAGCAGGACGCACTGCACTCAATGTAAATAGCAGGAACGGATCTAGCTGAACACTGTGAGCAGGACGAACTGCACTAAATGTAAATAGCAGGAACAGATCTAGCTGAACACTGTGAGCAGGACGCACTGCACTAAATGTAAATAGCAGGAACGGATCTAGCTGAACACTGTGAGCAGGACGCACTGCACTAAATGTAAATAGCAGGAACAGATCTA
Organism: Lithobates clamitans; assembly: GCA_037952925.1. Lineage (NCBI taxonomy): Eukaryota > Metazoa > Chordata > Amphibia > Anura > Ranidae > Lithobates > Lithobates clamitans. The sequence continues at coordinate 12,633,172 of JBBGZY010000008.1, read as the reverse complement.
GCTGAACACTGTGAGCAGGACGCACTGCACTAAATGTAAATAGCAGGAACAGATCTAGCTGAACACTGTGAGCAGGACGCACTGCACTAAATGTAAATAGCAGGAACGGATCTAGCTGAACACTGTGAGCAGGACGCACTGCACTAAATGTAAATAACAGGAACGGATCTAGCTGAACACTGAGCAGGACGCACTGCACTAAATGTAAATTGCAGGAACGGATCTAGCTGAACACTGTGAGCAGGACGCACTGCACTAAATGTAAATTGCAGGAACGGATCTAGCTGAACACTGTGAGCAGGACGCACTGCACTAAATGTAAATGGCAGGAACGGATCTAGCTGAACACTGTGAGCAGGACGCACTGCACTAAATGTAAATAGCAGGAACGGATCTAGCTGAACACTGTGAGCAGGACGCACTGCACTAAATGTAAATAGCAGGAACGGATCTAGCTGAACACTGTGAGCAGGACGCACTGCACTAAATGTAAATAGCAGGAGCGGATCTAGCTGAACACTGTGAGCAGGACGCACTGACTGCACTAAATGTAAATAGCAGGAACAGATCTAGCTGAACACTGTGAGCAGGACGCACTGACTGCACTAAATGTAAATAGCAGGAACGGATCTAGCTGAACACTGTGAGCAGGACGCACTGCACTAAATGTAAATAGCAGGAACGGATCTAGCTGAACACTGTGAGCAGGACGCACTGACTGCACTAAATGTAAATAGCAGGAACAGATCTAGCTGAACACTGTGAGCAGGACGCACTGACTGCACTAAATGTAAATAGCAGGAACGGATCTAGCTGAACACTGTGAGCAGGACGCACTGCACTAAATGTAAATAGCAGGAACGGATCTAGCTGAACACTGTGAGCAGGACGCACTGACTGCACTAAATGTAAATAGCAGGAACAGATCTAGCTGAACACTGTGAGCAGGACGCACTGACTGCACTAAATGTAAATAGCAGGAACGGATCTAGCTGAACACTGTGAGCAGGACGCACTGACTGCACTAAATGTAAATAGCAGGAACGGATCTAGCTGAACACTGTGAGCAGGACGCACTGACTGCACTAAATGTAAATAGCAGGAACGGATCTAGCTGAACACTGTGAGCAGGACGCACTGACTGCACTAAATGTAAATAGCAGGAACGGATCTAGCTGAACACTGTGAGCAGGACGCACTGCACTAAATGTAAATAGCAGGAACAGATCTAGCTGAACACTGTGAGCAGGACGCACTGCACTAAATGTAAATAGCAGGAACAGATCTAGCTGAACACTGTGAGCAGGACGCACTGACTGCACTAAATGTAAATAGCAGGAACAGATCTAGCTGAACACTGTGAGCAGGACGCACTGCACTCAATGTAAATAGCAGGAACGGATCTAGCTGAACACTGTGAGCAGGACAAACTGCACTAAATGTAAATAGCAGGAACAGATCTAGCTGAACACTGTGAGCAGGACGCACTGCACTAAATGTAAATAGCAGGAACGGATCTAGCTGAACACTGTGAGCAGGACGCACTGACTGCACTAAATGTAAATAGCAGGAACGGATCTAGCTGAACACTGTGAGCAGGACGCACTGCATTAAATGTAAATAGCAGGAACAGATCTAACCTAATCTAGCTAACTCAAATCAAATGACACTGTCTGTCTCTCTCTCTATCAGCACACCGGAACACACTACACAGGGCCGCCGTGCAGGCGGCCTTATATAGTGTGGGGCGTGTACTAAATCCCCTGAGCCATAATTGGCCAAAGCCACCCTGGCTTTGGCCAATTACAGCTCTCTCTACTGACGGCGCTTTGATTGGCCAAGCATGCGGGTCATAGTGCATGCTTGGCCAATCATCAGCCAGCAATGCACTGCGATGCCGCAGTGAATTATGGGCCGTGACGCGCCACACGAATTTGGCGCGAACGGCCCATAACGTTCGCAATTCGACGGACGGTCGAACAGCCGATGTTCGAGTCGAACATGCATTCGATTCGAACACGAAGCTCATCCCTACTGGCAGGTGGTACTGGTGGGCACAGATGAGGCAGAATTGCCCCTTCGGGACCAATGTCCCTTGCACCTAAGCCGGTGATCAGCTTTTATTTTTATCCTCATGCTGTCAGCGTGAGGAGAAAAAATAAACAATTACCGAGCTTTAGTTTACATCATGTGATCAGCCATCATTGGCTGACAGCTAATTGCGTGGTAAGGGGCCGGGATCGGCCCTTAATTCGATCTATGATCACCCAAGTCTAAGTGACTCAGTGCACGCTGCGCGCCCTGCAGGGAGCACACAGGGAGCCCGTCCTATGACAGCCTCCCAGAAATTCAGGCCCACGCTGTGGCCGTCTCTTGGCTATAGCACAGACACCAAGTGGTTAATAGAAAAACAGATGCAGATTTCTAGGACTGGCCAAAAATAATGTTTAGAGTCAAAGGCAACTGATGACTTTCGATTAACGGTCTAAATGGGCCATTAACATGCATCACAATTGAACTTAGGAATGTGTCTTTGCAAAGTTAAACTAAAAAATCACCAGTGCTTCCCCTCTGATTTTCATCAACTACACTTGTATTGCAGAAAGGATTTGCCTTTAATAAACCCCAAAATACCTAATAATTTGGGGTGTACACAACAAAGTGCTAGAATGCAATTTGCATAATGGGGACATTAGTTAGATTGACCTGTGTGTCCCGAAGGAAAAAATATTGTTAGGGTTTTACTCTCACTTCCTGTTTGGCTATGTGACAGGAACCTAAAAAAAAAATCTTGATTTCCCTCAAAATGTCCACAATTAGAATAGGATTGTCTTCAGCTTGATTTTAGTTCAGTGCTCTAAATCAGTGCTTCTCAACCCTGTCCTCAAGTACCCCCCAACAGGCCATGTTTGCAGGTTTTCCTTCATCTTGCACAGGTGCTTGAAATCAAAGTCAATGGCTTTGTATTTTGGACAGCTATTTTAGATAAGATAACATTTCCTAAACATGTCCTGTCGGGGGGAGGGGGTACTTGAGGACTGAGGCTGAAAATCACTGCTCAAATAGAAAATTGAATATTCACCTCTCTGAAATGTTACTTTTCTGGTCACTATCCATGGCAGCATACGCACAATCCATGTATGTGCTACCATGAAGGCACCAGGAAAGTAACTTAAAACTAAAAAAAAAATAAAAAGGGATTTGTCTAAGACATGCCAATCAGCCTAGTAAAGCTGCAGCTGGAAAATCCGTTGCATTAAAAGAACACATAAAACATAAAAAAATTGAAACAATTTTATTGGTCCAAAAAAAAGGACTTGGAAAAGAAGCAAGGAAAGCAAAATACACACATGTATGTTAATTTGAGACACTAACAGAATATGTTTGAGGTTGACCCTTTTGCAGTGTAAATTAACAGGAGGTAAAAGGAGTGCACCCACAAATGGACATCTATTAAGGTTTAAAACAACATTAGGCACAACATCTTGAAAAAGAATTTTAAAAATAATGCAGCACAGTTAAATCAAAGTGAACAACGTAAAAACAACAAAAATGGCCAACATAAAATGGCAAATTGTATCATACTTACCGTAATTTTCCTTTCCTGACGCCAATCCATGGCAGCATACTAGTGATAGGCTCTGCCTTTCTCCCCTCCCTCAGGACCAATGAAATAGCATAAATTAAAGGCCAGTTAGGCCCTGCCCCATTCTTCGTAATTAGCTAGATACCAAAACGCACAAGGTAGGGTCCGTATGCTGCCATGGATTGGCGTCAGGAAAGGAAAATTACGGTAAGTATGATACAATTTGCCATTTTCCTGACGCCATCATGGCAGCATACTAGTGATACATATCCTAGCTGACAGGGTGGGTTATACTTAACAAACCAAAATAATTATTTTATATATATTATATATATATATATATATATATGTATACATTTTTAAATGGGACAGAAGACTGAACAGTCATTCCCCTGAAGCCCACTGATGACAAGGCACCCAGATCTATTCTGTAAAGGTTGAAAAGGTATGCTGTGAAAAGCATGCCACTTCCCTGTAGAATGAATCCATAGATGCTTTCAACTGGGCCTCCTATGATGCCTCAACCCCTCTGGAAGAGGATGCATCCTGCCACTGAAGGAGACTCATGACCCATTTCCCATCTGCACAACCAATCTTGCCTGATGAATTCCAACTGGAACAGTGAAAGATTTATCATATGAACTAAAAAGAGCAATTGTGGACAGAAACTTCTTTCAAGCTCTGGGAATGACCAATTTGTGTGGTTTTCTTGCATGAGCATCTGGAAAGTTAGGCAATGGACAGATGATTGATAGATGGAGGGCTGTCGCTACCTCTGATATAAGCTGAAATACAGGATGCAGCTCTACTCCTGTAACAAAAGTAATATGCTTTTCTGAAGCTCTAAGGGCTTGAAACTCAAACTGACTTCTGTTTGACGATTTGCGCTAAATACTAGTTAGTAAGTGACGTCTTAAACCGAACACTGCCCTGTTGGAGTAAACAGTTGAAATAAACCCCAACAGCATCAAAAGATTTTAATTGTGAAAGATTCTCTCTCGTGGTTGACAAAACCTCCTGACTGTCTTCAAAATTTTGCAAACTAAAGGGCCTTTGGCCAAATTAAACCTTGTTCTTGCTGACACCTGTAACCTCAAAAGAGTTTAGGGTAAGGTTCATGTCCATTCTGACCTACAAGAAGACCAGAACAGCTGCCACCAGAGGTGCAGTAAGAATAATATCTTGCCATGCAAAATAGAAAAAAAGAAGTTTGTTCCAGATCTTGGCATAGAGGCTGTTAGTAGAGTGCCTTTCACACCCCCCCAAAGTAGAGCTCACTCTTGGAGCAACTCTAGAGCAATCTAGGTTCTACGGCTTCCCCTTCCCGCCATTATGCTTGCATCTCTGGTCTGTGCATGTGTGAAGGGGAATCAACTTCTGTATTCTGAAGAAGATAGCCAGGAAGCACCAAGACTCCTATGGTCAGAATGGAGGAGTGGTCGTGACTACCATGTTCATTCTTGACAGCTTCCAGAGGAATTTCATTATGAGAGAAGTTGGGGAAAAACATATACAGTAGGCTTGATTGCAGTTTCATGGAAAAACTCAGATTCTGTTCTCTGCTTTGGGGAGCAGAAACCTAGTCAGACCTCTTCTTAAATTGGCATTTGCTGTGAGAAGCATAGAAGCCTGTCTGTGGTAGGCCACCTGTAGACAAGCTTCCCCCTCATGCTCTGGCAAGCTTGCATGATGGACAGTATGTGTTTTGTATTCCAGTCCCCTAGGAGGTAAATTTCTTCTGGGATTTGCTGGTGGTCTTCCTACCCAGACATTCTGGGTTCTACATCTCTCAATAGCATATTGCTGCGAGATCCTCCCTGGAGCTGAAAATTCGACTCGAACATCGGCTGTTCGGTCGTTCGCCGAATTGCGAACGATATGGGCCGTTCGCGCCAAATTCGTGTGGCGCGTCACGGCCCATAATTCACTGCGGCATCGCAGTGCATTGCTTGCTGATGATTGGCCAATCACAGCGCCGCCTGAACAGAGAGCCGTAATTGGCCAAAGCCAAGGAGGCTTTGGCCAATTATGGCTGAGGGGATTTAGTACACGCCCCACACTATATAAGGCCGCCTGCACGGCGGCCCTGTGCAGTGTGTTCCGGTGTGCTTAGAGAGAGAGAGAGAGAGAGACAGTGTCATTTCATTTGAGTTAGCTAGATTAGACAGGACAGTCAGTCAGTTAGCTGCACTTAAAGTGTATTGTGTATATATATGCATCCCAGGTGTTGCATATATATATATATATATATATATATATATATATATATATATATATACACTGTATTCAGTTTAGCTAGATCCGTTCCTGTTATCTTCTAGACTATTTACATTTAGTGCAGTGCGTCCTGCTCACAGTGTTCAGCTAGATCCGTTCCTGTTATCTTCCTACTGACAGGCAGACTTGTCTTGTTACAGTATTTACAGCTACCTAAAGATAATTACTGGTGTTCTTTTGATCCTATTAGTACCACGGTCAGGCAGCTAGACTATTTACAGTTAGTGCAGTGCGTCCTGCTCACAGTGTTCAGCTAGATCCGTTCCTGTTATCTTCCTACTGACAGGCAGGCTTGTCTTGTTACAGTATATAAAGCTACCTGAAGAAAATTACTGGTGTTCTTTTGATCCTATTAGTACCACGGTCAGGCAGCTAGACTATTTACATTTAGTGCAGTGCGTCCTGCTCACAGTGTTCAGCTAGATCCGTTCCTGTTATCTTCCTACTGACAGGCAGGCTTGTCTTGTTACAGTATATAAAGCTACCTGAAGAAAATTACTGGTGTTCTTTTGATCCTATTAGTACCACGGTCAGGAAGCTAGACTATTTACATTTAGTGCAGTGCGTCCTGCTCACAGTGTTCAGCTAGATCCGTTCCTGTTATCTTCCTACTGACAGGCAGGCTTGTCTTGTTAAAGTATTTACAGCTACCTAAAGAAAATTACTGGTGTTCTTTTGATCCTATTAGTACCACGGTCAGGCAGCTAGACTATTTACATTTAGTACAGTGCGTCCTGCTCACAGTGTTCAGCTAGATCCGTTCCTGTTATCTTCCTGCTGACAGGCAGGCTTGTCTTTTTACAGTATATAAAGCTACCTGAAGAAAATTACTGGTGTTCTTTTGATCCTATTAGTACCACGGTCAGGCAGCTAGACTATTTACATTTAGTGCAGTGCGTCCTGCTCACAGTGTTCAGCTAGATCCGTTCCTGTTATCTTCCTACTGACAGGCAGGCTTGTCTTGTTACAGTATATAAAGCTACCTGAAGAAAATTACTGGTGTTCTTTTGATCCTATTAGTACCACGGTCAGGCAGCTAGACTATCTACAGTTAGTGCAGTGCGTCCTGCTCACAGTGTTAAGCTAAACCTACAAATTAGTGGGGTGCGTCCACCTCACAGTGTTCAGCTAAAGCTACCTGTCGAAGGTTGGTGGTGTTCTCATACTACAGGCAGGCAGTTGATTTTGCTAGCTGCAGTATATATATATATATATAATATCGCAGCTTAGTGCAGCTACAGGCCATTAGTATGTCTGGAAGGCCAAGAAGGAGAGGCAGACAGTCACAAGCCAATAAGAGAGGGCAAGCAGGCTCTGTGTCTAGTGCTGGTCGTGGAGACGGTGCATCCTCATCAGCACGTGGCCATGGGACACGCTTGGCCTTTTTTTCGGCAGCTGGCCGTGTTGAGCCGCAACATGCGGAAGACTTGGTCGAGTGGATGACCAAGCCGTCCTCATCCTCCTCATCCTCTCTCACCCATGCCCAGGGTGCTTTGTCTGGCAAAGCAGCGGCCTCTTCCCTTGGCTCAATGTCATCAGTGACTCCTTCCCTAGCTCCACCATGTCCTCCTGAAGAGTCCCTTAAACTGTTTGACCACAGTGTTGGGTACATGCTCCAGGAGGATGCCCAGCGTTTGGAAGGCTCTGATGATGATACTGAGCTCGATGAAGGCAGTAACATGAGCACGGACAGAGGGGGTGCCCAAGAAGGACAGCAATCTGGCAGTCATGCTCCCCCTGCTGCAGCATACTGCCAGGTTTGCTCCAGTGATGAGGAGGGAGGGGATGATGAGGTCACTGACTCAACGTGGGTGCCTGATAGGAGAGAGGAGGAGGAGGAGGAGGAGGAGGAGGTGGCACATCACCAACGAGGCAGGATGCCCTCCAGGGGCCAGCCCAAGGGCAGCACATTGACTGCATCACATGTGCAGGGCGCTGCAGTCTCTGCGCATTATTCAAAAAGTTCTTTGGTGTGGGCCTTTTTTGAGACGAGTGCATCAGATCGCACCGCTGCTATTTGCAACATATGTCTCAAGCGTATCTCACGTGGCCAAAACATCTCCCGCTTGGGTACCACATGCTTGACCAGACATATGTTGACCTGCCATGCAGTTCGTTGGCAAGCGCATCTAAAAGACCCACACCAAAGAGGACCTCTCCTTGCTCCTCATCAGCTGAGATTTCCAACCCCACTAGACCTTCAGTCCTCTCTGAGACCTGCACTGAGAGGAATGAAGGTGTAGAATTAGTTGTGTCACAGCCAAGTACTTGTGGGCAATCTGCTTTTGGTACACCGACATCAGATTGTACCAGGCAAATTTCCCTGCCCCAGCTGCTGCACCGCCGAAAGAAGTTTGCTCCCAGCCATCCACATGCCCAGCGGTTGAATGCTAGCTTGGCAAAATTGCTAGCACTTCAACTGCTGCCTTTTCAGTTGGTAGACTCTGCCCCCTTCCGTGAGTTTGTGGAATGTGCGGTTCCTCAGTGGCAGGTACCCAAACGCCACTTTTTCTCCCGGAAGGCGATTCCGGCTCTCTACCGGCATGTGGAAGGCAATGTCCATGCCTCGCTGGACAGGGCGGTCAGCGGTAAGGTGCATATTACCGCTGACTCATGGTCCAGCAGGCATGGACAGGGACGTTACCTAAGTTTCACGGCGCATTGGGTGACTCTGCTGGCAGCTGGGAAGGATGCAGGACAAGGTGCAGTAGTGTTGGAGGTTGTTCTGCCACCACGCCTCCAAAATGCTAATGATTGTGACACACCTCTCTCCTCCACCCCCTCCTCTTCTTCTTCCTCCATGGCCTCTTCCTCGGAACCAGCGGTGCTCCGTAGTCGTTCAAGGGGCTATGCAAGTACACAGGCCAAAAGATGCCATGCGGTGCTTGAGCTGGTGTGCTTGGGGGACAGGAGCCACACTGGGGCAGAGGTTCTGTCAGCTCTGCAGGGGCAGGTTCAGAGGTGGTTGACGCCACGCCAACTTAAGGCAGGAATGGTGGTTTGCGACAATGGCACCAACCTCCTCTCTGCCCTCCGACAGGGACAAATGACCCATGTGCCCTGTTTGGCTCACGTCCTTAACTTGGTGGTGCAGCGGTTCTTGGGCAGGTACCCGGGCTTACAGGATGTCCTGAGGCAAGCCAGGAAAGTCTGTGTGCATTTCCGCCGGTCATATAATGCCAGTGCTCGGCTGACGGACCTCCAAAAGGAGTTTAACCTGCCCAAGAACCGCCTAATCTGTGACATGCCCACCAGGTGGAACTCAACGTTGGCCATGCTGCAGCGGCTGCACACGCAGCAGAGGGCCATCAATGAGTACCTGTGCGACTATGGCACCAGGACAGGGTCAGGGGAGCTTGGTTTTTTTTTCCCACGCCAGTGGGCCATGATCAGGGATGCTTGCACTGTCCTGTCACCATTTGAGGAGGCCACGAGGATGGTGAGCAGTGACAGTGCATGCATCAGTGACACTGTCCCTCTTGTCCACCTGTTGGAGCACACGCTGCATGGAATAATGGACAGGGCACTTGGGGCAGAACAGAGGCAGGAAGAGGAGGACTTCCTTAACTCTCAAGGCCCCCTTTATCCAGACAGTGTTCCTGTGTGCCCGCTGATCACACAGGAAGAGAACGAGAAGGAGGAGGAGGAGGAGGAGGAGGAGGAGGAGGAAGAAGATTGTGTCAGTATGGAGGTGGAGTCTGGCACTCAGCATCAGCAGCAGTCTTTAAGGGATCAGTCCCAAGAAACACATGGACTTGTACGTGGCTGGGAGGAGCTGCGGACCATGTCGTCCTTAGTGACCCAGAGAACTCCGGACTGAATGCCTCAGCAAACCTACGCTGCATGGCCTCCCTGATCCTGCAAAGCCTGCGTAAGGATCCTCGTATTCCTGGTATCAAGGAGAAGGACCAATACTGGCTGGCAACCCTCCTTAATCCACATTACAAGGGTAAGGTTGCGGACCTTATCTTGCCATCGCAGAGGGAGCAGAGGATGAAACATCTTCGGGAGGCCTTGCAGAAAGGTCTGTGCAACGCGTTCCCAGAGACTGGGAGGTTACAAACTCCTGTTTCTGGACAACGTGTTGCTGAGGCTTCGGTCAGTCAAAGAAGGAGCGGTGGAGAAGGTGGCCGTCTGACCGATGCGTTCAGACAATTTTTTGGTTCGCAGCCCCAAGGTATGATCGGTTCCAGTAACCATCGCCAGCGTCTGTTTTACATGATTGGAATACCTAGGGGCAAAATCAGACTTGGACACCTTTCCCACCGAAAATCCTCTGGGTTACTGGGTCTTGAGGATGGATCACTGGCCAGAGCTTGCACAGTATGCAATTGAGCTACTGGCCTGTCCTGCATCCAGCGTTCTTTCGGAACGCACATTCAGTGCTGCTGGAGGCGTGGTAACCGATCACAGGGTGCGTCTGTCCACCGACTCGGTCGATCGACTGACCTTCATAAAAATGAATCAGTCTTGGATCACCACCAGCTACCAAGCACCTGATGCTGATGTAACCGAATAATTTTTTTTGAAATCTCAGATCCCTTCAAAGACTGCCTATGCTGATGCTGAGTGACTATCCCTGAGTAATTATCCTCTTCCTCCTCAATCATCACGCTGATAGCTTGTAAGAACATTTTTGGTTCTGGGCGCCACCACCAGTGCCTAAGGCACAATTTTTCAGCCCCTGTTTAACAGGGGCATGTAATTACAATTTTTGATGTAATACTTTGCAGCAGGGCTCGTTCCTGCATTCCAACTAGAGTGTCTGTGAGGTGTTGCAGTGTTGTGGCACCAGCACCAGTGCCCAAGGCCCAATTTTTCTGCTCCTGTCTAACAGGGGCGTGTAATTACAATTTTTGATGCAATACTTTGCAGCAGGGCTCGTTCCTGCGTTCCAACTAGAGTGTCTGTGAGGGGTTGCAGTGTTGTGGCACCAGCACCAGTGCCTAAGGCCTAATTTTTCAGCTCCTGTTCAACAGGGGCATGTAATTACAATTCTTTTTTTAAATCATAAAAGGTTTTATTGCTCATATGAAAAAACATATATTACATTACATTGATATTTGCACCGTAATCAGCATTTCTTTTTCCCACATAGTAACATATCCATCAATAAGGTGTCATAGTTTGCATTTTGAATCTTTCAGCATTCGAACTCTATGTCCCATCTAATCAAATCGAAAACATATTCTCCATTGTCCCCATACCCTCCACCTCCGCTCTCCAATTCCCACTCTCGTTGTCTATCTGTCGTATCTTTAAACACCTCTTAGCAACCTCATCTGTACCAATTCCGTGGGGCTTATACCTGGCACATCCAACCATGGGTCCCACAATCTGTCAAACTTTCCAGGATTGCCCCTGTGCTGGTAAATATATTTTTCCATTATAAGCGTTTTTCCCATATTTAGTATCCATGTTTTGCTATTAGGTGGCGTAGCAGACTTCCATCCCATCAGTATTACCTTTCTAGCCTGGAATAGCGCCCGTGCAAAAGCGACTCTCGTCACCTCCTCCGTAATCACCCCCTCCAGAACTCCCAGCAAGCAACATAATGGATCTAATGGGACAGTGACCTGGAACACCTGATTTAGTGTAGCCAGGACCTCCGTCCAGTACCTATGGAGCTTGGGGCAGCGCCAGAGGAGGTGAATCAAGTCCCCAGACGCCGCCCTGCATCTGCCACACAATGAGTCAGGCGCCTTGCCCATTCTGTATAACTTAACAGGCGTATAATGTACTCTCAACAAGATGTAAAGTTGGGATACCTTCTGTGCCACGTTTAGTGAGCAGGAGTTAACTGCTTGCAGAGCTTCTTCCCATACCTCCCCTGATAGGGGGCCTAAGTCCGCCTCCCACTGAGCAGCCGCCTTTGTGGGATACCCCTCTAACAGTGACGCTAATAACATGTTATAGCATTGTGAAATCATGCCCTTAGTCTCCAATGCCTCCTGCATTATATGAAAAACCGGTGTGGGGGATTGGGACCAGTCAGTTGCATCCCCTTGTGCTTTAATTGCATGCTTCAGTTGTAGATAGTAAAACAGCATATTGGCAGGCAGTGAGTATTTATCTTGTAGATCTTTAAACGATAATAATGTTCCGTTACTGAAAATCTGGTGCAAATGTGTGATACCCTTGCAGCGCCATCTGTGCCCTTGTTGGATCTTAGCCAGCTCAACATATGTTTTATTTTCCCATATCGGGCTATACTTAGTAAAGCCCAGAACGTTTTGTAGTTGTTTAGCTTTGTTCCATACTTTCTGCAGCAGTGTATATGTAGGCATTTGTTTATTGGGTTTTTGGAAAAGGTGGGCCTCCAATCCCTCAGGTATTGACTCCGCCCCTGTGCCCACCAGCATAAGCTTAGCCGACGAGCCCAGTGGCAGAGGGGCCATAGCACCTATCAGTTGCTGCAGCTGCGCCGCTAGATAGTATATCCATGGGTTAGGTAGGGCTAGGCCCCCCCCCTCCTTAGAGCGCTGCAGCTGTTCCAACTTGATTCTGGGGGGCTTGGTATGCCACAGCAACAGCCGGAATAAGGAGTTAACCACTCTGAATATCTTCAGCGTGATAACCACAGGCGTGTTGTGTAGCATGTATAGAAATTGTGGCATCAGAATCATTTTTATGAGATTTACTTTTCCTGCCAGGGACATCCTAAGTTTATTCCAAACATTTATCTTGTCTCTAAACCGTGACAGCAGGGGGTAGACATTTAGACTACAAAAGTCTGTAAGTGTGGGCGAGATGTGTATACCCAGATATTTAAATGTAGAAACCACTGGTATCTGGGTCGGGGGTCTCATGTTGGTCATCGGGGAACCGTCTATAAACATTAAGGCAGATTTAGTCCAGTTGATAGTGAGGCCTGAATAACGGCCGAATTCAGTTATAAGTGACATTGCCTGTTCCAGGGATCCCTCTGCGTCTTCTAAAAACAAAAGCATGTCATCGGCGTAGAGCATGATTTTTTCATGCAATTCACCATATTGGAAACCTTTAATCTGTGGGCAATCTCTCACCTGTGCCGCCAGGGGTTCTATAGCCAGTGCGAAGAGCAGGGGGGACAGAGGGCATCCCTGTCTGGTCCCCCTGCCCAGCCCAAAGGCATGGGACATTCGATCCGCCACACGTATAGCCGCCCGGGGTGTATCATACAGTAGCCTAACCCACCTGATGAATCTGGGCCCAAACCCAAACTTGGCCAGAACCGCCCACAGATATCTCCAGCACACGCTGTCAAATGCCTTATTGGCATCAAGAGACAGCAAGGCTCTACAGCCCATAGACTCCGAGGGGGTCTGCATGTTTAGGTATAAGCGTCTAAGGTTGGTCGCCGTAGATGTTCGAGGCATAAACCCTGCTTGGTCTAAATGAACTATTGTTCTAACAATCTTATTAACCCGCATGGCCAGTACTTTTGCTAGCAATTTAATGTCGCTCTGAAGGAGCGATATAGGCCTATAGGAGCCCGGGTCTAAGGGGTCCTTACCCATTTTTAACAATAATATAATGTTAGCTCTAGTCATAGTGGTTGGTAGCCTTCCCAATTTAAAGGATGCATTTAATACTTCGAGCAGTTTAGGTAGGATTGTTTCGCCATATTGGGTGTATACCTCCATGGGGAGCCCGTCGTCCCCGGGGGCCTTGCATGTAGGAAAAGAGGCAGCCGCCTCCCTCAGTTCATCCAGCGAAATTGGTGCCTCCAGCTCCCCCCTAGCCTGGTGGGTCAGAGCTGGAAGCGTTATAGTGCTCATGTATGTCTGCAGTTCTTCGTCTGTATAGTTGTCACACGGTTTATATAACTCTGCGTAAAAAGATGCTAGCTCCTCTATAATTTTCTCCGGATCATTCACCAGACGCCCCGAGGAGCTACGTATCGCTCCTATAGCGGGGGACGACTGTTGAGATCTGGCTATCCTAGCCAACAGTCTACCAGTTTTTTCACCCTCTTCGTAGAAAGCTTGTTTAGTAAAGAACCGTTTACGTTCCGCGGCGGAGGACCTCAACCGATCCAGGGACTCCTGGGCCGATATCCATGCCTCCCTCGCGGACTCTGATGAGTCTAAAATAAAAGCGAGCTCCAATTGCTTCACCCGGTCTTCCACCTGTATCAGTACGGTTGCGGAATTGTGTTTTACGTCAGCAATTTCAGCTATAAATGTGCCTCTCAGGCATGCTTTAAAGGCATCCCATCTTACTAAGAGATCAGTTTGTCTCCGGTTGTCTAGAAAGTATTGTTCTATCTGTTTCGCTACTCTGTCGTGAGAGGTGAAAAGCTTTAGCCAAAAAGCGTTCAGCTTCCACGGTGCTCTAGGCAGTGTGGTCGCCGGTCTAGTAACAAGATAAGCGACTAGAGGAGAGTGGTCCGAGACCCCTCGGGGTAAATATTCTACCTTGTGTATCATACTTAGGAGTTGGGGGGACCCCACACACAGGTCAATACGGGAAAGTGACCCATGGGTTTTGGAGAAGCAGGAAAATTGTTTCGTGTTAGGGTATTTAGCTCTCCATAAGTCTATCCAACCCACCTCTGTCAGTAATCTACTCAGAATAGTGCCCCTGTTTCCCGAGGGTGGCTGTGCCGGGGGGTGCCTGTCTAGTCTGGGATCTAAGTAGCCGTTAAAGTCACCCATGATCATTATTGGGACATCAGGTTTGTCAACCAGGTAAGTCAAGAGGAGCTGTAGAATTTCCCTGGAGAACGGAGGAGGTACGCACACAAACACCAATATCAATGTCAAGGTATACAACCTGCAATGTAGAAACACAAATCTACCCGTGGAATCAATCACAGCGTCTAATTCCTGGTAAGCCAAGGATTTATGTACCAGAACACTTACCCCGCGAGAAAATGCAGTGTGAGTGGAATGGTAGGCCTTGCCCACCCAGGAATACTGCAGAAAACTGACTGTTTCCTTCGTTAGGTGAGTCTCCTGGAGGCCCACTGTTGCTGGGTGAAATTTTCTCAGGCATGTGCTTATCATGGTACGTTTCAAGGGATCAAGGACACCTCGGACGTTCCATGTCACAACTGGGGTGTTTGCCATGATTGATATTGTAGATTGAAAAGTCCTGGGTGAACCTGTTTCTTCGCCTCATCTTCTTGCCGTAAAGTATCAATGCATGTCTCGATGACCCAAACTGTCCCGGTACAGCATTCAGCGTTGTTTTGCAATGACGATCCGAGGCATCTGTGGAAAAAAGTGCGTGGTGTCTTCATATGCAAAAGTGTCCCTCTCATCTGTAGCAGTGTGCTCCACGGTGTAGATCTCGCTTTGTGGATGTGAGCAATTTTCCCACAGTGGTCAGGGGGAGGTTCCCCTGTTCCGACTGTGCACCTTGGGTTGTGCTTCAAACTGGTGCCAACCGGGCACATTTTAACTGGCCCCTGCAACTGGGCCAAAACTTGAGTGTTCAA
Organism: Lithobates clamitans; assembly: GCA_037952925.1. Classification (NCBI taxonomy): domain Eukaryota; kingdom Metazoa; phylum Chordata; class Amphibia; order Anura; family Ranidae; genus Lithobates; species Lithobates clamitans. Next base: position 12,617,885 of record JBBGZY010000008.1, on the reverse strand, counting down.
AAAGAAAGGGTTTCCTGTGGGTACAACTGTCCCACTTTGGCTTTTGACTGTTCTTGGTATTTTTCTTATAAACAAAGCTCTTGTCTCGCGTTAACTTTATAGATTAATGATACTGTCCCGCAAACTATGTTGTAGACTATAAAACGTCTAATGTTGACTGACCAATTTCCCAGCTTCGCGTTGTGTCATTCACTCTCCCATATCAGCTTCTCTCCTCCTCCTTAGATCCTGCTCGTTGCGGTCCAACCAGGCGGATGCTTCGGCTGCAGATTCAAAGAATGTGGACTGACCTCTTGCCGTAATACGTAACTTAGCCGGGTATAACATGGCGTATGCGACTTGGATCTTCTGCAATCTTTTCTTTACTTCTGCAAACTTGGCCCTTTTGCGCTGTACCTCTGACGAGAAGTCAGGGTAAAAGGAGATTTTGGTTCCATTATAGTGCACTGCTCCTTTCTCCCTGGCCAATCGAAGTATTATTTCTCTGTCCTTATAGTTCAGGAGTCTGGCCAGCATTGATCTAGGTGGATTGCCTGGGGGGAGGGGTCTCAATGGTGTGCGGTGAGCTCGCTCCACCGCAAAAAGCGCGGTAAAAACATCTTTGCCGAATATGTCTTGTAACCACATTTCTGTAAATGCTGTGGGGTCCCTCCCCTCCACCTTCTCTGGGAGCCCCACTATGCGTATATTATTCCTCCTGAGACGGTTCTCGATGTCGTCATTTTTGGCATTGGCCTGAGCCACTTGCTGTAATGCACTTCTAGTATCTCTAGTGAGGGGGGGTAGTATATCCTCCACCTCGCTGATCCTTCCCTCCACAGCTGTGGTCCTTTCCCTGATCTTTTGAATGTCATGGCGCAATAGTGAAACAGTCTCAGTAAGGCTCCCAAATTGTACTTTCAGTCCGTTTACAGACGCTGTGCAGCACTGTACCGCCCGCAGAATATCACTTAGCGTGGGCTGCTGTCCCTCATCATGCATGGGGTCAGAGCCGTCTGTATTAAGGATCAGGGAGCCCTCTAATGGCAGCGTATCATCCAGCGCCATGGCGCCTTCATGTCCCTCAGTGTCCATTGCCAATGACTGCTGATTCAGGGGGGAAGCACCGCTCTGTCCCTGCATCTTTTGGGCATAGTATACCATGTCCCTGGGCTGCTCTTTCCCCCATTGTTTGCCAGATTTTGCTGTCTTACCGCTCGGATCCTGCGCCCTGTCTGTGCTGCGGGCCGCACGCTGTGGTAAAGGTGAGCCGGCGCCATCTTGGCCTTCCATGGCCGCCGCTGCTGCTGCTTCTTTCTCCCCTTTTCTGGTCATTCTGGACCTCCGGCACCTTTCGGGAATGTTGTGATGTGTCCTGTAGGGTCGCGGCGTACTGATGGGTCAGTTCTGAGTTCGGATCGGTGGCGGGTTCAGGATAATATAAGGATCAGTGGCGGGAGCTCCGTGTAGTGCGTCCGCTCACATGCCCGTCCAGGCCACGCCCCCCGTAATTACAATTCTTGATCTAATATTTCACAGCAGGGCCCTGTGAGGGCTTACAGTGTTGTGGCCACAGCAACACCTAAGGCCCAAATTTCTGCTGAGTATATAGGGCAGGACCCTACTTTCAAACATCTAACTTACAAACGACTCCTACTTGCAAACCGAAGGAGACAACAGGAAGTGAGATGAAATCTACCCCTAGGAAGGGAAATTCTCTCCTGTAAGAGTTAATATGGGAAAAAAAATTCTCCTTTCCACTGATGCTTTCCAATCCTTGTTCCACAAAAAAACCCAAATTTTCAAAAAACATTTTTCATTGGGACAAAAAGTGAGGTGAAATCTTCTGAAGAGGAGGAAAAACAGCAAAACAAATGTCACAGGGGTGATAACCCTTCCCTATATGTTCCAAAAAGCTTAAAAAAGATTTTTTGGCTGGAGCTAAACACGTTAAAAATGTACCCGTTCAAAATTACAAACAGATTCTACTTAACAACAAACCTACAGTCCCTGTCTTGTTTGCACCGCCTGTATACTGCTGTTCAGAGTATATAGGGCCTGGTGGCCCCACACCTTTCCTTATTTTAATTTGGGTGCGGGGTTCCCCTTAATATCCATACAAGACCCAAAGGGCCTGGTAATGGACTGGGGGGTACCCATGCCGTTTGTCTCACTGATTTTCATCCATATTGCCATGACCTGACATTACATTAAACCCGCAAGCAGTTTTAAATGAGATTTTTTCCTTTAAAAATGACATTTGGTGCAGGGACTGTTCTAAACACGGGAAACACGCGTCACTTTACAGGCATACTATAGACACCCCCCAGGTACGATATTTAAAGAAATATTTCACTTTTTTTTTTTACTTTAAGCATCATTAAAATCACTGCTCCCGAAAAAACGGCCGTTTTTAAAAAATTTTTTTTCATTTTTACATGTCCCCTGGGGTAGGACCCGGGTCCCCAAACCCTTTTTAGGACAATACCATGCAAATTAGCCTTTAAAATGAGCACTTTTGATTTCGAAACTTTCGAGTCCCATAGATGTCAATGGGGTTCTAACGTTTGTGCGAACTTTCGGTCCGTTCGCAGGTTCTGGTGCGAACCGAACCGGGGGGTGTTCGGCTCATCCCTACTGGTCACCCTTGATTCTGTGTAGCAAGGTCAAAGTGATAAAAAAGGCTACCTGATCTTCCAGTGGTTTCGAGACTACCTTCCTTGGCTAGCAATCTCTGCTTGCCTTGACCAACAGACCCTCTCAGTGCGCCTTCCAGGCTGTCTTGCCGATATGATTTATCACATTGATCCAGTCAGATGGTTCGTGACATCCTCAAGGTCTTTCCATCACAGTGGACCGCTATACATTCTGCGTGACACTGACCATAGCTGCACCGGATCCTGTTTCCTCTGTTATAGTTGAAACTAGCACCGGTGCCCATGCACCAAAGGTATCATCGGTATGAATGACAACATTATGGCCAGGAAGCTGAGACAACTAGAAGTCGTCCAGGAAGTAGAGGCATCTGATCGCAGAATTCTCCTTATGATCATCACCGTCCTTTTCTGATGGAAGCAAAACCATACAGAGGAACCAGTAGAGCCCCCTCAGGCACTTTAACTGTTGGAAACCAAAAGTTGGCCTTTTTTTTTATGTAGAAAGGAATGACGCCCAGTTAGTGACGAATCTGGAGACCCTGTTCTCCAAGAGGAACTGACACGGCACTGAAACCTCTGTGAACATTCTTAGAGATATTCATAGGCTAACAATCCTGACGATCTAGCGAAAGCCTCCAGCCATCCCGCTGCAAGTGAATGCTTCCCTCCAACCCCTGCAACCTACAAACAAGTGTGGGTAGGAAACCTAAAATCTCTCCTGTGAGATGGGACCAGGACAGCTCCCCTCTGAGTCTGAAGTGTCTGTAAGTATTGTAACCGCTGTGGTTACAGAGGATCTGGCAGCTCCGCGGGGGAGAAAAAGGTCCGGAGAAGTGAGGAATCCACCGAAGTGACCATGAGTGCCTATCCTCCAAGGATCTGCACAATCCACTGTCCAGTAACCCGTGATGCGTGCCCACTGGGACTTACCTTAAAACTCCAGGCATGCCCCGGTAAAAGGGTTTTGTGGGTACCTGCAGTACACCCAAAGATTTTCATTTATGGACCTTATGAAAGGTTGCCCCTAGAGGAGCAGAACCTAGAGGGAGAAACATATTTCTCCCTTTATTTATTAATATATATATATATATATATATATATATATATATATATATATATATATATATATATATAGCTATCTATATAGATCTATATCTATATATAGATATATATATATAGATATATATATTTTTTTTACTTTCCTGCTTTCTGTTATGGGAGAAGAACGGACCCTTCTTCTGTCACTTCCGACCTGGCTGTCTTTGGTTTCATATTAAACAGAGATCTTGCACTACAAAGTGACTATTCCAATTTTGTTTCTAGTAAGCCAAACACAGCCACGTGTCTCAACCATAGGGTACCCCTAGCCGTAACTGAGTAAAGCATTGCCTTGGCCAGGCAGCAGGTTGAGACGATTGCTGCTTTCCGCAGTGAAATTTGCCGATACATCTTGGCGGGGTCCCAAGATACCAGCCCTAAGGATTTCCTCCCCAACCATATCCTGGGAGCAGAAACCCAAAGTACCAGTCACCAAGGTAAGGGCCTCTGTTGAGTGGCAGGCCCTTCCCAGCCACCACCCTATTGGACAACAGCCGGTCCCACTGTAGGCATGGATTTCAGCAATGCTATATCTGCCTTGAATTAAACCAGTTTCCTAATGGAAAAGTGATTGCTCATTGAAAGGGTAAATATGACTTTGTCTTTTAACCCATGTAATGGTCTGCATGACTGCCTGGATACACAGTTCTCCAAAGAAAAACTGACACCAAGTAGCTCCAGATCTTCCCCTGGTGCAAGGGAGCTAAAATCATTTGCAGGCTGTGCCCCCTCATCAGGAGTACTGAGAGGATGAGTGATCCATGAGGCAGGTTGTTCTGCTAGTGGCTAGACCCGCAACAAGGGGGCTGGCTAGCTAGAGTAATTACAGTGAATTTAAAACATAAGTTTTGTGCCACCTTGTAAAGTAATAAAGACATTCGGTATTACCTGTCAGCTGCAAACTTCAACCAGGCCGACTTCACTCAGCAGCCTCCTGGGCATAGGCACTGCGCTACAGGTCCTGCAGGACTCTTGTTGGGGTGCTGGCTGAAGAACGTCCTCCTTTCTATGGCCTCTGGCCTTTGAGAGCGTGGGCGCGTGGAGCTGATGCAAATCAAAGCAATGAGAGGGCACTCTTTTCCTGAAAACTTACTGACACGGTGGTCCCCACTTAAGTGTTGAGGGTCTTTGTATGGTGATGATGGTGGTGACTGATACTCGAACTGTGGAGAAATGGGACTACCAGCTGAAAGACAGACAGCCGCAGAAAGACAGAGAAGAGGAAAAATAGATAAGGCAACAGCGACTTCGCTTCTCCCTCTATTAATGTATATCTAAATATATACATACATCTACACACTCTCTCCTTTCCCCCTTTTTTTTAAAAACAATATGCATGCATATATAAATACATGAACATACCGCTCCATATAACACCCCCCCCCACATACATGCATACATACCAACCAACATAAGAACACACACATGTATACACAAACATATATACATACTGCAGAGGGTCAGCCTGGGGCAGGTATTTCTTCTTCAGACCTGCTTATTGTCAGCTGGGCTGAAAGTCTCAGAGAGGAGCTGTTTGAGTAGGAGAGAGAGACACAACAGCACACTGTGGGAAAATGTCCATTGCTGGATGGTGTGCTGGGTGAGCTTAACCACATAAAGACTGTAGCTAAGATTGGGGCCATGAACTATTACCTGTAAGCCTGTGTGCTGTTGAACTGTGAGCTGTACCTGTGTGCACAACCGTGTGACAAGACAAGTCTGTCTTATCTTGTGTTTATTTTGCCATTTTGCTGAATAAAGCCACTTTTGTTTTAATGGACTGTCTCTGAGCCAGCTGTCCACCCCTCTGATCCCCTACAATACACACATATACATATCCATATACTGTGTATATATATATATATATATATATATATATATATATATATATATATATATATATATATATATATATATATATACATATACACATACACACCTGCCCCAAACCTATACATACACAACCTACAAACATAAGCTATACCTACAGCCGGCCTAGGACAGCAAAGGACAGAGAACCTGTCTAGGGGGAGTAATGTACCCAGACCAGTGCCGCTGCAGGAGGAAAAGAACAGGAGGTGCAGAAAATGAGAAAATGACAGGAGACAAACAAAGGCAAAGGTAAGAAGGATGCAAAGTTGGCCTCCCCAAACCCAACAAGCATTGCAGACACCAACCTTTAAGGCAGATTTCATCCCCAAAGAGGAGACACTGCCCAGCTTCCTCGAGACCCACAGAAGGAGCTCCCAAGCTACTCTGGCACTTGTAGCTAGATAGAGCTCCTGCGTCACCGCCCACCCTCTGCCCTGCTCCGCCTCGCCCCGCCTACCCCCGCCCCGCTGCCAGTCTTTTATGGAAAGGGGAGGGGGTTCTAGCCATGCGGCCGGCGTACACTGTCTACACTAGGACACCTCTGAGGTAGGGGGGGCGCACCGCTGTGGGAATCTGATGTAAGGGGGCTTCACTGAGGACACCTGATGTGAGGGGGGCTCCACTGGGGACACCTGATGTGAGGGGGGCTTCACAGGGGACACCTGATGTGAGGGGGTCTCCACTGGGGACACCTGACGTGAGGGGGGCTGCGCTGGGGACACCTGATGTGAGGGGGGCTCCACTGGGGACACCTGACATGAGGGGGGCTGCGCCGGGGACACCTGATGTGAGGGGGGCTCCACTGGGGACACCTGATGTGAGGGGGAGCTCTGCTGGGAACTCCTAATGTGAGGGGGGGCTCTGCTGGGGACACCTGATGTAAGGGGGAGCTCCGCTGGGGACTCCTGATGTGGGGGGGTTCCACTGGGGACACCTGATGTGAGGGGGGGCTCCACTGGGGACACCTGATGTGAGGGAGGGCTCCACCGGGGACACCTGATGTGAGGGGAGGCTCCATTGTGTAGGATCTGGGGCTGCTGATCCGTCATTTCCCTCTCCCCCTTTCCCCCTCTCCCCTTTCCCCCACTCCCCGTTGCCTCTCCATCCCTCATTCATCTCAGACTGTAACCACACCCTCTTGAGCCACGCCCATTTAAGCCACACCCACTATTTTGCGTAACCACGCCCACTTTTGCCGCGGCACGCTTAGCGCAGCACTTGTTTATTTTTCTCAAACCAAGCCTACAAATGGATGCCCTGCCCTCTAATTATTGTACGGCTCCGCCTACAGCCACAAAAGTGTCCCACATTTTTTTTACAATGTTGGCAACTATGCTTTATATAACATAGGTTTGTGTGCTAATGAGGCAATTGCACATGGACAGTCCATGAAACACACAAAATGCAAGTTCACCCAATGTAGAGTAAACTTCAAAGTGGGTACACCTGTTAAGGATGTCCTTAAATTACTAACCCAAAAAACACACTCTGAGCATGCCCAAAAACATCCAAGTGCTGTTCACACACAAAAAGCACCACCAAAAAAAACCCTGAGCATGCCCAGACCAATCCAAATACATTTCACACACCAAAAGGCACAGGAAAAAAAACTAAGTCTCTGAGCATGCCCAGAACAACACAAATGCAGCTAGCACAAAATAAGCCACCCCCCTGTTTAAAATTAAGCACATCATCCAGCATGCACCAAAATTACAGATGGGACAAAACACCCCCCAGTCCAGGGGGACAACTAAAGAGCCTAACATGTGCAAAAGTTATACAAAAAATACCATAGCAGTCTAAGGGAACTGACTTGGTAATTTTACTAGTCCCCACTTGGCTGGCTTATCTTCTAGTTATTGGCCTTAAAATGGGTATGGGGCCCAGGTCCCACCCTAAGAGACATATATCAATGTCACCAATTGGACAACCCAAAAAATGAAACAAGGGAAAAGCCTTTAAATATGCCAAATTGCTTAAGGGCCAGTTCACACCAATGCAGTCCAGTGCATATTTTATGCATCAAAAATGCATGGAAAGTCGGTTATATGGTTTTCAATGGCAAGTACAACATGCTGCATTTCTTCTGCACTGGACTGTACTGGAAAGCTGTAAAACGCATCAAAAATGCACTGGAATGCACTTGCTCTTATTTAAGGTTAAGAAAAAAGAGGGGAGGAAGCACTGGACTGCACCAAAAATGCACCAAAAATGCACTGGAACGCATCAAAAATGCGCAAGTAGAAAAGCACCTGGAACGTGTTCAGACTGCATTTCTATGGTGTGAACTGGGCCTAAGGGCCCTAAGGGCCAGATCACACCTAAGAAACGCAGGCTGGATGCGTTCCAGGTGCTTTTCTGCAAGCACGTTTTTGATGCGTTCCAGTGCGTTTTTGGTGCATTTTTGATGCAGTCCAGTGCTTTTTTTCCCCCCTCTTTGTTCTTAACCTTAAATAAGGACAAGTGTGTTGCAGTGCGTTTTTGGTGCATTTAAGTGCGTTCCAGTGCATTTTTGATGCATTTTACAGTGTTCCTGTACAGTCCAGTGCATAAAAAATGCAGCATGTTCTACTTTTTTTTCGGGAACTGGAAACGCACTGGAACTGCAAGCACTTTTGTGAACTATGCCATTGAAAACCATATAACCTACTTTCCATGCGTTTTTGATGCAGAAAAAATGCACTAGACTGCATGTGGTGTGAACTGGCCCTTAAGGAATAAAAGTTATTTAAAAATACTTGGGGCTATTATGAAATGTCGGTCCGGCAATACACATAAAAGTTCATTGATAAAAACAGCATTAAGAAAAAAAACAAAATTAAGAAAAAAAAAATGTGTGGGGTTCCCCCGAAATTCCATACCAGGCCCTTCAGGTCTGGTATGTATATTAAGGGGAACCCCGCGCCAAAATAGAAAAAAACAATTGGCGTGGGGGGTCCCCCTCAAAATCCATACCAGGCCCTTTCAGGTCTGGTATGGATTTTAAGGGGAACCCCACGCCAAAATAAAAAAAATGGCGTGGGGGTCCCCCTCAAAATCCATACCAGGCCCTTCAGGTCTGGCATGGATTTTAAGGGGAACCCCGCACCAAAATTAAAAAAAAATGGCATGGGGGTCCCCCCAAAAATCCATACTAGACCCTTATCCGAGCACGCAACCTGGCAGGCCGCAGAAAAAGAGGGGGATGAGAGAGCGCCCCCCCTGAACCACACCAGGCCACATGCCCTCAACATTGGGAGGGTGCTTTGGGGTCCTCCCAAAGCACCTTGTCCCCATGTTGATGAGGACAAGGGCCTCATCCCCACAACCTTTGCCTGGTGGTTGTGGGGGTCTGCGGGCAGGGGGCTTATCGGAATCTGGAAGAACCCTTCAACAAGGGGACCCCAAGATCCCAGCCCCCCCCCCGTGTGAATTGGTAAAGGACCATTTCACAAAAAAAGTGTCAAAAATGTTAAAAATTACAAGAGACAGTTTTTGACAATTCCTTTATTTAAGGTCTCTTCTTTCCATCTTCGGGCCTTCTTCCTTCCTTCATCCTTCAGTTTCTTCCTCCATCCTCTTCTTCTTCCTCTGCTTCTTCCTCCAATCCTTGGCTTCTTGCTACGGTGTTCTCGTCCGGCATCTTCTTCCACAGCGTCTTCTTCCCGATTTATTTCTCGGGCCGCTCTGTCAAAGGAATTGTCAAAAACTGTCTCTTGTCATTTTTAACATTTTTGATACTTTTGTACCCTCTTACCATTTCACACAGGGGGGGTGGAATCTGGGGGTCCCCTTGTTAAAGGGGGCTTCCAGATTTCCATAAGCCCCCCGCCCGCAGACCCCCACAACTACCGGGCAAGGGTTGTGGGGATGAGGCCCTTGTCCTCATCAACATGGGGACAAGGTGCTTTGGGGAGAACCCCAAAGCACCCTCCCAATGTTGAGGGCATGTGGCCTGGTACGGTTCAGGAGGGGGGGGGGCGCTCTCGTCCCCCCCCTCTTTTCCTGCGGCCTGCCAGGTTGCGTGCTCGGATAAGGTTCTGGTATGGATTTTTAGGGGGACCCCACGCCATTTTTTTTTTGGCGTGGGGTTTCCTTTAATATCCATACCAGACCTGAAGGGCCTGGTGTTGAATTTCGGGGGAACCCCACACATTTTTTTTTTCTTAATTTTGTTTTTTTTCTTAATGCTGTTTTTATCAATGAACTTTTATGTGTATCGCCGGACCGACATTTCATTATAGCCGCAAAGTGAACCAGCGTTTAAAAAAAAAAAGTGTAGAGGTGCGCCCGTTCGACCTATGCAAATGCATTTACGTTGCTTGACATTTACTAAGATTTTGCCGGCACACTGAACCAAGCATTTGAACAAGCGCAAATGCCGTTTGAGCATGCGCAGTGCATAAATTGACCTCCCGTAGTCCTAAATGTATTTGCCGGTGCAGCCAGCTTGTTCGGAGAAAGTTACTTTCTCATTCTATTTTGGGCATATTTGTGACTTGAGCAGTTAGTACCTTACTTCCTCACATCACCCCACATCACCCCCATAATGTTGGCACTTCCAGCTTGTTGAAATTTTAAGTTAAAGATGCCGTGCACCATGTCTTTAGTGGGTACCGATCGCCTCTTCCCGTGCGCCAGGAAGAGAATAGTAAATGGGGAATTGCGCTGTGTTACCGGCGCATATGCTTTGTAAATACGAAAATGTCATTTGCGCATTGGCATGCACCGCAACTCATGGCGCAAATGCTTCGTAAATCAGCCCAAGTGTGTCAACATGTGCTATCTCCTATCATGGGTTATCAATGTACACGTTTTGTGGGTGCAACCTCTTCCTCCAAACTAAAGTAGGTGAGAGGAAGGGGTTTCACCCCGAAACACATCCATTGATCCCCCATGATGGGAGCTAGTACATGTTGACACACTGGGGCTTATTTCAAAAAGGCAAAACCACTTTGCACTACAAGTGCAATGCAAAGGTACTTGTAGGGCAAAGTGGATTGTCCTTTCTGAAATAAGCCCCTGTGTGTCAACATGTGCTATCTCCCATCTTGAGGGATCAATGGGTGTGTTTCGGGGGTGCAACCCCTTCCTCTCACCTACTTTAGTTTGGAGGAAGGGGTTGCACCCACAAAATGCGTACATTGATATCCCATGATGAGAGACAGCACATGTTGACACACTGGGGGTCATTTACTAAGATGAATGTGCTGCGCCGGTTCATACCTTAATTGGTACGCCGGATAAATCTTTAATTGAGTGTGTGAACCGGCGCAGCAGTACCTGCCCACGAGAATGTTTCCAGCACCATCCCATTGCGCTGGTTCTCGGCTAGGTACATCTCACGCTCACTGCAATAGGAAAAACACATCTTCCTATTAAAGCAGCGCGAGAAAAACCGGCATGGGTTCCCCCTCTGGGGGCATGCCAGGCCCTTCGGTCTGCTATGGACTTTAAGGGGAACCCCTATGCTGAAAAAACTGAGTGGGGGTCCCCCCGACAATCCATACCAGACCCTTATCCGAGCATGAAGCCTGGCCGGTCAGGAAAGGGGGTGGGGACGAGCGAGCGGCCCCCCTCCTGAACTGTACCAGGCCGCATGCCCTCAACATGGGGGATGGGTGCTTTGGGGAAGAGGGGCGCGCTGTGGCCGCCCCACTCCACAGCACCTTGTCCCCATGTTGAGGACAAGGGCCTTTTCCCGACAACCCTGGATGTTGGTTGTCGGGGTCTGGGGTGGAGGACTTATCAGAATCTGGGAGTCCCCTTTAATAAGGGGGCCCCAGATCCCTGCCCCCCACCCTATGTGAATGAGTATGGGGTACATGGTACCCCTACCCATTCACCTAGGGGGAAAAAATTGTCAAGAAAAAACACACTAGACAAGTTTTTAAAGTAATTTATTACATTAAAAACTGCATGTGGTGTGAACTGGCCCTTAAGGAATAAAAGTTATTTAAAAATACTTGGGGCTATTATGAAATGTCGGTCCGGCAATACACATAAAAGTTCATTGATAAAAACAGCATTAAGAAAAAAAACAAAATTAAGAAAAAAAAAATGTGTGGGGTTCCCCCGAAATTCCATACCAGGCCCTTCAGGTCTGGTATGTATATTAAGGGGAACCCCGCGCCAAAATAGAAAAAAACAATTGGCGTGGGGGGTCCCCCTCAAAATCCATACCAGGCCCTTTCAGGTCTGGTATGGATTTTAAGGGGAACCCCACGCCAAAATAAAAAAAATGGCGTGGGGGTCCCCCTCAAAATCCATACCAGGCCCTTCAGGTCTGGCATGGATTTTAAGGGGAACCCCGCACCAAAATTAAAAAAAAATGGCATGGGGGTCCCCCCAAAAATCCATACTAGACCCTTATCCGAGCACGCAACCTGGCAGGCCGCAGAAAAAGAGGGGGATGAGAGAGCGCCCCCCCTGAACCACACCAGGCCACATGCCCTCAACATTGGGAGGGTGCTTTGGGGTCCTCCCAAAGCACCTTGTCCCCATGTTGATGAGGACAAGGGCCTCATCCCCACAACCTTTGCCTGGTGGTTGTGGGGGTCTGCGGGCAGGGGGCTTATCGGAATCTGGAAGAACCCTTCAACAAGGGGACCCCAAGATCCCAGCCCCCCCCCGTGTGAATTGGTAAAGGACCATTTCACAACAAAAGTGTCAAAAATGTTAAAAATTACAAGAGACAGTTTTTGACAATTCCTTTATTTAAGGTCTCTTCTTTCCATCTTCGGGCCTTCTTCCTTCCTTCATCCTTCAGTTTCTTCCTCCATCCTCTTCTTCTTCCTCTGCTTCTTCCTCCAATCCTTGGCTTCTTGCTACGGTGTTCTCATCCGGCATCTTCTTCCACAGCGTCTTCTTCCCGACTTATTTCTCGGGCCGCTCTGTCAAAGGAATTGTCAAAAACTGTCTCTTGTCATTTTTAACATTTTTGATACTTTTGTACCCTCTTACCATTTCACACAGGGGGGGTGGAATCTGGGGGTCCCCTTGTTAAAGGGGGCTTCCAGATTTCCATAAGCCCCCCGCCCGCAGACCCCCACAACCACCGGGCAAGGGTTGTGGGGATGAGGCCCTTGTCCTCATCAACATGGGGACAAGGTGCTTTGGGGAGAACCCCAAAGCACCCTCCCAATGTTGAGGGCATGTGGCCTGGTACGGTTCAGGAGGGGGGGGGCGCTCTCGTCCCCCCCTCTTTTCCTGCGGCCTGCCAGGTTGCGTGCTCGGATAAGGTTCTGGTATGGATTTTTAGGGGGACCCCACGCCATTTTTTTTTTGGCGTGGGGTTTCCTTTAATATCCATACCAGACCTGAAGGGCCTGGTGTTGAATTTCGGGGGAACCCCACACATTTTTTTTTCTTAATTTTGTTTTTTTTCTTAATGCTGTTTTTATCAATGAACTTTTATGTGTATCGCCGGACCGACATTTCATTTAAGCCGCAAAGTGAACCAGCGTTTAAAAAAAAAAAGTGTAGAGGTGCGCCCGTTCAACCTATGCAAATGCATTTACGTTGCTTGACATTTACTAAGATTTTGCCGGCACACTGAACCAAGCATTTGAACAAGCGCAAATGCCGTTTGAGCATGCGCAGTGCATAAATTGACCTCCCGTAGTCCTAAATGTATTTGCCGGTGCAGCCAGCTTGTTCGGAGAAAGTTACTTTCTCATTCTATTTTGGGCATATTTGTGACTTGAGCAGTTAGTACCTTACTTCCTCACATCACCCCACATCACCCCCATAATGTTGGCACTTCCAGCTTGTTGAAATTTTAAGTTAAAGATGCCGTGCACCATGTCTTTAGTGGGTACCGATCGCCTCTTCCCGTGCGCCAGGAAGAGAATAGTAAATAGGGAATTGCGCTGTGTTACCGGCGCATATGCTTTGTAAATACGAAAATGTCATTTGCGCATTGGCATGCACCGCAACTCATGGCGCAAATGCTTCGTAAATCAGCCCAAGTGTGTCAACATGTGCTATCTCCTATCATGGGTTATCAATGTACACGTTTTGTGGGTGCAACCTCTTCCTCCAAACTAAAGTAGGTGAGAGGAAGGGGTTTCACCCCGAAACACATCCATTGATCCCCCATGATGGGAGCTAGTACATGTTGACACACTGGGGCTTATTTCAAAAAGGCAAAACCACTTTGCACTACAAGTGCAATGCAAAGGTACTTGTAGGGCAAAGTGGATTGTCCTTTCTGAAATAAGCCCCTGTGTGTCAACATGTGCTATCTCCCATCATGAGGGATCAATGGGTGTGTTTCGGGGGTGCAACCCCTTCCTCTCACCTACTTTAGTTTGGAGGAAGGGGTTGCACCCACAAAATGCGTACATTGATATCCCATGATGAGAGATAGCACATGTTGACACACTGAGGGTCATTTACTAAGATGAATGTGCTGCGCCGGTTCATACCTTAATTGGTACGCCGGATAAATCTTTAATTGAGTGTGTGAACCGGCGCAGCAGTACCTGCCCACGAGAATGTTTCCAGCGCCATCCCATTGTGCTGGTTCTCGGCTAGGTACATCTCATGCTCACTGCAATAGGAAAAACACATCTTCCTATTAAAGCAGCGCGAGAAAAACCGGCATGGGTTCCCCCTCTGGGGGCATGCCAGGCCCTTCGGTCTGCTATGGACTTTAAGGGGAACCCCTATGCTGAAAAAACTGAGTGGGGGTCCCCCCGACAATCCATACCAGACCCTTATCCGAGCATGAAGCCTGGCCGGTCAGGAAAGGGGGTGGGGACGAGCGAGCGGCCCCCCTCCTGAACCGTACCAGGCCGCATGCCCTCAACATGGGGGATGGGTGCTTTGGGGAAGAGGGGCGCGCTGTGGCCGCCCCACTCCACAGCACCTTGTCCCCATGTTGAGGACAAGGGCCTTTTCCCGACAACCCTGGATGTTGGTTGTCGGGGTCTGGGGTGGAGGACTTATCAGAATCTGGGAGCCCCCTTTAATAAGGGGGCCCCAGATCCCTGCCCCCCACCCTATGTGAATGAGTATGGGGTACATGGTACCCCTACCCATTCACCTAGGGGGGAAAAAGTGTCAAGAAAAAAACACACTAGACAAGTTTTTAAAGTAATTTATTAGGCAGCTCCGGTAGTCTTCTTCCGACTTCGGGGGTCTCTTCCGCACTCTCCGGCCTCTTCTCCGCATTTTTTCCCGGTGTCCGGTTCTTCTCCGTGCTGTCTGGCCTCTTCTCCAGGCCTCCGGTTCTTCTCCCAGTGTCCGGTTCTTCTGCTGGGCTCCTCCGCTATCTTCTGCCCTTTTGCCGCTCTTTTACTAGCGGTGGCCCGGTCTTCTCCCGCTGTCCCGTTCTTCTGTTGCTGTCTGGTTCTTCTGCCGCTGTCCAGTATCTTCTGCCGGACTCCCCCGCTATCTTCTTCCAGCTCTTTTGCTAGCAGTGGCCCGGTCTTCTCCTGCTGTCCAGTTCTTCTGTCGCTGTCCGGTTCTTTTCCGCTTTCAGGTATCTTCTGCCGGACTCCCCCACTATCTTCTTCCAGCTCTTTTGCTAGCAGTGGCCTGGTCTTCTCCCGCTGTCCTGTTCTTCTGTCGCTGTCCGGTTCTTTTCAGCTCTCCGGTATCTTCTGCCGGACTCCCCCGCTATCTTCTTCCAGCTCTTTTGCTAGTGGTGGCCCGGTCTTCTTCGTCATCTTCTCCCCTCTTCTCTTCTTCCGATGTTGACACAACACTCTCTCAGGCTGTAATGCTGTGTGAGCGGTGGGTGATGACTTATATAGGCATGGGGCGTGGTCAACGTGTGATATCACCGGGTGACCCCGCCCCTTATGACAGTACAGTCCCGGGGCATGATGGGACTGTGCCGTCATAAGGGGCGGGGTCACCCGGTGACATCACACGGTGACCACGCCCCATGCCTATATAAGTCGGCGCACACCTGGCAGACGGCATTACAGTGGGAGAGAGCGTTGTGTTAACTTCGGAAGAAGAGAAGAGGGAACAGGACGACAGAGAAGACCGTGCCCCTGCTAGCAAAAGAGCTGGAAGAAGATAGCAGGGGAGTCCGGCAGAAGATACCAGAGAGCGGAGAAGAACTGGACAGTGACAGAAGAACCAGACAGGGGGAGAAGACTGGGTCCCTGCTAGCAAAAGAGCTGGAAGAAGATAGCGGGGGAGTCCGGCAGAAAATACCGGAGAGCGAAGAAGAACCGGACAGCGACAGAAGAACCGGACAGCGGGAGAAGACCGGGGCCCCCGCTAGTAAAAGAGCTGGAAGAAGATAGCGGGGGAGTCCAGCAGAAGATACCGGAGAGCAGAGAAGAACCGGACAGCGACAGATGAACCGGACAGCGGGAGAAGACCGGGCCACCGCTAGCAAAAGAGCGGCAAAAGAGCAGAAGATAGCGGAGGAGGCCGGCAGAAGAACCGGACACCGAGAGAAGAGGCCGGACAGCGCGGAGAAGAACCGGACACTGGGAGAAGAGGCCAGATAGCACCGAGAAGAACCGGACACCGGGAGAAGATGCAGAGAAGAGGCCGGAGAGCGCGGAAGAGACCCCCGAAGTCGGAAGAAAAACCTCGGAGCTGCCTAATAAATTACTTTAAAAACCTGTACTGTTTAATGTTTTGTTACATTTTGCAGATCCTGTGTCTTCTGTGTTTTCTCTACCTTCAAACTAAAGGACTAACTTTATTCTCTGTCTATTCTGACCCACAAGTATTGTTTGGGGCAGACATCCGTTTATAATGTACTTTTCTAAAATCAATTAAAATATATGAAAATTAAACTGTCTGTCTTTTTTTTTTCACTTTACATTTTTTTCGTGAATAAGTAGGGGTGTTATTCCCTGTGATGCTTGCCCCTTGTCACCATTATTGTTTGTATGTGATAATGGGAACCCCGTGTGACAGCTATTCACTCTAACCCTAATATTACATAGTTACATAGTAGGTAAGGTCGAAAAAAGACAAGTCCATAAAGTCCAATGTGTGTGATTATATGTCAGTATTACCTTGTATATCCCTGTATGTTGTGGTCGTACAGGAGCTTATCTAATAGTTTCTTGAAACTATCGATGCTCCCTACTGAGACTACCACCTGTGGAAGGGAATTCCACATCTTTGCTGCTCTTACAGTAAAGAACCCTCTACGTAGTTTAAAGTTAAACCTCTTTTGTTCTAATTTTAATGAGTGGCCACAAGTCTTGTTAAACTCCCTGTTAAACTTGTTAAACTCTTGTTAAACTCCCTTCCGCAAAAAAGTTTTATCCCTATTGTGGGGTCACCAGTACGGTATTTGTAAATTGAAATCATATCCCCTCTCAAGTGTCTCTTCTCCAGAGAGAATAAGTTCAGTGCACACAACCTTTCCTCATAACTAATATCCTCCAGACCCTTTATTAGCCTTGTTGCCCTTCTTTGTACTCGCTCCATTTCCAGTACATCCTTCCTGAGGACTGGTGCCCAGAACTGTACAGCATACTGTAGGTGTGGCCAGACCAGAGTTTGTATATTAAGGGCATATAATATGGCTAGGAGGAAAACAAATATATGCTCTTTTGCTTAATAAAGTAAATCACATTTTTAACATAACATTACCATCTGCAAAAATAGCATTGCTTCATACAAACTAGGAATTTGAATGGGCTACTAAGTCTGTCCATTATTAAGACATCCAACTGACCTCTTCTTTACGAGCATTATTCCATCAAAACGATCCTTCCTTTTTAGGAAAATTGAATAAATGGATAGATGGTTGGCATTTCCCTTTTCTGGTTTGGGAGAATATATTTAATAATAATAATAATAATAATAATAATAATTAAACAAATGCATTGCCCAGGTATTGTACCTTTTGAGGACCCTCTCTATACTGATCACCAGATATGGTCTCATACTGATCACCTGGCATGATCTACTTGATATGAAGAATAAAATATTTTATTTTATATAGGACAATAAAAGACCTCAAATTAACATAACTGCATTATGGATGATTTACTAAGGACAAATGAGCTATTCACTTTGAAGGGGAATTTTCTCTTAGCTTTGTGAATGATTTTAAGCAATGCTGACTTCTATCATTCAATCATGTGCAAGTAAAATACTGTTTATTGCACATGATTGGGTATTCTTTGAAAAATTACTTTGTACCACATTCACTAAGCTAAGAGAAAATTCCCTTGCAAGGTAAAATGCCCTTGCATAGTGAACAGCCTATTTGCCTTTAGTAAATCAACTCCATTAAAGTGATAGTAAAGTCAGGGGAAAAAAAACACTGACAGTCAAGGTTTTTATAACAGAAGAGATCATAGAGGTCTGTGTGCCATGGCGGTTTGACTCCTGTGTGCATTCACAGGAGTGACGTCACCTTGGCCCAGCTATTCAAGTAGCCAAAGGTACGAAATCTGCAAGTCCGGGTGAAGATGGAAGCCGCTGGGGACCAGGGAGACCCGTGACAGCACAATGCTGGATGGCACAGTTTGTGGGTAAGTCTCTCATAGCGTACTAATATGCAGTGCATACTAGTACATTATGTCTTAAACTTGCAGGGGACCTATTATTTTCAATTATTACATGACTTTGTTATTGATTTACATTTCCCCAAAGTTTGAGCAGGCTCAGAAGCACCTCATTTGTTTGCTTATCATCAAGCAGCACTAATAGCACAACTAGCTCAGATCTACATCAGAGGTCCTTGCCATCAATGGGTTTATATGGAGGCTCTTTCCTACTCCCTGTCATCCATAAATTCACTAATGTGGATTTTAAATAAGTTAGAATCTATAATCTGCTCTATGCTATATTATTTTCTTTTTGATATAGGACAGATAAAGAGCAAGAAAAGCTTTAAACTCAGCACATAATCCTATTGCACCTATTATAGGCAACCCTCGGTTTCAACCAAGCTTCAATTCACAATTTTTCCAATAGTGAAAGAATAATTTTTGATTGGTATAGGGTACGTACCTCCTCATGGCTGAGGGTATTTGCAGAATGGATTACTTTAAAAATGAATTGAAATTACCAACTGCAGTGATCTTTTGATATAATCAGATAGCCTTTTTTATAAAGATTAAACTCAAAATTGCTACGTAGCCTTTTACTGTGACTGTATTTGAGATGCCTAGTATTCCAAAGAGTGAGAATGTCCACTATATAGTTTACTTACCTAGCCTACTCAAAAACTACCACATATGCCAAAATGGGAATGGGATCTCAAAAAGAATATGGAATTTCAAGACTGGTAGGAAGTCGCAAATAACTTGCATAGGTCCACAGGACCACCAAATCTAATTTTAATTTTAAGTCCAATTTTAAGATTAATTACTCTAAATCCCAGGCCCTCAATGTCTCTCTCCCACCATCAGAAGTCACGCATTGCCAGGCTTCGTTCCCATTTCAGTGGGGAAAAGACTATATTACCTACCTAGGCATCAAAATCCCCCGACATCTGACAGAGCTCTATGACCTCAACTTTTTTAATGCCTTGACGAAAATCCAAACAGACCTTCAAAGCTGGAATACCCTGAACGTCTCTTGGTTTGGTCGCTCGGCATTAATAAAGATGATAATCCTTCCCCGTCTTCTGTATTTCATGCAAACGATCCCAATCCACCTGCCCCCATCTTTCTTTTCGGCCTATAAAAAAGCCTGTTCAAAATTTATCTGGAGAGGCGGCCCCCCCGCATCAAATACACACAGCTGACACGCTCCAAAACGAAAGGGGGGATCGCTTTGCCAGATCTACATAAGTATTACTTGGCTTGCCATCTATCTAGAGTGGTCAACTGGAAAACCCATAAGCTTAGCAAACTATGGACCATTTTGGAAAATGCCTCTAGTACTATACCCTTGCACACCCTAACATGGGTCCCAACACAACACTACCCCCACGCAGTCAAAACACACCCGCTTATATATTCATCATTGCAAGCTTTTTCCACAGCAAGGAAAGTATACCACATAGCCTCAATACCAGGACCATTGACCCCCCTGCGGGCCAACCCTGAATTTCCTCCTGGAGAATCAAACTCTTTCCTAACACAAGAATGGCCACACGACGATATCTATGCCCGTCATTTTTTTGCTAACAGAAGGCTACGTACATATAACGAATTAAAATCCATCTCACGCACAAAAGAATTCCCCTTTTGGTCCTACAGACAGCTAAGACACTTCTTCACATCGACCAACACAAACGACCTCTGGACAAGACCACTTACCCCATTCGAAACACTGTACTCTCAACCCACTACACAAGGACACTTAATTTCCACGATTTATTCCTTCCTCCAGGATGACCCGCTCCTCCCGCAGACGGGAACCTCAAGACTATCCTGGGGGAGAGACCTACAAATCAATTTTTCTGATGACGACTGGAAATCTATCCTTACATATGCTCATAAGGGGTCTATGAATGTAGCAATTCAAGAGAACGGGTACAAAATTGCCACAAAATGGTATAGAACCCCCGCTCGTTTACATAACTTTTCGCCCTCCATCCCCAACATTTGCTGGAGATGCAACAAAGCAATAGGAAATATGTTACACATCTGGTGGGAATGCCTATTAATTCAACCATTTTGGAAAGAGGTACACTCCGTTATTACACAGGTAACAACCTATTCTTTAGACTTTAACCCGGCCCAATATCTCCTCCATCATTCAACCTTGTCCAAAAAAGTTTACCACAAATCACTCGCAATCTACATGGTAAATGCCGCTAGAATGTGTATTCCCGCACACTGGCGCTCAACTAATCCCCCGACCATAACAGAATGGTTAACCAGGGTTGCAAGGATCAAGGAGATGGAGGAACTCATTCATATATCCCAAGACCGTATCCAAAAATTCACTGCCATATGGGCTTGTTGGTCCCATTTCAAAACCACTGATCACTATAAGTCTTTCTTTCCGTCCTAAACACCCTCCCCTTTATAGCCTAACACTCATGACCCCCATGATTTGGGGGGGCGCTCGCGGGGCCTGGGCTGAGGGGCGGTCCCCCCTCTCTCTCTCCCTCCATCTGCTTTCCTCGCTTTATCTATTATCTTTTCTTTTCTTCTCTTCTTGACCTATGCCTTCCCCCCAACCCCTGTTTCTTTGTTTCAACAATCCCTCCTTACCCACCCCTATATTTTTATTTTTATTATTTCTTGAATTCGGGGTCACACCCCACGTATGATTGTTATAACATGCAAAATCCCCCACTATCAGACACTCAAACCTGTATCCTTATATGTAATATACTCAAGGAACAGGACAGACACTGGATCTTCCTGTACCAAAGACACTGGAACATTTTTATTACAGTATTAGCAATAACGGTACAGTTCTTGCTACCAAGTTTGCCCCCTCTTATGAGTATACTTCAATGATTACATTTGCACTTTGTAAACCCAAACGTGTTATAACAATAACCATTTTGATGTATCTTTGTCCAATGAGTGTACTGTATGATTCTTTTCGATACTCTTTTGATGTATTGTATTTGTTATCTTAACCCTTTTTCAATAAAATCTTTTTTGTGGAAAAAAAAAAAAAGGTATACTCTTAAGCCTCCCCTCAATGTTATAAGGGCTGTGGTATATTGGTGGAAATTAATACTTTATATTCCCATCACACATGTTTCTGGATACAGCTCTAAAAGTTTTGGGTGCTGTAGCAACCACCAGCTGGACACTGGATCAGAAAGCCACAATGAGGATATTTGCCAGCACACCATGGATCATCAAGTAGGATCCAAATCATTTTTATTTAAGCATGATGACATCACAAAATAGGTAATGCAACATTTTGGAGTCACACAGGACCCCTTCGGCAGGCATGTGATGATCACATGCCTGCTGAAGTGGTTCTGCGTGACTCTGAAATGTTGCACTACCTATTTTGTGATGTCATCATGCTTCAATAAAAAATCGTATCGTGGTGGCAATGCCCCAATATTTGCAGTAATAGTGAAAACTAGAATCAGCTAACAGTGTCCATTAAGTTTGTCAAACATAACTTAAATTAGATTATGGTTAACCACAAATTTAAAAGCCTTCACCAAAGCTCACAAAATAGATTTGACAAAATGTGGGATTCATGGATACAATATTCATCATACGATTTCTTGGGCCAAGGAGGAGTAACCCCTTACCTTTTTCTTTTCTGCTCTCTTCCTGGATGCTACCTCAATAAATGCCCACATGTCTTTACTATTTCTCTTTCCTCTCCCACTTTTCTAGGCTGACCATCTTCTGGCTTGGGGGGGGGGGGTGTGGGGTTCAAGTGCATTGATTAAGATCATTGATCAAGTCCACGAAAGGACACAGTTTAAAAGGTGATGCATCTTGAAATAAACAAAAATCATCACTGCTTGTTGTAAAGGCATCAGGCACAAGCTAAAAGACTGTATTGGCAAAGATGAAAATAATTCTTACACCAGCACCACTCATGTACAGGGCTCTGATACTGTATGTTGGTGCTTCCAAGCTGACCACTGCACTACAGAAATTAACTCACACCGGGCCAGCGTACTGGAAGTAATGTCAATGGGAACCTGGGGTCACTGGTAGAATGCTGCCCCCAATCAAAATAGCGAGGCGTGAGCTGCAAGCAAGCTGGTTACCATGATTACGCATTTCGCACTTCAGGAACCTTATCAAGTGGCTTCCTATGGTGGTACACAGAAAAGAGGAGAAGCCTAGAGCACCAGCAGAGGACCCCAGAAGAGAAGGTTCGGGGCTGCTCTGTGTACAGAGCAGGTAAGTATAACATGTGTTTTATTTTAGGTAAACAATATAAAGTTACAACTCACATGTGTTGAGTATTTTGTCCCTTTAAGGTGAATTCATACATTCACATAATGTTAAGATTTACAAAGCAGTACATTATTTAATAGTACAATAATATATGATATTATTCAAACAAGAACATGTGGTTATGAGATATTCTTGCCTCCAAACAGAGGGCAGTCCTTTGGTTGAAGTTATTGGGGTTGTTTTAGTAAAGGCACATAGGCTGTTCACTTCGCAAAATTAATTTTCACTTAGGAAAGGGAACTTTCCCCCGGTTTAGTGAATGAGGAAAAACTCTGCTTACTCTAAGTGAGAATTTCTTTGTGAAGTGAAAATTCACTTTCAAAGTGAATACATTCAACTACCCTAGTGAATCAACCTCACAATGTCAATACAAGTTAATGTATCTCAAAGCCTTTTTTGTTTGTTTTGAATAGATTGGGGAAGATTACACCCTCTGCCAGAATGTTAATGCTGTCGGTATCCCCATTGAGGAGATTGACTCTTCTTTATGTATTGCAGGTATTGTTCCATTGTCTTGCCAGTGGCTGTAAGTAATTTTCCACTTTATTTCAAATCCTAATAATTTAGCACTAGAAAAGTTCAATTTATTCAACATAGCCATAATTTAGAATTAAGTGTAAATGAAATAGAATGCTTTTTAAATGGTATTTCATTAAATACTGTATGGCATCTGTGCATGTCATTCTAACTACAGGTACCAGAATTATAATGCTTTTCATAAGGGTGCTGTAATTCAATTTATAGTCCTCATTATGTTGATAAATAAAAACGAAATACTTCAAATGGGCAGTGGTATTAGCCACTTCAGCCGTGGAAGGATATACCCACTTCCTGACCAGGCCATTTTTTGCGATACAGCACTGCATTGTTTTAACTGACAATTGCACAGTTGTGTGACCCTGTACCTAAACAAAATTTATGTCATTTTTTTCCCACAAATAGAGCTTTCTTTTGGTGGTATTTGATCACCTCTGCATTTTTTATTTTTTGCGCTATAAACAAAAGCGACTATTTTGAAAAAAAATAAAAACTTTTTTTACTTTCTGCTATAAAACATTTCCAAAAAAAACCCAACAAAAACCCAAATTTATTCATCAGTTTAGGCTGATTTGTATTCTGCTACATATTTTTGGTAAAAAAATCCCAATAAGCGTATATTGATTGGTTTGCACAAAAGTTATTGCATCTACAAACTATGGGATAGATTTATGTAATTTTTATTCTTTTTTATTTTTTACTAGTAATGGCGGTGATCAGTGATTTTTAGCGGGACTGCGACATTGTAGCGGACAGATCGGACACATAACTGACATTTTTGACACTTTTTTGGAAACCAGTGACATTATTACAGTAATCAATGCTAAAAATATGCACTGTTATTGCACTATGACACTGGCAGGGAAGGTGGTTAACATCAGGGGCGATCAAGGGGTTAAATGTGTTCACTGCAGGTGTTTTATACCTGTATAGGGGACTGTGTGACTGGGGAAACACACAGATCCATCTTGCTGCTTATTAGAAAGACAGGATCTGTGTGATCTCCCCTGTCAGAACGGAGATCTGCCTTGTTTACACAGGCAGATCCCCGTTCTGTCACTATGGGGAACAATCGCAGGTGGCTGGCGGACATCGAGCCCGCCGGACCCGCTAATTGGCTCCCCCACTGGCCAATGGGAAAGCATGTGCCACCCACAAAAATGGGTTCCCGAGCCGACATACACCTACGGCGATTTGTGGGATTGTGTCACCTTGCCGCAGTATAATGACGGTGGCTGGTCGGCAAGCGGTTAAACACATTATAGAAAATTTAAAAGCCACGATGAAAATAATATATTAAAAAGTGTTTAGTAAGCACTGAGATAAAATCTGGGTAATCATATGCATGTATAGGCAGTTAACTTACTGTAGAAGATTATTCCTTTTTAGTAGAAACAGACCAAGTACATGTGGTGACCGAGAGTGCATTAAGTCAATTATAAATCTTAACATCAAGGTAAATGGCAAATTGTTTTAGTGAATACTGTACATAAATATAGGTACATTTTGGACAAAATGAAAGAGCATTTGCAGTCAAATAATCATTTATAGTTGAGAAAAATGTGAAGAATAACGATAATACTCTTGTTATCTGCTTTCCTCTTCACAGCACAGGAGCCTGTTCTGTAAGCTCAGTGCCATTGTCCTACCTCCTGCCTGCTCTTTGGACTACATCTCCATATTTATTGTTACTCCAACATTATCTATTTACTGTAAGCTTACTTATTTGCTTTCCAGTACTACTCCCCAGTTTACAGAACAAGCTCTTCTACTGTAAGTTTTGTTTTACCTGTCAGCTGGCATGTGGCAACTTAGTATGGAATCATTATTGTTACCACATAAAGTTTTGCTTGTTCATTATATTCAATAGGTATTCTGATATTTGGGAGTATTTTTAAACCATTGAGTGTGTCTCTCCATTTTATTACCCCGGCTTCCAAATTGGTGTTCCTTTGACTCTTTATACTTCAAAGGTCTGACCATTGTTTTCCTTATCACATCTCACAAGCATTGTAAACAGCAGCCTTATTTAAATTCTCCAATCAGGCTGCACCCAATATACATTTTCTAGGTGTAATGGCAAATTAGGGAGCATTATATTAGCCACTGTACAGAAAGGAGAGGGTAATATAATGAATTCTTACCGAGCTGTGGTCTCTCTATGTCCTGGGACCCACAAGGACTCAATATGACTAGACCTGAAGCTGAGAGGTAAACTGCATACGTACTGTACATTGTATTATAAATATGCTTTTGTAAGTATCATGTAACCCAACATACATACTGTACATTGTTTTGTAAATACTGTTTAGTGTGTTATTTGTAAACATTATGTAACCCTAACAATAATAGTCCTTTCACATGGGCTTACCAATCAGGTCCGGCTATCAGTTTTTCAGGCAGACCTGATCGGACCCTCCAGTTTCCCCTATGAAGCGGCCGATCACCCGCCACCCTCTGATCTGATCCCGCCCGCAAAATCCAGACAGATACTGGTTCTATTTTCCATGATCCATCTGGTGGATAGGATCGGATGAATAACGGACAGGCAGTCCATTTCCACCCGATTTCCTCATAGAGGAGACCGTGGCAATGTCTGTGTCCGCTCTGCGCAGCAGAGTGGCCAGGAACTGTCCGCGAAGCAGTCCCCTGCTGAGCAAGCGGAATCCACAAGACGGAGGCACCCCTGTGAAAGGTGCCTAAATGTATGATGCAGATTGAACTACCTATTTTTTCCAAGGATCATCAGATCTAGCTGTGTATATGTAAATACTCTTATAGTAACTGGAGTGTAATCACATATACACTTAACCTAATCAACAATTATGCTAGCTTCTCAAAAAAAAATATCTCATGATATTTGAAGGCACACATAACTGAACAAAAAGGTATTTTTACATCTTTAATTGGAGATTAGTATTGTTTTTACTTTCTTAAAATATATGGATCACCTATTGCTGTTTGAGCATCCATTCTAAGTGGTTTTATCCATATCATATTAGGAATATAGCCATATAGAACCCAGAGTTAAAGATGATCTCGTGAGGAAGTAGCAGATCCTGGTTTCAGAAATAACTTGCTATAATATAAGCCGTATAGTGTTTACTGAGCTTTGTCTCTTATTGACATCACATATGTACATTATTATATTACATATTACATATGGCATATGTAAATAAACCCGAAGGTTAACGCTGCGCTAGAAAAAATTAAATTGAGTTTTGGAAACATGAAGAAGAGTATAGAAAAGCTGCCAGCACCAAAAAGTCCAATACTAAACTCAAATAAATTAAAATAAAATAAAGATGCAGCGCTAATGAAATGATATAAAAATATGAATCCAAAAAGAGTGATGGTGAAAAAACTCTCAATAAATAAAAACAAAGGCAACCAGCACACCAAAAATGACTGAGAGCGATTTTTTTTTCTTCTTCTTAAAGCCAGTGGCGTGCAAAACACACCCAAAAACTTCTACCCGGTGCCAAAAAAAAGTGCCCACGCATAGAGAGTGAAACACAAAAACGTGCGATGGGTGTTCAGAGTCCTCCACTAGGGAAAGACCTTACCCTGACCTTACCCTGATCCCCCAGGGCGTTAGGCTCCAGACAGGGACTGAGGTACTTTACAATGGGTCTATCTGGCCAAAAGCAGGCGGACCCCCGTTCTCTGGAAGGTCTGCCAAAACAGACCCACCCAAGTACTAGGTGGGACTCCCCCGAAGGGAGACCCCCAAGGGAGAGGGTGAACCAATTCAGAAGGCCTTTGTCCACCCCTTCCCAAGACTTTCAGAGTAGGCCCGTGGACCCACACCCTACTCATCACACAGTGACAAAACGTGTATACACTACAAACAAAAAAATACAAAAAAGTGACAAATACAGGGATGAATAAAAAGAGTGAGGGAAATAGGGTTGTGTAATACAATGGCCGGCCCTCTGGCCAGGCATAAAAATTTCCCCTGGTCCTAGCCAAAAGGCTCGGCCCAAGAGGCAGGTGTGAAAAATGTGTGTAGTGGTGAAGTGACCATGGTGCCATAAAATCAAGTGCCTAAACACAGTGACTGTATGGCACCCATGAACTGCCACTTCAGGGGCACATTCACCACTGGCTTTTCAAAGCAACCCTGACCAACAGCCCAGACCACAGCAGCCCCCACCCCAACCAGGAAGGCCTGGAGTTCAGGAAACTTGGTGAGAGCCCTTTACCATCAGGCTCCACCGTCGTTCCATCCCTCCTGCCTAATTATATTCGGGAAATACTGACCACTCCCCCCCCGAAAGAGGAGTAAGCATTCTCTCCCAGAAAAACTGGCTGGAGATAGAGCTACCCTAATCTAGGCCAGAAGGCCAGAGGCCCGACCCCCTGGATCAGACCCTGTGGTTCTCCATCCCCATCAGAAGGCTTCCCTTTTGGCTACCAACCGCTCCGGGTTACCTTCACTCCAGCAGGCTTTGCATAGCAACCGCCATCCCTTCACTATTTCGCCATAGATCAGGGACGGAAGCAAGCGCCACCTCCTGGAAACTGATAAGAACAGATACTACACTTGATCTTAGCCAAAAGGCCGAGAAGCGATGAGTGATTTTTTTTTTTCCTTTCAGATTGCAGCGTACAATACTCATTCATCAAGAACCAACCAGTAATTCTTTCTAGTACTGCGCTTCAATCATCATACAGGTAAGTCAATTTTCCTTATTAACTCTTTTTCTTCTTAAAAAACACACATAAAAAATAACACAGGTAAGTAAAACCATCTTCGACACCCATCCTCCTCCTATCCACCAGCAACACCACATACAATTTAAACCAGGCATAAATTAACACAGTCTTCCTCAGATGCAGCCCGCCTTCCTCTCACCTCCCAACACCTCACATCCCATAGCACCTCCCTCAGAATGGCCATAAAAATCCACACCTTCCTTTGCCTATCCATACTTCCCTCCACCAACCCCAAAAACCAGCACACAAAGTCCATATTCTTAACTCCAAGAATAACGTCCACTATAGGAGCCAACTTCCTCCTAACCCCATGAACAAATAAACAATCAAAAAGTGCATGCTCAACTGTCTCCAAACCACCACATCCCACTCTTGGTCATACCAAGACAGATCTCTGGCCCTAAGGAAGGTCCTAGTCAAAAGACACCTTTGGAAGGCCATCCAAGCGATCTCTTTCTGTTTATTCATGACTCCATTGATAGAAAACTTCTTCCAGCATATCTCAGTTAATCTGGACCCAAGTCCTCCAATATTAGTCACCACATTATCCTTATTCAGCCACCTCTTTAATCCAGTCTTTCCAACTGCTGCAGCCCCCAACTCCCTCAATCCACGCCCCCTATGGAATTGTTCCAATCGGGAATAGAAAGAAGGGGGAACCAGAGCTACAGGCTTCGACAAATCCCTTCCGCACCAGCCCCATTTTTCTAAGGACCAACCAGCCAAATACCGCATTAGACATGCTACTTTCCCGCTACTTGAGAAGGTTTTATAATGGCCTAGCTAATAATGCATGCTGAGGAAGGTAGGGACATCTGGAAATCCATCCCCCCCAATTCTATCTTCTTGATGACCACAGCTTGAGCAACTCTCTCCATTCTTGTGCCCCAAAAGAAAACAAAAAGGTTACGCGTCACTTTCTGAACCCATCTGACACCAGGCGGAAAGATCAAGCTGAAGTACAAGAGTAGTGGCAACACTACTGCTTTGACGATCAATGTTTTGCCAGTCAACGTCAGACATCTCCATTTCCAAAAGTCCAACTTCTTAGAAATTTTTCCCATTACGTTTTTGGCATTGACTTGGTTTGACAGATCTCTTTCAAAGTGTGTTCCTAGTATAACAATTTCTTCTGTCACTTTAACCCTGACATTCTCCAATTTGCACGTACCGCTCATTACACATACTTGACTTTTATGCCAGTTGACGTTTAGACCAGATACACTGCTAAGTAAGCTCAACTGCAACTCTGCTCTTTTCACATCTGCTTCTGATGTACAGGAAAAAGTCACATCATCCATATAACAAACGGATTTGATATGTCCCCCATTACTGCCAGGGATAAACATTCCTCTCAGCCTCTTATCCCTCTGTACGTGTTTCAACATTGGCTCTATTGCACAAATAAAGAGGATAGGCGAGAGGGGACACCCCTGCCTAACCCCTGAGAGAACCGGAAAGAAAACAGACAGGTTTCCATTAACTAAGACCTGACTCACCACACCAGAATATTAGCCCCTTAAAACTTTCAGTATTAGCCCAGGCAAGCCCATTCTCTCCAACACTTTGAATAAAAAGGCATGCAAGACCTTATCATAGGCCTTTTCTAAATCAATCCCCAGCAGGGCCAAATGTATATTATTGATCTGGGCATAATACGATAAGTCTCTTAACAAGACCAGATTACCCATGATCCTACGCCCGGGGACTGCACAGGTCTGCCATTCACCTACCAACTTCCCCACCACCACACTTAATCTACTTGCCAACAACTTAGCCAACAGTTTGTAGTCCACGTTAAGCAGCGTAATTGGGCCCCAGTTCTTAATGTCACGTCTTTCTCCCTTTTTGAAAATCAAAACAATTGTCCCTCCTCCATGGAGCGAGAGATTGTTCCAGTACTAATACAGAACCTCATAAATTCCACTAGATGTTCTTTAAGAATCGCCCAAAACCTCACATACAACTCTGCAGGGAGCCCATCTCGTCCATGGGTCTTATTTTTGGACATCTTTTTCAAGACACACTCCACCTCCTTTTCCATCACAGGGTCAACAAATACTGCTGCCTCCTCCTCCCCTAAACACCCTTCCACCACCTCACAATATTCCGTCAGCTCTTCCTCTCGAACCACACTCTTCACACTATAAAGTTCTTTATAAAAAAAGCCACCACCTCCTCCATCATTCTTTCTTCTTCCACCTCCACTTCTCCCGCCAAAATTGACTGCATCACTTTCCTAGTATCCACCACTTTTTTAAACAAGAAACGGGAGCACCGTTCCCCCTCCTCCATGTCCTGGATTTTTGCTTCGAAGATGATCTTCTTGTCCTTTCCTTTCAATATAGCAGCTCTCTCAGCCCCAACTTCTTCAAGCTCCTCATCAACCAACAAACCCATCCTTCTGCATTGGTACAAGAAATGAATCTTCTGCATCAGCCGTTCTTCCACCTCCCTCCTTTCTTTCGCCTTCTGAGCACATATCTTCTTAAAAAACCCAGCCACTCTTCCCTTCATCCAATCCCACCACAGTAATACATTTTCATATTTCTTTTTCAACTCCACCAACCCCTCAAAGAACATTTCAAGCCTCCTGCACACATCTTTATCTTCTAAAATAGAACAGTTTAGTATCCAAAACCCACCACCAAATTTCACGCCAACCCCCACCTCCACCTTACAAGATATTAGCCTGTGATCAGAAAACAAAACAGCATCAGTCGTATAATATTTCACCTCCAAAAGCTCAGACACAAAGAAAAAATCAATACGGGATGAGACTGTCCCACTGTCAGAAAAATAAGTGTCACGGACGAATACTCACCGAGGCCGAGATGCCGAGAGCAGCTCACCCTTACGACCACGCGCACCCAGACCCCCGAAATGGGTACGGAAGGCTGAGGGCACGCGGAGGCACGGGCTTCCGATAGATAGTGGGTACCAAGGCTGGAAGCAGGTGTCCTGGGATCCGCAGAAGCAGAGCTGGAAAAGCAAGCAAAGGTTAGGGAACAAGCAGGTAGTAATCAGGGTGTCACAAGATCCAGCAGAGTGGTGGTTAAGCAGGCCAGGGTTCGGTGCACAGATCAGGCAGGTATAATCAAGATAGTCCAGCAGAGTAGTAGTTAAACAGGCCAGGGGTTTGGTACACAGATCAGGCAGGTTATTAACAGGATAGTCCAGCAGAGTAGTAGTTAAACAGGCCAGGGGTTTGGTACACAGATCAGGCAGGTTATTAACAGGATAGTCCAGCAGAGTAGTAGTTAAACAGGCCAGGGGTTTGGTACACAGATCAGGCAGGTTATTAACAGGATAATCCAGCAGAGTAGTGGTTAACAGTCCAGGGTTCGGTACACAGAGCAGGCAGATAGGTACAGGGACAATCCGGGAGAGTGGTGGTTAACAGGCCAGCTGAGGGTTCGGTACATGAGACAGGCAGATCACAAGGTAAACACAGGCTCAGGGAACAGGGAGAGCTGACGACAAACCAGCAACCTGACTGGGCGCTGGAGCCGTCAGATATAGTCTCCCTGCCCGGCGAGCGCGTCAGTGTGATGCGCTACCGGGCACCCGCACGGGCGACGGCGCGCACACGAGGACCGCCGTGCACCCACGCGCGCCGCATCATCAGGCCGCGAACGGGTGTGCGGCGAAGCGCCCGTCCCATGCGCATGCGCACCGGAGCCCGGCGAGCGGAGACGCTCCCTGGCTCCTGACAGTGCCCCCCTCCTAAGGGCGGACACTGGACGCCAAGGCTGGCCATCAATTCCGGATGATCTTGATGAAACGTTTGAATTAACTGTGGGGCGTGCAGATTCCTGGTGGGCTCCCAAGAATTATCTTCGGGGGGATACCCCTTCCATTGAATCAGGTACTGTAGCTGCCTGCCCCTCTTTCTACAACCTAGAATGGATTCCAATTCGAATTCATTCTCGCCATCGATTCTG
Source organism: Lithobates clamitans (assembly GCA_037952925.1). Taxonomy (NCBI): domain Eukaryota; kingdom Metazoa; phylum Chordata; class Amphibia; order Anura; family Ranidae; genus Lithobates; species Lithobates clamitans. The sequence goes on along the minus strand of JBBGZY010000008.1, from coordinate 12,586,310 downwards.
ACTGGCGGAGGAGGGGGTTCTCTTCTTCCCGGAAAAGGTCTAGGCACCACAGGCTTCAATAGTGACACATGGAAAACGGGGTGAATCCGATATGTCTTGGGAAGTGCCAACTCAACAGCCACAGGGTTGATGATCCTCCTGACTTGAAAAGGCCCAATGAATTTAGGCCCAAGCTTTCGAGATGGCAGTGGTAATCTCAGATTAACGGTGGACAGCCAGACCTCGTCTCCTACGTCAAATCTTGGGTTTGCCTTTCTGCCCCGGTCGTACTGTTTCTTGTAGTCCTCTTGGGTTTTGCGTAGCGTGTCTTGAATTCTCTGAAAGTTAGATTGTAATGAAATTATCCTATCCTGGACTGCAGGGACTGCCGTTTCAGGGATATTGTTAGCAAAGGACGTGGGATGGAACCCGTAATTGGTCCAGAAGGGAGTCTGGTTGGTAGAGGCATGGATTGAGTTGTTGTACGCAAATTCAGCGTAGGAGAGGAGGCTCACCCAATCATCCTGAGAACCCGAGCAGAAGCAGCGGAGGTATTGCTCTAACGTCTGGTTGGTCCTCTCCGTCTGGCCATTGCTTTGGGGATGATAGGCTGAAGAAAGACAAATGTTGATACCCCGTGCCTTGCAGAATTCCTTCCAGAATTTGGACGTGAATTGGACGCCTCTGTCCGACACGATGCTCCTTGGTATCCCATGGAGCCTAACAACCTCCTTTAAAAAGATGTTGGCTGTGTCTACGGCAGAGGGAGTACCCCTCATAGGCAGGAAATGGGCCATCTTGGAAAGGCGGTCGACAACGACAAGGATGGTGGAAAAATTCTCTGAAATGGGTAGGTCAACAATGAAGTCCATGGACACATCAGCCCATGGCCGTTCCGGAATGGGCAAAGGTCTGAGCAGACCCTAGGATTTGGTGTTTTGGCCCTTGTTCCGCTGGCACAGGGAACAGGACGCCACATATTCTTTACAATCCCTTCTCCATCCTGGCCACCAAAAAGAACGAGAAAGAAGTTCAGCCGTTTTCTTATTCCCAAAATGTCCTGCCAACTTGTGATCATGACACATCTGAAGGGCTAAGGGCCGAGTCACTTGTGGCACAAATATTTTTCCTTTAATCCAGAAGAGATCTTCGTATCTTTTCAAGGAATGCACTGCTGGTTCTGTACATGCGCCTGATGAAAATTTGATGGATGATATTAAGTCTGCCTGAGTTAGTCCGAGGAAATTTTGAGGAGAGAGGATCGTGCTGGGTGTTGGTATTTGAGAGTCTGCGGAAAACATCCGTGAAAGGGCATCGGCCTTCCTGTTCTTTGCCCCAGGTCTGTATGCTATATGGAAATTGAAGCGAGAAAAGAAGAGAGCCCAACGGGCTTGGCGGGGTTTTAACCGTCTTGCTGTTCTGAGGTACTCGAGATTCTTGTGATCCGTAAAGATCATAACCGGGTGTACTGCCCCCTCCAGCAGATACCTCCATTCCTCTAAAGCAAACTTTATAGCCAGCAGCTCTCTGTCACCCACATCGTAATTGAGTTCTGGTGGACTGAGTTTCCGAGAAGCGAAAGCTACCGGGTGTAGGATGGCCTTTGGTCCCTGTCTCTGGGAGAGAATTACTCCAGTTGCGATTTCCGATGCGTCCACCTCCAGTACGAAGGGTTGAGTCGGGTCAGGATGGCAGAGGATTGGAGCGGAACTGAACGATTTCTTTAACTTAAGGAAAGCCTCTTGAGCAGCTGCGGACCACTGAAAAGAACTGTGTTGCCGGGTTAATTGGGTAATAGGTGCCACGATGGCCGAGAATCCAACAATAAATTTCCGATAGAAATTGGCGAATCCTATAAACCTCTGTACTCCTTTCTTGTTAGATGGGGCCGGCCATTCTTGAATTGCCTGAATCTTCTGTGGGTCCATTGCGACCCCATTGGTTGAAAGTATGAATCCCAGGAACTGTATGGTTGATTTCTCGAACTCGCACTTTTCAGCTTTCAGGTATAGCTTGTGTTGTTGAAGAATGGCAAGAACCTTTTTAACGTGCCTCTTGTGCATCTCTAGCGTAGGGGAGAAGATAAGAATATCATCCAGATATACCACAAGGAAGTCATCTAAATATTGTCGGAATATGTCATTCACTAGATGTTGAAAGGTGGCTGGAGCGTTGCAGAATCCGAATGGCATCACTAAATACTCGAAGTGCCCGAATCTGGATCTAAAAGCCGTCTTCCATTCATCTCCAGCCCTGATCCTGACGAGATTGTAGGCCCCTCGGAGATCAAGTTTAGAGAACACCTTAGCTGATCGGAACCTCTGGAATAACTCGGGAATGAGCGGTAACGGATACCGGTTCTTAATTGTGATGTTGTTAAGCTGTCGATAATCTACGCAGGGTCTTAAGGTACCATCTTTCTTCCCGACGAAAAAGATACCCGCAGGCGACAGTCTAACCTATGCCTCTACTGCGGAGGAACCGAACACTTCCTACGCAGCTGCCCGATCAGGCCCAGTAAGTTCCCTCAGTCAAACGTATTGAACTATCCAAACAATAACATTCCCAAGGCTTATGTGATGTTGTTTATTTCCCTACAGCTTCCGGAAACGGAGACTCGCTTGCAGACCATCGTTGATTCCGGAGCATGCAGTTGTTTCATAGATTCTGCCTTGGCGCGCAGTTTGAAGATCCCTTTACAAACTAAAGAGCAGGGTCTACAAATACATTTGGCCGACGGATCCCTTCCTCGCTTCATCTTCACCCGGCGGGTGAAGATGAAGGGCGGATGAAACCTTTCTCAAGGTTTTCGTCTATATACTGCTTTAGAGCCTCCAGCTCGGTTTCTGAAAGAGGAAATATCCGGCCAAATGGAATCTCGGATCCAGGAAGAAGGTCAATTGGACAGTCGTAGGACCGGTAGGCGGTCAGCCATTTGTTTACTGAAAACCTCTTGAAACTCAAGGTACTCGGAGGGGACGTGTTGGAGATTGCCTGGTGGTGCCACCATAGTGGCGCAGACTTTGGGGTCCGGGAGCAGGCAGTGCTGAGAGCAATACTGAGAGGAGAAGGATACTGTCTTGGTACTCCATTTAATTAGTGGATCGTGAGCTTGTAACCAAGGTAGGCCAAGTATGACGGGAAAGATTGGTGAATGAATTAAGTCAAGCCGTAAGAACTCCCGGTGGCCGGAATCTGTGATTACTGAAATAGGTTGGGTCTCCTGGGTGATGGGACCTGAGCGAGGAAGGGATCCGTCGGCCAAATGTATTTGTAGACCCTGCTCTTTAGTTTGTAAAGGGATCTTCAAACTGCGCGCCAAGGCAGAATCTATGAAACAACTGCATGCTCCGGAATCAACGATGGTCTGCAAGCGAGTCTCCGTTTCCGGAAGCTGTAGGGAAATAAACAACATCACATAAGCCTTGGGAATGTTATTGTTTGGATAGTTCAATACGTTTGACTGAGGGAACTTACTGGGCCTGATCGGGCAGCTGCGTAGGAAGTGTTCGGTTCCTCCGCAGTAGAGGCATAGGTTAGACTGTCGCCTGCGCTGCTTCTCTTCGGAGGTTAACGGACCTCGGACCAAGCCGAGCTGCATTGGTTCGACCTCAGGGACCGATGCAGCGGTAGCTGAAGATGAGGTTGAGGATACTGTGGAGTGAGGCCTTGGTGACGCCCAGGTGGGGCGTGGCAACTGAAACCGTTCTGAGCGCCGCTCCCGAAGACGCCGATTGAGCTTTGTAGCTGCTTGAATGAGTTCCTCTAGTGAAGCAGGGGTCTCCATCCTAGCTAACTCGTCTTTGAGTAACTCGGACAAGCCTTGACGGTATTGATAACGTAGGGCCGGCTCGTTCCAATTTGTATCGGCCGCCCACTTACGGAATTCCACAGTATAGTCCTCAATAGGTCTTCTTCCTTGGGACAGATGGTGCAAGATAGCTTCAGCTGTAGCCATACGCTGCGGATCATCATAGAGCTGGGTCATGCTCTCAAAGAAGGCCTCGATAGTGTTCAAGGCAGGACTGCTCTGCTCCATTAAGCTGTGGGCCCAAGCCTGGGGTTCTTCGGATAGCAAGGAAATCACAAACCCCACCTTGACGATTTCCGAGGAGAAGGTTCTCGGCTGTAGAGCGAAGTAGAGGGAACATGCGTTTTTAAAAGCCCTAAACTTCTTGCGGTCCCCCGAGAACCGTTCAGGTGTAGGGACCCTGGGCTCAGGAAGGGCCATGACCACAGTGGGGTTGGCCGGAGCTTGGGGAAGTGAACCCCCACTGCTGGGTGCAGGAGCTGCGGCTGCAGAGGGTAGTGACCCGGTGATCTGCTGAAGACGGTTATCAATTTGTGTATAACCTTCTTGTAACTTCTGTACGGAGTCAGCGAGGGTAGATACTTGTTGGCACAGGATCTCCAGAGGAGAGCGCGCTCTGTCGGCCTCGGACATCTGGCTGGTTTGTACTGTCGCGGACGAATACTCACCGAGGACGAGATGCCGAGAGCGGCTCACCCTTACGACCACGCGCACCCAGACCCCCGAAATGGGTACGGAAGGCTGAGGGCACGCGGAGGCACGGGCTTCCGATAGATAGTGGGTACCAAGGCTGGAAGCGGGTGTCCTGGGATCCGCAGAAGCAGAGCTGGAAAAGCAAGCAAAGGTTTGGGAACAAGCAGGTAGTAATCAGGGTGTCACAAGATCCAGCAGAGTGGTGGTTAAGCAGGCCAGGGTTCGGTGCACAGATCAGGCAGGTATAATCAAGATAGTCCAGCAGAGTAGTAGTTAAACAGGCCAGGGGTTTGGTACACAGATCAGGCAGGTTATTAACAGGATAGTCCAGCAGAGTAGTAGTTAAACAGGCCAGGGGTTTGGTACACAGATCAGGCAGGTTATTAACAGGATAGTCCAGCAGAGTAGTAGTTAAACAGGCCAGGGGTTTGGTACACAGATCAGGCAGGTTATTAACAGGATAATCCAGCAGAGTAGTGGTTAACAGTCCAGGGTTCGGTACACAGAGCAGGCAGATAGGTACAGGGACAATCCGGGAGAGTGGTGGTTAACAGGCCAGCTGAGGGTTCAGTACACGAGACAGGCAGATCACAAGGTAAACACAGGCTCAGGGAACAGGGAGAGCTGACGACAAACCAGCAACCCGACTGGGCGCTGGAGCCATCAGATATAGTCTCCCTGCCCGGCGAGCGCGTCAGTGTGACGCGCTACCGGGCACCCGCACGGGCGACGGCGCACACACGAGGACCGCCGTGCACCCGCGCGCGCTGCACCATCAGGCTGCGGACGGGTGTGCGGCGAAGCGCCCGTCCCGGGCGCATGCGCACCGAGCCCGGCGAGCGGAGACGCTCCCTGGCTCCTGACAATAAGTATGTGAAGGTGTGTTCCCCTGCACCAAAAGCGCAGTTTTCCTCAACCTAAGATCTGCGACAGGATCATTAAGGAACCCTGAGGTAGAATTCACACCACCATCCCCCGTCCCCCTCCGATCATCACTCTTTCTGACACAATTAAGATCCCCAGCTGCAATCGTAGTCATCCTACCAGGAAGCTGTAATCTAAGGGCCTCAAGAAAATTTTTACGCTCGTTCCTGTCTGCCGGAGCATAGCAGTTGATCAAACGCATCCTTTCACCAACATACTCCAGTACTACAGACAGACATCTTCCCGGGATCAAGATCTCATGGGACACCACCTGGACATGATCATTTTTAATTTAAATACCCACCCCTTCTGCCCTTGAGTGACAACAAGGTTCCCATACAGCCGTTCCACCTCTCCACTCCGTAATGCCAGTCGGTCCATCTAGCCCACATTCCTGCAGGCATATAATATCCGCACTCATAGCATTCAGATAATCTAGAACCACCGCATTTTTTCATCCTGACCTCATCCCTCTTACATTCAGAGAACAGATGGTTAAAGCCATCACAAATAAGAGGAAGGCCATCATAACTTTTTTAAAGGTCATCATCCGAACCCATCATCTGCTCTCATTTGTCTCCTTCTCCGGCCCGGGGAACTGGTGACCTCATCCCCTGAGGCCCCAGAAAAGGTTATTGCAAGGGGGGTCTCTGCCTCACTCCCTGTATCCTCCCCCTCCTCCCGTGCCCGTTTTACTGTCGGCTGTATCACAACCTCCACTGGCAAGATCTCTCGCTGGGCACATTCAAAACTTTCCTCACTCCCCGCCTCCACCTCCACCATCTCTGCCTCATCACTGGAAGACATATCACCAAAAAGTCCTATGGGAGAAAGTAGGTCTTGATTGGTCGGCAAGCTAACAGCCTGCTCCTCCCCCTTACTAGTCACTTCCACCTCCCCAGGGGCGTCTTAACACTGTCCATCGACAACGCTGGTCTCCATCTCTTCCTCTTCACGGGGAGGCCCAGAAGCCACACCCAAATCTTCCACTTGTCCTGTTTTCATTCCCTCCACAGCATCGATCCCTGGAGCAGTGGGGGCTATACCAGCCGTATCAGCCGCCACCACAGCCGATAACCCAGTAAAAACCACCACACCATTACTCCCTGCTGTCTCCTCGGGCACTGCATTATTGGTCTGAGCCATAGGGGACATTTTTGGTATTCACCACATTGCTTGGCAAAATGTCCTGCTTTGTGACATATGTCACATGTCCGACTAGCTCCACAATCACTGGCTTTATGGCCTGTTTGTTTGCAGAATCAACATCTCTGCGATAAATCACAATCTGTACTAACATGACCGTAAGAGAAACACTTCTGACAATATTTCGGCTGTCCCTGATAATAAAGAAACCCTCTCTCTCCTCCTATGGTAAATGCAGATGGAGGGTGTCGTACCCCCCAATACATTCTTTGTCCAGTTTAAACCTAGCAAAGAAACGGTATTTCCCTGTCCAGATCTTGAAACGGTTAAGCATTTTTTCCCCTCCTTTCAACACCTCACAATACCCTGCCAAGAAGGCTCTTGCCATGGCTGGATCTGCAAAGGGATTATACATATGAACAATCACCATTTTCTCATCTTGTATAAAAAGGGGTATTACTTCCAAACATTTCATAACCTCCGTATCCTTCTTCTCTTTTGCTCTTTCGAACGCATTCCAGCATACCTCGGCAGATGAAAAAGTTACGTCATAAATACCTTGCATAGGAAAGTCTTGCAGACATAACATATATCTCTTACCCCGACATTACAGGCATCCATCAGCACATCAACCACCACCATCTTCAACGAAATCTTGTCCTTGGACTCTGGCTTCACCAGAAAACGTAGCGAGTCCCAAAGACCTCGGTTCGCCATTTTGATGGGCACAAAAGCACCAGTCGCCTCCAAGAACCGAGGGTACCCCCACTAGGGGGGTCCCCGGAAAAACGCCTCACCACCGACCAGTCGTGCCCTGTGGGGCTAAGACCCACAATCGTCCTTTCATGAACGTCCAGCAGCGTCCTACCCAATAGCAGCAGGGGATGCACCAGTTAAGGAAAACACCCCCAGGCCAACTAGGACTGGTGCCTTCTGTAAACCCTTTAACCACGACACAAGATCGCAGCCAAAAGGCCGAGAAGCGATGAGTGATAGCCCAACTGATTCTAACACAACAGAAACAGAAATATTATTTGAAAATAATAGTTTGATGGGACACATACAGTAAGCGGGAGGAAGCTTGTGGAGACGCCACAATCTCCATCTTTGATACACCACTGTTGTTACGCTTTCAAGGGATATAACATCTTGTAAGTGAGATTTATTCAGCTTATTAAATTACCTTGTATGAACTATTATGCCCCGTACACACGGTCGGACATTGATCGGATATTCCGACAACAAAATCCATGGATTTTTTCCGATGGATGTTGGCTCAAACTTGTCTTGCATACACACGGTCACACAAAGTTGTCAGAAAATCCGATCGTTCTGAACGCGATGACGTAAAACACGTACGTCGGGACTATAAACGGGGCAGTAGCCAATAGCTCTCATCTCTTAATCTATTCTGAGCATGCGTGGCACTTTGTGCGTCAGATTTGTATACACACGATCAGAATTTCCGACAACGGATTTTGTTGTCGGAAAATTTTATAGCAAGCTCTCAAAATTTGTGTGTCGGAAATTCCGATGGAAAATGTGTGATGGAGCCCACACACGGTCGGAATTTCTGACAACAAGGTCCTATCACACATTTTCCATTGGAAAATCTGACCGTGTGTACAGGGCATTACACTATGGAAGCATTCTTTGTTTTTGTTTTCTGAGTACCACGATCTCAGCTTCAACTGCGGATGTCGGTATAGGTTAGTGGGAGACCTGAATTTCCCAAGTGCCTGGTGAGACTACCTTTACGGTGGTCATCTAGAGTTGGTAAGGAGCCTCAATTCTCACTTGGGTGTGAACTATGTTGGATGCTGGATTTGCTTTTCACTACATTTCCTTGGAGCATCACTTTCACATTATATATGGACTTTTTTGCTGGTTGGAATTTCTTTTGCACCATTTGAAATCGGGACAATTTTTTGCACTATTTGTGATTGGGATTTTTTAGTTCACTTTTCTTTTTAGTGATTGGTTTATGTCATTTTTTTCACTAATCATCACTTTACTCATTTAAAATTTACATTCAATTTAAGGAATTATTTGTGATATCTGCCTTAGTTTTCTATGTGAGAATTCTTTTCACCACTACCCTCATCTTCATTTTTTATTTTCAAATAATATTTCTGTGTCTGTTGTGTTATGCCGCGTACACACGGTCGGACTTTTCAGCTACAAAAGTCCAACGGACGCTGACGGACTAAAGCTGGCTGGTAATCCGATCGTGTGTGGGCTTCTCCGGACTTTCAACGTACTTTTTTAGCCTCAAATCCGACGTACTTTAGATTTGAAACATGCTTCAAATCTTTACGTCGTAACTACGACGGACCCCGAAGTCCGCTCGTCTGTATGCTAGTCCTACGGACAAAAAAACGACGCATGCTCATAAGCAAAAACTAAACGGAAGCACTCGGTCTAGTAAAACTAGTGTTCGTATTGTAGGTAGCACATTCATCACGCTGTAAAATCTGTGATCGTTGAATGCAGCGCATTTTCTTTCTTCTTTACGAATGTTCTAAAGAACGAAGGTGTTTTGCTGTTCATAATCAGAGTTCTCCCAAACTGATTTCTGGATTCTTTTTCTCTTTGATCTCATGAATGATATAGTATGCTTTTTAAAAACAATGTTTCCATACTAATAATACTTTTTCCCTTTATATTTTTTTTTTTAGGTTTGTAAAGTTACCACAAAGAACCCATTATTCTATTTTTTTTTTCTAGTGATTATTTTTTAGTTTTTATATAAAGTGAACCCAAAGCACCGTTTTTGGTTATGTAGATTTTTTTAGTTTCAAGACTTACCACTTGAACATTATTAACATTAGTAATGTATTTTTGGTGTGTTTTTTCAAACTCAATGAGATTGTTGTCCCTTGTTAATTTAACATTGTGTGTAAAATCAATGATTTCAAAGAAAACACATAAAGTCTTTTGCTAAACTCAAAAAAGATCCATTTATTCATGGTCAAAATAAAATAAAGAGGAAGTCAACGCTGGAAAAAGTCGTTGTACAAGAAAATTGGGATCTTGCGGAGTCCATATAAGAGGGAGCACAATCTGGTCCAAGAATCCCAGAGATCAACAGCACCAGCAGATGATCTAGATGTCCCCAGACTGTGGTCCTACAACAGCCTGCGTCTTCTGTCAGACCAGACTGAACCCAGGTCATCACTTTCTTCTCTTCCCTGCAGCCTTTCCTCCACGCTGCCCTGCAGCCTTCCCTGCAGCCTTCCCTGTAGCCTTCTTTTGAGGCTGTGGCTCTGGTGTTTCAGTTGTGGCAGGAGGAGGAGGAGGAGGAGGAGGAGGAGGAGGAGGGGGGCTGCCTCATGTAGTTGGGTGTTTTGTGTTAGCGTGCCCTGCAGCCCCTTATGGATTGTTTCCCCAAATAGTCGCTCACAAATGAGGCGCTGCTCCCAATCCATCTGAAGAAGCCTGCTGGCTAAGTAGCAGCCATAGGATTCTTCCGCTTCGGGGGGGCTCGTTAAAAAATGGGTGGCCTCTTGCATGAGGCGCAGGGATGCGTCCTGTGTGACCATCCCCTTCCTGGCCCTTTTTTTGGGAAGGTGGGGGGGAGGCACTTGGGATTGGGTCAGGCTCCTACTGGGCCCAGCCACCTCACTTGGCCCAGCCACCTCACTGGGAGCAGCCACCTCCTGCCTGACACTGGGCCCAGCCTCCTCCAGGATGATGGTGAATCCGGCCTCCTCCAGGCTGTCCATGGGCCCGGTCTCCTCCTGCCTGCCACTTTCCCCACATTCCTCCTGGATGGACTCATCCTGTGTATAAAAAAAGGACAATAGTTTTAGTTTCTTTTTTTGGGTTCATCAATGACACACAGTTTGCTTCTCATGACTAGCAAATTCAATGTGAATACATCTCTTTAATAAAAGAGTCTAATCAGACACCCTAATTATTTCAAGCAGGTGCCAAACATATTTAGCCACTACTGTCATTTGATATGTATACACAATTTTGAGTGCAAAATTATTTTAGACAATTATAACATCCAGTTAACATCATTAATATTAGTACAGTAAATATTTGTTAAAATAATTTACCTGACTCCAGATGGTCATATCCGGTTCATCCAGGATGGAAGACCCAGCTTGCTCCTCATCAGCCTCTGCTGGGGTGGAGGGAAGGGTGGAGGGAAGGGTGGAGGGAAGGGTGGAGGGAAGGGTTGAAAGTGATGCCCTGGCTTCATTCTGGTCATCAAGAAAACGGAGTTGATTGTAGTACCACAGCCTGGGTACATAAACATCATCTGCTGATGCTCCTGATCTCCTTGATTCCTGGATCTTCCTATGCTCCCTCTTATACATGTTCCTCAAGACCCCAATTTTCTTGAGCACTGTCTCCATTGTTGCTCCCGGGATGGTCGCCTGGACAAAGGACAGAAGTCTCTCCAGCGTTGACTTCCTCACATGCTTGGCATAATACTGAGGGTGTTTCACCTCCCACAAATTCCTCATCTCTCGATATTTTGAAATAAAAGCTGTAAGGAACTCAGGATCCTTAAATAGGGGATTCATTATATCTGGAAAAGAGAAAGTCACAAGACCCAAAACACTTATTATAGGTTTCTGCTAACCCCTCATCATCTTCTCCCTATGTAGGCCTCATCAATCTATCAAGCCATATAGGCCGCTTGCTACAAAGTCATGACCATAAAACCCCCCCAAAAAAAACAAAGAAAACAAAAAAAAAAAAAAATTACCTTCGTTTTGTAACGTCCTGGTCCACTATCACCTACGCACAGAACGTACGTACGACACGTGCGCAAGGCCCCTCTTTATACACTACGCATGTGTGAAACTCCGCCTGCGTCGCCCGCCCCTGACGTTCGAAATTAACTCATATTCTCCGCCCCCTAATTCGACGCACAGAACGTACGTACGACACGTGCGCAAGGCCCCTCTTTATACACTACGCATGTGTGAAACTCCGCCTGCGTCGCCCGCCCCTGACGTTCGATTTTAACTCATGTTCTCCGCCCATTTTTAGTTACGGCGCGTAGTGGGGTAAATAATGGCGGAGACACCTGACATGTCCTCAGGTAGTGGAAAAAGCCCGGAGGCTGGAACCTCCACAAAATCTGTGAGGCCTAGATTTAAGGCCTCCAATATGAGTTTTAAAGAAATGGTGGAGATGGTGGCCATTCTTCACAAAGACGACTATGATGGGAAGTATGGGCCGTACGCACGGCCAAATTTGCGCAAGGCCAAAATAATGGCGAAGGTCGTGGACACTTTGCAGGCTTCTTTTGGGGTACAGCGCTCCCGAGATCAACTTCGCAAAAGATGGTCTGACCTGAAACTCAGGGAGCCGGATCAATATAGACGGATCCGGAAAGTGCTTAAAAAAAGTAAGTACTTGTCGTGTTTTTCTCTTGTGTTTATTACCTTGTATACTGCTCCATGTGCTTTTCCTTCCTATACGATTTTTTTGTTCATCGTTTCAAACGATCTTTTACAAAACCTCGTTACATATCTATAGATAGATCTATGTAAAAAAAAAAAAAAATATGTGTATATATATATATATATATATATATATATATATATATAAAAATATATATATATATAAAAATATATATATATATATTAAAAAAAAATATAGATATAGATATATAGATAGATAGATATAGAAATGTAAAACATTCTTTTGGAATATTTTAAGTTATCTTTTTTTAATTACATTTAGTTAGATATTTATAGATTTTGTTCCAGATAGAGAGAGAGAGAGAGAGAGAGAGAGAGAGATAGAGAGATCAAAAGATTATTAACTATATTTTGAGATATTGATATCTATCTATCCGATATGTCTTTATAATTTTAAATATGGAGGTAAAATAGGAACTCTACACAAACCACTTCACTACAAATGTTTTAGAAAATGACTATGTACTAAAATATCTGTGTGCTAAGTAGATTAATAATTTTTGGTTTCACCTAGGGGAAAAATCACTCAGCCAACAAGAAGACAGTCCACCCCAAGCCAAACATGATTGGGAAATCAGCCCAAGCCCCACTGAGGATGTGGAGGAAGGAGAGGTGGGCGACATGGGCACCCCACCAGGTGAGTGTCTGACACACCAGCTTATGGTAATCTATGCATGGCTGCCTTTTGTTTAATGTAATTTTTCTACTCTATTTTAGGGGATCTGGTTGTGCTTGATTCAAGCAACAGTGCCACCCCCGAGGATGTGGAGGAAGTAGGCTACATGGGCACCCCACCAGGTCAGTGTCTGAGACAACAGCTTTATTATGGTAAGGTAAACTATGTATGTGTGCATATTTCTAAATACATTTTTTGGTTTCATTCCACTTTAGGTACACAAAGTGACTATTTCACTTCTGAAAGTGCCCAACGGCTAATTGGTCAAATAATGGCCTGAAATAAGGACATGGATGAAATGCGGAATCGGCTGGATCGTATGCAGCAGAAAATGAAGGACATGATTGATGTTTTGGGTCGAATCTAAATGCCCTTTTTGAAACCCCAAAACATCGATCATGTCCTTCATTTCCTGTTTTGCTGACCCCATTCTGGGCCTTCTCTTTATTTTTTTGGCTGAACATAAATGGCTGTTTAACCTAATTTTAAAAAGGAGGGCTGTTTCTTGAAAATACATTCCAAATCCACAAAAAATAAAACTTGATTTTCAAAAAAACAACAACCAAAAAAAAAAATAATATTTTTAATAAAAAAAAAAAAAAATTGATATTAAAACCCAAAAAAAAAAAAAATTTGATTTTAAAACCAAAAAAAAATAAAAAAAATGATTTTAAAACAAAAAAGAAATAAAAAAATTGATTTTAAAAACCAAAAAAAAAAAAATTGATTTTAAAAACCAAAAAAAATAAAAAAATTGATTTTAAAACAAAAAATAAATAAAAAAATTGATTTTAAAAACCAAAAAAAAAAAAAATGATTTTAAAACAAAAAAGAAACAAAAAAAATTGATTTTAAAAACAAAAAAGAAATAAAAAAATTGATTTTAAAAACAAAAAAAAATAAAAAAATTGATTTTAAAACACCAAAAAAAAAAAAAAAAGATTTTAAAACAAAAAAAAAAAAAAACGATTTTAAAACACAAAAAAAAAAAAAAAAAGATTTTAAAACCAAAAAAAAAAAAAATTGATTTTCAAAACAAAATAAAAAAAAAACTTTTTTTGCAAAAAAAAAACAAAAAAAAACATAAAAAACTTGATTTTAAAAAACGCCAAAAAGTAAAAAAACTTGATTTAAAAAAATAAATTAAAAAAAAAGCCTGTTTGCGAAAATCAGAAAGCCAAAAATATTTTTTTGTGGATTATGTCTAAATATTTAAATATAATTATATTTTTCGAAATTATTAAGATATCATTATATTTTTGTCTATGAACATTTTATACTAAATGCAGAACTGAATGCATAACAACCATTAATAAAAACATCTCCTTATAGGAATTAAATAAATGTGTGGTTTGTTATTTCAATGCTCAGTATCAGTTTGGTTATAATTGTCAAAAAGTTGTTTACAGTGGCAATGGAGTTTTTATTTAGACATTTAAAATGAAAATACAGTTGGCACTACAACTGCTCGACCATAACCTAGGAGAAAGCCCAAAAGAAAGGCAAGCAATAAATATAATTCAAGATTTCATCCATATTTTTTTTATTTTAAAAAATTAAATATCATGGCCCATTGCAATGGCCCCCCTACCCATAAAATAATTAACATATTGCTGTCTAACTTGACGGGCACTTTGGGGGGCCAAGCCAGTACGGACATTATCCAGGCCCGTAAGGTTGTCATCTATAAGTCCGGCCTCAGGCCCAACTGTGCCTATATAATTCTGAAAATGTTTGTTTAAAAAGTTGTGCAGAATGCAGCACGATAAAATGATAAAATTAAGTTTGTATTCCGCCAAATTAATGGCTGTTTGAAACAGGCGGAACCGGCTGGCCAGAATTCCAAACGCATTCTCAACCACTCTTCTAGCTCTGGCCAGCCGGAAATTAAAAACCCTCCTCTCCGGGGTGAGGGTTCTTTGGGGGAATGGCCTCATGAGGTGCTTGCTCAGAGCGAAGGCTTCATCGGCAATGAAGACAAAGGGGAGTCCTTCCACATTATCCGCATCAGGTGGCAATCCCAGGCCACCACTCTGGAGACGCTGGCAGAACTCCGTCTGGGCAAATACTCCTCCATCCGACATCCGGCCATTCTTCCCCACGTCCACATATAAAAATTCATAGTGTGCAGACACCACCGCCATTAAAACAATACTGTGGAACCCTTTATAATTGAAATAGTATGACCCCGAATGGGGTGGTGGCACAATGTGGACATGTTTCCCATCTATAGCCCCTCCACAATTGGGAAAGTCCCAACGGCTGGCAAAATGGGATGCCACAGTCTGCCATTCCTGTGGTGTTGAAGGAAACTGGGGAATCAAACAAGAAAACCAAAATCAATTAATTTGGAAGCTAACATTGCAATAAAATTAGACAATTCAAAACATTATTCCCCAGCATCAGTATAACATTAAATAATTTAATTCTTCAGGAAAAACTAATATGGAAAGGCACACTTATCAGATTGCTCACCCCCTCTGATGGAACATTGATTACATTTTAGGGGGTTGGGAAATCTAGCTAATTGCTAATTAGCAGCACACTATTTGGAGTGAGTTTAGGTGGGGGGGGTTGGGAAATCTAGCTAATTGCTAATTAGCAGCACACTATTTGGAGTGAGTTTAGGTGGGGGGGGTTGGGAAATCTAGCTAATTGCTAATTAGCAGCACACTATTTGGAGTGAGTTTAGGTGGGGGGGGGGTTGGGAAATCTAGCTAATTGCTAATTAGCAGCACACTATTTGGAGTGAGTTTAGGTGGGGGGGGGTTGGGAAATCTAGCTAATTGCTAATTAGCAGCACACTATTTGGAGTGAGTTTAGGTGGGGGGGGGTTGGGAAATCTAGCTAATTGCTAATTATAAGCACACTAAATACACTCAAACAAAATACATTCAAAATGAGTAGACTAGGTAGATATGTTCCCATCACTGCATGCTGGGGAGGTTATTGAAGGAAAATATACATGCATGACAAAAAATAACAGGAAAAAAATCCAGCATGTGTGAGGATAAAAAGGGGACATTCACACTATATTGCAATGATGGTAAGTAGTGTTTGAAGCAAGAAATACATTACATTATCAAAGATTACATAAAAGAACATGTGATGCTAATAAAAGCAAAATATCTTACCTTAATATAGTCCTTCTGCAGGACCTGGATGATGGCAGAACAGGTCTCTGGGATAATGATCCCCAGAGCCTGGGGGGAGATGCCTGTCGAGAACTTCAGGTCCTGCAGGCTTCTCCCTGTGGCCAAATACCGCAAGGTAGCGACCAGCCTCTGCTCCGGAGTGATGGCTTGCCTCATGCAGGTATCCTGCCTGCTGATATAGGGGGTCAGCAAAGCCACCAAACGGTCAAAAACAGGGTCCGTCATCCGGAGAAAGTTCCTGAAATCCTCAGGATTATTCTCACGGATCTCACGGAGCAATGGCATGTGACAGAACTGGTCACGCTGGAGCAACCAATTCTTGGTCCATGAACTCCTCCTCGCCCTGTTCATGGACTGGTCTTGGGCTGAAGAATAAACTACAGCACCAAACACATACAATGCATGAGCTCGACGACGAGTACGTACAGGTAACATGGTTTCAAAACGGTCGGCTGGTCAGAACGCACTAAACAGAACGCACTGAAGAACAGCAAGGCCTGTGAAGAACGACCTGAAAATCAGGAACGAGCGGCCAATAAAACAAAGATTTCTCAATGCCAACTGACCAAACGCACTGAAAAGCAGATACAAACCTCACAAGCACAGACTGAACAACAGTTAAAACGAACTGAAAAATACGAGTCTCACAAGCGCGAATCGTCTCTCACCAAACTTCTACTAACACGAGATAAACACGAGATTAGCAGAAGGAGCCCAAAGGGTGTCGTACGGGCTATTGAACTTCCGTTTTATAGTCTCGTCGGACTTGGTGTACGTCACCGCGTACTAAGCTGTCGTACTTTTGTGTGGTCGTGTGTGGGCAAGTCCGTTCGTAAGAAAGTCTGCCACAAGTCCGCCGAAGGTACGCCGGAAGTATGTCGGACAGGCTGTCCGACTTTTGTAGCTGAAAAGTCCGACCGTGTGTACGCGGCATTAGAATCAGTTGGGCTATCACCCTCAGTGATTTTTGGTGTGCTAGTTGCCTTAGTTTTTATTTATTGAGAGTTTTTTCACCATCATTCTTTTTGGATTCATATTTTTTATATCATTTCATTAGCGCTGCATCTTTATTTTATTCTTAAGCAGAAATTGTTATCCATTCAATGTAATTTGCTATGTGATGGTCACCGCAAGTATACCGGTAACATTTTTTTTTAAAACTTTAAACACTTCAATACCCATAGTCATATGACTTCCACAGATGAGATCTCCCATCCTGAGGGAGCGTCATATGACATCCTCGGCTTCCTGGCAGTATAGCTGTGATCGCTCGTGACAGAGCAGGAACGTGAATCTGTGTGTGTAAACACACAGATCCACGTCCTGTCAGAGGAGAGGAGACAGATCATGTGTTCCTAGTATATAGGAACACCGAACGGTCTCCTCCCCAAGTCAGTCCCCTCCCCCAACAGTTAGAATCTCTCCCTAGGTAACACATTTAACCCCTTGATCACCCCCTAGTATTATCTCCTTCCCTGCCAGTGACATTTATACAGTAATCAGTGCATATTTATAGCACTGATCGCTGTATAAATGTCAATGGTCCCAAAATAGTGTCAAAAGTGTCTGATCTGTCTGCCGCAATATCACAGTCATGATAAAAATTGCAGATCACTGCCATTACTAGTAAAAAAAAAATAATAAAAATGCCATAAATCTATCCCCTATTTTGTAGGCGCTATAACTTTTGCGCAAACCAATTAATATACGCTTTTTGCGATTTTTATTACCAAAAATATGTAGAAAAATACATATCAGCCTAAACTGAGGAAACTTTTTTTTTAAATTGGGATATTTATTATAGCAAAAAGTAAAAAATATTGTGTTTTTTTTCAAAATTGAAGCTCTTTTTTTGTTTATAGCGCAAAAAATAAAAACTGCACAAATGATCAAATACTACCAAAAGAAAGCTCTATTTGTGGGGAAAAATGATACAAATGAATTTGGGTACAGTGTTGCATGTCAGTGCAATTGGCCTTGGCAGGAAGGGGGTGAAAATGCCCAGTATTGAAGTGGTTTTATTCAGTTTTTAAAAAAATACAGGGAGCAATAAAGGAAATGTGATGGTACATTCCCAAAATATAGAATGCATACATATTGGTTTATACATATAGCAGACATGTACATATTTCACATGAGTACAGGTATATAAACTATTGTATGCATATACATTAGCTTTTAGGGGTAATAAACTATAGGGTAATGTTGCAAAACCTATATTTGAATTCAAACATGCTTCAGATGAGAATTGGAACTGGCAGGTAATCACACGTGTCGGTTTGATCTATTATGTGGTATTACTAAGTGCACAGTGCTGAGAAGTGTGTATTATCGACAAAGTACTAATGCCCTGTACACACGGTCAGACATTGATCGGACATTCCGACAACAAAATCAATGGAATTTTTCCGATGGATGTTGGCTCAAATTTGTCTTGCATACACACGGTCACACAAAGTTGTCGGAAAATCTGATTATTCTCAATGCGGTGACGTAAAACACGTACGTCGGGACTATAAATGGGGCAGTAGCCAATGGCTTTCATCTCTTAATTTATTCTGAGCATGCGTTGCACTTTGTGCGTCGGATTTGTGTACACACGATTGGAATTTCCGACAACGGATTTTGTTGTCGGAAAATTTTACAGCAAGTGTGTTGGAAATTCCTATGGAAAATGTGTGATGGAGCCTACACACGGTCGGAATTTCCGACAACAAGGTCCTATCACATATTTTCCATCGGAAAATCCTATCGTGTGTACAGGGCATTAAAGTGAAATAGGAGAACAGAAAGTGCTATAGATCATTAGAGGCCAGGGGGTCAGTCCAGCTGTATACTTCTGGGGTCACTGAGCCATGGGTCCCAGATTTTGTAGAAATTCTCAGTGGTGAGCTTAGCTTTGGAGAAGCCATATTCCATTTTGAGGTTGTTGTTTAGAATTGTGGTTACTTCTTGGCTGTTTGGAGGTTGCATACATTTCCACTTCCTTGCTAGACCCTAGCAGGGATTTAGTGTGCACACATTTGCAAATACATGCATAAGCTGCAGAGGCCGCAACAAGGCACCATTAGGTATTATCTGCAGTCTTAACTCTATAAGTTTTGAGAGCCTCTATAGTAGGAGCATATATATATATAAATATAGATATATATTTTATTCCAAACAAGATTTATTGAGAAAATAATTTTCGACCTTATAGTACAAAAAAATGTCAAGCATATTATTATACAATGTGCTACAACAAACAGTTGGATAAATGTAACAGGTGCAACAGTTAACCTGCTTAGGGGCTATCAGTGCCCAAAATCAAGGAAGGCTGCAAGTATCAAGCAAATGATATTGAACTTTAAATAACTGGGGTAAACCCAAACTAGTAAGCAATGAAGACGATATTTGAATGATGGAAGAAAGTAAGAAAGACAAAAAAGTATCCAAGGGCATTCTGGAATAGGGATGAACCGAACACCCCCCGGTTTGGTTCGCACCAGAACCTGCGAACGGACCGAAAATTCGCGTGAACATTAGAACCCCATTGATGTCTATAGGACTCGAACGTTCGAAATCAAAAGTGCTCATTTTAAAGGCTAATTTGCATGGTATTGTCCTAAAAGGGTTTGGGGACCCGGGTCCTGCCCCAGGGGACATGTATCAATGCAAAAAAAACTTTTAAAAACATCAGTTTTTTCGGGAGCAGTGATTTTAATGATGCCTAAAGTAAAAAAAAAAGTGAAATATTCCTTTAAATATCGTACCTGGGGGGTGTCTATAGTATGCCTGTTAAGCGGCGCGTGTTTCCCGTGCTTAGAACAGTCCCTGCACAAAATGTAATTTTAAAGGAAAAAAAGTAATTTAAAACTGCTTGCGGGTTTAATGTAATGTCGGGTCCTGGCAATATGGATGAAAATCAATGAGACAAATGGCATGGGTACCCCGCAGTCCATTACCAGGCCCTTTGGGTATGGATATTAAGGGGAACCCCGCACCCAAATTAAAAAAGGAAACAGCAGTATACAGGCTCTGTACTCTGAACAGCAGTATACAGGCGGTGCAAACAAGACAGGGACTGTAGGTTTGTTGTTAAGTAGAATCTGTTTGCAATTTTGAACTGGTACATTTTGAACGTGTTTAGCTCCAGCCAAAAAAATCTATTTTAAGCTTTTTGGAAAACAAAGGGAAGGGTTATCTCCCCTGTGACATTTGTTTTGCTGCCTGTGCTCCTCTTCAGAAGATTTCACCTCACTTTTTGTCCCAATGACAAATGTTTTTCGAAAATTTGGGTTTTTTTGTGAAACAAGGATTGGTGATAAAGCATCAGTGTAAAGGAGAAATGTTTTTCCCATTTTAACTCTTACAGGAGAGAATTTCCCTTCCTAGGGGTAGATTTCATCTCACTTCCTGTTGTCTCCTGTTTGCAAGTAGGAGTTGTTTGTAAGTTGGATGTTTGAAAGTAGGGGCCTGCCCTATATACTCAGCAGAAATTTGGGCCTTAGGTGTTGTTGTGGCCACAACACTGTAAGCCCTCACAGGGCCCGGCTGTGAAATATTAGATCAAGAATTGTAATTACATGCCCCTGTTGACCAGGGGCAGAAAAATTGGGCCTTTGGTGGTGGTGGTGGTGCTGGTGCCACAACACTGTAAGTCCTCACTCGCTCTTGGTGGGTGCAGAAACGGGCCCTGCTGTGAAATATTAGATCAAGAATTGTAATTACATGCCCCTGTTGAAAAGGGGCTGAAAAATTGGGCCTTAGGCATTGGTGCTGGTGCCACAACACTGCAACCCCTCACAGATACTCTAGTTGGAATGCAGGAACGAGCCCTGCTGCAAAGTATTGCATCAAAAATTGTAATTACACGCCCCTGTTAGACAGGGGCTGAAAATTGGGCCTTAGGCACTGGTGCTGGTGCCACAACACTGCAACCCCTCACAGATACTCTAGTTGGAATGCAGGAATGAGCCCTGCTGCAAAGTATTGCATCAAAAATTGTAATTACATGCCCCTGTTAGACAGGGGCTGAAAAATTGGGCCTTAGGCACTGGTGCTGGTGCCACAACACTGTAACCCCTCACAGATACACTAGTTGGAACGCAGGAACGAGCCCTGCTGCAAAGTATTGCATCAAAAATTGTAATTACACGCCCCTGTTAAAAATTGGGCCTTAGGCACTGGTGGCAGCACCCAGAACAAAAAATGTTCTTACAAGCTATCAGCGTGATCATTGAGGAGTGCAGTGCGTCCTGCTCACAGTGTTCAGCTAGATCCGTTCCTGTTATCTTCCTACTGACAGGCAGGCTTGTCTTGTTACAGTATTTACAGCTACCTAAAGAAAATTACTGGTGTTCTTTTGATCCTATTAGTACCACGGTCAGGCAGCTAAACTATTTACAGTTAGTGCAGTGCGTCCTGCTCACAGTGTTCAGCTAGATCCGTTCCTGTTATCTTCCTACTGACAGGCAGGCTTGTCTTGTTACAGTATATAAAGCTACCTGAAGAAAATTACTGGTGTTCTTTTGATCCTATTAGTACCACGGTCAGGCAGCTAGACTATTTACATTTAGTGCAGTGCGTCCTGCTCACAGTGTTCAGCTAGATCCGTTCCTGTTATCTTCCTACTGACAGGCAGGCTTGTCTTGTTACAGTATATAAAGCTACCTGAAGAAAATTACTGGTGTTCTTTTGATCCTATTAGTACCACGGTCAGGCAGCTAGACTATTTACAGTTAGTGCAGTGCGTCCTGCTCACAGTGTTCAGCTAGATCCGTTCCTGTTATCTTCCTACTGACAGGCAGGCTTGTCTTGTTACAGTATATAAAGCTACCTGAAGAAAATTACTGGTGTTCTTTTGATCCTATTAGTACCACGGTCAGGCAGCTAGACTATTTACATTTAGTGCAGTGCGTCCTGCTCACAGTGTTCAGCTAGATCCGTTCCTGTTATCTTCCTACTGACAGGCAGGCTTGTCTTGTTACAGTATATAAAGCTACCTGAAGAAAATTACTGGTGTTCTTTTGATCCTATTAGTACCACGGTCAGGCAGCTAGACTATTTACAGTTAGTGCAGTGCGTCCTGCTCACAGTGTTCAGCTAGATCCGTTCCTGTTATCTTCCTACTGACAGGCAGGCTTGTCTTGTTACAGTATATAAAGCTACCTGAAGAAAATTACTGGTGTTCTTTTGATCCTATTAGTACCACGGTCAGGCAGCTAGACTATTTACATTTAGTACAGTGCGTCCTGCTCACAGTGTTCAGCTAGATCCGTTCCTGTTATCTTCCTACTGACAGACAGGCTTGTCTTGTTACAGTATATAAAGCTACCTGAAGAAAATTACTGGTGTTCTTTTGATCCTATTAGTACCACGGTCAGGCAGCTAGACTATTTACATTTAGTGCAGTGCGTCCTGCTCACAGTGTTCAGCTAGATCCGTTCCTGTTATCTTCCTACTGACAGGCAGGCTTGTCTTGTTACAGTATATAAAGCTACCTGAAGAAAATTACTGTTGTTCTTTTGATCCTATTAGTACCACGGTCAGGCAGCTAGACTATTTACAGTTAGTGCAGTGCGTCCTGCTCACAGTGTTCAGCTAGATCCGTTCCTGTTATCTTCCTACTGACAGGCAGGCTTGTCTTGTTACAGTATAAAAAGCTACCTGAAGAAAATTACTGGTGTTCTTTTGATCCTATTAGTACCACGGTCAGGCAGCTAGACTATTTACAGTTAGTGCAGTGCGTCCTGCTCACAGTGTTCAGCTAGATCCGTTCCTGTTATCTTCCTACTGACAGGCAGGCTTGTCTTGTTACAGTATATAAAGCTACCTGAAGAAAATTACTGGTGTTCTTTTGATCCTATTAGTACCACGGTCAGGCAGCTAGACTATTTACATTTAGTACAGTGCGTCCTGCTCACAGTGTTCAGCTAGATCCGTTCCTGTTATCTTCCTACTGACAGACAGGCTTGTCTTGTTACAGTATATAAAGCTACCTGAAGAAAATTACTGGTGTTCTTTTGATCCTATTAGTACCACGGTCAGGCAGCTAGACTATTTACATTTAGTGCAGTGCGTCCTGCTCACAGTGTTCAGCTAGATCCGTTCCTGTTATCTTCCTACTGACAGGCAGGCTTGTCTTGTTACAGTATATAAAGCTACCTGAAGAAAATTACTGGTGTTCTTTTGATCCTATTAGTACCACGGTCAGGCAACTAGACTATTTACATTTAGTGCAGTGCGTCCTGCTCACAGTGTTCAGCTAGATCCGTTCCTGTTATCTTCCTACTGACAGGCAGGCTTGTCTTGTTAAAGTATTTACAGCTACCTAAAGAAAATTACTGGTGTTCTTTTGATCCTATTAGTACCACGGTCAGGCAGCTAAACTATTTACAGTTAGTGCAGTGCGTCCTACTCACAGTGTTCAGCTAGATCCGTTCCTGTTATCTTCCTACTGACAGACAGGCTTGTCTTGTTACAGTATATAAAGATACCTGAAGAAAATTACTGGTGTTCTTTTGATCCTATTAGTACCAAGGTCAGGCAGCTAGACTATTTACATTTAGTGCAGTGCGTCCTGCTCACAGTGTTCAGCTAGATCCGTTCCTGTTATCTTCCTACTGACAGGCAGGCTTGTCTTGTTACATTATATGAAGCTACCTGAAGAAAATTACTGGTGTTCTTTTGATCCTATTAGTACCACGGTCAGGCAGCTAGACTATTTACAGTTAGTGCAGTGCATCCTGCTCACAGTGTTCAGCTAAACCTACAAATTAGTGGGGTGCGTCCACCTCACAGTGTTCAGCTAAAGCTACCTGTAGAAGGTTGGTGGTGTTCTCATACTACAGGCAGGCAGTTGATTTTGCTAGCTGCAGTATATATATATATATATATATATATATATATATATATATATATATATATATATCCCAGCTTAGTGCAGCTACAGGCCATTAGTATGTCTGGAAGGCCAAGAAGAAGAGGCAGACAGTCACAAGCCAATAAGAGAGGGCAAGCAGGCTCTGTGTCTAGTGCTGGTCGTGGAGACGGTGCATCCTCATCAGCACGTGGCCATGGGACACGCTTGGCCTTTTTTTCGGCAGCTGGCTGCGTTGAGCCGCAACATGCGGAAGACTTGGTCGAGTGGATGACCAAGCCGTCCTCATCCTCCTCATTCTCTCTCACCCATGCCTAGGGTGCTTTGTCTGGCAAAGCAGCGGCCTCTTCCCTTGGCTCAATGTCATCAGTGACTCCTTCCCTAGCTCCACCATGTCCTCCTGAGGAGTCCCTCGAACTGTTTGACCACAGTGTTGGGTACATGCTCCAGGAGGATGCCCAGCGTTTGGAAGGCTCTGATGATGATACTGAGCTCGATGAAGGCAGTAACATGAGCACGGACAGAGGGGGTGCCCAAGAAGGACAGCAATCTGGCAGTCATGCTCCCCCTGCTGCAGCATACTGCCAGGTTTGCTCCAGTGATGAGGAGGGAGGGGATGATGAGGTCACTGACTCAACGTGGGTGCCTGATAGGAGAGAGGAGGAGGAGGAGGAGGCAGCACATCACCAACGAGGCAGGATGCCCTCCAGGGGCCAGCCTAAGGGCAGCACATTGACTGCATCACATGTGCAGGGTGCTGCAGTCTCTGCGCGTTATTCAATTATTTATTTAATTATTTTTTGAGACGAGTGCATCAGATCGCACCGCTGCTATTTGCAACATATGTCTCAAGCGTATCTCACGTGGCCAAAACATCTCCCGCTTGGGTACCACATGCTTGACCAGACATATGTTGACCTGCCATGCAGTTCGTTGGCAAGCGCATCTAAAAAACCCGCACCAAAGAACAAAGAGGACCTCTCCTTGCTCCTCATCAGCTGAGATTTCCAACCCCACTAGACCTTCAGTCCTCTCTGAGACCTGCACTGAGAGGAATGAAGGTGTAGAATTAGGTGTGTCACAGCCAAGTACTTGTGGGCAATCTGCTTTTGGTACACCGACGTCAGATTGTACCAGGCAAATTTCCCTGCCCCAGCTGCTGCACCGCCGAATGAAGTTTGCTCCCAGCCATCCACATGCCCAGCGGTTGAATGCTAGCTTGGCAAAATTGCTAGCACTTCAACTGCTGCCTTTTCAGTTGGTAGACCCTGCCCCCTTCCGTGAGTTTGTGGAATGTGCGGTTCCTCAGTGGCAGGTACCCAAACGCCACTTTTTCTCCCGGAAGGCGATTCCGGCTCTCTACCGGCATGTGGAAGGCAATGTCCATGCCTCGCTGGACAGGGCGGTCAGCGGTAAGGTGCGTATTACCGCTGACTCATGGTCCAGCAGGCATGGACAGGGACGTTACCTAAGTTTCACGGCGCATTGGGTGACTCTGCTGGCAGCTGGAAAGGATGCAGGACAAGGTGCAGTAGTGTTGGAGGTTGTTCCGCCATCACGCCTCCAAAATGCTAATGATTGTGACACACCTCTCTCCTCCACCCCCTCCTCTTCTTCTTCCTTCATGGCCTCTTCCTCGGAACCAGCGGTGCTCCGTAGTCGTTCAAGGGGCTACGCAAGTACGCAGGCCAAAAGATGCCATGCGGTGCTTGAGCTGGTGTGCTTGGGGGACAGGAGCCACACTGGGGCAGAGGTTCTGTCAGCTCTGCAGGGGCAGGTTCAGAGGTGGTTGACGCCACGCCAACTTAAGGCAGGAATGGTGGTTTGCGACAATGGCACCAACCTCCTCTCTGCCCTCCGACAGGGACAAATGACCCATGTGCCCTGTTTGGCTCACGTCCTTAACTTGGTGGTGCAGCGGTTCTTGGGCAGGTACCTGGGCTTACAGGATGTCCTAAGGCAGGCCAGGAAAGCCTGTGTGCATTTCCGCCGGTCATATAATGCCAGTGCTCGGCTGACGGACCTTCAAAAGGAGTTTAACCTGCCCAAGAACCGCCTAATCTGTGACATGCCCACCAGGTGGAACTCAACGTTGGCCATGCTGCAGCGGCTGCACACACAGCAGAGGGCCATCAATGAGTACCTGTGCGACTATGGCACCAGGACAGGGTCAGGGGAGCTTGTTTTTTTTCCCCACGCCAGTGGGCCATGATCAGGGATGCATGCACTGTCCTGTCACCATTTGAGGAGGCCACGAGGATGGTGAGCAGTGACAGTGCATGCATCAGTGACACTGTCCCTCTTGTCCACCTGTTGGAGCACACGCTGCGTGGAATAATGGACAGGGCACTTGAGGCAGAACAGAGGCAGGAAGAGGAGGACTTCCTTAGCTCTCAAGGCCCCCTTTATCCAGACAGTGTTTCTGCGTGCCCGCCGATCACACAGGAAGAGGACGAGGAGGAGGAGGAGGAGTAGGAAGATTGGGTCAGTATGGAGGTGGAGTCTGGCACTCAGCATCAGCAGCAGTCTTTAAGGGATCAGTCCCAAGAAACACATGGACTTGTACGTGGCTGGGAGGAGGTGGCTGCGGACCATGTCATCCTTAGTGACCCAGAGGACTCCGGACCGAATGCCTCAGCAAACCTACGCTGCATGGCCTCCCTGATCCTGCAAAGCCTGCGTAAGGATCCTCGTATTCGTGGTATCAAGGAGAAGGACCAATACTGGCTGGCAACCCTCCTTGATCCACGTTACAAGGGTAAGGTTGCGGACCTTATCTTGCCATCGCAGAGGGAGCAGAGGATGAAACATCTTTGGGAGGCCTTGCAGAAAGGTCTGTGCAACGCGTTCCCAGAGACTGGGAGGTTACAAACTCCTGTTTCTGGACAACGTGTTGCTGAGGCTTCGGTCAGTCAAAGAAGGAGCGGTGGAGAAGGTGGCCGTCTGACCGATGCGTTCAGACAATTTTTTGGTCCGCAGCCCCAAGGTATGATCGGTACCAGCAACCATCGCCAGCGTCTGTTTTACATGCTGCAGGAATACCTAGGGGCAAGATCAGACTTGGACACCTTTCCCACCGAAAATCCTCTGGGTTACTGGGTCTTGAGGATGGATTACTGGCCAGAGCTTGCACAGTATGCAATTGAGCTACTGGCCTGTCCTGCATCCAGCGTTCTTTCGGAACGCACATTCAGTGCTGCTGGAGGCGTGGTAACCGATCACAGGGTGCGTCTGTCCACCGACTCGGTCGATCGACTGACCTTCATAAAAATGAATCAGTCTTGGATCACCACCAGCTACCTGATGCTGATGTAACCGAATAATTTTTTTTTGAAATCTCAGATCCCTTCAAAGACTGCCTATGCTGATGCTGAGTGACTATCCCTGAGTAATTATCCTCTTCCTCCTCAATCATCACGCTGATAGCTTGTAAGAACATTTTTGGTTCTGGGCGCCACCACCAGAGCCTAAGGCACAATTTTTCAGCCCCTGGCGTGAAATTACAATTTTTGATGTAATACTTTGCAGCAGGGCTCGTTCCTGCATTCCAACTAGAGTGTCTGTGAGGGGTTGCAGTGTTGTGGCACCAGCACCAGTGCCCAAGGCCCAATTTTTCTGCTCCTGTCTAACAGGGGCGTGTAATTACAATTTTTGATGCAATACTTTGCAGCAGGGCTCGTTCCTGCATTCCAACTTAAGTGTCTGTGAGGGGTTGCAGTGTTGTGGCACCAGCACCAGTGCCCAAGGCCCAATTTTTCTGCTCCTGTCTAACAGGGGCGTGTAATTACAATTTTTGATGCAATACTTTGCAGCAGGGCTCGTTCCTGCGTTCCAACTAGAGTGTCTGTGAGGGGTTGCAGTGTTGTGGCACCAGCACCAGTGCCTAAGGCCCAATTTTTCTTCCCCTGTCTAACAGGGGCGTGTAATTAAAATTTTTGATGCAATACTTTGCAGCAGGGCTCGTTCCTGCGTTCCAACTAGAGTGTCTGTGAGGGGTTGCAGTGTTGTGGCACCAGCACCAGTGCCTAAGGCCTAATTTTTCAGCTCCTGTTCAACAGGGGCATGTAATTACAATTCTTGATCTAATATTTCACAGCAGGGCCCTGTGAGGGCTTACAGTGTTGTGGCCACAGCAACACCTAAGGCCCAAATTTCTGCTGAGTATATAGGGCAGGACCCTACTTTTAAACATATAACTTACATATGACTCCTACTTGCAAACGGAAGGAGACAACAGGAAGTGAGATGAAATCTACCCCTAGGAAGGGAAAATCTCTCCTGTAAGAGTTAATATTGGAAAAAAAGTTCTCCTTTCCACTGATGCTTTCCAATCCTTGTTCCACAAAAAAACCCAAATTTTCAAAAAACATTTTTCATTGGGACAAAAAGTGAGGTGAAATCTTCTGAAGAGGAGGAAAGACAGCAAAACAAATGTCACAGGGGTGATAACCCTTCCCTATGTTTTCCAAAAAGCTTAAAAAAGATTTTTTGGCTGGAGCTAAACACGTTAAAAATGTACCCGTTCAAAATTACAAACAGATTCTACCTAACAACAAACCTACAGTCCCTGTCTTGTTTGCACCGTCTGTATACTGCTGTTCAGAGTATATAGGGCCTGGTGGCCCCACACCTTTCCTTATTTTAATTTGGGTGCGGGGTTCCCCTTAATATCCATACAAGACCCAAAGGGCCTGGTAATGGACTGGGGGGTACCCATGCCGTTTGTCTCACTGATTTTCATCCATATTGCCATGACCCGACATTACATTAAACCCGCAAGCAGTTTTAAATGAGATTTTTTCCTTTAAAAATTACATTTGGTGCAGGGACTGTTCTAAACACGGGAAACACGCGTCACTTTACAGGCATACTATAGACACCCCCCAGGTACGATATTTAAAGGAATATTTCACTTTTTTTTTTTACTTTAAGCATCATTAAAATCACTGCTCCTGAAAAAACGGCCGTTTTTAAAAGTTTTTTTTGCATTGATACATGTCCCCTGGGGTAGGACCCGGGTCCCCAAACCCTTTTTAGGACAATACCATGCAAATTAGCCTTTAAAATGATTTCGAACGTTCGAGTCCCATAGACGTCAATGGGGTTCTAACGTTTGTGGGAACTTTCGGTCCGTTCGCAGGTTCTGGTGCGAACCGAACCGGGGGGTGTTCGGCTCATCCCTAGTCATCTAGTCATGGAGTAAACAACCAAGAAGAATAGTCATGAGAAGGAGCCTTCAGGTCCAAAATCTGTTGGAGTTGGATCTTTGCGGTGCGGAAAAGGCCTTCTGGGATTTTCTTCGCACTGGGGTCCAGATCTGGGTTGGTGTGGTGAATGGCTTGGGATTCGGGGCTTGAGGTGGAAGATCTTCTTCGGGTAATGGTGGAAGGCCCAGGTTGCAGATGAAGGTTTCACTTTTGAAAAGATCTCTCAATGAGTATTGGACGCCGTCTTTAGAGGCGGATAAGCGAAAGGGGAACCCCCAGCGGTAAGGGACCTGATAATTCTGTAGGTGTGTAGTGATAGGTCGAAAGCTGCGCCTTTTGGCCAGAGTTATCGGGGATAGGTCGTTGAAAATCTGCATCTTATTTTGCTTAAAGTCAATACAAGATTTGTTGCGTGTTGCAGTTGTGAGAGCTTCTTTGCTTTCGTAAAAGTGGAAACGAACTATAACGTCTCTGGGGTTAGCGTTTGGAGGAGGTTTTGGGACAAGGGATCTATGGGCCCTGTCCAGGCGCCAGTCTATGTCCGGTATATGGGGCACTAGAGTAACAAACAGGCCCAAAAGATAGGGACATAGTTCCTTGTCATTTACCGCCTCGGGGATTCCTCTGATTCTCAGATTCTGGTGTCTTTCACGATTTTCCAAATCTTCCTGTTGTAACTGGAGTTGGGAGACTGTATGTTTCATGGAGGCGTTATCCTCTTCGAGAACATGTACGTATTGGGTCAGTTCATCAAACTTATTCTCCAGAGTATTGGTATGTTCTCCTAACTGGTCAATTTCCCCCGTAACTCGTGTGCTATTTTACCGACCTTTTTGGCAATGCTGTTAGTCAGGTCATGTAGTAAAGAATTTAGTTTTGCATCGAGGACGGCCACAGTCACGACATCTGTGGGGTATTCGGGTGAATGGGGGTGCTGGGTTTGCTGAGATCTGTTGTCCTCCATGGGAGTGTTTCCCAATGTGGTGCGGGGGACAGCTGTGTCTGGCTGGCCAGGCTGTTAACTTGAGGCCGGGGATTGCGGCTTGTATAGGAACCGCTCTATACTGTGAGAGGGCCGCGATGGTGGCGGTGGGATAAAGCCACTATAGATCGTTTTCTGGAAGCCAATCTTACCCATGCAATGCCAGTGAGTATCTGGTAGTTGGTCGTGTCGTTCCTGGTGTTAAAGAAGGTCTGTTAGCTTTTGTAGGAGCCGCTAATAAAGAGTCGGGGACCGGAGCTATCCTTCTACGCGTTCGCTATCTTGCTCACTGCGCCCCCTCGAGACTTTGGATTTATTTAGACAATATTCATCTTATAGGTGAGGTTGTGTCTTATTTGGATTGACAAAAACACCAATTTGCAGCTCAACCTTCTCTCACCATCAGCAATGCAGGAGGGAGACAATCTCTGCAAGTCCTGGTGCCTTATGGGGGGTAGTGTAGCTGAGGGAGAAGAGAGAGAAGAGAGGATAACTGTAGGGTGTATTATGGAGTCCCAAGATGGCCACCGGCTTCCAGGAGTAGGCCAAAGCCGCGGTGTATCCTAGTGGACGGCCGCCGGGCAAAGGGACTCCGCTGTCCTTAATCTCTAGAATTCCTCCAGGGCAAGCAGTGGTGGAGAACCGGGTAGATTAACGCCCTCTGGGGACTTAACTGTAGGTGGATGGGTAGAATAGGCTACTCACTGTGTCCCTGGGGATCGTCCGTAGGCAAGCCCGCAGGCCGCGGCTGGATGGAAGGCCGCAGGATGCCGAGGGCGGCTGTCGGAAGGCTCCTATACCTTCTGGGTGCTGCTGGGCTATCCCGAGAGCTCCTCAGAGGTGGATCGGCCGTCCGGTATGGACAGATTGGCCGTCCACCTTCCGGATCGTGGGTCCAGGCTGCGGGGATCCCCAGTCCGTCCGTAGGCCCCAAGATGGCGGCGGGCCTCGATGGCCTGGAGGGAGACTCGGTTTAGCAGGGAATCTGGCCGTTAATGACACAAATATGCTTCGGGATGAGGGCAGCAGGGGTCTGGGGCCAGAGAACTGCACTCTGCGGCCGTAACAGTCCAGTCTAGAGCAATGGATGGCACTGGATTTGCGCTGTGTATTAGGAGCTGGGCTCCCGCATGTCTCCTCGGCTGAACGTCCGGACACGCCCCCTATTTTTTATTTTTTGAACAGTGGATTTACTAAGCTAGTGAAAATGTACTTTGTAAAGTAAAGAGAGTCATCTCCCTAGTGTAATATTTTCTACACTAGATAGGTCAAGCGCTCTCTCTTTTTTGTTTCAGTTTATTAAAATGTTCCTGACACCCAGTGAAAATTCCTAAAGAGTTGCAGCTACCTTAGTGCTTATGGATTTGTGCTTATGGATTTGTGGACTTTTTAATGGTTGGTATTAGTGTGCTTAAGGGGAGTAATTTTATAGAGGCTGGCACAATTGCTGGTGTCTTATTTTAGTGTTCACTTTGCAGTATATCAGGGTCAATATATAGATAAGCGTATAATGGGAAGAAATGTATGGCTGATAATTATACAGATAAAGTTGCCCTTTTGACTCTTTTGCCTATGATAAAGCATTGCCCTTTAGAAGTCAATGATACTATGATGTTATCTTCCCAGTCAGCTGAGGCATTGTGGGGAACACCTAAATAATATTTCATTGTTAAAGACGGACTAAAATGTCAAAATGGCATTCAGCTGCAATATATGTCACTTTGAAGAAAACTGAAGCATCTGACTAGACACATTCAATGTGCTAAGTACATATTTTTATATAATACATAGTTGAGCCTATTTTGATACATTAAACTTAAAAAGATACATTTTTAATAAAATTTCTATCATTATAATAATTGCTTTTTAATGTGAGTATGATACATTTATAGATACAGTATAGCAAATGGCAGTTTTTAAGCACTGATTTTGATTAGAACAAATAAAGCTTGCTTACTTTGGAGTCTTTTTTTCTGTTTTAAAAGACATACCAAATACAGATATGTTGTATATTGACTATAAAATATAACAGTGTATGTTCATTATTTATCTGCATTGATAACTGTATGTTTTACAAGTGTACATACCCTTTTGCAATAAAAAAAAACATTATGACAACAGTTTTCTTGAATTTTATGGGGTATTTGTGTCCAATGTGTATCATATTATGTGTATATATTAACTACTTTGTACTTACATTGTAACTGTTCATAGGTCTGTGTGATAAAAAAAAAAATTCTTCTTTAGGTTGCATGATTTAAAGCGGCGTTCCACCCAAAAATGGAACTTCCACTTTAAGGGAAGTTGACCCCCTGACATGCCACATTTGGCTTGTCATTTTTTTGGACCCATTTTTTTTAAGGGTTCCAGCTCCCACTTCCTCGAGGCACCAGAAG
Source organism: Lithobates clamitans (assembly GCA_037952925.1). Lineage (NCBI taxonomy): Eukaryota > Metazoa > Chordata > Amphibia > Anura > Ranidae > Lithobates > Lithobates clamitans. The sequence goes on along the minus strand of JBBGZY010000008.1, from coordinate 12,554,033 downwards.
GAAGATCCACCCCCCCTCAGCAATCATCTGGGACATGTCACAGATCCCAGATGATTGCCCGGCCAGTCACATGAGCAGTGCTTGCCCAGCTGTGAAGCCACAGCCGGGCGCCCACAGTGACAATGTCGGCTCTGCAGAGAGGAGGTGGAGACGAGCGAGGCTTCATTCCCCCACATCGGTGGACCCTGGGGCAGGTAAGTGTCTGATTATGAAAAGTCAGCAGCTGCAGTATTTGTAGCTATTGACTTTTATTTTTTTATTTTTTTATTGGAACTCCACTTTAATGTGTATTCCTGAAACTAGTGATTATGGAGTAATCAGACAGCTGTGGTCCTACATGAAGAGATACGTGTACTTTTGATGTTCTACATAGTGCCCCCAAGTACTGTATATGTTATATATCAATACCAATATGACATAAAGGTTTCTTTTAATAATCAGAAGTAAATCAATGTAGACCTTGGTCATGTAAATACTGTGGCAGTTATTTGAAGTGGCTAGAGTGAACAATTCTTCCAGATGAAATTTCTCTCTGGTGCAAGGCCTACAATATTCCTGTCAGATTAGTTTTTTTCTTAAAGCGGAAGTAAACCCATCTATAAAACTCTTTCATTTCCGACATGTGCCGGAAATGTAACACTCCCATTGGTTGTGCTCTCAACCAAACTGTCAAACCATCCAACGGCTGGTGTCTTAACTGATCACATGTGGAGCATCATGGCAGTTGTAGATTAAACAGAGGCAAAGATGGCAGCTTCCTTGGCTCAAAACGATAGGAGGGTTTACTTACACTTTAAATCAAAAAGAAAAAAAAAACACTTTATGTTTCTTACATTCACCAAAATAGTTGTGTGTTTGTTGTGTAATACAGAATATGAATGGAAGGAATTACAAAAAAAGTTTTCTCTTATTTCCATATTTAAATATTTTAAACATAAGATAGGCATACTGAAAACAACAATCCTATGGGAAGCACCATAAGCCTCCAAGCCATGTAGTGGCCAATAATGAAGAGATATTGTTGGGCTTTGATATAACCTTTTAAATTTAGCCAGTTTATCTTTAGTGACAATGTTTAATCACTTCCCGACCATAGGATGTCCATGGACGTCCTTAGGTTAAAGTGGCTATACTGGGATGATGCCTGCAGCTACAGGCATCGTCCCGGTATCTTATTTCTAAGCCAGTGATTCCCATCCTAAAAGCTGATTAGCTGCTGGATTGCTTTTACAGGCAGCAGGAGGGGATGTCCCCCCTCCCACCACCCACTGACACCACTTAGGGCTCTCCCGTCTGATTGGGGAGCCCGGTATGTGATCCGGCGCTTCATCTGGGTTACCATAGAGATGGCTGTGGAACAGATAGCCCTGGGAGGCAAGGAGCGACGTTATGACGTTACTTCTGGTTCTGGAAGATGTAAACACTGCCATTTTTTTCTAGAAAGCAGAGTTCAATTTTTTTTATCTCATGTTTTCCAGGGTAGAGGAGAGATCTGGGGTCATACAGACCCCAGATGTCTCCATAAAGAGGACCTGTCATGCCTTACTCCTATCACATGGAATGTTTACATTTTTTGTGATAGGAATAAAAGTAATCACAAAAATTAAAGGGGTAATGTAAAAAATTAAATAAATATTAATTTTAAACTAGAATACTAGCACATTATGCCATTGTCTTGTAGTTTTTTTTTTCTTTGTTTTTTTTGCAACATTCACATTTTTCAACTTTAAATTTGCAAAGTGAGCACTCTCCACTCCTTCAGAAAATCAATCCCACTGTGTCAACAAAAGTTAAGGTGTATCTGTAGGTAAAACCTTTTTTTTTGCTTTGAATAGATTGGGAATGGATTAGACCCTCCATTTTAATGCTGTCTGTGTCCCCATTGGGGAGATTCTGTATATCCATTGGTGTCCAGTGGCAACAAAGAAAGTGAGAGCAATTCAAAAATTTTGAGTGGTTTCCAAAGCAAAAGATAGAGGAAGATCTTCCAATGGAGATGACAACTGTTTAAGGGGGAATTACTCTCACCTTGGGAGTTTTACTCTAACTTCCTGTTGCATCTTTGGGAAACGACATAAAGGGAAATTTCCCCAAATGTACAGTAAAGTCTTTTGGTACTTGATCTCAAATTTAATGAACAGAAGATGATGTTTGCAATCTGTTCATTTTAGGTTCCTTTTGTAATGACCATATTATAAATGTGATTTAGTGACCCAAAGTGACCCCAAGGAGTCTGCTTCTCATGCCTCCGCAAACTTGCAGTGCATGGGCTCCCTCATGCTTCAAAGCCTGCAAAAGTACCCAAGAATTTGTGGCATCAAGGAGAAGGATCATTATTATTTGGAAACCCTCTTTGACCACTGTTACAAGGGTAAAGTCTCAAAACTCATCCCGTCCCCACAGAGGGAGTCATATCTTTTCATGTGACAACACTGAAGAAATGACACTTTGCTATAATGTAACGTAGTGAGTGTACACCTTGCATAACTGTGTAAATTAGCTGTCCCCTCAAAATAACTAAACACACAGCCATTAATGTCTAAACAGCTGGCAACAAAAGTGAGTACACCCCTAAGTGAAAATGTCCAAATTGGGCCCAAAGTGTCAATATTTTGTGTGGCCACCATTATTTTCCAGCACTGCCTTAACCCACTTGGGCATGGAGTTCACCAGAGCTTCACAGGTTGCCACTGGAGTCCTCTTCCACTTCTCCATGACAACATCACGGAGCTGGTGGAGCTTCATTTGAGGATGCACCACAGATGCTCAATAGGGTTTAGGTCTGGAGACATGCTTGGCCAGTCCATCACTTTTACCCTCAGCTTCTTTAGCAAGGCAGTGGTCATCTTGGAGGTGTGTTTGGGGTCGTTATCATGTTGGAATACTGCCTTGTGGCCCAGTCTCCGAAGGGAGGGGATCATGCTCTTCTTCAATATGTCTCAGTACATGTTGGCATTCAGGGTTCCCTCAATGAACTGTAGCTCCCCAGTGCCGGCAGCACTCATGCAGCCCCAGACCATGACACTCCCACCACCATGCTTGACTGTAGGCAAGACACACTTGTCTTTGTACTCCTCACCTGGTTGCTGCCACACACGCTTGACGCCATCTAAACCAAAATAAGTTTATCTTGGTCTCATCAGACCACAGGACATGGTTTTAGTAATCAATGTCCTTAGTCTGCTTGTCTTCAGAAAACTGTTTGTGGGCTTTCTTGTGCATCATCTTTAGAAGAGGTTTCCTTCTGGGACGACAGCCATGCAGACCAATTTGATGCAGTGTGCGGCGTATGGTCTGAGCACTGACAGGCTAACCCCCCACCCTTCAACCTCTGCAGCAATGCTGGCAGTACTTATACATCTATTTCCCAAAGACAACCTCTGGAATTGATGCTGAGCACATGCACTCAACTTCTTCGGTCGACCATGGCGAGGCCTGTTCTGAGTGGAACCTGTTCTGTTAAACCGCTGTATGGTCTTGGCCACCGTGCTGCAGCTCAGTTTCAGGATCTTGAAATCTTCTTATAGCCTAGGCCATCTTTATGTAGAGCAACAATTCTTTTTTTCAGGTCATCAGAGAGTTCTTTGCCATGAGGTGCCATGTTAAACTTCCAGTGATCAGTATGAGGGATAAAGAGCAATAACGTCAAATTTAACGAACTTGCTCCCCATTCACACCTGAGACCTTGTAACACTAACGAGTCAAATTACATCGGGGAAGGAAACTAGTTAATTGGGCCCAATTTGGACATTTTTACTTAGAGGTGTACTCACTTTTGTTGCCAGTGGTTTAGACATTAATGACTCTGTGTGTTGAGTTATTTTGCGGGGACAGCAAATTTACACTGTAATACAAGCAGTACACTCACTACTTTACATTGTAGCAAAGTGTAATTTCTTCAGTGTTGTCACATGAAAAGATATAATAATAATAATAATAATAAAATATCTACCAAAATGTGAGGGGTGTACTCACTTTTGTGAGATACTGTATAAGCAGTGTGATTATTGTCAATAGCTAACCTTATATTGTACTATCACTAGTAACTATACTGGAGCTTTGCCAGACTAGCTAACTATAGAAATAAACAAGTTTATATATATATATATATATATATATATATATATATATATATATATATAATAAATAGAGGGGTTCCATAACCATGAAAATGTTTATTTCAGTTGGCACCCCAGTAGAAGGAGTGTGGAATTTATTTCTGAATAGAATCCAAACCCTAAGGTATTTTTGTCTTGAGTTCCTATAAGCTGAGAAATCCTCTACGAGACCCAGAACTGAAAGCCTTCCTCTACTGTGGACAAGATTTGCGCTGGTTCATGAATGCTGAAGCCTTAGTTGAGTGGTCCTGGAAGTTCTGTGAAATATTTCATCAGTGAGAGGACATGCAGATATGGTGAGAATTTTGGCTGGTATATGTGTTAAAGTTTTTTGTATTACTAATGCAAATTGTGTTAGGCCTGTATAGCTGGTAAAGTGTGCTGGCGAGTGAGGGGCTGATCACCCTTGGTTAACTTATGTACCCTGCAGATTTATAGGAGGAAACCATACATCTTTGAGGAGAAAGTTGGAGAAATATAGATTATGTATATATATATATATATATATATATATATATATATATATATTTTTTTTTAAATCACGTCAGAGTAAAATAGCTTTCTGTTCCAATAAAATCTCAATGTGGCCTACGATCTGAGATAAGAGGGTTAAATCAGTGTAAGGAGATAGTAGGGCACTGAGTTAATAGTGTCATTCTTCTTGTGGAACTACAAGTCCATGTTAGCTTTTAAACAGCTTTATCTGTGTGTTTGTCGGTGTGTGCATTGTGTAAGCAGCTGCTGTGTATAGATTGGTTAAACAACCTTCAGTGTGGACCTAATTAACACGTAAATGGAGGTCATTGTAGATTTTCTTAGGAGACATGCCTGTGCTAATTGCAACACTTTGGCTGAAAATGCTTTAACCCACCAATTTAATGATTTATTGAAACAATGTAATATTCAAAATAATGATATAAAACATAAACCGTCATCGAACAAAAGCAAGAAAGTGAAAATGACTAATATGATATGCATGTTGTTGAGAATGAGAGACATTGCTATAGAAAAAGAAATGCAATTGTGTAAGGACCAAACAGAATTAATAAAGAAGTTACAAAGTGTAAGTAAGAATATATTATCAATGGCTGCAAATGCAGATGCAAATGTTTGTGATCACATTGAACAATTGGTGACTGAGAAATGTGTATTGGAACAGAAAATCAATGAATTAGAGGAAACGTGTAAATTAAGAGAAAGTTGCATTGCCTCTTTGAATCAAAGAGAGGCTGAGAATGAGCGTATTATAATACTGCTTAGGACGGAATTACATGAAGCCCAGTCAGCCATAATGGAGTTATCCTCCACACATGCAAAGGTGGAGCAGTCTCAGTGCTCAGCATAGCTAGAGGCTCTAGAACAACAGGGAAACCTGATGCTCTTGTTGCTGCAAGGGATGTTGCTTTGGTGGGAATAAATGTTGGAGATATGAATGAGGGGGACCAAAATAAAAGTGCGGTAACTGCGCTTAAAATTGATTCAGGAGTTGAAATAGAAAATGCGTCTTATCTTTTCAAGAATAATAACACAATGACAGTGGAGACTTCTGATGAGTCAATTGCTAGTGACTCCTCAGACAATGAAAGTGTAAAGTCTGTTGATTCTAATCATAGTAATGTTATGCAGCAATGTAAGTCTCCATCGCCATATGCTCAGAGAAGGGCCTATGCAGGGAAACCAGCTCTCAAATGCTTTTTGTGTAAAAGGGGGTCACACCCCAAAATATTGTTTTGTGGCTAAAAATAATATGCAAAGGAAATCGCGCTACCCTAAAACTACACCAAGGCGGTATGAAGTTTATTCTGCGAGATGGGGTAGCAATCCCAGGCATAGAGGCCATAGTAATCAAACCCTTGTCCCTTTTAAAACCCAAATGCTGAGACTACAAACTGAAAATAATCAATTAAGGCAGGAAAGGCATCACTATGTAGAACAGCTGCATAAACTCAAAATGCAGGTAGCCGCATGTTCATTAAAGTATAGCACTGGGGGAAACAATGTTAGCAGCCAGGCCCAGATTTACTCCTTTTGCCACCCCAAGGCCGGGTCCATCAATGCCGCCCCTACACACACACACACACACCACCATTTTCATCCTTTATCGATGACTGCTACAATAGACCAATTAAAAACATATCTCCACACACGAGAACACTGAAAATAACTGGCTTTAATTATACAGACTGAAATTACTTTGTAATGCAGAAAATGCCTTTTAAAGATTATAGCAATAAGAAACTCCCTACAATTTTTTAGTTCTAACTTTTATTTTGGCAAACTCATCGATAATATCTTCGTAGGACAAAGTATTTAAAAGTTCTGACACAATGGCAAGTAAAGGCTGCGGACATACCACAGGAGGTGGACAGAGGCTGCGGACATACTACAGGAGGTGGACAGAGGCTGCGGAAATACGACAGGAGGTGGACAGAGGCTGTGGACATACTACGAGAGGTGGACAGAGGCTGCGGACATACCACAGGAGGTGGACAGAGGCTGCGAACATACTACAGAAGGTGGACAGAGGCTGCAGACATACTACAGGAGGTGGATAGAGGCTGTGGGCTTACCACAGGAGGTGGACAGAGGCTGCGGGCATACTACAGGAGGTGGACAGAGGCTGCGGACATACTACAGGAGGTGGACAGAGGGTGCAGACATACTACAGGAGGTGGACAGAGGCCGCGGACATACTACAGGAGGTGGACAGAGGCTGCAGACATACCACAGGAGGTGGACAGAGGCTGCGAACATACTACAGGAGGTGGACAGAGGCTGCAGACATACTACAGGAGGTGGACTAAGGGTGCAGACATACTACAGGAGGTGGAAAGAGGCTGCAGACATACCACAGGAGGTAGACAGAGGCTGCGGACATACCACAGGAGGTGGACAGAGGCTGCGGACATACTACAGGAGGTGGACAGAGGCCGCGGACATACTACAGGAGGTGGACAGAGGCTGCGGACATACCACAGGAGGTGGACAGAGGCTGCAAACATACTACAGGAGGTGGACAGAGGCTGCAGACATACCACAGGAGGTGGACAGAGGCTGCGGATATGATAGTGTCCTCCTCACCCCCTTACAGTAGCTTCTCTGTCCACCATCATATTACTTCTCCACATCATCAGTGTGCTGTGTCCTCCTCCTGAGCCCCTTTCGCCTCTCCTCAGGTCAGGGCTGCCTTGACCTGTGGAGAGGTGAAATGGGAACAGGAGGAGAACACAGCACACTGATGATGTGGAGAAGTAATATTATGGTGGACACTGGACAGAGCACATCAGAGACTCTCTGTCCCGGCCTCCCCTGCATGCCACGGCTTAACCCTCCGGGCTCCCAGTGATGTCCTCCTCTCACTCTGATATCCCCCCACAGTACTCTCCTCCTCCTTACCCCTGCTTGGCTCCTCTGGACCTCTCTGCCTATGGCGAGTGCACTGCACGAGCCACCGACTGCCATAGTGTCCCGATCATCTATTAAAAAATGGCACATTACGTTACTGTGCTTGCGCCGCCCGGCTGAGCGCATACGAGCTTTCCCAAGCCCGGCCGGCTTTGGAACAGTGCATGCGCAGTTGCGTGGTCGGCTCGCAGACATCTTTTTTTATGGGCACCTGTGCCCATAACGTACTTTAACGGGCAGCCTCGGTGACCTTATGAGAAATCAGGCCCTGTTAGCAGCCCTTAGTGAGCTGCATGGATGGTAAGAATTTTCTGGTTAATGTTTCTTTGCTATGAATAGGGTTTAGATGTGAATTTCAGAGATTTGGCATTCATGTTTGGAATATTAAAGAGGACCTTAATATATTTTTAGTATTTTCAAGGATAAGCCTCTGGATTTTTTTATTTTTTTCATACATATTTTTTTTTTCTTCTCTTATTTTTATTTTTATTTTTTTTTCTCGTTTTGATTTTTTTTTTGTTATTTGTTTATTCATTTTATTTTGGTTTTGTTCAGGTGGAAAAATTCCAAATTGTTAGGTTTAGTCCACCTGAAAGGGGGTTGGCTATGCCCTCAATTAGCAGCTGAATACATTTTGTTTAAGACAAGATTTTGTAGAAAGCCATTTTAGCCGCTGGAGTTTTTGTAGGTTTTTTTATTTTTATATTCATTCAGGTTGAAAAAGTTCCAAAATGTTTAGGTTTTATCCACCTGAAAGGGGAGTTAGTACATAGGTCTTAAGGTACAGGTAAATGCATTTTTTTTTAGCGTTTAAAATGAGAATTTTTGAGAAGCTACGTTCACGTACATTTTTTATTTTTTGCTCTTACCATGGGGATCCATTTTAGAGTGGGTTCATTCTAAAGAAATCATGGTTGTATTTATAATTTGTTCAGAGTTGCAGAAGTCAGGAATACTAAGTTCCTGGGTTCCAAGGACATAACCATAAGTAAACATAGCAAGCGAGTAGATATTGTGGATAAGAATTTGATTCTGCTCTTGTTTTTCAATTCTAGAGTCCTGGTGGAGTGAGAATTTGGAGAGGTCTCTGGAACATGGATGAAAGATGTTCATGTGGTTGGCAGTTTGTCTGTGCCATGCCACACCACAAATTGTTTCTCACAAACTTTCAAGGGAGAAGGGACAAACAAAAAGATTCAAATTAATACTTGCACTATAAGGTTTCTTTTTCTTATGGACAATTTAGTGCTAACGCTGAATCTGAAAGACTGTGCCCATCAACAAGACTAGTGAAACATTTTGCCAGAGTCTCTCCTGTCATTTATGAATGCAAACATACTGTGAATGCAAATGCAATGGGTTGGAGGTTGAGGAAGGAATATAACCTATCCAATCCTTCAGAACAAGAAATGTTAAATATGTTTTTCTTGTAGGGAGGAATTGAAAGAAGGAAATCATGTTTTTAATGTTATGTTTATTGGCATAACTGAATTACTATGGTGCAGGTACCCAGGAGGCTGGCACTTATGCATAGTAAGGTGTCTGTTGGCCAGACTAGAGGGTGCCAGGTGACACATTAATGGGGTGAAAATTTCCTTGTGGGGCTGGTGTCTCAATCTTAGCAGTCACACAGAAGCATGCTCCATTAGAGAAAGCGATAGCAACGCTGGCTACCAGGGTACAGTATGTCTTCACCATATGGCGCTTCAACATCTCACAGTGGTTGATAAAAAACTATTACCCTATATGTGCTGAGTATGAACTGAATCAAGTACGGTCATTGTACCAGTGGTTTGATCTCAGAGCTGTGCGGACACAGAATGGGATTTATTCAGGACGTTTGTTTCTGAGAAGTAACCGAAAGAGGAGGGATGTATTCAGCATTATATTGGGGGGAATAGGAGCTTGGATGGGTGTTGTTAATGTAGTGGACATTGGTATCCTGAGGAACAAACTCTCACCCATAGCTTCAGACAGTAAGCAGGGCTTTATTACTCAGGGAGAGATTGGTGGCATCCTTAATAACATTCAACAAAGTCACATAAATACCCAGGCTCAAGATTTTGTCCACCATGTTGAGAGTGTAATGGAAATTTGTAAGTTCTGTATATAATTGTATTCTATTTTATATGTATTGCACACTGCCCTCACTGTGCACACGGCACTAATAATGTTTTCAGTACATGTTTGCATTCTTTTGAGTCCTGATTAGAATTAGCCTGCCTGTGTAACGCCCTTGTTACCATAAACATACAATTGTAATATTAATGTGTTATCTACGTAATCATGTGTATAAAAGCCTCCAATTGCATCATAATAACGCAGAACAGTTATTTGGAAAGATGCTGAGCGTATTTCTTGTGTCTGTTCCCTACTGCATTAGTTATTATCCATTTGGAACCACTAATCAATATGAGGATAGGAGTTGCCTATCTATAAAATGTCCTGGTCAAGTGTTGAGCTTTGCCTAGGAGGGGATTTGCAGGTGACCCTGAGAATCCGAAATAAGGAGCTTAAGACGATCCGAGAATTTCTGATAATCAGCCGGCTGAGGTAAGCCTTTTGCTTACATTTGAGTTATCAGACTTCCTTGATCAGTAAGGCATTTTCAAGACAAAGGGTACCAATTTTACTCCCCTTAATTGAACTGTATTGATTGGTGGTTATATGTTATGTTGTCACTGTCTACTGTCCATCGGAGTGTTTTAGATAAGAAAGGGAAGAATAGTGCTGTTCACAGGTATATGTAGTACATCTGCTAGTTAAAGTAGTTTAGAGCCAAGAGGGTATAGGTACACGTAGAGAAGAATGGCTAGTCATTATGGGCATTAATTTAAGTAAGGGAATGTAGGGTAAGAGACCCTCAAAAATGCTCAGCTCAAAAGGAGCACTATATATGAACCGAAGGTGCTGTTCCGCCTGTACTGAGCCCCTAGATTAATGGTTAAAGTGGACAGGGATCCACAATGGGTAACTGGGTTACCAAAGTCCACAGGTACTAAGAAACATGCATGGTAAACAGCTAGAGAAACAACTATCTATGTGAGCAGGATGGATCAAGGGTGACATTGACACTAGACAGAAAGGGACATTTTCATGTTGAGTTGTGGGATGAATTTAGGGTCAGGCACTACAACTAGCAAAGTCAGAAACAGAGAAATGAGAGTTAAAACAGAATACTTTATATGTTGTCAGAGAGGGAAGATGGGATGAGCACTGAATTTGATAATCTATGAGCGTCTGATCAGAGAAGGTACAGTACGTGAATTATGGGATTACAATACATTGGATGCAAAGTATATCAGAACAAAATAAAGAAAGCAGAAGTTAAGCAGGGAAATAAAAATAGTTAAAAGAAAGTGAGAGAATGACATGCATGTGTTGTGTACAAATGGGAAAAATGTAAGCGATTTTAGAGAGATATTCGTGTATGTGTGTAAATGCTGGAACCTTTAGTTCTATCGCTTGTGTGTGTCATATACGCAGATGTAACCCCCTCCTTTGTGCTCTCATGAAAGAATGTGGCTGGGATGAGAGGTCAGTGATAAGCTGGAAGGACACCATGCCAATTTCAGTTTTTTAGACAAAACATTTATAACAAAATGTGTCGGGTTAACAAATCTAATGATAAACAATGTGATCACAATTATTTTTGAATCTGTTTTCCAAACATGGTAAAATGAAGGTTACATTTAACTGTGTAATACACAAATTGAACATTCTTTGATAGTGGAAACAGTGCATTTAAAAAAGGGAAATTAAGTAAAATTAAGTTATAATGAGTATTAATTTCTAATATGAGTTTAACAATTTTATTAATAATATAGATATATTGAAACTGGTTTAGACAACCTTTGGTTGGAAATGAGATCCAGGTTATTGGGGAAATGTGTAAAAATGGCATTAGTTTCCATTAAGATAACAATTTTGTAATTTTACATTTATACAATAAGCCCTTGAGAAAAAAAAGATTAAGATGAGGTTGTTAATTGGAATACAGCTGCCATAATATTTAACAAAGCCAAGATGGGTGGGATACATAAGAAGTTTTTCTACAAAAATGAAATCTTAAGGTCTGATAATAACTTGATGTGCGGTCTATGATGTGAGAGTAATAATAAATACAATTTAAATATAACAGACCCAGATATTTAATTTTTTGTAGAGTTATTCCCGGTTTTATACTGAGTATGCAGGTTATCACCCAGAAGGATACTCTGTATTTAGAGGAGCTGTTTTTGAAGAAGGGTGATATGCGCCTTCAGGTGCAAAACAGTATTTTGGGAGAAGGCAACATAGTTCAATATCATATTTCTTGAGTTTTACTTCCAAGTTGATACAGCCAGGTGGCCTAAGTTGGAAGTTGCAAGTAGACCCAGTAGGGGAGTAGAACTTGGCTCCAGGCCTCCTGGTGTAATAAAGATGGCAGTGCTTGATTAACACGTCTGCAAACAAAGCTTCAAAGAAAGTCACTGCTGCCAAGATGAACATGAACAGCTGTCATTGAGGATTTGACCAGGGTCAGATGGCAATGATTCATGGACAAACGCTGCCCCTAGTGACACTACAGCATGCCTTCTGGAGGATGGACAGATATTAGAAGGACTGCCTCTTAGCAATATTCCATTGGATAGAAGGCTAGATGAGTGTTGTCTATAGGTGGGGTCCAAATGCAGTGCTCATTGAATGGAAAGTCTCTCTCTTGCCACATGTCTCTCATGCCAGCGAGCCCAGCTGATTAGTCAACATCTCGAGTACGACCTTACATAATGTATATTTGATGTTTTTGTATTTTATATGCTCTGTAATATTTTCCTTTAGTGTTTTTATGTTAGCGTTTCGATTTTCCTGGGAAATAAATAAGACCCTGGTTTATATAAGCAGTGTGATTATTGTCAATAGCTAACCTTATTATTGTACTATCGCCAGTAACTATAATAGAGCTTTGCCAGACTAGCTAACTATAGGATAGGCAAGTTAATACATATATATAGAATAAATAGAGGGAATCCTGTCAGGGCTGGGCTCAGCCCTTCCTTCTCTGAGCTGGCCTTTCAGATGTCGGCTAATTTTCAGTTCCTATCTCTCCACAGGTACTCAGCTGTTGGTGATATCCTGCTTTTCAGTTCTGCCTAGTTAAGCTGTCCAGCACAGATGATCTCTGCCATCGCCTTAATCAACATCACAGAGACGCTCTCCTGCATTCCTGTTAAAAGACTTGCTTGGCTGACATCCCTTCTGGCTCCAGATCCTGCTTGCTGTTTTACTACGCTCATCTCCGGCTCCCTGACATTTGGCTTGTCTAACTATCTGTTCCAGTTCCTGAACTCTGGCTATTTTTTGACTACGTTTGTTTTATTTACTTTTTTTATTAAACAAGTGTGATTTAACTGTACTTTTGTCTCTGTCTGATTTCATGGTTTCTGACAAATCCATAACCACCTAATATTTATTTCAGAGAGCTTATCAGTTAATGATCCACTGGGTTACTGGGTCATGAAAATAGACCACTGGCCAGGACTTGCCCAGTATGCAATTGAGCTGCTGGGCTGCCCTGCATCCAGCGTGCTTTCCCAAATGCATATTCAGTGCCGCCAGTGGTTTTGTGGATGATAAAAGAGGGTGTCTGTCCACAGTATCCATTGGCCAGCTGACATTTATCAAAAATAATCAGTCCTGGATTAGCAGCAGCTTTCAAGCCCCTGATGCCGATAAAGTGTTTTTGACATTTAAAATCTGTGCCTAGATCCTGGCTGCTTGACGTGGACCGCACAGGGAAAATGACATCATCTGGTGGGTTCACCCACCGAGTGTCGTAATTTACCAGTGTAGTCCATGCCAGGCAGCCAGGATCCCTTAAACTTCCTGCTTCAGAAACAGCATCCTGCACAGGCAAAAACACAGCCGATCACTGGGAAACCAGTTTACGGGCACCCCTCGAGGAGGACCTCCCTTATATGAAAGATATGCCTTTTGATGCCTTAATTCCTGTAAGTGCATTACTGTTGTGCTAATAAAATAACCTTATAATACTACACTTAGGTGTGCCTTCCTCCTTTTCTCTCTTGCATTTCTCACAGAGTACCCTGGATACACTCTGGGGATGGCTTGCACCTGAACTGTTTTAGAGAATATATATGGACAAATTCCAACTACAATTAGGACAATTTAAAGCTGAATTACTATACAGGCTTTCTCATTGTCATGCACTGGTTAACCCTTTATTTTGATTACAACCAGAAATATGCTAACATCCCCAATAGTATAGTGTTTCAAATGCATCGTTAGCAGGATCAGCCTCGATCACTACCAGAACTTGTGTTTAGCCAAGTTTAACAAGTGCAGTGTCAGATGAATTTTTCTCTGATACATTGTCCACAAAACTGCAGTGTTAGCAAGATCAGGCCTGATCTCTGCTAGCACTAGCAGTTAACATTATTTATAGTGCACAAACAGTCCCTGATTGTTAGCCAGGAGCTCTTTTTCCCAAAGGAGCCACTAGGTACCTGTAAATTTAGTGCCTAAAATGTCCAAAGAAAGGTACACTAGTGAGGAGGCCTACAAGATTCTGAGCCTGACAGATCAGAGTGAAGGGGACACCTCACTGTCAGAATCAGGCTCAAAATATTAACCTGTAAAAAGCAGTGGCACACTGATGGCTAGGTCAGGAGATGGTGAAGAAGTCCCTGCTTAAACTAGACGTACCCGACCCCATGTTGCTAAAGTGCTAAAAATGCATAATGATGCTTATATGCAGCAGGGCGCAAGTACTAGCACTGCATTACTTTTTGGTAATTTGGCAAGCACCAGCGGTGTAGTACATCCTGGCCTTTTAAACACCACCACTGTAGTATTTCATCGTGAAGTGGCGAGCACCATAAGTACAGTACAAGCTGGTGAGGTGGCCAGCCATAGTAGTGTAATGCAACTGCAGCCACCAGGAATTTGAGCACAGGCCTATAGAAACCATATTAACCTTCCAGAGGTGCTTGCAAACCCTAACTGGCTATCCCCAGTTTCCCCAGATATAGTGGTAGCTTTTAAGAAGTTTTTCTGGGAGGTCTGCGTCATTGAAGATGGAAGCCCATTTTCTGAACGGGCAAGATGGTATTTGTCTGCCTGGTGTAAAATGAGTTGGGGAGGGTGCTTTGGGGTAGCTCCCCAAAGCACCTTGTCCCCATGTTAATGGGGACAAGGGCCTCATCCCCACAACCCTTGCCCAGTGGTTGTGGGGGGTCTGCGGGTGGGGGGCTTATCAGAATTTGGAAGTCCCCTTTAACAAGGGGACCCCCAGATCCCGGCCTCTCCCTGTGTGAATTGGTAACGGGTACCCCTACCATTTCACAAAAAAAGTGTCAAAATGGTAAAAAAAGACAAGAGATAGCTTGGGACAAGTCCTTTATAAAAAAATAAAAATGTCCCACAAAGTAAGTTCACGCCACCCGATGGACCAAAAAAAAAAAAAAAGCCGCAACCAACCCGCCCATGCTTCCCATGGTGTCAGAGGGGGCGGGGTCACCCGTTTATGTCAATAGGTGGCCCTGCCCCCTCCAATGCCACAGGGAAGACCCTGTGCGTCAGAGGGGGGGCGGGGTCACATGGTTACATCACCGGGTGGCCCCAACCTCAGTTATATAAGAGCTGTCACAGCGAAGAGGCGTCAGATGGCGGAGCCTCTCATGGGAGGGTCGGTTGTGGCTTTTTTTTTTTGGTCCATCGGGCAGCGTGAACTTACTTTGTGGGACATTTTTATTTTTTTATTTTTTAAAAAAAGGACTTATCCCAAGCTGTCTCTTGTCTTTTTACTTTTAATATATTTTTAATAAATGTATCAAAGACAACATGTCGGCACAGGTACAGAAAAACTTGTTGAGACACAATAGTAAGTTAATAACAAATAACAGTTACCAAAGACTCTGTATTATATATCAAAATCCCACATGTTCTTGATGGAGTGTCTATCACAACCTCATAAACGGGAGGAAGAGATGACACCACCCTCCCAGCACCCCTCAAGGGATCTAGCTGTGTTGGGAGAGGGGGCCAGCCCCCCTAAAGATGGTAAATTAAGAAATAGGATTAATATAGGTTTAATCTAAGACAGTATCAGAATAGACCAGTATCAATTGCAGAGTGTATGTGGGTGGTCATGAAAATGGTCATTCTAGAGTCGGGTCAGGAGACCCCACAAACTTTAAATAACTCCTATTAATCGTGTTGTAAATCACAGGTGTGATGACAACTGTGCCCATATGAAAAGGACGTAGGTACACCCTGTGTTATGGCAGTGCCCAGGCACCCCGACTGTCTGTTGTGAACCAGAGAAGGTTGTATATGTAGGCGTCTGTTGGCTAGAAGGTGTTAAGCTTAAAGTCAGGACACCGGCCAAACCATGGTCCCAGAGGGCACCCGTCCATGGTGCCTTTCTGACGCAAGACAGACGGGGGGCACAGTTGTGTCCTTAAAAAGAGTCCTGTTTTTCGGCTGTGTAAAGCAACTTAACTAAAACTAAATGAGTAGTAAGCAAAGGTCAGAAGAGAGACCTAAGGAGGTGAGGAAATGAGGAGAAGAAAAGAGAGACAAAGAGATAGGAGAAGAGATGAAAAGATGAGGCGAAAATTAAATCTTCAGTGATGGTGCGATACCCACTCTCCTACACGGATCCATGAGAGGGAGAGGTGGCAGGTGGCAGATATATGTATCTAGTTCAAGGTTCCCAGATAGCGTCATGTTTGACAACAGTATCCAAAAGGATGCTTGTTGTCTTTTTCTGGGTCATTATCCATGAAATTTTCCTTTTAACCAAGGTGAAAGATACTGAAGGCTGCTTCCAGGCTTGGGCAATCATCAGTTTAGTTCCAAGTAGGATAAACATAATGAGGCGGAGGCTAATTTTGTTGTCCCCAGGCAAGGGAAGTTAAGGAGAGCTATTTGAGGAGTCTGAGGGATGGGTCTGTTCGTAAGTTTCCTAATGACGTGGAATACTCTATTCCAGAGTCCTCTAATCTTGGGACAGTCCCACCATGTGTGTAGCATTAACCTAATTTGTCCACAATTACGGAAGCACAGGGGAGCTGCGTTCGGATAGATTTTGGTGATTCTTAGTGGGACAAGATACCACCTCATTAAGACTTTTAGGTTAGCCTTGATTAGTGTTGTATTCAATAAACCCTTAGAGGCTGAGGCGGAAGCTTTGTGCCACTCCCCTAGGCTCCAGCTCTGTCCCAGGTCTTTCTCCCACTCCCCATATATAGAGATTTAGATTACGCCTTGGCAAGTGATTGGTATATCACTGTTATCTCTCCCTGTTGCTCCGTTGCCTGACCACACCACAATTCATATGCTGTAACCGTCAGAGGGGTGGATGTAGAGGACCCTATAGAGTGGATCAAGTGAGAGATTTGTTGGAGTCTGAACCTTTCCGTCCTGGGCATGTCGAACCTGCTAGAACAGTGGGCATAGGTTGGGGCCCCACAGAACTGACAAATTGTCCTATTCTATAGAGCCCCTTGTCCGGCCACCACTGAAATGCCTTGATGTCCGTACCCGGGGGAAAAAAAGGGTTTTGAAAAATATGTGAGAGTAGGTGCCAATGTAAAATTAGGAGTGGGTTCTTTTTAAGGGAGTCACATAGGGCTAATGAGTGGGACAGTGTAGGAGCCATGATGACAGGTCTGGCTTTGTGTCATGAACAGGTGTGACCAGAACCGTGTGATCTGCGACAGAGGACACCCAAACGTAAATATACGTGAAAATATATTAATTTATTAAAGAAAGTGATTAATATAGTACAACCAACTCCAATATGACACAGTGCAATAACCAACCAACAGACAGAGACCCACAAATAACAACAGACAGATAAGTGCAATAAATAGGAAATACCAGGATCATAAACAATAGCCAGGCCAGGGTCATACACAGCAGATCAGCAGATGGACAGGGGATGTTCCAGAGACATAAACGTAAGCCAGGCCAAGGTCATACACAGGGAGGTCAGCAGATAGGGTTAGAACACAGGACAGGGAGAGGATGGATGGGTCAGACTGCAGGCAGGGATGCAAGGTAACAGATGGGACAGGATAGGGACCGGGACCGGGAGACAGGATCAGGATCAGGTTCAGGTTCAGGGCACAGGATCAGATCACTAGCAGGTCAGGAGGCAATGAAGAAACCAAGGCAAACATGTGAATGCTTGCCGGGTATTTATAGGCCTGTGATTGGCCTCAAGTGACACCTGATTGTAGGAGATACTGTCTGCTCCACACTGCCAGCATCCATCTTCTGGTGGACACCAGTACTGCGGCCCAAAGATGACATAATATTAACAGGGGAAAGCTCTCCTGACAGTTCCAAACTGCCAGGAGACACTTGCTGGTGGACCTCAGTACTGCATGCCAAATAACAGGTATTACCAGCGGATGGAACATTTCCTGACAGTACCCCCCCCTCAAAGGAGCGGCCTCCGGACGCTCCAATGGGTTGTAATTGTCCATAGTCTATGGCATCAAGCAGAACAACAGGTGGTGGCACAACAGGCAGAACAACAGGTGGTGGCACAACAGGCTGGGCAGCAGAAGGTGGCACATCAGGCTTGGCAGAAGGTGGCACATCAGGCTGGGCAGCAGAAGGTGGCACATCAGGCTGGGCAGCAGAAGGTGGCACATCAGGCTTTGCAGAAGGTTGCACATCAGGCTTGGCAGAAGGTGGCACATCAGGCTTGGCAGAAGGTGGCACGTCAGGCTGGGCAGCGGACAGAAACACTCCAGGCTGGGCAGCGGGCACTCCAAGTTGGGCAGCAGGCATGGGCACTTCAAGCTGGGCAGCAGGCACGGGCACCTCAAGTTGGGCAGCAGGCACGGGCACTTACATAGTTACATAGTAGGTGAGGTTGAAAAAAGACACAAGTCCATCAAGTCCAACCTATGTGTGTGATTATGTGTCAGTATTTCATTACATATCCCTGTATGTTGCGGTCATTCAGGTGATTATCTAATAGTTTCTTGAAGCTATCAATGCTCCCCGCTGAGACCATCGCCTGTGGAAGGGAATTCCACATCCTTGCCGCTCCTACAGTAAAGAACCCTCTACGTAGTTTAAGGTTAAACCTCTTTTCTTTTAATTGTAATGAGTGGCCACGAGTCTTATTAAACTCTCTTCTGCGAAAAAGTTTTATCCCTATTGTCGGGTCACCAGTACAGTATTTGTAAATTGAAATCATATCCCCTCTCAAGCGTCTCTTCTCCAGAGAGAATAAGTTCAGTGCTCGCAACCTTTCCTCATAACTAAGATCCTCCAGACCCTTTATTAGCTTTGTTGCCCTTCTTTGTACTCGCTCCATTTCCAGTACATCCCTCCTGAGGACTGGTGCCCAGAACTGGACAGCATACTCCAGGTGCGGCCAGACCAGAGTCTTGTAGAGCGGGAGAATTATCGTTTTATCTCTGGAGTTGATCCCCCTTTTAATGCATGCCAATATTCTGTTTGCTTTATTAGCAGCAGCTTGGCATTGCATGCCATTGCTGAGCCTATCATCTACTAGGACCCCCAGGTCCTTTTCCATCCTAGATTCCCCCAGAGGTTCTCCCCCCAGTGTATAGATTGCATTCATATTTTTGCCACCCAAATGCATTATTTTACATTTTTCTACATTGAACCTCATTTTCCATGTAGTCGCCCACCCCATTATTTGTTCAGGTCTTTTTGCAAGGTTTCCACATCCTGCGGAGAAGTTATTGCCCTGCTTAGCTTAGTATCGTCTGCAAATACAGAGATTGAACTGTTTATCCCATCCTCCAGGTCGTTTATAAACAAAAATAAATAGGATTGGTCCCAGCACAAATCCCTGGGGAACCCCACTACCCACCCCTGACCATTCTGAGTACTCCCCATTTATCACCACCCTCTGAACACACCCTTGTAACCAGTTTTTAATCCATGTACTCACCCTATGGTCCATGCCAACGGACCTTATTTTGTACAGTAAACATTTATGGAGAACTGTGTCAAATGCTTTTGCAAAATCCAGATACACCACGTCTACGTGCCTTCCTTTATCTAGATGGCAACTCACCTCCTCATAGAAGGTTAATAGATTGGTTTGGCAAGAACGATTCTTCATGAATCCATGCTGATTACTGCTAATGATATCATTCTTATTACTAAAATCTTGTATATAGTCCCTTATCATCCCCTCCAAGAATTTACATACTATTGATGTTAGGCTAACTGGTCTGTAATTCCCAGGGATGTTTTTGGGCCCTTTTTAAATATTGGTGCTACATTGGCTTTTCTCCAATCAGCTGGTACCATTCCAGTCAATAGACTGTCTGTAAAAATTAGGAACAACGGTCTGGCAATCACCTGACTGAGTTCCCTAAGTACCCTCGGATGCAAGCCATCTGGTCCCGGTGATTTATTAATGTTAAGTTTCTCAAGTCTAATTTTAATTCCATCCTCTGTTAACCATGTAGGTGCTTCCTGTGTTGTGTCATTAGGATAAACACTGCAGTTTTGGTTACTGAAGCCCCCCGATTCACTCGTGAATACTGAGGAGAAGAATAAATTCAATACCTTTGCCATCTCCCCATCCTTTGTAACCAGATGTCCTTCCTCATTCTTTATGGGGCCAATATGGTCTGTCCTCCCTTTTTTACTGTTTACATACTTAAAGAATTTCTTGGGATTTTTTTTGCTCTCCTCCGCTATGTGTCTTTCATGTTCTATCTTAGCCGTCCTAATTGCACCCTTACATTTCTTATTGCATTCTTTATAAAGTCTGAATGCTGAGGATGATCCCTCAACCTTGTATTTTTTTAAGGCCTTCTCCTTTGCTTTTATATGCATTTTTACATTGGAGTTAAGCCATCCAGGATTTTTGTTCGCTCTTTTAAATCTATTACCCAATGGGATACATTGGCTAATGCCCTTATTTAATATGCTCTTAAAGCAAACCCATCCCTCCTCCGTATTCTTTGTTCCTAATATTTTATCCCAATGTATGCCTTTTAGC
The DNA here is from genome assembly GCA_037952925.1 of Lithobates clamitans. Classification (NCBI taxonomy): domain Eukaryota; kingdom Metazoa; phylum Chordata; class Amphibia; order Anura; family Ranidae; genus Lithobates; species Lithobates clamitans. The sequence continues at coordinate 12,533,498 of JBBGZY010000008.1, read as the reverse complement.
AAGGTTTGTAGTTTAGGGAAGTTGGCTCTTTTGAATTTCAGTGTCTTTGTGTTCCCTTCATGTTTCCTATTTGTGTGATTTATACTGAAGCTAATTGACCTGTGATCGCTGTTACCTAAATTGCCCCACATTTCCACATCTGTGATCAGGTCTGTATTGTTGGTAATCAGTAGATCCAGTAATGTTTTATTTCTAGTTGGTGCATCTACCATCTGACCCATAAAATTGTCCTGCAAGACATTAAGGAACTGGCGAGCCTTAAATGAATGCGCGGTTCCCTCCGCCCAGTCTATGTCTGGATAATTAAAATCCCCCATTATGATAACACTTCCCATCCTTGCTGCTAATCCAATTTGTGATAGGAGATCCGTCTCCACTTCCTCCCTCAGGTTAGGGGGCCTATAGCATACTCCCAGTATTATTTTCCCCTTAGCTTCATCCCTTTGGAGCTCTACCCATAAGGATTCCACCTCCTCACTAGGGATGAGCCGAACACCCCTCTGTTCGGTTCGCATCAGAACATGCGAACAGGAAAAAAGATCGTTCGAACACGCGAACACCGTTAAAGTCTATGGGACACGAACATGAATAATCAAAAGTGCTAATTTTAAAGGCTAATATGCAAGTTATTGTCATAAAAAGTGTTTGGGGACCTGGGTCCTGCCCCAGGGGACATGGATCAATGCAAAAAAAGTTTTAAAAACGGCCGTTTTTTTCAGGAGCAGTGATTTTAATAATGCTTAAAGTCAAACAATAAAAGTGTAATATCCCTTTAAATTTTGTACCTGGGGGGTGTCTATAGTATGCCTGTAAAGGGGCGCATGTTTCCTGTGCTTAGAACAGTCTGACAGCAAAATGACATTTTGAAGGAAAAAACTCATTTAAAACTACCCGCGGCTATTGCATTGCCGACAATACACATAGAAGTTCATTGATAAAAACGGCATGGGAATTCCCCAAAGGGGAACCCCAAACCAAAAAAAAAAAATGACGTGGGAGTCCTCCTAAATTCCATACCAGGCCCTTCAGGTCTGGTATGGATATTAAGGGGAACCCCGGCCAAAATTTAAAAAAAAAAAGATGTGGGGTTCCCCCTAAATTCCATACCAGACCCTTCAGGTCTGGTATGGATTTTAAGGGGAACCCCGCGCCAAAAAAAAAAAAAAAACGGCGTGGGGTCCCCCCAAAAATCCATACCAGACCCTTATCCGAGTACGCAACCTGGCAGGCAGCAGGAAAAGAGGGGGGATGAGAGTGCGGCCCCCCCCTCCTGAACTGTACCAGGCCACATGCCCTCAACATTGGGAGGGTGCTTTGGGGTAGCCCCCCAAAACACCTTGTCCCCATGTTGATGAGGACAAGGGCCTCATCCCCACAACCCTTGGCCGGTGGTTTTGGGGGTCTGCGGGCGGGGGGCTTATCGGAATCTGGAAGCCCCCTTTAACAAGGGGACCCCCAGATCCCGCCCCCCCCTGTGTGAAATGGTAAGGGGGTACTTACCCCTACCATTTCACTAAAAAACTGTCAAAAATGTTAAAAATGACAAGAGACAGTTTTTGACAATTCCTTTATTTAAATGCTTCTTCTTTCTTCTATCTTCCTTTATCTTCTGGTTCTTCTGGTTCTTCTGGCTCTTCTGGTTCTTCCTCCGGCATTCTCGTCCAGCATCTCCTCCGCGGCGTCTTCTATCTTCTTCTCCTCGGGCCGCTCCGCACCCATGGCATGGGGGGAGGCTCCCGCTCTTCTCTTCTTCTTTTCTTCTCTTCTTCTCTTCTTCTCTTCTTAATTTTCTTCTCCGGGCCGCTCCGCAATCCATGCTGGCATGGAGGGAGGCTCCCGCTGTGTGACGGCGCTCCTCGTCTGACAGTTCTTAAATAATGGGGGGCAGGGCCACCCGGTGACCCCGCCCCCCTCTGACGCACGGTGACTTGACGGGACTTCCCTGTGACGTCACGGGGAATGCCACAGGGAAGTCCCGTCATGTCCCATGCGTCAGAGGGGGCGGGGTCACTGGGTGGCCCTGCCCCCCATTATTTAAGAACTGTCAGATGAGGAGCGCCGTCACACAGCGGGAGCCTCCCTCCATGCCAGCATGGATTGCTTCCGCCCAGCATGGGTTGCGGAGCGGCCCGGAGAAGAAAATGAAGAAGAGAAGAAGAGAAGAAAAGAAGAAGAGAAGAGCGGGAGCCTCCCCCCATGCCATGGGTGCGGAGCGGCCCGAGGAGAAAAAGATAGAAGACGCCGCGGAGGAGATGCTGGATGAGAACGCCTGAGGAAGAACCAGAAGAGCCAGAAGAACCAGAAGAACCAGAAGATGAAGGAAGATAGAAGAAAGAAGAAGCATTTAAATAAAGGAATTGTCAAAAACTGTCTCTTGTCATTTTTAACATTTTTGACAGTTTTTTAGTGAAATGGCAGGGGTAAGTACCCCCTTACCATTTCACACAGGGGGGGCAGGATCTGGGGGTCCCCTTGTTAAAGGGGGCTTCCAGATTCCGATAAGCCCCCACCCGCAGACCCCCACAACCACTGGCCAGGGTTGTGGGGATGAGGCCCTTGTCCTCATCAACATGGGGACAAGGTGTTTTGGGGGGCTACCCCAAAGCACCCTTCCAATGTTGAGGGCATGTGGCCTGGTACGGTTCAGGAGGGGGGGGCCGCACTCTCGTCCCCCCTCTTTTCCTGCGGCCTGCCAGGTTGCGTGCTCGGATAAGGGTCTGGTATGGATCTTTGGGGGGACCCCACGCCGTTTTTTTTTTTTGGCGCGGGGTTCCCCTTAAAATCCATACCAGACCTGAAGGGTCTGGTATGGAATTTAGGGGGAACCCCACGTCATTTTTTTTTTAAATTTTGGCCGGGGTTCCCCTTAATATCCATATCAGACCTGAAGGGCCTGGTATGGAATTTAGGGGGACTCCCACGTCATTTTTTTGTAAAAATTTTGGTTCGGGGTTCCCCTTTGGGGAATTCCCATGCCGTTTTTATCAATGAACTTCTATGTGTATTGTCGGCAATGCAATAGCCGCGGGTAGTTTTAAATGAGTTTTTTCCTTCAAAATGTAATTTTGCTGTCAGACTGTTCTAAACACAGGAAACATGCGCCCCTTTACAGGCATACTATAGACACCCCCCAGGTACGAAATTTAAAGGGATATTACACTTTTATTATTTGACTTTAAGCATTATTAAAATCACTGCTCCTGAAAAAACGGCCGTTTTTAAACCTTTTTTTTGCATTCATCCATGTCCCCTGGGGCAGGACCCAGGTCCCCAAACACTTTTTATGACAATAACTTGCATATTAGCCTTTAAAATTAGCACTTTTGATTTCTCCCATAGACTTTTAAAGGGTGTTACGCGGCATTCGAATTTGCCGCGAACACCCCAAATTGTTCGCTGTTCGGCGAACTTGCGAACAGCCAATGTTCGAGTCGAACATGAGTTCGACTCGAACTCGAAGCTCATCCCTACTCCTCACTAGCTCCCTCAGTGATGTCATCTCTCATATTCACTTGTACATTATTCTTGATATATAGGCATACCCCTCCCCCTTTTTTACCCTCTCTATCCTTGCGGTATAGGGTATACCCTTGAATGTTTGCCAGCCAATCATGAGAGCTTTTTTGAACCAGGTCTCTGAAATTCCCACAAAATCCAAATCCTCCTTGTACAACAGTATCTCTAGTTCACCCATCTTGTCCCCCATGCTCCTGGCATTGGTGAACATGCCACATAGTTTAGACCGGTCGCATATTGTTCTCGTATTGGGTGTTTCGAGATTGCAACTAGGACTTGCTACTATACTCACCTTGTGTTTTTGTGCTTTGGTTAACCTACCACTAATGCCCCCAATACTACCCTCTGGAATATCTTCCTCGCTGGCTATCACTGTCTCTGGACCCTCCCCCCATCGCCTAGTTTAAAAACCCCTCTAACTTTTTGGCCATCTTCATTCCCAGCAGATCTGCACCCTCCTCATTTAGGTGCAGTCCGTCCCTTCTATAGTACCGGTTACCGACTGAGAAGTCAGCCCAGTCCTCCAGGAACCCAAACCCCTCCTTACTAAACCAGCTCTTCAGCCACTTGTTTACTTCCCTAATCTCCCTCTGCCTTTCTGGTGTGGCTCGATGTACCGGTAGTATTCCTGAGAACACTACCTTGGAGGTCCTTTTCCTCAATTTAGCACCTAAGTCCCTAAAATCGTTCTTTAGGACACTCCATCTGCCTCTGACTTTGTCATTGGTGCCAACGTGCACCATGACATCCGGGCCTTCCCCAGCCCCTCCCAGTAATCTGTCCACAAGATCCGTGATGTGCCGAACCCGAGCGCCCGGTGGACAACATACTGTTCGGCGCTTCAGGTCTTGGTTACAGATTGCCCTCTCTGTCCTTCTAAGAATTGAGTCCCCTACCACCAGAATCTGTCTTTCCTTTCCCTTTGCTGCCCCCCCACTCTCACTGGAGGAGTTCTTCCCCTGGCAGCTAGGAGAGTCCCTCATCTCCAGCAGTGCTGGTCCCTGACTGGTTTCACCAATGTCACTCAATGGGGCGTACTTATTGGGATGCTCCAGTCCTGGATCGGCCTCTCCGACACTTCCCCCTCTACCCCTCCTGACTGTCACCCATCTACTCTTTGCTAGTGCCTGCACCTCTTTGTCTCCACCCGCCTCTGTGCTGGCCCCTGCCGGCACCTGCCGTGTACGTTCCTGGCTCACCTTTAGTATGGAGGGACTTCTCAGTGCTGACAGTTGCTTCCCCAGATTCAGAACCTGGGCTTCCAGGGAAACAATGTGCTTACATTTTTCACAGCAGTATTCGCCCTCGATCGGATGATCAAGGAACGCATACATGCGGCAAGATGTACAAAGAGTCGCCTCTCCACACCCGCCGGGCATCGTACCTATTGAATATAGTGAGGATTTGGGGATTTAACCCTGTCCAAATTACCTAACAGCTAGCTTCCTGGCACTAATACTTAAGACAATACACAGGTACACAACAAGACAATACACAGGTACTCACAGACCTACGTGCAATCGCAGAACAGTCGCAGACCTACGTGCACTCGCAATACTCAAGTATACAGTACACAATACACAATTACTAACGATCCACACACACTACTCAGACAACACTCAGATACTCACACTACACAGGCACTATGACCCTTGTTATAACCTCCTGTTTTAAACTCTGGTTTTTAACTCCCACTTATACCAGCTCCACTTACACCGAGTTCCACAGCCTCAGACTGAGCACGCTCAGACTGAGTCCTACACCCAGCTAAATAGGCACCTGTGAGCAATTAACCACCCCCCTTAATTGATAGACTGATGGAACCAGAGAGAAAAAAAAAGCTATTTAAAAAGTGACAGCAAAAGGCAAATGAAAAACTAAAAGGAAAAGCCCCAAAATGCAACCCAGCAAACAAACAGCAAACAAACAGCAAGCAAACATACAGCAAACAGCAAACAAACAGCAAGCAAACAAACAGCAAACAAACAGCAAGCAAACAAACAGCAAACAAACAGCAAACAAACAGCAAACAGCAAGACTTGTACACTCTAACTCTGGTTTTTAACTCCCACTTATACCAGCTCCACTTACACCGAGTTCCACAGCCTCAGATTGAGCACACTCAGACTGAGTCCTACACCCAGTTAAATAGGCACCTGTGAGCAAATAACCACCCCCCTTAATTGATAGACTGATGGAACCAGAGAAAAAAAAAAGCTATTTAAAAAGTGACAGCAAAAGGCAAATGAAAAACTAAAAGGAAAAGCCCCAAAAATGCAACCCAGCAAACAAACAGAAAACAAACAGAAAACAAACAGCAAACAAACAAACAGCAAACAAACAGCAAGCAAACAAACAGCAAACAAACAGAAAGCAAACAAACAGCAAACAAACAGCAAGCAAACAAACAGCAAACAAACAGCAAACAAACAAACAAACAGCAAACAAACAGCAAACAAACAAACAGCAAACAAACAGCAAGCAAACAAACAGCAAACAAAAAGCAAACAAACAGCAAGCTAACAAACAGCAAACAAACAAACAGCAAACAAACAGCAAGCAAACAAACAGCAAACAAACAGCAAACAAACAGCAAGCAAACAAACAGCAAACAAACAGCAAGCAAACAAACAGCAAACAAACAGCAAGCAAACAAATAGCAAGCAAACAAACAGCAAACAAACAGCAAACAAACTTCAAACTGGGCAGCAGGCATGGGCATTTCAAGCTGGGCAGCAGGCATGGGCACCTCAAGCTGGGCAGCAGGCATGGGCACCTCAAACTGGGCAGCAGGCATGGGCACCTCAATCTGGGCAGCAGGCATGGGCACCTCAAGCTGGGCAGCAGGCATGAGCACCTTAGGCTGGGCAGCGGGCTCATCAGGCTGGACAGCGGGCTCATCAAGCTGGGCAGCGGGCTCATCAGGCTGGGCAGCGGGCTCATCAAGCTGGGCAGCGGGCTCATCAGGCTGGAGAGCAGGCCCATCAAGCTGGAGGGCAGTCACCGAGACGTCAGGCTGGAGGGCAGGCACCGAGACGTCAGGCTGGAGGGCAGGCACCGAGACGTCAGGCTGGAGGGCAGGCACGAGACATCAGGCTGGAGGGCAGGCACGAGACATCAGGCTGGAGGGCAGTCACCGAGACGTCAGGCTGGAGGGCAGGCACCGAGACATCAGGCTGGAGGGCAGGCACCGAGACATCAGGCTGGAGGGCAGGCACCGGGACGTCAGGCTGGAGGGCAGGCACCGAGACGTCAGGCTGGAGGGCAGGCACCGAGACATCAGGCTGGAGGGCAGGCACCGAGACATCAGGCTGGAGGGCAGGCACCGAGACATCAGGCTGGAGGGCAGGCACCGAGACATCAGGCTGGAGGGCAGGCACCGAGACATCAGGCTGGAGGGCAGGCACGAGACGTCAAGCTGGAAGGCAGGCACCGAGACGTCAGGCTGGAAGGCAGGCACCGAGACGTCAGGCTGGAAGGCAGGCACCGAGACGTCAGGCTGGAAGGCAGGCACCGAGACATCAGGCTGGAAGGCAGGCACCGAGATGTCAGGCTGGAAGGCAGGCACCGAGACGTCAGGCTGGAAGGCAGGCACCGAGATGTCAGGCTGGAAGGCAGGCACAAAGATGTCAGGCTGGAAGGCAGGCACAGAGACGTCAGGCTGGAAGGCAGGCACAGAGACGTCAGGCTGGAAGGCAGGCACAGAGACGTCAGGCTGGAAGGCAGGCACAGAGACGTCAGGCTGAAAGGCAGGCACCGAGATGTCAGGCTGGAAGGCAGGCACCGAGACGTCAGGCTGGAAGGCAGGCACAGAGACATCAGACCAGAAGGCAGGCACAGAGACATCAGACTGGAAGGCAGGCACCGAGACGTCAGGCTGGAAGGCAGGCACTGAGACGTCAGGCTGGAAGGCAGGCACAGAGACATCAGGCTGGAAGGCAGGCACAGAGACATCAGGCTGGAAGGCAGGCACCGGGATGTCAGACTGGGTTGGATTAGCTGGTGCGGAGGCAGGTTGGGTTACTGGCAGGATCGTCTTGGTTGGAAAAAACTTTCGTTTTTTCTTTGGCTTAGCCACTGAGGCTCTGTAGGTGAGGGGTGCAGCAGACTGGAAAGGAGGATTGGGATATGGCAGAGAAGAGGTAACAGTAGCTGGAGGAAGTTCCTGTGGGTTTGTGGACAGCTGAGAAGAGGCAGGTGGGTTGAATGCAGGATAGGTGCAGCGGGTAGGGACAGGGTATTGATATTTGGTGGGAAGCAGGGTATATTGGGCTAAAACGGAGGTTGCCATGGGTGAAGGGGAAAAAAACTCCTGGGCAGGCAGGTGTCTAATAGCAGGTCTGGGTTGTGAAGAGCTGACTGAAGCTGGAAATAATAAGTCTGACCATGCCTGTAGTACAGGTTGAACAAACGTGGGTTCACATACTGCCTGTCTAACCAGGGACTGCACCGAATCTATACAATCCACTAGCACCTGTTTAGGACAAGCTGAATAATGCTCCAGAAAGTATACAGCATCATCCTCCAACAGCCATACCAGAGACTCCACCTGATCACTACTGAAGGGGGGAGAAAAATCATCACTTCCTTTAGGACTTCTAGACAAGGCTAGCTCAGCACACACCTGTATCAGGGGCTGAACGTTTTCAAACGGTAATCTATCCTGATCATCCAGAGAATGGGCCATACGGATACACTCCAGGAGCTGATCCCTGGCCCACTCTTTCAATACCAGACAACAGTAATTGTTATCCTCCAACACCAGTGAGGCAAGGAGAACAACTGTTTCTGATTGCATTTTAGTAGCAGTAACAGCACTACAATGGTTCCTCTGCGCAGTCACTTCTGGTCAGAGATGGCCTTGGTTTACTGTCATGAACAGGTGTGACCAGAACTGTGTGATCTGCGACAGAGGACACCCAAACGTATATAGGTGAAAATATAATAATTTATTAAAGAAAGTGAGTAATATAGTACAACCAACTCCAATATGACACAGTGCAATAACCAACCAACAGACAGAGACCCACAAATAACAACAGACAGATAAGTGAAATAAATAGGAAATACCAGGATCATAAACAATAGCCAGGCCAGGGTCATACACAGCAGATCAGCAGATGGACAGGGGATGTTCCAGAGACATAAACATAAGCCAGGCCAAGGTCATACACAGGGAGGTCAGCAGATGGGGTTAGAACACAGGACAGGGAGAGGATGGATGGGTCAGACTGCAGGCAGGGATGCAAGGTAACAGGTGGGACAGGATAGGGACCAGGACCGGGAGACAGGATCAGGTTCAGGATCAGGTTCAGGTTCAGGTTCAGGTTCAGGGCACAGGATCAGATCACTAGCAGGTCAGAAGGCAATGAAGAAACCAAGGCAAACATGTGAATGCTTGCCGGGTATTTATAGGCCTGTGATTGGCTTCAAGTGACACCTGATTGTAGGAGGAACTGTCTGCTCCACACTGCCAGGATCCATCCGCTGGTGGACGCCAGTACTGCGGCCCAAAGATGACATAATATTAACAGGGAAAAGCTCTCCTGACAGTTCCAAACTGCCAGGAGACACCTGCTGGTGGACCTCAGTACTGCATGCCAAAAAACAGGTATTACCAGCGGATGGAACATTTCCTGACACTTTGGCAGGGCACCAGAGAAGAAAATCCAGGGTGTATTGTGGAATTACCTGCCGCTCCATATGTACCCAGTCTGGGTGTGCTATTTTAGAGTAGATGACGGAGATTTGAGACAACTGAGCTGCTTGATGGTACCAAATAAGGTTCGGCAATCTAATTCCTCCCTGAAACCTGGTTTGAAAAAGGGTCCTCTTGGCGACCCTATGCCCTTTAGTTCCCCACACAAAGTGGATTATCTTGGATTGGAATAGCCTGATTTGATCCCTAGGGATTGGGATGGGTAGTGACCTAAACAAATATAGAATGCGTGGCAATGGGGTCATTTTAACGGAGTTGACCCTGCCTAGCCATGATAGTCTCAAGTTATCCCAGTGTGTGAGATTGTTTCCTAATAATGCCAAAAGGGCCGAGTGGACCCAGTCCCAGTGACGGGAGGTTGGAAAAGGAAGTGTAGCTGTTCACCAGATCAAGGAGGTAAGCCTTCTTTGGTCTTTTTGGTTTTAGGTTTTTGCCGTAAAGATGTGAGTGGGCTAGATGGTGGTGGTCGCTTAGACAGATTTGCGGATGAAGTTTGCATTGGCGAGGGTGGATCTGAGGATATGAGGCCCAATTTTTGCAGTAGGTGTTCTCTTTCCTGAAACAAGGAAAATCTGAAGGGCTTGCTTTTGAACTCAAATTTCAGACTGAAGGGAAAAAGCCACCAGTACTTGATGTTTTTCTGTGTCAGTAATGTCAGAAGAGGTTTGAGTGCTTGCCATTTCTAGATCATGTATGGAGAGATATCAGCATAGATTTGGACCAGGTGGCCCATAATTTGGATTTGCAGAGCAGAGTGAGCTTTCCGCATGATTTCTTTTTTAATGTTATAATAGTGTGGTTTGACCACAACGTCTCGGGGCAGACCATCATGCCGGGGAGGTCCTAGAGCTCTGTGAGCCTGATTGAGCTCCATTTTGTGGGCTCTGACATCAGGAATGAGATTCTTAATGAGGGACTGCACTGCTTCCGGACTATCCGTAATGGTCTCAGGCAGTCCTCTGATTCTGAAATTAAGCCTTCTGGACCTATTTTTAAGGTCATCAAATTTGGCCATAGCATTTTCTAGTTGGTCATGTAAATCTTGGATATGATCAGTATTCTGATTAACCCTGTCTATTGTGGAATCCACTCTGTTTTCAATGGTTTCAATATGTGAGCCTTATAGCTGAAGATCCATTTTAGTATCATTAGTAATCCCGGCTGCAGCCTGTGCTAGCCCCCTGTCCAGCAGTTCTGTGAATCTGTTAAACATGAGGGAGATATCATGGTGCTGGGGGTGTGGGGCTCCCTGTCCTGGTAAGCCACATTGTGCCCAGGGGAGGCTGCAGCAGAGGGGGACAGCAGCATCTCATCCAGTGTCTGATTAAAAAGAGACATTGTGGTGGCTGGGGATAACAGGACCCCTGTGAATATTATGATGGGGGTTCTGCCACGTACCTCTTCCTGCAGAGCTTCCCACCATGGAGAGGAGAGAGATGTCCCTGTATCTGTATCAGCTGCCTCATGAGGCGGCCGTTCTGCCACCATTTTAGATTTTGCTGGCGCCCCTGAGGAGGCTTTAAATCCCTTTTAGCTGTTCCCGCTGGCATAAGGGTCTGCCCGCTTGCTTCCCCTGAGTGCTGGCACTGCTGTGGTGTCTCCCGGGTGATGCTGCTCAGTGTAGGAAGCGGCAGATGAATGGAGCGGGATGGAGCTCCGAGATTAAGCGGCCATCTCGCCAGGCTCCGCGCATGCGCCTGTCTCTTGTCTTTTTTACCATTTTGACACTTTTTTTGTGAAGTGGTAGGGGTACGTACCCTGTTACCAATTCACACAGGGGGGTGGGATCTGGGGGTCCCCTTGTTAAAGGGGGCTTCCAGATTCTGATAAGCCACCCGCCCACAGACCCCCACAACCACTGGGCAAGGGTTGTGGGGATGAGGGCTCCCCAAAGCACCCTTCCCATGTTGAGGGCATGTGGCCTGGTACGGTTCAGGAGGGGGGCGCTCTCTCATCCCCCCTCTTTTCCTGTGGCCTGCCAGGTTGTGTGCTCGGATAAGGGTCTGGTATGGATTTTGGGGGGACCCCTACAACATTTTTTTTTTTAATTTGGTGCAGGGTTCCACTTAATTTCCATATCAGACCCGAAGGGCCTGGCATGGATTTTAGGGAAACCCTTTTTGATTCGGGGTTCCCCTTATTATTCATACTAGACCAAAAGGGCCTGGTAATGGAGGGGGGGACCCAGGTCCCAGATCCCCAAACACTTTTTATGACAATAACTTGCATATAAGCCTTTAAAATTAGCACTTTTGGTTTTTCATGTTAGTGTCCCATAGACTTTAACAGTGTTCCAGCAGCTTTAGAATTTACAGCGAAAACCGCATATTGTTCGCTGTTTGGCGAACAGGCGATGTTCGAGTCGAACTTGCGTTCGACTCGAACATCAGGCTCATCCCTATTCATGAGGCTTCAGGTGAGCCCCTGAGGGCCTGATTGCTGAAGCTACAAAGAGCTGACTGAGGGCCCGTAATCTGAAGATCTAGACTGGTATCACAGGAGAAATGTGTAGCATGGATGTTGGAAGGAGGCAACCAACTTTCCCTGGTTATATGTGAGTACAAACTGCTGTGAGAGATTTTAGAGACTGCTACTATCCTTCTAGTGCTAGATATTCAGCTGAGTGTTTGTGTAAAGGGGAAATCAGCTGGTGTCCTGAAGAGCTCAATCTATCTAATTCTTTCTGAAAGAACTCTGCTATGGTTACTAAAAAAAAAAGAAGTCTGTGCACTTTAACTGCCTCTACTACAAAGCCAAGTCCATAGTTTATAATGCCTGATCCCCTGTACTACTATGTGTAAATCAAAGACTAAAAAGTGTAAGTGAATATACACGTGGGGCTTGCTGCTATACACCTATATGTCTTCCCATGTAAGTCCACAGTTTACTTTTGCAAGGACTTCTGCTTCAGCTCTACAGAAGGAGGTTTACTGTCCTCAACTAGTACATAGTTCTTTTTGGGGTATCCCACTCTATTCCCTTAACACTATCCCAGGTACTCTAAAAATAAAAAGATAAAAAAGAACACCCCTAGACTTGTTATTGAGCCAAAGAGTAACTGTGATCGTGTGTGCCTGGCTACGGGGCAATCATTGGGAAAAGGAATCTAGGCAATTTGCAGCAGTTTCTTCAGGGGTAGCGCTAAACAACATATGGCTTGTGTTGAAGTTTCTTGAACCTAGTCTACCACTATGGGAGGTTGTTTCTGTGTCAGGCTGGACACCATTTCCTATGAAGCTCAAAGACCTCCTTCCCATCTCTAACTGAGCTGGTGTGTTCACCAGCCATATATTGTAAACATAATTCTGGAATTACATTTATTTCAGAAATGTAATTACAGATCCAAATAAAATGCCTATTGCATATCCAGTATCTTAAATAATAGTACAATTTGGCCTTTAAATGATATAAAAACCACTACATGTTTGCTCTGTTTTTAGCAATTTGGCAAAATGCACATTTTATGAGCAGTGCAAATTACCCTAAACCAAATGTTTGATAGTCACAACAATTAAAAATAATATGGTAATTTATGCAAACTTTTTCATACATGACATTAAAGAAGCTAAGAATAACAGTTAATGTATTTGTCATACCAGAAAAACATATGCTTGAACAATGAACACTTAAATCTCTACAATATTCATAAAGCTTTTTTCTGAATACATAGGGTTAGGAAGCCACTAAATAGAAATCAGCCATTTTTTTTCTTTCAAATGTATAATTGGAGAATGAATTTCAGTATCATAAGCAGAAACAGCTAATTAGAAGTGCCTTACAAAAATACTCACCCCCTTTGCTTTTTACCTATTTTGTTACATTACAGCCTTTAATTCAATGTTTTTTTTTTTAATCTGAATTATATGTGATGGATCAGAACACAATAGTCTTAGTTGGTGAAGTAAAATTAGAAAAATATATACATGAAACTTTTTTTTAGAAAAAAAAAACAGATAAATGGCATGTGTGTATGTATCCCCCCCCCCCCCCCTTGTTATGAAGCCCATAAAAAGCTCTGGTGCAACCAATTACCAATTACCTTCAGAAGTCTAAAAAAGGGGGGAGAAAAAAATGACTCAACTACTCCTATATACTGAACCGGACCTCCCTCTAAAGAGCTGAGCGGCCTTACATTGGTCCTGACTTTTACGGGGATTAAGAACCGGTTGCACCGTCTAAATCCTGCTTCTCGGCTAATGATTATAGATCAGAGACGCAAGGATTTAGTTGTCCTCTGAGTTATAATTAATCATGCAAATATCACGTGACAAGCACAAAGAAACTCTTCTGTGAGGACAAACCGGTACTAAAGGTATAATGCTTTATTGAATAAACTATCCATAGTATAAAAGTAAATCAAATATCAAACAACAACCCTTATTCCCAAAACACATTTAAAAAAAACCTAATGTCTGAAGGAATAATTGGTGGCCACCAGTTGACAAATAAATCTCATCGATCTCTTATCCTCACATACACATACACCATTCAATCAGATTCACTCGTCAGTTCTGTCTGGATGCTATGTGTTCTCATCAAATGATTATGGGATTGGTCAGTAGAAGTGATGCATATGTTAGATCATCATAGGCAGTCCCGATCATTGATGGTGTATTCACAATTAGAGCAGTCCCATGAAAGATTTAAAGTGCAGGTGTGGTGAGACAATTCCAAAAAGATTCCGTGAAATTGGCTTAAGACAATTGCAGCTTCCAGTGCAGCCAAATGTCAGTAATCTAATCTCTTCAATATTAGCCAGCAGTAGGGTATCGCAGCACATAAGGAATAGCAACTATGTGTTATTTGGAGATAAATATGACATTACCGTTGGCTGGAGCAGACCAGAGAGTGTCACCTCAAATCCGGTGTCCGCGGGATCGGCGTGCAGATGCCGGCTTTTAGCGAGGAGATCTTGACGGACTGTGGATCACTGTCACTAATGCTGGACGTAGAGATCCTATGTGTGTTGGTTACGACATACTCATCCGCTGTTTGCGAAGTCAGTCTCCATCAGCTGTTTGCACGGACATCATCTCCTTAATGCTATACCAGGTGCTATAGCCGCTGAAAGAGCCGCAAGTGTCAGGCTCTGCTGCTAATTCACGGTCAGTATGGAGAGAGGTTTAGAGGAAAAAAGTTGAATTGTAAGTGTGTGGCCATCCAAAGATCCTTCTTGTGGATATCACCTTAATGATGCTTACATGTTTCGCTAAATAATAGCTTCCTCAGAGCATGCTCTGAGGAAGCTATTATTTAGCGAAACATGTAAGCATCATTAAGGTGATATCCACAAGAAGGATCTTTGGATGGCCACACACTTACAATTCAACTTTTTTCCTCTAAACCTCTCTCCATACTGACCGTGAATTAGCAGCAGAGCCTGACACTTGCGGCTCTTTCAGCGGCTATAGCACCTGGTATAGCATTAAGGAGATGATGTCCGTGCAAACAGCTGATGGAGACTGACTTCGCAAACAGCGGATGAGTATGTCGTAACCAACACACATAGGATCTCTACGTCCAGCATTAGTGACAGTGATCCACAGTCCGTCAAGATCTCCTCGCTAAAAGCCGGCATCTGCACGCCGATCCCGCGGACACCGGATTTGAGGTGACACTCTCTGGTCTGCTCCAGCCAACGGTAATGTCATATTTATCTCCAAATAACACATAGTTGCTATTCCTTATGTGCTGCGATACCCTACTGCTGGCTAATATTGAAGAGATTAGATTACTGACATTTGGCTGCACTGGAAGCTGCAATTGTCTTAAGCCAATTTCACGGAATCTTTTTGGAATTGTCTCACCACACCTGCACTTTAAATCTTTCATGGGACTGCTCTAATTGTGAATACACCATCAATGATCGGGACTGCCTATGATGATCTAACATATGCATCACTTCTACTGACCAATCCCATAATCATTTGATGAGAACACATAGCATCCAGACAGAACTGACGAGTGAATCTGATTGAATGGTGTATGTGTATGTGAGGATAAGAGATCGATGAGATTTATTTGTCAACTGGTGGCCACCAATTATTCCTTCAGACATTAGGTTTTTTTTTTTTTTAAATGTGTTTTGGGAATAAGGGTTGTTGTTTGATATTTGATTTACTTTTATACTATGGATAGTTTATTCAATAAAGCATTATACCTTTAGTACCGGTTTGTCCTCACAGAAGAGTTTCTTTGTGCTTGTCACGTGATATTTACCTTCAGAAGTCACATAATTAGTGAAATGATGTCCATCTGTGTGCAATCTAAGTGTCACATGATCTGTCATATACACGCCTTTTTGAAAGGCCCCAGAGTCTGCAACACCTAAGCAAGAGGCACTACTAACCAAACACTGCCATGAAGCCCAAGGAACTCTCCAAACAAGTAAGGGACAATGTTGTTGAGAAGTACAAGTCAGGGTTAGGTTATAAAAAATATCCAAATCTTTGATGATCCCTAGAAGCACCATCAAATCTATCATAACCAAATGGAAAGAACATGGCACAACAGAAAACCTGCCAAGAGACGACCACACACCAAAACTCACGGACCAGACAAGGACGTCATTATTCAGAGAGGCAGCACAGAGACCTAAGGTAACCCTGGAGGAGCTGCAGAGTTTCACAGCAGAGACTGAAGTATCTGTACATAGGACGACAATAAGCCATACGCTCCATAGAGTTGGGCTTTATGGCAGAGTGGCCAGAGGAAAGCCATTACTTTCAGCAAAAAACAAAATGACACGTTTTGAGTTTTTAAAAAGGCATGTAGGAGACTCCCAAAATGTATGGAGGAAGGTGCTCTTATCTGTTGAGACTAAAATTTAACTTTTTGGCCATCAAAGAAAACGCTATGTCTGGCGCAAACCCAACACATCACATCACCCAAAGAAAACCATCCCAAACATGCAGATACTTCAAGGTATTTGGTAAGAGGTATGGTGATTTTTTTTAGTTCTTTTTTTTGCCCCAATTTTTGGGAAAATAGAGAAAGTAAATGAAAATGTATTTTTTATACAAACTTGTCAATTAATAAATTCTGTCTCATACACAGTATAGGCACAGTTAGAATTACCTCCCAAAACACAATTTGCTACGCCTCTTGTGAGTAAATATACACGTGTGAGACTTTTTTGCTGCCCAGTTGCATAGAGCAACCCAAAATACAAGGAGCGCCTTCAGTCCTTCAAGGGGCACAAATTAGGCATTGTGACAAACAGCACCTGTAATTTGGCATAAGATGTTGTGGTTCATTTGCTAAATAGGTGGCAGTGAAAGGTCTGTAGCTAAGTGCAGGGGGTTAATTACTGCCCACACCTTGCTCTCCACCTTGGATATAATTAGTCCTTCCCTGTGTTAATAGGTTGTTGCTGGGAAAGGTTGCAATAGACTGTGAGGAAACATGTCTGCAGGTCTGAAGCAGATCCAGAGGGGTCTCCTTACTAGACAGGAGGCTTACGCTGGTACTAGGTAAGAGTAGCACTAATGTGAATGGTGATCAGGTTGCTGGTGCTGGATTATGCTGGTACTAGCTGACACTGACAGTCATGTATTTGGTCACAGGGATCAGGTGGAATATGTTCTGTATATTCTTTGTTTTATCTTCTTTGCCCAGTGGACACAGAAATAGCAGTGTAGTGTCCATGCATGTGCTAGAGGGTGGGCATGAGTAAATTAAAAAAGGAAATTTATAAATTGCCTTCCTTCAGGATTGTGCCTTCTGTCTGGTTATGTGCATTAGGCAGGCAGTACCTGGTTAAATAGCTTTACTTTTTTCACCACAAATCTGTTCTATCATTATTTTCCTTGATTGCAAAAATGCACACACAGGAAGTATTTTGAATTTTAAAATATGCATAATTTTAAAGGCCAATGGACATGTAAGATTATCAAGGGAATGCAATGTGTGTACTCAAAATGAATGCATATAATCTGCATGAAAATCTGCTTAAATGTTAAATCTTTTGTTTACTTTTTTGAGAAGCAATGTAGCTGTCAAGCACCCATTAAAGGAATCCCAAAGAGACAGATTAGGAAGAACAAAATGACTTTGAACCTGAAGTAATGATGAATATAATGAAATGATTCTCTTTTGTTTGGCTAATTGGTTATAAGAGAATGTTTTAATCATATGGATTAGCCTAATGGATACTTCTCTGTTGTAGAAATCAAAATCCTTAGGCAAATTTCAAGGGTTCTGTAAAAGAAAATATATATACTCAAAACACACACAAATATTTTTACATGTATCTCAGGGTGAAGTTGGGAACATTTTTGGGCTTTTTACCTGATTTAATATGTACCCCACCCCCCATGTAGCACTTGCATTCCTTTTCTAGCTATATATACATAGAGGGTATGACTTTCTCACTAGTATAGTACATTGCTTTTGTTATAGATAACTAATTGCAACATGCACTTGAGTAAAATTTTGATTACTCATGGATGAGGCACACTTGGATTACCACATCGGTGGGGGGAGGGGGCAACAGCTGGTTGTACGAGAATTCAAGTTTTGACTCAGTTTATATTGATGTTACTTATACTGAGGTATATAGATGGCTCTGAGTTGGAGCTAAAGACTCTAATCTCTAATACATACATTGAAACCACTAACTGTATATGTTTTATTTTAGAGCTTGACTGTAACTTTTTTTCCTGAAGAAGCGATCTAAGTCCTGTGAAACACAACTGTGTCGGAAATCGCAGCAAGCTAGTCATCACTCATTCTTGCATGATTCAATTTCTTATTGTGTGGTATACAGATATTTCTTCACATATGTGGTTTTGTGTTATGTTATGTCCTCATTGTATGTCTTTTATGGTTTTAACAAGTTGTTGTACAATAAATTTTGATAATTTTTCAACAAAATATATTGGTAATTTTAAAGCGGTTGTATACCTATATTTGTAACTTTTACCTACAGGTAAGCCTATAATAAGGCTTACCTGTAGGTAAAAAAAATATCTCCTAAACCTGTAAGGTTTAGGAGATATTCCCCTCGCAATGAGCCGCTAACTGCAGCGGCGCATGCGCACAGGGGACTCTCGACTGACAGCCCGGCATGCCGGGCAGAAGTCTCCCGCGCGCATGCGCGGGAGTGACGACATCGCGGCTCCGGCCACTCACAGCGCCGGAGCCGCGATACCCGGAAGACACGCCGAGGGGAGATGTCGGCTCCCTCGGCGTGGACCAGGTGAGATGCCGGCGCCTCGTTCTAAGGTAAGTATCTCATAATGAGCTAGTATGCGGTGCATACTAGCTCATTATGCCTTTTCCCTTGCAGGTGTAAAAAAAAAAAAAAAAATTACAGCGGGTATACAACCGCTTTAAAGTCCTTTGTTAGTTTATAGGGTTTTTTTTCTGTGCAAATTTATGGTAGGATGTGGTACCACCGGACAACCTTGTCCAAATATTAGAGGACCTTCTATGAGGCCCTCCTACTGCAAAAAAAAAAAAAGATTTAGTCACCAGCATTGCCTAAAGATTCCCTGCCGGTAAACTTTTCCCAAGTACTGCATTGTATCTTGGTGTGGATTGGCTATCTTGGTAAATGCAGGGATGTGTGTCCTTATGTCAAAGCAGCATTCTTGACTACTAGTGATCTGACGACTGGTGGAGATATATTCAGGAAGCAGCAGGAGAGATGAAAAAAAAACACATCATTGCTTCTTTTTTTTGGGGGGGGGGGTATCCTCCATAAACAGGATATTGTGATAAACCTTTAGTCAAATCAGTGAACCAGAACCTTCGCTAACTGGAAGAATGGGTTTGATAGTAAAGTTAACAGTGCCTCCACCCAGAAAAGGGCCCTTGTGAGCAGAGGAGATTCCTTTCCTGGTAAATTAATAATAATAATATAGTAATATAATCCAAGTAATTGAGAGAAAGAGGAACTATTGCAGCCAGCATATATTATTAATCATATGGTAATAATACAAGCTTTAAATAACAAAAGGTTAATAATAGTACATACATCCATTCTTCAAACAGGTATTATCAACAAAGGTCCAGACAAGAGTCCTAGTGGAATTGTGCACATTTACAGTACCTGGGTATATAGATATGTGCAGTAGATATTACTAACAATACCGCCAAATGTCACAGCAAAATCCAGTTGTAGGGGCCCCTAAGGATGATCATGAGGTAGCATCTGTCTTGGTGTTGAAGACCTGGAGACACAGTCAGTAATGAGGGGAAATCTTCCAACCATTGTCCAACCAGCCTAGAACATACAGTGCCTTGAAAGAGTATTAATACCCCTTGAAATTTTCCACATTTTATCATGTTACAACCAAAAACGTAAATGTATTTTAGTGGGATTTTATGTGATAGACCAACACAAAGTGGCACATTATTGTGAAGTGAAAAGAAAATGATAAATGTTTTTCAAAATGTTTACCCCTAACTAAAATCTAGTGGAACCAATGGCCTTTAGAAGTCACCTAATTAGTAAATAGAGCCTACCTGTGTGTAATTTAATCTCAGTATAAATACAGCTGTTCTGTGAAGCCCTCAGAGGTTTGTTAGAGAACCTTAGTGAACAAACAGCATCATGAAGGCCAATGAACACACCAGGCAGGCCAGGGATAAAGTTGTGGAGAAGTTTAAAGTAGGGTTAAGTTATAAAAAATATCCCAAGCTTTGAACATCTCACGGAGCACTGTTCAATACTTCATCCGAAAATGAAAAGAGTATGGCACAACTGCAGACCTACCAAGACATGGCTGTCCACCTAAACTGACAGTCTCGGGCAAGTAGAGCATTAATCAGGGAAGCAGCCAAGAGGCCCATGGTAAATCTTAAGGCCCGTACACACGATCAGACTTTTTGACAACAAACATGCAAATTAGCTGTTTTGGAGCAACATCCGACCGTGTTTACGCTCCATCGGACAAACTTTTCCTGTTTCCATCGGACTTTTGTTGGCTGTGTGAACGGACAAAAGGGCCGTACACACGATCTGACTTTTTGGCAACAAACATGCAAATTAGCTGTTTTGGAGCAACATCCGACCGTGTGTACGCTCCATCGGACAAACTTTTTCAGTTTCCATCGGACTTTTGTTGGCTGTGCGAACGGACAAACTTTCCGGGAACAAAAGTTCGATGGAGCAAAGTCCGATCGTGTGTACACAAAGCCATCGGACTTTTGTACAAACTACAGTACGCAGCCGCGAGAATATTTCCAGCTCGATCGGATCACGCTGGTTCTCGGCGGCAGGGTACTGTACATCTCGCGCTAGCTGCAATAGGAAAAACACATTTTCCTACTGCGGCGGGCGCGAGAGGGAATTCCCTCTGGGGAAATACCAAGCCCTTCAGTCTGGTATGGATTTTAAGGGGAACCCCCTACGCCGAAAAAACGCCATGGGGTCCCCCCCAAATCTTTACCAGACCCTTATCAGAGCACGCAGGCTGGCCGGTCAGGAAAGGGGGTGGGGACGAGCGAGCGCCCCCCCTCCTGAGCCGTACCAGGCCGCATGCCCTCAACATGGGGGTTGGATGCTTTGGGGGAGGGGGCGCCCTGCGGGCCCCCCACCCCAAAGCACCTTGTCCCCATGTTGATGAGGACAAGGGCCTCTTACCGACAACCCTGGCCGTTGGTTGGTCTGTGGGCGGGGTGCTTATCGGAATCCGGGAGCCCCCTTTAATAAAGGGGCCCCCAGATCCCGGCCCTCCACCCTATCTGAATGAGTTTGGGGTACATGGAACCCCTACCCATTCACCTAGGGAAAAACGTGTCAATAAAAAAACACAGTACACAGGTTTTTAAAGTAATTTATTAGGCAGCTCCGGGGTCTTCTTCCAACTTCGAGGGTCCTCTTCCGACTTCGGGGGTCTCTCCGGCGATTTCTCCCGGTGTCCGCATCTTCTGCCGGCTCCACCACTATCTTCTGGCGCTCTTTTGCCAGTGGAGGTCTGGACCTCTGGATCGTCTTCTTCCCTCTGCTCTTCCAGAGATGTTGACACGACGCTCTCTCCAGCCAGAATGGTCTCCGTGCGCTCCGCAACAGACTTATATAGGCAGTGACCCCACCCCCTATGACATCACAGTCCCGGGGCATGCTGGGACTGTAAGGTAATAAGGGGGCGTGGTCATGTCATCATATGACCACGCCCCCTTATGACCTCACAGTCCCAGCATGCCCCGGGACTGTGATGTCATAGGGGTGCGGGGTCACCGCCTATATATGTCCGTTGCGGAGCGCACAGAGACCATTCTGGCTGGAGAGAGCATCATGTCAACATCTCTGGAAGAGAAGAGGGAAGAAGACGATCCAGGGGTCCGGACCTCCGCTGGCAAAAGAGCGCTAGAAGATAGCGGTGGAGCCGGCAGAAGATGCGGACACCGGGAGAAGACGCCGGAGAGACCCCCGAAGTCGGAAGAGGACCCCCGATGTCGGAAGAAGACCCCCGAAGTCAGAAGAGGACCCCCGAAGTCGGAAGAAGACCCCTGAAGTTGGAAGAGGACCCCCGAAGTCAGAAGAGGACCACAGCGCTGCCTAATAACTTACTTTAAAAACCTGTCTACTGTGTTTTTTATTGACACTTTTTTCCCTAGGTGAATGGGTAGGGGTACGATGTACCCCATACTCATTCACATAGGGTGGGGGGCCGGGATCTGGGGGCCCCCTTATCAAAGGGGGCTCCCGGATTCCGATAAGCCCCCCGCCCGCAGACCCCGACAACCAACGGCCAGGGTTGTCGGGAAGAGGCCCTTGTCCTCATCAACATGGGGACAAGGTGCTTTGGGGTGGGGGGCCCGCAGGGCGCCCCCTCCCCCAAAGCACCCACCCCCTATGTTGAGGGCATGCGGCCTGGTACGGCTCAGGAGGGGGGGGGGCGCTCGCTCGTCCCCACTCCCTTTCCTGACCGGCCAGGCTGCGTGCTCGGATAAAGGTCTGGTATGGATTTGGGGGGACCCCCACGCTGTTTTTTCGGCGTAGGGGCTCCCCTTAAAATCCATACCAGACCGAAGGGCTTGGTATTCCCCAGAGGGGAATTCCCTCTCGCGCTCGCCACAGTAGGAAAATGTGTTTTTCCTATTGCTGCTAGCGCGAGATGTACAGTACCCTGCCGCCGAGAAACATTCTCGTGGCTGCGTACTGTAGTTTGTACAAAAGTCCGATGGCTTTGTGTACACATGATCGGACTTTGCTCCATCTGACTTTTGTTGCCGGAAAGTTTGTCCATTCGCACAGCCAACAAAAGTCCGATGAAAACTGAAAAAGTTTGTCCGATGGAGCGTACACAAGGTCGGATGTTGCTCCAAAACAGCTCATTTGCATGTTTGTTGTCAAAAAGTCCGATCATGTGTACGGCCCTTTAGAAGGTGCTCTGGTCAGATGAGACCAAAATTTAACATTTTGGTCTAAAAGCAAAACGCTATGTGTGGCAGGAAAACTAACACTGCACATCACCCTAAACACAACATTCCCACTGTGAAACATGCTGTTATTTATTTATTTATTTGTTTATGTTGTAGGGATGCTTTTCTTCAGCAGGGACAAGGAAGCTAGTCAGACTTGATGGGAAGATGCAAAAATTGAACAAAAAGGTCCGGATCGCGGCACTCCAATGAAAACGATTTCTTTATTGTTATAATAAATCCATGCAGCAAGGATAAAACCACTGACAAGTTTCATACCGTTACAGCAGGTGCTTATTCATAGCTAAGTTTTAAAATAATGACAAAGACATATATATGCAAGCAAACAAAACCGTAAATTGGTGTAATTAGGCATGGTGCACGCCCACTACAGGTTACACAATGCTCTTAGTTGATGTAAAGGTGGATCAGCTTAACCTCTCTCTCACATGATCACAAGGTTAGCCCCTTTCATACGTGTGGACCGTAGGCGGATATGAATGGGCGCTCCATGCACCTCTATAGAGCGTTGGATGTCAGCGGTGACATGTCCGCTGATATCCGATCTGCTCCGCAAAATCCAGACGGATGCAAACCCTAATTTCCGTCCGTCTGGCAGATCGGATCGGATGAAAACGGACAGGCGGTCCGTAATCATCCGATCCCCCTATAGGGTAGAGCGTAGCTCTGATAGGTCCATCCCTGCACAGAGTGCACAGGCGGACTTGTCATCCGCTCCGTTGATCCCCGCTGAGCAAGCCGAGGAGTAAAAACGGATCCGCATGTGTGAAAGGGGCCTAACTCTTCAGACAAAAATAAAGACAAACAAACCAAACCCACAAAAGATATATAAATAAAGACCAAAAATTTAACGGTGATGCATGCTTGACATAATTAAAACACATAAACAGGTGGAAAATATCCCACTCAAGAAAGTCTTCTAAAAACAAAAAATTGTTCAAAAAAAAAACTTCCATAAAAATATATGTGTATATATATGTATATACAAGTGTCTGTAGAGTTTCCTGGCAGAAGCACTTGTGGATGCCTAGAATTAGAATTCTCATGTAAACATATAAATATATAAGAAGAAAACTATATATAAATATTGCTCTTGTGCATGCACGGGTAGGTAAACCCAAATTCTGTCAGAAAACCCCACAAGCAATCAGGATTCCCATCACACAGCACAGCATGAAAACACTGCTATTAACCCCATGACAAAAAGACCAGAAAATTGCATGCAGACCAAACTTTTAGCCGCAAACAACATGTTCATGGTCAGGGATTCAATCAATTAAGTACATATATGCAATATACCTCCTGCAGATATCAAGATCACCCATCAAACACACATATTCCAACATAAACTCTAGAAAGGATGCATACATGCAAGGAAGCAGATAGACATAATCATGTCAGGAAGAAACTGTCAAGGACATACATACAGTATATAAACATTCGATGCAATCTTTTTAGGGACCGTTTATCTGTCTGTTCCATCCAAAATTTATGTGACAGAGTTCCTTAACCACATGCCGACCGGGCCATAGCCGAAAGAGGGCTACAGCGCGATCAACTTATTCTGGTTGGGCGTCCATGGACGTCCTCACAGAATTGCGCTCTTGTGCACCCCCTGGGGTGCGCACCCGGGAACATCCAGGGGACCTGGCGCATCACGAATCATGGTAAATTGCCGCTAATAGCAGCCGTTTACCACATGATTGTTCCGTCAAATGACGGAGCATCAGTTGTAAACAAACCAGCATCATGTCATGACACCGGCTCCTCCCTCCCCTCTCTGTACCGATCGGTACAGTGTGAGAGGAGAGAGGGAGAGATAGTTTGCAGCGCTGTGGGCACTACAGATCCAGCCCACAGCACTGCTCAGTGCCCATACCATGGCAATACTCTGTGGCAATACTCTGCAATACTATGGCAATACTCTGCAATACTATGGCAATTCTGCAATACTATGGCAATACTCTACTATACTATGGCAATACTGTGCAATACTCTGCAATACTATGGCAATACTCTGCCAATACTCTGCCAATACTCTGCCAATACTCGCCAATACTCTGCCAATACTCTGTAATAAATTTTAACAGAAACAAAGAATTTTTTTTTTTTTTTACCGAATTTTCAGTCTTTTTTGATTTATAGCGCAAAAAATAAAAAACCCAGCAGTGATTAAATATCACCAAAAGAAAGCTCTATTTGTGTAAAAAAAAAGGAGACACATTTTAAATGGGTACAGTGTTGCATGACTGAGTAATTGTCATTCAAAGTGTGAGAGCACCGAAAGCTAAAAAACTGGTCTGGTTAGGAAGGGGGTTTAAGTGCCCAGTGGGTAAGTGGTTAATAGACATTCTACATAACCCTATGGCAATGGTAAACTGTGGGTTTACCTACCTGTGCATGCGCAAGAGCAATATTTATATATATTTTTCTTCTTATATATTTATATGTTTACATGAGAATTCTAATGCTTGGCATGCACAGGTGTTTCTGACGGAAAACTCTACAAGCACTTTTATCAAAGTACATATACATACATGCACATATATTTTTATGGAAAGTTTTTTTTTTTTTTTTTTACTTTTTTTGGTTTTTAGAAGAGTTACTAGAGTGGGATATTTTCCACCTGTTTAGGTGGTTTAATTATGTTAAGCGTGCATCACCGTTACATTTTTGGTCTTTATTTATATATCTTTTGAGGGTTTGGCTTGTTTATCTTTATTTTTGTCTGCAGCGTTAACCTT
The DNA here is from genome assembly GCA_037952925.1 of Lithobates clamitans. NCBI lineage: Eukaryota > Metazoa > Chordata > Amphibia > Anura > Ranidae > Lithobates > Lithobates clamitans. The sequence continues at coordinate 12,508,124 of JBBGZY010000008.1, read as the reverse complement.
GTGATCATGTGAGAGAGAAGTTCAGCTGATCCACCTTTACATCAACTGAGAGCATTGTGTCACCTGTAGTGGGCGTACACGATGCCTAATTACACCAATTTACGGTTTTGTTTGCTTGTATATATATGTCTTTGTCATTATTTTAAAACCTGAATTGAAAAGCACCTGCTGTAATGATGTGAATCGCGTCAGTGGTTTTATCCTTGCTGCATGGATTTATTATAACAATAAAGATATTGTTTTCATTGGAGTGCGGCCATCCAGACCCTTTTGCTAAAAATTTTTGCATATGGTTGCATATTGAGCTGCACCCACGCCTGGAGAAGGGAGAGATCATTAGGAAGTAGACACCTAGAGCGGGTTCTTCTTTTTGATGGGAAGATGGATGGAGCCAAATATCTTCTTATGCCGCGTACACACGAGCGGACTTTGCGGCAGACTTTGTCCGGCGTACTTTTTGACGGACTTTCTGAATGAACGGACTTGCCTACACACAATCAACCAAAGTCCGATGGATTCCTACGTGATGACATACGACCGGACTAAAACAAGGAAGTTCATAGCCAGTAGCCAATAGCTGCCCTAGCGTTGTTTTTTGTCTGTCGGACTAGCATACAGACAAGTGGACTTTTCGACCGGCCTCGAGTCCGTCAGACAGATGTGAAACATGTTTCAAATCTAAGTACATCAAACTTTTGAGAAAACAAAGACCACTGGAGCCCACACACGATCGAATTGTCCGACGAAATCCGGCACGCCGGACAAAGTATGCTGTAAAGTCCGATCGTGTGTACGCGGCAAGAATAAAACCTGTTAGAGTCTACAAAAGAAAACAAAGACTAAGGTGGAGGTTCACCTTCCAGCAGGACAATGACCTTAACTACTTCAGTCCCAGAAGGATTTACCCCTTAATGACCAGGCCATTTTTTGTGATACGGCACCTTAACTGACAATTGCGCGGTTATGCAACGCTGTACACAAACAAAATTGATGTCCTTTTTTCCCACAAATAGAGCTTTCTTGTGGTGGTTTTTGATCACCTCTGCATTTTTTATTTTTTTGTGCTATAAACCTTGTTTACACAGGCAGATCCCTGTTCTGTCACTGCGGGGAACAACTGCGGGTGGCCAGGGGACATCAAATCCGCCCAACCCGCTGATTGCCCCCCCACGCCCACAAATCACTGTGTACGAGCCAACGTACAATGATGGCAATTTGTGGGTACCAGCCACATGCCCACAGTACAAATGCGGCGACTGGTCCTTAACCACTTTAGCCCCGGAAAGATTTTCCCCACACTGACCAAGCCCTTTTTTGCGATACAGCACTGTGTCATTTTAACTGACAATTGTGCGATGTTGTACCCAAACAAAATTGACGTCCTTTTTTTCCCACAAATAGAGCTTTCTTTTGGTGGTATTTGATCACCTCTGCGGTTTTTATTTTTTGCGTTATAAACAAAAAAATAGCGAAATTTGGAAAAAAAAGCAATATTTTTTACTTATGTAAAAATACTTATTTTACTTATACTTATTATTTTTTACTTTTTGCTATAATAAATATCCCCAAAAAATATATAAAAAAACTAATTTCTTCCACAGTTTAGGCCAATATATATTCTTCCACATATTTTTGGTAAAAAAAGAAAATAGCAATAAGCGTATATTGATTGATTTGCGCAAAAGTTATTGCGCCCACAAAATAGGGGATAGATTTATTGTATTTTTACTATAATTTTTTTTTAATTAGTAATGGCGGCGATCTAAGCTTTTTTTATCATGACTGTCACTGGCAGAGAAGGGGTTAAACACTAGGGGATGATCAAGGGGTTAACTGTGTTCCCTCAGTGTGTTCTAACTGTAGGGGGGATGGGTTCACTAGAACATGACAGATTAACTGCTCCTGATCACTGGGAGCAGTAGATCCCTGTCATGTTGCTGGGCAGAAGAGGGAAATGCCTTATTTACATAGGCATCTCCCCGACCTTCCTCTCCGTGCCAAGATCGTGGGCCACCGGCGGACTTAAAGTCCGCGGGACCCGCAGGCATGCGGGTGCGGGCGCCCCGCTAGCCACGGATGACGCAGCGACGTACGGGTACGTCGTTTTGCACACCCGTGCAACTTTGCAGACGTATATTGGCGTGAGCCGTTCAGCAAGTGGTTAAGGGGTTAATCATTCCCAATGTCATAAAATTATATCATGTAGGTGTTAGGCCTGGAACAGAGACTGATATATTAGACAGAACAGTACGCTAAAGTTGCAGTAGGAAATAGCAGTGACAACCAGATAATTATGCAGTGTGGAAAGGATGTAGGAATCAAAACACTGACTTTACAGAATTGTAATTTTTTTATCAGGCAAAAGAAATTATATACACTCTTTCAGGTATATATTTAACAGTTTAGTTGTCAGTCTGCTTTAAAGAATAGAAATGCAGCAAAGACATTTAACAGCTTATCTTTGTTCGTTGAACATATTACAGAAGCTAGATGAACCCTATTTAATGAGCTCATCAGATGTATCCATGTAGGGTACAAAGGATTTGAGCCATGTCTTCAGAAGTTTGTTTAGAAAAGCATACACTGCCTTGCTATATTGTAAGCTAGCCAATTATTTTCCCTAATGTTTTCATGTTGGATCCTAACCAAGTGCTTTGCTTTTTATAAATGTAATTGATCTTTCTGCTTTGTATCTTTCAATACATTGTAGGCTTTAAGTACACATTTTTCTGCTTGTGATGTCCATATCTTGCCTGTGTTCAAAGTAGTGACATGACTGTGCATCTTCTGTGACCTCAAACTCTGCCTCGGTGCCCTCTTAACTTCCATATGGTTTATCACATCAATATGCTGTATAGTGTTTAAGGGCATCATATAGAACACAATATACAGTAGAATTGCAAAAACTGGTAAAAAATATATATCAAAGAGTAACATATCTATAATTAATACAGAGCTAGAACAAGACCTTGTTCTTGACCATGCTGTTTGGAAAAATGCTGAGAAATCACACGGCCATTTTTTTAGACCAGATATTGTAAAACACAACGGGAAGTGAAATAAGAGGTGTACAATAATGGGTGCATAAAAGGAGTAAAATGTTGGGTGCATGTTACAGTGAGAAGCAGGTAGAACTACTTTGATTTTTGACAGCTACAAAAAGTCCTGCTAACAGGCTTATTTTCAATTCATATCATGTCATCAAGGGCAGAGTACCATATTTCAATTCATCAAAAGAAAACTCTTTTACAAGTGATATACCATCAGTACAAAAGCCATTTTGCAATGTAATGTTATTAAAAATGACCTTTCCATTTCAATCTGCAGTTGGTATGATTTTTTTTTAAACTGCCAAAAAAATGTAAATGTCGCCTATATGCAATACGATAAACTGGAGGCTTTCTGTATACAGTGTGTTGCCTAAAAAAGGCAATTTAAGGAATTATTTTTAAATCTGGGGAACAAATGTCAGTTTTAAAAATTATCCTGTGGGCTAGTTTTAAAATGGACCTGTGGCTAGGTTATTGAAACAAAAACCCTCAATGACTTTTGTAGATGTACGCACCGTTGAACAATTTATTCTCAAAATTGACAACATAAGCAGAATGTCATTCAAGTTGCTTTCTCGGGTATCTCAGCTCACCCTGCTTCCCCCTCACAGAACTTCTGCTCTGTGTTTATATCAAATATTAGAAGCATAGGTGTGTGCAGCCTATTGCATTAGGGTGTGCACCCCAAAGCTCCAACACATATGCGTTTGACATATTTACCAGCCTCTTCCCCGCTCTCCATCCTGAAACAATGGGGGGAAGGGGGGGAAGGGGGAGCAATGGAGCACATGGGGAATCTGGGCAACAGAAGGAAGAGGAACAGAGAAAGGAGGGGTGGCGTATATTAGTACCAATCTCCTATATTTTCCTCCTGTGGCAGCTGAATGTTGACAAAAGGGAGAGGAGGAGAAGCCTACTTTCAGCTGCTGCAGGAGGAAAATACAGATCAGTTCCACTAAATTCAACACCCGCGACCTCTCCTGTCCAGGTTCTGAGGGTCAGCAAGGAAGGATTGTGGCTTACCTATCAGCTGCCCACCACTGACAGGTTGCCAACCCCAGGATTAGGGTGTGCCCAGGCACACCTGGCACACCCCCTGCGCACGCCTATGATTAGAAGGCTGCTGAGTCACTGCTGGGAGAGGAAAGCAGGGTACGCTAAGCTGCCAGAAAAAATGACCCGGTTGACATCAGTGCTTTTACTATGATTTGTTGTATGACGACTGTGGGTACAGAGGTCAGTGAGAGTTAAATTGAGAGCTCGCTTTGGAAACACCTGCAAGTCCATAGCCTGGCCACTGGTTTGTTTGTGGTTTAAGTTGGAAAGAGTTAGATTAAGAGTTAAAGGTTATTTTTAGGGTCATATTACATGTTACTTACCATTGGGGAGTAGGTTATGTAATCATCTTGGAGGCTGGAATATATTTAAAAGTTTTGAGGAGGGAAGGGTTTTCCACATAATGCGCTTATACTAGACATGTGCACGACTGAAAAATTTGTTTTTTGTTTCCATTTTTGTTTCATTCTTTTTTTTGTTTATCTGATCATTTGTTATGATTGGCATTTGTTACTTCAGATAATTCGTAGCTTTAGAATGTGTTCATATTCATTCCGTTCCATTTGTTTAGATGCAGGATTTTTTACTTTGGATGATTCGTAAATTTGGATGCATTCGTATTCATTCTATTCCATTAGTTTAGATGTGGTATTCGCTACTTTGGATAATTCGTAAATTCAGATGCATTGGTTAGGTTCACTAGCAGTTAGGCAAATTTGAAAGGAAATTCCAATACCTATAATTAAATAGTCTATAGTTTATTATAGTTTTGCTATTATTATTATTATGTATTATTAACAAATAATAATAATATGGGGCGCGGCCTGACCTGGCATGAAGATGGCTGCTTAATCCTGTAGCTCCTGCTATCCATCGACCTGCTACCAGCTTACCGGAGGTTTAGAAACCTTGCACACGGCAAAGCACATGGGGACGGCGTCTCGGAACACTTCAACCTCCCGGTCCCGATCACCCAGGGAACAACCGGGCACCACAGGTCACAATATTCCTGAAATGTTCCGAGCGGGCCGAGGCAACATGGCGCCTTCCCGCCACAGAAACTCTGAGGCCGCAGCTCCCTCACAACTGGGAACATCTTTCCCTCCTCTGCCGCCCAGCCAGACGAATGGCACAGTAATGGAGGACCATCCCCTACCTCAGCTTAACATCCAGGACCTACGGATGATAGCCGCGGACATCAAGGACGCTCTCGCGGCGGCCATTTCTGAACTACGCATTGATTTCAGAACCCTCTCTGACAGAGTTCAGGCGGCAGAACAAATGGCGGACCGCCAAGACCTACAGACCTGGAAAACTAGCAGACATGTCGATACACACACACTTCAGATGAGGGAAATGCAGAGACACCTTGAAGATCTCGACAACCGTGGCAGACGCCATAACCTGAGGGTCAGAGGATTGCCTGAGATAATAGAGGGAGCCCAGGTTGCACAATCTGTAACTGCCCTGTTCAACAGCCTTCTACATAGACCACTGCAGACGCCTATTGAGCTTGAGAGGATCCACCGCGCACTAAGACCAAAAGGCAAAGACACAGACCCACTGAGGGATGTCATCTGCTGCTTGACGGACTTCAGGCTGAAGGAAGAGATACTCAGGCAGGCCAGAGGAGTCCCACAAATAGTACATGAAGGGAAACACATCCAAATATACCAGGATCTGTCAGGCATAACCCTACAATATTGCAGGGATTTGAAACCCCTGCTGGACACGCTCCACGCAAAAAGCATCACTTACAAATGGAAATTCCCTTTTTGTTTAGCCGCCACCTGGCAGGGCAGCACGGCTTACCTAAAAGTACCTGAGGATCTCCCCTTCTTCTGTGATACCCTAAACATCCCGAGGGTAGAGGTCCCCAATTGGTATGCGGACTTCCGCCGCTCTGCAGTGCGCAGAGACCACCCGCCTGAAGAACCAATGGAGGCTTCAAATACAAGACAGAGGAGAAGGCGATCCCCGTCTATCACACCTAACGGCGCTCACCGCACCAACCACAATGACCCCAGCCTTCACTCTCCCAGCTCAAGGAGGGCCAGAAGGGATCGCTGACAACTTCCACCGGTATCTCCTATTTGCGGGTCAGTGCACCCCTTTAGTTGCCTAATTTGGCCCCCACACCTACGGGCGTAGGTTTCGTTTCTCTTTTTTGGAGTCTTTATTTTTATCTTTTTATCGTTTTCTATTTTCCTGGTTTGTACACCTGACACCACCTCTGGGGACGGCGTCTGGCCACCCCAGCTGCTAAGACCGTGCGGTGCTGAGTATACAATACAGGGCATATGTAGAGGAAGCTTTTTGATGGCTTCCACACCTCTGAATATGGCATCTACCTTTGAGCCTTGAACACTACAATCCCCAAGATGCACAGCAGCGGCGACACGGTATGACGTACGTGTCTCTGATGACAAACAGCCAACCCTCGGACCTCCCCTTCAGAGTTACCGAAGCTGCACCAACTGCGGAAGCAAACTGCAGGCCCACTCACCAGTGCCACAGATTTCCTCACCCTGTCGCTTCCAACACACCGTCACGATGCACTGGGAACTTCGGCACCTCTAAGGAGACTCACTGTCTGGCTCTGCTGCCCATCACCGCTGCCTCCGCCTCCGGACACTCACCCACGTTACTAGAGAATTCCTAGACACACCGATTCTTGCTGGGGCGGGCATCGTCCGGATTCCCTCTGGCAAAGCGACCCCTGGTCTCTCTTCTCAGGCCTTTGATCCTATGTTTCTGTACTATACCATTCTGGGACCGGAGACCAGCCCACGAGCCAAGCAAGAAACTAGAAACTCAGAGGCAACGGAACACGCATTCCTCAGACCCGTCCACGCAAGGCGCCGGTGACACCGTACACATCCGCAGTGACATACGCTTCCTGGTGGTATACTGTACTGGACTGTCCTCCATACCCCGGTGAGTCCTCAACACTGCCTGCAGCCTCACTTCATAGCCTACAGATGCAGACTCGGGGGAAAGAACTCGAAAGAACTCTAATGAATAGCAATCGTGCTTCACTTAAATTTAACTTTACATTGGTTACTATTCCGCAGGTACTTAGTTTAGTTTTGTTGTTATTTACCTAGCAATGCCTCACCCTAAGATTGTGCGGTTCTCATGGCTTGGTCATGAGGCGGTACAACCTGTCACACTTACCAACTGTGCAATGGAAAGGGACAGGTAAAGAGACCTCCCTCTCACTCAGAGTGTCGCATGATGTTCAATAATTGCCTCGCTGTCTGGACCCACTGCTGCGACCTCAAGGGGTTGCATCGGTGACTTCGGATGCCCAAGCATAGCCCTGTGTGGGCCTGATCTGGCACCTATACCCCGGGGCATGCACACACAGGCAGGTTTTAAATTATATTGTTATGTTAACGATTTTCATACTAGTTTCACCTCAGAGATTCTAACCTTATGCTGGTGACCAGTTTCAGGGTCACTCCCCACCCCTAACCATCTTAAGCAACATAGACCTCCAAGCCGACAGCCTCTACCACCATTCTCAAATCTCCACACACCCCGCTCCATAGTCACAGGATAGTAGGTGACTGACACACTTCCACCCTTTCACACCACAACCTTTCTTGTGACAGATCTTGTCCAACCCCCACACAGCAGCGGTGAAGTGCACCAGACCGGACCCCACGGACTGGAAGCTCTCACTGCGCTGTACACTACCGATTTCCATTCTATACCGAGACAGCTGGACTGATTAGTCTCATAGCTGCCTCATCGGTCCCCCTTTTTGCGCCATTTACACCTCACTCCTGCACTCCGACAAAAACCACTGGGGCGCACCTCGCCTGTACCTGATCCCCTGGTACATTACCCCACCCCGACCCCGACGGAGGTCATGGATCCCACTAAGTCACCCAATGCCCAGAACCCACCATTCTCGGCACTCAATCTGCGCTCCTTGAATATACGCGGCCTAAACACTCCCGAAAAACGTTCCCTTCTACTCGCTTCTCTGTACAAATCTAAAACCCACATTGCGCTCATCCAAGAAACACACTTTAGAACAGACGCGATCCCCAACCTACAGAACAAAAACTTCCCAAAAGTATACCATGCCACCAACAAAGAAGCTAAATCGAAAGGGGTAAGCATCCTTATTTCGAAGCACTGCCCTTTCGTCGTGACGGATTCCTTTTCGTTAAAGGTACTCTACACAATACCACATTTACCATTGCAAACCTATACGCTCCAAATACACAACAGGTGTCATTTTTCCGCTCCACACTACAACTGCTCTTGACTTTCAGCACGGGCACATTAATAGTTGGTGGTGACTTTAACGTCCCTCTCAATCCCTCCCTTGATACTTCCAATGGTACCTCATCCTCTACCTTTAGGGCCCTACGTGCGATCAAAACACAATTCCACCACCTACTCCTACACGACACATGGCGTACGCTCCATCCAAATGGTAAAGATTTCCCCTTCTTCTCCCCAATGCACTCCAAGTACTCAAGAATAGACTACTTTTTTCTCTCCCAAAATGACCTGACTTTACTTCAAAACTCCACGATTGAACCGATGATTCTCTCGGACCACAACCCCATTACTATGACCCTACATGTTCCCACTGTGAGATCACGTTCTCGCATTTGGCGTCTAGACAACTCCCTCCTCACTGACGCAGGAGTCGCACATACCGTTTCCCAACACCTCAGCACCTAATTTGCAGAAAACGGACAGGGCGAATCCCCCCCTGAAGTAGTCTGGGCCGCACATAAATGCGTCATAAGAGGTACTTTTCTGTCCCAAGCCGCGATCAGAAACAGACTACAAAGAGCGGAATTGGAGGGACTGACTGACCGCATCTCCCAACTGGAACGGAAACATAAAGCTTCTCTAGCCTCTGACACCCTGGCTGAATTGACACAACTAAGAAACGAACTCTTAGAGGTTTTGCACAAAAACATTAAGCGTAAATATATGCTCACACAAAAATGTTTCTATGAGTTCGGTAATAAGTCAGGGAAACTGTTGGCCAGAGCGCTACAGGCTAAAAAAGTGGCCCACACTATACACTCAATCATAGACCCTTCGGGTAAAACACTAGCCACGTCAGAGGACATAGCGAAACAATTTGTTCGTTACGTTACAGACCTGTACAACCTCTGCACCCCCCAGACGTCGCAAGACCCAGAGGTCAGGAAAGCAGCAATCCATGCATTTCTCGCTAGATACTCACCTCGACCTCTCACAACTGACGAGGCTGCATCTCTAGACGCCCCTTTGACGAAGGAAGAGATATTACTAGCACTACAGCACATGAAACAGGGCAAAAGCCCTGGTCCTGACGGACTAACGGTCGGCTACTACAAGGCCTTCCCTGAAATACTTACGCCGCACTTAGTCGAGGCATTTAACAGTTTCTCGTCCACCAACACAGCTTCCAAAGATATTTTAGAGGCCCACATTACCCTCATTCCAAAAACAGGGAAAGATGACAAGATAATTTCTAACTACCGTCCCATTTCCCTACTAAACGTAGACATCAAATTGTACGCCAAAGCCATAGCCAACCGTTTACTGTTTACTGCCCTTGATTCCCAATTTAATTTCCACGGATCAGGTAGGTTTTGTTCCCAGACGAGAGGCAAGGGACAACACAACCAAAGCTCTAAATGTACACCATTGGCTAACCTCCACTTCCACTCGGGGCTTCTTTCTGTCCTTGGATGCGGAGAAGGCCTTCGACAGGGTGGCTTGGGACTTCATGGAAGCTACCCTACGCTTTATAGGTCTTCCCCCACAGATGATCATATTGATTATAGCCCTCTACTCTTCCCCCTGTGCCAGGGTAAGGGTGAATGGCGGCCTGTCGGAGGCCTTCTCCGTGTCCAACGGTACTAGACAGGGTTGCCCCTTGTCCCCCCTGATTTTTATATTAACAATGGAACCCCTACTTTGCAGACTTAAAGAGAATCCAGACATTAAAGGCATTGACATCGATCGTAAACAGTACAAAGTAGCGGCGTACGCAGACAACGTTCTCCTCTTCCTTTCCGAACCCATCACTACCATCCCGAATTTGCTTAAAGACTTTGCACTCTTCAAATCTCTATCAAATTTACAAATTAACTTTTCCAAATCCAAAGCCCTCAACATATCACTGCCCGATGACACCGTAGCACAGTGCAAACAAAACTTTCCCTTTTCCTGGGAAGCTCAAGCAATAACCTACCTTGGCATTAAAATCCCCACCAAACTAGCAGACTTATTTAGGCTAAACTTCCTTCCAATCCTCCAAACCATCCAGACCGACCTGCAGAAGTGGCAAGTGGGACTGTTCTCTTGGTTCGGAAGGATTGCTATTCTGAAAATGAATATACTACCCAGGTTACTATATCTTCTCCAATCCATTCCCATACTCCTTCCACCCTCCTTCTTCTCTTCCTACACAAAGATATGTAGGAAATTCATCTGGTTCGCCAAACAGCCCAGACTGAACTGGCACAGACTGACGTCCCCTAAACTGCGGGGAGGATTACAGGTATCGGACTTACAGACCTACTACCGGGTGTGCCATTTAGCCTGAATTGTGGACTGGCACTTACACGACAAAAACAAAGAGTGGGTACATATTGAAAATGCATTCACCTCGATTCCGCTACGACTTTTGCCCTGGCTAAACCCAAAACGAGTGCCGAAAGCAGCCACGGCAAACCCCATAATTAACTCCACTCTACTGAATTTCAGAGCGGCGTGCAAAGTGCTCCAGATACGACCTACACTGGGCCCAATGACCCCTGTAGAAGACAATCCGGATTTTACGCCGGGTGTGTCTTTATGCCACCCATTGAATGACCCTCATAGACCCCGTCTCAGACTGCAACAATTGTTCCATCAAGGAAACCTTATGTCACACCAAGCCATGTCCGACAATTTCCCAGAATTGCACATTCCTTTCTACAAATACCTCCAGATCCGTCACTTCCTTCATAGTCTCCAACACGAAACAGACATACGTAGGGATCTCACTCCTTTCGAACTCCTATGCATCAGTCCTGAACCTCAAAGACACCTCATCTCAACCATTCATGCTCTTTTCTATCCACCTAACGACATCAAGGAAGAAAATTTAATCAGACAATGGGAAACTGATTTGAATCTCTCCCTTACCCCTGATGAGTGGAAAAACATACACAACCACATTCACAAAGGCTCAATCAATGTAGCGACACAAGAATGCAGATACAAAATATTTACAAAATGGTACAGGACCCCCGACAAAATTAATAAATTTATACCGACCATATCTCCTAAATGCTGGAGATGTAACGCAGCCAGAGGCACTCTTCTACACATTTGGTGGGAATGCCCCCTCATCCAACCATATTGGACTGAAATCCACCGCCTAATCACACATAAAATGACTTTTACTCCGGATTTTACTCCGGCTCAATTTCTACTCCACCACACCTCCATTCCTCAACGTGCTTACAAGAAGTCACTAGTTCTACATCTCATCAACGCAGCAAATCTGTGCATCCCAGTCCATTGGAGAAGCACGTCCCCTCCCTCGATCCCAGAATGGATCCGGAGAGTGGACAGACTCGCTGAGATAGAAAACCTCATACACCAATCTGCTGACACTCCATCTAAATACAGGGAAATTTGGGCTTGCTGGGCCCATTTTAAAGAATCGCAACAGACACCTACCCCAACCAGTCAGCCACCCACTGACTCTGAAGGCAATGAAAGGCCATGCACAACTGAGCACATAAATACATAAATTTATATATACTCATCCCTAACCCTCCGTCTCCCTCATGTCCCCCTCCCTCATACCGACAACTCCTAGTTGTACGTATACAAGTTGTCTCATCTCATCCTAGGGAATTCTCCAGCTAGACGGGAACCCTTTCTCTACAAGCACACCGACCTGACATTCCTAGCCAGAAGATGCCTGTATACACCCTCTCTGGGCACAGGCAGATCCCATTAGGGGTGCCCAGGACTGAGGGTTGAACTACCACGGTCGGCAAAGCTATACACGATTCTCTTTCATTACTAATATCCTACTCTGACGAAGACTCACACTCCCAACAAGGGGGCTTATATGATAAAATTCTAATAATCCATTTGGCTTAACTAGCAACTCCTGCTAATACATAAAGGGTTGGTCAGAGACTTACGCAACCACGGACATGGAGTGTTTATAACCTCCATGATTTTTGCCTTACAGGTTGCTTATTTCTGCCTCCACAACTTTTCTTGTGTGATGTTATTTTGCTTACTCTTCAAAATGTATGCTGACTCTGTCTAACACCCTTCCTTATATTACAACAGTTGATGTACTGAACTTTTTGTATATGTGAAAACTTAATAAAATACTTAAAAAAAAAATAATAATAATATTACTATTATTAATAATAAATAAAACACTATAATAATAGTTAAAGCGGTTGTATACCCCACTTTGTAATTATTACCTACAGGTAAGCCTATAACAATAAGGCTTAAATGTAAGTAAAAAGGATTTCTCCTAAACCTGCACGGTTTAGGAGATATTGACCCTGTATGCAGCCACTGACATCAGCGACGCATGCTTTCTGCAGGTCTGGAGTATCCTGCCAGAACTTGCGCGGGAGTGATGTCATTGTGGCTTCGGCCACTCACAGCGCCGGAGCCAGCGATCCCGGAAGAAAGGCAAAGGGATGTCAGCTCCCTCAGCAGTGACTGGGCGCCACTGCAGGACTTTATTCTAAGGTAAGTACCGTATTTATCAGCATATAACATACACTTTTTCTCCCTGAAAATTGTGGGTGTGTGTTATAAGCCGACATAGTGCTGCCTTGACGGGGAAGGAGGGGACGAGCGCTGCCAGATTAGACAGAGCCGTGATCTCCTGTGTGCTCGGCTCATCTTGGCTCAGTTCGGCTCGCAATCACACCCACTCCCACCTCCTGGATGGCTCCTAGCATGTCACATGTCCCGGATTGTGAGCTGAGTGCCGAGCTGAGCTGAGTACACAGGAGATCTGGCTCTGTCTGTATTTGCACTGGCTACATTAACAGGCAGTAGTGAGGCTGCAGACGGGTACTGATCAGGCTGCAATGATGGGCAATAGCAAGGCTGCAGATGAGCACTGAGCAGGCTGCAACGATGGGCACTGCTGAGGCTGCAAATGGGCATTGTTCAGACTACAATGGTGGGCAATGGCAAGGCTGCAGATGGGCAATGGCGGGGCTGCAAATTGGCACTGATCATACTTTATTAATGGGCAATTGCGAGGCTGCAGATGGGCACTGATCAGGCTGTATTAATGGGCACTGACTCTTATTTTGATTCAAACATACCTCTTAAAATTAGGGTGCTTGTTATACGGCTGTAAATACAGTATACTGTATAAATACGGCTATGCCTATTAGCACATTATGCTATTGTCTTTCAGGTTTTTTTGGGGGGTTTTTTTGCGGTTTACTAATGCTTTTTTTTTTTTCTTTTTTTTTTTTGCCACATCAGTTAACTTTATCCAGAGACTGCCTTCAGAATGATACTCATATATGTCTCTAATCCAGTCACATCATTGTGGCCTTTCGAGGTTTTTTGTTTTTTTTTTAATTTTAAATTTATATATTGTGTTACGATATGTGTTTCAGTGTATAGATAGTTACAGTAGTGCCACAATACAAAGCGCATAACATACATCTTATATCACAAAACCAGTTGGCCACATATCCTCTTATTGCTATTGTACATATTTATGTATTATTACTTTTCTCTCTAATGAGCCCACCCCCCCGCCCCCCTGTGGCCCCCCCTTGTTAGACCCCCATAATTCCAAGGCACGCCCAGTAGCCAGCATTGATTCTGTGCATTGTTCTCTCTCGGCTCTAAACTCTAAGCTGCTCCTAACTCAGCCTCACCTCATTAGTAGGGAGGCAGGTATTCTCAACTCTAGAGTAGCACTGATAGCGGGCAAGGCATTGCTTGGACCCACAGGTTCCACAATCTCAAAAACTTATTATAGTTGCCTGACCTAGTATAGAATGTTCTTTCACTCCACACATTGTGAAGTTGACAGTTCCAATCCAATCTTCCGGGGTGGGGGAATTCTTGATTGCCAAGACTGTGCAATTAGTTTTCTGGCTTGAAACAGGCATCTTGCTACCGCTACCGCTGTGCTCCTGTCTCTCAGCCCATTATTAACATGTCCCAGCACACAGGTCTTAGGATCAAGCTCTAAGTTAATTTTAAACGTGGTGTTTATTTTCTTTAAAATCTCTGACCAATACCTGACTAATTTTGGGCACCTCCAGAGCATATGAATTAAATCGCCTGTTCTTCTGCATCTGGGGCACTCATCGTTGGTTCTGCGACCAAACATAAAAAGCTTTTTTGGTGTGTAGTAAGATCTGTGCAGCAGCATCAGGTGGGAGGCTTTTTGTTAGGGAGAGACCGACACCTCTGGTCCAAATTCCAGGATCCTTTTCCACTGTGTGTCCGTTATCTCCCCCACATCAGCCGCCCATCTGTCCCTGCCCCCGGGAAAGCTTACCTGCATGTTTATTTTCTTTATTAGTTGGGTGTATATCTCTGTGATTAACCCCTTAGAGGTCTCTGATTTGATTATTGTTTGTAATAGTTGGATCCTGCACCATTTGGGGGGTTGCCTACCAAGCTGCTTGCTCAAGGCGTGTCTAATCTGTAGGTAGCTATAAAATACACGATTTGGCAACCCATGCTCATGCCTCAGTTCCTCAAAGGATTTCAGGGTGTCCCCCTCATATAACTGTATCAGCCGGCTCATCCCGCTCCTTTCCCACAACTTATTCCTATCAACAGATAGTAGTTTCTGCAGGTTCTTATTGTTCCAGATTGGTGAGTATTCTGAGGTTCCTTTATACCCCATTATTCGCTTGGCTGTCTGCCAAACCCTAGTAATCATTTTAAGTGTCGGAATCTCTCCTTGTAGTGAATCTGCCTCCAGTGCTTCAACTAATGAACTATGTGGGCTTCCCTGTAAGATAATTTGGACACTCTTACTTCCCCCTCCATCAATGGCGCATCCACCAAGTTGTTGTAACTGGGCTGCCAGGAAATAGGTAGACGGATGGGGAACCCCCAGTCCCCCCTCCGTGACGGGGCACTGCAGTTTTTGTAGACCTATCCTGGCCTGCCCTTTTTTCCAAATTAATTCCCTAAAAAGGGATTGGATTCTTTGAAACCACTTCTCCCCAATCCAAACTGGGGAGTTGTGGAGCAGGTATAACAACTGAGGCAACCATACCATTTTGATCAGGTTGGCCGACCCGCCACAGAGGAGTCTACTCCAGATATCACATTTTTTAAAAAATTTTGATAGGAGAGGGACCAAGTTGTCCTCAATAAACGCACCGGGGTCCTTGGACAACACAACGCCGAGATACTTCATTTTCCCCATGACTCTCAGTTGGGGCAAGCTCATCGAGGTAGGATTGGCCAATGGATCGACCGGCAGGAGCGATGATTTCTCCCAGTTGATAGTCAATCCTGAGAATTTTCCAAAGTCCTCCACTAGGTGCATTACTTTCTCCAATGAAGAGGTCGTGTCCCCAAGGAAAAATAGGACATCGTCCGCAAAAAGCGCTATTCTCTCTTCCTCACCTTTTCTGTGAAATCCCTGCAGTTCGGATGATGATCTCACCGCTCCCGCCAGTGGCTCCATGGTCAAAACAAACAGCAAAGGAGACAAGGGGCAGCCCTGTCTCGTCCCTCTTTCGAGGGGGAAGCTTTCCAAATAGTCGTTATTTATCTTGAGTCTTGCCCTTGGGTGATTATATAGGATTTTTAACCAGCTGATAAATACGGGGCCAAATCCAAACCTCTCTAGCACCCACCAGAGATATTCCCACTCCAGGCTATCGAAGGCCTTGGCGGTATCCAAAGACAGTATAGCTTTAGACCCTGTATTCTCTATTGGTACCTGAAGGTTCAAGTAGGCCCTTCTAATATTAGTACTGGTAGACCGGCCGGGGATAAACCCCGATTGGTCTGGATGCACAAGTTTTGCAATACATTTATTTAATCTGGATGCCAGCACCCTTGCAACAATCTTGGCGTCTGAACACAGTAATGATATCGGTCTATATGAGGTGACTTCCAGTTGGTCTTTCCCCTCCTTTGGTATCACCACTATATCAGCCTCCAACATTGATGGGGGTAGCCTTCCATCCTTGGTCGTCTGCTCCAGTACTTTTAAAAGCTCCGGAAGTAGAACCTCCCCATACTTTCTGTAAATCTCCAATGGCAATCCATCCGGGCCTGGAGATTTCTGGCCTGACAGCTCCGCGACAGCCTTTTGCAACTCCTCCAAGGTCAGGGGAGACTCTATCTCGCTCCTGTCCCTTTCCGAGAGCACGGGCAGATCTACCCCTTCTAGAAACCCATCCATATCGTGTCGGTCCGACCCCCGGCGCGACCTGTACAGGTCCCTATAGAACGCAGAGAAAGTCTCTAGGACCTTGGTGGGATCGGAAGTAATCTCTCCAGCCGGTGTCTTAATTGAGAAAATGGCCGATGGGGATAGGTTAGACTTAGTTATAAGTGCAAGCATCCGGCCTACTTTCTCCCCTTCGCCAAAATAATTTTGTTTCTGGAAAAGTCTTTTGTTTCCTACTCTTCTGTTAATTACTTCTCTATACTCTTGTTGTCTGCTGAGCCAAATCTCCTGTTTTTCAGGGGTTGGGTCCGCCACGTATTGTGCTTCTGATTCCATGGCTTCCCTACTAGCCCTCACCTCCCAATCCCTTGACGTTTTCTTTACTATGATAACCTGCTGGTGTAATAGTCCCCTAAGGAACGCTTTTAAGGTATCCCACACTACCCCCGCTGGCTGTACCTGAGTTGAATGTTACAAACTCTTTTAATTTAGAGGTTACTTCTGCTGGGCTGCTTATTAAATCCAACCATAGTGGTTTTATTGTCCACCTTTTCTGGCTAGGTCTAGTGTTTAGGTTCAGAGTCAAGGTCAAGGGAGAGTGATCTGAAATACCCCTCGGCTTATACTCTATGTTCCCTATTAATTGCAGAGCTTCACTGTTACCTACTGCCATATCTATGCGTGAGAGAGTAGAATATGACCCTGAATAACAGGAGTACTGCCGGGTGTTTGGATTGTGAGATCTCCATAGGTCGCACCACCCAACCTCTTCCAGAAGTTGGCCTAGGCGCCCCTCTGATAACCTTTCCGCCCGGTTCACAGGCGGAAACCGATTCATTTTATTATCCAAAACTGCATTAAAATCCCCCACTAATATTATCGGTACGTCTACCTTACTGTCCACAAACTCCAACAGATCCAAAATGGTCTCTGTTTTAAACGGAGGAGGGATGTAAATATTTGCTATCACCAGAGGCTTATTTTCCACAACGCAACTTAAGAAGACATAGCGTCTCAGCGCATCTATTCTGGCTTCCCTGCAGGAAGATGCCTCTCCCCACCAATATGCTCACCCCTCTTGAATACAAGGTGTAGACTGAGTGATACTGTTCTTGAAATTTGTGGTTCCGAACGTGTAATTTGGTATCATTAGTGAGATGAGTTTCCTGCAGACAAGCCAGTTCAACGCCATAAGCTTCCATCGCCAAGAATACTGCTGCCCTTTTGGCAGGATCACCCATGCCCCTGATGTTCCAGGAACCTATCTTTAGCGTTTTAAAAGGCATCTAAAAAAAATGAAAGATAAGAGAGAAAAAGAAAGAAAAAAAAAAAACAAAAAATAACAGAGAGGCAAAAAAAATGCCCAAAAAGAAGGGGCATTTCATTTGTGCATTTGTGGATACCAAACTTATCGTGAACTCTGTGGTTGTGTTAACCAAGAAAAAAAAATAAAAAAAGATAGAGTGGGGAAGGGCAAGGGGCCCCCACATCCAGGGACCTCTCCCTCCCCCCCTGCATTTCCTAGCTGCAAGTACAAACCGCGTGTGCTAATATGCTTTACATTTATTTTTATAACCCCCCCCCCTCCTAGCTGTGTGTGCCTTTCATTCGCCCCATTGCCTAACCCTATATCTCACTGTAGACCCCCCTCCCCCCCCACATTCAGCTTTATACGTCCCCCTTCTTACCACCCTTTTTCCTGACCCCCCCTCCTGCCTAGTTAGGCTAGCCCTAGGGGCTGCGCTTATGACCTTTTTCCCCCCTCCCAACCATTCAAAAAATAACTCCCCACACATATACTGGAAAAATACATTATGACTCGCTACCGCACTCTTCCCCCCCTCCCCCCTCCCACAACCCTCTTCCAAACCCTCAAAGCAACACTTAGAACATGCATAACTAGTGGAATCACATCCTTTATCCGTGCTTCCATCTCTCGTGCCCCCCCTTCCCCCCTCCCCCGTGTCATCTGCTGATTGCTGTGAGGAAAACAACAGGAAAAAAAAAAAAAAAGATACATTTTCCTCCTTTCCTTTCCAAGTTTAACTAGCCTTATTTAACCCCTAGCTCTGCAGGTCCATTTTGTTATCTACCAGCCATTTTGTTGCTCCTGCTGTTGTGTCGAAAAAATTGGTAGACCCTAGGGCAGTGATACGTAGCCATGCAGGATACAGCAGGGCGTATTCTATTTTGTAATTCCGTAGGTTACGCTTAATGTCCCTAAATTCAGCCCTTCGTTTCTGGAGGTCTGGGGAATAGTCGGGGAAAAATAAGATCTTGGCTCCGTTGTCCCCCAGCTCTCTGGCCCTACGCATCAATGTTACCTTATCTCTATAGTTAAAAAGCTTCATTATTATTGGTCTGGGATACCCCCCTGATGGTGGGGCTCTAGTTGGCACTCTGTGGGCTCTTTCAATAGCAAAAAGGTGAGAGAAGGTTTCCATCCCGAATATTCCCCTAAGCCACTTCTCCAAGAACTCCTCGGGGTGGGGACCCTCACACCGCTCCAGTAGGCCTACCACCCTCACGTTGTTCCTGCGGGACCTGTTTTCCATTTCTCCATTTTAGCTTTATGTAGACCCATCTGCGTTTTTAATGACTTAAGCTCTTGCTTCAGTGGGGTGAAATCGTCCTCAACCTGACTCACTCTCTCCTCCAGTGCAGTTGTTCTAGCAATAGTCCTTTGCAGTTCTTGGTTACTATAATTAGCTCTTCCTTTAGTCCCGTCAGCTGGTCGCACAGGTCGCTTAGGGAGGCCTTACAGGAATTGACAGCACATAGAACATCTTTCAGTGTAGGTTCAACTTCTACTGATGCGTTTTGCTCAGCGGCATTGTTGATTGCTAATCCCGCGGGCTCACCCGCAGAGCTTTTACTGCTCGCCGTTTTTATTGTGTGCATTGCCGCTGGTCCTTTTCCTAGACTCTTCTTGTCCCCTGAACCCCCTGCGTGCGATCTGTCCTGCTGCTGCTGAGTGCTTTTAGATGGTGATGAGGTAGAGGGGTGCGCAAATTTTTACAGTTTGGCCGCTGCTGCAGCTGCTGCCTGGTTCCCCCTCTCTTTTGAAGTACGGGTCATTTGGGAGCTAGTATTGTCCTGTTGTTGCAGCTCCTCTCCCTTTTTCCTAGTCATGACTTATTATATGAGCCAGAGGAGTGTGTAAAAGGGTTTAACCACTCGTGGAGTTGGTACTCTGCTACTTTTCTTTTTCTTTTTACTTCTTTTTCTTCCTCTCCCTTTCCTCTCCTCCTTCCCCCCCTCCTTTCTCTTCCCTTTCTCCTCTTCTCTTCCCTCAGTGTTATCTCAGACCCAGTAGTGTCCTTCTAATTTGCAGCTGCCACTAGGATAATTGTCCAGTCTAATATAACAGGTATTTCAGCACTATTGAGATTATATATTATAGCAAAAGGTTAGCATCTAACTTATTGATACAGCCCTCCACCAGCCGTCAGGAAGTATCTTCTCCCTAATAGAGACAGGTCGCTGTGAAGCAATGTATCAGGCTGCCTGAGCCTGCCTGAGCCTAGAGACAGGTCGCTGTGTAGCAATGTATCAGGCTGCCTGAGCCTCCACCCCCCCTCGTCCGTGGCAGTAATCCGACCCTTGGGGAGAGGGGAGAGACAGTCCGCTTCTAGTATAGCCGCAGTAGTTGGTACCTTAATGCTGCCGGCTACCTGGGCAGCACAGGGACGCTCCTAATGATGGCTCCTTTCGCTGATGACACGCGCCGTCCCCGCCGCCTCTTCCCGCTAGTGCCGAAGCCGTTGCCCAGGTAACCGCTCCAAGCAGATAGCCCGAGCTCCTCCTCTCCGCTCCGAGGGCTCTGGTCTACGTCTTCTCCCGGGCGGTTGCGTTGATGTTCCGGCGTCACACTCCGGGACGGGCAGAGACAGGGGAGCCAGGCAACTGAGCAGACGCCAAGTTCTGCAGGGGGAGAAAGCTCATCCAGCCAGGTCAAATCGCCGGGTTAGTTCAGATGAACATGGAGGTATCGGGCTGTAGGAAGTTCACTCGCCCCTACTCTCACTCCAGCATCCGGTCACGCCCCCCGCATCTCCACTAATGCTTTTTAATAAATTTAATTTTATTAGATATTTTACAAGAGTTACACTTAGAGCACTTAGCCAGGGACAACATATTCCTATATATCCTTATATTGTTGGAACAGGGATTATAGCTATCCCATAAACCATTCATACAAGCTAGAAATAAAATCAATATAGATGTATATCTCTATCTGTTCTTCCATAACATCTATATTGTTCTATCAAGTAAAAAAAGAAGGGAAAAAAAATGTAACAAACATACACTAACAAACACAGACATCTGGGAAGCCCCTTCTCAACCACCAAGCTACCAACCTAGGTCCCCACCACATGCCTAAATAGTGGCTTTTCACAGATAGGATTTCAGCATGTCATAGCTAGAGAATTCAATCCAGGGTGACCACAAACCCATAATCTTATGGTAGCATCCCTGTAAACTAGTCGTTATTTCTTCCATTCTCTTTAATTGATTCACTTTGGCTACCCACTCTTTAATAGTGGGGGCAGCTTGTGTACACCAGTGTCTGGGAAAAGGTGTTTGTGCTTCAGAGAGGAGGGAAGGGAGTAATGCCTTTTTAACATCTCGCATGGGGCCTGAATATATAGAGAGTAAAGCTGTTTCTAGAGACTTCTGATAAGGCGTGCCAATGACAGAGCATCAAATTTGGAACACAGACTCCCAAAATGCTTTGATCCGAGGGCAGGTCCACCATATGTGGATCATTGTGCTTACATCTCTCCTGCAGAGCCAGCACTCCCCAGGGTAAATCAGAGATATTCTATGTAGCCTTGTCGGGCATCTACACCATCTAGTTAGTATTTTATAATTCTTTTTTTGCATGTAAGTTGAGGAAATAGATTTGAAAGTTAGCAAGAAAGATTTCTTCCATTTTTCTGCGGTAATCATATGGCCCTCTTCTCTTTCCCGGTCTCTGATGTAGTACTGGTGTATGGAAAATGCATGGGATAGGAGTATACAATATATCACAGAAATAGTGCTGGAGCACACTGTATGCCCACTACAGAGAGAATAAAATGGGGTTAAGTCTCTATGGCGTTAGCCCATTTTGGATAAATGTATATAATGATGTTGGAGCTGGCATAAGGGCTTGTTTAATCGAGGAAGGAGCTGGCAAAGTCCATCGTAGGAACCTATCTGACGACAGACCCGGCAAAAATTCTGGATTACCCATAATCAGGGTTAATGGACCTGGCTACTGAGACACCCCACCCTCGAACAGTCCGGCCCCAAACTCTTAATAAGGATTGGGTCATGGGTGAAAGTATTTGTCTAGATGGATGAGATTTAGGCGCAATCCACGGAAGAGAGGTCAGAGGGACAGCTGTTATTTGCTGTTCAATGGCTACACATTGTTTTACTCTCCCATGATGGAACCAGTCCACTATTCTGGTCAATACTGATGCTATGTAATAAAGTTCCATATATGGTAAGCCTGCTCCCCCCGTGTCTTCCACTTTACTAACATATCTTAGCAAAGTCTGGCCAGAGAATTCGGCCAAAGATACCTACGTAGGCTAGATCTTAGAGACCAAAAGAAGGCCCATGGAAGAACTATAGGGTAGTGTTTGATATAGGTACAGGAAGTGAGGTCAAATATCCATCTTGTATATTGCCATTCACCCCTAAGTATTTAAGAGATTTTGATTCCTATTGAAATGGGAAGTTTTCTAGCATTTCTTTTTCCGTTATTGGTAAAATGATATTAAGACGCCAAGATTTTGTGGCATTTACTTTGAAGTTACTATAAAAACCAAATTGTTCCAATTCATGGAGAATGTTTGGAAAAGCTATTCTTGGATTAGATACCGTACATATATAAGTAAATCATCCACAAATATACTCAACTTATATGAATTATTGCCCACCTGGAACCCCTGGATTGAGGGATTGGACCGTAGAGCAACCGCCAGGTGTTCCATGGCCAAGATATACAAATAAGGTGATTACGGGAATCCCTGGCATGCCCCATTGGAAATTTTAACAGGCAAAGATAATGACCCATTAATCTTTATCCTTGCAGATGGATCAGTATATAAGGCCATTCTTTAAATTCTCCCGGGACGCTTGTTTGTTCCAAAGATGCTACCATGAACTTCCAATTTAATCGGTCAAAGGCATTTTCCGCATCTAAAGATAGAAAACAGGACAGGCTCTTTGATTTCTGAGCATAGTGTATCAAAAGGCTTGTCTTTAGGATATTATCACATGCTTCCCTTGTTGGGTACAAATCCCACCTGGTTTAACCCTATTAAAAAGGGGATCACAGTTTGTAAACGCATGGCCAATAGTTTAGCAAGGATTTTTAGGTCCACATTTATCAAAGAAATGGGCCTATAGCTAGAACATTGAGTGGTGTCCTTTTCTGCTTTTACTATAATAGGGCGTACACATGGTCGGACTTTGTTCGGACATTCCGACAATAAAATCCTAGGATTTTTTCCGACGAATGTTGGGTCAAACTTTTTTTGTCTACACACGGTCGCACAAAGTTGTCGGAATTTCCGATCGCCAACCACGCGGTCACGTACACCACGTACGACGAGACTAGAAAAGGCCGGTTCAGAACCAAGCCCGGCACCCTTTGGGCTCCTTTTGCTAATCTCGTGTTAGTAAAAGTTTGGTGAGAGACGATTCGTGCTTTTTCAGACTCGTGGCTTTCAGATCGTTTTCTGCCATTCAGTTTGTGCTTGTGGGTTTGTATCTGCTCTTCAGTGCATGCAGCAAGTTCCGCGTGATTTTAAGTAGTCATTGTATTCTTGTTCGTTCGTTACTGTTTTTCAGTTCACTCTTCACAGGCCTTGCTGTTCTTCAGTGCGTTCTGTTACTTCGTTCTGAGCAACCGACCCTTTTCTAGCCATGTTTCGTATGCCTACTCCTCGTAGAGTTCATGCTGTGTGGGGGCTTGGTGTTGGGGTCCTGACCTTGACACAAGTCCAGTCCATGAACAGGGTGGGGAGGAGTTCATGGACCAAGAATTGGTTGCTTCAGCGTGACCAGTTCTCTCATATGCTTTTGCTCCGTGAGATCCGTGAGAATAATCCTGATGATTTCAGGAATTTTCTCAGGATGACGGACCCCGTGTTTCACCGTCTGTTGGCTTCGCTGACCCCCTATATCAGCAGGCAGGATACCTGCATGAGGCAAGCCATCACTTCGGAGCAGAGGTTGGTCGCTACCCTGCGGTATTTGGCCAAAGGGAGAAGCCTGCAGGACTTAAAGTTCTCGACAGGCATCTCCCCCCAGGCTCTGGGGATCATTATCCCAGAGACCTGTTCGGCCATCATCCAGGTCCTGCAGAAGGAGTATATGAAGGTAAGATTTTAGCATTTTATATCACATTTTTTGTATTGAATGTTTGCTAATATATTTTATTTCTTTCCTCATTCCCTAATTACCATGATTGTAATATGCTGTGAATGTCCCCTTTGTCCTAATGCATGCTGGATTTTTATGTAATTATTATTTTAGGTCCTTCATACATATTTGCCCTTCACTAACCTCCCCAGCATGGTGTCTCCTGGCCTATATTCACCTCATGTAGTCACTTAACAATGTATTTTATCAGCTCCATAGTAGTGCTTTACCCCAAACACCCCCTAAAATGTTTGGAAATGTTATTTTTGATTTAAATTCAGGCAGAGTGGCAGAGGCTTTTTTTTGTGGTGTCCCCAAATAATTTTTAGTAACCCTCCCTCCCCCAACTGCTAAGTCAGCTGATCCCAATTCTCTATCCTCAATCATCTATTTGCTGACTTTGCCAAACCCATACACACTATACCCATTTCTTTAGTGCTCTGATTTATGGATGAATTCCCCAAAGCATGTAGTGCAAGGGCCTCCCAAGTTTTGGGATCCTATTATTATCTTGATAGGTAATAGCAGAATGTCCAAATGTCCTCAAATGTGTACAATGTGTATTTATATCTTTGTATTATGACACTTCTTACCTGTCCAGTGGGCTGCCGATAGTGTAACTAAGGAGGGTCTGTTCAAAGTAATACCCATTATTTAGGCATTCATCTCTCAATGAAGTGAAGAGGGTTACCTGTCCAAGATTTAAACACACCCCCTATAATGTTAGAATTGGCCCATGAGAGGGGGGGGGAGAATATGATAGGTGTACCTTATACTTTGGTGTTGTTAAGTTCCCCTTAATAAATGCTATCTGGAGGTTGCCCCATAATGTTTGTGTCTAATCTGCTTGCCATGTTTCAGAGTAAAAATAGTAATGTTTATTGTTTTCTCCTCAACAGTTTCCTTCCATGCCACAGAAATGGCAGACTGTGGCCTCCCACTTTGCCCAGCGTGGGACTTTCCTAACTGTGGAGGGGCAATTGATGGGAAACACGTCCACATCGTCCCACCACCCAACTCGGGGTCGTACTATTATAATTAAAAGGGGTTCAATAGTATTGTGATGTTGGTGGTGGTGTCGGCTAATTATGAGTTCCTGTATGTGGACGTGGGGAAGAATGGCCGGATGTCCGATGGTGGAGTCATCGCCCAGACAGAGTTCTACAGGCGTCTCCAGAATGGCAGCTTGGACTTGCCAGCTCCAGAGGACAATGTGGAAGGACTCCCATTTGTGTTCGTTGCTGATGAAGCGTTTGCGCTGGGGGACCACCTGATGCGGCCATTCCCAATGAGGACCCTCACCCCGGAACAGAGGGTTTTTAATTACCGGCTGGCCAGAGCCCGAAGAGTGGTGGAGAACACATTTGGAATCCTGGCCAGCCGGTTCTGACTATTTCTTACACCCATCCATATGGCGGAGTATAAACTGAACCATATTATACTTGCGTGCTGTGTTCTCCATAACTTTTTAAGGAAACATTTGGCCAACTATGCTGGCTCAGTTGGGCCTGAGGCCGGAATCATACATCAAACCACACTGACGGTGCCTGAAAGTGGCCGTCCTGGCTTGCCCTCCCTGAGTGCCCGTGATGTCCGGTTACGCTACCTGGAGTTCTTTGCGGGTAGGGGGGCTATCAATATGCCAGACAATCTGTGAAGCCTTTTTATAATAAAAAAAAAGAAATTCTTTGTGGACATTTACTGCTTGTGTTTGTTTTAGCTGACCCTGACAGAAATGTGTTGAGTCCAGAAAATGTTGTGATTGTGTAACCTTATTATACAAAGCACTGTTGGCTGTTATTTCCTAAATGCAAAAACACATTTCACTACAAGTGCACTTGCAACTGCACTGAAACTGCACTTGTAGTGCAAAGAGGATTTGCCCTTAGGAAATAACCCCCATTTTTGCTGAAAACAGCAATTACATCACCCCAAAAGTGTTGTAGTGTTGAGACAATAATCCACACATTCTTGAGTAACCAACTTTTTTATACCTGCACAATCACATGTGCATTTACCAAAGGTTTTTAAAACAAACCAACATGTTTGTTGTATAACAATTTTTGCAGTAGCATTATCAAAAATCGAAATGTCCATTTAAGATAAAACAGGCCTGTGTAAAACCAACAAGAAAGCCAAAAAACTTGAACTTACAAAGTTCACATTAGGTAAAACCTGAAGGCTATATCAGACATCAGTATTTAGGAACTGGGTTTGATATAGCGTTCAGATGGGGGAAAATTACCCCTGGAAAAGCCAAATTTGGAAGATGCACACCAATTTACGAATGTCAACATGTGCTATCTGCCATCAGGGGGGATCAAGGGACGTGTTTTGGGGGAGCAAGCCCTTCCTCAACGCTACTTTATAATTGAGGAAGGGGTTGCACCCCCAAAACGCGTCCATTGATCTCCCGTGATGGCAGATAGCACATGTTGACACACTGTGTGCATCCTCCAAATTTGGCTTTTCAAAACATTGCAAAAAGTTTTAAAAGATTGGACCACAATCCAAAAAGTGATTTTGTGGGGTTTTAAATTTGCCCCAAAACATCAATGATGTTATTAATTTTTTTAATCACATCATTGATTTTTTGCTGTATGTTTTGCAGTTCTACATTACACCCCATGCCCCCCCCCCTGATCAGGATCTGGACACTTTCTGATGTGAAACGTTCTGGATCCCTCACATCACGATCACCTAAAAAGAGAGAAACAAAACAAAAACAAGTATCAAAAATCTGCCACCATCCATCTCTTTTACCTGAGTCTGTGGTCGCAGACACTCACCTGTTGTGGTGCCAATCTCCACCACATCTTCTTCTTCCTCCTGCTCTTCTTGGGTTGGTGTTAGTTCCCCTTCTTCCAGAGGTGGGGGGTCTGTGGTCTCCTCGGATGAGGGGTGTCCTCCGAGTCTTTTCTCCCCTATGTAAAACAAAAATGGTATAATTAGCACACAGATATTTGATGGCAGAACTAGAAATAGGAAACATTGCTTGGAAGTGGGGTACAATTGTCAATTTTGGCAGCGTTCCAAGATGTATTTTTTTTATTGGCCTTTGTCAAGCTGCAATACTTTACCTGTTTGGTAAAGCTTCACAGATGTAGCCCCCCCTATAGTATACACTGGAGCACCTGTGTGCCCCCCCCTAATAAAAATGGTGTTCTTGTGTCCCACACTAGTGCTCCAGTGTCCAGATGTGAAAACAGCTGCTCAGTGTCCTCTCCTTACACACAATCTAGTTTGCATTTCATTCGAGTAACAAACCCATCTACACAAACAACTATTTGGCATCCAAGTAGGCCCCAAAAAAATGTGGGGAAATGCATATGGCCTAAACAATGGTGTTTTAGAGGCCGAAAGAAAAATGTTTGATACGAACGAATAATGGGCCCATGAACATTAAAGTTGCCCTTGTAAACGTTACAATTAATAAAAGCATATGGAGCAGCACGAACGGAATAAAGACAGAAAGAATAGGAACACAGCACAACTACTTACTTTTTTGCAGCACTCTCCGGATCTTTCGGTACTGCTCTGGCTCTCTCAATTTCAGGTCCGACCACCGCTTCCTGAGCTGATCTTTCGATCATCGTACCCCGAAATTCTTGTGCAGACTTTTGATCACTTTCGCCATGATCTTGGCCTTTCTGATATTGGGGTTGGGGTAAGGCCCATACTTTCCGTCATAGTCGGACTTCTTCATGATGTCGACCATCTCCAACATCTCCCCAAAGGACATATTTGTGGCCTTAAAACGTCTCCTTCTGGATCGGGACATGTCCGGATCCGGGTTTTCCTCCTCCTCCTCCTCGTTCCTGTAATTATCACGCACCTGCTGTGACTCCGCCATGTGCTCTTCCCCCACTGCGCCGAATGAAAAGGGGCGGGGAATAGACTAGAAAGAACGTCAGGGGCGGGCGGAGTTACACGCATGCGTAGTGTGTATAAAGCGTAACACGCATGCGTATTATGTACGATCTGTGAGCGGAGGAAGGAACATTGGACGCGCCGATCGTAAGAACGAAGGTAAGAGACAAACTTGTGCCTATACTGCTTCTACATTGAGGCCTATATTGTAACAAGATTAGGAGAGTTTTGTCTGACATTAGGCTTTGTCTTGTGTTGTGTCTTGCAGTGAACATGGATATGCTACTGAAAGACAATGACTTCATGTCAGTATTCGTTGATTTGTTAAGGGAGCTGCCCTGTCTGTGGGAGATTAAACACCCCCATTTCAAGAACCAAGCAAAGAAGAAGGCAGCACTGGAGCAATTGTGTGAAATTGTGAAGCAGGTGATCCCCACGGCAGACATCACCTATTTAAAGAAATTAATTGGTGGCCTGAGGAGTACATATCTGAGGGAGAGCAAGAAAGTCCAGGATTCGCAGAGATCAGGAGCAGCAGATGACATCTATGTCCCCAGGATGTGGTACTACGACAGGCTGCATTTTCTGGCAGGCCAGACTGAACCCAGGCCATCCCTCTCCAGTCTTCCTTCCACGCTTCCTTCCCCCCCGGCTGAGGCTTCTGACGCCCAACCTGAGCCTTCCAGGCAACAACACATGGAGGAGCCCAGATTGAGCCAGGTATAGCATTCCTCTAAATATTTCTGCTTGTACAATCAATGATGTTAACTAGATGTTAGTTGGGAGTACTAATTTAGGATTGTGATTGATGATGCAACAACTAAAACCATGTCCCTTTTTCATACACAGGGAAGTCTCAGCCAGGAGGTGGCTGGGCTGAACTGGCTGCCTGATCTGCAGGTCCCTCCACCCCCCCTGGAAAGAGAAAGTGGCAGTAGGAGGAGTGCCCTAGAGGAGGCTACCAGAGGGAGCCAGAAGGAACGTCAGCTGAGCAAGTCTTCAAAAGGAACGCAGGAGAAAGTCTCTGTGATGTTGACAAAGGCGAGGGCAGAGATCAAGTGAACTGGATGACTTTAAGTAGGCAGGACTGACGAGCAGAATCAACAACAGCTGTTTAACTGTGGAGAGAGATGGGAGCTGGCAATTAGCCGACAGCTGAGCAGCCAGCTCAGAGAAGAAAGGGCTGAGCCCAGCCCTGACAGTACCCCCTCCTCAACGACCCCTCCCCCTTGGAGGACCACCGGGCTTGAGGGGAAAACATCTATGGAAATCATGGAGGAGGACAGGGGCATGTACATCTGAGGATGAGACCCAGGAGCGTTCCTCCGGACCATACCCCTTCCAATGCACCAGGTACTGTATGCGCCCACGTAACCTACGGGAGTCAACAATGGATTGAACTTCACACTCCTCATGGTTCTCAACCTGTGTAGGGTGAGGATGTGGCACGGAGGTGGAAAAGCGATTGCAGACCAAAGGTTTCAATAAGGAGGCATGAAACACATTTGAGATATGCATACTAGGAGGAAGGTCCAAGGCGTAAGCCACTGGGTTAATCCTGCAAAGAATACGGAAAGGCCCAATAAACCGAGGTGCAAACTTCAAAGAAGGAACACAAAGTCGGAGGTTGTGAGACGACAGCCAGACTCTGCCCCCAACCTGGTAGGAAGGTGCAGGCAGGCATCTGTGGTCAGCATGGAGTCTGTACCTATCGTTAGCATGTTGCAAAGCCTCCTGAACTTGTGCCCAAGTGGAACGAAGTCCACGGAGATGCTCCTCTAACGCAGGAATACTCTGCGGAACAAACAAGTCAGGCAACATGAAAGGTTAGAAACCATAATTCGTCATAAACAGGGACAATCGGGAAGCAGAATTCAAGGCACTGTTGTGAGCAAACTCTGCCCATGGTAATAGGACTGACCAGTTGTTATGATGGTCAGAAATATAGCAACATAAGAATTGCTCCACGGATTGATTGGCTCGTTCTGCGGCCCCATTAGACTGCGGGTGATACGCAGAGAAGAAAGCAAGCTGAGATCCCAACTGTGCACAAAAGGCTCGCCAGAACCGGGAGACAAACTGACTACCCCTGTCCGAGACAATCACCTTGGGTAGCCCATGTAAACGGAAGATCTCCTGAGGAAAAATGGAAGCCAGTTCCTTAGAAGTCGGCAACTTCATAAGTGGAATACAATGACACATCTTTGAGAACCGGTTAACCACCATAAGGATAACAGTGTTGCCAGGTGGGTCCAGGGCCTCTCTCCATTGGGTATGGGTTGTAGGAGGCCCACTGGTAGATGTTGTGGAGTCTTACTCTGAGCACATACGGAACAGGCAGCTACGAAGGCAGTTACATCAGCCCATAGACTAGGCCATCAGAATTGTTGGGAAATGGCCCAAACGAGTTGATTCTTCCCAGGGTGGCCATCTGCCTTGGGAGAATGATAAGTCTGGAGCACGGCAGTATGGAGACTCTCTGGGACAAAGCAGTGGTCACAAGGTTTCTCAGGAAGAGCATGGACCTGAGCAGTAAGAATTTTGTCACCCAAAGGAGAAGTAAGACTGGTGTGAACCGTAGCCAGTATACGATCAGGAAGAATCACAGGAACCGGAACCAACTCCAACTTGGAAGTGGAGGAAAATTGTTGTGACAAGGCGTCAGCCCTTACATTCTTAGTACCGGGTAAGAATGAGACAATGTAATTAAAACTCGACAAGAAAAGAGCCCATCACGCCTTTCTGGGAGAAAAGCGCTTAGCCTAAGACAAGA
The DNA here is from genome assembly GCA_037952925.1 of Lithobates clamitans. Taxonomy (NCBI): domain Eukaryota; kingdom Metazoa; phylum Chordata; class Amphibia; order Anura; family Ranidae; genus Lithobates; species Lithobates clamitans. The sequence continues at coordinate 12,477,550 of JBBGZY010000008.1, read as the reverse complement.
ATGTGAGATTCTTATGGTCAGTAAAAATGAGAACCGGCACAGTGGTACCTTCAAGGAGATGTCTCCATTCTTTCAGGGCTAAAATGATTTCCAACAACTTTCTGTCACCAATCTCGTAATTGCACTCAGCAGGTGACAATTTCTTGGAAAAGTAGCCACACGGATGCACAGCACTCTCAGAGATAGGACGTTGAGAGAGAAGGGCGCCAACTCCAGTCTCAGAAGCATCAACTTCTGATGTGCCAGCACAGGAGCAGAAACAAAGGCAGCCTTGAGACTAGGGATGAGCTTCGAGTTCGAGTCACAGTCATTGGCTGTTTGCCAGTTCGCTGAACAGCAAACAATTTGGGGTGTTCGCGGCAAATTCGAAAGCCGCAGAACACCCTTTAAAAGTCTATGTGAGAAATCATAAGTGCTAATTTTAAAGGCTTATATGCAAGTTATTGTCATAAAAAGTGTTTGGGGACCTGGATCCTGCCCCAGGGGACATGGATCAATGCAAAAAAAGGTTTTAAAGCAGCGTTTTTTCAGAAGCAGTGATTTTAATAATGCTTAAAGTGAAACAATAAAAGTGTAATATTCCTTTAAATTTAGCTTTGGGGTGTCTATAGTATGCCTGTAAAGGGGTGCATGTTTCCCGTGTTTAGAACAGTCTGACAGAAAAATGACATTTAAAAGGAAAAAAAGTCATTTAAAACTACTCGCGACTATTAATGAATTGCCGGTCCAACAATACACATAAGTTCATTGATAAAAACGGCATGGGAATTCCCCACAGGGGAACCCCGAACCAAAATTTAAAAAAAAAATGATGTGGGGGTCCCCCTAAATTCCATACCAGGCCCTTCAGGTCTGGTATGGATTTTAAGGGGAACCCCGTGCCAAAATTTTTTAAAAAAATGGCGTGGGGTCTCCCCAAAAATCCATACCAGACCCTTATCCAAGCACACAACCTGGCAGGCCGCAGGAAAAGAGGGGGGATGAGAGAGCGCCCCCCCCCTGAACCGTACCAGGCCACATGCCCTCAACATTGGGAGGGTGCTTTGGGGTAGCCCCCCAAAAACACCTTGTCCCCATGTTGATGGGGACAAGGGCCTCATCCCCACAACCCTTGCCTGGTGGTTGTGGGGGTCTGCGGGCAGGGGGCTTATCGGAATCTGGAAGCCCCCTTTAACAAGGGGACCCCCAGATCCCGGCCCTCCCCCCTGTGTGAAATGGTAAGGGGGTACAAAAGTACCCCTACCATTTCACAAAAAAAGTGTCAAAAATGTTAAAAATGACAAGAGACAGTTTTTGATAATTCCTTTATTTAAATGCTTCTTCTTTCTTCTATCGTCTTTCTTCTTGCTTCTATCTTCTATCTTCTTTCCTCTATCTTCCTTCGGTTTCTTCCTCCATCTTCTTCTTCTTCTGGTTCTTCTGGTTCTTCTGGTTCTTCCTCCGGTGCTCTCGTCCGGCATCTTCCTCCGCGGCGCTGGCGTCTTCTTCCCTTCTTCTTCTCGGGCCGTTCCGCATCCACCATGATGGGAGGCTCCCGCTATGTGACGCTTCTCCTCTTCTGATGGTTCTTAAATAACGGAGGGCGGGGCCACCTGGTGACCCCGCCCCCTCTGACGTACGGGGACTTGACGGGGACTTCCCTGTGGCATTCCCCGTGACGTCAGAGGGGGGTGGACAGGGAAGTCACCGAGCGTCCGAGGGGGCGGGGTCACCGGGTGGCCCCACCCTCCGTTATTTAAGAACCGTCAGAAGAGGAGAAACGTCACACAATGAGAGCCTCCCATCATGGTGGATGCGGAGGGGCCCCAGAAGAAAAAGGGAAGAAGACGCCGGCGCCGCAGAGGAAGATGCCGGACGAGAACACCGGAGGAAGAACCAGAAGAACCAGAAGAAGAAGATGGAGGAAGAAACCGAAGGAAGATAGAAGAAAGAAGATAGAAGAAAGAAGAAGCATTTAAATAAAGGAATTGTCAAAAACTGTCTCTTGTCATTTTTAACATTTTTGACATTTATTTTGTGAAATGGAAGGGGTACTTTTGTACCCCCTTACCATTTCACACAGGGGGAGGGCTGGGATCTGGGGGTCCCCTTGTTAAAGGGGACTTCCAGATTCCGATAAGCCCCCCACCCGCAGACCCCCACAACCACTGGGCAAGGGTTGTGGGGATGAGGCCCTTGTCCCCATCAACATGGGGACAAGGTGCTTTGGGGGAGCCACTACCCCAAATCACCCTCTCCATGTTGAGGGCATGTGGTCTGGTACAGTTCAGGAGGGGGGGCACTCACTCGCCCCCCCTCTTTTCCTGCAGCCTGTCAGGTTGCGTGCTCGGATAAGGGTCTGGTATGGATTTTTGGTGGGACCCCATGCCTTTTTTTTTTTAATTTTGGTGCGGGGTTCCCCATAAAATTCATACCAGACCCTTTAGGTCTGCTATGGATTTTGAGGGGGACCCCCACGCATAAACACTCGCCAGGCACCTATTTAGGGATCAACCTGACCCCATCTATTGCTCTGTACTTCTATTATCAGGCCTCGCTTCTTGACCAAATGTATTACTTGTGGCACCCCACCGCGAAAAAAACTTGGTCTTTCATGGAGCCCCTATTGTTTTGCCCACATACACTATGAGATCTTCTCCTCCTATGCTCTGTTTACCAAAAGTGCTCTATACTGACCCATCCATGTATTAAAGCCTCCCTTGACACATGGTCTTCCCTGCTGTCTTTCAAAACCCCAGAAACCAGGTCAATGTCTATACCGTTAGACACTCTCTGTGTTGTGATTCCCAACTTAAACCTAAGTATATGGAAAAAATGCAGGATGCATAATCTGCAGGATGTTTATAAAGATGATAAAATAAAACCCTTTCATGACCTACAAAATAACTTTGCCTTGCCCTCCTCAGAACTGTTCATGAGATTTACATGAGATTTAGTCACTGCATAAGATCTACCAACATTCTTCCTAATACTTACCTCCGATTATTTATTGCACAGTATTATACCACCCCTAAATACCTGGGTATTGGCATTTCCATTTTTTGCTCCTATCTTACTATCCTAGAATTCCCTTTTAAGACACCTTCCTTGAGCAAATGGGAATCGATTATTAGCCAAAATGTTCATGATCAAGCCTGGCAAAAAGCCTTTCTGTAATGCTAGTAGAGCCTCCCACCGTGCCAATCACTGGGAATCATATTTGAAAATCCTCCATCAATGGTATTTTACACCCTTAAGACTGTCCAAAACATACCCTACTCAATCACCCCAGTGTTGGCGTCAATGTGGAGACTCTGGTTCCCTATTACACATTTTGTGGGCTTGCAAATTACTTAAATCCTTTTGGAACAAGATCTTTACCTTAATATCTGAGATCACTGACAAACGGATCACTCCTTAACCCAAATTGGCTTTACTCCATGTAGGTCTAGAAGAATTCCCAACTAATTCTAGAACTATTATCCATCTACTCCAAGCTGCAAAGCTCACCATAGCCAGGTTGTGGAAATCCTCCACAGCCCCTTCAGTCTTTAAGACGGTCACGGGCCCAAATCATCAATGTTATATGGAGAAAAGGTTTGCCCTAAAAAAAACATACCTATGCTAAATTTATCTATTCTTGGTCCCTTTGGTTGCACAATCCTAAATGCACGGTTGCATTCTGATAGCTCAAATGATACTGAAGTACATTGTATAATTGTTCTTTAGACTGGTATATTGCTTATCTATTGTTGTTATTAGGGATGAGCTTTGTGTTCGAGTCGAACCCATGTTCGACCCGAACATCGTCTGCTCGCCTGTTCGCCGAATTGCGAACGATATGGGCCGTTCGCGCCAAATTCGCGTGGCGCGTCATGGCCCATAATTCACTGCGGCATCGCAGTGCATTGCTGGCTGATGATTGGCCAAGCATGCACTATGACCCACATGCTTGGCCAATCACAGCACTGTCAGTAGAGAGAGCTGTAATTGGCCAAAGCCAGGGTGGCTTTGGCCAATTATGGCTCAGGGGGTTTAGAACACATCCCACACTATATAAGGCCGCCTGCACTACAAGTTAGTGCGGTGCGTCCTGCTCACAGTGTTAAGCTAAAACTACAAGTTAGTGGGGTGAGTCCTGCTCACAGTGTTCAGCTAAAACTACAAGTTAGTGCGGTGCGTCCTGCTCACAGTGTTCAGCTAAAACTACAAGTTAGTGCAGTGAGACCTCTGCACAGTCTTCATCTAAAGCTACAAGTTAGTGCAGTGCGTCCTGCTCACAGTGTTCAGCTAAAACTACAAGTTAGTGGGGTGCATCCTGCTCACAGTGTTCAGCTAAGACTACAATTTAGTGCGGTGCGTCCTGCTCACAGTGTTCAGCTAAAACTACAAGTTAGTGCAGTGCGTCCTGCTCACAGTGTTCAGCTAAAACTACAGGTTAGTGTAGTGAGACCTCTGCACAGTGTTCATCTAAAGCTACAAGTTAGTGCAGTGCGTCCTGCTCACAGTGTTCAGCTAAAACTACAAGTTAGTGCGGTGCATCCTGCTCACAGTGTTCAGCTAAAACTACAAGTTAGTGGGGTGCATCCTGCTCACAGTGTTCAGCTAAAACTACAAGTTAGTGCGGTGCGTCCTGCTCACAGTTCTCAGCTAAAACTACAAGTTAGTGTGGTGAGTCCTGCTCACAGTGTTTAGCTAAAACTACAAGTTAGTGTAGTGAGACCTCTGCACAGTGTTCATCTAAAGCTACAAGTTAGTGCAGTGCATCCTGCTCACAGTGTTCAGCTAAAACTACAAGTTAGTGCGGTGCGTCCTGCTCACAGTTCTCAGCTAAAACTACAAGTTAGTGTGGTGAGTCCTGCTCACAGTGTTTAGCTAAAACTACAAGTTAGTGTAGTGAGACCTCTGCACAGTGTTCATCTAAAGCTACAAGTTAGTGCAGTGCATCCTGCTCACAGTGTTCAGCTAAAACTACAAGTTAGTGCGGTGCGTCCTGCTCACAGTGTTCAGCTAAAACCACAAGTTAGTGCAGTGTGTCCTGCTCACAGTGTTCAGCTAAAACTACAAGTTAGTGGGGTGCGTCCTGCTCACAGTGTTCAGCTAAAACTACAAGTTAGTGCGGTGCGTCCTGCTCACAGTGTTCAGCTAAAACTACAAGTTAGTGTAGTGAGACCTCTGCACAGTGTTCATCCAAAGCTACAAGTTAGTGCAGTGCGTCTTGCTCACAGTGTTCAGCTAAAACTACAAGTTAGTGTAGCGAGACCTCTGCACAGTGTTCATCTAAAGCTACAAGTTAGTGCAGTGCGTCCTGCTCACAGTGTTCAGCTAAATCTACAAGTTAGTGCGGTGCGTCCTGCTCACAGTGTTCAGCTAAAATTACAAGTTAGTGGGGTGCGTCCTGCTCACAGTGTTCAGCTAAAACTACAAGTTAGTGGGGTGCATCCTGCTCACAGCGTTCAGCTAAAACTACAAGTTAGTGGGGTGCGTCCTGCTCACAGCATTCAGCTAAAATTACAAGTTAGTGTGGTGCGTCCTGCTCACGGTGTTCAGCTAAAACTACAAGTTAGTGGGGTGCGTCCTGCTCACAGCGGTCAGATAAAACTACACGTTAGTGGGGTGCGTCCTCCTCACAGTGTTCAGCTAAACCTACAAGTTACTGTAGTGAGACCTCTGCACAGTGTTCATCTAAAGCTACAAGTTAGTGCAGTGCGTCCTGCTCACAGTGTTCAGCTAAAACTACAAGTTAGTGTGGTGCGTCCTCCTCATAGTGTTCAGCTAAACCTACAAGTTATTTTTTTGCGAGCTCTGCACAGTGTTCAGCTAAAGCTACCTGTAGAAGGTTGGTGGTGTTTTCCTGATCCTATCACTACCGCAGGCAGCTAAAAAAGCTACAAGTTAGTTTTTTGCGAGCTCTGAACTGTGTTAGGCTAAATCTACCTGTAGAAGGTTGGTGGTGTTCTCATACTACAGGCAGGCAGTTGATTTTGCTAGCTGCAGTATCAGTATATATATATATATATATATACATATATATATATATATATATATCCCAGCTTAGTTCAGCTACAGGCCATTAGTATGTCTGGAAGGCCAAGAAGGAGAGGCAGACAGTCACAAGCCAATAAAAGAGGGCAAGCAGGCTCTGTGTCTAGTGCTGGTCGTGGAGACGGTGCATCCCCATCAGCACGTGGCCGTGGGACACGCTTGGCCTTTTTTTCGGCAGCTGGCCGTGTTGAGCCGCAACATGCGGAAGACTTGGTCGAGTGGATGACCAAGCCCTCCTCATCCTCCTCATCCTCTCTCACCCATGCCCAGGGTACTTTGTCTGGCAAAGCAGCGGCCTCTTCCCTCGGCTCAATGTCATCAGTGACTCCTTCCCTAGCCCCACCATGTCCTCCTGAGGAATCCCTCGAACTGTTTGACCACAGTGTTGGGTACATGCTCCAGGAGGATGCTCAGCGTTTGGAAGGCTCTGATGATGATACTGAGCTAGATGAAGGCAGTAACATGAGCACGGACAGAGGGGGTGCCCAAGAAGGACAGCAATCTGGCAGTCATGCTCCCCCTGCTGCAGCATACTGCCAGGTTTGCTCCAGTGATGAGGAGGAAGGGGATAATGAGATTACTGACTCAACGTGGGTGCCTGATAGGAGAGAGGAGGAGGAGGCGGCACATCACCAACGAGGCAGGATGCCCTCCAGGGGCCAGCCTAAGGGCAGCACATTGACTGCATCACACCCCAAAGCTCCACATGTGCAGGGCGCTGCAGTCTCTGCACGTTATTCAAAAAGTTCTTTGGTGTGGGCCTTTTTTGAGTGCATCAGATCGCACCACTGCTATTTGCAACATATGTCTCAAGCGTATCTCGCGTGGCCAAAACATCTCCCGCTTGGGTACCACATGCTTGACCAGACATATGTTGACCTGCCATGCAGTTCGTTGGCAAGCGTATCTAAAAGACCCACACCAAAGAACAAAGAGGACCTCTCCTTGCTCCTCATCAGCTGAGATCTCCAACCCCTCTATACCTTAAGTCCTCTTTGAGACCTGCACTGAGAGGAATGAAGGTGTAGAATTAGGTGTGTCACAGCCAAGTACTGGTGGGCAATCTGCTTTTGGTACACCGACGTCAGATTGTACCAGGCAAATTTCCCTGCCCCAGCTGCTGCACCGCCGAAAGAAGTTTGCTCCCAGCCATCCACATGCCCAGCGGTTAAATGCTAGCTTGGCAAAATTGCTAGCACTTCAACTGCTGCCTTTTCAGTTGGTAGACTCTGCCCCCTTCCGTGAGTTTGTGGAATGTGTTGTTCCTCAGTGGCAGGTACCCAAACGCCACTTTTTCTCATGGAAGGCGATTCCGGCTCTCTACCGGCATGTGGAAGGCAATGTCCATGCCTCGCTGGACAGGGCGGTCAGCGGTAAGGTGCATATTACCGCTGACTCATGGTCCAGCAGGCATGGACAGGGGCGTTAGCTAAGTTTCACGGTGCAGTGGGTGACTCTGCTGGCAGCTGGAAAGGATGCAGGACAAGGTGCAGTAGTGTTGGAGGTTGTTTCGCCACCACGCCTCCAAAATGCTAATGATTGTGACACACCTCTCTCCTCCACCCCCTCCTCTTCTTCTTCCTCCATGGCCTCTTCCTGTGCTTTGTCCTCTGAACCAGCGGTGCTCCATAGCCGTTCAAGGGGCTATGCAAGTACGCAGGCCAAAAGATGCCATGCGGTGCTTGAGCTGGTGTGCTTGGGGGACAGGAGCCACACTGGGGCAGAGGTTCTGTCAGCTCTGCAGGGGCAGGTTCAGAGGTGGTTGATGCCACGCCAACTTAAGGCAGGAATGGTGGTTTGCGACAATGGCACCAACCTCCTCTCCGCCCTCCGACAGGGACAAATGACCCATGTGCCCTGTTTGGCTCATGTCCTTACCTTGGTGGTGCAGCGGTTCTTGGGCAGGTACCCGGGCTTACAGGATGTCCTGGGGCAGGCCAGGAAAGTCTGTGTGCATTTCCGCCGGTCATATAATGCCAGTGCTCGGCTGGCGGACCTCCAAAAGGAGTTTAACCTGCCCAAGAACTGCCTAATCTGTGACATGCCCACCAGGTGGAACTCAACGTTGGCCATGCTGCAGCGGCTGCACACGCAGCAGAGGGCCATCAATGAGTACCTGTGCGACTATGGCACCAGGACAGGGTCAGGGGAGCTTGGTTTTTTTTCCCCACGCCAGTGGGCCATGATCAGGGATGCATGCACTGTCCTGTCACCATTTGAGGAGGCCACGAGGATGGTGAGCAGTGACAGTGCATGCATCAGTGACACTGTCCCCCTTGTCCACCTGTTGGAGCACACACTGCGTGGAATAATGGACAGGGCACTTGAGGCAGAACAGAGGCAGGAAGAGGAGGACTTCCTTAGCTCTCAAGGCCCCCTTTATCCAGACAGTGTTCCTGCGTGCCCACCGATCACACAGGGAGAGGACGAGGAGGAGGAGGAGGAAGATTGTGTCAGTATGGAGGTGGAGCCTGGCACTCAGCATCAGCAGCAGTCTTTAAGGGATCAGTCCCAAGAAACACATGGACTTGTACGTGGCTGGGAGGAGGTGGCTGCGGACAATGTCGTCCTTAGTGACCCAGAGGACTCCGGACTGAATGCCTCAGCAAACCTATGCTGCATGGCCTCCCTGATCCTGCAAAGCCTGCGTAAGGATCCTCGTATTCGTGGTATCAAGGAGAAGGACCAATACTGGCTGGCAACCCTCCTTGATCCACCTTACAAGGGAAAGGTTGCGGACCTTATCTTGTCATCGCAGAGGGAGCAGAGGATGAAACATCTTCGGGAGGCCTTGCAGAAAGGTCTGTGCAACGCGTTCCCAGAGACTGGGAGGTTACAAACTCCTGTTTTTGGACAACGTGTTGCTGAGGCTTCGGTCAGTCAAAGAAGGAGCGGTGGAGAAGGTGTCCGTCTGACCGATGCGTTCAAACAATGTTTTGGTCCGCAGCCCCAAGGTATGATCGGTTCCAGCAACCATCGCCAGTGTCTGTTTTACATGGTGCAGGAATACCTAGGGGCAAGATCTGACTTGGACACCTTTCCCACTGAAAATCCTCTGGGTTACTGGGTCTTGAGGATGGATCACTGGCCAGAGCTTGCACAGTATGCAATTGAGCTACTGGCCTGTCCTGTATCCAGCGTTCTTTCGGAACGCACATTCAGTGCTGCTGGAGGCGTGGTAACCGATCACAGGGTGCGTCTGTCCACCGACTCGGTCGATCGACTGACCTTCATAAAAATGAATCCGTCTTGGATCACCACCAGCTACCAAGCACCAAGCTGATGTAACCGAATAATTTTTTTTGAAATCTCAGATCCCTTCAAAGACTGCCTATGCTGATGCTGAGTGACTATCCCTGAGTAATTATCCTCTTCCTCCTCAATGATCACGCTGATAGCTTGTAAGAACATTTTTGGTTCTGCGCGCCACCACCAGTGTCTAAAGCCCAATTTTTCAGCCCCTGTTTAACAGGAGCGTGTAATTACAATTTTTGATGCAATACTTTGCAGCAGGGCTCGTTTCTGCGTTCCAACTAGAGTATCTGTGAGGGGTTGCAGTGTTGTGGCACCAGCACCAGTGCCTAAGGCCCAATTTTTCAGCCCCTGTTTAACAGGGCCGTGTAATTACAATTTTTGATGCAATACTTTGCAGCGGGGCTCGTTCCTGCGTTCCAACTAGAGTGTCTGTGAGGACTTACAGTGTTGTGGCACCAGCACCACCACCACCACCAAAAGCCCAATTTTTCTGCCCTTGTTCAACAGGGGCATGTAATTACAATTCTTGATCTAATATTTCACAGCAGGGCCCATTTCTGCGCCCACCAAGAGCGAGTGAGGACTTACAGTGTTGTGGCACCAGCACCACCACCACCACCAAAGGCCCAATTTTTCAACAGGGGCATGTAATTACAATTCTTGATCTAATATTTCACAGCAGGGCCCTGTGAGGGCTTACAGTGTTGTGGCCAAAACAACACCTAAGGCCCAAATTTCTGCTGAGTATATAGGGCAGGACCCTACTTTCAAACATCTAACTTACAAACGACTCCTACTTGCAAACGGAAGGAGACAACAGGAAGTGAGATGAAATCTACCCCTAGGAAGGGAAATTCTCTCCTGTAAGAGTTAATATGGGAAAAACATTTTACCTTTCCACTGATGCTTTCCAATCCTTGTTCCAAAAAAAACCCCAAAATTTCAAAAAACATTTGTCATTGGGACAAAAAGTGAGGTGAAATCTTCTGAAGAGGAGCACAGACAGCAAAACAAATGTCACAGGGGTGATAACCCTTCCCTATATTTTCCAAAAAGCTTAAAAAAGATTTTTTGGCTGGAGCTAAACACGTTAAAAATGTACCCGTTCAAAATTACAAACAGATTCTACTTAACAACAAACCTACAGTCCCTGTCTTGTTTGCACCGCCTGTATACTGCTGTTCAGAGTATATAGGGCCTGGTGGCCCCACACCTTTCCTCATTTTAATTTGGGTGCGGGGTTCCCCTTAATATCCATACAAGACCCAAAGGGCCTGGTAATGGACTGGGGGGTACCCATGCCGTTTGTCTCACTGATTTTCATCCATATTGCCAGGACCCGACATTACATTAAACCCGCAAGCCGTTTTAAATGAGATTTTTTCCTTTAAAAATGACATTTTGTGCAGGGACTGTTCTAAACACGGGAAACACGCGCCACTTTACAGGCATACTATAGACACACCCCAGGTACGATATTTAAAGGAATATTTCACTTTTTTTTTATTTAAGCATCATTAAAATCACTGCTCCCGAAAAAATGGCCGTTTTTAAAAGTTTTTTTTTGCATTGATACATGTCCCCTGGGGCAGGACCCAGGTCCCCAAACCCTTTTTAGGATAATACCATGCAAATTAGCCTTTAAAATGAGCACTTTTGATTTTGAACGTTCGAGTCCTATAGACGTCAATGGGGTTCTAACGTTCGTGTGAATTTTCGGTCCGTTCGCAGGTTCTGGTGCGAACCGAACCGGGGGGTGTTCGGCTCATCCCTAGTTGTTATAGCTATAACCTAACCCCCCTTCTTCCCCCTTCGCCTCCCCTTCCCTTCCTCCCTACCTCCCTTCCCTATACTCCCTACTCTATCCTCTCCTGAGTTCACGTTTTCACCGAAAGCTCTTTATAGAACATGTACCCCCTCAGCACCACTAACAAACTTTACTTAAGTATTGTATGGGTATTGCAAACTCACTAAATGTCCTTTATATAACTGCAAATTTTCTTATGTCCTTCCTCTGTACTTGTTCAAAACTTCAATAAAGACTACTTGAATATAAAACCTCCATCTGTTCCAAATACCAAGGATTTAAAATGTTGACTAGATTGTACATTACACCCAGTCGGATCCACAAGATGTTTCCTCAGTGCACTGAGACCTGTTGGAGATGCAGTGAGTCAGTAGCAGACATGCTTCATGTCTTTTGGACATGCAAGAAGTGTCACAATAAGGGGTCAGGCTTGGACATCAGTAGCTACTGTATAGCAGTAGAGAGGCTCCCACCAACTGGCAGGATAGTTATACAAGCAGGTCACCCTCGTGGATGATGTGGGCTTATCCCAGGTTCAGGGTCCAAGCACTAACTAGTAGGGATGAGCCGAACACCCCCCTGTTTGGTTCGCACCAGAACATGCGAACAGGCAAAAAATTTGTTCAAACACGCGAACACCGTTAAAGTCTATGGGACTCGAACATTAATAATCAAAAGTGCAAATTTTAAAGGCTTATATGCAAGCTATTGTCATAAAAAGTGTTTGTAAACCTGGGTCTGGCCCCAGGGGACATGGATCAATGCAAAAAAACCTTTTAAAAACGGCCATTTTTTCGGGAGCAGTGATTTTAATAATGCTTAAAGTGAAACAATAAAAGTGTAATATTCTTTTAAATTTCTTACCCAGGGGGTGTCTATAGTATGCCTGTAAAGGGGCGCATGTTTCCCGTGTTTAGAACAGTCTGACAGCAAAATGGCATTTCAAAGAAAAAAAAGTCATTTAAAACCACTTGCGGCTATTAATGAATTGTCGGTCCGACAAAACACATAAAAATTCACTGATAAAAACTGCATGGGATTTCCCAACAGGGGAACCCCGAACCAAATTTTAAAAAAAATGGTGTGGGGGTCCCCCTAAATTCCATACCAGGCCCTTCAGGTCTGGTATGGTTATTAAGGGGAACCCCGTGCCAAAAAAAAAATGGCGTGGGGGTCCCCCCAAAATCCATACCAAACTCTTATCCGAGCACGCAACCTGGCAGGCCACAGGAAAAGAGGGGGGATGAGAGAGCGCCCCCCCCTCCTGAACCGTACCAGGCCACATGCCGTCAACATTGGGAGGGTGCTTTGGGTTCCCCCCCAAAGCACCTTGTCCCCATGTTGATGGGGACAAGGGCCTCATCCCCACAAACCTTGCCCGGTGGTTGTGGGGGTCTGCGGGTGGGGGGCTTATTGGAATCTGGAAGCCCCCTTTACCAGGGGACCCCCAGATCCTGGCCCCCCTGTGTGAAATGGTAAGGGGGTAAAAAAGTACCCCTACCATTTCACAAAAAAAGTGTCAATAATGTTAAAAATGACAAGAGACAGTTTTTGACAATTCCTTTATTTATTTATTTTTTATTTTATTTTTTATTTATTTATTTATTCCATCTTCTTTCTTCTATCTTCTTTCTTCTATCTTCCTTCGGTTTCTTCCTCCATCTTCTTCTTCCTCTGGTTCTTCCTCCAATCCTCTGCTTCTTGCTCCAGTGTTCTCGTCCGGCATCTTCCTCCACTGCGTCTTCTTTCCTTCTTCATTCTCGGGCCGCTCTGCATCCATGATGGGAGGCTCCTGCTGTGTGACACTTCTTGTCTTCTGACACTTCTTAAATAATGGAGGGGGGGGCCACCCGGTGACCCCGCCCTCCGCTGACGCACGGGGACTAGACGGGGACTTCCCTATGGGTTTCCCTGTGACGTCAGAGGGGGCGGGGTCACCCGGTTATGTAACGGGTATATAGAGACCCCCCAGGTACAAAATTTAAAGGAATATTTAAAGGAATATCGCTGTATATTCAAAATTCAAATATCAAAGTATGCCCCTGGAAGACAGCAAGTGTGCAGGGAATTGCTGTCTCCCAGGGGCATACTTTGATATTCGAATTTTGAATATACAGCGATATGCTGTTAGGCTTTACATAGCCACCAGCACTGCTAAAATTGAATGAAGGACTTTTTGTTGGAAACCTTTGGGCGCCCCCCCTCCCTTTGGCCTTTCAAAATCAGGAATAGTAACCAATTATTCATATGCCCCTGCTCATAGATTCAGCTATATTCAATCTATTTTGTAGCTTCTAAATGCATCATTCACCTTACCGTGACTGTATATGACATTGTACTTCAAAACTAAGATAGAGAAACATATTCTCTTGTCTCGTCTGTGAACCTTGGCCGTGTCCTGAGGAAGCCTAGTGGCGAAACGCGTAGACATACAAGGGCTCACTGCTTAATAAACATAGATGTATATATGCTATAATTTGTAGTCAGTAAACAAACTAAAAGCCAGCAACAAGTGGTTGCAGGTTGGGGTCAAGCAGAAGCATAGTCGAAGGTTGATAACAAATGGTAGTGGAGATAAGGACAACTGTAGGTAAACAAAGGAGTAAGATATTGGCTGGAGAGAGTACGATATTCTTTCAAACAGAAAGTGCAGAGACATGGCTTAAATCAGAAAGTTTGTGGGAGGAGCAAAGAATTCAAGGTTCACTAGAAACAAGAAACAAGTCACGATTATCCTAAGAGATCAGACAGGGAGGTGTCCAGAATCTCAGATGAAACAGCAAGAGAGCCAAAGCCAGATACCACAGAGGTCGCAGATTCAGATCTGGACCCTGATAAAAAGTTTCCAGATTTTTGGTTGGAAGTATGTCGCATAACCCAGAAATGTACTGACTATGTGATCCTTTTCGGACCCTGCCTTCTTTCTGTTACACAATCACAAAACACCAAGTAAGACCTATGGATACTCTGTGATTCCACTCCTGGTGAGTGCAGCAAAATGTTGTAAACCAATTTTTCTCTGAAAAAAGCGGCGTCAGGCACCCACACTCGCTGTTTGGTTAGCAAAATTCTGTGAAATCAATGAGATGGAGGACCTGATCGCAACAGAGAGGGGCACGAGGGAGAAATTCTTTAGAAAAATGGTTCTACTGGCATGAATTTGTTTATTCTTATGCTTGCACATCCTTATTAGGCCTGACTTAAATCTAATAGTATTTACAGTACATTACATGGCATTGGGAGACATGAGATAGGAGAACCAGGCCTCCTCTCTTCTTTTCCACAATGATGCTGGGTTTTACCACCTTCTGTGTGTCTTCTTCCACACCCCAGAAATCCCATGTTCCCTTAACCCTCACATCTTCCACCCACCCCCTCTTCCCCCCTCATACCAACCCCCTCTCCATCCTAGGGGACATTATTTCTCCTCCCCCAAGGTATGTACTCACTGTTTTCATTCTTACAGGTGCTGATACCCATGCAGGGGGCATGCTGTATGTGGTAATGCTAATAGGTTCTCCTCCTTTCCGTCTGTTTGGCCCTGATGGACCAAGTAATTAGACATGCTCAAATTAATGCTTTATACAAACTCATGTCATCACATTTTTAAGTTCTGAAACTTTCATTGCATGTGTTTTTTTTTCTGCTGTGTCTTTTACATAGTAGTTGGGAAAACATGTACTGTCAATGAGCTTGAAATTTAAGAACCACTGGATTTTTTATATGATAATATAGAGGATTCACGTCAGTAGCCTAAAATGATAACATGGCTGACTACAGCTAGTCAAGGTTACTTTTTTAACAAGAATACATATATATATGTGCACTTTAGCTATTTACATTTTTTCAAATCTTTGTATGTAGGGACGGGATAGGCACTGACAGATCTGGATTGACAAGCTCGCCACTCGTAGGATATGTATATGAGGCGCATTCACTTTATGTGAGTACCTGTTTTTAACCTTAATAAAGACATTGCTCTGTTTAAAAATACTACACTATGTTGGCATCCTTATATTCTTTCTTATGCTGGCTCTGCTACCACTGATGCTGCTACTGAGAGATTAAAGTACAGGGACTACCTGCTCCGGTCCAGGGACCCCCAAAGAGAGATCATCTCCTCCATTTACCTTCTATGCGGTTGCCCCATTGCCGCAAGGTAAGGGGCCATTACCCATCTGTGTGTGTGTTTGAGCATGAAGAGGATATTTTACCCTCTCTCTTTCGGCACCCCACTGGTCACCGGTTGCACATTTGGATTGCTAAAGGATCGCTGAACATTTTTTTGGCACTTATGTTTGATGTATTTTACAAGTTTGGACTTCACGCAGTAATACATCCTCTGTGGCTATTTCTTTCTGAGCTTTATAGATAGATGCCATACACTTGTTTTTGCACTGATGTGTTTTGTGCACAATATTTATTTTTGCATAGTTTGCATTGTTTCTATATATAATTTTTGTTTCGCAGTTTGCACCCTTTTGTCCATATCGTTTGCACATGGTATGTTTTGTGATATTGGTTGCGAGTAATTTTATTGGCTTTTATATACAATTTATCTATAAGGGTTGTACAAGGACACTATAGCACTTTAAGGTTTATTTGCACATGCTACACAAGCACTAGGTGTGTATGAGGATTATTTATACTCATTCCCTACACACACTGTGCCGTTTTAGTTCTTCTATCAGTTATAGCAGTGGTTCTCAGCTCCAGTCCTCAGGACCCACCAACAGGCCAGATTATAAGTATTACCTTGGGGGAGATGCAGACTAGACTACTGCAATCACTGAGCAGCAAATTATATCACCTGTGATGTATCTCAGTTATCTTGCAAACCTGGCCTGTTAGTGGGTCCTGAGGACCGGTGTTGAGAACCACTGAGTTATAGGATAAATATTCACTTTTAACACTGTTGGATTTATCACAGGATACTGTGCATACAGACACATTACCCACATACCCCTCATTATTTATATACAATTTTATCCATAAGAGTTGCACAATGACACTATAGCACTTTAAGGTTTATTTGCACATGTTACACTAGCACTAGGTGTGTATGAGGATTATCTATATTTGTTCCCTACACACACTGTGCCGTTTTTGTTCTTATATCAGTTACAGGACAAATATTCACTTTTAACACTGTTGATTTTATCACAGGATACTGTGCATACAAACACATTACCCGTATACCCGGTATTATTATACACTTTCACACAGATACACGTTATTGGACGAGCGCAGCACTTATTATCCTCCAGAGAGATAAACCAAAGTCAAGTGGGTCAGGTCATAATTTAGGAGTACCCTTCATTACCACCTACTCCCTTCAACACAAGGAAGTAAAACAATTGGTTTCCAAGCATTGGCATATAGTTACCAATGATAACATTTTGAAGGAAGCTCTACCACCTAAACCATAAATTGTTTTTAGGGGGGCCCCTTCTTTTAGGAATAAACTGGCCCCCAATACATTGGATTAACCAATGAATAGGACCACCTTTTTTGATCAACTTACTGGATTCTATAAATGCAATAGATGTCGAGTGTGCTCCTTCAATTCTTGCACGAATAGGAGGACCCAGTTGTTTGTTTCCACTAGGACAGGTCAAACTCATTCCATCACTCCATTCATCACCTGTTCTACTTTGGGGGTAGTCTACATGTTGCAATACCCTTGTGGCTTGCAATATGTGGGGCAGACTAAGCGGCCCCTTCAAGTTAGGCTCAATGAGCACATTACTAATATTCTTACAGGCTTTAAGAACCACTCGGTTTCCAAACACTACCGTCTAGCACATGATAGAAATCCCTCTAACACCCTTTTTTTAGGGATCGATCAATACAAACCTCATTGGCGAGGGAGTTCCATGGTGCGAGAGATTTCAAAACTGGAAATGTCTTGGATCCATAGGATCAAAAGTTACACGCCCCATGGTTTGAACATAGATGTGGATGTCAATGCTTTTATTGACAATTCCTGATTTTTGGCGCATAATGATTGTACCATGAGTGATAGGACTTTACTTTGAGGGGCGTTTTTGTAGTATAACTCTGGTATTTTTATTTATGTTGTATGTCTCTTGTGAGGTCATTCTCTTAACAAAATATGGGATATAGTTTCTTGTGAGATCACTTTCTTAACCGAAACATGTGATACAGTTCCATTTATTAATTATAATTGATTAATTAATTATAATAATTTTTGTATTACTTCCTCATTTTAGTGGCCACCTTTTTGGGCACATATGTGGGGTATGAAAGTTTTTTTTTCATACTGTGTTTCACATTTGTATTTGCCCTTTTTTTTGGTCATGGTTGGCCCTATATATGGCCCTATATATGGTCACGTGAGCAGTGATTTGCCCACAGCCTTTAATGGGGCTTATCAGCTTCTTTATTGAGGAAATAATTAAATACTTACTCCTATTTTATATTATGTCTATTATGTGAAGGTATCCCTTTTCTTGATATATCTGATATTATATCTAGTTCAAAATGGTATTTTTTATTTTCATTTATATAATATATATTTTTCCCATTTTGAGTTTTCCAATTTTATATTGCTTTTTAAAATAATTATTACTGTTTAAGCTCAGCAATAATGGGGAGCCTGAATGAATGTAGATTGTTATTTAATGAGGTCCTCCCATTACAGTGTCAAATGCAGAATGGCAATGTTGTAAATACCCTAATTTCAATATTTGTTTTATTAATCTTTGATGTGCAGGTCACTTGTAGTTTTGTGACCGTCTCTTGGGAGTGTGTGGATGTGAGTCTGGTGTTTTATCTCACACTATTTGGCTCCTTTCCTTACTTTCCCTTAGATATTTACTGTTGATGCCCACATCCAAGATGGCGCTCTGAGATTCCCACATCGGGACTCAGGGCAAGGCTTGGTGTGCGCATAAATAGTGGTGGCTTAGCACGCTGCCTGTTCCCCATTGAGAACGTCAACGTATGACGAAACGCGTCTGTGAGGGATGTGCTGACGTCACCACGTCGCCCTGTTGAGGACGGGAGCTTTGCTTTTAGTGCCGGCTGGAATCGCATTTTATCTCTTTACCTATTGTAAGTGTTATTCTTTTAATAAAGCCCTGATTATATACAGTATCACACTATTGGCCATTTCTTCCATATAATCTTGCACTGCTGAGTTCGGGTCAGGATTTCCAGGACGCATCCACGCTGTTCCTGCCGGGACTTTGGTCTGTGTACGAGTCAGTCTGCCTACCCATATCTGACATCTGGTAAGCAGGATTTTTACAAGGCTCGCTGGAACTTCATTCCCTGTGTCACTCTTCATGGTGTTTGGATTTCAGCTGTATGAATCTGCATATTCTAGTCTGACATCTGGTAAGCAGATTCCACAAGTGGCTTGTTGCACCCAGAGGGATTCTCTTCTAAACTGTTCATTTTGGTGATGGTTATATGTTCACTAGCCTTTAAGTATCTGGTAAGCAGACTATTTGGAAGGTTTATATAATATATATATATATTTTTAGGGATTTTCACTCATTGCATGATTGCATGGCACTCACTTTTTTTTTTTCAAAATAGTTTATTAAATTTTTCATGAATACAGGGTATAGTTGCCTAACAGTAAAATGACAGTGGAATAACAGGTATATGTGTCTCATCGTAGGAGGTGCAAACTCGCACATGTATAAGTAGGAATGGAGTCGTTCGGTGCCTTTTAACTTTATGGGAGGAGTACATCGCGGTGGTTGGCCCACAATTCATCCACCCCTATAAGGGAACTTTCTGTGGATGAGAGGGTGACTGGGTGCATGTAGATCAGAGTCAAACATTGAGCGGTGAGTTAGGGCAAAGTAGCTATTTTCGTAAGGGAGCATCATTAAAAAGGTGCTGAAACAGCAGAAAGAAGTTGGGGGGGTGGTGAGGAGAGGAAAGGGGTTCAGTGACGTAACCAAGGTGTGTCTATACTATGTGACCGGAGGGTTCAGTGATGTAGTGAATACTTATCATCAGCGGTTGCAGAGAGTGGGATCAGTGTCCCGTGTGGGATCATTGGGACGCGCATTGGGTGTGGGTAGCCCGGAGGTTCTGGGAGAGGGCAGTAAAGAGAGTTGTGTGTTTGGGTTTCAAGTTCTCATGATGGAGGTGCTGAAGTGGCGGGAGGTGTATTCTGAGTCGCAGAGTGTTTGTAGTGGAGCCAGCATGCCCACGTGTTGTGGAATTTGGACGGGTTGTCCTGGGCCTGACTTATGAGTTTTTCCATGTCAGCGATTCTGTCTACTCAACGGATCCAGTCGTTTACCGTGGGGGGGGTAGTAGTTCTCCAAAGGAGTGGGACGCAGAGGTTGGCAGCATTAATAAGGTGTAGTGTAAGTGAGTTTTTATAGGAACCCAGGGGGGCCGGGGTGTGGTGCAAGAGATAATGTGCGGGAGAAAAGGCTGGTGTGTAGGTGGTTATTTTTGAAATTAGTTGATGAATCTCTGACCAGAAAGGTTGGATGATGGGACAGTCCCACCATATGTGGAGAAGGGTGCCGTGTGCTGCGTTGCATCTCCAGCAGGTTGGGGATACTGTCGGGTGGAAATAATGCACTTTGTCAGGAGTCCTATACCATTTTGAAAACAGTTTGTATCTATTCTTCTGTGTTGCGACGTTTATTAAGCCTTTGTGTAGGAGAGTGAAGATGCGTTCCCATTCAGTGGGAGTGAGATCTAGAGCAAGGTCTGACTCCCATTGTCGTACCAGTCGGTCTTCCTTAATTTTACACCCTGAGTGTAATAGGGAATAAACGGAGGAGATTAGATGGCCCTGAGGTTCCGTACTGGTGCATAGGAGTTCAAAGAGTGAGTGATCTTTGTGCCAGTGAGTGGTGTGTTTAGAGGAGGAGAAAAAGTGCCGTAGTTGGAGATACTTATAAAAGGGGATGTTGTATTCTGGGATGGTGGTTAAGAGTTCGTGATATGGTAGGAATGAGCCATTGCGGAAGAATCGTTGTGCTCTGGCATGTGAAGTTCGTGCATCAAGTGTTGGGTCTTTAAGTGTGAGTCCAGGAGGGAAATCAGGGTTATTTTCTAGGGGCGTCATGGGGCCAATGGAAGGGGTGATTGCCAGTGTTTTACTGGCTATTTTAAAGATGGAGAGGGTGGCAGTGATAAGTGGGTGTGTTGTATAGTCTTTGGGAATAGAGGTAAGTTCTATCCATGGTGCGTTCCTAATCGGTAAGTTGGCAAAGGAGTCTTCTACAGTTGTCCAGTCCTTGGTGGGGCTGTGTACATGCCAATCTACCACCCTGGTTAGATGGCAGGCCCAGTAGTATTTTTGAATGTTTGGGAGGCCTAAGCCTCCCAAAGGTTTGGGTAAGGTCAGTCTGTCCCAGCATAGACGTGGGGTTTTGGATGCCCAAATGAAGAGTCTGCACATATGTTTGTATGACTTAAAGAATGAGGATGGTAATTTGATGGGGATTGCCTGAAGGAGATAGAGGAGTCTAGGTAGGACGTTTATTTTAATGATGGCGATTCTGCCCATCCAAGAGAAAGATCCCAGATGCCACTTCTGTAGATCACCTTGGATTGACATGAGCGCCGGTGAAAAATTAGTGGCATAAAGGTCCTTTAAATTCGCTGGGATCTTAATTCCTAGATAGAATATGGCCTGTCGTTCCCAACCAAAAGGGAAGTTGAGTTTACATTGGGACACTATGGCATTTGTCAGAGTAATGTTGAGGGCTTTAGATTTTTCAAAATTAACTTTTAGATTTGACATAGATTGGAAAAGCGAGAAGTCTGCCAGCAGGTTGGGGATAGTGGTGATGGGATCGGTCAGGAATAGTAAAATATCGTCCATTTTGTATTGCTTACGATTGATTTCTATGCCTTTAATGGAGGGGTTGTCCCTAAGTTTGCGGAGCATGGGTTCCATGGACAAGATAAAAATTAGTGGGGATAGGGGGCAGCCCTGTCGGGTTCCGTTGGAGACAGAGAAGGCGTTTAACAGGTTACCGTTAATTCTGATTCTTGCCGTAGGAAGTGAGTAGAGTGCCAGGATCATCCGTAACATGCGGGGTGGTAGGCCTATCGCCTGTAGTGAGGCTTCCATATAATCCCAGGCCACCCTGTCAAACGCCTTCTCTGCATCAAGGGAAAGGAAAAACCCCGGAGTGGAGATTTTGGAGAGCCAGTGGTGAATGTTCAAGGCCTTAGTGGTGTTGTCCCGAGCTTCTCTGCCTGGGACAAAACCAACCTGGTCTAGTGATATAAGGTTCGGGATGAGGGGTAGAATGCGATTCGCTAGGGTTTCGGCGTATAGTTTTACGTCCACATTTAGTAAAGATATTGGGTGATAGTTTGATACTAGTGTGGGGTCTTTGCCAGATTTGGGGATAAGAGTAATATGTGCTTCTAGCATATCTTTGTGAGCTGCCGATTCGGTTGTGAGATTGTTGAGGGCTTTGGTGAGATGTGGGATCAGAATAGTCGGGAACGTTTTGTAATAACCGACCGATAGGCCGTCCGGGCCAGGGCTCTTGCCTGTTTTCATTTGTTTTAGTGCGAGAAGGACTTCTTCTGTGGAGATAGGTTAGTCTAAACTTTGAGAGTCTTCTAAAGAGATGGGGGTTGGGCTGTATTGCGCTAAAAAGTCTGTGATAGCTGTCTTATGGTTCGTGTTGTTTTCAAAGGTGTGCGTCGTGGGGAGGTTGTACAGTTTGGAGAAGTATTGTATGAATTGGTCTGAGATCTCCTTGTTGGTAACTGCTGCGTCTCCCGATGGTCGGTGTATTTTGTGGATTGTCTGAGCCGCCCTCCTGGATTGGAGAGCTCTCGCCAGGAGTTTGCCTGCTTTATTGCTTAATTCATAGTAGAACTTTTGCGTCAGTGCGAATTTGCGTTTTACAGTGCTGTTTAGTGTTTCTAAGAGTTCCTCTCTTGCCGTTGTGAGGTCCGCCAAAGAGGATGTCGCTAGAGATGCCTTGTGTGCCTGTTTTAGCGTGCGGATGCGTTTAGTCAGTTCTGTAATGTGCGCATTTCTGCATTTGTTCCGTTGTGCTGCTATGGATATCAATTCACCCCATACAACGCATTTATGTGCGGCCCAGATGACCGATGGTGCAGCCATGTCTGGGGAGTTTTCAATAAAAAGAGAGGCACTCAGTTATCCGTTGTGTGTTAACGGGGTCTGTCAATAAGGAGCTATCAAGCCTCCATATGTGGTTCTTGGGAGGTGCTGTAGGTATAAGGAGGGTCATAGATATGGGGTTGTTGAGTATAGACGGGTCAATGGTAGCTTTGGTGAGATTGTGTAGATCATTCTGGGACAAAAAGAAGTGGTCTAGTCTAGTATATTTACTGTGTGGGGCTGAAAAAAAGGTGAAGTCCTTCACTTTGGGGTGCAATGTGCGCCACGTGTCATGAAGCAATAAGTTGTTAAGTTGCATTTTAATAGCTTTGAGGGCCCGGTATGTCAAGGATGAGGTGCCATTCGAAGTATCCATGGAGGGGTTGAGAGCGACATTAAAGTCGCCACCAACAATCAGTGTGCCAGTTTGGAAACTAGTAAGATGTTGAAGTGTGGAGCAGAAGAAGGACACTTGTTTGGTGTTTGGGGCATATATGTTGGCGATCGTGAGTTGTTTACTGTAGATGGTGCCCTTGATAAAGAGGAATCTGCCCTGTGGGTCCCTTTGAACCGCAGAAACCAAAATGGGGCAATTTTTGGAGATCAAAATGGATATGCCCTTTGATTTTGCCTCATCGTTGGAGGAATGATATACTGTGGGGAAGTGGTTGTCTTTTAGTTTAGGGATCGCGTCTGTGCGAAAGTGTGTCTCTTGTAGGAGTGCTATCTGGGTCTTTGATTGGTGTAAGCAATATAAGAGTTTGGACCTCTTTTCAGGAGTGTTGAGACCCCTAATGTTGATCGAGCAAAATTTGATGGAGTTCGTTGAGGATTGTGTGTCTGCATTCTGGGGGTTGATGGTATTTGTGTCTGCCATAGTGTAGTCAGGGGGTGAGGATAAGGGGATATTGGGTATTGAGTGCCTCCGGTGTATGTGGGTAGTGGATGCGTGACACGTCAGTCACTGGTAGGGAACCGATGAGGTGTGGAGATGGATGTCCACAGACCTCGGAAGAAGTGGTTATCGGTAGAGTACAACACGCGGTCGGAGTACGTGCACCTTATCAAGGTACAGTGCTCCGGCCCGTATTTGTGTGGGGGTTGGCCTAACACGAGGCAGTAAGGATGGTGCAGAATAAGGTGATAAAGAAACTGAAAAGGTGAAAGAAAAAAGTAGATTCTATTGTCCGCCACCACAGGATAATAGATAGTATTGGTGAAGGTGGGTGTTGAATGTACATGTTGGGGTGGTTCTGGCTGGAGCATGGTTGTAGTGACAAGGTAGGAAAGTGTATGAACGGGCAAGTGGTCGTTATCCTATGAGACCAGCTGTCGGCCTCGGCCCGATTATGTTGGTCTAGTACCCATCGCGTCCGCCCCCTCGGCATGACCACGGGTACCAGATGCGAAGAATATCAGTGCATGGGCCGAGAGCTGGTGTCATGACAAGATCAAATAATACTACGTTGGCAATGAAACAAAAGCGTAATAAGGAGCTAAAATATGAGGCCCTATAAATCAGAGGGGGTGTCTTAATAGCCTGAGCCTTGGGACAGTCAATGTATGGTGACAATCAGAGGTAAGCATTGTAAAAAGCTAAAAAGTTAAGGCTATAGAGATTTCAACATGAGAGACCATACATGCTATAGTGAGTTGAAGAGGAAGATGCACCTGGGGGGTAAGTAATGTCACTTTCAAGCTATGAGAGTTCCTCATGGCAGGTACCTGATCCGTCGATCCATGCAACAAGTCATTCTAAGGTGTAGTTAGGCCGGCATGCCGAATGTGCCTCGTGCTGCAGTCTTGAATCTGGTTGCGGTGAAGCCAGGTCGGTAGTATAAGACGTGTTCGGCCGCACTGGTGGCTCGTGGTGTGACATTGCAGCAAGAGTCACTAATTTGTGGCGTGGAGGAGGAAAGTGGTATCCGCTGTTGGTGTTGACCGCGTCTTCCGCAAAGGTGATGCACGGCGTCGTGTGGAGCTCGGTGTTAGAGCAGGAAGTAAGGGGCAGTGTCCATCCTGTCGTCATCTCTGCAGGGGGCGTGAGTAGAAGCCGTTTGGAATCCTGGTAGTTGTAGTAGAGGACCAAGGGCTTGTTACTGGGCAGATTGCAATGAGTGAGCAGAGTAGTGGGACCAAATGAGAGAGCCTCCATGGGGGGGAATACACAGTGTTGACTTGGCATTTCATATTATGAAATGAGAGAGAGTACATTCAGTCGTTCTGGATAGCGCTGTAGGGCTACGAGGAGGGTCATTACCGGGGGGTGAAGGGAGGTCCCGAACATATATTCATTCTGGGAGCACAGCGCAGGAAATAAATTTAAATAAAGGAAACATAAAGATAAAGTTCATGGATTCTCCAAATAGGCTGTAACCAAGTCAGAGGAAACTAGACAGTGTGCCTTTCAAAGGGGCCCAACGGGGCCAACTGAGAGTACAAGTTGGTACATAGCAGACCCATATCAGCGGTCCCGGCGGGCTCTCCTGGATCGTGGTGACTCATGAGAAACAGGATCTCGGTATCCGCGGGGATTGGCCTGGTTTCTGTAAGCAGAGGGAGAGCGTCTCCTACGGAATCTGGAGGCCTGAGTCTCCATGGGTATGTCCCGTGCTGTGCCTTTGCTTGAAATCAGAGGGCGGAAAGTAGCATACCAGTTAGGAACTGGGGTCAGTGGTATGCCCAGCAGATCACAAAAGTGTGGCAGGTCTTCTGGTACCTTTAAGAGGGCTGTGCGGCCATGTGTGACAGGCAGAATGGAAACTTCCATTTATAAGGGATGTTCCTCTCCCTCAGTGTGTCCAGCAGGGGCTTGAGGTCTTGTCTGTGCTGCAGTGTGATGCCGGATAAATCTTGGTAGATTTGAATGGGTGCGCTGTCATGAAGGATTTGTTGTTTCCCTCTTGCTTGTCGAAGTATTTCTTCTTTTACCTTAAAATCTGCCAGGCAGCAGATGATGTCACGTGGGGGGTCGCTCTCTCTGCCTTTAGGGCGCAGGGCGCAATGTATTCTTTCCATGAGGATGGGGGTCTGAGGAGGCCTGCGGAGGAGGTTGTTGAAGAGATCAGTGATAGCAGGAGTGATTTGGTCGCCATCTATTGTCTCAGGCATACCGCGGATCCTGAGGTTATGGCGTCTGCCTCGGTTGTCGAGGTCCTCGATGTGCCTCTGCATGTCCCTCATTTGCAGTGTGTGAGAGTCAATGGAAGAGGCGGCAGAGCGGAGGGCTGATTCATGGCGGTCTGTCACTGTCTCCACCTTGTTCACTCTGCCAGTGAGGTCGCGTAAGTCAAGCCTTAGCTCTGAGATGGCTGCGGCTAGGGTTTCTTTGATTTCATCAGCAATGGAGCGGAGATCTTGTAGGTATATGGGAGTTTGGAGCCCTGGCTCAAGGCAGATTCCACCTCCATGAGGAAGAACATGAGGGGAAGTTAACTGAGGAGGGTCGAGCAGTAGTGGCGGTTGTGCCTGGGAGCGGGAAGGTCCGTGCTGGGAGGATGCCATATTGCCCCTGCTGTTCCGGAACATCTCCGGGATGTTATGGCTCTGGGACCCTGAAAGAGCTCTGGGGGAGCGAGAACGGGAGGCGGACGAGGTCCGGGAAGCTGTCCCCATAGTCTGGCAATGTTTGTAGTGTGAATACCTTCGGTAATAGACGGCTTTTTCCTGTGGCGGCCGGAGCTCAGGAATCAAGCGACCTTCCTCATGCCAGGTCAGGCCACGCCCCCTTCGGCACTCACTTTTTAATCCTAGTTGTGTTTAACACACTGGATGTGGTTTATGATTATATATGTTTTTTTTTGTGGTGTGCTGCACTTTCCCCCCCTCTTTTTTTGCATTGGTTTTGTTATCAGTATTATGCTATGTTTTTTTGTTATTATTTTTGGATAACCCTTGACGGATCTGCACCTACGGCTCGAGTGTGACCTTTCTATTCCATTTTGCGCGGTCTTCAAAGGCCCTGGCTGGGTTTCAAGCCACTCGCCTATTTTGGCTTACTTCTGGTAAGTGCACTACCTTCTAGATGTGTTCACCTGATTATTTACTCACAGGATTTGAATCTTGAGGATTTTCACGTCACTTATTCATGATTTATGACTGTTGGACTTTTTTGTATAGGACTTTAAACTTTGTAGCGCGGTTTTTATTCTCTTTATACTTATTATTTATATTTAAAGGAATATCGCTGTATATTCAAAATTCAAATATCAAAGTATGCCTCTGGGAGACAGCAAGTGTGCAGGGGATTGCTGTCTCCCAGGGGCATACTTTGATATTCGAATTTTGAATATACAGCGATATGCTGTTAGGCTATACATAGCCACCAGCACTGCTGAAATTGAATGAAGGACTTTTTGTTGGAAACCTTTGGGCGCCCCCCCTCCCTTTGGCCTTTCAAAATCAGGAATAGTAACCAATTATTTATATGACCCTGCTCATAGATTCAGCTATATTCAATCTATTTTGTAGCTTCTAAATGCATCATTCACCTTACCGTGACTGTATATGACATTGTACTTCAAAACTAAGATAGAGAAACATATTCTCTTGTCTCGTCTGTGAACCTTGGCCGTGTCCTGAGGAAGCCTAGCGGCGAAATGCGTAGACATACAAGGGCTCACTGCTTAATAAACATAGATGCATATATGCTATAATTTGTAGTCAGTAAACAAACTAAAAGCCAGCAACAAGTGGTTGCAGGTTGGGGTCAAGCAGAAGCATAGTCGAAGGTTGATAACAAATGGTAGTGGAGATAAGGACAGCTGTAGGTAAACAAAGGAGCAAGATATTGGCTGGAGAGAGTACGATATTCTTTCAAACAGAAAGAGACATGGCTTAAATCAGAAAGTTTGTGGGAGGAGCAAAGAGTTCAAGGTTCACTAGAAACAAGAAACAAGGCACGATTATCCTAAGAGATCAGACAGGGAGGTGTCCAGAATCTCAGATGAAACAGCAAGAGAGCCAAAGCCAGATACCACAGAGGTCGCAGATTCAGATCTGGACCCTGATTTCCAGATTTCTGGTTGGAAGTATGTTGCATAACCCAGAAATGTACTGACTATGTGATCCTTTTCGGACCCTGCCTTCTTTCTGTTACACAATCACAAAACACCAAGTAAGACCTATGGATACTCTGTGATTCCACTCCTGGTGAGTGCAGCAAAATGTTGTAAACCAATTTTTCTCTGAAAAAAGCGGCGTCAGGCACCCACACTCGCTGTTTGGTTAGCAAAATTCTGTGAAATCAATGAGATGGAGGACCTGATCGCAACAGAGAGGGGCACGAGAGAGAAATTCTTTAGAAAAATGGTTCTACTGGCATGAATTTGTTTATTCTTATGCTTGCACATCCTTATTAGGCCTGACTTAAATCTAATAGTATTTAAAGTACATTGCATGGCATTGGGAGACATGAGATAGGAGAACCAGGCCTCCTCTCTTCTTTTCCACAATGATGCTGGGTTTTACCACCTTCTGTGTGTCTTCTTCCACACCCCAGAAATCCCATGTTCCCTTAACCCTCACATCTCCCACCCACCCCCTCTCCCCCCCTCATACCAACCCCCTCTCCATCCTAGGGGACATTATTTCTCCTTCCCCAAGGTATGTACTCACTGTTTTCATTCTTACAGGTGCTGATACCCATGCAGGGGGCATGCTGTATGTGGTAATGCTAATAGGTTCTCCTCCTTTCCGTCTGTTTGGCCCTGATGGACCAAGTAATTAGACATGCTCAAATTAATGCTTTATACAAACTCATGTGATCACATTTTTAAGTTCTGAAACTTTCATTGCATGTGTTTTTTTTTTTTTCTGCTGTGTCTTTTACATAGTAGTTGGGAAAACATGTACTGTCAATGAGCTTGAAATTTAAGAACCACTGGATTTTTATATGATAATATAGAGGATTCACGTCAGTAGCCTAAAATGATAACATGGCTGACTACAGCTAGTCAAGGTTACTTTTTTAACAAGAATACATATATATATGTGCACTTTAGCTATTTACATTTTTTCAAATCTTTGTATTTACTGAGCAAATAATTATTTTCCAAACCTAATGCATAGACTAAATGATTGAATTTTCAGTAACTGAAATTTAGAAAAGTGTCACTTCATAAAAAGTAACCTGGTGTTTTGTCCCTACTGCAATCGGCAATAAACAGTAATTAAAACCGCATTAAAAACGAATGCTAGGGGAAATAACTGACTGCGGTTATAATTGAAACTGCTAATTTATTGTACATAATGTGACAGACATCTCTTTCTCTCTGCTAAGATCTTTATATCAATATACATTTTTTTTGTTTCTTTCAAACTATCTTTTGTCTTATCTTACCAGATTTGTTGTCTTGATCACAAAATGCAATGCAGAAAATTCACTTATATTTTCTAATTTTTTTTTTTTTTTTATAGTATACATTTTTATTGAGTTTTAGGAAAATCCCTTTACAAAATGGGATGCACCTTTATATGCAAAATAAAGTAACATAAATTGTTACATAACTAAAAGCCATCAATTTATAACAAACATAGTATCAAACTTCAGTTCTAGAAAGTAAATGCCAGCTCTCAGTATAAAGCCATTCATATCCAGCCAATGAGCTAAAGAATAGGCAGTCAGTAGGACAACCAAAGCATCACAGAAAAACAACAAATCACGGTCATCATACAAAATTCCTCATATGTCAGGAAAGAAACAGAAACTAACAGATCTGCACAGGTAGAATGGTAGCAATAGGTCGATTACAACTTCGGGGAATAAAATGTTACACATAAGTTGCTAATGGATATAAGGAGAGTCTTGGCGTTTTAATCAAATATCACATTTGACATGGTATTGTTTGTCTCCCTGTACAGTATGCCAGATGTTGCTCATACTGGGCGGTCAAATCAAGTTTCTTTATAATATCAGAAACATTCTGGGCCATATTGCCTCTCCACGTCTTAAGAATGAACAATCTTGCTGCATAGAAGAGATGCATGGTCAGAGATCTGAGCCCAGGGGGTAGGTTGTGCATGACTATGCTTAATTAAGACATAGCAGCACTAGGCCTTAAAATGCAACCTGTTAGCAATTAAGGTAATCTAAAAATTGATTTCCGATAGCTATTAATATGTGGGCAATTTCATAAAATGTGATATAATGTTCCCTTCTGTGAACAACCTCTGCAGCATACTGTAATTTACTTGCAGAGGGGAAATATTTGGCAATGCAGGTGGGGGTCAAGTACCACATATGAATAATTTTTTTGTAAACGTTCCCAAAAGCTTATAGAACTGGTGTATTTATAATTACAGTGAATTGCAAATCTGTAAAGGTTTGGCGCAGGTCTGTCTCCCATTTAACCATTGAGGAAGCCTTAACAAATGTTACTTTAGAGTGGAGGAGCATATAGAATATGGAAATCCCTTTTGTAGATGGATTAGCAGATGTACAGTAAGACAATGAATTTGGGTATAGGATTCTCCCAGAAATAAGAGGTTAATTGGTGTAAGGAAGGGAGCCTAAGACTGGGGCAGGGAGAGTTTGCACTAATCTTTGGAAACACTTGAGCTTATCACCTGCTATAATGTCTGCAATAGTAGTATCAGTGTTTGAGCCCCTATGTTTAAGAGATAAATTAGGTATCGCGAATCAAAGCATTTCAAGAAGCAGCGGGGGTGGGATAAGTTACCATCACCTTGGAATCATAAGAGCGTAGCAGGTTTGCCCAAGCCCGTAAGGTCATCAGAATTGTGGGGTGTTGTATTTTATATTCCTGCATTAGAAAAGGATGTGCCAGCAATAGAGAATAGAGGCTCCCATGTGGGACAAATGGGAAAAAGGATTGTTCCACAGAGCACCAGAGCTCAGAGATGCGCATATCCAATATCTAATTTGGTCAAAAAGGACAGCTTTGTAATAATCCTTTAGGTCTGGCAGCCCCATACCCTCAGCTTTTTTATGTTTAACTAAGATGGAGTATAGGTGTGTAACTCTTTTCTCTTGCCATATACAAGAAGTTAATACTTTATTCAAAGCTGTAAAGAAGGAAACTGTCACTGTGATAGTGAGTGCTCTGAACATGTGTAGGAGTTTAGGCAATATAAGCATCTTAAACACCGCCAATCTACCCAAGCACAGTAAATAGTAACAGCCTATCCAATTCCATTCTAGTGGACCTGAGCAATGGATTATAATTGACATGAAACAAGTTAGATACGAGAGTGGTGAGCTGGATACCTAGTGACGTCATAGAGGAGGCTGACCACTTAAACATAAATTGCATCTGTAAGGTATTAGATAAATTGGTATCCAATCATATACTAAGCACAGTAGACTTAGATTATATTAGATTTTCTTTATAGTAAATATATATATATATAGTAAATATAGTAATAACTTCAAAATAGAGCAGAAATTGTCACAATATCATTGTCTGTGAATAATGTTATTTTATGTTCCCTGCCATGGACAGAAATGCCATCTAATAGAATTCTGAGATTAAATTTTTTGTGCTAAGGGTTCCATCATCAATGTAAAAATGAATGGTTAAAGTGGAAACCCTTACCAGCTTCCATTAGAAATGGAGAAGCTACTAGATATTATGCTGGTAAAAGCAGATAAATCTGTGTAAGTCCTTTGCAGGCTTGTGATAAAATCCACTGTGGGTGATCTGGCTCTGATGCTCTCTCTCACTCCGGTACAGACATAAATACAAAGAATATAGCTGGCAACTCCAAACGTACTTGTTGCCTCTCTATTGGTGCATAAAAAAGTGAGCAAAAATATACAGGGGCTCACGCATTCCGGCTTACAAGCCTTGATCACAGCACTGACTGGACAAACCTTCACTGCTGGACATTGCTTAGGCACAACATACAGTACATGCCCTGGGCTCCAGACTGGAGGAGGTGCAAACCACCACTAATTACATGCAGCAAGTACAGAAGGTGTCTGAAGCCCACTCTTTTCACTCTAGAGCACTCCACAGGTATCTAGAAGATCTGGATAACCAGGAACACATGTATAACCTCAGGGTTCAGGGTCTACCCAAGTCGGTAGAACTGAGCAATCTCTCTCGGGCGGTGGCAGTGATTTTCAACGACCTTGGCAACCTGAGATGCTGATCAAAATGGAATGCATCCACAGAGCCCTGCACCCCAGAGACAGAGATACTGACCCACCAGAGGACATTGTGTGCTGTCTGTTGAGCTTCCCCATCAAGGATGATACTCTACGGAGGGCCAGAGAGAGGTGTAAACTTCTTTACCAAGGAATGGAGAATAAAATATACCAAGACCTCTCTAACATCACCCTAAAGCACAGGGAGGGATCTGCAACCCCTGCTAGACCTCCTAAAATCCAGAGTCATTTCATACCGGTGGAAACTCCCTTTTTGTGAATTGGCATCCACAATGGGCCGAACGGCCCTCATGAAAGATCCTGAGGATTTGCCTCACTTCTGCGACAGCCTCAACATCCTTTTGATTGACCTGCCTGACTGGTACAGATATTTTTGCTATTCTGCTTTGTGGAGCTTAAACCTGCCGAAGAACCCATGCAGTCAACAATCTCGTCCCCACATATCACCTCCTATGACTCCCCCATGACTCCTGGACTACAGGGCCCTGGCTGGGGACAGTCCAACTGCCTCACTGGCTCACTGCAGGGCTTGCCATGAGGCCTGAAGGAGGACAGATGCAGTTTTTGTTCCAAGGATAAGTACTTAAAACCTTTTGTCCTCCTCCACTTAATGCTATTATGAGGGCTATGTTGTGTATCTTGTTCTGTTCATACTCACCAAGTTTATCTCACTCACCAGGCTGTATTAGTTCCCTTGGTGGGATAGCTGGCTCATTCAATTGCATCTCTTCTACAAATCCCCAGGGTCCCAGTCACTGCTAGAGTATTACTGTGCTTTGGACAATAACTCCTTTCTGAGGAGCCATGGAGCTGCACCCTCCCTACTGAATCTGACTTAACTATGTCCTGGAAGGCCCAGGGAAATGCTTCTTCAGCCTCCCAGCTTCTCTTCACTACCACATATGAGCCTCATCTCCCCCTCTTGCCAATCTCACCTGCATCCCTTAGGAGACTATTTATGCTTTGAGCCAAGTTACCAAATTATATAGCACTGGGCTATTACTTGGTAACTGCTCACTAGACATGTGCACCACCAAAAAATTTGATAGTTTTAATTTCATTTGTTTTTTTAATTTTTTTTTGTTTTTTGGGTCATTCGGTATGATTGAAATTTGTTATTTCAAATAAATTCCTAACTTCGGAAAAATTTGAATTAGTTATGTTCTATTCGTTTAGATGAGGTATTCCTAAATTCAAAAATGTGAAAATTCGTAAATTCAGAAATCCGGAAATTTGAAAATTCGAAAATCCAAAATAATAACTAACTAACAATAACTATTAACCACTTCAGCCCCGGAAGGATTTACCCCCTTCCTGACCAGAGCACTTTTTGTGATTTGGCACCGCGTCGCTTTAACTGACAATTGCGTGGTCATGCAACGTGGCTCCAAAACAAAATTGCCGTCCTTTTTTTCCCACACATAGAGCTTTCTTTTGGTGGTATTTGATCATCTCTGCGATTTTTATTTTTTGCACTATAAACAAAAAAAGCGTCAATTTTGTAAAAAATGCATTATTTTTTACATTTTGCTATAATAAATATCCCCAAAAAATATATAAAAAAAAACATTTTTTTTCCTCAGTTTAGGCCGATACGTATTCTTCTACATATTTTTGGTAAAAGAAAATCGCAATAAGCGTTTATTGATTTGTTTGCGCAAAAGTTATAGCTTTACAAAATAGGGGATAGTTTTATGGCATGTTTATTAATCATTTTTTTAACTAGTAATGGCGGCGATCAGCGATTTTTATTGTGACTGCGACGTTATGGCGGATATGTCGGACATTTTTGACACATTTTTGGGACCATTGTCATTTATACAGCAATCAGTGCTATAAAAATGCATTGATTCCTGTATAAATGACACTGGCAGTGAAGGTGTTAACCACTAGGGGGTGGGGAGGGGTTAAATCAGTACTGGGAGTGATTACTAACTGTAGGGAGAATGGGCTGTGTATGTGACATCACTGATCTCTGCTCCGATGACAGGGAGCAGAGATCCAGTGACACTGTCACTAGGCAGAACAGGGAGATGCTGTTTACATCAGCATCTCCCCGTTCATCCTCTCCGTGAGGCGATCGCGGGTATCCCCATGTCGATCGAGTCCCCGGGACCCGCGACCCAACTCACGGAGCTCGTGGCAGGTGCGCGCACGCGCACACGGCGGCAAATTCAAAGTAACGTACGGGTACGTTACTTAGCGCAGCAGTGCCATTCTGCCAACGTAAATGTACAGGAGCCGGTCGGGAACCGGTTAAATTATAGGTATTGGAATTTCCTTTCAAATGTGGTGGTTTATTGGAGCTGTCCAATAGCTCAGGAGTTCTGGAACAAAATTTTCCAAATCATCTCTGCCTTAGTTGGCAAAACTCATGGTCCGGACCCCTTTATTTCCTTACTCAACTCAAAGCCTTCTGAAGTATCCGGCCTTCAGTTCAAATTGCTCCTGCAGGTTACCACTGCTGCGAAGCAAACTATTGCAAAGGACTGAAAGTTCCACAGCCTGCACATAATTCATAACTTCGGATAAATTTGTATTCGTTAAGATCAATAACAGCCAAATTTGAAAGGAAATTCCAATACCTATAATTTAATAGTTATTATTATTAGTTTGTTATTATTTCAGATTTTAGAATTTTCAAATTTTCGGTTTTTGTTCTTATTTTTGGATTTTCGTTCTTTTGAATTTTTGGATTTTCATTCTTACTTTCGGATTTTCGAATGTTTGGATTTTTCGGATTATTGAATTTCTGAAAACGATCTCTCTCAGGGGTGGCTGTCAGTGTCCTAATATCAAAATATCAGAGGGGTCACACTTAATCTCCTTTTTTCTTGATTGAACC
Organism: Lithobates clamitans; assembly: GCA_037952925.1. NCBI lineage: Eukaryota > Metazoa > Chordata > Amphibia > Anura > Ranidae > Lithobates > Lithobates clamitans. The sequence continues at coordinate 12,443,388 of JBBGZY010000008.1, read as the reverse complement.
CGGATGGAAGACACCTATTCAACCCACACACTGGTCTGTTGTTACCATTAGCCCTTGTCCATATTACATCTAGTGTATTATCACCCTTTTGCCAGTTATATTTGCATACTGCTCCCAGGGGGCCTTTCTGGGCTGAGCTGTTCCTCTTTTGCTGTTTGTCTTTTATGGCGGTGGTTTCCATCCAGCTCGGAGGCTGCGATGTGCATAGAGGAGTTCTTTTCCTGATCTCTTGCTCTCCTGCCTTGTCTGTTGATGGGGGTGGCCACCTGCACATCGGCGCCATGTTTTCCACTCGCACACACAGACGTCTCCCTGACGTCACTGAGGTGTGGGCTGTGTGGGTCATCCTGGACGGTTGGGTGGTTGCTGCATTTGCGCACCCCCTCTGACGGCGGATGTCTCTCGGATGTGCCCATGCATTACCGCCCGTACATGATGCTGGGGTCGTAGCTGTCGGGCCCTTGTGGGTATATCTGGACTTTCAGCACGGCTGGGATTCTGATTCACAACTTGACGGTTGGATGGAGCGGTCACATCTCTAAGAACAAACTGACAACCATTGGATATTTTTCACTTCATTGAGGTACAACTTTTTTACTTTCTTGATACAGCACCTATTGGGTTTGTTACATTGTCTTTATACACATGTAATACTTATATCATTTCTATATTGCCCCGTAGTCTCCCTGCCCATACCAGCTTTATAACCATGTTGGTCTGCATTCATGCATTTACCATATTCCATATCTCAGATAGTCCATCATACCAACATACTCTAATAAGCTTAATTCATTTATTTACATCTTTATATATAAATTAATTTTTACTTATTAGAACCTTATACATTAAGCTTATTTTGCAATTATGATGCCCTCTGATATATGTGCATCCTTGCAGATATTTTCTAGACATGATTTTAAGGGGCTAAGTGGAGACTGCAGTGAGAAATACCCCTATTCAGACCGTGCTGATCCTCCTGATGTTCCCCTGTTGTGTGCGAAATGCGTAGGGATTTATTGATGCTTGTTTTATGCTGGTACATGCTGGGTATTACTGATGCCTGCATTATGTTTACATACTTTCCTGTCCATATGTATGTACATTTTTATTTTCTCATTGTGTATGTGTATTTACTGACCCAGCAACTTTCAAACTTTATTGTTGCTCATTAATGTATAACATTTGTAATAAATCTGTATATATTTATTTTCATCTGTGTTGTGTACATTGGCTATTATGCTGGATAACTCACTATCATTGTTGTTGCTGCTCCATTACATAACATTTTGAAATGAATAAATAGATTTTGTCTCACTGTTCACTGTGAACATTGGCTAAAGCTCTCTCACCTCATCTAAAGTCCCAGGGCTATTTCTCTTGTTTTTTTGTGCACTATTAGAGATGGAGGTGTCGGAGGGGTCAAACCAGACCTTAATCTCCTTTTTTCTTAATAACAAAATATGGCTTGGTTCACTTTTCCAGCATGCTTTTCTGCAGTAAATGATTGTCCCCCCATTTTGTATGCTCACGGCTCACCATCTCCCCCCACTGCTTTGTTTCCCCCTTTTTTTGTGCTAAATGAACACATTGATACCCCTAACCACCTATACAAGACAGAATCTGCTGGTGATCCCTCCCTTCTCCTCTCCTGGCACAGGTGTTCTCCATATCAACTAGTTCCTAATTCTTGTTTTTTGACACTTGCCTAATTATGCCCACAGGCTTTGACCCGGTAGGCCCCCTTTATGGTTACCCTTCCCCCTTCACCCTTGTCTCCTGTGTGTGGGGTTTTTAGATGTCTATATGTTTAAAATGTGATATCTCGAAAAAAAATTTCCTTCTTGATTGTTTTCCTTCCCTCCGTGTACACGTTACTCAATAGGACCTATGTAAAAATGCTTCTAAAGTGAGAGTAAAGTTTTTTAGTAACACCCTCTGCACAGCATTCAACACCTTCCCTCAGTTCACTACTATAGCTAGGCTGGGCTCGTACCCTACCCTTACACTCCTTTTGTTTAGACCCTTTCCTATGATGGGACATGGGCGTTACTCACTCTCTTACCCCAACTTAATCCACACTTTATTCTGCCCTGGGCTGTTTTTTTTTTCCTTGTTCAGCCTAATATACCTCCTGACAGTCTTTAGCCTGGGGGTCAGCAAGCTATCAATCCTGGTCTACCTGTCAACCGGGACCAACTGACTGGTAGACCACGCAACTGCAACCACAACTGCACCACGGTTCCTGACTGCCGCTACCACTCACATCAGAGAGGCAATATACAATAGAGCCAAGGCAAGTACAAGAAAAGAGATGGGTCAGAAGGGAACAGAAGAATCAGCACCACTTAGTGAGCAGAGGTCCTGCCCAGTCAGCCCTGCAAAAACACAAATCTGTAGCCACAGCAGGGTCCAGGGAAAGAGGGGGTTCATGGGCTGCAAGACATAAAACTTCAGGGAGACAGTAACACAGAAGGCAGCAGGCTAATAACTGGTTAGTGCTGAGCTGCCAGTGCTATTTAAGACTGCTGTGTATTTAACATTTATTTTACATTATTGTGGCATCTGCTTAAGAGGAGGAATTGTGCTGCTGTGTGTTGCTGTTGGCTCACATTTCTGTGTGTCGGGAGTGTGTACAAAATCACGTGTTTCTAATGTAGGGATGTAGTTATTATTATTTAGAGCTTTTTGTCGGAAATTCTGACCGTGTGTAGGCTCCATCGGGCATTTTCCATCGGAATTTCAGTCGCACAAAATTTGAGATCTGGATCTCAAATTTTCCGACAACAAAATCCGTTCTCGTAAATTCTGATTGTGTGTACACAATTCAAACGCACAAAGTGCCACACATGCTCAGAATAAATTACGGGATGGAAGCAATCGGTCTGGTAAAACTAGTGTTCGTAATGGAAGAAGCACATTCGTCATGCTGCAAATTTTAAATAGTTTAATGCAGCGCATTCTCTTCTTCTTTATAATGCTAGAATAATGAAGTATAGTTTAATGCAGTGCATTCTCTTCTTCTTTATAGTGGTAGAATAATGACGTTGTTTTGCTGCTCATATTCACACAGAGTTCTGACAAACTGATTTCTTTATTATTTCTTGTGATCTCCTGAATAATATTTTTTTTTTTGTCAGATCTCCATAATAATGTTTCTAATTTTTGTTTAGTTTTTTTTTTTGTATCAAGATCTACAATTTTTTTGGTTTTTTATAGTGCTCTCCATAATATTATTTCTCATTTTGTGTGTCAAGTTACCACAACACCATTATTATCTTGTATTTTTTAACCTCAAGGAGGTTGACTTGTGTTGGTGTCCCTTTTTAATTTGACATTGTATTTAGGAAATGTACATGCCTTCCCACAAACAAATTGTCCTTTTTGAAGTTAAACACATAGGCAAGTATTTATGAAAAATAAATAGCCATTTTTTCTGGGTCATAACAAAAGAAAGAGGAAGGCAAAGCTGGAGAAACTGCTGAAATTTGCAAAGCCTTTGTACCCCAGGGCACACATCAATTATTTTACAGTCAAAATTGGTGGCCTGAGGAGTCCTTATAATAGTGAGCACAATCGGGTCTAGGACTACAAAAGAATCAGGAACAGCAGCAGATGACATATCTGTCCCAAGGCTGTGGTCATACAACAGCCTGCATCTTTTGTCAGACCAGACTGAACCCAGGCCATCACTCTCTTGTCTTCCTTACACGCTGCCTTCCAGGCTGTGGCTCTGGTGTTGAAGTTGTGGCAGGAGGTGGAGGAGGAAGACTATGGTTCTGTTGCAACTCACAAATGTGGCTTTGGCTTGTGAGTTCACCCCTCAACCCCTTATTTATGGCTTGTAACATAACTTCCTCAAATAAGAGGCATTGGCCCTCCTCCATTTCCAGCATTTTGCAGGCTGCCATGTAGGCATAGTCCTCTTGAAGACTGGGGGGTTTCTGAGGGCCGCAGTAGCCTTCATAAATAGGCCAAGTGCTGCCTCCTCCAGATTACTCCTCTTCCTGGCACTTTTCTGTGGAAGGGCGAGGGGAGGAACCTGGGATTCGGGCGGGCTACTGGGCCAGGCCACCTCCTGGCTGCCACTTTCCGCAACCTGGCTGAGGCTTTCCTGTGTATGAAAAAGGGACATAGTTTTAGTTTTTGGTTCATCAATCACACAATTTTCAGCTCATGACTGTTGTAAAGTGAATGTTAATAAATAGAAAAGACTATAATTCTGACCCCAGCATTTTTCATTCCTGTCCCAATCATTTGTGGTCTTTACTGTCTATTGATATGTAAAACATTTTGTGAAAACATAAATTAGTGATTAAAACTAACATCTATTTAGCATCATTAATTTGACAACCAGAAATATTTTGAAGAATGTTATACCTGACTCAAGCTGGGCTCCTCCACATGTTGCTGCCTGGAAGGCCCAGGTTGGTTGATGGAAGCCTCAGCTGGGGGGGAAGGAAGCCTTGAAGGAAGACTGGAGAGTGCTGGCCTGGGTTCCCTCTGGTTTGACAGAAAATGCAGTCTGTCATAGTACCACAGCCTGGGTACATAAATGTCATCTGCTGCTCCTGATCTCAGGGAATTCTGGACCTTTGTGTGCTCCCTATTATAAGTGCTCCTCATACCACCAATTTTGGATGTTAAATACTTGATGTCTGCCGTGGGGATCATCGGCTTCACAAATTCAAACAGTTTCTCCAGCGCTGGCTGCCTCTTTGTTTGATTATTAAAAAATGGCTGGTTCAGCTGCCACAGACAGGGCAGCTCCCTGAACATATGAATAAATATTCCTAGAAATTCCGTATCATTGAAGCGATCCAGTTTCTCTGCAAGACACAACAAAAGACAAACCCTAATTTCAGGTGAAACTCTCCTAATCTTGACCCAATATCGGCCTCAATCTTTAAGCAGTATAGGCCATTAATGCACCAAGTTAAAATTGTACCTTCGTTATAACGATCGTCGCTTCCGTTACTCTGTCCTAAGCTCACAGATCGTACATATGACGCACGCGTGTTACGCTTTATATACACTGCGCATGCGTGAAACTCAGACCACCCCTGATGTTTTTTCTAGTATATTCCCCGCCCCTTCTCCTTCGGCGCAGTGGGAGAGCACATGGCGGAGGGACAACAGGTGCATGCAGAGGAGAGCAGCAACGACGAAAGGCTGGAGCCACAAACATCCGATCCTGAAGGAGATTTAGGGCCTCAAATATGTCCTTTATAGAGATGGTGGACTTCTTGAAGAGGGCCAACTATGACGGGAAGCAGGGACCTTACCCAAACCCAAATGTGAGAAAGGCCAATATCATGACTAAAGTAGTGAAGAGTCTGCACAGGAATTTTGAGGTACGGAGATCCAAGGAGCAATTGAGGAAATGATGGTCAGACCTCAAATTGAGGGAAATAAGAAAATGTGAAACTGTGCTAATAAATATAAATGACAGTTGACCATCATAAAGTGCAAAGAAAGGCCATGTGAATATATGGAGCATAAATATAGTTAATCTTAATGAATATGTATTAAACACATGTAAAAAAGTGCATAATCAGGTGCATCAGTGCAAGTCTTTGAGACATTTTAAAAGTCCATATAATGAATGCGATGACCACCCAAAGTGCTGAAGAATATTGAAGGTTTGTTGATAATATAAAGTGTCAGATCCACCGTCACCAAATCTAAAGACTGGCCACTTACCAGAGACCCATGACCCCCCCGCTACAGAGGGTCTGGGTAAGCTGTTAAGGAATAATCACTCCGGACCACCATCAAAAACCAGATAGCTCCACTGTGTTGAAAGGTTGGGGGCCTCGATATCAAATGGATCAATAGCAGGTCATCAAACCCTCAGTGTGGACAGTGACTCCATAGTTGAAAGCAGCGATGTGTTATGCCCATATAAAAATCCAGCCTTTTGCCCACAACTGTATGTAGAATTGCGACAACATACCCCGAATCCGTGTGTCCCACGCTATCCCTAGACAGTTCGTCCAGTCTAGGGATAGCGTGGGGCACACGGATTCAGGGTACGTTGTCGCAATTCTACATACAGTTGTGGGCAAAAGGCTGGATTTTTATATGGGCATAACACATCGCTGCTTTCAACTATGGAGTCGCTGTCCGCACTGAGGGTTTGATGACCTGCTATTGATCCATTTGATATCGAGGCCCCTAACCTTTCAACACAGTGGAGCTATCTGGTTTTTGATGGTGGTCCGGAGTGATTATTCCTTAACAGCTTACCCAGACCCTCTGTAGCGGGGGGTCATGGGTCTCTGGTAAGCGGCCAGTCTGTAGATTTGGTGACGGTGGATCTGTCACTTTATATTATCAACAAACCTTCAATATTCTTCAGCACTTTGGATGGTCATCGCATTCATTATATGGACTTTTAATATGTCTCAAAGACTTGCACTGATGCACATGATTATGCACTTTTTTACATGTGTTTAATACATATTCTTTAAGATTAACTATATATATGCTCCATATATTCACATGGCCTTTCTTTGCACTTTATGATGGTCAACTGTCATTTATATTTATTAGCGCAGTTTCACATTTTCTTATTTGGTTCAATTTATGTTTATGTTACACATAGGAACTGCAGCTTTCTAATTTGTTTATATATTTACCTATGCGCAGTTTTATCTTTTTTTCTTTTCTCAAATTGAGGGAGCTTGATCAGTACAGAAAGATCAGGAAACTGCTTCTAAATAGTAAGTAGTTGTCGTGTGTTCCTATTATTATTATTACTTGCATGCTGCTCATTGTGCTTTTCTTTACTGCTATACAGTTTAAAATGGCAACTTTCATGTTCATGGGCACAGTAATTGGTCTTAGGAAACATTGTTTGTTCGCCTACTTATAAGATGTTTTTGGCACATATAGGTTAACTACATTTGTTCAGGCCTATTTGTATTAAAATAAGTTTGTTGTCTAGATGGGTTTGTAACTAGAATGAAATGCAAACTTGATTCAGTGTAAGGAGAGGACACTCAGCAGCTGTTTACACATCTGGACGCAGGAGCACTAGTGTGGGACACCAGAATAAACTTTTTAGGGTGTCCCACACAGGTGCTCCAGTGGATACTATGGGTCTCTACATGTGTGATACTTTAACAAAAAAGGGAAGCATCCCAGCTTTAGAAATAAAATGTTTCTTAAACAGTTTCTGGCACATCAATGGTCCCCCTACGCGCAAAGTACTCGACATACTTCTGTCTTACTTCGCGGGTGCTTTGGGGGGCAAGCCAGGATGGCCAGCTTCAAGCCCTGTTAGGGTTTATTCTTGAAGTCTGGCCTCAGGCCCAACTGAGGCAACATAGTTCATTGAATTTCTCTTTAAATAGTTGTTTAGAATGCAGCGTGCAAGGATTATATGGTTAAGTTTATATTCCGCCATGTTGATTGGCATAAGGAATAGGCGGAACCGGCTGGCCATTATACCGAAAGTGTTCTCCACCACTCTTCTGGCTCTGACCAGATGGTAGTTATAAACCCTCTGGTCCGGGGGTGATGGTCCTCATAGCTTCAAAATGGTCGGCTGGTCAGAACGAACTAACAGAAAGCACTGAAAAACAGAAAGGCCGGAGCTGAAAATCAGAAACGAGCGGACAAGAACGCAATGTTAATCAAATACCTAATATAAATACAAACCCACAAGCACAAACTGAAGAGCAGTAACGATTCAAAAAGCACAAGGCTGAAAAGCACGAATCGTCTGTCACCAAACTTCTAATAACATGAGATTGGCAGAAGGAGCCAAAAGGGTGGGGAAATTGGTATTGAACCTCCTGTTTCTAGCGCTGTCGTACGTGTTGTACATCACCGCGTTCTTGGCGTTCGCAAATTCCGACCAACTTTGTGTGACCGTGTGTAGGCAAGACAAGTTTGAACCAACATTTGTTGGAAAAAAAACATGGATTTTGTTGGTGGAATGTGCAATCGTGTGTACGCAGCATAAGTGTCCAGTGATTATTCTCATTCACATGCTATGTGAGTGTTCTCCAGCAGGGTGTGCTAGAGATATTACTGCACATTATAGATATTTAATACCTGGCCAATCAGCAGGTCTGGGGACCTTGCTGTGCATGCTGGGAGAGCTATTATATATCTGAGTCACTTTCTGCTCTAGCTCTTTCCCTCTAGGGATTTCCCTTGAGAGGATGTCTGTGTGATCCACTTGTCTAGGCCTCAGGCCCTAGAGGTATGGAGTGTTGAGGGATCTCCTATCATGGGAGGTGTCCCTAAGCTGCTGGCTGAGATGAAGTGCTACTGGCCGTTTGGGGAAGAAAAGCTGCTGTTGTCCTACTACAGGGATGGTGAGTGACCGACCGAGCTGGGAAGCACCACACAAACCTTCCTACTGCTGTCCTGTCTTGTATCCTAAGAATGAGAATACACAGGAACCTCAGTTGACAAGGAGCTATATTTATGTATTCCATCCAGCAGAGTTCTGTTACAGAAGGATTGATATTAGTGAGAAGACCATGTATGGGCCAGAGACTGTGTATTGTTAATGGAAACCTCAGGTATCCGGTGTTCCCTCCACCCTTCTTCCCACTCTTCATGCATGTTCATTATTAACCTTTTCATGGCTAAGCCTATTTCTGACATTTGGTGTTTACAAGTTAAAATCTGTATTTTTTGCTAGAAAATTACTTAGAATCCCCAAACATTATGCATATTTTTTTAGCAGAGAATCTAGAAAATAAAATGGCGATTGTTGCAATATTTTATGTCACACGGTATTTGTGCAGCAGTCTTTTAAGCGCAACTTTTGTGGAAAAAGACACTTTCATGAATTTTAAAAAAGCGAAACAGTAAAATTAGCCCAATTTTTTTGTATAATGTGAAAGACGATGTTATACCGAGTAAATAGATACCAAACATGTCACACTTTAAAATTGCACAGACTCTTGGAATGGCGACAAACTATGGGTTGTCGATCACGGTGATACCTCACATGTGTGATTTGAACACCATTTACATATGCGAGCGCAACTTCCATATGCGTTTTCTTTGCTGTGCAAGCTCGCGGGGATGGGGGCGCTTTAAAAAAATGTTTTTTCTATTTCATTTAATTTATTTTTATTTTTTTACATTGTGTTTTTTTTTTTTTTCATTTTTGATCACTTTTATTGCTGTCACAAGGAATGTAAACATCCCTTGTGACAATAATAGGTGGTGACAGGTACTCTTTATGGAGGGATCGGGGGTCTAAAAGACCCCCGATCCCTCCTTTGTACTTCAAAGTATTCAGATCGCTGAAAACGTCGATTCTGAATACTGTATATTTTTTAAAAACTGGCGCCATTGGCAGCCGAGTAAACAGGAAGTGATGTTGTAACGTCACTTCCGTGTTTACAAACAGAAGACTGGAATTAAGCCATTTCCAGCTTCATGCCAGTCGGTCTCTAGCCGCCGGAAGTGGCGGATCGAGGATCGGGTCTCCCGGTGGGACGGGAGGCCCGGTAAGAGTGGCGGAAGGCGACAATGTCCCCTCCCGCTCCTCTGGGATAACATCCGAGCGGCTTTTAGCCACATCGGTTGTTATCTCTGGATAGCCAATCGCCCGCTCTAAAAATGGTACCGGGATGATACCTGTAGCTGCAGGCATTACCTAGGTATAACCCCCTAAAGCCGAGGCCGCATATCTACGTACGCTCGGCGGGAAGGGGTTAAAACATCTAAAATGTATTCAAAGTGACTGGTGCCCTTAATTAATCCACCACCACCTGGAAAAAGGACTTACACCTTGAGAAGGAATGTGCCTGAGACATTTATCACCAAGTAAGTGGGTCTCGGACATTCACATGTACCTATTGGGCATCAGTAGAGCCAAATGTGCCAGGACTGGCTACCGATAGCGATACACTAACATACAGAGAAATGCACTTATCTTTAGCAGATGCTCAAATGTGCCATTACTTTTTAATGGCACGTCCACACATCATAAACTGTGTGCTTTCACACGCACCAAAGCGCATGGTGCCGCAGCACCATGTGGTTCAGTGCAATTTTCCAAAACGATCCTTAAGGTCAGCGACCTTTGCCCTGAGCCAGGTCACCTCATCTGCTTGATCATTGTGTGCATCCACCAAAAAATTGTAGGAAGAGGCGTATTCACTCATTTTTTTTTTCCACATGGTCAACTCTGCCCCCTAATTCTCCTACTTCACCTTTGAAGTGTATGAAACAGCTTTCATTCACTTCATCATATCCACATGAAGGGAGCTGCGGAGGGAGACAAGCGTGTCTTTAAGGGTGGTGTCTAAGATTGGCTGATTGGTAGTGGGAAAAGCATTTATGGTATCAGCTAGTTCCCTTGTGTCCTCCATGGAATCCTGACATGTGCTCACCTTGCTATTGTAGGCATCTTTTGCCATGCAGGATTTGGATTTCACTGGGCTGCGGGAGAGTGGTGTAGAGGCATCAGGCGAATGCTGGCTGTAGCCCCCCTGTGAGCCTGGGCTTGGTGTAGCAGAGGAGGCTGGAGAGCGGCCACTGGGCTATCTTGGAGTGTGCCTCGGGCTGCTGGAGGGAAATAATACTGAAGTTTCTGCGGGTGAGACATCTCCATCCTCTTGTGGGTCATCCTGAGGTGTTGTGCAGGTCTTTAGGCAAGTGCGGGTGTAGATGGGGTCACCTGTAGACATCTCAAAATGCTCGGATTCCTGGCATTCAGACATCCATTCTGCAGCGCGGTAGCCCCGACCCCTCCACCGCTCCTCTCTTGACAAACAGAAACCTCAAAACTAGCTTATACATGAGACAGTAATCTACCAAAGTCTGGAAAGTTGTCACATAAACTCTTTAAGGTGTCTTTAGGATATGTCATCTTCTGCTCCATTTGTGGGGATGGGATGAGTTCCCGAGACTTTCCTCTTGTAACAGTGGTCAAGGAGGGTTGCCAACCAATAATGATCCTTCTTGATGCCAGGAATTTGTCTGGTCCTTTTGCAGGCTTTGAAGAATAATTGGGGCCATGCACTGCAAGTTAGCGGAGGCATGAGAAGTAGAGTCCTTGTGGTCATTGAGGATTACAGTATCTGGAACTGCCTCCTCCCAGCCACATGCTACTTCCAAGGGTTCTGGGATCTCTTAAGGTTTGATGTATGTCTTCCTCTGCTTCAATGCCTCCAAAACTGCCAGAATCCTCCCCCTTCTCCTCCTCCCTCTTCTCTTGTGTGTTCTGTGGCATCACAAGAATGGTGTCTACATAAAGTGTAGGAAAAAAATGATGCATGCATTGTCATGGCTCACTATCCTTATTGCTTCCTCATATGGTGACAGTACAGTGCATGCATCCTTTGTCAGCAGCCGTTAGCATAGGAAAAAAAAAAACAAGCTGACCTGAGCCTGTCCTTGTGCCATACTCACACAGGTACTCGTTGATGGCCCTATCACTGTACACTTAGTCACAATAACACACTAACTCACTAGTAGCAAACAGAGTCCTGCTTTGTCTCCACTCCAACAAAGCACTACAAAAGGTTCCTGTGGGAAGGAACCTTTTATAGTGTGGAGTGGGACTGTGAGCACTGAGCCATGATTGGACAAAGTCATCATGACTTTGTTCAATCATGGCTCTGACTGTGCTCTGTGCCCTGATTGTGCAAAGCCTTGCACCAGACCAGCAGTCTGGTGCATTGCTTCATCCATTTAGGGCCCTAGAATGCATTGTGCAGCATGCAGTGCTTTGTGGGGTGCTCATAGGGCAAACATCCCGCGGAGCACCCCGAAAATTCAGGTGTTCGGTGAATGGACGAACAGGTGATGGTCAAACTTTTGCCTGGTTAGAACTGTTTGCCCAACTATAATAAGGAAGGGCTTGGTAAGAAAGCCTGAGATGTAGACCCTTGCACACGGTATGGAATAAAGGGCCATGATGGCAGATAAAATTGTACCAGTAAACCCAAAGTTAGACAATACCTGAGACAGATAAGACAAGTGGACGCAGTCGAACACCTTCTCTGCATCTATGCATCTATGGATAGAAGGAAGGAAGGAGTTTGACTCTCTTCTGCATAATGGATAATGTTCAGTATGCTCCTGGTGGCGTTGAATGCTTGTCTATTCTTGGTAATTTCCTCTTGGTCAAGTTTAACCAATGATGGAAGTACATTATATGAAACAGGTGTGTCACTAATATCTTAGCATACATTTTCACATCTGTATTTAAAAGAGAGATTGGCCTAAAATTGGCTGGGATATTAGGATCCTCGCTATGCTTAGGTAGAGTAACTACATGGACCATCAACATCTCTGCGGGGAAAGAGGTCATAGAGGCTGCTGCAATGAAATGTCTTACCAAATATGGTGCTAGCAGATCTTTAAAGAATTTGTAGTATTCATTAGTGAACCCATCCAGGCTAGGGGATTTACCAGTGGGTATGGTTTTAATCACTTTTAAATATTCCTGAGCTGTGAAAGGTGCATTTAAAGCTGTAAGCTGGGAGTCAAAGTCAGAAGATTCAGTTGCGCCAAAAAGGGTGCTAATATCTTTTGCCGAAGGTTGGAGCGTATCTATCATCTTTTAGATTGTATAAGGCACTGTAATAGTCTGAAAAGGCATTCGCTATATTCTGTTGGTGAGCAGTTTCTGTTTAGTAAATGGATGGTAGATATATGGTAGCCTAGTTTTAGAATTGCAATCTTTCAATATGTTAGCTAAACTTGTCCCTGCTTTATGTTACTAGCATAATAATGATACCTAAGACGCTTCAAGTACCCATAATACTGTGAACAGAGGAGCATCCGAAGCTGATATCTTAATTTGGCAAGAGTGGCTGTGATGGATTCTTAGGGAGATTTGAAACATGAATGGCTTGGAATTGAGACAACACACTAGGATGAGGTATCTGCCTTCAGATTCTTTGATACAGTCTTTCAGCTCAAAGAAAACTGTGTGATTTATGGCAATAAGAACCCCCCTTTTCTTCACAGGTGGGCACACTGAAAAGATAGTTGAATAAGTTTTGTGAGTGCAGCCCAGGGCCGCATCAAGCTGAAAGTGAGTCTCTTGAATATTCACTACATCTCCATTCTGTGTACAAGCCTCCTTCCACATGAACTGCCATTTAACTGGTTGGTTAAGGCCACTGGTATTGTGAGATAGGAATTTAAGACATAGTTAGTAGCAAGATAATGTAGAGGAGATAATATGAAGATTTACCATTTACAGCTGAGAGGAGGGGTCAGTGATGGGAAGCGGCAGGTGAAGAATGTTGAGGGTGGTGGAGTTGTAGTATACAGTAATCTGAAGAGAGGTTGCCAGAAAGAAGTTGAAGGTACAGACAAAGGAGTAAATTAACATGAGAAAAGGAGAACCAAGGTAGCCAGTACTCATAATATAACAATTTCCAACAGGGAACTATCTGGCAATCTGGAGTATCCTGAATTACAAAAAGAAGGTAAAAAAGTGAGGCCTTCTCTGAAGAGAATGAAAGACTACAGCAGAAAAATCTGCAGAATGAGTGCTGAATAGGAAGTTGTAGTTCACTCTGTCACCAACAGGTACAGCATTACAGCATGGAATGTGCATTGTAGATATGGAGAGACAACCCAGGCACTGCATTATGTGACATGTCATTTAACTTTCTGCCAATTTGAAGCAGCCTTAGACACATGATGGAAATGTTTCTCTGCAGGGGGACCATCCAGGAGAGTGTTCCATTGATGGAGATTAAGCCCCTCTTCCAATGTAACAATGGAGGTGGAAGTGCCATGATTTGTGATATTTCCACCTGTACACAATGTTATGGTTTCTCAAACCCTTTGTGATAGACAAGAGATTTGTACACTGTTGTAGTGTATACTGGAAGAGATGCAGATGGCAAAATGACTCTAGGAGCTGTGCATTGACTTATCTTTTCTTTATGGTTTTGTTTAAAAAAAATTGGGACACAGCCAACAGACAGCCGGGTCAGCTAACCACAAACAAAAATACACAGGTCGTTTCAAATGTTCAATAAAAAGTTGTTAAGAAGCAATCTTTACCCCTATAAGTAAGCAACAGCAGGGCTGACATTAGGGCAGTGTTTCAGTCCTCCAGGCGCCCCAACAGGCCATGTTTTCAGGATTTCCATTATTTTGCAAAGGTGATTTGATCAGTTTTACTGCCTTAGTAATTACCACAGCTGTTTCATCTGAGGGAAATCCTGAAAACATGACCTGTTGGGGCGCCTTGAGGACTGGAGTTGAGAAACACTGCATTAGGGTAACAGTGCCAACAGAGATCCATTGCGTCCAACCATCTAGAAATTGTCCCTTTTTATTCAGATCAGTAATGACCTTATTCACTATTCCCTGCCCTGTAATTAGTTCCCTGCTCTATCAGAAAAAGATGCATGCCAACAGATAACTGTGCTAACATCTTGCATTGGTGAATTATATTTATATATGTTCTGGCCATGTAATCTGACTAGCTGTTGGGAGTTAATAATTGTGTTGGCTTTTGGAAGATTGTAATGACACTGGGTCGTTTCCAGGAGTTTACTATGGTAATGCTGCTGAATGTGACATGTCATAATTGTACTGTGGTGTGTTTAGTGTGTAGCTAGTGTTTATAATGTTACTGTAAATGGGGTCCATAATTGAATAATGGTTTTACTAGAGTTGAATAAGGGTACCATCTGCTAGGTGAATAATGTATGGTAGAGATTTTTCCTTGTTCTGACTACTGAAAAGTGCCAACTAAATGGAGTTTACAATTTAAATTGATAAAGCTATGTCAAGTGGTAGCAACCTTAATCATCTAGCAGGTACCCACATCCTATTACCTTTAAAGGGCCTCTTTCAAAAGTATTCAACTTAAAAAGACACCATGGGGGTTATTTACGAAAGGCAAATCCACTTTGCACTACTAGTGCACTTGGAAGTGCAATCGCTGTAAATCCGAGGAGGACATGCAAGGAAAATAAAAAACAGCATTTTAGCTTGCACCTGATTGGATGATAAAATCAGCAGAGCTTCCCCTCATTTCAGATATACCCCTCAGATTTACAGTGACTGCATTTCCAAATGCACTTGTAGTGCAAAATGGATTTGCCTTTCGTAAATACCCACCCATGTCTAGACCCCAATTGGCTTACCTCTCTAACATGAATTTATGACAACATAATGACATCACCAGTGAAGAGCTACATTCAAACATTTAGGTGATATTATCGCTGTATTTTTATGAGGTAAGCAACAGGATAGCTAGCTGAATGTGTTTGACCCTTCCTGCAGTTTGAATGTTTGCAGGCTGAAGCCAGGTCAACAGTTTTTATATTAGTGAAATACAGTGGCGGCCGGTGGTAATTTTTTTGGGGGGGCGGGCGGCAAACAGTTATCTGAATTAAAACCAGATTTAATGTACAAAACTGTATTTATACACTTTATTTTAAATTCAGCTATGCACCCAAGTGCTATTGGTGTTTGATAGTGCCTATATCATTTTCAGTGTTTGGTTCTGTAACAATGAATGGTCTGAGTACATATAATTTCTTTATTGTGCATTATTGTATTCTCAAATACATTTACTTCTGACTCATTCTTTCCTAACATATATTCACAAACATTGACAGTATCCATTTTATATGAAGCTAGCAATTTAAACTTAGTAGTTTTTTATTTTGACTTAGCAGACTTCATTTCAAGGCCATGTGTTAAATGGAGTTTTAATATAAAAAGTGGAAGGTAGTTTTCTGTAAAGACGCAGGGTAATAGATAAGTACAATATGTTTGCCAAAGAGCTGTAAAAACTGATGTTCTTCTATTACAGACTCCGTTATTCCTCCACACTAAAAGTGTGAAAATGTAATGGGAATGTGTTAAGCTTTTATTTTGTAGAGTACAGAAAAGCATATCTCTGTAAATCAGAAGTCTTTCAATTTTGTATTTCAAATGAAAAAGACTTCTGCATGCACTCATACAAAAATGCAAGGAATGGGAGTTCAGCTGGGATACATGGATCATGAACGTATGCCTTAAACAAAGAAAAATGCATTGGGATACAGTCATTTGTGTGAACTATTATTAGGGGTATTATGCCCTGTACACACGGTCAGATTTTTCGATGGAAAATGTCCAATCGGGGGGGCGGAGCTTGCCGCGGAAGGAGATGGACGCTCAGTAGAGGAGCTCCACAGCGCTCGGGATCACAACGGCCCACATCGCCTGCTCCACTGACCCAAACCCACATACAACCACCTACGGACCGGCAGCACAGCTCAGAGCACCGATCGATCATGCCGCGGCGCAACAAGGAGAACCGGAGGCCGCAAAAACTAACAGAATACTACCCGCTCGGGCCTAAGCAAGATGGCGGCGGCGGGACAGCGGCGCGAGGTATGTCTAGTACCCCACTATATGAAGCGGGCAAGGGCAATCCACAAAAAAGGAATGCACCACAAAGGAGTATACACTCCCCTATACATACCCCTAACTCAGGCAGTCCGGAAAAAGTAAGATTGAGGCTGGATGCCTCGGATTCTAGCCGGGACTTAACACCAGGCCCAGACTCAGGAGAAGATACAAGAGATCTCCCTGACTCAATTGATCTCTTTCCCACCACTAATCAACCTGTACTGGACACCACACTAAAGGATATGTTAGTCTCACTCCGAAGTTCACTACATGCTGACATGCTATCCTGTGTTCACAGATTTGGTGTGGAACTTAAAGAAACAGTATCCAGGGTAGATCATATTGAACACAAAATGGGGGAGTTCGCCACCACTATCAATGATCTAGTGGATGCAAACGATAACAACACAGATGAATTGGATGCCCTTAAAGCAAAATTAGCAGACATTGAGGACCGCTCTAGGAGAAATAACTTTAAAATAAGAGGGATTCCCGAGTCAGTTTTGCAATCTGACCTGCGCACCTACACAGCCCAATTATTTCAAGCTATACTACCAGATTTGACGGAATTGGATATTACGGTAGACAGGATCCACCGCCTACCCAAACCATCACATTTACCGGATAACATACCAAGAGATGTTATACTCCGGTTACACTTTTACCAAACAAAAGAACGACTGATGGCGGCTTCCCGCAGCAAAGATCTTTTTCCAACACAATATAAAGATCTACAATTTTTCGCTAACCTATCGCAATTCACCCTGCAGAAACGTAGGAACCTAAACACAATCTCTAAAGCACTAAGGAATCACAAGATCGCATACAAATGGGGGTTCCCTACCAAATTAATTATCACTAAAGATGGAAAGGAGCATGTTGTCGACACTCTTAACAAGGGAATGCAGCTCCTTCAAAGATGGCAGATTATTGCAGAAGACTCTCCAAAAACCCAAACTTCCCGTAGCCCTGAGCAGTCTACAGATAACTGGAACCTGGTTACTTCCAAAAACTCCCGCAAGCACACATGATCTGTCCGAGGTCAGTGAAGACCATACTCTACTATTTCCCAAGCAGAGGAAAAAACGCTAAGCTGAACTGTTTCATTTTTTACCCCCCACTTACAAGTTATGTGACCACACGTCACAATCAGGTCATACAGACCTACTCAGGGTTGAGTTTGAAACCCCTTTATGTTTTCCTTTTTTTATCTTTTTCTACACTGTTCTTTTTTGTATTAACCATTGTATATGTCCGCAGCCGCAACAACCAATAAGAATTCAACTACTTGAGCAAATGAATCTCCAAGAACTCCACGGTCACAAGGATTCATCTCCACATCGCATATGGACCAAAGTTGATGACCTCAGCAACCTATGTAAGTGTTACCAACACATGACATCTAATGCGCCTACACTAAACTCTACACTATGACCATTACCTTTTTAACAATAAATGCAAGAGACCTTAATCATCCGGCGAAACGCAGGTCCATGTGGCTGGAAGCCATCCAAAAGAAGGCTGATATCCTTTGTGTACAAGAGACACACTTCAAAAAACAGGCACATCCCGTCTGCTCCCATCCCAAATTCCCACATGTTTTTTTTGCAAGTGCTGATGCAAAAAAGAAGGGAGTACTCACGGCAATTAAGGAAACAGTAGCATTCAACTTACACTCGGAGATAAAAGATGTGCAAGGTAGATATCACATATTAATCTGCGACATCAACAACACTACCTACACAGTAGTAAATGTATATGCACCAAACACACGTCAGTCCCGCTTTCTTCATAGGCTTATGAAACAGGTCTCACGTTTGCAAAAAGGTCGCTTACTCTTGTGCGGAGATTTTAACTTACCACCGGACCCCACAATAGACTCTAGTTCATCATCTAACAAGAAAACTCAAACACTACAACCGCTGCTGAGGAACTACAACATGTACGATGCTTGGAGATGTCTTCATGCCACAGAAAAAGACTTTTCTTTTTTTTCAGCCAGTCACAAAATTTACACCCGACTTGATCTTTTTTTAGTAGATAAGGCATTAATAACCAAAATTAAATCATCTACAATTAATAATATCACTTGGTCGGATCATGCTTCGGTGTCGCTGCTGGTGGATGACACAGTTAAAATCAACTCCACTTACATTTGGAAATCCAACCCGCGGCTGTTCCGAGATGATCCCTCCAAAACAATATTGCAGAAAGATCTGGCCGAATTTTTTGAGCTTAATGTAAACTCAGTCTCTGACCCCTTTATAATATGGAACGCACACAAAGCGTTTATGAGAGGTCTCCTTATTAAACTTGGAGCCGGGGCTAAGAGAAAGAGGGAGCAGCGTATATCGAATGTCTCTGAACAAATCCACACACTAGAATCTCAGAACAAAGCAAATTTCTCTCCTGACTTATCAGATAAACTGACCAAATTAAGACTAGAACTTCGAATGATACTACTGGAGGATTTTGAAAAGTCCTCTAGGAGATTGAAAATGACATATTACGCAAATGGCAATAAAGCAGGGAAACTATTAGCAGACAAACTACGGGGACACAGATACAAAACCAAACTTCCCTACATCTTACATCCTGTAACTCACACCAAACTACAACATCCACAAGACTTTGCAGATGCGTTCAGCACTTACTATGGTTCTCTCTATAACCTGAACACAGATCCTAACACGATTCAACCACAAACCCACACAATTTCTGAATTTCTTAACAAAGTTCAACTTCCCCAACTCACTGACACCCAAAACATAGTGCTGAACTCTCCATTCACGACACAAGAAATAACAAAAGCGATTGATTCACTCCCCAGTAATAAATCTCCTGGTCCAGATGGTTTCACGAGTGAATATTTTCAAACATTCAGAGACATTCTAACTCCCAGACTCACTGAAATATTTAATCAAGCTGCTTCCTCTTCCTCTTTTCCACCTGAAATGTTGAGGGCAATGATCGTGGCGTTACCGAAGCCGGGGAAAGACCCTGATACTCCTCAAAATTTCCGTCCGATATCGTTACTCAATAACGATCTGAAAATTTACGCTAAAGTAATAGCTGGTAGATTAGTAAATCTCCTCCCCTCACTGAGTCATCCAGATCAATCTGGTTTTACAACGGGTCGCCAAACAGCAGATGCGACTAGACGCCTGATTAACCTCATCCATCTAGCTAGCAAAAAGGGAACGCCTTCTCTGCTCCTCTCTTTGGACGCAGAGAAGGCGTTCAATAGAATTCACTGGAAGTACCTAGAACAGGTACTGGGCAAATTTGGTTTCAGTGGTCAGATGTACCAGGCTATTATGGCTTTATACACAAAGCCATCAGCACAAGTTTACATATCTGGAACATTATCCACTCCGTTTAGTATAACCAACGGCACTCGCCAAGGGTGCCCTTTGTCTCCATTAATTTTTAACCTATTGATGGAACCACTAGCAACATATATTCGCCAACACCCCCAAATTAAAGGGATAACAATAGGAGACAGAATGCACACCATCAGTCTGTTCGCAGATGATGTCATCTTGATACTCACGGATGTAATGTCTTCCCTGGCTTCGGTCCAACAAACCTTACAACTATTTAATGCAATATCGTATTATAAAGTAAACGAAACCAAGTCATTTCTATTAGGACTAGGCTTATCTGACAAGGTGAAACAAAATATCAAACATAAATTCCCGTATATGTGGAAAGAAAATGGCATATCTTATCTAGGTATCACACTCACACCCACAGTATCCGAACTATTTAAAGAAAATTATGTTCCATTTTTGAAGTCTCTGAGACCCAAACTAGATAAACTAAAGCGATTTGAACTTTCATGGACTGGGCGTCTGGCTGCGTTCAAAATGCAGGTTTTACCTCAGTTCTTATACCTGTTCAGAACCCTACCTATTCCGGTACCCAAATCCTTCTTTCAGCAAGCACAATCTGAAATAGATAGATACCTATGGGCTGGGAAAAAAGCAAGATGTGCATTTAACAAAATTACTAAGTCCAAACATGCTGGAGGGATAGGCCATACAATAATTAAAGATTATCACGCGGCCACTATTCTAGCACAGATGAAGGGTTGGTTCCCCAACCAAGATATCTCCCTATGGTTAGAATTAGAAAATATTCAAATTAAAGGAGGGAATTTGTACAATTATCTGATAACTACTGAATATCACACATCTACCCCTCTTGCACATTCCCCAACTATCCAGGCTTCTATAGAAGCCTGGCATTATCTCCTCAAACATATAACCCTTGAGGGAACCCAAACTCCTCTAAAATTCCCAATTACTGCTTTGGGACTCTTAATACCAGACTTATCATTAACTAAATGGATCTCCAGAGGTGAACTATACCTAGAAGATCTCCTAATAGGACCCACGATTAAAACATTTAGAACATTACAGATTGAATATGATATTCCAGCTTCTGACTATTATAAATATACTCAGATATCCCACTTACTAAGAAAAAAAAAAAGTAATGAACTTATCACTCAACTTCCCTGGCAAATTGTCACCTTTTTTACACACAAATGCACTAAACTAAAGGGAACGGCTTTATTCTACAAATATCTACAGAATAAAAACTCCTTTAGTAAAACTACCAACATAGTAACATGGGAAAAGGATTTTAAAAAGATTTATACTGATGACCAATGGAAAAAAGCACTTAAAATCACATACGTATCCACTAGAAGTGCCAACCTATGGGAACTGCATCACAAATTTCTATTGAGGTGGTACCTCACCCCTTACCGCATTTCTAAATTTGTTCCAGGAGTCTCTCCAGAGTGTTGGAGGAACTGTGGGAGAACAGGATCACTGCTTCATGTGCTATGGTCGTGCCCACGTATTCAGAGATTTTGGAGGATTATTTTTCAAATAATAGAACAAATCACAGGTACAAAAGCTGCATTTTCTCCAGGTATGGCACTTCTTTCATTGGAAATTGACTCTATTCCAACTCCTCTTAGGCCATTAGTATCCCACATACTTATCGCAGCTAGACTCACCATAGTACGCCATTGGAAGGATACCAATCCTCCAACTATAACAGAAACCCTTCAGCTAATAAATACACATAGGATGTATGAAATACAATTCGCATGGAGTCTTGGAAATCAGAATAAAATATCTAATATGTGGGTTCCTTGGTCAACATGGTATCCACAAAACATGGGTCTCGGATTCTTTAAAAAACAGTAAAGGGAAAAATCACAAGATAACAATTATGATGAAGCTCACTACATAGGTTGCTTATGGGCATATCAAGTTACTGTTAATTAAGTTAATTAATACAATTCTATAATCTTCATCTATATTAGACATTGTCCAACTGTGGCTAGCGTGTAATCATTATCGGTAACCAAAACACAATTAATAAATAAACTGGTTATATGAAACGTGGACAGGGGGAGCCTCTCCTTCCTCCAAACACAGTTAGTTCCCATGTGGGGTGTGGGAGTGGAGGAGAGGTAACTCCTGGAAAGTAATCTTAACACGAAGCTACAGGTGTGAAAGTAAATGACAGATATGGGAATATACCTATCTATGTCTATCAAGTATTTGTTATGAAAAACTCAAGATGGTAATGTCTGTAACTGTTTTACTATCTCTTTGTTTTACTATTTCTTTGTTACTAATCTGAAAAAATTTCAATAAAAACTTATTGCAAAAAAAAAGAAAATGTCCAATCGGAACGTGTTGTCGGAAATTCCGACTGTGTGTGGGCTCCATCGGACATTTTCCATCGGATTTTCCGACACACAAAGTTGGAGAGCAGGAGATAAAATTTTCCGACAACAAAATCCGTTGTTGGAAATTCCGATCGTGTGTACACAAATCCGACGGACAAAGTGCCACGCGTGCTCAGAATAAATAAAGAGATGAAAGCTATTGGCCACTGCCCCGTTTATAGTCCCGACGTACAAGTTTTATGTCACCGCGTTTAGAACGATCGGATTTTCCGACAACTTTGTGCGACCGTGTGTAGACAAAACAAGTTTGAGCCAACATCTGTCGGAAAAAATCCTAGGATTTTGTTGTCGGAATGTCCGAACAAAGTCCGACCGTGTGTACGCCCTATTATAGGGTCAAATGTTGTAATGCTGAACACTTAGCGGGAAAGTGTCACTGATCAATGAGAAGACCTATTTATACAGAAAATGTTTCTGTTTCTAGATTTGACTAGAGGTGTCAGTAAGATATGTGTACTTCTGTGCCTGCAAAGGCAATCAATTTATTCCCAAAAACCTATATTACGATGGTTGGCAAGAAAGGTCTGTGTATTTTTTGGATTTGCCTTAAATTGTGAATATGCCTTAAATTGACACTGTTGATTTCCCCAATAAGTATGAAAAATTCTTCTTTCAATAAAAGTCTATTAATACTTGTGGTAGTGAGTAAACTCCTCTGTCTTCTAGCACTACAGTTTCTGGCCAAGACTAGAGCATTAAGAAAGCAAATCAGCAATGGACAATTATAAGTATCTCAATTTTCATACTTACATTTTTTTAGCGGGCAGCCTTAATTCACAGGGACTATTGTGTTGTGAAAGATTAAGGCTTGGCCTAATAGCGGACCTGGAAGCACACTAGTTCCTGAGCTCTATCTTTTCTAATCCACCCGTTCAGTCATCTTGTGGTTAAATTCTACCTCTTTGCCCACGTTCACATCGAGCCGTTTTGACATGCGCTTTGACATGTTAAATCGCATATCAAATTTCCGGCTGTTGCCGGCAATGGCCCCGTCCGAATTGGTGCATTGGCGCCACACCGATTCTAAAAAGTAGTTCCTGCACTACTTTTGGTGACTTCAGGGCCAATTTCAATAGACAACATGCACAGATGTCTCTGAAATCGCTCCCGATGTAAGACTGACATGCGGGTTTGAAATTGTGCGAGTTCAGCTCAATGATTTCTAACCCGCGGTCAGTGTGAACCTGGGCTTTGGCTCCAGTTCTGAAGTACTACACTACAGAATTTTACTGCTACAATCATCATGGTGCAAATTAGTGAGGTCTGCCAAAACACTGGCAGAAAAGTTAGTAAAATTCCACCGTCAGTGAACCCATGGTATGTATGTGAGCCACTCTAGGGAGTATAGTCCTGTGCCTGCTGCTGTGAGTGCTGGCTAGGAAAGAGCCCGTCCACGCTCCAGACAATGACATATAAAAGCAGAAGAAGCTGCACATCAGAACAGAACCTGCTGTGGGTAGACAACTGGCAGTCTCAGCCTGTACCCCAACCAGGCCACGCCCCCCCAACCACATTTCACTCTGCCCACTGAAGCTTACTTATGGGGATAGCTTAGCAGCAGCGACCATGCAGACCCATCTTACAACCTATCCTTACTTATATAGACCCTTCGGAGGATAATCGCTTCTCAGTCAGGTCTGGGGCTGTAAAGGAGTGCATTAGCAGCCTAGAAGACACTCTTACTTCCCTCTCTGCCACTGTAAGAGAATTCTCTTGTGAAAACAGGTTGAGATAAAATAACTTGTGATTTGTCAGATTCCCTGAAACATTTGAAGGGACTTCTTCTGCAAAAAAATCCTTACCTTATGGCTCAAAAATACTCTAGAGGAAAATGCCATTACACCACCATTCTCCATCATTGTACAACACCTCTCCCTTCGAAGCTGGGAGCTTCTCTAGGTTCTCTGATCACAAGGGATCTAAACTTCCAAGACAATGTTGACATCCTTAGGGCTGCACATCTTTAGGGAGAACTCTGCTTCAATGGAAATCAGGTCATCATATATCCTGACTTCTCAGCAATAGTCCAGAAGTCAAAAATGCTTTTGAGATAAAGGCCTACAATACACCACATTATACAGTATACTCCTAAGCTCCGAATGGTCTCTGTGGGTAAATTAATTTTCTTTACATCCCCAAAAGAAAGCTATGACCTGTCTGGATGATTTTTTCATTACTCCACCTCATAAAAACTGTTTATATAGGATTAGATAAGTATCCTAATACTATGTTTTTTTTTTATTTTCTTCTATTTGTTTAAACTTTGCCTGTAGTACCTGTTCTGGCAATGTTCTGAATTGTTTATTACCCTACCCTGACTCCTATATTTGCCCACCTTGTGCAAACCATGGGAAGACTGCCAATTTACAGTTTTAAATGTATGCTGCAAGTGTTATTTTATTTAACATGCAGGGACTGTGATATAAAAAATATATGTCTCTATTCAGTACACTTCCAGGGCAATTCTTTTTCTGTTAAAAAATCTGACAGTCCCAGATATTAGCAAAATATATTATGTACTTTTGCAATATTTTGTTATTTGTTCTATGTAAGCACTATTTTTCCACTCTATTTATTAATTCCATGTGTTTCCTTCACTTTACAACCCACATTCTCTTTGGGAGACAAATGGAGCCAGCATCTCCATGTCAGCTATCGCTAGCTCCCGTATACTAATGGCAATTGCCACATTCTTGTGCGTTTTCAAGCTCTCTATAATTGGATGGAGGAGCAGGGTGGGTCGGGTTGGGAAGTTATTTTTGTACATGAGTCATTTTTTGTTAGTTGTCTCTCATGATCTCAATTACATAACAGTGTCTACCAATTTGTTCAAGCATTGTCACATATTTGGTTTCAAATTATAATTATTCTGCAATCTGCTAAAAAAAAATTAATATCTTATAACCTAAAAAGTTATTTCCTAGAATACTAGTGTTTAAATTTACCCCTTTAAAGATCCCTGGTATTCACTGTTTTGAAAAAATACAAGCCACGTATAATATGTCTCCTAGAGACCCTTTTTTGAGGTCATAGTTTGCAGTGCTCAAAAAGCACTGGACCACCAAAACCTTTACTGTCACCTATACCTCATACTTTAGAGGGGTTTTATATTATTAGCTAAAATCCCTGTGTGCTAAGATTATTCATCTTGGAACTGACCCTGAATGTCTATACATTATACCAAAGAGGGACTCAAGAAGAGGAGGATCGGGACTTCTCTGTGCAAAAGCACTGCACAGAGTAGGCAAGTATAACATGTTTGTTATTTTTATCTCAATAAAAACAAGACTTTAGTATCAATTTAATAAGGAAATTTGTATCTCGTAGGAAGAGATCAAACAGAATTTATTTTTAGAACTAGATGTGTACCTCAAAATGGGATTTTAAGGGCAATGCAGAAATTGGCAGTGTTGAATTATAATTAAAAAGAAGTTTATTGATACAAAAAACGAATAGGATATACATGAACATACACATTGATCTATAGTTATAAAAACATCAGATATATGGAAACATATGATGCATCCTACTGCTAGTTACAAGTACCACCCCCGATAGGTGTGATGGCGTCCTGATAGCAGATTTCCAACGCGTTTCAACTTATTGTAAGGATAAAGTCTTCCTCAGGGAGGGACTGCATCACATTCTAAAATTTTAAGTAACAGCATGATTATTGGTATATACTTAAATATTTGTTAGTTACCTATATCTACAGAAATCGCATTACAGCAAAAAAAAAAGTATTATATGCGACTTACATTTGCGACTACAGAAATCGCATTACAACAGAAAAGTATTATATGCGACTTACATTTGCATTTAACTGTGAAAAATCGCTTTCCCAGTGCTGGCAGGGGTCCCAAAAAATATATTATATGCGACTTACATTTGTGACTACAGAAATCGCATTACAACAGAAAAGTATTATATGCGACTTACATTTGCATTTAACTGTGAAAAATCGCTTTCCCAGTGCTGGCAGGGGTCCTAACACATGGTTGCCAAAGCTGCTCAAATATCCTCTACGGGATGGCCTGGTGTATTGTGAAGAAACCAGTATTTGGCAGTCGTGATAATTAAACAACTGAAAAACATGAAGGTATAAGGGAAATGCTAAGAATTTGAACATCAAGACGGTCAAAGAATGGAAATAATGGTGATTCGTAGGGGAAATAAGGTTCCCCAGGGCCATCATAGAGTAAAAGAGATCAAATACCTTAAATTGATTGTGTCAGGTGTATTGTTCCAAGTGGCAGGGAGCTCTGGTCCTGGAGTACCTCTCTGTAACAAAGCCAGTTGTGGAATGCTGCCTGTGGCCATCCCTGGCGTCCTAATATATGGGGTGTGGGCGTGGCTAAGTGATGGGCGTAGCCCTATTGTAGGTAGAGTCTCACATTCATTGGTGGTGCAGTGGAGAGGGTGCGACTTCAATTAGCTGCTGTCACTGTTTAGAGGAAGCACCTTTGTACAATGTATTGAGGGGAAGCGTCCACAAGCTTCCCTGTTGTCTAGGTAGCAGACGCTTGGACCTCCTCCTTCCTTTTCTCCTCCCCATGACGTGAAGCCTATTGCTTACACGTAGCCCATGTAGTATGGGCACGGGGTGTGGCGGGGAGAGAGGTGCGTCTGGTTGCCGGGGCAATGTGCATATGATGTTGGGGTCACATGGCCCCAATGTCAGTTCCTAAAAGAGGGAGGGGCGCCGTGTGACTCCACAGCGCTATTGAGCAGTCTTATCCATGTTAAACCGGGCATCGGGGCATAGTAGCCCCGCTGTCTGACAAAAAAAGTATTAGACTATGCACAGCGGTGTGTGGGGTACTGTTCTATGCTGGTGTCGTAGATGTCACCAAGATATACAGTGACAAGTATGACAAAAAGTAGCAGGTCTATACTCCCTCATTAGAGATGGAAAAAAGGAAAGAAGGAAGAAAAATTGTATAAAAGAATTGCAAAGAATTGATTGAAATGGGGATAGTACTGATGAAATATATATAATATAAGAGAATGTGAAGGGAGATTTTTATTCTTAAATATGCCCAAACCTCTTTATGATGATTGTACTGTCATTGAGCGAATGGCAGAACATCAAAATTAGGGCTTATAACCACCGACACAGTAGGAAATCCCGGGGCATCAAAATAAGATCTGATGCCTTCGGGGTATTCGGGCCATGATGTTGCGTCATGGCCCCCCCCTGTGCCGGGTAGGGATAGTGGGCAGAATGGCAACAGTATCATTGGCCCTTTGTTTCAGCACTGAGAGGCGGATTCATATGGCACAGTCGCATGAAAAAAATGCATCTGCAGAAATAACAGTAATTAACATAATACTGTATACAAAATAGTTACACAAAAGAGATTACAGTAATTACAGTAAATAAGTTTAATTAGAAAAACTCTCCTATATAGTTTCTGACTGGGTAGGGTGTAGAGTCTTAGCAGTTTAAGACATATGATCATCAATGGGGAGATAATGGGCCTATGGTGTTATGGAGGGAGCCCTCTGTTTCTCCGCCAGGGGTACTGGAATAGAACTCCAGTTCTAAAAAAGCAGAGGTGCAAGGGAACAAAGAAGGTGAGATAAAAATTATGTTAATCCGTTTTCCCCGAGCTGAAGCCCTCCAAGAAGGGTCTGAAACTTTCGGTTTCATTTAGGCCTGGGGGGGTAGTGGCCCTAAGGTACCTTATCCAGCGCATTTCACGCTGGAGGAGGACCTTGTTCCAGTCTCCCCCCCTGAGTGGCAAATGAATCCTATCAAGAACTGTGAAGTTCACCGAGGGTAGTCGGTAATTATGATATCTGGCAACATGCCTTCCCAAAGGCAGATACAAGTTGCCGATTTGCATACTTTGCATATGTTTGTCGACACGTTTTCTAAATTCCTGTCTTGTTTTGCCCACGTAGAAGGCACCACACTGGCACTGCATGAGGTATACCACACCCTGCGTTTTGCAGTTGGCAAAATGACGCAGGGAAAAACTTTCCCCATTAGGCAGTGCCAGTGTGGTCCTCCTACCGATGACAGGACATTGGGCACAGGAACCACATGGGTATGTACCCCATGTTTTGCAGGGGTCCTTTCTTGCCGTGCCCTTGTATTCACTTTGGATGAGTGCATTTCCTATTGAGCCAGGTTTTCTATAGGTGATTTGGGGTTTAGGACCAATTAGTCCTTTCAGGATTGGATCATCTGTAAGGATGGACCAATATTTTGAGATAATTTTATTGATTTTAAAATGCTCATTAGAAAATCTCACAATAATCCTTGTTGTGTCGTCTTCTTTGATTGGTTTTTTTGAGAAGATTAAATCCCTTCTATTGGTTTGCTTAACTCGGTTGAACGCTTTTTTTAAAGAGGATTTGGAGTAGCCTCTGTTCATGAGCCTAATGGTAAGTTTGTCCGCTTCGTGTTGGAAGTCTTCGTTGTTACTGCAGTTTCTTTTAAGGCGGAGAAACTGGCTGTAGGGAATAGATCTTTTCAGAGGTTCCGGGTGAAAGCTGTTTGCATGCAACAAGGTGTTGCCAGCAGTCTCCTTTCTATAAAGTTTACTTGATAGTCCGCCCTCAGAGTTTTTAAAGATGGTAATATCCAGGAAATTTACTTCATGGGTATCCGAGGTCATAGTGAAAAACAGGTTAAAAGCATTGTTGTTCATCAGCTTTAGACAGTCCCTCAATAATTCAGGGGGGCCGTCCCAGATGATGAAGAGATCGTCTATGTACCTCTGCCACATACATATGTGGCGAGTGTACACAGACGCTGCCTCCCCCTGTAGGAACTCCCTCTCCCACTCCCCCAGGTACAGGTTGGCATAGGAGGGTGCGCAGCACGTCCCCATAGCCACTCCCTGCACCTGGAGGTAGTGGGAGCCCTTGAAAAGGAAGGTGTTGTGTCTGAGGATGTAGTCCAGCATAGTTAGAATGAATGCATTGAATTTCCAGTCTGTTGTTGCTCTTTGTTGTAGGACACGTTCAATTGTAGCTATGCCTAAGTGGTGTGGGATGCTATTATACAGCGATTCCACATCCACTGTAACAAGTAGAGCTGAACTGGGAATGGATATTCCATCGAGGATTTGCAATAGATGTATGGTATCCCTTGTATACGATGGAAGTTCCATTACATGGGGTCTCAGGTATTGATCTATTATTTGGCTGATCCCCTCTGTGATGGAACCATTCCCGGAAATGATAGGTCTCCCTGGTGGGTCATTTAGTTTTTTATGCACTTTGGGTAGTGCATAAAAGGTGGGTTGACGTGGATGTCTAGTGCGTATGAAATCCCACGTGTCTTTATCTATTACCCCTTCATTAACAGATTCATCCACCAGGGAGAAGAATTCCTGATTGAATTTATCTACTGTGGAGGGACAAATCTTTTTATAACATTTGGTATCATTCAATATGTTAAAACACATTTTTTCGTATTTGGCATTGTCCATAAGGACGATGTTCCCTCCCTTGTCCGATACTTTGATTGTAATTTCTGTGTTGTTTTTAAGGGAGTTTAATGCCTTTTGTTGTTCCCGATTTAGGTTGCTTTTTTTGTTGCATTTTTCCATCTTGTTGATTTCTTTGGTGATCTGTCCTACAAATAGAGCTATGGCTGGATTCTGATTCAGTGGTGGAAATCTGTGTGATTTCCTTTTGTATTTTTTGGTGGTTTGGACTCTGCTGGGTTCCTCATATTCTTCTTCACTGCTTTCACTGTCAAGATCCCTCTCACAAAAATCCTCTATTGGGCCACTTTCTTGCAGTAATAGATTAAGATCTCTGAGAGCTCTAAAGTCTGCTGCTTTGAGATTAGGTTCCACTTCAGGTGTAGCCATGGTTTTTTTAGTCGCATATAAGCTTTTGAGTAAAAGTTTTCTGGCGAACAGATTTATATCTTTGATGGTTTCAAAGCTGTCTAAACTCCGATTCGGACAAAAGGAGAGACCTAGAGACAAAACTTCCTGTTCTATTGTTGTGAGTTTGTGAGATGAGAGATTTATGACATTTAGTTTTCCTTCACAGGTGGGGCTGTCATGGATATCATTGAAAGTTGTGGTGGTGGGGTTGGAGGAGGTTGGGATTGTATGTTGCTCTTGTCTAAAAAAGTGTCTATATGGGTCTGCTGAGTTTTTGGAATCGCACCCTGTTCTTTGTAACTTTTTCCGGTATTATGAGAGGATGAGCCTTTTGGGTTGCCCGGTATTGTCCCCCTAGTTCTACCCATGCCCCCTTCTCTTCCACCTCGTGTGCTTTCATTTAACTGGACGTCTGTGGTTCTTCTCTTGTGTGTTTGTTGAATCTCTCCCTCCATATCTGTTTGTTTGGGAAAGGGACCCTTTCTTTTGCCTCGAAATTTGCCCGCCTGGGATGAGGCTGAGGAGGAGGAGTTATTGGAAGGTGTATCCGAAAGATAGTCATTGGTCTGGTTTATATTATTCTGTTTGGGAAATCTGGAACTTTTTCTTGTCTGTGAATTGGTATTCCACTTATATGCCTTGCCTTCGCCAAAAGCGTTTTTATCCCTCCAGTATTTTTTCTCCTTTTTTATGAGAATATTTTTGCTGAAGGTTTCTAGGTGTTTCTTCAGTTTTTTCTCATATACTGTGTATTGTTCGTGTTTTTTGAGGGCGGAAAGTCGGGTATAAAGTGTTTGGATGTTGCCAGATATCATAATTACCGACTACCCTCGGTGAACTTCACAGTTCTTGATAGGATTCATTTGCCACTCAGGGGGGGAGACTGGAACAAGGTCCTCCTCCAGCGTGAAATGCGCTGGATAAGGTACCTTAGGGCCACTACCCCCCCAGGCCTAAATGAAACCGAAAGTTTCAGACCCTTCTTGGAGGGCTTCAGCTCGGGGAAAACGGATTAACATAATTTTTATCTCACCTTCTTTGTTCCCTTGCACCTCTGCTTTTTTAGAACTGGAGTTCTATTCCAGTACCCCTGGCGGAGAAACAGAGGGCTCCCTCCATAACACCATAGGCCCATTATCTCCCCATTGATGATCATATGTCTTAAACTGCTAAGACTCTACACCCTACCCAGTCAGAAACTATATAGGAGAGTTTTTCTAATTAAACTTATTTACTGTAATTACTGTAATCTCTTTTGTGTAACTATTTTGTATACAGTATTATGTTAATTACTGTTATTTCTGCAGATGCATTTTTTTCATGCGACTGTGCCATATGAATCCGCCTCTCAGTGCTGAAACAAAGGGCCAATGATACTGTTGCCATTCTGCCCACTATCCCTACCCGGCACAGGGGGGGGCCATGACGCAACATCATGGCCCGAATACCCCGAAGGCATCAGATCTTATTTTGATGCCCCGGGATTTCCTACTGTGTCGGTGGTTATAAGCCCTAATTTTGATGTTCTGCCATTCGCTCAATGACAGTACAATCATCATAAAGAGGTTTGGGCATATTTAAGAATAAAAATCTCCCTTCACATTCTCTTATATTATATATATTTCATCAGTACTATCCCCATTTCAATCAATTCTTTGCAATTCTTTTATACAATTTTTCTTCCTTCTTTCCTTTTTTCCATCTCTAATGAGGGAGTATAGACCTGCTACTTTTTGTCATACTTGTCACTGTATATCTTGGTGACATCTACGACACCAGCATAGAACAGTACCCCACACACCGCTGTGCATAGTCTAATACTTTTTTTGTCAGACAGCGGGGCTACTATGCCCCGATGCCCGGTTTAACATGGATAAGACTGCTCAATAGCGCTGTGGAGTCACACGGCGCCCCTCCCTCTTTTAGGAACTGACATTGGGGCCATGTGACCCCAACATCATATGCACATTGCCCCGGCAACCAGACGCACCTCTCTCCCCGCCACACCCCATGCCCATACTACATGGGCTACGTGTAAGCAATAGGCTTCACGTCATGGGGAGGAGAAAAGGAAGGAGGAGGTCCAAGCGTCTGCTACCTAGACAACAGGGAAGCTTGTGGACGCTTCCCCTCAATACATTGTACAAAGGTGCTTCCTCTAAACAGTGACAGCAGCTAATTGAAGTCGCACCCTCTCCACTGCACCACCAATGAATGTGAGACTCTACCTACAATAGGGCTACGCCCATCACTTAGCCACGCCCACACCCCATATATTAGGACGCCAGGGATGGCCACAGGCAGCATTCCACAACTGGCTTTGTTACAGAGAGGTACTCCAGGACCAGAGCTCCCTGCCACTTGGAACAATACACCTGACACAATCAATTTAAGGTATTTGATCTCTTTTACTCTATGATGGCCCTGGGGAACCTTATTTCCCCTACGAATCACCATTATTTCCATTCTTTGACCGTCTTGATGTTCAAATTCTTAGCATTTCCCTTATACCTTCATGTTTTTCAGTTGTTTAATTATCACGACTGCCAAATACTGGTTTCTTCACAATACACCAGGCCATCCCGTAGAGGATATTTGAGCAGCTTTGGCAACCATGTGTTAGGACCCCTGCCAGCACTGGGAAAGCGATTTTTCACAGTTAAATGCAAATGTAAGTCGCATATAATACTTTTCTGTTGTAATGCGATTTCTGTAGTCACAAATGTAAGTCGCATATAATATATTTTTTGGGACCCCTGCCAGCACTGGGAAAGCGATTTTTCACAGTTAAATGCAAATGTAAGTCGCATATAATACTTTTCTGTTGTAATGCGATTTCTGTAGTCGCAAATGTAAGTCGCATATAATACTTTTTTTTTTGCTGTAATGCGATTTCTGTAGATATAGGTAACTAACAAATATTTAAGTATATACCAATAATCATGCTGTTACTTAAAATTTTAGAATGTGATGCAGTCCCTCCCTGAGGAAGACTTTATCCTTACAATAAGTTGAAACGCGTTGGAAATCTGCTATCAGGACGCCATCACACCTATCGGGGGTGGTACTTGTAACTAGCAGTAGGATGCATCATATGTTTCCAT
The DNA here is from genome assembly GCA_037952925.1 of Lithobates clamitans. Taxonomy (NCBI): domain Eukaryota; kingdom Metazoa; phylum Chordata; class Amphibia; order Anura; family Ranidae; genus Lithobates; species Lithobates clamitans. The sequence continues at coordinate 12,410,296 of JBBGZY010000008.1, read as the reverse complement.
ATATCTGATGTTTTTATAACTATAGATCAATGTGTATGTTCATGTATATCCTATTCGTTTTTTGTATCAATAAACTTCTTTTTAATTATAATTCAACACTGCCAATTTCTGCATTGCCCTTAAAATCCCATTTTGAGGTACACATCTAGTTCTAAAAATTACAAGGGATGCTGGCAATGACACGGCCAACCCTCTGAGTCATATATTCATGTAAACAGAATTTATTTTTGGCCAATCCACCAAAATTAATATCTAAGGGCTTTTTCATAATTCACAATATTCTCATTTTCATTCTAGTACATGCGTAATAGTGTTTTTAGACATTTGTAACACTTTTGACAGTGTAGAATGGCTCTGTTTATTGTGGACGCTACATCTCTATGGCTTCAGCCCATGTACTGTTTAGTTAGCTGGATCAACCCCTTTATACAGATCCAGTGTTGATGGTGTGTATAAACAACTTAAGTGGGGTACACACTATAAGAAAATCAGGCGAACGATCATACAATTTTCCTTGTTGTTTTACAGCAAGTCAGAACGGAGTAAGGAAATAATGTGCGAAAATGGTTGTACGGCAAAGTCTTTATTATTTGTTGTTTGTTTCTGATTATGTGCAGTCTTTAGCGTCTGATTTTTTTTTCATACAAAAAACATAAAAAAATGGTACACATTAAATGAAAATTGTTCTGTTCACATATGAGAAACATTTTGGAATTTGTCCCTTTAAAAACTTCCATTCAGAAGGTCGGAATCGGCTGTCGAAAGTTGTGTACACACTATCAGAAAATTGTACGATCGTTCCTCAGATGAAAATGTTTGCCCAATTTTCTTATACTGGCATACTCCACTCTACGCACCCTCACTTTACGTACACTCGTGAGTACGGACAAATTGGCAGCTATGGAAAATCTAGGTCAGTTTGACGTGGCACTGCTCCCATTTTTTAACATTGGCATCTATGGAAAATCTTGATCAGCTTGACATGGCACTGCTCCCAGTTTTTCTGATTTTGGGGTCGGCCAGCTTGCCTAGGTAATCAGCTTTGCCTGTAAATAACTATTGCAATGCAGTACATGCATTGAGAAATGAAAAAAGGTATTGGTTTACATTAAAGGGGTTGTAAAGGTAAAAATTTTTTCACCTTAATGCATTCTATGCATTAAGGTGAAAAAACTTTTGACAGTACCGCCGCCCCCAGCCCCCCCGTTTTACTTACCTGACCCCTCGAATCTTCGCTGCTCGTCCTCATTGCAGCTCAGCCTGGTCGCTGATTGGCTGCAGTGGATGGATTGAAAGCAGCGCAGCCATTGGCTCGCGCTGCTGTCAATCACATCCGATGACACAGCGCGCCAGGGGGCGGGGCTGAGTGATACAGCGAGCGGCTATAGCCGCCGGCTGTATCACGGGAGCGCGCCCGCAAGCACTCACCACCGTGCGAGGGAGCTCGCATTAAGGTGGTAAATGCTTGCGGGGAGGAGCCGAAACAGCCGCCGAGGGACCCCAGAAGACCAGGTTCGGGGCCACTCTGTGCAGAACAAGCTGCACAGTGAAGGTAAGTATAACATGTTTGTTATTTAAAAAAAAAAAAAATTACCTTTACAATCACTTTAAGTACATTTTCGTTTTAGATACATGCTCTGGTCCCATTGTGTAAAAGTGGGGTATGCCTGTAGTGTGTATGAGCCTTTAGTCTCCGTCCCCTTCTTTATCTACAGTGGGGGGATCAGGACAGGACTGCTCACTATTTCCCTTACAATTTCGCTTGTCAGGGATACCATATGCTGGCATCCAGCAGATCAGTTAGCTGTACCTTAAGGAATCAGGAACCAGACCGAATAAGGTTAAAATAGGTTTATTAAGACAAATGACACACTTCCAACACCAACCCCAGTAAATCATAAACTATGTAAGTGCCAAATGACAGTGCAAAAACCCCAAATAATAATATAACTAACTATATACAAAATGGGGGGAACACACATGAGCAAGACAAGATCAGGATAGGGACAGGAGATAAGGGGAGCAGGGAGCCAGATACTGGGAGTGGGAAGCAGGGAGCAGGTCACAGGAGCAGGTCTCAGGGCCATGAACATGTACAGGAGCAAGGATTTAAAAACAAGGCTCAGGCTGAGGCTGGGACATAGCTTGCAGAAAGAACACTGAAGCATTGAACGCCAGTCAAAGGCGGGCTTATATACCCCCAGCAGTCCACAATTACTTATACAGTCCAGTAGAGATGGGCCGAACACCTCCGTGTTTGGTTTGCAGCAGAACACCCGAACAGGGGAAAAGTTCTAACCCGAACGGTCAACCCCATTGAAGTTTATAGGAGCTGAACAGGAAAAATCAAAAGTGACAATTTTATTTATTTTTATTACTTTTTGACACTTTTTTGGTGAATGGGTAGGGGTACTATATACCCCATACTCATTCACATAGGGGGGCTGGGATCTGGGGGACCCCTTGTGAAAGGGGACTTCCAGATTCCAATAAGCCCCCTGCCTGCAGATCCCCACAACCACAGTCCAGGTTTGTGGGGAAGAGACCATTGTCCCCATCAATATCAACCCCCACATGTTGAGGGCATGTGGCCTGGTATGGTTTAGGAGGGGGGGCTTGCTCTCCCCCCTTTCCTGACCTGCCAGGCTGTATGCTCAGATAAGGGTCTGGTATGGATTTTGAAGGGGGGCTCCATGCCGTTTTTTTTTTTTACTATTTTTTTACCGGCAACAGTGTAGAAGGGATAAAAGTGGGCATCAGGCAACAGGGTATATAGCAGGTCTTCTGCAAAGACCGTGGGGTTGGTGCTCTCAGCATCCTAAGCCAACCCCAAGATACAAAGTTTATTTCTTTGATTATGGTTCTCTGCATCGTCTGCTTTATATATAAGGGCATGGATTTTTGTCTAAAGAGAATGAATGTCAGTTTTGTGCCCCACACTCATCCTCCAAAACCCTGGAACAGAGCTTGTCAATGTCCTACCTTAATAGTGCCACATCCAGCTGCACTGCCTCGAGATGAGCAGTACGGCATGTGGCGATAGCTGCCATTACATCCGCAAGTCCAGGAGGGGGAGGCATCCAAGATCTGTGGATCTGTGTGGGATGCCAAATTAATATGTCGTGTGGATCGAGGCTCCATGTGGGCACTGAAAGACAGGCTACATATTTCCTCCAGTGGTGGGAAGTGGAATCTTTTTCCCCTGCCAGTCAATGTCTGGGATGAACGGCATCCCATCTGTGAGGTGGGGAGCCATTAGTATGGTGATCTGTAGCCCAGGTGTAAGATAAAATCTAGCCCAGCCAGCAGAGCTCTGAGGGATGTGTCCACTCAAGTCACCATCTTGGACACGTCCCCTGATTGGGCAATGCCTTGCCCAATCAGGGCACAGAATGTACTGTTCAGCGCGCAGTGCATTGCAGGACGTTTGGCGGGTGAACACCCACCGAACACCCTGAAAATTTGGTTGTTCCCAGAACAGAGCAAACAGCCAATTTTCAGCCCGTACTCATGTTGGGCCAAACCATTCACCCAACACTACAGTCCAGCTGCTGGGAGACACCCGCTGGGGGCCACGGGAACTACGTTCTTCAATTCCAGGAACAACAGTACCTCCAGGCGGTGACCATAGTAGTGAAACAGGTCCTGGCACCGCTCATGATCCTGATACATTCCACAGCTGACATAGTGGGCTTGACCATTGGTACCTTAGAGTAACATATATTACTATAGTATATAAATAATTATTGTATATATACTCTGGTATGATTATGACCATGATGAATTTCTCAACTATCTATTGGAAATAGTGGAGGAATTTGGGAAGTACTATTTTGGTAAATCTATTTGCTTTCCAATAGATGAGGCTACTATCCAAATAATTCAGTGCAACTCATGACTGCAAATTGTAAACTCCTTTGAATACCTTGGCATAATGCAACTACCTTTGCAGTCATATATTTGAAACAATATCTAGCCTCTGATTTCTTTATTACAATAGAAAACTAAACAATGGATGGAAGTTTCTTTGAAACTTATAGGCAGGGTTTGTATGTTAAAATTATTTTCTTACTTAAATTGTTATATTTCCTAGCTAGTAATAACCACTGCAAACTACTTTCTATATATTTAATCAAATTAATGCTTATTTGCTCTAATTTTCTTTGGCATAAGTGGAATCCCAGGATTGCTCTGGAAATATTTACATTATCCACGCACATGGCAGGCTCAGCCTTTCCAAACTTCCATGCTTAATATCTAGCTGTGCAACTAGTTCATAATCGCAACTGGCTCAATCCAGCACCAGCCAATGCTTGCACCGCTTGGCCATGATAGCGACTTCTTATGAATCCCTACACGACATACTACAGTATCTCACAAAAGTGAGTACACTCCTCACATTTATTGTAAATATTTTATTATATCTTTTCATGTGGCAACACTGAAGAAATGACACTTTGCTACAATGTAAAGTAGTGAGTGTACAGCTTGTAGAACAGCGTAAATTAGCTGTCCCCTCAAAATAACTCAACACACAGCCATTAATGTCTAAATCGCTGGCAACAAAAGTGAGTACACCCCTAAGAGAAAATGTCCAAATTGGGCCCAAAGTGTCAATATTTTGTGTGGCCACCAATATTTTTCAGCACTGCCTTAACCCTCTGGGCATGGAGTTCACCAGAGCTTCACAGGTTTCCACTGGAGTCATCTTCCGCTCTTCCATGATGACATCATGGAGCTGGTGGATGTTAGAGACCTTGCGCTCCTCCTCCTTTTATTTGAGGATGTCCCACAGATGTTCAATAAGGTTTAGTTCTGGAGACATGGTTGACCAGTCCATCACCTTTACCCTCAGCTTCTTTAGCTAGACATTGGTCATCTTGGAGGTGTGTTTGGGGTCGTTATCATATTGGAATACTGCCCTGCCACCCAGTCCCTGAAGGGAGGGGATCATGCTCTCCTTCAGTATGTCACAGTATATGTTGGCATTCATGGTTCCCTTAATGAACTGTAGCTCCCAAGTGCTGGCAGCACTCATGCAGCCCCAGACCATGACACTCCCACCACCGTGCTTGACTGTAGGCAAGACACACTTGTCTTTGTACTCCTCATCTGGTTGCTGCCACACATGCTTGATGCCATCTGAACCAAATAAGTTTATCTCGGTTTCATTAGACCACAGGACATGGTTCCAGTAATCCATGTCTTTAGTCTGCTTGTCTTCAGAAAACTGTTTGCAGGCTTTCTTGTGCATCATCTTTAGAAGAGGCTTTCTTATGGGACGACAGCCATACAGACCAATTTGATGCAGTGTGTGGCATATGGTCTAAGCACTGACAGGCTGACCCCCCACCCCTTCAACCTCTGCAGCAATGCTGGCAGCACTCATATGTCTATTTCCCAAAGACCCTGGATATGATGCTGAGCATGTGCAACACTGATCAAGGTCATAACCTCACCTCACCTCTCATTATTATTGCTCCCTGTCTACAAACACCCCCGATTACCAGCCCTAATTGTTGCTGCATTTGTGGTAGAAAGTCATTGCTTGACAAGCTAGTATGTTAAGTCCACTTGGAGGAAGCGACAACTGACAAAGAAGGGGATGTCTGGAAAGTATGTGCCTTGACTAAAGAATCAGCCAAGGAGTTGACACATGAAGCCTGTACTCCCCAGTTTGTGGCTGAATTCCAACCAAAGCCAGTAGGTGGTGTCCAAATTGTCCCCTCAAAATAACTCAACACACTGCCATTAATGTCTAAATCGCTGGCAACAAAAGTTAGTACACCCCTAAGTGAAAATGTCCAAATTGGGCCCAAAGTGTCAATATTTTGTGTGGCCACCAATATTTTTCAGCACTGCCTTAACCCTCTGGGCATGGAGTTCACCAGAGCTTCACAGGTTGCCACTGGAGTCCTCTTCCGCTCTTCAATGATGACATCATAGAGCTGGTGGATGTTAGAGACCTTGCACTCCTCCACCTTCCGTTTGAGGATGCCCCACAGATGTTCAATAGCGTTTAGTGCTGGAGACATGCTTGACCAGTCCATCACCTTTACCCTCAGCTTCTTTAGCAAGACATTGGTCGTCTTGAAGGAGTGTTTGGGGTCGTTATCATGTTGGAATACTGCCCTGCCCCCCAGTCTCTGAAGGGAGGGGATAATTCTCTGCTTCAGTATGTCACAGTATATGTTGGCATTCATGGTTCCCTCAATGAACTGTAGCTCCCCAGTGCTGGCAGCACTCATGCAACCCCAGACCATGACACTCCCACCACCGTGCTTGACTGTAGGCAAGATACACTTGTCTTTGTACTCCTCATCTGGTTGCTGCCACACACGCTTGACGCCATCTGAACCAAATAAGTTTATCTTAGTTTCATTAGACCACAGGACATGGTTCCAGTAATCCATGTCTTTAGTCTGCTTGTCTTCAGAAAACTGTTTGCAGGCTTTCTTGTGCATCATCTTTAGAAGAGGCTTCCTTATGGGATGACAGCCATACAGACCAATTTGATGCAGTGTGTGGCATATGGTCTGAGCACTGACAGGCTGACCCCCCACCCCTTCAACCTCTGCAGCAAGTCTGGCAGCACTCATATGTCTATTTCCCAAAGACTCTGGATATGACGCTAAGCATGTGCACTCAACTTCTTTAGTCGACCATGGCGAGGACTGTTCTGAGTAGAACCTGTCCTGGTAAACCACTGTATGGTCTTGGCCACAGTGCTGCAGCTCAGTTTCAGGGTCTTAGTAATCTTTTTATAGCCTAGGCCATCTTTATGTAGAGCAACAATTCTTTTTTCCTGGTGCATCATGGCAGCATACAATGGGTTGATAAATCAAAGACAGACCCAGCTAACAGCATTTTCCTTTTTTTCCTCACCTGATCAGGACTGGAGTCGCGAGGTATCCCTTACCATTTTTCGCCCCAGCCAGGTTCAGCCTCTCCTGGGTGGAAGTCTTTCCTGTGCAGTCTTTAAATGAGCTATATGGTTGGAGCCTATTCTGGTGGTCTAAGGGAGCATATTTCAGCCTCTCTTAGGTGGAAGTCCTTCCTGTACAGCCTCTACATGAGCTATATGGAACTATATGGTTTCTTGTTAAAAGAAAGCTTTAAACAAGCTTTGACGTAAGTGACAGGGTTTCCCTTTCCTTTCCATATGCCTTTTATTTCTTTTCCCTATTGTGTGGGTGTTTGCCATTTCCAAGATGGCTGCAGCAGTGCAAGTACACTCTGAGCATGAAGAGCAGGAAGTGATGTGGCCACTGTGACCAGTTTCCTGGCCAGAGCTTATCCAAAATGGCGATCTGAGCATGCTCAGGAACTGATATCATCACTAATGGCAAAATGTGACAGTTTTAAAAGGTTTTATGGCTTTTTTGGGTAACACATGGTGGAGCTCTCTACTTATGAATGCTGGATGTTTATGTGGTCGTTGTTTGCAGGTATTTTTCCCTTTTTATGGCATTTACCTGGGCTTTTCCTATCTCTGTTGCTCTGGGATCATTGTGCTCTTTATCCTTTCACCTGGGCTCTTGCTATCCCTTCTTAATGCTTGCCATGGGATCACTGTGTTATGCTGTTTTTCATTTCAGTCTGCTGCTTTGCTCTGTTTCTATGGGGAATGCTGCCCAGTCAGACCACCTATTGCTTTTAAGGTATAGGGATTAGGCAAGTAGTGAAGATTGAGAAAAAGAGAGCCAATAATTATAGTCCTGTAAGGACCACAGGATGGAGGGAGTCTTCTAAAGGTCAAGACAAGTCACCATCTAAGATCAGACATCCAAGCAATGTTAATTAAGGTTGTCATCTCACCCCTCATTGTCATTTCTCCCTATTTACAAACATCACAGCTTACCAGCCCTAATAGTGACTGCATTTGTGGTGGAAATCATTGCCTGCCAAGCTAGTATGTGAAATCTGCATGGAACAAGCAGGATACAACCCTGCAAGGACCTCAAGACGGAGAGAGCCTTCTAAAAGACAGAACAGTCACCATTTAGGTGCAGACATCCAGGCAACATTGATCAAGGTCATCACCTCACCTCACCTCTCATTATTATTGCTCCCGTCTACAAACACCACAGGTTACCAGCCCTAATTGTTGCTGCATTTGTGGTAGAAAGTCATTGCTTGACAAGCTAGTATGTTAAGTCCGCTTGGAGGAAGCAACAACTGACAAAGAAGGGGATGTCTGGAAAGTATGTGCCTTGACTAAAAAATCAGCCAAGAAGTTGACACATGAAGCCTGTGCTCCCCAGTTCGTGGCTGAATTCCAACCAAAGCCAGTAGGTGATGTCCAAATTGGAAAGCTTGTCGGAGGAAGAAAGTGTTAAAGGGGCCACAAGCTTTGAAGATTGCTCAATAGAGCCTTTTGCAAGGGCAGTTAAGGATGCAATTGCCTGAGGTAAAGTGGAGGAAACTCTCCACAAGGTTAGAAAGTACTCATTCCCTTCACTGAATAACTGGAAGAATGGAAGGGGTCAGAGGAAAAGGCGTGTATAAACAGGTTGTCAAAACTCTATACCCTGAAAAAGCTAAAGGTCAACCTGCTGTATCTCCTCCTCCTTTGGTGGATGCATCATTGATGCAGCTGGCAAGACATGCCACCTAGCTTTTACATTCAAGGAGGCTCTAGTCCGAAAATTAGATCAAGATCTAAAGTGCTCCTACATACTGTAGCATTGGCAGGTGCTGACAGACCAGCAATAACCAACCCATGTGCTGAGTGAGTCTAATGGGAGTGGTTTCATAATTATCAACCATTATTATCAACCAGCTGCTGCACCTGCAGGACTCTGAAGAAAGTGGCAGGGTCTGCATCCCTTTAGACGTGATTTCCTCTTGGGAGTATCTTAATAGAAATGACATTTTTGTTGCAGTGGATGCCAAGAAATCTGACTTGTATCTTAGTGCATACTTCTGGGAAAATCAGTGAGCCACTCACACAAGCAGGAAATTATGTTTCGGGGGCGTTGTGTACACATTCTGTGTACACAACGCCCTTCTGGAAGAAGTGAAGAGACAAGTTGGTAACCGCTTTGTAAGAACTGAAATTGTCGGTAGACTCCGTGCTTGGCGGATGTATCAGTAGATGTCTATTGATGTTTTTCAAGAGCGGTGTTCCCCGCGGTCACGGCAAGGAAGGCATTATGGCTGAAGCCATGGTTGGCGGATCTCGCCTTAAAAGTAAAACTGGTGCAAGATACTAGACAACGGATCCAATCTACTTGAAAGTAGATAGGATACAGTCATCTCAAGGGTGACCCCTAGCAGGTCAGGGTGAATATCATCTGACAGAAGAAACAAAAAAAAAAAACAGAAAATTCAGAAAGGTCTAGCATACAGGAAGCAACTCCCAAGCAGATACAAGGAGGCAATGTCCTACGGACCGGGAAAAAGATTAGTAAAGGAACTGGAGAAGTACCCAATCTTCATTATTGAAGCCTTAAAAATTGAAGGCACCTGTCTTGGGAGAACAGCAAAAGTCCTTTTAAGGATGCACTAATCCAGGGTGTGCCTGTGTGAAGCTTTGCACACACACCTGGATAGAAAATATTCAGGATTAGTGGGCCATATCAGCTATATTGGCGTGACATTGGTGGAAGTTTTAGGGGATGTCCAGCTTTCTGGTGCAATAATTTTTACTGAAAAAGTATAACATCATGTCAAACATTCACCCACGCAGGAGTGTAATTCAATGAGCATAACAATCATATAATCTTGCTAGGTGGGATGTCCACCTTTCAATCTCTTCCAGTCAGCCAGACTACCAGAGTTGATAGAAAAGTCAAATATTCTGGTCCAGTTTGTAGTCGGATTAAATAAAAAACTAGCATTCTTGAAGGGTCCAGTTGCTCAGAGGAGATGAGGATTCAGTTCACCTCTGTTCCTAGCAAAAAAAATCAAAAATTAAAAATCAGATAATCTGTGCCCAGCATGGGAAGTTGGAGTCATGCAAGATAGAAACCCTTCAATCAATTATATTATTGATAAATCTGGGAGACTGGATGCTCTGTAGGTTTTTCAGACAGCTACTTGTCCCAATTCATCCTCAGTTCCTCTACCAGTTTCAGTGCCTTCGGTCTGTACTAGGGATGAGCCGAACAGCCCCCAGTTCGGTTCAAGGCAGAACATGCGAACAGACAAAAATTTGTGCGAACACGCGAACCCCGTTAAAGTCTATGAGACTTGAATGTGAAAAATCAAAAGTGCAAATTTTAAAGGTTAATATGCAAGTTATCGTCCGAAAAAGTGTTTGGGGACCCGGGTCCTGCCCCAGGGGACATGTATCAATGCAAAAAAAGCTTTAAAAACGGCCATTTTTTTGGGAGCAGTGATTTTAATAATGCTTGAAAAGTGAAAAAATAAAAGTGAAATATTCCTTTAACCACTTGCTTACAGGGCACTTAAACCCCCCTCCTATCCAGACCAATTTTCAGCTTTCAGCGCTGATGCACTTTGAATGACAATTGCGCGGTCATACAACACTGTTCAAATAGAGCTTTCTTTTGGTGGTATTTGATCACCTCTGCAGTTTTTACTTTTTGTTAAAAAAATTTAAAAAACGGAATTTAAAAAAAATATATATATATATTTTTTATATTTTGTTATAAAAAATTTAAGACGGGTCATTTTTCTCCTTCATTGATGTACGCTGATGAGGCAGCAGTGATGGGCACTGATAGGCGGCAGTGATGGTCACTGATGGGTGGCAATGATGGGCACTGATGGGTGGCAGTGATGGGCAGAACTGCCAGGTGGCACTGATTGGCACTACAGGTGGGCATTGGTATGTGGCACTTGTGGGCATTGATAGGTGGCACTTGTTGGCATTGATAGGTGGCACTTGTGGGCACTGTTAGGTAGCACTGTGGGCACAGTTAGGTGGCACTGTGGGCACTGTTATATGGCACTATTAGGTGGCACTGATGAGGCAGATGTGCCTCTTCTACTTGGGGACTGATGTCCCTCACATCTGAGCCGGTGATCAGCTTTTTTTTCTACTCACGCTGTCAGCGTGAGTAGAAAAAAAAATGATTACCGATCTTTTGTTTACATCATGTGATCAGCTGTCATTGGCCCCTTACTCGGATCGGTGATCAGCCGAGTCTCAGTGACTCGGTAAACACAGCGCGCTCGGTGCGCGCCCTGCATTACGGCCTCCAGGGAAATCAGGTCCGTGCTGTGGCCGTCATTCGGCCATAGCGCGGATGTGTAGTGGTTAAATATTGTACCTGGGGGGTTTCTATAGTATGCCTGTAAAGTGGCGCGTGTTTCCCATGTTTAGAACAGTCCCTGCACAAAATTACATTTCTAAAGGAAAAAAAGTCATTTAAAACTGCTTGCAGCTGTAATGTAATGTTGCCCCCCCCCAGGCCCTTTGGGTCTGGTATGGATATTAAGGTGAACCCCGCACCCAAATTTAAAAAAAAAGGCATGGGGTCCCCAGGCCCTATATACTCTGAACAGAAGCAGTATACAGGCGGTGCCCAGGTTACAAACAAGATAGGGACTGTAGGTTTGTTCTTAAGTTGAATCTGTTTGTAATTTGGAACAGGTACATTTTCTAAGTGTAGCTCCAGCCAAAAAATCTATTTAAAAGCTTTTTGGATAACATAGGGAAGGGTTATCATCACCCCTGTAACATTTATTTTGGTGTCTGTGCCCCTGTTCAGAAGATTTCGCCTCACTTTCTGTCCTAATGAGAATTGGATTTTGAAAATGTTGGGTTGTTGCAACAACAGCGAACAGCGAACAATTTAAAAGCCGCGGAACACCCTTTAAAAGTCTATGGGAGAAATCAAAAGTGCTAATTTTAAAGGCTTATATGCATGGTATTGTCATAAAAAGTGTTAGGAGACCTGGGTCCTGCCTCAGGGGACATGTATCAATGCAAAAAGAATTTTTAAAAATGGCTGTTTTTTCAGGAGCAGTGATTTTAATAAAGCTTAAAGTGAAACAATAAAAGTGTAATATTCCTTTAAATTTTGTACCTGGGGGGTGTCTATAGTATGCCTGTAAAGGGGCACATGTCTCTCTTGTTTAGAACAGTCTGACAGCAAAATGACATTTCAAAGGAAAAAAAGTAATTTAAAACTACTCGCAGCTATAATGAATTGTCGGTACGACAATACACATAAAAGTTCATTGATAAAAACGGCATGGGATTTCCCCACAGGGGAACCCCGAACCATAATTTTTTTTAAAAAATGGGGTGGGGGTCCCCCTCAGGTCTGGTATGGATTTTAAGGGGAACCCTGCGCCAGAATTAAAAAAGAAAATGGTGTGGGGTCCCTCCAAAAATCCATACCAGACCCTTATTTGAGCACGCAACCTGGCAGGCTGCAGGATTTTGGGGGGACCCCACACCATTTTTAAAAAAAAATTTGGCACGGGGTTTCCCTTAATATCCATACCAGACCTGAAGGGCCTGATATGGAATTTAGGGGGACCCCCACACCATTTTTAAAAAAAAAATTGGTTCGGGGTTCCCCTGTGGGGAAATCCCATGCAGTTTTTATCAATGAACTTTTATGTGTATTGTCGGACCGACAATTCATTTGTAGCCGAGAGTAGTTTTAAATTATGCCCCGTACACACGGTCGGACTTTGTTCGGACATTCCGACAACAAAATCCTAGGATTTTTTCCGACGGATGTTGGCTCAAACTTGTCTTGCATACACACGGTCACACAAAGTTGTCGGAAAATCCGATCGTTCTGAACGCGGTGACGTAAAACACGTACATCGGGACTATAAACGGGGCAGTGGCCAATAGCTTTCATCTCTTTATTTATTCTGAGCATGCGTGGCACTTTGTCCGTCGGATTTGTGTACACATGATCGGAATTTCCGACAACGGATTTTGTTGTCGGAAAATTTTATATCCTGCTCTCAAACTTTGTGTGTCAGAAAATCCGATGAAAAATGTGTGATGGAGCCTACACATGGTCGGAATTTCCGACAACAAGGTCCTATCACACATTTTCCGTCGGAAAATCCGACTGTGTGTACGGGGCATTACTTTTTTCCTTTGAAATGTTATTTTGCTGTCAGACTGTTCTAAACACGGGAAACGTGCCCCTTTACAGGCATAATATAGACACCCCCCCGGTACGAAATTTAAAGGAATATTACACTTTTATTGTTTCACTTTAAGCATTATTAAAATCATTGCTCCCGAAAAAACAGCCGTTTTTAAAAATTCTTTTTGCATTGATAAATGTGCCCTGGGGCAGGACCCAGGTCCCCAAACACTTTTTATGACAATAACTTGCATATAAGCCTTTAAAATTAGCAGTTTTGATTACTTATGTTCGTGTTCAAACTAATTTTTTGCCTGTTTGCAAGTCCTGCTTCGAACCGAACCGGAGGGGTGTTCGGCTCATCCCTAGTGCAAACACCTTTTTCCCATATTAACTCTTACAGGAGAGAATTTCCCTTCCTAGGGGTAGATTTTCTCTCACTTCCTGTTGTCTCCCTCCGTTTGTAAGTAGGAGTCATTTGTAATTTTGATCTTTGAAAATAGAGGACCGCCTGTATATACTATACAGCCTGCCCTATACATTCTGTGGAAAATTGGGCCTTAGGTGTTGGTGGTACCAGAACACTGTAAGCCCTCACAGTTACTGTTGGTGGGCACTCTAATGGGCCCTGCTGCAAAATTTCACATCAAGAATTGTAATTACATGCCCCCGTTAAAAAGGGGCAGAAATATTGGGCCTTAGGCGGTGGTGGTGGCACAACACTGTAAAGCCTCACAGATACTCTTGTTGAGCGCAGGAATGGGCCCTGCTGTCAAATATTAGATCAAAAGTTTTAATCACGTGCCCCTGTTAAACAGGGGCATAAAAATTGGGCCTTAGGCGGTGGTGGTGGTGGCACAACACTGTAACCCCTCACAGATACTCTTGTTGGGCGCAGGAACGGGCTCTGCGGTTAAATATTAGATCAAAAATTGGAATTACACACCCCCTGTTAAACAGGGGCAGAAAAATTGGGTCTTAGGCAGTGGTGGTGGTGCCACAACACTGTAACCCCTCACAGATTCTGTTGTTGAGCGCAAGAATGAGCCCTGCTGTGAAATATTAGAGCAAATATTGTAATTACACACCCCTGTTAAACAGGGGCAGAAAAATTGGGTCTTAGGCAGTGGTGGTGATGGTGGCACAACACTATAACCCCTCCCAGATACTCTTGTTGGGTGCAGGAATGGGCCCTGCTGTGAAATATTAGATCAGAAATTGTAATCACATGCCCCTTTTAAACAGGGGCAGAAAAATTGTGTCTAAAGCCCCGTACACATGGTCAGACTTTTCGACCGAACTGGTCCGACGGACTTTCAATGGACTTTTGACGGACTTCTGATGGACTTTTAACGAACGGACTTGCCTACACACGATCATACCAAAGTCCGACGGATTTGTACGTGATGATGTACACCGGACTAAAATAAGGAAGTTGGTAGCAAATAGCTGCCCTAGCGTCGGTTTTTGTCCGTCAGACTAGCATACAGACGAGCAGACTTCTGGGTCCGGCGGAGTTACGACGTAAAGATTTTAAGCATGTTCCAAATCTAAAGTCCATCAGATTTTTGACTTGAAAAGTCGGCTGAATGTCCGATGAAGCCCACATACTATCAGATTGTCCGCCAGACTCGGTCCGTCGGACCAGTCCGGTCGAAAAGTCCAACCGTGTGTACGCGGCTTTAGGGAGTGGTGGTGGTGCCACAACACTGTAACCCCTCACAGATTTTGTTGTTGAGTGCAAGAATGAGCCCTGCTGCAAAATATTACAGCAAAAATTGGAATTACATGCCCCTGCTAAACAGTGGCAGAAAAATTGTGCCTTCACCACTGGTGGTGGTGCCGCAACACTCCAACTCCTCACAGATACTTTAGTTGCATGCAAGAACGAGCCCTGCTGTGAAATATTAGATAAAAAATTTTAATTACATGCCCCTGTTAAACAGGGACATAAAAATTGGTCCTTAGGCGGTGGTGGCACAACACTGTAACCCCTCACAGATACTCTTGTTGGGCGCAGGAACGGGCCCTGCTGTGAAATATTAGATCAAAAATTGGAATTACACACCCCTGTTGAACAGGGGCAGAGAAATTGGGTCGTAGGCAGTGGTGGTGGTGGTGGTGGCACAACACTGTAACCCTTCACAGATACTCTTGTTGGGTGCAGGAACGGGCCCTGCTGTGAAATATTAGATCAGAAATTGTAATTACACGCCCCTGTTAAACAGGGGCAGAAAAATTGGGTCTTAGGCAGTGGTGGTGGTGCCACAACACTGTAACCCCTCACAGATTATGTTGTTGAGTGCAAAAACGAGCCCTGCTGCGAAATATTACAGCAAAAATTGGAATTACACGCCCCTGTTAAACAGGGGCAGAAAAATTGTGCCTTCGCCACTGATGGTGGTGCCACAAAACTGCAACCCCTCACAGATACTCTAGTTTAGCGCAAGAACAAGACTTACTGTGAAATATTATAGCAAAAATTGTAATTACACGCCACTGTTAAACGGGGGCAGAAAAATTGGGCCTTAGGCACTGGTGGTGGTGCCACAACACTGCAACCCCTCACAGATACTCTAGTTGAGCACAAGAACAAGCCCTGATGTGAAATATTAGAGCAAAAATTATAATTATATGCCCCTGTCAAACAGAGGTAGAAAAATCGGGCCTTAGGCACTGGTGGTGGTGCCCTGAAACAAAAATGTTCATAGAAGCTATCAACATGAACATTGACGAGGAATAGGATAGGAATAGTCACTCAGCATAACAGGATAGTCACTCAGCATAGGCAGTCTTCAAGGGATCTCACATTCATAGAAAAATGAATCGGTTACATCAGCATCAGGTGCTTGGTAGCTGGTGATCCAGGACTGATTCATTTTTATGAAGGTGAGCCGATCAACTGAGTCTGTGGACAGGCACACTCTGTGATTGGTTACAAAGCCTCTAGCAGCACTGAAGGTGCGTTCAGAAAGAAGACAGGCCAGTAGTTCAATTGTTTATTGTGCAAGCTCTGGTCAGTGATCCATCCTCAAGACCCAGTAACCCAGTGGATTTTCAGTTAGTCTCCAAGGTCTCCAAGTCTGAACTTGCCCCTAGGTATTCCTGCACCATGTAAGTCAGACGCTGGCGATAGTTGCTGGAACTGATCAGACCTTGGGGCTGCAGACTAAAGAATTGTCTGAACGCATCAGTCAGACTGCCACCTTATCCACCGCTCCTTCTGTGACTGACCGAAGCCTCAGCAACACGTTGTCCAGGCGGACCAGGAAATTGTAACTTCCCAGGCTCTGGAAACGCATTGCACAAACCTTTCTGCAAGGCCTCCCAAGGAGGTTTCATCCTCTGCTCCCTCTGCGAAGGCTGGATAAGTTCCGCAACCTTACCCTTGTAACGTGGATCAAGAAGGGTTGCCAGCCAGTAATGAACCCTCTCCTTGATACCACGAATCCGAGGGTCCTTTCACAGGCTTTACAGGATCAGGGAGGCCATGCAGTGAAGGTTTGCTGAGGCATTCGATCCGGAGTCCTCTGGGTTACTAAGGATGACATGATCCACAGCCACCTCCTCCCAGTTACGTACAAGTCCATGTGTTTCTGGGGACTGAAAATGATTCCTTGAAGACTGCTGCTGATGCTGAGTGCTAGGCTCCACCTTCATGCTGACACAATCCTCATCCTTCTCCTCCTCCTCTTCCTGTGTGATTGGCATTCCCGCAATAATACTGTCAGGATAAAGGGGGCCTTGAGAGGTAAGGAAGTCCTCCTCTTCCTCCCTCTGTTCTGCCTCAAGTGCCCTGTCCATTATTCCATGAAGCGTGTGCTCCAACAAATCTCTGCCCCAGTGTGGCTTCTGTCCCCTAAGCAGACCAACTCAAGCACCGCATGGCATCTTTTTGCCTTAGTGCTTGCGTAGCCCCTTGAATACCTACGGCGCACCGCTGGTTCAGTGGAGAAATCTGTAGAGGTAGAGGCCATAGAGGAAGAAGATGAGGAGGGGGTGGAGGAGAGAGGTGTGGCAGAATCACCACTACTATTATTTTGGAGGCGCGGTGGCAGAACAAGCTCCAACAATACTGCACCCTGTCCTGCATCCTTCCCAGCTGCCAGCAGACTTACCCAGTGCGCCATGAAAGAAAGGTAACATCCCTGTCCATGCCTGCTAGACCATTAGTCAGTGGTAATATGCACCTTACCGCTGACCACCCTGTCCAACGAGGCCAAGACATTGCCTTTTACATGCTAGTAGAGAGCCGGAATGATCTTCCGTGAAAAGAAATGGCGTTTGGGAACCTGCCACTGAGGTACTGCACATTCCATACTTGCGGGCAATCTGCTATTGCTACACCAACATCCGATTGTAGCAGGCAAATTTCCCTACCCCAGTTGCTAAACCGTCAAAAGAAATTCGGTCCCAGCCATCCATATGCTCAGCGGCTGAATGCTAGCTTGGTTAATTTGCTAGCACTCCAACTGCTGCCTTTTCAGCTGGTAGACTCTGCCCCCTTTCGTGAATTTGTGGAATGTGCAGTACCTCAATGGCAGGTTCCCAAACGCCATTTCTTTTCACGGAAGGCCATTCTGGCTCTCTACCAGCATGTGGAAGGCAATGTCTTGGCCTCGTTGGACAGGGTGGTCAGCGGTAAGGTGCATATTACCATTGACTAATGGTCTAGCAGGCATGGACAGGGATGTTACCTTTCTTTCATGGCGCACTGGGTAAGTCTGCTGGCAGCTGGGAAGGATGCAGGACAGGGTGCAGTATTGTTGGAGCTTGTTCTGCCACCGCGCCCCCAAAATGATAGTAGTGGTGATTCTGCCACACCTCTCTCCTCCACCCCCTCCTCATCTTCTTCCTCTATGGCCTCTACCTCTACAGATTTCTCCACTGAACCAGCGGTGCGCCGTAGGTATTCAAGGGGCTACGCAAGCACTAAGGCAAAAAGATGCCATGTGGTGCTTGAGTTGGTCTGCTTAGGGGACAGGAGCCAGACTGGGGCAGAGATTCTGTCAGCTCTGCAGGGGCAGACTCAGAGGTGGTTGATACCATGCCAGCTCCAGGCAGGAATGGTGGTTTGTGACAATGGCACCAACCTCCTCTCTGCCCTCCGACAGGGACACTTGACCTATGTTCCCTGGCTCACGTTCTTAAATTGGTGATGCAGCGGTTCTTGTGCAGGTACCCAGGCTTAAAGGATCTCCTGATGCAGGCCAGGGAAGTCTGTGTGCATTTCCGCCAGTCATATAATGCCAGTGCTCAGCTGGCAGACCTTCAAAAGGAATGCAACCTGCCCAAGAACCGCCTCATTTGTGACATGCCCACCAAGGGGAACTCATCGTTGGCAATGCTGCAGCGGCTGCACATGCAGCAGAGGGCCATCAATCAGTACCTGTGTGAGTATGGCACCAGGACAGGGTCAGGGGAGCTTGTCTTTTTTTGCCATGCCAGTGGCTACTGATCAAGGCTGCATGCATTGTCCTGTCACCATTTGAGGAGGCCACGAGGATGGTGAGCAGTGACAGTGCATGCATCAGTGATACTGTCCCTCTTGTCTTCCTGTTGGAGCACACGCTTCATGGAATAATGGACAGGGCACTTGAGGCAGAACAGAGGGAGGAAGAGGAGGACTTCCATACCTATCAAGGCCCCCTTTATCCTGACAGTATTACTGCAGGCCCGCCAATCACACAGGAAGAGGAGGAGGAGGAGAAGGGTGAGGATTGTGTCAGCATGGAGGTGGAGCCTAACACTCTGCATCAGCAGCAGTCTTCAAGGGATCATTTTCAGTCCCCAGAAACACATGGACTTGTACGTAACTGGGAGGAGGTGGCTGTGGATCATGTCATCCTTAGTGACCCAGAGGACTCTGGACCGAATGCCTCAGCAAACCTTCACTGCATGGCCTCCCTAATCCTGCAAAGCCTGCAACCCTCGGATTTGTGGTATCAAGGAAAGGGATCATTACTGGCTGGCAACCCTTCTTGATCCACGTTACAAGGGTAAGGTTGCAGAACTTATCCAGCCTTCACAGAGGGATCAGAGGATGAAACCTCTTCGGGAGGCCTTGCAGAAAGGTTTATGCAATGCGTTTCCAGAGCCTGGGAGGTTATAATTTCCTGGTCCGCCTGGACAACGTGTTGCTGAGGCTTCGGTCAGTCACAGAAGGAGAGGTGGAGAAGGTAGCAGTCTGACTGATGCGTTCAGACAATTCTTAAGTCTGCAGCCCCAAGGTCTGATCAGTTCCAGCAACCATCACCAGCGTCTGACTTACATGGTGCAGGAATACCTAGGGGCAAGAGCAGACTTGGAGACCTTTCTAACAGAAAATCCACTGGGTTACTGGGTCTTGAGGATAGATCACTGACCAGAGCTTGCACAATAAGCAATTGAACTACTGGCCTGTCCTGCATCCAGCGTTCTTTCTAAACGCACATTCAGTGCTGCTGGAGGCTTTGTAACCACTCACAGAGTGTGCCTGTCCACAGACTCAGTTGATCGGCTCACCTTCATAAAAATGAATCAGTCTTGGATCACCAGCTACCAAGCACCTGATGCTGATGTAACCGATTAATTTTTCTATGAATGTGAGATCCCTTGAAGACTGCCTATGCTGAGTGACTATCCTGTTATGCTGAGTGACTATCCTATTCCTCCTCAATGTTCATGTTAATAGCTTCTAAGAACATTTTTGTTTCAGGGCACCACTACCAGTGCCTAAGGCCCAATTTTTCTGCCCCTGTTAGACAGGGGCGTATAAGTATAATTTTTGCTCTAATATTTCGCAGCAGGGCTCATTCTTGTGCTCAACTAGAGTATCTGTGAGGGGTTGCAGTGTTGTGGGCTTACCGGTGTTTTCATCCGGCATCTTGTGAGCTTACGTTACTGCCTTCCTCAACCTGGGTACCATCATCGGAGCCTTCAAAGCACTGCGCATCCTCCTGCAGCATGTACCCGACACTGTGGTTGAACAGTTTGTGGGACTCCTCTGTGCATGATGGTGGGGCTAGGGAAGGAGTGACTGATGACATTGAGCCAATGGAATAGGCCGCCTTGGCAGCTGCATTAGCAGGCAAACTGCTCTGAGCCTGGGTGACAGAGGATGAAGAGGATGAGGACAGATTAGTTATCCACTCTACCAACTCTTCTGCATGTTGTGGATCAACACGGCCAGCTGCCAAAAAAAAGGACAAGCGTGCCCCACAGCCACGTGCTGAGGATGCACCGTGTCCACGACCAGCACTGTTGGCTGTAGACACAGAGCCTGCTTGCCCTCTCCTTGGTGGCCTTCCAGACATGCTGTAAAATGTTATTAGCAAAACACCGCCTGAAGTTTACTAGAAAAAGTATACCAGGAACGGCCTGCAGTCAGATATGTATTAATATTTGATGCACTGCATATCACTGAGCCCCCTGCCTGAAAGTGTATTTGAAAACATACACCAGGAATGACCTGCAGTCAGATATAGGCTTGGCTAGACTAGAATGCAGTGGATCTATATATGTAGGAGACTGTATATATATTTTATGCACTGTAGATCACTGAATTACCTGCCTTCCTGGCTAAAAGTGTATTTGAAAACGTACACCAGGAACGACCTGCAGTCAGATATAGGCTTGGCTAGACTAGAAAGCAGTGGATATATATATGTAGGAGGCTGTATATATATTTTATGCACTGCAGATCACTGAATCACCTGCCTGCCTGAAAATGTATTTGAAAAAATACACCAGGAACGTCCCGCAGTCAGATATAGGCTTGGCTAGACTAGAATGCAGTGGATATATATATGTAGGAGACTGTATATATATTTTATGCACTGCAGATCACTGAATCAACTGCCTACCGGCCAGCCTGAAGGTGTATTTGAAAACGTACAACAGGAACTACCTGTAGTCAGATATAGGCTTGGCTAGACTAGAATGTAGTGGATATATATATATATATATATATATATATATATATATATATATATATATATATATATATATATATATATATATATATATATATATATATATATATATATATATATATATATATATATATATATATATATATATATATATATATATATATATGTGTATATATATATATATATATATATATGTAGGAGACTGTATATATATGTTATGCTCTGCAGATCACTGAATCACCTGCCTGAAAGTGTATTTGAAAACATACACCAGAAACTACCTGCAGTCAGATATAGGCTTTAGATAGACTAGAAATGCAGTGGATATATATATGTAGGAGACTGTATATATATTTTATGCACTGCAGATCACTGAATCACCTGCCTGCCTGAAAGTGTATTTGAAAACATACACCAGGAACAGCCTGCAGTCAGATATAGGCTTGGCTAGACTAGAATGCAGTGGATATATATATATATATATATATATATATATATATATGGGACTGTATACTTATTTTATGCTCTGCAGATCACTGAATCACCTGCCTGCCTGCCTGAAGTATATTAGAAACAGTACACCAGGAATGGACTGCAGTGAGATCTAGCTAAACTGTATGCAGTGGATATTTAAATATACTAGACTGACTGTATATGTATGTATATATATATATATATATATATATATATATATATATATATATATATATATATATATATATATATATATATATATATATATATATATATATATGAAATACACTGCAGCTAACTGAATCACCTACCTGCCAGAAGTATAGTAGAAATAGTACACCAGGAACGGTCGAACTCATGTTCGACCCGAACAGAAAGCTCATCCCTAGTCTGTACATCTCCCCCAGGGCATTCAAAAAGGTCTTACTGTCTGCAATAGCAATGGAAAAAATTCAGTAGAACTTCCACAAGGGAAGATCCGTCCTCTGATAGAGAAAGTCAAAGGTGAGTTGAGAGTGAAGTCTCTTCCAGCAGAACAGTGTCGGAATATCCTTGGTTCTTCGTAACTGACCAAATGTTTTTGAATGGAACATTATCACATCAGACCCCAGCTACAAAGGTTGGGGGATGCATTTCAAAGAGCAGGCTGCTCAAGGTCATGGAATGCTCAGCTTAGGAGGCATAATCAGGGCTTTTTTTTCAGTGGGAACGTGGGGAAACGCAGTTCCGGCACCTCTTGGACTGACTGTATGTAATGGCAAGGGGTGCTGGGGTGTGCTGCAGGGTTTTGATGCTCACTGCTGGGGATCTATTTTTGCACGGGGGGTCTATTGTTGGGGAGGTTTATTGTTGCTGGTGGGGGACCTATTGTTGCAGGGGGGGTCTTATGTTGCTGGGGAGTCAGTTGTTGTTGAAAGAGATCTACTGTTGGGGGAGGGGGTCTATTGTTGATGGCAGCCAGACAGACTATTAATGCTGGCTGTGTGGAGATCTGTTAATGCTGCGGGGAGTCTGTTGTTGCTGGCGGGGAAATTTTGTTGTGGTTGGTCCATTGTTGTTAGGGGGATCTATTGTTGCTGGCTGCAGGGGAACTATTTTACTGCTTTACTGCTTGGGAGTGGAAGGAGAAGTGGAAGAAGACTCCAGTGGAAACCTGTGAAGAACTGGTGAACTCCATGTCCAAGAGGTAGGGATGAGCCGAACACCCCCCGGTTCAGTTCGCACCAGAACCTGCGAACGGACCGAAAGTTCGCACGAACGTTAGAACCCCATTGACGTCTATGGGACTCGAACGTTCGAAATCAAAAGTGCTCATTTTAAAGGCTAATTTGCACGGTATTGTCATAAAAAGGGTTTGGGGACCCGGGTCCTACCCCAGGGGACATGTATCAATGCAAAAAAAACTTTTAAAAACGGCCGTTTTTTCGGGAGCAGTGATTTTAATGATGCTTAAAGTAAAAAAAAAAAAAGTGAAATATTCCTTTAAATATCGTACCTGGGGGGTGTCTATAGTATGCCTGTAAAGTGACGCGTGTTTCCCGTGTTTAGAACAGTCCCTGCACCAAATGTCATTTTTAAAGGAAAAAATCTCATTTAAAACTACTTGCGGGTTTAATGTAATGTCGGGTCATGGCAATATGGATGAAAATCAGTGAGACAAACGGCATGGGTACCCCCCAGTCCATTACCAGGCCCTTTGGGTCTTGTATGGATATTAAGGGGAACCCCGCACCCAAATTAAAATAAGGAAAGGTGTGGGGCCACCAGGCCCTATATACTCTGAACAGCAGTATACAGGCGGTGCAAACAAGACAGGGACTGTAGGTTTGTTGTTAAGTAGAATCTCTTTGTAATTTTGAACGGGTACATTTTTAACGTGTTTAGCTCCAGCCAAAAAATCTTTTTTAAGCTTTTTGGAAAACACAGGGAAGGGTTATCACCCCTGTGACATTTGTTTTGCTGTCTTTCCTCCTCTTCAGAAGATTTCACCTCACTTTTTGTCCCAATGAAAAATGTTTTTTGAAAATGTGTGTTTTTTGTGGAACAAGGATTGGAAAGCATCAGTGGAAAGGAGAATTTTTTTTTCCCATATTAACTCTTACAGGAGAGAATTTCCCTTCCTAGGGGTAGATTTCATCTCACTTCCTGTTGTCTCCTTCCGTTTGCAAGTAGGAGTCGTTTGTAAGTTAGATGTTTGAAAGTAGGGTCCTGCCCTATATACTCAGCAGAAATTTGGGCCTTAGGTGTTGCTGTGGCCACAACACTGTAAGCCCTCGCAGGGCCCTGCTGTGAAATATTAGATCAAGAATTGTAATTACATGCCCCTGTTGAACAGGAGCTGAAAAATTAAGCCTTAGGCACTGGTGCTGGTGCCACAACACTGCAACCCCTTACAGACACTCTAGTTGGAACGCAGGAACGAGCCCTGCTGCAAAGTATTGCATCAAAAATTGTAATTACACGCCCCTGTTAGACAGGAGCAGAAAAATTGGGCCTTGGGCACTGGTGCTGGTGCCACAACACTGCAACCCCTCAGAGACACTCTAGTTGGAATGCAGGAATGAGCCCTGCTGCAAAGTATTGCATCAAAAATTGTAATTACACGCCCCTGTTAGACAGGGGCAGAAAAATTGGGCCTTAGGCACTGGTGCTGGTGCCACAACACTGCAACCCCTCACAGATACTCTAGTTGTAACGCAGAAACGAGCCCTGCTGCAAAGTATTGCATCAAAAATTGTAATTACATGCCCCTGTTAAACAGGGGCTGAAAAATTGTGCCTTAGGCACTGGTGGTGGCGCCCAGAACCAAAAATGTTCTTACAAGCTATCAGCGTGACGATTGAGGAGGAAGAGGATAATTTCTCAGGGATAGTCACTCAGCATCAGCATAGGCAGTCTTTGAAGGGATCTGAGATTTCAAAAAAAATTATTCGGTTACATCAGCATCAGGTGCTTGGTAGCTGGTGGTGATCCAAGACTGATTCATTTTTATGAAGGTCAGTCGATTGACCGAGTCGGTGGACAGACGCACCCTGTGATCGGTTACCACACCTCCAGCAGCACTGAATGTGCGTTCCGAAAGAACGCTGGATGCAGGACAGGCCAGTAGCTCAATTGCATACTGTGCAAGCTCTGGCCAGTGATCCATCCTCAAGACCCAGTAACCCAGAGGATTTTCGGTGGGAAAGGTGTCCAAGTCTGATCTTGCCCCTAGGTATTCCTGCACCATGTAAAACAGACGCTGGCGATGGTTGCTGGAACCGATCATACCTTGGGGCTGCGGACCAAAAAATTGTCTGAACGCATCGGTCAGACGGTCACCTTCTCCACTGCTCCTTCTTTGACTGACCGAAGCCTCAGCAACACGTTGTCCAGAAACAGGAGTTTGTAACCTCCCAGTCTATGGGAACGCGTTGCACAGACCTTTCTGCAAGGCCTCCCGAAGATGTTTCATCCTCTGCTCCCTCTACGATGGCAAGATAAGGTCCGCAACCTTAACCTTGTAACGTGGATCAAGGAGGGTTGCCAGCCAGTATTGGTCCTTCTCCTTGATACCACGAATACGAGGATCCTTACGCAGGCTTTGCAGGATCAGGGAGGCCATGCAGCGTAGGTTTGCTGAGGCATTCGGTCCGGAGTCCTCTGGGTCACTAAGGACGACATGGTCCGCAGCCACCTCCTCCCAGCCACGTACAAGTCCATGTGTTTCTTGGGACTGATCCCTTAAAGACTGCTGCTGATGCTGAGTGCCAGGCTCCACCTCCATACTGACACAATCTTCCTCCTCCTCCTCCTCCTCCTCCTCCTCTTCCTGTGTGATCGGCGGGCACGCAGGAACACTGTCTGGATAAAGGGGGCCTTGAGAGCTAAGGAAGTCCTCCTCTTCCTGCCTCTGTTCTGCCTCAAGTGCCCTGTCCATTATTCCACGCAGCGTGTGCTCCAACAGGTGGACAAGGGGGACAGTGTCACTGATGCATGCACTGTCACTGCTCACCATCCTCGTGGCCTCCTCAAATGGTGACAGGACAGTGCATGCATCCCTGATCATGGCCCACTGGCGTGGGGAAAAAAACCAGCTCCCCTGATCCTGTCCTGGTGCCATAGTCGCACAGGTACTCATTGATGGCCCTCTGCTGCGTGTGCAGCCGCTGCAGCATGGCCAACGTTGAGTTCCACCCGGTGGGCATGTCACAGATTAGGCGGTTCTTGGGCAGGTTAAACTCCTTTTGGAGGTCCATCAGCCGAGCACTGGCATTATATGACCGGCGGAAATGCACACATACTTTCCTGGCCTGCCTCAGGACATCCTGTAAGCCCGGGTACCTGCCCAAGAACCGCTGCACCACCAAGTTAAGGACGTGAGCCAAACAGGGCACATGGGTCATTTGTCCCTGTCGGAGGGCAGAGAGGAGGTTGGTGCCATTGTCGCAAACCACCATTCCTGCCTTAAGTTGGCGTGGCGTCAACCATCTCTGAACCTGCCCCTGCAGAGCTGACAGAACCTCTGCCCCAGTGTGGCTCCTGTCCCCCAAGCACACCAGCTCAAGCACCGCATGGCATCTTTTGGCCTGCGTACTTGCGTAGCCCCTTGAACGACTACGGAGCACCGCTGGTTCCGAGGAAGAGGCCATGGAGGAAGAAGAAGAGGAGGGGGTGGAGGAGAGAGGTGTGTCACAATCATTAGCATTTTGGAGGCGTGGTGGCGGAACCTCCAACACTACTGTACCTTGTCCTGCATCCTTCCCAGCTGCCAGCAGAGTCACCCAATGCGCCGTGAAACTTAGGTAACGTCCCTGTCCATGCCTGCTGGACCATGAGTCAGCGGTAATATGCACCTTACCGCTGACCGCCCTGTCCAGCGAGGCATGGACATTGCCTTCCACATGCCGGTAGAGAGCCGGAATCGCCTTCCGTGAGAAAAAGTGGCGTTTGGGTACCTGCCACTGAGGAACCGCACATTCCACAAACTCACGGAAGGGGGCAGAGTCTACCAACTGAAAAGGCAGCAGTTGAAGTGCCAGCAATTTTGCCAAGCTAGCATTCAACCGCTGGGCATGTGGATGGCTGGGAGCAAACTTCTTTCGGCGGTGCAGCAGCTGGGGCAGGGAAATTTGCCTGGTACAATCTGACGTCGGTGTACCAAAAGCAGATTGCCCACAAGTACTTGGCTGTGACACACCTAATTCTACACCTTCATTCCTCTCAGTGCAGGTCTCAGAGAGGACTGAAGGCCTAGTGGGGTTGGAAATCTCAGCTGATGGGGAGCAAGGAGAGGTCCTCTTTGTTCTTTGGTGTGGGTCTTTTAGATGCGCTTGCCAACGAACTGCATGGCAGGTCAACATATGTCTGGTCAAGCATGTGGTACCCAAGCGGGAGATGTTTTGGCCACGTGAGATACGCTTGAGACATATGTTGCAAATAGCAGCGGTGCGATCTGATGCACTCGTCTCAAAAAAAGCCCACACCAAAGAACTTTTTGAATAACGCGCAGAGACTGCAGCGCCCTGCACATGTGATGCAGTCAATGTGCTGCCCTTAGGCTGGCCCCTGGAGGGCATCCTGCCTCGTTGGTGATGTGCCGCCACCTCCTCCTCCTCCTCCTCCTCTCTCCTATCAGGCACCCACGTTGAGTCAGTGACCTCATCATCCCCTCCCTCCTCATCACTGGAGCAAACCCGGCAGTATGCTGAAGCAGGGGGAGCATGACTGCCAGATTGCTGTCCTTCTTGGGCACCCCCTCTGTCCGTGCTCATGTTACTGCCTTCATCGAGCTCAGTATCATCATCAGAGCCTTCCAAACGCTGGGCATCCTCCTGGAGCATGTACCCAACACTGTGGTCAAACAGTTCGAGGGACTCCTCAGGAGGACATGGTGGAGCTAGGGAAGGAGTCACTGATGACATTGAGCCGAGGGAAGAGGCCGCTGCTTTGCCAGACAAAGCACCCTGGGCATGGGTGAGAGAGGATGAGGAGGATGAGGACGGCTTGGTCATCCACTCGACCAAGTCTTCCGCATGTTGCGGCTCAACACGGCCAGCTGCCGAAAAAAAAGGCCAAGCGTGTCCCATGGCCACGTGCTGATGAGGATGCACCGTCTCCACGACCAGCACTAGACACAGAGCCTGCTTGCCCTCTCTTATTGGCTTGTGACTGTCTGCCTCTCCTTCTTGGCCTTCCAGACATACTAATGGCCTGTAGCTGCACTAAGCTGGGATATATATATATATATATATATATACTGCAGCTAGCAAAATCAACTACCTGCCTGTAGTATGAGAACACCACCAACCTTCTACAGGTAGCTTTAGCTGAACACTGTGAGGTGGACGCACCCCACTAACTTGTAGGTTTAGCTGAACACTGTGAGCAGGACGCACTGCACTAACTGTAAATAGTCTAGCTGCCTGACCGTGGTACTAATAGGATCAAAAGAACACCAGTAATTTTCTTTAGGTAGCTGTAAATACTTTAACAAGACAAGCCTGCCTGTCAGTAGGAAGATAACAGGAACGGATCTAGCTGAACACTGTGAGCAGGATGCACTGCACTAAATGTAAATAGTCTAGCTGCCTGACCGTGGTACTAATAGGATCAAAAGAACACCAGTAATTTTCTTCAGGTAGCTGTAAATACTGTAACAAGACAAGCCTGCCTGCCTGTCAGTAGGAAGATAACAGGAACGGATCTAGCTAAACACTGTGAGCAGGACGCACTGCACTAAATGTAAATAGTCTAGCTGCCTGACCGTGGTACTAATAGGATCAAAAGAACACCAGTAATTTTCTTCAGGTAGCTTTATATACTGTAACAAGACAAGCCTGCCTGTCAGTAGGAAGATAACAGGAACTGATCTAGCTAAACACTGTGAGCAGGACGCACTGTACTAAATGTAAATAGCCTAGCTGCCTGACCGTGGTACTAATAGGATCAAAAGAACACCAGTAATTTTCTTTAGGTAGCTGTAAATACTGTAACAAGACAAGCCTGCCTGTCAGTAGGAAGATAACAGGAACGGATCTAGCTGAACACTGTGAGCAGGACGCACTGCACTAAATGTAAATAGTCTAGAAGATAACAGGAACGGATCGAGCTGAACACTGTGAGCAGGACGCACTGCACTAAATGTAAATAGTCTAGAATTTAACAGGAACGGATCTAGCTGAACACTGTGAGCAGGACGCACTGCACTAAATGTAAATAGTCTAGCTGCCTGACCGTGGTACTAATAGGATCAAAAGAACACCAGTAATTTTCTTTAGGTAGCTGTAAATACTGTAACAAGACAAGCCTGCCTGTCAGTAGGAAGATAACAGGAACGGATCTAGCTGAACACTGTGAGCAGGACGCACTGCACTAAATGTAAATAGTCTAGCTGCCTGACCGTGGTACTAATAGGATCAAAAGAACACCAGTAATTTTCTTTAGGTAGCTGTAAATACTGTAACAAGACAAGCCTGCCTGTCAGTAGGAAGATAACAGGAACGGATCTAGCTGAACACTGTGAGCAGGACGCACTGCACTAAATGTTAATAGTCTAGCTGCCTGACCGTGGTACTAATAGGATCAAAAGAACACCAGTAATTTTCTTTAGGTAGCTGTTAATACTGTAACAAGACAAGCCTGCCTGTCAGTAGGAAGATAACAGGAACGGATCTAGCTGAACACTGTGGGCAGGACGCACTGCACTAAATGTAAATAGTCTAGAAGATAACAGGAACGGATCTAGCTGAACACTGTGAGCAGGACGCACTTTACTAAATGTAAATAGTCTAGCTGCCTGACCGTGGTACTAATAGGATCAAAAGAACACCAGTAATTTTCTTCAGGTAGCTGTAAATACTGTAACAAGACAAGCCTGCCTGCCTGTCAGTAGGAAGATAACAGGAACGGATCTAGCTAAACACTGTGAGCAGGACGCACTGCACTAAATGTAAATAGTCTATCTGCCTGACCGTGGTACTAATAGGATCAAAAGAACACCAGTAATTTTCTCCAGGTAGCTTTATATACTGTAACAAGACAAGCCTGCCTGTTAGTAGGAAGATAACAGGAACTGATCTAGCTAAACACTGTGAGCAGGACGCACTGTACTAAATGTAAATAGTCTAGCTGCCTGACCGTGGTACTAATAGGATCAAAAGAACACCAGTAATTTTCTTTAGGTAGCTGTAAATACTGTAACAAGACAAGCCTGCCTGTCAATAGGAAGATAACAGGAACGGATCTAGCTGAACACTGTGAGCAGGACGCACTGCACTAAATGTAAATAGTCTAGAAGATAACAGGAACGGATCTAGCTGAACACTGTGAGCAGGACGCACTGCACTAAATGTAAATAGTCTAGAATTTAACAGGAACGGATCTAGCTGAACACTGTGAGCAGGACGCACTGCACTAAATGTAAATAGTCTAGCTGCCTGACCGTGGTACTAATAGGATCAAAAGAACACCAGTAATTTTCTTTAGGTAGCTGTAAATACTGTAACAAGACAAGCCTGCCTGTCAGTAGGAAGATAACAGGAACGGATCTAGCTGAACACTGTGAGCAGGACGCACTGCACTAAATGTAAATAGTCTAGCTGCCTGACCGTGGTACTAATAGGATCAAAAGAACACCAGTAATTTTCTTTAGGTAGCTGTAAATACTGTAACAAGACAAGCCTGCCTGTCAGTAGGAAGATAACAGGAACGGATCTAGCTGAACACTGTGAGCAGGACGCACTGCACTAAATGTAAATAGTCTAGCTGCCTGACCGTGGTACTAATAGGATCAAAAGAACACCAGTAATTTTCTTTAGGTAGCTGTAAATACTGTAACAAGACAAGCCTGCCTGTCAGTAGGAAGATAACAGGAACGGATCTAGCTGAACACTGTGAGCAGGACGCACTGCACTAAATGTTAATAGTCTAGCTGCCTGACCGTGGTACTAATAGGATCAAAAGAACACCAGTAATTTTCTTTAGGTAGCTGTTAATACTGTAACAAGACAAGCCTGCCTGTCAGTAGGAAGATAACAGGAACGGATCTAGCTGAACACTGTGAGCAGGACGCACTGCACTAAATGTAAATAGTCTAGAAGATAACAGGAACGGATCTAGCTGAACACTGTGAGCAGGACGCACTGCACTAAATGTAAATAGTCTAGAAGATAACAGGAACGGATCTAGCTGAACACTGTGAGCAGGACGCACTGCACTAAATGTAAATAGTCTAGAAGATAACAGGAACGGATCTAGCTGAACACTGTGAGCAGGACGCACTGCACTAAATGTAAATAGTCTAGAATTTAACAGGAACGGATCTAGCTGAACACTGTGAGCAGGACGCACTGCACTAAATGTAAATAGTCTAGAAGATAACAGGAACGGATCTAGCTGAACACTGTGAGCAGGACGCACTTCACTAAATGTAAATAGTCTAGCTGCCTGACCGTGGTACTAATAGGATCAAAAGAACACCAGTAATTTTCTTTAGGTAGCTGTAAATACTGTAACAAGACAAGTCTGCCTGTCAGTAGGAAGATAACAGGAACGGATCTAGCTGAACACTGTGAGCAGGACGCACTGCACTAAATGTAAATAGTCTAGAAGATAACAGGAACGGATCTAGCTGAACACTGTGAGCAGGACGCACTGCACTGAATGTAAATAGTCTAGAAGATAACAGGAACGGATCTAGCTGAACACTGTGAGCAGGACGCACTGCACTAAATGTAAATAGTCTAGAAGATAACAGGAACGGATCTAGCTAAACTGAGTACAGTGTATATATATATATATATATGCAACACCTGGGATGCATATATATACACAATACACTGTAAGTGCAGCTAACTGACTGACTGTTCTGCCTAATCTATCTAACTCAAATCAAACACTGTCTCTCTGTCTATCTCTTTCAACGCCGAAACACACACACTACACAGGGCCGCCGTGCAGGCGGCCTTATATAGTGTGGGGCGTGTACTAAATCCCCTGAGCCATAATTGGCCAAAGCCTCCTTGGCTTTGGCCAATTACGGCTCTCTGTTCAGGCGGCGCTGTGATTGGCCAAGCATGGGGGTCATAGTGCATGCTTGGCCAATCATCAGCAAGCAATGCACTGCGATGCCGCAGTGAATTATGGGCCATGACGCGCCACACGAATTTGGCGCGAACGGCCCATATCGTTCGCAATTCAGCGAACGACCGAACAGCCGATGTTCGAGTTGAACATGGGTTTGACTCGAACACGAAGCTCATCCCTACCAAGAGGGTAAGGCAGTGCTGGAAAATAATGGTGGCCACACAAAATATTGACACATTGGGCCCAATTTGGACATTTTCACTTAGGGGTGTACTCACTTTTGTTGCCAGAGGTTTAGACATTAACCGCTTCAGGGGCGTGTCCGGCACGTGAGCTTAATGGCCGCTTGAAGAAGGAGCTCCGCACAACAACCCGAGGAAATCAGCATCTGCCAGCCTCCCGTTGCCGATACTCGATCACCCGTGATCAGCGATGACTCCTACAGCTCTCAGGAGTCATGTCACACAAACACAAAGAGGATAGACTGCCCCGTAAGCTGTTGGCATACATGTACCAGCCGACCATGAGGCACAGCCAAGATGGCGACGCGGTCGGCTCCCTGCACTCGAGGCTTCTCTCTCCCCTCACCATGACGAACCCGTTCTGTAGCAGGAGGATACATCCACATCCATGAGCTCCGTGAGGGATCCCCCAGCTTCACCACCAGGTACCCCAGCTTCCAGCAGCCCAGCAAAAGCACAAATGCGCCTGGATAACATGACAATTAACATGACATGACAGTCAACCCTGAGGTTAGCCACACTTTTACAATGCCTTCTATGTCTCCAAACCAGAACCCCCAGCCAGATTCCATTGCCACATTCCCTACAGCAGGACAGACAGTACTGGACACTACACTTAAGGACATGCTAATGTCTCTAAGGAGTTCATTGCAGTCAGACATGCTGTCCCTCATGCAGAGATTCGACCACAGCATTGATATACTGGAAGACAGGGTTACACACAATGAAGCCAACATAGGTGACTTTACCAATACTGTAAATGATATAATCGATACCCAAGAGGACCAGGCTCATGACACAAAGTAGATTAAGGACAAAATAGCGGATTTAGAAAACAGGTCCAGGCAGAATAATTTCAAAATCCGCGGAATCCCAGAATCCATCCAACCCGTCGACCTATCTACATATGCACGGGGTGTGATTAAAGCAGTGCTTCCTGACACGAAAAGCATAGAGCTGGTAATTGACCGCATCCATGGATTACCAAAACCCACATTCCTACCAGACTCGGTGCCCAGAGACATAATCCTTAGGATTCATTTCTATTACGTGCAAAAATCAAGAGCACTGGGAACCCTACTGGATCCCTATAGCTATCTACAAATTTTTGCTGATCTATCTCAGCATACCCTGAGCCGTTGCAGGCAGCTTAACACCATCACCAGGTCGCTTTGCAATAACCACATTCAATACCAATGGGTAGCACCCGCCAAAATTTCCGTCACCTACAATGGAACCAAACACATGATAACCTCAATACAAAATGGAATGAGGCTTTTGCAAGAGTGGAGCATTATTTCGGAAACCTCTGATGCAGTCCCCATGGACCAAAGCAACACGGGTCACAAACTAACACAACCTCTTCCACAAAGACGCCACAGGAATCACCCTCCCACCTAACAAGCCCGGGATAATTACAGCCTAGTGTTCTGTTGTGTCATTTGCCCACGCTCACTCGCAAACACTCTTTAACCCCTAACTCGCATTCCTAGGCACCAGTTGTGCCCAATACAAGGAAGCGATTTCTCAGTATTGACCTAGCCCAAGTTTCAGTTTTCTTTAGTTCACACACGGTTACACCCGACTATTATGAGCTAATATCTAAAGACTCTCCTTATTTGTGTTTTCCTTTTTTTTTTTTTTTATATAAGCAGAATGTAAATTATTAGGTTGTCCAGAGCATTGACATCTACACCACCATTACATTTTATCAACATCGTCAGATACGTCAAACACAACATCCAACAAACAAAGACCCGGACCTCGTCTCACCTTAAGTGTAAACCATCTAACATCTTTCCTAATACCTATCGGCTATGACAATCAAATTCATATCTATTAACGCCAAAGTTCTTAACCACTCGGCGAAAAGAGTATCCTTGTGGAACCTAGCCAAAAAAGCTCACTGTGACATCCTGTGTACGCAAGTGACACACTTCCAAGCAAATAACCCACCCACTTGTACTAACAAAAACTTTAATAACATCTTTACAGCCAATGCACCCTCTAAAAAAAAAGGTGTTCTAATCGCTGTTAATAACTCCCTTGCTTTTCAACCTCAACAATGCATAAAGGATCCTGAAGGCCATTACATCATCCTGATCACCAACATCAAAAATCCATCAAGCACGTTTCTTGAGCAAACTGCATAAAAAAGTTAGTGCTGTTCAACAAGGCACAACAACTTGGTGTGGAGATTTTAATATTACCCCTGACCCAGCAATAGATACAACCTCTCGTCCCAAAAGAGGTAGACAAGCTCTAAACCCTTTTCTCTCAAATATCCATTTATATGATGTATGGAGATGCCAACACGCAGACGAGAGAGATTATTCATTCTTTTCTCCTTGCCATAACTCATATTCGAGAATTGATCTTTTCCTATCAGACCAATGGACATTGCAAAAAATATCTTCTTCCACCATCCATCCCACCACGTGGTCCGACCACTCCCCAGTGAGCATAGTTCTAGAAGATACCCCCAAAACTACCCCCACATATCTATGGAAAATGAACACTAAGATTCTGCAAACTGAGCCCTACGCTCAATCACTCCGCAAAAACCTGGAACTTTTCTGTCACAGAACAAGGACTCAGTTTCTGATCCAAGCATATTATGGGCTGCGCATAAGGCATTTATACAGGGTCTTTTTATTCAATTGGGAGCCAGAAACAAAGGCAGAGGAAACAGCGCATTGAATCGCTCTTATATGAAATTCAAACCACTGACTCCCTTAACAAACAACATTCAAATCCTGAACTTAAATCCAAATTAATCTCACTCAGATTAGAGCTCAGATCTCTACTACTAGAGAATTTTGATAAATCCCAGAAACGCCTTTAAATGAAATTTTATGCCTCTGGTAATAAAGCAGGTAAAATGCTCGCCCATCAAATCAAGGGATATCAAACTAAATCCTCTATCCCCTTTATTTACTATTTTACCACAAACTCCAAGAAAACCAACCCACAAGAGATAGCAAACGCATTTAGCACGTACTACAGTACCCTTTACAACATAAAAGATGTGGCTTCATCTGCCCAACCCGAATCCTCTCATATCCAGTCCTTCCTAGACTTGGCACACCTTCCTCGTCTCCAGCACAATTAGAAGATCTTAATGCCCCATTCACGTCTGCGTAGATCGGCAAAGCCATAGAGGCCCTTCCTAATAACAAAGCTCCGGGCCCTGATGGTTTTGTTGGAGAATATTACAAACAATTTAAATACATTCTGGTTGACCACATAACCCTGCTCTTCAATGACACTGCTTCCTCAGCCTCCTTTGCTCAAGAAATGCTAAAGGCCTTAATTATCACTTTAACGAAGTCAGGGAAGGAACCCACGTCACCCCAAAACGTCCGCCCTATTTCGCTGCTTAATCACGATGTAAAACTTTATGCAAAAGTAATAGCAAACAGACTGATTGATTTAATGTCATTGCTAATTCACTCCGACCAATCAGGATTCACTAAAGGCCATCAAACCTCCAACGCTACTCGCTGGATGATCAACATTATTCATCACGTGGAAACCCACGGAATGCCTTCTCTGCTTCTCCCTCTGGATGCAGCGAAGGCATTTGACAGGGTCCACTGGCGTTACCTAGCTATGACATTGGAGAAATTTGGTTTCCAAGGTCACATCTTCTCCGCAATACTGGCCTTATACTCCTGTCCCTCACCCCAAGTATATTGCTCGTTTATGCTATCAACAACTTTTAACATAACCAATGGCACAAGATAGGGTTGCCCCCTCTCACCCCTAATTTTTAATTTAATGAAGAAACCCTTGGCTGAAAAAATTAGGTCCCAACATGACATCTCAGAATATCGTATTGGCTCCACTGAACACAAAATCAGCCTCTTTGCGGATGATGTCATCCTCATGTTAACCAATCCGGTCTCCTCCCTGGCCTTGGTACAAAAAATAATAGATGAATTTAGCTATGTCTCATATTATAGAGTAAATGCATCTAAATCACATATCCTACCTCTAGTAATGACAATACCGCAATAAACCTCATTGAAAAACAAATACCCATATGCATGGGCCCCAGACTCCCTCATCTACCATGGGGTCTCCTTAACTAAAGCAACACTGAATCTCTAGCAAGCCAACTTTATTCCGTTCTCACACAACCTCCCTAAGGAATTAGATAACACCTCCAAAATGATACTCTTATGGTCTGGCAGACTGGCATCTTTCAAAATGCTTGAACTACCCCAACTACTATACCTATTTAGAGCACTCCATATCCCCATTCCTGCATCCTTCTTCACACAAATGCAATCAATTTTTGGACGTTTTGTATGGCAACACAAAAAAGCTAGAAGCTCTCACACTATCCTCAAAAAAAACACAAATCAACAGGAGAAACAGGTTATGTTAATTTTAGAGATTATTATAATGCTACAATCTAAGCACAAATCAAAACATGGTTTAACTCTGACTCCAACTGCCCATGGAGTACCATTGAAGGAGTATAAGCGTATATTGATT
The DNA here is from genome assembly GCA_037952925.1 of Lithobates clamitans. Taxonomy (NCBI): domain Eukaryota; kingdom Metazoa; phylum Chordata; class Amphibia; order Anura; family Ranidae; genus Lithobates; species Lithobates clamitans. The sequence continues at coordinate 12,374,068 of JBBGZY010000008.1, read as the reverse complement.
GGTTTGTACAAAAGTTATACCGTCTACAAAATAAGGAATAGATTTATAGCATTTTTATTTTTTATTTTTTTTACTAGTAATGGCGTTGATCTGCGATTTTTATCATGATTGCGACATTATGGCGGACACATTGGACAATTTCGACACATTTTTGGAACCATTAGCATTAATACAGCGATCAGTGCGATTAAAATTGCATTGATTACTGTAAAAATGTCACTGGCAGTAAAGGGGTTAACACTAGGGGGCTGTGAAGGGGTTAACTATGTTCCCTGGGAGTTGATTCTAACTGAAGGGGGAGGGACTAACTACAGGAAGTGACAGATCGTGGTTCCTAGCTAATAGAAACACATGATCTGTCACTCCTGTTAGAACAGAACAGGGAAGTGTGTGTTTACACACACTCGTCACTGTTCTGTGTCTCCTGGTTACGATCGCTCGTGGCTGGCGGTCATCTGCTATCTGGACCTCGCAAGATCACGTACAGTAACGTGATTTCGCACAGGGGAGCCAGCCTGCCGCAGTAAAACAGCGTTGGCTGGTCCAGAAGTGGTTAATGGCTGTATGTTGAGTTATTTTGAGGGGACAGCAAATTTACACTGTTATCCACTTGACGACCGCCTCACGCCGATGTACGTCGGCAAGGTGGCACGGACAGGCAAAATCACGTACATGTACGTGATTTGCCTTCCGCGGGTGGGGGGTCCGATCGGTCCCCCCCCCGGTGCCCGAGGCGGTCGCCATTTCTTCCCGGGCAATGAGAGGTGAGGGGGCGGCCATCCATTGTTGGCCACCCCCTCCCGATCGCTCCCGGCGAATGAAAATGCTTCCTTCCCTCTGTAATGTAAACAGAGGGAAAGGAAGTGATGTCATCTCTCCTTGAGCCGGTCTTTTCGTCGCCGCGCCGAGGAGAGAAGACATCCAAGTAAGTCTGCACAACACTACACATTCAGTAGAACACGCCAGGCACACTTGTCACCCCCCATCACCCCCCGATCACCCCCTGATCACCCCCCTGTACCCACTGTCACTCTGACACCAATAGCATTTTTTTTTTTTTTGCATTGGTGTCAGTTTGTGTCAGTTAAAAGTTTTAGGGCAGTTAGGTTAGCCCCCTTTAGGTCTAGGGTACCCCCCCTTAGGTCCAGGGTACCCCCCTAACCCCCCCTAATAAAAGTTAACCCCTTGATTACCCCCCGTCACCAGTGTCGCTAAGCGATCGTTTTTCTGATCGCTGTATTAGTGACACAGGTGACGCTAGTTAGGGAGGTAAGTATATAGGTTCGCTGTCAGTGTTTTATAGCGACAGGGACCCCCATATACTACCTGCTAAAGGTTTTAACCCCCTGATTGCCCCCTAGTTAACCCTTTCACCAGCGATCACCGTATAAGTGTTACGGGTGACGCTGGTTAGCTAGTTTGTTTTCTGTAGTTTATTACAGTTTATTACAGTTTATTATAGTTTATTATAGTTTTAGGGCACCCGCCGTTTATTACCCTATAAAGGTTTAACCCCCTAATTGCCCGGCGGTGATAGATTTATAGTTTTTAGGATCTGATAAGGTCTGCGTCGCCCCAGGCAGCGTCAGGTTAGCGCCAGTACAGCTAAAACCCACGCACGCAGCATACACCTCCCTTAGTGCTATAGTATCTGAACGGATCGATATCTGATCCGATCAGATCTATACTCCCCAGCAGTTTAGGGTTCCCTGAAACGCAGTGTTAGCGGGATCAGCCCAGATACCTGCTAGCACCTGCGTTTTGCTCCTCGGCCCAGCCCTGCCCAGCCCACCCAAGTGCAGTATCGATCGATCACTGACACTTACAAAACACTAAGCACACATAACTGCAGCGTTCGCAGAGTCAGGCCTGATCCCTGCGATCGCTAACAGTTTTTTGGTAGCGTTTTGATACAGTCGCCAACAGTCAGGAGCTTTTTTGCCTGTGAGTCTCACTAGTGTACCCCTAAATTTAGAGCCCAAAATGGCAAATAGAAGGTACACTAGTGAAGAGGCCTACACGTTTCTGAGTATGACAGATAGTGAAGAGGAAGTCACTCATCTGTCAAGTTCAGGCTCAGAATACGATCCTGTAGAGGACAGCGGCTCCATGACAGATAGCTCTGACGACAGAGTTGTGGTCCCTGCTAGGGTCAGGCGTACCAGACCCCAATCTTCTTCTGTCCTTGAAGTGCAAGAACCGCAGGGCTCTCGTATGGAGCAGAGCAGTACTAGCGCCGCTACTCCTTCTGGTGAACTGGCAAGCACCAGCGGCCTAGTACACCCTGGTCGTACATCCAGCACTGCAGTATCACGTGGTGACGTGGCGAGTCCCATAAGTGCAGTTCAAGCTGGCGAGGTGGCAAGCACTAGTAGTGTCCCGCTGCCACCAAGAAGACAAAGACAGGCCCGTCGTGCCCATAGTGCCCTTCCTGCTGCATTGGCCAATCCGAATTGGGAACCTTCCACTTCTGCAGCACCCGTACTTCCCCCTTTCACTGGCCAACCCGGAATTCAGGTGGAAACAGTTGACTTTATGCCACTGGATTTTTATTCACTGTTTTTCACCGAAGATCTCTATAGATCTATTGTGGACCAAAGCAATTTATACGCTGGTCAATACATCGCCACTATGCCCCAGTCCACCCTTGCCAGAGATTGGAGACCAATTACGGTCTCCGAATTTAAGACCTTTCTGGGCCTTTCCCTCCTCATGGGGTTGAATAAAAAGAGTAAGTTGCGGTCATATTGGTCCACTGACCCAATTTACCATTCACCCTTGTTCTCTGCTTCCATGGCCAGGGCACGATACGAGCAGATTTTGCGGTTCATGCACTTCAACGACAATGAACTCTGTCGTCCTCGTGGAGACCCTGCATACGATCGGCTCTACAAAATTCGGCCCCTCGTAAACCACTTCAACCAACGTTTTGCAGACTTGTTTACCCCCCATCAAGTTGTCTGCGTTGATGAGTCCCTGATTAAGTTTTCTGGCCGCTTGTCCTTCAAACAGTACCTTCCCAGCAAGCGTGCCAGATACGGGGTCAAGATGTATAAGCTCTGTGACAGGGCCACAGGCTATACATGTAGATTTATGGTTTACGAGGGAAAAGATAGTCACGTAGAGCCGACAAACTGCCCTGACTACATAGGAAGCGCTGGCAAGATAGTGTGGGACTTGGTGTCACCCTTATTCGGAAAGGGGTACCACTTGTACGTGGACAATTATTATACGAGCGTGCCACTTTTTAGTCACTTGTTTGATCAGCAGATTGGAGCATGTGGCACCGTGCGACCTAATCGCCGGGGCTTTCCCCAGCGGCTTGTAGATTCCCGTCTTAGGCTGGGGGAGAGAGCCTGCTTGAAGTATAATAATTTGCTCGCTATGAAGTGGAGGGATAAGAAGAATGTTTTCGTTCTCACCTCCCTTCATGCAGACACGACGACCCAAATTTCTACGGCGACTGGTGTTGTGGAGAAACCCCTCTGTGTCCACGAATACAACCTTAATATGGGAGGGGTGGACCTCAACGACCAGTTGTTGGCGCCGTACTTAGTTGCCCGTAAGGCCAGACGCTGGTACAAAAAAGTGTCTGTATACTTATTTCAATTGGCTTTGCTGAATGCTCATGTGCTATACAGAGCTTCAGGACAGACTGGATCCTTCCTTAAATTCCAGGAAGAGATCGTCAGAGCCCTTCTGTTTCCAGACGGTGCTCTACCTCACCTTCCCCAACCAAATGCAGTAAGCCGGCTGCATGAGCGGCATTTTCCTTATGCCATCCCGAGTACCCCTACCCAACGAGCCCCCCAAAAAAGATGTCGTGTCTGCAGCAAGCGCGGATTTAGGCGTGACACCCGGTCTTATTGTCCCTCCTGTCCTGGCAATCCTGGTCTTTGCATGGGTGAATGCTTTGAACGCTACCATACATTAGTTGAGTATTAGCGTAGGGTTCAGCACTGCACAGACTAGGCACACTAACACAGGGTCTCCCAAGATGCCATTGCATTTTGAGAGACCCAAACCTGGAACAAAAGTTACAAAAGTTAAAAGTTACTAAAAAAAGTGTAAAAAAAAAAAAATTAAAAAAAAATTAAAAAAAATAAAAACACAAAAAAAATATAAAATAAAAAAACCAAAAATAGTTGTTGTTTTATTGTTCTCTCTCTCTCTATTCTCTCTCTATTGTTCTTCTCTTTTTTACTCTATTCTATTCTGCAATGTTTTATTGTTATTATGTTTTACCATGTTTCCTTTTCAGATTTTTCATACTTTACCGTTTACTGTGTTTTGTTGGTAACCATTTTATTGTTTTCAGGTGCGCCATTCAGTTGCAGCGCGGATTTATTTATCTTGACAGCAACAGCGTTTGCTCCCACGATATATAAAGCCGTGACTCCAACGCTGTCGGAGGTGATTTCACCACCACAGTTACATACTTCAGCATATATGCCGAAGCGTGGGGGCAGAAGTGGGTGGAGGAGCGATTTGCTCCTGCCTTTTGCGGGAGGATGCCCCCATGCTTCGGCATATATATATTTTAGGCACAGGTTGCGTTAAATGTTTTATTTTTTACTATTTTTTTTTTTGTATTTGCTTTGCAGGTATGGTAAGTCTTACTGTTATACTGTAATGTTGCTTTGTTTTATTGTTAACCATCATTTGCTTAGCAGGTACGCCATTCAGTTGCAGCGCGGATTTATTTATCTTGACAGCAACAGCGTTTGCTCCCACGATATATAAAGCCGTGACTCCAACGCTGTCGGAGGTGATTTCACCACCACAGTTACATACTTCAGCATATATGCCGAAGCGTGGGGGCAGAAGTGGGTGGAGGAGCGATTTGCTCCTGCCTTTTGCGGGAGGATGCCCCCATGCTTCGGCATATATATATTTTAGGCACAGGTTGCGTTAAATGTTTTATTTTTTACTATTTTTTTTTTTGTATTTGCTTTGCAGGTATGGTAAGTCTTACTGTTATACTGTAATGTTGCTTTGTTTTATTGTTAACCATCATTTGCTTAGCAGGTACGCCATTCAGTTGCAGCGCGGATTTATTTATCTTGACAGCAACAGCGTTTGCTCCCACGATATATAAAGCCGTGACTCCAACGCTGTCGGAGGTGATTTCACCACCACAGGTACATACTTCAGCATATATGCCGAAGCGTGGGGGCAGTAGTGGGTGGAGGAGCGATTTGCTCCTGCCTTTTGCGGGAGGATGCCCCCATGCTTCGGCATATATAAATGGTGCATGTATGCCCATCATTAGAAGTGGGTGGATGAAGGGAGGTATTCTAATGGTGGGCATACCCACCGATCAATATCTTTTTTTCGTTCAGCCCACAGGCTGCATGAAAAAAAAGTTTACAATATATGCCTAACAAGGACCAGCAACGTACTGGTATGTTGCTGGACTTTGAGTGGTTATACCAGAATGATGCCTGCAGGTTTAGGTATCATCTTGGTATCATTCTTTTCAGCCAGCGGTCGGCTTTCATGTAAAAGCAATCCTAGCGGCTAATTAGCCTCTAGACTGCTTTTGCAAGCAGTGGGAGGGAATGCCCCCCCTCCCCCACCGTCTTCCATGTTTTTCTCTGGCTTTCCTGTCCCAACAGGGAACCTGAGAATGCAGCCGGTGATTCAGCCAGCTGACCATAGAGCTGATCAGAGACCAGAATGGCTCCAAACATCTCTATGGCCTAAGAAACCGGAAGCTACGAGCATTTCATGACTTAGATTTCGCCGAATGTAAACAGCGCCATTGGGAAATTGGGAAAGCATTTTATCACACCGATCTTGGTGTGGTCAGATGCTTTGAGGGCAGAGGAGAGATCTAGGGTCTAATAGAGCCCAATTTTTTAAAAAAAGAGTACCTGTCACTACCTATTGCTATCATAGGGGATATTTACATTCCCTGAGATAACAATAAAATTAATTAAAAAAAAATAAAAATGAAAGGAACAGTTTAAAAATAAGATAAAAAAGCAAAAAAATAATAAAGAAAAAAAAAAAAAAAAAAAAAAGCACCCCTGTCCCCCCCTGCTCTCGCGCAAAGGCGAACGCAAGCGTCGGTCTGGCGTCAAATGTAAACAGCAATTGCACCATGCATGTGAGGTATCACCGCGAAGGACAGAACGAGGGCAGTAATTTTAGCAGTAGACCTCCTCTGTAAATCTAAAGTGGTAACCTGTAAAGGCTTTTAAAGGCTTTTAAAAATGTATTTATTTTGTCGCCGCTGCGCGTTTGTGCGCAATTTTAAAGCATGTCATGTTTGGTATCCATGTACTCGGCCTAAGATCATCTTTTTTATTTCATCAAACATTTGGGCAATATAGTGTGTTTTAGTGCATTAAAATTTTAAAAAGTGTGTTTTTTCCCCCAAAAATGCGTTTGAAAAATCGCTGCGCAAATACTGTGTGAAAAAAAAATATGAAACACCCACCATTTTAATCTGTAGGGCATTTGCTTTAAAAAAAATATATAATGTTTGGGGGTTCAAAGTAATTTTCTTGCAAAAAAAAATTATTTTTTTCATGTAATCAAAAAGTGTCAGAAAGGGCTTTGTCTTCAAGTGGTTAGAAGAGTGGGTGATGTGTGACATAAGCTTCTAAATGTTGTGCATAAAATGCCAGGACAGTTCAAACCCCCCCCAAATGACCCCATTTTGGAAAGTAGACACCCCAAGCTATTTGCTGAGAGGCATGTCGAGTCCATGGAATATTTTATATTGTGACACAAGTTGCGGGAAAGAGACAAATTTTTTTTTTTTTTTTTTTTTTTTTGCACAAAGATGTCACTAAATGATATATTGCTCAAACATGCCATGGGAATATGTGAAATTATACCCCAAAATACATTCTGTTGCTTCTCCTGAGTATGGGGATACCACATGTGTGGGACTTTTTGGGAGCCTAGCCGCGCACGGGACCCCGAAAACCAAGCCCCGCCTTCAGGCTTTCTAAGGGCGTAAATTTTTGATTTCACTCTTCACTGCCTAGCACAGTTTCGGAGGCCATGGAATGCCCAGATGGCACAACCCCCCCCCAAATGACCCCATTTTGGAAAATAGACACCCCAAGCTATTTGCTGAGAGGTATAGTGAGTATTTTGCAGACCTCACTTTTTGTCACAAACTTTCGAAAATTGAAAAAAGAAAAAAAAAATACATTTTTCTTGTCTTTCTTCATTTTCAAAAACAAATGAGAGCTGCAAAATACTCACCATGCCTCTCAGCAAATAGCTTGGGGTGTCTACTTTCCAAAATGGGGTCATTTGGGGGGGGTTTTTGCCATCTTGGCATTTTATGGCCTTCAAAACTGTGATAGGTAGTGAGGAGTGGAATCACAACTTAACGCCCTTAGAAATCCTGAAGCCGGTGCTTGGTTTTCGGGGCCCCGTATGCGGCTAGGCTCCCAAAAAGTCCCACACATGTGGTATCCCCATACTCAGGAGAAGCAGCAGAATATATTTTGGGGTGTAATTCCACATATGCCCATGGCATGTTTGAGCAATATATCATTTAGTGACAACTTTGTGCAAAAAAAAAAAAAAAAAAAAAAAAATTGTCACTTTCCCGCAACTTGTGTCAAAAAATAAAATATTCCATGGACTCAACATGCCTCTCAGCAAATAGCTTGGGGTGTCTACTTTCCAAAATGGGGTCATTTGGGGGGGTTTTGTGCCATCTTGGCATTTTATGGCCTTCAAAACTGTGATAGGTAGTGAGGAGTCAAATCACAACATTATGCCCTTGGAAATCCTGAAGGCGGTGCTTGGTTTTCGGGGCCCCGTATGCGGCTAGGCTCCCAAAAAGTCCCACACATGTGGTATCCCCATACTCAGGAGAAGCAGCTAAATGTATTTTGGGGTGCAATTCCACATATGCCCATGGCCTGTGTGAGAAATATATCATTTAGTGACAACTTTGTGCAAAAAAAAAAAAATTGTCACTTTCCCGCAACTTGTGTCAAAAAAGAAAGTATTCCATGGACTCAACATGCCTCTCAGCAAATAGCTTGGAGTGTCTACTTTCCAAAATGGGGTCATTTGGGGGGGGTTTTGTGCCATCTGGGCATTTTATGGCCTTCAAAACTGTGATAGGTAGTGAGGAATGAAATCAAAAATTTATGCCCTTAGAAATCCTGAAGGCGGTGATTGGTTTTCGGGGCCCCGTACGCGGCTAGGCTCCCAAAAAGTCCTAAACATGTGGTATCCCCATACTCAGGAGAAGCAGCAGAATGTATTTTGGGGTGTAATTCCACATATGCCCATGGCATGTTTGAGCAATATATCATTTAGTGACAACTTTGTGCAAAAAAAAAAAAAAAAAAAAAAAAAGTGTTACTTTCCCGCAACTTGTGTCAAAATATAAAATATTCCATGGACTCAACATGCCTCTCAGCAAATAGTTTGGGGTGTCTACTTTCCAAAATGGGGTCATTTGGGGGGGTTTTGTGCCATCTTGGCATTTTATGGCCTTCAAAACTGTGATAGGTAGTGAGGAGTCAAATCACAACATTATGCCCTTAGAAATCCTGAAGGCGGTGCTTGGTTTTCGGGGCCCCGTATGCGGCTAGGCTCCCAAAAAGTCCCACACATGTGGTATCCCCATACTCAGGAGAAGCAGCTAAATGTATTTTGGGGTGCAATTCCACATATGCCCATGGCCTGTGTGAGAAATATATCATTTAGTGACAACTTTGTGCAAAAAAAAAAAAAATCGTCACTTTCCCGCAACTTGTGTCAAAAAAGAAAGTATTCCATGGACTCAACATGCCTCTCAGCAAATAGCTTGGAGTGTCTACTTTCCAAAATGGGGTCATTTGGGGGGGTTTTGTGCCATCTGGGCATTTTATGGCCTTCAAAACTGTGATAGGTAGTGAGGAATGAAATCAAAAATTTATGCCCTTAGAAATCCTGAAGGCGGTGATTGGTTTTCGGGGCCCCGTACGTGGCTAGGCTCCCAAAAAGTCCCACACATGTGGTATCCCCATACTCAGGAGAAGCAGCTGAATGTATTTTGGGGTGCAATTCCACATAGGCCCATGGCCTGTGTGAGCAATATATCATTTAGTGACAACTTTTTGTAAATATTTTTTTTTTTTTTTTTTTTTGTCATTATTCAATCACTTGGGACAAAAAAAATAAATATTCAATGGGTTCTACATGCCTCTCAGCAATTTCCTTGGGGTGTCTACTTTCCAAAATGGGGTCATTTGGGGGGGTTTTGTACTGCCCTGCCATTTTAGCACCTCATGAAATGACATAGGCAGTCATAAACTAAAAGCTGTGTAAATTCCAGAAAATGTACCCTAGTTTGTAGACGCTATAACTTTTGCGCAAACCAATAAATATACGCTTATTAACTTTTTTTTTACCAAAGACATGTGGCCGAATAAATTTTGGCCTAAATGTATGACTAAAATTGAGTTTATTGGATTTTTTTTATAACAAAAAGTAGAAAATATCATTTTTTTTCAAAATTTTCGGTCTTTTTCCGTTTATAGCGCAAAAAATAAAAACGGCAGAGGTGATCAAATACCATCAAAAGAAAGCTCTATTTGTGGGAAGAAAAGGACGCAAATTTCGTTTGGGTACAGCATTGCATGACTGCGCAATTAGCAGTTAAAGCGACGCAGTGCCAAATTGGAAAAAGACCTCTGGTCCTTAGGCAGCATAATGGTCCGGGGCTCAAGTGGTTATACAAGCTGTACACTCACTACTTTACATTGTAGCAAAGTGTCATTTCTTCAGTGTTGTCTTATGAAAAGATATAATAAAATATTTTAAAAAATGTGAGGAGTGTACTCACTTTTGTGAGATACTGTGTATATAGAAATATAATACCCCCTTAACGGAAACAACCTTACAAGCACTTTCCTCTGCAAATTCCTCTACATAATAAAATGCTTCTTTGGGGAACAATGATCGAGCAAACCCCTTAACCACCTGTGGTCAAACCCCTCTTTACCAGAACTCCTGTCTATCCCAGGCATGCAAAAATTGTCCTCATATGGTATATATGGTTACCTAATCTCCTCACAAAAACTTAGTGTTTGTAAATCCATATATATATACCCAGTGAAGTGACTAGTCTCAGGTAATACACAGGGATTAAACCTCCTACATAAGTTTTACCTGTCTACATGCAGTCACTTCTGTAGATCATTCTAAAAACACACACATCTAAGAATTTGTTCTCCAGCAGTAGGGGGTGTGGCTGTGACATTACATACACTGAAGAGCATAGAGCACAGAGTTCCCTAATATCTGACAGTTGATTGGAGAAAAGGGACCCCCCCCCCTATATACAGGTTTACAGGCTCATAGCAAAATATACAGTGATAAGGCTATAAGTCACCTACTATGTGCTGGGGGGGGGGGGGGGGTGAGCTGACTCCCTCTAGGCTGTTGTGTCAGGAAAAACTGTCAGAAGTGACTCATGCAGAGAGAAGAGAGATCAGAGAGGAGCCACATTCACTGCTTTTGATTCCAGCTAGTACAAGCTATTGTAGGATATGCTTTGTTCATTCCTCATGTCTAAGGTTTACAACCTCTTTAAGTTGTACTTTCAACTACCCCTAAATTATTTTTCCACTATTATCAACTTCGCCATGCAATCCAAATACAATTTGGAACATATAGAAGTGAAATTGTTCCATCACACCCCTTTTATACCTTTTAGACAAAAAGAGGTAGGCACCATGTTTCATATCTTATAGTCTTGCTCAGGAATCACAGGTTTCCAGATGCTGGATGACCAAGAAGCATTCCTTCTTCATCTGCCCCTAATTGTAACGTTGCAAACAATCCCTTTTAATACATCCGTGGAATGCAGACAAATCTTGTATGCCAGTTTATTGGAAACAAGCAAAACCTTCACCAATCAGCCTATGGTTGTACAATGTTAATGAACTCCAAATCATGGAGGAAATGATGGTGGCAGCTAATTCTAAAGAGGCACAAGTTCACAAAACTTGGTTCTATTGGACCACGTTCACTTATTCCGCAGAGTTGCACTCATTAATGCATGAAACCACAGGGGCTACCCAAGCTTGGATCTTGTACTAGTGCAATTTAGCACTCTGTAGGTTTCCCGTGATGTTCTCTTCCGTCACCTCCCTCTCATCTATTCTACACTTCCTCCCCTCCCCCCTTTATTTCACCCTTCATCTTTTGTGTTTTTTTTTCAATTGCTGTACTGTTTTTGGTTTTCTACTGGTTTCATGTGCAGTAATCCAGATTTTACATATTTAGATTGAACAAGCTTAGTACACTGTTGGTTCAGAAACAATTAGGGCTGACTGCCTGCTTAGTCCGTTGTTCCTTTCTGTTACATTTGACAGAATTTACATTGAATATATAATACTGCAGTGATGTTCACATCTGGATTTTGATCTTGTTTGATTATTGTATATCATGTGAAATGATGTGTTATGGGGGGGGCGTGTCCGGACGTTCACTGAGGAGGACGTGTGGAAGCTGGGCTCTGATCGGGCAACCTTAATCCACTGCCATCCCGGCCCGATTACACCCTGGTGACTCCCCATCGTGCTCCCTCTGCCTCCTGGTCCCCCCTGCTTCCCCCCTGGAGAGGTCTTTTTTGAGCCGGAGCGCCCGCTCCGCTCCGGGCCTACGGGCCGCGCCGTGGTGCGGACACCAGCCGCCATCTTGGGCCCTGCAGTTCGATCCGAGCCTCCTGCCTATTGCCCGATACAGGAGGTGTCTGGACGCTTCCAGGAGGTCGGCCGCTTGCTGGGTGGCTGGGATCGCGGGATCGGCCGGTCATCCGAAGAACACCGCCAGGGATCCCTGTGTTTATAGGCCGGAACGCCGCAGCCCGCCGCCATCCTGAGGCCTGCCGGCCTGGTCTCCCCCATCTCAGGCTCACAGGGAGTACCAAGCATCCTCTGCACATCCACACGCTGCAGTGCAAATCATCCACCATACAACCAGAAGTTTGCTCTTTAAAAGCCTGTGCGGAGGTCTGTGTGCCCTGCGGGGAGTGGGTGCTACCCAGCCGGCTATCCCTGTTAGGAAAGACTGCGGCTTCGGCCTGTGCCTGGAGGTAGGCGGCCATCTTGCTACACCTGCTACACCAGATTCCAGATCTCATCTCACTTCCCTATTTCACTCCTCCTGCATCACATCCCCTTCCCCTTCAGAGATTATTCAATCAATAGACCTCACAGTGATTAAAGGGAACTTATCTTTCTTTTTTATTTGCACTTGCCTATTTTATCCAGCAGCGGACTTGCACCCCTGTTTGCAAATGTAAACTGATGTGATCGTGCAGAGCCCCGTCCAACTGCCGGCCCTACAGCTCCAGCTATGCCCGCCAAGACACCTAAAACTCACTCTGCAATAGGCAAGAGATCCGGAAAAGGGGTGAAACCTCACTCCGCTGTCTCTGGCTCTATTCAGCAATATTTAGCTGGCGCATGTAACAGTCAAGCTAGAACCTCCCGTCAGAGTGTTTCCCCTTCCTCCCACGCTGCCTCTATAAGGGAAAGTTCTCCTGCTTCATCCTACTGCTCAGACCTCATGGAGGACCCAGGATCCCCCATTGGCTCAGAAATGACATCGCTGATGAGTGGTCTTAAAAAAGAACTGGCGGGAATGTTTCACAGTTTAGAAAAATCAATTAAGAAAGAAATTACCGCCGTAAGATCTGACATGTCCCACCTCTTAGCCAGAGTGGAGGAGTTGGAGCAGCGGCAGGACTCCCAAGCTATTGCCATAAAGGAGTTACAAGAGACTGTTACCCAGCTAGCGTTTGCTCATCGCGCCTCTCTATATAAACTTGAAGATCTTGAAAACCGCAACCGTAGGAACAACCTACGTATCAGAGGCCTACCAGAAGCAACTAGGAACAATGATCTAGAGTCATCGATCCATGGAATTCTCAACACAATTCTGGGTAATCCAGTCACTGACCCACTGCGATTTGATCGTGTCCATCATGCACTGCGCCCTCGTAATGATAACCCAGACCAACCCAGAGATGTCATTTGCCGTCTGCACTATTTTGAGGATAAAAACGCCATCATGACAAAACTTCGCAACACCCCTAACATTGACTCTGATGGCGCAGTCATTAACATCTTCCCTGATCTGTCCAAAGAAACTCTTGACCGCCGCAGAGCCCTAAAACCACCGCTTGAGCATTTACGCACGGATGGAATCAACTACAGATGGGGTTTCCCAGCCTGCTTGATAGCCACCAAAAATGGCCGATCTCATACCCTACGCTTCCCGAGGAACTCCCTACCTTTCTTCAAGATCTCAATCTTCCTCCAGTTGAGCTCTCGAGCTGGCAAGACCATGTTCTGAAGTTTTCAAACCCCTCTGACCCTCCATGGCGGAAAACTCAGTCTAAGAAAAAGCACACCTCGATCCCCGGATCCGCACAGAAGCATGGCTGAGATATGCCTCTTTCTACTTGTCTTGGCCTCTCCTTCCACCCTTTTGTTGATTTCTCCCCTCTGTGTATACTGATGCCCATTTTTCAATAATTGCTTGACTCTGGTCAGACCCTCTGAACTCTTTTTTAGCCCTTTTTGGCTTAAGGGATCTTGACCCGACAGTTCTCCTCTTTTGGGTATTTTTTGTTCCAATTATAGTTTGTACTGTTAATGTTTTTGGTTATCAATGGTTAAATTGCAAAGAGAGGAGGAAGGGTGGGAGAAAGGAGAGATGAAGGGGAAGGAATATTGTTGTTTTGCATTTTTTTTTCTTTTTTTTTGTTGTATCCCTTCCCTCTCTAAAACTCTTTACTGGAGCTCATGTTATTTTATGTACTTATAATGTACTTTCTCAACAGGCCGAATGTTGGCGGGGCATATTATTGCTCCTCCGCTCTTTCACCTCGGGGCGTCCTCCGCCCCCCCTTCCTTTTGGGGTTGGTGAGACCGAGCGGCCAATAGGATTTCTTACCTGGACTCTTTCCGGAGTTCCAGATGGTCCCTTGTTCTCTTTCTCCCCTCAGGGACCACTGCAGATTTCTGCGTGTTCTTCTTGTAATTCCCACATTAGTTTTGATTTATTTGTATGCTTCTTCTGTATGTTATTTCTCCTCTTTCCTGCTCCCTCAAACCTTTTTTCTCTACCCCTCCCTCTCCCTCCCCCCTTCACGTTGGCATGCGTGGAATTTTAGCGTAGGATATACCTCTCTGCTGCACCAATGGCAACTCTGACAATTACATCATATAATGTACGAGGCCTTAATGTTGCTGCTAAAAGACACCAAGTTATGCGTGAGCTAAAGCGTAATAATTGCTCAATTGCCTTCCTTCAGGAAACACATTTAACCCACACCACACCGGTCAGACTGACCTCACCCCACTTTCCGCAGTGGTACTACAGTCTTTCTGACACTAACAAAGCTAAGGGTGTTGCCATTGGTTTCAGTAGTAGGGTATGTTTTCGTTTAACGGAAATGCTTACAGATGACCACGGTAGTTTTCTCTTCCTCAAGGGCTTTATAGGTAACACCCTTTGCACGTTTGCAAATATATACTCCCCAAATCAGAATCAACCAACCTTTCTTTCGCAAACCCTCACTAAACTTTCAAAATTTGCTAAAGGCATCACTGTCCTCGCTGGTGACATAAATATGCCCCTCGATCCTACAATGGATACGTCCCAGGGCCGCTCTCACATTTCATTTAAACGTTTAGCTTTTGTCAAAAAAAGGCTCTCAGATCATCAACTAATAGACGTATGGCGCCTGCTCCACCCTAAGGATAAAGACTACTCACATTTCTCTGCAACACACTCATCATACTCAAGAATAGATAATATATTCCTTGATCACTTCCATCTTCCTCTCCTCAAATCTGCCCATATAGGTACAGCAACCCTATCCGATCACGCACCTGTGACGATGTGTATGACCATGCCCACCTTATCTCGTACCACAAATAACTGGAAACTTAACGAAGCTCTCCTATCTAACCAAACTGAAGTCTCCATGTTAGCCTCTCATCTGAAACATTATTTTAAAGAGAATACATCCTCTATGACCTCCCCATCTGTTGTTTGGGAAGCGCATAAGGCAACTATAAGGTGACGTTTAATTGAGCTCGGTGCTAGGAAGAAGAGGGAGCATGGTCATCAAATAGCACAGGTCCTGCAACAAATAGCTGACCTTGATAAACATCATAAACTATCACTTCATAGCGCACATCTTAAAGCCCTCACGCTTAAACGCCAAGAACTACAAACCCTTCTAGACCTAGACACTAAAAAGAGATTTCACCGCATATCACAAAAAATTTATGAATGGGGTAATAAGCCAAGCAGATCACTAGCTAGGTCCCTTAAAACGAAACAAACACAGTCATTTATCCCTAAAATTAAACTTCCATCGGGTGAATTAGTGCACGCAACCCCACACATAGCTAAAGCCTTTAGAGAATTCTATGCAGATCTTTATAATGTTACCAACAGTTTAGCCCCTTTACCCCCATCTGAGAGGCGCTCCCGAATCCTCTCCTATTTGAGGGCAGCGAACCTCTCTAAATTATCTAGGTCAGCCCTTAAGGAATTGGAAGAGGACTTTTCAATTGAAGAATTCCAATCCGCCTTAAAATCCTCCCCATCGGGCAAAGCCCCTGGCCCCGATGGTTTTACTATCCTTTATTATAAGACATTTCAGGATATCCTACTCCCTCGTCTCACAGCATACGCTAATTCTATTTCCCAAACCTCAGGCCTACGTCCAGAATCCCTTTCAGCACATATCACTGTGTGCAGCAGCTTTAGACCAATTTCTTTGATAAATACGGACATTAAATTATTTGCCAAAGTAATGGCCAACCGCATTCTCCCTTTCATACCTAGTTGGATTTCGGCAGACCAGACCGGTTTCATATCGCATAGAGAAGCTAAAGACAATTCTTTACGGACAATTTCCCTAATCCAATATGTTCAAAGGTGTGCCCAGCCCACCCTACTCCTTTCTACTGATGCTGAAAAAGCATTTGATAGGGTGGACTGGGACTATCTTAAGTTGACCTTACGACATTTTGGTTTGGGCCCGAAGATGTACCATCGCATTTCTTCACTATACTCCGCTCAATCTGCGCAAATTCGCATAAACGGCTCACTGAGTGATCCCTTCACCCTACACAACGGCACTAGGCAGGGATGTCCTCTCTCCCCCCTCCTCTTTGCTATCACTTTAGAACCGTTCCTAGCCACAATTAGACGCAATATTAATATACATGGTATCCAGGTAGGAAGTAGAACTCACAAATACACTGCTTATGCTGACGATATACTCTTCTTCATTCAACAACCGCGTATCTCCCTGCCCAACTTAATGTCAGCATTTTCTACCTTCCAGATGATATCAAATTTCAAAATAAACCTCTCCAAATCGGAAATCCTCAATATTAACCTCCCTAGGGCAGAAGCGACCTCTTTGAAGCCCCTCTTCCCATTTAGATGGGAACAGACCCACATGAAGTATCTGGGTATATACCTCACACCTAGACTACGTTCTCTTTTTAAATACAATTACATTCCATTATTAAACAGCATCAGAGCGGATCTAAGAAAGTGGTCCAATCTATCCCACTCTTGGTTAGGGAAAATTAACATAATTAAAATGAACATTCTCCCCCGTGTATTATTTATTTTCCAAATGATTCCATTAGGCGTCCCGGTGGGGTTCTTCACTATTCTACAAGCAATGATTTCCCGATTTGTTTGGGGGAACAGTCGCCCCAGAATATCCAGAGACGTTCTCTTCCGCTCCAAATGCTCTGGGGGACTGGCACTCCCAAACTTTAAGACCTATTATCAGGCTGTCATATTATCCAGAATGGCAGACTGGAAATACGCAATTAATTCAAAATTATGGGTGCAACTAGAATACTCTCTGAGTGGAGCCGATCTCTCTACTATCCTCTGGATACCTAGAACCCATAGGCACACTTCCCACACTGTTTCCACACTCACCACGTCTTCACTAGATATATGGGATGCCATATGCAGGAAATTTTCCTGGACTTATGACTCCCCCCTTATGCCTCTCCTCAATCACCACTATTTCCTACCAGGTATACTGGATCCGGGATTTAAATCCTGGTCCCCAGAAGAACCTCTTCTGCTACATCACGTTATACACGCCAACACAATTAAACCTCTTTCTGAGATTCTCAGAACCACACAATTTACATTTTTGGACAAGTGGAGATATCATCAATTACAACGCTTTTTACATTCCCTCCCTCACCCGTTACGAGGTTTACAAGATTTAAATGGCATAGAAGAAATATTCTACCCAAAAGACCCCCCTTTGCACGGAATCTCTCTGTTTTATAAGGCTCTTACCGACCTCTCTAACCCTGGGTATCCGCATTTCTTGGCAAATTGGGAATCAGACTTAGACTCCCCCCTAACAAACACTTTGAAAGATAAAATCCTAACACTCGCTCATGTCTCCTCACCCGCTTCCAAGATGGCAGAAGTCAATTACAAACTTCTTTCCAGATGGCATTACACCCCATTTAAAATGCATCAAATTTTTACCGATAGCTCCCCGTTGTGTTGGAGGAGCTGCGGAAACTAAGCTACACACGCACATATTTGGTGGCACTGCCCGCTCATTCGTCCTTTCTGGATCAGTGTTATTAACCTCATAAGACTTATCACAGACATTAATCTTCCCCATGATCCCTGGGTTGTCCTTTTCCATGCCACTAAAGAACCCATAGGTACTTACAAACACTCCCTCATACCACATTTATTAAATACTGCAAAGGCTCTAATCCCCACACTGTGGGGACAACCTACAATCCCGTCTATACAAAATTGGTTGCGTAAGGTCTCGGAGGTTCATCACCTATAAGACATAACACACAGCATTAGGGGTACCTCCCAGAGACACACTCTCACATGGACACCCTGGATAGTGTTCACATCCTCAACTCATTATAAGGACATTATAACTCAACATATATGAGCTTACCTCCCTAATTTTTTCTTGGGCCTCATTGGACCTATTCTCAGAGTTCTTTCCCTTTTCTGACCGCAAATCACTTTCCCTCCACATATTATTAGGCTAAAGGATATTAACATCTTGGGATATGACGACAGGCATGCCAACCCCCCCCTTCTTCCCCCACCACCCCCTTTCTCCCCATTTCTACCCTCCCCCCCTTTTTTTATTTCTATTTTTCTTTCCTTTCTTTTCTTTTTTTCTCTCTGTCTCTCTTTTAGTCCATTACTTTTCTTTTTCAACTACAAATTTTATTCAGTCACAATCTTAATGTCTAGTATGAATATTAAGTTCATATATATTTTAAACAGCTGATTGATTCTAGACTATGTATGTTTGTTTAATCCTCTCAGCTCTTACGATGGCACTTCTTTGATTTTTACTTCTAGATGAACATTAGTGTCTTATAAACCTACTTGTTTTGTACTTATAAGACTGTTTTTCAAATGTCTTAAGTCCACTATGTCTTTTTGTACTTCTTAAAAAAAAAAAAAAAAAAAAGTTTTCAATAAACATTTATTAAAAAAAAAATGATGTGTTATGTCAGTGAATACATTTATATTGCCGTGTGAAATTTCTGTGTGACAGTATTTTTGAAAATTGAATATAAAGGATTAAAAAAATAATAATAATATTAAAAATAATATATATGAACAACCTTGTATTGTACAGCTTGCTAATGTATACAATGAAATGTTTTTTAGCCTAACCATTATAATTTTCTTTAACCTAAAAAGTTACCAAAATAATACATTCAAATGATTTGCGTGCATATGCTTGTATGACTGTTCTTTAGACGATGAATGGCCTGATTACAAATGTTTAAAGAAATAATAGTCATAATTACTAAGGCAAGGGCCTTCACTCAAATATTGGACTGGCTTTACCTCATTGCTGAATAATCTTTACTGTTGCAACAATCACACGTACAACCCAACTGTAAACGTAAAAAATAATGCAGCTAAAGCTAAGCAGAGTTGCAGAATCTTCTAGTACAAAGGCCCTTTAAACTACAGTACCAACGCAGATCTGTTTTCTCATACCGCATATTCCCTAAACTTTGTCATGTGATATCGGATCACATGTTCAAGCAAAGCAGAGAGAATGTTAAGTATTCCTGAGCCCATTGATTTCCTGTAGCATCATGTGGCTCTGAAGTGTAGGATCATGCTTACAACCAAATTTGCCACCCTGCTACACAAAGTACAGTGGCAAGAACTATGCCTGTCTCCTGTGCACCAACTCAGAATTGGTTTTCATTGCCTCCAGCTTTGTTATCTATGAACAGGAGGTCATTTTTGAATTTGGTAGGTCATAGCATTTCAAATTTACATTCCAAGTTGTTATTATTAAAACTATTTTAGGTAGGGAGTGGAGAGGGTAGCAGCAGCAAATATGCCACCCTGCTATGCAGTGTACGAAGATAGGAACTATTACTATCTCTGTATACACCAACACAGAGTTACCTCCAGTTTTGTTATCTATGAATGGGAGGGGATTCTTTTTGAATCTGTTATGGCCATAGCACCACTTTGTAAAAGTGAGCCTAATAAGAACTGAATCTCTCACAAATTTGGGTAAAGCTAAACTGGCCTTTTAAACTCTGTACATGAGTTTTTAATGGGCCATATCACAATAAAAGTGTTGCAAATGCTTTATTAAATCCCCTGATGCATCCTTTCTCTAAGACAGAATTTTAATTCAAAGGTGTTGGTACCAAAACTTTTAGATTTTTTTTCTTTTTTTTTGGGGGGGGGGGGGGGTGTCTGCTTTTGAACACTTTATATTCAGTAAAATAGTTAAAATAACTTTCTACTTTTAGTTGTATTTTACGTTTTAAAGGTATTACAAGCCGCAATACAGTAATGCAAACCAAAAGGTTCAAATAGCCCACAGGTCCAATATTCAGATTTTTCTTTGTCTGTAGCAAGTCACTATTTTTAAACGTGAATGTAAAACTTTATTCCTCCTTTTTAGAACATCTGTGTCAGTAGAACTGCAGGGGTTCCATCTTTTTATTACAACTGAATTTTATACTGAAAAGTATAAAATTCATATAAGTACAGAGGAGAAATCGCTTCATAAAAATCAAAAGCTTACAGCAATAAAAGTACACATTCGTAATTCAGCTGTATGTCACATTGCAAAACAAATTCTCTAAAATCATCATATATGAAAATGACCTGAACATATAAACAAAGATCCCAAACATTTAGTACTGTGAAAGAATGTGATCCAAATGTTATCACATGTATATCCCATACACAATAATAGCACCAAAATAGCTGTTCAGCCAGAGTTTGGATGGGGCAAATGCTAACTGGGAGTTTACACAGCGATGCTATTATGCAATGTTTTTATGTACTATGTGAGTGAGCACTTTACTTTTTAATAAATGTACTGTATGCTTTTAAAACATTACCCTATAGATTCAGTTTATCTTTTCCTCCATATTATTAATGTGGTGATGTTTTCAGACCATTCGCATGGTTTGAACCTGATGGTAAGGTGTGGATGTGAAGGATTTAACCCTTTAAGTGCATTTTGACCATTATATTAGAGTGGTGATTCACATCTGGTAAGCGATTTGTGTGCACATTTGTGGGGACACTCTTGATGGTTTCAAGGCACTGGAAGAACAACATCTTTTGATATTTACATATTTGTGTGGACACTTTTATGAACAATTATTTTGGTGCTTTTATTGATCTGGTTAAATTGTAAATGCTGCACTGTACAAATTAAAGTAATTGTAAATCCTTACCTTGTAAAACAACTCATTCAGTTTAATATAGAAATAAATGGAAAAACATGTATGTATAAAAAATATATAAATACCTTTTTTTATAAGTAATGACACAGGGAGAGATTTGCTAAAACTGGTGCACACAGAATCTGGTGGAGTTATGCATGGTAATCCATCAGCTTCTAGGTTGTATTGTTAAAGCTTAATTGAACAAGCTGAAGTAAGAAGCTGATTGGTTACTATGCACAGCTGCACTAGATTCTGTGTGCACCAGTTTTAGTAAATCCCCCCCAATATCTCAGTTCTGAGCTGCATAAAAGCTAAGAAAGGAGAAAAAGCAGCACACTGAACTTCCAACTGAAACACTGTGCATGGGGGTGTGTCAGGACAAGACTGATCATTGGAGGAAAGCAAGCTGCATACTGTATCTAGAGAACTGACCATGGTGTCTTCTCTGCTTAGTGTGGTCAGTTTTCAATAGTAAAGCAGAAACACCAGGGATTTCACACAAACAAAGCAATACAAAGAGAGCAGTACACATTTTTCATACAAGTACATGGTGCAGCAGGCACATATCAGGGATATGACATGTTGGGTTTACATATTGTTTAATGTTTAACTAATTTGGTATCACACATTATGTGCTGGCTGCTCACAGATATTGTATCTAAGCGCTATGACTTTTAATTTTTAACCAGTTGCCGACCAGCCACCGCAGTTATACTGCTGCAAGTTGGCTCGGCTGAGCGTATAGATGTGCTGGTACGTCTGTTCGTGCACTGGCCTTCGCGGGTGGGATTGTGGGAGCTCACCAGCGGGTCCGGGAGTCTTGATGTCTGCTGGCCACCTGTGATCATGGGGAAAGAGAGCCAGACAGGGGAGGAGAGGGGGAGATCAGCTTTTCCTCATGATCAGAAACAGTGATCTCTCTCTTCTCCCAGGCACCTCACAGGAAACACAGTTACATAGTTACATAGTTACATATGAATAAATACAGTTGAATAAAGATACAAGTCCATCAAGTCCAACCTATGTGTGTGATTATATGTCAGTATTACATTGTATTTCCCTGTATGTTGCGGTCATTTAGGTGCTTATCTAATAGTTTCTTGAAACTGTCAATGCCCCCCGCTGAGGCCACCGCCTGTGGCAGGGACTCATCCTTGCCGCTCTTACAGTAAAGAACCTCTTTTCTTCTAATTTTAATGAGTGGCCAGGAGTCTTGTTAAACTCTCTTCTGCGAAAAAGTTTTATTCCTATTGTGGGGTCACCAGTATGGTATTTGTATATTGAAATCATATCCCCTCTCAAGCGTCTCTTCTCCACAGAGAATAAGTTCAGTTCTTGCAACCTTTCCTCATAATTAATATCCTCCAGACCCTTTATTAGCTTTGTTGCCCTTCATTGTACTTGCTCCATTTCCAGTACATCCTTCCTGAGGACTGGTGCCCAGAACTGGAAAACATACTCTAGGTGCGGCCAGACCAGAGTCTTGTAGAGCAGGAGAATTATCGTTTTATATCTGGAGTTGATCACCTTTTTAATGCATGCCAATATTCTGCTTGCTTTGTTAGCAGCAGCTTGGTATTGCATGCCATTGCTGAGCCTATCATCTTATAGGACCCTCAGGTCCTTTTCCATCCTAGATTCCTCCAGAGGTTCTCCCCCCAGTGTATAGATTGCATTCATATTCTTATACAAGGTTTCCACATTCTACAGAGAAGTTATTGCCCTGCTTAGCTTAGTATCATGCTCAAATACAGAGATTGAACTGTTTACCCCATCCTCCAGGTTGTTTATGAACAAATAGGATTGATCCCAGCACAGAACCCTGAGGGACCCCACTACCCACCCCTGATCATTCCGAGTACTCCCAAATTATCACCACCCTCTGAACTCACCCTTGTAGCCAGTTTTCAATCCATGTACTCACCCTATGGTCCATGCCAACGGACCTTATTTTGTACAGTAAACGTTTATGGGGAAGTGTGTCAAATGCTTTTGAAAAATCCAGATACACCATGTCTACGGGCCTTCCTTTTTCTAGCTGGCAACTCACCTCCTCATAGAAGGTTAGTAGATTGGTTTGGCAAGAACGATTCTTCATGAATCCATGCTGATTACTGCTAATGATCTTGTATATAGTCCCTTATCATCCTCTCCAAGATTTTACATACTATTGATGTTAGGCTAACTGGTCTGTAATTCCCAGGGATGTATTTTGGGCACTTTTTAAATATTGGTGCTACATTGGCTTTTCTCCAATCAACTGGTACCATTCCAGTCAGTAGACTGTCAGTAAAAATTAGGAACAATGATCTGGCAATTACTTTACTGAGTTCCCTAAGTACCCTCGGGTGCAAGCCATCTGGTCCCAGTGATTTATTAATGTTAAGTTTCTCAAGTCTAATTTTAATTCTGTCCTCAGTTAACCCCTTGATCGCTCTCTAGTTTAACCCCTTCCCTGCCAGTGCCATTTATACAGTGATCAGTGCATTTTTATAGTATTGATCACTGTATTGGTGTCACTGGTCCCCAAAAAGTGTCACTTAGGGTCAGATTTGTCCGCTGCAATGTCGTAGTCCCCCTAAAAATCACAGATCACCACCATTACCAGTAAAAACAATAAAAAATAAATAAAAAGTCCCTAAATCTTTCCCTTATTTTGTAGACGCTATAAGCTTTGCACAAACCAATCAATATGCGCTTATTGCAATTTTTTTTTTACCAACAATATGTAGAATACATATTGGCCTAAAATGAAGAATACATTTGTTTTTCTTATATATATATATATATATATATATATATATATATATATATATATATATATATATATATTTTTTTTTTATTTTTTTTTTGGATATGTATTATAGCAGAAATTAAAAAACATTTTTTTTTTTTAAATCCCCGCTCTTTTTTTGTCAGGAAGGGGGTAAATCCTTCCGGCGCTGAAGTGGTTAAATTTTCTAAGATAAAAAATAAAAGGAAGTAAAATAACCCTATAAACTGAAACTCAGACCTTTTATTTGGGCTTGGAGATGATAATCAAGCTTCTACTGAGTACCATTAAGAAATGGTTTTATTAGAAATGACAGTGACTGATCATCTAAGAACATTTTTAGCAGGTGTAAAATAGCAATGATGCCTACATGAACTTTGCTACTGAATTTTAAATTCTAGACTTTACATGGTAATGAAACTCTTTTGTATTCTATTATTCATGTCAGCATGAGTTTGCAATGTGTTTTCTAGAATTCTAATTGAATGAAAGGGCAGAAAGTTGACTTGTTGTAAATCTTAATCTGTTTTACAAGAGATTATAATTATAACTGAGCAATAACTTTTGCCATTTTGATCACTTTTTTAAATGACCCACAATTTGGTTGTAGTTACAGCTCATGCAAAGACTATGAGGATTATAGTAAGTTTAAAATGTCAAGGGTACATAGATTGCAATACAAATGCTTCATTTGGAGCAAGGAAAATAACTTTAAAGTGGTTGTAAACCCATTTAAAAAAAAAAAAAAAACTAACACCTGCAAGACAAAGGCATAATGAGCTAGTATGCATAGCATACTAGCTCATTATGTAATACTCACCTGAGATCGAAGCCCTCACTGTAGGTAGGCACCTGTAGGCACTACAGGTAAGCTTTATTATAGGCTTACCTGTAGCGAAAAGTGGTCTGTAAGGGTTTACAACCACTTTAAAGCAGAACTTAACTGTATCTGAACAATACAAACCAAAAACATCATTTAATTGATATTATTCAACGTAAGCTCACTGATCCATCCATGTCTCAAAGCTTTACAAATTACTTTGAAAAAAAACCCCTAACATTTCTAGCTGTGGCCACCTTGAGTAACCACAGATAATTCATGTAGCATTTACTTCCTGGTATCCATCTGCACTTAGCTCAGGCACACGGACAGGAGGATGTGCTTAGCTGAGAACCCCCCCCCCCCCCAGATGAAAAAAAAGAAACAATGGCCATAAACACGTACGGAAGGATGACAAAACAAGTAAATATATGCAGACACATTATCTAAAAAAACAAGTAACTATATTATACCTTCCTATTTATTAACTAAGGCTAGCAGCATAAAAATTAAAAAATAAATAATGTTGTTTGAAAAAGTTTAGTTTCATTTTAACCACTTGCAGACTGCCCATCTGTACCCATATGCCGTTGCCTGCTTCCGCGTTTAGGGCACATGCATGTGTACCCCCACACTGACACCCACTGTGATTGTACACAGTGGGATTCTGTCAGCAAGCCCCAGCCAGTGATTCAAAGCCAGGACCTGCTGATCAGCTGTGTGCAATCACAGCCCGGAGTCCTGAGTTGACAATCAACACAGGGCTCTGTACAGAGGGAGCGATCTCTCAAAGCAGGGATAAGAATCAAAGAGATCTGTAGTAAAAAAAAGCACACATTACACATTGTTAGGCACACATTTAACCCCTTGACCACTCAAGATGCTAACCTCTTCCCAGCCAATGTCATTAAAACAGTGACAGTATATACTTTTAGCACTGATCACTGTATGAATGTCACTGGTGATGTCAGTGGTAGTTAGTCAGTTCCCCCCAGCATCAGTTAGTTTTATATTCCCCACCACACTATCGCAATCCCAATATAAGTCGCTGATCACCGCCATTAGTTATATAAAAAAAATATATTTTATATACACCATAGTTTGTAGGCACTATAATTTTTACGCAAACCTAACAATATACACTTGTTGGGATTTTTTTCTATCAGACATGTAGCAGAATGCATTTTGGCCAAAATTTATGATGAAATTAGATTTTTTAATTTTGTTATTGGATATGTTTTATAGCAGAAAGTAAAAAATATTGTTTTTATTTTCAAAATGTTCTGTCTTTTTGTTTATATTGCAAAAAAAAGCCCAGTGGTGATCAGGTACCACCAGAGAAAGAAAGAAAGTTCTATTTGTGTGAAAAAAAAAAATATTTGGGTACAGCATTGCATGACGTTGCATGACCACACAATTACCAGTTAAAGTAGCACAGTGCTAAGTAGTTCAAAAGGGCCTGGTCATGAAGGGCTCAATTAGTTAAAGAGAACCAGTCATATCTGTAGCTATAGAAGACTTTGAATTTTCAGATTTAAAGGATAAGTTCACCTTTTAAAAAAAAAAAAATAAATACACATCTTTTTGCAGGTAAAAAAATGTACATTTATTATTTTTTTATTGGGATCCTGGAAAGCATTACACGCACGATCAGCAAATTGTGGGTGCTATGCAGGGCTTTTGCAGACTCTGCCTGTCATCTGTTTGACATGATATGGTCAAGCACTTACACACTAGCAGGAAGCATCAATGAACTACCACAGCGTTCAACAGTGCCATGGTGGTTCATTGAGAACTATAAGCCGACAGCTGCAAAGGCTGCCTGACCTTGTAGTTTTCTATTCACAGAACACTGTGTATAAGTGATATGGCTGAGCGAGTGGAGACCCACATGGCCACATTCTTTACAGAGTGTGACAGAGAGCCGGGGAAGAAGATTGCTGGCTGCCTGTCACATCGGGGAACCGGGAGGTTCGGGAGCATGTGGATTTGTAACGTGTTACAACAAGAATATCGCTGTAACATGTTACAAAAGGTGAACTTATTCTTTAAATAAAAATGTTCCAGTCCTATTTATGGAAGATTTATACTAGTCCTTTTTATTTAACAACATGGCACATAAGTTTGAGTTCCAGAAGTCAGAAGTCACTTGTCGTTTTCCCATTGCTGGCTTGTCAAATGTCTGACCCCAATATTCCAGCTCCTGCACATCATACAGTTGAAAAAGTTGCAAATGTTAAATTTCAGGTGATCTTTGATACTCAAGCTAAAGTATATAGCTAATAGTAGGAAAACCTGGCACAAATAAAAATCTAAAAAGAGAACAAAAAATACCTTTATTGTGATAGATAATCTACATTTACCTCCACTGCATCCTTTGCCAGCTATTAAAACACACCTCTGAAAGAAGGTCTTTTTGTTTTTTTTAATTGCAGTAGTTATCCCCGTAACATTGTATGAAGCGGAGTCTCTGGGCATGAGTCAACTCACTTGAGCTCAACACTAGATGTATTAGGAAGGACCTAACTACTGGGCTGAATTGTTTAATGTCTACTGCTGAGGGGTACATTGGTGATGGCAAGATTGCTGTTTAAAGAGGAGCTCCAGGCTCAGAAAAAATTAAAAGTCAACAGCTACAAATACAGTAGCTGCTGACTTCTAATATTAGTACACTTACCTGTCCACGAATCCTGCAGTGTCGTCCCCCAAGCTAATTTTTCAATCAGCTCTCGGGGGCTGCTGCCGCCATCTCAGCTAAGGGTGACCAGCAGTGAAGCCTTGTGGCTGTACAGCCGGGTCCTTACTGCGCATGCGCAAAGTGCACTGCACGTTGTGAAGGGCCCAGCGGCAGGGGAATGAAGAGGGGGGCCAAACTTCGAGGCTTGTTTGCCACAGCGAAGTCAGCCAGAAGTGGAAGGGGGTATTTGTCAAAACCAGGTACCTGCTCGCCCTGAAATATGACAGATGTAGCAGCGGAGGGGGAAGGGAGGCAAATAAGCAGAGCTTCCCCTTTTGGGTGGAGCTCTGCTTTACGTTATGAAGCATTTCTCACTACTCACCTGCTTTCTAGTTTGTGGATCCACTTAGAAATCTCACTGACAGAATCAAGGCCTTGCACACTCTCAGTTCTATCACCCAATATTAGTTAACCACTGCTCTTGACTTAAAGTGATTGTAAGGGTTTGTTTTTTGTTTTGTTTTTTTAATAACAAACATATCATACTTATCTCCACTGTGCAGCTCGTTTTGCACAGAGTGGCCCGAACCTTGTCTTCTGGTGTCCCCTGGCAGCTATCGCGGCTCCTTCCCACATCAGATAACCCCTAGGAGAAGCACTCTCCGGAGGGGGTTACCTTGTGGGCGCGCTCCCGAGTCCATCATTCGGCGTCCATAGCTGCCAGATGTATGACTCAGCCCCGCCCCCCGGCGCCCGCGTCATTGGATTTGATGCACAGGAGCAGGAACCAATAGCTGCGCTGCTATCAATCTATCCAATCAGGACACGAGACACCAACCGGAGCTGGTGTACTCATTCCCGTCGTGCACATTTCAGGGCTCAGGTAAGTATAAGGGGGGCTCAGGGGAGCTGCTGCATTAAAAAAATGTTTTTCACCTTAATACATAGAATGCATTAAGGTGAAAAACAGCAAGGGTTTACAACCCCTTTAAGCAATAGAACTTCAATCTCATCTCCTGATAGATACTGCTTGTACCACACTGTCAGCTATCTTATATTCTGTGCATGAGAGATACTTTTACATACAAAGTTGTAATATATTTGACATACTGTATATTTGTGGCTATATTACATAAATAACTGTTTAGTGCTAGCATTATTAGTTCCCTTAGCTGAGGAAAGTCACCATAGAGAAAATCAAAACATAATTATTTGTGCCCTACAAAATGTTAACTGTGATTAAATGAATATGCACTAACCTTCTAAAGCCCATCATTAATGTTAATTTTTGAACATTTACTTGATGACATTTTCATTGGATAATGCAAGTGACTTCTCTGAAAACAAAATCCATTGCTGAAAAGTACACTTCACCTCAGACGTGCAGAAAACTAAATTAAAAAACTTCTTATTTCTCTGCTATGTTGTAGAATATTAATGTATCTTGTATGTCAACAATGTCTAAAGCAAGAAAACGATATTCCTTTGTGAGAGGAACAGATGTCATTTTGTTACAGTCTGCAAAAAAGGCAGCCCACTTTGTATCATCTTACAAATCTTAATGTCATGTTACAGCAACACTACATAAAACTTGATTAGGAAGCAGAGTAGCTTTGAAGCATGGTAGTATGCCCACGTCTAATTAGATGTACTGCTATGTTTGGATAAAGGGTGAAAACGTCTCCCACACATTTTAATGATGCTGTTTTGTTAATAAACAAAAACTGCTGCAAGGGGGAATTGGAAAAATAACATTAGTAAATACATGGGACATACTACAAACAAAAGAGGCAAAAAAGACAAAGTATGTCTTCTGATGGGAAAAAGGGTAGTATGAGACTTGTGGGGAATCACAATCAGAGTCTCAATTTTTCTTAAAAGGACACTTTAAGTCCCACACAAAAGACCTGGACATTGCTTATGCGTGTGTAGGGCAGGGCTTATTGGACGTGATGTCATCCCGCACAGCCATTGCCTGCTTGCAGTTTGTGTATTGCAGCTGGAGCTGGCATGGTTTTATTCCATGTATAGAACTCTTGCCTTAGTGTCGGGAATGACACTCGCTGAAGTTAGATGCAATGTGTTATGCAGATTTTATAAATAAAGACAGTTCTATGCAATGAGACTTTTATTTTGTTTTTTGTTCTTGCTTTCCATCTGCTATATTTTGAGATGAGATGAATAAGTGTAACAATCCTGCAGCAGTTGGATCAAAAACTGATCTTGTGAAATGGTTTTAGATAAGAGCTGTTTTGATCATTACCTTTGGTGTCACTAGATCAAAAAGTGGTAGATACACAAGGGTGTGAGCATGAAGATTTGATTTGACAGATGAAGACTTATGCACCTTATTCAAGCATGGATACGTTTTTTGATGCACATTTCTAATGCCCCGTACACACGGTCGGATTTTCCGATGGAAAATGTCCGATCGGGGTGTGTTGTTGGAAATTCCGACCGTGTGTGGGCTCCATCGGACATTTTCCATCGGATTTTCCGACACACAAAGTTTGAGAGCAGGCTATAAAATTTTCCGACAACAAAATCTGTTGTTGGAAATTCCAATCGTGTGTACACAAATCCGATGGACAAAGTGCCACGCATGCTCAGAATAAATAAAGAGATGAAAGCTATTGGCCACTGCCCTGTTTATAGTCCCGACGTACGTGTTTTACGTCACCGCGTTTAGAACGATCGGATTTTCCGACAACTTTGTGTCACAGTGTGTATGCAAGACAAGTTTGAGCCAACATCCGTCTGAAAAAATCCTAGGATTTTGTTGTCGGAATGTCCGAACAAAGTCCGACCGTGTGTACGGGGCATTACACTGCACACTCTAATGAATTCGTAGATTTTGATAAATTATATCACATGGTGGTCTCGTATAAATTTGGAGATTTATGACTATATTGATTTATGTATATCACATATGAACTGAGTACATACTTTGTTTGTATTTATACTTATGGTCGGAGCCCTATGTCCGATATGGACATAGATAACATTTATAGTTAAGATAAACTTACCATTGGAAATAGACCTGGAAGTGTGGACTTACCATATGAAATGGACCTGAAAGTGTGCCTTGGTCTAATGGCCGGTATGCCAAAATAAGGGGGCAAAAACATTCAGGTAGGGTTATAATTTTATTGGTTTTCAGTTATTTATTGAGCCAATTTGGAGAATGCCTGTGCCATCTCTGTTTGTGGATTGGGGATGTACCGGGCGAAGCAGCCTGATTTCCACCTGCCTAGTCTTCTGATGATGTGGTCTGGAACCCCGTGGCGGGACGCTGCGGAGGCTGCTCCGATGCGGAAGGAGTGTCCGGAATACTGACTAGGGTTAAGGTGAAGATTGCGGAGAAGTATCCTTATGTGTTTCACAAACTGAGAGGCGCTTAAGGGTTTAACTGGGAATGGTAAGAGGGGACTGCTGTCTGGTTGCTCAGGCAGGAGTGACAGGAGTCGGTTGAGTACAGCGACTGGACACCAGCTGTTGTTGGTTTTGTAGAGATGAATGTTCACTCCTGGGCCTGTTTGTTGGGTTTTAGAGACCTCGAGGTGCAGGATGAAATGGTCTTGGTATCGAAGCAAGTGCCGTCTGCATAGTACTTGGTCTGTGGGTTTGTTAGAGGTGAATTCGCCAGGTCGCAAGAACCCATAGTAAGCTAAATATATAGCTGCTTGTAAGACCGTGCTGGGGAGCAGACCGAATGGTGAAGTAGCCAGAATAGTTGACATGTCCCTAAAGATGGGCCCCGTAATGGGTAAGCGCTTGGTGCTGATGACTGGTTGTTGTTTCTGAATGCCCCTTAGGATGGCTCGTATAGCGTGTGACGAAAACAGTGACGATTTCGTAGGGTCTTCAAGCGTCGAGAAATGTTGAATGCCGGCTAGGTATAGCCGAATGGTATTGTAGGATAAGGCCAGCTGCGAGTGACAGTGTGCAATGAAGGCCAGTACCTGTTTGAGATCTGTTGGTATTTTACGGCAGGACGTGAGGAATTTATTGAACGCCTTCCAAGCTGTCTGGTAGGCTTTGAGTGTGTTGTAGGAGAGGGAATGATTGATGAGTTGCGTTGCTCTGTGTAGATGTTGAACTAATCCAGGGTCAGTTGTGACCAGACTGGGATAGGGGCCGACATTGGTTCGGCATCGGGAACCTGTTCAAAAAAGGAGGTGTAATTAAAACGTGACAGTGCGTCGGCAGCTAAGTTGTATCTGCCGGGAATAAATGCACAGTGTATATTGAACTGACGCTGTAAAGACTGTTGTACCAATCTGCGCAGGAAGGACATGACTGCTAGGGACTTGGACCTGCCTCTGTTGATAATGTCTGCTGTGGCCTGGTTATCGGTGGTGAAGACTATGGTTTGTCCTGTCCAGTGGTGGCCCCAGAGCTGTGCAGCTGCCACTATGGGATAAAGTTCGAAGAGGGCAGATGTTTGAGTAAATCCGGGTATCAACAGTATCTGTTGAGGCCAGGGTCCTGAAAACCAATGGTGGCCAAAAATTGCCGCGAAACCTGTGGAGGCTGCAGCGTCTGTCACTACCTGGGGTGACAGAGGCGAAACCGTGGGTATGAATAGGGATATGCCATTCCAGGCGGACAAGAATTTCTCCCACATAGATAGGTCCGCTATAGCTGCGGAGTCTAGTTTTAAGATCTGATCGGGGTCTTGAGTTTCTGGCAGGAATCTAAGCAGGCGTGATACAAAGGTGCGGCCTTGTGGAATAATTCGCATGGCAAAATTAAGCATTCCCAGGAGAGATTGCAATTGCTTTTTGGTACAGCTTTTGGTGTGTGTGAATTCGTGAAGGACCGCCCTAATGCGTGTTAGTTTGTCGAGGGGGAGACTGGCTTGCATAGCGCAGGTATCCAAGCTGACCCCGAGGAAGGTGATGATGTGTGCTGGGCCGTCGACTTTGTGCTCGGCGATGGGAACATTGAGGTTTCCAAATATCACTCTGAGTCTGTCGAGGTCTCCTGGTGGCTTGCTGGGAGGTTCTATTAGTAGGAAGTCATCCAGGTAATGGATGACTTCTTGGCATTGACCCTTGTGTAACAGTATCCAAACAAGGGACTGAGCGAACGTGTCGAAGAGCCACGGACTACTCTTCGAACCGAAGGTCAGTTTTGTGGCAAAATAATATGCCTCCACTTGATGCCATGCCAGCACCAGAGGGATGGATGGATGGGCAGGAGTTTGAAGGCATCCGAGATGTCGGCTTTGGAGAGCCAGGCACCTGTACCTGCTTTGATGATTGCTTGTATTGCCATGTCGACGGAGGAATATTTTAGGGAAAACTCTTCGGAGGGGATCAGGGAATTGAGACTGGGGATATGGGAAGAATGAGGTGCAGACAGGTCGTACACCAAACGCAATTTATTCGTGAACTTGCCCTTGACAAGCCCAATAAGGCTGACTCTCCATGTGCTGAAAGGGGGGCAAGTGAAGGGGCCTATCACGTACTCCCGATCTACCTCTGTTTGTAAGAGCTGATCTATGGCTTGTTCGTCAATGGCTGCTGAACGAAGATTGGCACATTCGTGAGTACAGTGGGGTAGTGAAATGAGGCCGGTGTGAAAGCCTACTGTGAAGCCTTGGATAAGGTAGGTGGTCAGGGAAGGGGTGGGATGTGAGGTGAGGTACAGTCCTAACCACAAGAGGTTGATCCGGCTTAGTCATGCCCTCTTGTGTTGTTTGACTTCACACAAGTTCCTTGGGTGTGCTCTTTGGCATAAGGTGCAGATGTGGAGTAGGCGGCACTGGCTGAAGTTGCAGGACCCGTAGTTGTAGTTGTTACAGATGGCTGCCCCTCCCATGGTTCGGACTGGACGTCCAAATTTGTCCACCTGAGGCGTTGGTTCAGGGGGCGACTGACCCTGAATTGTACCTGAGGTAGAGGGAAACTCGAAGGGCCGTCTGGTCGCCGCATTGGCGCACCAGGTGGCAGTGTGGGTGGAGGACTGACAAATCGCACACAGAGGTGAGCGTAAGCCGGCAAAGTGGCGGCAGAAGAGCTCTGTGTCCATGAGACTCCAGTTTGTCGTAGTCTGGAACTGTGTGAGTCTGGCGGCGGCCTTAGCGGAAAAGGAACGGTGGTAGTCATAAAATGCGAATCCTCCATACTTGTAGCCCAAGTCTACCACTGTATGGAGATACAAGTCCAGCTCTTCCCGTCTGCTGGGGGTGGCTGAGCATAGGACGTCTCTGAGCATGCCAAAGGCGAGGGTAAATTCTGGGACCGATAATTTGCGGTTCAATCTGGGGTCTTTGGCTTTAAGGACCACCGATATGTCACCCCAGGAGTAGGCCTTATTTTCTGCCAGGTCGTGTACGGAAATAAGGAGAGAGGCCAGGTTGATGTCCCTGCCGTCCAAAATGTCCTTCCTAAAACTGGTTGGGACCAAATGGGAGGGGTAGACAATGGGGCTCCAGCCTGGGGTACCTGCAGGAAGGGGTGTCAAGGTTTGGGTCGCGGTTGGGTCGGGGACAGCCGTGGTAGGTCGAGCCTCCAGGAGTGCCACCCTGGTTTGGACGTCTGTAACTGAGGTTGACAAGGATGACACCATCGTGTGTAATTGTGAGATAGCTGATGATATTGACTGAAGGGATGCCTGTTGGGTACTGGGTCCTGCTGCTGGTGGGGGAAAGAGGAGTTTGAAGAGCTCGCCTTTCCTCGCTGTGGCGGGAAAGGGCACACCTCTGCGTCTGAGCTCTGCCGTCAGTTTGGGGATAGTCCATCCCCTGAGGGACTGCACGCTGCCGCTCTCTGAGACCAGGGAAGGTGACAGAGGGGCCGCTTCACTGCCGGCTTGAGACATAGTTGATCTGGTGAGGATCTCCTGTCTTGAGCTTTTATTTTTCGGTTGACTGTAACCTATTGGGGGTGACATGAATTTCAAGTTTTTTCTTTGATCCCCTGAGTCATACTTACCCGACCTATCCTCCCATTCTTCTTTTTTTTTTTTTTTTTTTTACCTGGGGAGATATCGTCCCACCTGGTGCAAGGTGGACCTACTGAACTTTGACTGACCTAGAGAAAATGAAAGGTGATAATTCGTGAAGGGATTGCTAACTAACTTGAAGCTATGATTCGTATGGTGCTTACAATCTTGTGACAACGAAATGATTCGAAATGTTTGCCTTGATTTATGAAATGAATGAACTGCATGACAAAGGTCCGGCCTGGTCGTGTCGTGACTGACGCGACCGTGAACCGGGCTCTGGAGCATGTACTGAAATGAGGCAAGTGAAGAAACATTGGTGCACACCGGGACGAATCGGTGCTTGTTTGATGCATCTGGATTCGAATCGG
Source organism: Lithobates clamitans (assembly GCA_037952925.1). Lineage (NCBI taxonomy): Eukaryota > Metazoa > Chordata > Amphibia > Anura > Ranidae > Lithobates > Lithobates clamitans. The sequence continues at coordinate 12,339,711 of JBBGZY010000008.1, read as the reverse complement.
AGCGCAGCATGACATGAAATGAGAGAAATGTGGGGGGCGCATGCGCGGCGCGAACCGAGGAGGAAGCAAGGGCTGAGAGCTCCGTGAGCCGCGGAGACTTACGACACTTCCCCGGGGCGATCAACACACAAAATCTGCCTAACATTTCCCCGCACCCCCGGCGGAACACTCAGCGCATGACGGGCACCAGAAATCGCCGTGGAAAACCGGCCCAAAGATCCCTAACGACATACTTGCTGAGAGAGAAGGAGAGAAGCATGCAGGCCCAAGATGGCGCCCGAAAGACACAGACTCAGGCACATTCTCCTGCAGCAGCTCCCTCACCACCGCACTCCCAGGGAGACAGTGAGTACTCATTTCATCTTACTAAAGCTGATCTGGATGAGAGCCTGACGCTAATGTATGACAAGATCGCCCAGAAATTTCAATCTGAGCTTCACAAATCTACCAACACGCTGTCCCTGGAGATTGCGGCCCTGGGTAGCAGAACTGATTTACTTGAGACAAAACACGATGAGCTCTCCCTAGTGTATTCTGACCTAAGAAAGGAACATGAGTCCCTATCTGAAACGGTCCAACAACTACAGGCCCACATTGAAGACCTCGACAACAGAAACCGCCGTAACAATCTCAGGGTACGCGGAGTGCCTGAGTCTGTTACTGATCTACTACCCACGATACAAAAGATCTTCCAATCCCTCTTACCAGACTCCCCACTTTCAGCCTTCTCCTGCGATAGGATCCACAGGGCCCTTCGCCCCCCCCCTCCCCCAGAAAAACCACCTAGAGACATTGTACTCTGTCTTAAGGACTTCCTGATTAAAGAGGAAATACTTAGAGCCTCGCGGAACAGCCCAAGCATTCGTCTGGAAGGTACCCAGATTCAAATCTACCCTGACATCTCCCCCACCACCCTGGATAAGCGTAGAAGGATGAAGGAAGTCACTTCGGTTCTCCAGGCTGCCAGTATTCGCTATCGCTGGGGTTTCCCATTCAAGCTCCAGGTGCCCCACAACGGCACAACATACACCGTAACCTCACCGATGGAGGGAAAAGAATTGCTTGTGAAGCTGGGCCTCCTAGATGCGGCATCCCTGCCCAGACTACCCTCTACTCCACGTCACTCAGCTATTTGGGTGACCCCTCCACCAAGAAGAGACCGCCGCGACCAACGCCGTGACTAACATCGAGGCTCAACTTTTTTTCTTTTCTTTTTTTTACTTTTCCCCCTTCCCCTGTTTTTCTCTTTGTCTCTCTCCCACCAGGGTATCGAGATTGGAACATCTCCCGTCGTGCTTAGAGAACATTGGACTCTCCCGGCTCATTACGGACTCCCGGATACGTCCGCATGATTGTCCCCACACTCCTTATCAATGAGAACTGACTGGCTTCTCGTCTGGTTAGTGCTGCTGAAGCTGGTTGATTCCCTGCAGGTAAATTCCCCAGCAGAATTTATGTCTGCACGGATGACACGAACATTACTGCTCAGAGTGTCGGACCCTATGGTCCGAATGGACATTTTTTTTTGGGTCCTTGGGATGTTTTCCCCCATGACCCCCCAGAGCTTTGTTTGGCCTTTTTTGGGCCTAGTTTTCAGGCCTCTAGTTTTTCTATTTCTATGTGGTTATGATTTTATGTTTTTATTCTCTTTTTATGTTATCCAAATTTACTGGCTATTTTTTTGTGATGTATGTGCTACCATCTCAGGTTTTCAATGCGTGCAGACTCACGAGACTGTACGTCTAAGCTATGCAATGTCTCTGAGGAGACCGGGTGGTTGTATGGCGGCTCCCTCTCGTCCTGGACCCCTTACTGACACTAGCGAATTTACTATAAATAACCATGGGCATTAATATAATTTCCCATAACGTTAAAGGTTTTAATACCCCCCAGAAAAGGAGAAAAGCGTTCAAAATGTATAAATCTCTTGGGGCGGATATAATTTTGCTCCAGGAGACTCACTTCTCCAGAGATAATCACCCATCACACTTTGACAAATCTTTTAATCAAAGCTATTTCACCACTCATGGGTCCAGGTCTAGGGGGGCGGCCATCTTTATCAAAAATTCTGTGATGTTTCAGGCTCAAAAGGTCTATAAAGATCCCAATAGTCGCTTCGTGATAGCTCAGGGTACTATCCAAAACAAACTTCTAACTCTGGCCTCAGTGTATGCCCCAAACACCTCACAGGCAACATTTTTCAAGGAATTTTTCCTAACACTAGATAAATTCCACTCCCCTCATATGCTAATTGGAGGGGACTTCAATTTGGTTGCCCACTCAGGACTTGATAGAAGCCGAACATGTCCAACATCCCAGGCCTTTCCTAAATCCCTTCAACACTCCTTAAAATCCTCCCAACTTATAGACATATGGAGAGCCCATAATGTAGGCTCTAGAGAATATACGTTCTACTCCCACCCCCATGATAGTTACTCTCGTTTAGATTATATTTTTGGCACCCCCTCTCTAACAGTGAACTCAACTACAGCCAACATTCATGTATGCCCATGGTCGGATCACCACGTTGTATCCACCTATATCTCATGCTTGGGCCTCCCACATACAGCCAGGTCCTGGCGCCTCAATGACACACTACTCACAGACCCTGTGATTATGGCTCAGTTGGTGGAACGTCTTAACGAATATTTTAGGCTCAATAATGTTGAGAACATTTCCCCTACCTCTCTGTGGGCAGCCCATAAGGCTGTGATGAGGGGCCATCTAATAGAGATTTCCACGACCCAAAAAAGACAGAAACAACAAGACACCCACAAACTTACCTTAGAACTGGAACAACTTTATCATAGACACACACAGACCCCTACACAGGAATTGCTTCTTCAAATCACAGAAAAAAGAAGGGCTCTAGATGATATACTGTCCGATCAGGTGGAGAAGTCTCTCAGATGGTCTAAAGCCCGCTTCCTTCTATACAGTAACTCTGCTTCTACGCAGTTTGCACGAAAGCTTAAACAATCAACCCAACCGACCCATCTTTATAAACTAAAAGATGGCCATGGCAACATAACCTCCCATCCAAAACATGTTCTGCAGATCTTCTCCAACTTCTACCAAAAACTATTCTCTGGCCCAGACCCTTCAAGTCCTCCCCCTATGCAATCATGGCTGGATTCCCTCTCGCTCCCTCAACTTTCAAAGGAGCAATTGGACATCCTTAATGCTCCTTGCTCATCGGAGGAAGTGGCCTCTATTATCTCCTCCCTCAAACCCTCTAAGGCCCCAGGCCCAGATGGCTTTTCGCCTGTTTATTACAAAAAATTCGCTGAATCCCTACTCCCCACACTCACAAACATGTTTAATCAAATACTCAAAGGACAATGTTTCCCTGAAGAAATGCTATTGGCCAACATGTCCCTCATTCCCAAGCCTGGCAAAGATCATACCCTACCCCAAAATTTTCGCCCCATTTCGGTTATAAACAACGATCTTAAAATATTTGGAAGGATCTTAGCCGACAGGTTGGCCAAAGTTATTACAACCTTGATATCACCCGAGCAAACCGGATTTATCCCATCGAGACAAATTACTGATAATATACGTTTGGCCACTAATATCTTGCAGGACGCCCATATGAACTCTAACTCAGTATTGCTTTTAAGTTTAGATATAAACAAAGCATTTGATAGTGTCCTCTGGACATATTTAGATACAGTGTTGGCCAGATTTGGGTTTAGTGGGGCATTCTTACATGGCTTTAAGGCCCTCTACCATAACCCAAAAACCCGAATTAAACTTCCAGGATGTTACTCAGATTATTTCTCTCTGGGCTGTGGCACTAGACAGGGGTGTCCTTTATCCCCGCTTTTGTTCGCACTGGCTATGGAACCCCTGTCTAGATCCATCTCTAATGACCCAAACATCAAGGGCTATAGCAAGGGAGATCAGGAATTTAAACTTAGCCTGTACGCAGATGATGTACTACTGTTCATCTCAGACCCCTTAATCTCCCTCCCTAACCTTATGTCCTCTCTTGACTCTTTCCACAAACTATCAGGCCTGAGCGTTAACCCCTCCAAATGTTCGGCTCTACCAATTCACCTTCCGCAACCCCTATTGACCACCCTTACAGAAAAATTTAAATTCTCATGGAACCATATTTCTCTACAATACCTGGGAGTTAAATTAGCCCCCTCTTTAAAACAGTTATACTCATTGAACTACCCCCCAGCTTTCTCTAACGTCAAATATCTGCTAAATCAGTGGTCCTCCTATCACATATCATTCCTAGGGAGAATCCAAGCAGTGAAAATGAATATCCTCCCTAAACTCTTATTTCTCTTCAGATCCCTACCTCTGTATATCTCACGTTCAATCCTTCAGAAGGTTCAGGCAGACTTACTCAGATTTATATGGCAAAATAAAAAGCCGCGAGTGGGACGGGCACTGATCTATAGAACCCAGAGAAGGGGGGGACTGGGATGCCCTGATCTATGGAAATATTTCCTGGCTTCTCGGCTTACCCAAATGGCACAGTGGCATTCCATTCCGACCCTAGTGCCATGGCTACAATTTGAGCGGATCTCAATAACTCCTTATTACCTCCCTGGCCTTCTCTGGTCCCGTTCAGTCTCCCCCAAAGATATTACCCCATTGAACAACATTGTTGGTCAGTCACTTTATCTATGGTCCCTTTACCGTAAAAAGTTCAGGTTGCATTCTGACGTCCCCCTCTTGTCCTCTTTTCTGGGAGAACCCTCATTTCCCCCAGCTTTTCCCTCTAATCTGCCATATCTTAGATGGATCGCATCGGGCTTGGTGAACCTCGCTTCTCTGCTGCAGAACACCTCCTTCTGCTCCTTTACCCATTTGCAGCAGACCTGTGGGTTGGGTAGATCCGAGTTCCACCAATTCCTGCAAATTCGACACTTCTACTCGACTCTGCTGAGGGGTGGGGTGGAGGTGTCGAAAACCCCATTTGAAAATCTGTGTGGGGAGGCGGCCAGAGACAGGGGGACAATCTCCGTACTTTATCAATACCTCAATGACTACAACTCCCCTAGTAAGTCGTTGGCGATGGTAGCTTGGGAGGCGGAGTTGGCCCAAGAGATCCCAGATGGTGATTGGCAAGACATGCTAGATAACATGCACAAATGTACACGTTCAATGTCTATAAAGGAAACAGTACTTAAGCTCCACACTAGATGGTACTACACTCCGGAGCGTCTTCACAGAATATATCCCCTGGTCGCTGGCACATGTTTCAGAGGATGCCAGGACAGGGGAACGCTGTTACATACGTTCTGGAGTTGTAAGGCCTTGGACACTATTTGGCACAAAACCACATCCCTTATCAGACTTCTCTCTGGAATATCACTTACCTTGACATGTCAGATGTGTTTACTGTTTGCGGAGCTTCCAGATGTTCCCCACCCCTTACAAAAATTAATCCACACACTCTTCAGTGCAATTCAATGGGCAATAGCTTTGAACTGGAAACGCCCCCAGCTATCCTGGTCACAGGTGATTTCCCGTATGGAGTCAATCAGGTCTATGGAGAGAATACATCACACTCTCCTAGATTCCATGCCTATATTTGACCGAAAATGGAACATCTGGACAGCTCATTTATTGAGCAACAGACTGGAGGATCCTTCAGATGCTTCGGCGGACCCTCAATAAAATGAAGGTTAGCTTTATCTGTTAAGAACATACTAGGGGGACACCCCAGGGCCTTTACAACGTATTAGACCCTTACAATAATAGGTACACTGTGTCTTTCTCCCTGACTGTAAACATATTTTACTAGAGGTACACATCGATCACAATTGTAAGATTTGGATTTTCTCATTTTTTCTTTACTCGTTTGTCTTTTTATTTCCTTTTTATTTTATCTTTTTACTACTATTGTTTTATGGGCTCACTTTATACGCTTATATGAGCTATGATCCGCACTGTGTGTGATACTTCATTTATCTGTTAAATGCTTTTATACCATTATGATTCATGTCACAACTGTGCCTGTACACCCAAATGTTATATTTTTCTACAATAAAAACGTTTGAAAACGAAATGAGAGAAATGTTTACCTTGACCGAGGCTCGAATTGGTTGTGCCGTGTTTTGCGACTGGCAACCAACCGAGCTCTGGCATAGGTATGGATACGGCCGAATCAACTGCGGCATTCCGTGACGAATCGGTGCATGTCGGATGCGACTGTTTTCGAAACGGTGATGCGCTGTGGGAGTGAAATGGTAGCAATTCCCATGACAGAGATGCGGATCGGTCGCCCGATATCTGCGACTAGCTGTGATCCGGACTCTGGAGCATGTTTCTGAAATGAGGCCGGGCCCTGGGGCACGCCGTAACGAATCGGTGCATGGAGGATGCGACTGGATTCGAAGCGGAGCGCGATAAGTGCAGGTGTAACATATTGTTTGCCATGACAGAGGCGGGAATCGGTCGTGCTGCTGTAGCGACTGACTACGAATCGGACTCTGGAGCATGTACTGAAATGTGGCAATACCTGGGGCACGCCGAGACGAATCGGTGCATTTCCATGCGACTAAATTCGTATCGAAGTGTGCTATGTGGCAAATGAAATGATAACCATGACAGAGGTACGAATCGGTGAGTCGATGTATATGTATATATATATATATATATATATATATATATATATATATATATTTATATATATATATATATATATATATATATTTTTTTTAATATATTTTTTTTTTTTATCGACTGTTTATGACGTGACTCTGGAGCATGTACTGAAATGAGGCCGTAACAACTGGGGCACACCGGAGCGAATCGGTGCATCTTTTAGGTGCAACTGGATTAGAATCGGAGCGCGGTATGTGACTGAAATGAGAAATGATTTGAAATGGTTTGAAATGATAGAAATGTGTCTAGAAATGTTCAGAAATGAGAAATGATTGGTATCAAACTGACGTGGTTTGATAAGATTGTGAACTGCGAATCGCTGTGGCTGTCTGCTGACTCATGTTTTTTGCAGTTTAGACATGCCTGAAATGAAGCGACGCACGCGTCGCGGTGGTTTCCTTAACTAACACGAAATGGTTACATAACGATAGTGTGAGTGATATACATTGCGGGTACGTACGTAAAAGTTGCGGGTGCTTCGTAAGTTTGATATCACGGTTTAGTGACATGATATCTAACAGTTCGTAAAAACAAAAGTCCGACGGGACCCTACCTGCGACAGCCAAGCCAGATGCGTGGTACGAACGATATGGATCGGTAAACACTGACACTATCGAGCACGAAATAGCAAATGCGGGAACTTCGCGAGACAACGACTTGCGGACGTTTGGTATTCGGATAGTCGGCCTAGTGACGTAACGTATCGCGCACAGGAAACCGACAAGCACCACAGGTGAGCGGGCTGCTTAAATACCCCCCGGACTCCTCCCATAAATTCAGGCCACCATACTGGCCTTCCTACATATCATAATTCTTGACACAGACAGATTAGTGGCACTGTCTTATATTTAACCTTTTTTTTATATATGACAGTATATAATATATTTTGACTAAATAACACTGCAAAAAAATCCTGAAAATACATGGTAGTGTCCCTAATGATGGGTTGCTGAACATCATTGCCCTCAATTAAGTCTATACTTATTTTCCCTACAGTGGCTAGGGAGTAAACATGCTCTCCTTGCCCAGGAAGGAAAAAAAGGAAGGGAAAGGGGAGAGAAAAGGGAGACAACAATGCACATTGAACTCTATTCATTGACCCCTATTCTTCTCTACATTTTGGTGCAAATTGCCCCTGAAGAGTGTTTTGATACACGAAACGCATTAGACTTACGTCATGCACCAAACAATCAACCCCCGTATCGGGTTTTATATATATGTCTTTAGAACTTTTGTGATTTTGTCATTCTAGAATGGATGCATCACCTATTAAGAATTTTCTGCCCTGTATCATCTTGGGGCTTTCCATGTTGTCCAAAATGTATTAATCATTGTGTATATAGAGTATGATGTGACTGTTATTACATACCTGGGTATCTACTATGATACCATGTTATTGCCTCTTAATAAAATGATTTTTTACAATGGTGACTGTTCCTTGGCATCGCCTACCCACCTCATTTAAAGTCCCAAACCTCTTTGCTTCGAGAAAAAATGAGGGGTCCTCGGGGAGAATATATTCTGTACATTTTTGGGAAATCCTCTGTACTTCTCTCCAAAATGGAGTTAGTTTTGGACAAGCCCAAAATATATGTAAAAGTTCTCATCTGTTCACCTGGCACCTCCAACATTGATCTGAAGTAGAAGAAAAGAAAGTATGAAGAATTGATGGAGTCTGGTACCACGGTACCATCTTGCTAAGAGTTTAAATTTGGATTCCTGTATTCTGGTAGATATAGCAACTTTGAAGGAAAACCGGATGATACATCTGCACTGATCATTGTCAAAAGTTATGTTTAGGTCACTCTCCCATTTCTGGATATGATTTGGTTTATAGTCATCAGGTGGAGTATTTAAAACAGAGTAAGTCAAGGAGAGAGATTATGGCCTGTAACTGATTTTAACCTCACTTTTTTAATTATTAATTCACTCACACTACCTCGCCCCAATATTGGTTCACTTGATTGACTCACTCATCACTGATGCTCCCATATTTACACCAGGAGTGCTCGGTATGCCTGGATCTGCCTCAGGCATTGTCTGTGATGGGTGCTGCCGCTGAACATGCCCCCTCAGCTTCCGATACTGATGCCCTCGGGTGGCTCACAGTCCTTGACATAGCACCATTAAGTGCACATACACCTGTAAATGATCTTGTTTAAAATAGAGGGGGGATGTTTTCTATCTATCCTCCCCTATATTGATACAAGCTAATTTACTCTCCCATTGCAGATACATCACTTGTCTGCTCCTGAAGAGTGGCTTAAAGCCGCCAAACACGTCGATCTACCAGATGTCATGTACTTCAATTACACGCCCTTTAAGATATATGCTCATATATACAATTGGTATTGTGACAGGGATCAGAAAGGCCATAGACCGTGCAGGTGCTATTTTTCAATATGTGTGTATCCAATCATGAATGTTGGTGGATTCCTTAATCTAATCATGTGATTATTGTTTATTAATATATTACTACCAGATATTACTGTTTTAGAAATTGGCACTATGGAAGTATGCATTTCTTTGCATATAAAATTTTATGTACCATATGTAAACATGTATCTATGTATTATTAAATATTTTACTATCCACCATTCTATTCATTTTATTACCATGGGCTTCATATACCCACCCTTTTTGTTGCATCTTTGCTGCTTTTCCTGCTGCATTTTTGCTCCTTTTCCTCATAATGATAGGGAGCCACATGACCATATCCGGCCGTGTCTTCATTCAAAGTCCCAAATTCCCCAATTCCCCCCTTTTTATGATGATCTCATATATGGTAAGATTGGTTGTCACATGTACATAGGTGATGCTAAGGGAGATTCCATGTGTGGAAAGTCTGCTGCATCAGGTCTGGTTTGCTTATCTTATGCAGTGCTACAACTGAGGGGTGATACATCTTCCTGGGGCCTGTTTGATTTCCTTTTTCCTCACCCTCTGGTCCTTCTTTATATGAATGTTGAGGAGACATCGCCACCCTTAGATGCGCTAGACTGATAATCAATCCTGTAGCTTTAAAATGTCAAAGTGGCCCCTTTCATTTCGGGTATTATGATATAATGATCACATTTTTTTTATTTTATTAAATGAATAGAAGGTAAATATTATTATTATTACTATACAGGTTTTATATAGCGCCAACAGTTTTCGCAGCGCTTAACAAAATAGAGGCAGACATTACAATTACATTACAATTTGGTACAAGAGGAATCAGAGGGCCCTGCTCATTAGAGCTTACAATCAAAAAAGGAAGGGTCAATTGATACTAAAGGTAATAGCTGTGGGGGGATGAGCTGATGGAGGAAGTAAACCAGTGTTAGTTAGAAGCAGGATAAGCTTCTTTAAAGAGAAGGGTTTTCAGGGATCATCTAAAAATGGATAGATTAGGGGACAGTCGGACAGATTGGAGTAGGGAGTTCCAAAGGCTGGGAGAAGCTCTGGAGAAATTCTGCAGGCAAGCATGGGAGGAGGTGACAAGGGAGCTAGAGAGCAGGAGGTTTTGGGAGGTCCAAAGAGAATGGCTTGGTTGGTATTTTGGGACTAGGTTAGTGATGTAGCTGGGGGTAGAGTTATGGATGACTTTGTAAATTATTGTTAGTACTTTGAATTTTAAATATGTCCATTCCCCACAGGCAGATCAATAAGGTAGAGAGAAAACAGCACCATCTAAGAGTAGCAGAACAGTACTTTAATGAACAGATGGTATAGCAACTCACATGTATGTAGTTAACATTGTGCTCATCAAGTAGATAGTCCCCGCTGTAGCTGGTCGGGTGTCCGAGTGGTGATCAGTCCCGCTGCGTGTGAGGCTGGATGAGTCCTGGGCAGTGCTGTGGAGCTTCAGTGGTTCCAAGATGACAGCCTGGGAGTCCTCGGCGTATGGAGATTGGGTCAGCGTCAAGAATCACTTGTGGTGGGCGTTGTTTCGCATTTGGAGCATGCATGCTCCTTCATCAGGCCATGTTGGTGATGATTATTTATGGGTAGTGAGGAGGTGGGCTGGACTATGCACGCAAGCAGGGAGGGATGGCACTAATCTAGACACTGCCTGATGGTATGCAATACATGGTGCCCTAGCTGGACTATGTATTACTGATGTGAGCAAGAATTAAATGGAATGCAATAAAGCAATACTAAATATAATGGTAGTGGTACTTACAGAGATGACTATTTTTGCTCGAAATGTGGATAAGACCTTAAGGGTCCTTTATAAGATAAAAGCAAGCATTAATGAATGGTAAGTATCATTATATAGGGAAACTAAATAAATATATGTAAGAGAGGCATATTTTTTTGAAAAAAAGAGAAGTATACAAACAAGGAATATAAAAAAGGGGGAAGTATATAAAAATGTTAAAAGCATAAATGGATAGAATATATTATATATATATATATATATATATATATATATATATATATATATATATATATATATATATATATATATATATATATTTGGGTAAAAGCACATTTTTTGCTGTATGTGTGTATGTGTTGTGTATAGGGAGAGGAGGGAAGTGGATACCCTCCAGCAACCCTAACAGGAAGATGAGCACTGGGGGAGAAAAAGTGGGGGGGTTTAAACAGATGGGAGGACTGTGGTGAGAGTTGGGGGGGTGAAGGGAGATGGAAACCAGGGGGGTGTGGACACCTGTCGTGTAGGTGTAAGTCGGGTGTGCAGAGGGGAAAAAGGCTGTGGATGAAAAAAAGGGTGGGAGGGGGGAGCTGATGGGTTGGGGGGGAGAAGAAAGCGGATGTTGGATAGACTCATAGTACACTGTGGATCTCCAAATCTTTGTTCAACCCACCTGGCGAGAACTTATCGAGCGCGTGAACCCAGTATGTTTCTATGGCACATAGGTGCCTAAACCTAAAGGCATGGGGTGTTAGAAAGAGATACTTTCTAACACCCAGACTGTGAGACCTTCAGATGATTCATTTTGATGCTCTGAAAAATATCTGGATATGCTAAATGAATCCTTCCCTCCTTCAACGGACCTGCGGTGTTCCCCAAACCTTTTTCTGACCATGCAGATAGTGTGACCAACGTAAAGTTGATTGCAGGGGCAGGACAGGCAGTATATGACATACTCAGAAGAACAGGTGTAAAAGTTGGGGATCTGAAAGGTTTTTTCTTTTGTAATGAATTCTTTCTTGCCATGTTGGACATACTTACAAGTCAGGCAGAGTGGTTGCCAGCATTGGAACGTGACTCTGGTGTTGAATAATTTTAGTTGGGGGCTAATCCTGTTGGAAATGGACTTGTATTCACTGGGGTAATAAGGTCTTTTATATTACGTGCTCATCTGTACGAGATTCTGGGTTTAGTGGGGATGGACTTCTGGAGGTGAGGGTCTACTATCAATATGGGCCAATGTTTTTGCATAATGAATTCCTTGTTCCGAAATTGAGAGTGGAACTGAGTGACAAATCTCATCGGTTGTGTGGACGGCTCAGACTGAGGGTTACTAGGGGGCATGTCAGTGAGGTAGAGCTGATCAGATCAATAAGGTACCTTTCCCTCTTATGGCCATCAATACATTCTGAGGCCAGCCCTTAACCCTTTTTTCTTTACGTTTTGATGTATGAAGTGTCCAGTCTATATGATTCTTCTGAGCATCCTGGTGGGATATTCCTCCAATATGATCTAATACAGTACATCTGTTTTCTTAGAAATATTTATTTTTTGTTATTAATTTCATTTGTCAGCAAATTTTATCTGTGTGTCTTTATTCATGATTGGTATTTATTTCATTTGTGATAGCTTATGCAGCACTTATAAGACTCCTGAAGAAGCCATATTGTGGTGAAACATGTAGAGCCAAAGTCGCTACAGTAATGCCCAAACCGCACATACTTCTGTGATGGTTTTATATTTGTATCTTGAAGGTATTTCAATAGTTTATAATTTAAATAAAATCGTTTTTACCATTTATCTAAGTGTTACTTAATTGAGTATTAACTATGGCAACCTGAAAATCCCAATCTTTTGTATGGTGCAAGGTAAATTATTTAAAAATTCTTGTCTCGACAGCATTCCTAATTAAATGTGGTAAAAAAAAAATCCCAAATCTTAGTTTAGTATGTGGTCAGAAAGCTAGTAAACTTTTGAACTAATTGCTTCAAATGCCAAAGTCATTTTGTAGCCGTTCTCTATGAAATGCAGTTCAGAGAGAAAGGGGGAATTGACCTTTCATCTCATCATAATAATAGCACATTGTGGCTTCTCTCCCAGCAAAGTTACTTAGTATGGGAAACAATTTCTGACACTGGCACACATTAAGACACTGTTAGGCAACACAAATTAAAAGTGTCCACACAGTTCTAAGTAATTTGGATGTAGCCGTGAAAACTGTGAGAGTCTTTATCTCACATCTAGCTACAGCTGAAACTGGGAGATTTTTTTTTAATTGTAAGAGTTTATTCCCTTGCCCTAAACTGATGCATATACTATGTATGGCTTTGTGGAGAAATTCTAAAGGCTTTAATGGAATTTTTTGGAGGGGGGGGGGGGTTACAATGTCTTCGGCAAAGTTTACTCATCAGTCTCTCTCTGTCAGTTAATAATAAGACCAGAGAGAAAGATTTTTATACTATGTGTTAGCCTTAACGTTAATTGTATGACTTTGTAGATCCTGTGTCATCCTAGACCCATGCTTTGCACAATAACCCAAATTGTAGAATTAAGTCCAGCTGAACCTTCAGTTTATTGTAACTGGCTATATCACAAATACTAGGAAACTTAATGTGTGAAAAACCTTACAGTTTGATTTATTTTTGGCTTATTCATACTTATGTGTTGTGTTCTGTCCATAACAGCAATACACATTACATTGGCAACCTAATGCACTAAAGCAAAGCACCTGTCAGAGCGTACAGGAATACAATGATAATGCTCTACCATGCATTGTGTTGGGCTGTGTTAAAGAAAATGATGCAGATGCATTGTTGGTGCATTGACAGCCTATTCAAATGAAAATACTGCCTTAACACAATGCAGTATAAAAAATACGTATGGAAAAGGCTAAAGTTCATATTTTAAAAAAAATAATAAATGCGCATATTTTTTGAAGAGAAAAAAAATCAGATTTTTTTTTTTTTTTTTTTAGATGAGCTTGCAGAGCATTGCATCGACTAGTGCAATATAAGGCAAAAGGCTCGTACAGACTCTACTTCTAGCTTTCTTGCCTGTACCTCTGTACAGGCTGTCAAAGCTGGAGGAAGTGTCAAGGAACTCTAAAGCCTCATACACACGACCGGATTGTTCTCCAACAAAACCATGGAAATTTGTCCGATGGGCGTTGGCCCAAACTTGTCTTGCATACACACGGCCACACAATTGATGGCCAACAATTACGAACGTAGTGACATACTAGACGTACTACGAGCCGATAAAAATGAAGTTCAATAGTAATGTGCCACTCTTTGGGCTCCTTCTGTTAATTTGGTGTTAGAAGAAATTTGGTGAGTATTGATTTGCGCTTTTTTTTTCATGCTTTTCTTTTCCCGCTTTTCAGTTCACGCTTTTCATTTCTTGCTTTTCATTCGCCTTTTTCATTTCGTGCTTTTCAGTTCATTTGTGAGCGGCCGTTCATCAACCAGACAAGTTGCAGAATCGGAGGAGATTACGTGTTATTTATTATTGGCCTTGGAGTTATTGTTTTGACATTTTTTTTCGGTTGAATAATGATTTGATTTGTTATATTTCCTGTATTTTTGGATGCATAGAATGCACTTTTTGGTTAAGTTCTACTGGCAGATAGCATGTCTAATTGTATTTGGTTTTTTTTAATGCACAATAAGAAAGTTGTGGAGAATAATACTTGGCTATGTGTTTTACTTTAATCGAGTTACCAAATCAGTTACATTTTAAAAAATATAATGTAAAATTGACAAGGGACACCAACATAGTTGTATCTTTGATCTTAAAAACTACAGGATAAGGGTGCTGTGGTAACTTTCCCAAATAAAAAAAGCATAATAATATTATTCTTGATATCACTAGAAAAAAAAAGCCTTTGAAAATTTGTTTGCAATAACTCCATCAGTATCACCAGCAAAGCAGCTTCATTATTATCCCATTAAAGAAGAAGAGAATGTGCGCTGCATTTCAAGATTTTATAATTTGCCATGTCACAAATGTCAATTCTCCATTACGAATGCTAGTTTACAAGACTGACTGCCTCTGGCTCGTTCTTGCTTCCAAGCATGAGTGTTTGTACTTTGGACTTTTGTTCGACGGACTTGTGTACACACGCTCAGAAAATCCGACAACACACATTTGTCCACGGAAAATTTTAAAACCTGCTATCCAACATTTGTCTGCGGAAAATCCGAAAACAATTGTCCGATGGAGCATACACACAGTCAGATTTTCTGCCAACAGCCTGTCATCACACATTTCCCGCCGGAAAATTGGATCGTGTGTACGAGGCTTAAGGGTGCTTATCAAACCCCCTGCAGTTCATTAAGAACTACAAGCCTTCTGCCACAGTGGCAGACAAGACTTATAATTTCTTCTTTCACAGATTCTTGTGAATGAATGAGGCTGCTGATTGAGTGGGGCCGTGCTGATTTTAAAATGTGTGACAGTGGGTTCGGGGAGTGGATACCAGCCTGCTGTCATGGGTGCTACAAGGGGCAGAAGCTGGAGCATGTTGCATGTTACACCATAAATAAAAGGTGAGTTTTGCCTTTAATTCACTGCTACAATCTAAATGGGCCCTTAGAAAGCAGCCACAACCTGAATAATAGAAGACAAAAAGAGAGGGGGGGGAGAAGTGCAACAACCATAGTTTAGCATGTAAAATGTCATTTTATTGAAAATGTAAAAAGCACTCACAAAGATAAAATACAACTCAGTGGTTTCAGTCCACGGGGTTGGTGCACTTTTAAGTGTGCTGTGATTATTCTGGTTAATCACACCTTTGATCTTTTCACAGCCTGAATAATGAAGCCTGTCCCCTGTCAGTATGCTGCAAAGCAGCACCATTGCTCTCTGTATTCTCTACAGCATACTGATAGGGGACAGATGTCTCTGCTCAATCTGTGGCTTTATCTTTTGCCCACCTTTTCTTTTGATGTACCTAGAGTGTATGTATATAGTTCATTGAAACTGAAGGTCAATTAGGCTTTAAGGAATCATTCATTCAAATGTCAAATAACAAAGCCTCAGTGTGCAGCAAAGCGATGTTGTTATTGTGGGTACTTTTTAGTAAAGATAAGGTTCACTTTAACCCTCTGGGTTATCTATGCACATTGATTGTACTTTGTTGCAGAGTCCTACCTTTTGTTATTCTAAAGAAATCCCTGTGTGTTTGTCTGTGTCCATGTGGTAAATGAATCTGCATGAGAGTGGTTTTATAATTATCAACCAGCTGCTGCACCTGCAGAGTTCTAATGAGGAAAGTGTCAGAGTCTGCATCTCTATAGATGTGTTTTTTTATTGGGAGTATCTTACCAAAAATTACATTTTTGTTACAGGGAATGTCTGATATCTGACTTGTATCTTAGCGTAAACTTATCAGAAGAAATCAATGAGCCAATTACACACCAGGAAATTATGTTTACGGGGGGCGTTTTGTACACATTCTGTGTACAGAACACCTCCAAGTAGCCATACTGCATTGCATTTTACAGAAAATTAAAGAGCTGCAGATTGAAAAGGAAAGGTAATGCTCAATATCATTCAATTACAATATGACTTGTGTCACAATTGTATATGCTATATTAGTTTTTTTTTCTATTTGCTATTTTTTTTCCATGAAAGTGCAGTTATCCTTTAAGTGTATTTAGTTCATCAACTGAAAGCATAATGAAATCTCCAAAGATGACCTTTCTTTCTGACAGTGCCATTTTCCTGGCTGCCATTCCTTTACAAATGCTTCAGTACCTCCTGTGTTACTGACCTGGAAGAAGAATGCCCATGAGCATAGGTGTGCACAGCCTATTGTATTAGGTTATGCACCCCAAAGTCCAAACACATATGCCTTTCTCTGCAGCCTCAGCTACAGTTACATAGTTAATCGGGTTGAAAAAAAGATACAAGTCCATCCAGTTCAACCAAATGAACGGGAAGTGCTCTGTGCTGAGCAGTTTCCTGTTCATCCACAAACTGAAGCATAGTAAACACAGGTTACTATACTTCATTTATGAATAAACATAGTAAGTGTGTTCACTATGTTTATTTGGAAAAGGAAGGGCCCAGTAAATAAATAGTTACCATCCCCTTCATTCTCTCTCTATCCTGAAACATCCCCAGCAGCAGCTGGGGGGAGAGGAGGGAAGCCTGCGGCACTGCAGGTGGAGGGGACGGGGGGTGGAACACAGGTGAAGCCCGGGCAGTAGGGGGAATCGGCACTGCACAAAGTGATTAGAGTGTGCCCAGGCACACCTGACACACCCCTGCGTGCACCTATGCACATGAGGAGTTTTGACGCCTTTGGCTACATTAATATTTCAGGTCAGTAAATCAGAATGTACTGAAATTCAATGACTTCCAGGCAAGTAGAATTTGTAGTAGTATTTTATTGAGAAATGATTTGTGTGTATATATATATATATATATATATATATACACACACTCAACTGCCCCTTTATTAGGTACACCTGTTCAATCGGTAACACAAATTGCTAATCAGCCAATCACATGGCAGCAACTCAATGCATTCAGGCATCTAGATGTGGTGAAGACAACTTGCTGAATTTCAAACTGAGCATCAGAATGGGGAAGAAAGGGGATTTAATTGCTTCCGGACCAGCCGCCACAGTTATACTGCGGCAGGTTGGCTCCCCTGCGCATGCCGAAGCGTGTCCCAGGAGTCGATGCCAGTGCCTAGCGGGCGCAATGACCGCCGAGCAATGATCTCTTTCTCCTCTAGTCAGCCACATTCCCCCTCACAGTTAGAACACACCTAGGGAACACAATTAACCCCTTAACTGCCCCCTAGTGTTAACCCCTTCACTGCCAGTGACATTTATACAATAATCAGTGCATTTTTATAGCACTGATCGCTGTATAAATGTCATTGGTCCAAAAAAAAAGTGTCAAAAGTGTCCAATGTGTCCGTTGCAAATAATAATAAAAATGCCATAAATCTATCCCCTATTTTGTACTCAGAGTCTCATGTAATCGTACTGGAAAGATATGAGTGGAAACAGGAACAGTGACCTGGGGTGTGCCGACAGTCACATGGTCCGTATGCCTAAAAGGGGGCATACCCAAATAAGAGTAAAAGAGAAGAGAAAGCCAGAAAAAAGGGGAAGGGTGGGTGGGTGGGACATGAGAGACACGGTCAACAGGCAAGGAGGAAGGAGGGCGGGTTTAAATACATCCCGACTCCTCCTACAAAATCAGGCTGACCTGCGATCAGCCTTCCATTTGTACTCAGAGTCTCATGTAATCGTATTGCAAAGATCTGAGTGGAAACGGGAAAAGTGACCTGGAGTGTGCCGAAAGTCACATGGTCAGTATGCCTAAAAGGGGGAAAAAATAAAACAGTAGTATGAGCTAGCAAAAGATTGATGAAGAGAAAGCCCATGACATCTCCACAAGTGTATCCGGAGATGCATGCCGAATTTCACCTACTTAACTACTCCACAACGTGAAACACGGACCCCTTGGAGAGAAGCAGCAGAAACTGCACTTATCCAAAAAGAATGGCCAAACCTAGGTATGGCAGCAGGGTATGGCGATGTTTTATGCACTGCACTAGTGAAGAAGGGAGCACCAGGGACAAGCAAAGTGGCCCGTCCCTGGGTACTTCCGCTGATGCCACCATGAGTCGGTCTAGGACTGTGACCGGGCACCAGCTTGTGCAAAGCTTGAGCTGAGAGTGGCAAAAAGGCAATGAACGCAAGTAGATATTGAATGTATGTAACAAATAGAACCTAGAACACTGAGACGGAAAAACCTGGAAGGAATCAAAGGCCGTGTAACCAGCCTTCCTAGGCTTAAACTGACAACGACTTGTTGACCAAGCTTCAATTGTAGCACAAAAGCCAGGACGTTGTAGCACAGGGGTATGTGGCTGGGACCTGCTGGAAAAATGGGTAACTATAATGGGACAGAACATCTGCTGCTGTAAACACTTCCTTACTGATGAACCTATAGTGAATGATAAATGGAACTGAAAGGGCAGCCAGATCAGCCTACATACAACAAAGAGTAAAGACCTGGAACTGTTTGAAACCACCTGAGGTAGACTGATGGGCCGGTGTTTGCACGGACAAACCATCTCCCCTTGCCGTCCGAGGGACGTGGGCACAGAGGAAGAGACAATAGTTCCCGTAGAACAGTGGGACCCTGTTTGAAAACTATCATGAGAAGGAAATCACTCACACAGTGGATGACTACCTGACAACATACTGCATGGGAGAGTATCCAGCTGAATGCCAGTGCGAAAGTATCTAATGGCCAATGGCTGCTTAAGGACCCAAAGGAAAATTTAGTAGCAAAATGACAGACCCCACCATCTGAGCCTATACCACTGCCTGAGTGACGGCTGAACCCAGAGTTTACAAGGAAACCGTGCTGCCATGTACAGAACCCCTAACCGGAGCTGGATGGATGGAGGCAAAGTCTTCAAAATCTGCTGCCAGTGAGTTTACCTATGCAAACGAGAACAAATACTGTCATAAACAAGAGTTAACCAAATTAATCCCAACCTACCTTAAGAAAAAGGAAAAACTCCTGCTTCCCTTACCGCTACTGATATAAAGGTGACCGAGAATAAATGACAAAGTAATTGTTATGCAGGACTGAAAATGTGACAGTCTCCAGAAACTAGCAAGGTTGAGATACCTGGGGCATGTGAGGCAGATTAAAAATGTAACTGAGGCCTATGCAACCTGAAGACGTGTCAGGCAAGAGACATGAGAAGTGTGATGTGATGACGTATGAACTCGTGACAAGATATGTGAGAAACGGACGAGGAGACTTGCCACTACCAGCCAATTAAAACGATTGTCTCAAACCTTTGGAACCCAAGAATGTAATAAGTAACCCTGCTGAGGAGCGTTGCCATGATCTAATGTGTAGATATGAACCTGACTTGTGTATGAAATGACAATGAAAGGAATGTACGTACCAGTTTCAAGAAACTAGCCAAGCTGAGTTACCTGAGGCACATCAGGCAAATTAAAAACGTAAACTCAGGCCTATGCAACCTGAAGACGTGTCAGGCAAGTGATGCTAGTAGTGAGATGTCATGACGTATGAGCTTGTGACGTGGTCATGAGCCAATGGACGAGGAGACTTGCCACTGTACAAGCCAATTAGAAATGATAACTCAATCCTTTGGCACCCATAATGTGATAGGTAACCTTGCAGTGGAGCGTTGCCGAGAGACCTAAGGTGAAGATGAACCTGACTCATGAATGAAATGAAAAGAAATGTACGTTGTGCCAGACTGAAAACGTACCAGTCTCAAGAAACTAGCCAAGCCTGAGACACATCAAGCAAATTAAAATGTAAACTCAGGCCTATGCAACCTGAAGACTTGTCAGGCAAATGAAACAAGTAGTAAGATGTCATGACGTATGAACTTGTGATGTGGTCACAATAAGCCTGAAAACTTGTCAGGCAAGTGATAACTTAGTTACATAGTTACATAGTTACATAGTAGGTAAGGTTGAAAAAAGTCACAAGTCCATCAAGTCCAACCTATGTGTGTGATTATGTGTCAGTATTACATTACATATCCCTGTATGTTGCAGTTAGGGATGAGCCGAACACCCCCCTGTTGGGTTCGCACCAGAACATAAGAACAGGAAAAAAGTTCGCTCGAACACGCGAACACCGTTAAAGTCTATGGGACACGAACATGAATAATCAAAAGTGCTAATTTTAAAGGCTTATATGCAAGTTATTGTCATAAAAAGTGTTTGGGGACCCGGGTCCTGTCCCAGGGGACATGGATCAATGCAAAAAAAAAGTTTTAAAAACGGACGTTTTTTCAGGAGCAGTGATTTTAATAATGCTTAAAGTCAAACAATAAAAGTGTAATATCCCTTTAAATTTCGTACCTGGGGGGTGTCTATAGTATGCCTGTAAATGGGCGCATGTTTCCCGTGTTTAGAACAGTCTGACAGCAAAATGACATTTGGAAGGAAAAAAACCCATTTAAAACTACCCGCGGCTATTGCATTGCCGACAATACACATAGAAGTTCATTAATAAAAACGGCATGGGAATTCCCCACAGGGAAACCCCGAACCAAAATAAAAAAAAAAAAAATGACGTGGGAGTCCCCCTAAATTCCATACCAGGCCCTTCAGGTCTGGTATGGATTTTAAGGGGAACCCCGCGCCAAAAAAAAAAAAAAACGGCGTGGGGTCCCCCCAAAAATACATACCAGACCCTTATTCGAGCACGCAACCTGGCAGGCAGCAGGAAAAGAAGGGGGACGAGAGTGCGCCCCCCCTCCTGAACCATACCAGGCCACATGCCCTCAACATTAGGAGGGTGCTTTGGGGTAGCCCTCCAAAACACCTTGTCCCCATGTTGATGAGGACAAGGGCCTCATCCCCACAACCCTGGCCGGTGGTTGTGGGGGTCAGCGGGTGGGAGGCTTATCGGAATCCGGAAGCCCCCTTTAACAAGGGGACCCCCAGATCCCGCCCCCCCCTGTGTGAAATGGTAAGGGGGTACTTACCCCTACCATTTCACTAAAAAACTGTCAAAAATGTTAAAAATGACAAGAGACAGTTTTTGACAATTCCTTTATTTAAATGCTTCTTCTTTCTTCTATCTTCCTTCATCTTCTTTTTCTTCTGGTTCTTCTGGCTCTTCTGGTTCTTCCTCCGGCATTCTCGTCCAGCATCTCCTCCGCGGCTTCTTCTATCTTCTTCTCCTCGGGCTGCTCCGCACCAATGGCATGGGGGGAGGCTCCCGCTATTCTCTTCATCTTCTTCTTCATCCTCTTCTCTTCTTCCTTCTTCTCTTCTTCTCTTCTTCATTTTCTTCTCTGGGCCGCTCCGCACCCATGCTGGAATGGAGGGAGGCTCCCGCTGTGTGACGGAGTCTCCTTGTCTGACGGTTCTTAAATAACGGGGGGCGGGACCACCAGGTGACTCCGCCCCCCTCTGACACACGGTGACTTGATGGGACTTCCCTGTGACGTCACGGGGAATGCCACAGGGAAGTCCCGTCATGTCCCGTGCGTCAGAGGGGGGTGGGGTCACCGGGTGGCCCCGCCCCCCATTATTTAAGAACCGTCAGACGAGGAGACGCCGTCACACAGCGGGAGCCTCCCTCCATGCCAGTATGGATGCGGAGCGGCCCGGAGAAGAAAATGAAGAAGAGAAGAAGAGAAGAAGGAAGAAGAGGATGAAGAAGAAGATGAAGAGAAGAGCGGGAGCCTCCCCCCATGCCATGGGTGCGGAGCGGCCCGAGGAGAAAGAGATAGAAGATGCCGCGGAGGAGATGCTGGACGAGAACGCCGGAGGAAGAACCAGAAGAGCCAGAAGAACCAGAAGAAGATGAAGGAAGATAGAAGAAAGAAGAAGCATTTAAATAAAGGAATTGTCAAAAACTGTCTCTTGTCATTTTTAACATTTTTGACAGTTTTTTAGTGAAATGGTAGGGGTAAGTACCCCCTTACCATTTCACACAGGGGGGGCGGGATCTGGGGGTCCCCTTGTTAAAGGGGGCTTCCAGATTCCGATAAGCCCCCCACCCGCAGACCCCCACAACCACCGGCCAGGGTTGTGGGGATGAGGCCCTTGTCTTCATCAACATGGGGACAAGGTGTTTTGGGGGGCTACCCCAAAGCACCCTCCCAATGTTGAGGGCATGTGGCCTGGTACGGTTCAGGAAGGGGGGGGCGCACTCTCGTCCCCCCCTCTTTTCCTGCGGCATGCCAGGTTGCGTGCTCGGATAAGGGTCTGGTATGAAATTTAGGGGGAACCCCACGTTATTTTTTTAAAAAAATTTTGGCCGGGGTTCCCCTTAATATCCATACCAGACCTGAAGGGCCTGGTATGGAATTTAGGGGGACTCCCACGTCATTTTTTTTTTAAATTTTGGTTCGGGGTTTCCCTGTGGGGAATTCCCATGCCGTTTTTATCAATGAACTTCTATGTGTATTGTCGGCAATGCAATAGCCGCATTGGGTTTTTTCCTTCCAAATGTCATTTTGCTGTCAGACTGTTCTAAACACGGGAAACATGCGCCCCTTTACAGGCATACTATAGACACCCCCCAGGTACGAAATTTAAAGGGATATTACACTTTTATTGTTTGACTTTAAGCATTATTAAAATCACTGCTCCTGAAAAATCAGCCATTTTTAAAACTTTTTTTGCATTGATCCATGTCCCCTGGGGCAGGACTCGGGTCCCCAAACACTTTTTATGACAATAACTTGCATATAAGCCTTTAAAATTAGCACTTTTGATTTCTCCTATAGACTTTTATAGGGTGTTCTGCGGCATTCGAATTTGCTGCGAACACCCCAAATTGTTCGCTGTGCGGCGAACTTGCGAACAGCCAATGTTCGAGTCGAACATGAGTTTGACTCGAACTCGAAGCTCATCCCTAGTTGCAGTCATTCAGGTGATTATCTAATAGTTTCTTGAAGCTATCAATGCTCCCCGCTGAGACCACCGCCTGTGGAAGGGAATTCCACATCCTTGCCGCTCTTACAGTAAAGAACCCTCTACGTAGTTTAAGGTTAAAATTCTTTTCTTCTAATTGTAATGAGTGACCACGAGTCTTATTAAACTCTCTTCTGCGAAAAAGTTTTATCCCTATTGTGGGGTCACCAGTACAGTATTTGTAAATTGAAATCATATCCCCTCTCAAGCGTCTCTTCTCCAGAGAGAATAAGTTCAGCGCTCGCAACCTTTCCTCATAACTAAGATCCTCCAGACCCTTTATTAGCTTTGTTGCCCTTCTTTGTACTCGCTCCATTTCCAGTACGTCCCTCCTGAGGACTGGTGCCCAGAACTGGACAGCATACTCCAGGTGCGGCCGGACCAGAGTCTTGTAGAGCAGGAGAATTATCGTTTTATCTCTGGAGTTGATTCCCCTTTTAATGCATGCCAATATTCTGTTTGCTTTATTAGCAGCAGCTTGGCATTGCATGCCATTGCTGAGCCTATCATCTACTAGGACCCCCAGGTCCTTTTCCATCCTAGATTCCCCCAGAGGTTCTCCCCCCAGTGTATAGATTGCATTCATATTTTTGCCACCCAAATGCATTATTTTACATTTTTCTACATTGAACCTCATTTGCCATGTAGTCGCCCACCCCATTAATTTGTTCAGGTCTTTTTGCAAGGTTTCCACATCCTGCGGAGAAGTTATTGTCCTGCTTAGCTTAGTATCGTCTGCAAATACAGAGATTGAACTGTTTATCCCATCCTCCAGGTCGTTTATAAACTAATTAAATAGGATTGGTCCCAGCACAGAACCCTGGGGAACCTCACTACCCACCCCTGACCATTCTGAGTACTCCCCATTTATCACCACCCTCTGAACACGCCGTTGTAGCCAGTTTTCAATCCATGTACTCACCCTATGGTCCATGCCAACGGACCTTATTTTGTACAGTAAACGTTTATGGGGAACTGTGTCAAATGCTTTTGCAAAATCCAGATACACCACGTCTACGGGCCTTCCTTTATCTAGATGGCAACTCACCTCCTCATAGAAGGTTAATAGATTGGTTTGGCAAGAACGATTCTTCATGAATCCATGCTGATTACTGCTAATGATATCATTCTTATTACTAAAATCTTGTATATAGTCCCTTATCATCCCCTCCAAGAGTTTACATACTATTGATGTTAGGCTAACTGGTCTGTAATTCCCAGGGATTTTTTTGGGGCCCTTTTTAAATATTGGTGCTACATTGGCTTTTCTCCAATCAGCTGGTACCATTCCAGTCAATAGACTGTCTGTAAAAATTAGGAACAACGGTCTGGCAATCACCAGACTGAGTTCCCTAAGTACCCTCGGATGCAGGCCATCTGGTCCCGGTGATTTATTAATGTTAAGTTTCTCAGGTCTAATTTTAATTCCGTCCTCTGTTAACCATGGAGGTGCTTCCTGTGTTGTGTCATGAGAATAAACACTGCAGTTTTGGTTACTGAAGCCCCCCGATTCACTTGTGAAGACTGAGGAGAAGAATAAATTCAATACCTTTGCCATCTCCCCATCCTTTGTAACCAGATGTCCTTCCTCATTCTTTATGGGGCCAATATGGTCTGTCCTCCCTTTTTTACTGTTTACATACTTAACCACTTCAGCCCCGGAAGGATTTACCCCCTTCCTGACCAGAGCACTTTTTACAATTTGGCACTGCATCGCTTTAACTGCTAATTGCGCGGTCATGCAATGCGGTACCCAAACGAAATTTGTGTCCTTTTCTTCCCACAAGTAGAGCTTTCTTTTGATGGTATTTGATCACCTCTGCCGTTTTTATTTTTTGCGCTATAAATGGAAAAAGACTGAAAATTTTGAAAAAAAATGATATTTTCTACTTTTTGTAGAAAGTTATAAAAAACTTTTTTTTATAAAAAAAATCCAATAAACTCAATTTTAGTCATACATTTAGGCCAAAATGTATTCGGCCACATGTCTTTGGTAAAAAAAAGTCAATAAGCGTATATTTTTTGGTTTGCGCAAAAGTTATAGCGTCTACAAACTAGGGTACATTTTCTGGAATGTACACAGCTTTTAGTTTATGACTGCCTATGTCATTTCTTGAGGTGCTAAAATGGCAGGGCAGTACAAACCCCCCCCCCAAATGACCCCATTTTGGAAAGTAGACACCCGAAGGAAATTGCTGAGAGGCATGTTGAACCCATTGAATATTTATTTTTTTTGTACCAGGTGATTGAATAATGACAAAAAAAATAAAAAAATAAAAAAAAATTAAAAATTTACAAAAAGTTGTCACTAAATGATATATTGCTCACACATGCCATGGGCATATGTGGAATTACACCCCAAAATACATTCTGCTGCTTCTCCTGAGTACGGGGATACCACATGTGTGGGACTTTTTGGGAGCCTAGCCGCGTACGGGGCCCCGAAACCAAGCACCGCCTTCAGGATTTCTAAGGGCATAAATTTTTGATTTCACTCCTCACTACCTATCACAGTTTTGAAGGCCATAAAATGCCAAGATGGCACAAACCCCCCCCCCCCAAATGACCCCATTTTGGAAAGTAGACACCCCAAGCTATTTGCTGAGAGGCATGTTGAGTCCATGGAATATTTTATTTTTTGACACAAGTTGCGGGAAAGTGACAATTTTTTTTTTTGCACAAAGTTGTCACTAAATGATATATTGCTCACTAGGGATGAGCTGAACACCCCCCTAGTCGGTTCGCACGAGAACATGCGAACAGGAAAAAAGTTCGTTCGAACACGCGAACACCGTTAAAGTCTATGGGACACGAACATGAATAATCAAAAGTGCTAATTTTAAAGGCTAATATGCAAGTTATTGTCATAAAAAGTGTTTGGGGACCTGGGTCCTGCCCCAGGGGACATGGATCAATGCAAAAAAAAGTTTTAAAAACGGCCGTTTTTTCAGGAGCAGTGATTTTAATAATGCTTAAAGTCAAACAATAAAAGTGTAATATCCCTTTAAATTTCGTACCTGGGGGTGTCTATAGTATGCCTGTAAAGGGGCGCATGTTTCCTGTGTTTAGAACAGTCTGACAGCAAAATGACATTTTGAAGGAAAAAACCCATTTAAAACTACCCGCGGCTATTGCATTGCTGACAATACACATAGAAGTTCATTGATAAAAACAGCATGGGAATTCCCCAAAAGGGAACCCCGAACCAAAGTTAAAAAAAAAAAAATGACGTGGGGTTCCCCCTAAATTCCATACCAGACCCTTTCACTCCTCACTACCTATCACATTTTTGAAGGCCATAAAATGCCCAGATGGCACTAACCCCCCCCCCCCAATTGACCCCATTTTGGAAAGTAGACACCCCAAGCTATTTGCTGAGAGGCATGTTGAGTCCATGGAATATTTTATATTTTGACACAAGTTGCGGGAAAGTGACAATTTTTATTTATTTTTTTTGCACAAAGTTGTCACTAAATGATATATTGCTCAAACATGCCATGGGCATATGTGGAATTACACCCCAAAATACATTCTGCTGCTTCTCCTGAGTACGTGGATACCACATGAGTGGCACTTTTTGGGAGCCTATCTTCATACGGGGCCCCGAAATCCAATCACCGCCTTCAGGATTTCTAAGGGCGTAAATTTTTGATTTCACTCCTCACTACCCATCACAGTTTCGAAGGCCATAAAATGCCAAGATAGCACAAAACCCCCCAAAATGACCCCATTTTGGAAAGTAGAAACCCCAAGCTATTTGCTGAGAGGCATGGTGAGTATTTTGCAGCTCTCATTTGTTTTTGAAAATGAAGAAAGACAAGAAAAACATATTTTTTTTTTCTTTTTTCAATTTTCAAAAGTTTGTGACAAAAATTGAGGTCTGCAAAATGCTCACTATACCTCTCAGCAAATAGCTTTGGGTGTCTATTTTCCAAAATGGGGTCATTTGGGGGGGGGGGGTTGTGCCATCTTGGCACTCCATGACCTCTGAAACTGTGATAGGCAGTGAAGAGTGAAATCAAAAATTTACGCCCTTAGAAAGCCTGAAGGCAGTGCTTGGTGCGGTGGCATGTTTGAGCAATATATCATTTAGTGACAACTTTGTGCAAAAAAAAAAAAAAATTGTCTTTTTCCCGCAACTTGTGTCACAATATAAAATATTCCATGGACTCGACATGCCTCTCAGCAAATAGCTTGGGGTGTCTACTTTCCAAAATGGGGTCATTTGGGGGGGGGGTTTTGAACTGTCCTGGCATTTTATGCACAACATTTAGAAGCTTATGTCACACATCACCCACTCTTCTAACCACTTGAAGACAAAGCCCTTTCTGACACTTTTTGTTTACATGAAAAAATTATTTTTTTTTGCAAGAAAATTACTTTGAACCCCCAAACATTATATATTTTTTAAAGCAAATGCCCTACAGATTAAAATGGTGGGTGTTTAATTTTTTTTTCACACAGTATTTGCGCAGCAATTTTTCAAACGCATTTTTTGGGGAAAAAACACACTTTTTTAAATTTTAATACACTAAAATACACTATATTGTCCAAATGTTTGATGAAATAAAAAAGATGATCTTAGGCCGAGTACATGGATACCAAACATGACATGCTTTAAAATTGCGCACAAACGTGCAGTGGCGACAAACTAAATCTATTTTTAAAAGCCTTTAAAAGCCTTTACAGGTTACAACTTTAGATTTACAGAGTAGGTCTACTGCTAAAATTACTGCCCTCGATCTGACCTTCGTGGTGATACCTCACATGCATGGTGCAATTGCTGTTTACATTTGACGCCAGACCGACGCTTGCGTTTGCCTTTGTGCGAGAGCAGGGGGGGACAGGGGTGCTTTTTTTTTTTTTTTTCTTAATTTTTTTTTGATTTTTTATCTTATTTTTAAACTGTTCCTTTCATTTTTATTTTTTTTAATCATTTATTCATTTATTGTTATCTCAGGGAATGTAAATATCCCCTATGATAGCAATAGGTAGTGACAGGTACTCTTTTTAGAAAAAAAATGGGGTCTATTAGACCCTAGATCTCTCCTCTGCCCTCAAAGCATCTGACCACACCAAGATCGGTGTGATAAAATGCTTTCCCAATTTCCCAATGGCGCTGTTTACATCCAGCGAAATCTAAGTCATGAAATGCTCGTAGCTTCCGGTTTCTTAGGCCATAGAGATGTTTGGAGCCATTCTAGTCTCTGATCAGCTCTATGGTCAGCTGGCTGAATCACTGGCTGCATTCTCAGGTTCCCTGTTGGGACAGGAGAGCCAGAGAAAAACATGGAAGACGGTGGGGGGGGCATTCCCTCCCACTGCTTGTAAAAGCAGTCTAGAGGCTAATTAGCATCTAGGATTGCTTTTACATGAAAGCCAACCGCTGGCTGAAAAGAATGATACCAAGATGATACCTAAACCTGCAGGCATCATTCTGGTATAACCACTCAAAGTCCAGCAACATACCAGTACGTTGCTGGTCCTTGTTGGGCATACATTGTAAACTTTTTTTTCCATGCAGCCTGTGGGCTGAACAAAAATAAGATATTGATCGGTGGGTATGCCCACCATTAGAATACCTCCCTTCATCCACCCACTTCTAATGATGGGCATACATGCACCGTATATATATGCCGAAGCATGGGGGCATCCTGCCGCAAAAGGCAGGAGCAAATCGCTCCTCCACCCACTGCTGCCCCCACGCTTCAGCATATATGCTGAAGTATGTAACTGTGGTGGTGAAATTACCTCCGACAGCGCTGGAGTCACGGCTTTATGTATCGTGGGAGCAAACGCTGTTGCTGTCAAGATAAATAAATCCGCTCTGCAGCTGAATGGCGTACCTAAAAACAAAAAAGTGGTTAACAATAAAAAAACAAAGTACTGTATAAAAAAATTGCATACCTATAAAGCAAACATGATAAAAACATAACAATAAAACATTTCAGTATAGAATGCAGAACAATAGAGAGGGAATAGAGAGAGAACAATAAAACAACAACTATTTTTGTTTTTTTTTATTTTATATATTTTTTTTGTGTTTTTTTCTTTTTTTTTTACTTTTTTTTTTTTTTTACACTTTTTTTTTGTAACTTTAACTTTTTTAACTGGTACCAGGTTTGGGTCTCTCAAAATGCGACAGCATCTTGGGAGACCCTGTGAAAGTGTGTCCTAGTCTGTGCAGTGCTGTACCCTACGCTAATACTCCACTAGTGTATGGTAGCGTCCAAATATTCACCAATGCAAAGACCAGGATTGCCAGGACAGAGGGGACAATAATACCGGGTGTCACGCCTAAATCCGCGCTTGCTGCAGACACGACATCTTTTTTGGGGGGTTCGTTGGGTAGGGGTACTCGGGAGGGCATAAAGAAAATGCCTCTCATGCAGCCGGCTTACTGCATTTTGTTGGGGATGGTGAGGTGGAGCACCGTCTGGATACAGAAGGGCTCTGACGATCTCTTCCTGGAATTTAAGGAAGGATCCACTCTGTCCTGAAGCTCTGTATAGCACATGAGCGTTCAGCAAAGCCAATTGAAATAAATAAACAGACACTTTTTTGTACTAGTGTCTCGCCTTACGGGCAATTAGGTACGGCGCCAACAGCTGGTCGTTGAGGTCCACCCCTCCCATATTAAGGTTATATTCGTGGACACAGAGAGGTTTCTCCACAACACCAGTCGCCGTAGGAATTTGGACCATCGTGTTTGCATAAAAGGGAGGTGAGAACGAAAACATTCTTCTTATCCCTCCACTTCATAGCGAGCAAGTTATTATACTTCAAGCATGCTCTCTCCCCCAGCCTAATACGTGAATTTACAAGCCTCTGGGGAAAGCCCCGGCGATTAGGTCGCACGGTGCCACATGCTCCAATCTGATGATCAAAAAGGTGGCTAAAAAGTGGCACGCTCGTATAATAATTGTCCACGTACAAGTGGTACCCCTTTCTGAATAAGGGTGACACCAAGTCCCACACTATCTTGCCAGCGCTTCCTATGTAGTCAGGGCAGTTTGTCGGCTCTACGTGACTATCTTTGCCCTCGTAAACCATAAAACTACATGTATAGCCTGTGGCCCTGTCACAGAGCTTATACATCTTGACCCCGTATCTGGCACGCTTCCTGGGAAGGTACTGTTTGAATGACAAGCGGCCAGAAAATTTAACCAGGGACTCATCAACGCAGACAACTTGATGGGGAGTAAACAAGTCTGCAAACGTTGGTTGAAGTGGTTTACGAGGGGCCGAATTTTGTAGAGCCGATCGTATTCAGGGTCTCCACAAGGACGACAGAGTTCATTGTCATTGAAGTGCATGAACCGCAAAATCTGCTCGTATCGTGCCCTGGCCATGGAAGCAGAGAACAAGGGCGAATGGTAAATTGGGTCAGTGGACCAATATGACCGCAACTCACTCTTTTTATTCAAGCCTATGAGGAGGGAAAGGCCCAGAAAGATCTTAAATTCGGAAACCGTAATTGGTTTCCAATCTCTGGCAAGGGAGGACTGGGGAATAGTGGCGATGTGTTGACCAGCGTACAAATTGCTTTGGTCCACAATAGATCTATAGAGATCTTCGGTGAAAAACAGCGAATAAAAATCCAGTGGCATAAAGTCAACTGTTTCCACCTGAATTCTGGGTTGGCCAGTGAATGGGGGAAGTACGGGTGCTGCAGAAGTGGTGGGTTCCCAATTCGGATTGGCGAATGCAGCAGGAAGGGCACTATGGGCATGACGGGCCTGTGTTTGTCTTCTTGGTGGCAGCGGGACACTACTTGTGCTTGCCACCTCGCCAGCTTGAACTGCACTTATGGGACTCTCCACGTCACCAAGTGTTACTGCAGTGCTGGATGTACGACCAGGGTGTACTAGGCCGCTGGTGCTTGCCAGTTCACCAGAAGGAATAGCGGCACTAGTACTTCTCTGCTCCATATGAGAGCCCTGCGGTTCTTGCACTTCAAGGACAGAAGAAGTTCGGGGTCTGGTACGCCTGACCTTAGCAGGGACCACAACTCCGTCGTCAGAGCTATCTGTCATGGAGCCGCTGTCCTCTACAGGATCGTATTCTGAGCCTGAATCTGACAGATGAGTGACTTCCTCTTCACTATCTGTCATGCTCAGAAACGTGTAGGCCTCTTCACTAGTGTACCTTCGATTTGCCATTTTGGGCTCTAAATTTAGGGGTACACTAGTGAGACTCACAGGCAAAAAAGCTCCTGACTGTTAGCGACTATATCAAAACGCTACCAAAAAACTGTTAGCGATCGCAGGGATCAGGCCTGACTCTGCGAACGCTGCAGTTATGTGTGCTTAGTGTTTTGTAAGTGACAGTTATCGATCGATACTGCACTTGGGTGGGCTGGGCCGAGGAGCAAAACGCAGGTGCTAGCAGGTATCTGGGCTGATCCCGCTAACACTGCGTTTCAGGGAACCCTAAACTGCTGGGGAGTATAGATCTGATCGGATCAGATATCGATCCGCTCAGATACTATAGCACTAAGGGAGGTGTGTGCTGCGTGCGTGGGTTTTAGCGGTACTGGCGCTAACCTGACGCTGCCTGGGGAGACGCAGACCTTATCTGACCCTAAAAATGTAACTAGGGGGTTAAACCTTTATAAGGTAATAAACGGCGGGTGCCCTAAAACTATAATAAACTATAATAAACTACAAAAAACAAACTAGCTAACCAGCGTCACCCGTAACACTTATAAGGTGATCGCTGGTGAAAGGGTTAACTAGGGGCAATCAGGGGGTTAAAACCTTTAGCAGGTAGTATATGGGGGTCCCTGTCGCTATAAAACACTGACAGAGAACCTATATACTTACCTCCCTAAACTAGCGTCACCTGTGTCACTAATACAGCGATCAGAAAAACGATCGCTTAGCGACACTGGTGACGGGGGGGTGATCACGGGGTTAACCTTTATTAGGGGGGGTTAGGGGCATACCCTGGACCTAAAGGGGGGTACCCTAGACCTAAAGGGGGCTAACCTAACTGCCCTAACACTTATAACTGTCACAAACTGACACCAATGCAAAAAAAAAACTGCTATTGGTATCAGTGTGACAGGGGATACAGGGGGGTGATCGGGGGGTGATTGGGGGGTGAAGGGGGGTGAAAAGTGTGCCTGCGTGTTCTACTGGAAGTGTAGTGTTGGTGCAACTTACTTGGATGTCTTCTCTCCTCGGCGCCGGATCGAAAAGACCGGCTCGAGGAGGGATGACATCACTTCCTCTCCCTCTGTTTACAGGGAGGGGGTGGCCATCAATGGATGGCCTCCCCCTGACCTCTCATCGCCCGCGAACAAGAGCCGACCGCCTATGGCACCGGGGGGGGTCCGATCGGACCCCACGCCCGCGGGAAGGCATCACGTATCAGGTATGTGATTTTGCCTGCCCGTGCTGCTCTGTTCACGTATATAGGCGTGAGGCGGTCGGCAAGTGGTTAAAGAATTTCTTGGGATTTTTTTTGCTCTCCTCAGCTATGTGTCTTTCATGTTCTATCTTAGCCGTCCTAATTGCACCCTTACAGAGAGGGCAATCTGTAACCAAGACCTGAAGCGCCGAACAGTATGTTGTCTACCGGGCGCTCGGGTTCGGCACATCACGGATCTTGTGGACAGATTACTGGGAGGGGCTGGGGAAGACCCGGCTGTCATGGTGCACGTTGGCACCAATGACAAAGTCAGAGGCAGATGGAGTGTCCTAAAGAACGATTTTAGGAACTTAGGAGCTAAATTGAGGAAAAGGACCTCCAAGGTAGTGTTCTCAGGAATACTACCGGTACATCGAGCCACACCAGAGAGGCAGAGGGAGATTAGGGAAGTAAACAAGTGGCTAAAGAGCTGGTGTAGTAAGGAGGGGTTTGGGTTCCTGGAGGACTGGGCCGACTTCTCAGTCGGTAACCGGTACTATAGAAGGGACGGACTGCACCTAAATGAGGAGGGTGCAGATCTGCTGGGAATGAAGATGGCCAAAAAGTTAGAGGGGTTTTTAAACTAGGCGAAGGGGGGGAGGGTCCAGAGACAGTGATAGCCAGCGCGGAAGATATTCCAGAGGGTAGTATTGTGGGCATTAGTGGTAGGTTAACCAAAGCACAAAAACACAAGGTGAGTATAGTAGCAAGTCCAAGTTGCAATCTTGAAACACCCAATACGAGGACAATATGCGACCGGTCTAAACTATGTGGCATGTTCACCAATGCCAGGAGCCTGGCGGACAAGATGGGTGAACTAGAGATATTGTTGTACGAGGAGGATTTGGATTTTGTGGGAATTTCAGAGACCTGGTTCAACAGCTCTCATGATTGGCTGGCAAACATTCAAGGGTATACCCTATACCGCAAGGATAGAGAGGGTAAAAAAGGGGGAGGGGTATGCCTATATATCAAGAATGATGTACAAGTGAATGTGAGAGATGACATCACTGAGGGGGCTAGGGAGGAGGTGGAATCTTTATGGGTAGAGCTCCAAAGGGATGAAGCTAAGGGGAAAATAATACTTGGAGTATGCTATAGGCCCCCTAACCTGAGGGAGGAAGTGGAGACGGATCTCCTATCACAAATTGGATTAGCAGCAAGGATGGGAAGTGTTATCATAATGGGGGATTTTAATTATCCAGACATAGACTGGGCAGAGGGAACCGCACATTCATTTAAGGCTCGCCAGTTCCTTAATGTCTTGCAGGACAATTTTATGGGTCAGATGGTAGACGCACCAACTAGAAATAAAACATTACTAGATCTACTGATTACCAACAATACAGACCTGATAACAGATGTGGAAATACGGGGCAATTTAGGTAACAGCGATCACAGGTCAATTAGTTTCAGTATAAATCACACAAATAGGAGACATGAAGGGAACACAAAGACACTGAATTTCAAAAGAGCCAACTTCCCTAAACTACAAACCTTGCTAAAAGACATAAATTGGGACAAAATATTAGGAACAAAGAATACAGAGGAGAGATGGGTTTGCTTTAAGAGCATATTAAATAAGGGCATTAGCCAATGTATCCCATTGGGTAATAAATTTAAAAGAGCGAACAAACATCCTGGATGGCTTAACTCCAATGTAAAAATGCATATAAAAGCAAAGGAGAAGGCCTTCAAAAAATACAAGGTTGAGGGATCATCCACAGCATTCAGAATTTATAAAGAATGCAATAAGAAATGTAAGGGTGCAATTAGGATGGCTAAGATAGAACATGAAAGACACATAGCGGAGGAGAGCAAAAAAAATCCCAAGAAATTCTTTAAGTATGTAAACAGTAAAAAAGGGAGGACAGACCATATTGGCCCCATAAAGAATAAGGAAGGACATCTGGTTACAAAGGATGGGGAGATGGCAGAGGTATTGAATTTATTCTTCTCCTCAGTCTTCACGAGTGAATCGGGGGGCTTCAGTAACCAAAACTGCAGTGTTTATCCTCATGACACAACACAGGAAGCACCTACATGGTTAACAGAGGACGGAATTAAAATTAGACTTGAGAAACTTAACATTAATAAATCACCGGGACCAGATGGCTTGCATCCGAGGGTACTTAGGGAACTCAGTCAGGTGATTGCCAGACCGTTGTTCCTAATTTTTACAGACAGTCTATTGACTGGAATGGTACCAGCTGATTGGAGAAAAGCCAATGTAGCACCAATATTTAAAAAGGGCCCAAAAAACATCCCTGGGAATTACAGACCAGTTAGCCTAACATCAATAGTATGTAAACTCTTGGAGGGGATGATAAGGGACTATATCCAAGATTTTAGTAATAAGAATGATATCATTAGCAGTAATCAGCATGGATTCATGAAGAATCGTTCTTGCCAAACCAATCTATTAACCTTCTATGAGGAGGTGAGTTGCCATCTAGATAAAGGAAGGCCCGTAGACGTGGTGTATCTGGATTTTGCAAAAGCATTTGACACAGTTCCCCATAAACGTTTACTGTACAAAATAAGGTCTGTTGGCATGGACCATAGGGTGAGTACATGGATTGAAAACTGGCTACAAGGGCGTGTTCAGAGGGTGGTGATAAATGGGGAGTACTCAGAATGGTCAGGGGTGGGTAGTGGGGTCCCCCAGGGTTCTGTGCTGGGACCAATCCTATTTAATTTGTTCATAAATGACCTGGAGGATGGGATAAACAGTTCCATCTCTGTATTTGCAGACGATACTAAGCTAAGCAGGGCAATAACTTCTCCGCAGGATGTGGAAATCTTGCAAAAAGACCTGAACAAATTAATGGGGTGGGCGACTACATGGCAAATGAGGTTCAATGTAGAAAAATGTAAAATAATGCATTTGGGTGCCAAAAATATGAATGCAATCTATACACTGGGGAGAGAACCTCTGGGGGAATCTAGGATGGAAAAAGACTTGGGGGTCCTAGTGGATGATAGGCTCAGCAACGGCATGCAATGCCAAGCTGCTGCTAATAAAGCAAACAGAATATTGGCATGCATTAAAAGGGGGATCAACTGCAGAGATAAAACGATAATTCTCCCGCTCTACAAGACTCTGGTCCGGCCGCACCTGGAGTATTATTATTATTATTATTATTCAGGATTTATATAGCGCCAACAGTTTACGCAGCGCTTTACAATATAAAAGGGAGACAATACAGTTATAATACAATACAATACAATAGGTTTAAGAGGGCCCTGCTCAGAAGAGCTTACAATCTAATAGGGTGGGGCAGGTGGTACAAAAGGTTGTAACTGTGGGGAATGAGCTGGTGGAAGTGGTAGGAGATTAGTTGCAGACGTGATAGGCTTTCCTGAAGAGATGAGTTTTCAGGGATTGCCTGAATGTAGCAAGAGTAGGGGATAGCCGGATAGATGGAGGTAGTGAGTTCCAGAGGATGGGAGAGGCTCTGGAGAAATCCTGGAGACGAGCATGGGAGGAGGAGATGAGAGAGCTTGAAAGCAGGAGGTCTTGAGAAGAGCGGAGAGGTCGATTTGGGTGATATTTGGAGACAAGATTAGTGATGTAGCTTGGGGCAAAGTTGTGAATGGCTTTGTATGTTGTTGTTAGAATTTTGAATTTAATTCGCTGGGTGATTGGGAGCCAGTGTAGGGATTGAAGTAGAGGGTTGGCAGACACTGAGCGGTTGGTAAGGTGGATAAGTCTGGCAGCAGCATTCATGATAGACTGAAGAGGGGATAACCTATGGAGCGGTAGGCCAATGAGAAGGGAGTTGCAATAGTCAAGGCGAGAGATAACAAGGGAGTGAATGAGGAGCTTGGTGGTTTCATTTGTTAAAAAAGGGCGAATTTTAGAGATGTTACGGAGGTGAATTCTACAAACTTTTGACAGCGATTGGATTTGAGGCTGAAATGACAAGTCAGAGTCTAGGATTACACCTAGTACCCTGGCGTGAGGGGAGGGACTGATGGTTGCATTGTTGATTTTGATGGAAAAGTCATGGAGAGGGGCACGGGCAGGGGGGAATATTAATAGCTCAGTTTTAGAGAGATTTAGTTTAAGGAAGTGGTGCGACATCCATGCTGATATGTCAGTTAGTAAGTTAGTAATGCGAGAGGAGACTGAAGGAGTGAGGTGAGGAGTAGACAGATAGATTTGGGTGTCATCAGCGTATAAGTGGTATTGGAAGCCGTGGGCAGTTATTAAGTGACCAAGGGAGGAGGTGTAGATAGAGAAGAGAAGGGGTCCAAGAACCGAGCCTTGGGGGACCCCCACAGAAAGGGGCAATGGAGAGGAGGAGACAGAGTTGTAGGTGACACTGAAGGAGCGCTGTGATAAATAGCCAGAGAACCAGGATAGAGCAGAATCTCTGAGGCCAAGGGAATGTAGTTTATTGAGAAGGAGTGGGTGGTCAACAGTATCAAAGGCCGCAGAGAGGTCAAGTAGTAGGAGTATGGAGTACTGGCTGTTGGTTTTAGCAGTTATTAAATCGTTAGTGAGTTTTAGTAAGGTAGTTTCCGTGGAGTGCTGCGAGCGAAAGCCAGACTGTAAGGGGTCAAGAAGGTTATTTTCATTGAGGTAGGAGCTAAGACGGTTGTAGACTAAGCGTTCTAGAAGTTTAGAGGTGAATGGGAGTAATGAGATGGGTCTTAAGTTGTTCAGGTCGGTGGGGTCCAGCGAGGGCTTTTTAAGAATGGGAGTGATCTGTGCATGTTTTAGAGGGGAGGGGAAAATGCCACTAGAAAGGGAGAGATTGAAGATGTGGGTGAGGGAGCATAGGATAGAAGAAGAGGGTGACCGTAGTAGTTTTGAGGGAACAGGATCCAAGGGACAATTGGTTAGGTGGGCATCCGAGAAAATTTTTGTAACCTCTTCCGTAGTAGCCAATTCAAAAGAGGAGAGTGTTGAATGTGCTGCTGGGCAAGGTATGATGGGTGGGGAAGATGTACGCACAGTGGAGTATGCTGTCCAGTTCTGGGCACCAGTCCTCAGGAGGGACGTACTG
Organism: Lithobates clamitans; assembly: GCA_037952925.1. Taxonomy (NCBI): domain Eukaryota; kingdom Metazoa; phylum Chordata; class Amphibia; order Anura; family Ranidae; genus Lithobates; species Lithobates clamitans. The sequence goes on along the minus strand of JBBGZY010000008.1, from coordinate 12,302,047 downwards.
GAAATGGAGCGAGTACAAAGAAGGGCAACAAAGCTAATAAAGGGTCTGGAGGATCTTAGTTATGAGGAAAGGTTGCGAGCACTGAACTTATTCTCTCTGGAGAAGAGACGCTTGAGAGGGGATATGATTTCAATTTACAAATACTGTACTGGTGACCCCACAATAGGGATAAAACTTTTTCGCAGAAGAGAGTTTAATAAGACTCGTGGCCACTCATTACAATTAGAAGAAAAGAGGTTTAACCTTAAACTACGTAGAGGGTTCTTTACTGTAAGAGCGGCAAGGATGTGGAATTCCCTTCCACAGGCGGTGGTCTCAGCGGGGAGCATTGATAGCTTCAAGAAACTATTAGATAATCACCTGAATGACCGCAATATACAGGGATATGTAATGTAATACTGACACATAATCACACACATAGGTTGGACTTGATGGATTTGTGTCTTTTTTCAACCTCACCTACTATGTAACTATGTAACTATGTAACATTTCTTATTGCATTCTTTATAAAGTCTGAATGCTGAGGATGATCCCTCAACCCTGTATTTTTTGAAGGCCTTCTCCTTTGCTTTTATATGCATTTTTACATTGGAGTTAAGCCATCCAGGATTTTTGTTCGCTCTTTTAAAATTTATTACCCAATGGGATACATTGGCTAATGCCTTAATTTAATATGCTCTTATAGCAAACCCATCTCTCCTCCGTATTCTTTGTTCCTAATATTTTATCCCAATTTATGCCTTTTAGCAAGGTTTGTAGTTTAGGGAAGTTGGCTCTTTTGAAATTCAGTGTTTTTGTGTTCCCTTCATGTTTCCTATTTGTGTGATTTATACTGAAACGAATTGACCTGTGACCGCTGTTACCTAAATTGCCCCGTATTTCCACATCTGTGATCAGGTCTGTATTGTTGGTAATCAGTAGATCCAGTAATGTTTTATTTCTAGTTGGTGCGTCTACCATCTGACCCATAAAATTGTCCTGCAAGACATTAAGGAACTGGCGAGCCTTAAATGAATGCGCGCTTCCCTCCACCCAGTCTATGTCTGGATAATTAAAATCCCCCATTATGATAACTCTTCCCATCCTTGCTGCTAATCCAATTTGTGATAGGAGATCCGTCTCCACTTCCTCCCTCAGGTTAGGGGGCCTATAGCATACTCCCAGGATTATTTTCCCCTTAGCTTCATCCCTTTGGAGCTCTAACCATAAGGATTCCACCTCCTCTCTAGCTCCCTCAGTGATGTCATCTCTCACATTCGCTTGTACATTATTCTTGATATATAGGCATACCCCTCCCCCTTTTTTACCCTCTCTATCCTTGCGGTATAGGGTATACCCTTGAATGTTTGCCAGCCAATCATGAGAGCTGTTGAACCAGGTCTCTGAAATTCCCACAAAATTCAAATCCTCCTTGTACAACAGTATCTCTAGTTCAATCATCTTGTCCGCCATGCTCCTGGCATTGGTGAACATGCCACATAGTTTAGAACGGTTGCATGTTGTCCTCATATTGGGTGTTTCAAGATTGCAACTAGGACTTGCTACTATACTCACCTTGTGTTTTTGTGCTTTGGTTAACCTACCACTAATGCCCCCAATAATACCCTCTGGAATATCTTCCATGCTGGCTATCACTGTCTCTGGACCCTCCCCCCCATCGCCTAGTATAAAAACCCCTCTAACTTTTTGGCCATCTTCATTCCCAGCAGATCTGCGCCCTCCTCATTTAGGTGCAGTCCGTCCCTTCTATAGTACCGGTTACCGACTGAGAGGTCGGCCCAGTCCTCCAGGAACCCAAACCCCTCCTTACTACACCAGCTCTTCAGCCACTTGTTTACTTCCCTAATCTCCCTCTGCCTTTCTGGTGTGGCTCGATGTACCGGTAGTATTCCTGAGAACACTACCTTGGAGGTCCTTTTCCTCAATTTAGCACCTAAGTCCCTAAAATCGTTCTTTAGGACACTCCATCTGCCTCTGACTTTGTCATTGGTGCCAACGTGCACCATGACAGCCGGGTCTTCCCCAGCCCCTCCCAGTAATCTGTACACAAGATCCGTGATGTGCCGGAACTTATTGAACAGATCCAAGATTTAACGTATGTAACACAGATGAGGAGACTTGCCACTGCACATACCAATTAAAAATTACCAACTCAATCCGTGTGAAGCTGAAACGAGACAGGTAACTGCAGTGGATAATGTCGTGAAAAGATAACTAAAAATGATAAAAACATATGAATGATACCCAGCAAAATGATAAAAATAACAACCATGAACTGAATGAAAAAAAACACACAACTGGGTGAGGAACATAAACTGCGTGCAAACCGTGAGCAGACTGAGAAAAGTAACCTGCGACAGCAATGTAAGTTGCGTGAAAGAATGTAACTGAACAAGAACCATGAGTAGCATGAGCAGCATGAGAACCGAGGCTGCATGAGAAATGTAGTTGCACGAGCATGTAAACTGTAAGAGCAACGCGAGATACGTGGAAACCCGCTAAAACCGTGAATGATACAGGGAAAAGGTGCGTCACATGGGAAACATGCGTAGGCCTAGAAATGAAAGTTGCGCGAGAAATCGAAAAAATTACATGAGAAACGTAACATCGCAAGAGAAACGCAAAATCGCAAGAGAAATGTAAAATCGCAAGAGAAACGTAAGATCGCAAGAGAAACGTAAAATCGCATAAGAAACGCAAAATCGCAAGAAAAACGTGACATCGCAAGAGAAACGTGACATCGCAAGAGAACGTAAAATTGCAAGAGAAATGTAAAATCGCAAGGGAAATGTAAAATCACATGAGAAATGTAAAACCGCAAGAGAAACGTAACATCGCAAGAGAAACGTAAAATCGCATGAGAAATGTAACGTCGCATGAGCAATGTAAAGTCGCATGGGAAACGTAAAATCGCATGAGAAACGTGACATTGTATTGAAAACGTAGAATCACATGAGAAACGTAGAATCACATGAGAAACGTAAAATCACACGAGAAACGTAAAATCGCAAGAGAAACTTAAAAATCGCAAGAGAAACTTAAAAAGAAATGTAAAATCGCAAGAGAATTGTAAAATCACAAGAAAAACATAACATTGCATGAGAAACATAACATTGCATGAGAAACGCAGAATCACATGAGAAACGTAAAATCGCAAGAGAAACGTAAAATTGCAGGAGAAACATAACATTGCATGAGAAACATAACATTGCATAAGAAACGTATATTCACATGAGAAACGTGACATTGCATGAGAAATGTAAAATCGCATGAGAAACGTAAAATCGCATGAGAAATGTGACATTGCATGAGAAACAGAAAATCGCATGAGAAATGTAAAATCACATGAGAAACGTGACATTGCATGAGAAACGTAAAATCACATGAGAAACGTGACATTGCATGAGAAACGTAAAATCGCATGAGAAACGTGACATTGCATGAGAAGCGTAAAATCACATGAGAAACGTAAAATCGCATGAGAAACGTGACATTGCATGAGAAATGTAAAATCACATGAGAAACGTGACATTGCATGAGAAACGTGAAATTGCATGAGAAACGTAAAATCGCATGAGAAACGTGACATTGCCTGTGAAACGAAAAAAATTGCATACACAAACGGGCAATGTGGGCACCCACTCACCTGACAAACCAGCAGTCGAAACCAGTGTGCTAGGTGCAAGAAAGCTATCTAAACCCCAACTGCACTGGGTGCCAGCATGCAGTACCCCCAGCAGGGGATTCCTCCAACCATGCTCCTAACACCCAGTGCCAGTACCCAGCTCGCCAATTCCGGCAGAGCGGCCGAACTGGCAGAGCCGGGGTCATGAATTGTGACATCATGTATCAAGGAGGATGACGGGAAATGTAGTTACGCATATGCCATGCTGCATATTCCGAGACTATACATGCCCAGCACTTCTGACTGGTGAGCAGGAATCAGCACTCCAGTCAGAAAGAACCGTGACTAACCTGCCCCCTCAGCCATGCCTAAACCAATCCTATGAGCCCAACCCACACTACCCTCGTCCATCCCATTGCCTGGACAAGCTCCTTGGACATACGGCCGGTCTTCAGACTGAGTGGCTCCGTCCCCTCCATGCTCTGACCCGGTGGTACACTGTCCAGGGGTGACGGGAGGGATGGAGGGGAATCGGATGATGGAGCAGCGCTCCGCAGTGGGGGAACATGACAAGAGAAAATAAAAATTACTGAGGGTGGAGGACCAGGCTCTGGTGGCCGGGGCTGGGCGCTGCCCAGCTGATCAAACCAGTCACCTGGCCTGTGTGTGAAAAGGCAGGCAGCTCCCCCTCGAGACTCCCACCCGCATAAACCGCAGGCGTGAGTGCCTGGAGAAACAAAATGAACCTGCTGCAGCCCAACCCTAGCTGCCATCTCGCTGAACAAAAACCGGAAGTGCCAAAACCGGAAGTGACGAGGAATACGTGAGCCACCACTGCAACACGAGAGACACCGTCGACAGGCAAGGAGGAAGGAGGGCGGGTTTAAATACTGTACATCCCGACTCCTTGTACAAGATCAGGCTGACCTGCGGTCAGCCTTCCATTTGTAGAAGCTATAACTTTTGCGCAAACCAATCCATTTACGTTAAGAACAGGTAACTGAGGCTACAATTTGCACAGGCTCAACAAAATTGGACAATAGAAGATAAGAAAAACTTTACCTGGTCTGAGTCTCGATTTCAGCTGCGACATTCAGATGGTAGGGCCAGAATATGGTGTAAACATGAAAGCATGGATCCATCCTGCCTTTTATCAACAGTTCAGGATGGTGGTGGTGTAATGGTGTGGGGGACATTTTCTTGGCATACTTTGATACTTTGGGCCCCTTAGTACCAATTGAGCATCACTTTAAATGCCACGGCCTACCTGAGTATTGTTGCTGACCATGTCCATCCCTTTATGACTACAGTGTATCCATCTTTTGCTGGCTACTTCCAGCAGGATAATGTACCATGTCACATAGCTCAGATCATCTCAAACAGTTTTTTTGAACATGACAATGAGTTCACTGTACTCCAATGTCCTCCACAGTCACCAGATCTCAATCAAATAGAGCACCTTCAGGATGTGGTGGAATGGGAGAGTCGCATCATGGATGTGCAGCCGACAAATCTGCAGCAACTGCATGATGCTATCATGTCAATGTGGACCAAAATCTCTAAAGGGACGTTTCTAACGCCTTGTTAAATCTATGCCGCAAGGAATTAAGGCAGTTCTTATGGCAAAAGAGGGTCCAACACAGGTCTAGCGAGGTGTACATAATAAAGTGGCTGGGCAGTGTGTGTGTGTATATATATTTATAAATTCATTTTTCAAATGCATTTACCTGTATTTAGATTGTTCTCTCAATGTACAAGGCAACCAATGTTCAGGAGTATTTTCAATGGCAATTGCTAAATAGCTTGGCCTGCATATAAGTACAGACATAAAAATGTGAAGTTACTATTATTCCAGTTATTAACTCTATACAGTTACAAATTTAAAACATATTCATTTTTATTGTGTTTTTTTTTTCTAAATTGAGGCTTTATGCCCAGAGGCTGCAGATAATTACTGAATAGATACCAGCAGTAGTGTGTCTGCACCCTTGTTAACAAGTGAGCAAGGTGCATGTTTGTCTTTATTTTTAAAGCAGGACTAAATTCAGAAACTGAATTTTAGTCTACAACCCTCTCCCCCATGGTCTCTTTTGTAATGAAATCATGAAATCCGAAAAATAGTTTCCAAATACACGTTCTCCACAGCATTTCCCCCCCCCCCCCCCCCCCCGTCAGGGGCCAATGATTTCCGACTACTGCTGCGCTAGGGCTTCCAGCAGAGGCACTGAAAGTGAACGAGGCAAGGCATTGATTGGCTGCTCAGGTGTAAGGCAGAGGCAGACAATCAATGTGTCTTCATTTCCCATTTCCAGTGCTTTGTCATGGTGTTAGGGCCTGTTTACATTTGAACCTATTTCAAGAGAAATCCCATGTTTTTTTATGTGGCTGACAACAAAGTATGTGTTGAAACGCTAAAAAAAAGCAGGACATGCTGCATTTTTGGGGCGATAATGAACATTAAACAGGTCTATTAAAATGAATAGCAAATGCACATTACCTATGTAACCTTCATTTTTATACATTTTGCAGTAAAACCATTAGGTTTCATTTTTGTTGAGCAATTACTATTATTCCTTCAACATAAAGCCAGTACAGAGATTGTTTGCTCAGTGTATATGCAGATTATGTATACTCAAGCAACAATAAAAAAAAAACAAAAATCATGATATATAGATCTAACAATGTAAAGGAATAGAGAAATCTGAGGCTGCAATCATCCCAAATTACAGGCAAAACAGTACACTCTGAGTGAGGGAACTTTTTGCAGCAACATGTCCAACAAGTCTTACTCTATAAAATTACAAAAATTGTTTATTTGGAAATAGTATAAAAACATCATTCAAGATAAAAGAACACATATAGTGCGGTGATCAAATGATCAAGACCAAATAACAGTGCTAGACAAAATAACAAAACCTACGGTATGTACAACATATACCAACACCCGGGGTTGTTGCTAATGTTGAGCGAATGGTTCGACCTGAGCATGAGTTTTGGCCAAACATAAGCTGTTCACCCCCTTCAGGGAACATTCGAATCTGCATGTGTTCACCCCGCCGAACAGCCTGCAATGGTCTGTGCTCTGTACAGTGCATTCTGAGGCCTGATTGGGCAAATCTTTGCCCAATCAGGGCACAGTAAAAGCTGATTTATAAGGAGTTGGGCCGGGAAGTTGGACGCAGCGTCCTTAACAACCGATGAGTCAATTCAGTTGTCAATGGGCTTCCTCGCTGACAGCTAAATAAATAAAAAAACATTTGCCGGCAAAAATAGTAAAAAGGCTTCAGGTCTGGTATGGATTTTAAGGGGAACCCCATGCCAAAATTGAAACCCTTATCCGAGCATGTAGCTTGGCAGGCCAGGAAAGGGGGGCAAGCAAGCACCCCCTCCCCTCCTGAACCATACCAGGCCACATACCCTCAACATGGGGACAAGGGTCACTTCCCCACATCCCTGGGCTGTGGAAGTTTGCAAACTTCTTTGGAATGTACACATAAGCTGCACACCCAGGATATATGCCATTCCAGGCCACCCAATCAAGACTGAGATGTTAATACCTCTAGTCTGTAGATGTCAACATTTAAAATTGTTACATGTGTATTGTATTAGTTATATGTATTGGTTGCAGTTCCTGTTTAAGAATGCCTAAACTTGTTAATAAAGCACTTAACCACACTGCCTCCCATACTACAGAACACAACAAAGATGCCAGACATGGAAGAAGACCAGATGAAGAAGTTGGCATCGGCGAGGGAGCTCATAGACTACTCTGCAGAGAAGTGGAATATTGTGGATTGTAATTGTGAAGTGTTTTGTTATATCAGTTTGATAAGTGCAAAAAATATAGGTTGATCCTCCAAAAAATACAATGAGTTTTGTGAATTCCACCTTTGTTGCACTGAGATCTCTAGAAGTGTTTTCAGCCCTTCTCAGTTTGCCTTTGTGAACTGCAAAATTACCCCCCCCCCCGTTATGGAAAAGAACAGAGGGGGAGATGTTCTGCACTCCAAATCAGGAGTCAAGGGCCTAGAGTGACATTGCTGCTCTTCCAAAGATATAATTAAGTATGTATTGTCACCCTAGGACAAGAAGTATGGTAGGATCACCAGGTTAAATAAAGGAAACAAGCCTGAAAAACAAATATAGTCACCACATTTAAGGACTGGAAAGCAGCAATGTATTATATTTTTGTTCTTTGGTTGGATGCAGTTTAATCCCACTGTCACGTACCTGGTTCGTGAGCCTGACGTGTAGAGGAGATCCTCTTGTACCACACCGGCTTGTGGGCCACTGAGGATGAGACAGCAGCCACAGAAGCATGGTGAGTGCTTAGGATCAGTCCAGTATTCAGTATGGCTGGTTGTCCTTTGATGGAAGTGCAGCAGGCAAGTCAGTAATGGTTAGGCAGACCAGAGCTGTGGCGGGCTGGATGATCAGGTGCAGGGTCAGGCAAGCTGAGTCTGTAACGGTTAGGCAGATCAGCAGAGCAGCAGGCAGAAGAGAAGTCCAAAACAAGCCAGAGTCGGGGTATCAAGCAGGCAGCGTTAGTGAGAAGAAGCCGGATCAAGATCAGAGGTCAGCACAGGTACCAGATCAGAACACACAGAAGCTGCAGACCAAACAGCAAAGAGTCCTTGGTGCACTTAGTTTAAATAGTCCCTTTGTCGCGAGCGTTGGTGACAGGTGCACGTGCGCGTGTGCCGACGTGCTGCAAACATGCATCCCTGCCGTGTAATTCCTGCAGCACGGCCATGCCTTTCTTGACATTGCCCCCCCCCTATGGGCAACCTCCGGATGTCCGAATGGCTCCTCTTCCATGGGTGGCTATGAAAAAATGCATGAATCAAGTTTGCTGCATGCACTTTACTACTGGGTTTCCAAGAGTTCTCCTCCAAACCATAACCTCTCCATTTAATTAAGTATTGTATTTGTTCCCTTCTCTTTCTGCAGTCTATGATGGCCTTGACTTTAAACTCCTCTTCCCCATTAATGGTAATAGGTGCAGGGGGTCCTGAATTGCGATTGGGAAAAGGATCTGGTACTGCTGGTTTCAACAGGGATACACAAAATGGATGTACTTTGAGGGACTCTGGTAATGTTAATTCATAAGACACGTCATTCATTTTTCTCCTTACAGGAAATGGTCATGAATTTCGGTGCCAGCTTCTTAGATGGGCAAGCCATCCTTAAGTTTGTTGTGGCGAGCCATACCTGGTCCCCTGGTTGCAGCAACAGTTCCCCCCTTCTTTCCTGTCAAACATTCTTTTGTTGTTCTCCTGAGCCTTCTTGACCGCCTCCTGTAACAAGAAGTTATTAGTAGAAAAAAAATCCAGAGTACTCTGGACAGCATGAACAGCAATTTCAGGAATCAGATCAGGTAGAAAGGTTGGGTGGAATCAATAATTTGCACAAAATGGAGATTGTTTGGTGGCAGAATGATTGGCATTATTCTATGCAATTTCTGCTAGTGGTAAAAGAGATACCCAGTCATCCTGGGTAAAAGACGTGAAACATCGGATGCATTGCTCCAGGGTTTGATTGGTCCGTTCTGTCTGCCCGTTTGTCTGGGGGTGGTATGCTGAAGAAAGAGAAAGTTCATTTTTTAAAGATCCACATAATGCCTTCCAAAACCTTGATGTGAATTGGACTCTACGGTCTGACACCATGTTCATCGGGATGCCGGGAAGTCTGACCACCTCCTTAATAAAGACCCGAGCGGTCTCAGCAGCAGATGGGGTACCCTTCAGGGGTAAAAAGTGCGTAATTTTTCATAAACGATCCACCACTACAAAAATAGCAGAACAATCTTCAGAATTGAAGTGGAAGCTCAACAACAAAGTCCATGCCAATCATTTTCCAAGGCCTTTCAGGTACAGGTAAGTGTCTGAGTAAGCCCCAAGCTTTATTTCGGGTGTTCTTGCTCCGAATGCAGATAGTACATGTGTTGACATAAGCCTTGCAATCCTTCTCCAACCCGGGACACCAGAATGTATGTTGTACCAACTCTATGGTCTTGTAGATTCCAAAATGACCTGCTAACGGGTGGTCATGGAAGGACCCTAGAACAGCCATTCGTGTGGTTTCTGGCACAAAAATTTGCTCCCCTTTCCACAGTAGGCCATTCTTTGCCTGCAATGTGACCTCTGGAGGACTGAATGTACCTGCTGGGGCTTTCTGCAATTGTGGTAGCAGGCCCGACTGTAACGGAAGGAAACTTCCGGCTGGTAAGATGGTATCTGGTGAAGGTATGTCCTTTGGATCCTCAAACATGATAACGCGTCAGGTTTGGTGTTCTTTGATCCAGGTCTGTAAGTAATGTGAAAGGAGAACCTTGAGAAAAAGAGTGCCCAGTGGGCCTGGCGTGGTCTGAGATGCTTTGCAGTTCGCAAATACTCAAGGTACTTGTGGTCTGTGAAGATTAATATCAGATGAGTGGATCCTTCTTGCAAATACTGTACCTCCATTCTTCTAATGCTGCTTTGATCGGCAGAAGCTCCTGATCTCCCACGTTATAATTCTTTCTGGTTGGGTAGGCTTCCGGGAAAATAATGCAACCGGATGGATCACATCTTTGGGGCCCTGTTGCTGCGACAAGACTGCTCCAACTGCACTTTCTGATGCATCCACTTCTAAGATGTAGGACAGAGCAGAATTTGGATGACTTAGAACAGGAGCAGTGGTAAATCATTCCTTCAAGGTTTTGAATGTGGTCTGTGCCTTAATAGACCAGTTGAAGCAGATGCCTTGTTTGGTAAGTAGTGTGATGGGGGAAATAATAGCTGAGAAGTTCCTGAGGAATTTACAATAAAAGTTGGCGAGGCCTACAAAGCGTTGGATTCCTGTTTTATTTGTGGGAGCTGGCCAGTCCAGGATTGCAGATACTTTTTGGGGGTCCATTCTGATTCCATCAGTGGACATAATTAATCCATTGGATGCTCTGCTGTTCAAAGTCACACTTTTCAGCTTTGGCGTAAAGTCCGTGCTGGCGGAGTCGGAGAAGAACACTCTTGATATGTCCTCGGTGTATCTCTAATGAAATGTAAAATATCAAGATGTTGTCCAAGTATACAACAACAAGGATATCTAGAAGTCTCTGAAGATATCGTTGACAAAGTGTTAAAAAGTGTCTGGTGCGTTGCATAGGCCGAATGGCATGACTAGATACTCATAGTGACCGAAGCAGGTACGAAAGGCGGTCTTCCACTCATCGCCTTCTCTGATCCGAACTAAGTTATAGGCTCCTCATAAATCAAGTTTGGTAAACACACTTGCAGACTTGAGTCGCTGAAAGAGTTCAGAAAGTAAGGGCAGGGGTTAGCGGTTCTTTACTGTGATCTTATTTATGTCTTGGCAGTCCACACATGGCCTTAGTTACTGGTCCTTTTTCTCTACAAAAAATATACCTGCTCCGGCTGGTGAAGTTGATGGGTGAATTAACCCTTTTTGTAGGTTCTCTTCAATAAAGTCCTTCAGAACCTCTAACTCACGCTCAGACAGGGGAAAGATACATCCAAAGGGAATTTATGGCCCCAGAAGACATTCAATGGGACAGTCATATGGCCTGTGCGGAGGAAGGATATCTGCACCCCATTTACTGATCACATCCAGGTATTCATGGTAGCATTAAGGGACTACCTGACACAGTTTGGCATGTGATTCCAAGCATAGTTAAGAAGCAGAAGGTTGAGGCGGTGCTGGACAACACTATTTCTGACAGTACAGTGATAGGAAGTCTATACTTCCAGACTCCCAGTCAATATGTGGGTTGTGAGCATGCAACCAAGGGAGGCCCCCAAGATGACAGGGAAAAGTGGTGAAGGAATCACATCCAAGCGTAATAGTTCCTGGTGGTTAGTAGCTGTGATGGTTAGAAATGGAGAGGTCTCCTTGGTCACAAGTCCTGATTTAATACAAGATCCGTCAGCCAGGAACACAGTGAGCCCTTTGTTCTTAGGTTGTAGTGGAATATGCTGCTGGGCCGCGAAGAACAGATCAATGAAGCAGCTGCAAGCTCCCGAATCAGTGATTGTGGTCACTGCCACAGTTTGTCCTGGAAGCCGGAATGAGATAGGCAGGACTATGTGAGCTAAATTGGCAGATATGTTGGTTTGTTAAACTAAAGAAATTGAGAGGCACTTGCGTAGCTTAGCCAGACAGGTGCGTACGTAGTGACCAGACTTCCCACGGTAGAGACAGTGGTTATTCAGCCATCGTCATTGGCATTCTTCTGGGTTTAGTGATGGGTGAATCAGGCTCAACTGAATTGGCTCAGGTGCCTCTGGAACAAGTGGGGCAGGATTTCTAAACACGGGGGTAAGCAGGCACGGGTGCCTTAGGTAACATCCATGTTGGTCTGTACTGCTGCAAGGATCTCTCAGATCTGCGTTTGCGTAACCGGCGATCAATCTGTATAGATAGTGTGATCAAATTTTCGAATGTGTTTGGTACGCCTACCCGAGCAAGTTAATCTTTAAGTCCATCTGAAAGGCCCAAACGGAACTGGTGATGCAGGGCTGCGTCATTCCAGTAGGTACCTGCACACCATCTGAAATCCGTGACATATTCTTCGACTGGCCTTAGTGAAGGGCATGCAAGGCTGTCTCAGCAGTAGTGGTTCATTGCGGGTCATTGAACAGTTGGGACATGGCCGTGAAGAATAATTGCAGGGTATTTAGCTGTGTGTTTCCTTCCAGTAGGCGATGGGCCCAGGACTGTGGTTCTCCTTTGAGCAGGGAGATGGTAAATCCCACCTTTGTAGCTTCTAGAGAAAAAGTCCTTGGCTGAAGAGAAAAATAGAACTAACAGGCATTGCAGAAGGCTTTAAATTTGCTCCGATCACTGGAAAACATCTCGGGGGCTGGTACTCAAGGTTTGGGAGGTAGCATCATTACTGGAGAACTGACAGAGGCCACAGTGGATGTAGAAGGTGTAGATGTGGTAGAAAATGCAGCAGAAATCACAGCAGGTGTGGCCAGTGCCTGAATGTGACCCTCTGTCAGAAACCATGAATCAGAGTGGGCAGAAATACAGTTAAATCTCACTTGTTTAATAGTAATAAAAAAAGGTAAACGGGGTAAACTTAGTCATAACATAGCCAGAGTTTAGGAACTGGACCGGATAGTCAGTCAAGCCAAAACATCAGGGAGCCAGAGATGACAGTAGTAGAACAGCAAGCAGGATCTGGAGCCAGAAGGAATGTCAGCCAAGCAAGACTTTAACAGGAACACAGGAGAGTGTCTCTAGAGATGTGACCAAGGTGAAGGCAGAGATCATCTAGGCTGGACGGCTTAAGTAGGCAGGACTGACAAGCAGGATATCATCAACAGGTGAGTCACTTTGGAGAGATAGGAGCTGGCAATTAGCGGACAGCTCAGAGAAGGAAGGGCTGAGCCCAGCCCTGACAGTACCCCCTTCTCAATGACCCCTCCTCCTCGGAGGACCACCAGGCTTGAGGGAAAAACAACTATGGAAATCACGAAGGAGGACAGGGGCATGTATGTCTGAGGATGAGACCCAAGAGCATTCCTCCGAACCGTACCTTTCCAATGCACCAGGTACCGTATACGCCCACAGAACCTATGGGAGTCAACAATGGACTGTACTTCATACTTCTTATGGTTCTCAATCTGTACAGGGTGAGGACGAGGCACTGATTTGGTAAAGGAGTTGCAGACCAAAGGTCCAAAGGTTTTAATAAGGAGACATGAAATACATTTGAGATATGCATATTAGAAAGGAAGGTCTAATGCGTATGCCACTGGGTTAATCCTGTGAAGAATACGGAAAGGCCCAATAAACCGAGGTGCGAACTTCAGAGGGAACACGAAGTCGGAGTTTGTGAGGTGACAGCCAGACCCTGTCCCCACCTGGTAGGAAGGCGCAGGCAGGCGTCTGCGGTCAGCATGGAGTCTGTATCTATCACTAGCATGTCACAAAGCCTCCTGGACTTGTGCTCAAGTGTAACGAAGACCACGGATGGAGTTGCTCCTCTAACGCAGGAATACTCTGTGGAACAAATGAGTCAGGCAACATGGAGGGTTGGAAACCATAGTTCGCCATAAACGGGGACAATCAGGAAGCAGAATTCAAGGCACTATTGTGAGCAAACTCCGCCCACGGTAAGAGGTCTGACCAGTTGTTATGATGGTCACAAATATAGCAATGTAGGAATTGCTCCAAGGACTGATTGGCTCATTCTGCAGTCCCATTAGACTGAGGGTGATACGCAGAGAAGAAAGCAAGCTGAATTCCCAACTGTGCACAAAAGGCTCACCAGAACCAGGACACAAACTGACTACCCCTGTCCGAGACAATCACCTTAGGTAGCCCATGTAAGCGAAAGATCTCCCGAGGAAAAAGGGAGCCAGTTCCTTAGAAGTGGGATGCTTCTTAAGTGGAATACAATGAGACATTTTCGAGAACCATTCAACCATCATAAGGATAACTGTGTTGCCCTGAGAGTTGGGTAACTCCACAATGAAATTCATAGACAGGTGGGTCCAGGGCCTATCTCCATTGGGTATGGGTTGTAGGAGGCCCACACGGAACAGACAGCTATGAAGGCAGTTACATCAGCATGTAGACTAGGCCACCATAATTGTTGGTAAATGGCCCAAAAGAGTTGATTCTTCCCAGGGTGGCCAGGAGCCTTGGGAGAATAATAGTCTGGAGCATGGCAGTACGGAGACTCTCTGGGACAGAGCAGCGGTCACAAGGTTTCTCAGGTGGAGCATGAACCTGAGCAGCAAGAACTTGTCACCCAAAGGAGAAATGAAACTAGTGCGAACCGTAGCCAGAATAGGATCAGGAGTTATCACAGGAAACAACTCCATTTTGGAAGTGGAGGAAAATTGTCATCACAAAGCGTCAGCTCTTATATTCTTAGTACCGGGTAAGAATGAGACAATGTAATTTAAACTAGACAAGAAAAGAGCCTATTGTGCCCTTCTGAGAGAGAAGAGTTTAGCCTCAGACAAGAATGTGAGATTCTCATGGTCAGTAAGAATGAGAACTGACACAGTTGTACCTTCAGGGAGATGTCTCCATTCTTTCAGGGCTAAAATGATCGCTAACAGCTCTCTGTCACTAATCTCGTAATTGCACTTTGCAGGTGACAATTTCTAGTGAAAGTAGCCACAAGGATGCATAGCGCTCTCAGAGGTAGGACGTTGAGACAGAAGGGTGCCAACTCCAGTCTCAGAAGCATCAACCTCAAGGATAAAAGGTAAAATGGGATCAGGATGTGCCAACACAGAAGCAGAAACAAAAGCAGCCTTGAGACTCTCAAAGGGAATAATGAACTCCGGAGACCAACACCGTGGGTTACCATCTTTTCTGATCATATCATTCAGGGGCTTGACCAGAGATGAAAAGTTATGAATAAACTTCCGGTAATAGTTGGCAAAGCCAATAAAAGATGCAGAGGATGTAAACCCACGGGTCGGGTCCTGTAGGACTGCTGAAAGTTTCTCTGGGTCCATCGAAAAATCAGCAGTGGAAATGACATAACCCAGGAATTTAACCTGTTCACGATGGAATTCTCACTTCTCCAATTTACAATAGAGATTGTTCTCTCTTAGTTTCTGAAGCACACGACAGACATCTGTGTGGTGGCTCTCCAGGGACTTGAAAAATATGAGGATATCGTCGAGATAAACCACCACACATAACCGCAACAAATCTAGGAGGCCATCGTTAATAAATTCCTGGAAAACTGCCAGGGTGTTACAAAGGCCAAAAGGCATTACGAGGTACTCAAAATGGCCCATTCTGGTATTAAACGCAGTTTTCCACTCGTCGCACCACTTAATCCTCACAAGATTGTATGCCCCTCTCAAATCAAGCTTTGTGAAAACCATTGCTCCCTTAAGGCAATCAAATAACTCCATAATCAATGGAATCAGATAGGCATTCTTATTCGTGAAACGAATGAGACCCCTATAATCAATACAAGGTCTCAGTTCAGAAAGAAGAAACCAGGACCAGAAGGAGATGAGGATTTGCAGATGAAACCTCGAGAAAGTGCTTCTGCAACATACTCCTCATGGCCTTATCCTCCAAGACCGACAAAGGGTAAACCTGGCAACGAGGGGGGTGGCACCAGGTTGAAGGTCAATTGCTCAATCATACGACCAATGTGGAGGCAAACTACCGGCTTGACCTTTGTCAAAGACATCGCTAAAATCGCGGTACTCCTCCGGCAGGGAAGAGAGAGAAGAAGTGCATGGGACTTTGGCTACCTTCTGGAAGCATGTCTTACTGCATTGTGGTGACCAGGAGAGAACCTCAGCACGGAGCAGATCAAAAGAGGGGTTGTGCCTCTGTAACCAAGGATAGCCAATAACCAGTGGAATCTTAGGTGAGGAAATAACTTGGAATTGGATTATCTCATGGTGAAGAGCCCCTACGGCCATGGACAATGGAAAAGTCTCATGAGTCACATGGGCAGGCTGTAAAGGTCTCCTGTCAAGAGCCTCAATGGCAAGTGGAGTGTCACGCAGCTGCAGCAGAATCGAGTGCTTTGATACAAAGGCAGCATCAATGAACAGGCCTGCAGCCCCAGAGCAGAGCAGTAAGCAGAGGAGTAATGGGAAATAGCTACCTCTGGTGTATAACATTTAGCTTGTAACCTGAGAAAGAGAACCCTTTGGGGTAACCCAGTATAGACTCAAGTGAAGAATGCACTTATGAGGAACCTGTATTTAGGAAGATTACATAGTTGGGTGGAATTCTTGTTAATGGTGAAACTGCACAGTGATACATTATTACTGTTGGACCTGCAGTTATGGAGGTGATGGTTATGATGTACAGAACTGTTATTTAGGTAAAATCACAATAAAAGAAAATCATAAAAGGATGAACATTTGGATATTATTTTCAGCAGTGGACCTTAGGTCTGAAGACTGTGAGTAATTCAAAAATCAAAATGGCAGAGCCTCTCCCTATTACAGGTGAGTGCATACTCCCATGTTATTAAACATGGAGAAGATGGGAGGTCTCCCAGGCCAGCTTGATGGGAGCTGGAAACAAATAAGGGATATTAATACTTTACATAGTTGGCAGGATATGGTACTTCATCATCTGAAGAAGGTGTGTCAGCCTTACCAATTGGAGCAGTACCAGAAGACAAAGCTGAGAAAGGAATGACCTGTACTCAGTGTGGGACCAGTACTCATCTAGTGAGTGTTAACAAGACATAGCAGTGATTAATCCTTACTTGTGGAAGAGAGCTACTGAGGAGGGAGTTAAACCTCACAATAGCTTTTTTCATTTCCATAACCGTGAAAAGTTTAGAAAGTTTCAGAAGTTGTATAAAGGCCAAAAATGCTTCTATCTCAGGTTTAGGTGAGGAGCATGAGAAGGTAGCTCCTGATGGAGTTAGGTTATAAAGCTGAGAGTAAAAGGAGCTAAATTGATTGGCAACGTTATATTGATTCATCAGGCATCTCTCATTGGGGTTCCATGGGGTATGGAACTTTAGTTCAGGCTTATTGTTTTTTTAATAGCGATGGGCGAACAGTTTGGCCCGAGCATAAGTTCGGGCCGAACTTTGGTTGTTCGAATGTTCGGGGCAAATTCAAAAGCCCCCAGAACGCAGTTAAAGTCTATGGGACAGGAACATGAAATATCAAAGTGCTCATTTTAAAGGCTTATATGCAAGTTATTGTCGTAAAAAGTTTTTGGGGACCCGAGTCCTGCCCCAGGGGGTATGTATTAATGCAAATTTTAAAAAAAAAGTCTGTTTTTTCAGGAGCAGTGATTTTTTTAATGCTTAAAGTGAAACAATAAAAATGAAATATTCCTTTAAATATCATGCCTGGGGGGTGTCTATAGTATGCCTATAAAGTGGCACATTTTTCCAGTGTTTAGAACAGTACCACAGCAAAATGACATTTCTAAAAGAAAAATTGTCATTTAAAACTGATCGCAGCTGTAATGAATTGTCGGGTCTCGGCAATATAGATAAGACTCTTTAAAAAAAAAAGCATGGGTCCCCCCCCAGTCCATTACCAGCACTTTTGGGTCTGGTATGAATATTAAGGGGAACCCCGAACCAAAATTAAAAATAAAATTGTGTGGGGTCCCCCTAAAATCCATACCAGGCCCTTCAGGTCTGATTTGGAAATTAAGGGGAACCCTGCGCCAAATAGAAAAAAAATGTGTAGGGGTCCCCCCAAAATCCATACCAGACCCGATTTTAAGGGGAACCCTGCACCAAAATTTAAAATAAAATGGTGTAGGGGTCCCCCCAAAATCCATAACAGACCCTTATCAGAGCACGCAACCTGGCAGGCTGCAAGAAAAGAGGGGGGATGAGAGAGTGCCCCCCCTCCTGAACCATACCAGGCCACATGCCCTCAACAAGGGGAGGGTGCTTTCCCTTGCCCTGTGATTGTGGGGGTATGCGGGCAGGGGGCTTATCGGAACCTGGAAGCCCCATTTAACAAGGGGACCCCCAGATCCTGGCCTCCCCCCTATGTGAATTGGTAACCATTACCATTTCGCAAAAAAGTGTCAAAAATGGTAAAAAAGACAAGAGACAGCTTGGGACAAGTCCTCTATAAAAATATAAAAATGTCCCCCCGATGTAAATTCACACTGCCCGACGGACTGAAAAAGAAAAAAAGACGCAACCGTTCTGCCTCCACGGGAGGCTCCCGCCGACTGACGCTTATTCTCTGTGACAGTTCTTATATAGCTGAGGGCGGGGCCACCCGGTGACATAAACGGGTGACCCCGCCCCCCTCTGATGCCACAGGGGCTTCCCTGTGGCTTCCCCTTCCTCATTTTTATTGTTTCACTTTAAGCATTAAAAAAATCACTTCCCCAAAAAAAATGCCATTTAAAAAAAAAATGTTTGCATTGACCCAGGTCCCCAAACCCTTTTTATAACAATAACTTGCATATAAGCCTTTAACATTAGCACTTTGATTTTTCATGTTTGTGTGTCCCATAGACTTTAACTGTGTTCATGTGTTCTTCCAAATTTTTTGCCTGTTCAGTATGCTCTGGAGCAAACCGAACCGGGGGGGGGGGGGGTTGGCTCATCCCTAATTTTTAATTGTATGGCTAAAAGAACTCCAGGTTTGTTACTCTGAAAGTACCATTTCAAGTGTAGTCTCTTAAAGTAAAAATCAGATTTCTCATGAAGATGGTCGCTAAGTTTATGACTAAGATTTCACAATTCTGCCTCAGCTTTGGCAATGGGCAAAAGTTTGTTAGTTTGCAACAGAACACGAATTTGGCTCAATAATTGAGTGATTGTGGCATTGTGGTGTCTCTTCTTGTGGGCCCCCAGTTTGATAAAAAAAGACCCCTTAAGAAGGCCTCGTGGGCATTCCAAAATACAGCATGGTCAGAAACAGACCCAGAGATGGAGGAGAGATCATTCTTAATCTCGGATTTAATTGATGCTTTATGTTGGGGATGAGTAAGAAGAGAGGTGTTAAGTCTCCATAGTGTACTTCGGGGTGAATATGAATGAGGAAGGAGTTTGAAAGTAATAAGAGCATGGTAAGACCACATAATAAGCCCAATATGAGCTTCGGACCAAATGTAGGGTATGTTCGTATGGAAGGAATATATCTATCCAAGAATAAGATTTCTGAGTGTGGGAATAAAATGGATTATCTTGTTGAACACACCTTAACAGGATCATAAAGATCTTAAGTCATTAAGAGAGAGGAGAGGACTGTGGATCACCTTCTCATTCATATTAGAAGAGTCCAATGAGTAATCAGCAACTTCATTAAAGATGCCACACATAATCAGGTGATCAGTTATATTTGGTGCCTAAACATTGAATAATGCTTTGTTCCTGGTAATCTAATGATCATTGACACATGGAGGAGGTTTGTGTTGTTTGGGGGTAGGCGGCGGAGCGGAGAGAAGGCCCCAGTTCATCAGACATTTAACACAATCTTTTGGTGTGAGTATAGATATAGACTAATTGGTGTTGTTAGGTGACCAAACGTTTGGTTGGAAAGCTCCACTTGTATAAGATGTGACATTCTCTGAGAATTACTGTACAAAAACTGAATTTCTTTTGCAGATCTCCAAAAAGCAAGTTCAGGCAGTGCTGAAATGGAGATTACAACAGAGAGGATTTGCTGTTTGATATGGAGAAAAAGAGTATGTGAACCAATACATTCATTGGGAAAGTCTGCGGGGCGGTGCTTAGGCTTCTGGATCTCATGTGCTCTGTCTAGTGTGGTCCTCCATAATGTCAAGCCTGTTATGGAGCTGTGAAATTGATGCATAGATCTCACTATAAAGATCTTTCTGAAGTGTTAACAGCATTGCTTTTAAAGTATGTT
Source organism: Lithobates clamitans (assembly GCA_037952925.1). Taxonomy (NCBI): domain Eukaryota; kingdom Metazoa; phylum Chordata; class Amphibia; order Anura; family Ranidae; genus Lithobates; species Lithobates clamitans. The sequence continues at coordinate 12,282,106 of JBBGZY010000008.1, read as the reverse complement.
CAGGCACAGTGTCAGTGGTGGGAAGTGCAGCTAGCAAGTCATGATTTCTCCCCTCATTACTAGTGGTCTCAGGAGGTGCACAGTGTTGCCTAATATGTTGTGAGGCTGTGCTAGGTGAATGAGCAGGGGATAGAGCAAGCTACTTACCTCTATCTGTTGTAGTCTGAGAAGATACAGGGAGGGTTGGAGCTAAGCCATCCATGTCCTCAGGAGTGTCCAAGACAGAGTTATGGCTCCTCTCCATGTAATGCAGTGATTCAGTGAGTAGCTGGATGGCATACAGTGGCTGGGAGCAGTACTCCGATCTGGTGCCATCTGGAAGGCTCTGCATGGCCAGTGGAATTAGGCAGTGAGGTGCTGATGGCTTTGTTTTACTTCTTTGACATTCCGGTCGAGTAGCTCTGATGTTCCCACCCCTGAGGAGTAGAGAAATGGTAAGAAAGCCTCACTGTGTTTCTCGGTATCCCTGCGGTGGAGTGGAGCTTTGGGCTTAGGCAGCCATCTCAGTACAGAGCAAACCATGCCCAACAGCTTTACGTTTTGTCTGTAGTATGAAGTTTTCCATGCCATTAAATCTATCCAAACAGATTATTTTATCATTCCATCAATAAATATCTAAGTTCCCCGTCACAAGCTTTACAGCATTGGCAGACCCTACTTGGAAACATGCAAAGAAACAGTACTATGCATTATTCTCCACACACATTTCTACTGAGAATATAATGGAAGAAAATAAAGACAAACATAGGCATCTATTAGTTATGAGAATAGAAGGTAGAAGACCTCCCACCTCTAACAGGCAGGAACGTGAAAATTCAAGCCATAGTTCACACAAAAAACTGTTCTTACATATATTAAAATAACAATAGATGTGTATTGCATCTTGCAAAGAGCAGTTTTTACCCAAAGAGTGAGTTGTTATATAATGTAACAATTTGAAACTGAGTCAGCTAGGTATGGGGATAAGATGGCTTTCTGGTTTGTACATGTTAGTGTCAGTTTATAGCTTTATACTCATTAGGCATTTTTTTCTGTTGATTACACAGTAATTCAATTACATTCTTCCTACAATTATGTCAGAGGCCATAACCCTGTTCCATCTCCTGCTTTTTTTCCCTGCTGGGAATGGCTGAATGTTAATCATACTGCACAGCTCACATCACACTGTGTGAGATTATTAGTGCAATCTGTTTAAATCCTCCAATAAAGAGCCCACAAGCAAACAATTTTGCATTTGTTTAAAAAGAGTGAAGTAATCAGATATATTTTTTTTGTGTAATTCTGTTCCTAGAATACATTGGAGGAAATGTACAAAACTAGGGCAAACTAGGGTGATTTCTGAGCCTTTTTGTAAGTGTGTAGTTTACCAAAATGCATGTTATTTATAATGCACAATTGTATAATAATTAGTAAAATGTCTTGTTCTGTCTCAAAATGCCAACATTTTCATGTTTTCTGCTTCCTGTTACTTTTTAAATGTCCCCGATGATGCATTTTTTATGACTGAATTTTTTGAATGATAACTGTCACAGTTGTAAGAACAGAGAAAGAAACCTAAAGGTTCGGACTTTAAAGGCAATTGGATCACATATGTTCTAAAAAAATATATTTTATTTATACATATATTATGCAAAGTAGAAAAGAGGAAAAACACTGAACATATACACAAGTTAAAAACATGACATCACATGTGCGTAAAACATAGGCCACAAACGCCCCAACCATTAAGAAAAAGATTTGCATTGACATGTCCCCTGGGACAGGACCCAGGTCCCCAAAGCCATTTTATAACATAACTTGCATATAAGCCTTTAAAATTAGCACTTTGATTGTTCCTGTTTGTGTGTCCCATAGACTTTAACTGTGTTCGTGTGTTCTTCCAAATTTTTGGCCTGTTCAGTATGTTCTGGTGCAAACTGAACTGGGGGGTGTTTGGCTCATCAATATTTTTTAATTGTATGACTAAAAGAACTCCAGGTTTGTTACTCTGAAAGTACCATTTCAAATGTAGTCTCTTGAAGTAAAAATCAGATTTTTCATGAAGATGGTCGTTAAGTTTATGTCTAAGATTTCACAATTCTGCCTCAGCTTTGGCAATGGGCAAAAGTTTGTTAGTTTGCAACAGAACACGAATTTGGTTCAATAAATGAGTGATGGTGGCATTGTGGTGTCTCTTCTTGTGGGCTCCCAGTTTGATAAAAAAAAGAACCCTTAAAAAGGCCTTGTGGGCATTCCAAAATACAGCATGGTCAGAAACAGATCCAGAGATGGAGGAGAAATTATTCTTAATCTCGGATTTAATTGATGCTTTATGTTGGGGATGAGTAAGAAGAGAGGTGTTAAGTCTCCATAGTGTACTTCGGGGTGAATATGAATGAGGAAGGAGTTTGAAAGTAATAACAGCATGGTAAAACCACATAATAAGCCCAATATGAGCTTCGGACCAAATGTAGGGTATGTTTGTCTGGAAGGAATATATCTATCCAAGAATAAGATTTCTGAGTGTGGGAATAAAATGGATTATCTTGTTGAACACACCTTAACAGGATCATAAAGATCTTCAGTCTTCAAGAGAGAGGAGAGGACTGTGGATCGCCTTCTCATTCATATTAGAAGAGTCCAATGAGTAATCAGCAACTTCATTAAAGATGCCACACATAATCAGGTGATCAGTTATACTTGGTGCCTAAACATTGAATAATGCTTTGTTCCTGGTAATCTAATGATCATTGACACATGGAGGAGGTTTGTGTTGTTTGGGGGTAGGCGGCGGAGCGGAGAGAAGGCCCCAGTTCATCAGACATTTAACACAATCTTTTGGTGTGAGTATAGATATAGACTAATTGGTGTTGTTAGGTGACCAAACGTTTAGTTGGAAAGCTCCACTTGTATAAGATGTGACATTCTCTGAGAATTACCTTACAAGGACTGAATTCCTTTTGCAGATCTCCAAAAAGCAAGTTCAGGCAGTGCTAAAAATGGAGATTACAACAGAGAGGATTTGCTGTTTGATATGGAGAAAAAGAGTATGTGAACCAATACATTCATTGGGACATATGCGGGGCGGTGCTTAGGCTTCTGGATCTCATGTGCTTGATTGAGTATAACTTCTTGAAGAGTAAAGAGATACTGCAAAAAAAGGGATGAGCTCTGAGTGTTTCATGGATTCCGGAATGCCACTGAAGTTAATATTATTTCTTCTGGAGCAATCGTCCAGATCTTCCATTTTCAATTTAGGCTGCTGTATTTCCTCTGAGGTTGTCATGAGCACCAACCATTTTATTGTAAGCCTTTGTGAATTTGCTCATGTGTTCCTCAAGCTGTCTAGTGTGGTCCTCCATAATGTCAAGCCTGTTGTGAAGCTGTGAAATAGATGCATAGATCTCACTATAAAGATCTTTCTGAAGTGTTAACAGCATTGCTTTTAAAGTATGTTCAGACACAGTGTCAGTGGTGGGAAGTGCAGCTAGCAAGTCATTTCTCCCCTCATTACTAGTGGTCTCAGGAGGTGCACAGTGTTGCTTATTATGTTGTGGGGCTGTGCTAGGTGAATGAGCAGGGGATAGAGCAAGCCACTTACCTCTATCTGTTGTAGTCTGAGAAGATACAGGGAGGGTTGGAGCTAAGCCATCCATGTCGGACCACATGGATGGCTTACTCGGACTTTAAAGGCAATTGGACCACATATGTTCTAAAATATATATTTTATTTATACATATATTATGCAAAGTAGAAAAGAGGAAAAACACTGAACATATACACAAGTTAAAAACATGACATCACATGTGCGTAAAACATAGGCCACAAACGCCCCAACCATTATGAAAAAGATTTATACACCGTATCAAATAAGTGAGCCCCTGTGTGTCAACACGTTTTGCTGATATGCTTTATCAGGACACACGGGGAGATGATGTAAGTGAAAATGGGTCTCACTTGCTTAGTAGTGAGCACACATGAATGCAACATAAAGTTTCCCTGGATGGGTAGCAGAGCAAGTGAGATGAGCTACAAGGTGTGCACCCCTCGTAATTAGAATATGAATATAAAATGAACAATCAAGGAGTATTTCCCAGGATTACTTGCTGGCAGCATGGATTGGCCGTGATTGGTCTGCAGGGACATGTGTCCCCCATATGTTTAATGGAGTTTTTGAACTTATGCTAGGCTACCTATTATAATAAGTATACTCCTTGCTTGAATGATAAGGAAGTATGGTCATTATGCTACAAGGATATTTGAGTAAGGAATAAAGGCTTGGATGTGTACATGATAAAACACGGATTGTTCATTTTATATTTATATTCTAATTACGAGGGGCGCACACCCTGTAGCTCATCCCGCTTGCTCTGCTACCCATCCAGGAAAACTTCATGTTGCATGCGTGTGTACTCACCACTAGGCAAGTGAGACCTGTTTTTACTTACTTGTTAACAAAAGCATTTATTTGGAAGTTTAGGTAATAGACATTCGGTATAGTTGACATTAATGTAATACATCGGTACAAAAAAAAAAGGATATAGAAAAGACAAAACAAAAGTTATATAACCTTATGTTACAAAAGTGAAGGTAGTGATAAGAGTAGGTTTATACGCTCATAATATAAGGTAAATCACTATATCAACATTAGGTGATAGGTAGATATGATAATGGTATATTAATTTATTTAGGTTGGGTTCCAAAAGGCCCATTTCCTCTGGTGAACATGGATAGTGTCGTTAAGGGTGTGATAAATCCACTCAGAAAGTTTGAGGAGCTCCATTCTATTAATTACTTGTTGTCATGACAGGTTAGTGGATTTCCAGTTGTATGCTGTCATCCAGTGAATTGAACTACACATGGAGTGAAATAATCTCATACATGGGGGAGGAATGCCCGGTATATTAGCGTACAGCAAGCAAATCTGAGGAGAGGGGGTAATTTTTTGTTTAGAGGGTTGTTCTATTAAACTGATTGCCTTGAGCCATATATGATTAATATGTTTGCAGCTCCAAAAAATGTGTAAAAGGGTACCTGGCTCTGTACATCCTCTAAAGCAGTCAGGAGAAATGGATGGGTAGTAGGTATAGAGCTTCGAGGGGGTGAGGTACCACCTAGAGAATATCTTAATTGGGGTCTCTCTGAAGGTGATAGCTCTGTTACTTTTACGGAGATTTTCTGACATGGAGCTCCACTCTTCAACACTAATCAAGACATTTATATCCGCTTCCCATTGAAGCATTTGTGTAGATTTATCCGAAACACCAACATTATTGATATAACTATACATCTTGGATATGAGGCCTCTATCTCTAGAGGATAAAATACATATATGTTCAAATGTTGTGTATGTCGGATGAGTGTTGAGTGCAAAATATTTAGCGTAGAAGGCTTTAATTTGTTGATAACGTTGAAGTTCATTTGTATGTAAATTGTGTGTGGCTTGTAGAGCTGAGAATGGGATAAATTCCCACTTTTGTTGAAGAGATCTCAGTGTGATTAAATTTTTGTCAATCCAAGTGGAAAAATCTTGTCTGTTATTATAGGCATATGCAAATCTATGATCTCCTATAAAGGAGGCTAGGGGTGGTGTGTCTGATGAGAGTTTGTATATATCTTTATATTTAGACCATAATTGGTAAAATTGAGCTATAATGATGTTGTGCTTCATAAGTTTGCTGTAAGTGGTAGTATTAGACCATAGAATTCCCTGTAGATGAAGCGGGAGAATTGAGATGGATTCAAACACTTTCCATTGGGTATTAATTGAGGGAGTATACCATTGGGAAAGTTGTGTGAGTCTTGATGCCAGATAATAAAGCCATATATTTGGGAGGCCTAGGCCACCTGTAGTTTGTGGTCTATGCATGAGGGCGTAACTGCATCTCGGTTTTTTCTCAGCCCATATAAATTTGTTTATTCCTCTTTGAAGAGAGGTCAGTTTGGATTTAGGAACATTGATAGGTAAGGCGCGGAAAAAGTATAGGAGTTTGGGGAGGATTGTCATTTTGACAGCACATATTCTACCTAAGAAGGAGATATGAAAGGAGGACCATGACTTTAAAAGAGATGTGATATGTGAGAATAATGGGATATAGTTAGATTTATATAGAAGATTGTGGGTGGAGGTTATTGTGACGCCTAGGTATTTGAATGATTTAGGATACCATACAAATGGGAAATTTGGGGATAGTAAGGATTGGGTATTCTGGGGGTAATTAATTGGTATAGCTGAACATTTATTGGTGTTGATTTTGAGGCCTGAAATATTTTGGAAAGACTTCAGTGTTCTTAAAAGGGATGGGATAGAAGTGAGGGGGTTTGTGAGAAACAGAAGAGCATCATCTGCATATAGGCTGAGTTTAAATTCTTTGTCCCCTTTTGTGTATCCTTTTATGTCAATACTATTCCTAATCTTTTGGGCTAAGGGTTCAATTGCTAGAGCAAACAGTAATGGTGATAGCGGGCAGCCCTGTCTAGTGCCTCTACTAAGAGGAAAAAAGTCAGAGTTGTGTCCAGGGATTTTAATTCTAGTTTGAGGGTTGTGATAAAGAGCGTTGAAACCCTGTAGAAATTTATCTGAGATTCCGTATTTGGGAAGTAGATGGTTTAGATATGACCAGCTAACGCTGTCAAACGCTTTATGGATGTCCAGACTGAGTAGGCATAATTGGTGGGAGGTTATGTTGGCATCTTGAATGATATTAGTGACTAGTCTAACATTATCTACTATCTGTCGGCCAGGAATAAAACCGGTTTGGTCTATATGTATTAAATTTGTGATTACTGCAGCTAGTCTATCTGATAGTAACCTACCAAAAATTTTTAGGTCATTGTTAAGGACCGATATAGGTCGATAGTTTTGAGGGAGGGAGTGATCTTTTAGTGGTTTGGGGATAAGGGAAAGGTTAGCTAGAAGCATTTCATCTGGGAAGTGATTACCATTGAGAATGTGATTGAAAAGTTTGGTTAGGTAAGGGGTTAAGAGAGAAGCATATTTTTTATAGTATGATGAAGAGAAGCCATCTGGGCCAGGAGCTGTAGATGTTTTGAGAGATTTGATAATTTTGATTATTTCTGTATTTGTACAAGGAGCATTGAGGGATTCTATTTGGGTGGCATTCAGAGTAGGTAGTTGAATATCATCTAACCATGATCTGGAGGGTTGGTCAGGAGGGATTTGGGGACTACAAAGTAGGTCCTTATAGAAGGAAGAGAAAATCTTAAGGACGCCTTGAGGGTGAGTGATCATATTCCCAGCTTGATCTCTAAGTTTATATGTATGTGGGGGTTTATGATCATGGTTAAGTTTTTTGGCGAACATAACTAAAGGGGGGAGTTGCTGTGTAAAAAAAATGTAGCTTTTGAAAATCTCAAGGATTTTTCGGTTTTCGCTGATAATATAAGATCTAGGGCTCTACGTTTTTCTTGAATTTGTTTAGTGATTTCTTGGGTGGGGTTATGTTGTAGCTTATTGTATAGTAGATTTAAATCTTTAGTAAGATTTTTAATGTTTGTGAGTTTTTCTCTATTTCTCTTAGCAGCTATGCTAATTAGATGTCCACGTAGGACTGCTTTATGTGTCGTCCAGAGAATGGTGGGGGAGACATCGTCAATAGCATTTTCAGTGAAGTAGTTTTCAATGTGTGATGAGATGGTTTGAGTAATTAAGGGGTCTGTTAGAAGTGAGTCATTTAGTCGCCAATTGTAAGGGGAAGGAGAGAGTCCTATATGAGATGTTTCAAAGTAGGTAATGTCGTGGTCAGACCAAGGACAAGGATGGATATGCGCATCGGAGGAGTTAGCCAGCATAATGGGAGTGCAAAAAATATAGTCTAGTCTGGCGTAGACATCATGGGGGTATGAGTAATGTGTATAGGCTCTAATTCCTATGTTGTGAGATCTCCATGAGTCTATAAGTTGAAAGTTGTTTAAATAGCGGTTCATGGATTTAGTGAATGCTTTTGATGAGGGGGAAGTTTTACTTCTATCAAGTGATGCGTGTGCAGTTAAGTTAAAGTCTCCCCCTAAAATAATATGAGGAGAGCTGTATTCGTCAAGCTTGTCAAAGAAATTCGTGAAAAAGATCGATTGAGATTCGTTTGGGGCGTAAATTGAAGCTATCGTTATTGCTTTATTGTTAATAAGTCCCTTGATGATAATATATCTGCTATCAACATCTTTATAAATATTTTGTATATCTAGAATAATGGTGTTGCGTATAAAAATGGCAACACCACGGGTTTTGTTATGAAAGGTAGTATAATAAAATTGGTTATATGACTTATCAAAATAATTGGGATGGTTGGAGGAAGCAAAATGGGTCTCCTGCATGAGAATAACATCTGCTCCCAGCCTTTTATAATGTTGAAAAGCTTTTTTCCTTTTATGAGGTGAGTTAAAACCCTGAACATTATGTGATATAACTCTAAAGACCATTAGATGTAGGTAGGATAATAAGTTTGTGAAAAGAATCCATCATGTATATGGGGTAAGCTATAGGTAAGGTTATTTGTTGTGTATAGTTAATGTAATTAGTATTAGCATTTACAGAGATGAGGGAGGTGTTATACAAGGAGTATATACGGAGTATTGTGAGTTGTGTATTGTACCATGAGAGTAATATACCATAGTGATGGCAATTAAACCAAAATCTAAACCATAGTGGCTGAGAGATGTCATGAGAACTTCCATTTTTAAACTATGTTATAACATTTGCCCTAAGGGCGACAAACAAATGTAAAACAGTGATGTAAAGTAGTACCAAAGGGACAAGAAACGTCTTGTCACTAACTAGTAAAATAACTTCAAGAGGACAAAACAGTCCTAGTCCTGCCAGCGCGGTCGGGTGCGACAACCCCAAAGATGGGAGTGTCGCAGTCAACGGCATCAACAGGATGGGGGACAATCCAGCGGTGGCGGATGTCACAGGCCTTAGTTAAGGATATCTTAAGGTTTTAAAACAAAAACCCCATTTAAAGTAACCAGGGGGGAGAATTGAGAAGTTTGTGGGAAAGGGGGGGAGGGTTGGAGGGGGGGGTTAAGGAAGGGGAGGGGAGGGTGGAGCAGGTTATTAGGGTATAGGATGGAAAGGGAACATTGCTACCTCCCGTTACATTAATATGGCAGAAGAGCAACTATAGAGTTGTAACTCTAATGTAGGGAGTCTATTCTAGACAAAAAAATCTAGAAAAAGAGAACCTCAAAAACAAATAAAAAAAAAAGACAAAAAACAAAATAAAGTGCGTTGTGAGGATCCACGTTGTAGGATACTCTACAGCTTCGGATGGTAAGAGGGACAAAATCTCCTTTCTTCATCTTTCTTTTTCCCCTTCATCTCTGAGTAGAGAAACAATGTCAATGTCCTGAGCTTAATTGTATGTGGTCATGGGGCATTATCTTGAAAAGGTTGGCGCCATCTTCTTTGGTTGTTTGTGTTACGCCTGGAGGAGGGGGTGGACCATATTGGGGAAGATCTAGGGGTTAAGGGAAAGCGGTTGGGTGGTTCCGGTTCAAGCAGGCCCAGTTTCACAAGCAGTTCCTTGCCTTCAATTATATTGTAAACGGTATATGTGGATCCATTGTAAGGGATAGTGAGTTTAAATGGAAAGCCCCATCTATATTTTATTCTCGCTGCTTGTAAGATGTTGGTAACTTCTTTCATCCTGCGTCTTCTATCTAGTGTAGCAGGGGAGATGTCTGGATAGATCTGCAGCTTTTTGCCTTCCAGGGAGATATTAGGGGAGTTCCTCGCTGCGCGCATGATGTCCTCTTTAACCAGAAAATCCTTCATGCACATGATAATATCCCTGGGTGGTTTATCAGGGGTAGGTTTAGGACGTAGGGCCCTGTGGATTCTGTCACAAGTGAATGCAGATAGAGGCTTATCTGGCAAGAGATTATGAAAAATCTTGGAAACTGTTGGCATGAGGTCTGTGACCGATTCTGGGACGTCGCGCAATCTGATGTTATGGCGTCTGTTACGGTTGTCAAGGTCTTCAACCTGGGCTTGCATAAAAGCAAAGCTGTCAGCAAGTGTTTCATAATCTTTCCTTAAGTCATTATGGGCTAGTGAAAGTTCATCTTGTTTAGTTTCCAATATGTCTGTGCGAGTGCCAATGCTGGCTATCTTTTGAGATAGGGCCGTGGTGGACTTATGAACTTCACTTTCAATTTTGTCCACTAATTTCTCAAAAATGGTGGTTAGGCTATTGTCTAAGTCTGCTTTAGAGAGGGGAGGTGGATACTCACTGATCCCTGTGTTAGATGTGAGGTCAGATGGAATGGATGCAGGTTTTCCTGAGGCCGCCTGTGTGCTGGCGCCGGCGCCATCTTGGGACATCCTTCTGCTCCTTCTGTCTGCAGCGTCCAGCAGAAAGTTTGTTAAATGGTGCTGAGAGCGTTTGAAGTGACCGGATTCCCTTCCAGGCATGGACCAGGTAGTTCTTTAGGCGATGAGGCCACTTTCGCCGGGATGTGAGCGGTATAGCCCTGGTGATTGAGCCTGTGATGTCCGGGACCAACGGAGCTGAGATTACTCACGTCCTTCCTGCATCGCGCCGCGCATGCGCCCCCGACCTGTTTTTACTTACATCCTCTCCCTGATGAAGCAAATTAGCAAAACGCAGTGACGCACAGGGGCTCACACATTTGAAACGGTATATGAATCTTTTTCATAATGGTTGGCCGTTTGTGACCTATGTTTTATGCACATTTGTGGCCATGTTTTTGACTTGTGTATATGTTTGGTGTTTTTTCTCTTGTCGTGCTTATGAGGATAATTTTCCTGCATGGTATTTATGATTGAGTAACTTTTAAACAATAATATTTTTAAGATACAGGATCAATCAAATATGACCACAGGTATATAGATATATTGGTTGACAAAAACAAACGTTACATAAAATTAAAATACTGATTGTGCTACATAAAATTAAGAGTCTCAATTCAAACACCTGCTAATGGGAGTGTTGTACCTTTGAAATGACACAGCAATGATAAACTTCCCAGACATATAACCATACAAATTAGTTATACACAGATTGGTTGACAAAACAAATGTTAAATAAAATTTAAATAATAATTGTGCCATATAAAAGCTTGAATATCAATTGAAACACCCGCTAAATGGGAGTGTAGTACTTTTGAAAGGACACAGCAATTATAAACTTCCCTATAGAATCAATAACCTTGTAAAAATGACAATAAGACAGAACGTATGTTTTTCACAATTTCAATTTAAAGTCAATTACTATACTGCAGGTAAGTAAGTGGTAAACAACGTGAAATAAAATTAGACGTTTGTTATGTCAATAAAATGGAGACTATGCAAATGAAAAATATTGAAAATGTAATCTTTAGAGAAAAATCTACAAAGCAATTACTGATAATATTATAATTATCAACTGTATAATACTCAATTAATCAATATCTAAGAGAACACAAATTAATACAAGGTAAAAATCAACACAACATAATCATCCATTCCAAAAATGTCTACTGGTCTGAATTGCTGGTTACCAGAGTTTTTAGAATGGCTGCCATGGCTTTCAAAATGGCCACTCTTAAAGAGGAATTATTGCTTGTGACCTCTGAGTTTCAAAGCCTAAGGTGTCCAGGAATCTTCATAAATGGAGAGGTATGAGTTGATGAGTGGCATGTGTGTGCTTGTCTAAATGAGTGGGTGATTGAGCGTCCTTTCATGGCATCAATCTGGCTCTTAAATACCATATCCAACAATAGGATAATAAAAATTATAATAAGCTCAGCCCAAATGGTATGACTTCTTTTTTAATGGTTGCAAAAAGATCTAATGATTAACCTTTTCTGAATTCAGGTAATATTACCTTCAACCACTAAGCATGTCTGAGGGCAGAAAACTATCTAAACTATCTGTTAACCACTTCAGCACCGGACCATTTTGCTGGGCAAAGACCAGAGCACTTTTTGCAATTCGGCACTGTGTTGCTTTAACTGACAAATTGCGCAGTCGTGCGACGTGGCTCCCAAACAAAATTGACGTCTTTTTTTTCCCCACAAATAGAGCTTTCTTTTGGTTGTATTTGATCACCTCTGCGGTTTTCATTTTTTGCGCTATAAACAAAAAAATAGCGACAGTTTTGAAAAAACGCATTATTTTTGCTTTTTGCTATAATAAATATCCCCCAAAAATATATAAAAAAATAATAATAAGCGTTTATTGATTGGTTTGCGCAAAAGTTATAGCGTCTACAAAATAGGGGATAGTTTTTTATGGCATTTTTATTCATTTTTTTTATTTACTAGTAATGGAGGCGATCAGCGATTTTTATCGTGACTGCGACATTATGGCGGACAATTTTGGCGCAATTTTGGGATCATTCACATTTATACAGCAATCAGTGTGATTAAAATTGCATTGATTACTGTGTAAATGTGACTGGCAGTGAAGGGGTTAACACTAGGTGGTGCTGTAGGGGGTTAAATGTGTCCTAGGGATGTGTTCTAACTGTAGAGGGGATGGGCTAGCTGTGACACATCACTGATCATAGCTCCCGATCACAGGGAGCTATGATCAGTGACACTGTCACTAGGCAGAACGGGGAGATGCTTGTTTAGATTAGCATCTTCCCATTCTTCCTCTCCATGAGACGATCGCGGGTATCCCGCGGACCTGCGACCCAACTAACGGATCTTCCGGCCGGCAGCACGCACGCGTTGGCACGGCGGCAAATTCAAAGGGATGTACGGGTACGCCCATTTGCCCAGCCGTGCCATTCTGCCGACATACATCGGCGTGCGCCGGTCGGGAACCAGTTAAATAATATGTTCTATTTTCATAATGTGTATCTGTTTGTATCTTGGTGCTAATGAATATATATCTATATTATTCAGGGACTCTGGTAACCGGTACAATATAAAATACACTCAGTATAATTTTGATTAATCAATATCACATAAAATTATTATCTATATAGATAAACGTATAATTCTTGTATACCCTATGAATACTTATTTATCTTGGAACAACACATGCTATATGTATATTTTTATGCAGATGTAGTCATGATTTATGTCTTTCATAACAATGTTTGGTATCTTAAAACAATTCTTACTTCTAATTTGTTCTACATCAAAATATCATATTTTTATCTTATGACAGAATAATTATTGGGTCAGTATACACTAAAGTCATAATTGTTTCTATGACCTGGAATATAATATATAATTTGAATGACTTATAATCATATGTATTTTAAAATATCACTGGGTGGACAAAAAACATTATATACTCTTAGTGAATCAGCCCAACTGTATAATTTGTGTATGACCCTATCAAGCAATGCTTGAAATAACTGGATAGGGTGGGAAAAGGTGTAAGGAAACCATTGTAGGTAATAACAAGGACACACATGTATTGATTTTAGGGGAATGTGTAGTGGTTTTTTTTTTTTTAAATACTTTATTTAATATTTTTCCATACAAAACCGTTCCCCTCAAGATACAGAAGAAAATACAAATTCATTGACAGAGTTCATCCTACTCCCCCCCCAAAACCCCCATTCCCACCCCACCCCCGTTCCTGCAGAAGGATCTATAAGGAGGCCAATGGAGCATTCATGGACACATAACCATGTCCGCTTCGCCGACCCCTCAAGTATTGTCTAAAAATTCCTCGGCATAACTCCAAGTCTTTTTATACCTTTGCCATCTCTCCCATTTACCTTCCCCTACCGCCCCCTCCCCAGGATCCATTCCTCTGCTATCCAAAATTTCAACGTTGTACACCTCGTTGACGCAGAGGAGCCAGTCCCGAATATTTGGTGCAGCCGGGTCTAACCATTTTGTTGCTATCTGCTTTTTAGCTGCATCAAGTAATATAGGTACCATAGAGGAACGGTAACTCCTCAGCGTCTTTGACGTGCCGTGAAATAGACACACCCATGGGTCTGTCGGGATAACCTCTCCTGTTATTGCCTTGATCAGACTTATGATTTTTCCCCAAAAACTTTTAATGGCGTTACATTCCCACCACATGTGGGCCATAGAACCTACAGAGATACATCCCCTCCAACATAAGTTGGATTTGGTGTTGTCCATTTTGGCTAGTCTGTCTGGGGTGGCATACCATCTTGCCAAACATTTGTAATGACTTTCCGTTCTCCTGGAGTCCTGTGCTGCCAGGTGTACCAGTTTCAAAATCTTCTCTAAGGTGACTTCACCACATTGTGATCCTAATTCCCGTTCCCACTTTTTGATGTACGGGGGCACCTCCAGCTCCGACCTCCTACCCAGAGTCCTATAAATTTGTGAGATGGTCCCAGTCGGCTGCTCCCTCACACAGAGCTGCTCGAGTGGTCTATATTCCTCTTCACCTCTAAGTGGCTTTGGTAGTTTTTCAATGAAGTGCGAGAGCTGAAGGTACCTCCACGCGTCCAACACCCCTATCCCTGGGTCTGCCTTTAACTCGGAAAATGTGCGTAGACTCCCATTATTATTAAGGAAGTTTTTAAGTTGGATGCCCTCGTCTTTTAACCAATTCCCTCCCACCTCCCTCTTCCCTGGCTCAAAAAAAGAATTGTCTTTCATATAAATTAAAGGTGAGTTATAAGTCCAATTGTTCTGTGTGTGTACCAAATCCCAACATTTAAGAGTATTTTGTGTCAAAACCGCTGTGTTTGTGCCCAGTGCTCTATATTTTGGTGGGTTCCATATGTTCCTACGTAGATCAGTGTTACTCATGATGTGTTCTAATCTAACCCATCTCTTTTCGGTGTCCTTTTTTGACCATTCAATAACCCGTGATAGTGTGATAGCTAAGTAATATTTATAAAAATCCGGTAGGGCCAACCCCCCCTTTTTTTTTCCCCTGCTCAAAACCGCGTAGGAGATACGTGGTTTTTTGCCACCCCAGACAAATCTTGCCACCAATCTCCTTAAGGCTCCAAAGTAATACAGAGGGAGTGGGATGGGAAGCATCTGGAATTTGAATAATATTTTAGGGGTCAGTATCATCTTAACCGCGTTCACGCGACCGAGCCACGAAAGCGGTCTCGTCGCCAACCTTCTAGTTTCCTGCCTAATCTCGTCAAGCAATGGTATATAATTTTTAAGATACATTTCGTTTATGGAGTTGGAGAGTTTTACACCTAGATATTTAATTTCCTCTTTCCAAGGAAATGGGAAAACCTGAGAAAGGTGGCCTGCCTCTTCCTTACCCACACTAATATTTAGGATCTCCGACTTCTTCAAGTTGACTTTGAAATTTGATAGTTCCCCGTATCCTCTGATTACTCTGAGCAGGTTCGGGAGGGTGATTCTAGGGTTGGTAATAAAAAACAATATATCGTCGGCAAACGCCGCGAGTTTGTGCTCCTCCCCTCCCGCTCCTACCCCATTGCAATCTGGGTCGTTGCGGATGGTGGCGAGGAGAGGCTCCAGGTACAGAACAAACAATAGAGGGGACAGAGGGCACCCCTGCCTAGTGCCATTTTTCATCACAAAAGGTTCTGAGAGAACCCCGTTAACCCTAACTGTAGCCGTCGGGTGACTGTAGAGGGACCTAACCCAAGTGATATATCTCGGCCCCACCCCCATAGCTTCCAACGTTTTCATCATGAACCCCCAGTCTACCCTGTCAAACGCTTTTTCCGCGTCAACTGACAGGAATAGAGCTGGGGGTCCCTTGCATTTACCTAACTCCGTGAGGAGTGCTGCTCGAACGCCGTTATCTCTGCTCTGTCTCCCGGGTATAAAACCTGCTTGATCTGCATGTACTAGGGATACCATTCTCTCCTTCAGTCTGCTTGCCAGAACCTTTGCAAAGAGCTTCACATCTGCGTTCAACAACGAGATGGGCCTATAGCTGGAGCAAAGCTTATCATTTTTCCCCTCTTTTAATATTAAAGTGATTGAGGCTAGCAACGCCTCTCTCCCCATTTCACAATTAATACCCAGATCGTTCCAATATTGGCACAGTCTAGGGACTAGAATGTGTTTCAACTTCTCCAGATATAGTGTGGTGAAGCCGTCAGGGCCTGGGCTCTTGCCCTTCGGGGAGGATTTCAGGGCTGCCATGATCTCTTCCTCTCCGATCGGTCTATCAAGGGCCGCTCTCTCTTCCTCTGTGAGCTCCGCCACTCCTGCCCCCCTCAGGAATTCCTTGACCCTCTCCCCATGTGTTGGACTGCCCGTTCTATTTTGTCCTATGGAGTAGAGCGCCCCATAAAACTTTTTAAACTCCTCTGCTATACCCTTACTGGTACCAATTAGCTCTCCTTTTTTATTTTGAATTTTGCCTATAAAATTCCTGTCTTTTTTCTTTCTGATCATTCTGGCCAGGTGTTTGCTAGACTTGTTTGCCCACAGGTAATTTTCTTTTGTTAACCTATTGAGGGATCTCTTAGTTTCCTGTTCCAAAGCATCCCTCAGCTCCTCCCTTTTACCGACAAGTCGGTGGAAAATTTCCTGACTCTGTCCCCTTCTCTCCTTGTGTTTCTGCTCCAGAGTGAAAATTTCAGCGATCAGCCTCTCCCTTTCTTCCCTTCTCTTTTTTTTGATTCCCGCACCCATGGAGATGAGGACCCCCCTGGTAAACGCCTTATGCGCTTCCCATAGAGTGGAATATGAAACCTCTCCTGTGTCATTCACTTTAAAGTAAAAGTCAACCTCTTTCTGTATCTTCTCCAATACTTTTGGGTCTTTAAGCAGGGATTCATTCAGTTTCCACGCATAAGTCCTTTCGGCCCTGTCAGGGAGCCTCATCGTCAAAGTGACCGGTGCGTGGTCTGAAAGTGAGATGATCTCTATTTTGGTTTCCTCCACTTGATCCAAGAGGCCATGGTCCACAAAGATGTGGTCTAGTCTCGAATACGTCCCGTGCACAGGGGAGAAGAAGGTAAAATCTCTATCCTTGGCGTGTTGCATCCGCCATGCGTCTACAAGGCGACAGTTGAAAAGCCGCCGCCCAATTGCGGCGGTAGAGGACTTTCTCGTCCCCTGTGCCCGGGACGTACTATCGAGACTCCTGTCCAGGTAGAAGTTTAAATCCCCCGCCAGCACCACCTCTCCCTCTCTGAAGCTCATCAACTTTGTCAACACCTGTCCGAAGAATGCAATTGGGTTCTTATTTGGGCAATATATATTCGCCAGAGTAAATATTTTATTTCCGATGTTACCCTTTAAAAAGATGTACCGGCCCTCCGGATCTGACAATCTGTCTAGTAATGAGAAGTTTGAGGACTTTGAGAGACCAATTGCCACCCCCTTCGCTCTTCTAATGGGGGAATCGCTGTAAAACCATTGCGGCAGGCCTGGGGAGAAAAGCCTGATCCTGGACTCCAGCACCAGGTGAGTCTCTTGGAGAAAGACTATATCAGCCCCATAATATTGTAATTCCTTCAGGATTTTATGTCTTTTTACAGGAGAGTTGAGACCCTTTACGTTGTAAGTAAGGAACTTGAGGTCAGGCATCTCTTAGGTTCAAGGCCCTGACCCCTTCTCTCTGCACTCCTAAGATCCCCCTCGCAGGAACATCCTTCCCCCCTTCCTCCCCACCCCCAAACTCCCCCCGCCCCCCCGGCTGCATCCCAGCCCTAAGCCCGCTTGTAGAGGATGTTCTCGATCCCATACAGCGCGCACCACTTCAAGGGGTGGTGCTCAGATGCCGGTAACCAGTGCCTCCCCCCCCGCCGCGCAAGGTGGAGAGAGGGAAGAGAGGAAAAAAAAAAAAAAAAAAAAAAGGGTTCCCTCTCCCCCCCCTCCCCCCCCGGCACGGAGGGAGGTTAAGAGGACCAGAGGCCAGCGCTCCTACCGGGGTATCCACCCCCCCCGCCCCCCCACACCCGCGCAGCCACCACCACATTACACTTTAATAAACCAGAGACCCAAGTCACATCGTCTTTGTTACGCTCACCAGTCCCCCGAATGAGGGGGAGGACCCCGGATAAGGGGAAGGAAAAAAAAAAAAAAAAAAAAAAAAAAACCCCATCCCCCAACCCCAAGCCCACCCCCCACCCGGGAAAACAAAGTCGACCCCGCACTCAAAAACAACTTGGAATAGAGTTCCTTGAAATTCTTATCTCAGTTCCTCCGGCATCGTAATCCCCACACTTGCGCAAAAATCCTGAGTCTCTTCTGGGAATCTCATCCTGTGTGTTCTCCCTTCTTTGACAACTATCAAGGATGTTGGGAACCCCCAACTGTACTTCAAGTTGGCCCTTCGAAGTTGGTCTAATAGGGGTCTCATCTGTCTTCTTCGTGCTAGGGTTCCAGCCGATATGTCCGCGAAGATCTGTAAATTTTTATTTTCAAAGCAAATTGGGGGTGCACCCCTGAGATTCCTCCAAATTTTTTCCTTGTCTTCGTACGAGTGAAACTTCACGATAACATCCCTGGGGATCTCCTGATTAAGGTTAGGGGGTTTCCTCACCCTATGGGCCCGGTCGATCCTAAGAACCTCCTCCTCCTTCCTACCCAGGATGGGGTTGAATATTTTTCTCAATTTCTCCCCGAGATCTTCATTCAGTTGTTCCGGGATGGATCTGATACGCAGGTTTTGTCGCCTGCTCTGGTTTTCCTGCTCTTCCATTTTATAAGACAACATGCGATTTTCGCTCTGCATCTTGCCAATTTGATCTTGGAGGTCAGAGATCATTTTTGCTTGCTTCACTGATACCTCTTCTACCTCTTCCACCCTGTGGAGTAATTGGCCCATGTCTGAGCGAACATTCATGATTTCCGATTTTATCACTCCTTCCAACTTAGCGAACATTTCCAGCATTTCTGTTCTGTTCATACCACGTTCAATATTTCTTTGCTCTTCCGGGGTGTCACTCAGCGCTCCCCCCTCCAGACTTAGGTCCTCCTTAGGCCTATCCCCCTGTCCCCCCTTCTGCTTCTGCTGTTCTTTTTTCTTCTCTTTTGTTCCTGACTGTTTCATATCCTGTCCTGGGCTCTTTGGATTTGGTTCTGTGAGGTATTTTTGTATGGAACTAGTGTTGAGGCTCTCTCTTGGGTTTTTAGATTCTACTGTTTTTTGAGACCGCCCTCTCATGCTTCCACAGGATGTCAGCTTTTAAGGTGTTAGGCCTGCTCCCTCGGCGTATTACTCGTTCCCTCCTGGTGGTGCTTCCACACCGCGTGAGTGTAGTAACAAAAAACAAAAAAAAAATAGGTTCCAATACAAATAAAGTCCAGGGGGGGGGCCCTCCTAGCCCTCCTCGCCTATTCCTATCCTTATTACCCGCCTTGGGAGGAGTCTTTACGTAGGTGCTGGGTTGTTCCTGGTATTATGGTAGGCTTCCTAGTGATTGGGATCTGAATGATTATCCTTATCGATCCCCCTCCCTATGTCTTCACCATAAACAGGGCAAGGTACGTAGAAGGTGTACTGTGGTAGGTATATACCAGGTCTCAAACATAGGAGGATGGCCAAACCTCGAACATAACACCCAAAACTGGTTAACAAATTCGCTGACAGGCCCAGGTAATGTAAAAAAAAAAAAAAAAAAAAAAGTTCACTGTACTCAGACACTGGTTCTGCAAGTTGTTAACCGTCCCTACACCATTGTACCATGCAATTTCTTCACACTAGGAGAGGGAGATATATGTAGTGGTTTTATGCTTAAATTCTTTATTTAATATGACCAGGGCTTAAAGTGATATTAAGCTTTCATTTTTTTTATTAAAGTAATAAACATGTTATACTTACCTGCTCTGTGCAATAGTTTTGCCCAGAGCATCCCCATCCTCCTCTTCTGGGGTCCTTCTGGCTCCTTCTCTGGTGAGTGCCCCATAGAAAGCCACTTTCTATGGAGCAGTCGTGCTCTCTTGCTCTTGAGCCACCCTGTCTGCATCTATTGACACAGACGGGGTGGTTCAGCCCTGTCCCCCACTCCCAAGTCCCTCATCACAGAGTTTAATTGACAGCATCTGATGGAGCTTTAGTTTTCTGCTGACATATGTATAGCTGTCTTTTTGTAGCCTGTTAAAGTCCTTTGTTTACATAGCCTAAGCTGTAATTTACACACAGAACTAAATGGCTTAACATCAGGGACTCATAGGTTTCAATTTTCAATTAGACTAACAGAGCCACTACAAGAAGGCAGCCAGCGACTGCTGTGTTATCACTTTAGTTAACCCAGAGTGCCCTGGGAATCCTTTGTCAAATATTGTTTCTTTATAAAACAAATATTGTATACATATGTGTAGCCGCCTCTAGTGTGCTACTAGAATAGTGCAAGCAAATTTAGTAGCTCATGGTAAAATGAGTCTTGAATCTGGGTCAAGGGTTTATTGCAGGTCAGGGTGGATGACTCATACAAGCAGGTCTCTGGTGCCTCCCCCTGGTTCTGGAAGTTTGGAGAAATTTCTAGAAGTTAGTTGGCCAGGAAGGTTGATCTACATACTCGGATGAACTTGGCCAATCCACAGGCAGTGGGCCTGGCAGGGAGGCTGAGCCAGCCCTTAAATATGGAAAAGTCATTTCAGCAGGGGAGTTGGGTGGAAGGTGGAGTGATGAGGAGATTGTCAGTGGCAGTGGCCCTAGAGGGGGTCCCTGGTCTGGGGGGGGCTGCCTCAGGCTGGAGCTTGGGCTGGCTTGGGAGGATCCTGACAGCAGTGCAGTTTGAAAGGAGTCTTGCCTAAGAAGCAGCAGGAGCAAGGAGGGCAGTGTGAGTATATCAGCACACCTAGGGATTTGCAAGGAGAGAGACTGCCACATGTAGCAAGCCTTTCTGGAAGACAGCATTGTGCTTAATCATTCCTTTAACCTTGCCCTGGGAGATCTTCAGAGCAGCTGATAGGCTGCTGAAAAAGCAACCAGGTGGGCTGGTAGTTCCTGCAGATAGTAGAGCTTGGATCAGTGTCCAACAGTGGAGTTCGAGATTCTCCAGTATGCAGCCTACAACACTTTGTGATACTTTCTAAGGGGCTGAGAGTTCCTTGTCCTTAAGGGGCATTTGCAATTTTCTCCAAAATCTCCAGAGACTATCAGTGTCCAGAAAGAAGGACAGTTCAAGACATTGTACATAGGGAGGACGTTGTCCCTGGTTTATGTTCTTTGATTAAAAATGGGAATTCCATATATTTCTTCACCCCGTCCAAGTTGTTAGCCCTAATAAAAGATAAAAACAAAGCCAAGGGACTGAATTATTGTGTTTCTTGTGCTTGGATGCAAGTGGAGAGTGTGTGTTGCCTTACTGTGCAAGAGTAGAAGAGCCAGTCACCAGCAGCTCCTGCGGGGGTAGTGCTACATGTGGATATATTTGCATTGTATATTTGCAGTTGAAACCAGGTAACTGTTTTGTTTCATATGCCTCCAAGGGTTACTGTGAATATAATTAAAGGGGTTGTAAAGGTAAATAAAAAAAATAATAATAAAAAGCATGTCTTTACTTTCCTACTCTGTGCAATGGAATCACACAGAGTGGCTGCGTCCATTGACACAGACAGCTGGACTCGGTCCCTCCCGCGCTTCCTCATCACTGGCTTTGATTGACAGCCAAGTGAGCCAATGACTCCCGGTGCCCCAGCAAAGCCAGGGAGACCCAAAAGATCCTAAGCCCCAACCTGATGGAGTAAACAATTCTAGGCAATACATTGTAACAATTCATAAACTGCTAATGCTATTCAAGAAACACAGCAACTGTGCTTATGTCAAGTCTATGCAGTTTATTGTAACACAAGAGTTGTATCTAATTCACTACTGGCAGATTCCAGAGAGCTTCTCAATTGTGCATCGGGTATGTGTGCCTCCTGAAGGCTGTATTGTGATCTTTTTATCTCTCTCATTCATTCCAGATTGAAATGTCTGACTTTAACCACTTCCCACCCGGCCACTGCACATAAATGGCCGGGTGGGAGCTCCCTCCTTCTGACTGGACGTTCCCGAATGTCCTTCAGAAGGTGCGGGATCCCGCGGGCGCGCTCCCACGCAGACGCGCGATCCCGATGCGCGCGTGTCACCCAGACACGCCGCATCCCGGAATGGCAGGAGGGCAATGTGATTTGCCCTCCTGATCTGCATGATGGCTGTGTGTAATCACAGCCATCATATAGTAAACATGGGGGAGGGGTGGCATTTGACAGGAGATCGCGCCGTCACGTGCCCGTGCAGCGGTGCGATCCCGATCTGCCTGTGCCCCCCAGAGACACTGGAATATTATAACACAGGAGGGCCCTGTGATCACATGATGACTGTGTCCAATCACAGTCGTCATGTAATGTAAATAGAGAGCAGTTGTAACTGCTCTCATCTCTTCCTCTCCTCACACAGAGCCTGTCAGTGAGGAGAGGAAGAGAGATCTGTGCTGCAGCCGGGAGATCAGTGAGTTTTATAGCTGTTTGTCTGCTGTTTACCCACTGATCAGCCAGCTAGTGTCCCCAAAACACAGTGTCCCCAAAACAGTGAAAACACCTGTCAGTGAACATCTGCCCGTGAACATCTGGCACATCTGTCCACCAACATCGGGCACATCTGTCCGCCAATCATCAGGCACATCTGCCCGCCAGTCATCAGGCACATCTGCCCGCCAATCATCAGGCACATCTGCCCGCCAATCATCAGGCACATCTGCTGCCCACCATCAGGCACATCTGCCGCCCGCCATCTGGCACATCTGCCGCCCGCCATCTGGCACATCTGCCGCCCGCCATCTGGCACAACTGCCGCCGGCCATCTGTCACATCTGCCATCCACCATCTGCCCACGATCAGGCACATCGGCCTGTCAACAGCTGGCACATCAGCCCGTCAACAGATGACACATCAGCCCGTCATCAGCTGGCATATCAGCCCGTCAACAGCTGATACATCAGCCCGTCAACAGCTGACACATCAGCCGCCCACCATCATCAGGCACATCTGCCTGCCATCATCAGGCACATCTGCCCGCCAATCATCAGGCACATCTGACCACCAACATCAGGCATATCTGCTGCCCACCATAAGGCATATCTGCCACCCACCATCAGGCACATCTGCCGTCCGCCATCAGGCACATCTGCCGCCCGCCATCTGACACATTTGCCGCCCGCCATCTGACAATCTGCTGCCCGCCAACATCTGGCACATCTGCCACCTGCCAACATCTGGCACATCTGCCGCCTGCCATCTGGCACATCTGCCACCCGCCATCTGGCACATCTGCCACCTGCCATCTGCCCACAATCAGGCACACCTGCCCGCCAACATCAGGCACATCTAGCCATCCACCATCTGGCACAGCCGCCCACCATCTGGCACATCTGCCGCCCGCCATCTGGCACATCTGCCCGCCAACATGACAAAAAGATCTTACAGCACAGAGGAGGCTCCCCAAATACTCCAGAGTATGTCGGACAAGAGTAGCGGGTTGTTCTCTCCGTCAGACTCGGATAGCAACTATGAGCCAGTGGAAAGCAGTGGCTCTGAGTTGGAAACAGAGGAAGATAGAATCCTAACAAGGAGAATCAGGAGAAATGAGCAGGAGGAGACATTCACCAGCAGCGCAGCACTCCAGGGCATCCACCAGCAGGCATCCACCAGCAGCACAGCACTCCGGGATAGACAGGCATCCACCAGCAGTTCTGCAACCTTCCTAGAAAATAGGCCAGATGCTAGCAACGGATCCCATCAACGAGGCAGTGCCCATACTAGCCTCCCAGATGTTCTACTGTATCCAACATGGCTGCCCGATATGTCAGTAGAACCTGTAATACCCCATTTTACAGCCCAGCCAGGCCCTCAGATGCAGACGGAAAATGTAACCCCACTTTATTATTTTCATTTATTTTTTACCAATGATCTCCTAACCTACATTGTGGAGCAATGTAATCTATACGCCAGCCAACATATAGCCAACAATCCAAGTTCTTCATATGCCCGTCCTTTTGTTTGGAAACCCCTCACCGTGGAAGAATTAAAAATTTTCCTTGGCCTAACCCTCAACATGGGGCTGACAAAAAAAATTAACTCCATTCCTACTGGTCTACCCAACCTATCCACCACATGCCGGTCTATTCGTCATTAATGCCCAGAACCCGTTATGAGATGATCATGATATTTTTACACTTCAATAACAATGCCCAATGCCTCCCTCAAAATCATCCCAGTTTGATAAATTATTCAAAATTCGACCCCTAATCAATTTTTTTTGCCCCAGCTTCAAGGAGATGTTTACTCCTGATAGAAATATATGTGTAGATGAATCCCTAGTACACTTCACCGGAAGACTCATAATAAAACAATACCTCCCCAGTAAAAGAGCCAGACCTGGGGTAAAATTTTATAAGGCGTGTGACAGGGCCACGGGTTACACATATGACTTTATAATTTATGAGGGAAAAGACAGACAGCTAAACCCCCCTGGATGCCTTACCTACATGGGAACAAGTGGCAAAATTGTCTGGCAGCTGATCCAACCATTACTTGGGAAAGGTTACCACCTATATGTAGACAATTTCTACACTAGTCTCCCACTTTTCCGCCATTTGTACCTAAAGAGCACTGTGGCCTGTGGGACAGCATGGACCAACCGCAAAGGCTTCCCACAAAGATTGGTCGCCAAGAAATTGAAGCAGGGTGAAATGGCCAGTATGCGGACTGAAGAGGTACTAGCGGTGAAGTGGAGCGATAAAAAAAGAGATGTCTACATCCTTTCCACAATACATAATGACACCTGGGTGGAACGTCAGAGAAGAAGAGGCCCCATACAGAAGCCAAAATGTGTGCATGAGTACAACCTATACATGGGGGGGTGGATATGAACGACCAGATGATACAGCCCTACTTGGCCACCAGGAGATCACTATTTTGGTACAAGAAAGTCGCCATTTATTTGATGCAACTTGCCCTATTTAATTCATATATAATTTTTTCTAAGTGCACCCAAAGTTCCCTAACCTATCTAAAATTCCAAGAAGACGTTGTCACAGTCCTTCTCTATCCCCAAGGCCAAGCCCCTCAACTAATTAGCTCCGATTCATTAGCCAGACTCCATGAAAGGCACTTTCCTAAAATCCTCCGTCTTACCCAAACAGGTCGCAAACCCCCCAAAAAATGTTGTGTGTGTGCAAGTAGAGGAATTCATCGTGACACCCGATACTACTGTCCCCAATGTCCCTCCCAGCCAGGCCTCTGTATTGGAACGTGCTATCGGAGCTATCATACTTCACTACACTATTAGTAAAGTGAAGATGATTTTTTTCCACTATCTGCCATTTCTGTGAATGACCCGGACTGTTAACGACTATGCCTCTGCCAAACATGTTTCTGCCTTCAATGTGAATTGACCCAGACTGTTAACGACTATGCCTCTGCCAAACATCTTTCTGCCTTCAATGTGAATTGACCCGGACTGTTAAATGACCATGCTTTTTTGCCTGCCTCCTGAACTGATCATTTGCCCTGCCACTGAACAGCACAGGGGTCTCACATATGTGAGGGGCTCCAGAAAAGGTTTTCCGAGTGGAGAAAACATTTTTCTCCTGGTTTTTAGTTTTCTCGGATTAGGGTCTGGAGACTCGGAGGCTTCGTAGAGATTTGGGTGGGAAGAAGCCTCTACCCCTGTCCTCAGGTCTTACCCGACCAAGGCCCAATGTACAAAGTGCTGCCTGCTGCCTGCTGCCACCTGAACTGGCCATGCCTTTGCCTGCCACATGACCTTGCTATGCCTTTGCCTGCCACATGACCTTGCCATGCCTTTGCCTGCCACCTGGACTGGCCATACCTATGCCTGTTACCTAAACTGCCTGCTAAACCTTGGACTGTACTGAACCGTGTTTATACTTTTCCATATCTGTCTGCTGCCTGGACAATTCCTGGACATTTCCTTTGGCTGTCTGGACAAATGCTTTGGCTGCTCCGGAACGGTATTCCTGCCTGCTAAAACCACAGGTGAGCTTTTTTTTAACCTTTTGCTCAGCATAATGTATTTTGGGGTGTAATTCTTGGTGTGTGCATGCTATGTGTTAGAAGCCTGGAGGTGCTACTTGCATGTTGGGACTCGGTATGTGGCCCGATAGTGGAAAAGTCTAACACATGGGGTATCGCCATACTCAGGACGAATAGCAAAATGTATTTTGGGGTGTCATTTTGGCTATGTACATGCTATGTGTTAGAAAGATCTTCTAAATTGACAACTTTGTGAGAAAAAAATAGGTTTTCATTTTCTTTCCACATTTTCCAAAAACGTGTGGAAAGAAATGACATGTTCAAAAGACTCATTATGCCTCATAGAATATACATTGGGTTGTTTTCTTTCCAAAATGGGGTCATTTTGTGTGTAATTCCATTTTGTGTGTAATTGTCCTGGTGCTCCAGGGCCTTCAAAAATGCGATAGGTACTCAGGAAATGAAATGTGTAATTTATGCCTTTAGAACGCCTGATGGTGCTATATGGATGTTGGGCCTCTGTATGTGGCCAGGCTGTAGAAAAGTCTCACACATGGGATACCGCCATACTCAGGACAAGTAGCAGAATGTTTTTTGGGGTGTCATTTTGGCTATGTACATGCTATGTGTTATGCCGCGTACACACGGTCGGACTTTTCACCTACAAAAGTCCGACGGACGCCGCCGGACCAAATCCGGCGGACAATACGACCGTGTGTGGTCTCCATCGAACTTCCGACGGACCGTTTCGGTTGGAAATCCGACGTACTTTAGATTTGAAACTTGCTTCAAATCTTTACATCGTATCTCCGCCGGACTCAGTTCCTGACGGAAAGCCCGTTCGTCTGTATGCTGGTCCGACAGACCAGATACGACGGAGGAGCAGGGTACTGCATCTCGCACTCGCTGCAATAGGAAAAACAAATTTTCCTATTGTGGCGAGCGCGGGGGGCATCGAGTTGACCACGCCCCCTAAAACGTCACAGTCCCAGCATGCCCATGGACTGTGACATCATAAGGGGGCGGGGTCTGTGCCTATATAAGTCAGAACGGAGCCCTCAGAGAGCAGTCCAGCCAGAGAGAGCATTATGTCAACATCTGGAGAAGAGAAGAGAAGACAAGAAGCCCAGAAGTCCGGACCTCCGCTGGCAAGAGAGCTACCTGAAGACAGCGGAGAAGCCGGCCGAAGAACTGGAACGCCGGGAGAAGAGACCAGAGAGAGCGGAGAAGAACAAACTGGACGCCGGGAGAAGATGAACCGGAGGGACCCCCGAAGCCAGAAGAAGACCCCCGAAGCCAGAGGAAGATCCCCCCGGAGCTGTTTAATAAATTATTTTAAAAACCTGTGTAGTGTGTTTTATTATTGACAGTTTTTCCCTAGGTGAATGGGTAGGGGTACCATGTACCCCATACTCATTCACATAGGGTGGGGGGCCATGATCTGGGGGCCCTCTTATTATAGGGGGCTCCCAGATTCCGATAAGCCCCCTTCCCCAAAGCACCCCCCCATGTTGAGGGCATACGGCCTGGTACGGTTCAGGAGGGGGGGGCGCTCGCTCGTCCCCACCCCCTTTCCTGACCGGCCGGGCTGCGTGCTCGGATCGGGGTCTGGTATGGATTTTGGGGGGACCCCCACGCCGGTTTTTCGGCGCTGGGGGTTCCCTTTAAAGTTCCATACCAGACCTAAGGGCCTGGGATGCTTGCGACGGGGCTCACAAGGTTTCAATCTCGCCGATAAAAGCAGTGGGATTGACTTCCTTTTCTAGTCCCTTCATACCCGAGTCACGTTCAAAATGAACGGACTTGTCCGTGTGTGGGAAAGTCCGTTCATTCTGAAAGTCCGGCGGAAGTCCGTCGGGAAGACCGGATTCCGGAAAGTCCAGTCGTGTGTAGACAAGTCTGTCCATTCAGAAAGTCTGGCGGTAGTCCGCCGGAAGTCTGGCAGCAAGGACGTCGGACCTAGCTTCCCAGAAAGTCTGACCGTGTGTACGCGGATTTAGAAAGATCTTCTAAATTGACAACTTTGTGAAAAAAAAAATAGGTTTTCATTTTCTTTCCACATTTTCCAAAAACTTGTGGAAAGAAATGACATGTTCAAAAGACTCATTATGCCTCATAGAATATACATTGGGTTGTTTTCTTTCCAAAATGGGGTCATTTTGTGGGTAATTCTATTGTCCTGGTGCTCCAGGGCCTTCTAAAATGCGATAGGTACTCAGGAAATGAAATGTGTAATTTATGCCTTTAGAACGCCTGATGGTGCTATATGGATGTTGGGACTCGGTATGTGGCCAGGCTGTAGAAAAGTCTCACACATGGGGTATCGCCATACTCAGGACGAGTAGCAGAAGGTATTTTGGGGTGTCATTTTGGCTATGTGCATGCTATGTGTTAGAAAGATCTTCTAAATTTACAACTTTGTGAGAAAAAAATAGGTTTTTATTTTCTTTCCACATTTTCCAAAAACTTGTGGAAAGAAATGACATGTTCAAAAGACTCATTATGCCTTATAGAATATACATTGGGTTGTTTTCTTTCCAAAATGTGTTCATTTTGTGGGTAATTCCATTGTCCTGGTGCTCCAGTTCCTTCAAAAATGTGATAGGTACTCAGGAAATGAAATGTGTAATTTATGCCTTTAGAACGCCTGATGGTGCTATATGGATGTTGGGCCTCTGTATGTGGCCAGGCTGTGGAAAAGTCTCACACATGGGGTATCGCCATACTCAGGACGAATAGCAGAATGTATTTTGGGGTGTAATTGCAATTATACCTGCACCGTGTGTGAGAAATAACTTGTAAATATGACAATTTAGTGAAGAAAAAAAATATATATATTTCTTAATTTTCCAAAGCATTGTGGGGAAAAAATGTCAACTTCAAAAAATTCACTATGCCTCTTACTAAATACCTCAGACTGTCTTCTTTCCAAAAAGGGGTCATTTGGGGGGTTATTGTACTGTCCTGACATTTTAGGGCCTCAAGAAATGAGATCAGTGCATTAGGCCATCAGTGCATAAGGATTGATACATTTTCAATAATGCGTAGCATGGCTTGTAGACTCTATAACTTTCACACAAACCAATGATCATACAATTATCAGGATTTTTTTTACCAAAGACATGTGGTAGAATACATTTTTGCCTAAATTTTCGACAATAATTGAATTTTTTTGGTTTCTTTTAAAAGAGAGAGTAGAAAATTTTGTTTTTTTTTTCAAAATATTAGCTCTTTTTTCGCTTTTATCACAAAAAATAAAAAATGAAGTGGTTAATAAATACCACCAAAAGAAAGCTCTATTTGTGTGAACAAAATGATAAAAATTTCATTTGGGTACAGTGTAGCATGACTGAGTGATTGTCATCTCTCATTGTCAGTGAGAGAGCACTGAAAGCTGAAAATTGGTCTGGGAAGGAAGGGGGTGAAAGTGCCCAGTATTAAGGTGGTTAAAAATGGCTGTGATATAGTACCTACTCTGCAATTAGAGCTGACTGTTGACTAGTATACCACAATAATTTTTGGTACTGGAACCTTTGACAGGGCAAAAATGTGCTGCATTTAAAAACAACTCTAGGAAAAAGTGAAAGCATAAGGTTAGCTAAAGCAATTATTCACTCTGGGGAAAAATAAATAAGTAAAAGTCAACAGCTACAAATTCTGCTGACTTTTAATAAAAGGACAAGTGTTGGGTGAATGGTTCGGCCTGTGCATAAATTCGGCCCGCACATTGGCTGTTCGCCCGTTCAGGGCATTAAACCATTTGTTCAGTACGCCGAGTGCCCCACAATGCACTGCATGCCCCAAAGTTTATTGGAAGCCCTGATTGGCTGAAACAATGGATACTTTGGAGAAACTAATGATGACTGTGCCCAATCATGGCTCATTGTTTATAGACCCACCCCCCTCTATAACAGGATCCTTCCCAGAGCAGCCATTTGCTGTATGATATTGGAGTGGAGATGGATAGCACAGGGCTCTGTTAATTGCTACTAGGGATGGTCCTGATGTTCGAGTCAAACGTAAATTTGACTCAAACATCGGGTGTTCGCCTGTTCGCCAAATAGCGAACAATTTGGGGTGTTCGCGGCAAATTCGAAAGCCGCGGAACACCCTTTAAAAGTCTATGGGAGAAATTAAAAGTGCTAATTTTAAAGGCTTATATGCATGGTATTGTCATAAAAAGTGATTGGGGCCCGCGCCTCCCCACTTTTTCTCCCTCGCCCTCCATTTCCCCTCTCACTTCCCCACTGCATGACTACTCTCCCTCCCCCCTCTCCCTTCCCCCAGCCCCCTCCCCTTTAGAGATACTTGGCTCAATTACCAACCTCCCATACAGGCTCACCCACACTGACACATTCATTATCATCTTGTATTACGATAGAGCTCACACTGAGTACCAAATAAACATCCTACATTTACCACATCTCTGCTTCCCAGAGTGGTAGATACTAGGCCTGAAAGATACCTAATAAACGAATCCCTCTTTTTACAGGGCCATCAGCACCAGATAACTACTACTTCTTTGGTCACCGGACCGTTTGGGATTAGGTAACTAAAACATACATGTACTAAGAGAAACACAGATCAGGCCCAGATACTTCATATTTAGGAATTTTAGTCAAAGAATTTGTGTCTTTCAGTTTTCGGTATTTTGGTGTCGCATGTATTCTCTTTGGTTATTTGTCTATAAAATTTTCTGTAAATGCTGATTTTGCATATAAATAAAAGAAATTATTTGGGGAAAAAAAAGGTGCCCCAGGGGACATGGATCAATGCAAAAAAAAGTTTTAAAAACGGCCGTTTTTTCGGGAGCAGTGATTTTAATAATGCTTAATAAAGTGAAACCATAAAAGTGTAATATTCCTTTAAATTTCATACCTGGGGGGTCTATAGTATGCCTGTAAAGTGGCACATGTTTCCCATGTTTACAACAGTCCGAGAGCAAAATGACATTTCTAAAGGAAAAAAAGTAATTTAAAAGTACCCGCAGCTATAATCAATTGTCGGTCCCGACTTCCGGAAATACACATAAAAGTTCATTGATAAAAATGAGGGATGTGTTGACAAAAATAAAAAAGCAAAATAATGAAAACAAATGCACATAAATATATAGTGTTCAATGAACATAAAGAGTGCTTCAACACCAGTGATCAAATAAAATACTAAAGTCTGTCAATCAGTGATGCATGAGGAATCTTCCATATTTTAGAAAATACTGTGTGACATCCACCACCAATAATAAGGATTGGCCACTTACTAGAGCCCCGTGACCCCCCACTACAGAGGGTCTGGGGAAGCTTGTACAGAAATGTCCCTCCAAGGTTAAACAGATGAATGCAGATCCAATGTGCACAGGTGATCATGGGACATCCACAGAAATCATACAGGGTTAATGGAGCTCTGATCCCATCGTATCTCCCCAATTTGTGTGTGGCATAAATATCATGAAAAGCGAGAAAGCTCCAATAGTTTAAAACCTAAATTTATTTATAAAAACAGGATATATTGCACTTACATCAAAATAGAAGAAAAAATGCCTTAAAATGTCTGGTGTTCCGGCCGTGAACACACGAGACAAACCCGTCCTACTGGAAACATCCACGAACACTGCGAGGTGACGCAAGCACGTCGCTCCGTGGAGCCTGAGGACCTGACGTCACCACTCTCCCAGCTGATTGGCTTCAGCCATGGCTGTATTTTTTAGTTGCAACTGTGTTTGCCCTGCCGATGCTTTGGATGTCAGTTGTCCGTTTTATGGATTAAAAGTATTTTTAAATCTACTGCACTATGAAGAGCCTCTTCTTCTCTCAAACATTTTATTACATGCTGTGAGTGGTCTTGACCGGAATAGTATGCAGTGGAGACTGTTCCTGATTGCCGCCCCGGGATTTTGAATTGTCTGACGTGGAGGGAATCCTATCTCTCCTTAGGATCAGCTGTTCCTGGCACAGGAGAGAATCTGTTCGAGCTCGTACGACCTCTGTTATGGGGGTCCAGCAGATCTGGTAAGCAGCCCCCCTTTTCTTTATCTTTACACTGCCCATGAAGACACAGTGAGGTCCTAGTGAAGGTAACATCGTCTATATTGAGGAATTTCACCCCCGGTTCACGATATCAACCAGTTCCTATATGGACAATAATTTTTCAATCACATATTTTTTAATCATAAAAAAATGTTATTCACGTATATTTAATGTACTAATTTTGTTTCATTTGGGTAGCGCACTGAATTTTCTTTTATACTGTCTAAACCTCATGTTTAAGGTTTCTTAAGTTGCAGCACCCGCGATCATCACTTTCTCACATATCTGCTTTTTTTTTTTTTCACATTTTTTCACATTGTTTTTATACTTTGTTCACACTGTTTCATTATAATTGGGGGTAGCGAGGAGTGTCTACCATACAATACTCTGCAATACCCTGCAATACTCTGCAATGCTCAGCAATACCCTGCAATACTCTGCAATACCCCAAAATACTCTGCAATGCCCCGCAATACTCTGCAATACCCTGCCATACCCTGCCATACCCTGCAATACTCTGCAATACCCTGCATTACTCTGCAATGCCCCACAATACTCTGCAATACCCCGCAATACCCCACAATACTCTGCAATACTCTGCAATATCCTGCAATACTCTGCAATACCCTGCAATACTCTGCAATATCCTGCAATACTGTGCAATACCCTGCAATACTCTGCAATACTCTGCAATGCCCTGCAATACCCTGCAATACTCTGCAATACTCTGCAAAACCCTGCAATACCCTGCAATGTCCCGCAATAATCTGCAATACCCTGCAATATTCTGCCATACCCTGCCATACTCTGCAATACCCAGCCATACTCTGCAATACCCAGCCATACTCTGCAATACTCGGTGATACCCAGCCATACTTTGCCATACCCAGCCATACCCAGCCATGCGCAGCCATGCTCGGCAATACTCTGCCATGCTCAGCCATACTCGGCTGTACTCGGCCTCTGTATGTAGCCAGACTGTGGAATTCTCACACATGTGGCATCGTCGTACTCAGGAGGAGTAGGAGAATCTATTTTGGGGTGTCATTTTTGGCATGTACATGCTATGTGTTAGAAATATTGTATAAATGGACAACTTTTTGTTAAAAAAAAATGCGTTTTAAGCACTTCCCGCCCACCGGCTGTCATACGACGTCCTTGATTTTGTGCAGGGATATCTGAATGATGCCTGCAGCTACAGGCATCATTCAGATATCAGCTTTTTCAGCCGGCGATTCCCTACACCATAAGAATGATCATAGAGGCTGTTCCACTGCTTGATCGTTCTTATGGGAGGCGAGAGGGGATGACCCCCCTTCCCGCCGTCCTCAGGTGCTTCTACCGACTCACCGCTACGATCGAAGCCAGGATCATTTTTTTTTTTTATTTCAGGTTTCCCAGCCTAGAGGTGAGATGTGGGGTCTTATTGACCCCATATCTCACTGTAAAGAGGACCTGTCATGCCATATTCCTATTACAAGGGATGTTTATATTCCTTGTAATAGGAATAAAAGTGATCAAAAAAATTTATTTTTGGAAAAAAGCATCAAACTAAAATAAATAAAGTAAAATGAACAATAAAAAAAAAAATTCCCCGTGTCCCCGTGTGCTCGCATGCAGAAGCGAACGCATATGTAAGTCCCATCCACATATGAAAATGGTGTTCAAACCACACATGTGAGGTATCGCTGCGATCGGTAGAGCGAGAGCAACAATTTTGGCCCTAGACCTCCTCTGTAACTCAAAGCGTCGCCTATGGGGATTTTTAAGTAACGAAGTTTGGCGCCATTCCACGAGTGTGTGCAATTTTGAAGAACATGTTAGGTATCTATTCACTCGGCATAACCTCATCTTTCACATTATGTAAAAACATTGGGCTAACTTTACTGTTTTGTTTTTTTTAAAGCACAAACCTGTTTTTTTTTTTTAAAAAACACGTTTGAAAAATTGCTGCGCAAATACCGTGCGAGATAAAAAGTTGCAATGACCGCCATTTTAATCTCTAGGGTCTTTGCTAAAAAAACTTATATAATGTTTTGGGGTTATATGTATTTTTTTAACAAATAAATGATGATTTTTACATGTAGGAGAGAAATGTCAGAATTGGCCTGGGTGCTCCAGAACGACTGAAGGTGCTCCATGCATGTTGGGCCTCTGTATGTGGCCTGTAAAAGTCTCACACATATGATATCGCCATACTCAGGAGTAATAGCAGAATGTGTTTTGGGGTGTAATTTGTGGTATGCATATGCTGTGTGTGAGAAATAACCTGCTAATATGACAATTTTGTGAAAAAAAAAAGAAAAAAAAATCTTGATTTTGCAAAGAATTGTGGGAAAAAATGCCACTTCAAAAAACTCATCATGCATCTTTCTAAATACCTTGGAATGTCTTCTTTCCAAAAATGGGTAATTTGGGGGGTATTTGTACTTTTGTGGCATGTTAGGGTCTCAAGAATTTAGATAGGCCGTCAGTATTTCAGGCGTGATCAATTTTCAGATATTGGCACTATAGCTTTTGGAGTCTATAACTTTCACAAAGACCAAATAATATACACTGATTTGGATTATTTTTACCAAAGATATGTAGGGGTATAAATGTTGGCCAAAATATATGAAGAAAAGTTACTAATTTGCAAAATTTTATAACAGAAAGGAAGAAAAATGCATTTTTTTACAGAATTTTCGCTCTTTTTTCTTTTATAGCGCAAAAAATAAAGAACCCAGCGGTGATTAAATACCACCAAAATAAAGCTCTATTTGTGTGAAAAGAAGGACAAAAATTTCATATAGGTACAGTGTTGCATGACTGAGTAATTGTCATTCAAAATGTGAGAGCACCGAAAGCTGAAAATTGGTCTGGTTATTAAGGGGGTTTAAGTGCCCAGTGGTCAAGTGGTTAAGGGGAACCCCACGCCAAAATTAAAAAAAAATGGTGTGGGGGTCCCCTTCAAAATTCATACCAGATCTGGTATGGATTTTAAGGGGAACCCCGCGCCAAAATTTTTAAAAAAATGGCGTGGGGTCCCCTCAAAAATCCATACTAGACCCTTATCCGAGCACGCAACCTGGCAGGCCGCAGGAAAAGAGGGGGGATGAGAGAGCGCCCCCCTCCCCAACCGTACGGGCCACATGCCCTCAACATCGGAAGGGTGCTTTGGGGTAGCCCCCCAAAGCACCTTGTCCCCATGTTGATGGGGAGAAGGGCCTCATCCCCACAACCCTTGCCTGGTGGTGGTCTGCGGGGGGGTTTATCGGAATCTGGAAGCCCCCTTAACAAGGGGACCCCCAGATCCCACCCCCCATGTGAAATGGTAACGGGGTACAAATGTACCCCTGCCATTTCACAAAAAATGTGTAAAAATGGTAAAAAAAAACACAATACATGCCTTCGGACAAAAAAATAAGACCCATGAACTCTTCTTCTTATCGTGCTCTGACAGGCCGAAAAAGAAAAAAAAAAGAAGCCGCACGTCGCCTACAATCTGCCTCCATGGGAGGCACCCGCCGTAATAACCGGCCGCTCTCAGGTGACAGCTCTTTTATAACTGAGGGCGGGGCCACACAATGATGTCACCGGG
Source organism: Lithobates clamitans (assembly GCA_037952925.1). Lineage (NCBI taxonomy): Eukaryota > Metazoa > Chordata > Amphibia > Anura > Ranidae > Lithobates > Lithobates clamitans. The sequence goes on along the minus strand of JBBGZY010000008.1, from coordinate 12,246,673 downwards.
TGACCCCACCCCCTCTGACGCACGGGGATATCCCTATGGCTTCCCCGTAGCGTCAGAGGGGGCGGGGTCACTCAGTTACATAAGCCCCCCGCCCGCAGACCCTCACAACCACCGGGCAAGGGTTGTGGGGATGAGGCCCTTCTCCCCATAAACATGGGGACAAGGTGCTTTGGGGGGCTACTTTGAGGGCATGCAGCCTGGTACGGTTCAGGAGGGGGGCTCTCTCTCACCTCCCCTCTTTTCCTGTGGCCTACCAGGTTGCCTGCTCGGTTAAGGGTCTGGTATGGATTTTTGGGGGACCCCACACCATTTTTTTAAAGATTTTGGCGTGGGGTTCCCCTTAAAATCATACCAGCCTTGAAGGGTCTGGTATGGATTTTGAGGGGGACCCCCATGCCATTTTTTTTTATTATTGGCGCGGGGTTCCCCTTAATATCCATACCAGACCTGAAGGGCCTGGTATTGAATTTGGGGGGACCCCCACGCATTTTTTTTTTTAATTTTGTTTCGGGGTTCCCCTGTGTGGGAATCCCATGCCGTTTTTATCAATGAACTTTTATGTGTATTGCCGGGAGTCGGAACCGACAATTCATTATACGAGTACTTTTAAATGACTTTTTTCCTTTAGAAATGTAATTTTGCTCTCGGACTGTTGTAAACATGTGCCAATTTACAGGCATACTATAGACACCCCCCAGGTACAAAATTTAAAGGAATATTACACTTTTATTGTTGCACTTTTATAAAGCGTTATTAAAATTACTGCTCCCGAAAAAACAGCCATTTAAAAAAAAAATTGCATTGATACATGTCCCCTGGGGCAGGACCCAGGTCCCCAAACACTTTTTAAGACAATACTATGCATATAAGCCTTTAAAATTAGCACTTTTGATTTTTCATGTTCGTGTCCCATAGATTTTAATGGTGTTTGCGTGTTTGAACAAATTTTTTGCCTGTTCGCATGTTCTGGTGCAAACCAAACCGGGGGGGTAGTTCGGCCCATCCCTAATTGCTACTAGCAAGCTAGTGTGCTATTGTAACAGAGTGGGCACAATTTTTTTGTGCACACCTGTCATGGGCTTGCCTCTGCCCTTCCCCTCCTCCTCTTTTTCAATGGGTTAAGTGTGCTGGGCTAGTATTTTATTGGCCTAATTATCTCCCCTTTATTAGTTAGGATGCACCTGTGGCAGGTTAATTCTGCCCTGAGGTGATCAAGCCAGGTGTCTTCAGTATATAAGGGGGCCTTGGCTGGTGGTCAGCCTTTTGGCTGGATGGTTTGAGCAAGAAGAGCTAAAGAAGAGTTTTTGGACACCTCCCTCACCCTGCTCACCTGTCATGGAAGCTTTAGTTCCACTTCTCCTGAAGAAAAAAGAAGGGGGAAATGGCTGCAGTGGTGTCTGGAGGAAGGACCAGTGGCGGAGCAGCAGACATCAGAGGCTGGCGGGTCAAGTCCGGGGAGCGGGTGGGCATTGAGAGGAAGAAGGACGGCAAATCTGGGTCAGCTGCATGAATCTCTTAAAGTCGGCCGCCAGAGTGGGAGTGTGCAGCTGAGGTGCTGTTCCCCCCGCCTATTGAGGCAGAGAGCAACAGCTACCATGCGAGGACCTCGGCCGCCGAGGGCAGAGGAAGAGGCAAGACTTATCTCTGTCCCCTGTGAGAAGTGGCAGCAGAGGAACCGATGGGAGGCAGCCATCTCGGCTCCTGAGTGGGCTCGGTGCGGGCCAGAACAGCAACTACAGGCAGCAGTTTCCATGGCATCTGGGGTAAATGGCCTCCTTCCTCCTTCTGATGGTCTTTCTGTGGAGGTTGTCTCGGAGCAGCAGCTGGGCTGTGAAGCCAGTATTCCTGTGCCTCCTGCTGGTCATGCTGGTGAGTGCACTAATGCTTCGATGATAAAAAGTATTATGGATTCTTTAGCTAGGTTATCTGCTGTGATCTCTAGCCAGTCATGTGTACAGCATGCTACCCCTGCAAATGTATGGGTTCCACCTGATGCCCCCGGGAGTGTTAACCCTTCCTCATCTTCTGGTCATTTTGTGCATATTAAGGTTGGGGAGACATGTTATAAGGAAGCCCTGCCATGTGAGATCTCCCCGCTACCATTTGACCATGACTGTAAAGGAGAAAATTTGGAAAGGGGAGTTTGTGAACCTACTGTCCTTCCTTCCTTCTGCAAAGGAATGTCTTTCCAGGGCAGATAGGAAGCTGGATGAGTGGCATAAGGAGGATAGGCATAGGCCTGTACCAAGAACCTTTAATAACTGGCTTCAGGCCTACTGCATTTTTTCTAGTGTTCTGGGAGAGAAGCACCCAGATAGGCATAGTGGTTTGTTTCAGCACCTGGAAAATGGGCTTGAAGCAAAAACTTTAGCGCCTTGGACTTGTTCCAATATGATGAATCGTTTAGGCAGAAATTGTCCATTTACCCCAGCCTGAAATGGGCTCAGCGGTCTCCCATACCCAAGACACCATTGATGGCCCCTAATGTATCTCCTTACAGGAAGGAGTTTTGTTATGCATTTAACGAAACACAATGCAAATGGAACACAACGTGCAAGTACAGCCATGAGTGTTCCTTTTGTTCAGGATCACACCCTTTGTCCAGATGTTTTAAAAGGTCCAGGGGCCTCAGTGAAAATGTTTTTTCCAAAAGCATGACCGCCAGTGAGACTGGAAAATATGAGTCTGTGGCATGATAGGTATTCAGACTGGGAGATGGCATAGTTCCTCTCTGAATAACATAAAGAGGAGAGAACATCCAACCATACCACTTGGGGTTGCCAACATCCCTTATAAGTCAATTTGGAGAAGAAGATACCCCCCAAGAAACTGGGACTTTAACGGCAACAATATACGAAAATACAACTTTTATCAAATAAATATACATATGTACAAAATGGAAATATCAAACCACTAAAAAAAAGGATGACAATAATGATGAATTTCCATAGAGTCCAGACAGCCCAACGCGTTTCAGGACAGAGACATCCCTTTGTCAGGGGAAAAATTCAAGAGGGAATCACACCTGAATGGTCATCATGTAGTTACACTGCTGGACTAGGGGCAAAAATTACATCACAGACATGCACCAAGGATGTCACAAGGACACAGATGTACCGAGCGGGTCATCGATCATCCAAAACAAGTCCCACTCTGAGGCAGCAATAAGTGGTGCACAAGTGAATGTAAACATCAAATTGGTAGAGAAAGCTCCAAGGTGCACAATCTTAATGGGATCCCCAATGGGCGTGAAGCGGAAAAACCACAATGGGCAGAAGCATAAAAACATGTCAGTGTCAGAGAGGTTACCTGGTTGGGCGCCGGTGCGCGCCGGGGCGCGTTTGTGCGTGTGTTCCTGTGCGTCCTGGGGTGCGTGTTCCTGGGGGCACTGGCATGTCTGGTCTGGCCGGCCGTGGCGTGCAGGGTGGCGTCCGGGTGTGCGCGCGTCCGCGCGTTCGTGTTAGCACGCATCCGCCTATGGGCGTTACCGCGGGCGTGCCTGGTAGTGCTGGCATGCACGCTGGTGTTCGGGGGCGCGCTCGGGCGCGTGCAGGTGCGTGGGCACCTTGGCGAATCGGCTCGTGCATGAGCGTGGCGTTTGGTGCCAATCGCCCTATTTAAGTCTGCCTCTATTCCTGTTCGGTGCTGCCTGATCAACAGCTCTGTGCCTAAGTTCCGTGATCCTCTCTATGTTCCGTATCTCTGAAGTTTTGACCCTTTGTGACCCAGCTTGCCTTTTGGACTTTCTTGACTGCTGCCTGAACCCGACCCCGGCTTGTTTGACCCTGCTACTGCCTGCTCCCTTTGTACCTTTGCTGCCAGCCCGTTGCCGACCTCTGCCTGTATGTGACCAGCCTAATAAGCTCCTGCTCAGCATCAGTTCCAGTATTTCTGAGTTCTACCTGCTGCTTGAAAGATCACCTTTCTCCAGGATCCATATACCAGGCCCTCATACCACTGCATACTCTCAGGCTTCCTGTCTGCTCTATCAGGGGCCCCGAGTCGGATACGTAAGGGAGCCTACCCTCTGCCCAAGCGGACTCACCTGTCTGGTAAGTGAGGGACCTGACAGTATCAGGCAGCCATGACTGAGTCCGGGCAGGGGGCCTCCCCCATGGATGAACTTTGCAGGCACCTAGCGGGCCTCACCCAAGCGGTTAAAAGCCTACAGGAGGGCTATACAAGACTGGAAGGACAGGTCCAGGCCCTCTCAGCATCTCCTCAGGGGGCAGCTTCTGCTAACCCCGCCACAGTGCCCTCTGTAGTAATGCTCCCACCGGAGCCGAGGGTGCCTACACCTGAAAAGTTCTCTGGAGAACGTTGCAAGTTCCGGGCATTCCGCAACGCATGTGAACTTTATTTAGCCTTGCAACCCCGTACGTTTTCCTTGGAGGCCACTAAGGTGGGGTTCATCATATCTCTTCTGCCCGGCGAGCCCCAGACCTGGGCACATCGCCTGCTGGAGCAAAAAGCCAGATCTCTGGATTCCCTAGATGACCTCTTTATAGCAATGTCTCAGCTATACGAGGACCCCTAACTAACAGCCACGGCAGAAGCCGCCTTGCACTCCCTACAACAAGGCCGCAGAGCGGCCGAAGATTACGCTGTGGAGTTCAGACGTTGGAGCTCTGATACAGAGTGGAATGACGCGGCCTTGCATCACCAATACTGGCTGGAGTTGTCTGACCCTCTTAAAGATGAATTGGCACGTGTAGGGATACCTCAGACACTGGATGAGCTCATAAACCTGTCAATCCAGACCCTTGCCTTAGAGAGAGACGTTCGGAGAGGTCCGTTGGCCACCCACATCTCACTTGGATGTTGCCCAGGGCTCCTAATGCCCCGAACCAAGCTCCTCCTGTCTCGTCTGTCCCAAACCAGGAAGCTCCAGAACCCATGCAGCTAGGACTTCTCCGTCCCTCTCTGACCCCAGAGGAGAAAACACGCAGACGCACACTCAATCTGTGCCTGTACTGTGGAGAATCTGGACACTTTGCAAGGGCATGCCCCAACAAGAGACGTAAGTGCCTGCCGTCCTCTTCTTTGTGTGCACCTGTCTCACCCAGATCCGGTAACCATCTAACACTTTCTGTTATATTACAGCTACCTGGAAGGAACATCCCAGTACCGGTCATTATTGATTCGGGAGCATGTAGCGGGTTCATTGACCGGACCTTTATTGAAAACCATCACATCCCTATCCAACCCAAGGCCCAAGGACTGGCAGTATTCTTAGCGGACGGCTCCACCCTCAACTCCGGTCCAGTTACCCAGGAGACTGTTCCTCTACTGGCCACCATTGGCCCGGAACATCAGGAACTTTTATGCCTGGATGTCATCTCCTCTCCTCTCTTTCCAATTATCTTAGGAATGCCTTGGCTACAGGCTCACAATCCCAGTATCAACTGGTCCACAGGCAAGATACAGTGCTGGGAGCTGGGCACCCTGAAAGCCTATATCGCCGAAAACCTAAAGAAAGGATTCATTCGTCCCTCCACATCTCCAGCAGGTGCAGGCATCTTTTTCGTGGAGAAGAAAGATCACTCCTTACGTCCCTGCATCGATTACCGGGAACTAAATAAAATTACTATAAAAAACAGATATCCGTTACCTCTAGTGCCCGAACTATTTTAGAGATTAGGATCCGCTATCGTCTTCACCAAGCTGGATCTCCGCGGAGCCTACAATTTGATCCGCATAAGAGAGGGGGACGAATGGAAGACGGCCTTTCCTACTCGATTCGGGCACGACGAGTACCTCGTCATGCCCTTTGGCCTATGCAACGCGCCAGCCACATTCCAGCACTTCGTCAACGATGTCTTTCGTGACTTCCTGGACCTATACGTCATCGTTTATCTGGACGATATCCTGGTTTTCTCTGCTTCCCTGACTGACCATCGCAAACACGTGCGAAACGTACTTACCCGACTCAGACAACATGGGCTTTATGCCAAACTCGAAAAATGTGAGTTCGAGCTCCAATCCATTCAGTTCTTAGGCCTGGTCATCTCTCCTGGTATTAAAATGGACCCACAAAAGGTATCTGCTATCTTGGATTGGCCTGCACCTATAGACAAAAAAGGAGTACAGCGCTTTATTGGCTTCGCCAATTTTTATAAAAAATTCATTAAAGGATTCTCTTCAATAATAACTCCCATTACGGAACTCATCAAACAGGGAACCCGGTTCTGCTGGACTCCTAAGGCGCAAGTGGCCTTTGAAAAACTCAAGGCTCTGTTTACTTCAGGCACTATCCTCAAACATCCCAATCCTGCCTTACCTTTCGTATTAGAAGTGGATGCTTCCGAAGTTGCAGTAGGAGCCGTGCTCTCACAAAGACAAGGTGCTAAAGCACTCCTGTACCCTGTGGGATTCTTTTCACGCAAACTCTCCTCTTCCGAGAGGAACTACGACGTGGGAGATCAGGAACTTCTAGCCATTAAGGCAGCTCTGGAAGAATGGCGCTATCTCCTGGAGGGTGCAGCTCACCCCATTTTGGTCTACACAGACCATAAAAATTTGGAATATCTAAGGACGGCTAAGAGACTAAAACCCCAGCAAGCCAGATGGGCACTTTTTTTTTCCAGATTTATATTCCATGTTACCTACAGACCCGAATCCAAGAATGTCAAATCCGACGCTCTCTCCCGTATGTTCCTTGATTCAGAGAAGACCCTGCCTCCAGATACCATCATCCCTTCTGGGAATTTCCTGATCTTACAGGAGGATCTAATCTCTCAGATCAGACGGTCCTCTATGGGAATGTCATCTCCTGCCGAAGCTTATACCAAAGATGGGCTGTTCTGGTACAAAAACAAAATTGTGGTCCCTGAGGAGCTAAAGGTACGGGTGTTAAACTTGTGCCATGACCACAAATTGGCCGGTCACTTCGGCACATGGAAGACAATTGATCTAGTCCAACGCACCTTCTGGTGGCCTCACCTTGTTAAGGATTGCAAGGAATACGTTGAGTCCTGTAATACTTGTGCCAGAAGCAAGAATAGCCGGGAAAGGGCATGGGGTCTGTTGAGACCATTACCAGTCCCAGAGAGGCCGTGGGCCATGATTTCAATGGACTTTATTGTTGAACTCCCCCCATCAGAAGGTTTCTCTTCCATCTTTGTTGTGGTAGACAGGCTATCTAAAATGGCCCATTTTCTCCCCATGAAGGGCACCCCTTCGGCTATGGAAACCGCTACCATCTTTATCAAAGAAATCATCAGATTACATGGAGTACCGACCAACATAGTTTCTGACAGAGGCGTCCAATTTACCTCCAGATTCTGGAAAGCCCTCTGTGGCTCCTTAGAGATTGAATTGTCATTTTCTTTGGCCTATCACCCCCAGTCAAATGGACAAACCAAAAGAACGAATCAGACCTTGGAGCAATACCTCCGCTGTTTTTCTGCATTCTCCCAGGATGACTGGGCTTCCCTGCTTCCCATCGCGGAGTTCTCCTACAATAACTCACTGCACTCGGCTACCAATCAGTCACCATTCTATGCTAACTATGGCTTCCATCCATCCTTCTTGCCTGGGTCTATACCTGAGTGCTCCGTCCCTGCAGTGTCTGAAACCTTGGACTTTTTCTCAAACAATAACAAATTACTGCAGAATACCATGGCCAAAGCTCAGGAAGACTACAAAAGAATATTTGACAGGAAGAGACACGGAGAACTTGCCCTGGAACCTGGCAACTCAGTCTGGTTATCTACTACTAACCTTAAGTTGGCCTGTCCGTCCAGAAAACTAGGCCCTAAATACTTGGGTCCTTTTCTGGTTAAAAGAAAAATTAACAATGTGGCATATGAACTCGATCTACCCAACACCCTGAAGATACACCTAGCCTTCCATGTGTCTCTTTTGAAGCCGGTCACCCCCAATTCCTTTGTCGGCCGTAGTATCGGCCCACCCAAGCCTATCCTAGTTAATGGCGAAGAGGAGTTTGAGGTGGAGGCAATTTTAGATTGCAGAAGAAGACGCAACCAAGTTCAATACCTTGTAAAATGGAAGGGCTATGGGCCCGAAGACAATTCTTTGGAACCAGAGAGCAACTTGCACGCCAGGGAACTTCTACAGTCATTTAAAGCTTCTCATGCCTCAAAGATGGCCCAGCTGGGAATCCGGAGTCTGCCCTTGAGGAGGGGGCACTGTCAGAGAGGTTACCTGGTTGGGCGCCGGTGCGCACCGGGGCGCGTTGGTGCACGTGTTCCTGTGCGTGCTGGGGCACGTGTTCCTGGGGGCACTGGTGTGTCTGGTCTGGCCGGCCGTGGCGTGCGGGGTGGCGTCCGGGTGTGCGCGCGTACGCGCATTCATGCTGGCGCGCGTCCGCCAATGGGCGTTACCGCGGGCGTGCCTGGCAGTGCTGGCGTGCACGCTGGTGTTCGGGGGCGTGCGCGTGCGGGTGCACGGGCGCTTTGGCGAATCGGCGCGTGCAAGAGCGCGATGTTTGGTGCCAATCGGCCTATTTAAGTCTGCCACTATTCCTGTTGGGTGCTGCCTGATCAACAGCTCTGTGCCTAAGTTCCGTGATCCTCTCTATGTTCCGTATCTCTGAAGTTTTGACCCTTTGTGACCCGGCTTGCCTTTTGGACTTTCTTGACTGCTGCCTGAACCCGACCCCGGCTTGTTTGACCCTGCTACTGCCTGCTCCCTTTGTACCTTTGCTGCCAGCCCGTTGCCGACCTCTGCCTGTGTGTGACCAGCCTAATAAGCTCCTGCTCAGCATCAGTTCCAGTATTCCTGAGTTCTACCTGCTGCTTGAAAGATCACCTTTCTCCAGGATCCATATACCAGGCCCTCATACCACTCCGTACTCGCGGGCTTCCTGTCTGCTCTATCAGGGGCCCCGAGTCAGATACGTAAGGGAGCCTACCCTCTGCCCAAGCGGACTCACCTGTCTGGTAAGTGAGGGACCTGACAGTCAGTCTTCCAATGTGGGTATAGATCTTTAGATGTCAGACATAGGGTAAGCCAGTGACTACCGCCGTACGGATCCTACGGCATCAGATGCATGCTCCCACCATAAATCACAGTGATTTGGTTGGTATATTTGTTTGTCCTGTCCCAAGTACAAGGGGCTGGAGAAAATCAGAAGGAGAATCAACCACTCCATGGCAAAGTTTATGTCCATGATTGAGGGAATCTCCTTTCATCATGTTGACCTTGAGGGTGGATTTCCGGGCCTTTATTGGCCAGATCTTATTCACCTTTCAGATATTGGTCTGGACATTTTTAATATTAGTAGGTCATTTAAAATTTGTTGTTTTGAAAGTTGTTCGTTCGTAGCACTGTGAGACACGACCGTGGTCAATGGGAGGCTGTGAACACACGGGAGTTACTTCTGGGTTCATTACACTCTGTCAAGCTCCTCCTGTAGTTGGTGTTGGTGAAGGAAGGTCACATATGCTGCCCTAGTGAATCTCGATCCGTTATGGGATTGAGACTTGGAATGGAACATGCTCAGTTACACAAATCAAGCCAAGGCTTGACACGCACTCCGAGCACCATCTTGAAATGATATCTGAGGTAGGAAGTGTCACTGACAGAAGACAATCAGTGATTAATGATTTTAATAGATACTACTATATAAATGCAGTGAAAGATGGGATAGTCATACTCCAGATGATGTCTTATCAGATGAAACACATTGAGTTGATGTTCATCTAAAAGTGTGTGTGGGTAGGGGCAGTTGGCGCTACCTGTATGGGTGCGTAACAGTTAAGTGTTAGCTGTATGCTATAAATTCCTTGTGTGCTCTAATATTGACTTGTGAGTGTATCTGGGCAATCCGTGTAACAAAGTGTATCTGTGCCCGATGGGATGGATATCCTATACCAAAAAAGTGTAACCAAATTAAGCTGGTTTAACAGCAGGGTGTACATAAATATATACAGTATAATAAACGTACCACCAGTGATATTGACAATATTTAAAAAATGGGTGTAACTGCACACAACTTCCTACTATTATATAGGGGGTAACCTTAATTGTACAATTCGTTCTTACACCTAATCCAGTGGCTAACAAGAAGTCTCTTGTCCGTCCACTTCGGGTGCTGCCCACTGATTACCGTTAAATCTCTATTGTGCACAATAGACTTGACAAAAAATGAACATAAAAGTAAAAATAAAATTATATATAACCCACAAATGTATACAATGTGTATATAAAGTGATCAATTATTTAAAAATGTACCGATTGTACCACAAACATAGTGTCACCCAATTGTAAATAAAAACCAGTTTTGTGAAAGTTCTATTCTTGAAATTATTGTGAAAGTTCTTGAAAATATTTCTTTCAAAAAGTTCCTGCGTGAAGTGACTTTAGTGATGACAGTTGAAATCCAGTGACTTAGGTGCTCCCCCTCAAGGGTCCCCACTCACCCGCTCCCTGCACCCCTGCAGGGGTAAACGGCATCTGTTATCCTCGATATTTGCTTAGAATCCCAAATGCAGTTGTCCAATGGGGTTTCCGCTCCAAATGTAGCTTGTAGGCTTTATCCTCATATAAGAAAAAACAGGGCTCCCATAGTGTGATAACGTAATTATTTTTATTAAAAGGATATTAGGTCCAATGACCAGTAAAAAATGAAACAAATAAAAATATAAGTTAAAAACAATAAACACTCCTAAAAGGAGTGAAAATATCACACTGCGTAACGGGAGATCAAGCCCGGAGAAGAGCTCGTGGGAAAAACGCCAACAGCTGAGCGGCGTGCGCCTCAGCTGCGTTCCACACTCTCTCCGACTTCCGCGTATGACGTAGGTACGTAGCTCCGCCTTACGCGTTTCGTCATCGACGTTCTCAAAGGCGTAGCTAACGTCCCAAATGACAGGCTATTTGAAGGCAAGCGGGCATAACTCCTCCCCTGGGCGGGGTCCCATGGTGTGTGTTAACAGGAACGGCCTGTAGTGGACCGAGCCAAATGCCGGGGGTGTTACAAGTATATTCCCTTATATTAAAGTATTAATATCCCCGCTTGCCAACTTTCCGACAGACTTAAGCATTTGCATAGCATGTACATACAAACATATGGACTAATTTATACCTATAACTCCATATAAACCATTCCGAATTGATCTAACAACTGCATTCGATTACTATGTTTTTTTTAATTTCATAATGACATGCATGTTTTCTTCCTGTTGGATGTAAGTGCAATATTCTTTTAATAAATTTGATATAAATGGTTTTACACTATGTGGAGATTCTTTTTGCTTCTATGACAATTGACCTACTGAGTGAGAAGTTTACACTGACTGATGTGGGAGCGAATGGTGGATCTGCTACACAGTTTTAAAGTCTGGGAGAGCTTAGTCTCCTGATGCCCATCTGACTCTACAGTATCTTACAAAAGTGAGTACACCCCTCACATTTTTGTAAACATTTTATTATATCTTTTCATGTGACAACACTGAAGAAATTACACTTTGCTACAATGTAACGTAGCGAGTGTACAATGTGCATAACAGTGTCAATTTGCTGTCCTCTCAAAATAACTCAACACACAGCCATTAATGTCTAAACCGCTGGCAACAAAAGTGAGTACACCGCTAAGTGAAAATGTTCAAATTGGGCCCAAAGTGTTAATATTTTGTGTGGCCACCATTATTTTCCAGCACTGCCTTAACCCTCTTGGGAATGGAGTTCACCAAAGCTTCGCAGGTTGCCACTGGATCCTCTTCCATTCCTCCATAACGGCATCACAGAGATGGTGGATGTTAGAGACCTTGTGCTCCTCCACCTTCCATTTGAGGATGCCCCACAAATGCTTAATAGGGTTTAGGTCTGGAGACATGCTTGGCCAGTCCACCTTTACCCTCAGCTTCTTTAGCAAGACAGTGGTCATCCTGGAGGTGTGTTTGGGTCCTTATCATGTTGGAATACTGCCCTGTGGCCCAGTCTCCGAAGGGAGGAGATCATGCTATGCTTCAGTATGTCACAGTAAATGTTGACATTCATGGTTCGCTCAATGAACTGTAGCTCCCCAGTGCAGGCAGCACTCATGCAGCCCCAGACCATGACACTCCCACCACCATGCTTGACTGAAGGCAAGACACAATTTTCTTTGTACTCCTCATCTGGTTGCGGCCACACACGCTTGACACCATCTGAACCAAATATGTTTATCTTGATCTCATCAGACCACAGGACATGGTTCCAGTAATCCATGCCCTAAGTCTGCTTGCCTTTAGCAAACAGTTTGAGGGCTTTCTTGTGCATTATCTTTAGAAGAGGCTTCCTCCTGGGATGACAGCCGTGCATACCAATTTGCTGCAGTGTGCTGCGTCCCCCACCCCTTCACCCACTGCAGCAATGCTGGCAGCTCTCATTTGTTTATTTCCCAAAAACAGGCCTGTTCTGAGTGGAACCCTTCCTGTTAAACCGCTATATGGTCTTGACCACCATGCTGCAGCTCAGTTTCAGGGTCTTGGCAATCTTCTTATAGCCTAGGCCATCTTTATGTAGAGCAACAATTCTTTTTTTCAGATCCTCAGAGAGTTCTTCATCATGAGGTGCCCTGTTGAACTTCCAGTGACCAGTATGAGAAAGTGAGAGCAAAAACATCAAATTTAACACACCTGAGACCTTGTAACACTAATGAGCCACATGACACCGGGGAGGGAAAATTGCTAACTGGGCCCAATTTGGATATTTTCACTTATGCCACATATACAGGAGCGGATTTCTAGTCAGAAAAAGATAAGACGGCTTTTCCGACAGGATTCCGCTCAAGTTTGCCTTGCATACACACGGTCACTCAAAAGTTTGATGAAATTATGACCGTCTAAATTAGCTAAATTAGCGCCTTTAGAGGGCTCAGCTGAGTTTAAAGAAAAAACAAAATATCTACAGGATTTTGTCAGTAAAATTGACAAAACACCCAGAAGAAAAAGATGAAAAAAATATGTGAGAGATACTAATGATTACAAAGCCAATAAGGTGTACAAGTGGCAGGATGTTGTATTGACTGAAGAGGTTACAGTCTTGGATGATCAAGATACCATTCCTGCCACACCTTACATCTCATCCAACACTAATGGTCCTACCCCACAGGTATCCCAACAGGGCCCAAACTATGGGAGATCCCAGGCTGATACCAATACCTATGGAGTTCCTATACACAATAGGTATGAACCCTTGCAACAGGATGATTGCTACGCTTCTGATGGTTATCAGCAGCAAGATTATGACTATAGTCATGGTTACCATCAGCAGGACTATGGCAATAACCGTGGATGGAACAGTCCAGGTTGGGCCCCACCATGATCCAGAGGAGGCCCACCTCTGAGAGCACAGAGAGGATACCCTGGTTCCAATTATAGGGTGGATAATTGGAACCAGGGTATCCTGTTTGTGCTCTCAGAGGTGGGCCTCCTCTGGATTATGGTGGGGCCCAACCTGGACTGTTCCATCCACGGTTATTGCCATAGTCCTGCTGATGGTAACCATGACTATAGTCATAATCCTGCTCAGAAAAGGGGATATGGTGGTCCCCCGTGGAGGGGGAGGGGATTCAATCATCCCAGAGGGAGGGGGAGGGGCCAACATCCTCAGATGAATGGGGAGAGGAATGGAAACCTTGGTACCCCGTGGCACCCCCCAGACCATATGGGGAGGCTCCAGGGTTGGCAAATGGAGAGGCTGCAGAGGGGACAAATGGAAAAAGAAATCAGAGACTTAATGCAGGGTATTTTTAATTTAAGCAATGTTACTTTCACTCCGGATAAGTTGAAAGTTTTAGAATGGGCCTTAAATATGCTCCTGATAGGGATTTGAACAAATTTGATATTTTTATTGATTTTCAAAAATTCATGAGGAAATTACCTTATTTATCGGCGTATAACACGCACAGGCGTATAACATGCACATTCATTTTAAGAGGGAAGTGTCAGGAAAAAAACTTTTAAATAAGGAACTTTGAAGCAAAATAAGGGTCAGTGTCCATCTGCAGCCTCACCATTGCCATTCATGCAGTCTGATCAATGCCCATCTGCAGCCTCACAAGTGCCATCAATGCAGTCTCATCAGTCCACATCAATGCAGCCTCACCATTGCCATCATTAAAACAGCCTCACCATTGCCATCAATGCAGCAGCCTCACCATTGCCATCAGTGCAGCCTGATCGATGCCCATCTGCAGCCTAGAGGGGACAGGGAGGGGGGGCGAAACAAGCACCGACAGATTACATACAGTGAGAATCTCTTATCATAGACAGAACAGTGGTCCAATGGCAGCCCAGGAGACGGGACTTCCTATTACAGAAGCCGCCAAGTAAACAGGAGATTCTCACTGTATATAATCTGATGGCGCTCGTCTCGCCCCCTCCCTGTCCCCTCCGAGGCAGCTAACATTTAAGTATTGGCGTATAACACGCACGCGCTATTTGCACCCAATTTTCATGGTGAAAAAGTGAGTGTTATACGCCAATAAATACAGTAATTATTAAGAAACATTTTAGTAAAATTACACCTCAATCGGGACAAGAAATTTCCGAATATCATCATACGAATTTTAGGAACAGATCAGTCTTCAATCTTAGAAATTCCAATAGTCATTTTTCTGAGGTTTTTAAATCCTTGGTCCAAAGCAACTTAGAAGGTTTAGTCATTAAACCTAGTAGGCGTAAAACTGATATCAAAAGGGGTATTAAATCTTTAGAAAAAAATAAGCAGATCATCATTAGAAGTGTTGACAAAGGGGGAGGGGAGTTTAGTTATCCTTAACAAATCTGACTATTTAATGGAACTCAACAGACTTGTCCATGATGCTGATATATATGAAAAATTGGGGGGTAATCCCACCAATAAATTCAAAGCCAAGCTGAGACGTCTGGTTAAAAGTGCCCAAGATGAAGGTATTGTTAACAAAAAGGAAGCTAGATATCTGGTTCCCGAAGCCCCACGACTACCAGTTATTTACCAACTACCAAAGATCCACAAGAACCCACTCAAACCACCAGGGAGACCTATTTTGAGTGGGGTGGATTCTTTGTTTACCAGAATTGGCGAATACTTGGACAGTTTCTTGCAGCTGTTGGCTCAGAGTTGTCCTGCATATCTTAAAGATAGTAGGAACCTCATGGAATTGTTACAGCAAGTAGAGGTTAATGAAGGTGACATACTGGCCAGCATTGATGCTAATTCTCCATAGACCAATTTCCAACAGAAACATGCTGTTGAAGCTGGGGTATGGGCCCTAAATAGTACGAAGATGAAAAACAAAAACATTTTTTGGTTCATGCTTTAGATTTGGCCATGAGTCATAACTTTTTCTGGCATGAAAAGCAGTTTTATAGGCAAAAGAGAGAGGTAGCAATGGGGGATAAGTACGCTCCTTCAGTTGCCAACTTGTTCATGAGTTACTGGGAAAAGATGCCATCTTTAGTAGTAATTTCCCTCAGCTTAAGTTTTACAAGCGTTATATTGATGACATCATTATTGTTTGGGCAGGATCAAATGAGTCAGTTTTACGTTTTTTTTGTCAAAAATTGGTGAGAATAGATTTGGTATCTCCTTCTCGTCATCTTCTGACAATCAAAGCATTAATTTTTTGAAATTAGTCATCTTCAAAGAGAACCATCAACTGTCCACTAAAAACTAATTTAGGGAGGGGACAGAAATGGCTACATTCCGCTAGGAAGCTGTCACCACCCCCGATGGCTTAGCACAATTCCTAAAAGCCAATTCCTGAGGGTTAGGCAGAATTGTGCCAGAATCAAGGATTTCGAAATTGGTCTGCATGGCTGTCATCCCAGAAGGAAGCTTCTTCTAAAGATGATGCACAAGAAAGCCCGCAAGCAGTTTGCTGAAGACAAACAGACTAAGGACATGGATTACTGGAAACATGTCCCGTGGTCTGATGAGACCAAGATAAACTTATTTGGTTCAGAAGGTGTCAAGCGTGTGTGGTAGAAACCTGGTGAGGAGTACAAAGACAAATGTGTCTTGCCTACAGTCAAGCATGGTGGTGGGAGTGTCATGGCCTGGGGCTACATGAGTGCTGCTCACACTGGAGAGCTACAGTTCATTGAGGGAACCATGAATGCCAACATGTACTGTGACATTTTAAAGCAGAGCATTGTCCCCTCCCTTCGGAGACTGGGCCGCAGGGCAGTATTCCAACATGATAACGACCCCAAACACACTTCCAATATGACCACTGCTTTGCTAAAGAAGCTGAGGGTAAAGGTGATAGACTGGCCAAACATGTCTCAAGACCTAACCCTATTGAGCATCTGTGGGGCATCCTCAAACTGAAGGTGGAGGAGCGCAAGGTCTCTAACATCCACCAGCTCTGTGATGTCGTCATTGGAGGAGTGGAAGAGGACTCCAGTGGCAACCTGTGAAGCACTGGTGAACTCCATACCCAAGAGGGTTCAGGCAGTGCTGGAAAATAATGGTGGCCACACAAAATACTGACACTTTGGGCCCAATTTGGACATTTTCACTTAGGGATGTACAGCTCTCTGCCTGATTGCTTAGACAATCTTGCCTTATGTCTTGTTTCTCTTGAACCCTTTGCTCCTCCCATGAACTTCCTATTTAAGACATGCCTTTGAACTTCCTGTTTGCAGATGATTGTGCACTCTCCAGCAATTATCTCAATCTTGTAACACCTGTTGCCATCTGTATCTTTGTTACCACTCACTACTGACCTTGATCCCAACCTGCAACCACTTGTTACTAGGGATGAGCTTCGAGTTCGAGTCGAACTCATGTTCTACTCGAACATTGGCTGTTCGCAAGTTCACCGAACAGCGAACAATTTGGGGTGTTCGCGGCAAATTCGAATGCCGCGGAACACCCTTTAAAAGTCTATGGGAGAAATCAAAAGTGCTAATTTTAAAGGCTAATATGCAAGTTATTGTCATAAAAAGTGTTTGGGGACCCGGGTCCTGCCCCAGGGGACATGGATCAATGCAAAAAAAAGTTTTAAAAATGGACGTTTTTTCAGGAGCAGTGATTTTATTAATGCTTAAAGTCAAACAATAAAAGTGTAATATCCCTTTAAATTTCGTACCTGGGGGGTGTCTATAGTATGCCTGTAAAGGGGCGCATGTTTCCTGTGTTTAGAACAGTCTGACAGCAAAATGACATTTTGAAGGAAAAAACACATTTAAAACTACCCGCGGCTATTGCATTGCCGACAATACACATAGAAGTTCATTGATAAAAACGGCATGGGAATTCCCCACAGGGCAACCCCGAACCAAAATAAAAAAAAAAAAATGATGTGGGGGTCCCCCTAAATTCCATACAAGGCCCTTCAGGTCTGGTATGGATATTAAGGGGAACCCCAGCCAAAATTTTTTAAAAAAATTGACGTGAGGTTCCCCCTAAATTCCATACCAGCCACATGCCCTCAACATTGGGAGGGTGCTTTGGGGTAGCCCCCCAAAACACCTTGTCCCCATGTTGATGAAGACAAGGGCCTCATCCCCACAACCCTGGCCGGTGGTTGTGGGGGTCTGCGGGCGGGGGGCTTATCGGAATCTGGAAGCCCCCTTTAACAAGGGGACCCCCAGATCCCAGCCCCCCCCCTGTGTGAAATGGTAAGGGGGTACTTACCCCTACCATTTCACTAAAAAACTGTCAAAAATGTTAAAAATGACAAGAGACAGTTTTTGACAATTCCTTTATTTAAATACTTCTTCTTTCTTCCTTCATCTTCTGGTTCTTCTGGCCCTTCTGGTTCTTCCTCTGGCGTTCTCGTCCAGCATCTCCTCCGCGGCGTCTTCTATCTTCTTCTCCTCAGGCCGCTCCGCACCCATGGCATGAGGGGGGAGGCTCCCGCTCTTCTCTTCATCTTCTTCATCTTCTTCTTCTTCTTCATCTCTTCTTCCTTCTTCTCTTCTTCATTTCTTCTCCGGGCCGCTCCGCAGCCATGCTGGCATGGTGGGAGGCTCCCGCTGTGTGACGGCGTCTCTTCGTCTGACGGTTCTTAAATAACGGGCGGCGGGGCCATCCGGTGACCCCGCCCCCCTCTGACGCACGGTGACTTGACGGGACTTCCCTGTGACGTCACGGGGAATGCCACAGGGAAGTTCCGTCATGTCCCGTGCGTCAGAGGGGGGCGGGGTCACCGGGTGGCCCCGCCCCCCGTTATTTAAGAACCGTCAGACGAAGAGACGCCGTCACACAGCGGGAGCCTCCCACCATGCCAGCATGGCTGCGGAGCGGCCCGGAGAAGAAATGAAGAAGAGAAGAAGGAAGAAGAGAAGAAGGAAGAAGAGATGAAGATGAAGAAGAAGATGAAGAAGAAGATGAAGAAGAAGATAAAGAAGAGAAGAAGATGAAGAGAAGAGCGGGAGCCTCCCCCCTCATGCCATGGGTGCGGAGCGGCCCGAGGAGAAGAAGATAGAAGACGCCGCGGAGGAGATGCTGGACGAGAACGCCGGAGGAAGAACCAAAAGAGCCAGAAGAACCAGAAGAAGATGAAGGAAGAAAGAAGAAGCATTGTCAAAAACTGTCTCTTGTCATTTTTAACATTTTTGACAGTTTTTTAGTGAAATGGTAGGGGTAAGTACCCCCTTACCATTTCACACAGGGGGGGGGCCGGGATCTGGGGGTCCCCTTGTTAAAGGGGGCTTCCGGATTCCGATAAGCCCCCCGCCCGCAGACCCCCACAACCACCGGCCAGGGTTGTGGGGATGAGGCCCTTGTCTTCATCAACATGGGGACAAGGTGTTTTGGGGGGCTACCCCAAAGCACCCTCCCAATGTTGAGGGCATGTGGCCTGGTACGGTTCAGGAGGGGGGGGCGCACTCTCATCCCCCCCTCTTTTCCTGCGGCCTGCCAGGTTGCGTGCTCGGATAAGGGTCTGGTATGGATTTTTGGGGGGACCCCACGCTGTTTTTTTTTTTTTTTTTTTTGGCGCGGGGTTCCCCTTAATATCCATACCAGACCTGAAGGGCCTTGTATGGAATTTAGGGGGACTCCCATATCATTTTTTTTTTTTAATTTTGGTTCGGGGTTGCCCTGTGGGGAATTCCCATGCCGTTTTTATCAATGAACTTCTATGTGTATTGTCGGCAATGCAATAGCCGCGGGTAGTTTTAAATGTGTTTTTTCCTTCAAAATGTCATTTTGCTGTCAGACTGTTCTAAACACGGGAAACATGCGCCCCTTTACAGGCATACTATAGACACCCCCCATGTATGAAATTTAAAGGGATATTACACTTTTATTGTTTGACTTTAAGCATTATTAAAATCACTGCTCCTGAAAAAACGGCCGTTTTTAAAACTTTTTTTTGCATTGATTCATGTCCCCTGGGGCAGGACCCGGGTCCCCAAACACTTTTAATGACAATAACTTGCATATTAGCCTTTAAAATTAGCACTTTTGATTATTCATGTTCGTGTCCCATAGACTTTAACGGTGTTCGCGTGTTCGAACGAATTTTTTTCCTGTTCGCATGTTCTGGTGTGAACCGAACAGGGGGGTGTTCGGCTCATTCCTACTTGTTACCAACCTTTGGCTTGTTTACTGACTATGCTTCTGCTTGATCACTACCTGCTATATCTACTATGGGACCCAGGCTTGCTCATCTTCTAGTGGGGTGATCGTGTGGACTACAACCTGGTAGTAACAGGCAGCAAAACTCATCTCCACCATCAGGAGCTCTGTTGAATACCAGTTAGCACTTTGGCCTTGCACCTCGGTTGAGCCCACGTCATCCACCAGAGTCTCTCTATTACTATAGCTACTGATCTTGTGCCCATGTCCTGTGACAGAACATATGTAGTAAATAAATAACAGTACATTACATTAGATTAGAAGTATATAATAGGAAATACATGGAAGCAAACGAGGAAATGTATTTTTGCACATCTGTAATCAGAATGTATTGCATACACTAAAGAAACCATAAGAAGCTGAGCTGTGACATTTACATGTTTAACCCTTTCACTGCCAGAGCCATTTTTGCATTTTTTGCACACATGCTTAAAAAATAATTTTGTCCTGAAGATTACATAAAACCCCCCAAACTTTATATATTTTCTGAGAGAAGACACCCTAGAGAATAAAAAAAGTGGCAGTTCCAATTTTTTTTATGTCACAATATTACAAAGGTCTAGTAAAATGCACAATTTCAGTAAATACACTAAAGATAATTCTAGGGCACACAAACGTAATAAATTACCCATTTTTGTTGTAAGATCTTAAGGACAAGGTTGCACCGAATAAATAGATACCCAGCTACAAACTTTAGTAGCGTATATTTTCCATAGGTGACACTTTAACTGCCCCCTGTGGGTCATCTGTTTAGTGTTACAGAGGAGGTTAGGTACTAGAAATATTGCTTTCATTCTGGAATGTCCAATGATATGTAACATGTGTATTGCAATTGATGTTTTCATGCGTAGGCACCCCTGACGAATGCATCTACATTCGCATGTGTGTCTGCTCTTTTCCCTCCCCTCTACATGGAGGCACTTGCTATGTTGGTGCCGGGCTTTCAGATGGGCAAGCAGAGCCAGGGATACATGGTGGGGGTGCCGTTACCGGGGGGTTGGGGGAAGCAATCAGGCAGCAGCGCTGCCACCCGAATGCTTCCATCTGACAGGCAGGAGTCTGCTTGTCAGATTTACACACAATTCTAGTGGCAACAGTCACTGGGAATGTGTGTAACCCCCCCCCCCCGTGCTGTTAAAAGGTAACATCATCTTTCTCTCCAACGTGACATTATAAGGCAGGGATGAAAAATAATTCTTTCTTCAAATAATATTTGTTACAGATTCTGGTCCATTATGTCAGTTCCTTTTTTTAGATATTCATCATGTGACTATGTCCAATGACAAATGTTCATATTTAATGCATATACATTGTCAAAATATGCATATAGTTGTCTGTAGTACAGCCATTGTGTATAGCATGATAAAACTGGTGCACATAGAATCTGGTGCAGCTGTGCTTAGTATCAATCAGTATCTAACTTCAGCTTGTTCAATTAAGCTTTGACAATGTGCCTAGGCTAACATTGCAGTGATTTGACATGCAATTTGACATGTCAAATCGCATGCCAATTTGGCTCCTATTGCCGGCAATGGCACTATCTAAATCAGTGCAACGACGCCTTTGCGGCATAGCACTGATTCCCAAAAGTAGTTTCTGTACTACTTTTGGTGACTTCAGGGTGCGATTTGTATAGACATCTGTGCAGCAACCCAAACAGATGTCTCTGAAATCGCCCCCAAAGATGGGACTGACATGCGGGAATGAAATCATGCAAGTTCAGCTGAATTTGAACAATTTCAATCCCGCTGTCAGTGTGAACCTAGGCTAACACCTAGAAGCTGACTGGTTACTATGCACAGTTGCACCAGATTCTGCGTGCACTAGTTTTAGTAAACCTCCCCACAATTACATGAATGATAGTTATTCCATGGTAACATGCAGCAGGTAAGCATTTTCTACATAGACTGTAGAAGAGCAAAGGAAAAACTTTAAAGTAGGGTCCCCTGAAGACGTGCTATTGCACTAAACTGATTGGTGCAAAGCTACATGCTGACGTCTCGCCACTGCTTCCGACTCTAGCACTGGCAGCCATCTTAGTGAATGCTCTCCTATTGTCTTATTGCTATAATGCGATTATCTAGATCTTCAACATGAGCTTGGAGTTGAAGAAAAGCTGCTGAAAGTGCCTCATGTTTTCTAATGAGGTCATTATATGCCATGGAGAGTTAATCATGCTTTATCTCAAGTAAATCAGTGCGAGAACCCAGAGAGGCAATTTCTTGAGATAGCGTGGTCTTGGATTTTTGAAGCTCACTTTGGACTTTAGTTAGTAGTTTTGTGCATACATATTCTAAGCTTTGGTCAAGTTCAGCTTTAGTCAGAGGAGGGTGAAGACCCCTGATCCAGCAAGGGAGGCTCTGATGGCAGAGATGCAGCAGCAGTGGGGAAGGGTTTTGAGCCGGCACCATGTCCAGCCATGCTGCGCTGTTCCCAGGTTCTGAGGAGATAGTCAGTGTGCTCCTCCTCTGCAATTTTTTTTTTTTCGTGTATTCATACACGGGGGCATTCTGAGAGGGTTGATGTGTTGCAGGGCTGATTGCAGGAACAATGAGCCTCTTTTGTATTCATTGTAACTGTACTGTCTGCCCTCATGTTGTAAAGTGCTGTGAAAACTGTTGCACTATATAAATCCTGTATAATAATAATAATATGATATTCGTTCTTAATGGTAAAATGTTTTTTTTTGTGATTCCTTCTTTTCTTTTCACTTGCTGGTTTGTTTTATATTGTAATTTGGTGCTGCACTCCATATAACTATACTATTTTAGAGGTTTATAGATAGTGAACTGCGTTGCTAGTTGTCAGCATTATTCACTCTAGCACTGACTTTTACTCTGCATACAGTTACTATGCACAGTTGCACCAGATTCTGTGTGCACCAGTTTTAGTGAATCCCCCCCACAATTAGATAAACTTAGTTATCCCATGGCAAAATGCGGAAGGTAAGCATCTACTACATGGCCTGTAGAAGAGCAAAATAAAAACTGGATAAAACTACTCATTATAAAGCTAAATAATTTCCTGTTATACAGCATAGTAATGTGAAAAAGTAGATGCGCAACCCAAACAAAAAGAAAATCAAATGTGTGCAGAATAGGAACACCAATTGGTGCAATGTCCCCTCAGAACAAATCAACCAACTGAGAACATATACCAGCAAAACACAGCCATGGCTCACGCCAGCTGGCTGGTATGCGGTGACGTCTGCATAGTGTCAAATTTGCCAAAAAGTTAAAACTGAGCTTAAAAGCATAAGGCCGGGTTCACATATGTGCAGCCAGGGGTTTGTGCCTAAGGTCCAGTGCGTGTCTGTTTACTGGTTCAGATCCAAATTTTTGCCTGAGTTTGCACCTCAACCAAAACCAAACACGCACAGGACCCTTTTGCAATCCGATTCACGGCCGCCCCAGCTGCATTGAGAGCCAGTCACAAAAGGAGAAAAGGTGTACATTGGAAATGAGCACTCAATAATGAGCACTCAATAATCTCCCTCCACATGAGACCTGACATACAAGCAATCTTTTTGTATATGTAACAGACAATGAGCCTTGAGAGGCCAAAGAGGGCATTTGGGTATCCAGACAAATACTGTAGGAGTTCATCTAGGTTATTACTCATAGGGACCTATGTATAAAGTGATGAAAGAAAATGTATACACCATTTCTTTACTGCTACTTTTGGGAGCCTGTATCTCAACTGTTTTCAGCCAACTGGTGTAATAGATGAGTAGTGATGTGGTCTTTAAAAACTGAAACAAAAGTTAGAAAAATCTGAAAAAAGTTACTTCTTTAGGGCAAAAAGTACAGAAAAAGGCAAACATATAAGTCTAACTGGTTAAACCTGTCAAAAGAGGAGATCCTGCGTTAGGAGTAATTAGAGTAAATTTCCTACTGTCAAAGTGTTTTTCTAACCACGTGAAGTTCTTTTTCTCAAAGATCATTTATGCCTAAACAGCCTCTGCTGGAGCACTAATTCAATAATTTCTAAATTGGACTGTTAAACTGCAGAGGCTGATATTGTATCACTGTATATGTTTTATTGGATGTATTGTGCCTTACAACTAATGTGCAACTAAATTTCCTAAAATCTTGACTATTGTACGGTAAGTTACTCCTCAAGCACAATCTATATTTTGTGTTGTTGATAATACCAGGCTTTTACATTCCTTTTCGCAAATTATAATTAAAAATACATTTAAAGCAAATTGCAGAGAGCAGGTAAGAAACAACCATCTGGCCCGAACAAAACATCTCGGCAATGATATTGTTACTTTTTTCCTGACTTCTCCAACAGGTTGGGTTCACACTAGTGCAAATTGGATGCCGGTTTCATCGCATCCAATTCGCACAGCAGGAGATTGTGACTGGCTCTCTATGGAGTCGGTTCACATATCTCTGCAGCGGCTCTAATTTGCACAGGAGCCCTGTGCGTCTTTTGGTCCATTTCAGGTCCGAATTCAGCCAAAAATTTGGGCTGAAATCAGACCTTAAACGGTGAACGAGGACGCACCGGACTCCTGCTATGAGCCACTGCATTCTCATATGTGAACCCAGCCTGAGGCTGGGTTCACACCTATGCGAATTGGATACGGGTTTCCTCACATCCAATTCGCATAGCAGGAGAATGTGACCGGCTCTCTATGGAGCCGGTTCACATATTTCCGGGGCGGCTGCAGAGCACACTGCACACTGTGCGTCTTTGGCTTAGTTTCAGCGCCAAATTCAGGCACAGATTCGGCCCTGATTCAGCCCTGAACCAGAGAATGGGGACGCACAGCGTTCTTGTGCGATCTGCAGCAGGTTCCAGTGTGAATTGAGCCTTAAACTTCAGAATAAACAGCTACTAGAATCAGAAAGAAGTTTTGATTCAACTAAATTAAAGTCAATCTGTGATTACTAAGCTTATTCAAGCCTCTGAGTATTCATGTGTATAAAAAATGTTTGTTGGGTACTATATTAAAGTGGAACTACACTGCATCTGAGCACCACAAGCCAGGAATACTATCTGATTAATGTTTAATATTCAAAGCAAACACGTCTCTCTGCTTTATTTTGCTGAAATATCACATTGAAAAACACCCCTTATGCCGCGTACACACGACCGGCATACTTGGTTCAGTGGACCGGAGTCCATCGGACAATTCGATCATGTGTGGGCTCCAGCGGACTTTTTTCCCCAAAAGTTTGACGGACCTAGAAATAAAACATGTTTCAAATCTTTTTGACGGACTTGAGTCCAGTCGAAAAGTCCGCTCGTCTGTATGCTAGTCCGACGGACAAAAACCAACGCTAGGGCAGCTATTGGCTACTGGTTATGAACTTCCTTGTTTTAGTCCGGTCGTACATCATCACGTCCTCCATAAGGTACAGGCAGAGGTTAGTGACCTGGGAGATAGAGTCAACCATGTTGATACAAAGATGTGGGAGTATGCTGAGGTGCATAATAAACTGGTAGATGCCCATGGCAACACTGAGGATCATCAGCTACAACAAAAAATAGCTGATTTAGAAGACAGATCACGGAGGAATAACCTCAAGCTGAGAGGTATTGCAGAAACTGTCACCTCTGGTGATTTAAAGTAATATGTTCAACAAATGATCACCTGACATAAACCATCAGGAAGCCATCATAGATACAGCACATAGGTTGCCTAAACCTCCCCATCCATCAAAACACATCCCAAGAGATCAAAAGAAGAAGGGATAATAGCGGGACGTTGCCTGAGACATGTCAATGAGTATAAAGATTAATTATTCAGGATCAAAAAGGATTGACCTGAAACATGTATTGCACCTATAGTTCATAAAATAATGTAATTTCTGTGTAAAGCCTGGGATACCATAATCTCAAAGGATTTTCAAGGTGTAAATGGTACAAAGAGGTTTATTAAAATTAACGTAAGACATACAAAAAATATGTCATACAACATAGTTAGGCATATACAGGCAAGCAGACAATAGACATAATTCATGTAGTAGGTGCATTTACAGAAAAAAGAACTATTGTTATTATATAGTGAAACAGTATATGCATCCATAAGATGGTAACTCAAGGCGTTTCTTGGCTTTCAACCAATCATCAGGAGTCAGATGCAAATTAACTACAAATTGAAACAATAAAACATCTTTGTCTTATGTTAATATTAATAAACCTCTTTGTACCATTTACATTTCGAAAATCCTTTGAGATTATGGTATCCCAGGCTTTACACAGAAATTACATTATTTTACGAACTATAGGTGCAATACATGTTTCAGGTCAATCCTTTTTGATCCTGAATAATTAATCTTTATACTCATTGACATGTCTCATGCAAAGTTCCGCTATTATCCCTTCTTCTTTTGTGCTTTAAATTACTGGGATGGAGACATGTCAATGCATTCGTTGGTGTGGACAGGTCACAACTCCATTTTTGACATCCCAAGAGATGTCATTGTGCGGATTCATTTTTTCCACAGGAAGGAGAAGATGCTGCATTTCTCACACCAAACCACGCAGCTGCTTGATCCTTATGCAGACATAAAGCTGTTTGCTGACCTATCACAATATACCTTAAAAGCCCGCAAGCAGTTGGGTTTGATTACCAAAATTCTGCAAAATCACCAGATCATCTACAAATGGGGATTCCCCACCAAGCTTTGATCACCAAAGGTGACAACATAACATAACTTTGTTTCAAGAGAGACTTGCCTGCTACAGTCCTGAAATCTATTTCCAGCTACAGAGGAGCACCTGACTCAGCAATCCAGGACCCCACCAAGAGGAGAAAGAAACCCTTCTGACCATTGAAGATGCTTATATATGGCTGATCTACGAAAGTGGATCTCCTGGAAGTATTTTGAGCTTCAAAAATGTGAATTTCAATTTGTTCAGTTGTAAGTCCAGTTTTTCTTCACTTCCTGCTTGAAGAATGAAAATCTGCTGGAGAATAATACAGCCGCTGGTAGTTTGATCTCCCTGGACTCTTTAGGTGTCCCCCCTAGTTCAGGAGGTAGCGGAAGCTACTGTTATCGTCAGTTGAAGAGGAACTTTCCTAACATTAGCTTAGTCGTATGCATCCTACGATTTTTAATATCAATGTTTGGTTGTTTTTTGTCTATTTTTTGCTTTATTTTTATCAAATCAGGGACGGTTGGGACCTATGCGATTTCACTGGACATCTGTGCAGGAAAGTGCACTGATGTCTCTGAAATTGCTCACAAAGTTGGGCTGAGTCCCCTTTCACATGTGTGTGACTTTTCCTGTGACTTTGGACATCAGAGTCGCATGAAAAGTCATACCCCATGAATTCAATGAGTACCATTCATATCTGTACGACTTCAAGTCACACCGACTTCAAAGTAGTCCCTGTAATACTTTGGTCCAACTTTGATGCAAGTTGAGGTCCACAGACCTCAAGTTTACACAGGCATTCCCTCAAATCACAGCAAAATTGCGTGAATTTCCCTTCGACTCCCTACGACTCCTGCATCCATAGACCTCAAGATTACACAGGTATTGCGGCAAAATTGTGGCAAAAAGTGCTACAAATTGTGTGACTTTCAGGTCACACAAGTGTAAAGGGGCCTAAGTCACTGTGCTGAGTACTATTATACCTAGAATATAAAGTAGTCCCACCATCAAACACTAGTAAACGTATGTTCTCAAAATAATTGTGCTCAAATGACTGAAAATCACACAGATGGTATCACCAACTGAAAGCTTGCATTGTACTCAGCAGCATATGCTGAAAAGAGGTGAACGCCTATTAGCCAATGCCACGTCAGCATGAGCATGGTTGTTAC
This sequence comes from Lithobates clamitans, assembly GCA_037952925.1. Taxonomy (NCBI): domain Eukaryota; kingdom Metazoa; phylum Chordata; class Amphibia; order Anura; family Ranidae; genus Lithobates; species Lithobates clamitans. The sequence continues at coordinate 12,219,362 of JBBGZY010000008.1, read as the reverse complement.
TATTATTATTGCCTGAAATGCAAAACATTATTGTATAGAATCAAACATTAGTAAATGTATTTTATATGGAGGTTTGTGCTCAGCTCTGTAGCGTAGTGGAATGCCCTACTACCTTCAAAGGTTCAAGCAATGAGTTTGAATCCCACCAACAGTATCACCTCCTGAAAACATGCATTGTACTAAGCAGCATGATTAACCACTGCATATCAGTTTGGTTTATTACATAATTTTAACTCTTCAAATGCATGCAATGGTATGTAATTATTCAATATTATTATGGTGTGGAATTATGGGGACAAGGGCCTCTTCCCAACAACCTGTGGTTGTCAGGGTCTGCAGGGAGGGGGCTTATCAGAATCTAGAAGCCCCTTTAACAAGGGGCCCCCATATCCTGCCCCCCCTGTGCGAATGGGTATGGGGTACATCGTACCACTAACCTGGCACCAAAAAAAGTGGTAAAATGTAAAAAACAATAGCTCTGAGCCGTCTTCTTCCCTGAGCCATCTTTTCCTGCTGCTGTCATTCCCACCACCATCTTCTTGCTCCCTGAGCCGTCTCTCCTGCTGTTGCCATCTTCTCCAGCTGCTGTTTACTGCCGTGCCGACGGTTACCCGCTAATTAAAAAAAAGCCGCTCTTCTTCTGTGTCACCCCCTGTGTGACATCTCTCTGGGTGACATCATTGGATTGCCATGGAAGACCGCCACAGAAGAAGAGCAACTTTTTTTTATTAGCAGGTAACCAGCTGTGCTGAAGAACACAGCAGCAGGAGAAGATGGCAGGGGCAGGAGAGACTGCTTGGGGAAAAGACAACTCTGGGAGAAGAAACATCAAACACTAGTAAATGTATTTTCTATGTATGATAGTGGTCAGTGCTTATAACTTGAAAAACTCAGTTCTTGAAGAACTTATGGGTTCAAATCCCACAGGGGGATACTAAAAGATTGCATTGGTGAAAAAAAGGCAAATGACAATTAGCCAAAGCAGCATTTGCTGAAAATAGGTGAATGCTGATTAGCCAATGCACTTTAGTTTGGCTGATTCTATTATATTACTCTTCAAATGCATGCAATGGTATGTAAGTATTCAATAATTTTATGGTGTGGAATTCCAAACATCACCCACTAGTTACTGGGCAGTCTACATTTCTTTGTTTGTTTATTTTATTTTGCTTGTGCACTGAAGAAATAAACACATCTGATGGATGGTAGGTTGGCTGGGATTTGAACTCATACTTTGACTGCTGTGGAGACATCTGAGCAGACTACCAAGCCATTGTGCTAAGTACGCTGAGACCTACATGATAGTGTAGTATGATTAAAGAATGAACATAAATAATTACATTATAGTCATCTAAATTAAAAAAAAAAAAACATGAAAAAAACAACATACAACAAATCGGTAACCTAAATGTTCAAAACATGTAACTTTACAGAATAGCAGACATTACTCTGTAATAATGATTCATAACTGCAAAAGAAGGAAGAAAAACTAGGAATACTAATTGCAATATACATCAACAGATGCACACAAAGTAGAGCACATCTCACATAAAAATGTTTCTTTCACATACATGGATCATGGTTGCATTGCAGTGCTATATAATAACTTAGTAGAAATTGTCATTTGCATATCCACAGAATCGCTAATTAGCTCTGATTTCAAATTTACTAACGTATGTTTACCACTAATGGCGCTCTTTTTCATTCGCACGTTCGCCTGTTGAAATCTTAATTGCTTAAAATGGGCGCTATTACATGTAATAGCACCGAGTACTTCTGGGTGCTATAGTAAATGACTCCCACAGTTTCCATTGTTTCCATTTCCACTGTCCTGTTATAGCATTTGTGCAATGTATGTAAATATGATAGAGTCCAATAGACACCAGAGTTCAACCTCTCAGTGCTCGGTACTTTTCTAACATGTTTCTCTCTTCCTCTGCAGTACAATGCTGTGTAAAAATGCCTGTTATGAGGAGTGTGGCTGTTACTTAGCTCTTTTAGCATAGAGGACTGGACTGGGAAAGCAGAAAGCTGCTTTTTCACTGACAGTAAAAGGTATCCTAGGGTATTTTGCAGCAAAAATCAGCCACAAATCATAACATGTATGGGTACAGTCTTATAAAAGATTGAAAAGTATAAGGCTGCAATTAGGTGTTAAACAAATTTTACTAATGGTTGATTATAAAACAAAAGAAAAGTACACCGACCTTATGCAATATCTTCAGTAAAACTTAAAACGTGTCTCTAAAACTCATAAAAGTGCTTGCAAAAAGAGCATGTCAAGACCTTCAGACATCACATGCTACACAAGTGCATAATGCTGAATTGTTTCAAGGGCAGATACTCTTTCTAAGAGTTTGGAGGAAGAGGGTACCCCCTAAAACATGTGAGCTTATGCACTTGTGTTGCAGTAAATGATTGATGTCGGACAGGCTTGACAGTCGATTATCTGCATCCAGAGCATTGAACAAATCTCTGCTTTGATGAATTTTATGTTTTATGCCAAGCACCTGCATGAGTATAAGAGACAGTTTTAATAAAATTTTACTGAAGCTATTGCATAAGGTTGGTGCACTTTCATTTTGCTTTACAGTTTTGTATAAATATCTCCCAGTCTGGAGAGAACTGCAAGGCCGCGGATATCAGATTACATCCTGCATTTTTATGGGAAAATGTATTTGAATGAATTTTAGATTGGATACAATCCTGCTGGTAGATTACTTCATTCTACACTTGAGCACTACCAGTTTCTTGCATTTGTATGTAGCTTACTAATGGTTGATTCTTTGGGGATGATAACATCCCCTCTACTGTCCTCAGCATTTACAGTGTAATTATAATCTTGGTTCTAAAGTTTTTTTCAGTGAAGAATGTGTTTCTATTTCAAAGCAAACTTAGCACTAGCAATATAAAAAAAATGATGCTACCTGAAAAGGATAAACTTTACCTTAAACTTTATGTCTCTATCCTTTATTCAACAGCCCATATAATTATTATGCTAGAAGTTGGTTGGTAAGTTCATAAGACATACATAATATATTCAATAAAAAAAAAGTATAAAAATATATTATAAATAAAGATTTAAGCCTAAACATCTATTGGTTTATAATATTTTCTGAGATACATATGCAATCACACCTCTCTTTTAATTTAGCTTACTACTTCAAATACATGCTTTGATAAAAATTAGAACCTTAACCTGTTTTACTGTATATCTCTCAGCTTTCAGAGCCAGACCACATTGAAGACCAACCTAAATTATTTAGAGATTCTAACAAAGCTGTATTTTGATTGGCACCTAGTGGGAAACTTTGAAAGCCTTCTTATGTGATTATTTAGCTCTTCCATATCTTATATTAAATAATCAGCACAACTAGGCTAAAAGATGTTGCAACCCCATATACTGTAGCTGTTTATCTTTCTATGTTAATAAGTGCCCAAGTAAAACCAAAAATATATCATTTCTGGTACAAAGTAAAAATATTTAAAGTTAAAGAATAATTTGTTCCCTTTACTCCCCCACAGAAAAATACTGGAAACAAAATCCCTGGCAAAGCTATATGTTTCACTGAATATTATGAGTCCCATATGTTCCCCAGTCTAGAGCTAGTGTGAACAGAGTGATTTGTTTGTTGGTTTTCCACTGTTCTGATGAGCTGAATTATCTCCTAGAGTCTCCTATATTATTATTAATGGTGGTATATACATTGATGACCCAACCATTGGATTGTGCATGATCCAAGTGGTTGGGTTGGTAATGTCCCAATTATAGTTATACAAACATACATGTTTGCATTGGGCAAACATAAATCCTTGCTGCTATGGAGAGGGGGCAATCTGTTGACATTATTGGCTTTGTCCTGCTTTGGGGAAAATAATAGTAACAGGCTGGGAAGCCTATCCAAGCCAAGAAGGTTCAAGCAAGAGGAGCTTTGAAAGATCTCCATAAATATGAATTTTCCCTGACCCAACCATAAATGGATGGATCACGCATACTGCAATATTTGTAAAAGCCTTTGAATACAAGACTACAGCTCTGATTTTTAATAAAGCCACAGCTTTGATTTTTAGTAAAACCTTTTTCTTAAAACCTTGAACTAGTCACAACTATCTCTGTTATATTGAAACTCTCCACTGACCACACATCTTGGTCCATTTATCGACCAATTTCTCATCTAAATCTCAATATTAAAATCTTAGCTAAAATTTTTGCTACAAGGTTGAATACTGTGATTGGAAAATTGGTACGAAAGAACCAAGTAGGCTTTATGCCGATTCGTCAGGCAGGCGACAATATTCACAGATATTCTGCTTGACAAATTTCACCCATCATGTCAGGATCTAAACCTGTAACCTCTGTGGTGTCTGACTGTGTTCTTCTCACTGTATCACTTGAGATGCTGTATAGCTACCTGCCTGATTCCTTGGACAGCCTTGCTTTGTGTCTTATTTCTGGTGAACCTTGAACCCTTTGCTCCTCCTATTAACTTCCTAAATTAGCCCATGTCTCTGCACTTCCAGTTTGCCAGATTATTGTACTTGTCTTCTACCAATAGCTTGCTCTTCTAACTCCTGCTGCCATCTATATCTTCATAACCATTTGTTACCGACCTTTGGCTTGTTCCTCAACTACACTTCCACTTGATTTCAACCTGTAACCACTTGTTACTAACCTTTGACCTGTTTACTAACTACACTTCTGCTTTATGCCTACCTGTTTCATCTGCTACCATGCTCCAGATTTATCACCACCTGGTGCAGCAATCCTGTTGACTGTGACCTGGCACTAACATGCAGCAAAACCCATCTACACCATCAGGAGTTCTCTGTTGTAAACTGGTTAGTGCTTAGACCTTGTGCCTCGGGTGAGCCCGTGTCCTCTGCCAGGGTGACTTGCTCATGTACTTATGCTGCTGGTTGGTGTGAACCTCTCTACTGCTATAGTTACTTGTCTCTGAGCCTGACTCATGACAAAATAATCTGTCTAAAACATGGAGGCCGTTATAGAAACTGCAGAGCTGCAAGAGTTTGGTGTTACCTACCAAGAATTTTTTTCTGAACTGGAAAGTGTGGTGAAAGGAAATCCATGCTCTGCAGAGACAATTTCTGGACTTATGTTCCCAAGATAATGCGAACGCCTTTATATACCTTTACCACACAAGTTCAAAGGAGACCACTGCAATTACAGAGGTTTCCGTAACGAATGTTGCATATATTTCCAAATGCAGCCCGCTGCATTTAAAGTAGGTATTTTTTGTTATCAAACTCCTGGCTAAGGATGCCCTATCTAGGGCCTCCCTGTAAATAGAACAGGACATGGCAACTCTGAAAACTTTAGTGAGTATAATGAATCAAGTTTTTGATGATCCTAAATGCTGCCCTACTATGGAAGGAAAGTTGAATAGTTTGCAGTAGGGTAGATGCTCTGTTGCTGAGTACACAGTTGAATTCCAGTATTGGGTATTAGATATCACTTGGGATCCAGCAGCACAAAAAGTCAGTTTTGTCAGGGGCTCTCTGACCAAGTAAAAGATGAGCTCGTCAGACTAGAGACACCTAATGATTCTGAGGTTTTCATTAAATTATGTATTCAAATTGATCGGAGACTTACAGAAAGGAGGAATGAGAGACTGGGAATGCTTGGAAGTAATGGTGGCAAGTGTTTTTCTCTGCTAGTCAGTTTGTTCGGAAGTACTTAAAAGTGTCTCCAGATTCTTACACTGCTGAGCCTATGCAAGTTGATGCTATTAAAAAATTAATTTCTACTCAGGAGAAAGAGAGATATTCACAGAACTTATGTCTATGGTGTGGGGATTTTGAGCATTATGCAGTTAATTGTCTCAACAAAGTTAAAAGAACAATTGCTGTGACTGATGTTATAGTGCAGGGGTCTCCCATCATGCCTAGTCATGTCTGTGAATGCCAGAGTTTTACAATGCCTCGTGGAATGTATAGTTCCGCAACAGAAGGACAGCCATAGTTTGGAGATACCTGTTATAGTGCCTAAACAAATAAACTCAATTACTCAATCTGTCTTCCGATTGTTTCAGAATAAAGTTAATTCTCTACTATCTCATTGTGTCATCCCAATTAAACTTACCACAGAGAGTCATGATATTCCTTGCTCTGCTATGCTGGAGTGCGGGACAGGGGGAGAATTTTATGGACATTGAATTTGACCAAAACAATAATATTCAAATGGGAAAATGGGCTTTCTGCTGATTATGTCACAAAAATGTCCTGTCATCCTGGGCATTCCTTGGTTTTTTACCCATAATCCCTCCATTAACTGGGAGCATTGACTATAAATTTTACATTTTATAAAAGGAACATTGAAAAGAACCTTGTCAAACAAGTTGTCCAATGATCAAAGAATCACAAGTTGATATGGTAACTGCCCAGTAGTATGACAATCTGTTTCCACAGTACCACAAGTTCCGAGATGTCTGTGATAAAAAGAGTGCTGATCCGTTACCTCCTCATAGGCCATAAGCTTGTCCAATAAAACTGCTCCCAGGGGCATAAATACCATTATTCTCTTCTGTTAATCTCTGAAATATTGGAAAGACTCGCTCTGCCAAAGTCTTTACCAAACTAGATTTATGGGGGGCATATACCCTTGTCTGCATTCATCAAAAAAAAAACAAATGGAAGACTGAATTTCGCACTAGATATGGACATTTTTAGTTTTTGTTCATGGCTTTTGGGCTTTGCAATGCTCCTTTAACTTTCCCACATTTCATCAACAATGTCCTGTGGGATTTGTTGGGGTAGTTTGTTAAGGAAAAAAGAACCCTTAACATTTGCCAACTTTAACAGGAAATTTATAGAAAATTTCTAAAGGTGATAGCACCAATTATGCAGCTGACAAAGAAAGGGGTGCCCTTTGTGTGGTCACCTGAGGCACAGGCTGCCTTTAGTAAGCTAAAGACTATTTACAATTCTGCAACAAACTTGGTACATTCTGACCCTGAAGTCCCTTTTATCGTGGAAGTGGATCCTTTAGATTCTGCCATGGGAGTTATCCTTTTTTAACAAATAGGTGAAAAAAAGGCAGCTTCATCCTTGTGTCTGTTTCTCTAGTTTAATATCTTCAGCCGAAATGGAATTATTATGACATTATTATGATATTGGGAATAAGGATTTTCTGGCAATTAAATAAGGTATTTTGCGAATGGAGGCATCTGCTGGAAGGGGCTTATTGTCCTGTAACTGCTCTCACTGGTCATAACAATTTAGAATTCATTAGTTTTGCCAAGAGATCGTTGGTTTCTATTATTTTCCAGGTTCAACAAGGAGTCCTGGAAGCAATGGTTTAACACCCACAGAACCCTGATCTCAACATCGCTGAGTCTATCTGGAAATACATGAAGAGACAGAAGGATTTGAGGTAACCTGCATCCACAGAAGATCTGTGATTACAGTAGTTCTCCCAAGATGTTTGAAACAACTTATCTGCTGAGTTCTTTAAAAAAAACTGTGTGCAAGGGTACCTAGAAGAACTGATGCTGTTTTGAATTCAAAGGATAGTCATACCAAATATTGATTTGATTTCGACTTTTCCTCTGTATATACACTTTGCATTTTGTAAATTGCTAAAAATAAAAATACATATAATATAATATTTTTGAAAGCATTCATACTTGCAGCATTGCTTCACACCTGCCTAAAATTTTTGCAAAGTACTGTACTTTCCTCTAAAGAAATTACCACTATCTTGGTAGTTGTTGATCGTCTCACTAAGATGGATCAATTTATACCCGTTAAGGGGGCATGCTCTTCTGAATAAGCTGTGGATAGTTTGGAAAATCTTTAAGCTCCATGGAATTTCTGATGGTGTAGTGGCTGACAGAGAAGTACACTTTACTTCAATATTCTGAATAAAGCTTTTGCTTAGCTTTAGGTGTCACAATTAATCTGTCCTCTGGTTTTCCTCCTCAGTCTAATGGTCAGAACGAAAGGGCCAATCAAACTCTGGAGCAGTACCTTTGATGTTCTGCCAGTTATCTTCAGGCTGACCGGGTGGACGACTGGGTGGACTATCTTCTTACTGCAGAATTTGCTTATAACAATTGTAAACATAGCTCCACTTCTCAAAGTCCTTTTTTCTTAAACACCGAGTCGGGTATCATCAAGTTTTTATTCCTGATCTCCTGACCTCAACTCCAATTCCTGCTGTTACCAACAGATTAACTACATTACAGGATGTTCAGGAGAAATTGGTTAAGACTTTACAGGAGGCTCAAGAATGTTACACGGAGGCTGCTGACAGACATCACAGATCACTTCCTACATTTCGTATGGGTGATAATTTGGTTAAATACCAAAAAAAGTGAAGGTTCATTTTTCATCCTTTAAGTTTAGTGGGACTTTCTTAGATTTCTGCTCAAATCAATCTGGTCAATTTTCACTTAAAACTTCCTGACAATATAAAGATTCACCCTGTTTTTCATATATCATTACTTAAACCATTTTATGAAAATCCTTTTTCTGGGAGAATTCTACCACCCCTTCCCCCATTGAAGTACAGGGTGAAGAAGAATTTGTGTTTGAAATAATTCTTGATTCCAGGCTATTTAGAAACAGATCACAGTATCTGGTTCAAAGGGAGGGATATGGACTAGAGAAAAAATACTGGGATAATTTTCTGCTCCATCTGCCACTGAACCTCGGATTGCTCACCTCCTGGTGGGGTGATCCCAAGGACCATGACTAGCGAAACCCATCTCCACCATCAGGAGCTCTGGTGAAGACCAGTTAGTGCTTAGAACCCGTCTCATGTGAGCTCACGTCATCATCCAGGGTGACCTGCTCATGTACTGTTAGTCACTATAAACCTCTCTACTGTTCAAAGATCAAAACAAAATAACAGGACAGCGCTAATTATAGAACTTCCATGCATTTTAACATCACTTGCATGGCTCTGTGCTAATGCGTTGCGTCCAATCAAGGACTTCATCAGAGTCCCTGATTGGATGCAATGCATTAGTGCGAAGTCATGCAAGTGACTTCATCATGCATGTGGGTACTTGGACCACTGCTGTTTTTAAGCAGAGTGACACAGGTTGTAAGTTTGCTGTACGGGGAGTTTCCTGTATAATACAAGCCAATTTTTGTAGCTTGTGAGTAGGGATGGGTGAACGGTTTGGCCCGAGCATGAGTTCAGGCTGAACATTGACTGTTCACCTATTCGAAGAACACCCGAATTATCGGGGCGTTTGACTGTTCGTTCGGCCCACCGAATGACCACAATGCACTGCACCGCCGCACAGTGCATTGGAATCCCTGATTGGCTGAAGCAATGAAAGTGTTGCCCAATCAGGGCACAGAGCACTGTCAGGGCCATGATTGGACACTGTCATGATGACTCTATCCAATCATGGCTCATTGCTCTTGGTCCTGCCCCACAATATAAAATTACCACACTAGAGCAGAGATTCTTGCAACTCTGCAGGGACAGGTCTAGAGGTGGTTCACCCCATGCCAGCTGGAGCCATGCCTGGCACATGTCCTCAATTTGGTGGTGCAGCATTTCCTAAATAGGTACCTAGGGTTGGAAGATCTGCTAAAGCAGACCAGAAGAGTCTGTAGCCATTTCAGTTGGTCATACACAGCCAGTGCTTGGTTGGCTGAAAATCAGTGGGAATTCCACCTGCCCATAAACTGCCTGATTTGTGACATACCCACCAGGTGGAACTCGACTTTGGCAATGCTGCAGCAGCTGCACATGCAGCAGAGGGCCATCAATAAGTACCTGTGTGAGTATGGCACAACAACAAGCTCAGGCCAGCTCTGCTTTTTTTCCCCATGCCAATGGCTGCTCATAAAAGATGCATGCACTGTACTGTCACCATTTGAGGAGGCCACAAGAATGGTGAGCCATGATAATGCATGCATCAGTGACACAATCCCTGTTGTGTTCCTGCTGGAGTAGACTTTGCATGGCATTATGGACAGAGCACTCGAGGCAGAGCAGCAGGAGGATAATGAGGACTTACTTTCCTCTCAAGGCCCCGTTTATGTAGACATCATTGTTCCTATGTGACAGAACACACAAGAGGAGAGGAAGAGGAGGATTCTGGCAGTTTTGGAGGCATTGAAGCAGAGGAAGACACACATCAAACAGTAAGAGATAGTTTCCCATCCACAGAACCCTTGTGAATAGTATGTGGCTGGGAGGAGACAGTCCCAGATAATCCTCAGTGACCCCAAGGAGTCTGGTTATCATGCCTTCACAAATTTGCAGTGCATGGGCTCCCTCATGCTTCAAAGACTGTGAAAGGACCCAAGAATATGTGGCATAAAAGGAGAAGGATCACTATTGGTTGGCAACACTCCTTGACCATCGTTACAAGGGAAAGTCTCAGAACTCATCCCATCCCCACAGAGAGTGCAGAAGATGAAATCTCTTGAGGACACCTTAAAGAGGAGTTTTTTCTAATGCTTTTCCTGACTCTGGTAGGTTACAGTGACGTGGAAAACATAGTTTTGATGCTTCTGTTGGTCAAGAGAGGAGCGGTAGAGAAGGTGACCACCTAAGTGATGCATTACACAATTTTTTTAATCCTCGCCGCCCTAGGTTGTCAGCTTCCACATCCCATCGGAAGTGCCTGCATCACATGGTGGATGATTATCTAGGGGAGAAAACAGTGATGGAAAGCTTTCCAGTCAACGATCTACTAGCTTACTGGGTCATGAGAATAGACCACTGGCCAAGACTTGCCCAAAATGCAATTTAGCTGCTGGGCTGCTCTGCATCCAGCATGCTTTCCAAAACAAGCATTCAGTGCTGCTGGAGGTTTTGTTACTGATAATAGAAGGCATCTGTCCACAGACTCAGTGGACCGTCTGACATTTATCAAAATTATTCAGTCCTGGATTACAAGCAGCGATGAAGCTCCTGATGCTGATGTCGCTGATTAAGTGTTTTTGGGATGTGGAATCTCTGCAGAGTGTTGTGGGTGTTGATTTCATCTGGAAGATTTTTTTTGGTGTAGGTTTTCATAGGCAAAACACCCAAAGACCAATTTTTACAGACCTGTTTGACAGGTGCATATCATTATAATTTTTGACAATAAGGCCAATTCTTGCTTTCAACAAGAGTGCCTCTATAGGGTTACAGTGTGAAGGTGCCACGACACCCACAGACCAATTTTTCCACACCTGTTTGACAGGTGCCTTTTATTTTTAGGTTTTTTTTTTTCAATTCAATATTTTTTATTGTTTTAATAAGTAAACATAGACATTCAATGGTTTGTGGCCGCTAGTTGTGGTATACATAATACACAAGTGTAACAAAGATGAAGGTAGTAGGAAGTGCTTAGGTAAACTTATTTCCATTATCAATTACAAGGCAGTTATTTAAGTACAACCACATCAGCAGGATCATGGTTATCTAAACCATAGATAGTAAGGCAGAGTGAAACTTATTATTGTTGAACATACACAAACATTAATAGTAGCATTAACAGCGCTTAAGTTGTACCGAGGGTAACCTAGATCCTAAGGTGGATACCTGATAACCCACAGTCCCCATAGGTGTTCAAAGGCATTGGAAGAACTTATATGTGGAATCAAGGATTTTTCATACAAGTAATGTTGTTGGGTAACACTCGTAACCTCCGATGGATTGGGAGCTAGGTCTTGCTTCCAATGCCTAGTGAGAATTAACTTGGCTAAGAGTAAGATATTGCCTACTTTACTGCAAAATTGAGGCGGAAATTGGTCTATGCCTAAATTAAGTAGGGCTAGAGCTGGGTTTGTGGGGCTAATAATACCTGTAACTTCCAAAATCAGTTGAAATGTTTTCCACCAGAAACTATGAATGCTATTACATGCCCAAAGGATATGCACAAGGGTACCCGTGGAGCAACATCCATGCCAGCATAGTGATGAACTTATTTTATAGATGGACGCTAACCTTTGGGGGTGAGGTACTATTGGTGTGTTATCCTGAGTGCTAGCTCCCAATGGTTCACACAGTGCGTGGGGGAGTATGTGTATGTAATAGCTCTCATCCACTGTGTACTAGTGAAAGAGGCCTTTGCATCCATTTCCCATTTTGTCATTGAGTTTGTTTTGTGGAAGATCATTTTGTCTTGCAGTAATCTGTAGATGAGGGATGTGGCTTAAGAGTGTTTCCATAGTATTGCCAAATTTTGGAGTGTATCATGATTAATGGAGTAGGTGAAGATAATGAGAAGCTGTATACACGGCGCAATGTAAAATATACTGAGTTGGGTAGTTTGAATTTGGAGATGGTATTCTCTGGAGTGACAGGGACCCCATTTGAATAAAGATTGTCTATCCACTGTAGTCCCCAGTCCTCCCAACCTTTTATGTGCAGGTCCAGAATAAGGTTTACAAGAGTAGTAAATTGGATATCTAATTTGTGGTGTGGGATGAGTGTGGAATAAGGCGTACCATTGTTCTCCAAGCCATTATGGATGCCTTAGTGGTGGGAGGGAGCATGCTTAGATTTAGTGGTTTTCATGCATCTGCATACAGTATAGAGCAGAGATTTGAGTAATTGTTAAAGCCTTGTTCAATGTTCAACCACCGGGGTTCAGCTGTCGGGTTGAACCAGTTTTTAAGGGCATCTTGAACAGCTGTGTTATAGTCCTGTAGATCTACTATGCCCACGCCTCCAACTGCTCTATGTTTGATTAAAGATATATGAGAGGAGCGGGCTCTTTTCCCCTGCCAGATACATTTTTTCATTAGTAATGTTAGATCTTTAATATATGTTGACTTCAGTGGAATGTGAAGAGTTCTAAATAAATATAGTATTTGAGGGAGTATGAGCATCTTGTACGCAGCAAATCAACCTACCCATGACAGCTCAACTTTAGCTAAGTTTTTCATTTCTTTGTCAATTTTGGCTAGCATTGGTTTATATTTGGCATCTGCAAGAGATGTACAAGTAGGTGTAATGGTGATACCTAGATAGGTTATGCCTTTATTGGCCCAGGTGTACAGCAACCTGTCTTTCAAGCTAGAAATATCGTGGTTAGGGATGCCTAAATTCAGAATTAAAGATTTGGTGTGATTGACCTTATAGTATGATAGTTGACTAAATTCCGTCAAAAGTTCATGGGCTCTAGGAAAAGAGATGTGGGAGTTTGTTAACATCAGAATGATATCATTCGCAAATAGGTTAATGATGTAGGGCCATATCATTTATCTCGAAATAGAAACCCTGTTACTTGTGGATCCGAGTGGATTCTCTCTGCTAAAGGTTCTATCACTAAGTTAAATATTGTTGGAGATAACGGACATCCTTGCCTTGTACCGTTTGTTCTAAGAAAGGGCTTGGATAACATGTTCTCTGTGTACACAGCACAACCTATCTAGGTATCACCATTATACCTACTTGTGCATCTCTTGCAGATGCCAATTATAAACCAATGCTAGCCAAAAGTGACAAAGAAATGAAAAACATAGCTAAAGTTGAGCTGTCATGGGTAGGTAGATTCGTTGCGTACAAGATGCTCATACTCCCTCAAATACTATATTTATTTAGAACTCTTCACATTCTACTGAAGTCGACATATAGTAAAGATCTAACATCACTAATGAAAAAAAAAAAAATCTGGCAGGGGAAAAGAGCCTGCTGCTCTCATATATCTTTAATCAAACAGAGCAGTTTTAGGCATAGTAGATCTACAGGACTATCACACAGCTGTTCTAGTGGATGCCCTTAAACGCTGGTTCAACCTGACAGCTTGTGCCGAAGGGAAGGAATACAGTGCCGATAAAATAGAGCCCTAAAGTCCAAACCACTAAAGGGCTTGTGACCTTTAGTTCCAATACTGTCGAACACCTTCTCAGCATCAATAGACAGAAGCAAAGAAGGCGTTTGATTTCACTCAGCGGAATGAACAATGTTTATTACACACCTAGTGATATCTGAAGTCTGCCTGCCAGGGACAAATCCCATCTGGTCTCTGGTTGGATCAACCTTGGCAGCACCTCCTTCAACCTAAGAACTTGGTATATATTTTAACATCTACGTTGAGTAGAGATATGGGAAAATAAACATAACTGCTGCTAGAGGTCTGTCCTCAGCCGCGTCTAGTTGTCTCTTGCCGCCATTTTGTTGTAGCTCCCATCGGACAGGGGAGAAGACTCCAGACAGCTTCTGCGGCAGCGGCTCCTCTCTCCTCCGCCATGACATTGTTGGTGTCTTGAGGGGCACAGGGATAGCTGTGCAGGCTTAGGCAGTGTGCTAGGATCGTGGATGGGCCATAATTTTCTGAGCTTAGAGCAGAGCTATAGTCTCATGCGGCCATTTTAGATGGCAGTTGCCACTCCCCCCCATATCATTTCAGGCCAATTCTTGCTTTCACCAAGAGTACCTCAAAAGGGTTATGGTGTGAAGGCACCACCGACACCTAAAGACCAACTTTTCCACACCTGTTTGACAGGTGCATGTTATTTACATTTTTGACAACAAGGCCAATGCTTGCTTTCATCAAGAGTACTTCAATAGGGTTACGTGTGAAGGCGCCACTGACACCCAAAGACCAATATTTCTGCACCTGTTTGACACAGGTGCATATCATTTCAATTTTTGACAGCAAGGCAAATTCTTGCTTCCATCAAGAGTTACCTCTATAGGGTTAGGGCCCAAAGACAAATTTTTCGGCACCTGTTAATTATATCCAAAGTCTGTGGAAGAGATACCAGAATTTATCCAAACAATCTCTAATTTTGTTCCCAGTGCACTACATTGTGGCCTAATCATACAGACTGGCTTTGCAAACCGTTGCTTACAAAATAAAGAAAGTTGGCAGGTAAAATGTTATTTTTTTGGCTTTATAAATGCAATTATTGCTGAAGCAGCTTCAATACACAGTAAAGATGTGCCACTTTACAGGTAGACTAAGGGGACCCCAAGGCACTATATTAAAAGGAATTTTTCACTGCTCATTTATGACAATAACATGACAGGACACCTGTCAGCTCACAGGGGAGGGTGTGCTGGCCGAGTCCATCTAGTGTATGAGCCGAGTGTCAGGTCACCTTGAGGCTAGGTGACAGATGCACACCGTAGGGATCAGGAGTACACCGCAAGGTAGTGGACACTGCGGCTGACTGCTGCGGATGGGAGTCAGGGTGGTAAGGAAGGCAGGGCCGCTGGAACACCAGCCCAGATCCCACCGGGGTTAGAGCATAAAATTCCCTGGGGCGCAGAGTCTAAGAGCCAGCAGGTGTTCACCAGAGCCTCTAGTGGTGAGGATGGACTGGGCTGCAACTGGTTCCAGGTTGTGACCCCCAGGCTCCCCCAACTCACACCCACAGTAGGAAACAGGAGGATAGAGATAGTAAAGGAATAAGCCAAGGTCGGGGCCACAAGCAGACAAGGACAACAGAGTTCACATCAAGGTTCAGGGTCACAGGCAAACAGGGATAGTCGGGGACATGCCAAAGGTCAGGGTCACGAGCCGACAGGAATGGTCAAGAACAGGCCAAAGTTGGTAACTGGAATCAGACACAGGAAACACAGCAAGTACATACAAAATCTAACACACAATGGTTAATCAGCACTGCTGGCTTGCAATGCACAGGTTAGTATAGGGTTCCCTGATAGGGTCTGGGGTGGAGCCATGCTTAGAGGAGATAAAACCAGTCAGGTGAGAGTCAGCTGGTCTTTAGAGATGAACACATGGAGACAGGTAAGCTGACAGACAAAACTCTATTGCATAACCATGACACCGAGTCACCGTGTGCCGTAAGAGACGGTATACACAGGCGGCTCCAATATGTGGGCTCCCAGAGAGTGTATAGAGAGGCAAGGACAAATTGGAGTGAAGTGGAGGAGTGGTGTCCCTGCCCATCTAAAGATCACAGGGGGAGTGTGTTCAGGAAGTACAGGCACACATAACAAAAGGATGCGCAGGAATAATTCTTACTAGAACATGCAAACTCCAGGCAGATGGTGTCGTGGTCGGGATTTGAACCAGCGACCTTATTGCTGCTAGGTGAAAGTGCTAACCAGTACACCACTGTGCTGCTCACAAATGGGCACTGACTGGCACTATTATAAATCAGTGATGCCCAGCAATGCCACCCATCAATATCATCAGTGCCACCAATCAGTGTCAACAGTGTCACCCATCAGTGTCCAACTGTGCCACCTATCAGTGCCCACCCGTGCCCATCAGTGCCAACCTATCAGTGCCCATCAGTGCCCATCCGTGCCACCTATCAGTGCCACCCATAAGTACCCATCAGTGCCACCCATAAGTGCCCATCAGTGCCACCTATCAATGTCCATCAGTGCCGCCTATCAGTGCCCATCATCAGTGCCTGTCAGTGCCACCTCATCAGTGCCACCTCATCGGTGCTCATCAGTGCCACCTTATCAGTGCCCGTCAGTGCAGCCATATCAGTGCCCATCATTGAAGAAGAAAACATACTTATTTACAAAAAATTTTAACAGAAACAAAGAAAAACTTGTTTTTTTTTTAAATTTTCGGTCTTTTTTATTTGTTGCGCAAAAAATAAAAACCGCAGAGGTGATCAAATACCACCAAAAGAAAGCTCTATTTGTGGGAACAAAATACTAAAAAATGTGTTTGGGTACACTGTTGTATGACCGCGCAATTGTCATTCAAATTGCTACAGCTGAAAGCTAAAAATTGGCTTGGGCAGGAAGGTGCCTAAGTGCCTGGTATTGAAGTGGTTAAATATGGTTGCTTGCAAGGAAGGAGTGGGATGATAAACCATTGAGCTGCCTGTTTCAGTAGCCCATTGGGTGGAATATTAGGTTATTAAGTTGGCCCAACCGTTGCAACTGTAACAGCATCAACTTTTCTGGGAAGGTTGTCCACAAAGTTTAGAAGTATGTCTATGGGAATGTTTGATCACCCTTTCAGAAGCGCTTTGTGAGGTCAGGCACTGATGTTGGATGAGAAGGCCTGGCTTGCAGTCTCCAAATGTGTGCTATCGGGTTGAGGTCAGGACTCTGTGCAGGCCAGTCAAGTTTCTCCACTCCAAACTCATCCATGTCTTTGTGGACCTTGCTTTGTGCACTGGTGCCCAGTCATGTTGGAACAGGAAGGGGCCATCCCCAAACTGTTCCCACAAAGTTGGGAGCATAAAACTGTCCAAAATGTCTTGGTATGCTGACACTAAAGAATTACCTTCACTGGAACTAAAGGACCAAGCCCAACCCCTGAAAAACAACCGAATATTATAATCCCTGCTCCACCAAATATTTGGGCCAGTACACAAAGCAAGGTCCATAAAGACATGGATGACTGTCAGGCGAGAGGAGACATGTCATTTGTTCCTCTTAAGTAGGAACAACGATATGTCTCCTCCCTTGGCAGTCCTATCCCCATACAGTTAGAACACACATTTAACCCCTTGATTGGCCCCTAGTGTTAACCCCCTCCCTGCCAGTGACATTTATACAGTAATCAGTTCATATTTATAGCACTGATCGCTGTATACATGTCAATGGTCCCAAAAATGCGTCAAAAGTGTCTGATCTGAATGTCGCAGTACCGCTAAAAATCGCAGACCATCACCATTACTAGTAAAAGAATAAAAATAAAATAAAAATGCCATAAATCTTTCCCATAGTTAACTTTTGCTCAAACCAATCAATATACACTTATTGCAATTTTTTTTGCCAAAAAATATGTAGAAGAATGCATATCGGCCTACACTGATGAAGAATTGTTTTTGTTTTGTTTTTTAATTGTGGGTATTTATTATAGCAAAAAGTAAAAAATATTGTTTTTTTTTCAAAATTATCGCTATTTTTTTGTTTATAGCGCAAAAAAATAAAATCGCAGAGGTGATCAAATACTACCAAAAGAAAGCTCTATTTGTGGGAAAAAAAGGATGCAAATTTAATTTGGGTACAGTGGTGCATGATCCCACAATTGTAAGTTAAAACGATGCAGTGCCAAATTGTAAAAAGTGCTCTGATCAAGAAGGGGGTAAAATCTTCCGGGGCTGAAGTGGTTAAACAAGAATTATGAAAAAAAAAATCTGAATGTAACAAGTTCAAGGGCACTAGAAACATACAATGTCTTAAGCAACACAATTGACTCCCTCATCACTACGCAATTCTACAATTAGAATAAAGAGTATATTTGATAACCTCAGCACCACATCCCTAAAGTTAAAGATTATCAAAAAATATGGGTATATGAGACTTTTAAGGTGCTAATCCTTTTACCCTAAGAGAAATAACATAATATACCATTATTATAAAAAACATATCTTTATTGTGAACTAGCAAAATGTTAAAAAAATGGACTGGTAAGTCATATTATATGCATATAAAAGTATAAATAGCAACAACACCCCATACATTTTCCTAGTTGGATTCAATCCTAATTGTCACAATGCAACCAATAGTAGGTCTTCAAAGATAATAAAGATGGCAATGGAAGGTGCCATATTCCAATGCGTTTCCCTGGTTGAGCTTCTTCAGGGGCTTGAGGGGTACAACTGATGAAAGATACAAGAATGATACAAAACGTGTGAAATTACAAATACATGAAAAAAGAAATCACAAGATAATAGCATAATAGATGAACATACATAACAAATATAATAATTAAAGTTATGTGTAATAACACAGCTATGCATCCACTGTATATTGGTCCATTTAATGTAAGTGAAGACCCACAGGGAGCAAGGTTTGGGGGCATGGACAGACAATGCAGCAAGCTGGGACAAAAAGATCCTCCCCCCCAGGAGGATACAGCCTGAGAGCCCAAATCTGACCAATAGGGAAGGTACAAACCATCCAGATTAAAGCCTATAATACATTGAAAATGAACAAAAGCATAGCCCTCCCATATACAATTATATAGGGCAATTACCTGCATTAAGTAAGGCAAAAGAAAAAAACCACACAGAAGTGTGAAGCTCCAGGATCTACACAAGGTGATGGTAAACCACAGCTAATCCAAATATAGTAGATTCAATTAATTCACTTAGAGCTCTTCATTAGGGAAGATTTATTGTTTGTTTATAGCGCAAAAAAATAAAAAAATGCAGAGGTGATCAAATACCACCAAAAGAAAGCTCTATTTGTGGGAAAAAAAGGGACATCAATTTTATTTGGGTACAATGTCGCACTCCCGAGCAATTGTCAGTTAAAGTAAGGCAGTGTCATATCACAATAAATGGCCTGGTCATGAAGGGGTTAAAACCTTCCGGAGCTGAAGTGGTAAACCATTTTTATAATCTAAGGGGACACTTTATAGCTATACTGTTCACTGCATTCCCACCTCTTTACAATTATTCTCCCATTTTATAAATTGAGATACAGTATTAACTGATTTTTTTTTTCTGTTGGCTTACTGTGACAAGTCTCATGGTCTTTAAACATGGTATATTAAATCTCTGAAAAGTATCATTTACATTGTTATAAGAATATATTTAGTTATAATTATATTGTTTCTGAAAGATACACACTTCAACACTCTCTAATCCCATAAATCCTTTTTGTTGTGTTAAATAGCCACAAAAGCATTCCTCTGTGGATTAAAGCTATGCAAGAGTTAAACTTTTAAACCTAATTCAAAAGCCAGAGCATCATTACCAGATTTTTTTCTAGTTGGTTTTATAATGCTGGCCACTTACAGTTTTTGGTTAATCATCAAATGGGCCTTTTCCGATTTGAACTTTTCAAATGAAACATTCTAATGGCAATTTAGAAATCACCCAAAGTTCATATAGCAGCAAAATGTGCTATTTTGCATATATTAAATCTTAAAATATGGAAATAGGCGTGATAACAAAGATGGCAAAGGTTAACATTTCATGGGAAAGCTACCAAATAAATCAATTGAATGGAGGCTTTTTTGGGGCTTTTAGACCTAAATTTAGATTTAGAAATATATTAACTAGCTATTTTACCTCATTGACAGTTAATACATCATATTAGCTTTGCAGTTAATGGTGTCATCTCTCATACCTTACAGCTACCTCAGAGAACTAGGCAGGGTGCTCTTCTCCTTGGATCTAAAGTATATACCTTTCCAATTGAGACTCTTCCTAGAGAGCTCAGACATAACTCACAGGTTGCTGATTTAATATTCGATGTGTTGAAAAATTGGACTAAAGGCTGACAACATTATGCTTTTTTTCCCTTTAATACTAAATGAATACTACTAAAAACAAAAACACAGGAGATAGTGGATAGATTTTCTGTTTGAAAAGGCAGTAATTAACAGATTTTATTATTTAACATTCATGTTATGATATATGTTGGCACATAATTATTATAATAACAACAATAATAATAATAATAATTTATGTTACCAAAAACATATAATACAACTGTTTCAACTGTTTCAAGTGTATGGCAAAAGCTGTGTGCAAAGTAAATCACTCTTAAAACAATAATATCCATTATTCTCCTCCTAATTATACCTCATTCCCCATACCAATAAACATATTTCTGTACATTTCATAGGTTCCTAAATGATCAGATAAAAACAATGCAAAAAATCCCCAGTGTACTTTCCATGTAATCAGCACAAAATTCCTAAATAAACGGATTCTACAATTTAGGTTAATAACAAGTTTTTTTGTTGTTGTATACATTTGAAAATACAAGTGAAGCCCTACTGCTACATCAAGACACTGTGTGATCCCTAACACTAAACTCAACGCATCCTGCCAACCACAAGCTGTCATACTTCATTTGTTTTTTAATGTGTCAAAAATTTACATAAAGTAGAATAATGAACTTTCCCATGTTACCCTCTCTTTAGCAAAATGGTTATCCTTGTTCCTGACCTACCCACATCACACTTTCAATTTTACTATATTTAAAGTGATATTAAAGGCTTTGTTATTTAAAAAAAAAAAAACTAACATGTTATACTTACCTGCTCTGTGCACGGGTTTTGAACAGAGTAGCCTCGATCCTCCTCTTCTTGGGCCCCTGCTGGCACTCTGGGCTCCTCCCCCTTGCCAAGTGACACAAAACAAGCCACTTGTTATGGGGGCACTTATGCATGCTTGCTCCTGAGCCCCACTCTATGTCTCCACAAGACACAAAGAACGGGTCTCGGCCCCGCCCCTGCACCCTCCTTACTGGCTGTGATTAATGGCTCATGCTGCTGTGTCTCAGCCAATGAGGAAGCAGAGACCCAGGATCACGATTGGGATCAAGTAAGTATTAGGGGCGCTGCGGGGGGAGCTGCATACTGAAGATTTTTTACTTTCATGCTTTACAACCACTTTAAACAGACTCTAAAGTTCCAATGTCTATCGAGGACCATGTAACATAAACATTTCTACTTCCTATATGGTATTTCAACTGATTGAAGTCCATCAGTATGGAGTTTTCAGAATAGATCCACCTCTGTACAGTGTGTCTCCTCTACCTAGGTGTAGCAGTATCATTCTCTGATCAGTTCTATCAAAGTTAACTTTTTCAAAGGAGCCTCTAGTTATATATAGACAGACTACAAATTCATTTTTGGTAGTTTCCTCCCATCTATGGAACTTCAAAAAATCCAAAACCTTGGGCTATTTTCATGTTTGCTGTAGAAGGTCTGTGTTAGATGCTATCAAAATAAGTTTTGTAAAAAAGAAAAAATCTGACTTCCGGTTTTGGTGCCACATGAGGAGGAGGTGAGCAGACTCAGCTCCCACTGTGCACCTCTTAATTCCTGCATCCAAAGCCTGCTACTACTTCGGGGCGTCCCCCCTTACTTCCTCTACCCACGGGACCTCCATGGATCGGTTTGTGGAGCGATCCCACAACCGATCTGCCTCCTCTGTGCAGCAGCCTGCAGGAGACATAGCGGCCTCTGCAGCTAAAATTGCGCCCCCTCCCAGCGCTGAAGACTAATCTCAGTCCTCCTCGCTGCTAGACACTGCAGCCCATGACCCTGCTTCCCCAGCAGGTATTGTCCAGGCAGTTATAGCCCTTCTCACACCCACTCTGACTGCTACAGTGAACACATCACCATCATCTCACTCGACGCCCAAAAGGCATTTGACAACATTAGCTTTTCCTGGCAATTTAGAGTGATGGCTGTGTTTGGTTTCTTGGGTACAGTGGTACGTTTCATACAACAAATGTACAAATCCCAGACAGCTTGCCTCGTTATCTCTGATTTCATCTTGGACACCATTTCTTTAATGAAGGAAACAAGACAGGGATGCCCTCTCTCTCCTTTACTTTTTAATTTAGCTATTGATCCTCTATCGAGGCTTCTTTACTCCCCTGCTGGTCTGAGTGTTATTTCTGTTGGCGACCAAGTCTTTCAATCCGCTCTTTTCACAGACGACATCTAGCTGTTTTCCACTAATCCTACATCAGATTTCAACAAGCTTCGGGGGCTATTTGAGGCTTTTCGACTCAGCTCTGGTTTTAGAATAAATTTTGACAAAAGTGAAGTCTTACCAATACATCCTCGACTGTCCACTAAATGGCGATCATCTTCTCCATTTACTATTGCCACACAACACATTACTTACTTGGGCATACACATAGGCCAGGAACCTTCTTCGATATATAGTTTTAACTAACCCTTCTCTGATATCTAAGATTGTTAAGAGGTTGGAAGCTTAGGCGGCCCTGCCCCTCTCGCTCTTTGGGAGATGTCACCTTTTTAAAATGGTCACATTCGCACGATTACTGTACCCAATGTACCCAACTTTACCACTATTATTGAAACATTCTGATGTACAAAAAATACATAAAGCACTAAATATGTTCCTGTGGTCTGGCAAAAAACACGCATAGCTCTCCAAAAACATTGTCTCCTTAAGTCCGAGGGTGGCGCAGGTCTGCCCAATATATGATTTTATAACTTTTCATGTTTACTTAGACAAGGCCTACATTGGATATATGGAAAGTCTTGTTATTCCAATCTTATGCTTGAGGATGCCCTAGTCTCTCTGCTCACCCTTCCTGCTGTTTTACACTTCTCACTGAGAGCACTGCCGCCTCACCTTAGAGCTAATGCTATCATCAGTCATTGCTTGGAGAGAAGTGCGGAAGCTGATAGGGCTTCCTGCAGTCTCATCAATACATCTTCTTTGTATCATGGCAATCCTGCAGCGTTCAAAACTTTCCGGACCCTCGCACAAGAATACTCTCTGCCACCATTGTGCAGCTTTCATCATCGAATACTCAGCTACCTACGAACCTGCCATGGCTCTCAGCTTGACCCTCTACAAAAATCTTTTATTGATGAAGTACTCCAACGTGATGATTAATCTATCTCCAGCCTCTACTCCCAACTCATTTTACATCAGGCAGACAAATACCATCTTGCCCGTTCAGAAAATGGGCTTCCATCTTCAATGACGCACACCTCCAAGAAAAACTTCTTAAAAGCTACCACTATAGCTACAAAATTGTCATTTCAGAGACTTGGTGGGAAACCCAGTTTAAAATCATTCACAGGGCATATCTTCCCTTCCGTTTCAATACCGAAGATCCCTCGCAAGCACAGTGCCCCGGTGCACAATACCACGCCCCTCACTACTACACCGCCTATGGGACTGCTCGGCTATCGCTATATACTGGGACTATGTTATCATCTACATCTCCAAAATCACTAAGACCCAGCTTCCCAAAAAAAAACCCTGTTATGTCTCTTTGGATGCAAAGTCCAAACTTCCCCATCCACCTCAAAGGCAATTCCGAACCTCTCTCAATGGTGCCAAATATGCTTACTTGTAGCTCATAGGATGATCCTGAGTAACTGGATAAAATCCTCAACACTTTGCCTTACAGCTGTAAAACAGGCGCTGCTCTCACTCTTCATCATAGAAAGACTGGACACCATTGTCTTGAATTACTGGTCTACTCAACGCTTCTTCGCCAAATGGCGCAAATTTATGGAGTTCACATTTACTCAGGAAGAGCTGTCAGTTGCAATGCACCCTTTCTGCTACACAGACTGGTATCTGAAGCGGGACCTCACCAACTCTATAGGCAGGCTGAAAATACAAGATCTCAATGAACCCTTTGACTTCTCCCTCTCCTAGGTTCTTGTGAGAATTAGAGGCTCTAGGCCTCCCAAAAACCATATTTTCATGTTAGGTAGCCCTGATCTTCTACTTCTGCCACCACCCATTCCTTCTTTGGTCACCGCCATATTACATGCTGTGCTGCTTCCACTCCAGAGGGTTGTATTGTATTATGTACTATTATATCATTTTTCAATTTTGTCATACTACTATGTACAGGTAAACTCACCTTCACCCACCCCCTCCTTTTTTTTGTTTCTTGTTTTTGTTATTTTTATTTTGACCCCAGTAGGGTTATTGCTTCTCTCATATTTATGCATAATACACAGAGCTTGTGTTTTCAAGCTCTATGGCTATACGAGATTTGATGGTTTATATTTCTGTAATATGAAAACCCAATAAATATTTAAAAAAAAGAAAAGAAAAAATGTGATAAAATTTTTTTTACAGCATGAGTTAAGGGAAAAACTATTCTGCAAAAATTGGAGCTTGTAGGTGACACAATCCTGCTTCTTTGCATTGTGGATACAAACTAGTTCTTGCACATAAAATGGTTTGATTAGACTCTAAACACTGCCCTTCCCAAAAAAACTTAAAGAGTATGTTAACCTAAAAAAAAAAATATATGGATCCTGTTCCTTTAAAGAGTTATATGACACAGTGCTTGTCCTGTGTCATTTGGCCCCCTGTAACCACTAAAAAAACTGGATGATCCTGCCAGCTTCTTCCCATCCCTATATAAACTGACCACAGTAATCACGGCTGCTGAGCCCTGACACCGTGGTCAGTTTGCATGTCTCCATCAACCACAGCCTGCTATCTCTCCTCTCTGCTCTTGTGTCCTCCTCCCCCCTCCCCTCCCTGCCTACCTCTGCTTTAATAACATGTTGTATTGTATATAATCTACTCTGTCTTATAATGATATATACCCCTGTGTGTGTGCTGTATAAAAATAAAAGCCATATATACCTTATCTGTGATTGCTGATCAGCAGTCACGTGACGCGCCACATCCCTACGGTTCTCGCCTCCTCTCCTCCTCCCCTCCAGATTGACATCAGCAGGAGAATCTCGGCCCCTCCTGCTGCATCTGTGAGACAGGGAGAGGAGAGATGGGGCCGTCATGTGATCGCTGATCAGCGCTCACAGATAAGGTAAGCACAGCTTTTATTTTATACAACACACACAGGGGGACATATCATTATAAGGTAGAGTGGATTATATAAATTACATGATGTGAGTTAACAAACCCTTTAAAGCAAATTGCCTGCACCCAGGTGATCCAATTTGTAAGCATACCTGTAGGTATCTTTTCTTTAATAATTCAACTTTATTTTTAATGAATCCTTCCCAATAAAAGCTAACAATCTATTATCAAATAATAAAAAGAGAAGTCAAAAAAGTTTTCAGTTATACCTTTTAGTGGCTAATTAGAGTTCTAAAGCTCTATACAGTATGGCTATCTTTTACGTGATAAGGTAAATTTTAAAAAAATGTATACGTGCCTGCTCTGTGCAATTCTCCTCTTCCCGGTTTCCCTGCTGATGCTTCTGGCCCCTTCCCCTCCCCCCTGCTGAGTGCACTCATAGCAAGCTGCTTTCTATGGGGGCACTCATCCGTGCTTACTCCAGAGCCCTGCTCTCTGTTTACATAAGACACGCAGAAAAGGCTGAGACCACCCTCCGCTCCCTGCTCACTGGCTGTGATTGACAAGCACAAAATGACTGTAGTTCCTCTTTTAAGAGAATGTGTAATTTTAAGCCTCGGTTAACATATATGTTTTAAAGTTACATAGTATGTGAGGTTAAAAAAAGACACAAGTCCATCAAGTCCAATCTATGTGTTTAATTATAAGTCAGTATTACATTGTATATCCCTGTAAGTTGTGGTCGTTCAGGTGCTTATCTAATAGTTTTTTGAAACTATTGATGCTCTCCGCTGAGACCACCACCTGTGGTAGTGAATCCTGATCATTTCCCACACCACATAAAAATCGTACTCCATTCATGCCATCTGCCACTAGTGTCAATCCTAATGACACCTCAAAACATGTCACAAAATGCAGTGCGATTGCAAGAATCGGATCACATGGGTGTGAACACTCATGCGTTCTGATTCCGGAGGGCAAAAGAAGTTGTGCCTGCAGATTTTTTGTGGAGTGTGAATTTATCCCATACAAAATACAGAATTGAGCCTCAAAACGCACTGCAAAAAAAGCATTTGATTTGAATAGGAGTGCGATCCAAAACCAAACCCCATGTGGTGCCCCGGACCGCACAAGTGTGAACCCAGGCTAAGTGGACCTATCAGTAAAATGTAAATTTTGCAATAATTATTAAGGAACCTGGTTGCATAAGGGCCTTTTCACATGGACGTGTCCGTGTACGGGTTCCACTTTGCTCAGCAGGGATCGCTCCGTCAATCCCCGCTGAGCAGGCAGATGACAGGTCCGTCTCTACACACTGTGCAGGGACGGACCTGTCACAGCACTGCTCTCCTCTATGGGGGATCGAATGAAGACGGAACGTAGAGTCGGTTTTTATCCGATCTGACCTGCCAGACGGAAGGAAAAATAGGGTTTCCATCCGTCAAACTTTAGCGGATCGGAGCGGGTCGGATGTCAACAGGCATGTCACCGCTGACATCCGTCGCTCCATAGACCTGTATGGAGCG
Source organism: Lithobates clamitans (assembly GCA_037952925.1). Lineage (NCBI taxonomy): Eukaryota > Metazoa > Chordata > Amphibia > Anura > Ranidae > Lithobates > Lithobates clamitans. The sequence continues at coordinate 12,192,717 of JBBGZY010000008.1, read as the reverse complement.
TCTGTTCAGGTCCGCCTAAAAAACTGACAGTCTGTTCAGGTCCGCCCGTGTGAAAGGGGCCTAACACAGTAATTTCTAGTTTAGGCAAAACAAACTTACCTTTTTTGTGATGAATAAAAATAACTGGTCTAATCAGCCCATACACACTATTAGATTTTCTGCAGATTTTTGTCTTTAGATTTACCAAAACCATGTAGTGCAAGGGCCTGTCTGGATGCATACAAATTGAAACTCTTAAGGTTTGACCTCGTATTATATGGTTTGGGTAAATCTGAAGACAAAAATCTGCAGAAAATCTAATAGTGTGTATGGGTACGATTGTTGGCCAACCGAGCATCTGATTTTTGTCAAAAGGGCGTGTGCCAGGATCTTGCCTTGCATACTAACGTTACAAAATTGTCCTGCCACAAACACGAACGTAGTGACGTACTACCAGGTATTGCAGCTCTTGAGCGCCACCCTTTGGGCCCCTTTTTTTGTGTTTGGTGAGCATTAATTCTGAGCATGCGTGTTTGTACTTTCGACTTTTGTGTGACGGATTTGTGTACTGACCATACGAAAATCTGACATCAAACCATTGTCCGCCGAATATTTATTAGCCTGTTATCCAACATTTGTTGGCCGAAAAGTGGACAACAATTGTCAAAAGGAGCGTACTAATGGTAAGATTTTAGGAAAACAGTCTGTCAACAGACAATCCCCTGCCAACAATCGTACTGTGTGTACGGGGCTTATGGCTGGCCATACATTATACAAGTTTTGTGCAATTTTCCTTAGATTTACCATAACCATATGATATTAGGTCAGACCTAAACAATTTCAAATTGTATGCAGTTAGCCAGGCCCTTGCACTACAAAGTTAAAGGTAAATCCAAAGGAGATTGAACAAGAAAATTGTATAAGATATGGCCAACTTAAGCGCACATGATCTCTTTTATACACTCAGGGCATTTAGCCCCATGTGCTAAGATTCCAGCATTTTTGTGTGGCTGGACAGGGCTAGATGTTATGTCAAGGGTACTAACGTTATGGGCCATAAGTGCCCAGGGAGGAATGCCAGGAAGGCACATATGGCCCTAAACAATAATATCACTTGGAGCAGCATGTAGCCCCATCCAGGCACAGCACCTTTCAGCCGCTCATAGACTTTACAGGCTGCTGGCAGCGGGGCTGGGTGGTGCACCTCTCTCCTCTGCCTGCACAAAAATGCTGGTATTAACTGCACTCAGCCTAAACAGGTAGTGTACATGTGGCCTTACTGGGAAACTATAGGAGCTTCACATGCACAGAATTTTTTTTTTCTTTTTGTGTAGATTTTCTTACTTACAGTAGATTGAATTAGATTGATTTTATCCCTGTCATGTAATATACTGTATATTCTTATACACTTGGATGCCATCGGCACCTAGAGCTATGACAAAACACATAAAAATATACTTACACTTACTGAACCACTAGAGGCAGTGCTGCAGAGATAATCTGTCTAGTAAATATGTCACTGAACTGAGAAAATATATTTGAAATATCAGCACAAATTCTTGCGTGAGCTCATCAAGCCATAAGCCTGCTGTTTCCACTAGCCTGTTTTCTAATTATAACATGGATCTTTAAAGTACTGCTGGGATTCTATAGCAAACCGTGAACAGCAATGTGCAGCTTTCAGAATTTAAGCTTAAATATGCATCGAAAATTTCAGTTTTAGGACCTTGTAACACCACCAATCCTGTCTCTGGTCACAGCCTATCTGTGACAGAGTTGTAAAGAGACACTTACCTTCTCCTATGATGTTGCTTTCTCATTGTACAAATTAATGAGATATCACTGTGCAATTGCAGTCTCACTAGTTAGAGAGGTTCTGTAGTGTTTCATTTAGCAAGGAAGTGATGCCAATTAGAAAAGGTGTTAGGGGCACCTGGGTCATTCTGTCCCTAGGGAGAAGTCACCGGGCGTACATAGTTCTGATTTATTATATCCACCAATAAAGCTTATATGGTCAGCCTACTATCTCATTATCTAAAGTTTTTGAGACTAATGAGCAGAATTGGGGCTTATTCATACCATAACACAGGAAACAATGTGTACTGTACCACTGGGTTTGGTCAGGCACCTTGGTTATCTCTCCTCTCCCTCGGGGTTCCCTTCCATCCCCTACCCTCTCTCTCCTTTACTCTTGCTTTTTCCCTTTGCCCCACCTTCCTTTTCTTCTTTCCAGTGGTGTGGGGCTCTCTCATATCTCTTCTTTCCTACCTACATGACCAGCAGCCCCTGTTTGCATCTGGCAGCTCATCCTAGTAGGTGTCGCCTGAGGTAGCATTGGACCCACTCTATATTCTGCTAATATGATTCCCTGTAACAAGTTGGTTGTCCCTTTCATTTGCCCGCACAGTAGCGCCTATTCTGTTTAGAGCATTCCTTCTATACAATTCTACAGCTCAAGACTACGGATATAAGGGCAGTGTATGGTTTCTATATCAACTATGATGCCTTGCATGTTTATATCACTTAGTTTTGGCACATTAGCATAAATCCTTTGTTGCCTAGAACCTATACATAACTTAGATATAGCAATCACAGGTGTGTTGATTCTTTTATATGTTATAGGGGCTGCGTCCCCATTGCATATGAATGCCCCCGGGCACCTCCTTTGTTATTATCTGTACTGTTTTCTAGTTGGCTCTTTTGTAACTTGCTATATTTTGCAATAAAAAATATTTGAACAAGAAACAATGTGTACTGGGCATTTTCAAGTGTGCTTTGCTACTTTTGAAAGCCGCAATCAAAATCACAATACAAAGAAACTGATTTTTAAACTGTATGTAAATTCTAGCTATAGATTACTCTTATTTGCTCCCTTTTGGTCTGTTAAATATACAATTGAAAACATTTTATTACATCTGTTTGTCAAGTGGGAAAAAATAGCTTTTCTTCAAGTCAGAAATCTTGTGAGCTAAGAAATTCCTGTACTCTGTGTCTCTGTATTGTTATCAGTTAGCATTGTGCTCTACTATCTCCGTTGACTACAAAACACCTCCTCCTATGTTATGGAGAGAGGAAGGTTTTATGTAATCATAACATTCTTCCTTCCTAGGGTTACAACACTGCTCCTCATAGATGGAGGATGGTTGTCACTCTAGGACAGGAAGTGTATTCCTGGCGGGATCACCAGGTGAAGTAAGGCTCCATGAACACTAGCTTAAAGGATAAGCTCACCTTTTGGAACATGTTAGGCCTCATGTACACTGCTGCTGCTAAACAGACGTTTAGGAGCAGTAGTGCATTTATTTAAACTTCTCCTGAACTCTTCTCTGTTATCTTATCAGTACATGTACACAGGGTCGTTTACAGACGCTTCTATGCAGTTGAGTTTAGAGGCTTTTTTTGGAATGCAATGGGTTCAAAAGCTGAGTTTAGAGGCATTTCAAGCACTAAACGCAGCTTAACGCGGTAACTCACGTTTGGCTGTGTTTCGTTCACAGGCGTTTTTCATTTTGGCTACTTTGAAAAAAGAAATTAAAAATGTCACAAAACGCGACAAAACGCTGCTAAACACGGCGTGTAAACATGGCAAAATGGATGTTTTAAACGTGGGTTACTATCTGTCAAGTTAAATCGTTCAGGAGAGGTTGTAAAAACGTCCCGTGTACATGAAGCCTTACATGTTCCACCCATATTTAGGCTGTCACTGTTTTAAAAAAATGTGGCCGTGCATGGGTCTGCCCCACCCAGCCACATCATTCATTCACGGTCCTCTGTGAATGGGAAGCTACAAGTCATCAACAGCCTTTGTGGTTGTCAGCTTGTAGTTTCAATGAACTACCATGGTGCTGTTGAGCCCTCTGTTAGTTCATTCATTCTTCCTGTCGGTGTGTATCTGTCTGGTTGTATGAGGTACGAGCAGACAGATACACTGAAAAGTCTGCAGGAGTCCTAAATGGCACCTGCGATTTACTGATCATGGGTGCAATGCTTTCTAGGCTCAAAGTTAAAAAAAAAAAAATTAATAAAAAAAATTAATAAATGCACATTTTTTTCACCTTATTTATTTTTTTTAAAGATGAACTTATCTTTAAAAAATGCTCCCAGCAGCAGCTTCTAGAAGCAAATAGTGTTATCCTATGTGTCCATGCACACATTTTAGTCTAGAGGCGTTTTTTTAAGCTTCAACGTTTAGGAGCAGCAAAAAAAAAATCTTTTTTGCATTTTTGGGAGCGATTCTTTGATAGAAAAAAAATGCTGAAACACTCTTAAACTCTGCTAAGTGCTGGTGCCCAGCATTTTTTCTTTTCTTCTTAACAGGCGGCCGCTGGCATCCTCAACAACCAGTGACTAGCTGGTTGTTAAGGAGTGGGTTGGCAAGAAGGTCGCCGCATCCTTAACAATGGATGACTCATCATCTGTCATTGGGTTTCCTTGAGTAAAAAAACAGAATTCCCCCCCCCCCCCGCAATCCATATCATGCCCTTTGGGTCTGGTATAGATGTTAGGGAAATCCCACACCACAATTAAAAAAAAAAATGGCGTGCCCCCCACCAGATTCATACCAGACCCTTTGGTCTGGTATGGGTTTTGAAGGGAACCCCACACCAATTTTTTTTTTTTTTTAAATATTGTGGGAATCCTCCCCAAGATCCTTATCTGTGCATGCTGCCCAGCAGGCCAGGAAAGGGTAGGGACAAGCAAGCGCCCCCTCTTCTGAACCATACCAGTCCACATGCCCTCAACATACAATATCTCACAAAAGTGAGTACACCCCCCATGTTTTTGTAAATATTTTATTATAACTTCATGTGACAACACTGAAGAAATGACACTTTGCTACAATGTAAAGTAGAAAGTGTACAGCTTGTACAACAGTGTAAATTTGCTGTCCACTCAAAATTACTCAACACACAGCCATCTAAACCGCTGGCAACAAAAGTGAGTACACCCCTAAGTGAAAATGTCCAAATTGGGCCCAATTAGCCATTTTCCCTCCCTGGTGTCAGATGACTCGTTAGTGTTACAAGGTCTCAGGTGTGAATGGGGAGCAGGTGTGTTAAATTTGGTGCTATCGCTCTCACGCTCTCATTCTGGTCACTGGAAGTTCAACATGGCACCTCATGGCAAAGAACTCTCTGAGGATCTGAAAAAAAAAATTGTTGCTCTACATAAAGATGGCCTAGGCTATAAGAAGATTGCCCAGACCCTGAAACTGAGCTGCAGCATGGTGGCCAAGACCATACAGTGGTTCAACAGGACAGGTTCCACTCAGAACAGGCCTCGCCATGGTCGACCAAAGAAGTTGAGTGCACGTGCTCAGCGTCATATCCAAAGGTTGTGACTCAGTTAAATTGATGATAGGCAACTCCTATCCTCATATTGATTAGTGGTTCCAAATTAATAATAACTACTGCAGTAGGGAATAGACACAAAAGCTACGCTCAGCATCTTTCCAAATAACTGTTCTCCTTTATTATGACGCAATTGAAGGTTTTTATACACATGATTACGTAGGTATCACATTATTATTACAATTGCACGTTTATGGTAACAAGGGGCGTTACATAGGCAGGCTTATTCTAATCAAGACTCGAAAGAATGTAAACACGTACTGAAAACATTATTAGTGCTGTGTGCACAGTGAGGGCAGTGTGCAATACATACAAAATAGAATACAATTATATACAGGACTTACAAATTTCCATTACAGTCTCCCCTCTTTTGGTCAATATTTTGATCACTAACCAGACCTGCTATTACCTTTAACCTGGAACCTCCACACCCTTAGGTGAAGGTAGTGCTGGCCAAAGAGGCAAAAACTCCATTGTGGAGAAAATAATATCTGAGCAACTTTTTCATTACAAAATTACCTTTCATTGTGAAAAACAAATGATAAATAAGACATATTTACAGAGTACTGGCTGTACACTCCTGTGGCCAGAATTGCCTTCTAGCTGAATTGTGGGCATGCTGACTTATCAGCAAATGTAAACACAGACAATTCTACATAAAATAGAAGATGTACAAAAGACAAATATGACTTCAACATGGCTAAACTACTTTTCAAATATATATATCCCTTACAATTAAAGTAATTGAATCAGAAAGTACCCTAGACTGTGATCGAGGGAAACAAATCAAACACAGAGATTTCTTTAATTTAGTCATTTTTGCAGTGTCTGGTGTGGATCCAGGTGACTTTTCCTTCAAGTTTTGCAAAAACTGTACATGAAATAGATGTTGTATTGAGTCTCCAAACATTTCCTTATATATATAAATGTCTCTTAACAATCCACAAGTCACCTGGCTTTAGTTTTAGATCCTTACAAACTTTTAGGATCTGGAATTGGGGAGAAAACACAATGAGTTTGTCAAAAACCTTAAAAAACCTTTAAACATTCTCTGTGAGATCCGAATGGAGGACTTCAGCTGCAGAGACAAAATATAAGCTAATGAGTAACACACTCCCAAACCAAATCCCATAGGGAGAGAGTCCAACATCCCCCTTAGAGACTTGATAAAATATAAGAAAACATTCAGGCAAAAGTTTTCTAGTTTCTTACTCTACTTTTTCCGCTACATTGTAGACAGTAGGGGGTGTAAAAATAAAACCTCAAAACTTCTAGTAAGGACTCTCCTATAAAAATGATTTCTTCTGTTACTCTCTGTACTTTCTGCACTCTATATTTACAAACTACTTCTGATAACACTTTTTACTGTGGCCTTTGCAGTAGTATTTGCCACTGGACATCCAAAAAACATGCCCATACAGACAAAATGCATACTTGTAGGATCCTGACTTGGGCATCTGGATATATCTTTTGTGTAATTTCTGGAATGGATGTTCAGCTTTTGGTAACACCTTTGGTAACAGGTAAAACAAGAAGTGGTATGTTATAAAAACAACTGTGGTGAACCCTGGCTCTATCCAAATCTCATTTACTAAGGCAGCCATAACTGCTTGTGACTGATGACACGGTCCATGTGTCAAGCTGGAGGGAAAAAGTGGCTGGCAGACATCACCTTTTCCAAAGTCCTGTTTCATAAGAAGTTGCCCCTTGTGGACCACTTGTTCTTCTCGTTCTGGGGTCCTTAAGGTTGAATTATTAATCCCAGCTATATTGGGCCAGAACTAGGGTGGAATCTGTGAGTTGCACAGACACATCAAGTGTCTGGGGCTGTAAATGCAGCATCCTTAGTCACCTGGTCTGCTTCCATGTGTTAAAGTTAATATGGCTACCTCAGCAAGAACCTGGAAGGCTGAAAACAGCCAATCATATTAACTTGGCATTCTTTATTGGTTTACCTGCCGAAGTAAAAACAAACTTCTGGCCCTTCAAATGGAACCAAAAGCTCTCTATATCTCGACTATCTATATAAATATACACTCTTTTTATAGCTCACAGGCTTTGCTAAAACATGAAGCTCTGCTTCTTGAGCTGGGGAAAAAGGATCCAATGACTTTGAATACAGAGTATCCTTCTGGGTGATAAACTGCATACTCAAATCTACAAAAAATGTAATATCTGGGTCTTCAGGGAGTGTGTCCTGCACTGGGCTCACAGCAGCTGATTCCTACATCATCAATTTAACACATGTGGTTTTTCCTTTCTTTAGAATAAATGTACGCGTTTTTCATTGTTAGATTTGTACATAAACAAACTCATATTTTAAACCTTTCATTAGACAAACATTTAGTTAGCTGTATATTTGCTGCGCATAATGTCGGACCATTAAAAATTAAATGTTTGACCAAAACAATATCTAACATTGTCTAATGGCACCTTTGCATAAAAAAGCTGCAGCTCTGATATATCAGGATGAACCCTTCATTACTGGGTCCAGCTTGCATAAATATATTACAAAGGCTTGTTTTCTATCACGCTGTTTGTGTAAGAACTCCAGTTTCATGTTTCAAAAGACAACTTTTTCCTGGCAATATTATAATAAATGATAACAATACCTTGCGGTCATGGAGAGATGCCCATAAATCCAAAGTATTCTTCTGCTTATACCACGGCACTTACAAGGAAAAGGGGCACATCATTTCACAATCCACACATTCTGCTTTGGATTTCAAAAAATAAAAATAAATAAAAACAAAAGGATCAACAATCTGTATGATGGACCAGAAAGCGTCAAAAACTATAAAACAACTGGCTGCAGGTGGCATCTATCCTAACAGGGTGTGTGGACTTGATGTGATGGGTCTGTTATATTTAAATTTTATTTATTATTACTCTCACATCATGGACCACATATCAAGTTATTATCAAGAACCCTATAATTTCATTTTTGTAGAAAAACTTCTTATGTATTCCATCCATCTTGGCTTTGTTAAATATTATGGCAGCTGTATTCCAAATAACAACCTCATCTGAATCTTTTTTTCTCTCAATAAGGGTTTATTGTATAAAGGTAAAATTACAAAATTGTTATCTTAATCTAAACTAATCCCATTTTTACAAATTTCACCCAATAACCTGGATTTCATTTCCAACCAAAGGTTGTCTAAACCAGTTTCAATATATCTATATTATTAATAAAATTGTTAAACTTATATTAAAAATTAATACTCATTATTACTTAATTTTACTTAATTTCCCTTTTTTAAATGCACTGTTTCCACTATCAAAGAATATTCAATTTGTGTAATACACGGTTAAATGTAACCTTCATTTTACCATGTCTGGAAAACAGATTAAAAAAATAATTGTGATCACATTGTTTACCATTAGATTTGTTAACCCGGCACATGTTTTGTCTAAAAAACTGGAATTGGCATGGTGTTCTTCCAGCTTATCACTGACCTCTCAGCCACATTCTTTCAGGAGAGCCCAAAGGAGGGGGTCACATCTGCGTACATGACACACACAAGGGATAGCGCACAAGGGATCGCACACATACACCAATACCTCTATAAAATCACTTACATTTTTCCCATTTGTACACAACACATGCATATCATTCTCTCACTTTCTTTTAACTCTTTAATATTTCCCTGTCTAAATTCTGCTTTCCTTATTTTGTACAGATATCTTTTATATCTAGCTTCTATGATCAGACGGGCAGCCAGAGTGCTCATCCCATCTTCCCTCTCTGACAACATATAAAGTATTCTGTTTTAATTCTCATTTCTCTGTTTCTGATTTTACTAGTTGTAGTGCCTGACCCCAAATTCATCCCACAACTTAACATGAAAATGTCCCTTTCTGTCTAGTGTTAATGTCACCCTTGATCCATCTTGCTCACAAAGATAGCTGTTTCTCTAGCTCTTTACTCTGCATAAGTCTTAGTCCCTGTGGACCTTGGTAACCCAGTTTCCCATTGTGGATCCCTGTCCACTTTGACCATTATTCTAGGGGCTCAGTATAGGCAGAACCGCACCTTCGGTTCATATATAGCACTCCTCTTGCCCTGGGCATTTTTGAGGGTCTCTTACCCTTCATTCCCTTACTTAATTCAATGCCCATTATGACTGGCCAGTCTTCTCTATGTGTGCCTATACCCTCTTGCCTCTAAACTAATTTATCTAGCAGATGTACTACATATACCTGTGAACAGCACTATTCTTCCCTTTCTTATCTATAACACTCCGATGGACAATAGACAGGGACAACATAACATATAACCACCAATCAATACAGTTTGATTAAGGGGAGTAAAATAGGTACCCTTTGTCCCAAAAATGCCTTACCGATCAAGGAAGTCTGATAACTCAAATGTAAGCAAAAGGCTTACCTCAGCCGGCTGATTATCAGAAATTCCCGGATCGTCTCAAGCTCCTTGTTTGTGATACTCAGGGTCACCTGGAATCCCCTCCTAAGGCAAAGCTCGCCATGCTGACTCGGTTAAATTGATGATAGGCAACTCCTATCCTCATATTGATTAGTGGTTCCAAATTAATAATAACTACTGCAGTAGGGAACAGACACAAAAGATACGCTCAGCATCTTTCCAAATAACTGTTCTCCTTTATTATAACGCAATTGAAGGTTTTTATACACATGATTACGTAGGTATCACATTATTATTACAATTGTACGTTTATGGTAACAAGGGGCGTTACATAGGCAGGCTTATTCTAATCAGGACTCGAAAGAATGTAAACATATACTGAAAACATTATTAGTGCTGTGTGCACAGTGAGGGCAGTGTGCAATACATACAAAATAGAATACAATTATATACAGAACTTACAAATTTCCATTACAGTTGTCTTTGGGAAATAGACGTATGAGTGCTGCCAACATTGCTGCAGTGGTTGAAGGTGTGGGGGTCAGCCTGTCAGTGCTCAGACCATACTCATCAAATTGGTCTGCATGGCTGTTGTCCCAGAAGGAAGCCTCTTCCAAAGATGATGCACAAGAAAGCCTACAAACAGTTTGCTGAAGACAAGCAGAGTAAGGACATTGATTACTGGAAATGTGTCTTGTGGTCTGATGAGACCAAGATAAACCTATTTGGTTCAGATGGTGTCAAGCATGTGTGGCGGCAACCAGGTTAAGAGTACAAAGACAAGTGTGTTTTGCCTACAGTCAAGCATGGTGGTGGGAGTGTCATGGTCTGGGGCTGCACGAGTGCTGCTGGCACTGGGGAGCTACAGTTCATTGAGGGAACCATTAATGCCAACATGTACTGTGACATACTGGACCGCAGGGCAGTATTCCAACATGATAATGACCCCAAACACACCCCCAAGACGACCCTCTGCCTAGCTAAAGAAGCTGAGGGTAAAGGTGATGGACTGGCCAAGCATGTCTCCAGACCTAAACCCTATTGAGCATCTGTGGGGCATTCTCAAAAGGAAGGTGGAGGAGTGCAAGGTCTCTAAAATCCACCATCTCCTTGATGTCATCATGGAGGAGTGAAAGAGGACTCCAGTGGCAACCAGTGGTGAACTCTATGCCCAAGAGGGGTAAGGCAGTGCTGGAAAATAATGGTGGCCACACAAAATATTGACACTTTGGGCCCAATTTGGACATTTTCACATAGGGGTGTACTCACTTTTGTTGCCAGCGGTTTAGATATTAATGGCTATATGTTGAGTTATTTTGAGGGGACAGCATATTTACACTGTTATAAAAGCTGTACACTCACTACTTTACATTGTAGCAAAGTGACATTTCTTCAGTGTTGTCACATGAAAAGATAGAATAAAATATTTACAAAAATGTGAGGAGTGTACTCACTTTTGTGAGATACTGTACAGCTGTCATTTTTTTCAGCTCCTATAGCCTAAAAGAAGCCTAAAAGAAGAAAAATGTGTGAAAAAGAAAACACACTAAGACTTGGTTCACACTTCTGTGTGTGGCTGTGGGTGCAGGAAATGCAGCGGTTTCCACACCTGCAACCATCCATAATGAAAACGCCCTGCTCTGTGGAAAAGCGTGGGGGTGCCATTCAGAATGAATTTCCCTGCAGCCATATTTTTGAAAAGGTGCATGAACCTTTTTTATTTTTTGCAGAAATGCAGTCATGGCATCCTGTTCATTTAAATGGGCACCTGTGTCCACACTAACACGGCCCGCAAAAATGCATAGGTGTAAGCCATCCCAGCTAAGGTCCGGTCATCTGCAATACATTAAATTTTTGTTCTTGGGTTTAGATATGCATTTATTTTGTTAAGTATGTTTCAAAAACACCATTCAAGCTCCTCCCTCTTTTGTGTTTTACTTCTAAATGGCTAAGCCCTTTATGGGTAAACCTCTATGATTAAGACTTTAAGAACAAAACGTGCAATATGTGTATCTTGGTGTAAGGTTTTGACTTTTTGGATGCGTTGTCAAAGGGCTGAGGGTGAGCCAGGACCCAAGATGAAGTCAATGGAGCACTGATACACCGACAGAGAGAGATTACTGCTGTCTATTACTTTTAAAAATGCAGCTATTATAATGATCTTTTACAATGAGGCACAATACAGAGCTCATGTAAGAATATGCTCTATTTGAAAGCATTCATTTCTGCATTACCTTACATTTTTCCTGCACTACAAAATAGAGGCTAATGTGAGTAGTGTGAACAAGCCAGCAGTGTTTATGCATACTAGCTTTTAAAACCTTTAAATTGCCTAATTTTGCACGCAATGCTTGGATGAGGCACACTGCTGCATGAACACAAAACAGTTATAGCCATGAAATTTGATAGAGGTCTACAAAACTATGGAAACAGTTGATAAACATGATAAAAGTTTCTAAGGAAAAAGTAGTGAGTGCAGACTGCGCTTTAAGAGAATTACAAATCCTAAGTGCAGTCTTTTCCGTGATACGGTATAATCAGAGTGCAAGCCAAGGTGAATTAGAGGACATTTTTCAACTACCAGCTTATCTCTGCTGTTTGTATCAGTGGTGGTGTATATGAATCGCAATGTGATACACTGTGCTATCAGAGCTGTTTGTCTATTTAATGTATAGGATTGTGTAAGCAGCATATACTGTATCTTATCTTATACTGTGTGTTTATATATATATATATATATATATATATATATATATATATATATATATATATATTATACACAATCTGTTAAACACAGGCACATATTCCATGAACTGCAGACACAAACCCTCTGCTGCTGTTTCGGTAAACTGTGATGGGCTCAGCTGGACAGTATTCTGCTTAATCCAGCTATTAACACACTGTGCATAACTGCTTAGTGACAGTGTTTCTGTTACAGTTCTCTGTGGTGTCATGGTAGTATATAAAGACAGCTACAGCTGGTCAATGAATCACATGCTGGCCTATACAGTGGACACAGGATGTTATCCTGCTAGGTATTGCCTGAATATAAATTAAATGCATTCTGTAGGGAAAAAAAGTGGTAATGACAAAAGAGGCTGCTGTGTTTCACTGCTTCAATTATTTGTTTTATAATCTTACTCATTCTGCCTTATTTTAAGTCAAAGCCAACAAACCTTCCAGTATATTTTTGATTTACAGGAATAAACCAGAGCACCTGGAGGAAATCAGTGGAAGCACAAAGAATACATGCAAACGTAATGCAGATTTTGTCCCTGGGAGACAAAAACCCAGGGCAGCAGACCTGCAATGGAGAGTGCTAAACACTTTGATACATAAATAAAAAGATTTATATTGTATGGTGCTTTAGCTTGTTGAAATATCAGTTATCTCCATCTGGCAAATACACTTGTTCCTGCTAAGCTGTATGTGTTCATGCGAAATACACTATTTTACTAGCTGTGCACCAACAGAAAAAAAGGAGGCTGGTTCATTCCTAAGGCCCGCTTCGCACTAATGCAGGCATGTGTTCCGGTTGTGGGTGCCGGAATCGCATTGATTCTCACATCCGCAACCACCCACAGCCAAATTGTACTGCTCTTGCAAGACACGTGGGGCTGCCATTCATTTTGAATGGCAGCCCTACTCATCTCAACCCACAGCATGATCGTCGGAACCGCGGGGAAACCGCATAGTCAAAAAGACTGTGCGGTTTCCTTGCGGCCACATTTTTAAAAAGGTGATTGCACCTTTTTTGTGTGGTTCACACGGCACAGAAGCCCATTCAAATGAATCCCGCATTAGCGTGAACCAAGTCTTAAGTGTTAAGCTGGCCATACATTATACAATTTTCTTGTTCGGTGCCCTTTAGATTTACCTTCAACTATTTATTGCAAGGTCCTACCTGATTGCATACGAATTGAAAGTGTTTAGGCTTGACCTCATGTTATACGGTTTTGGTAAATCTAAAGGAAAACTGTACAAGAAAATGCCACTGAGAGAAATGTTTTTACATGATTTGGGGTACAGTCTTGCATAGACAAGACCACTTTTTGGGAAAAAAACTTTATTGAGCCACAATTGTGAATATTATTTAGCAGCTGCAGAGCACACAGAAATAAGGTGCCCTGCTTTGCTTCAATGGGACTCTTGAGTGCTCATTGGAGACATGTTGTGATCTTTAAGGAAAGGATTGACTCTAGTATTTGAAATGGCAGCCCATTGGTCCAGATCAACTAAAATCATAATGTCACTAAATACTTTGCCTTTTAAATCTATGACAGCACACTTCCAAGTTTGCTTCTTTTAGGTTTTCTTTTTTTTTTTCTATATGAAAATGTTTGCTTTAAAATTTTATTTTTCAGAGCATTTAATTGTCACATAGAATTCCATTATATGTAATGTAGTTGTAGTGTAGCACAGACCCCAGGCCGGGATGGCTGTTTGATATCAAATTCCATTCTCTGTAAGGAACATGGCAGCCAGGCTCACAGTAGTTCAAAGTCACTCAAGCCAGAAAACAGGCAGTGCATGTTATTTTTCAGTTTATTTGCTGGCTTAACTTGGGTGGGGTGTGTGTGAGGCTAGGGATACTCCAGAACTAGTAAACATACAAAGAAGGACACTACTATGCTTCTTCATGTTGCAACCATCTCTTGAATTCAGAATTTAAAGAATTGCAACACAGGAGATCCCTTTGAAGAGGTATAACATGAGTCAAAAAACTGTAGTGAGTTCCCTCAAAAGTGGCAAGAACAGTCTCTATGATCCTTAAGGCTAGTATCCACTGTGCCCTAGGTACTGTAATGCTCCTTGTAGTACCAGCTAGCTTCTGTACTGGACGCATCTGGCCTGGATCCTCTGCAAAATTCCCTGCACCACTTCAGGGGGCTCTGACGGGAGTCCCTGAGCTGAAGCTGGGACCCCAAAAGCAATTTATTCTGTCTTGTAGCTAGCAGCATAGAGGGCATCCACTCTTAGGCTAGATCTTCTTCCAGTATTTATACACCTCTCAGCCCCTGCTGGTCACTCTCCTGACCAGGGATTGGTTGAGGCTGTATGAATATTCAGGCCAGAGTCAGTCTCCCCCACCCACTTTGTCTCATCACTTGCTAGAAGGTGCTGGAATACAGGGGTAAGTCTGAAGTTTTCACAAACATAACCTAGAACAGCCAAAAGCAATTTAACACTGCTTCCCTTCTACAGGGAAGATATAAAACAATATTTACCTTAACTATAGCAACCGTAGTAAAGGGTGCAACAGTAGGAAGCATATTTTTTGGGCTTTTAAGGTGTTAATGGTACAAAGCCATGTCTATTGGCATACAGTATACAGATGAACCTGTGCCTTTGTAACATAAACTGATTATTTTGAACATATTTATAAGAACTAAACATTTATGAGTTAATGTGTGCCTTGCTGTAAATTATAGAAAGGTAGCTCAGCATAAACCCTATCATCATGGAAAAATCAAAATGTAAAAAAATGTACAGGCTGCAGCTGAGTCATTTTGCCTTTTTAACTTTTAGAAACTAGTGTTTATGGATTAAATGGGGTTTAGCACTGTTAATAAAAAGCATCTAAGAGCTTTATTGCACAAATCAATGTTAGGGGCTGACTTGCTTTCATTCAGTAAAGTGGTGGTGCACTGGGATTAGAGTCACAGTCTAAAAAGTATAGAGTCACAATTTCATAGCACTCTACAATGCAAGGAACTGTTTGTAAGACCTTCATCACAGACAGTATCTTAGTCTAAAACGTGTGACCATCATCTGCAGTAATTTAAAGTATTAACGTTTGGTTAGCTGAAGTGCTTCTTCTTATAGTTTCCTGCAGCATACTGTTTGTTATATATGTGGCCCAGTTATCCATACACCTGACACCCTCCATATTGTAATGAGATTAGAGTAGCAAGGTAATTTATCTTTCTTTTCCCTGTCTATATAGTTAGGTCAGAACTGAGATAACAATTCAAAGGCATACTTTTGATGGAAAACTGTGCCATATATTCATTTTATTTCTTGCTTTTTTCTCATGCAATACAGCATGTGATAGGCTTTTAAGGTATTTCTCAATGTGCACTCTACCAGGGCCATTTGGACCACTAATGTTTAGGGCAAAATCCCTCAGTGTAATGAAGTGTTCTCAAGGCTAGACAATTTCCCTGTCTATATAGTTAGGTCAGAACTGAGATAACAATTCAAAGGCATACTTTTGATGGAAAACTGTGCCATATATTCATTTTATTTCTTGCTTTTTTCTCATGCAATACAGCATGTGATAGGCTTTTAAGGTATTTCTCAATGTGCACTCTACCAGGGCCATTTGGACCACTAATGTTTAGGGCAAAATCCCTCAGTGTAATGAAGTGTTCTCAAGGCTAAACTAGGGCTAAACTACTGAAAACCATACATTGTTTAGTAAATAGGTGAAGTAGACAGCTACTGTAAATAGCTGATGGTTGGTAGAGTAGACAATAACTTTTTAAGCAAATTTATGCTAAGAGTAATTTTTAGGGTGAAATTACTGACCCTTTCTAGTTGCTGATCCTGTAACTTCAAGATTTTTTTGAGAACCAGTAATAATCTGAATATCCATTCCTAAATTAATATAATGTTTCAGCCTATTCTGTCAGAAGTTACTAGAGTGTTCTAAAATTGTATTCTTTCCTTGCACAGAAGTGTCAGGTGTTTACCTTCTTCGCAACCTGGGTAGAATGTTAGTTATAAAGCCTGAGCTCAAGTAGGAGGGAGGTCAGCTTTCATGGATGTTAAAAAGTGGAAAAAATTCCACCAACCCGCGCAGATGGTAAACTCAAATAATTGACGTATATGTTATATAGGAGCAGCACATTGTGTTTGAAAGTGAAATAGAAAAAATAATTAATGAATTAATTTGAACCGCGCTCTTTTAATAAAGTGCAAGTGCAGAAAAATAAATTAATTATATAAGCAAACTTCTTAATACCAAAAACTAATTAAGTGAAAAGAGATGCTAGTGTTAAATCCAATCATATATAAACTCTCAACTTAGAAGTCCAAATATAAAATCACCCAAACATGGTGTTACCATGTACTATTCAAAAAATCATCAAAATCAGAAATATTATAATCAAAAACTGATCGAGAATCCAAAAGTGAAAAATAGCGTTCAAGTAGACAAAATCTGGAAAAACTTCTGGATAAAATCTTCCTATATTCAGCGATCATCCACCACCATCATCAGCCACACAATCTACTCAACAGAAACCAATGACCCCCATAACAGGAGTCAAAAACACTTCAATGGAAGGTACCAGATGGATTTCCATGGCCGCGGCTTGATCCAAATGCTGTATGGTTAGGAATGCAGTGACCTATGCAGATACTTGATGGACTTGTTAGTAAAAACCTCTATGCGGGATTGGTCATAACAGACCATCAATGCCATAGATTAGGAAAAAGATAAAAGGCTCCCATGGTGAAGTATATCGAAGAATTCATTTAAACAAAATAAAACCGAATAAAAACTTTGTAGCAGCTAAACAAACAGATCCATGTGCAAGAGAACACCACTGGCACTCACAGCTGTGTAGCAAACGGCGGAAGTGACGTGTCACGTTCAAAACACCCTACCGGTTTCGTCAGTATGCTCTGACGTCATCAGGGGTCATGTGAACAGGCACATTGCCTCCATATATATGTATCCGCCAATTAAGGATATCCAATCCAGTTCAATCCTTACCAATTAGGAGAAAAGATTTTTTGGGACTAGCTGGATAAACATAAAACATAAAAAGCTAATATATTATAATCTTATTAATACATTTTATATAAGAATTTAAATTCAAAAATAAAATAAATTTAACTTTGACTGCCATCTTGGAAATCCATCTGGTACCTTCCATTGAAGCATTTTTGACTCCTGTTATGGGGGTCATTGGTTTCTGGTGAGTAGGTTGTGTGGCCGGTGATGGTGGTGGAAGATAAATCTCTTTTATGATTGCCGAATATAGGAAGATTTTATCCAGAAGTTTTTCAAGATTTTCTCTATTTGAACACTATTTTTCACTTTTGGATTCTCGATAATTTTTTGATTATAATATTTCTAATTTTTTTTTCTAATATTTTTTATATTTGGACTTCTAAGTTGAGAGTTTATATATGATTGTATTTAACGCTAGCATCTCTTTTCACTTAATTAGTTTTTGGTATTAAGAAGTTTGCTTATATAATTAATATATTTTTCTGCACTTGCACTTTATTAAGAGAGTGCGGTTCAAATTAATTCATTAATTATTTTTTCTATTTCAGCTTTCATGGATACCTTAAACTTAAAGGCACACACTAAGCTATCATTTCTGTCTTAAAGTGGTTGTAAAGACAGATTTTTTTTATCTTAATGCATTCTATTCATTAAGATAAAAAGTCTTCTGTGCGCAGCAGGCCCCTCAGCCCCCCACCCCAAATACTTACCTGAGCCCCATCTCCAGAGATGTACATGACTGCTTCGGCCATCCGGGACTCCCCTCCTGATTGGCTGAGACACAGCAGCTGCTGTCAATCAAAGTTAGTTAGCCAATAAGGAGAGATAGGGGCGGGGCTGAACTGCAGCTCCGTGTCTGAATGGACAAACAGAACTACAGCTCAACTCGGGTGCCCCCATAGCAAGATGCTTGCTGTGGGAGCACTGAACAGGAGAGAGGGGCCAGGAGCACTGAAGAGGGTCCCGAGATGAGGAGGATTGGGGCTGCTCTATGCAAAACTATTTCACAGGGGAGGTAAGTATAGCTTGTTTGTTATTTTTATTAAAAAAAAAATAACCTTTAGTATCACTTTTACAGGAGAATGCAAGTGAATAAAATCACACATTTACAGTATCTCTGGGAAATAAGCAATAAAAACCTATAAGTGGAGACTGAGGTTCTTATAAATACTCATTCCTTTCTAATTCGCTTTAGGAAGTCTTGCCTTTGTGATATTTTCTCTAGATTTGTATGGTGGATTGTACCTCTTTTTTGGGCTTTGGCGGGTACTTCAGGATTGATACTTTAAAGGTGTTGATGGAAGGACACAAAACATGATGGTGAGTATAATTCATATACTGACACTGTACTTTTCTGCCTACGTCCCCAACTTAAATAATTTGGTGATAACTTTCCATTTTTTTATTTATGAGAAAATACACAAATCTATCTGAAATCTTTAAACCTCAATCATTGCACATAAATCCCACTTTATTCCCATTTCCTGTTGTGGAGATGTACCAGAATCTGGAAGCACCCTTTAGAATAAAGGGGCCCCTGGATATCTGATCACCCCCCTTTGTGAATGAGTAAGGGGTACATAGTGCCCCTTGTTGCTTATTATATTTATATATACTATATATACTCCTTATATATAATATATATACTCCTTGACGTAGGAGTGAAATAGAAACTTGACATGTTTGCCCCTAATTAATACATTGGCAGTTTTCCATAGAATACATCAGTTTTCCATAGAAAACTGCCAATGATTCCCACCATGTGTGACATGTCGTACGGGATGTCAGCAGAAAGCTCACAGCCCTCTATCTCCGTGTGCAGTGCTTACAGTACAAAAAGCAAAGCCTCCTCCACTCTCCCATTCTGAGCTGAGCAGGGGTCGGGGACATGCAGAGTGATTGGAGCATGCTCCTCCAGATCTCTGTTCTCTGTGCTGCCTGTCACAGACATGGGGCTTGCTCCCCTTTTATTAATTAGGAACAGCATCTGCTCCAATTTCTTATATTTAGAATAGTGGTGCAAGCTTGTTCTTGCACAACTCTTTGTTAATTCCCTCCATTGTCCTTTGATGTAAATCCAACATTAGTCATGTTTTCCAGCGAAGTAGATACATCATCAATCATGGTGAACCATGCCCACAGACGTGACAACCTGCACCACTATAATCCTCCACTGCCAAACTCCCATTGTAAATGACAGCTTCCAGGTTAGCTGTTGAATGTCAACAAACCAATGATATCATTGACCAAATATGATCATGGCCATATTTGGTCTATGATGTCTACCACCAACCCCGGCTTCTTTGTTTATGTTCTGCAGTCAGGTGGTGAGCTGTAATTTGCAATGGATTAGTTACAGGGGTAGTGATTAGGGAAGATCATTGTGACATGGGCCATCGTATTTGGGTAATTGGGGTGTCACCCATCATGACTGATGATGGATCTACATCACTGGATGCCTCGACTGACTTTGGATTTATGTTGTGGGGTATTTTTTTTACTAACAAAATACTTTTTCTGCGGTGTGGGTGCTGTTATTTTATATTTCTTTTTTTTTTTAGTGAATGACAAGTGACAAAGACTACTAAGTACCCCATATTTATTCATGTAGGGATGAGGACCATATATCTAAAGACTACTTATTTTAATGGGAGCCTCTAACTTTCAATATCTCCCACATCAACTTGGCCAGGGATGTGGGAATGAGTCTTTTACCAGCATTAGCTCATCAACACAGGAATAAGGAGCCGTCCAGGAGGCCTTATGCCCCTCACAAGAAAACACTTCCAACATTGAGGGCAAACAGCCTGGTATGATTTAGGCAGGGGGGACACTTACTGTTCCACTTTTTTCCTGGCCAGCCAGGCTGCATACCTAGTTAAAGGTCTGGTACAGATTTTTGTTGCATGAGGTCCATCTCATAAACCATACCAGACCCTCATTAATGACTGCATGCCTGGATAAGGTTTTGATTTTAAGGGAGACCTCACAAAAAAAGAAAATAAAAAAGAAGCAAAGGGGTCCCCCTCTTCTGAACCATACCAGGCCACATGCCCTCCACATTGGTAAATTACCAGGGGTTGTAATAACACAACAAATGAATGACTTCTATGCAAATACTAGGCTGCGCTTCCAAGAATTAGACGTGGTCATAAATGGTGAACCACATGAATGACATACAGCATAAACCCAAATAAATGATATCAACAAAAAAGGGGATCACACTGATGGGATGGTGGGGATAAAAAGGATCAACAATCAAATGCAATAAGTGAGTCCATATATTGGAAAAATAAAGTCCTTGAAGGTACAGAGATTGAGTAGAGAGAAGGAGAAAAACACCCGTTCTTCCAGTGATAAAAACATGCAAAAAAGGGACTGTCTCCCTAAGGAGCGTGATGTTGCTGGGAGATCCTCCACCTCAAATAAAGGGGCCCCTTACCAGATCCAAAGATCTCCTGTCACAGAGATCTTACGCACAGGTGGCTGTGTCCCCCAGCCACTGGGTCTCTGTTGCGGTATATGTCACCGGCCGCCACTCCAGGGAATCAGCCAAGTATAGTAGTAATCCACAAACCAACATGGCAGCAGCAAGTCAAGTGCTCACATCTGAAGGCCAAAGGCCAAATGAATGACTTCTGGCTCCAGCAATGCAGGGATTGAGTAAGGGGGGTGGCAAAATCTTGTTTGAGAAACTGTGAAAAGATTGGATTCAGGTTGTACTCATGGTCCAAAAACAAAAGGATAATCCTGGCAGCCTTGCTAAATAACCCATAGAAGGGGGGTGGTAACCCAAAATATGAGGAGGGTGGTAATCTGCAAATCAACTATCAAAAAACAAACAAAACAAAAATATACCATGCACACACTCTATTGAGTAAACTTCTCCAAAAGATTTATTTGAAAAAAATGCATAAAAATGTCAGCATCAATACCCAGAGATCCTCCCTAAGCCCCCCCCCCCCCCAACAAGACCACATCCCAAAATCTACCTAACCAACTATATCACTCACCAAAATACCTGCCCTACCTAGTGCATAAATTGTGTGGTCCCCCAGATGGGAGCTGGTGGATTCCCTCCCAAAGGGCACCCTCCTCCCTGTACAGCACCTACACCAAAGTACACGGCAACCTGATTAGCCCTAAGGAGCCAGCACCCCACCTTAAAACCACAATGGGTTAATGGAGTGCTGGATTACTCAGGGACTGCACTAAAATGAACCAAGCCAAAATTATGAGGTCCTGCATGGGAACACAATGATGGTAAACAGTCCAAGGCCAATATATACTGCTGAAAAGGTCACAAAATCCTCAACATTGAGGTAAGGATCGTAAAAAAGTAATTGCTGCTGAACATATATTTCTGAAGCAGTGTTAGGTACCAATGAACTGCTACATGACCATGTGGGCAAAGTGGGTATATCACATCATATGATGAAAAATCTGCTGCTGTTGAACTACAATTGCAGTCGAGGTTATAGGATCGGAATAAGCTGAGGTAAATGTTGTAAAGGCAGTCCATACATCCCTTCTAGAAACTAGATAATGTAGACTCGCTAGGTATATGAGGTCTGGCATGCAGGATAGGGATGATCCCATGGGATTGGGTATCCTTTCCCTAACTTCAACCGCAGGTGATATGACCTACACCTGGGGTCTATGTGGTGTAGGCCACTCACGATCCTTAAGCA
This sequence comes from Lithobates clamitans, assembly GCA_037952925.1. Lineage (NCBI taxonomy): Eukaryota > Metazoa > Chordata > Amphibia > Anura > Ranidae > Lithobates > Lithobates clamitans. The sequence goes on along the minus strand of JBBGZY010000008.1, from coordinate 12,170,565 downwards.
GACCAGTCCTTATGTCCATCAGCTGTTATCCGTGATGACGGTCTCAGCTATTCCCTGAGCAGTAAACGCTCTCAGATCTCAGTCTCCACTGTGATTCTGATGTTCCAAACAGTGATGGCAGTCAGCCCAGGCAGTCCAAGCAGCCATCATTATAGTATCTGATACCCATTGCTGTGCCAGCCGGTTCAAAGAAATCCAGTTGAATACAAGCAGGGTGTGCGGTGACACAGGGAGATGGGGGCCCGTCCTTCCATCTACATGTATCATTCTACACATCCTTGTGTACTTATGGTCTACCTGAACCTGAAGCTCATCCCTATTCATAAGTATCACCAGAGTTGCTAATTACATAAACGTGCAGTGCTTTCTGTTTGTTAGAACATCACATTTTATTTTGCTAACAATCTTACCTCACTGGCAAGGCATGGCATGACATGGCTATTTCAATAGATTTTCACTGAAACTGATCATGTTAGTGAGCAGTAATTTATCTTGTGTGCAGGGGTGGACCGGGCAATAGGAGATCGTGGAGCCCCCAGGTTTAAAAATGGCCACCACGCAGCAGCCATCTTTATAACACAACAATAATGTGACCTGTGGTGTGCATAGCGCGCTGTGGCACACAGTGTGTGTGTGGCTAAATTATGCTGCATATTTAACATGGCTTTTAAATCTAATTAGAAATTTTAGTCTGATTTTCTACAATGTTTTTTTTTTTTTTTTTTTACAATTTTTTTTTATTAATTAATTTGAATATAATATTTTTTACATTATTTTCACAATGCTGTTGGGGGGGGTTGCTTTGATGAAGTATCAGGGGTCTAAATAGAAGTCTCATTTTTGAGACAGAGAAATGTACTGAGGACACATCCCCAGTCCCTTTCTCTGTAGCCTTAGCTGTACTGCAAATGAATAAACAGAAGATAAAGGCTCCTGCCCATTCATGAACTGAAGCATAGGAAACACAAACACCTGCAGCTGCTGCCAGCGGTAGAGGAAAGGAGGGTGCACTCTGTAGAAAATAAGGGGGCACTTTAGAAGCACTAAGGGGCACTCTGGAGGAGTTAGTACCTTCAGAGTGCCCTCTTACTTCCTCCTGTAGAGTGTCCCCTTATGTTCTGCTCCTCCAGGGTGCCCCTATTTAATCACTTACCTTTTACCCCTCTTTTGCCTAAGCCAATTTTCAGCTCTTAGTGCTGATACACTTTGAATGACAATTGCACAGTCATGTAACACTGTACCTATATAAAATTTCTATAATTTTTTCACAGAAATAGAGCGTTCTTTTGGTAGTATTTAATCACTGCTGGGTTTTATTTTTTGCTAAATAAACGAAAAAAGACCAAAAATGAAAAGAAAAATGTTTTCATAGTTTGTTATAAAATTTAGCAAACAGGTATTTTTTCTCTTTCACTGATGTGTGCTGATAAATTTGCACTGATAGGTTGCACTGATGGGCATTGATGAGGCGGCACTGATGGTCACTGATAGGCTTCACTGATGAGGAGGCACTGATAGGTGGTACTGATGAGGAGGCACTGATACGCAGCACTGATGGTAACTGATAGGTAGCACTGATAGGTGGCACTGAAGGGCACCGATGAGGAGGCACTGACAGGCAGCACTGATTGGCTGCACTGATGGGCACTGATAGGCTGCACTGATGGGCACTGATGGGAGGCACTGATGAGCACTGATAGGCGGCACTGATGGGCAATGATAGGTGGTACTGATGAGGAGGCACTGATAGGCGGCATTCATGGGCACTTGAAAAAAAAAAAGGAAAAGCCATTTATGGGTGGCACTGATAGGCTTCACTGATGAGGCAGCACGGATGAGGAGGTACTGGTAGGTGGCACTGATTGCAAGCACTGGAGGGCAGTGATTGGGATTGGGCACTGTTGGGACTGCACATATCAGTGTAGATGTCCCTTTTACAGAACCTGGTTATCGGCTCTCCTCTTCTTTCCACATGCGGCCAGGCCAGCAAGGGAGCCAGATGTACTTGTTGCTCACCTGCATCAGAGTGCAGGTAGCAGGGCCTGAATTTGTAATGACAGACTGCTGAGCAAAGACGGGTGCTCTTAATTTTCCACCCCCCATCCTATTGTGGTGTTTGAGGGAGCTCAGGAAGATTCACAGAATGCAGGGGTGGGAGGTGTGCTGGCTGGAATTCTGAGAAGGAGTCAGCGCAGTGACCTCTGTTATCAATCACAGGGAGAGGAGGGGGGAGCTTGCAGGAAGGATCGCAGAGGCATCTGTGCTGCGGTTGCAGGGCTAGAAGAGACAGTGACAGGCTGGATTGGTGTGAGACTAGGGGTACTCACGGCTCTTGTAGTTATGCCCAAAGTAGTGCTGTAGGGAGAAAAGAGTCAGCAGTGTGCGTGCAGTAACTGGGAACCCTACTGATCAGGGGTATATGCTGACAGACAGCCCAGCTCTTGCTCCCTCTGTCCGCTCCAGATGTTTGGCAACAGTAAGGGGCGGGCCCCCTGCTGGCCCCAGGCACTCGGGCAGCGCCTGATATGCCCAAATGCTTGTGTGGTTACACAAACAGTTGGAAACTGGCCATAGACAGAGAAATGTGTCCCCGAGAGCAATAAGCAGGAAGCCATAACCCCTTTCTCATTATTGCAGGGAAACATCACTGTTTGCCATTTTGCCTCAAATAATGTGTTGAAGTGTCAGCACACCTCTAATACATTTCTTCCCATGGAATAGTGAAATTTTTTTTTTTTTTTAAAGTTACAAATTGTCTCTGGGTTTCAGAAGAAGCAGTTGTTGCCTTCTACAGTTACCCAAGCACCACATTGGGTGAGAGTAAATTTGGTTACCTATATTTGAAAGTCATTGCAAATAGAAATTATAATAATCAAAATACAACGAAAGGAAAAAAAAAAAAACACTGTGCCAACAAGTTGGTATATAAAGATTGAATAAGTTTGGAAAAAACTCTATTAAAAAAAAAAAAGGCGGACTTTGTGGGCATATCATGAGGCGGTAAGTTCTAAAAAAAATATACGCTTTATTACAAAATCATTAAAAAACATATGACAAAACAGACAACACCCTATAGCTTGACAAGGTCAATAAAACAGTCATGGAGGTATAGATCTTTGGAAACGTATATGAAACAGGGTTCGTAACATAGAAGACAATGTATGTATGTATTAGACGGTTAGGTTCAAAAAATCCTCCATGCTTGCTTGTCAACACGTTTGGCAATTTGATAGCTTCCTCAGGACATACTGGGTAGGTGCTGATACAAAATTAAAAATATACAGAAAAAAGGAAAAATAAGTATCCAAAAATAATTAAAATGCAGTAACTCATAGCAACCATCCTGTTTGCTGTAGTCTAAAATATAATTAGCAGCTATGGGTTACTAATAATATCAAAATGCAGTGGTCTGAAACACGATACCTCGAAAAGTCCTATGCAATTACTTGCAGCAACAGTTTTTAGGAAGGATGTTAATTGCCCTGTCTGGGATACAACCGCTAGAGGGAGAATCCACAAAGCTGCACACCAAATACAACGTTGACAAATGCACAACAAATAAAGGTGACCCCTAGGTCAATTATGATTTTTAGGTAAAATCAAACAAATAAAAACTCAAAGGTAAATTGTGCAGACAATGCACTATTGTTTCTTTTCAAAAAAGTGTCTGGATAAGTGATAGGTGACAGTTTTGCTGTGACAAAAACACAAGAGCTATTGGTTTAGGAAAAAGAAAAGCACTCTAGGATTTCATTCAAGCAGCTGAAGCGTGATCTCTGAGTGCAGCTTCCTGTGATTCAATAGCAGCATTCTCTGACAGGGACCCACAGAAGCAGTGAGTGGGCTGTGGTCTGCAGCACACAAATCTGCCTTTCCTGCTGAATTTCTAGAAAACATCACATTTCGCCGGACATCAATTTATATGCCAGTTTGACTATTTCATCCCACCTGTTAATCTAGAGACAGGTTACACATCACTACATCCTAGCTGCTGAGAACACCCACTTAGAAATAATTGGTGGAGGGAAACAGATGTAATTCTTGTAGGAATCACATTTTGTAACTCCCCCTCTTCATCTCATTTTATCTGCCACTGAATGTTTGGTACAAAATGTGCTTCAGGTCCAAGTAGAGAAGAAGGGGGAGTTGTAAAAACCTGTCAGCTCTGAGCAATACTTTGGTTGTGCTTTTTCTTCTCATCTGGACTGTGATTTCTAAAAACTAGATCAAACTGAAGACGGGTGATGTCCACAGCAGCCATCTGGATTCCCGCTGCTATTTTCTGTCCTGATTACAAAAAAAAGGTTAACATTTTATTGGGTGCCGAGGATAAAAAAAAAACTGCACTTTTCCTTGTAGAAGGCACAGATTGGTATGGCACATGGCAGGATTACAGCTATAAACAAAAGCATCACCAGAGCTTAGTTCCCCAGATCTGAACATGGTGGTAAAAGAATGCCGACACCATATAAAGTTGTCTGCCAATCAATTGATGGTATTAGGCAATTGAGAGAGTTGTAATTGTCAGTTTTCCTCTTATCTCACCTGACATTTTAAATCTGGGCTATGGGAAGATATAAAAGAGACAAATAAATGTAATCATTACTACCCTGCTTCCCCGCAAATAAGACCTAGCGTGATTGTCGGTGATGGCTGCAATATAAGCCCTACCCCCCCAAATAAGCTCTAGTTAAAGTCCTTGTAGGTCTTATTTTCAGGGTAGAGCTTATTTTCGGGGAAACAGGGTAGGGCTTATTTGGGGGGTAGGGCTTATATTGCAGCCATCACTGACAATCACGCTAGGTCTTATTTTCGGGGAAACAGGGTACATCATTAAATGTCAACGTGCTGCATGGCTAAAGTGTGAGAGGGAGAAGACACTCAAGGAGCCAGTAAGTTCACGTGCTGACAAGAAGCACTCTGATAGGAGGGGAGAGCAGAGTAACAGCTTCTCCTTTTGCTGTCCAATCCCATGCTGGGGGTGGGACCAGAACAACCTGGGCTCAGAGTTGAATTATGCTGGACTGAGGATATTTAGTGGCAGAAAAAAGTTCTGCAGTGGAAATCTCTGGACTGAATGTAAATATTGCAGGTGTGTTTTTTTAATTTAATTTTATCTTTTAATGGGGTATTCATTTTTCCTTTGGTAGTTTGGCTGGAGTTCTACTTTAACATGTAAGCTTCTGCTAGGGCTAGCAAAAAAACTGGCCCCATAAAACACCAGAAATGTCATCCCTGGCAGCAGCTGAAGTATTTTCTGTGATTACATCGGTACCTCTGCGGCAACAGGGCCCTAGGTGGATAGATGCATGGTGTGCATAGTTTTGAACTCTACAGGGATGCTCCACCAGGCATTTCAGGGGAATCTCGTGACATTGTGTGGAAATACCTCCCTGGTGATTATCCTAAAATAGTGTCAGAGCTAGTTAGAGCAGAAGGGCAAATTAAGACCTTAGAGAACTTCTGGGAAGGTTATGGCTCTAGTGTTTTGTCCTTTCTGTAACTTTCCTCTGTATTATTTTTAATCAGCTACTGTGAAGTCAGGTATGAAGGAGAAATGTATTTGCTTAGGGGGAAAAAAATGGTAATAGTAGGCCTGTAGTATGTAATAAAAACTGCAACCTAGTGTTTCTGGTGTTTACTGTGGAAATAAAATAGTAAATGCACACAATGTAATTTAACCCAATAGTATACATTGCTTAATTCTTGCGTTCCGAATGTATAAGCATATGTCGCTGAGTCTGTGAGCCCCGCGTGCACCTGATAAAAAATATACCACACAAAACACAGGATCCCATACAAATGGTAACATTTTCTCCACTGCTCATGCCAAACAACCCCTCTTCAAATGTCATCCTGTATTTCTCTCCACCACCCACAGTCCATCCGGCCAAGAAACAATCAGTTCAGTGATCACTACTTTGTGTGAAAGCAGTCGAGAGGGAGAGAGAGAGACAGAGGGCCCTGAGTTAAGTCTCAGGCAAAGTTACATTGATGCAGCAACGATTTGTGCACTGGTGCCAGAATCAAGAAACCTGCATTCTATGCTTTTCTTATAAATAATGCTTGCTTTCATAATCCCTAAGACAACCTTTGCTATATGTGCTTGCTTTTGATGCCTGGAATCTGCTTATTCTTTTTTTCCCCAATTTAAACAGTCCTGTGCTGTCCTGTGTTTTTCTATCAAAGTATTCTACTTATTAACCACTTTATTGCTAGGCTTTCAAGCAAATTCAATTTATTGAAGAAATATATATTGCATAGATCCTAAAATACTGCGTAACTGCACAAACTATTTTTTTTCTAAAAGCCACTGATTCTTTGAAGGCAGTTATGGTGCAGTAACCCATAGCAACAATGAAAAACCAGCCTTTGCTTTTTTTTTTTTTTTTGTGCGACCAGACTAATGCCCTGTACACACGGTCGGATTTTCCGATGGAAAATGTGTGATTGGACCTTGTGGTCGGAAATTCCGACTGTGTGTGGGCTTCATTACACATTTTCCATCGGATTTTCCGACGCACAAAGTTTGAGAGCTTGCTATAAATTTTTTCGACAACAAAATCCGTTGTCGGAAATTCCGATCGTGTGTACACAAATCCGACGCACAAAGTGCCATGAATGCTCAGAATAAATTAAGAGACAAAAGCTATTGTCTACTGCCCCGTTTATAGTCCCGACATACATGTTTTACGTCACCGCGTTTAAAACGATCGGATTTTCCTGACAACTTTGTGTGACCGTGTGTATGCAAGACAAGTTTGAGCCAACATCCGCCGGAAAAAATACATGGATTTTGTTGTCGGAATGTCCGATCAATGTCCGACCGTGTGTACAGGTCATAATTATGCCAGATTTCAGAATTGTTGTGCTGGGGTTTTTAATATCATAAAATATTTAAAAAAAAGAAAAGAAACGTGTGCAAATTCCAGTTAACTCTAGCAGTTATTTATAAATCATCTTTTACTGATCTGACTACCATAAACTAAAATTTGGGTGCTAAAAAAAAAAACATTATCTCCTTGCACTTACTCTGGCATTAAAAGAGTTAGACTGAGCTCTCCAGCCAGGGTTTTTGAATCTTTGCCAACAAGAGTTAATGAGCTTCTAGCCACAAATAGGTTAAAATGCACCACTGACACCATACAGAGTAATTGCTGTAATAATGATCCAAATATTCTACAGTTGAACACAGAGATTATTTTATATGGCCCACACATAATTACATCTAGACTACAGGACCTAACTCACAAGTCCTCCCAGTGGTCCCATTAGAGGACAAAATCGCGTTTGAGGATGAAAAGCTGTCCATCAAATCCTGTCTTTTCCCTGCCCCTTCTCATTACAACTTGCCAAAGGTCACTTGGGCATCCATGGCCCATCCACCTTAGTCTGGGAATGCAGGGGCACATTAACTCCTTTATCTCCCGGCTTCAGTACGCAAATCCCAGAAAAGCATCTAGGGGCCTTTCTCTCTTTCTAAACAGTTAACCATCTGACAACAGTAGAATTGCAAATTATCCGGTGTCAGCATTTAGCAGTCAACACACAAGCAGTTAGATAGAATCAGCTACTATGTACATTAGTTTTAGCAGGTCAAACATGCACAGTAATTAATACAGACATGCATATCGCTCCTGATTACAAAGATTTCCAATGCATATGCTGCACAGATGTACATACCAGACAAGCCAGAGCAGGTGATACACACAGAAATTGCTTGTATGCATCTGTGCATAAGGATGGAAGGGGGGGAGGGATAAAAATAAAACAAAACTCACAGCATTTTCCTGAATGTAGTGCAGCTTATAAGTGATGCTCAGGAATATTTGAGGAAGAGGGAGGGGGTTGTGCAGCCACTGTCCTCTTCAGACAGTCAGAATCCAAGGATCACAATGAGTTTCACACTCCCTTTCCTATAATGAAAGGGACAGATCACATTTGAGCTTTACAAGAGAGTACAATAGACAGGCACAACGTGTTTGCAGTGCTCCCCCAGCAACAAATTTACAGAGCGTGACGTCATCCCCCTCTCAGTCTAAGGGAGCCTGCAGAACAGAAGGGTCTACAGAAGCCCCACTTATAGGAAAGCAGAGAAGGGAAAGCAAGCCACGGTGAGAACTACTGCCAGTCACTGCAGACTCCCACTCAGATAACTTCTTCCCACATCTCCCCAGAGATCATGGACGAGGACAAATGAGATGAGCTTGATTTCTCTGCTTTGATATGCAAACCTGCATCGGACCTGCTAAGAAGAACAACCTCATGCTTTCCTGATGCGTGAGTACACAGTTCACATTGCAATATATTTTCTATGCTTATACTGGGAAATACAATGTATCATTAGGGATCTGCTTGAGAATAAGGGCATGGGGGAGTTTGCAATGCCCTACTCAATTAATACGATTTATTTAAGCATCCTCTGCATATATTGGGGTTTCTAGCTATATTGCAGTTGCAAATGTGTTTCCTTTTCTTTTATTTTCAAGGTTTTAACGTAGGTACCAGATCTTGGATCTGTGGGATATAAAGATGCTGAACAGCATTTTGTTGCTGAGTGTTATATCAGTGACTGCGATCTTAAAGACAGAGAGTCGTAAAACTGCCAAAGACATATGCAAGATTCGCTGTTTGTGCGAGGAAAAGGAAAATGTGCTAAATATCAATTGTGAAAACAAAGGCTTTACCAGTGTCAGTTTACTGCTTCCACCACAATCTAGAATATACCAGCTTTTCCTTAATGGCAACTTACTAAGCAGGCTGTACCCGAATGAGTTTGTCAATTACTCCAATGCAGTGACTTTACATCTAGGCAACAACGAGCTGCAAGAGATCAGGACTGGAGCTTTCAACGGGCTAAAGACACTGAAAAGATTGCATCTAAATAATAACAAATTAGAAGTATTAAAAGAAGAAACTTTCCAGGGCCTTGAGAGTCTTGAATATCTCCAAGCAGATTACAATTTCATCAGTGTCATTGAAGCTGGGGCTTTCAACAAACTGAATAAATTAAAAGTATTGATACTGAATGACAATCTTCTGCTTTCTCTACCAAACAACGTCTTTCGCTTTGTACTTTTAACCCATTTGGATCTGAGAGGCAATAGACTTAAAATGCTGCCCTTTGCTGGTGTCCTTGAGCACATTGGTGGGATCATGGAAATTCAGCTGGAGGAGAACCCTTGGAATTGTACTTGTGATTTGATTCCACTGAAAGCATGGCTAGATACCATTACAGTGTTTGTAGGGGAGATTGTCTGTGAGACCCCCTTTCGGCTTCATGGGAAAGATGTCACTCAGCTTACCAGACAAGATCTGTGCCCCAGAAAAAGTGCCAGTGATACAAATCAAAGGTCTGTTCACCCAGCTTTTCCAGATACTCGTGTACAAAGGATGCCTCCAACATTTAACCCTGCAGTAACTCCAACCAGACCTCCCAAGGCCAGCAGACCTCCAAAAACTAGAAACAGACCCACTCCTAGAGTAACAGTGTCCAAAGATAGGCAAATCTTTGGGCCTATCATGGTTTATCAAACCAAGTCTCCAGTTCCTCTAAGTTGTCCTGAAACTTGTGTTTGTACCTCACAGACCTCTGACAGTGGTTTAAATGTTAATTGCCAAGAGAGAAAAATCAGCAACATATCTGATCTTCAACCTAAGCCCAGCAGCCCAAGGAAATTCTACCTGACAGGCAATTATTTGCAAATTGTTTATAAAACTGATCTTCTTGAATTTAGCTCCCTGGATTTGTTACATTTAGGAAATAACCGAATTGCAGTTATACAGGAAGGTGCCTTTTCCAACCTCACAAGTTTACGTAGACTTTACCTTAATGGCAACTACCTTGAAGTACTCTACCCCTCTATGTTTGATGGCTTGTTCAGCTTGCAATATCTTTATTTAGAGTACAATGTAATTAAGGACATTTTCCCACGTACATTTGATGCTCTGAGCAATCTTCAGCTCTTGTTCCTAAACAACAATTTGCTGAGATCACTGCCTGATAACGTATTTGGTGGCACAGCCCTGACAAGGCTAAATTTAAGAAACAATCACTTTTCTTACTTGCCTGTAAAGGGAGTTCTTGATCAGCTCACTGCCTTCATCCAAATAGATCTCCAGGAAAACCCTTGGGATTGTACATGTGATATTTTAGGTCTTAAGAACTGGATTGAACAATCAAGTTCAACGGTGGTTGTCCAAGAAGTAACCTGTGAGTCACCACTGAAACATGTCGGGGAGCATTTAAGGATTATGTCTAAGGAGACAATCTGTCCAGAAAACCCACATTTAGCAGATGCCACTATGTTATCATTTAATCATAAATCCCACACACCACATCCTTACAGTGTATCACCAAGCCCCTACCCTGAATTGCACTCTGAGGTTCCACTGTCAGTATTAATTTTGGGATTACTAGTCGTTTTTATCCTGTCTGTGTGCTTTGGGGCTGGGCTTTTTGTCTTTGTACTCAAAAGAAGGAAAGGGGTACAGAGTGTTTCAGGCAGTACTGCAAACAATTTAGATCTCAGTTCTTTCCAGCTCCAGTATAGTTCATACAATCCCAGTTCCAATGACAAAACTGAGGCTCATGTGTACAACTACATACCACCACCTGTTGGGCAAATGTGCCAAAATCCGATCTACATGCAAAAAGAAGGTGATCCTGTTGCTTATTACAGAAACCTACAAGAGTTTAGCTATAGTAAACTGGAACACAAAAAGGAAGATCCAACTGCATATACAATAAGCACAACTGACCTGCTGGAAAAGTCCTCTACCCCAGCAGAACCAGAACTTTTGTACCAGAACATTGCAGAGAGGATAAAGGAGCTGCCTAGTGGAGGGGTAGTTCATTATAACTTTTGCACCCTGCCCAAAAGGCAGCTTATGCCTGCATATGAGTCGAGGCGTCAGAATCAGGACAGGATTAATAAAACTGTTTTATATGGCACCCCCAGAAAATATTTTGCTGAACAATCTAAGCAGGAGCATCTTTTTCTTCAAGGAAAAATGCAGTCAGAGCCAGATTACCTTGAGGTTTTGGAAAAGCAAACTGCAATAAGTCAGCTGTAGGCAACATTTCTCAACATTGCTACAAGCTTACTGGTTATATGAAGTGTCAGAAGCAATTGTGCATACACTGTATGCCTTTTTTTATGTTACACAGGTACAGATACATTGCATTACCATCCGTTTTGGGAACAATGTATCTTATTTTCTTTTAATGTATATTCTTTTTAAATTATTTCTTTATTTTACTTTTAGAAGCAGTCTCCTTTAAATGAATGTTTGCTTTTATTACCATTGTTTTTATCTTTACTTTTACATTTTGGTTTAAATAGGATTGAATTTGATCTAATGTTCTAAACAGTAGAAGATCTCCAAAGATCTCAGTGAACTGAACTTTTCTATGTAAATAACATTCTGTTTTAAATCAACTACCAACTGCAGCCACTGGGCGTCACTTGTTTGAGTTAAAGTGCCTTTGCACTTTAAATAACCTAAATTGTGCTTTTAGCTTTTATACCATGGATATATTTTAATGTGCAGTATTTCTGAAAGAGAAAAAATATATTATATATATATCCCCCAAAATAAGAGGTCACTTTTGTATTTTACATTGCATTGATAAAAAAGTATTGATTTTACAGGGCAAGAAATTAAAAAAAATAAAGAAATGTTTAAAATGTGTATCTCTTCCTGAAATGTAGATGCAAAACTATAGATTCATAGAAATATAGAAATGAAATGCTTCTTTGAAAGTATATATATATATATATATATATATATATATATATATATATATATATATATATATATATCAGTGCCATTGCTTAGTTTTCATTTCAGCTCTACTGATGTTAATTGTTTTAAGAATATTTTCCTAATTAAAACAGAGTTAAATAACTGAAATACAATTTTTGTCTATTAGCTTTTAATATTTTTTATTGATTGCAACATGCATTTGGATTTTGATGCAGTTTTGCACACATGGTAATGCTTTGTGATTTGAAAGCTTGCAATACTACAGTAATGTAATATTTACAATATTTTAAACACAATTGCCAATTAGGTCTGCTGTTATTAGAATTTATGCCACATCTGCTTTGGGTATGCTCTAGATAGCTGCACAGAACACCTACAGTATCAATTACATTATATGTATAGTTGAGGCAAATCACGACACAATTAAAATGATCAAAGTGCAACATCTACATCCTAAGTAGCCAGTAAACATTTCCTATGCAGGCATAATTGTGCAAATTAAACAAACACCCATTATTTAAAACAAAAACAGTTTTGTTTTTGTCTTTTGTAAATCCTTATGCAACTGGGATGGTGATCTGCATATAAAGTAGGACATGCTTTTCAAATCTTTACTAAAGCAATTGATGGACTCTGAAAGAAGCACAGTGTTTCCTTTTCATAAATAGGTTACTGCACATAATAATCCGTTATTATCATGCAGAGACTGAAGTGGGCACTGCTGACTGTTTTTAAGCGTTTCAAGAAATTCGAACATATTAAAAGTTATTCTGGGGATGTGCATTTAAGGGGGTTTAATTGCTGCCTAAATCATATCAAAAGAAAAGCTTGCATACCACAGTTAGATAGATCTCTCTTTAAATCACGGTGAATGAGCAAGCTGAAAATACATTTCTGTGTAGCAATCTGTAATAGAGTTTTACCATCAAATCTGATTTTAAATGCACACATCACGCAAACACACACACAAACACACACACAAACACACACACACAACAAGTAAACATATACACAAATATAGCACACACATACATAACACATAAAGACAGGTACACACACACACACATACAAACTACACACACACACAAAACACATACACACATACATGCACACCCCATTCACACATACACACACACCTCACACACATATACACAAAACACACACATACAACAAACACACTTTTCTATTTTTTTTTTATATATAAATATAATGTAGGCTTTAACATCTAAGGCATCCAAATTTAGTTGAACCAACCAATGGCCGCTTACTTCTTTGGAAAGACAAACAGGAGGGAGCACATCTCTTCTGCAACCATTTCCAAGCTAAACAGGAGAGTCTTACTTCTCTTGCTGCATTCTCTACAATGTGCATGCATGCCCACACAGAATATAAACTTGGAACTTAGGGGAAATCTCACTAATGGTTTCCCTAAGAGATTCCAGAGGCCAATCAATCTCAAATAATTGTTATCCAACTAAATGGTTAAACATGGTTAAATTGACTATCCTACTACAGGAATAATTGTAAATCGTACAGCATACAACTTGGATGTGCTATTTCTATGTATTATTATTGTTATCGTTTATATATATATATATATATATATATATATATATATATATATATATATATATATATTGCAATGTATTGGCTAAAGTGCACTTATGGCAAAGATAAAATTGATGAGCTGTATAGCTGGCATCATAAGCTGCTACCACATACCTTTAGTTGTGTGATTTGTCAAAGGATAATCACCCAGAGTCCTCCTAAAACAACTATGCACCTATTGACTTTCTAATGGTTGCTATTTGCATAGCTATAGACACCCCCCATGTGGCAATTTTTGTGGCTGCCAGAAATCCAGAAATAGTCTTTGCACTATGGAATGTGGGTGGGGGATGTGTCAGTTTAACATTACCAGTAATCAAATGCATTAAGAGGCTCAGGGTAGCACTGCACTGACAAGTCAAGCAATACATGTCTGTGTTACCAGTATATGTAATAAGCTATGGGTTACATTTGTTAGTTTATAGGTTTAGGTATGTTTTAAGTGACAAACTAGGCATTGGCATACTCAATCAATTTGCATTTTATTATGTATTTTTAGTAAAAATGTACCTAATTGGAATCAATGAATTTTAGAAATGAGGTTTGTTACATTTCCTCAATAGGCTTCACCTCATTGCTAATAGCAATTTTAATTAATTTTGTGCTGCAGTGTAATTGACTGCTCTTTAGTATTACCATATTCAGGGAACAACATGGGATTTATAAACTACCCATAAAATTCACAAACTGTAACTGGTAAACTTGCTTATTGACAATTTTTGTAATAACAAAAAAAAAAAAAAAACAACAGTGCATGTAACATCGTGAGTGCACTTACTCGTATCTGGATTAGTCTATCACATACATTACATTAGCAAAAGCCTGCTTGTTCGTTAAAAGGAATGAAATTCTGCATTTTCATAAACATTCCCAGTGGAAGTCTTTCACATACACTACAGTACACTCACACACACATTACTGAGCTCTCTTAGATAACTGTTACATCTAAATGAACATCTTGCAGTGCCATTTTTCAACTCCAGATGGAGCTGTGAGAAAATGTAACATTGCAACTACATGTGACATCAAAGTGAGAAAGGTGTGGGAAAAGAGAACCCATCACTCCGCAGAGAGGTAAAAATCATACTGTATATATACAACGTCTCTCCTGCGCTGGATCACGTACCTAGTACCTGATTCAGCACTTCCGGGTTGGGGGATGTGCAGGCGTGCCAATGCCGACCTGCTCCTGTTGTGATTATACACTAAGGGAGCCAATCAGCTGATACCACAGACTTGATGTCTGCCGGCACCCAACAATTATTACACAGGCAGAATGGCAGTATGCAGACAGATTTCTGTTCTATCAGCAGGAAGTCATTGATCCTGTGTTCCTGATAAGCAGGAATATGGATCTCTGCCTTCCCCTAGTACATGCACCTCCCACAGTTTAGTAGAGCACTCTAGGAACACATTAAACCCTTTGATCACCCCTGATGTTTACCCCTTCCCAGACAGTGTCATTAGTACAGTGACAGTGCATATTTTTTTAGCACTGATCACTGTATTGGTGTCATTGGTCCAAAAAAAGTGTCAAGCCTGTCAGTTAGTGTCCCAACTGACTGCCTCAATATAGCAGTCCCGCTATAAGTCACTGATCACCGCCATTACTAGTATAAAAAATATATACAAATTCCATAAAAATAACCCATAGTTATACTTTTGCGCAAACCAATCAATATACATTTATTGGGATTTTGTTTGCCAAAAATATGTAGCAGAATACATATTAGCCTAAATTGATAAAGAAATCGGATTGTTTATATTTTTATTGGATATGTTTTATAGCAGAAAGTAAAAAATATATTTTTTTTTTTTTTAGAATTGTCGTCTGTTTTTGTTTATAGCGCAGAAAAAAAAAACGCAGAGGTGATCAAATGCCACCAAAAGAAAGCTCTATTTGTGGGAAATGAAGGACATACATTTTATTTGGGTACAGCATTGCACGACTGAACATTTTTCAGTTAAAATAATGCGGTGCCGTATCACAAAAAATGGCCTGGTCGGGGGGGGGGGGGGGGGGGGGGTTGTGCGGGTAAGCATTCCGGAGGTGTAGTGGTT
Organism: Lithobates clamitans; assembly: GCA_037952925.1. Classification (NCBI taxonomy): domain Eukaryota; kingdom Metazoa; phylum Chordata; class Amphibia; order Anura; family Ranidae; genus Lithobates; species Lithobates clamitans. Next base: position 12,155,127 of record JBBGZY010000008.1, on the reverse strand, counting down.
ACCAAAATAGAACTGGTACAAATAAGTATTGGGTGATGTTCAAATCATCAAAAAAGCAGATTTATGCTTACAATGTTGTCTTAATAAATATATAGTATGCTAAAAGGACCACTATTGTGAAAAATAATGTATTCTAATACATATATACTGATAATAAACATAATGATAGTATTCCGTACATTAGAATAATCAAGCTATTTGCAAACAGCAAATTTAACAATGTCTAAAACTAAATGTATATCCATGTAACATGTTTTAATTTTTTTTTTTTCATCATAAAATGTAGCTTAAAAGAAGTTCCCAATAAGTGGGTTTCATAAAGCTACAGTATGTATTTTCTCAAAGGGGTGGTTATTAGCATATCAATGATTTTTACTGATTGTTATTTAGTATATACAATTCTTTTCTTCCTAATTTCACAATATAACACTTGTAGATGTGATTATTGTGGTAACTTGCACGCCAGGCAATGTTATACTTGGTCACAATCATGTGCTGGTTTTTCGGCATGTTAATATTGAAAAAATATAAATAGACAAAAGTGAAATTGACCTCTGAAAGATTTACCCCCCTTCATGACCAGGCAATTTTTATCGATACAGCAGTGTTTTACTTTAAATGACAATTGTGCGGTCAAGCAATGCTGTGCCCCCAAGAAAAAAAAAATGGCTTTTTTTCCCCCACAAATAGAGCTTTCTTTTGGTGGTATTTGATTACCACTGTGTTTTTTTCTCTTTTGCACTATAAACAAAAAAATACGGACTATTTTGAAAAAAAAATATATATTTTTAACTTTTTGCTATTATTATTATACAGGATTTAAATAGCGTCAACAGTTTATGCAGCGCTTTACAATAAAAAAGAGGGCAGTACAATTGCAATACAGTTCAATACAGAAGAAATAGAAGGGCCCTCAACGAGCTTACAATCTAAAGGGGGGGTGTTAGTGGTACAAAATGTAATGGCTGCAGGGGATGATCTGATGGAAGGGACCCAAGTACAGCTCTTAGGTGGAGGTAGGGGTAGGCTTTTGTGAATAAGTGAGTTTTCAAGGATCGCCTAAAGGCACACAGGGTAGACTGGACATACTGGGGCAGGGAGTTCCAGAGGATAGGAGAGGCTCTGGAGAAGTCCTGGAGGCGAGCATGGCAGGAGGTAACAAGGGAGCAATGTCTGCAGATGAGGTTGGTGATATAGCTGGGGGTGATGTTGTAGATGGCCTTGTATGTTGTGGTTAGTATTTAGAATTTTATAGGATGGGGTAGGGGAAGCCAGTGAAGAGATTGGCAGAGAGGGACAGCAGTCATGGATCAATTAGTAAAGTGTTTTAATCTGGCAGCAGCATTCATGATAGACTGAAGGGGGATAGCCTGTGTAAAGGTAGGCCAGTGAGGAGAGAGTTGCAGTAGTCAAGGCAGGAAATAAGAGTGAATACGTTGTTTTGTGGTGTTGTTAGTTAGGAAGGTGCAAATTCTGGGGATGTTGCAGAGGTTAAAGTGGCAAGAGTTAGCCAATGATTGGATGTGGGGACTAAACAAAAGGTCAGAGTCTAAGATTACACCCAGCACCCTGGCATGTGTGGAGGGACCAAAGGTTGTGCAGTTGATCTCAATGGCAAAGTCATGGGGAGGGGATCGGGGAGGAGGAAATATTACAAGCTCAGTTTTAGAAAGACTGAGTTTGAGGAAGTGGTGTGACATCCATACTGATATGTCGCTCAGTAAGTTTGTGATGCCTGAGAAAATTGAGGCGGTGAGTTGAGGAGTCGAGAGCTATATATGTGTGTCTTCAGCATAGAGGTTGTATTGGAAGCCATGGGAGGTTATCAACTGGCCCAGGGAAGAGGTATAGAGAGAGAATAAGAGGGGCCCAAGGATGGAGCCTTGGGGTACCCCAACAGTAAGAGGAAATGGAGCAGAGGTGATGTTGTTTTATGTGACACTGAAAGTGCGCTTAGATAGGTAGGAGGAGAACCAGGAAAAAACAGAGTCGCAGAGTCCAAGGGAGTGGAGTATAATGAGGAGGAGTGGGTGGTCAACTGTGTCAAAGGCAATAGAAAGGTCTAAGAGTATGAGTATAGAGTACTGGCTATTGGTTTTAGCATTTAATAGGGCATTGGTGTAAAAAATAACACATTTCTTCATAAATGTAGGCCAATATATATTTTGCTACATATTTTTGGTAAAAAAAATTCCAATAAGCATATATTGATTGGTTTGCGCGAAAGTTATAGCATCTACAATCTATGGGATATATACTGGGATGTTTTTAATACTAGTCTATACTAGTAATGACAGTGATCAGCGACTTATAGTGGAACTGCGATATTTTAGCAGTCAATCTCGGACACTAACTGACACTCTTGACATTTTGTAGGAACCAGTGACACTAATACAGTGATCAGTGCTAAAAATATGCACTGTCACTGTACTATTGACACTGGCTGGGAAACATCTAGCGCAATCAAAGGGTTAAATGTGTTCCTAGCAAGTGTTTTTGTGTACTGTGTGAGGTGCTTTTGCTAAGGGATGTGATGGATTTTCTTTCCCTGCTTTGCAGGGAAAGAAAATCCATCACTTCCCCCTGTCCGAATGAAGCTCTGACTTGTTTATAGGCACAGCTCTGTCCTGTGTGTATTCCTGATGACTGGTGAGTGCCAGCGAACATCAATTGGCTGGCACCCACTGATCGGCTTCTGCTGTGACTAATCACAGCAAAAGCAGCGTGATCCCTAGGCGAGAGTGCAGAATCACGCATATATACATGATTCTGTACAGAATGGCTGCTATAGGGCAGTCGTTAAGTGGTTATAGGAATTAATATTGTGTAGTAGTCTATTAAGCAGAATTCTTACTTTTCAACATTTAACATGAATGACGGGTTTGCCATAATGTACAAATTTTCTTTTAGTGAAGATGGCTTTTACCTAATCCCTCCCTCTCATCAAGGTCTTCATTGTGCCATCCCAGTCTTCACAATAAAATGTCCTGGCCATGTCTTTTTCCTTGTGTTTATACGTACCATGACTCCTTTCATTTCAACGGATGGTTCATACTCATGGTCACCTCCAACCATCTAGCAAAGTACAGACCATCCATAGAAATGCTTTAGCGCTGTGTGCAATCGCAAGTGGTACTGGCTAAAAATGTTTGCTTCCAAAAACTGCATGGAACTGAGCAGGGTTACACAATAAAGTTCTTAGGAGCAGGGAAGAAGGTAAGTATGCTACCATACAGGCTTCACCAAGGAGGATTGTTTTTTTTAAAAAGAACAAAGTTTTCCTGGCCTAACTAGTTAACCTAGCCACATGTAATCCGAGCTGCTAATTTAATTCATTCAATCATATCATATTAGGGTCATCTTATGTAAAATCATGTGCTCAGAATTGATAGTAAAGTGATTACAGAGCTCTATAATCACAATTTTAAAAGAGAGGTTTGCTTTAAAAACTTATGTTTTTTTAAGACAATTTAACTGATGTATACTAGCAGCTTTCTTAAAAAATTAGACTGAGGTGCCAGGAGTATACATATTTCACTTTAATCCAAAGCACTGTTTTATTATAATTTATTATTCATCAAATACTACTACTGACTAGTTAAAGCATTATGCAGCCTTATAGTACAGGGCTCCTATCAATTACATCACCTCCTGCATTTTGCCTTCTGGAATTCATTTACATGTAAAAAATAAAACATGGGCCCACTTACTGAACAATTAAGGCTAAAATCATATGATTTGCAGATTTATAATATTCATTGGCTGCTTTAAGTTGAACAAGCATTAGGTATTTTCTACTGAGGCAACACACATTGAGGCTCGGTTCCCACTGGAAATGGCAGCGAAACGCACAGGAGCACTGTGCATCTATGTTCTCCATTTCAGGGACGAATCAGGGATGAATCTTTGCCTGAATTCGGCCCTGAAATGGAGCCAAAAACGCATGGCGTTCCTGTGAAAGCCGCTTCACAGCTGCCCCAGAGATTTGTGAACTGGCTCCACAAAGAGCCGGTCACATTCTCCTGTCATGCGAATTGGATCTGGAGAAACCCGCATCCAATTCGCATAGGTGTGAACCCAGCCTCAAAGGTTTTGCATTATTCTGCACACTAACTATTCCACCTCAATCATCTATGTGCGCATTACCATCAACCTTCACATCCAAACTTATGCCAAGAGTTCAAATTGTCTGTAAATTCTTGTTTACAAAATACTTCCAAATGCCAATTTCATTAGTCATGGCTTCACTGTAATTGGCTGCCCCAATTCTAAACTACTGTACATCAAGATGAAAATGCATTATCCCATGCTATATGACATGGGAACTTAGATTGAAAATGAAATGAAATCATTAAAAATGATTAGACAGCGTTTTATTTCTGCAGGTGCAAAACTAAACACTTTGCAAAAAAAAAAGTAAAAATAAAAAATATAAAATATTGGTGGCTTATGCCAAAAGTTTGGCTTATCTATGATTCCTGGTGTACCCTGTCATGCTCTTCGTGCTACTTTACATGTATTTTCACCCTAACCTCTTCCTGCCTGTCCTCCTCCACAGGTAGTCAGGTGGATGTCATAATAAAAAAACACAACTTCTGATAAATCATTGTAAAAATCACTTCCTTAGATGGGTGTGCCTTGCCAGTGCTGCTTTATGCTATCAACAGATGCATTCCTATTCCTATTCCTACATTGTATAGTCCTATTCTGTTCTATCACTATTATTTTTTTTTCTTTGCAAGCTGTCATTTTCTGTCAATGCTCTCCCACATTTTCTCCCCCCCCCTCTCTCTCTCTCTTTCTCTCTCTCTCTCTCTCTCTCTCTCTCTCTCTCTCTATTGGTCAGTTATATATTAATGTTGAATGGAAGTGTTGGATGCATTGTACAATTGTGCATTTGTAGTCTGTATCTATATATTTTATTTCTTACGCAACACGTTAGTCCCTCTTGCAGGCTTTCAATTGGAAACAAATACACACAAACATTCTATTAGTTATTAGTTTTCCTGTTTTTTTTTTTTATGACAACCACCAACCATACTGTGTGTGTTTAATACAAGGTTCTACCGCAAATTAGAGTACAAAGCAAACGTTTTAAAGCTACACTGTGAGCACAAAATCTTTCATTTAAATATATTGTTTAGGAGCCATGAAGGATATAAATCCACTTAGTGAGCACCAAACGTTTTTGCAAACCTTATTATGACCATGTAAGTGTAGCTGTGACATCATCACTGTGCTGCACATAGCCTGTGCTTAGGGGAAAAACTGTGGGAGGGACCCGGCAGATCCACCCACTACAGACTACAGAACACCAGAGGAGAAGGTGGATACAAGACCAGTCAAGAGATCAGCAGTGACCAGTCTTTTTTTACAAGATCTATGTAAGAATGCCTCTTGTGTTTAAACAATATTTGCTTATACTGAATTTCAGCTTTAAACCCTATCAAGGATTATATCCTTAGGATGTTGCTGTGGCATTGTTAAGAGAAGCCTAGCTGTTACTGTTTACCTTCACCATCGCAAGAGTGAGCTCTTTGCATCAGAGGAGAGAAAGTGCATATGAGGGGGTTTGAATTAGAGAAAGAGCTCACTTTTGTGATGGTGTAGGTCAGATGTAGACAACCTCGGCCCTCCAGCTGTTTTGAAACTACAAGTCCCGTGAGACATTACAAGACCCTGATAATCACAGGCATGTCTTCTAGAAGCAGAGGCATGATGGAATTTGTAGTTTCACCGCAGCTGGAGGGCCGAAGTTGCCTACCCCTAGTGTAGGTGAACGCTAACAGCTAGGCATCTCTTAGCAACACTGCTAGCAATGTCTTAGAAGTTTTCCATAAGGTATGTAAATAGCCTATACCTATAGCATGGGCATTATCATCTTTGGTCAAAGCTGCATAGCTTGTTTTTATTTACCAACATCCCTTATCTGCAGAGGCAGTTTTTTGGTAAAGGTGAACTATGCCTTTAAGTCATAGATTAGCAAGTTATTACATCTAAGTGACATATGAGAGTGTTTTACACCTATCTATGAATATTATCGTATGGTAAAACTGTTATTCTGGCAGACGTCGCTAAAAAGCAATTTAGAACATTTTAGGGCATTAGAAGTGTTTTAGTCCTTGACAAGCCATGCTATTTCTATTTAGGTCCACTTCTCATCAATTTCTCGGAAAGTTATCATTTTCACTATGGCTATCCTTTTCATTTTAAAACAGATACATTATATTATAGTTCTTACTCCAAGTTGTGTGTTGTATCTACAGTATCTGTTTCTTCAAAACCTATTTTTTAACATGGAGTTCTCATCCTGTAGGCAGGTACTGTATACACATTTAGAAAAATCTGATTGGGTAGTTAAAAGCTGATTTTTTTATGCAGTTGACTTTTTTCACAAAATTTATTGTGACAGTAAGCATAGACTGTTTTTAATATAGATGTAATATAAATGTCAAAGAAATTTGCTAGGTGGGTCACTCAATTTTGAACCTTGTTATTGTTGGCACTAAATCCTACCACAAATGCAGATTTGAAATCAGAAAAACATTCTCCCATCATCACTATTCTTTAATTACTTTTGAACAGTAACTTGTTTTGTGAAATAGTGTTTGTGTATAAGTTATGTTATATATCATTTCACCTTTTCATTTTAGTATTATGCTTTTACACATGGTTGATCACTGACTCAGTGGTCAGCATATGTTGCCCTCTATCTCAGTAGCTGTTCAATTCAATTTCCATGTGAAATGGGGCTTATAAAGGAATCAGTGACATCTAAGATAATCAAAAATGCAGCGCAAAGGGCTGTTTTGACATTGTCGGTAAAGTATAGGACATGACCTATTAAAATGCATTTTAATATTTAAATCGGTATTAAACTAAAAAAAAAAATTAATACATTGCTGCTTACCAATCCTTAAATGTGGGAACTGCATTCATTTTATTTTTTAGGCCTTTTTTCTTTATTTTAATCAGTTAATCTGGCAGTAAAACACTTTCAGTCTTTGGGTGTCTCCACTCTGGATGAAAGAGCAACAACTGGACAGCAACATTGTCAGTCTGGGGGAAGGGTAATGTTAGAAGAACTAGCAGAGTTAGATGGACTTAATTAACTTAATTTATTTTATTTTCCTTTCGGGATAAATGAATAAAAGCTGATCATTGTAGGAATCATTGACCCCTGTTAGTGTGAAATTGATGTCTCCACTCTCTAACTGCCACTTTTGTTGGAAAGCTTGATCTGTTACAGGAAGTTAAAAAAAAAAACAGAATTACTTTACTGATCACTGAATTAACATAAAGGGAAAAAAGAAAAAAGAAAACTAATGCAGCCACCACATCTAAAAATTGGTAAGCTGCAATATAATATTTTTTTTAGTGGGTTAATACATTTTGATAAATTGCTATTGACTTCTTTGGACCATCCAAAGCACTAAAATGGAGGAAAAAATGGGCATGTCATCGATCTCAAAACACACCGTAATGCTTAAATAGGATTATGTTTATTATGGGAATGTTTTACATATGTATTTTAGCACACTACAACCCATGTATTAAACCACAACAATGTAAATGGGTCCTACAGGTATTTTTTAACCACTTTCTGTCTGGTTAGACGGATGCTCTCCAGTTCCTGGAGGATGCACCCATGTCCTTCCAAAAGTGCACACCTTGCATGCCCCCTGGGGTACGCAGCAGTGTAATCTGTAACTGGACACAGCGGACCACCGATTATGGTAGCAGGCCACTGTGAGCGGCGCTGGCACCATGTGATTTCTGTGACCAATCACAGTAACCACAATTACAGTTGTAAGCAAAGTTGTCATTCATGATACCTTGCTTACTACTATGTGATCTCTGTGACTGGTCACAGTGATCACATGGCACCGGGGCCAATAACAATGGCCCTGTACCATCTAATAGTTGTGATCAATCACAACATCACAGTAGTAAACAAGGTTTCATGAATGAAACCTTTGAAGAGTGTTACAGATTGCTTATTATAGCGATGATCTCTGTAATAAGCAGAGTGTAAAATATATATACAGTATCTCACAAAAGTGTGTACACCCCTCGCATTTTTGTAAATATTTTATTCTATCTTTTCATGTGACAACACTGACATTTTGTTACAATGTAAAGTAGTGATTGTACAGCTTGTATAACAGTGTAAATTTGCTGTCCCCTCAAAATAATGCAACACACAGCCATGTCTAAACCGCTGGCAACAAAAGTGAGTACACCCCTAAGTGAAAATGTCCAAATTGGGCCCAAAGTGTCCATATTTTGTGTCGCCACCATTATTTTCCAGCACTGCCTTAACCCTCTTGGGCATGGAGTTCACCAGAGCTTCGCAGGTTGCCACTGAAGTCCTCTTCCACTTCCACTGAGACCTTATAACACTGAGTCACATGACACCGGGGAGGGAAAATGGCTAATTGGACCCAATTTGGACATTTTCACTTAGGGGTGTACTCACTTTTGTTGCCAGCGGTTTAGACATTAATGGCTGTGTGTTGAGTATTTTTGAGGGAACAGCAAATTTACACTGTTATACAAGCTGTACACTCACTACTTTACAATGTTGCAAAGTGTAATTTCTTCAGTGTTGTCACATGAAAATATAGAAAAAAATATTTACAAAAATGTGAGGGGTGTACTTACTTTTGTGAGATACTGTATATATATATAGATAGATGGATAGACTCTCACCAGAGTAAATGCAGTGTCACTATGGTGACATTGTACCACTGTGACAATGATCATGTACAAAGGCTGGCTGCTCTTATATTTCTGTATGTCAGAGCAGCCAGAAATTATCTATGATCACCGCCACAGCAGTACAATGTTACCAGACCAATGCTATCAGTAAGTATCACTAATTACTGCTGCACCAGTCAATGTCCCTAATCAGCTCCACCCACTCAGTGTTCCTAATCACCACTGCACTAGTCATATTGTCCTTGATCCACACCAGTTACTTTGTCCCTGATCACTGCCACACCAGTGTAGTATGGCCTCTGTCTGTGGCCTGTACTAACCCTGGCCAGTTTATTGACCACATTTCTGCCTGCTGCCTGGACTGATCCTTTGCCTTTTGCTGACCATGTCTCTGCCTGTGGCCTGTACTCTCCTATCTGCATATTCCGCTGACTATGTTCACCATATCACCATACTTGGGTGGAGCAGCAGAATGTGTTTTGGGGTGTTAATTTCAAGTATTCCCATGATTTGTGTTTGAAATATCTTATTAATTGATTGTGTAAAAAAATACATTTTCTTTCCTGCATTTTTTAAAAAACTTGTGGCAAAAAATGACTTTTTTAAAAGACTTGTTATGCCTTTCAATAAAACCTTTAGATGTTTGCTTTCCACAATGGAATTAGTTTCCACTGTCCTGGTGCTCCAGGACCTCCAAAAATGTGATAGGCAGTCAGGAAATTAGATGAGTAATTTATGCGTAATTTATGCAGGAAGAAGGTGAAAGTTTCTGGTATTGAGGTGGTTAAAGCTGAAGTACTAGTAGTAGATGGATAAAAAATATGTTCTTGTTCTTTCAACCACTCGCAATGGAATGTGACAACTAACAATCTGCTTAAAGTCTCCCACTGCACAACCCATTGTGAATCACACCTCAAGTTAACACACCGATGGTACTACACCCCATTTCAGCTCTCCAAATTTACCAAAAATAACTCACCACAATGCTGGAGGAAGTGTGAAGAATCAGGATCCCTATTACACATTTGGTGGCGCTGCCCCAAGATTCTCCCCTTCTTTCACTTCATATCATCCGTCACTGGCATTACCCGCTCCCCATACCAAGCCAAGGCTCTCCTCTTACTAAACTGTTGGCCCAAGAATCACCTCCCCTTTGTACTTCATTGTTTGACAGCCGCTAAGAAATCGATAGCCTCACACTGGAAACAAACCCTCCAGAGTTTTCCTCTTTTTTTGATAAACCTCAGCGCTCAGACTCAATTTGAACTTATGTCTATGAAAAACGGCAACAGTCAACTCTATTTTACACAGTGGTCAGATTGGCTCCATCATTCATTATGTACTGTGCATCTGTAACGGTGACATGATAATCCCATAGGTGTCCCTTGGAGTCTAGCTATTTTCCTTAACCACTTCAACCTCAGAAGAATTTATCCCCTTCCTGACCAGGCCATTTTTTGCGATATGGCACTGCGTCGTTTTAACTGACAATAGTGCGATTGTGTGATCGTAAGACGTTTTACCCAAACAAAATTGATGTCCTTTTTTCCCCCACAAATGGAGCTTTCTTTTGCTGGTATTTGATCCCCTCTGGGGTTTTTATTTTTTGCCGGACTGCGACATTGCGGTGGACAGATCGGACACTTAACTGACATTTTTTACACTTTTTTGGGAACCAGTGACATTATTACAGTAATCAGTGCTACAAAAATGCACTGTTATTGTACTAATGACACTGGCAGGGAAGGGCTTGACACTAGGGGCAATCAAGAGGTTAAATGCATTCCCCCCAGTGTATTTACTAACTGTATGGGAGACTGTGTGACTGGGGAAATACACAGATCCATCTTCCTGCACAGCAGAAAGACAGGATCTGCGTAATCTCCCCTGTTAGACCAGAGATTTGCCTTTGTTTACACAGGCAGATCCCCGTTCTGTCACTGTGGGGAATGACAGCAGGTAGCCAGGGGACAATGAGTCCACCGAACCCACTGATTGCCCCCCCACACCCACAAATCACTTTGTACGAGCTGATGTACAATGAAGGCAATTCGCAGGAACCAGCCACATTGCCACAGTACAACTACGGCGGCTGGTCCTTAACCACTTCAGCCCCGGAAGGATTTACCCCCTTCCTGACCAAGCCCTTTTTTGCTATATGGCACTGTGTCACTTTAACTGACAATTGCGCGGTCGTGCGACATTGTACCCAAACAAAATTGACGTCCTTTTTCCCTACAAATAGAGCTTTCTTTTGGTGGTATTTGATCACCTCTGCGGGTTTTTTTTTTTGCGCTATAAACAAAAAAATAGTGACAATTTTGAAAAAAAAAAAACACATTTTGTACTTTTTGCTATAATAAATATCCCAAATTTAAAAAAAAATAAATAAAAACAAATTTCTTCATCAGTTTAGGCCAGTATGTATTCTTCTACATATTTTTGGTAAAAAAAATCACAATAAGTGTATATTAATTGGTTTGCGCAAAAGTTATAGCGTCTACCAAATAGGGGATAGATTTATGACATTTTTATTATTATTTTTTTTTTACTAGTAATGGAGATGATCAGCGATTTTTATCGTGACTGCGACATTGCAGCGGACAGATTGGGGAGTTTTGACACTTTTTTGGGACCATTGACATTTATACAGCGATCAGAGTTAAAAATATCCACTGATTACTGTATAAATGTCATTGGCAGGGAAAACATGATCTGTCTCCTCTCCCCTGAGAGAACTGTGATTTGTGTGTTTACACACACAGATCCTGGTTCTTGCTCTGTCACGAGCAGTCGCAGGTGCCCGGCGCGCGCACATCGGCTCCGGGACATGGTGTGGGCACGCGCACCTGCAGAAGTGTCTTAAGGAGCCGACGTACAGCTACGACGGCTCACGCAGAGGTGCCATCCTTCCGCAGTATAACTGTGGCAGCTGTTCGGTAAAGGGTTAATGTCTTCTCCTCTGCCTTTTCTCCTTCTAAGAGATGTACCAAGCAAGTGTTCTCTCGTTTCTATTGCTTAATATTTTACATGTTCTATAGATGTTGCACAACTTTGAATTTCGATATTATTGTTATATGTAACCCCACAGTTACATCCTAAATTCAGATACATTCTGTAAGCTCTTTTTCAAAATCGAATAAACAATATTGAAATTTAAAAATAAAAAACAAAAAACAAAACCATTGTCAGAGCTATTCAGCCTGCAAAACTGCGTGTACATTCTTTCTGTGCAAATGCTGGCAAAATCAAATATTACTGGGCTATTTCCATTCCAGGTTGGGTGTTCTTCATTCATTAGAATGAAGAACACTGCATTATGGCCACTAGATGGAACTGATGATTATAGTAAATAAGTATTTATTTCCTATGGTCATCAGCTCCATCTAGTAGCCATAATGTAGTATTTTCTTGATTCCCATTATAATGTATGTGCTGGAGAGAAAAACACCTTTGATTATGCTGGCATTCACACAGAATTAATGTACATGTTGTTTCACAGCACAAGTAGAATAATCAAATTTTTTTGTGATCATTGTGGATAGACTATGATATCCTAAACATAACAGTAAAGATTTTTTTTTTATTTCTAAGTTTTTTTTTACACAAGTCATTAACAGTATTTAACACAGCAACATGAGCTATGTGGAATAATGGTAGAAAATATATTTTTATATTGCAAAGCTTAAATTGAAGAAATTAATTAAAACTTATTATTGTGAGTTACTGTGCTTTTCAACATTCTCCCTGCTCTTTGCACTGTTTTACAAAATATTCCATTTGCAGATGATCAAATACAGCCCTGTTCATTTGCGCCTTTACTTCCAGTACTCACAGTTGCCAACACTACCCTTTAATTATTGGTACATAAGGATTATATGGGTAATTTAAATATTTTAGTAACAGAAACCATGAGTTGGCAACCTCCCTGGTACTTTCCCAGGCTGATTTTTCACAAAAAAGATTTATTAGCATAAACAACTGTTCATTCTGGATATTTCAGACCTTGTAATTTTAGCAAAATTACATCCGCATAGGATAAGTACAAGCTATACAGTATATGATCCATTGATGTCTCTAAGATAGAATGCAAGGTTTCTTCTTTTTTTTTTTAATGGAACATAGACCGATAAATTTGGGGCAGTGATATCATTGACAGTAAAAATGAAATATATATATATGAAAGCTGTTTAATCTGCAAAAAGATTTTTATTTCTGTCCGTTTACTTTGGAGATTTATACAGCCCCATCGCACTACACAGCTCTGTCTTACAGGGAAGATGATTCATTTTGTTTCTGTTGCAGTGAAGTAACAATTACAGGTCTTATCCCTATTCTACCCTGTGACTGGTCAGTGAAGGGGGAAGCAGCAGACTGAATAGCACATCTAACCCTTCAGTGCAATTGATTGGCCTTTGCAGATTCTTATAGGGCGTACACACGGTCAGACTTTGTTTGGACATTCCGACAACAAAATCCTCGGATTTTTTCCAACGGATGTTGGCTCAAACTTGTCTTGCATACACACGGTCACACAAAGTTGTCGGAAAATCCGATCGTTCTAAACGCGGTGATGTAAAACACGTACGTCGGGACTATAAACGGGGCAGTGGCCAATAGCTTTCATCTCTTTATTTATTCTGAGCATGCGTGGCACTTTGTCCGTCGGATTTGTGTACACACGATCGGAATTTCCGACAACGGATTTTGTTGTCGGAAAATTTTATCTCCTGCTCTCCAACTTTGTGTGTCGGAAAATCCGATGGAAAATGTCCGATGGAGCCCACACATGGTCGGAATTTCCGACAACACGCTCCGATCGTACATTTTCCATCGGAAAATCCGACCGTGTGTACGGGGCATTACTCTTTCAGTTTGAGCTCTACTGTACAATGATTAGTGAGAAGCACGTATTTATAATGCTTTCTTTTAGGGTGCAAGGATGCATTTTCAGAGCTACATTAGTTGGTGTCCTGGAGTTCAGCTTTGAGTTGAATATGTATGCACCAAAACTAACTTGTGGCTTAGGAATTTCCATGATGGTAGCTTCTATTTGAGACTTCAGACACAGGTATTTGTGAAGGGTTTCTGTTAGTATATCTGTAGCAATTCATAATAAAAAGCACCTAAAGCTTCATTTGATGAAGCATATAGCAGGCTGATAATGCCATTCAATAGCAATGGCTTTGGCAATTGTATATTTTTGATAGGAGTGTTTTAAAAAAAGCTGTGAACAAATGATTTCTCTTCTTACAGCATTGGCTGTAACAGAGAGAATATTGTCCATTGTGAATATTTATTTTATGATATTGCTTGTTGATTTGACATGTTCCTTTATTAGAAACAGAAGCAGCATGCATTATATATGTCTAGCTATGTTTGTTATATAATATTAAAGGGAAACTACAGATGATTTTAAGACACTACACATTTTAAGGTAATATTATCATAGCAATTACCTGGAAGTTTTTTTTTGTTTTTGTTTTTTTTGTGGCTTTCCTATTGTTTTATTCTTGGAGTTCCATAGGTTCATGACCATGGGGTTAATTTACTAAAGGCAAATCCACCCCTGTATCTCATATAGTGATTTGTAGATTCTCTCTCTAATGGCTAGCTATCTGCATATCAGGCAGTGCATTCAGTGAACCGAAGTACACCTAAAAATTGATAAAATCCATTCTATTGTAAGTTACCTAGACCGGGCAGAAGGATGTACAATGCAGGACCATGTACTAGCAGGATTTCAAACACCAAGCTTTTCCACAAAACAGGAGTGAAGGACCTTGACTTCACCTGTGCCTCCAGAAAGTGGAAAGAAGCCAGTATTCTTTAAGGGGCCATTTAAGCTGCTCTGCAGCCCAAAACACTGCTGCCCATACAGCGTTTTGAGCTGCAGAGCCATGCAGTAGGGAATAGTATGATATGCATTTTATTGCATCACACAGCTCTTTTTTTGACAGACCTTTGTATGAAGTGCACAAAGTGCTGTGCGGCAACCTGACCATGCAGAGTGGTGCAATATTATGCAATGCATGTTGATGAATATTACACAGCTCTGGAACGCAGTGTTATGCCCCGTACACACAGTCGGATTTTCCGACGGAAAATGTGTGATAGGACCTTGTTGTCGGAAATTCCGACCGTGTGTAGGCTCCATCACACATTTTCCATCGGATTTTCCGACACACAAAGTTTGAGAGCAGGATATAAAATTTTCCGACAACAAAATCCGTTGTCGGAAATTCCGATCGTGTGTACACAAATCCGACGGACAAAGTGCCACGCATGCTCAGAATAAATAAAGAGATGAAAGCTATTGGCCACTGTCCCGTTTATAGTCCCGACGTATGTGTTTTACGTCACCGCGTTTAGAATGATCGGATTTTCCAACAACTTTGTGTGACCGTGTGTATGCAAGACAAGTTTGAGCCAACATCCGTTGTTGTCGGAATGTCCGAACAAAGTCCGACCGTGTGTACGGGGCATAACACTGCATTCAGATCTGAGCATGACACACAATGGGAGATTTACAAAAACAGGTTCACACAGAATCTGGTGTAGCTGTGCATAGTAACCAATCGGCTTAGTACCTCTAGCCTGTTAAATTAAGCGTTGACAATAAAACCCAGAAGCTGAAGCTGATTTGTTACTATGCGCAACTGCACCAGATTGTGTGCGCACCAATTTTAGTAAATCCCCCCACATTAAACTATTGTTTTCTGAGTGTCATTGCAGTTACCTGTTTTTTCCTTGGGAAAACGCACAGGTAACTGCACATAGTGTTAATCAGCCTTAAAATATGTTTCAAAAATGTTTTATGCTTGACAGCTTTTATTTAGCATTTCTTATTTTGAGGATCAGGGTCTGCCAGCAAAGTAAATCTTGCAATTGCATGCATTTAACAAAAGAACATGAAAGTTAAAGCGGAGTTCCACACAAAAATGGGACTTCCACTTTTTGGAACCCTCCCCCCTCCGGTGTCACATTTGGCACCTTTCAGGGGGGAGGGGGGTGCAGATACCTGTCTAAGACAGGTATTTGCACCCACTTCCGGCATAGACTCCCATGGGAGTCTATGCCTCTTCCTGTCCCTTTGCACTGTCTCCTGGGAAACACACAGCTCCCAGGAGATAGCGGGGACCAGTTACGATGCGCAGCGCGACTCGCGCATGTGCAGTAGGGAACCGGGAAGTGAAGCCGCAACGCTTCACTTCCTGACTCCCTCAGCTAGGATGGCGGCGGCAGCTGCCGAGAACCGAGCGGGTCCTCGGCGTCGCCAGCCGACATCGCTGGACCCTGGGACAGGTAAGTGGCCATTTATTAAAAGTCAGCAGCTGCAGTATTTGTAGCTGCTGGCTTTTAATATTTTTTTTTTTTGGCGGTTTAGGTGGACTCCCTAAACCAAAAAGCTAATAAAAATTATTGTACGCACAATAGCACGATATTGGACAAGGTGAAGTGATTTCAACTTGCATTTGAGTAGACTTGTTTAGTAATAATATTATTTACTATTAGAGTGATCACATTTGCAGCTCCAATGAATGTAAAGATCAAACAAACAAAAAACTAAAACATCAACTTTAGTTACCCTTTCAAGGTGATTTCTAGGTTTAATGCAAATCTGCAGGGGTTTGAATGGATGGCGTTTAAACTCAACAAATTTATGTATATCAGGGATGTTCAATGCCTATCGCCTGACACCTGGGACATGTAGTTCCAGGCACCAGGTAAGATGTTTTTTTTTTTACATTTAGCCCTGCTCTCTTGTAAAAGCAATCTGAGCAGCTAACTAGCTGCTAAATCACTTTTATAAGCAGGGGAAGCCACCATTCTTATGTTGCATACAGACGATCGGAATTTCCGACAACAAATGTTCGATGTGAGCTTGTTGTCAGAAATTCCGACCGTGTGTAGGCTCCATTGGACATTTTTTGTTGGAATTTCCGACAACAAAAATTTGAGAGCTGGATCTCAAATTTTCCGATCGTGTGTACACAATTCCGATGCACAAAATTCCACGCATGCTTAGAATCAAGCAGAAGAGCCGCACTGGCTATTGAACTTCCTTTTTCTAGTCCTGTCGTACGTGTTGTACGTCACCGCGTTCTTGACGTTCTGAATTTCCGACAACATTTGTGTGACCGTGTGTATGCAAGACAAGTTTGAGCCAACATCCGAAAAAAAAAAATCCACGGTTTTGTTGTCGGAATGTCCGTCTGTACGCGGCATTAGTGTGATCAAATGCTTTTAAGGGCAGAGGAGGGATCTGGAGTCAATAAGACTCTCCATAAAGAGTACCTGTCACTTTTGTTGCTGTCACAAGAGATGTTTAATTACGACTTACCCTGCTGGATGTCATATGATGCCCTGTCAGGAGAGCAGCCGATCGGCCCTCCTCGAGTGAAGAAAAGCCGATAAACGGCTCTTCCTGTTTACACTATGATCAGCTGTGATTGGACACGGCTGATCACGTGGTAAAGAGCCTCCATCGGAGGCTCTTTACCTAGATCAGTGGTGTCTCAGATCGACACACCACAACAGCGATAGCAGCGATGCGTGCCCCCCTAGGGTGCGCAAACGCGGCTTACTCTGCTGGATGTCATATGACGACAAGTCAGGATAACTGAACCACTTCCCAGCCGTCATTTTGTAATAGGCCGGGTGAAAAGTGGTTAAAGAGTTGCCCAGTAAAATTTACATTGTTTGTTGCCGCTGCAACATTCCAAAGTATGACATGTTTGCTAACTATCTACTCAGCGTAACATCATCTTTTATACTTTACCAAAAAATGGGTTATGTATTGTAATTTTTTGCATTAAAATTCAAAAAAGTGTTTTTTTCCCAAAAAATTGCATTTGAAAAAAACGCTGTGCAAATACCGTGTGACATAACACCCACCAATTTATTCTCTAGGGACTGTATAGTCACACACACAGTTATATATATATATATATATATATATATATACACACACACATATACACCGTATATATATATATATATATATATATATATATATGTGTTTGGGAGTTCTAAGAAATGTTCTACTCATTCATGTAGAGGGGCGTGAGTATCTGGGGCCCCCTTATTTTTAAAGGGGCTTTTCAGATTCTGATAAACCCCCCAATCCACAGATCCCCACAACCACTAGGTCAGGGCTGTGGGGAAGAGACACTTTTTCTCATTGACACAAGGTGTTTTGCCAGGGTGATCCCCTTTGACAAGGTGTCCTCTTCAAGGACATATGGCTCAGTGTTTAAGTAGGAGAGGGCATGCACTCATCTCCCCCTTTTACAGCCAGGCTACGTTTTTAGATTAAGGGTTTGATATTGATTTTGGTGGGGAGGACCGCTTTTCTTTTCTTTTTTGTGTGGCTTTTTTTATCATTTTGGCTGTAGAATGTGCTAAAGCATTTTCTTAAAAAAGGCATAGAGACCCCCAAAAATGTATACATATGTATTTTGTAGGTCCCAATGCTGTTTTTAACAAGGAAATACAAACTGGCAAGGAAATGTCATTTACTGACTATATTTATAGTTATATTTTTTCTTGAATACCAGTTTTTCTTTAGTACATTGTACAGACATGCCATTTCACAAGCAGCTTTAGGGCATCCTTTAAGTAAGTCTTTTAAAGGAACTGTGCATTTTTAATGTTTCATTTTATGCATTATTAATAAAAACTGCTCTATCAGATTATTTTATTTAAAGTGTATTGCATTGGTACATGTCTCCTAGGACAGTGGGCAGTCTCCTATGTCATTTGTTTGGTAATCCCGTGCCTATTAGTCTTGAAAAAGGTCATAACCAATTTTAAAGATTAATCTTACATTGACTTCACTGGACTTTGAATTAAAGTTCCAAACTTTATTGCAATTCAGTGAGATCCAGTGAACTAAATCCAGGTGCGTTCGGCTGATTCCTAATAATAAATTAACTTAGTCCTAACATAAGAAGGTTACATTACATGAAATCAAATCCTATTTGCCTATTTATTGTACATACAAAGAAATTAATGAGGCTGTGCAAAGAAAAATCAATGCTGTGCATTGTTTAAAATATACAACAGAAGAAAAAAAGATTTATCAGTTTAAAAAAAAGCAAAACAAAGGCTAATTTCTTGTTAAGGGCTACTGAAAATTGACAATGTCTTTTACTTAACAAACGTGAATACTTGATGCTTGATATTTAACCATTTGACAAAAAAAATATTTATTTTGAAAGCAAACTAAAAAATATTCTTTTGTTTATTTTGAATCTGATTTCCACTCAGGTACAGAGCTGGCTATCTCTGACTTGGCACGCTCATTCAGCAGCTGCTGTCTTTGGTTAGGACAAAAAACATGTGCAAGGGAAATGACTGGCCAAAGGTTTAGAGAAGACACTTGGCTTGCTGTAACCTGTAAATGCAAAAAAAGTATTCAGTTAGTGCCAAGAGAGGAAGGAGAACCATGAAATTTTATAATGAATGGGAAACAATATGTTAACAGTACAGCTCAATGATGATTTAAATGAAAATACAGATTAGTTAACACATAAAAATTCAAATGAGGAACTGTGGTTGTGTTAAATAGTATGTAATAAAGAGTTGACATTATGGTATTACTCTTGCTATAAAGAATGACTTTAATGAATAATAATCAACAAATTAAGTCAGTGTACTCTCAACAGTGTTGCTCAAATGCATTCATATTATACTCACCAGGAAGTTCACCCAAACAGGCCAAAAATGAACCACCAAACTCAAATCTGAACACCATAAAGTCAATGGTGTTAGAATTTAGCTGGGTGTAAATGCCATACTACCACCAATAAATTACTGATTTCTGGCTTGGCTAATTCCATTTTAACACTGGGACATTATGGACCAAATTTGGTCAATCCCAGCAATAAATGTAAATGAACACAGTCGTGAATCTGTCATTTAGCAGCAGGAGTGTGGTGTGTATAGATTGGTGGCCAAGGGGTCATTTTGACACCACTGGATGCTGTGAGTGACATGGAATTATTTTACTGGAATCTGTGACTGACATTGAATTATTTTTTTATTTTTTTTAATTAAAAGCTGGTAAGTATGTGTTTGTGATTTATGTAATTAATGAATTTTAATTTGGTGTGTGATTTCTTTATTTTAACTCTTTTTAAGAACTGGTAAGGGGTAGTAATGTACCCCAGCACTCATTTCCCTGGGTGGGGACAGATAACAGGTATTATTATAAAAGGACTTCCAGATTCCACTCAATTCCTCCCAATTTACCCAACCTAGTTTTTTGGTCACAGAGATTTGGGAAGGGGCCCTTGTCCCTTAACATTGGGGCAAGGTTACTCTCCAAGGAAAGGGGATTTTCTGACCCCTTCGATGTTGAAAGGCGTGTGGCCTGGTATGGTACAGGAAGGTGGGCTGCATGCTCACTGTTTTCCCCTTTGTGGCCACCCAGGCTGCATATCTGGATAGAAGTTTGTTTAGTCTGTTATGGGGAACCCCACACAATTTTTAATTACTACATCCCCCCAGCTGCATGGGGCTTTCTATATCATTTTGATAACAATACATTGTGGAATTATAAATCAACCCTGTACTAGTTTATAAATTAACCAATAGACCCCTTCTGACTTCAAAGAGCAGTATAATTGTTGCTATGCACATATAATTATGCATGCTGCATGTCTTTTAGTGCATGTTGTGTGCTTTATTTAGTGCTCTTAAATATCACGGATGTTCATTTTCAGCTTTTCAGAACCAAATCTGCAATACTTGGAACAACTTTAGCTTTTTTCCCAAACATGATTGGCAACCTAAAAAAAGGAGCTTAAGTCACACTTTAAAAATTGTACAAACAATACATGCAGCATGTAAAAACCTTGATTATGTATTTATCCACTTCATTGTTCTAAATCTTCCATTTGTTCAGTGTAAAAATCAGGCTGTAGCTACACCCATCCTATGTCACTTTGGCCATTTTTTACTGAGGACAACTGAAGCCAGCGCCCTCAGTTTTCTAGGGAATTTATGATGCTTCTTTGTGGTGCACAGCGAGCTCATGCAAGTAAAGTACATATTGGAGTCCATACTTGCGCACTACACATTGCCTCTGTCCATCCTTTGGTTGTCTCTGCCTGCCCTCTGCCCTCCAATAGCACTTCTCCACCCTCCTCCCGCTCTTCTCCGCCCTCCACCAGCTGCTCCTCCAGCTCTCCCCCCTCACAATATACAAGAAGCCCAAAGATTCTTGGGATTTCTGACTAAAATATCCC
Source organism: Lithobates clamitans (assembly GCA_037952925.1). Lineage (NCBI taxonomy): Eukaryota > Metazoa > Chordata > Amphibia > Anura > Ranidae > Lithobates > Lithobates clamitans. The sequence continues at coordinate 12,134,152 of JBBGZY010000008.1, read as the reverse complement.
AGGAGTCAATGGCAGTAGAGTTTTGATGTCATTTGCCTACAAGGGGAAGCAGGAAGTGGAGAGGAACAATGAATAAAAAAATGGTATTTTGAGCTAGAGTTATTTTTATTTTTTCATCCACTGGTATTTAAAGAGGGGGAGGAAATGCTATTAGAAGTAAGTTTAAAAATAGACTGAAGATCCGCTTTAACTGTCAACGCTAAGTATTAAAGCATTTTTAAACTCAAGAAAAAAAAAAATATATATATATATATATTGTCATTTACCAGTCCTTAAATGTGGTGGTTTTCAGGCTTTTATTTCTTTATTTTCATCTGTTGATCCTACTTGTCCCATGTCTAGGAAGAGCAGCATTCTCACCATAGAACATGACTGCAGAAAATGTCCCTCTGTCCTCTTCTTCATAACATATGTAGGAGATGTTTGTAGTCCACAGAGATAGCTGGTAGTAGTGCTATCTAGGTATTTTGCACTTATCAAACAGATATAGCAAAATGCTTTCTATGGCACATTTAAAACTGCTAAAACAAAAATGTCACTTCTGTTTATTTTTATACTCTTTGCCTAATAGAATCTCTTGCAACTACATTCAGTAATCTTCCAACAGTGCTTTTTTATTTGACCTTTGGACACTTATCAATGATTCTGTGCTGTGCAATCTTTGCACAACCCTGCTCTAAGGCATGTTGATTGGTTATGGTGGACTCATATCCCTGGAACCAAAAAATGTTTTAGCAGATCTCTAGAAGATTTAATCAAACCATTACGATCCACTGTTAAGTCTGTTAAAGATGATGTTATTAGAGCACTGGTAAACTAGAGCACCTGTTGAATTTGTTGAAATCGTATTTTAGAATACGATATGCAGGGAATATGCAGTTGGCTAAAGGATAGATACCAGAGTGTGGTTGTAAATGGGGTTCATTCAGAACAGAGACCAGTCACTAGTGGTGTACCAAAGGGCTTTGTAAGATAGAACAAGTCCAGATACAGCCAACAAAAATGGTGAAAGATCTGAGGGATAAAACATAACCGAGAGCGACTTCAGGAACTTAATATGTACAGTCTGCTGTTAAGAAGGGAAAGGGGAGGCATGACTAAAATCTTTAAATAGTTTAAGGGGGGTGAATAAGATTTGGGAGGGCTATATTAGTTAGTGAGTCAGTCAACAGTAAGTGTATTCAAGCATGCTTCAAACAAACATAGATCTATAGTCAGACAAAAAAGTTAAAAATATATATAGCATATATACTTTATAAATAATTGTAAAAATTGGGGCAGTCTCGATAGACCACTTGGGTCTTTTTTTCACCCACCATTCTTCTATATATACAAAGTTTGTATTTCAATATAATCCACATAAATAACTCTGTGGTCTGTGTGGTATATTCTGGAAAGTGAAATCTCCCACTTAGCACTTTTATCTCCCTGCTACTGCTATGGAAATATACTGTATCTGGAATCAAATGATTTAGGATGTCCATATTTTTACACTTGTGTTAAAATTTTCATTATATTTCATTATTTTCAGGATATCTGTTATTTATGTCTAGGAGATCCTCTGTCAAAAACCAAGAAAGGTGAGATAAGTTATTAGATGCTTGAACTAGTCAATATCTGGCAAAAACTAAAATAGCAGCTCAGTATGAATACGTCTTGTAAACAGTTATTTTACATTAGTAGGGCGTACACACGGTCAGACTTTGTTCGGACATTCCGACAACAAAATCCTCAGATTTTTTCCGACGGATGTTGGCTCAAACTTATTTTGTCTACACACGGTCGCACAAAGTTGTCGGAATTTCCGATCGCCAACCACGCGGTCACGTACACCACGTACAACGAGACTAGAAAAGGCCGGTTCAGAACCAAGCGCGGCACCCTTTGGGCTCCTTTTGCTAATCTCGTGTTAGTAAAAGTTTGGTGAGAGACGATTCGCGATTTTTTAGACTCGTGGCTTTCAGATCGTTTTCTGCCGTTCAGTTTGTGCTTGTGGGTTTGTATCCACTCTTCAGTGCGTGCAGTCAGTTCGTATTGGAGTTTTCTGTGCGATCTTGCCCGCTCGTTGCTGTTTTTCAGGTCGCTCTTCACAGGCCTTGCTGTTCTTCAGTGCGTTCTGTTACTTTGTTCTGAGCAGCCGACCGTTTTCTAGCCATGTTTCATATGCGTACTCCTCGTAGAGTTCGTGCTGTGCGGGGGCTTGGTGTTGGAGTCCTGACCTTGACACAAGTCCAGTCCATGAACAGGGTGGGGAGGAGTTCATGGACCAAGAATTGGTTGCTTCAGCGTGACCAGTTCTCTCATATGCCTTTGCTCCGTGAGATCCGTGAGAATAATCCTGATGATTTCAGGAACTTTCTCAGGATGACGGACCCCGTGTTTCACCGTTTGTTGGCTTCGCTGACCCCCTATATCAGCAGGCAGGATACCTGCATGAGGCAAGCCATCACTCCGGAGCAGAGGTTGGTCGCTACCCTGCGGTATTTGGTGACAGGGAGAAGCCTGCAGGACTTGAAGTTCTCGACAGGCATCTCCCCCCAGGCTCTGGGGATCATTATCCCAGAGACCTGTTCTGCCATCATCCAGGTCCTACAGAAGGAGTATATGAAGGTAAGATTTTTATCCTTTTATATCACATTTTATTGTATTGAATGTTTGCTAATATATTGTATGTCTTTCCTCATTCCCTAATTACCATGATTGTAATATGCTGTGAATGTCCCCTTTGTCCTCATGCGTGCTGGATTTTTATGTAATTATTATTTTAGGTCCTTCATACATATTTGCCCTTCACTAACCTCCCCAGCATGGTGTCTCCTGCCCTATATTCACCTCATGTAGTCACTTAACAATGTATTTTATCAGCTCCATAGTAGTGCTTTACCCCAAACACCCCCTAAAATGTTTGGAAATTTTATTTTTGATTTAAATTCAGGCAGAGTGCCAGAGTTTTTTTTTTGGTGGTGTCCCCCAAAAATTTTTAGTAACCCTCCCTCCCCCAACTGCTAAGTCAGCTGATCCCAATTCTCTATCTATCCTCAATCATCTATCTGCTGACTTTGCCAAACCAATACGCACTATACCCATCTCTTTACTGATCAGATTTATGGATGAATTCCCCAAAGCATGTAGTGCAAGGGCCTGCCTGTATACTTTCCAATGGTACTGTTTAAAGTTTTTGTATCCTATAATTATCTTGATAGGTAATAGCAGAATGTCCAAATGTCCTCAAATGTGTACAATGTGTATTTATATCTTTGTATTATGACACTTCTTACCTGTCCAGTGGTCTGCCAATAGTGTAACTAAGGAGGGTCTGTTCAAAGTAATACCCATTATTTAGGCATTCATCTCTCAATGAAGTGAAGAGGGTTACCTGTCCAAGATTTCCACACACCCCCTATAATGTTAGAAATGGCCCATGAGAGGGGAGGAGGGGGAATATGATAGGTGTACCTTATACTTTGGCCTTGTTAAATTCCCCTTAATAAATGCTATCTGGAGGTTGCCCCATAATGTTTGTGTATAATCTGCTTGCCATGTTTCTGAGTAAAAATAGTAATGTTTATTGTTTTTTCCTCAACAGTTTCCTTCCACGCCACAGGAATGGCAGACTGTGGCCTCCCACTTTGCCGAGCGGTGGGACTTTCCTAACTGCGGAGGGGCAATTGATGGGAAACACGTCCACATCGTCCCACCACCCAACTCAGGGTCGTACTATTATAATTACAAGGGGTTTAATAGTATAGTGATGTTGGCGGTGGTGTCGGCTAATTACGACTTCTTGTATGTGGACGTGGGGAAGAATGGCCGGATGTCCGATGGTGGAGTCATCGCCCAGACGGAGTTCTACAGGCGTCTCCAGAATGGCAGCTTGGACTTGCCAGCTCCAGAGGACAATGTGGAAGGACTCCCATTTGTGTTCGTTGCTGATGAAGCGTTTGCGCTGGGGGACCACCTGATGTGGCCATTCCCAATGAGGACCCTCACCCGGGAACAGAGGGTTTTTAATTACCGGCTGGCCAGAGCCCGAAGACTGGTGGAGAACACATTTGGAATCCTGGCAAGCCGGTTCCGACTGTTTCTGACACCCATCCATATGGCGGAGTATAAACTGAACCATATTATACTGGCGTGCTGTGTTCTCCATAACTTTTTAAGGAAACATTCGGCCAACTATGCTGGCTCAGTTGGGCCTGAGGCTGGAATCCTACATCAAACCACACTGACGGCGCTTGAAAGTGGCTGTCCTGGCTTGCCCTCCCTGAGTGCCCGTGATGTCCGGTTACGCTACCTGGAGTTCTTTGCGGGTAGGGGGGCTATCAATATGCCAGACAATCTGTGAAGCCTTTTTATAATAAAAAAAAAGAAATTCTTGGTGGACATTTACTGCTTGTGTTTGTTTTAGCTGACCCTGACAGAAATGTGTTGAGTCCAGAAAATGTTGTGATTGTGTAACCTTATACAAAGCACTGTTGGCTGTTATTTCCTAAATGCAAAAACACATTTCACTACAAGTGCACTTGCAACTGCACTGAAACTGCACTTGTAGTGCAAAGAGGATTTGCCCTTAGGAAATAACACCCATTTTTGCAGAAAACAGCAATTACATCACCCCAAAAGTGTTGTATTGTAGTTTTGAGACAATAATCCACACATTCTTGAGTAAGCAACCTTTTTATACCTGCACAATCACATGTGCATTTACCAAAGGTTTTTAAAACAAACCAACATGTTTGTTGTATAACAATTTTTGCAGTAGCATTATCAAAAATCCAAATGTCCATTTCAGATAAAACAGGCCGGGGTAAACCAACAAGAAAGCCAAAAAACTTGAACTTACAAAGTTCACATTAGGTAAAACCTGAAGGCTATATCAGACATCAGTATTTAGGAACTGGGTTTGATATAGCGTTCAGATGGGGGGAAATCACCCCTGGAAAAGCCAAATTTGGAAGATGCACACCAATTTACGAATATCAACATGTGCTATCTGCCATCAGGGGGGATCAAGGGATGTGTTTTGGGGGAGCAAGCCCTTCCTCAACGCTACTTTATAATTGAAGAAGGGGTTGCACCCCCAAAACGCGCCCATTGATCTCCCGTGATGGCAGATAGCACATGTTGGCACACTGTGTGCACCCTCCAAATTTGGCTTTTAAAAACATTGCAAAAATATTTAAAAGATTGGACCACAATCCAAAAAGTGATTTTGTGGGGTTTTAAATTCGCCCCAAAACATCAATGATGTTATTATTTTTTTTAATAACATCATTGATTTTTTGCTGTATGTTTTGCAGTTCAACATTACACCCCATGATCTCCCCGATCAGGATCTGGGCACTTTCTGATGTGAAACGTTCTGGATCCCTCACATCACGATCACCTGAAAAGAGAGAAAGAAAACAAAAACAGGTATCAAAAATCTGCCACCATCCATCTCTTTTACCTGAGTCTGTGGTCGCAGACACTCACCTGTTGTGGTGCCAATCTCCACCACATCTTCTTCTTCCTCCTGCTCTTCTTGTGTTGGTGTTAGTTCCCCTTCTTCCAGAGGTGGGGGGTCTGTGGTCTCCTCGAATGAGGGGTGTCCTCCGAGTCCTTTCTCCCCTATGTAAAACAAAAATGGTATAATTAGCACACAGATATTTGATGGCAGAACTAGAAATAGGAAACATTGCTTGGAAGTGGTGTATAATTGTCTATTTTAGCCGAGTTCCAAGATGTATTTTTTTTATTGGCTTTTGTCAAGCTGCAATACTTTACCTGTTTAGTACAAGCTTCACAGATGGAGACCCCCCTATAGTATACACTGGAGCACCTGTGTGGCCCCCTAATAAAAATGGTGTTCTTGTGTCCCACACTAGTGCTCCAGTGTCCAGATGTGAAAACAGTTGCTCAGTGTCCTCTCCTTACACACAATCTAGTTGGCATTTCATTCTAGTAACAAACCCATCTACACAAACAACTATTTGGCATCCAAGTAGGCCCCAAAAAAATGTGGGAAAATGCATATGGCCTAAACAATGGTGTTTTAGAGGACGAAAGAAAAATGTTTGATACAAACGAATAATGGGCCCATGAACATTAAAGTTGCCCTTTTAAACGTTACAATTAATAAAAGCATATGGAGCAGCACGAACGCAATAAAGACAGAAAGAATAGGAACACAGCACAACTACTTACTTTTTTGCAGCACTCTCCGGATCTTTTGGTACTGCTCTGGCTCTCTCAATTTCAGGTCCGACCACCGCTTCCTGAGCTGATCTTTCGATCTTCGTACCCCGAAATTCTTCTGCAGACTTTTGATCACTTTCGCCATGATCTTGGCATTTCTGATATTGGGGTTGGGGTAAGGCCCATACTTTCCGTCATAGTCAGACTTCTTCATGATGTCGACCATCTCCAACATCTCCCCAAAGGACATATTTGTGGCCTTAAAACGTCTCCGTCTGGATTGGGATGTGTCCGGATCCGGGCTTTCCTCCTCCTCCTCCTCGTTCCTGCAATTAGCACGCACCTGCTGTGACTCCGCCATGTGCTCTTCCCCCACTGCGCCGAACAAAAAGGGGCGGGGAATAGACTAGAAAGAACGTCAGGGGCGGGCGGAGTTACACGCATGCGCAGTGTGTATAAAGCGTAACACGCGTGCTTATTACGTACGATCTGTGAGCGGAGGAAGGAGCATTGAACGCGCCGATTGTAAGAACGAAGGTAAGAGACAAACTCGGGGGTGAGCACTTCAAGTCACCTTATGAAAAAAATCGCACAAGAAGTCACTGCGGTGTACCCTCTAGGGTGAAATGAACAGCATCTACATTTGAACTCTCTTTTTTTCCCTACTTGGTTAACAATGCTTTTTTACTGCATGGACTATATATAAAAACTTTTAGAAATTATTCATATCACGTGCCACTAACTAAAGAAATTTGAATCATTTATATATTTTTATTGCATTTTGTGTATAGGGAGCATTATTATTTCATTTGGTCACGTAGAGGGATACTTCACATTTTATATATAAGGACACCTCACGCCACATAAACAACACTGTCCCAATACTTTTGAACATTGGGGTTAAATACATCTGATTAATTAATTTTTTGTATGTATACATATGGTAGGGGTAACACGGATATTACACTGATTATTTTATACACATACACCCTTTCAATATTTTATCACTTTTTCATTTTTCAACTTGGCGCCATCTTGTCCCAATACTTTTGAACTCTGGGGTCAAGTTTTCACTTTTTTCTCCTTTTTTGTGTACACAGTTCACCATATTATATCCTTTACACTATCTATCTATCATTCATTATATATTTTAACTTGGATGACAATTTTTCGTTAATGGGACACACTCCACTCAACAGTTTCTAAAACACTGATGTTTTTTAAAAAAATTTTTAAAATTTTTTTTGGTTATATACAAATATGCGGCTCTTTTTGTTTTAGACCGCACTAAGTTTTGATATTTGTATAGTCTTGACACATTTGGAGTCAGTCAGTATTTTATGACACTTTTACTCGGTACTCAATATTAATACAGGAGGGCAGCGCCGTCTTTATTCTCAACCTATCCATCTATTATGCAATTAGACCCCTAGGGGTGCTAATTAGAGATAGGCAGCAGCTCTCGTACTGTCCTAAGCGCAGATTCATTGATTTATAAGAGACAAACTTGTGCCTATACTGCTTCTACATTGAAGCCTATATTGTAACAAGATTAGGAGAGTTTTGTCTGACATTAGGCTTTGTCTTGTGTTGTGTCTTGCAGTGAACATGGATATCTTAGTGAAAGACAATGACTTCATGTCAGTATTCATAGATATCTTAAGGGAGCTGCCCTGTCTGTGGGAGATTAAACACCCCCATTTCAAGAACCAAGCAAAGAGGAAGGCAGCACTGGTGCAATTGTGTGAAATTGTGAAGCAGGTGATCCCCACGACAGACATCACCTATTTAAAGATCTTCATTGGTGGCCTGAGGAGCACATATCTAAGGGAGCGCAAGAAAGTCCTGGATTCACAGAGATCCGGAGCAGCAGATGACATCTATGTCCCCAGGATGTTGTACTACAACAGGCTGCATTTTCTGGCAGGCCAGACTGAACCCAGGCCATCCCTCTCCAGTCTTCCTTCCACGCTTCCTTCCCCCCCGGCTGAGGCTTCTGACGCCCAACCTGGGCCTTCCAGGCCACATGTGGAGGAGCCCAGATTGAGCCAGGTATAGCATTCCTCTAAATATTTCTGCTTGTCCAATCAATGATGTTAACTAGATGTTAGTTGGGAGTACTAATTTAGGATTGTGATTATGTGACAACTAAAACCATGTCCCTTTTTCATACACAGGGAAGTCTCAGCCAGGAGGTGGCCGGGCCGAGCCGGCTGGCTGATCTGCAGGTCCCTCCACCCCCACTGAAAAGAGAAAGTGGCAGTAGGAGGAGTGCCCTAGAGGAGGCTACCGGAGGACTCTTTTGGAGGGCTACAGAGGTCCTGGGAGCATGACAGACCGTGGAGGAGGACATTGCTGCCGTCACTGCATATAAAATGCAGAGGATGGAGGAGGGCCAACAAGTCTTGTGTGAGGCGCTCATATTGGAGGCTCTTAACAAAGGTATGAGGGGCCAAATGACAGCTCATACACACCTTTGCGATGGTCCTCCTCCTCCTCCTGCAGGTCCTCCTCCTCCTCCTCCCTCTCCTCCAGGTCCTCCCAGTCCTCCTCCAGGTCCTACTCCTCCTCCTGCCACATCTCCAACTGCACAGCCACAGCCTGGAAGGAAGCGTGAAAGGAAGACCAGAAAGTGAGGACCCTGGATCCAGTCTGGTCGGCCAAAAAATGCAGCCTCTTGTGGTACCACAGCCTGGGGACACAGATGTCATCTGCTGCTTTCCGGATCTCTGCGAATTCTGGACCAGACTGCCCTCCCTTACATATGGACTCCTCAGGCCACCAATTTTGATGTTCAAGAATTGATGTCTGCCGTGGGAATTTCCAGGCTTCGCTAATTTCTCATGTTGATCCAGTGTTGCCTTCCTCTTTGTTTGGTTCTGATCCCTTAATAAAGGATTTTTGTTTTGAATTATACTCTCCTATGTGTTTTACTTCAAAAATGACAGTTTGTTTGTGAGGATTCAGGTACATTGCAAATATACAATGTGAAATTAACAAGGGACACCAACACCAAACAATCTCCTGGATATTAAATAATAAAAGATATCAATGGTGTTGGGGTAACTTGACACACAAAACACACACAAAAATATTCTGGAGTAAAAATAAAAATAACATTGAACAAAGATCAGCCTTTGAAAAAATACAAACATTAAATTAAAAAAAAAGGCTTAAAATCCCCAAAAAAATTAAATAAAAAAAAAAAAATTATGTCAGATGTGACAACTAATAACTATATTCAGGGAATCCCAATAAAAAAACAAAAATAAAACTTTGTGAGAAGTGTGTGTGAATATGAGCAGCAAAACTACTTCATTCTTGTCACATTATAAAGAAGAAGAGAGTGCGCTGTATTAAACCATTTTTAACATTGCAGCGTGACGAAAGTGCTGTATCCATTGCGAACGCTAAGTTTACCAGAACGAGCTGTTCCGTCTTGGAATTTCTTCTGAGCATGAGTGGCACTTTGTGCGTCGGAACAGGCCACACACAGTCGGAATTGACGCGATCGGATTTTGTTGTCGGAAAATTTTATCTCCTGCTCTCCAACTTTGTGTGTCGGAAAATCCGATGGAAAATGTCCGATGGAGCCCACACACGGTCGGAATTTCCGACAACACGCTCCGATCGGACATTTTCCATCGGAAAATCCGACCGTGTGTACGGTGCATAAGAGTGATCAACCACTTTGGAGGCTCACATAGTAACTGATGAAAACAACATGAAATCCAAATAATTAATATTCTTTTTTATATGGATTTTGAAATAGTTGTGAGTTTTGCATCGTGTTCATATCACATTGTGTATATTTTGGAATTTTAGGGATATCTGTCACTTTCCCATTTGTATTTGAATGATATTACATGTTTATATCACTGTTGTATGAAATATACATATACAGTATATATGATTGAGGATGTGATTGCACATTTTGTTGAAGCACTGCGCTTTTTTAATAGATTCATATTGACCAATTATGGTCATGATCATATTTGGTCAATTATGTCACTCTGGATGCCCACTGGCTTGATTCCATTCTTCAATCACAATGAGCAAAGCCCCAAAAATCTGCTGACACAAACACAACAATCTGTGCCAAAATGATCCTATCCTATTGTTACACTCACTGCAAAGGATAGCTCTCTAAATGGCATATTTGGTCAATGACATCACCCAGGATGACTGGCTTATTTACTAAAATAAATGATGTGCTAAAGCCAGACAGTCTGTCATATAAAGTACGTCTGAACCTAATATATAGCAGCTTACCAATTCCTAAGGCTGGGTTTACACTATGTGCAGAGCGGCTCTCAGCAGGGGGTGCGGTGTGTCCCCGTTCACCGTTTCAGGTCCGAATTGTTGCCTGTATTCGAACCTGAAATGGAGCCAAAGATACACAGGACCCTTCTGCTGTGCACTCCGGAGATGTGTGAACCAGTTCCATTGAGAGCCAGCCACACTCTTCTGTCATGCGAATTGGATGTGGTGAAAGCTGCATCTAATTCATATAAGTGTGAACCCAGCCTAAATGTAGTTGTTCCATTAGTTTTCTTTTTCAGATTTTTTTTCCTTTATTTTCATCTGGTGATCGGCCCAGTAGTCTGTTATTTTCTTAACTTCCTTTAACACAGTGGTCATCATCCCTGTCCTCAGGGCCCACTAACAGGCCAGGTTTGCAAGATAACTGAAATACATCACAGGTGATATAATTTGCTGCTCAGTGATTGCAGTATTCTAGTCTGCATCTCCCCAAGGTAATACATAAAACCTGGCCTGTTAGTGGGCCCTGAGGACAGGGTTCATGACCACTGCTTTAACAGACTAAGCTGAACAGCAAAAGTGGCAGTTAAGAGTGTGGGGATAAGCCATTTAACACTTACAGGGGTGCTTACAATGATTAGCTTTATAATTTATTTTTCACAAAAAAGAATAAAACTGTTACTGTTACTGCTTAAAAGTGTTAGCAGGAATTTGGCGTTATTTTATTACTCACTTTCATCTAAGTTTTTCCAGTGCATCTAACAATATCCTCGCCACTGTTTGACAAAGCTACTTTCCAAAGGTTCTCCATTGCTCCTTCATAGATAGGAAGTTTGTTACTGACCAGATCACCATGTGAAAACAAAGCAAAAAGCCTAATAGAAGAAAATGCAGCCACCATATTTAAATTATTGGTAAGCTGTAATATATTACATTTCTGTTTTGGGGTTTGGTTATTTCTGGGGGAACCTAAATATCAATGCATTCATATAAAGCATTCCTGAAAGGGAAATGGTAAAGGTAAAGCACATGTCAGGACTATCTGCTATCACCTTTATCTGGTCTTAAAGCCTGAGTGTATGTAGGAAGCATAGGTATCTCAATGCTGCTACAGTTCAGGGTTCAAAGCAAAAAATCTACAGCTGATCCAGAGGAAGGCAAAAAATAAATCCTTATAAAATTGTGTTTTAATTTTCTCAGGGAAAATATATATATACACAAACATTTATTGTATTCCAAATTTCAGGCTGTTTTTTGATAAAAATATATTCAGTAAAGCATCTTTGTTATACTCACTGTGGAACCTAAGGGGTTAAACCTCCACATTGTGTAGGAAGGCTGTTTGATCCTGGCCTCTCTGATCCTCCCCTCCTTCCACTGACTTATAATAATTCCTGATAACACAGAGTCTATGGCAGTGATGGCGAACCTTTTTGAGCCCGAATGCCCAAACAGCGACACACAACCAACTTATTTTTTTCAAAGTGCCAACATGGAATTAAACCTACTAGCGGCTCTGTACAGAGGATGGGACTGATCATCCCTCTAAATGAGCCCTAAGGGACCAAAAATGTACGATTCTGCCCAGAAAAAACCTTTTCTGCTTTTTCAAGGGAGTGTGTTACACTCAGAATACAGGGATCAGACATGCGTTGTGCTCAGAATACAGGGATCAGACATGCGTTGTGCTCAGAATACAGGGATCAGACATGCGTTGTGCTCAGAATGCAGGGATCAGACATGCGTTGTGCTCAGAATACAGGGATCAGACATGCGTTGTGCTCAGAATACATGGATCGGGGGGTGATGTGAAGGCCAATAGAGGACACAGCTATGGGGATGGCCCTTCCTAAAGCAGTGTCCTCTGGCCCCTTCACATACCCACCACACACAGCAGTGTCCTCTGCGCCCCTCTTTTCCCCCACTGTCCTACCTCTGTATGTGCAGACAGAGTCCTCCACATTGTCATGCTTTAGCGCCCTCCACCCGAGCCCCTGCACAGGAAGCCGCTCTCCTATTGGCCTCAAAGTCCAGGAAGGGAGGAGTCATTCTTCTCTTCCTCTGTATCGCGGCGCTGCTTACAGGGGCAGACACTCCCTGTCCTTCCCACTGGGCTGCCCTTAGTGCATGCAGGGAGGGTTTTTCTTACATCTGCCACCCCGCTGCCTGATCGATCTCACTGATGATAAGAAGTGAGCCGACTCCTCTGCGCCTGCACCGCCAGTGCAAGAGGCTACCTTGCTGAGGGATTCCCTCCCCTATCCTGGTGGTGCGCTGAGTGCCCACAGAGAGAGCTCGGCGTGCCAGCTGTGGCATGCGTGCCATAGGTTCGCCATCACTGGTCTATGGAGTCAGGCTGTACATGCTCAGTTTGGTGTGTATTGCTAGAGAGGATTTTTTTTCTTGGGGGGATGCATATAATCAGCACAGGGCCAATCAGCACTGTCCAGACAGAGGGTCAGGGTCTTGCAGTCTCATAAGTCATTCAGAAAACTTCTCCTACAAGCTTTAACCAGTGCTTGGCTGGGCACTGATAGAAGTCATAAGACTGCTCTATAGGGCACTTTCAAGTTGAGGCGCTGGGGGCGTCGGCAGTAAAGCTCCGCTATTTTTAGCTGCACTTTACTATCATTTTAGCAGGGCTTTTCGGTCACTAACGGGCACTATTAACCCCCGCTAATGGCCAAAAAAGGGTTAAAAGCACCGACAAAGTGGCATCTTTGAGGCGCTCCTAAAGCTCCTCAAAGATGCTGCTTGCAGGACTTTTTTTAGCGTCCTCCCACCGCACCGCTCCAGTGTAAAAGCCCTCAGGCTTTCACACTGGAGTGACAGGAGAGGCGCTTCACAGGCACTTTGCAGGCGCTATTTTCCTTTCAAAATGTTTACTGAGAAGCATGACATACAGGAAATAATAACCATATCACAAAGAGTGTTTGATCAGCAGCACATATTATCTGTCTACAAAATTATATCTCAGCAATGTACAGATAATACAGTGGAGGCCCTTCCTGTGTTATGAATATCGAGTAACGAATATTGATAAGGCACCTAGGTCCTCTGTCACTCCTGACACCCCTATTCGGTACATACTGTGTCAAGATACAACCCGCAAGAAATACAGCGGTAAGTGCAACTTGTGTCGCTACCCATCCCGAAACCTGGGAAAAACAATGGTTTTCTGAGTCGTGGAAGGCTCCCATGGTGGTGGGATAGGTTGGCCTCTATTAAGGAGATGTTCAGCATACCTTTAAAGGCCCTAGACACTGCTTTATGCCAATCCTCCAGGTCCCAGGATTCCTGTAGGTCTCTTTCCCATGCTTCCATGTATGGGAATTTGAAGGAAGGTTTGGACAGTGACGCATAGATTCGAGTAATAATACCTTTTTGTCCTGTTGCCTGTCCACACCAATGCTCATAATCTGAGAAATCCAGGGAAATGGGTTTGTTTTTCCAAATGGAAGACAGAAAGTGAGAGATTTGGTGAAGTCTGGGAGATCCAATTTGTTTACACAATTTTTCAATGACAACAGTCCTGCAAAAATAGAAGTGATGGCCAAAATGGTACATCCCCTTGTCCAGCCATCAATAGAAGTATTTAATGTCCATGCCTGGGTTGAATTTTGGGCTGTGGAAAATGTGAGCTAAAGGGTGAATTTCGGAGATCAGTTAGGGCAGGTGTCGCAAGTCATCCCATAGCGTCAGAGAGTGAGAGAGAGTGGGGGACATTACTGGGGGTTATAGATTTTCGGGGATACCATAGGAAGAAGTCTAGTGTATATGTCGGGACCGCCAGTTTCTTTATGCAAATCCAGTCAGGTTTCTCGAGCCTAGAGTAGACTGTGGATAATTGGGCTAGCCTCGCTGCCTGGTAATACCATAACAGGTTGGGGAGACCCAATCCCCCCTGTGATTTCGGGCTAAAGAGAATGCGTTGTGCAAATCTATACCCATTTTTCCCCATACAAATCTGATTACTTTCCCTTGGAATGATTTGAGGTGATCTCTTCTTACTGGTACAGGGAGGGATCTAAACAGGTAAAGTAGTCTAGGCAGCAAAGTCATCTTGGAGTGGATTCTGCCTAGCCATGACAATTGAAACTGGGACCAAGTTTTGAGGTCAGATTCAAGCTTGTGGTACATGAAAGGGTAATTAGCCTGGTATAATTGTTCGATCTTGGAGGAAAGCTTTATCCCTACATATCGGATTGTTCAATCACTCCATTTGAATTTAAAGGACGGTTTCAGTTGCGCCACTAAAGGGGGTTGGAGGGAAACGTTTAATGCTTGGGATTTGGCCAAGTTTACATGAAGGCCTGAGACGCAAAGGAGTCTAACAGCTTACAAATGTTTGGTAGCTAGGTAATTGGGGAGGTGACAAAGAGGAGTATGTCATCCTTGAATAACACGCATTTATGAACAGTTTGTCCGCATTGGACTCCCTTGATGCCTGGATTAGAGTGAATGGCTATTGCTAAGGTTTCGATAGCTAAGGCGAAGATCAGGGGTGATAAAGGACAGCCTTCACGGGTTCCCCTGGTGATTTTGATGGGATCTGAATAGTAGCCCTGAAGTCTGACCCTAGCTTCTGGGTTAAAGTAGAGAGACCCCAAGAGCCCCAAGAAGATCTCCCCAAAGCCCCAACGCTTTAGAACTACAAAGTGATAAGGCCAGGACAATGAATCAAAGGCCTTCTGTAGGTCCAAGGTTAGAAGCAGACCTTCTTGGTGGGGGCCTCCGTCCCATCCAGGCTGCAGGATTGAAATAATATCAATAGCTTACATGGTCTGGGCCCTGTCTGCCAGGAGTGAACCCTACCTGGTCTCTGTGTATGTAGCAACTGATAAAGGAGCCTACACGGTTTGCTAGAATTTTGGTCAAGATCTTCAAGTCGTTGTTAATCAATTATATGGGCCTGTAGTTCTCCATTAACACCTCCGCGTCTCTGTCTGGTTTAGGGAATCACTTAGTATAATTTTGTTAAGTTTCCAATGTGCTAGGGGTGGTCTAGTGGAGTGTCTATGTAAAATGAGGAAGACCATGGAGTGATCTGATAGCACTGTGTCTTTAATGTATGATTTGCAAACTGAGGGGATATGTACGAGGAAATGAAGACATGGTCAATTCTGGAATAAGATTGGTGTGGGCTCAAGAAGTGTGTGTAGTCCCGTTTAGTGGGGTTAAGTGCCCTCCAAATGTCAGCAAGGCCGTGTTGGAAGATTAGCTTGGCTATTTTGGAACTGCCTTTAGTGGGGCAAATCTGTTATGCGGCAGGGGGCTTAGACTTATCTAAGCTTTGGTCAAAGGCTATATTGGAGTCTCCTCCAAGGATCATGGTACCCCCCGTCATTGGAGCTAGAATTTGTAGCATCTTCTGAAAGAATTTTGTCTGTCCCTTGTTGGGTGCATAATATGAGATGAAAGAGAAGAGGTGGTCATCTTGCAGGCGCTATTTTTAGCGCTATAGCACCTGTAAAGCGCCTCAGTGTGAAAGTAGCCTTACTGCTGATGAAAAAAGGTATTTAGCACTTTATATTTACTAAAATAATTGCATTTTGATGTTGTGTGTACTGTAGGGGACCAGATACTTTGAATGCAGGGTCCTGGGTTTAGTAACACTTTAAATTATTTTTTCATGTTCTGATCAATAGCCCAGTTGCCTGTTTTCTAAGATAGCCAGCCACGGTAAAAGTATTTAATTGATTACTATCAACTTTTACATGTTTAAAGCTAAAAATTCAACTAGAAACTTGCCAAATGTAGAGGAACATTTACCATATATGTCACATTTGCAGATATGTTGTTTATTAAACATATGTTACCAATCTTTTACTGTGGCTATGGTTTTACCATTGCTAATGCTTCAAGACCATGTGACTGGTACATACAGTATAATCTGTTTTGAATAAAAAACAGGAAAGAAAAAATAATCAAATAGTAATTATCTGATGTCATAATTTCAATATGATAAAGAAAATATGCTTATAGTCCATTGCTTTTATCGGTTAACATACCTGATGCAATCACTTAATTCAGCATGGTAAGCTGCTCACAAGGGAAGTGACCCTATCATCAAACAGCCAGATGTTTGAATAGTTTTGCTGCAAGCATGATAGGTTTCTGTAAAGGAAGAGGGACCTTTGCTTCCTAGCAGTGGATAGAATATGGCTAATGTTTCTATATATTCTGGTATAAGTCAACTAAAGAAATCACTGCATTTTAATACACAGATAAAAATTTGTGTGATGGATTCACATTATTCTTTCATATTTTTTTTGTTTTATGCTTCTTTCCATCCAGTAAAATGTAACTATAAATGGTTTTTTTGACCTTAAGTAGAAGATTCATGTTATTAAATGTAAATGAAATAAAATGAAATAAAAAGCAATGAATTAGAAGGAGACATGTTGAATTTTTATTAATGAAAAAAAAAAGACAAATTATGATACATTGTATCGTGTTTGATTAGGTGAATTTTTCCAAAGTTATCCTTACAATATTTTTAAAGTTATTCAGCAATCAAAATAACTTAACATACTGTGTACCTGTGTTACCTGTGACAAAAAAAACAAAAACAAAATAAGGATAACATCATAGAATACTATTTATCCTAAGAAGAATCCATCCTGTGCAAATTTTGACTTTTTATATGTTAAAAACTGCATAAGGTTGATACTCTCTTAGGCCTGGCCAGTGGCTGCTGAATTAAACACTCCCTTGTAAAAAGGAAGATGGAAATGCCTATGGTCTCATACCTAGAAGATTGGAATTTTATGCTTTCGGGAAGTCAGCACATCCCCTATGGGAGATAAAGCAAATTATCCATTCTCATAATCTCATAGCAAGAGAGTGTATGAACATAAGGCTGCCTGCTTTGCTAACACTAACCTGCATGTCTGTTAGTATCAGAATTGGAGAAAACACTACAACAATCCATGAAAGGGGCACATCTCCACAAATACAGGGGACTTTGCTATTTTATGCAGCAGTGAGCCCACTAAGATATTAATTGTACTCCTTTGACCTTTTGTACTATACAAAGTAAAATTTGTGGAAAAAAAATGTATATAAAAATGTTATTAGACTTTAAATTTTACTCCTTTATACTCCTTCGTAAAAAATAAATAAATTTATATATATATATATATATATATATATATATATATATATATACATACACACACATAGTGACATGGAGTAGTTAGCTGTCATGATAGGTGTGTTTATACAGTGATTCCACAGCAAACAGGAACAGTATTTAAGGGTATGGTAGCCCACTTTTATTCAAAAGAAAGTTAAAGTTCACAAACAAATGACTTCCCACCCAGGGGATCTTCTCCAGTTTTAGCAGGATACAAACACTGGAAAATGCAGAGCCACCTGACTCATAAGCTTACACAGCTTCAATTGCAGTACCACACTGTACCTTTTGCTAGTCTCTCTGGCTGTGTTGTTCAGCTCTCCTGGAATACTTGGCTCTCTAGCCTTTAGTCACAGTGCCCCACTGCATGGCCCACCTCTGGCATATGGATTGGGGTTCTCTTGATAACACAATAAGAGCTGACCAGACTCCTGGAACTGAGACCCTTTGTATCTTAGCTGGGCCCTCTGACCCCCTCGATGAGACCTGTGGTCTCCAAACTGGGAGCCCTGAGCTATTTTCAGATCTGAATATATAATGATCCTGTATACTCAGCCAGGTTGCAAGTATCTAGCAAAACCCAAACACATAATTGAATGCTCTGAACTAGAACCACAGAATCCAGAGAAAGCCAAATACACAGCGCTTTTTCTGCCGAGAAACACTAGTCTGGATCATTGCATTTACCCTAAATACGAATTCTGTGTCACATTTTCTTATATTTTAACAATGACAAAGCCTGGTAGCATCGCAGTATATAGATAGATAGATAGATAGATAGATAGATAGATAGATAGATAGATAGATAGATAGATAGATAGATAGATAGATAGATAGATAGATAGATTCCGGTCTTCTTTACTCCAGCTGGAAACCAGGAGAAGAACAAATAGTAAATCTCATTGTGATTTAGCATTAAGACCCCTTTCACACCTAGCTGCAGCCACGTTAGCGCTAAAGCGCTGCTCGTTCTAGCAGCGCTTTAGCACTGTTTAAGCATCGCTTTTCGGGTGCTAGCGGGATGCTTTTAACACTCGCTAGCGGCCAAATAAGGGGTTAAAAATGCCGTGTTGCAGCGCTTCCGAATCGCTTTTCAGGCGCTTTGGAAGCGCTGCCCATTCATTTCAATGGGCAGGGCATTTTGGGAGCACTGTATACAGCGTTCCCAAACTGCCCCAAAGATGATGCTTTCAGGAAATTTTCCTAACATCAAGTGCAAAAAGTCACACTGAAATGAATGGGAGGCGGTTTTCAGGCTTTATTAAGAGGCTATTTCTAGTGTTAAAAGAAAACTGCCTCAGTGTGAAAGGTGGTCTTACTCTGATAAAATTGAGGGAAAAAAAATCATAAAATAGGAGCTTATATAATATACACTCATGCATATGGCAAATACTTCCACTACTTATTATACCCATTTATGGATGCTCACGCTGCAGAGTGTCAATGCCATCTGCTTAGACAAATGTGATTAAATCTAAGAGATTTTGCAGAGCAGGTTATTTAACATATGTTTTGTGTATATTGCTTATTACTTTCATCAGTCATATCTGTATATATATCACCATTGCTTATGAAGCATCTGATATGACATTTTTCAAAAGTAAAACCTGTTAAAAGTATTTATATTTATAAATAAATGCACTTACATCAGACACCACATACTAAGCCTTATGTATTACTTACTTTCTTCAACAGCTGCAACTGCCATACAAATTTCATCATTAAATCATGTGTATTTCCCTTCTCTGTTTTGGTAAAATGTTTGTAAACTACATAAGTAGTAAGTAATAGTGTTTTATTGTGTTTGATCTCACAATGCTCCAGTTGTCTCTGATTTATTGGTACTTCATTACTCCATTTATCTGTGATTAATCGCTACATAATGCTACTTGTGCAGTTTACATCCTAGTGAGCCGTTGGCTCCATCTGTTTAGCAATCAATCACTACACTGATGCCCCTTCCATGTTAGGTATTGCATAAATTCTATGTTAATACAATGCCTCACCATGAGGTTGATTTACAGTGGTTAACACAATTGCACCAGTAATGAAATAATTAGCAAATTTAGAAATCAAGCTGTGGAAGACGGTTGCTAAATTTGTAGAGCAGGTCGGCATTGAAACGTCAGATTCACAATAACACTTTGTAGTATTCGTGGGGCTTAAGCCGGCCATACATGGATTAAAATTTGGCTAGTTCAGGGACCAGCCACATTTCAATCCATGTATGGACACAGTGGTTGTACAGAACTTCTGTACAACTTCGATCAACTTCTGTACAACTGTCCTGTCAGATTTTCCCTGCTCAATCAGCACTGCATTCTATAGCCTGCAACACTGATCAAGGTATTCCGATGGTGTGGAAGTCTCCCTATTGTCAGGATACAAAAGCTCCAAGGTGGATGATTTCCCCCATCCACATAAAGTATGTACAGACATATATGAGTGGTGCAAAAATCTGTGGTGGATCCTGCTGCATTTAAGTCTATGTAGTCCTTGTAGTTCCACAGCTGTGCGCTGGGGCAAACAAGAGAGGGGAGAGTGAAGAAAGTCCAGTGTGTCAGGGCCAGCCTTAGGCAGGGAAGCAGAAGCAATCTCCAAGATATGTAAAAGAAGAAAAAAATGCAGGCGCAGTATGGACAGTTACATATATAGTGAATCACAGTAGTAAGAACTCACTTTTAATTACTCAATAACAGGTACATCTGGTGCATAAAGATCCGGTGATGCATCCATGGCACTTTGTCTGCAGGGAGAGTCATCCTGGCAACTCTGACGGCTGTCCTCACTGGCAAGATGGTGGTGTGTAGGAGGAAAGCCAAGAGAGAGGGGGTGGAACTCTCTCTTCACCACAGTGCTGGTCATGATGACATCACTGGCGTGTTTGTGATGCGTTTCCAAGTGGGCGCACCCTGGTGGTGGGAAAAATGCGCGCTCCCTTCTCCTGTCCATGAACCCAAAAATGTTGATGTTATGTTTCCCAAACCACTTAATTATTACTGTTCTTGGATGGTTGGGAGAAGTTGCTCTCGGAGGATGTTTTCGTACCATTCTTTATTCATGGCTGTGTTCTTAGACAAAATTGTGAGTGAGCTCACTCCCTTGGCTGAGAAGCAACCAGACACATGGATGGTCTCAGGATGCTTTACTGTTGGCATTACACAGGACTGAGGGTAGCGCTCACCTTTTCCTCTCTGGACAAGGCTTTTCCCTGATGCCCCAAACAATTGGAATTTGGGATTCATCAGAAAAAATGACCCCAGTCCTTAGCCGTCCAATCCATGTACCTTTTGCAGAATATCAGTCTGTCCCTGATGTTTTTCCTGGAGATAAGTGGCTTCTTTGCTGCCCTTCTTGACACTAGGCTATCCTCCAAAAGTCTTTGCCTCACTGTGCGTGCAGATGCACTCACACCTGCTTTCTGCCATTCCTGAGCAAGCTCTACACTGGTGGTGCCCCAATCCGACAGCTGAATTCAACTGTAGGAGATTGTACTGGTGCTTGCTGGACTTTCTTGGGTGCCCTGAAGCCTTCTTCACAAATGCAGTGGAAATAATTTTTGGGGATTAAATTAATTTTCATTGCAAAAATGGTTTATGCAATTAATTGCAGTTCGTCTGACCACTTTTCCTAACATTCTGGGGTATATGCAAATCGCCATCATAAAAACTGAAGCAGCAGACTTTGTGAAAATTTATATTTGTGTCATTCTCAAAACGTTTGGCCATGGCTTTAATATTTGAAATCAGTTTAGCTTGCAGACCAGTGAGTTTTTAGTGATTGATAGATGTATAATGTGAAAGGTGGCTTAAATTTGAAAAGTACAGATTCAATCAGTATACCGGTAAGTGAAAAAAACCTAAAAAAGGTCCTGATTCAAAACGAAGAGGAAATGTTAGCTATGAGCAAGCATATTAGTGATCTAGTGATTTTATGCTGGGTTTTGGCTTTCCTGTGCTGCTTAGGCTAATTGGATTCCCCGGCAGCTAATATGAGCACAGATGCACTGAACTGAGTTGCTAATCACTTGGAATACTGTTTACTTTGCCAAAATCATCTGACAAACTCTACCCCAATCATGCCGTGTGTTTTACTCTGCCAATGAGAGAAAAATTGTGAAAATGTATTTAAAAAGCAGTCATTATGAAAACACAATGCAAGACAAGGCACGCAAAATATCTACTTTAATTAGCCAACATTCCTTGCAGCAAATGCAGATCATCAACACATACATCTGCACAGCTGTGATCAAAATCCATACCAGACCCTTATCTGAGCACACAGCCCAACAGGTAAGGAAAGGGGGTGGGGACAAGCGAACGCCCCCCCCATCCTGAACCATACCAGGCTGAATGCCCTCAACATGGGGGGTGGGTGCTTTGGGGCAGCAAAGCACCTTGTCCCCATGTTGATGAGGACAAGGGCCTCTTCCCGACAAACCCTGGCCATTGGTTGTCAGGGTCTGCGGGCGGGGATCTTATTGGAATCTGGAAGCCCCATTTAACAAGGGGGCCCCCAGATCCTGGCCCCCCAGCCTATGTCAATGAGTATGGGGTACAGTGTACCCCTACCCATTCACCTAAAAAAAGTGTCAAAAATTAAACACATTACACAGGTTTTTAAAGTAATTTATTAAGGCAGCTCTGTCATCTCTTACAATCTCTTCTCTCCTCTCCGGCTCTTCTGTGTCCTCCGCTGACGTCTTCTGCCTCTGTCGGTTCTTCTCCCCTCTCTGGTTCTTCTCCGCTCTCTCTCCGGTTCTTCTCCCTCTGTCTGCTGTCTTCTGCTGAGCTTTTGCTCGCTCTTTTGCTGGGTCTTCTCTGCTGTCTTCTCCCTCTGTTCTTCTTCTGATGTTGACTCGACATTCTCTCCCGCCCTAATGCCAGGTTTCCGGTGTGCCACTACTTATATTGGCATAGGGCGGGGTCACCGGAGGCACGCCTCTTATGACGTCACCGCCCCATTATTCCCCAGGCAGTGACATCATAATTGGCGGGGTCTCTGGATGACATCACCAGGTGACCCAGCCCCATGCTAATATAAGTAGCAGCACACCGTGCACCCAGTATAAGTGCAGGAGAGAGTGTCGAGTCAACATCAGAAGAAGAACAGAGGGAGAAGACAGCGGAGAAGACCCTGTAACAGAGCAAGAAGGTAGCGGAGAAGACCCGGACAGCAGAGAAGACAGCTGACAGAGGGAGAAGAACCGGAGAGGGCTAGAAGACAACAGCGGAGAAGACTTTCAAATTCCGATATGCCCCTCCGCCTGCAGACCCCAAACAACCAATGGCTAGGGTTGTCGGGAAGAGGCCCTTAACCTCATCAACATGGGGACAAGGGGCTTTGAGGTGGGGAGCACAGCCCCCCCTGCCCCAAAGCACCCACCCTCCCATGTTGAGGGCATGCGGCCTGGTATGGTTCAGGTGGGGAGGCCCTCACTCGTCCCCACCCCCTTTCCTGACCTGCCGGGCTGTGTGCTCGGATAAGGGTCTGGTATGGATTTTAGGGGGACCCAAATGCCTTTTTTTTGGCATGGTGGTTCCCCTGAAAATCCATAACAGACCGAAGGGCCTGGTATGCTCTTGGAGGGGGAACTCATGCCATTTGTTTTTTAAATTTGGCATGGAGTTCCACCTAAAGATTGATACTAGACACAGTGCCTGGTATTGTCAGGGATCAAAGTCGGACCCCTGTTCACTGAAGTCGGACGCATGTCGGACTTCAAGTCTCAGGGCAAAGTCTGATCCAAAGTGCTACAACTGTTGTGTCGTACCAGTGTGAACTCATCCTTAGAGTATGATCCTATCTTAAATCCAATTCTGCTTTATATTATTGTCAGACTGTCAGAGAGATCCACTCAATACCTTTTCTAGTTGAAGAACCATAGCTGGGACTTGCAGTCATGCATTGCAAGACGTATATGGTTAAAGCCACCAAGGTTTCTTTCCCAAGCTGAGAAAAAAGATAAAAGTTAAGTTTCTGTAAAAGGATTCAGGTTGTATGAGAAACCTTAGAAGAGTGGTGGCTAACTTACTAGAAGGTCTCAGGTGCAGCCACTAATATCACTTAAGGGTGGCACATTATAGTACACATAATATAAAACTGTCAGAGACTGCTGACTTAATGCAAAAGATGGTTATTTTTTTAAATTCTGCAAATGTGTCCTGAAACTGGGCTCATGTTTTAGGAGACTTTAAGGAATCATTACTATCACTGCCCTTTTGCAATTAATGCTTTAAACGTTGTGCTCTCTACAACCACTCAAAAAAGTTAAAAAAATATTTTGTTTCATGTTCCCCACAACAAGATTATAACGATTGAAAAAAAAAATACACAGAAGAAAGAAATACATGGGACAAAATGTAATAAAGGGAAAGCCATAATCCAAGCCATTTGAAAAAGATTTTTCATCATTGGTCTGAGTTCCAGCAGTGCAAATATTGTAGTGCCATGCAGCAGTTCTGCTAAGTAATGCACATATGGTTCTACAAAGAACACTTTCTCTGACTGTCTCAGTGGTACAGGACCCAGCTAAGAATAACTGGAGAAATTCCCAGATTTTTCCACAGGGAAAGTCTAGGAAACCTCTCTTTATACTTTTTAGTACTCATAATTGTATAAGGCAAGTTAAAGTGGTTGAAAACTCTATTTTTTTTTACTAAAATAATAAACAGGTTAACTGTATAGTTACCTGCTTTGTGCAATGGAACTTCACAGAATGGCCCTAAAACTCCTCTTCTGGATACCCCCATTGGTGCTCTGGTCTCCTCCATTTCTGTGTCTGCCCTCATAGCAAGTCAGTACATCTGATTTTCTTTCTTTCCACCATGGGTGGAAGGAAAACAAAATATCACTTGAATCCTCCATCAATGCATTTAGTGTTGATGGGGGAAGGACTCCTGCAGCGCTGTTGTGTTTTGCCGTTTTCGATCCATGTATGGCCAGCTTTAATTTACAGCTGTTGTTAATTATGTGTTACTCACAATCTTTCTTTGTAGAAGTGCAACCTTTGCTTCTACAACATGCTTCCAGAGCAATAATCAGGAGAATTGTATAAAACATTGTTACCACTTTTCTGGGGGCATGGCTGTTTAGAAGGTCTCCTCCAGTATAAAAGAAACCCTGCCACCATTTTAGTAGCTTTACCAAGGTGTGCAGATTCAGGTAATTTTTTAATAGCAACACTTATACAAAGTGGCTCTATTACTGCATCAAATTCAAAACAAATTACCTCCCTTTTGTATATAACATAACTGGAGGTAATTAAGACCAACTGTAAGTTGCATGTAGAGAAAGGCGGAGTGCCTCTCTCTGTATACTGTGTAGCAGAGTGGCATGTTTGCTGATGCTAGCTCTTCCCCTTCCCACCACCAGTCACTGGACATTAAGGACTCTGACATTGATAGTGGACAGAGCCTGATGTCGTAGCTAAGACACAGGTTTCTCATGATGTCTGCTCTCTTCTTATGAATGACAACATGCATTGGGCAGATTCTATAGCTAATAGCAGGCTGTATGTTGGTTATGGATCTGCCCACTGTCTGTGGTCAATTGCAGGGGAAACGGACTTGATGGGAACTAATGTCTCTGAATCACCATCAGGTTTCACCCAAATTCAAAACTCCTCGGCCACTACACTGTCTGTGTGGCAGCTGCAGTGGTAGGAGAGACCTCAGTTGCATTGAGGATGGAGTGTCAGTGTGGATATTTTGGACTCAGCACACCCTTACACAAGGCGCTTGTCACAAATTAATGTAGCTGTTTTCAGTGGGTACATTAATCTGTACTTACACTGACATTTGTTGTACAGGGACACAATGGAATTCTTAAGAATGCTGTAAACACTCTTTATGAATACCAATGAATGTGTTTCTCCTTGTCCAGGACAGTTAACATGATGCTTAACATGACTAGAGCAGGTTTAAGGCTGAACATATATTATATGTTACAGTCTGATTGTACAATATAATTTAGCTCTACCAGCAACTATGTAGTTTAAACACCTGTCGGATTGGGGGCGTGGCCTGGACGGCAATGTGAGCGGACGCGTCTGAGCAGAGCTCCGCCAGTGATATATCCTGACAGCGATCTCCTGCACATTTCTCACCGGCAAACCGATCCACAACGAGGGTAACTAATCCAGCCACCCCCTGGTCTAACATGTCTCCTCCGAGAAAAAGCACTGCGGCATCCTCCTCCCTAGACAGGTACCGCCGTGTAGACCGGGACCTGGGGGGACAAGATGGCGCCTCGGCAACATCTCCTGCAGCCCAGCAAGCTGAACACGAGGCAGCAGACACCAACAGAGTCCTTGAGGCGATCTCAGTGTGCCAAGCTACACTGACCTCCAAAATAGAGGAAGTAAAGGTGGACATTTCACTGATTTGCCAGGATATGACTAAGATCCGGGAACGGGTCACAGAAACGGAGGCCAGGATAAGCCGAGCGGAAGACATAATTCACCCCCTACAGAGGACATGCAGCGTCAACTCCAACAACTCGCTCAAAAACACGACGAGCTTGAGAACCGGGCCCGCAGATCCAATGTACGATTCATCGGTTTACCGGAGGGCTCGGAGGGCCCCGACCCAGCCACATTTTTGGAAAAGCTTCTCATCAGCACATATGGCCGGGAGGCCTTTTCTACTACATTTGTGGTGGAACGTGCCCACCGTATGCCTGCTCGCCGTCCCCCTGAAGGCGCACCGCCGCGCACATTTATAGCAAAGCTACTGAATTTCAGGGACCGCGACGCCATTCTCCGCATGGCAAGAACCAAGGGGAATATACCATTCCAATCGGGTCACGTGATGGCCTTCCCGGACTTTTCAGCAGAAGTACAAAAACAGCGGGCTCGATTTGGTGAAATTAAACGACGCCTAAGGGCCCTCAACCTGAAGTATGCAATGCTGTTTCCAGCTCGCCTTCAGGTGGTGGGAGAAGACCGTGCACACTTCTTCGAAGATCCGTCTCAAGTAGTGGCCTGGCTGGATCACCGAGAGGCAGAAAGGAATCGCCCAATCAGCTAGGCTTTTGACTCTGCGGGTCCGGCGTCTGTAAGTTGCCTTCCTTACCTTATTCTCCCCATGAACAATGACACTCATACGAAACTCACAAAGGGCCTTTGTGGCACACCTGTGCCCACTATGTGTATGGGAAGACTTACTCTACACAAATGAGTGACTTAGAGATTGCTCGTCCAAAAGGACTTACCCAGAACACATCAACTTTACAAGCCACTGATATGCACCAGCGAAAACTTTTTTCCTTCCAGGTACATGCTTCAAACTGGCAGTCAGAACTTCTACACAATAACACCCTTACTAGAAAAGCCCCTAACAGTTTCTGGAGGAGGGGGAGGAGAGGATATATGTAATATGGTACCCTGAGCTGTTAAACTTTTTCTTTTCTTTAAGTTACCATTTTATAGAAGTGTCATATATGTTTACTATATATCACGGCGGAGTGGTCGGCTATATACCGACTACTGCTAATCAATGCCGTTTGTTTTTTGCATTGCCAACTTTGCACCAGCGTTTGTTCGCCCTCACTGGTGGCGTGTGCTTTGCTATATTAAGCGATGATACGCCCCCAGTGGACGGAGGTTAAGGTCGTGCGTGGTATATCTGTCTATATAAGTGGACTGTCGTCCTCGCACGACCGCAAAGGTTTTGGGATTCATGCCCCAACCAAGTTTGGGAGGTGGAGGGCAGGGAGGGGGGAGGAGAATTGTTATTTGTTACATTTATGGCTATGGATAGATGGCACAACAGTAAGCACTGATAGATACCCTAAATGGCACAGTATAAGATTACATGGATGGGAACCTTCGGAGTGGAGGATATTAATGACCCGAGCACACCCCATTGACATGCGTCTCGATACCCACAAACAATCCAAACATGACTAGTGTAAAGTTCCTAACTTGGAACGTTAGAGGGATCAGAGATGGGATCAAACGATCCGCGATTTTTGGTTGCCTTAAATCATATCGCGCCGACATTACGGTCCTTACTGAGACGCATGTCACTGGACATCTTCAGAGCACCTTAAAACGCCCCTGGATAGGATGGTCATACCATGCCACCCACACCCCATACTCACGAGGGGTCTCAATCCTAATAGCCAAGTTCGTCCCATTCAGCTGTATATCAGTAAAGACTGATCCCCAGGGCAGATTCATTTTCCTGCACTGCACCATATCAGGCACACAATACCTCATTCTGGCGTTCTACATACCCCCACCGTACACTTCCACCTTGCTTAACGAAGGACTTCTATACATGACACAACACCCCTTATTGCCAACCATTTGGCTTGGGGATTTCAACATGATACTGGACTCATCCGCTGATAGACTACAGATAAATAGAGATACCCAGCCCTCTACCACTACCAGACTGGGACGCACATTGACAGAGTTCTCTCTCACAGACACGTGGAGACATCAACACCCGGGTGATAGAGTATTCTCCTGTTTTTCTGCATCACACTCCTCCATGTCACGAATAGACATGATACTCATTTCAGACACTCTACTCCCCCAATTGACAGACTCAGGCTACCACACAAGATCCCTTTCCGATCATGCCCCATGTTGGGCCTCCCTAACACTGTCCCCGCCGCCGGGACCTAGGCTGTGGCGCCTCCATCCCTTTTGGCTGGTGACTTTGGAGGATCAGGAAGACATACCGGGAGAATGGCACCATTTCTTTAACACTAACAATCACACCGCACCCATGGGCACGGTCTGGGAATCATTTAAACTGCATGTTAGGGCCCTGCTGACAGCCCGTATAAATAGACTAAAAACCACCTCGAGCACAGTGCTCCACGAGGCAACCGAGAAGCTAGACAAGATTACACATGAATTTAACACAGACCCCACACCGGACAAAGCCTCAGCAATTAAACTGTATACCCGAATGTTAGATCAACTGCATTTTGAAAAGGCCAAACAAAAACTATTTTTTACGAAACAAAAAGTTTTTGAACAAGGTGAAAGGGCGGGTAAACTATTGGCGTATTTGGCTAAACAAGACACCAGACCTCCAGTGGTTGTCTCCCTGAAGGGCACAGGCGATACATTGCTAACGGACCCCAGAGGGGTGGCGGACACTTTTAGGGCATACTATGCAGACCTGTACTCATCTAAGGTGCAGGTCACCGCAGAGGAAACTGGGGTGTTTCTGCAAGATATTCCCTTTCCCCAAATATCGGAATCACAATTGGAGGCCCTTGAGGCCCCGCTTACTGTGGACGAGATCTCGGCGGCGGTGGCATCCCTGGCGCCTGCTAAGGCCCCCGGGATGGATGGCCTGCCGCTGGATTTCTACGCAGCCTACTCGGACGTGCTGGTGCCCGAGCTATTAAGGTTGTACAACCATATCTTTGAGTCTGAGTCCCTTCCCCTCTCACTTAGGCAAGCGGTGATTATAGTGCTTCCCAAGCCGGGTAAGGACCCACTGTATCCCGAATCCTACCGCCCAATCTCATTACTTCAGGCCGATATTAAGATCTTGGCCAAAATACTTGCAATGCGCCTAAACCAAATCATTTTATCCCTAATTCATCCGGACCAGACGGGCTTCATGCCTGGAAAAAACACGGCTATGAATTTACGCCGTTTATATATGAATGTCTCGGCGGTGCATGAGGAGTCAGGTGGCAGGGTAGTGGTAGCATTGGACGCCGCCAAGGCGTTCGATTCTGTGGAATGGGGATACCTTTGGGAGTGTCTGAGGGGGTTTGGGTTTGGACCCAATTTCATAAAGTGGGTTAAGTTACTTTACTATCTGCCTGAAGCCAGGGTGTCGGTGAACAGGAGAATGTCGGACCCATTCCCCCTTGAAAGAGGGACTAGACAGGGCTGCCCACTTTCCCCGCTCCTGTATGCCTTGGCAGTGGAGCCACTCGCCATATCCTTCAGGAACAACCCAGAGATACAGGGCCTTAGAATTGAAAACCTGACCGAAAAGGTCAGTTTATACGCTGACGACATGCTCTTATATCTAGAAGACTCTGGCTTATCACTACAGTCTGCTCTCAACACAATTGAAAACTTCGGAAAACACTCGGGACTACGCATGAATTGGGCAAAGTCACAAATCCTTCCTCTAGATATTTCACCGCCCAATAAAATATCAGCGAATCTTCCTCTGCAGAGGGTGGCATGCATTCAATACCTGGGAATTAAAATAACTAGGGACCCCATGGAATTTTTAGACAACAATGTAGAACCACTTTTCTCCTACCTTAAATCACACATGCAGGTATGGGCACGGCTCCCATTGGGGATCATGGGTAGGATCAACCTTATTAAAATGATCATAATGCCAAAGTTTCTATATGTTTTCTGGAACTCACCAATACTGATCCCCCTCAAAGTCTTTAAAACAATTGACAAGCTTATTAACTCATTCATCTGGGGCTCGGGTAGACACAAGTTGGCATGGAACACCCTTAAAAACCCCACCACATCAGGAGGAACAGCCCTACCCGACTTTCACTCATACTATATAGCCGCACAACTTTCTCATTTTTATCACATTCACAACACAGATAGCGCTAAGTACCAGACCCTGGTTTGTAATAAACCCAATAAGGATACCCATACCCCCTTACAAGTATTGTTCAGAGGTAGCTCAGGTCGAAGGGGAGCAGCTGGCCGGGGACCCCTATTGAAACAACATAGACGAGTATGGGAGATAGCCTTAAAACTGACCGGTGCAGACTTTTTTCACTCGCATACCCCTCTGTGGCACAACCCACAATTAAGAGAACTACTTTTGATTCCCGGGGCAGTTAAATGGGCTATGAAAGGCATAATCTTCCTTCATCAGGTAATCACCCCATTGGGAATAAGAGATTTTAATTCTCTGAGAGATGAGTTCCAATTGCCCCCACATATGCTATTTAACTACAGACAACTCACACATGCCCTACAGGCACAATTTGCTACTGGCTTCCCAAACCCACAAGTGCTGCCCTTGGTGGACGTTATAACGGGCGCAGATCCAACTAAACTGATATCAACCCTGTACTCAGCCCTGCGGGCGCGCTCGGTCGCGGGCATAATCAATACAGCAAAAGTTAGATGGGAAGAGAATATAGGCCCAGTGGAAGATGATGATTGGGACGAGGTTCTAGAAAATGTTAAAAAAGCCTCCCCCAGACTTCCAGAGCGTATGACGCAGTTGTACATAATTCATAAGTCCTATCTCACACCAGCTAGAATAGCCAAATTCTCCCAAACCCAAGACACTCAATATCCAAGATGTACGAGTCTGTCAAGCTCTTTTTTCCACCTTATATGGGATTGTCCGGTTATCCAAACCTATTGGCATCAAATTATTAAATTTCTTCATGATGAAATGGGTTCCCCGGTTCAGGTGGATCCAAGGTTGTGTGTACTAGGGCTGCTCCCAGATGTTACCATAGACAAATTCACTGCTACTTTTCTATATGAAACACTATTTTGCGCTAGAAAACTGGTGGCAAAACACTGGATGAGGGCCTCCCCTCCTACTTTTCAGGAATGGATCAAAATGGTACCTTACAAAAAGGTTATATATAAACACAGGGGATGTCCGGCTAAGTACGACAGGATTTGGAATACATGGCTTAACAATACCAACACATGTGATGCATAGGTGGATGTGGTGCAGAGGGATTGATGCATGGTGCTGTCCTGGTTCTATAAAGCTAGGTTATCATACCATGGGACGGAAAATCGGAGACTGTTTGTGTCTTATCAGCAAATCTCAATTGCCATTATACAAAGTGCCAGAGTTATTAGTTTTTATTTTTTATTCTTCTTTAGTTTATTTTCTCACAAAAGGTTTGTACATGTATGTAAAACTACATAACCACTCAGGAAATATGCAAAGTGTAAAATATGCCTGTATACTATCTACATGTATGGTCTTTTTTCTGTATTTTATTACTATTACAAATAAACTTGTTCATTAATAAAAAAAAAAACCCTGTCGGATTAAACAAAAATATTTTTAGGAAGGTTCCTACATTAACCACTTGAGTACTATCTTCTCCTTCACTACCTGGCCATTTTTCATTTTTTTGGCCAATTTTACATCCTGTTTTTATGTTTTTAAAGACAGACAGAACTTTTATTTGGTAGCATTTAATAACCCCTGCCTTTTTTTACTATATGTGTAAAAATATTTACCTTATTTTCTCTTATAAAACATATCAAAACAAAATGTCAGGACAGTACAAACATCCCTCCAAATGACCCCATTTTTTGGAAAATGGATGCCCATATGTTATCTAGTTTTTTGAATGTTGGTATTGAAGAGCTACAGCCCACCACACAGACGTTAAAATCTGAATATGCAATTTATTTTAGATCTACCAACAAATATGTAATATGAGGGTCTGTGTCATTTGATAAAAATGTATTGGATTGCACAGATTTGCCCACATATTACATAGTTTTGGTAAATTTAAATATGATTGTACCATCAGATTGTAATGTGTATGGTTTCTCTTAAAGCGGAGTTCCACCCAAAAATGGAACTTCCGCTCACAACCCCCCCCCCTCCAGTGCCACAATTGGCACCTTTTTGGGGGGGGGACAGGATACCTGTCTTTGACAGGTATCCTTACTCACTTCCAGGAGCCTCAGCCATGGCTATCGACGTCACTGCTGGGGCTCCCTCCTCCTTTTCCTGTCGCCGGGCCAGTAGGAGAGAGGAGTGGAGTCTTGCGCATGAGCAGTAGAGTTCCTGGCATGAAGCCAAAAGGCTATTCTGCCGCCGGCTACCTTTACCCGCAATGGCAGTGGCAGCACCCGACAGCTGATGGAAACATCAGCTGCGGTGCCGACATCGCTGGACTCCAGGACAGGTAAGTGTCCTATTATTAAAAGCCAGCAACTGCAGTATGTGTAGCTGCTGGTTTTTATTTTTTTGGGCAGACCTTTGCTTTAAATAACATAAATTGGTTTCATGAAAGTTCTCCTGTACTTAATTATGCCCGTTCTCCCAAAGTAAAATTCTTCCGGAAATGCAGACAGAGATAATGGCTCTTTTTTGCTGTAATGGGAAGTAATTATCTTTGGGACTGAAACTTACTAAAACCAATCAGCATTTATTCTTTATTTTTAAAGCATAAGTGAGCAAATTGACATTCTGAACCATCACTTAGATAGTGCCCTGATGTGGCCACCAGTGATATGCAGGGTGGTTGAGGTAACTAGAGAGTTAAAAAGAGGGAGGCTCTAATCAATTAACATCTCAGAAACTACCCAAAATGTTAAAGCATATCTAAACTCAATCACTAAAATCTCATACACTCTTTACACTGATCAGCTAGAACTTTATGACCACCGATAGGTTAGGTGCATAACATTGATTATCTTGTTACAAAAGTATTTGAAAGTCAATAGGATATATTAGGCATCAAGTAAACAGGTTGTCCCTGAAGTTGATGTGTTGAAAACAGAAAAAATGGGCATTGCAGTTTGTTGTGTATAGGGCTGTGTAGCCACAGACTGGTCAGGGTACCCATGCTGACCCATGTCCAGAGCAATGAAAGATGGTGGCCTGGTCCGATCAATTACTTTTTTTTAAATCATGTGGATGGCCAGGTGCATTTGTGTTGCTTGCCTGGGGAAAAGATGGCACCAGGATGCACTATGGGACGAAGGCAAGCCAGCAGAAGCAGTGTGATGCTTTGGGCAATGTTCTGCTGGGAAACCTTGGGTCCTGCCATTCATGTGGATAGTACTTGAAATGTATTACCTACCTAAATATGTTGCTGAGTGCTGACCAAGTAAACTCTTTCATAGGAATGATATTCCCTGATGGCAGTTGCCTCTTTCAGCAGAATAATGTGCCCTTAAACACTGCAAAAATGGTTTGAAAATGATTTGAGGAACACAACAAGTATGAGGTATTGACTTGGTCTCCAAATACTCCAGATCTTAATCCATCAAGCATTTGTGGTATGTGCTGAAAAAACATCTCCATTATGTTGTTGCAAAATCACTTTGAATACCACCTCCTAGCATTTTTAGCCACTGCCATCTTGAGTAAGGGCATACGATTCATGTAGCATTTACTTCCTGGAATCCATCTGCCATAGCACAGGCATGCAGGCAGAGGCATGTGCTTAACTGAGAAAACCCCTCTTCCATATGAAAAAATACTGGTATGTATGACATCTTTTTTACCTAGACCAAGAACCAGGAAGCATCTGAAGAAATTAAAGTCATGTATATTGTAAAGCGCTGCGTAAACTGTTGGCGCTATATAAATCCTGTATAATAATAATAATAATAATAATAATAATAATAATGTCAAACTTCAGTCATTTTTTCATCTTTCCATCTATTAAAACCTCTGCCCTTGTTGTTTTTAACTTTGGATAGTAAAACTATTTTTTTCTGCCAGTAAATACCTTATACAGCCCACTTCCTGTTTCTTGTCTGGTAAAAACCTAGGCTTATAACATCATGCACAGCTCTCTCTCTCTCACTCTCCTGAGAGTTTGCCAAGAAGGGAGGGGGCATGAGTGATAAGAGGACCAATGAGAGCTGCAGAGCTGCGCTGTGTTTCTGTATAAATCCAGGAACTGAAAAGGTAGCAGCTTCAGCTCAGTGAAGGGAGATTTCTGCAGCATATTTGGCAAGTACAGAATCACAGTATAAATAAAATAATAAGCAAAGTGTTTGGAGGGAAGCTTCAGAACGGAAAATATGTTTTTATTACAAATTATGTGAGCAGATTGCAGTTTCTCTTTAACAAAAAAAAAAACTGTTCAAAATAAGTAAAAATAATATGCCTTCCTATTTACTAAGGCTAGCAGCATAAGGATTAAAATAGTGTATGTTGATTAAAAAAGTAACACTCTGCTTTGAACATTTACAGAAATATGCCAAATATG
Organism: Lithobates clamitans; assembly: GCA_037952925.1. Classification (NCBI taxonomy): domain Eukaryota; kingdom Metazoa; phylum Chordata; class Amphibia; order Anura; family Ranidae; genus Lithobates; species Lithobates clamitans. Next base: position 12,099,666 of record JBBGZY010000008.1, on the reverse strand, counting down.
GTTAACTTATAATAACTGCATAATCAGAGAAAAATTTCAGGTTTGTCCCAAAGAGCCTTCTATTCCACAACCAGATGGTGGACACTTTGGGGTTGATTTACTAAAGGCAAATAGACTGTGCACTTTGCAGAGTGCAGTTGCCCTCTGCAAGTGCATTTGCTCCAGAGCTTAGTAAATGAGGTAAGGCTTGACTTGGCAAAGAGTACCCAATCCTGTGCAAGGAAAATTAAAAAAACAGCATTTTTGCTTGCACATGATTGGATGATGGAAGTCAGCAGAGCTTCTGCTCATTTACTAAGCTCTGGAGCAACTGCTCTTGCAGAGGGCAACTGCAAAGTGCATAGTCTTTTTCCTATTTTGTAAATCAATCTCTTTGCCTCTTGTGTAAAAAAATAAAAATAAAGCCAGGCTGTCAATTACAGATCCTGTCAAAAGCTCCTCTGCCCTTTCTGACAATCATCAGCAATTGCTCACTGCACATGCCAACATCCAGGATGAGTGGTTAGAAATAAAAGGGGTTTGCAATCGACTTTATAAAAAGGCAGTTTCCTGACAGACTCCATGGCAGCCTACGTGTGGGTTAACCCCACCTCCTCTCCAATGCTATAGGACCCCCTACCCTATAAGATTGAGCTTGCCTGTATAGACTGTGTTCCTTTTTTGTCCTCCTCCATGGACCTACATCACGATTGTTCCTGTTGGCGTCCGGTCGGAGTATTTCCAGATTCCAGCATACCATCATACGGTACAGCTCAGGGCCCAGCTATGAGCGGGTGAGTAGCTTTTCATGGCACTAGATTCCCCAGTCGTAGGGGGGAGGATGCCTCAGTATGCCTGAAGGTGGACGCATCAACGGCTGGCAAGGTCTGAAATTTTCTATTACTTCCATGGCAGTCATTTCTTTGTTATGCTGTGTTTGTCTCCTGGTGCTCTCCAGTTCCTCTGTGTCCCCTCATGGCGTTTGGAACGCTTCTGCGTTCCAGGCAGCTGCGGTGCCTCCGGGTTGCGGCCGCCGCTGTCGTTCTGCGCATGCATGGGGCCTTCGCGAAAGCGAGTCTTGGCTCGCACATGCGCGGAGTGGCGAATTCTCCGGCGGCCGCGCAGGCGCGAGGTTGAGGAGCAGTGACATCACTCAGGCAGGGGATTCGATTGTCTGCCATCTCCTGTCAAAAACGGGATTTCACGCAGACAGTGAGTGGCATCTTCCCCCAGCCTGGTCTGCATTGGTCTACTGGGTTTTCTCCCCTTAAAGGGGAAAGTAAAGGTAAATAGATAATACATATACCGTATATACTCGAGTATAAGTCGTTCCGAGTATAAGTCGAGGCCCTAATTTACTACAAAAAAAATGGGAAAAACTTATTGACCCGAGTATAAGACGAGGGTGAGAAATGCACAGCTACTGTAAGTGGAAAAGAGGGTCAACAATGCCCATTTGCAGCATCACTGTGCCCATTTGCATGCCTCACTGTGCCCATTTGCAGCCATAGGTCCCCTGAACTTCAAACTCGGTAGTTAAGGGTTCCTAGATGCCCCCTAGCTGCAGCCAATTTGGGGTCTCTGAACCCAAAGGGTCCTGAAATGACATTGCTGCAGATGGACACAGTTGACCAAATTTGGGGCCCTGTATCTCGGGGCCACTTAGTACTAGGAACCCCAAATTTGGTGTGCAAACCCAGTGGAACTAGCATCATAAAATTTCCAAATCTGGGGTTTCTAGCACCAAGTGGCCCCGAGATACAGGGCCCCAAAAATCAGTTCAGAAAATGTCAAGCACTTTTCTGCAGCAGAAAATGACATTTTCCGAATCGGTTTTGGGGCCCCGTATCTCAGGGCCACTTAGTGCTAGGAACTTCATCTTTGGATATGTTATGGTACCAGTTCCACTGTGTTTGCATACCAAATTTGGGGTTTCTAGCACCAAGTGGCCCTGAGATATGGGGCCCCAAAGTCGGTTCAGAAAATGAAATTTTTTGCTGCAGAAAAGTGCTGGACTCGAGTATAAGTCGAGGGGGGCACTTTCAGCACAAAAAAATGTGCTGAAAAATTCGACTTATACTCGAGTATATATGGTATGTACATACATATTAAAGAAAAAAAAAAAAGAAAGAAGAAAAATGTGTGTAAATAATGTGTGTATAATAATATATATATATGTGTATATATAAATAAAAATGTGTATATGTTTATATATGTGTATAGGTGTGTGTATGTATATATACATGTACACATATATTGGGTACGTAATCTTTCTGATAGGCTCGGTATGTGTAGCATTTCCGGGTCGTCTTCAGATGATGACATTCTGTCCAGCGGTTATGGACAGGTCACTGCCTTCATACAGCCAGCCCTCATGCACAAGGTACGTGCAGATGAGGAGAGGGGCCGAGGTTGCAGTCTCAAAGGTTTGAGACTAGCCTTTGATGTTTCCCCCCCCAATCTTTTTCAGCCCTTTTCAGATCGGACACGCAAGTCGTGGTCTGGGACGGCAGAGACCTTGCCAGACCACAAACTTCTACAAGAGGAGATGTTACCATTCCTCCTCCAACTAGAGGAGATGTTGCCATTCCTCCTCCATCTAGAGGAGATGTTGCCATTCCTCCTCCAACTAGAGGAGATGTTGCCATTCCTCCTCCATCCAGAGGAGATGTTGCCATTCCTCCTCCAACTAGAGGAGATGTTGCCATTCCTCCTTCAACTAGAGGAGATGTTGCCATTCCTCCTCCATCCAGAGGAGATGTTGCCATTCCTCCTCCAACTAGAAGAGATGTTGCCATTCCTCCTTCAACTAGAGGAGATGTTGCCATTCCTCCTCCATCCAGAGGAGATGTTGCCATTCCTCCTCCAACTAGAGGAGATGTTGCCATTCCTCCTCCAAATTGAGGAGATGTTGCCATTCCTCCTCCAAATTGAGGAGATGTTGCTATTCCTCTTTTAACTAGAGGAGATGTGGCCATTCCTCCTCCAACTGGAGGAGATGTGGCCATTCCTCCTCCATCCAGAGGAGATGTTGCCATTCCTCCTCCATCCAGAGGAGATGTTGCCATTCCTCCTCCAACTGGAGGAAATGCTGCCATTCCTCCTGCAAATTGAGGAGATGTTGCCATTCCTCCTTCAACTAGAGGAGATGTTGCCATTCCTCCTCCATCTAGAGAAGATGTGGCCATTTCTCCTCCATCTAGAGGAGATGTTGCCGTTCCTCCTCCAGTCACCGCACCCACCGCCCTACCAGCCGCTCGGATGGCAGAGCCTGCTGGAGATGTGAGACACGAGTCCTAGAGGGCAAGTCGTTATGTGACCACTGTTATGCCTGGGCGGTTGGGGATAGAAGGGACGGGAAACAAGAATATGGAGTCTCTTGTGAAATGTGTGAGGTAATAATCTCTAAACAAATGGGACACATCCTACACATGGAGCCAATTGTCCATCCCACCCGGCTTCTTGGCCGACATAGCCCAGAGGTTTTTTTTTTGGGTCCTTCCCAGCCCTTCGCTGCTTCTCTGGATTCTTCAGACAGCAAGTTGGAAGGTGGTGAATGTGTCAGAAGCCTTGTCGTATCTCTGGTTCCTACACGAGTCAAAGCGATTAGGGAAGCCCTTAAGTGGGTAGACTCTTCCACCACTCCCCGTCGGCTAAGCAAAGTAGTTCTAAATACCGGGGAAAAGGACGCTCTCTCTCTCTTTCTGCTCCTCACGGATTAAAGAATGAGGAGTGCAACTGAGTGGACAAGAAAACTTCTATGTCAATCAATACCTCTAGATTGTATCCCTTCAAGGCAGAAAAAGTGTCTGGGAAACACTCCCCTTATAGATGCAGTATTGTGGCGTCTGACAAAACAGGTTACTCTAACTTAGAAGATGCCGTGTCTTGCAGGACAGGCTTGAGAGCTGTTAGATCAAGATCTCAAGGAAGCTTACGGGTTTGCCGGTATGGCTCGTAACCCTGCCCTGGATCTAGCAGCTATGTCTAAAGGTTATGGAAGCCTAGACAATGATTGTAGTCTTCGTACTCAGGGGAGCTTTGGAGGAGTTCTTCACAAGTTCAGCAGTTAAGGAGCTGAAGCTGGCATCAATCTGATCCACCTGTTGGCTTGGACTAAATGGTCCTCGGTCATGGTTCATCGGGCCTTATAGTTACGCCTTCCCCAGGTTAGGCGTCTGCTCGGTCGGAAGAGTCCCCAGTACGGGAGGTGCTGAACGCTCGTGAGAAGCTTGCTTTTAAAGGCCTGGCTGGGACTTCAGAAAGAATTGGAGTGCCCTTCCGAACCTGCTAAGAGTTAGGCGTCCAATGGTTGTGAACCAGCTGAATCTTTTGGGTTGCGCCCGCCCAGGCGGGTCAGGCAGGGAGGCTCATCTGCTCCTATTCCGGCACGTCTAGGTGGCCCCCATTTCGGATTACGGGGCTGTCGAGATGATTTTATCGAGCCACACATGGTCCTTCACTAATACTCCTTTCTCCAGATTTATTCCACTCTGCTAACTTGGTCGGAAGAGAGGGAGCAGGCGTTACTGTACATGTACCAAGGGACGTAAAATTCCAGGGGGTATACTTTCCCCTCTTCGCAATACAAAAGTAACAGTTTTGGTGACCAGTAATAGATCCAACTTACCTATACAAGTATAAAAAATTTGTACATACAATAGAAGGCTCTGTCGTCCTTCTATATGGCCGGGGGATTGGCTAATCTCAATAAACTTGAAGATGCTTACCTCCAGTTCCAAGTTGGGCAAGACCATCTACAGTTCTTCTTCCTCCTTTCGGGCTAAAACCTCACCTAAGTCTTCTGGAAAAAAAAAAAAAAAAAGAAAAGCACTATCGGCTACAACCCCTATGGTGAAGTGGTTCCTGCAGAGGTTATATCCTCTCCCGTTAGGTTTTCTGCAGCAAGGGAAATCAAGGGGCAACAGTCAACCTATTCACATATCGTCAACGACGTGGAGTAGCCTCTTCTGGTGTCTGCAGCGCAAAACCTGCTCATTTGCCCCCCCGTTGCCCCATCTCATGGGTCAAGGTCACAACCGATGCCAGCGGTAACAGTTGGAGAGCCCTCTACAGTTCGGATCCTGCTTAAAGCAGATTGGGTGTGCGTCTTCTCGACCCGGGCTAGAATGTCCTGGATCTTTGGGCAGCCTAGTGTGGCCTTCAGTTCTTCTCCCATCTCTGGGAGGGAGAGTCAGTATTATAAGAATGGACGTTACAACGGCGATCTTCTGAGTGAAGAGTCATAGGGGCACTTGAATCTCCACACTATTCCGGGAGTTCAAGCCCATCATGTCTTGGGCCCAGAAGAACCTGACAGGCTTTTCAATGGCCTATATCCCTGGAGTCCAGATCGTCTGATTGGATTCCTGTCACACAGAAACTAACAAATGGTCTTCTCGTGTGCAGACATTCAAGTGGATTCTGTTCCTGGGAGTCAATTCCAAAGTGGATCTTTTTTCTTCACAGGCAACCTCAAGCTGGTGAGGTGTTACAACGCGGAGCCATTGCAGCTAGGCCTCTGGAGTGATGCCCTGACAGATCGATTGAGCTTTAAGAGGGCATATGCCTCTTTCATCCCTCCCAATAATCCTCAGATTCTTACGAAGATCTCATGCGGAAGCAGTCAAGAGTGGTGGCTGTAGCTCCTTACTGGCCAAATGAGCCTTGACTTCCCTTCCTGAGTCAGCTCAGCTTCCGGGATCCGTTGTCTCTTCCTCTCGTGCTGGGCCTTCTTTCTCAATGGGCAGTCCTGCACCCCTGTCCAGCTCAGGTGCGCTTCAAGGATGTTTGCCACTCACTCTACGGGGATGAGCGCAAATTAAGTCGATAGGAGAATTCAGGCCAAGTCTGTTGAGTTCTCATTCTTTGGGCAGGTCATGTAGAAATCCAAAGCTCAGGATATCTTCAGCCTTTCAGCCTAGATTTATCTCTATCAATCGGCTCTCTTAGAGTCCAAGTCTCAGCCTTGTCGGCCTTCTCTGGAACTTTGTGGGCTGCTCACCCTTTAGTCCACCAGTCATTCCATGGGCAGTCAAAGCCTAGCCCTCAGAAAGGAGACCAAGATTTCCCAATTTAGACCCTCCCCTTGTCATTGGCTCATTGTCTGAACTTAGTAACACGGGGTCCTCCCCGCTTCCTATGGGAGACCTTTTCAGCTAAAATCACTGTCCTCTTTCCGGACCAGATGGTCCTTATTCATATGCTCAGCTCAAATCCGAGAATTACCTCAAGGATCCATACGATCCAGGGAATCGTCCTATCTACATTCAGGACCCAGGAGTCCACTAAAGTTCATCCCCTGGACGTAGACGAAATTCTGAAGGTATACCTGCAAGCTACTTCCTTCCTTTAGACACTCTGTCTGCCTGTTCGTCCCGCACTTTGGCAGTAACAAACTGATTCAAGCCTCTACCAGAACGACTGCGGCCTGGATTGTCAAGTTTATCCATCAGCTTTATACAGCTAGGATCCTGACTCCCCTGGAGGCATGACGGCACGTTTCACTAAGAATATAGCAGCTTCATGGGCAGCAGCCCGGTAGGCGTATTCAGACGTTATCTGCAAGCGGCCTCATGGGCCCCTATTAAAACCTTAATGTTACATTACTTTTCTGAGCCTGCTTTGCTTGCCTCTGTGATCTTTGGTTTATAAATCCTGTCGGTTGACGGGTCAAATAAAATGTATTGCTGTTCAGCATACCCACCTGTGTGGAATGGCTAGTTATTTCCCACACGTAGGCTGCCATGGAGTCTGTCAGGAAAAAGGAAAATTTATTATCAAATACTTACTGTAATTTTCCTTTCCTGATGGACTCCATGGCAGACGGAGTTCCCACCCATCGGTCAAAGAGTAGGCTAGTTACGGAACACAGTCTATACAGGTGAGCTCAATCTTATAGGGTAGGGGGTCCTATAGCATTGGAGAGGAGGCGGAGTTAACCCACACGTAGGCTGCCATGGAGTCCATCAGGAAAGAAAAATTACGGTAAGTATTTGATAATAAATTTTCCTTTATTTGCCTATCAATAGCTGCGGTGGCGTGCCTTCTTTAACCTCCCTGGCGGTATGATTCTTTCTGATTTTAGGTGCTGAAAGCGGTACAATTATTTTGCATGGAAATTTGGCGTTTTATATTGTAGGTCTGTAATTCTTAACAATAACACACTTAGATCTGTCCAAACAAGAGTCTAGTAGATATCCCGGGTATGATAAAGTTTGAAACACAAAAACATAATTTATAATATAATAAAAAAAAAATAATAATTAAAAAAAATAAAAATAAATAGTAATAAAATAAATTTCCACACGATTCACTATCGCTCAATTCTGCAAGTGTTCTAATTTACTATCGCTGTTTTCTAGCTGGTCTAAAGCCATTTTTGACGTAAAGGGACACTTTCCAGTTTCCAGGCAGAAAGAACAGTATATATAATATAAAACTGCATGCAGGGCATGGGCCAGAGCACTGGGGACAAATGGGATGTGAAATAATTTCATACAGTACTGTAATCTGTAAGATTACAGTACTGTATGTGTTATGCTTTTTACATTTTTTTGAATTTGCCGCCAGGCTCCGCCCCCGTGCGTCGCGACGCTCGCAGGGAACGGAGCCTGGCACGGAGAGGCTTCGGAACATGACACAGCCCGCGGACACTGCGGGGGACATCGCAGGATCCCGGGGACAAGGTAAGTTTACAGCACCAGGATCCTGCGATGCAATCCCGAGTGTGGCTCGGGGTTACCGCTAATGGTCCTGAATTTTAACCCCGAGCCACACTCGGGAAAACTGCCAGGGAGGCTACATGACATTACATTACTTTACATTCAAAGTATGTTTGAAAAAGCTGATAGAGCAGATTAAGACAGTACCACTTTAGTTACACACTGAACTACTTCCCTACCGGGCCATTTCCAACATTTCTCTTCATGTAAAAATCATATTTTTTTTTTTTGCTAAAAAACTATTTAGAAACCCCCTATAAAATATTGGGTTTTAGTATATTTTTATGTCATGTGGTATTTGAGCAGCGGTTTTTCACATTTTTTCAAACACAATTTTTGTTGGGGCAAAAAATGCAATTTAACTGATTTTAGTGCACACAAACACAATATAATAACACATTGGGGGTTATTTACGAAAGGCAAATCAACTTTGCACTACAAGTGCAAAGTGCACTTGAAATTGCACTGAAAGTGTCCTTGGAAGTGCAGTAGCTGTAGATCTGATGGGGACATGCAAGGAACATAAAAAACAGCATTTTAGCTTGCACATGATTGGATGATAAAATCAGCAGAGCTTCCCCTCAGATTTACAGCGACTGCACTTCCAAGTGCACTTTCAGTGCAATTTCAAGTGCACTTTGCACTTGTAGTTTGCACTTGTAGTGCAAAGTGGATTTGCCTTTCATAAATAACCCCCATTGTTTGGTAAAATATAAAAGATGATGTTAATAGATACCTAACATGTCATGCTTTAAAATAGCATACACCCATAGAACGGTGCCAAACTACGATACCTAAAAATCTCCATAGGCAACACGTCAAAAGCTTTTACAGGTTACACAGGAGGTTTGGTGCTAGAATTATTGCTCTGACTATAACATTCACGGCAATACCTTATATGTGTGGTGCGAACACATTTTACATATGCTTGTGTGACCTACGTATTATTTTTAATCAAGTTTATTGCTTTCAGAAGGAATGGAAATATCAATAACGGTAAGCAGAGTAGTGACAGGTACTCTTTACTGATCTCTCCTCTGGCTTTAAAAGCATCTGATTACACCAAGATCGGTGTGTCCATATGCTTTCCCAAGCCTTGTGAAAGCAATCTAATGGCTAATTAGCCATAGGATTGCAGTTACTTTACAGAGGATTGCCCCCCCAAAAAAAAGATACCGGGATGATGCCTGTAGCTGAAGCCATCATGCTGATATCTCCACTTCAAGTCCAGGATGTCCTATGATGTCCTATGGGTGGGGAATGGTTAACTCACTTTATAGTAGTATAATGCAGTATACTATTTAATAATCAGTTTGATAATTGAATTCAGCAGATGAGGGTACTAGAGATGGGCCGAACACGCCCCTGTTCGGTTTGCAGCAGAACTCCTGAACAGGGGTAAAATTCTGACCTGAACGGCGAACCCCATTGAAGTCTATGGGAGTTGAAAATGAAAATCAAGTTCCCATTTTGAAGGCTTATATGCAAGCAATTGGCCATAAAAGGGGTATGGGGGTCCAGGTACTGCCCTGGGGGACATGTATCAATGCAAAAGTTTTTTTTAAAACAATTGTTTTTTCAGGAGCAGTGATTTTAATAATGCTTAAAGTGCAACAATAAAAACAAAAAATTCCTTTAAATATAGTGCCTGTGGGGCCCACTTAGTCTGCCTGTAAAGCGGAACACTTGTAGCATGCAAGGAACATGCTGCAGCAAAAATGACATTTATAAAGAAAAAAAAAAAAAAAACGAGTCAAATACTATTTTAATTAACTTCCGGTTGCTATTTAAAAATGATCCATACCAGACCCTTATCCGAGCATGCAGCCTGGCAGGTCAGGAAAAGGAGGGACGAGCAAGTGCCCAACCACCCCAAAGCACCTTATCCTTATGTTGATGGGGGCAAGGGTCTCTTCCCCACAACCCTGGGCTGTGGTTGTGGGGATCTGCAGGCAGAGGGCTTATCTGAATCTGGAAACCCCCTTTAAAAAGGGGATCCCCACATCCCATCCCCCCTATGCTTGGGCCAAACCATTCATCCACCTCTAGAGGTGACTATAGTTTTCATATTTGCATTCTTTGTGGGCATTTAATATTAGTTTTTTTATATGCAACAATTCAGTTTTTTATCGTATTTAAATATCAATTACAGGTGCATTCACACTGGGACCAGTTAAACTAAACTGCACAGGATTTCAGTTTTCCTCCTTTCTTACTCCCTTGCTGATCTGCACTGGACTATAAGGAATTGTTCCTGGGAACAATTACAAGTCTTTCTGGGCACACTCCTCTGCTAACCAGACCCATGAGTCATGCCTTCATCTGTGGAGAGTTTAGTTCCCTAGCACGGTTGCACTCACATTGAAGCTAACTGTACCAGACCACAAGTGAACTGTGCCTGGGACTACCTCTTTCAAATGGTCCCAGGCGCAGTACGCTTAACCAATCCTGGGCATGGTTCAGAGCAGTCTTAGTATTGGCGTGGCCTGAAAATAACAGGTAAATTAATACTCATAGAACTATACACAAATTCTAAAATCTGTCAGCATGAAGAAGTATTTTAGCCTATATGCACAATATCATGATACCTCTGATAGTACAGTCAGGAAAGGGACAAGCATTTGTTATCAGGTTTAGAATTAGATCCTCAGAGACGATGGACTTAAAAGCAACTACCTCTGTTTCTTCTCTCCTCCTCTACCTACTTCTACCATACTGATCATAATGAGAAGTGCTGCAAATTAGCTTTATCTTACCTCTGATTGTCTTTCAATTAGTCTGCCTTAGTAGAGACATATTTTATAGCATTTTTTTTCCTGCAAGTTTTATCAAGCTGCTATTTCCCTAAGCAATCTGAAATCAAGAAGCACATCCCTTGATCCTGCATTTACCCCACGTAGTTAATTCATCTTCAGGGTCTACTGGCTCAGTAAATTATAGAGTTTTTGCTGAAGCAATTGTTGCTTTCATCAGCTTTTTATTTCTTTCCACACCTCAAACACAAGGGAGAGAACATAAGGGACACTTCACTCGGTATTATTACCAGACCATGCCATGCAATTCAGCGGATGTGAAGGTTTGTGATGCATGCTGTTATGTAGAAGCTATGAAAGGCATTTAAAAATAAAGCCATATATAATCGTAACAAACGTGGAAACCTGAGATATTTCATGAGAGCACTGTATCTGTTTGAAGATCAACTTGGATTTAAGCTGGGAGAAATAATCAAAAGCTGTCCAACTTCCTGAGAAATCCCCCACACTTCACGGGTACTGAACAAAAGTCCATCGTTTTGCTTATATATTTAATTATTTTTATGAAAGCCACTTCATGGCACAGCTCATCGGTTTCACTTTCAATAACCTTTAATCTTTGTGTTCATGGCTAGATGCATTTTGTAAAATCTGACTGCAAAGATAGAATACTGTATATGAGTCAGAATCTTTTGTTCTGCATGGAATGAGTAAGCCCTACATTACACATCAGCAGTATGATTAAATGTAAAATATCTTACCTTATCCAAATATTGAATGGAATAATTTGAGAATGTCAGTTCTGAAAAGTTTGTTGAACACTAAAAGTCATTTTATAGACTCCTGGTTAGCTAATGCTAACCAGGAAACATCACTGTTGATGTAAAGTTAGAGAAGTCACTTAATCTATTTTCCAATTAGTTTTATGTTATACACTGCAGCAAAACAAAGCTAATAAAGGGTCTGGAGGATATTAGTTATGAAGAAAGGTTGCAAGCACTGAACTTGTTCTCTCTGGAGAAGAGACGCTTGAGAGGGGATATGATTTCAATGTACAAATACCCTACTGGCGACCCCACAATAGGGATACAATTTTTCCACAAAAAGAAATGTAATAATGGTCACATGCCTGACAAAGGGGTCCTGCGTGACTCCAAAGCGTTGCTTTCATTTTTTAATACTATGTGATTAAAGTTTTGGACCCAATTTTGGAGATCCTGGTGTGCTGGTGACACTTCCTTCTTAGGGAATTTAATAAAACACGCGGCCATTCACTAAAACTAGAAGAAAAGCGGATTAACCTTAAACTGTGTAGAGGGTTCTTTGCTGTAAGAGCGGTTAGGATGTGGAATTCCCTTCTACAGGCATTGGTTTGAACGGGGATAATCGATAATTGAAAAAAAAACCTGTTAGATAAGCACCTGAATGACCACAACATACAAGGGATATACAAGGTAATACTGACTAAAAAATCACACACACATATGTTGGACTTGATGGACTTGTGTCTTTTTTCAACCTCGTCTACTATGTAACTATGTAAAAATGTCAGCGCTCCTTACATGTGTTTTGGGTAGGTCTTTTTCCTGGATCTGTGCTGTCTAATTTATTCTCCTTTTTTAAAGTATGAATCAGCCTGATTTCTGTAATGAAGCAAGTCCACTAAAGGTAGTACTGAAGTAGTGTTTGCAGTTGCAATGTGACTGGAATGATTTACAAGATTGGCTGAAATAAACTGTATATATTTTAGTAAGTGCACGGGGGGGGGGTTACTAAAACTGTAGAGCACAAAATCTGGTGAAATTCTACATAGAAACCAATAAGTTTTTTGTCCAAGCTTAATTGAACAAGCTGAAGTTAGAAGCTGATTGGCTACCATGCACAGATGCACCAGATTTTGTAACTTTAAGGCTGGGTTCACACTGGTCCGACAAACGCTCCGACATTGGGAGCTCATGTCGCATGACGTGTGAAATGTAATGTTTCCCTATGGGAGCCGTCCTAACTGGTCCGACACAAGTCGTTCCGACTTTAGAAATGCTCCCTGTACTACTTTGGTCCGACTTTGATCCTACTTCAGCCTATTGACTATCATTGAAGTCGGATCAAAGTCGGATTGCCGTCTCGCATGATCCGACTTCGGCACGCGACTTGTGCTCAGATGATCTTGAGGGGGAACTCCGCGCCAAATTTTAAATAAAAATCCGGCATGGGTTCCCCCTCCAAGAGCATACCAGGCCCTTGGGTCTGGTATGGACCTTGAGGGGAACCCCCTACGCCGAAAAAGCGGCGTGCGGGGGTCCCCCCAATCCATACCAGACCCTTATCCGAGCACGCAGCCCGGCCGGACAGGAATGGGGGTGGGGACGAGCGAGCGCCCCCCCCCCCTCCTGAACCGTACCAGGCCGCATGCCCTCAACATGGGGGGGTTGTTGCCTTGGGGGAGGGGGCGCGCTGCGGCCCCCCCACCCCAAAGCACCTTGTCCCCATGTTGATGAGGACAAGGGCCTCTTCCCGACAACCCTGGCCGTTGGTTGTCGGGGTCTGCGGGCGGGGGGCTTATCGGAATCCGGGAGCCCCCTTTAATAAGGGGGCCCCCAGATCCCGGCCCCCCACCCTATGTGAATGAGTATGGGGTACATCGAACCCCTACCCATTCACCTAGGGAAAAAGTGTCAATTTAAAAAAAAACACTACACAGATTTTTAAAGTAATTTATTAGACAGTTCCGGGGGTCTTCTTCCGACTTCGGGGGTCTCTCCGGTTCTTCTCCGCGCTCTCCGGGTCTTCTGCCGGGCTCCTCCTCTCTCTTCTGCTCTTTTGCTAAAGAGGAGGAGCCCGGTCTGCTGCCTTCTTCTCTTCGGGGGTCTCTCCGGTTCTTCTCCGCGCTCTCCGGATCTTCTGCCGGGCTCCTCCTCTCTCTTCTGCTCTTTTGCCGCTCTTTTGCTAAAGAGGAGGAGCCCGGTCTTCAATCTTCTGCCTTCTGCCCTCTTCTCCTGATGTTGACACGACGCTCTCTGGGGCTGGAATGCACTCTGAGCGCTCCGCTCTGACTTATATAGGTGGTGACCACGCCCCCTTATGCCGTCACAGTCCCTGGGCATGCTGGGACTGTGACGTTTTAGGGGGCGTGGTCATCGGGTGATGACCACGCCCCCTAAAACGTCACAGTCCCAGCATGCCCAGGGACTGTGACGGCTTAAGGGGGCGGGGACACCGCCTATATAAATCAGAGCAGAGCGCACAGAGAGCATTCTAGCTCCAGAGAGCGTCGTGTCAACATCAGGAGAAGAGGGCAGAAGGCAGAAGGCAGAAGATTGAAGACCAGGCTCCTCCGCTTTAGCAAAAGAGCGGCAAAAGAGCAGAAGAGAGCGGAGGAGCCCGGCAGAAGACCCGGAGAGCGCGGAGAAGAACTGGAGAGACCCCCGAAGTCAGAAGAAGACCCCCGGAGCTGTCTAATAAAATACTTTAAAAATCTGTGTAGTGTTTTTTTTTTTAAATTGACACTTTTACCCTAGGTGAATGGGTAGGGGTACTATGTACCCCATACTCAATTCACATAGGGTGGGGGGCCGGGATCTGGGGGCCCCCTTATTAAAGGGGGCTCCCGGATTCCGATAAGCCCCCCGCCCGCAGACCCCGACAACCAACGGCCAGGGTTGTCGGGAAGAGGCCCTTGTCCTCATCAACATGGGGACAAGGTGCTTTGGGGTGGGGGGGCCGCAGCGCGCCCCCCTCCCCCAAGGCAACAACCCCCCCATGTTGAGGGCATGCGGCCTGGTACGGTTCAGGAGGGGGGGGGGGGCGCTCGCTCGTCCCCACCCCCATTCCTGTCCGGCCGGGCTGCGTGCTCGGATAAGGGTCTGGTATGGATTGGGGGGGACCCCCCACGCCGTTTTTTCGGCGTAGGGGGTTCCCCTCAAGGTCCATACCAGACCCAAGGGCCTGGTATGCTCTTGGAGGGGGAACCCATGCCGGATTTTTACTTAAAATTTGGCGCGGAGTTCCCCCTAAAGATTCATACCAAACACAGTGCCGGGCATTGGCGGGGATCCAAGTCGGATCCCCGTTCATTGAAAGTCGGACACATGCCGGCTTCATGTCGCAGGGCAAAGTCGGATCCAAAGTAGGACGGCTGTCGTGTCGCACCAGTGTGAACCCAGCCTGAATCAGTTTTAATAATTCAACCCCGCTGTTCAAATATCAATGAGTCAACTAAACTCCAGCACAGGATGGAACTGTGGGAATTTTGTAGTAGAACAGTGCCGCGTTCTAAATGACAATATAATTAGAGCAAGAACAACAAAAATGGACTTTGTAGGCACAAATTATAAAACATACATTATTTTTTCTATTAAATATATAGTACAAAAATAGGTTTTAAAAACATTGCACTAAAATGCAAGCAGCTAGCTAAACCTCTCTAGTGTGAGTTAGATACAATAAATGCATAACATTAGCGGACATGAAATCCTGCAGTAAATTAGAATATAGAAGAACAGAATAAGCTCTACATGTTTCACGATTTGATTGCTTCTTCAGGAGCTATAAAGTATTCTTAGATAAAATGATGGTAACCTGGATAAATAGATGGTGCAAGCAGGATAGAAGCCTGAAAAAATGAGGCTAAGCAGCAGTCACCAACGTTGCCTTGGAGTCTTAGTAAATAATGAGGAGGGAGGAGCCCGCTCAGACAAGCAGAGAGCAAGCTGTAGTATCAACAAAATTAACAGCAAGAGAGACCAGGGTATGGTGGAGATTGCTGGTCAGACAGCACATACAGGCAGCAATTACATCCAGACTATCTTTACTGGATAGATACTGTGGTTTGGAGTGAGAGTCCAGGAACGAACCTTCACCATAGGGTATTACTAAGCCTCTATGGCAGAGGTTCGTTCCTGGACTCCCACTCCAAACCACACTATCTATCCAGTAAAGATAGTCTGGATGTAATTGTTGCCTGTACAGTATGTGCTGTCTGACCAGCAATCTCCACCATACCCTGGTCTCTCTTGCTGTTAATTTCGCTGATACTACAGCTTGCTCTCTGCTTGTCAGAGCGGGCTTCCCCCTCCTCATTATTTACTAAGACTACAAGACAACGTTGGTGACTGCTGCTCAGCCTAATTTTTTCAGGCTTATATACTGCTAGCACCATCTATTTATCCAGGTTTCCATAATTTTATCTAAGAATACTTTATAGCTCCTGAAGAAGTAATCAAATTGCGAAACATGTAGAGCTTATTCTGTTGTTCTATATTCTAATTTACTGCAAGATTTCATCTCCACTAATGTTATGCATTCATTGTATCTAACTCACACTAGAGAGGTTTATCCAGCTGCTTGCATTTTACTGAAATGTTTTTAAAACCTATTTTTTACTATAGATTTAATAAAAAAATGTATGTATGTTTTATAATTGGTGCCTACAAAGTCCATTTTTGTTGTTCTTGCTCTAATTAAATAACCCCACTATTCACAAATACCCTATATTACCAAAAGTATTGGGGCAACAAACCTTTACACGCACATAAACTTTAATGGAATCCAAGTCTTAGTCCGTAGGGTTCAATATTGAGTTGGCCCACCCTTTGCAGCTATAACAGCTTCAGCTCTTCTGGGAATGTTTGACCATTCTTTCAGAAGTGCATTTGTGAGATCAGGCACTGATGTGGACCAGAAGCCCTGGCTTGCAGTCTCTGCTCTAATTCATCCCAATGGTGTTCTATCAGGTTAAGGTCAGGACTCTGTGCAGGCCAGTTAAGCTCCTTCACCCTAAACTCACTCATCCATGTCTTTATGGACCTTTGCAGCAGAAAAAATCTCCTGATGATGCTGGTATGCGAAATGCATTGAGACTGCATGACCGCCATCCGTGGTGCCACTTCCTGTTGGGTTTGTATAGCACTTCTGGTCATTGGAACGCATCCTGGCTCATCCGAGTGGCCTGCGGGATAAAATACAAAGCAGGCTGTTATGTTGGTGCTGACCTGAGCACCACAAAATGTAAGTGCACAATCCTTTTTAATCATTTTTACTTTTTATTAAAAACGGAATTACACTATTTTGGAACTTTACATATTTTCTAGGTGTGGGCTGCTGGGGAAAGAGAAAAGAAATCTGTGAGGGCAATGGCTGTTTTTTTCCATAAAGCAACATGTGCTTGTACCTTCTCAACTACTACTTGAGAACGGGTGATACCCCAAATTATTAATGGCTCACTCATTATGTATTGCTGGTAAGGGTCCATTCTGTATACACAGTGGTGGAGCACGAATTGAAGGAACCATTTGAGCAATTTTTTTATCAGAAGGCACAGTGGTTGGAGTTTTTTAAAAGGACTATATTATATATGAACTTTTTATTGCTAATTTGAAATATTTCAAAATTCAAATGTTTTTTTCATATCAAGTGGATTGAGTTTTTTTGATTAATATTATTGTATTTGTAATTTTCAGGTTGTGTGGTAGCTCCTTACCTTTCAAAATAATTTTCCTTACCCTTAAAGCAGTGTTCCGGCCAAAATGATACTTTTCAGATAAACATACTCCTACTGTATAATATACAAGCCTTATGTACTCTAGTAAAGTTATGCTATAAACTAAGGTCTGTTTTGTATTTTTGCAGCATTGTTTTTTTTAATTTATAAACTTGCAGCAGACCGTGGCCATCTTCTGTGTGGGCAACTGAAGCCAGACTGTAACTATCTCTTCCTGTATTCTGTTGCATGTTGGTTACCCAGCATGCCCCTGCAGATCTCACACATTCTCAGTGCAGCACAAGCAGTGTAATAGTTTGCAGGTTGGGTTTCCATAGCAATGGCAGTGTCAGAGGAAGTTGTCGCTCCTTAGCTATGGAAACCTCTCCTCCCCTCCTTCCTCTCCAGGAAGTTTTACTGCATGTACTTGTACAAGGATTACAAGAAATACAGAAAGCGGCTGCAAAAGAAAAAGCTAATACCTTTACAAAGATACTAGTTGTAAACAATATCACTTGTTCCTGTGCAGATATATACATACACACACTCACGGGCTACTTTTTTCTGCACAACTTTTCATTAGAAAATAAATAAATTAGCCCCCCATCACACTGTCCCCATCACAATGCCCCCATGAGATTGCCCCATCACAATGCCTGCATGAGATTGCCCCATCACACTGCCCCATCACACTGCCCCTATGAGATTTCCCCATCACACTGCCCCATCACAATTCCCCCATCACACTGCCCTAGGGTTGCCACATCATCCCTTTAATCCAGGACACATATGAATTACACAGGTTCTGAGGCTGATTTAATGCAGATAAGGCACCAAGTGAATTTAATTACCACCTCAATCAGCCACAAAACCTGTGTAATTAATGTGTGTCCTTGATTAAAGGGATGATGTGGCAACCCTACACTGCCCCCTTCACAATTCCCCCATCACACTGCCCCATCACAATTCCCCCATGAGATTGCCCCATCACACTGCCCCCATGAGACTGCCCCATCACTATTCCCCCATCACACTGCCCCCTTTACAATTCCTCCATTACATTGCCCCCTTTACAATTCCCCCATCACACTGCCCCCATCACAATTCCCCCATGAGATTGCCCCATCACACTACCCCTCATGAGATTGCCCCATCACACTGCCCCATGACATTGCCCCCATCACAATGCACCCATGAGTTTGCCCCATCACAATGCACCCATGAGATTTCCTCCATCACAATGCAACCATGAGATTGGCCCCATCACAATGCCCCCCTTTGATTGCCCCATCACAATGCCCCTATCACAATGCCACATCACAATGCACCCATGAGATTGCCCCATCACTATTGCCCTCATGAAATTGCCCCCATCACACTGCCCCCATGAGATTGCCCCCTCACACTGCCCCAATCACAATGCCCCCATGAGATTGCCCCATCACATTGCCCCCATCACATTAGCCCAACACAATGCACCAATGAGATTGCCCCATCACACTACCCCCACCACAATGCCCCCACCACAATGCCACCATCACAATTCCCCCACCACACTGCCCCCACCACAATGCCCCCACCACACTGCCCCATCATGATTCCCCCATCACAATGCCCCCCACCACAATGCCCCCACCACACTGCCCCCATCACAATGCCCCCACCACACTGTCCCCATCACAATGCCCTCACCACACTGAGATACGATGGTTTCCAAAACAGTCTTTTGGAAAAAAACCTTTACATTGTGGAATGCCCACAATGCAAGGGATTCTGATTCAATGTAGTTCTAGAGCTAAGAAGCAATACCTCAACCTTCAATAGCTGACATTCAGACATTCCTGTCCCCAGTCCATCTTCCATCACTTACTGATACCTGGCTGGAGCAACTGAATGCTCCCTTTCCCTGGGAATATACAGTCCTTTGAAAAAGTATTCATACCCCTTGAAATTTTCCACATTTTGTCATGTTACAACCAAAAACATAAATGTATTTTATTGTAATTTTATGTGATAGAGCAACACAAAGTGGTACATAATTATGAAGTGGGATGAAAATGATAAATGGTTTTCAATTTTTTTTTTTACAAATAAATATGTGAAAAATGTGGCATGCATTTGTATTCAGACCCCCTGAGTCAATACCTTGTAGAACCACCTTTCACTGCAATTACAGCTGCAAGCCTTTTTGGGGATGTCTCTACCAGCTTTGCACATCTAGAGAGTGAAATTTTTGCCCATTCTTCCTTGCAAAATAGTTCAAGTTCTGTCAGATTAGAGGGAGAGCGTCTGTGAACAGTAATTTTCAAGTCTTGCCACAGATTCTCAATTGAATTTAGGTCTGGACTCTGACTGGGTTATTCCTACAAATGAATATGCATTGATCTAAACCATTCCATTGTAGCTCAGGCAGTATGTTTAGGGTCGTTGTCCTGCTGGAAGGTGAACCTCTGCTCCAGTCTCAAGTCTTTTGCAGACTCTAACAGGTTTTCTTCTAAGATTGCCTTGGCTCCATTCATCTTCCTATCAACTCTGACAAGCTTCCCTGTCCCTGCTGAAGAAAAGTATCCCCACAACATGATGCTGCCACCACCATGTTTCACAGTGGGGATGATGTGTTCAGGGTGATGCATAGTGTTAGTTTTCCGTCACACATTGCATTTTGCTTTTAGGCCAAAACATTTAGTTTTGGTCTCATCTGACCAGAGCACCTTTTTACACATGTTTGCTTTGTCCCCAACATGGCTTCTCGCAAACTGCAAACAGGAATTCTTATGGCTTTCTTTCAACAATGGCATTCTTCTCGCCACTCTTGCTTAAAAGCCAAATTTGTGGAGTGCATTACTAATAGTTGTCCTATGGACATATTCTCCCAGCTGAGCTTTGGATCTCTGCAGCTCCTCCAGAGTTACCATGGATCTTTTGGTTGCTTCTCTGATTAATGCTCTCCTTGCCCGGCCTGTCAGTTTAGGTGGACAGCCATGTCTTGGTAGGTTTGCAGTTGTGCCATACTGAGATGTTCAATGCTTGGGATATTTTTTTATAACCTAACCTTGCTTTAAACTTCTTCCAGAACGTTATCCCTGACCTGTCTGGTGTGTTCCTTAGCCTTCATGATGCTGTTTGTTCACTAAGATTCTCTAACAAACCTCTGAGGGCTTCACAGAAAAGCTGTATTTATACTGAGATTAGCTTACACACAGGTGGACTTTATTTACTGATCAGGTGACTTCTGAAGGATATTAATTCCACTAGATATTAGTTAGGGGTATCAGAGTAAAGGGGCCTGAATACAAATGCATGCCACACTTTTCAGATATTTATTTGTAAAAAAAATGTTGAAAACTATTTATCATTTTCCTTCCACTTCACAATTATGTGCCACTTTGTGTTGGTCTATTACATAAAATCCCAATAAAATACAGTTACGTTTTTGGTTGTAACACGAGAAAATGTGGAAAATTTCAAGGGGTATGAATACTTTTTCAATGTGCCGTATGTCTGAAGTTCTGTCAACATTTGGATTCAAGGGCATGATTCTGTCGGCAATCTTAGCCCTTTATCCTACACCTTTGGCACATGCAGGGCCATCTTTAATATTGATTAATTTTCTTGCCCCCCCCATTACTCTCCACCTGCACTGAGACATATAATAAATAGCAGCTAGACTCAAAATCAGTTTACTGAGTCATATCAGGCAGTGATTGGTTGCCAGAGGTTACAGCATATCTTTACATCTTACTGACTGGTTGCTAGAGGTTACAGCACACATTAGGGCTCACTGATTAGTTGCTGGAGGTTACAGTACATGATTTCTGCTTGTTGGTTGTTTGCTAGAGACTACTGTACATCGATACTGCTCACTGATTGGTTGCTAGAGGTTACTGCACATTATTACTGCTCACTGGTTGCTAGAGGTTACATCACATCATCTCTTCACTGCCTGCACACCATGGACTGGGGAGGTGAGCGGATCCATCAATAGATAGAAAACTCCTAGGGATCCTAGAACTTCTGGGATCAGTGGCAGTGCTGGGTGGAGGGGAGGGTGTGATCAATGACAATACTGATTTTTTTTTATAGACTACTAATATAAAAAGGAGTTTCAACACTGGTCACCAATAAAATAGGGGTTTACACTGACCAATAATGTAATAGAAGCTTTTGCAGTAACCACCAATGTAAGGAGGGATTTACACTGACCAAAAAGGTAAAGGGGACCTTCACACTAGCCACTAGTGTGAATGAAAGGATTATACACCAAGCCCCAATGTAATGAGAAGATTTACAGTGACCACCAGTGTAACTGAAACATTTAGCCTGCGTTCACATTTGTGTGTGTTGGAAATGCATGCAAAATCGCTTTCCTGACACCACAGAAATGTGCTGCCCTTTAGCAGATACACAGCAGTGCCATTAATTGTTAATGACACCCTCACACATCTGCTGACATGTGCTGTGCAACCTTGTGATTTTGAAAAAGGGTTGTGCATGGAGTGCATGGAGCAGCCCATTGAAATGAATGAAATGAATGGGCTGCCCTTCCTGCGACCTATATCTTTATTCACCCTGTCAGTACATCTTTGCATCCTAAAACCCCATACTAACCTCTGCATCCCAAACCTCCCCATCCTCTCCACTCCAACCCCCCTCCCCCCTTTAACTCTACCTACCTCCTCTACTCATCTTTGCACCCACATTCTTTACCTCTATACATCCCCTCCTTGCTCACCTGTGCACCCCAAACTGTAATTCCTTCTCTGCCTGCCTTCTCTGCCTACCTCTGCACACCCCACACTACCCTCCCTCCACCAATTTGCTTACCTTTGCAAAACAGGCTGATGTTAGGCTTAATGATCACAGTTGCAGGCAGGACTTTCAAGCATAACTCCTTGTCTCCCCAGTGGGAAGCATTCAGTATAGGTGATGGTGGATATGACCTCAGGGGGCATGATATACATATGCATGCCGCCTTTACTTACATATCAATGCCGCCGGCCGAGGCTATTTACATATTAATGTTGCTGCTATTTACATATCAATGCCGGTTATTTACATGTAAACACAGGGTCTGCAGGTGAGTCATCTGTACACAACATTAGGGCAGGGCTGGGCAGCATTAGTAGCAGCACTTCACTCTCACATATCGGGACACAGCACAGGGCTAAAACTTCAAGGGACAAGGGAATTTAAACCCGGATAGTTGGCAAGTATGAGGCAGCTGCTTTGGGCCCCACAACAATAGCAGGGCCCAGGGCAGCTGCCCCTTTTGCCCTGCCTTAAAGACGGCCCTGAGCACATGTGTATACCTCTGGCCTGTTATCCAAGTCCTATCAGATCTCAAATGGTACAAGACAGGGCTGCCCCCTCCCCCCTCAATGTTCAATCCTATGAATGAACCCCTGGCAGAAACATTTCAAACTCACCTTCATATCATGGAATTCCAAATTAATTGTAGATCACATGTAATAAACCTCTTTGCGAACAATGTAATTCTCCTTTTGACTAAACCCGTCACATCTCCTCCATTTGCCCACCATTTAACTCCATATCTCATTACAAAGTGAATTTCACAAAATCAATGATTGATTTAGATTTAGGGGTCAATGGAGAGACATGCAAACACCTGTCTGCTGATCTACCTTACTCATAGGCGGACAATAGTATCCCATATCTGGATATTACACTGACAGAGACTACGGCCAAATTAGTAGAGGCCATCTACAAACCACTCATTGTGAATTTACGACAGGATGTGAGGTGACTGTCCCAAGTATAAATGTCATGGTGGGAAGGTTGGCATGTTTCAAAATCAAATACTACTTAAAATAATTTATATACTCCTTACACAACTAATTCCTTTGCCATCCTCATACCTTTTAAATTTAAGGTCTATGATGTGCACCTTCCTTTGGAGCAGAAAAAGAGCTAGATGTGCATACCATCATCTTTTTAAACACAGGAAGTGGGCGGTATCCGCCTCCCAGATTTTGCAGATTATTTCAGGCTTCACAATTGGCCCAACTTCGACAATGGTTTCAGTCAACAGCAGATGCTTTGTGGGTAGATATTGATTCTTCCCTATTAGGTCACGCAGCCTACACCACATACTAATAGCAGATACTTGGCAACCACTTAATCTAAACTCCTTTCTATTGACAATTCAAGCCTCAGTCGTGGCCAACTTTACTATATCTGCCAAATCAAGGACCCATACACATTCTATATGTTGCTCTATAGATGTTTTAGAACACCTTATCCCTTACATCTTGGTCAGACAATGAAGAGAAGTAGGTATACAATGGGTGGAGGACCTCTATCAAAATGGCCCTTTTAAGACTAATGAAGGAATATGGGTTACCTAACACTTCCAATTTCACCTATGCAAGTATCATGCATTTCCTCTATAATCCTCCTCAAAACACAGTAATTTCAGAAGAGGTTTGGCAATACCTAAGCTCTTCCTATACCCCTCACAAGGGAATGTTCCTATTTTACAATACTATTCAACAGAAAATTTACTTTACCAAAACTCCTCCTATGCTGACATGGGAAATAAACTTCCAAAATGAATATTCCACTAAACAATAGACTGTGGTGATCCACTGTAATTACTCCACATCACATTGTGTCACACATTGGGAGTTAATGCAAAAGCTACTAATACGCTTCTAACTCCTTTGTTGGAGAGGGTGTGGTCGAGTGGTGACATTGAATCCATATTTTTCAGACGTGCATGAGCATTACTAGCTTCTGCAGAAAGTTTTTCATTATAATCTAAGATTTAACAGGTAGATTAACTAAAGCAGACCCCAGTTTAGTAATCTTACATTTGGGTATTGACCTCTTTCCCTTTAACTTTAGAACTCTTTTAAAAAATGTATTCACACAAAAAAATACTAGATCTATTTTTGATGTTAGATGGAAACCCTGGGTAGACAGCATTTATTAAGTTGACACAATTCCTTAATTAATTGTTATTTACTTAGCTGGAATATGCATATTTCTTGCCTTACCATATTCATTTTGACAATATGCTGAACTTTGTAACTTAAGGAAACCTAAATTATGTTACTTGGTTTCATTGTTCTTACTTTGTACTGTCTAAAACATAATAAAAACTATTTGAAAAGTGATAAAAGATCATATAAAATACAAGCTCTTCCGCTACATATAATAAGCAATTATGCACACAGAATATAGACATATGCCCTTACAATGGTATCAGTAGGGATTGTATGTCCTTTACAATGGCATCAGTGTAACTATGCTACTTACCTTGTTTTCAGTGGGAGTTATGTTCTTTACTTTTATGTCAGTTTGGTAAAATGGCTCTACACTGATGTTTATTATTATTATACAAGATTTATATAGCACTGACAGTTTACACAGTGCTTTACAACATAGGGGCAGACAGTACAACTACAATTACAATACAAATTAATATAGTGGGAATCAGAGAGCTCTTCTCGTTAGAGCATACAATTTTAAGAGGGAGGGTCAAGAGATACAAAAGGTAATAACTGTGGGGGATGAGATGATGGAGAAAATAAATGTACAGTTGTTAGGTGGGGCCAGATAGGCTTCTCTGAAGAAACAAGTTTTCAGGGACTAAAAAAATGAATAAAAACTAATCGCTGATGTGGATAGATATGTGTGATATAAATAAATTGTGCTTAAAAATATATATATACCAATATAGTTAGTGCTATGAAAAAATCAGTAAATTAAAGCTGCTATCAATATAGGGTGATCAGATAACCAAACAAATAGTACTAAATATAAAATTGATGCGCTTTAAATAAATAGTACACAATATGCTGCTGCGACTAAGCTTAAATCCAGGAATAAAAAATGCATACATGTGAATAAAATAAATTAATAATCATGGTGCTAATACATGTGTTAAAATTGCCAAAATAAATCTTCAAATTGGTGATGTGACGGTGAGTATAAATAAAATAATAATGACACTCTGAGTACAATGTCCAGGCAGAGATAAATAGTGGGAGAAAGTAAAAGTAATTAAACAGTTCCTTCCCTTAATCCAGATTGATTGACTCACTGGGTTAGATCGTTTGTACCAGGATATTTAGTTTTTCTTGCATCCCACTTCAGCAATTACACTGCTTGTGATTCGGCTCTCAGGATAAAGGTTTTATGCAAAGCAAGCAAAGAAAAAATAGATCATTGTGCAGTGAACTTACTAGATAGTACATAAGCAAAACAGGGACAAGAGATACACTCACAAACTCCCGGTCTATTAGAAGCATTCAAATAAGCAGATTGCAGTCAGCCGCTGTGGACGAGGTTTCCCATATTTGAATGCTTCTAATAAACCGGGAGTTTGTGAGTGTATCTCTTGTCCCTGTTTTGCTTCTATTAGAAGCATTCAAATAAGCAGATTGCAGTCAGCCGCTGTGGACGAGGTTTCCCATATTTGAATGCTTCTAATAGACCGGGAGTTTGTGAGTGTATCTCTTGTCCTTGTTTTGCTTATGTACTATCTAGTAAGTTCACTGCACAATGATCTATTTTTTCTTTGCTTGCTTTGCATAAAACCTTTATCCTGAAAGCCGAATCACCAGCAGTGTAATTGCTGAAGTGGGATGCAAGAAAAACTAAATATCCTGGTACAAACGATCTAATCCAGTGAGTCAATCAATCTGGATTAAGGGAAGGAACTGTTTAATTATTTTTACTTTCTCCCACTATTTATCTCTGCCTGGACATTGTACTCAGAGTGTCATTATTATTTTATTTATACTCACCGTCACATCACCAATTTGAAGATTTATTTTGGCAATTTTAACACATGTATTAGCACCATAATTATTAATTTATTTTATTCACATGTATGCATTTTTTATTCCTGGATTTAAGCTTAGTCGCAGCAGCATATTGTGTACTATTTATTTAAAGCGCATCAATTTTATACTTAGTACAATAAGTTTTCAGGGACTGTCTCTTCAGACCGTCAGATTTGGAGATAGTCAGCCATATTGGGACAGGGAGTTCCAGAGGTCAGGAGAGGCTCTGGAGAAGTCCTGGAGGTGAACATGGGGTGAGGTGACAAGGAATCTAGAGACCAGGAGGTCTTGGGTGTTTAGTGGTAGTTACTTATCTAAGATAAACAGCTAGAGAGGATGCTATCATGTACTATGCTGCGTATACTTGTTGTATCTTGAACTATAAATATGCTCAGCAGTGCTGGATTTATGCAAACCTTGTTGGTTGTAAGACCTTCCACCTGACAGCACATTTCATTTGGTGCTAAATGCTTGCATGCTGGATGAAGAATTTCTGGTGCTCAAGCACCTCCTGGCCTTCTCTGACTCTGTATACTCATATGCATTTTGTTCTGCAGAGTAAATAAAATGTACTTTTGCCCAATCAAACGATTATGTTGTTACACAATACAGAACATGTTTCCCAAATTTAATCATCAGGGATAGAAGACAGGTTGGGCTTAGAATATAACATGCACTAAAATTGTAATTCCTCCCAAAAATATTTGATATGATTCGGATAGGGTGGGAAATAATTAGAAACCATTTGACCATGTTATTGCTGTCTGAATTTCCAATGGAGAGATTTCTCCCTCTTTCTTCCTTCCTGACCAGAAGTGAGGAGATCTCTGAAGAAACCCTATAATTACATGACACCTCCCCACTCATTTACAAATATTTTTAGTTGTTTTGAAGTAAGGTGTGATTCCTTAATAGCCTTCAAGAGAGATCCATTCCAATGCAGAACAAGGACCCCTCCAACTTATGCATAGAAGAGAAAAATATGCAGTGTGTAGGATTTTACTTAACTAAATCAAAGAGCAGTAAAGATTAGAACCCCAAAGCAACAATGTTTTGGAGAAATACTGCAGTGGTGTTTATTTGTATGTTTATTATCATCAAAACAGTTTTATTTATTACCTTTGACTATTTTGTTTTTTAAGTTTTGCTTATGTCTTCACTCTTCAACAATTTCTAAAGCAGGCAAAGTATATTGCTTGCATTCCACACATTTTGCATTTGAAGGGTTACTATCCCTAGAACAAAAAATAAATGAAACATTTGCAAGAAATCATTACTCCTGTTGGGAGTATTGATTTAACTTCTCTGGGAACACAGCCAATCATTTGATTTTTTTATTCCAACTAATGAGAGGTGAACTAATATGTTTGCATTTCTGATCTCATTTTTCTGTTCTTCCAGAGGAAAATTTACATTGGTTTTACAGAGCTGTTCAACAACGGACTTCATATTCATTAAGAACAAAGTGAAATCAGCTATCAAGTTCCATTTCAGTTAATATAAATAGATACACGGGATACAAAAATACTTGGTTCAATGGCATTTGACAGAAGATTGATGAAATTAGATGTGTATTTATTAACAGAACTTTTAATGGAATTACTTCATGACTTTCAATCATAATCATGTAACTCAACAGACTATCATTCAACACAGCAAGTGTTCTCGGATCACATGTAGTGAGACTATTAATTTTTGTTTTCAGAACAATTTTTTTTTCTATTCAGGATATTCATACTCAAAAGAGAAATATTATTTTCACGCTGTATTTTCAAAACAATGATAGTTAACTTATGTTTTACTATCTAATTTAATGAAGCATTTCCATTGTGTGATTGCTAGGAAGCATTTCCATTGTGTGATTAACTTCAAACTGTTTTGGGAACTGTCTTGGAAAGAAATAGGTTTCAGACGCATTTATTCAATTAATGTCTGGTTAAAGTTTTCCACTTTCTTTCCTTCTTTGTAGTCTTATACCTCCAAATGCTATGAATAAATGCATGTTAATAGCAAAAATTATGCTTCCTGCTCTTCCGCATCTGTGCTTTATGCTCATATCACTGAGTATCTGCCACACCTCTTACCATAAGTGACCTCACACAGAATTGTATTGCAGAGGAAGAAAAGGGGTGTGCCAGACTGGTTCCGTTACTGAGTGGCAATTCATGTGTGCACTAGGTCTAACTCTTGTATCTAATGTACTGCACAATGATATTTAGATATCCTGCTCAACTGTTGGACAAGAGAAAATTGGGGGTAATACTATCAAACTGAGATTTCTAGCACTATTTCAATATAATTTGGTTCTGTGTCTTCAACTGGGTTTTTAAGTGTTTTTATCCCATACACATAATAAAGTATTTAATCTAGGAATGGCATTCAGCTATATATGCCTCCAGAAATAAGTGTACATTATCATGATCCAGACATGTATGGTCATATTGAAAAGCCATCTTATATCTGTTTTACACCTGACTACAGCTGAGCCTACTGGGAGGTATTGGTCAGGATTGATGCATTGTTTTCCTTCCAAGACAAATCAGTTCCTCTTCCCTCCACAGGCATAAACATTAAGCAAGTGTAAACCTCTGTGTTTGTTGAATGACCGAGCCATAGTGATCATGTGTAAGCTTTAGAAATACTATATTTAATTTAGTATTTGCATTTCTAGAAATGGTCCCAGTCCCTGTTCACTATGATGGAGATTTACTAAAACTGGTGCACACAGAATCTGGTGTAGCTGTGCGAAGTAACCAATCAGCTTCTAAGTTTTATTTTCAAAGCTTAATTGAACAAGCTAAAGTTAGAAGCTGATTAGTTACTTGGCACAGCTGCACCAGATTTTATGTGCACCAGTTTTAGTAAATATCCCCCTATATGTGTGCTGGTACCCAATATTTCCTGATTTGGACATTCCAGTTTGGTCCTGAAGTGACTGTGAAAATGAAGAAGAGATATCTTATATGTATTGGGGATAAGAGATCTGTTTGTAGGTAGGTAGCCTAAGGGTCAACATACATAAAGAGCTCTTTGTAATGCAAGCACTGTTTGTAAAAACTGGTCATTCTGCAGTTCCCTTTGTGGAGATAACTACTGTAAGAACTTATTTGTTGTCTATTTGCAAAACCATGTTTCATTATATTGGAAATTGTATGAATGATTGATAATCATTACCTTTTTACTAAATCAAAGGTGACAAGACATTTACCACATGTGTACCATATTTATTTCTCTGAACTGAAGATCACCATGGGTTCTGGTGACAGGAGAGGATGATAAGATATCTCACAGTCTGTGCACCTTGATGAGACACCAGCCTTTATTTATACTGACTATATATTACATTCTATTACACCCTCTAAAAATTAGGGTGTTTATTTATGTACTTACAGCATGGGGTTGATTTACTAAAGGCCAATAGACTGTGCACCTTGGAAAGTGCAATTGCACTCTGCAAGTGCAGTTGCTCCAGAGCTTAGTAAATGAGGTAAAGCTTCACTTTGCAAAGAATACCCAATCACATGCAAGGAAAATAAAAAAAACAGGATTTTTGTTTGCACATGATTGGTTGATGAAAGTCAGCTGAGCCTCTACTCATTTACTAAACCCTGGATCAACTGCTCTTGCCGTGTGCAACTGCACTTTCCAAAGAGCACAGTCTTTTTGCCTTTAGTAAATCAACCCCTATGTGTGTAGATGCAATTCGTATAGGCAAAATATATTGCAATAAGTTGCAAAGCAACTCTTTGCAAAGGCTGGCACATTTTTTCAATAAAAATAACAAATATGTTATACTTACCTGCACTGTGCTGTGGATTTGCACAGAGCAGCCCAAATCCTCCTCTTTTCCAGTCCCTCTTCTCTGCTCCTGTTCCCTGCCTTCTGTTGAGTGCCCCCACAGCAAGTAGCTTGCTATGGGGGCACCCCAGCCGAGTCACAGCTCCCTGTTACCATTCAGACACGGAGCTGCAGCCTGGTCCTGCCTCCTCTCTCTCATGATTGGCTAACTGACTTTGATTGACAGCAGCAGGAGCCAATGGTGCCACTGCTGTGTCTCAACCAATCAGAAGGGAGAGTCTCGGACAGCAGAGACATCCGTGGACATCGCTGGACAGAGATGGGGCTCCAGTAAGTATTAGGGGGGCTGCTGCACACAGAAGGTTTTTCATCTTAATGCATACAATGTATTAAGAAAAAAAAAACATACTTCTTACTTTACAACTCCTTTATTTATGAGTGTGTACAAGTCCATGTCAAGATAAATCTGTTATTTAAAGGGAAGTATATATAAAGGTATTCTTTCATTTTGGGTAGAGTAGAGGAAAGTTTAAACTGTCCTGAAGGCTTAACAGGAAGTGAGAGGATATGTTTTCGGTGTCAGAAAAATTCCCACTTTGAGCCCGGTTTAACACATGTGCGGTGCGAATTGAAGCTGCGGTTTCACTGCGCAGAGAAAAATCAGTTGTTCAGCGGTTCGTCAGCGTTTTAGGTGCGGATCAGCTGCGATTTTGGAAGTAACCCGTGAGTGTCTAATTATAGATGTGAATTTAGAGCAGGCCAGTCACTTGTTATCTATTTGTGAGGCTGCTTATAAAAAGCTTGATTTTTCTGGACACTTCCTGGTTGTCCAGGAGTCTGTATTGTGTATTGTGTGGGTTATTTTTGTTAGAAAAATGTGTGCTGCTCTGCCTATGATAATGCCAACAGTTGTTGCTGTAACAGCAGCAATCTTGCTGGAAATAGAGAAGAGGAGAAGGAGGAGGAGAAGAAGATACTGGGTGCATCCCATACTAGCAAATAGGGATGAGAGCGGCCAGTTCATGATCCTGTTTGAAGACCTCCGTGGGCATGAAGAAAAATTTTTTAATTACATGCGCATGTCAATAACTAGGTGAGTAATTTATTTGCCAAACAATAATTTAAAAAACATATTTCTATAGTAGGGGAGGTTTGACACTGGTCCATCAAGTCTAACCTATGTGTGTGACTTTATGTCAGTGTTATAATTTAAAAAAGTGTGGTGTTCCCGCCCCCCCCCCAAATCCATACCAGAATATTATCAGAGCATGCAGCCTAAAAGGCCATGAAAAGGGGGGGGGAGTGAGCATCCCCTTCCTGGACCAAACCAGGCCATATGCCCTTAACATGTGTAGTGTGTTTTGTGCCCCCCCACCCCCCAAAAAACACCTTGCCCCCAAGTTGATGAGGACAAGGTGCTTTGTGTGGGGGGATCCCACAACATTTTGTTGTCCAGTTTGTGACCAGACAATTGTTATTGTTGAATTCAGCTGCCAGTGGCTAAACATTTGTCCAAATGATGACACAACTGCAAATGACGTTATATCTTATTTGTTATGCCACTTCTTTAACATACATTTTTATTTTGATAAAGGATACAGGCCTTCTTACAAATAAAAATGTTCTTAAACACTTACCTTATTATTTAGAAAAGTGTATGTAAAAATTGGTTTCATACAATAATCTAATAAAAGACTCATTTTTGAATTAGTCAATTAGTTGCATTGAATGTGCTACAGACCAAGTATCCAATCTGCTGAAAGATTACTGATCACATTTAGGTACTTTTCACCACTGATGTCCTTGTCCTTTGTCATGTGAATGTAGGAGAATGCAATATTTTTTATTTTGAACTTTTCCTTGTCTGTAAGTAATGCACTGAAAAACAAATAAATAAAATTCATTTTATTTATGTCTGCTTTTAGGTACCTAGCAACAGGAAATTCGTTTGGAAGTTTGCACTTTGAATTTAAGGTTGGGAAATGAACTATTAGTGGCATTGTTAATCAAACCTGCCTAGTCATATGGGAAGAACTGAAGGATTTGGTTATGAAGAAGCCAAACAAAGACGAATGGTTGCAGGTAGCGGAGCTATTCTGGCAGCGTTGCAACTTCCTCAACTGTCTGGGAGCCATTGATGGGAAGCACATTAGCATCCTCAAGCCTCCAGCTAGTGGTAGCCAATATTTTAATTATAAGAAATATTTTTCGTTGGTATTAATGGCAGTGGCAGACGCAAATTATAAATTTCTTTATATTGATGTGGGTTCTTATGGCAGCAGCTCGGATTCTAGTGTATTTTCACATTCCTCATTTGGCCGCATGCTGCGTGAGAATACACTAGACTTGCCCAGTCATTCTCCTCTGCCCGGAACAACAGATCCTTCCTTCCCACATGTATTTGTAGGAGATGAAGCGTTTGCACTTGCAGAGCACATGCTCAGGCCTTTTTCTAGTTGCTCTTTGACAACAGAAAAAAGAGTGTTCAATTATAGGCTCACTAGGGCACGGCGAGTAGTTGAATGTGCATTTGGGATACTATGCAATAAGTGGAGATTCATGCATACATCAATAAATCTCAGTATTGACCATGCTATTAGTGCTGTTAAAGCAGCCTGTGCACTGCACAACTATGTGCATGAACGTGACGGATATCTATTTGAGTATTCCCTGAGCCATAACATGGAGGCGGCACAGTGGAATGTTACTAGGGGCACCACTAGTGGTACACATATTCGTGGTGAATTCCAAAACTTCTTTATGTCGCCAGCTGGGGAGGTGCCTTGGCAGATGAATTCTATCTAATCTGAAAAAGTGTGTATTGTTTTGCATTATATTATCAGGGCCTTGACAAAGTTAAAAGTGTGCTGTAACAAATAATGCTTTTTTTCATTATTTTGGTTTAATTAAATAAAAATAATGTTGTTCACATTTGCTTTGTATATTCTTTTGCTAGCCTAAGCGAATCTTAGCTTATTAATTAATTTAGGGACCCCTCCGTCGCTGTCTTACGCCGTTATGTGCACAGTGTTGAGGGCATGTGGCCTGGTATGGATTTGTGGGCAAACACACGCTGTTGTTTTTTATAATTTTAGAATAAAAATGGCCAACACGGGGGGGGCGTGGCCTGACCTGGCATGGAGACAGTCGTCTAATCCCGGAGCTCCGTCCGCCACAGGATAAAGCTGCCTAAATATCGAGGTACCACCGCACCCACTCTAAACTTTGGGGACAGCATCACGGAACTCGTCGGCATCACGCTCGAGATCCCCGAGAGATCTGGCTGGGACACAGGGGCAGAACATCCCTGAGATGTTCCGGATGGGCAGAGGCAACATGGCGCCCTCCTGTCAGATGTCGGCTCACTCCTCACAGCCACCCTCACAACCACAACATCAGTCAGTAATACCGCCTCAAACAAACGACGGGGGTGAAGGGATAGAACTCAGGCCCCACCCGCCCCTGAACATCCAAGACCTCCGCTCCATAGCGGAGGATATCAAGGGAACCCTGTCGGCGGCCATTTCCGACCTCAAACTTGAACTCAGATCGCTTAATGACAGGGTACAGGTGGTAGAAAAGGTCACAGAAAGTCAGGAATTCATTATACAATTGGTCACAGAAGACATTGACTTTCACACTAGGCAGATGAGGGATATGCAGAGGCACCTTGAAGACCTCGATAACAGGGGCAGAAGGCATAACCTACGCATCAGAGGCCTACCAGAGTCGGTTGATGGAGAGCAGATCCCCACAGCTGTAATATCTGTCTTTAACAACCTCCTCAACCGCCCTACCCAAACCCCGATAGCCATGGAACGTATTCACCGTGCCTTACGCCCTAAGGGCAGGGAGACCGACCCTCCACGGGACATAGTCTGCTGCATTGTGGACTTTAGACTTAAGGAGGACATTATCAAAATGGCGCGGGGCAGATCACAGATATTGTATGAGGGAACGCAGGTACAAATCTTTCAAGACCTCTCTGGAATCACGCTCCAACACAGGCGCGACCTCAGACCCCTGCTGGAGGTCCTGAAGGACAAACAAATAGCCTATAAATGGAAATTTCCCTTCTGCCTCCAAGCTTCTGCCCATGGCCGTACAGCCATCCTCAAGGTCCCTGAAGACCTACCCCATTTTTGCGCCACCCTCGGTATCCCATCAGTGCCGGTTCCCAATTGGTACGCAGCCTTTCACCCCAGGCCTCCTACTCGGGAGATGATGAGAGAGGATCCTATGGAGACACAAGCGCCACCGCCTGGCAGGGCACAATCTCCTTCATCGCACAGAAGCCATACCTCACACCGTTCCAACTACCGGGCCAACAGCCCTGACCTCTCGCTGAGATCCAGGGGCCCAAGAAGGGACCGTCACAGGCATATTTGATATACACTCGTAGACGTCGCTCTGTCTCTATCACGAACGATCCTGCCTGCTATCTCCAGATTAAAGATCAAAACCCAGTTATACGTTTAATCTCTTTCGTTTTACACATTTTTCTTGTTATTTTTGTTTTTCTATATGCTATTCACTGGGTTATACCCTGGAAGCCCAACTCTAGCTGTATAGAGAGGACACCTGCGGACACCTCTGTCCTTGCGCCTCTTTGAACTTTTTCATACCATAAGCTACGAAGAGAGAACTGTTCGCTCATGGGACACTCCCATCCACCGCCCTTCAGACCTAAACCAAAGCCCACTCGGATAGATGTCCACACCCCTTCTAGCCGGACTCCAGCCGAACGCTCTCTCCCTCCCTCACAACTACAAAACCCAGAATGCAAACCGGCATCACAGTACGCCTGCGTCTTACTGGGCGCCTACGCAGACAGCTACGGTACGTCGCTACGTTGCAGAGAGGAGCTCCAATCAGCCATTGTTACCACGTCCCTATACATGGATCCTGCACGCTTCTCCTTCAAACGGACACGTTTGGGACCTCCCCAGCAGCCCCGGTCTTGCGAACGACAAAACATCGGCCCTTGCCTACCAACTGCACCAGACTTCCCTCAGTACGGAGGGCATCTCACTCCATCCACCGGCTGAACGATATGCTGGACAAGCTTTGTCGCAGTGAGCCCCATGCCAATGTACAGGAGCAAGAAATGGCCGGTAGACCTTACATTTGTTTTACAGCTTCCTCGCCTACTGGCAAGTTAGTAAGCTATCGGTTATGATGACAAATTCAGGCTCCGGGCTTTAGATCCGGTCTGACCCTCATGGTTACCTCAAAATGTGCTGCCACTTCATTGAGCAGTCCATTTTTGAGTTTGATTCTGTTAACCTTGGGAAAATCAATTTCAAGTTGCTGTTTTTGGCTCCATCCCTAACCTGTCAGCACCGACTCACACCTCGGTGGGAGAGACAAGGTGCTTCCTGAGTAATTGTAGCCGAATCAGGCCCTCACCTCATTGCTGGTCTGGGGACTGGTGGACCTTAATACTCAGCACTTGAAGTCGCTTCACCTAAGGGCATGTTTGTATTAATCTATTATTGTTTCACTATTTTGACGTTCTGTTGAATCTCAGCACCCTAGGGTGCCCATGGTGATATATGAACCCAGGCTAGCCCCCTAAAGTCCCTATCGCCCACGCCTAAACAATATCCTGAAGCTACACACCTCACTCATTTGCTTCATTTCCTCCTGTGGCGGAGGTCTTTGTACCCACCTTCGTCACACACCCCCGCTTCCTTCTCCATCGCCTGGTTTTCGGTCAACTCCCACACAGGCTTGTTGTGGGTCTCTACATCCCTTCAGGGGCGTGGCGCCCCACGCAAGACCTGTACCCCACCGATCTATAGTTAGGGAGGTCAGTGGACATAGGGTTCCACTCCTCATCGGTACATTTCTCACTGATCACGCGGGTGTAAAATACATTACTTCGACAGCTCACCTAAACACATCCACCCTCCCCCCTCCCCCACTTCCCTATCATGGCGGACACGACACACGCACCTTCAACACAGGGTCTTTCACCTTCCATAACCCAATCACTTAAATTACACTCGGTGAACATAAGAGGTCTTAATACCCCTGAAAAACGCTCGAGACTACTACTCTCCCTCCAACAATCTCGAACACACATTGCGCTCATACAGGAAACACACTTCCGTACAGACTCTATTCCTAAATTGCAAAGCAACTACTTCCCCCTGGTGTTTCACGCCTCAAATGTGGAGGCAAAATCCAAAGGGATCCTCATCTCAAAACACTGCCCGCTCCAGATAACAGACACGGTAAAAGACCCCCATGGCAGATACCTTTTTATAAAAGGCACCATACATCAATTACCGTACACTATTGCAAACATTTATGCCCCAAACACAGGCCAAGTGCCCTTTTTCAAGAAGACTCTACAATTGCTAGCTGGCTTCCAGGCTGGAACGTTTATCGTTGGCGGGGATTATAATATCCCACTGAACCCGTCGATAGACACTTCGAGCGGGTCCTCCTCCATCTCCTACGGAGCCCTAAGGGCCATCAAAATTCAACTAAGTAATCTGCTTCTCCATGACACTTGGCGTACATTGCACCCCAAGGAAAAGGATTACACGTACTTTTCGCCGCCACACGATAAGTATACCAGATTGGATCACTTCTTTCTTTCCCAGAATGATCTGAATAATCTTACCAAAGCCACCATTGAACCATCCCTTCTCTCAGATCACAACCCCATTTCTATGACCCTACACTTACCGACAAGGTCTACAAAGATGCATATATGGCGTCTAGACAGCTCCCTACTGACAGATGAGCTAAATATGGACAGACTGACTAAACGTCTAACCGACTACTTTGCCATAAATTCCACTACTGACGTCTCCCCCGTGACCGCTTGGAATGCTCACAAATGTGTCATTAGGGGAGAATTGCTATCTATAGCTGCCAACCGCAATAAACTAAAACACGCACGCATCACCGAACTCACCGCACGTATACACAAGTTAGAACAGGCCCACAAAGCCTCCACTGCAACAGCCTCGCTAACTGAAGGCCAGAGAGGATCTTTTGGACGTATTGAACAAAACACTGAAGCGTAAATTCTTGCTAACACAAAAATTGTACTATGAATATGGTAACAAATCCAGCAAACTCCAATTCAAAAAGGCCTCGCATACCATTCATAAAATCTCTAACGCGGCTGGGGAAACTTTCGTAAAAAATGATGATATCTCAAAACAATTCGTACAATACTTCACCAAACTGTATAATTTATCCTCAAATCAGCACACCAACGTCTCACTGAACAGAAAAAACGCTCTCTTGAACTTTCTAGAACAATACGGGCCTACCCCCATCTCTGCAGAAGATGCAAACTCCTTAGACACCCCCCTTACTACAAATGAACTCTCTGCGGCACTAAGACAAATGAAGACAGGTAAAAGCCCCGGTCCCGACGGCCTCTCAACTTGTTATTACAAATCCTTCCCATCCCTCCTGTTTCCACAGCTTGTGAAAGCCCTTAACGCTCTTACCCCCTCCACAGACACCTACAATGAAATGCTTACAGCCCACATTACTCTCATCCCCAAAAAAGACAAAGACCCCACCCGAGTGACGAATTACCGCCCCATCTCCTTGCTAAACGTGGACCTCAAACTCTACGCGAAAGCATTAGCCAACAGACTATTACCCTTCCTCCCATCTTTAATATCGCTTGACCAGGTAGGCTTTGTCCCAGGTCGAGAGGCAAGGGACAACACCACCAAAGCCCTAAACATACACCACTGGCTCACGAAAACGTCTACAAAAGGATTCTTTCTCTCACTGGATGCAGAGAAGGCGTTCGACAGGGTAGCTTGGGACTACATGGAGGCCACCCTTCAGGCGATAGGCTTGCCGCCAAGCATGCTAAGAATGATTTTAGCCCTCTACGCCGCCCCGACAGCTAGGGTCCGGATCAACGGCGGATTGTCGGACG
The DNA here is from genome assembly GCA_037952925.1 of Lithobates clamitans. Lineage (NCBI taxonomy): Eukaryota > Metazoa > Chordata > Amphibia > Anura > Ranidae > Lithobates > Lithobates clamitans. The sequence continues at coordinate 12,062,200 of JBBGZY010000008.1, read as the reverse complement.
CCTTCTCTGTATCCAATGGAACTAGACAGGGGTGCCCTCTGTCACCGCTTATATTTATACTAACCCTTGAACCCATGTTACGCAAACTTAAAGGGTACCCCACTATCAAGGGTGTTGATATTCATCGCAAACAATACAAACTGGCCGCGTATGCGGATGACATACTACTATTTCTGACAGACCCCATCACATCTATCCCCAACCTTCTTGCCGACTTCAAGCTCTTCCACACCCTTTCCAACTTGCAAATTAATTTTGACAAATCCAAAGCCCTTAACATTACTCTACCCACCGATATGGTTGACCTCTGTAAACTTAATTTCCCATTTGGTTGGGAACGCTCAGCCATCTCATACCTTGGAATTAAGATCACAACTGACCTAAGGAATCTGTACTCCAGTAATTTTGCTCCCTTGATTCTGTCCATCCAAAAAGACCTACAAAAGTGGCATCTTGGCACCTTCTCTTGGCTGGGCAGAATCGCTATATTGAAGATAAACGTACTACCCAGAATCCTATATCTCCTCCAAGCCGTACCAATCAGGTTACCACCAACATTCTTCTCATCTTACAAACATATCTGCAGGTCATTCATATGGGCATCTAAACAACCGAGACTTAAATGGGACAGATTAGTTCTTCCCAAACGACTAGGTGGCCTGGGACTCCCAGACCTCCCGAAGTACCATTGGGCTTGCCACCTAACTAGATTAATTGACTGGCACAAACACCATCTGCGAAAAGAGTGGGTAGTACTAGAAGACTCCTTTGCGAATCTCCCGCTTGTCAAATCCCCTTGGATTAACAGTAGACATACACCGGAAGCCTTTTCGTCCCACCCATTCATTGGCACCACCCTAACGATTTTTAAACAGGTATGCAAGACACTCCACATGACCCCAGCTCCGGGCCCCATGACACCTATAGATAACAACCCTGAATTCCCCCCGGGCCTAATGTACAAATCCCCCGCACTGGCTACGTATAACACTCCAACAAGGGCCCACTGCTATTTTCAAAACGGTTCGCTACTTTCCCACACAGATCTCACCACGACACTCTCTAACTATCACTTTCCTTTCTTCAAGTACCTTCAACTGCGACATTTCCTCCAACCCCATACAGGAGACCACCCATGTAGCAGAGACCACACCCCACTGGAACTCCTATGCTCTGATAACGAACCCTAAGATCACTTGATAGCCACCACCTACTCCCTCCTGTTCTCTCAACATAACGTCAAACAAGACAAACTAGTTCAACAATGGGAGACAGACCTGGCACTAGACCTTTCCGCACAGGAATGGGACTCCATTTTCACCCTCATGCACAAGGGGTCCATGAGCGTTTCCACGCAAGAGAACAGATATAAGCTGTTCTCTAATTGGTATAGAACACCTGATAAGGTCCATCACTTCTGTCCAGCCATCTCCCCAACCTGTTGGAGGTGTGGCTCCACCAAGGGCAACCTACTGCACATATGGTGGGAATGCAATCTCATACAGCCGTTTTGGAAGGAAATCCACCGGCTGATTGCTCAAATATCCTCGTACACACACGCCTTCACCCCTGAAAGATATCTACTCCACCACACCTCAGTCTCAACAAGATCCTACAAAAAGTCACTCACCATACATTTAGTCAATGCAGCCAACCTATGCATCCCCACCCTCTGGAGGAATACGACACCCCCCACAGTCTCAGACTGGATCCGGAGGGTAGATAAAATAGCTGAGATGGAAAAAATTATTAGCCAAGCCAATGATAACACTGACAAATTTAACACCACCTGGGCATGCTGGTTCCACTTCCGTCAACCACCCCCAAAACTACTCCCCCTAACACTTCCTCACAGACACCTCTTTAAGCACATATGCCTTGACACCCCGAAACCCAGCCTCCGCTGTGCCGCCTACCCTACCCCCTGTCCCTTTCTCTTACCCATTTCCAACTTCATTCAGAGACATACCCCCACCTTCTCACAGACATATTCCACCAATGTCTTCCTGCCTTCCCTGATACCTGTCTGCAACAAACCACGTCACTCAGTGGATCTGCATTTCCATACACATCACATTTTAGCTGATGATCCCACCTTATTTAACGTCTTCAGTTCCCGACCCATTCACAGTACTGGTCCCGTTAGGGGTGAATGGAACTGGGAAATGCCTATGACATTCTTGATGTGACCGTTGCTGTTCTTATGATCCCACCCTTTAGAACCATCATATTATCTTTTAATTTTCACTTCAGCTCAAGGAATTCTAGTTACTTCTGAACTACATGTGCATTGACGGGAATTGACTTATTGTCCAGCCTCAACGTGTAGATTACTATGGAAATTATACATATGCTCTCAGCTGTTGTACACTTACTGTGTGAGATGTATGTCACGTATACTTTGTACATCTGTAAAACTTAATAAAATCTTTTTGAAAAAAAAAAAAAAATAGCCAACACAACTAAACAATAGGACAGCATCTACAGGTAGTGAAAGGGAATAAAAAAACTTACATTTAGCAGCCTGAACTTGGGATGAGCACATGCTCCACTCTGGCAAGATGATTCTGGCAATTTCCAGCCATGCATGTTTTTTTTAACAACGTTGTCCTTATATTTAGGATGCCGGGTGTCATAAATCATCGGTTTATCCCTCACAAGTCTGATCAGCTCCTCACAATCCACGGATTCCTTCGCCTTTGATGAAACTTTTCTACCCCTTTTTGCCATGCTTGCTCCGGTCACCACACACCAAAACAGACAGGGGAGGAACTGGAAGAGTGGGAGGTGTAGGAGGAGGGGAGAGCATTTCTGTTCACACCGCAACACAGCTGCGAATCGGATGCGTGCCCATAGAAGATAACGGGCTTGTAATTCGCACCGCAATGACCAGAAAACGCACACGTTTTTTGTGCAATGTGCAGTGCGAATGCATCGCACATATGTGAACTAGCCTCATTCAAATGAACCTAGTTTAAAATGTCCTGCGAATTGGATGCGTTGTAAGCCGCATCTAATTCGCATAGGTGTGAACCCAGGCTCATAGTGGTACTCTCATTATAAGATTGGCTCTCTATTCATGTTCAAGTGACACCTCAACATTTTTGAGAGCCAGCATCAAAGACTAAAAGGACTGCTAGCACTCTATATTATATTATTATTATTATACAGTATTTATATAGCACCAACAGTTTACATAGTGCTTTACAACTTGAGGGTAGACAGTACAAATACAATACACTTTAATACAGTAGGAATAAGAGTGTCATACTCCTTAGAGCTTACAATCTAAGAGGGAAGGTCAAGAGAAACATGAGATAATAACTGTGGGCAATGTGCTGATATCAGCTGTCAATGATAGCCAGGGTGCGCCATGATGATTGGGAACCAATAAAAGTAGTTTCCTATTATGCGACCCTTGGGTCAGCTATGACAAAGTGATACATGCAGGCTGAAGGTTCCATTGACAAAAATTAAAGGATTAGTTCACCTTTGGGAACATGTTACATGTTTCACCAGTTTTTAGGGTGGAACATGTAAGATGTTCTCATTCCTGCAGCCTTTCCCTGATCCCCCTTCCTATTGTGACAGCGGGCCAGGGATCTTCTCTGCTCATACAGCCGCGTCATACAGAGTTATCTGACTGAATGAGCTACAAGTACTAACAGCCTTTGAGGCTGATGGCTTGTAGTCTCAATGAACCACTAGGGCATTGATAAATGCTCTAGGTAGTCAGTTGATGCTTCCTTCATTTAGTAACTACCTGCATATACAAGGTATGGGCAAACAGCAACACAGACAAGCGTACATATTTGCCAGCACACCATGGATCGACAACTTCCGTCCTAAGGTTTCTTTAATAAAAGAGATCAAATCACAAAGAAAAGTGCACCTCTTAACAGTTTCATGCCCTCTTGAACTATCTCTTCAAAGTTCTTTTCAACTTTCCCTTGTCCGCTATCAGTCTCACGCCCGTGTTTAGCCTTAGATGGAGTTTACCACCCGCTTTGGGCTGCATTCCCAAACAACACGACTCCAGAGAGGCCAGGCCCCCCAGACCTCAGATCAGACATGGCGACTCACTGAATTTAACCATATTACTAAGCAGAGGAAAAGAAACCAACCAGGATTCCCTCAGTAATGGCGAGTGAAGAGGGAAGAGCCCAGCGCTGAATCCCTGTCCATCCGGCAGGCACAGGAAATGTGGCATACGGGGGGCTGGACCCACCCCGGTGTTGCTCTGGGGCCCAAGTCCTTCTGATCGAGGCCCAGCCCACGGACGGTGTTAGGCCGGCAGCGGCCCCCGGTGCGGCGGGACCCGGCCTCCCTGGAGTAGGGTTGATTGGGAATGCAGCCCAAAGCGGGTCGTAAACTCCATCTAAGGCTAAACACGGGCTAGAGACAGATAGCACACAAGTACCATAAGAGAAAGTTGAAAAGAACTTTGAAGAGAGAGTTCAAGAGGGTGTGAAACCGTTAAGAGGTGCACTATTCTTTGTGATGTGCTCTCTTTCATTAAAGAAACTTTAGGAAGGAAGTTCTCGATCCATGGTGTGCTGGTAAATATGTACGTATGCTTGATGTTTCCAGAACCCAACTGGTAGTCGCTGCAGCACCCACCATTTTATGAGCCATATTTGCCAGGAACATGTGCGATAGAAATATTGACCAGACAGCTACACAGACAGTCTGCAGGATCCTGAGATTGCATCTGTGATCTGCTGATCAGGGATGCAATGCTTTACAGGCTCTTAAAAATAATAAATGTACAATTTTTATGTTCAAAAAATGTGCGTTTATTGTTTCTTTTGGAAAGGTGGACTTATCATTTAAATCCTCAAGCCTGTGGATGAACACTGTTTCCTTTAGGTTGCAGTGTTCATCTTCCATCTGTTTAATACTTTAGTTTTATGATACAGTTAGACTATTAATAATAATTATACATGTATAAAATAATGAGAATGAGGGCATTTTTGCACATCTGTCCACCTAAAATGCCAGCAGGACAGGCAGGAATTTTTTTGTTAAACCAGTGCATTAATCCGAAATGTGAATGACTTATTATAGAGGGTTTTTTTGGCAGTAGCACCACTCTTTGCCCTGTTTTTTTTACCAAATAAAGATCTTATATATCCTTAAAATATGAAAATTATTTGTGTGTGCTAAGTTAACACTTACTGCAAAATTTGTAATCTGGACATGGTTTCTTTATTGCTCTGCAGTTTTATGACAGGTTCTTGCAATGTAACAACATCAGCAGCATTCACAGCAAATTGATCAATACAGTAGTAATAAGACAGTACTCTCCGCATAATACAATTTGATTTTCTGTTTCCCCCCTTGGTATGTGCCATACCCACCAATTTTTGTTTTCCTATGGTCCCCTTTAAATATAGGTTATATAGGTTGCAAACAACTAATAGATGATAGCATCAAAATATAATTAAACACGTGTATATTATAGATGGATGTAATACATACTAAATAAAAGCAAAAGTGAAATAACAAGTCTAGAGCATATTAACAAGGTAGTTGCTTTTTAAAATAAATATTTCCCAACAGATGTCAAGTGAAACAAGAGGAATAAACATGATATTGGATTTCTATATTAAATCTTCAGTCAGTCTTCAGGGAATCAGGAGATGTAATGCAGCTCTCTGTCTAAAAGATCAGTGGCCTCCTGGTGTGAGTTGATACATCCGGACCATTAAAAGGCATATGCTTTGTGCTATATTACTTATTTTTATTCTAAGCAGCAATGCAATGGATTTAACAATAATTCTTGTTCTCTTTGCTGCAAGTTTGTCATGGCCTTATTAAATTGTAACGGTAACTGTTTCCTTGCTTTCATTAATGCATAGAAAAATGTGGATTTGGACAATGTATAATTCTAGCCCAAACTTTTTTCAACAATGAGTAGACATCTTCAAGTTGAATTAATCATCACCTCTACAGCAAAGCAGGGTAACAGGACTTGTTTCATTTTGTGCTGTGATAGAATTGCAGGTCCAGTTAAGGTGGTTCTAAAAGCAAACATTTTTTCGCCTTAATGTATCTCCTGCATCAGGGTAAAAATAACACCCTGCTAACTGTTTCCCCTCCATCCCTAAACACTCCCCTGACTCCTCCTACCGATCCAGCACTGTCCCGAATGCAGCACCTCACTCAATTCTCCCTGAACTCACAGGAAACACTGGCAGCAGTTAGCGTAATAGTTCTGTGAAGTAAGTAAGTAAGTAAGTAAGAATGGGTGTGGCTTACCGGTGTTGTGTGCGTCTGTGGACATACATAGCATGTGGCCTGCTAAGGGGCACCCAGAGGAAAAAGGAGCACTGGCGGGGGACCATCAAAGAAAAGGTAAGGGACCCCTCTGTCCAATTTTCTCTCTGTCATTGCATAGAGCAGCCAAGTATAACCTCTTTTTTAATTGAATTAAGAAACTTTTTTGCCTTTAATATCCATTTAAGATACATCTAAAGACAGTTTTTTTGGATAACAGACAGAATGTTTAAAACCGCTGTCAGTTTTTTTTTTTTTTCGCTGTCTATGTCCAATTTGGGAGTTTTCCCTTCCTTTTCTCTTCTGTAGACAAAACAAGCATTTCAGAGGAAATGTCTCCTAAGAGGGAAGTTTGATCACAACTAGTTAAGGACCGGAATGATTTGCCCCCTTAATGATCAGGCCATTTTTTTCGATACAGCACTGCGTCGCTCTAACTGAAAATTGTGCAGTTGTACAACATTGTACCCAAACAAAATTGATGTCTTTTTTTCCCCACAAATAGAGCTTTCTTTTGGCAGTTTCGGTTTTACACATGTAATGAAAAAAATCTGTTGTGAGATTGATTAAATCAATGACTTAATCCACTTCTTTACTGGAGGTCAGAAACACACGTAGCACAAAAACCCAAATCCTACAGTAATACAGTGGGGACGGAAAGTATTCAGACCCCCTTAAATTTTTCACTCTTTGTTATATTGCAGCCATTTGCTAAAATCACGTAGCACAAAAACTCAAATCCTACAGTAATACAGTGGGGACGGAAAGTATTCAGACCCCCTAAATTTTTCACTCTTTGTTATATTGCAGCCATTTGCTAAAATCATTTAAGTTCATTTTTTTCCTCAATGTACACACAGCACCCCATATTGACAGAAAAACACAGAATTGTTGACATCTTCAGACCCTTTGCTCAGTATTTAGTAGAAGCACCCTTTTGATCTAATACAGCCATGAGTCTTTTGGGGAAAGATGCAACAAGTTTTTCACATCTGAATTTGGGGATCCTCTGCCATTCCTCCTTGCAGATCCTCTCCAGTTCTGTCAGGTTGGATGGTAAAAGTTGGTGGCTGGTGGTTTAGGTCTCTCTAGAGATGCTCAATTGGGTTTAAGTCAGGGCTCTGGCTGGGCCATTCAAGAACAGTCATGGAGTTGTTGTGAAGCCACTCCTTTGTTATTTTAGCTGTGTGCTTAGGGTCATTGTCTTGTTGAAAGGTAAACCTTCGGCCCAGTCTGAGGTCCTGAGCACTCTGGAGAAGGTTTTCATCCAGGATATCCCTGTACTTAGCCGAATTCATCTTTCCCTCGATTGAAACCAGTAGCCCTGTCACTGCAGCTGAAAAACACCGCACAGCATGATGCTGCCACCACCGTGCTTCACTGTTGGGACTGTATTGGACAGGTGATAAGCAGTGCCTGGTTTTCTCCACACATACAGCTTAGAATTAAGGCCAAAAAGTTCTATCTTGGTCTCATCAGTCCAGAGAATCTTATTTCTCACCATCTTGGAGTCCTTCAGGTGTTTTTAAGTAAACTCCATGCAGGCTTTCATGTGTCTTGCACTGAAGAGAGGCTTCCGTCGGGCCACTCTGCCATAAAGCCCCGTTAGCTCAGTTTGGCCGGACGGCCAGCTCTAGGAAGGGTTCTGGTCGTCCCAAACGTCTTCCATTTAAGGATTATGGAGGCCACTGTGCTCTTAGTAACCTTAAATGCAGCAGAATTTTTTTGTAACCTTGGCCAGATCTGTACCTTTCCACAATTCTGTCTCTGAGCTCTTCAGGCAGTTTTTTTGACCTCATGATTTTCATTATATATGAGTGTCACAGCAAAGGGTCTGAATACTTAGGACCTTGTGATATTTCAGTTTTTCTTTTTTAATAAATCTGCAAAAATGTCAACAATTCTGTGTTTTTCTGTCAATATGAGGTGCTGTAAATACATTAATGAGGGAAAAAAATGAACATACGGTAAACGATTTTAGCAAATGGCTCCAATTTAACAAAGGATGAAAAATTTAAGGGGGACTTTCCATCCCCATTGTAGGTACCTTTATATTTTATAGTATAAATATACTCAGTTAAAAAGAAGGCTCATAGCCATATACATGTCTGTTTGGAACACACAATGAGATGTTACATTATATCTGCATCCCCATTGAAATGTGTTTCTATCAGATTTAAATAGCTGTCTTTGTCCACAAATAGAATAGTTCTCATCTTGTCCTGTCCTGTAAAAGGTAAAAAAGTTAATCTCCCTCATGGGAACACAGACATTTTGGGGAGAAAGGGCAGATTAAATACTGTTATTTACCCAATTAGGGAATGTTGCCAACATCCTGGAAAAACTCAGATAAAGAACATAGTTACCCCAATTGGCACTTTAGAGGCAGACTTGAGCAAGTAGTGAAGAGGTGTAACAAGAAATGTGTAAAAATGACCAACATTTTATTAGTATACAAAAAAATTGGAACACAGACAGCAATGCAATCCTGACAGAGTTTTTAAACCTCCCTGTGTATTTACAGTACCTTGAAAAAGTATTCACACCCCTTGAAATTTTCCAAATTTTGTCATGTTACTACCAAAAACGTAAATTTATATTATTGGAATTTTATGTGATAGACCAACACAAAGTGGCAAATAATTGTAAAGTGGAAGGAAAATGATAATGGTTTTCAAAATCTTTTACAAATAAATATGTGAGAAGTGCGGTGTGCATTTGTATTCAGCCCCCTGAGTAAATATTTTGTGGAACCACCTTTCACTGCAATTACAGCTGCAAGTCTTTTTGGATATGTCTCTACCAGCTTTGCACATCTAGAGAGTGACATTTTTGCTCATTCATCCTTGCAAAATAGCTCAAGCTCTGTCAGATTGAGAGTGACTATAAACAGCAATTTTCAAGTCTTGCCACAGATTCTCAATTGGATTTAGGTCTGGACTTTGACTGGGCCATTCTAACAAATTAATATGCTTTTATCTAAACCATTCCATTGTAGCTCTGGCTGTATTTTTAGGGTCATTGTCCTGCTGGAAGGTGAACCTCCATCCCAGACTCAAGTCATTTGCAGACTCTAATGCCCTGTACACACGATCACACATTCCGACAACAAAATCCATGTTTTTTTTACGACGGATGTTGGCTCAAACTTGTCTTGCATACACACGGTCATGCAAATCTTTTAGGAAATTCCGAATGTCAAGAATGCGGTGACGTACAACACGTACGACGAGACGAGAAAAATGAAGTTCAATAGCCAGTGCTTGATTCTGCTTCTTCTTGATTCTGAGCATGTGTGGAACTTTGTGCGTTGGAATTGTGTACATATGATCAGAATTTACGAGAACAGATTTTGTTGTCGGAAAATTTGAAATCCAGATCTCAAATTTTGTGTGACGGAAATTCCGATGGAAAATGTCCGATGGAGCCTACACGCGGTCGGAATTTCCGTCTACAAGCTCCCATCAAACATTTTCCATCTGAAAATCTGACCGTGTGTACGGAGCATAACAGGTTTTCTTCTAAGATTCACCTGTATTTGGCTCCATTCATCTTCCCATCGAATCTGACCAGTTTCCCTGCCCTGCTGAAGAAAAGCATCCCCAGAATATGATGCTGCCTCCACCATGTTTCCAAGTGGGGATGGTGTGTTCAGGATGATGTGCAGTGTTAACAGATAGATTTTTGCTTTTTGGCCAAAAAGTTAAATTTTGGTCTCATCTGACCAGAGCACCTTCGTCCACATGTTTGCCGTGTCCCCCACATGACGTCTCACAATCTGCAAACAGGACTTCTTATGGTTTTCTTTCAATGATGACTTTCTTCTTGCCACTCTTCCATAAAGGCCAGATTTGTGGAGGGCACGACTAATAATTGCATGACTAATAGTTGACCTGTGTACAGATTCTCCCACCTGAGCTGTGGATCTCTGCAGGTCCTCCAGAGTTACCATGGGCCTCTTGGCTGCTTCTGTGATCAATGCTCTCCTTGCCCAGCATGTCAGTTTAGGTGGACGGCCATGTCTTGGTACGTTTGCAGTTGTGCCATACTCTTTCCTTTTTCAAATGATGGATTGAACAGTGCTCCATGAGATGTTTATAGCTTGGGATATTTTTTATAACCTAACCCTGCTTTAAACTTCTCCACAACTTTATCCCTGACCTGTTTGGTGTGTTCCTTGGCCTTCATTATTTTGTTTGTTCACTAACACTCTCTAACAAATCTCTGAGGGCTTCACAGAACAGCTGTATTTATACTGAGATTAAATTACACACAGGTAGACTCTATTTACTAATTATGTGACTTCTGAAGACAATTGGTTGCACTAGATTTTAGTTAGGGGTATCAGAGTAAAGTGGGCTGAATACAAATAATGCCACACTTTTCAGATATTTATTTATTTATTAATTTTATTTCAAGGGGTGTGAAAACTTTTTAAAGGCATTGTATTGATACATTTATGAATAGTGGGGATTCCCCCTCAACGTTCTGTCTAGCACCCATCAAATAGATGTAAGAATATCATAAAATTATAAATATATCAATAGATTAGGAATTGGAGAGCTTTTCCCTCACTTTCTCCTCTATCTGAGCAGTATGCCACATTGGGAACATGGGAAACCAGGTATCAACTAGAAAATACATTGGCTAGAGTTAAGCTTAGCATATAATCAAGGACCATTTCTGACTTGTGTCATTATTGGCCACATTTATATTGATAGACATTTGAACTTGGTGGCCACATAGTTGGTACAAAATTATATAATAAAATACATGCATACATGCACTGTAAACAAAATAAAATGTAATCTCAAAGGTATTTAAATAAGGGATTCCTAACAGAGCTCAAAAAATGGAGAATGTTTAAATTGGATTGAACCATGTGACATTCAATCATGTGTAACGCATGGGGGGGAGAATTTTTTAATAGGTGTCATAGACACCCTTTTGAATACTGTTGGACCACTGCACCAAAATTGCTGGTGCTTGTGCCCGATTCATGTACCTGTCAGAGACAAGTGCATGAATTTTTCAGAGCCCAGCTGTCAGGAGTCAGCACAGGAGATGACCAGGTACATGTAGCTAAACACAGAAACTGGGACCAGACCATGTATATATATCTTTAAAGTGGGATTTATTTACAGAGCAATACCACACACCAACAGCAAACATGAGAATGCATGCAAATCAAAACTAAATGACAAAATTCCTCCTGAGCAACCTAACAAACTACATATATACACACAAGGCAGGGGAAAACTGGAGAAGCAGGGAGCAGGTCAGTGGGGTACTGGATGCAGGGCAAGGGCAGGAGCAGGAGCAAGAGCAAGAGCAAGATTAAGACTGAGTCTGGGAGCAGCACAGCAAACAGTTTACATGGCAGGAGCCACCAAACACTGAGGCACTGTGTGCTAGTGCGAGCAGCCTTACATAGCCACTTAGCAGCTAAATCCAGCTGGAGCTGATTACTGAAACCTGCTGGCTTCTGAGAGACACCTGTTGGTGGACATTGGAATTACAGCTATCATTCCTGAGAACCACAGCGCCACCAGCAGATAAACCAGGTCCTGACAGTCCCCCCCTTAAGGAGCAGCCTCTGGATGCTCCACTGTGCTCCACCACCAAGGTCTAGAGGCTGACTGGGTACCCCACCCCCAGGGTATAGAGGATGACTGAGTACCATGCCACCAGGATCCAAAAACTGGCTAGGTCAGGTCCCTGAGAAGGCGTAACACTCAGAGCTTACAATTCTTTAATGCAGCATCCATCCCAATGCTGGTATTCTGAAGGAAACCTGAAAGCTTAACACCGGATTCCTTGGTCCATACAGGTACCCTGATGCCAGGGTGTTCCATCACAATTGGACCCTCCCCATCCAAATTACTAGAGACTGCTCCACATTTTACCTGCCACTCAGGCCTACCCAAGGCATAGGTTACCCATCCTGAGTCCCCAAATCAGCAGGAAGAATGGATAGTGGTAGAGTTACATGAGCGGGAGAAAAATTCTATTTCTTTTTGGCTTAGATACTGCAGTCCTGCAAGTAATTGCATGGTGCTAACCACAGTGTACTGCTGATTGAAAATTAGTGACAGTACTGTGCTGCATAGAGGGAAGAGTAACAGGAGTACAGGAAGAGGTCTGTGAGGTTGATATGGGTAACAGTACTGCAGGGGGAGCCTTCAATGGAATATATGCAGAGGAAGTGTGGTTACTGATAGGGTACTGCCCTGCTGTACAGGAGGTAAAGACCACTCACTAGAAGCCATGTTTGCTAAGGGTAACAAAGGAAGAGATTATTAATGTTTAGCAGCAGATCTGATTTTATGTGAATCATCTAACACTGGGGATAGAATCCCTGACCAGGCTTGGAGCAGAGGCTGAACTAAGAACAATTTGTCTTTCCCTTGTTCAAATTGATCAATTAAAGAGTGTATAGCAGTATTAAAAAACGGAGATAACCAGGTGCAAATTACGCCACCCCTGACCTGTATTACCACCTCCGCGCTATGTTAATAAATGTCAAAAACCCTACCAAAGCTGCCACTTAACAATAAAATGTATATAAACCGAATTCACCAAAGGAAAATTATAGATGAAATAGTGGCGCTTATCCCCAGGTGGGGAGATGCCAGACACTCTTATCCAGCCAGTGAGCTGAATATGGACGTGACTAGAGAAAAAGTGAAAAAACATATATTGCTAAATATCCCAAAAAGTAAAAATTATTAAATAAAATAAATTATTCAATAAATTCAATATGAGCTAATATAAATTATAACACTCAGTGAAAGTGATATACAAATATATAAATCCAAGAAAATATATATACAGTATATAATGAGAATTGAACACAGTAAATGTCTATAAAGTCCAGAAACCAATCAATCGTGAAAAATAATCGTGAAAATATTTGATGAAAGTCCAAAAAAAAGAGTGAGGGTGACTCCAAAACAGCTGTGTTTTCAAACATCCACCACACCTCTGTGACGTGAATCCACTCCCTGCTGAGATTCAAACTCACCAGCTGTTAAGGCCTCTCACTCTCGTGTTTGGCCTGACAGAGCCTCTAACCCACTTACATGGGGGTTAATATGCGAGCATACACCTCCACTGCTCCATAGGAACACCGCTTTTCTCAGGTTGGAAGTATGACATAAAAATAAAAGAAGCTCCAATAGTGTAGTCTCGTTTAAAAGATTTAATCACATATAAAACAACTTGTAATGAACTCACATTTAAAATAAAATAACAGGCAAGTGAAGTGACTGAATACTGAATAGGCTGAATACTGCTGGAAAATAGGCTGAATACTGCTGGAAAAAAGAACCTGTACAATGTTTCAGTAGCCATCCCAAATATCCAGCCTGAAACCTACTAAAAGAAGGAGTGAAAGTATCAAGGCCCTCAGAGGTAAACGGAAATAACAATTCAGAACAGACCCGAACCAAAGTCTGTATTTCACTTAGTAAGAATCTGCCCTCATCAACTAAAATATGTGTGGTCAGAATGCTTCCCAATAGTTCCTCATCAGTGAGAAACTACCAAATTAAGTAACAAAAATGTTCATCTTCTACTGAAAATTGCACATGACAAATAACCTGCATTCAAAGCATCTTGACTCAAAGCAAATGGCACCCAGTTTCCAAGTGTAGATGATCTGGTCATTAGTGGGCCTGAGTGTTATGTCAGAAGTTAGCACAGGAGATGACCAGATATGCACTAAATTGTCAAAAGTATTGTGACACCTGCCTTTACACACATAAACTTTAATGGTATCCCAGTCTTACTACGTAGGGTTCAATATTGAGTTGGCCCACCCTTTGCAGCTATAACAGCTTCAACTCTTCTGGGAAGGCTGTCCACAATGTTTAGGACAGCAAGGTCCTGTCAGAAACCATGAAATCAGGCCAAGACAGAAGTACAGTTAAATCACACTTGTTTAATAATAAAAGTAAAAAGAACAAACATAGTCAAAACATAGCCAAAGTTCAGTAACCAGAATGGATAGTCAGCAAAGCCAGAAGTCAGGCATCAATGTAGTGGAACAGCAAGCAGGATCTTGAGCCAGAAGGGATGTTAGCAAAGCAAGTCTTGAATAGGATCACAGGCAATGTTGTGTTATGTTGACCAAGGCGAAGGCAGAGATCCTCTGAATTTGACGGCTATAGTAGGCAGCACTGACAAGCAGGATATTATCAACAGCTGAGTAACTGTGGAGAGATAGAAGCTAGCAATTGGCAGACAGCTGAACAGCCAGCTCAGAGAAGGATGGGCTGAGCTCAGCCCTGACAGGTATATAAAGACACGGATGGGAGAGTCTAGGATGGAGGAACTTCACTGGCCTGCACAGACTCCTGACTTCAACCCAATAGAACACCTTTGGGATGAATTTTGAGCAGAGACTGTGAGCCAGACCTTCTTGTTTAACATCAGTGCCTGACCTCACAAATGCGCTTCTGGAAGAATGGTCAAACATTCCAATAGACACACTTCTAAACTTGTAGGCAGCCTTCCCAGAAGAGTTGAAGCTGTTATAGCTGCAATGGGTGGACCCCATATTCTTTTTATGGCCAACTACTTGCATATAAGACTTCAAAATGGGAACTTTTGATTTTTCAATTTGGCTCACATAGACTTCAATAGGGTTCATTGTTCGGGTCAGAACTTTTTCTCTGTTCAGGAGTTCTGCTGCCAGACAAACAGGGGGGGTTTCGGCCCACCTCTAATTTAGACCATGGGGGATTCTGGCTTGCATTAGATTTGAAAGATTTTTTTTTTTTTTTTCATTTTTTGAATTCTCAATTATGTACTTATACTGTTATGACATTAAAAACAAAAAAAATGTGCTTGTGTGCCAAAATAGATAAAAATAAATAGCTGCAACTCCACACAATATATTTATCATAGTAACTATACCTATTTTAGACATTGAGTTGCGCTACAAAAGTGTAAAAAAAGCTTTTCCAAATATGTGCTATGATAATCACTCAAAAGTAAAAAAATATTAATCTATTAGTGCATTCAAAAGTCCGAATGAATCACTGAGAGGTCCATGTGACAAAACATAAAGTCCTCTGTTACAATATTTGCTTGTTTATGATTGGTAAAATGAAAATGATTGTGCCAAAAAAAAACATAAAAACATGCAGCCAGCAAATACACAAATCTACCCTAATTTTTGGGAATGTGGAAACGTGATGACGTCATCACAGAGCTCTGCTCTGAGTGTTTTGTCAGAAATTACTTCTACCCGGCCATTTATGACAGAAAGTATAGGGTAGGAGCTACGTGCTGACGTAATTCTTTCCTACACAATAATTTTTTTTTTTCACCTGTGTGATCTCCACCTGCAAGATCTCAGGAGATTTAGCAAAACCTTAAGAGATCTTGTAGTTTTGAAAATACATCTCCCAGGAAGGCCATGGTGACATAACTTTCCCAGAGGACATCATTGCAGCCAGGACTACGTCACTAATGCCTTGGGGAACTCAAAAGTAAGTAAGAGGTAATAAAATAACAAATTTTAAAAAAATTTGATAGGTTTACGTTTGTGAAACAGCATGCCCAGTAGCATGTAACACAGGAATGTGTATTTGAAGGGAAAGCTTAGATTTAAGAGAAATATGTTTCTGGCCTCCCACTTCCATGCACTGTCAATCAAAAGTAAGGTAGACCTGATGGGGAAGTAGTCTCTCAGTTCCACATCAGAGTTCACCTAGTGACTTTATTTATTAAATATAGACATTGCCATCATTGGGAAATTTCATTACTACTGTCCCTTGCTTCTTTGTTTTACATTTAGCTTGCCAGCAGACTTGCCCTTGCAGTGACAAACCTCTGCATTCTAGCTCACAGCTGGTATCAATTACCTCCAGTTTCTTTAGGTCTCTTGCACACTGCAGCTTGAAAAAGCTCAGTAGAGCTTACTGAGCTAAAATACAACCCAATAATTGTTATTTGCCTATGTACACAGGCACGTAAACAAATGCTGTGCATTCTTCAGTATAAAAAGAAAAAGAAAAATCAGCTTTTTTGGTCAGTAATTTACGCTTTATGCCTGCAAATGCACACAAATGCCCATTTACATTATGTGCAGAATGAGAATGCGATAATATGTTTATGTGCATAAATAAGTAAAAAATACATTAAAAAAAAGTCTAAAAAGGTAGATGCTCAAACAGGAGTATCATGCGCAAGAGGCCTTTTCTGTGAACATAGTAGTAGTTCAATAAGATACTGTCCATGCCATAGTGTCATTTTCTTAAAGTGGCTTAAGTTTAAACTACTTGCCACCTATATGTTACTGAAACTGGTGAAAATTAATTGCTGAATTAGGTGCAGCTAGTTCTAAAGGGACCTACTGCCAAAAATGGTTGTTAACTGCTTGCCCCCGCCCACTGTCAAATGACGGCGTGGCAGTGTGACTCTCATTCTGGGACACCGTCATATGAAGGCGTCCCAGAACGGCCACTCGCGCACGCCTGCGAGGGTGCACAGCGCAGTGATCGCAGCTGCACCGTGTTGCTAGGATATGGTGCGACCCTGATCTCTGTAAAGAGCCACGTCCACGGCTCTTTAACCATGTGATCGGCTGTGTCACAGCTGGTCACATGCAAACAAGGAAGTGCCGGTAATCGGCTCTCCTCACCTCACTACTGACAGAGTGTGTGGCAAAGAGAGCGATCAGCGGCATCTTCACGCAGGGGGGGGCATCTAGGAATGTAATCAGGGCACTGATCCTCAGTGTCCTGATTACAATATTGCAATATAGTGTCACAAATCAGTGCCCACCATTGCCCACCAATGCCAGCTCTCAGTGCCCACCAGTGGCAGCAATCAGTGCCCACCACTGCCCAGAAGTGCCAACAATCAGTGCCCATTAGCGATGCCAGTCAGTGCTGGCAATCAGTGCCGCCTATCAATGCTGCCCATCAATGCCCATCACTGCTGTCAATCAATGCCTATCAGTAATGCCCATCAGTGTCACCCATCAGTGCCACCCATCAATGCCCATCAATACCGCCTAACTGTGCCGCCTATCAGTGCCAACCATTGCTGCCTATCAGTGCCCACCAGTGCCGCCTATTAGTGTCCATCAGTGCCACCTAACAGTGCCCATCAGTGCTGCCTATCAGTGCTCATCAGTGCTACATATTAGTGCCACCTATCAGTGCCCATAAGTGCGGCATATTAGTGCCTTCTCATCAGTGCCACCTAATTAGTGCCCATAAGTGCCACCTCATCAATGCCCACCAGTTCAGCCTATCAGTGCCCATCAGTGCTGCCTCATCAGCGCACATCAGTGACGGTGAAAAACTACTTAGTTAAAAAATTTACTGACAGAAAAAAGTAAAAAAACATTTTTCAAAATTTTTGGTCTTTTTTTTTGTAGAAAATAAAAAACCCAGCAGTGATTAAATACCACCAAAAGAAAGCTCTATTTGTGTGAAGCAAATGATAAAAAATTTGTTTGGGTACAGTGTAGCATGACCGCGCAATTGTCATTCAAAATGCGACAGCCTGGTGCCTGGTAGGCAAGTGGTTAAAGTGTTACTAAACTTGCAACTGTAAAATCAGTCTGTATATGCAGTAAAGCATGCTTATTATACTCACTGTGAAACCTAAGGGATTAATCATCTTCATTGTGTATAAAGGCTGTGTGATCCTGTCTCTCTAATCCTCCTCTTCTTCCACTGACTCCAGACCATCTCCTAATAGTACAGAGCATTAGGGGACAGGCTGCACATGTTCAGTTTGGTGTGTATTGATAGAGAGTTTTTTATTTCCTTGGGAGAGTGCATGTGATCAGCACATGGCCAATCTGCACTGTCCAGACAGAAAGGTCAGGGGAAAATGAAAAATCCTCCTACAAGCTTTAACTAGACAGTGATACAAGTCACAAGACTGCTATATACTACTGATGAGAAAAGGTATTTAGCAGTTTATATTTACTAAAATGAATGCATTTCCATGTTTTGTGTACAGTGGGAGACCAGATATAGTGAATGCAGGGTCCAGGGTTTAGTAACACTTTATTGATTTCCCCAGACTGTTTCTTGCCTTTCTGTATATTCTAGCCATTGCAAAGCAGTTAAGAGGCGTGGTTTCAAAGGGATAGGAAGATTACATAATGCACACAAGTAATGTGGGCCCATGATATTCTATATTGAACATTAAAAAAGTAAAATGTATGCCTGACATTATTTAAACAAAAATATAATGTAACCCCTGGACAGGTGCTCTTTTCTACCATTATTTAAACATCTGTTATACATTGTACAAATGAAAATAATCCAATAGTTGAACATTTCAATATTTCACATTGAGGAAGATCAGTTATTCTATATTTCAGCCTGGTTTCCATGGCAATACTGTGAAAGCAGAGTCCAATCATTACTAACTCAGTTAAGAAGAAATACAATTTTCCCATAAGTATATCATGTTTCAGTGGATTATATGACAATGTCAAAAAACAATTAATTAATAACTGATTCTTGGATTAGGGTATTTTATATAAAAAAAACTCACATTCAAGTGAAAGCAGGTTATATCATTTTAGTATAACATTAATGTACTAAATTCTCAATCACAAAGGGTACATCATTTTCTAAGGGTAGTAAGGCAGTACATCATTATTTTACCACTTTTCACTTGATTGTCATATAGGAACTATTAAGCAAATGCTTTTTGGATAATGCTACATTGCTTGCACTAATTCATATCCATTTTTCTCATTTACTCTAGTGTATAAAGTTTGGGAGATGCCTACTGCCACATGCAGGGAGAAAGTTTAGGAAGGGCAGTTTTCAGGTCCATTGGATACTGATTTAACTGCTTATCTTCTGTGTAGCTCAACAATCCTGAAAACTCAAAGCTACCCAAAGATTATTTTCTACCATTCTCAATGGACGTAACCGTATTTCTTGAGTTGGGTAATAAAAATTTATTGAATGTATGCTAATTATTTTTAAAAGGTTCCTCCAACATAAAGGACTGTAGTTTGTAAAGCAGTTTGTTCACCAAAACATGCATGTAAACTCATTCTGTATGAAATGGGGTGAAAGCAAATGTTCTTAGGTTATATTCTCTGCAGATCAAAGGTTATTCATTGAAAAATACTGGGAAAAATACTGCATCATGACTACTAGATGGGGCTGAGGAGGATAATAATTTCCTATGATACTCAGCACCATTAATAAGCCTTAATGCAATATTTTCCCCATTCACACTTTTTTTTTCAATGAATAACATTCAATCTGCAAAGGATATAGCCTAAGAATATTTGATTTTGCTCCATTCATAAAAAATGAGTTTATATGCAGTTTCAGTGGACAGCAGTGGTAAGCTGTTTTCTTTTTTTTTTTATATAAAAAGGCTCAAATTAAAATGTTGTATACAGTGCTCCCAAAATGCCCCTGCCCATTGGAATGAATGGGCAGTGCTTTCAAAGCGCATTAAAAGCGATTTAAAGGTGCTGCAAAACTGGAGTTTTTAACCCCTTTTTTGGGGTTAAAAGCGCCCTACTAGCGACCGAAAAGCGTTGCAAAAGCGGCTTTAGCGCTGACGTGGCCACAGCCCCAATGTGAAAGGGGTCTAATTTATTCCTGCAGCACAAATCCTTTGTGCAAAAATTAGCATAACAGAAATAAATAACATGTATAACAATTAAACAAGATACTCACTCTATATTGCCAGCTGCATTTTGCTTCTGAGCTCTCTTGCTTCAATGTTGCTATGTTGCAGTCATAGGCGTGTGCATGGGGTGTGCCAGGTGTGCCTGGGCACACCCTTATCACTATGTGAGGTGCCGATTCCCCCTACTGCCCGGGCTTCCCCCTTTCCTGTTGGCCCCCCTGCCCTGCAGTGCTGCTGGCTTCCCTCCTCCCTTCTCCCCCTGGAGGATGTTTCAGGATGGACAGCAGGGAAAGGGGCTAGTAAATATATAATTTAACGACCCCTTCCTTTTGTAAATGAACACATTATATACACTCACTCACTGTGTCCATTCAAAATGGAAGCATAGAAAAACTGTATTTACTATGCTTCAGTTTGTGAATGAACAGGAAGCCGCTCAGCACAGAGCACTTCCTATACATTAACTGTCCCATGCAGCTGAGGCTGCAGAGAAAGGCGTGTGTGTTTGAGCTTTGGGGTGCACACCCCAATACAATAGGCTGCGCACACCTATGGTTGTATTACAAGCATGTGTGTTGCCTAATGACAGGTACAATAGGAGCAGGGCAAGGAACAGGAGCACTAATCAGCTTAACACAAACAGGCTGGGCCCTGGCCACTGGCAACAAGCCTGTATGTAATGGTAAAAAACTCTGATGATAGTGCACAATTCATAGCAATGCCCCTGTACTGATGATGTTACATTCTGCCTATACCAACATGTTTTGATTGGATACCAGCAATCTTTCTCAAGAAAGGCTGGTCGGGGACACTGCTCTCTTTATACACTCTTATCTTCCACTCTAGCCACTAATTAACCCTTCACTGACGAAATTACTGCAGCAGGCAAACAAATCATCTAGGAAAGACCCCTATAATAGTGCGTTCATATATCATAATAAAATTAGATAAATAGTGGACTGATAGTGATAAGGTGAGAGAAAAAGAAAAATTAGTACATATGTACATATATATGTATATGTATGTGTGTATACACTCACACAAACAATATAAGATAAAATAAAACTTGTTTATTCATATCAATACATTAAAAAAGGTACAAAAATAATATATACAGTATATCTTACTAAATGTAAATGATAAAATTACCCATTTTTGAAGAAACTGGGATTCATGAAGCTTAAATAAAAAAAAAAAATGTCAAAGTGGATTTTTTAGTTGAACACTATTGTCCCAAAGGGTCTGAATCTAGACAACAAATCGTTTGCTTTTAATGGGTAGATTCCTATCAACATACGTGTGTGTGTGTGTGTGTGTGTATATATATACATTGTTGCCCATACTTACCGTAATTTTCCTTTCCTAGATCCTTCCCATGTCAGACTACTATGGGTCAGGTCCACCCCCTCTGACCCCAACCTTTTTTCTAGCCCATAAAGTGTGGCTGTCGGATCATCTCCATGTCCAAACATCCTTCCTCGCGACGGAAGATAGGGCGGGAATCCCCGGCTGACATGGGGAGGATCCAGGAAAGGAAAATTACGGTAAGTATGGGCAACAATTTTCCTTATTCCTGGACCCCCCCATGTCAGCCTACTATGGGATGTAACAGGCAACCTTCGATAAGGGAGGGAAAGAAAGAACAAACAACTCAGAGAAAAACTGCTACTTCATAAATTTAATGGCTGACAGCCGCAGAAATCATAGAAGAACCAAACGTTTCTGTAGAAGAGAAGGCTACATTTAGCCTATAATTCTGGATAAAAGTGTTGGGTGCGCTCCAACTTTCTGCTCTGCACACTATCTCAGGCGACACCTTTGCATAAGCTGCCCATGATGCTGCCATACCGCTGTTTGAATGCGCTCTGATCCCTGCAGGAGAGGGAAGACCCAGAAACTCATAAGCGATCTAGATGGTCTTCACAATCCAGGATGAGACAATCCTAGGTGGAGCAGCCATGCCCTTTTTAGGCCCCATAGGAAAGATGAAAAGTTGATCTTGTTTGCGAAAGTCCTCAGTCTGCTCTAAGTAAGCTGAAATAGAAGAGACCAAGTCTAGTCTATTCCAATCATCCTGCAACTGGTCCACAGTGAAGGCTGGCAGGATAGTCTCCCAATTCATGTGAAAGGCAGTAGAAGCCTTTGGTAAAAAGCTAGGAACTGGGCTGAGAATAATCTTATCAGGAAAAATCACAAAAAAAGGCTCTTTGGATGAAAAGGCGCATAATTCGGAGACTCTCCTGGTGGAGGCAATGGCCGTCAAGAACACTACCCTCAAGGTTAGGTGAAATAATGAACATCACGATGTCGGATCAAAAGGAGGAGCCAGCAAGGCTTTCAAGACCAAAGTCAGATGCCATTTGGGAAAATAGAAATTTAGGGGAGGTCTGATTTTAATGGTTGCCTTCAGAAAACGGACCACGACAGGATTTAATGCCCATCTGGAATTCGTCATAGCCGAGAGGGCAGAAATCTGGACCCTCAGGAAATTATAGGCCAGGCCATCATCCAGCCCCTGCTGGAGAAACTCCAAAATGTTCGAGACTAAAGGGGATTCAGCTCCCAGCCCCTCTCTGCAGCTATGCATAGTAAAGCTTTCCAAACCCAGGGATAGGTTGAATTTGTAGATTTTTTATGAGCCTGTAATATACTCAACACTCATTCTGAAAGGCCCAAATCCTTCAGACAACTCCTCTCAATTTCCACGCCATTAGCTTCAGCCTCCTGGGGTTCAGATGACATATTCCGTTCTGGAGCAGGAGATCCCGACAAGGTGGCAGTGGGATCGGTTGACACATCTTCATCCTCCACACCAGCGGGAACCATAGCCTTCTGGGCTAAAATGGTAGAACTGCTATAGCTGTGACTTTCTCTCTGTAAATTTTCAATAGGGTCTTGAGTAGGTATGAGCCGAACACCCCCCTGTTCGGTTCGCACCAGAACATGCGAACAGGCAAAAAATGTATTTGAACACGAGAACACCGTTAAAGTCTATGGGACTCGAACATGAATAATCAAAAGTGCTAATTTTAAAGGCTTATATGCAAGTTATTGTCATAAAAAGTGTTTGGGGACCTGGGTCCTGCCCCAGGGGAGATGGATCAATGCAAAAAAAGTTTTAAAAACGGATGTTTTTTCGGGAGCAGTGATTTTAATAATGCTTAAAGTGAAACAATAAAAGTGTAATATTTCTTACCTAGGGGGTGTCTATAGTTTCCCCAGTCTGACAGCAAAATTACATTTCAAAGGAAAAAAAGTCATTTAAAACTACTTGCGGCTATTAATGAATTGTCGGACCGACAATACACATGAAAGTTCATTGATAAAAACGGCATGAGAATTCCCCACAGGGGAACCCAGAACCAAAATGTTTAAAAAAATGGCGTGGGGGTCCCCCTAAATTCCATACCAGGCCCTTCAGGTCTGGTATGGATATTAAGGGGAACCCTGGCCAAAATTTTTAAACAAATGGCGTGGGGGTCCCCCTCAAAATCTATACCAGACCCTTCAGGTCTGAAATGAATTTTAAGGGGAACCCCGCGCCAAAATAAAAAAAAAATGGAGTGGGGTCACCCAAAAAATCCATACCAGACCCTATACCTGAGCATGAAACCTGGCAGGCCGCAGGAAAAGAGGGGGAAGGGACAAGAGAGCAGCCCCCCCTCCTGAACCGTACCAGGCCACATGCCGTTAACATTAGGAGGGTGCTTTGGGGTAGCCCCCCAAAGCACCTTGTCCCCATGTTGATGGGAACAAGGGCTTCATCCCCACAACCCTTGCCTGGTGGTTGTGGGGGTCTGCAGGCGGGGGGCTTATCAATATCTGGAAGCCCCCTTTAACAAGTGGGACCCCCACATCCCGGCCCCCCCTGTGTGAAATGGTAAGGGGGTACAAATGTACCCCTACCATTTCATAAAAAAAGTGTCAAAAATGTTAAAAATGACAAGAGACAGTTTTTGACAATTCCTTTATTTAAAGTCTTCTTTTTTACATCTTCTTTCTTCTATCTTCTTTCTTCTATCTTCCTTTGGTTTCTTCCTCCATCTTCTTCTTCTTCTGGTTCTTCCTCCGGTGTTCTCTTCCGGCATCTTCCTCCATGGCATCTTCTTCCCTTCTTATTCTTCTTGGGCTGCTCCGCATCCATGATGGGAGGCTCCTGCTGTGTGACGCTTCTTGTCTTCTGATGGTTCTTAAATAATGGAGGCCGAGGCCACCGGTGACCTTGCCCCCCTCTGATGCACGGGGACTTGACAGGGACTTCCCTATGGCATTCCCCGTGATGTCAGAGGGCGGCGGGGTCACCCGTTACTTAGCCAGCCAAACCGAGCAAGCGTTTCGCAGGTGAGGGTCACATGTTGTAGAAGAAGTTGTTCTGACGAGGCTAGCAGTAACAGGTCATCTAAATAATGGAATATTTGAACGTCTCTAACCCTGAGGGTTGCGATGATGGCTGCGTGCACTTTTATGAAGGTTCTGGGTGCTGTGCAAAGGCCAAACGGGAGGGACCGAAACTGATAGTGAGAGCCTTCCACTGAAAATCTGAGAAAACAATGATGAGCTGAATGGATGGGAACATGTAAATAGGCGTCCGCTAGATCGAAGGAGGCCATGCAGTATTTTTCTTTCACAATGGATATGATTGTCTCCAATGACTCCATCTTGAAGGCCTTAGGGGCTTGGCTAGGTTTGGACTTGGAAGCCTTCGGAAAGGATGAACCAGCTGGTCTCCATTGCCTGGAGAATGGCCTGCCAGGCCTGTAGGAACTTGCTTCCTTGAAATTCTCCCTGGACCTTCTTGCCAGGTGAAAGGGCTGCTGCTGTCTTCTCCTTTCTTGTGGAATTAGGCCCGATTTGCCCCCGGAGACACGTTGGATCGCTGACTCCAAGGGTTTACTGAAAAGTAGCTTACCATCGAATGGCACCAAACATAGGCATTGCTTCGAAGAATTGTCTGCCGCCCAGTGACTTAACCACAATGCCCTTCGGGCCCTCACGGAGTGGGCCATGATTTTCCACGTCATTCTGACCTGGTCAACTGCTGCTTCTGCCAGGAATTCGACAGCTGTTTTAATGAATTGCAGGGGCGAAGAACCGCCAGCTCCAAGCTCCTCCGTGTAATAACCATCCAAATCCAACACCAATGTTTTGAGGGCTGCTGCTACAGAAGTGAGGGCCAACGCTGGCCTGCACGCCGCCCCCCGCCCCCCGCCACTGAATACAACTGCTTTAAATCCGTATCCACTCTACGATCCATGGGATCCCTAACAGAGACCGAATCGGTAGAGTGATATGGCGGGCCAATTGCTGCAGTGAAGCATCCACCCTAGGGGTAGTGTCCCCTAAATCCGCATCCTTTAAACTGAATGGATACAACTTTGAAAATCTATTATGAATGTTGAGATTCTTTTCCGGCCTAGCCCTAGCCCACTCATCCTCCAGTATCTCTTGGATCTCAAAAATGAAAGGAAGGCAAGGATTTCTTCAGCTCTGGGTAGCATTTCCGTTGTTTTTCTGGCGGAGGGGTCTCTTCCTGCCACTGCAATGCATCTTTCACCGCCTCCACCAAGGGGGGACTAACGCAAAATGGAAGGTTCATGATTCAGGCGCCACCTCAGCCTCAGAGGAATCAGAGTCACTCTCCCCACCTGCCTCCAAATCCGAATCTGCAGAAGAATATGCTGGTCGGGCGTTTTTCTTAGATGCACCTCTTAGCTCCTCCCTGACCGCAAACTTAATATAAAGAACAAGAAGGTTGGGACTTTAAATGAGGCGGGCAAATGAGGCCAAAGGGACAGTCACAATTACATAAAACATTTTATTGAAACATAATGACAAATTAACACAGTTAAGTTGCAATAAAGATAATAATATCCAATTCTATAACAATCCCATCCTGCCTGGTATATGGGAAACATAGTGAGCAGCCCCCAAGTGGTACAGGGCAAAACAACTGGGAAAAATAGCAGTAGCATAAGGTCGCAAGATAAACATTAAAAGCTTATGGGTATATGGACTTAATAAAATCTATGGTTGTCTGGTGCTTGTCGTAAGCCCGACGCGTTTCGTGTATCAAACACTCTTCAGGGGCAATATAGCACCAGGGTCTAAAAAAGGAAAAAAGAGACAGTGTGGTAAAGGAATGAGTAAAGTGCAAAAAATGCACTGTAAACAGGATAATAAAAAATAAACATATAGAGGAGACAGGCAGCCACTGATCCCCCATGGGTACTCACATGTTAAAGGATTGTGAACTCCAGGAGGTCCGCAAATGTAGGCCACCAAATAGCTCAGGTCCCGGAGCTGAGGGAGGAGCTTGAAGAGAGGAGCCGGGAGAGAAAACGGCCACACACAGAGGTCCCCAGTGGATGGAAGATCCACACTGGTGATAAGTGAGGGTGAGGGTTCTAAGGTAATGAAAGTAGTATGTGTAAGGTATTGCCCCAAACGAAGCTGGAGCCCCTAATCATGGAGAAGTACAGAATTGTCTATGGGATATCCCCCTTACCTAAGGATGGTACAAAATAGCCAGCCATATCTGACCCAGTGATGGACGTGCTGTATGACAGCAGGCTAAACATGGGTGAGGGACTTATATGCAGCCAATTCCCGCCCCAATCAGAGAACTCCCCCCAGCATCACGTGGTGCAAACACACAAGCGGACGGAGAACTCCTACCAGTGCAGCGGCCACCGCCGCCCACAGCTGCTGGAGAAGTCACCCTCCACGTGTCCGCACGAGAAGGAAAACACAACGTCAGCGCCGGGACACTCACGCAGAGGTCACGCGCATGACGAGGGGGCGTGATGCCGACGCACAATGGGAAACCCGCCCCAATCACCCGCACCCGCACCCACGGATGAGGGGAGAAAGGGGAGGGATCCCAGTCGTGCCTCGCAGTTCCCGGACACTGAATGAAAAGGCAGCCAAACAGAAGCAGGCTCTATGGAGACACATACCGCATGGTCAACTCCGAGGTGAAGGGAGAGAGGAGGAAAAAGGGGAAAAAAAATGAAAAGAAGTACCAAAAGGAAAAAACAAAAGGAATAAATGAACACACATGTGGCCAAATATATTTTATAATGTAATTATATTAAACAAACTCCCTAAAAAAGGGGGAAACCCAATGGTTCAGGGCGAATGCCCTGTGGGGTAAATACTGTCGTAATAAGGCTTCCAGATGGCCTCAAGCCAGGCCTCCATCTCTATATCGAGTAAATAGATGAAGTGGGGACTTTAGATGAGACACAAGGTCTCCATCCCTATACATACATCAAACAGGGAAATATGGACTTTAAATGAGGGGGGCAAATGAGGCAAAAGGAACAATCTAAATACAAGAACCATTGGATAAGAATAAGTATAAAAATAACGTAATGACATAATAGTGCAATAATGGTCCCATAGAGATTATACTGGCAACACATATACGATTATAAGACTACCCAAAGGCCTCAGAGCACACCTCCATCCCTGTATCAGGTAAATAAAAATAAAAATAATAAAAGGTGGGACTTTAAATGAGACACTAGGTCTCCATCCCTGTGCGTAAAAAGAACAAGAAGGTTGGGACTTTAAATGAGGTGGGCAAATGAGGCTTTAAGATGACTTTAAATGAAAGTCCCACCTTTTATTATTTTTATTTTTATTTACCTGATACAGGGATACCATGCGGTATGTGTCTCCATAGACCCTGCTTCTGTTTGGCTGCCTTTTCATTCAGTGTCCGGGAGCTGCGAGGCACGGATGGGATCCCTCCCCTTTCTCCCCTCATCCGCTACGGTGGGTGCGGGCGATTGGGGCGGGTTTCCCATTGTGCGTCGGCATCACGCCCCCTCATCATGCGCGTGACCTCTGTGTGAGTGTCCCGGCGCTGACGTTGTGTTTTCCTTCTTGTGCGGACACGTGGAGGGCGACTTCTCCAGCAGCTGTGGGCGGCGGTGGCCGCTGCTCTGGTAGGAGTTCTCCGTCCGCTTGTGTGTTTGCACCACGTGATGCTGGGGGGAGTACTCTGATTTGGGCGGGGATTGGCTGCATATAAGACCCTCACCCATGTTTAGCCTGCTGTCATACAGCACGTCCATCACTGGGTCAGATATGGCTGGCTATTTTGTACCATCCTTAGGTAAGGGGGATATCCCATAGACAATTCTGTACTTCTCCATGATTAGGGGCTCCAGCTTCGTTTGGGGCAATACCTTACACATACTACTTTCATTACCTTAGAACCCTCACCCTCACTTATCACCAGTGTGGATCTTCCATCCACTGGGGACCTCTGTGTGTGGCCGTTTTCTCTCCCGGCTCCTCTCTTCAAGCTCCTCCCTCAGCTCCGGGACCTGAGCTATTTGGTGGCCTACATTTGCGGACCTCCTGGAGTTCACAATCCTTTAACATGTGAGTACCCATGGGGGATCAGTGGCTGCCTGTCTCCTCTATATGTTTATTTTTTATTATCCTGTTTACAGTGCATTTTTTGCACTTTACTCATTCCTTTACCACACTGTCTCTTTTTTCCTTTTTTAGACCCTGGTGCTATATTGCCCCTGAAGAGTGTTTGATACATGAAACGCGTCGGACTTACGACAAGCACCAGACAATCATAGACTTTTATTAAGTCCATATACCCATAAGCTTTTAATGTTTATCTTGCGACCTTATGCTACTGCTATTTTTCCCAGTTGTTTTGCCCTGTACCACTTGGGGGCTGCTCACTATGTTTCCCATATACCAGGCAGGATGGGATTGTTATACGATTGGATATTATTATCTTTACTGCAACTTAACTGTGTTAATTTGTCATTATGTTTCAATAAAATGTTTTATGTAATTGTGACTGTCCCTTTGGCCTCATTTGCCCACCTCATTTAAAGTCCCAACCTTCTTGTTCTTTATACGCACAGGGATGGAGACCTAGTGTCTCATTTAAAGTCCCACCTTTTATTATTTTTATTTTTATTTACCGCAAACTTAATATAGGGCTTCACCTGACGAGCCTCAGATGCGTTGCCTTGCGCAGCTTCCTTAAGACAAGAAGTGCAAACCAACTTTCCCTTAAGGACCTCAGCCGAACAGGCCCAACAGCCTGCGTCTTCCAATTGGCTTGGAGAGGAGGACCTAGTTGAAGAGGAAGGCTGCCTTTTGTGCCTATGACTTGATCTGGTCTTTTTAGAGGCTTTTCGATGGCTTGACCCCTCTTGCCTCAGGTGCGAGTGACTACAGTAAGGCTCGGGAGAAGGGGATCTGGAATATTGAGACCATGGAGGAGCACTTAGCTGCATGAGACTCTGCGACTTGACATTTCTCGATTTTTTATTGCTTTTCTGAGACAGTGCAGCAGATTTAGAACCTCCGTTTATCCCGCACATCCCGACAGAAGAGGTGCTCTCTTTTAAAAAATGAAAAAAAAAATGAAAAATAAAAAATATAAAATATAAAAATAAAATCTCTGTACATATGCATACAAAAATACACACGTACGGAAAAAAAAAAAAAAAAATATATATATATATATATATATATATATATATATATATATATATACACATAATACATAAAAAATAAAAATGTATAGATAAAAACCTTTCCATGGGATCTTCAGTGTAAAAAAACAGGCAGAGCAAACAGGCAGGCAGATAGATCTGGAAGGCAAGAGTGAGGATCGGAGAAGGGAACTTGGACAGCGGTATAAATAATAGTTAGCATGGAAACAGTAGCAGAAGGAACAGCCTACCTTCAGCAAAGCAGCAGCTTGACGAGCTGGAGCCAAGAAGCTGGACACCGCTGAAGGGGGAATACAGGCAAGCCCAGAGTGTGAAAGAACCGCCCCTTAAGACCAGGCAGCGCCGCCAATCGGCGAGGAGCATCCTGGCGGTTGCTAGGCAACCAGATGGGGGGGGCGCCATGATGTCACCCGCCCGGCTCAGCTCCTCTGAGTCACACGAGGGGCACACTACTGAACCCAGCAGACTGCCAGACACCAGGGGAGGTAAGGAAACAAAGCGAAAGTGCCTGTGCACATTTGCCATTGCCATAAACAGCCCCACAAAACCTGCCTGCTCCTAGCTGCCAAACAACACAGTGATTTAAACTGTATAGTATATGTCCCTGCACCAAGGGAACCCACCTCCTTTGGAGATTTACAGCCTATCTGGGGGGGTCTTCTGTACCGGGAGAGGCTGAACCCGAACAGGACTGACGTTACTTCGACCCATATGCTTCACTCACTTTGTACAATATATATATATATATATATATATATATATATAGATATATATATATATATATATATATACATTTTTTTAAGGCATCCGGAGCGAGGACGAAAAAAGAAAATGGAGCCGCCCTTTTTGGGCTAGATAAAAGGCGGTCTTGGAGGGGTCAGAGGGGGCGGACCTGACTCATAGTAGGCTGACATGGAGAAGTCTAGGAAATATACATAGATAGATAGATAGATAGATAGATAGATAGATAGATAGATAGATAGATAGATAGATAGATAGATAGATAGATAGATAGATAGATAGATAGCTCTTCTGCTTAGTAGTACTGAGGTCATCAGTTTTAATCCCAGTTTCTTAATAAATGGGTAATTTTATCATTTACATTTATTAAGTACCTTTTTAATATATTGATATGAATAAACATGTTCTATTTTATTTTATATTGTATGTGTGAGTATACATATCGCCACACCACCCCTGTGGGAGCAAACTGTGGATGAGGCAATACCCCCACGACAGCCCGGAGGTCAGTGTCCCATCCCCACAATCAAAATAAATCTAAAGTAATAGGGTTCACCCAGATCACGGGAGGGCTGACCAAGTATAAGCAAACAGAACTTGGTGAGCATGTTGAACTAAACTTTATCCTGATTGTCGAGTATATCCCTCTGAATTCTGCAATTATCCATATAACATTAATCATAGAAACACAGAAGTCCCCCCCCACTAGAAAAAGTCTGCCAAGGAGGGAAAGAAGAGAAATTAAAGGAAAGAGGGTACCATGGTGACCCTGGAAAATAAGAGAGAGAGAGGAGATAGGCTGCCGAAAAGAAAAGTCTTCCAGGAAGTTCCTACTACTGAACTGTGAGACCAGGACAGAGGGGCATTTTGATATAGGCTGCCCAAGGTTCCCAAATTTCCTCAACTGTTTGTGTTTTGTCTAGTAGCTTAGCCATTATTTTCTACTGCATCATGATCCAGGAGATGTTCCGCTTAGCTGCTACAAAGGAGATCAATGTTTTCTTCCATGCCCCTGCAAGCGTAATCTTTGCTCTCAGGAGGATGAAGAAGATTAAAGCTTGCGTATGTTTGGAGACTTTTCCAACCCTATCTCCTGAAAGAGAGATATTGTGGGGTCCGGAGGGACTGTCACCCCATGACTTTCTGTATGAGATGGAAGATTTTATTCCAGTATGTTCTAATGCTTGGACAAGACCACCACATATAAAACATAGAGCCCACCAGATTAAACCCTCTGTAACATAAGGGAGAGGGATCTGGATGTATTGTGGCCAGTCTGGAAGGGACATAATACCAGGGACATAATACCATCTTATAAGGATTTTCACATTTTCTTCGATCAGAGACACATTCATAATACATTTGTACGATTGTAGGAACTATTGGAACCAACGATTCTGGTCCCACAAAATCTCCATGTCAGACTCCCAGCGCTGGGGCATAAGATGGTTTGTCATCTCTGTTTGCCAGCAAGGAATAAATAATTGAGATGCCTCCCCTCTGATCCATGATATTGGAGCACCATTGTTCTTAAAGTGTGTCTTTTGGGGGGTTCAGGTTTTTCAAGACAAATAGAATGAAGGAAATATCTAATTTGGGAGAGTTGAAATTTCTCTGAAGGGGGCATATCAAGTTTGCTTATGCAATATCCAAGGGAGATAGGTCCCATTGAGTTAAAAAAGTGGCTTATTCAGAACAGACCTTTATCGAGAGGCCAATGGAAAGCTTGTATATTCATGTCCGGAAAAATTGACAGGTTATGGAACAGGTGTGATGGTGGTCTTGTGCAGGAGATTAGATTGAGGGTTGCAATGTGGGGTTGCACCACAACAGGAAATCAATTGTATTAAGGGGAACCGCTTACCTTTCCATAGAGACCCAATCAGGTTTGGATCCTCTAGCATATACTAAAAATTGCGCTAATTGGGGGTCTTGGTAGTATCACCAAAGAATAAGGAGTCCTAGGCCTCCTTTTGTTCAGGCTTACATATTTTTGGTCTTTAAATATATGAACCTTAATCTAAGGAGTAGTTTAGGGACAAAATATGGTTTTCTCATAAAATGTCCCGATGTTTAGAGATAATCTTCCTCATAATATGGGACTGTGAATTTAATTTAAAAATAAATTCCAGATCAAATGAACTGTGTTGATTCTCTTGGGTCTTCCTGTCCTTCAAGAGCTCTTCTCTGTTTTTTTCCACTTATTTGGCCTTACTAACAAAGAACTCCTCCTGATATCCTTTATCCAATAACTGAGTCAGTAGTAAGGATTCCTCCTTATAATCTGTTGATTTGCTGCAGTTCTTCCTGAGGCGTGTATATTTCCTGTTTTTTATATTCATCAGCCAACAAGCTAAGTGCCAGCTAGTATTGAGAATAAAGTTGTTACAGTCAACTTGTTTCCTAAATGTCTTTGTTAGGATTCTATTGTCCTCCACAAGATTTCCAAGACTTACAAATTAATACTCTCAGGGCTACTGCATGGTGCATACTGCAGATTATGGTTGTTAGTATTAAGATGTTCCAAGAAAAGGTCTAAATCATTTTTTGACTCTCCCCATATACATATAACATCATCTATGAATCTCTTGCATAGCACAAGGTTCACAGGAAGCTGACCATTAGGCCAGATGTAAATGGCCTCCCAGTCTGCCATATAGAGATGGGCAAAACTAGGTGTGAACCTTGTGCCCATAGCTGTCTCAATCTATTGTAAATAGAATGCATCATCAACACAGAAGTAAATGTGTTTAAGTATAAGGTATATAGATTGTATAATAAAGTCAGACTGAAGTGCTTTCAGCTTTTTTCTTTGTTCCAATGTTTGTCTGAGAGTCGAACTGTTTCACATCCCTTGTAGTGAGGTGTAACTGTGTAAAGTGATTGACATTAATTGTAACCAACAGCCCCCCAATTACCATTCTATATCTTTGAAAAGATTCAAGATATGCTTAACCGCTTGCCGACCAGCCGTCGGAGTTTTACTGCGGCAGAATGGCACGGCTGGGTGAAACGACATTACCTTACACTTACATTGCTTCGCCTTTTGGCCACTAGGGGTGTGTCCGCCGGCACGCAGTATGTGCCCAGCCCTGATGCAAGTGCTCAATCTGGCGCGATTACCGACGGGCTCATGCAATCGCTCGTGACAGAGCGAGAACTGGGATCTGTGTGGTTCTTTCCGGGGAGAGGAGACAGATCGTGTGTTCATACTAGTATGAACACCGATCTCTCTCTCCTCCTAGACAGTCTCATCCCCCCACAGTTAGAAACACACATAGGGAACACAGTCAACCCCTTGATCGCCCCCTAGTGTTAACCCCTTCCCTGCCAGTGACATTTACACAGTAATCAGTGCATTTTTATAGCACTGATCACTGTATAATTGTCAGTGGTTTCAAAAATGTGTCAAAAGTGTCTGATGTGTACGCATTATGTCGCAGTCCCAATAAAAATCGCAGATTGTCGGCATTACTAGTAAAAAAAAAATAATAATAAAAATGCCATAAATCTATCCCCTTTTTGTAGACGCTATAACTTTTGCGTAAACCAATCAATATATGCTTATTGAGATTTTTTTACCAAAAATATGTAGAAGAATACATATCAGCCTAAACTGAGGAAAACATTTGTTTTTTTGATAAAAAATGTGGGATATTTATTATAGCAAAAAGTAAAGGTTATTGGGGTTTATTTACTAAAGGCAAATCCACTTTGCACTACAAGTGTACTGCAAGTGCACTTGGAAGTACAGTCACTGTAGATCTGAGGAGCGCATGCAAGGAAAATAAAAAACAGCATTTTTGCTTGCACATGATTGGATGATAAAATCAGCAGAGCTTCCCCTCATTTCAGATCTTCCCCTCAGATCTACAGCGACTGCACTTCCAAGTGCACTTGTAGTGCAAAGTGAATTTGCCTTTAGTAAATCAACCCCATTGCGTTTTTTTTTCAAACTTGTCGCTTTTCTTTTGTTTATAGCGCAAAAAATAAAAAACGCAGAGGTGATCAAATACCACCAAAAGAAAGCTCTATTTGTAGGAAAAAAAGGACATCAATTTTGTTTGGGTACAGCATCGCACGACCGCGCAATTGTCAGGTAAAGTGACACAGTGCCGAATCGCAAAAAATGGCCAGGTCATTGAGCAGCCAAATCGTCCGGGGCTGAATTGGTTAACGTCTTTCAAATATGATGGTGTCAATAGTACTTCCTTCTGTATGAATATATCTACATAATGAGATCAATTAGATGTTAAAGTGGTTCTAAAGGTAGAAGATAAAAAACCTTCTGTGTGCAGCTCCCCCCTCAGCCCCCCTAATACTTATCTGAGCCCCATCTCGATCCAGCAATGTTGCATGAGAGACTCGGCTGTCAGTATCCGGGACTCTCCCTCCTGAATGGCTGAGACCCACAGTGGGTACCATTGGCTCCCACTGCTGTCAATAAAAGTCAGTGAGCCAATGAGGAGAGAGAGGGGGCATGGCCAAGCCATTGATCTGTGTCTCAATGGACACACAGAGCAGTGTCTCGGCCTGGGTTTCCCCAGAGAAAGTGGGACATAGTACCATCTTGTGATTATTTTGATACTGCTTCAATTAAGGAGATATTCATATTGCCCTTGTATGACCTTTTAAATGCATGAAACCATTTTTCCTGACCTAAGTTGATCCCTGTGTCTGATTCCCAGGCTTGAGCATAGGAGGGCTTGGAGGTATTGTCTGCTAGAGAGGCATAAATGATGGAGATACCGCCCCTCTGATCCAAAATATTGGCACACCATAATTCGTAATTAGTGGGTTTAGGGGGTTCAGGCTTATTTGACCAAATTGAGTGTAAGAAGTGATTTATCTGTGACAGTCTGAACCTCTCTGTGTCCAGCATTTCGAGTTTACTTAGACAATAGCCCAATGATATGGGGCCCAACGAGAAGAGGAAAGTACTGATTCTAAACAATCCTTTTTTTAGCCACCATTTGAAGGCAAGGATATTCATGCCTGGTATGAATGATGGGTTGTGGAAGAGATACGCAAGTGGTTTCATGTTTGAGATTAGCGTTTCCTGTTTATGTAGGGAGTCACAAAGCGCTAGTGAATGGGATAATGTGGGGGCTAAGACTGTGGGTCTTAATTTGGGGAATCACCAGAGGAGGTAATCTATAGTGTGAGAGGGTGTCGCCTGTCTTTCCATATTGATCCAATACGGTTTTGTGCCTTTCAACTTGGCTATAGATATTTGGGTCAGTTGTGCAGCCTTGTAGTATCATCAAAGATTGGGAAGTCTCAGACCCTCCTGATTTTTCAGGCGAAAGAGAATTTCTTTTTTGCAACAGTGGCCTTGTTTACCCCAAACAAATTTGATTATTTTGGCAAGTAGTTTGATTCCCAAATATGGGATCGTGTTTGGAGCCCAGGAGGAGGGCAAGTGATCCCTTAACTGGACTATTAGTGGGATACGGACAGTTATATTTAACACCGCTGATTTAGCAACGTTAACTGCAAGCCCTGAAACCTTGCTAAAGTCCTTCAGAAGCCAGATTAAGTTGATTATTGGGGAAGTGAGGAAGAGTAGCAAGTCATCTGCAAACAACGCACATTTATGTTCTTGCGTTCCGCAGAGAACTCCCTTAATGTCAGGATTGGACCAGATCGCTATTGCTAGCATCTCTATCGCTATCGCAAAGATTATCGGGGAGAGCGGGCAACCCTGTCTGGTTCCTGTCTGAATATTGACTGCATCAGAATAGTGGCCCATCAAGCAGATTTGTTCAGGGGTAGAATAGAGTGAGTTAATTGTACCCAGGAATTTTGACCCGAAGCCCCATCTCTCTAGTATCTCAAAAACAAAAAAATGCCAGGAGATGGAATTGAAGGTCTTCTGAAAGTCTAGTGATAATAGAAATCCTTCTTGTTGTGTCCCCCAATCCCATCTGAAGTTCTGGATGGAAATTATGTCTATCGCCCTCCTAATCTGATCCGGGCTGTGTCTCCCTGGGATGAAGCCCACCTGGTCCTTGTGAATGTATTTTGTGATAAAATTTGTTAGTCTCATTGCTAAAATTTTGGTCATTATTTTGAGGTCTATGTTAATTAGCGATATTGGGTGGTAATTATTAACCTCACTTCCATCTTTCCCTGGTTTGGGGATGACTAAGATAAATGCAGAATTTAGATCTTTGCTTAAGGGGGCTCCATCCCGGAGAGAGTTGAAGAACCTAGACATAAAGGGAGCTAGTTCCTGTCCAAATTTCTTATACTAACATACTGATAGACCATCCAGGCCTGGGGATGACCCATTTTTAAGAGATTTCATGACCTCCAGGATTTCCTCCAAAGAGAAGGGTTGGTCAAGGAGTTCCTTATGGTTGTGGGATATTTTGGGAAGTGATATGTTTCTAAGGAAATCTTCCAATTTAGATGGGGAAGGTTGGGGCTGATCCTTATAGAGGTTGTCATAGAATTTTCTGAATATGTCCATGATTCTAATGGGATTTGGGGTCAGTTTGCCTGATGCAGATCTTATCTTGGGAAATGCTAAAGAAAGCTGCCTTGGGCTAAGTTTGGTTGCTAGTCTGGAGCCTATTCTGTCCCTCTGCAAATAGAATTTAGCACCAGATCATCGCAGGTGCTTTTCAGCTGCAGCAGTCAAGGCTAAATTAAGGTTTGCTTGTGCGGTTTCCAGCTGGGCCAAGTTGTTGAGGTTGGGTCTTTGTTTGTGTTATATGCTTACGGTGAGAAATTCCCCTGTCAATCTCTTAATTTCATTTTCACGTTCACGTTTTAGTTGTTGATAGTTGAGGATAGTTGTATTATTTTTCCCCTGATAACTGTTTTATGTGCTGCCCATAGAGTGGCTAGAGAGACAGTGTTGTTGTCATTATCTGTGAAGTATTCTTTCAAGTTCTTTTCTAGTAGTGTACAGTTTGTCGGGTTGGTGAGAATTGATTAGTTTAGGCGCCATTTGGGAGTTCCCCTGACCCCTAGTGGTCACTGTATTAGTATGGGAACAATAGAATGGTCTGACAGAGATGTGTCACGTATCGTGGAGGAGAGCGCTAGTGGGGTTGTTGCAGCTTGCAGAAAGATGTGGTCTATCCGGGTATATGTGCGATATAGTGTGTATAAGCCCTGGTATGAGGGTTGAGTTCCCTCCAGATATCTATTAAGCCATAAGTGTTTAGAAGCTGTGCATTTTTAAGGCTCTGTTTGGAAGGTCGTTTCAGTTTCGGGGGACCCCTGGGAGATTTATCCAAGGAGTGGTCGAACGCAGTGTTCGAATCTCCTCCCATCAAGTGTGTGAAATCTTAAGGGAGAGGTGTCCCACGTGGTGTGGTGAAGGAATTAAGATTCTGAGGAATTAATTATATTTACAAATTTATGCTGGATTTATTTATTATCAGGTGTTTAAAATTAATATATTTCTGGGTAGGGATGGACGAACGGTTCAACAATAAGTTTGGGCTTAACTTTGGTTGTTCGGATGTTCTGTGAACACCGAACGCTATGCGGTGTTCGGGGCAAATTCGAAAGCTGCCGGAGCACCGTTAAAGTCTATGGGACATTACCATGAAAAATCAAAAGTGTTCATTTTAAAGGGTTATATGCAAGTTATTGTCATAAAAAGTTTTTGGGGACCCGGGTCCTGCCCCAGGAGATATGTATCAATGAAAAACATTTTTTTAAAAACGACCATTTTTTCGGGAGAAGTGATTTTTTAATGCTTAAAGTGAAACAATAAAAATGAAATATTCCTTTAAATATTGTGCCTGGGGGTTTCTATAGTATCCCTGTAAAATGGCGCATTTTTCCTGTGTTTAGAACAATATCACAGCAAAATGACATTTCTAAAGGAAAAAGTGTCATTAACTGCTTGCCGATCAGCGCACGCCAATGTACGTCGGCAGAATGGCGCTGGTAGGCAAAAGGGCATACAGGTACGTCCCCTTTAAGAAGCGGTGTTGTGGACGCACACCCGCCATGAGTGCGGGTACCGCGGACTCGATGTCATGGAGAGGAAGAACGGGGAGATGCTTTTGTAAAGAAAGCATTTCCCGTTCTGCCTAGTGACAGGACAGTGATCACAGCTCTCTCTCATCGAGAGCTGTAATCACTGTCCTGTGTGTTGAAGTCCAGCCCCCTAACAATTAGAATCACTCCCTAGGACACACTTAACCCCTTCGCTGCCCCCTAGTGGTTAACCTCTTTACTGCCAATGTCATTTACACAGTAATAAATGCATTTTTATAGCATCGATCGCTATATAAATGACAATGGTCCCAAAATAGTGTCAAAAATGTCCGATGTGTCCTCCATAATGTCGCAGTCCTGATAAAATTCGCAGACTAATAAAAAAAAATAAAAATAAAAATGCCATAGAACTATCCCTTATATTGTAGCCCCTGGTTTCGGTTACCCTTTCTTGGGCTGAGCCGTCCATCGAGATACAGGCTCTAATCGACTCTGGGGCTGCAGGCCTGTTGATGCTGCCTTTGTATCGAAGCACTCCATTCTGCTGCAAGCTGTGTGACACTCCACTTGCCATTGAGGCTCTTGATGGAAGACCTCTACAGCCTGCACATGTGACTCATGAGACTGTTCCATTGTCCATGGCTGTAGGGGCTCTTTACTATGAGATAATCCAATTACAAAATATTTCCTCACCTATGTTTCCGCTGGTTATTGGTATTCCTTGGTTACAGAGGCACAACCCCTCTTTTGATTGGCTCTGTGCTGAGGTTCTTTCCTGGTCACCACAATGCAGTAAAACATTCTTCCAGAAGGTAGGCAAGGTCCTGTGCACCTCTTCACTCTCCTCCCTGCTGGATAAATTGTGAACGTTAGGTTGGAAATGGTTTCGACAATCCCATTCAGAAACACATGCAGGTCCTCCCTGGAGCCATCCCAAATCATGAAAATGTCATAGATGTACCTGTGCCATCGACAAGTTCTCATTAGAAAAGAGCTGGCACTCCCATAGATGTAGGGATGTTAGGGATTAAGGATGAGCTTCAAGTTCGAGTCGAATATCGGCTGTTCGCAAGTTAGCGAACAATTTGGGGTGTTCGCGGCAAATTCGCGGCAAATTCGAATGCCGCGGAACACCCTTTAAAAGTCTATGGGAGAAATCCAAAGTGCTAATTTTAAAGGCTTATATGCATGGTATTATCATAAAAAGTGTTTTGGGACCCGGGTCCTGCCCCAGGGGACATGGATCAATGCAAAAAAAAGTTTTAAAAACGGCCATTTTTTCAGGAACAGTGATTTTAATAATGCTTAAAGTGAAACAATAAAAGTGTAATATCCCTTTAAATTTCGTACCTGGGGCGTGTCTATAGTATGCCTGTAAAGGGGCGCATGTTTCCCGTGTTTAGAACAGTCTGACAGCAAAATGACATTTCAAAGGAAAAAATCATTTAAAAGTACTCGCGGCTATTAATGCATTGCCGGTCCGACAATACACATAGAAGTTCATTGATAAAAATGGCATGGGAATTCCCCACAGGGGAGCCCCGAACCAAAGTTTTAAAAAAAAATGACGTGTCTGGTATGGATATTAAGGGGAACCCCGTGCCAAAATGTTTTAAAAAAATGGCGTGGGGTCCCCCCAAAAATCCATACCGGACCCTTATCTGAGCATGCAACCTGGCAGGCCGCAGGAAAAGAGGGGGGGACGAGAGAGCGCCCCCTCTCCTGAACCGTACCAGGCAACATGCCCTCAACATTGGGAAGGTGCTTTGGGGTAGCCCCCCAAAACACCTTGTCCCCATGTTGATGAGGACAAGGGCCTCATCCCCACAACCCTGGCTGGTGGTTGTTGGGGTCTGCGGGCAGGGGGCTTATCGGAATCTAGAAGCCCCCCGGGGTTCCCCTGTGGGGAATTCCTGTGCCGTTTTTATCAATGAACTTCTATGTGTATTGTCGGACCGGCAATGAATTAATAGCCGCGAGTAGTTTAAATGACTTTTTTTCCTTTGAAATATCATTTTGCTGTCAGACTGTTCTAAACACGGGAAACATGCGCCCCTTTACAGGCATACTATAGACACCATAAAAATAAAAACTTAATTGCGCTAGCAAAAATAAACACTAAATAAAGTGCTAAAAACGCACCATTTCTGTGATACTAGTGAGAACATAAACATCATTATCCCAAATGACATAAATTATTTATAAAAAACACCATATATGCAATAACAGTGAGTGTCCAATCAATGATCATAGACAAAAGTCCTCTGTTAGCAGTCTATATGATATTGTGAATAAATTCAAGCTCAAAAAGTCCGCTTCATATGTTTTATCTCCACACACCAAGGAAAAGTGAGCCGAAATACTTCTATTCGGATGTACAATAACAACAACAGGGGTGGTGATAGATGTACGCTTACCCCAGATGTTGGACCTCCCCTGTGGCAAGGTCTTATGAGCTTGCAGACTTCACCCTCTGCAGGGACAAGTTGTCGATCTCCTGGTCCTAGCAGCGTGTATCGCCGACTTCCGTATGGCCGGGATGATCCACCAGATCGAATTTCAGAGGGGGGACTCAAGGATGCCAAAAGTCCATAGACAGGAGAGGGGGGAAAAAGCGGAGAAGGATACTCCAATAGTGTGATATAGTTTTTAAGCTGTTTATTAATAAAAACATACCACAGGAGATTCTATAAAACTCAAGTGTAAAAAAATAAATTAAAAAGCCGGCATTTTTCAAAGGCAGAACGCCCGTGCAAACAGATAATACAAACACGTGATGGCTAGCACTGCGAGGCCACGCCCTACATGTTTCGTCATACGTGACGTCTACGGGGGCACGGGCGACGCAATGAGCCATCACTCTATATATCAAACCCAAAATTGTAAGCACGCCCACATCTCCACCCATGTCTGTCATTCGACCATCTCATTCGACATGTGTGGAGATTCGACGGAGCCGTCAATGAAGACCGCCCACAGGGCGGAACATACATATATAAAAAACAAGGAAACATTAACCAAGCCTCATTATGGCGAACGCCAAACGCACTTGTAAGCATGCGTAAAGACGAGCCAAGCCTCGATCTGGCTGGTGGTAAAAGGCATTCATATACAGGCTAAACAGAAACCGGAAGTGAACGGGTGTATCACCCGGATAGACTCCGGGGCCATACGTCCATGTTAATACAGAAACTTCCGGTTTTGTGAGACCACAATTTATTCTTTAAAAAATTAGATGTTAAATTAAAAATCAAAAAATAGAAAAAATGATTTAAATAAAT
Organism: Lithobates clamitans; assembly: GCA_037952925.1. Taxonomy (NCBI): domain Eukaryota; kingdom Metazoa; phylum Chordata; class Amphibia; order Anura; family Ranidae; genus Lithobates; species Lithobates clamitans. The sequence goes on along the minus strand of JBBGZY010000008.1, from coordinate 12,020,796 downwards.
ATATAAATTATATGAACTACATAGCTACTGACCACAAAAATGTCTTCATCGTTCCTAAAGAAAATGTTCAGATTTTCTTTTTATTAAGAGGTCATGTGAATCAAAAGGGAAACGGTGTGCAATCGATAGTGTAAAGGGACATGGATCAGTTGATTTAAATTATATGTGAACAAAAACCAAATAATAGAAAATTATGTCTTGTCATTAAACTCCAAAAACAATGGTCAAGGCCTGATTATTAAATATATACCAATAGCCAGAACCAGACTCCGCTCCTCCCCTTACAATGTCAAAAATTGAGAAAGTAAAAGAATCAACGGTAAATCCTAAAAATAGGGGGGGGGGGGGGGGGGGGTGTGGAAGAGAGAGGGGGGAAAAAAAGAATTTATTATTTAATCCACCACTAAGGTTTAGCCATTATAGCTCAAGCTCCATCTAATACTAAGTCGCCCGTTCTATTAGGCGTTATCAATGAATGCGTTAATCTCAATATCTACATTGAGCCCTCTTGGTTTACCAAGAGGGCTCAATGTAGATATTGAGATTAACGCATTCATTGATAACGCCTAATAGAACGGGCGACTTAGTATTAGATGGAGCTTGAGCTATAATGGCTAAACCTTAGTGGTGGATTAAATAATAAATTCTTTTTTTCCCCCCTCTCTCTTCCACACCCCCCCCCCCCCCCCCCCTATTTTTAGGATTTACCGTTGATTCTTTTACTTTCTCAATTTTTGACATTGTAAGGGGAGGAGCGGAGTCTGGTTCTGGCTATTGGTATATATTTAATAATCAGGCCTTGACCATTGTTTTTGGAGTTTAATGACAAGACATAATTTTCTATTATTTGGTTTTTGTTCACATATAATTTAAATCAACTGATCCATGTCCCTTTACACTATCGATTGCACACCGTTTCCCTTTTGATTCACATGACCTCTTAATAAAAAGAAAATCTGAACATTTTCTTTAGGAACGATGAAGACATTTTTGTGGTCAGTAGCTATGTAGTTCATATAATTTATATATTTATTTAAATCATTTTTTCTATTTTTTGATTTTTAATTTAACATCTAATTTTTTAAAGAATAAATTGTGGTCTCACAAAACCGGAAGTTTCTGTATTAACATGGACGTATGGCCCCGGAGTCTATCCGGGTGATACACCCGTTCACTTCCGGTTTCTGTTTAGCCTGTATATGAATGCCTTTTACCACCAGCCAGATCGAGGCTTGGCTCGTCTTTACGCATGCTTACAAGTGCGTTTGGCGTTCGCCATAATGAGGCTTGGTTAATGTTTCCTTGTTTTTTATATATGTATGTTCCGCCCTGTGGGCGGTCTTCATTGACGGCTCCGTCGAATCTCCACACATGTCGAATGAGATGGTCGAATGACAGACATGGGTGGAGATGTGGGCGTGCTTACAATTTTGGGTTTGATATATAGAGTGATGGCTCATTGCGTCGCCCGTGCCCCCGTAGACGTCACGTATGACGAAACATGTAGGGCGTGGCCTCGCAGTGCTAGCCATCACGTGTTTGTATTATCTGTTTGCACGGGCGTTCTGCCTTTGAAAAATGCCGGCTTTTTAATTTATTTTTTTACACTTGAGTTTTATAGAATCTCCTGTGGTATGTTTTTATTAATAAACAGCTTAAAAACTATATCACACTATTGGAGTATCCTTCTCCGCTTTTTCCCCCCTCTCCTGTCTATGGACTTTTGGCATCCTTGAGTCCCCCCTCTGAAATTCGATCTGGTGGATCATCCCGGCCATACGGAAGTCGGCGATACACGCTGCTAGGACCAGGAGATCGACAACTTGTCCCTGCAGAGGGTGAAGTCTGCAAGCTCATAAGACCTTGCCACAGGGGAGGTCCAACATCTGGGGTAAGCGTACATCTATCACCACCCCTGTTGTTGTTATTGTACATCCGAATAGAAGTATTTCGGCTCACTTTTCCTTGGTGTGTGGAGATAAAACATATGAAGCGGACTTTTTGAGCTTGAATTTATTCACAATATCATATAGACTGCTAACAGAGGACTTTTGTCTATGATCATTGATTGGACACTCACTGTTATTGCATATATGGTGTTTTTTATAAATAATTTATGTCATTTGGGATAATGATGTTTATGTTCTCACTAGTATCACAGAAATGGTGCGTTTTTAGCACTTTATTTAGTGTTTATTTTTGCTAGCGCAATTAAGTTTTTATTTTTATGGTTATCACTTCATGGATATTTGGAGTTTTTTTTGCAGCTGCACTTGCTCATTCATACATTTTGCTCACTAGCGCAGGTTGACCCCACAATTTTTACATACTATAGACACCCCCCAGGTACGAAATTTAAAGGGATATTACACTTTTATTGTTTCACTTTAAGCATTATTAAAATCACTGCGCCCGAAAAAACGACCATTTTTAAAACTTTTTTTGCACTGATCCATGTCCCTTGGGGCAGGACCCAGGTCCCCAAACACTTTTTATGACAATAACTTGCATATAAGCCTTTAAAATTAGCACGTTTGATTATTCATATTCATGTCCCATAGACTTTAACGGTGTTCGCGTGTTTGAACAAATTTTTTTCCTGTTCGCATGTTCTAGTGCGAACCGAACAGGGGGGTGTTGGGTTCATTCCATCCTCATTAGGGATAAATGTATCCACTTTATTATTTTTCACTATTGTTCTCTCTCCTGTTCTATTTGTTATTCTGGCAACTCAAATTTCCTGTTTTTCTTGTAGGACAATTGTTTATAAAATCCATGTAACATTAAATCTCATCTTTCTTGCATTTTATTTTGCATTGTCGCATACAACCCTTTAAAGACATATTTGTCATACACACTTGATTTACCAGCGAACTATGAACACATTTTTTAGCCATTTTTGGCTATATTTTGTTGCATATTTTTCCAGGCCTTAATAAAAAAATTACATTTGTTTTTTTTTTTTTTGTTTGTTTCAAATGATTTTTATTGAAAGTATAAGAAAATAAACAAACGTGGTATACATGACAAACAGGTACAATATGGTGTATCCAAAATAGTAACAGGACTAATAATGAATACAGAAATATCAGAAAATTTGACTAGAGGGGGTCAATAATCTATTGTTGTATACAGGTAAAATTTGTAAATATAGAGATCATAGAGAAGGTACAGGAAAATATAGCAGGCAGTAATTAGGAAAATTATCAGATACATAACAAATCTATAATTCTAGAAAGTTTTAATGCTTCTTTTTTTTGAAGCGTGTTAAGTGGTTATTGAGAGTATAGATTAACCCAAGAAGTAAATTAAAGGGAATATCCCTTATCAATGTAAGGACCAAGGTGTGACTAATCTCAACCCTTGCACCCCTATCGGGAACAAACTGTGCAGGGTGAGATACTGAAAAGTGCTTTTAGTAAGTTCTCATTAGTGATGGTCTGTATTGGTGATAAATATGTGGTTCAAGTCTCCTGGTGTGTGTGGTGTTTGTAAAGTGTATGATAAGAAAAAAAAAATTAAGTTATGAATCGATGAGAAAAGTAGGTAGGGTATAAGGTAGATAAGAAGGAACGGGGGTAGGTAGGTATTTAGGTAGACACTTCAACTCTAATTCCTGGTGAGAAGTTTGCTAGAGGTAACAGTGGGTTAGAGAAGAGGGACTGGAATTAGGGTCAGACACCAAAGCCCTAAATTCTTGGGAGTCTCGGAAATGTAACCAACATGCCCAAGTGGAGCAAAATTTGGTAGAGTTTTCCTTGGCCTGATGAATTATGTCTTCCATGTCTGCAATTCTCCCAACTCTTTTCAGCCAATCAGAAATTGTGGGAGGATTAGTGTCTTTCCATTGCACTGGGATACATTGTTTAGCCGCATTGACGAGGTGGAGCATTAAAGATTTTCTGTATATAGATTGAGGTAGAGACGTATGGTGTAACAGATACTGAGCTGGTGTGAAGTTAAGAGTGTAGGTAGTAATGCGAGTTATCAGATCATGTACTTTTTCCCAAAATGGTTTTATGTGAGCACAATCCCACCATATACGTAGAAGAGAGCCTAACTCTGAGTCACATCTCCAGCACAGCGGGGATAAGGCAGGATGAATTGAGTGAAGGCGTGCAGGAGTGTGGTACCATCTGCTGGAGTACACTTTGTAATTGTTTTCTTGTGCTGTGATGTTTTATGGAGCCTTTGTGTATATGTTCATGTATCCTCTACCAGTCCTCAGTGGTGAGGTTTAAGTTGAGCTCATTTTCCCATTTCTGATTGGTTGACAACAATGTTTGATCAAATGTTCCAAACAGTAAGGCGTATATTGTCGAGATTAGATGATTTTGAGGGCTAGTAGAGGAGCATAAGGTTTCAATGGGATTTAGGTCTCTGCAACAGTCAGAGATGGGGTTGATGCTAACAAGAAAGTGTCTGATTTGAAGATATGTGAAAAATGGGATGTTGAGATCTGGGAATTTAGAAGTTAGATCCGAGAATGTGATGATTGAGCCTTTGTGAAAAAGATGACAAGCTTTTAGGGTGTGACCTGTTTTTGCTAGAGTTGCATTATTCTCCAGGAGGCCTGGGGGGAAGTCAGGATTACCAATCAGGGGGGTCAGTGGGCTTGGTGAAGGTGTATATTTGAGATAATGACATACTTTGTGGAAGATTTCCAGAGTGGGTCCAACCAATGGATGTGTGATGTGCAATTTCGGGATGGATTTTTTGTCAATCCAAGGAGTATGAGACAGAGGGATTTGGCCGCTGGAGTCCGCTAGAGAAATCCAATCTTTCGGTTGTGTGTGAATGTGCCAATCAACCAGTCTGGAGATTTGGCATGCCTCATAATATTTTTGGATGTCTGGAAGGCCTAGACCACCTTTGAGCTTGGGGAGTGTCATCCTGTCCAAACCTATTCTGGGAGATTTGTGTGCCCATATGAAGTGTCTGCATAGTCTTTTATATAATCTAAAAAATGTTGGGGGTATTTTAATTGGGACTGTCTGAAAAATATATAATATGCAAGGTAGTATGTTCATTTTTAGTATAGCAATTTTTCCAAACCAGGAGAATTGCCCTGACGACCATCTGATGAGGTCTGTTTTAATGTTTTGGAGCAGTGGAGAATAATTTCTGTTCTATAGTTCATTTAATTTAGAGGGGATTTGAATGCCTAGATATGTCAGGGCATGTGGTTCCCAGCTAAAAGGGAAGTTAGCTTGACATTGGGAAACTAACGAAGGTGGAAGAGTGATGTTGAGGGCTTTGGATTTTGTGAAATTTATTTTCAGATTAGATATTTTCTGGAAGAGTTTAAAATCTTTGAGGAGATTAGGTATAGTGATTAAGGGATTGGAGAGAAAAAGAAGAATATCGTCAGCGTACGCAGCAATTTTGAAATTTTTGTGTCTAATATCAATACCTGTTATATTGAGGTTATTCTTGAGTTTATGCAGTATAGGTTCTAAGGTGAGAAGGGGGGAGAGAGGACATCCTTGTCTAGTACCGTGAGACACGGAGAAGACGCTCGACAGTCGGCCATTAAGCCTTATTCTGGCAGTGGGAGAGGTGTACAATGCTAGGATCATTTGGATGAAATGAGCCGGGAACCTCATTGCTTTTAATACTGCTATTATGTAGTCCCATGCCACTCTGTCGAACGCCTTCTCCGCGTCCAGGGATAAAAAGAAGCCTTGCGTGGTTGAAGTGGAGAGTCAGTGATGTATATTGATCGCTTTGATAGTATTATCCCTAGCTTCCCTGCCAGGGATAAAGCCTTCCTGATCTATTGAAATCATTTTGTGCAGATAAGGAAGCATTCGATTGGCGAGAATTTTAGCGTATAATTTGATATCAACGTTTAGAAGTGATATAGGTCTGTAGTTAGATACTAATGTATCATCTTTTCCTGGTTTGGGTATGAGTGTAATGTGGGCTTCAAGAAGGTCTTTATTAGCTTGTGTAGGAGAAGAGTGTGTTAAAAGTCTTGACGAGATGAGGAGTAAGTATATCTTGAAAGGTTTTGTAGTAACCTACAGTTAGACCATCGGGGCCAGGGCTCTTACCCGTTTTAAGTTGTTTTAGAACGACTGAGATTTCGTCTGTGCCAATAGGGCGAGATAAATTAATGGAGTCTTCTGGAGAGATAGTGGATGGACAGTGATTTTCTAAAAATTCTTTAATGAGTTCTTGTCTGTTTAAGATGTCTCCCTGAATTTTGGAAGATGGTAAATTATAAAGGTCGGAAAAATATTTTACAAATCGGGAGGCTGATCATCCGATGAGGCGAAAGCGGTGCCAGACGAGTCTCTAATCTTGTGTATAGTGTGTGAAGCTTTCTTAGATTGTAATGCTCTCGCTATTAATTTACCTGATTTGTTCCCCATCTCGTAGAACAACTTTTGAGTAAGGTTGTATTTGCGTTTCATGGATTTGCCTAAAATTTCTAGAAGTTCTTCTCTGGTTTTGATTAATTCTGTAAGTGTTTTAGAGGCTAACAATAGTTTATGAGCTTGTTCTAAGTTGTGAATTTTAGCTAAAAATGTAGTTATCTGCTTCTTTCTGGACCTGTTCCTATGTGCGGTCAAAGACATAATTTCTCCTCAGATAACACATTTGTGCGCCGCCCAGATGCTGGATTGTTTTATGTCAGTGGAATCATTTTCCGTGAAGTATTGCAGTAGGCGCGTGTTAATTTTTTGAGTGATGTCAAGATCAGTCAGGATTGAGTTATCTAAGCGCCAGATCATATTTTTGGATCGGGTTTCTGGTATGTCTAGTGAAAAAGATACAGGGTTATGATCGGAAAGTATCATTGGGTCAATGGAAGCTTTAGCAAGAAGAGGTAAGTCTGTTTGAGAGATAAAGAAGTGATCTATTCTGGTGTACTTATTGTGTGGCGTTGAATAGAATGTGAAATCTCTTTCATTCGGGTGTAGTGTACGCCAAGTGTCATGCAATGTTAGGTCTCAAAGCATTTTTTTAATGGCTTTTAGGGCTCTATATGGCAAGGATGATGTTCCTGTGGAGGAGTCTTGTGTAGGAGAAAGAGCTACGTTAAAATCACCCCTGACAATGAGGACTCCAGAACAAAATTCAGTTAGTAACTGGAGAGTATCATGGAAAAAAGGGACTTGTTTTGTGTTTGGAGCGTAAAGGTTCACCATAGTGAAGGGCTTGTTATGTAGCGACCCTTTGCGGAATAGATATCTACCTTTCTTATCCCTTTTCACTTCTGAAACTTGAAAGGGGCAATTTTTAGCTATTAAGATTGATACCCCTTTTGTTTTAGAATCCTCATTGGTAGCATGATATGCCATAGGAAAATGGTGGTTCGAAAGAATAGGGATATTTTCTGAGCGAAAGTGAGTTTCCTGGATAAATGCTATCTGGACTTTATTTTGTCGAAGGGTATGAAGCAGTTTTGATCTTTTTTCTTGTATATTGAGTCCTCGCATATTCAGAGAGCAAAATTTCACTTGTGAGTGTGGAGGAGGATTATAGTGGTTTTGCGATCCCCTGGTTAGAGTGTCTACCTTGGATGGGATGGAAGGGGTATTCATTTTAAGGCTTGGGTGTAGGATTGTTGAGCAGGTGAAGATGAGTGAAACGACTCAGGAGGTATCAATGCTTGTGTTGTAGCAAAGTGTGGGGGGGGGGAGTAAGGACGAGGTGTTAAGTATATATCCTCCTCTGGTATGAGAGGAGTATGTATTACAGTGTGGTTTCAGTGAGATGTGACCTGAACAAGGTCTAGTCTATGAAACAGCACTGTGCGGGGGTTGGGAAGAACCTTGCGTAGAAGATAGAATAAAAACTAAAATAAAAATAAACCGGAATGAATCTGAGTGAGTCTGCCTGTACCAGCCAGAGAAGCAAATAGTGGGGTGGAGCAGTGCCTGAAGTGAGTGCGACAATTTATTAGAAGGGAGGACTGTTGTGAAATGTTAAAAAGAATATGGGTAGGTGAACTAGTATGTGTCAAAAAGATGCACAGGTTAAGCATCGGAGGTGTGCTTTTACAATGTGAATCTGAATCTGATGTACCGTTAAAGTCATAGCATTGAATGTTGAGAGGATGTATGTGTCATGCATGGGAGCAATCTTAAAGGTGTCAGCCTCGATTGGGTGTCAGTCATACAGCATTTAAATAAGACCGGACATCTTGAACTCTCTTGTAGAACACTATTTCATTATAGCGTAATGGATAACAAAACAAAAAAAGTGATCCTAAATGTGAATCACAACAGAACAATTGATAATGCAAATCGTACAGAGCCTGAATTCACAAGTTTTCAGAACTACAATAGAACCAACAAGGGAAAGGTGAACCAAGCCCATAGTAAACTGAAATTTCATTCCGCCATGTCATATTTTGAGCCTTTGTGAGGAAGTGGTATTAAATATAAAAAGTTTTCTCATATTGTTATCCGAACCGTTAAAATAAATGTTTACGGGGTAATGGAGGTTAGAAAACCTGAGCGAGCAGATGTAAATTCCTATAGCGTAATGTCCTTACGATATATTCGGTAACCCGTAAGGGGATGTGCTAAGCCATATGGCAGAAAGAAAGGAGAATCGTTCTCGCGGTACTTGACGGTGTAACAAGATCGCGGCGGATAACCGCCTATAGAGGAATCGGTTGGTCTGGATGTTTAGATTGACTGTAGGTTTAAGCAGGTGTCAGACATCTTTTATAGACTAATAAGTTGCCTGAAAAATATAGGAGGTTGTATAATCGCTTCGGACAAATATCGAGGAATGAGTGGGACACGTTACTAAAGCAGAAGAAGAGCAGGGATTAAAGTACGTCTTTCTTTTGTCATGTAAGAAGGTGGAATTGTATACCTATGGAGTATCGTATAATGTGGAGCTACAGGGTTTGAGTGTATCTTCTGAAAGGTTAAAAGGGGCATATACCTGCAACGAGTAGGAATTTTAAGAAAAATAAGTGTATACATTCAGGTAGAAAAGTGAGAATGTAGTATAGCTATTAAAAGACAATGAAGAATGAATGGCTTAATTGTCGCGCTTCATAAAGCAGTAATTTAAGTTATGTCTAATAATGGAAGAGGGCTGAGATTAGCTCATATTATACAGTAAGGAAGACAGTTGGTTCACCTTAAAGAATATGCATCTGACCACTTATATGCAGGTATATCTCGCCTTACCTAAACCTGTGTAAACACTTGTATTGTGGGTAAACGAAGGTAAGAGGAGAAAGTCATTAATTTAGGTAAGTATATATTAGTAGGGAAGTTCCAAAGTCAATGAGATGAAGTCGGATCGTAGTCATTGTTATAAAAGAAGATTACTCTGTACGGGCAAGATTTCCTCGTAAGACCCTGCATGAAAGGTAAGTCCTCTGTAGCATGTCTTAGTAAATGAAGGCAGTCAGTGGGCTCGTAGTTTTCGCTGTGCTGAAGAGAGGGAGGGATAGAACCAAATCCAAAATGTTGGAGTGAACAGAGGTATGCAGGCATTGCTGGAGATAAAGATCAGTTGTCTTCCAATGCGCCGTGGAAGGTATTGACGAAAATTCAAACAAGAGTAAAGAAAGTTAACTTAATGATACTTAACGAAAAAGATGTGGAAGACAGCCGGAACAGGGCTGTATCATAACTCGTAAGGAACGATAGTGAAGATTCCCATTAGAATTCCCTCCTAGCTCTCCGAGATCGAGGTGAATCGGATGGACTAGAGCCATGGTGCGTCTTATAGCGGGGATCGCGTCTCCTGTTGCTTGAAGGGGATCTCCGTCAGCGGATCCGTGAGTTTTGTGCCTCCATCGGTTCTTCTTGCTGGATTTGTTTCTTCGTGGTCTGATATCGAAATCCTGCATACCAATTAGGTACGTCTACCAAAGGTATATCCAGAGCATCGCAGAATGATTGTAAATCCTCGGGGACCCTGAGGAGGGCTGTACGTCCCAAGTGAGTAGCCGAGAGGCTAAAGGAGAACTTCCACCTATATTGGATTCCTCTGGTGTGTAAGACATAAAGTAGAGGTTTGAGATTCCAGCGGTGTTGCAGTGTAATACTGGACAGGTCTTGAAAGATCTGTATAGTATGTCCTTTATGAAGCAATTGTTGGCGGCTTCTAGCTTGCCTAAGTATGTCTTCTTTGAGCCTGAAATCCACTATGCAGCAGATGATATCACGGGGGGGGATCTGTGTCTCTGCCTTTGGGGCGAAGTGCCCTGTGTATTCTCTCCATATTGATCGGTGTTAGAGGTGGTCTATTCAGTAGATCGTTGAACAGGCCAGTTACCACTGAGGGGATGTGTTCTGTAGATACCGTTTCAGGTAAACCTCTAATCCTGAGGTTATGACGGCGTCCTCTGTTATCGAGGTCTTCAACATGACGCTGGATTTCTCTTAGTTGTAAAGTGTGGGTGTCAATTTTCCTGGTGGCTTTGCGCAGTACTTGATCATGCTTTGTGATCACTTGTTCTACCTCATGAACCCTGTCAGAAAGAGAGTGAATGTCAATGCGTAAATCCGCTATGGCCGCTGACAGGGTGTCCTTAATATCTGCTGCTATTGTCTTCAGGTCATTAATATTGAGGTATGGTTGAGCGGGAGCAGGACCGCCGGCATTCTCCGTAATTATCGGTTCCAAAGCTGAAGGTAGAAGCAAGGGATTAAGCTGTGGTGTCTCCGAGATCTGAGGAGAATTGTGGCGGGAAGGCGCCATATTGTTTCTCTGAGAGCGGAACATTTCAGGGATATTCCGGCCATTTCCTTTGGTCTGTCCTCTCGGGGAGCGGGATCTAGATGCAGAGGATGTTCTAGAAGCTGTCCCCATTGTCGGTAGCTTGTTTTGCTGCTATCAATCTCCGGTTTTATGGTGAAGAGGCTGGTGACAGGCAGGAGCTCTTCAGTTAAGCGGCCATCTTCCTGCTTGGCCAAACCACGCCCCCCTACATTTGTTAATCACGTTTAAATGGACTTGTTCTGTAATGTTTTAAAGACATTTCAGGATTTAGCCAAGCCACTTATTTTAAATGGGTATCAGGAAAAACCCTATTCAAATCAAATTAATATGTGGAGCTGCCCTATCCTTGTGTACCAGCTCCAAATCAGGGAAATAAAAAATCACAGAGTGCTACAAAACTATATGTAATCTAATAACAATGCCCTGTGATGACCAAATAAGATCTACTTCAATACATAAATGATGTAACATAAATCCAAGAACATAGTGCATCAAACTATTATAGTATGATTCCTAGTGCTCATAAATATAATAAAATGTATATTAAAGTGCCCTTGCAACTCCTGTTGCGACTATTATGACATAAAAAATATTCAAAAGTGACACATTGTGCAAAATTCACAAAAAGTGCATGTGTGCAACTATAGATGCGACTAAAAAAACCCGGCATACATACATACATAAGCAATAAAGTAGTATAATTATGTGAGGGTCTTATGAGCCAAAAAATGGATTGATGCCTCCATAAGGTGAAACAAATATAAATAAGCTGCAAACACTAACCACGTTTCATTTCGTGCATAAACCAAAAATATATAAATAATCGTGTCTGCGCTGAAAAAATATATATATCTATATCCCAATAACTAAGAGGTGCATATGTAATATAAAACTATGCTACAAAATTTCAATATATTAAAACCAAAAAAGTGCTAGTAATATATGAAATGAATACAATCCTTATATAAAGGTATCCCATAAAGTGCAACATGCAAAAAAACACAATATATGTATGTGGTTATAAATATAGGATCAAAGTGCAAAGTCATGTGTCCACATTCAAAAAGGTTCAATTCATTGATAACAAAACAAAATGTAAAGTGTAGAAAAGTAGTGTCCACAAAAAACGGTGTTCCTCATGCTCCTCCTTATTGGTGTTCACAATCCAGCATGCTTCAGTGCTCTCCTGTGACCCCCCACTTGTGCTTGCGCTCACCTCTAAGTGTGTGACATGGTAATTAAACGGTGTCTAAACATGCATTGGAGCCACCCCTTGGGCTCATACAGGGTATGCTGGTATAAACTCCACCTCTCTCAGATGTCATCAGATAGTTTCACATATAAGGAAGAAAAAGCTCCATAGTGTGATACAGTAGGGATTTATTGAAATTTATACAAAATTTCCCTCCAAAAGGGTACTCACAATATACATAATATACAATATACGTCACGGGGAATGCCACAGGGAAGTCCCGTCATGTCCTGTGCGTCAGAGGGGGGCGGGGTCACTGGGTGGCTCCACCCCCCGTTATATAAGAACTGTCAGACGAGGAGACGCCGTCACACAGTGGGAGCCTCCCTCCATGCCAGCATGGATGCGGAGCGGCCCGGAGAAGAAAATGAAGAAGAGAAGAAGAGAAGAAGAGAAGAAAAGAAGAAGAGAAGAAGAAGATGAAGAGAAGAGCGGGAGCCTCCCCCATGCCATGGGTGTGGAGCGGCCTGAGGAGAAGAAGATAGAAGACGCCGCGGAGGAGATGCTGGACGAGAACGCCAGAGGAAGAACCAGAAGAGCCAGAAGAACCAGAAGAAGAAGATGAAGGAAGGTATAGGAAGAAAGAAGAAGCATTTAAATAAAAGAATTGTCTAAAACTGTCTCTTGTCATTTTTAACATTTTTGACAGTTTTTTAGTGAAATGGTAGGGGTAAGTACCCCCTTACCATTTCACACAGGGGGGGGCGGGATCTGGGGGTCCCCTTGTTAAAGGGGGCTTCCAGATTCCGATAAGCCCCCCGCCCGCAGACCCCCACAACCACCGGCCAGGGTTGTGGGGATGAGGCCTTTGTCCTCATCAACATGGGGACAAGGTGTTTTGGGGGGGCTACCCCAAAGCACCCTCCCAATGTTGAGGGCATGTGGCCTGGTACAGTTCAGGGGGGGGCACACTCTCGTCCCCCCTCTTTTCCTGCGGCATGCCAGGTTGCGTGCTCGGATAAGGGTCTGGTATGGATTTTTAGGGGACCCCACGCCGTTTTTTTTTTTTTGGTGCGGGGTTCCCCTTAAAATCCATACCAGACCTGAAGAGTCTGGTATGGAATTTAGGGGGAACCCCACATCATTTTTTTTTTTAATTTTAGCCGGGGTTCCCCTTAATATCCATACCAGGCCTGAAGGGCCTGGTATAGAATTTAGGGGGACTCCCACGTCATTTTTTTTTTATTTTGGTTCGGGGTTCCCCTGTGGGGAATTCCCATGCCATTTTTATCAATGAACTTCTATGTGTATTGTCGGCAATGCAATAGCCGCGAGTAGTTTTAAATGGGTTTTTTCCTTCGAAATGTCATTTTGCTGTTAGACTGTTCTAAAAACAGGAAACATGCGCCCCTTTACAGGCATACTATAGACACCCCCCAGCTATGAAATTTAAAGGGAAATTACACTTTTATTGTTTGACTTTATGCATTATTAAAATCACTGCTCCTGAAAAAACTGCCGTTTTTAAAACTTTTTTTGCATTGATCCATGTCCCCTGGGGCAGGACCCAGGTCCCCAAACACTTTTTATGACAATAACTTGCATATAAGCCTTTAAAATTAGCACTTTTGATCATTCATGTTCGTGTCCCATAGACTTTAACAGTGTTCGCATGTTCTGGTGCGAACCGAACAGGGGGGTGTTCGGCTCATCCCTAGTGACTAACTAATACTAGGTAAACTATGACCTAAATAAATAAGAACCCTCAGAGACATTACTTTTGTAGTATTAATCTCAGGTGATCATGCAAAAAATTTCCAACTCACATTAAAATGAAAAATGCAACTTTTCTGTTGTTGATAGGTTTCACACACTTGTGGATTTGCTGAAGGGTGCCAAATCTGGTGCACCTCTGCATAGGAACCAACCAGCTTCCAGGTTTTATTGTCAAAGCTTAATTGAACAAGCTGAAGTTAGCAGCTGATTGACTACCATGCACAGCTGCACCATGTTTTGCACTCTCCAGGTTTAGTAAATCCCCCCCAACTATATCTTATTTTCCTAATAGTTTGCAAAATGTGTCTGTCTGACCTATAATACAACGATTTTCTTACACACACTCCTATGACTGATTAACGTTGGATTTTTTTGCTCCCTTTGTAACATTCTAATATTAGGCAATAATCAGCAAACACATTTTTTCAGTGTATATTAAAATCTGACTATGAACTCATCCTTCATAACACTGTATTGTTGAACTAAAATTACTTAGAATCTAAGGTGTTACCTATGGTCTCGTTTGTACTAAAAATGATTGTGCCACTGAAAAGTAGCCTCCTGCAGTGTATTCAGTATTTTAGTCATGCTATGTAAAATGCTTACATTTAAATTAATGTTATTCATTTACATTAATATGCAAATATGGCGTTTTATTTTTTCCATCTCAATTCTCATAAGCTGAATCTGTGGCATGATTATGAAATGCTTGCAGAAGTCGCTTTAATGAACAAGGCTCAAAGAAAATACCAGAGTGTGTAAGTAATTCGGAGAAAATTCACCCCAAGGAATGGATTTCTTAACAGTACATGTTAATAAAATGATAAGTAATGAAGTAAGAGGATGTGTGTTGTATATCCAGAAGGCTTGCTGTCAACATAGCCAACAAATGCAAAACATAAGGACAGCATTTATGGAATTCGAATATCCAAAATTCCCACATTTATGTTTAAACATTTTTTTAAAGCTTCTTCAAAGTTTAAAAGACTTGAAAGTGAACTTCTAGCATAGCCAATGTTTAATATTTTGTTATGTATTGGACATTTGACTTATCTGACAGCTTCTTATGTATTTTGGAGACTCTGGCTCAGAGATTTCCTTTTAGCAATTTGTGTCTCCAGTTGCCTAAATATGAAAGGACCCAGAAAAAACATAGAGCATCTATAATTTTTGTATTTATCAGGTTGAAATGTCATTTAAAGTAACTCTTAACGCTTATTTTTTTTAAAATAACAAACATGTTATACTTACCTGCCTCATGCAATGGTTTTGCACAGAGCAATTCTCTTCTTTTTGGGTCCCCCACCGGTCCCCCACCGATGCTCCTGCCCCCCCCCCCCCCGGGTGCATACTATAGCAAGCTATAGGGGCATTTGTGCAAGCTCTCTCCCGAGCTGACTCTGTGTGTTTATAGGCATACAGAGCACGATTCGGCCCTACCCCCCACTCGCTCTTTACTGGTCGTGATTGAGAGCAGTTAATGGCTAACTCATACAATCTTACATTTACGATGGAATGTAGTCAGCACAGGATTACCTTTCTGGACCTAGAGATCCAACTGGATCCAGAGGGTAACCTCTTTTCATCTTTGTACCGCAAAGAAACATCTGGAAACACCATTCTTCACGCAAACAGTGCGCATCCCAAACCACTTTTAAATAGCATTCCATACAGCCAATACCTCCGCATCAGACGTAACTGTTCACACGACGAGGACTTTTTTGCAGCCTCCCGTGACTTGTATGAGAGATTAAAGAACAGAGGGTATAGTCACAGACTGTTAAAACGAGCTTTTAACAAAGTCAAAAAACTTGATAGGAAGAAATTGATTCATTCCTACAAACATAGGGACAACTCTCAGCCTGTCCGCCTGATAACACAGTTCTCACGACACCACAATGAAGTCAGAGAAATACTGAACAAATTTTGGCCCCTTCTCACTGCAGACAAGACTATAAAGAAATACATTCAATCTCAGCCTCAGATTACCTATCGACGTTCTCCATCATTAAGAGATAAAATCATAGCTAGTCATCATGCACCTAGAGAAGATGTGACATTGACATCCTTTGGCACATTTTCATGTGGCAACTGTGATATGTGTGATTTTGTTTATGATGCATGCGAAACACCGCTTCCGAACGGTCAAATTCACAAAATCAAACATAAAGTCACCTGTCAGTCCCCAGGCATAGTGTACCTGGCCACATGTATCTGTGGCAGCTTCTATGTCGGGAAAACTAAACATTCATTCAATGTACGAATTCGTGACCATATAAAACCACTTTACAAGCAAAAAACATCCGCTTCGATTAATCGACACATAGCAGACAACCATAAATTTGATCCCCATGTTATTGGATTTACTGCTCTGGAACATGTTCCTATACATGTTAGAGGTGGTGACATAGACCAAAAACTATTACAACTTGAGACCAAATGGATACATATCCTGGATGCTACTAGACACCCAGGACTTAATGAGTATATAAGTTTCAAACCCTTTCTGTAACCGTTAATATCCCTTACTCATTTGCTATTATGCTCTCCCTACCTTCTTCCCCACATTTAAGTTTGACCTTGGTGAACTGGGACTTAGTCTTTATTTGACATGATGTTTCTAATTTTGAGTGCTGTTAAATCATCGCCCATATATTCGGCTTCTAATGTTTAACTTCAATGTGTTAATAATGACAATTTTTACCCAATTGCTGTACTATATTGTAAACACTTATTTATATTTGCTATGTAATGCTGGGATATTTGCGAGTTGTCATGCCTGGTAATCTGAGTACACTAGGAGGACTGGCCCCCCCCTTTTTTCTCCCTCCCCCCCCACTCTTTCCCCCTCCCCCCTCCCCCCTTCCCCTCTCGCCCTGTGTGTGCGGGCGACCCTTTGGGCCTCCACCCGTCCCCTATGTGATCTCACCCACTCACACTTAGCCTAGGGTGTGGTCATGGAGCTTGCAACATGTTGGCATATCCAGTTGGGTTTTTTCCCCCTCCCTCCCCTGTATACCATCCTCAGGCTCCTTCTCGCCGGACGGGATCAATTTTTACATCTATTTGTGGCGCCCCCCTCCCCGGTTGTGACACGGACATACTCTGGTGCTCTCATCAGGGCTTATGTAGTACTTGGCTGTATGGACACTCGAGGGCATTGCTTTATTAGCAATTGCCCGCTTTCAGCCACTGACACCTGGTGATCTCTTGATCCAGCCATCTCCAGGGTACTGTTTCCTCTCACAGTACTGCGCTGGGTCTGTAGCGTGATCACAGCGCTACACCTGACCCCACCGCTAAGCCCCCTGGTCTTTGTAGGCCCCGCGGCTCTGCCGTACAGCGCATGCGCAGTGGCGACGTTTGTCCGCTCACACGTGCAGTGACGTCAGACACTGCGCGTGTGTGGGGGGCATAAGAACGCCGGCTCTTTTCATCACTACACCGCCGGGGACTCACAGGACACGGACGACTCATCCATATCTGGCCAAGGTACACATATATATACTTTTTACTCAACTTCTTTTTGGGCTAACATGAGCCCCCCCCCTCTGGATCTGATTTGCACTATACACTTATCTTTTACAGTGCATTGGACCATATATTTGATCCATGCATCTCCATACATCAGCAATTGAGGCAGCCTAATACCACTGCTTGGTAAGTTTAATAGATATAAAAAAAATTTTTTTTTTTTTTTTGCCTTATATTCTGAACATATCTCAGAACCTTCATAGCCATGTCCCTACATTTATAGTCAGTACTTATCCATGCTGGCACGTTTTTCTTCCTTTTTATATATGTCTTTTTTCTTATTCCCTTTCCCTCTGCTTATTTTTATCATTATAGATCGAATATAACCTCTGACTCTATTCCCTACATATGGTTTCTTATATTTGACATACGCATATCCGTTGTCCTGTATACAAACTTTAAAGCTAAATACTGTAAGTATAAGTTCGAGACTATGTTAGTCCAATTCTTAATATGTTTATATGTGGACCCCACCTATTTTGGTGGCTCTACTTCACTTTCATCTATATGTAATTTTTAATATTTTAATTTTTAAAAACTATACCTGGATATTTTCCCGCCAGGATCGTTCTTTTCTGCCCCCTGCAGCCACCTAGTGTACTCGGCGCTTTTGGGAGCAGTTCCGGAGCTGTCCGTGTCCGTGCCCGGTGTTTAAGGTAGTCACAAATTTCTTCCCCTTGTGGGTGATTTTGTTCGGGCGGATGAGTGAGGGATGACATGTGAATGTGCGGTATAGCACCTATGACCATTCCTTTGGGCATGGAGTGTTTGGATTCATGCATGACGACCCGCAAACATAGCAATAATACTCCCCAAATGTTGTAAAATACTTCCCATATCATCGTATTTGTTAAGTTGTATACAAAGTATCTGATTGTCATTTTTTCTACAGATTATAGAGTAGCACATTAGGTATACCATCTGTCCCTGAGGAAGCCGTTTTCCGGCGAAACATGTAGGACTCCTCCAATACCTATTCACGGGACAGGCCACCACACTCCCAGGCCGAATCTCGTTGAGAATTGCTACCAAGGATTTTAAATGGTTTAATGCACACCTACTCTTTGTAACTTGTTTTTTAGTTTTTTTTGTTAATAAAAATACATGCTTTTACTTTAACGAGGTTGTTGTTTTTGGCACTGCTATAATCCCTATATACCTCCCTCTCCCTAATGGCTCCCTCTGTTGTGTCTGAGAATATGAGGAGGGAGAGAGCCATTGGTATTGTGCACATGGCTGGATCAAGATCGGGCTCAGGTAAGTATAGGGGGGGGGGGGTCTGGGGGGAAAGTTGCAATGAGAAAGTTTTTTACCTTAATGCAGAGAATGCATTAAGGTTGCAAGAACCTTTAAGCCTTTAAAACCACTTTAAGGCATTCCTAAAGTGACAATTTAAAAAATTGCACCACATTTATTTTAGGTCCTAAGTGCTACTTAGAACTCATATTGCAGCTTGCAGAATCAGGTCTATGTTTTCTGATTATCACTGGAAATGTTGGGCATCGTCTATTTCAATTTCTTGGCTAGGCTTAGATGTATAATGTGCCATATGCATGTGTTACATTTTGCATATGTGTTCTTTGCTAAGCTTTTTGCCTTTTTGGTTAACATTTGTGAATGGTTATGTTGCTTTAGTTACACTTGTCATGGTATACAAGTACCTGAACTGATCTAGGGAAAAAAACACCCTTATGGGGCGTACACACGGTCTGACTTTTCGTCTACAAAAGTCCAACGGACGCCGACGGACTAAAGCTGGCTGGTAATCCGATCGTGTGTGGGCTTCCCCGGACTTTCAGTAGACTTTTTCAGCCTCAAATCCGACGGACTTTAGATTTGAAACATGCTTCAAATCTTTACGTCGTAACTACGACGGACCCCGAAATCCGCTCGTCTGTGTGCTAGTCCGATGGACAAAAACCCACGCTAGGGCAGCTATTGGCTACTGGCTATCAACTTCCTTATTTTAGTCCGGTGTACGTCATCACGTAGGAATCCGTAGGACTTTTGTGTGGTCGTGTGTAGGCAAGTCCGTTCGTTAGAAAGTCTGCCGCAAGTCCGCCGCAAGTCCGCCGCAAGTCCGCCGGAAGTCTGTCGGACAGGCTGTCGGACTTTTGTAGACAAAAAGTCCGACCGTGTGTACGCCCCATTAGGGACCTGCACATGCCTCCCTGGGTCACACACATTCTGCAAATATACATATGTTGCATTTTCCTATCAATGTTGACAGCTGGTCTACTGTTTGAATGTATACGCTGCTGAAAAGTGATAATGTTATAAAAAAATCCTCCCATCACCAATCTATACTGCCACACATGGGATGTCATGCACCTTGTGAGAGTAATGCAATAGGTTTACCAATGTGAACATTAGTAAAAAATAATAGAATAATTAAAATGCAACAAAATCCTGAGAACAAACAAAAAAAATCAGACATAGGCCTTAAATGTTACATCTCACCTAAGCAAAATTGGCAAAACCCAATAATACTACATTGATACATAAACTATATTACCAAAAATATTTGGACGCCTGCCTTTACACACACATGAACTTTAATGGCATCCCAGTCTTAGTCTGTAGGGTTCAATATTGAGTTGGCCCACCCTTTGCAGCTATAACAGCTTCAACTCTTCTGAGAAGGTTGTCCACAAGGTTTGGAAGTGTGTCTATGGGAATGTTTGACCATTCTTCCAGAAGCGCATTCTGAGGTCATGCACTGATGTGGATGAGAAGGCCTGGCTCCTAGTCTCCACTCTAATTCATCCCAAAGCTGTTCCATCGGGTTGAAATCAGGACTCTGTGCAGGCTAACTCAGTATTGAGCCCTACGGACTAAGACTGGGATGCCATTAAAATTCATGTGTGTGTGTAAAGGCAGTCGTCTCAATACTTTTGGTAATATAGTGTATATACATCAGCTACCCCCCCAACAAAAAGGGGGGTTCATTTTGCCTACCCATATTGAGTAGTGTCCAAATGTCCAACTTGTTTCATGACTTTGCTCTTGCTTAGGGATAATCCAAAGGACCTTGATGTTAGGAATAGATAAATATAAACAAAAAAGGACAAAATGACATAGAATGAACTACTTACAACACCCAGACAGGTGGCAAGAGACACTACTCTTTACAGTATGGATAGGCAAAACGAACCCCCCCTTTTTTGGGGGGTGGTAGTTAACGTATGTACTGTATGTATGAATTTGGCATTACTGTTTTTTGCCAAATTGGCTAATTATGTGGGATGTAACATTTTAGGCCTGTGTCTGATTTGAATCTAATAATAGTTTTGATTAGGGATGAGCTTCGAGTTCAAGTCGAACTCATGTTCGACTCGAACATTGGCTGTTCGCAAGCCAACAGCGAACAATTTGGGGTGTTCGCGGCAAATTTGAATGCCGCGAAACACCCTTTAAAAGTCTATGGGAGAAATCAAAAGTGCTAATTTTAAAGGCTTATATGCAAGTTATTGTCATAAAAAGTGTTTGGGGACCTGGGTCCTGCCCCAGGGGACATGGATCAATGCAAAAAAAAGTTTTAAAAACGGACGTTTTTTCAGGAGCAGTGATTTTAATACTGCTTAAAGTCAAACAATAAAAGTGTAATATCCCTTTAAATTTCATAGCTAGGGGGTTTCTATAGTATGCCTGTAAAGGGGCGCATGTTTCCTGTGTTTAGAACAGTCTGACAGCAAAATGACATTTCAAAGGAAAAAACCCATTTAAAACTACTCGCGGCTATTGCATTGCCGACAATACACATAGAAGTTCATTGATAAAAACGGCATGGGAATTCCCCACAGGGGAAACCCGAACTAAAATTTTAAAAAAAAATGACGTGGGAGTCCCCCTAAATTCCATACCAGGCCCTTCAGGTCTGGTATGGATTTTAAGGGGAACCCTGCGCCAAAAAAAAAAATGGCGTGGGGTCCCCCAAAAATCCATACCACCCGGTGACCCCGCCCCCTCTGACGCACGGGACACGACGGGACTTCCCTGTGGCATTCCCTGTGACATCACAGGGAAGTCCCGTCAAGTCACCGTGTGTCAAAGGGGGAGCGGGGTCACCAGGTGGCCCCGCCCCCCGTTATTTAAGAACCGTCAGACGAGGAGACGCCGTCACACAGCGGGAGCCTCCCTCCATGCCAGCATGGATGCGGAGCGGCCCGGAGAAGAAAATGAAGAGAAGAAGAGAAGAAAAGAAGAAGAGAAGAAGATGAAGAGAAGATCGGGAGCCTCCCCCCATTCCATGGGTGCAGAGCGGCCCGAGGAGAAGAAGATAGAAGACGCCGCGGAGGAGATGCTGGACGAGAACGCCGGAGGAAGAACCAGAAGAGCCAGAAGAACCAGAAGAAGAAGATGAAGGAAGATAGAAGAAAGAAGAACCATTTAAATAAAGGAATTGTCAAAAACTGTCTCTTGTCATTTTTAACATTTTTGACAGTTTTTTAGTGAAATGGTAGGGTAAGTACCCCCTTACCATTTCACACAGGGGGGAGGGCCGGGATCTGGGGGTCCCCTTGTTAAAGGGGGCTTCCAGATTCCGATAAGCCCCCCGCCCGCAGACCCCCACAACCACCGGCCAGGGTTGTGGGGATGAGGCCCTTGTCCTAATCAACATGGGGACAAGGTGTTTTGGGGGGCTACCCCAAAGCACCCTCCCAATGTTGAGGGCATGTGGTCTGGTACGGTTCAGGAGGGGGGTGCTCTCTCATCCCCCCCTCTTTTCCTGTGGCCTGCCAGGTTGCGTGCTCGGATAAGGGTCTGGTATGGATTTTTGGGGGGACCCCACGTCTTTTTTTTTTTT
Organism: Lithobates clamitans; assembly: GCA_037952925.1. Lineage (NCBI taxonomy): Eukaryota > Metazoa > Chordata > Amphibia > Anura > Ranidae > Lithobates > Lithobates clamitans. Next base: position 11,998,780 of record JBBGZY010000008.1, on the reverse strand, counting down.
TTTTGGCGCGGGGTTCCCCTTAAAACCCGTACCAGACCTGAAGGGTCTGGTATGGAATTTAGGGGGACCCCCACATCATTTTTTTTTTAATTTTGGCCGGGGTTCCCCTTAATATCCATACCAGACCAGAAGGGCCTGGTATGGAATTTAGGGGGAGCCCCACGTCATTTTTTTTTTTAAATTTTGGTTCGGGTTCCCCTGTGGGGAATTGACATGCTGTTTTTATCAATGAACTTATATGTGTATTGTCGGAGCGGCAATGCAATAGCCGTGAGTAGTTTTAAATGGGTTTTTTCCTTCGAAATGTCATTTTGCTGTCAGACTGTTCTAAAAACAGGAAACATGCGCCCCTTTACAGGCATACTATAGACACCCCCCAGCTACGAAATTTAAAGGGACATTACACTTTTATTGTTTGACTTTAAGCATTATTAAAATCACTGCTCCTGAAAAAACGGCCGTTTTTAAAACTTTTTCTTTTCAAATATTTTATTGGTAATTAACAAGCAACTGTTCCATACATTACAGTAAAGGTAGCAAGTTAGCATAAGACAGTGCTTATCACAGTCATACTATATATCATTAACATAGTGGAAAATAGGGAAATATACAAACAAATGAATACTCAGTCAGATAACAGGTAGGAACGATTTAGGTAAGATTGCAAAAAGTAAGAGGGAACAGGGTCCCCTAAATAAGCATGCGAAGGTGCCGGCCGTCTCCCCAGAAGACAAACATGAGAGTCGCCAGGACTATTATATAAGACAGAGTACACTACCAATAGGTATTAATAGAAGAAGAAAGGAGAGAGAAAGAAGAAAGAGGGGGTGTAACAACAGATAGAAAGGAGAGGAGCAAGAGGGGATGTGGATCAGCCGGGCCGCATGGGCAGAGGTGTGGTGTCGAGATCTTAGGTTTAGGTCGGAACAGATTCAGAAGGCAACAGGTGTTCGTCAACACTAGGGATGAGCTTCGAGTTCGAGTCGAACTCATGTTCGATTCGAACATTAGCTGTTCGCAAGTTCGCCGAACACCGAACAATTTGGGGTGTTCGCGGCAAATTCGAATGCCGCGGAACACCCTTTAAAAGTCTATGGGAGAAATCAAAAGTGCTAATTTTAAAGGCTTATATGCAAGTTATTGTCATAAAAAGTGTTTGGGGACCAGGGTCCTGCCCCAGGGGACATGTATCAATGCAAAAAAAAGTTTTAAAAACGGACGTTTTTTCAGGAGCAGTGATTTTAATAATGCTTAAAGTCAAACAATAAAAGTGTAATATCCCTTTAAATTTCGTACCTGGGGGGTGTCTATAGTATGCCTGTAAAGGGGCGCATGTTTCCCGTGTTTAGAACAGTCTGACAGCAAAATGACATTTCGAAGGAAAAAACTCATTTAAAACTACCCGCGGCTATTAATGAATTGCCGGTCCGACAATACACATAAAAGTTCATTGATAAAAACGGCATGGGAATTCCCCACAGGGAAACCCCGAACCAAAATTAAAAAAAAAAAAATGACGTGGGGGGGTCCCCCTAAATTCCATACCAGGCCCTTCAGGTCTGGTATGGATTTTAAGGGGAACCCCGCGCCAAAAAAAAAAAAAAAAAAACGGCGTGGGGTTCCCCCAAAAATCCATACCAGACCCTTATCCGAGCACGCAACCTGGCAGGCCGCAGGAAAAGAGGGGGGGACGAGAGTGCGCCCCCCCCTCCTGAACCGTACCAGGCCACATGCCCTCAACATTGGGAGGGTGCTTTGGGGTAGCCCCCCAAAACACCTTGTCCCCATGTTGATGAGGACAAGGGCCTCATCCCCACAACCGTGGCCGGTGGTTGTGGGGGTCTGCGGGCGGGGGGCTTATCGGAATCTGGAAGCCCCCTTTAACAAGGGGACCCCCAGATCCCGGCCCCCCCCTGTGTGAAATGGTAAGGGGGTACTTACCCCTACCATTTCACTAAAAAACTGTCAAAATAGTTAAAAATGACAAGAGACAGTTTTTGACAATTCCTTTATTTAAATGCTTCTTCTTTCTTCTATCTTCCTTCATCTTCTTCTTTTTCTGGTTCTTCTGGCTCTTCTGGTTCTTCCTCCGGCGTTCTCGTCCAGCATCTTCTCCGCGGCGTCTTCTATCTTCTTCTCCTCGGGCCGCTCCGCACCCATGGCATGGGGGGAGGCTCCCGCTCTTCTCTTCATCTTCTTCTTCATCCTCTTCTCTTCTTCATCTTCTTCATCTTCTTCATCTTCATCTTCTCTTCTTAATTTTCTTCTCCGTGCCGCTCCGCATCTATGCATGGAGGGAGGCTCCCGCTGTGTGACGGCGTCTCCTCGTCTGACGGTTCTTAAATAACGGGGGTGGGGCCACCCGGTGACCCCGCCCCCCTCTGACGCACGGGACATGACGGGACTTCCCTATGGCATTCCCCGTGACGCCACAGGGAAGTCCCGTCAAGTCACCGTGCGTCAGAGGGGGTGGGGTCACCGGGTGGCCCCGCCCCCCGTTATTTAAGAACCGTCAGACGAGGAGACGCCGTCACACAGCGGGAGCCTCCCTCCATGCATGGATGCGGAGCGGCCTGGAGAAGAAAATTAAGAAGAGAAGATGAAGATGAAGAAGATGAAGAAGATGAAGAAGAGAAGAGGATGAAGAAGAAGATGAAGAGAGGAGCGGGAGCCTCCCCCCATGCCATGGGTGCGGAGCGGCCTGAGGAGAAGAAGATAGAAGACGCCGCGGAGGAGATGCTGGACAAGAACGCCGGAGGAAGAACCAGAAGAGCCAGAAGAACCAGAAGAAGAAGAAGATGAAGGAAGATAGAAGAAGCATTTAAATAAAGGAATTGTCAAAAACTGTCTCTTGTCATTTTTAACTATTTTGACAGTTTTTTAGTGAAATGGTAGGGGTAAGTACCCCCTTACCATTTCACACAGGGGGGGGGGGCGGGATCTGGGGGTCCCCTTGTTAAAGGGGGCTTCCAGATTCCGATAAGCCCCCCGCCCGCAGACCCCCACAACCACCGGCCAGGGTTGTGGGGATGAGGCCCTTGTCCTCATCAACATGGGGACAAGGTGTTTTGGGGGGCTACCCCAAAGCACCCTCCCAATGTTGAGGGCATGTGGCCTGGTACGGTTCAGGAGGGGGGGGCGCACTCTCGTCCCCCCCTCTTTTCCTGCGGCCTGCCAGGTTGCGTGCTCGGATAAGGGTCTGGTATGGATTTTTGGGGGAACCCCACGCCGTTTTTTGTTTTTTTTTTGGCGCGGGGTTCCCCTTAAAATCCATACCAGACCTGAAGGGTCTGGTATGGAATTTAGGGGGAACCCCACATCATTTTTTTTTTAATTTTGGCCGGGGTTCCCCTTAATATCCATACCAGACCTGAAGGACCTGGTATGGAATTTAGGGGGACTCCCACTTCATTTTTTTTTTTTTTAATTTTGGTTCAGGGTTGCCCTGTGGGGAATTCCCATGCCGTTTTTATCAATGAACTTCTATGTGTATTGTCGGCAATGCAATAGCCGCGGTAGTTTTAAATGGCTTTTTTTCCTTCGAAATGTCATTTTGCTGTCAGGCTGTTCTAAACACGGGAAACATGCGCCCCTTTACAGGCATACTATAGACACCCCCCAGGTACGAAATTTAAAGGGATATTACACTTTTATTGTTTGACTTTAGGCATTATTAAAATCACTGCTCCTGAAAAAACGGCCGTTTTTAAAACTTTTTTTTGCATTGATCCATGTCCCCAGGGGCAGGACCCGGGTCCCCAAACACTTTTTATGACAATAACTTGCATATAAGCCTTTAAAATTAGCACTTTTGATTATTCATGTTCGTGTCCCATAGACTTTAACGGTGTTCGCGTGTTCGAGCGAACTTTTTTCCTGTTCGCATGTTCTGGTGCGAACCGAACAGGGGGGTGTTCGTCTCATCCCTAGTCAACACCAGCTGGCAGGAAGTGCTCAATCCATGGTTGCCAGATTTTGGCGTGCTGAGGGACTTTTTCTGGAATTTTCGCTTCGATATTGCTATGTACCATTGCTTGGGTGATCCTATTTTTCATTTCAGCTATACTGAGTGTGGTTGTTTTCCATGCCTTAGCAATCATTTGCTTAGCTTTAGTGAATAGCTGGAGGAGGAGGCGAAGCTGTGCTCTTGTGTAATCTTGTGGAATGAGATTGAGCAGAGCTGTCGCTGGATTGGGTTTTAGGGTGACTTGGTGGAGGGTAGATGCCATTTGGAATATAGTTTCCCAAAAGCGCTGCACCAGTGGGCATGTCCACCAGATGTGCAAGTGTGTACCTCTGTCACCGCATCCCCTAAAACAGTTTGGGGAAAATTCAGGTAAGAATTTAGCAATTCTGGCCAGGACTAGATACCATTGCATCAACACTTTGTAGTTTGCCTCTGAGGCAATAACGTTTTGGGATGAGTTTTTTGTGTTGGTCCAGATAGTCACCCAGTCTTCCGCTTCAATATTAATATCTAAGTCTTTTAACCATCGTTGCGCGTAAGTGGGAGGGCTCGAGGCGTAGTGAGATGGGCGTAGAGTCGGGAGATAATTCCTGGGGCATGCGGGTCCGAGTCGCACATGGCTTCATACTCTGTCAAAGTATCCAGTCCAGAGAGAGATTTTATTGTTGTTTGAGCAAAGTGAGCAATTTGGAGATAACGGAAGCATTCTCTACTGGGGAGCTGCGTTTGTGCTTGGATACTGGCGAATGATTTAATAGTATCACTGTTAACTAGTTTAAAACTTTTTTTTTGCATTGATCCATGTCCTCTGGGGCAGGACCCGGGTCCCCAAACACTTTGTATGACAATAACTTGCATATAAGCCTTTAAAATGAGCACTTTTGATTATTCATGTTCGTGTCCCATAGACTTTAACGATGTTCGCGTGTTCGAACAAACTTTTTTCCTGTTCGCATGTTCTGGTGCGAACCGAACAGGGGGGGTGTTTGGCTCATCCCTAGTTTTGATATACTGTTTATTTAAGAGTTATTTTTTCTGGTGCCCTTTAATATCCCTGACACCCATTCAGTGTGCCTCTAAATGTTAGAGGTTAAAGTAGTAGAGATAGGAATTAAGAATAATTGCACTTTATATTCAAAATAATGCAACAGTAAAAGTTTATACATAAAAGTTCATACCACTTCAATAGAAAGGTCCTTTTGTTGTGGTACTTTAAAAGAGTATAGAAATGTCTTAAAACAATAAAGAGACAATTTAGAAAGGTTGAGACTGTAATTTACAACCTGATAGTGTTGGATCAGTTTTTGTAAGAATAATGCCCCGTACACACGGTCGGATTTTCCTTACGGAAAATGTGTGATAGGATCTTGTTGTCGGAAATTCCAACCGTGTGTGGGCTCCATCGGACTTTTTCCATCGGATTTTCCGACACACAAAGTTTGAGAGCAGGCTATAAAATTTTCCGACAACAAAATCCGATTGCATCAATTCCGACCGTGTGTGGACAATTCCGACGCACAAAGTGCCACGCATGCTCAGAAGAAATTCCAAGACGGAATGCTCGGTCTGGTAAAATTAGCGTTCGGAATTGATATAGCACTTTCGTCATGGTGCAATGTTTGAAATTGTTTAATGCAGAGCACTTTCTTCTTCTTTATAATGCTAGAAGGATGAAGTAGTTTTGCTGCTCAATATTCACACAGACTTCTCACAAACGTATTTCTTTATTACTTATCGTGATTTCATCAATATAATATTTTGATTTGTCACATCTGACGAAAAAATTATCAATGTTTTATTTTTTGGTTTGCATTTTTTTCAAGCCTGATCTTTTTTTTTTTTTTTACCCAGAATATTTTTGGGTGTGTTTTGTGTGTCAAGTTACCACAACACCATTATTATCTTGTATTATTTAATCTCAAGGAGATTGTTTGGTGTTGGTGTCTCTTGTTAATTTCACATTGTATTTTTGAAATGTACCTCCCTCCTCACAAACAAACTGTCCTTTTTGAAGGAAAACACACATAGGCAAGTATAATTGAAACAATAATTCCTTTATTAAGGGCGAATAACCAAACAAAGAGGGAGGCAACGCTGGAGAAACAGCAGAAATCGGCGAAGCCTTTGACCCCCAGGGCAGACATCAATTATTTAAATGCAAAATTGGTGGCCTGAGGAGTCCATATCTAAGGGAGTGCAATCTGGTCCAGAAGTCCAAGAGATCATGAAAGCAGCAGATGACATGTATGTTCCCAGGCTGTGGTCATACAAGAACCTGCATCTTTTGTCAGACCAGACTGAACCCAGGGCCATCACTCTCTGGTCTTCCTTACATGCTTCCTTCCCGGCTGTGGCTCTGGTGTTGGAGGTGTGGCAGGAGGAGGAGGAGTAGGACCTGGAGAAGGAGGAGGACCTGGAGGAGAAGGAGGAGGAACATGGGTGAGCTCACAAATGTGGCTTTCGCATGTGAGTTGGCCCCTCAACCCCTTCTGTAGAGCTTCTAAAATGACACACTCACATAAGAGGCGTTGGCCCTCCTCCATTTCCATCATTTTGCAGGCTGTTATGGCAGCAAAATCCTCTTCCACACTGTGGGGTGTTCTGAGGGCCTCAGTAGCCTTCAAAAATAGGCCTATTGCAGTCTCCTCCAGGTTGCTCCTCTTTCTTCCACTTTGTCTTTGAAGGCAGAGGGGAGGGACCTGGGTATCGGGCAGCCTGCTTGGCCCGGCCACCTCCTGGCTGAGACTTCCCTGTGTATGAAAAAGGGACTTCGTTTTAGTTTTTGGTTCATCAATCACAATCAGAAATTAGTACTCCAAACTAACATCTATTTAACCACTTGCCGACCGGGCCATAGCCGAAAGAAGGCTGCAGCGCGGTTGGCTAGTTCTGAGTTGACGTCCATGGGACGTCATCCCAGAATCATGCTCTTGCGCGCCCCCTGGGGTGCGCACCCGAGAACTTCTATGACCGCCGGGTCCAGAGAACCCGGCGCATCACGGATCATGGTAAACGGCCGCTGGTCGCGGCCGTTTACCATGTGATCGTTTCGTCAAATGACGGAGTGATCACATGTAAACTCCCTCCTCCCTCCCCTCTCTGTACCGATCGATACAGTGCAAGGGGAGAGGGGGAGGGATAGGATGGCAGCACCTCTGTGGGCACTACACATGCAGCCAACAGCGGTGCTGCTCAGTGACAAATACAGTCACATCCATCCATCCCTCCATGCTCAGCCATCCCTGCAATATACTCTGCAATATACCCTGCAATACTCTGCAATATACCCCACAATACTCTGCAATATACCTCGCAATACTCTGCAATATACTTTGCAATACTCTGCAATATACCCCGCAATACTCTGCAATATACCTCGCAATACTCTGCAATATACCCTGCAATACTCTGCAATATACCCCGCAATACTCTGCAATATACCTCACAATACTCTGCAATATACTCTGCAATACTCTGCAATATACCCTGCCATACTCTGCAATATACCCTGCACTACTCTGCAATACCCTGCAATACTCTGCAATACCCTGCAATACCCCGCAATACCCTACAATACCCTGCACTACTCTGCAATACCCCGAAATACTCTGCAATACTCTGCAATACTCTGCAATACCCCGCAATACTCCGCAATACTCTGCAATACCCTGCAATACTCTGCAATACTCCGCAATACCCCACAATACCCCGCAATACTCCACAATACCCCGCAACACGCAATTTTTAACCAGTTCCCGCCCGCCATCATATGATGTCCTTGAATTTGTGCGGGGATATCTGAATGATGGGTGCAGCTACAGGCATCATTCAGATATCAGCTTTTTCAGCCGGCGATTCCATACAACATGAGAATGATCATAGCGGCTGTTCCACTGCTTGATCATTCTTATGGGAAGCGAGATGGGATGCCCCCCCTTCCCGCCACCCTCCGGTGCTTCTACCGACTCACCGCTACGATCAAAGCCAGGATCATTATTTTTTTTTTTTAATTTCAGGCTTCCCAGCCTAGAGGTGAGATGTGGGGTCTTATTGACCCCATATCTCACTGTAAAGCAGACCTGTCATGCCATATTCCTATTACAAGGGATGTTTAAATTCCTTGTAATAGGAATAAAAGTGATCAAATTTTTTTTTTTTTTGGGAAAAAAGTGTCAAACTAAAATAAAAAAAGTGTGTGAGAAATAACCTTCTAATATGAAAATTTTGTGGAAAAAAAAAAAAAAGAAAAAAAAATCTTGATTTTGAAAAGAATTGTGGGAAAAAATGACAATTTCAAAAAAACTCACCATGCTCTTTTCAAATACCTTGGAATGTCTTCTTTCCAAAAAGGGGTCATTTGGGGGGTATTTGTACTTTTCTGGCATGTTAGGGTCTCAAGAATTTAGATAGGCCGTCAGTACTTCAGGTGTGATCAATTTTCAGATATTGGCACCATAGCTTTTGGACTCTATAACTTTCACAAAGACCAAATAATATCCACCGATTTGGGTTAATTTTACCAAAGATATGTAGCAGTATAAATTTTGACCAAAATTTACGAAGAAGAATTACTAATTTGCTAAATTTGATAACAGAAACAAAGAAAAATTCATTTCCTGACAGACTCCATGGCAGCAACGTGTGGGTTAAGTCCCGCCTCTACTACCCTATAGGACACTACTCCCATAAATCTTTGCTCCCTGCCCCCGGCCGTGTTCTTTTTTTGTCCTCCTCGCAAGACCTAGTGTTGGTCTTCCTACCTGAAGATGTTTATCCCCACGATCAAGATTGGCTGAGCTGCGACTTGGATCGGGAAAAGTCGCATTACTCCGCTAAGCCCTAGCTATTAGCAGGGTATGGAGTGGGGCGTTGGAAGAGGCGCAGGAAGAAGCCGTTTTCCCTGGCCACTGGCAGGCGAGGCCGCGCATGGGTTGGATAGCCAGCTATTAGCAGGTGACCCCTTGTTGCCCCTGGAAAGTCCGGTGTTTACCTTCAGCCTGACGATCGTGGTGGGATTGGTGAGATGTTTCCTTGCTATCATGGCAGCAGTTTCTGTTGGAATTTCCTTGTTGTTCCTCTCTCTTGTGTGTCTTTTTTCCCTGTCTTACTGTTCATGTAGTTGCAGGCATGGCGGCTGGTTCTTCCTGCGTTCCAGCCGCCGTTTTTACTTTCACTTTGTGTCCGGCCGTACTGCGCATGCGCGGTCGGCACGAAATCGAGGCTTGGTTTTCGCGCATGCGCGATGGCGGCAAATCGCCGCTAATCGCGCATGCGCACTGGCGTTCGCTCGTCACGGGCGGTGACGTCACTGGGGCGCCCTATTTAAACTGGGAAAATAGCCTGCAGACCCTGGGAATGTCTGCAGGCTGTTTTTTGGCTCTTCCCCACGCTCCAGTGAATCAGCTACTGGTAAGTAGCTTTACTTACAGGAGGGCTGTTGCTCCCTGGCTCACAGCCGAGTTAATTTATATGCCTTATGTTAACTTTGCAGTCAGATGGATATTTCTCAAGACATGAGCTCTCCACCGCCTGCCTCTGGCCAGCCTCCTCTCACAAGGTACAAGGGCAGGTCCCATTGCCAGGGTCCTTAGGCGGGTGGGGGGGGGGTGTATTTCCGCAGATGATCGTTCCTTCTAACTGTTCTGTTTTGTTTCTGTGGTTCTCTGTCTTCTGCTTTAGCCCTTCCAGGTCAGAACAGCGTCGCAGCTCGCACAAAGGAAGTGATTCGTCAAAGTCGCATCACCGGCAAACCTCTTCCAAATCTAAACATTACGGCTCCTCCTCAAAATCAGGACACCGTAGTGAGGAGCGCTCGCACTCCTCAGTGGCCCACTCCAGCCACTCTTCAAGTGTCTGCTGGGGATGCAGATCACAAGTACCTGTCGGTAAATCGCTGTGCGATTCCTGCTTCGCCAAAGCTTCCAGGGAAAGAGGTGATTCGGACCAGCAACTTAAAGCCCTAGTTGAGAGGGTTGTGAAGGAATCACTTAAGGGTATTGAGGCAGTCCGGCCTGTTACCCCTCAGGCAGAGCCACCAGGTTCCCCAGTGAGGGAAACTCAGTTGCAGGACACCTGGGAGTCCTCTGTTCCTAGTCACCCTTCGGTGGTCAACTCTGATAGTGACTCGGATGAAGATAATACCTGTGTGGGCTTTGACTTCGCTCTGCTACCTCCCTTGGTTAAGGCGATTAGAGAAACTTTAAATTGGGAGGATCCGACGGCTGTCCCTCCCAAACAGAGAAAATTCTTTAAACAGCTAAAGAAGGAACGAGTTAACTTTCCTTTCTTTTCTGAGTTGGGCGAGATCATCACAGACGAATGGAGCAAGGTGGAGAAGAAAAACTCCATGCTGACCAAAATCTCAAAGCTTTATCCCTTTAGGGAGGAAGAAGTGAAGCATCTGGAATCAGCTCCTTTGGTGGACGCAGCGGTGATGAGGCTAGTGAAACACGTGACACTCCCCTTGGAGGACACAGTGTCCTTTAAAGACGTTCTGGACAGACGGATTGATGCAGATTTAAGGAGAGTGTACCTTACAGCAGGCATGGCTTGCAAACCAGCCTTAGCCCTGGCAGCCCTGTCCAAAGCTATGGAGGTGTGGACGGATAGTGTTCAAGATACGCTAAGGAGTATCTCAGATGACGCAGCGAAGAACTCGCCTATTCAAGAATTAAGGCTAGCATCGACTTTTCTGGGTGAGGCCTCGATTGACATCATTCGCCTGGCGGCCCGAGTAATGCTCTCGTCGGTCACCGCCAAGCGGGCTCTCTGGCTCCGCCCTTGGCTGGCTGACCCAGCCTCTAAGCAGGTATGGTGCCGAATTCCCTACGGGGGCTCTTCTCTTTTTGGCAACAAGCTGGATGAGGCCATTACACGGGCTACTGGCGGGAAGTCGGGGTTCCTACCTCAGGATAGACGCCTGCAAGGCCAAAGAAGATCCTTCCCGAAGAGGCAATATCAAGATCGATCCAGAGAGGCTCGTACTTACAAGCCAGGCCGGGAATTCTCCAGATCCTGGAAATCAAGGCAATCGTCCTTTAAGAAGGCTGCAGGTAGTGAGTCGAAAGGGGAGAGGCAACCCTCTAAATCCTTTTGAAAGTGGGCCCGCTCAGGCAGACCGTGTGGGGGGCCGTCTCTTCCACTTTCGGCATGTCTGGGCGGCCTCGATTCACGACTTCTGGACAGTCAAGACAGTCTCCTCTGGTCATGCCTGGACCTTTACCCACCCTCCCAGACTCAGGTGGGTACCCACTACTCTTCCGGCATCAGAAGAGAAAAGGACAATACTTTTAGCCTACATAGAATCTTTGTTGGCCCAAAGCGCTGTCGTCCCAGTCCCAGTCAGCCAGCAAGGCATGGGAATGTATTCTCCCCTCTTTCTGGTTCAGAAGAAGAGTGGGGCCTGGAGGCCGGTCATAGACCTAACCCATCTAAATCGCTTCATCAAAAAGGAGAGGTTCAAGATGGAAACACTCTCCACAATTCAACAGTCAGTTCAACCAGGGGACTGGATGGTGTCCATAGACCTCAAGGACGCCTACTTTCACGTTCCCATCGCAGAAAACTTTCAACAATTTCTCCGCTTCTCCGTGGGCAACCTTCACTTACAATTTACATGCCTTCCCTTCGGGTTGTCAACTTCTCCTCGGGTTTTCTCAAAGGTGCTGTTGGCAGTAGTAGCTCTCCTGAGAACCAGGGGGATTCGCCTACATCACTACCTGGACGACCTGCTTCTCTTGGCACAAGACAGGGTGCAACTCATAGCACACAGAGGGCAAGTGATTTCCACACTACAGGAATTCGGATGGATTCTGAACCAGGAGAAGAGCCAGTTAGACCCTTCGCAGTCTCTGGTGTTCTTGGGTGCCCTCTTCGACACGGTCAGAGGCACCATTTCATTACCGGAAGAGAAGATCTCAACATTTAGAGACAGGATCCACCCAGCTCTTTCTACTCCTCATCTTCACGCTCTCCAATGCCTGAGGATCATTGGCACTATGGTGGCGGCGATTCCGATGGTGAGGTGGGCCCAATGGAGAATGAGGCCCTTTCAGAAGGGCTTCCTTCACCAGTGGAAAGGCAGCAAGACCCAGATGATTCGGATTACTGCATCCATGAGGCACTCTCTCCTATGGTGGCTCCAACGGGAGAACCTCTCCAACTGCCATTCTATCCTTCCCATTGCTTGGGTGACTATAACAACAGACGCCAGCAACAGGGGCTGGGGTGCCCACTGTCTGGCGGAAGTGGCTCAGGGCACTTGGGAATTCCCTTCCAGAAGGATAGTGTCAAACATCCTAGAACTGAGAGCAGCCTTCCAGGCACTTCTGGCATTTTGGCATCTCATTCAAGGCTCCTCGGTCCTACTCAGACTGGACAATACCACAGCGGTGGCATACATAAGAAGGCAAGGAGGGACTCGAAGTCTCTCCTTACTAAAAGAGGTAGAGCCAATTATGTCCTGGGCCCAGAAAAACCTGAAGGATCTGACAGCGACATATGTTCCGGGGGTTCAGAATGTTCAGGCAGACTTTCTTTCCCGGAGGCTCCTAGACAACAACGAGTGGTCTCTCCACGAGGAAGTATTCAAGTGGATTCTTTCGTTGGGGTTCCTTCCGGAAGTCGACCTGTTCGCCTCCCCCTGCAACAAAAAGATGGCAAGATACTATTCAAGGTACAGGGACCCTCAAGCGTATGGGGTGGACGCCCTGACGGAGAAATGGTGGTTCAACAGAGCCTATGCCTTTCCGCCAACTCCGATCATCCTCCAGTTCCTGAAGAGGCTCAGGGCAGAGACAGCAGAGGTGTTAGCAATAATTCCTTATTGGCCCAACAGGCCCTGGTTTCCTCTCCTGACACTCCTCAGTGTCCGAGATCCGATCCCTCTTCCATCCAGACCAGACCTCCTGTCTCAGGGGTCGAGGCTACACTCTTGCCCGGATCACCTACGCCTAAGGGCTTGGCTTTTGAAAGGGGAAGGTTGGAGGCGCTAGGCTGCCCGGATGAAGTAATTCCTACTCTCCTTAGTTCAAGAAGGAATAGTACTAACCGAGTGTATGAGAGGATCTGGGCGAAATTTAGCAGCCATATGTCTTCCAGGTCCAACTCCTGTGATAATCTGGCGATTCAGGATGTTCTAAGTTTTCTGCAGACGGGTCTGGACATCTCACTATCCGTCAGTTCTCTGCGGGTCCAGGTTTCCGCAATATCAGCTTTCTCCGGAGTCGCATGGGCCAAGCACCCTCTGGTCCAGCAATTTTTCAAAGGAGCAGTCAGACTTAGGCCACAGAGGAAACCTAGATTCCCCAAATGGGATCTTCCATTAGTCCTGGATTTCTTTGCTCAACTTGACAGATCTCTCTCAGTCAGGGAATTAACCCTCAAGACTTCGTTCCTGATAGCTATAACTTCGGCGAAGAGGGTCTCGGAAATTCAATCCCTGGGGTCCAAGGAACCATTCATCACCTTTTTTCCGGACAGAGTGGTCCTAATACCAATGCTTGGGACAAATCCCAAAGTTACCTCGGTCTTTCACGAGAACCAGGATATCACACTCCCTACCTTCAAATCCACTGGAGGTCCAGATCCACACCCTCTCGATGTAGGAGCTACTCTCAATCAATACCTGGAAGTTACGGCATCTTTCCGTCAATCTGAATTCCTTTTTGTTCTATTCCATGGGAAAAACAGGGGCTCTAGAGCTTCTGTCAGATCCATCGCGGCTTGGGTGGTTCAAGCCATTCAATGGGTTTACAGAGAGAAAGGCTTGGCTCCTCCTGAGGCGGTTACAGCTCACTCTACAAGAAGTCTGTCGACGTCCTGGGCGGCCTCACGTCACGTTGCTCCTGATGTAATCTGTAGAGCAGCTTCGTGGTCTTCGATTCATACCTTCATGACCCATTATTGTGTTGAGCCAGCAACCTTATCTTCTGTTAAATTTGGTTTAAAAGTGCTGTCGGCTGACAGTGTTAAATAAATCTTTTGTTCAGCATTTAGCCCACCCGGGTGTGTATGGCGAGTTATTTCCCACACGTTGCTGCCATGGAGTCTGTCAGGAAAACGGAAAATTCCTATCATAATACTTACCGTAATTTTCCTTTCCTGATGGACTCCATGGCAGCAGGAGTTCCCTCCCCGAATGGCTGAAGTAGGCTAGTTACCGAACACGGCCGGGGGCAGGGAGCAAAGATTTATGGGAGTAGTGTCCTATAGGGTAGTAGAGGCGGGACTTAACCCACACGTTGCTGCCATGGAGTCCATCAGGAAAGGAAAATTACGGTAAGTATTATGATAGGAATTTTCCGTTTTTTTTACCAAATTTTCAGTCTTTTTTCTTTTATAGCGCAAAAAATAAAAAACCCAATGGTAATTCAATACCACCAAAAGAAAGCTCTATTTATGTGAAAAAAAGGACAAAAATTTCATATGGGTACAGTGTTGTATGACTGAGTAATTGTCATTTAAAATGTGAGAGCACCGAAAGCTGAAAATTGGTCTGGTTAGGGGGTTTAAGTGCCCAGTATTAGATATAATAAATGGGGAAACGGCGCTATCCTATGTGTGTCTGATAATAACTAACTATACCATAAAGTGAACAAAGATATTACTATCCCAGTGTGTCTACCAAACCATAAGTAATTCCATAAATGTGCATAAAAATAATACTAAGTAGTATTTTGCTTATCATACAGTGTCTAGACTGTGACAGTATGCCCCTCAGGGCAAACACCCTTAGTGTATAATAATGTGTTAAATCCAGGGACAGAATCCCATTAAGAACAGATATCAGCAGCAGTGCAAACTCAGACAAGACTCAATATATACATACAATACAAGGGCTACTGTTCAGGGTGGGGTGTTGTGAAGTGACAACAACTAAATCACCTATATAATAAAAAAAAAACTTTAAACCATACATAAGCTACATGTGAAATGTATATATACCACAATGTGAAAAGATATATCAGGACCGTATATGCAAAAAACTACTTAAGTTCATGTATCAATATATATATATATATATATCAGGACTACATGTGCAAATTCATATATGTGACAGAACTCTGTGAAAAGATCCAAATTGTCAGAATTATAAACTCAGTGAAGGACCACAGTCTATGTGCAGTCCAAGCATTAGAAAAAAATAGTAAATGAATGTATCAGCAGTGACTTCTGTGTTCATCAGAAAAAAATTGGTGACTCCAGGTGCTCCCCCAATGTGTCCCCACTCACCAGAAGCAGTCACCCCTGCAGGGGTAGTGGGCATAGAGTGGGTGTCTGGAGTAGATGTTCCTTTGGGTGTCCTGATTGCCTCCGGTCATCCGTGGGTGTATCACAGTAGCTCAATTTGGGGTTTCCAGCTGACGTTTTTCAGAGGTGGACTCCTCCGTGCCTCATCACCATACCAATGTATTTTCCTGAGAAAGGGCACAATCAAACAACAAGCTTTTCCAGACCTAAGAAAGGAAAAACAAGAAAGAGTGAGAAATCCATAAAAGAATGACAAATATCCGTGTCTAGGCAGTATAAGAGTGGTCATTGGTCATCATTTGTTGGCGAACCACAGAGAAGACCTGGGCCTCCAGGAAAATACATTGGTATGGTGATAAGGCACGGAGGAGTCCACCTCTGAAAAAAAAACTAGATTCTTTGTAAGGAGAGGACACTCAGCAGCTGTTTACACATCTGGATGCTGGAGCACTAGTGTGGGACACCAGAACACCCTTTTTTAGGGGTCCCACACAGATGCTCCAGTGTATACTATAGGGGTGTCTCCATTAGGGATGAGCCGAACACCCCCCTGTTTGGTTCGCACCAGAACATGCGAACAGGCAAAAAATTTGTTCGAACACGCAAGCACCATTAAAGTCTTTGGGACACGAACATGAATAATCAAAAGTGCTAATTTTAAAGGCTTACATGCAAGTTATTGTCATAAAAAGTGTTTGGCGACCTAGGTCCTGCCCCAGGGGACATGGATCAATGCAAAAAAAAGTTTTAAAAACGTCCGTTTTTTCTGGAGCGGTGATTTTAATAATGCTTAAAGTGAAGCAATAAACGTGTAATATTCCTTTAAATTTTGTACCTGGAGGGTGTCTATAGTATGCCCGTAAAGGGGCGCATGTTTCCCGTGTTTAGAACAGTCTGACAGCAAAATGACATTTCAAAGGAAAGAAAGTCATTTAAAACTACTCGCGGCTATTAATGAATTGCCGGTCCGACAATACACATAAAAGTTCATTGATAAAAACGGCATGGGAATTACCCACAGGGGAACCCCGAACCAAAATTAGAAGAAAAAAAATGATGTGGCGGGTCCCCCTAATTTCCATACGAGGCCCTTCAGGTCTGGTATGGATATTAAGGGGAACCACGTGCCAAAATTTTTAAAAAAATGGCGTGGGATCTCCCCAAACATCCATATCAGACTCTTATCCAAGCACACAACCTGGCAGGAAAAGAGGGGGGGTGAGAGAGTGCCCCCCTCCTGAAAATTACCAGGCCACATGCCCTCAACATTGGGAGGGTGCTTTGGGGTAGCCATGGGGACAAGGGCCTCATCCCCACAACCCTTGCCCAGTGGTTGTGGGGGTCTTATCGGAATATGGAAGCCCCCTTTAACAAGAGGTCCCCCAGATCCCGGCCCTCCCCCCTGTGCCCTGTGTGAAATGGTAAGGGGGTACAAAAGTACCCCTACCATTTCACAAAAACAGTGTCAAAAATGTTAAAAATGACAAGAGACAGTTTTTGACAATTCCTTTATTTAAATGCTTCTTCTTTCTTCTACCTTCTATCTTCTATCATCTTTCTTCTATTTTCTATCTTCCTTTGGTTTCTTCCTCCGTCTTCTTCTTCTTCTGGTTCTTCTGGTTCTTCTGGTTCTTCCTCCGGTGTTCTCGTCCGGCATCTTCCTCCGCGGCGCCGGAGTATTCTTCCTTTCTTCTTCTCGGGCCGCTTCACATCCACCATGATGGGAGGCTCCCACTGTGTGATGCTTCTCCTCTTCTGACGGTTCTTAAATAATGGAGGGCGGGGCCACAAGGTGACCCCGCCCCCCTCTGTTGCCCGGTAACTTCCCTGTCCGCCCCCTCTGAAGTCACAGGGAATGCCACAGGGAAGTCCCCGTCAAGTCCCTGTGCGTCAGAGGGGGGCGGGGTCACCGGGTGGCCCCGCCCTCCATTATTTAAGAACCGTCAGAAGAGGAGAAGCATCACACAGTGGGAGCCACCCATCATGGTGGATGCGGAGCGGCCTGAGAAGAAGGGAAGAAGACACTGGCGCCGCGGAGGAAGATGCCGGACAAGAACACTGGAGGAAGAACCAGAAGAACCAGAAGAAGAAGATAGAGGAAGAAACCGAAGGAAGATAGAAGATAGAAGATAGAAGAAAGAGGATAGAAGAAATAAGACGCATTTAAATAAAGGAAATGTCAAAAACTCTCTTGTCATTTTTAACATTTTTGACACTTTTTTTGTGAAATGGTAGGGGTCAAGTACCCCCTTACCATTTCACATGGGGGAAGGGGCGGGATCTGGGGGTCCCTTGTTAAAGGGGGCTTCCAGATTCCGATAGCCCCCCCGCCCGCAGACCCCCACAACCACCGGGCAAGGGTTGTGGGGATGAGGCCCTTGTCCCCATCAACATGGGGACAAGTTGTTTTGTGGGGCTACCCCAAAGCACCCTCCCAATGTTGAGGGCATGTGACCTGGTACGGTTCAAGAGGGGGATGCTCTCTTGTCCCCCCTCTTTTCCTGCGGCCTGCTAGGTTGCGTGCTCGGATAAGGGTCTGGTATGGATTTTTGGGGAGACCCCATGCCATTTTTTTTTTTGAATTTTGGCGCGGGGTTCCCCTTAATATCCATACCAGACCTGAAGGGCCTCGTATGGAATTTAGGGGGACCCGCCACATCATTTTTTTTTAAATTTTGGTTTGGGGTTCCCCTGTAGGGAATTCCCATGCCGTTTTTATCAATGAACTTTTATGTGTATTGTCGGACCGGCAATTCATTAATAGCCACGAGTAGTTTTAAATGACTTTTTTTCCTTTGAAATGTCATTTTGCTGTCAGACTGTTCTAAACACGGGAAACATGCGCCCCTTTACAGGCATACTATAGACACCCCCCAGGTATGAAATTTAAATTAATATTACACTTTTATTGTTTCACTTTAAGCATTATTAAAATCACTGCTCCTGAAAAAACGGTCGTTTTAAAACTTTTTTTTGCATTGATCCATGTCCCCTGGGGCAGGACCCAGGTCCCCAAACACTTTTTATGACAATAACTTGCATATAAGCCTTTCAAATTAGCACTTTTAATTTATCCCATAAACTTTTAAAGGGTGTTCTGCAGCTTTCGAATTTGCCGCGAACACCCCAAATTGTTCGCTGTTCACAGAATTTCTCAGTAAAAAGTTGTGGAGAACACAGCATGCCAGGATGATATGATTGAGTTTATACTCCGCCATGTGTATGGGTGTAAGAAATAGGCGGAACCGGCTGGCCATTTTTCCAATCGTGTTCTCCACCACACTTCAGCCAGTAATTAAAAACACTCTGGTCCGGGGTGAGGGTCCTCATAGGGAATGGCTGCATAAGATGGTCCCCCAGCACAAGCGCTTCATCCACAATGAAGACAAGTCCTTCCACATTGTCTTCTGGAAGTGGCAAGTCCAAGCTGCCATTCTGGAGACGCCTGTAGAACTCCATCTGGGCAATGACTCCACCATCTGACATCTGGCCATTCTTCCCCACGTCCACATACAGGAACACCACCGCCAACATCACAATACTATTGAACCCCTTGTAGTATGACCCCGAGTTGGGTGGTGGGATGACTTGGACGTGTTTCCCATCAATTGCCCCTCCACAGTTAGGAAAGTCCCACCGCTGGGCAAAGTGGGAGGCCACAGTCTGCCATTCCTGTGGGTTGGAAGGAAACTGTTGAGTCAAACAAGAAAATAAAATTAATAATTTTTCACATAAACAGGGAAAGCAGATTAGACACAAACATTCTTGGCCAACATCAGTATTACATTTATTTTAAGGAGTATTTAAATATAAAGGTATAAGGTCCACCTATCAGATCCCCCCCCCCCCATGGGCCATTTTGTGAATTTATGGGGGGGAGATGTTTTGGACAGGTAACCCTCTCCACTTCATTGAGAGACAAATGCCTAAATAATGTGTATTACTTTGGCCAGCCCCTCCTTACTTACACTATTGGCAGCCCACTGCACAGGTAAGAAGTGTCATAATACAAAGAGATAAATACACACTGTACACATTTGAGCACATTTTTACATTCTGATATTACCTATCAAGATAAAAATAGGATCCAAAAACTTCAAACAGTACCATTTGAAAGTATTCAGACAGGCCCTTGCACTACATGCATTGGGGAATTCATCCATAAATCTGACCACAAAAGAGGTGGGTATAGTGTGTATGGGTTTGGCAAAGTCAGCAGATAGAGGATTGGTATCAGCTGAGTTAGCAGTTGGGGGGAGGGAGGGTTCCAAATAATTTTGTGACCCAAAAAAAAACTTTGACACTCTGACAGAATTTAAAGCACAAATCAAAATGTTACACATTTTATGGGGTATTTAGGGTAAAGCACTACTATGGAGCTGACAAAATACATTGTTAAGTGACTACATGAGGTGAATATAGGGCCAGGAGAGCATGCTGGGGAGGTAAGTGAAGGCAAATATGTATTAAGGACAAAAATAAAAATTACCTAAAAATCCAACATGCATGAGGACAAAGGGGACATTTGCAGCATATTACAATCATGTTAATTAGGGAATGAGGAAGGAAATACAATACTGTACATTATCAAACATTAAATACAAAAAACTTGGTGTTAAAGGATAAAAATCTTACCTTAATATACTCCTTCTGCAGGACCTGTATGATGGCAGAACAGGTCTCTGGGATAATGATCCCCAGAGCCTGGGGGGAGATGCCTGTCGAGAACTTGAGGTTCTGCAGGCTTCTCCCCGTCGCCAAGTACCGCAGGGTGGCGACTAGCCTCTGCTCCGGAGTGATGGCTTGCCTCATACAGGTATCCTGCCTGCTGATATAGGGGGTCAGCAAAGCCAACAAACGGTGTAATACGGGGTCCGTCATCCAGAGAAAGTTCCTGAAATCGTCAGGATTATTCTCACGGATCTCACGGAGCAAAGGCATGTGACAGAACTGGTCACGCTGGAGCAACCGATTCTTGGTCCATGAACTCCTCCCCACCCTGTTCATGGACTGGACTTGTGTCAAGGTAAGGAACCCAACACCAAGCCCCCGCACAGCACGAACTCTACGATGAGTGCGTATATGCAACATGGCTAGAATACAGAACAAAGTAACAGAACGCACTGAAGAACAGCAAGTCCTGTGAAGAGCGACCTGAAAATCAGTAACGAATGAACACAATGACAAGTTAATGGTACTCGCTGCACGCACTGAAGAGCAGATACAAACCCACAAGCACAAACTGAACAGCAGAAAACGGTCTGAAAGCCACAAGTCTGAAAAAGCGTGAATCGTCTCTCACCAAACTTTTACTAACACGAGATTAGCAAAAGGAGCCCAAAGGGTGCCGCGCTTGGTTCTGAACGGCCCTTTTATAGTCTTGTCGTACGTGGTGTACGTGAACGCGTTCTTGGCGATCGGAAGTTCCGACATCTTTGTGCGACCGTGTGTATGCAAAACAAGTTTGAGCCAACATCCGTCAGAAAAAATCCATGGATTTTGTTGTCGGAATGTCCGATCAATGTCCGATCGTGTGTACGGGGCATAAGAGTCCTTATTGTGAATATAAAACAAATATTCAAATGTACATATCTTGCAGCTTATAACATCGGACGTAGTGGCTGTATACTAAACTTTTTTCAGGCTCTTCTTCTTCATTTTTCATAGGGAGCCTAACATAATTCCTATCCTAGGCTGACAATGCACACTTACCATCCTGTATCTATGGGGAAGCAGTGTTGGTGCCTTAGGTTGTTCCTGATGATTTGGACCACAGAAAACTACCCCGCTCCTCTTCTCAGTAAGAAAAGGGGGAGTTGTTCTGTAGTTCGCATAGGTAAAATGGACAAGGCCATAAACACTTCTTGAAATTTCACTGTAGCAGAGACACAGGAAGTTACAAGCTTACTGGATTTCTGACAGGATCAATGCATTTTTTTCACGTATCTAGCAGATTAAAGTGCTTGTAAACTCTCTCTAAAAAAACAAAAAACAAAAAAAAAAAAACAACAAGACAAAGGCATAATTATTTCATAATGAGCTAGTATGCAATGCTAATACTTACCTTAGAATGAAGCTGTTGGAGCGGTCTCTGTATACCGATGTGACCAGCGACCAGGTCTGCGGGCTCCGGCGCTGTGATTGGCCGGAGCCGCGATGATGTCACTCCTGCGAATGCGCACGGGTGCCACCAGTCACGGAACAGATACGGAAGAAGTGAGCCGTTTCTTCAGTGCGCATGTGCCGATGACATCAGCATGTGCGGATACAGTGAATATCTTCTAAACGGTGCGAATATAGGAGATAAAGTGGTAGTAAAGGGTTTACAACCACTTTAAGCAAGGTACTTTATACAGTATTTTTAACAAACCAATAGATAGCAAATAAGAGCAGTACATTATTAGGGATTATATATATTTTAATACCTTCCTATTACTTATTTTTTCTGGTTTTATGTTGACCTACACTGCTAATTTGTAGGCAGTTGCAAAATGCAGGAAATATCGAAGCTGAATATTTTCTTAAGCTACCATTTGTAGTGAGTCATGCAATCTGCTACTGGCTGCTTGTATCACTTATCACTGGTATGTGAGGTTTCAAATTCCTAATATGTACAATATGCTTGATTACAAAATTTTTCTGCTGTAATGAATTTTATCAAATATTTAGTTTAAAATACACTTTCTCTGAAGTATTTTCTTCTAAATTTTAAGTAACGTTAATTGTTGTTCTCAGCTCACAAAAATACATAACCTTTCATATGATGTTGTTTTACAATATACATGAAAATTGATGTATTACCTTTCTTAAAGGCTTGATATTTAAATTACAAACAAAAGAAGTAAAAGGATATTTTATTAGGTTTTCAGATATAAAAAACAAGGCTTAAATTTACATTAAACAAACAGATTTCATTGTAACAAGCAAATGCATAAGTTTAGAGTACAATATATATCTATTGAGTACCAAGAGTCTACCCTCCCAAGAAA
This sequence comes from Lithobates clamitans, assembly GCA_037952925.1. Classification (NCBI taxonomy): domain Eukaryota; kingdom Metazoa; phylum Chordata; class Amphibia; order Anura; family Ranidae; genus Lithobates; species Lithobates clamitans. The sequence goes on along the minus strand of JBBGZY010000008.1, from coordinate 11,976,574 downwards.
AAATGTTTGCCTCAATGTTTAATAAGGTCAGATAATATCATTAAAAATTGAATAACCGAGGTCAATGCATTTCCGGGGGGGGGGGGGCGTGAGCAGATGTGGGAGTGAGAGGGTGTGTGTGAGATCTCCTCTCCCTCTGCTCTAACCAGCTAGCATACAGCCGAGAAAATGTTAGCCTGACTGGCGGCAGGAGAACGCAGCTGACTACAGCCCTAGAGACCGGCATCCCTGCCCATACCTGCTTATACCTGGCCCCGGCGTGAGTGTGGATTCGGAGGATGGACGCGAAGGACGAGACAAGGGTTGTGGCATGAGTGGTCTCCCTGGCTTGTCGGCGGGCCGGCGAGGAAACCGGCTTCAATAGCAGTAACAGCGCCGGCGTGAGGGACAGAGAGAGGGCTTGGAGGGCGGAACCAGAGGGGCAGTGTGAGAGGCTCCCATCTGGTACGTCAGCAGCCGATGAATGAACCTGTCTCAGTAGCAGTGGTGGCGGGAGCGGAGCGGTGAGCGGTTGATAAGAATACAAAGGTAACGCTGGAGATCAACAGACAAGTGTGAAGACGTCAGATGCAGGTGAAAGCTCTTCCTATTGCTCTCAAATCCCATATCTGCCATATATGATCTTTTATCCTCAGTTTATAGCTGAAGAAATATGAATTAATTGAACTTTTAAGTTGAAACCCTGGCCGAGCTGAATCTGTTCTTATAGCTGTGGTTGTTAAAGACTCTATACCTGAAACTTAGAAAATTGCAGCCCCAGTCCTGGGTGGGAGACGGACAGGGAGCTGGCTGGTGATGCAATCTGAACAACAACAGAATTAATATAAATTAATATAAACAGAGGAAAGACACTTAGAAGTTGATTACTATAACTAAAGTTGCAATTTGAAGTATATCATTTTATCGCCTACCTATTTGTTCTACTTAATCGCAAGCTTAACTGTTTAGTTGATACTGTGGTATTAGAGGTGTGCAGTGGGACAGTGCTTTTTTATTTTTTTTTTGAGTCCAATTGGAACCAACAGTGTGAAACAACATGAACTGTAGTTTAATTTAATAAAAGGAAGGCTGTGACTTGAAGGCCTAAATCAATGTAAAATGATGCTGTAACATTGTGCAACAAATTGAAAACTGGTTAATCCCTAAAGGAAGAGGAGAAAGGAAGAAAAAATTATGGTTGCGAAGCGAACGGCTGATGAAAAAGCAAACCAGCACCAGTTACAACATCAGGCACAACAAGAAGGATCCCAGGTCACACGCTCTGCAAAAAAACAGACAAATCAAGCAAAAGTCGCAGCGGCAACTGCAGCAGCGGCAGCAACGAAGTTAGAGCGATTCGCTAGAACCTCCCTCTCACCAGCAAAATCCAAACAATCAACTCATACAGGACCCTCAGGGGTTAGGAAAAATCAAAGTAGTGGGCCAATGCCGGTGGTGTCAAACCCGATGACAGCGCCGCCTATAAGGGAACAAATAGCGGGGAAAGTTGACACCATAAGTGGTGACATAGCAACTAGAAAGCTCTCTAATATAACAGAGGCAGATATGGAGGGAGAGCAAAGGGGAAGAGCAGAAGAGCCTACAATGAGGAACCTCTTATATGCGATAACCGCATGCAAGAAGTCAATCGCAGGTCTGGATACCCAATTGAAAGGTATAAAGGAGGAACTCACAGTGATGGGCGGCAGGCTGAAAGAGACGGTGGAAAGAACAACGATCTTAGAGGAAAGATTAAGTGCAGTAGAAGACACGTTATTCCCACTCAGACAAGATATCACTGAGATGAAGAAATACATAAAAGACCAGGCCGCCAAAATAGACGAATTAGAAAATAGAAATCAAAGAAATAATGTAAGAGTAATTGGCATGCCTGAGCGGAGTGAGGGTCCTAACCCCATAGAATTTTTGGAGGGATGGGTTAAAGAGACATTTGGGGCCACTTTCAACTTTCTCTCCATTCTTTGGTATTGAGCACGCACATCGAGTCCCCTTTAGACCTCGTCAGGGAAAAGAGTACCCAAGGCCCATAATTATAAAATTGCTCAACTTCAGAGATAAAATATCTTTGCTCCGGAAGGCAAGAGAAATGAGAGAAATCCTCTATAAAGGGGTAAAAATTTCATTATTTCAGGACTTTTCTCCAGATCTGCAAAAACGCTGAGCGGCATATATACCAATTAAATGCACGTTACAGCAAATCAAGATGGACTATGCACTGCTATACCCCGCCCCTATGAGAGTAACTACTACAAATGGCATACACTTTTTTGATTCCCCACGGAGCGTAGAAGAATGGTTGAAGGACAACGGGAAAACAGCACGGAATATAGAAGATGAGAGATCAGAGACTAATTAGACTTTCTTTTTTCCTTTGTTTTTTTTTTTTTTCCTCTATCCCCTTGGACCCTGCAGCGGACATAACATAGAAATAAAAATTGTTTTTTTGAAAACATAGGGGTAGTGGGAAGGGAAGGGGAAGATAGCGATAATAGTTAATAATTAATAAGAAATAAATAAATGTTTAACGTTGGTAAGTAAAACACAGACCAGGGGGTGGAGGGCGATTAGAATAAAATAGTAGATTAGATATATATCAACTAGATTAAAATGAGGCTGATATGGTGAAAGTATTTATCCTTAAAAAAACAGAAATTATTTCACATGAATAGCTCTAAAAAATGGTTGGAGAGGGGGGGAGGGGGTGAGGTAAGGCCCCGAGGAGTAAGGGGGTATAGAGATGCATGGTATAGACAAGGTTGGATAATGTATGTTGGGGAGTGAGTATAGGTGGGAGGTCAGGAACAAAGCCCCTAGGGTAGGCCCAGCTGGGCGAGGGGGAGGGCGGGAGAGGAAGGGGGGCAGGAATGGGAGGGAGTAAGGTGGAAAGGGGGGAGGGGAGGGGGGCCTAGGCACTAGAGGGGGTGGATTTATGCAAACGAGAAAGGGAAGATACCACAAGTATAAGTTTTGCCACAAATGTTTTTTTATATTTCACAACCTATAAACGGGGGAAAAAGGAATGGCATGTAGAAATGTATTGTACGCTGGCAGGGTCCTAAGGATGGTTAAAATCCAGAAGGATAATGGTAGTGTGATTTATTATTTATGTCGCTGCTTTCGGCTCTATGAGTACAGAAAATGGTTCGCTCTCATGCATGAGTAAGGGGGGGAGAAAAAAGGTATCTTATTAATGACATGGAATGTAAGGGGGCTGGGGGATAGGGATAAGAGAAGTGCAATGTTTAAATATTTTGATAAAATGAAACCCCAGATAATTTGTCTGCAAGAAACACATATGCGGTCCGATTCTGTGCATTTATTGCGCTCAAGGAGATACCCGATACAGTTTCATTCTATGTATACCTCATATTCAAGGGAGGCTGGTGTAATGATCCCCTCGGATGTCTCCTTTGAGTGCTTGCAACAGAGGGTGGATAAGGAGGGAAAGTTTGTTTTTCTACTGTGTAAAATTAATGGACTAATTTGTATAATAGCCTCTATATATATCCCCCCGCCATTTTCAACAGTTCCCCTTGGGTGCCTTTCGCAATTTATGGCTTTACATCCGGGTATCCCGGTATTAGCATTAGGAGATTACAATAATATCTTGGACAATTTCCTAGATAGAATGTCTTTGACATCTAAAAATACGAGACATACATCTGGTAGGAAGGCTTTTGCTGCCCTGCTCGAGGAACTGTGACTTCGGGATGTATGGAGGGAGAGACATGAAAAGGATAGATGTTACTCTTGTTATTCTGCATCACATGACGGTCTTTCACGTATAGATCTGGGCCTGGGGAATGAGTCACTTCTGCAGTGGGTAGAGGACTCAGCATATGAGCCACGCCTACTGTCTGACCACTCCCCATTCTGGGTACGGCTAGGCACCATTGGTACTTCGGGACGCCCCCTATGGAAAATGAACCCATATTGGTTAACCCTGTTTCCACAGGTAGATAGAACGGGAGGGGTTTACGGGAATTTCTGCAATTCAATGGGGGATCAGCCAGTGCAGCAGTAATTTGGGATACACTCAAGGCATTCTTGAGGGATTGCCTCATTAAAGAAATTGCGGGAGTCAAATCCCGATCCAGAGAGTAGGAAACTAGGGTACGGGAGGAACTGAAAGAAAGGGAACAGGCTTTAATAATGGACACATCACAATCCAATCAAGAGTCATGGAGGGAGGCACAGGTAGTATACAACTCGGTGTGGTTATCTGCAGCAGAGAAGAGAAGATATTTTCAGCAGCAGAGCTATTTTGAAGAGGGGGAAAATACTGGTCGCCTTTTAGCTTTGATAGCCAGAGAGCAACGGGAATCTGCCAATATCCTAGCTGTAAGTACTGAATCTGGAGAGAAGTTGACTCTCAGCTCAGACATTTTAAATAGCTTTCAGCAGTTTTACAGGGATCTATATTCCAGTAAAACTAGGTACAAACCATCTGCCCTGGAACAGTTTTTACAAACCTGTCCTTTTCCGCGGTTAACAGAGGAGGAGAGGGAAATCTTGAACCGCCCAATTTCACTAGCTGAACTAACAGAAGCATTGGAGGGGGCAACGCATCATAAATCCCCAGGCCCAGATGGATTACCGGTGGAGGTATACTCTCATTATAGGGAGGTCCTCCTACCATTATTGTTGCAGACTATAAAGGAGGCTGGGGAAGTGGGTAGGTTACCAGACAGTATGCAAGAAGCAATAATAACAGTACTTTTAAAGCCCGGAAAAGATAGACTCCTAATGGATTCATATCGCCCAATTTCGCTATTAAATACGGATGTCAAGTTGTTTGCTAGTGTCTTGGCTAAGAGGCTTTCCCGGGTAATCGGCAAGTTGGTTCATTGTGATCAATCTGGCTTTATGCCAACGCGCTCCACGTCTGATAATATAAGGAGGCTATATATGAATTTACAGATGCCAGTGGACAATCCGGGGGGTAGGGCCATTCTGTCACTGGACGCTACAAAGGCGTTCGATAGTGTGGAGTGGCATGGAAATATTGGAAAGATTTGGAATGGGAGGTAAATTTATATCCTGGGTAAGGATACTCTATGTTAAACCTAGAGCCAGGTTGCACATCAATGGTGTCCTCTCCTCTCCATTTGGATTGCACAGGGGGACTAGACAGGGTTGCCCACTGTCTCCATTACTGTTCACCTTGGCGATTGAACCCCTGGCTATATTGATCCGAAACTCACCAGCGGTAGTGGGGTTCTGTAACATCAGAGAGAGGAAAAAAATCTTTATACGCAGATGATGCACTCATATATCTAGGTGACATGGTCTCTTTGCGAGCAATGATGGAGATAGTGGGAAACTTTGGCAGCTTCTCGGGCTTCGCTATCAATTGGTCGAAATCAACCATAATGCCGTTAGATCAGCCGAGGGATGGACTCCCAGAGGGGGCGGAACAAATAGCTATCGTTAATAGCTTTAAATATTTGGGAGTGATGATATCCCCAGAGCCGGCTGAGTATCTTCGACTGAATCTGGGGCCACTACTTACCAGACAGAAAGAAAAATGTAATAGTTGGTGCAGGCTTCCATTATCAGTTATAGGACGAGCAAATCTAGTAAAAATGGTATGGGCCCCACAGCAACTGTATGTTCTTCATAACTCACCAATATGGATTTCAAAAAAGTGGTTCAAGCTAATAGATACATTAATGAGAGAACTGATACGGAATAAAAAGGCGCCTAGAATTAGCTTGGAAACACTGCAATATGAAAAAGATAAAGGAGGGTTGTCAATACCTCATCCCAAGTTATATTTCTTGGCATCACAGTTACAACAAATGGAAGGATGGGGTCGAAAGGGAAATGAGGACCCTATATGTAAATTGGTGACCATATCGGAACCCAAACTAGCGGCGGCCTCCCATCTAGAAATGGATTTACCAAGCATGAAGGGTTTAGAACCCACAAGTTCTCTTTTTAAAAGGGTATGGGGGGAGATCCGGAAAATACTGAAAATAACGGGTGTGCTCCCATTTACACCAATATGGCACAACAAAAGATATACTGAGGTTCAGGAATTGCGAGGTTTCCCACACTGGAAGGAAAAGGGGATCTGGTTTTTCTCACAGCTTTACGAGTGGGAAGTGCTAAAGACATACGAACAACTATGTAGGGAATTCCATTTGCACCCTAGGGGCTTCTACCAATACCTCCAACTTCACCATGCGCTGCAGGCGCAACAAATAACTCATTCTTTAGGAGTAACAACAGTTCCACTATTGAGTGAAGTTTTAAAAGCAGACACAAGGAAAGTATTAATAACAAAAATATATAGGGAATTACTTATTGCGTCCCAGGATCATACATCATTAAAGTGTCGGAAAAAATGGGTAGAGGATGTAGGCGAGATAGATGATAATCAGTGGGAAATGGAACTCGAAGCTATCCCAGTGGTCTCATTGTCCGCATCACAAAGGCTGACACAACTACTTATTCTGCATAGAACTTACAGGACACCAGTGCAACTCCACAAATGGGGGGGGTAGAGATTCCCCGTTGTGCCTTAAGTGTGGAGTGCACAGGGGGAACTTTATCCATTTAATGTGGAGGTGCCCAAAGTTGCACAGGTATTGGGATGAAGTATCCGGATGCATTTCTAGGTTAGCTCAAGTCCCTATTCCCTTGAACCCAACAATTTACTTGCTCGGTGCTATTAATGCAGAAATGTTTCCGGGAGGAAAGTTTCTTATGTTAACCAGATTGATGTACATAGCTAGAAAACTTATTGCAAAACACTGGATGGCCCCTACAGTACCCACAGGGAAGCAATGGATCTCATACGTAAACTCTCTCCTTCCTAAAGAACGACTGGCCTATAGCTGTAGAAGCGACAAGGGTAAATTTGATAAAATATGGCAACCTTGTTTGGGGGATGCGGAATTGGCCCCTCATCAACTGGTAGTGGAAAAGCTTCAGATGTAGAGATTTAGGGGGATTGGGAGAGAGGAAAGAGTAGATAAAATGGATATGGAAAGGGAGGAAGAGAGAGTAGAAAGAATGAAAGGGGAGAAGAAGGAACAGGACAGCAAGTGGGCCCAAAGAGGTGATGACTGCATAACTAGTCAAGAAAAAAATAGGTTGTGGGGGAAGTCAGAGGTAAATGAGGGAGTGGCGAATAAAATGTTGTAATTCATAGGTGACGTTTGTCGTGGTGGAAGTGGGGGAGGGAGGGGGGAAGGAATGGGGTAGGTAAAAGGTTGGGATAGGACTTAATAATGAAAATGTAATAGTGATATGAAATTGGGTTTGAATATTAGAACGGGTTTGTATAATTTTATAGAAATTGTATTATCATATATTATGTACGACTGTCATGAAAAATGTATGCATTATATCAAAATAAAAAAAATTTTCTGATAAAAAAAAATAAAAATTGAATAATCATATATTCCACAATTGCGTTGGGGGACACACCTATGTGTGCATTATTCACATTACATTAACTTACAAAACATCAAAGGAGAAAAAATAAAGGGAAGTAAAGGGAAGGAAAAAAAGAGGGCAAAAGGGGGGGGTATGGGGGGGGGGGGAATAACTTCTACATCCTCCTAAAACACATAGGTGTTTTTTCTCATCTTCAAAAGGCAGAGGGTGGGGATCTGACATCACACATTTCACAGCATAGTGAGGAGAGCCCTGTGTAATCTGGAAGGAAGGGACACCTCCTCTCTATGAACTCTTATAGGGCGTACACACGGTCGGACTTTGTTCGGACATTCCGACAACAAAATCCTAGGATTTTTTCCGACGGATGTTGGCTCAAACTTGTTTTGTCTACACACGGTCGCACAAAGTTGTCGGAAAATCCGATCGTTCTAAACGCGGTGACGTAAAACACGTACGTTGGGACTATAAACGGGGCAGTGGCCAATAGCTTTCATCTCTTTATTTATTCTGAGCATGCGTGGCACTTTGTCCGTCGGATTTGTGTACACACGATCGGAATTTCCGACAACGGAAATTTTTATCTCCTGCTCTCCAACTTCGTGTGTCGGAAAATCCGATGGAAAATGTCCGATGGAGCCCACACACGGTCGGAATTTCCGACAACACGCTCCGATCGGACATTTTCCATCGGAAAATCCGACCGTGTGTACGGGGCATTAGAGAAAAACATGCATTAGTGAGTTAGTGTCAGTAACTTTTTGTGTGCTGCAGGGGGTCAAGGACATCATCATGGATTCAGTGGTATCCAGTTAGACTATCAGAAGTGACTCATGCAGATAGCAGAAAGAGGATGTGCTTTGTTCATTTTTTATTTAAGAGGTTTCGCAAACACTTTAAGTATGGGAATTTTTTTAAATAACAAGAAAGTCATTCTCATTTATCATTGCTGTGGGCTGATTTGTTTTTGGTAGAATGTAGAGATCAGTTTACTAAAGCCATCAATCCCTATGAGTGAATGCAGAGCCTGTTGCCATGATGTCACATAACTTGATGGAGATTAAAGTATGTAAGAAAGTTTCTCAAGTAACTCTACTAGACTTTAACATACCTGGTAAGAAGACCACTGATAAGGTGAGGAAACAAGGGACTAGTGAGGAGGGGAGAAAACAAAGCACTAGAAATGACATAGTGAAATAAGGGACTAAAGATGGAGGAAGGAAACAAGGGACTGGTGATGATGAAAAAAAAAATGGCACTGTAGATGAGGGAAAGCAACAGGAGACTGGAGATAAGAGAAGGAAACAAGAAATTAGTAAAGAGAAAATGAAATAAGGATGTCACGTACCTGATGGTGGAGCCTGATATGCAGAGGACGGCCTCTCTTACAGCCCTGACTTGGAGCTCCTGATAGAGCTGACAGGGAGCGCCAAGATGCAGAGTCGCATGAATGCCTGATTGCTAAACCTGGAGCTGGATCGGACTCCTGGCTGGACTGTGGAGGTGTCTGTAGAAGTCCAAGAACAGTAGTAGGTAGGAAGCTGGAACAAGCAGGCACCGGCGGGACCCCACAGGTGGAAGTGCAGATACAGCAGCAGGAGGGATGGTGGCACCTCCAAGGCAGAAGAGAAGGTAAGGTACAGGCAGGCCGGGTCATACATAAAGAACAGAGGTTGCGGCAGAAGCGGAGTCAGGATACAGGACGGGTTGTCAACGGGCTGGCAGCAGAGTGGCAGAAGGAACAGGCAGATGCAGAGTGCAGGACAAGCCAAGGTCAGATGCAGGCAGGAAACAGGAACATCAGGAAGCCAGCCGGGTCACAACAGGAACAGAAGTCAGGTAAGCAAATGCAAGACACACAGGGAACGCTGTAGAGCAGACAGCACTGAGTCCAGGTACTGACCCTGTTTAAAAAGGTATTTTGGTGCCATGACTGTCACAATTAGCGTTTGCACGCATGTGCAAAGGTGCGCGCATGCGCACCCTCAGCAATCTCTCCACAGGAACTGAAGTTCTGTCACCACCATCTTGGTTGCTGGCATGGGCTTCCTGACACTGCCCCCCCAAAGGGCAGCCTCCGGATGCCCAACTTGGTCCACTTGTCAGGATGGGAGTTCTTGAAAGCTTGAACCAAATTTCGGGCATGAATATTACCTTCTGGTTCCCAGGAGTTGTCCTCTGGCCCATACCCTTTCCAACTTATCAGCAACTGGACCTGATTTCTCCTTTTCCTGCAGTCTAAGATTGTTTCCACCTCAAACTCTTCCTCTCCGCCAATAATTACAGGTTCAGGTGGGCCGGTGCTTCGTCCTGGAAAGGGATCAGGGATAGCAGGTTTCAATAAGGTTATGTGGAACAAAGGATGGATTCTAAATGACTCAGACAATTCTGATTCATAAGCAACCTCATTAATCCGTCTCTTCCCCAGAAATGGTCCCACAAATTTAGGGCCCAGTTTCTTCGAGGGACAGGCTAGTTTCAAATTAGTTGTTGTTAGCCACACTTGGTCACCAGGGTTCAGGATCCATTCCCCCCTTCTTTTTCTGTCAAAAACCTCCTTATTGTATGCCTGTGTCTTGACCATTGTTTCCTGTAACAGTTTATTATTGGAGTTGAAGAAATTCATAGTTTCAGAAATATCTGGTACAGGGGAATCTGGTAATGTATTACACAAAAAAGAAGGGTGGAAACCGTAGTTCGCAAAAAATGGAGAATGTTTTGTGGCTGAGTGAACTGAATTGTTGTATGAAAACTCGACCTGGGAAGCAGAGGGACCCAGTCATCTTGAGAAAATGAGGAAAAACATTGCAGGTACTGTTGGAGGGTTTGATTAGTCCTCTCCATCTGCCCATTCATTTGTGGGTGATATGCAGAAGAGAATGAAAGTTTAATTCTGAGGGCATCACATAAAGCTCTCCAGGATCTTGATGTAAACTGGACACAATATGTCGGACACAATATTGGCCGGGATCCTGTGAAGCCTTACGATCTCTTTAACAAAGGTTCAAGCCATTTCCTGAGCAGCTGGTGTGCCCTTCATGGGCAGGAAGTGTGCCACCTTAGACAGCCTATCGACAACTACAAAAATAGCGTTGTGGCCCTCAGATAGGGGGAGTTCTACAATAAAATCTATTCAGATAATCTTCCAAGGTCAGCTAGAGACAGGCAAAGGTTTTAGCAGACCCCAGGCCCTGGATCTACTGGTTTTATTGTGGATGCAAGTTGTCTTGCCAATGCCAAAATGACCTGCCAGCACATGATCATGGCATCGCCCCGGGATGGCAATTTGGAGATACTCCGGCACAAAGACCTTGCCTTCGTGCCAAAGTAGCCCGTCCGTTGCCAGTAGGGATGAGCCGAACACCCCCCTGTTCGGTTCGCACCAGAACATGCGAACAGGAAAAAAATTTGTTCGAACACGCGAACACCGTTAAAGTCTATGGGACACGAACATGAATAATCAAAAGTGCTAATTTTAAAGGCTAATATGCAAGTTATTGTCAATAAAAGTGTTTGGGGACCTGGGTCCTGCCCCAGGGGACATGGATCAATGCAAAAAAAAGTTTTAAAAATGGCCGTTTTTTCAGGAGCAGTGATTTTAATAATGCTTAAAGTCAAACAATAAAAGTGTAATATCCCTTTAAATTTCGTACCTGGGGGGTGTCTATAGTATGCCTATAAAGGGGCGCATGTTTCCCGTGTTTAGAACAGTCTGACAGCAAAATGACATTTTGAAGGAAAAAACTCATTTAAAACTACCGCGGCTATTGCATTGCCGACAATACACATAGAAGTTCATTGATAAAAACGGCATGGGAATTCCCCACAGGGCAACCCCGAACCAAAATTAAAAAAAAAAAATGATGTGGGAGTCCCCCTAAATTCCATACAAGGCCCTTCAGGTCTGGTATGGATATTAAGGGGAACCCCAGCCAAAATTTAAAAAAAAAATTGATGTGGGGTTCCCCCTAAATTCCATACCAGACCCTTCAGGTCTGGTATGGATTTTAAGGGGAACCCCGCGCCCAAAAAAAAAAAAAAACGGCGTGGGGTCCCCCTAAAAATCCATACCAGACCCTTATCCGAGCACGCAACCTGGCAGGCCGCAGGAAAAGAGGGGGGGACGAGAGTGCGGCCCCCCCCCCCCCTGAACCATACCAGGCCACATGCCCTCAACATTGGGAGGGTGCTTTGGGGTAGCCCCCCAAAGCACCTTGTCCCCATGTTGATGAAGACAAGGGCCTCATCCCCACAACCATGGCCGGTGGTTGTGGGGGTCTGCGGGCGGGGGGCTTATCGGAATCTGGAAGCCCCCTTTAACAAGGGGACCCCCAGATCCCGGCCCCCCCCCTGTGTGAAATGGTAAGGGGGTACTTACCCCTACCATTTCACTAAAAAACTGTCAAAAATTTTAAAAATGACAATTTTTGACAATTCCTTTATTTAAATGCTTCTTCTTTCTTCCTTCATCTTCTTCTTCTTCTGGTTCTTCTGGCTCTTCTGGTTCTTCCTCCGGCGTTCTCGTCCAGCATCTCCTCCGCGGCGTCTTCTATCTTCTTCTCCTCGGGCCGCTCCGCACCCATGGCATGAGGGGGGAGGCTCCCACTCTTCTCTTCATCTTCTTCTTCATCTTCATCTTCTTCTTCATCTTCTTCTTCTTCTTCTTCTCTTCTTCATCTCTTCTTCCTTCTTCATTTCTTCTGCGGGCCGCTCCGCATCCATGCATGGAGGGAGGCTCCCGCTGTGTGACGGCGTCTCTTCGTCTGACGGTTCTTAAATAACGGGGGGCGGGGCCACCCGGTGACCCCGCCCCCCTCTGACGCACGGGACATGACGGGACTTCCCTGTGGCATTCCCCGTGACGTCACAGGGAAGTCCCGTCAATTCACCGTGCGTCAGAGGGGGGCGGGGTCACCGGATGGCCCCGCCCCCCGTTATTTAAGAACCGTCAGACGAAGAGACGCCGTCACACAGCGGGAGCCTCCCACCATGCCAGCATGGCTGCGGAGCGGCCCGGAGAAGAAATGAAGAAGGAAGAAGAGATGAAGAAGAGAAGAAGAAGAAGAAGAAGAAGATGAAGAAGAAGATGAAGATGAAGAAGAAGATGAAGAGAAGAGCGGGAGCCTCCCCTCATGCCATGGGTGCGGAGCGGCCCGAGGAGAAGAAGATAGAAGACGCCGCGGAGGAGATGCTGGACGAGAACGCCGGAGGAAGAACCAGAAGAGCCAGAAGAACCAGAAGAAGAAGAAGATGAAGGAAGAAAGAAGAAGCATTTAAATAAAGGAATTGTCAAAAACTGTCTCTTGTCATTTTTAACATTTTTGACAGTTTTTTAGTGAAATGGTAGGGGTAAGTACCCCCTTACCATTTCACACAGGGGGGGGGCCGGGATCTGGGGGTCCCCTTGTTAAAGGGGGCTTCCAGATTCCGATAAGCCCCCCGCCCGCAGACCCCCACAACCACCGGCCACGGTTGTGGGGATGAGGCCCTTGTCTTCATCAACATGGGGACAAGGTGTTTTGGGGGGCTACCCCAAAGCACCCTCCCAATGTTGAGGGCATGTGGCCTGGTACCGTTCAGAAGGGGGGGGGCCACACTCTCGTCCCCCCCTCTTTTCCTGCGGCCTGCCAGGTTGCGTGCTCGGATAAGGGTCTGGTATGGATTTTTAGGGGGACCCCACGCCGTTTTTTTTTTTTTTTTTTGGCGCGGGGTTCCCCTTAAAATCCATACCAGACCTGAAGGGTCTGGTATGGAATTTAGGGGGAACCCCACGTCAATTTTTTTTTTAAATTTTGGCTGGGGTTCCCCTTAATATCCATACCAGACCTGAAGGGCCTTGTATGGAATTTAGGGGGACCCCCACATCATTTTTTTTTTTATTTTGGTTCGGGGTTGCCCTGTGGGGAATTCCCATGCCGTTTTTATCAATGAACTTCTATGTGTATTGTCGGCAATGCAATAGCCGCGGGTAGTTTTAAATGAGTTTTTTCCTTCCAAATGTCATTTTGTGGTCAGACTGTTCTAAACACAGGAAACATGCGCCCCTTTACAGGCATACTATAGACACCCCCCAGGTACGAAATTTAAAGGGATATTACACTTTTATTGTTTGACTTTAAGCATTAATAAAATCACTGCTCCTGAAAAAACGTCCGTTTTTAAAACTTTTTTTTGCATTGATCCATGTCCCCTGGGGCAGGACCCAGGTCCCCAAACACTTTTTATGACAATAACTTGCATATAAGCCTTTAAAATTAGCACTTTTGATTTCTCCCATAGACTTTTAAAGGGTGTTCCGCGGCATTCGAATTTGCCGCGAACACCCCAAATTGTTCGCTGTTCGGCGAACTTGCGAACAGCCAATGTTCGAGTAGAACATGAGTTCGACTCGAACTCGAAGCTCATCCCTAGTTGCCAGTAGAGTGACTCCTGCTGGTGAGGGGTTCCTTACTAAGGTTTGTTTAATTTGTTCCATCAACTCTCCTTGAAGTAACATGAAGTTCCCAGAGGATAGAATGGTATCTGGAGATGAGACTTCCTCAGATTTAGCGAACATGCGTGATAGCGCATCGGGTTTTGTATTCTTGGATCCAGGGCTGAACGTTATGTGAAAGGTGAATCTAGAAAAAAACAGTGCCCACCTTGCTTGTCAGGGTTTCAATCTCTTTGCTGTTCTTAAATACTCAAGGTTTTTATGATCGGTATAAATCAAGATTGGGTGTGCGGCCCCCTCTAGCAGGTACCTCCATTCCTCCAGGGTGGTTTTGAAGGCCAAAAGTTCACAGTCCCCAACATCATAGTTCCTTTCTGCATTTGACAGCTTGCGGGAAAAAAAGCAACTGGATGCAGCAGAGCTTTAGCTCCCTGCCTCTGAGATAATATTGCTCTGACCGCTGTTTCCGAAGTGTCTACTTCTAAGACGTAGGGCAGGACTGGGTCAGGATGTTTCAGGACAGAAGTCTCTTTAGGGTGTTTAAAGCTTTCTGAGCTTCTGGAGACCTACAGAATCTTGTGCCTTGTTTGGTTAAACTTGTGATGGGAGATATGATTGCTGAGAAACCTCTGATGGCCTCTCTTACAGCTCTGACTTGGAGCCCCTGATAGAGCTGACAGGAAGCGCCGAAATGCAGAGTCGCATGAGTGCCTGGCAGGATCGCTGAACCTGGAGCTTAATTGGACTCCTGGCCGGACTGTAGAGGTGTCTGTAGAAGTCCAAGAACAGTAGTAGGTAGGAAGCTGGAACAAGCAGGCACCGGGACCCCACAAGTGGAAGTGCAGATACAGCAGCAGGAGGGATGGTGGCACCTCCAAGGCTGAAGAGAAGGCAGGTACAGGCAGGCCGGGTCATACACAAGCGGGCACATCAGGAACAGAGGCTAAGGCAGAAGTGGAGTCAGGATACAGGCCGAGTCGTCAAGGGGCTGGCAGTGGAGTGGCAGAAGGAACAGGCAGATGCGGAGTGCAGGACAAACCGAGGTCAGATGCAGGCAGGAAACAGGAATGTCAGGAAGCAAGCCGGGTCACAACAGGAACGGAAATAAGGTAAGCAAATGCTAGACACACAGGGAACGCTGTAGAGCAGACAGCACTGAGTCCAGGTACTGACCCTGTTTAAATAGACATTTTGGCACCATGCCATGACTGTCACAATTAGCGCTCACACGCACGTGCACGCACAGATGCGTGCAAAGGCATGCGCACAGACACGCGCAAAGGCGCGCACATAGGTGCGTGCAAATGCATGCCCTCGCCAATCTCTCCACAGGAACTGAAGTTCTGTCACCACCATCTTGGTTGCTGGCATGGGCTTCCTGACAAAGGGATTTGTGATGAGGGAAGGAAACTAGAGACTAAAGTTAAGGGAAGGAAACAGGGGGCTAGTAATGAGGCAAGGAAACAAGTTACCAGAGATAAACGAAGGAAACAAGGGACTAAAAATAAAGGAAGAAAATAAAGATAGTATGAGATGAGGGAAGGTAACAAGAGACTAGAGATGAGGGAATAAAACAAGGGACTAATAATGAGGTAAGGAAACAAGTGACTGGAGATGAAGGAAGCAAACAAAGGACTGAGGATGATGTAAGAAAACAAAAGGGACTAAGGATGAGGAAAGGAAACAAAAGACTAGAGATAAGAGAAGAAAACATGAAACTAGTAATTAGAGCAGGATATAAAGGTTAGTGATGAGGGCAGGACACTAGAGACTTAAAATGAGGGTAGGAAACAAGGCACTAGTGTTATTTTATTATTTGTCTGAGCTTATGCATGCAGAAATATATCATGAATCACAAATGCCTAGGTTCTTAAAGATATTTTCTTTAAATCTGCTGTCAAGTGACCATTTATTGTATATAGTGAAGGGTTAGTGTGTGGGTGTGGCGCTGTCCTAATTTTTAGAAATACTTGGTAAATTGTGTGTAGCCAAATCCCATATGTAAAGTCGCATAAAACAATATTGCAAATAAAAAGTTCAACGAAAATAAAACCAAACATAAAACAGCAAAGTGACCCCCTTTGTGTGTGGGTGTAACGTTGTCCTAGTTTAAAAAATACTTTGTAAATCGTGTGTAGACAAATCCCACATGTAAAGTCGCATGTAAATTATAAACAAAAAATATAAACAAAATCGCATATAGCAAATTTAACGGCTAGGTTGGCCCCCTTTGAATTGGGGGAGGGGGAAGGGGAACAGGGGATGAGATCAAAAAATGATTTTAGCCAAAGCTATTCCATCCGCATAAAAACCCCATATAGTGATTGACAAACATAACATTGCTGAATAATTACATAGGTTAAATCGTGACTAGTGCTCAGTGCAACTTAAGTGAAAAACTTGACATCTTTGTAAAACAAGGCAGGTATTTGTATTAATCTTGGTGACCAGGTGCTCGTGTCTTGTGATCATGCGGACACTCACCAGCTTCTTTAACCCCTGCGGGGGTAATGCACAGTCACAGTGTATGCCACTGTGCGGCAATCCACAGGCTGTTTCTGGGTCACGGTGACGTTTTAGGCAGCTTCTTTAACCCCTGCGGGGGTAATGCGCAGTTACAGTGTATGCCACTGTGTGGCAATCCACAGGCTGTTTCTGGGTCACGGTGACGTTTTAGGCATAAGAGAAGAAAGAGGAGATTCCATAGCGTAAAACCATAAAACACTCTTTATTGAACGCAGATGACAGAATGGTACTCACATTTAAGCAGTTTATAATAGGCAACCAAATGTCATCAAAACAGGAGAGCGTCAGATTTAAGTTGGTGATCCTCTGGGAGATGATGCAAAAGCGTCAAAATAGGCCACACCCTACGCGTTTTGTCATAGGGACGTCAACTGGAGCGTGCCCCCTTTGCGTCACCTCCCCTCCTTTTATACTGTGCGATGTGCTGCATGCCTGCACACCGGAAACCTCCGGCAGCCATTTTCCCTTAGGTTTTTGCGTGGCCATGTGTATAAACCTTTAGTGGAATATCCCTAGTGTTGTAAGATATTCCACTAAAGGTTTATAAATGGCCGCCGGAGGTTTCCGGTGTGCAGGCATGCAGCACATCACACAGTATAAAAGGAGGGGAGGTGACGCAAAGGGGGCACGCTCCAGTTGACGTCCCTATGACGAAACGCGTAGGGCGTGGCCTATTTTGAAGCTTTTGCATCATCTCCCAGAGGATCACCAACTTAAATCTGACGCTCTCCTGTTTTGATGACATTTGGTTGCCTATTATAAACTGCTTAAATGTGAGTACCATTCTGTCATCTGCATTCAATAAAGAGTGTTTTATGGTTTTACGCTATGGAATCTCCTCTTTCTTCTCTTATGCCTAAAACGTCACCGTGACCCAGAAACAGCCTGTGGATTGCCGCACAATGGCATACACTGTGACTGCGCATTACCCCCACAGGGGTTAAAGAAGCTGCCTAAAACGTCACCGTGACCCAGAAACAGCCTGTGGATTGCCACACAGTGGCATACACTGTGACTGTGCATTACCCCCGCAGGGGTTAAAGAAGCTGCTGAGTGTCCGCATGATCACAAGACATGAGCACCTGGTCACCAAGATTAATACAAATACCTGCCTTGTTTTACAAAGATGTCAAGTTTTTCACTTAAGTTGCACTGAGCACTAGTCACGATTTAACCTATGTAATTATTCAGCAATGTTATGGTTGTCAATCACTATATGGGGTTTTTATGCGGATGGAATAGCTTTGGCTAAAATCATTTTTTGATCTCATCCCCTGTTCCCCTTCCCCCTCCCCCAATTCAAAGGGGGCCAACCTAGCCGTTAAATTTGCTATATGCGATTTTGTTTATATTTTTTTTTTATAATTTACATGCGACTTTACATGCAGGATTTGGCTACACACGATTTACAAAGTATTTTTTAAACTAGGACAACGTTACACCCACACACTCCAAAGGGGGTCACTTTGCTGTTTTATGTTTGGCTTTATTTTCGTTGAATTTTTTATTTGCAATTTTGGTTTATACTTTATATGCGACTTTACATATGGGATTTGGCTACACATGATTTACCAAGCATTTCTATAAATTAGGACAGCGCCACACCCACACACTAACCCTTCACTTACCTTCTGTTTTTTCCACCTTGGTGAAAATCACATTTGTGGAGGCAGCAGTCCTTTATGCGATTTCTTCCATTGTTTCCATTTTTTTCCATTTTCTCCACTTTTTTCTCCACTAGGACAATGTTACACCTACACACTCCAAAGGGGGTCACTTTGCTGTTTTATGTTTGGTTTTATTTTCGTAGAATTTTTTATTTGCAATTTTGGTTTATACTTTATATGCGACTTTACATATGGGATTTGGCTACACACGATTTACCAAGTATTTCTATAAATTAGGACAGCGCCACACCCACACACTAACCCTTCACTTACCTTCTGTTTTTTCCACCTTGGTGAAAATCACATTTGTGGAGGCAGCAGTCCTTTATGCGATTTCTTCCATTGTTTCCATTTTTTTCCATTTTCTCCACTTTTTTCTCCACTAGGACAATGTTACACCTACACACTCCAAAGGGGGTCACTTTGCTGTTTTATGTTTGGTTTTATTTTCGTAGAATTTTTTATTTGCAATTTTGGTTTATACTTTATATGCGACTTTACATATGGGATTTAGCTACACACGATTTACCAAGTATTTCTATAAATTAGGACAGCGCCACACCCACACACTAACCCTTCACTTACCTTCTGTTTTTTCCACCTAGGTGGAAATCACATCTGTGGAGGCAGCAGTCCTTTATGCGATTTCTTCCATTGTTTCCATTTTTTTCCATTTTCTCCACTTTTTTAATTTTCTGTTCCGTGGCGCGGATACACCAATCATATTTCATTACCATTTATTGTATATGCCTCATCCAGTAATAGAGACCAGTGATCACACGTTTCTCTCTGTACAGCAAGCTAATCATTTTACTGTCCCAATTTTCTGCCCCAATTTTCTGCCCCATGATGGTATCCCATTAATAGTAGAGGATGCTTTAGGGACCCATTTGGAAGCCAGTGAGTCCTTGTCACCTAAAAGTTGGAACTTTAACAAAATTCCTTCCTGTTAAATAAAGATTGAAGGCTAATAATTTTATGAAGGCTAATAATTTCATGTACCGTAATTATTAGTATTTTTGTGGAAACAGGAGTGCACGGACAGGCCTAGAATGCAAACTCCTACAATCCAAATTAATTTCCAGGCAGCAACTTGGTTGTTTCCAGAGAGTAACGTTTATTGGATCCCAGTCTCCTCAGTTCTCC
The DNA here is from genome assembly GCA_037952925.1 of Lithobates clamitans. Taxonomy (NCBI): domain Eukaryota; kingdom Metazoa; phylum Chordata; class Amphibia; order Anura; family Ranidae; genus Lithobates; species Lithobates clamitans. The sequence goes on along the minus strand of JBBGZY010000008.1, from coordinate 11,957,395 downwards.
TGTCATATCCTAGCAAGCAGATCGACACACTACCGTTCCAGCACATCCCTATCTACTAGGATGTAAAGGCAGCTAATTGGTTGAGCACACCCTTTAGATCTTAACATGAAAAGATCCTACCTTCTGTTATTAAAAATTACAAATAAGGTCATGTGTCCAACCCTCGTCTCATAGGACAGTAAACAATTGCCTATTTGAACAATTCATTTTTCTCACTACAGTTTGCATCTTCTGTGGACAACTATTTCCGGTCCTGGCATTACCAGAAAATAAATAGGCAGCTGTGCATATCTCCAGGGCAGGTAAACCCAGAAAGAGACAAAAACTTGACAGAAGTTTTAATTCCCCTCCCTTGTTGTTGTCTCTATGCCCTTCACAGAGATATCCTATCACCTTCTGCTCTATATGATACTTTTCATCTGGAGAGAAAGTGGGAGCAAATTACCACAATGAGCTGGATTTGGACTTAGCATGTAAACATGAATGGTTAATAAGGATGCTTGGATTTAAAGATCACAATATTCTCAAATTGCACTGATGAAAGTTCTTCATTCTCATCCTGTTTCCATGCCATTCAGATACTCAATTCCCTTCTATTATCAGCAGTGTCATAATGGTAAATGTGTCACTGTGAAGTATCTTCTTTTTCCTGATTTTGGAATCTTACCTACCTATGATTAGGTAAGAGGTTTGAGTTTGGGACAATGCAGAGTTTATCCTGAACTGTTGTGTTTTGATGAAAGGATGAACTAAATGGTATGTTCTCCCACCCACTGCAGCAAACCTCCAACTGTGAAGAAAGTCAATGACAGCTTTCTGTGGTTGATAGGATGCCATTAATTAATGACACATCCCCTGCCTCATTCAGATGAATGCTACATCACTAACCTAGTCTCAAAATACCAACCAAATCGTTCCCTTCATTCCTCCCAAGACCTCCTGCTCTCTAGTTTCCTTTTTGCCTCCTCCCATGCTCACGTCCAAGACTATTCCAGAACCTCTCCTATCCTATGGAATTTCCTACCCCAATCTGTCCAACCATCCCCTACTCTGTTTGCTTTAAACTCTCCCTGAAAACTCTTCTCTTCAGAGAAGCCTATTTTGCCCTTACCTAACAACTGTAATTTTATTCTCTCCATCAGCTCATCCCCCACAGTTATTATCTTTTGTATCATTTGACCCTCCCTCCTAGATTGTAAGCTTTCTGATTCCTCCTGTATTGAATTGTACTGTACCTGTACTGTCTGCCCTCATGTTGAAAAGTGCTGCCTAAATTGTTAGAGCTATATAAATTCTGTATAATAAAATAATAATATTGTAAACAGTGGGGATGCTGACTAACATCATTGGTGAAATAGATGTCAGTCAGCATTATTTTTTGGACATTGTGGGATATTATTATTATTATTTTCTGTTTATTAAAAGGCTTAATGTATGTATTTATTTACTATCCTCCTTTTTTGTGAAGGAGTAACCAGGGGTATGCAATAGGGATGACCTTTATGTTCAGGTTGATCATTCTGGCCAATCTCAGTGCCCTCAGCTAAGAGAGCCATGATTGGCCAAAGGCAGGGTGCCTTTGGCCAATTATGGCTCAGGGGGACTAAGTTCATGCCCCCCGTGCTGCCTGCACGTCGGCCCGGTGTAGTGTGTTCTTGACGTGGATGGAGAGAGAGTGTCATTTAGATTGAGCAGGCAGGCAGGTTATTCAGTTAGCTGCAGTGTATTTAATATATATATATATATATATATATATATATATATATATATATATATATATATATATATATATATATATAGTGCACCCATAGTTACTATTAGACTTCTGGTGGTGTACACAATACCGTTCACCCCTAGTGCAGTTGCTACTACTTTTCTGGTGGTGTACACAATACATACAGTGCACCCATAGTTGTTATTACACTTCTGTTGGTGTACACAATACCATGCACCCATAGTGCAGTTGCTACTACTTTTCTGGTGGTGTACACAGTACACAATACACTGTAGTGTGGTGTTGCAAAACAAAATCCCCATCATGTCCGGAAGGCCACCAAGGAGAGGCAGACACTCACAGGCCACTAAAAGAGGGCAAGCAGGCTTTGTGTCTACAGTCAACAGTGCTGGTCATGGACATGGTGCATCTTCTGCAGGTGGCCGTGGGGCACGCTTGTCCTTTTTTTTCTGCTGCTGGGACAGGGGCAGAAAAATTGGGCCTTTGGTGGTGTTGGTGCCACAATACTGTAACCCCTCACATATACTCTTGTTGGGCGCAGGAAAGGGTCCTGCTGTGAAATATTAGATCAAAAATTGTAATTACATGCCCCTGTTAAACAGGGACAAAAAAAATTGGGCCTTAGGCAGTGGTGGCGGTGCCCTAAACCAAAAATATTGTTGGAATATAGAATCATCAAGATTGCGGAGGAATAGGATAGCCACTCAGCATAGGCAGTCTTCAAGAGATCCCACATCCATAGAAAAATCAATCAGTTACATCAGCATCAGGTGCTTTATAGCTGCTGCTGATCTAAGACTGATTCATTTTTATGAATGTGAACCTATCAACGGAGTCTGTGGACAGGCGCACTCTATGATCCGTTACAAACCCTCCAACAGCACTGAATGTGCATTCAGAAAGAATGCTGGATGCAGGACAGGCTAGTAGCTCAATTGCATATTGAGCTAGTTCTGGCCATCGGTCTATCCTCAGGACCCAGTAACCCAGTGGATGCTCTGTTGGAAAGGTCTCCAAGTCTGCTCTTGCCCCTAGATATTCCTCCACCATGTAATGCAGACGCTGACAATGGTTGCTTGAACTGATCAGACCTTGGCTCTGGGGACTGAAAAATTGTCTAAAGGCATCGGTCAGCTGGCCACCTTCTTCACAGCTCTTCCTTTGACTGAACGAAGCCTCAGCAACACATTGTCAAGCACCAGGAAATTGTAACCTCACAAGGTCTGGAAATGCATTGCACAAACCTTTCTTCAAGGCCTGCTGAAGATGTTTCATCCTCTGCTCCATCTGTGAAGGCAGGATGAGTTCTGCAACCTTACCCTTGTAACGTGGATCAAGAAGGGTTGCCAGCCAGTAATGATCTCTCTCTTTGATACCACAAATCCTAGGGTCCTTACGCTGCATGGCCTCCCTGATTCTGCAAAGCCTGCGAAAGTTTGCAGAGGCATTTGATTCTAAGTCCTCTGCATCACTAAGGATCACATGATCCTTAGTGATGCACACCTCCTCCCAGTCACGTACAACTCCTTGGGGTTCTGGGGACTGAATACCATCCCTTGAAGACTGCCGCTGAGTGTCATCCTCCACATCCATGCTGACACAATCCTCCTCCTCCTCTTCTTCCTGTGTGTTTGGCGGACCTGCAGGAATAATATCTGGATAAAGGGGGCCTTGAGAGGTAAGGAAGTCCTCTTCTTCCTCCCACTGTTCTGCCTCAAGTGCCCTTTCCATTATTCCATGAAGCCTGTGCTCCAACAGGAAGACAAGAGGGACAGTACCACTGTTGCATGCATTGTCACTGCTCACCATCCTCATGGCCTCCTGAAATGGTGACAGGACAGTGCATGCATCCTTGATCAGTAGCCACTGGCATGGTGAAAAGAAGCCAAGCACCCCTGATCCTGTCCTGGTGCCATACTCACACAGGTACTCATTGATGGCCCTCTACTGCATGTGCAGCCGCTGCAGCATTGCCAACATTGAGTTCCACCTGTTGGACATGTCACAAATGAGGCGGTTGGTGGGCAAGTTGCATTCCCTGTGAATGTCAGCCAACTGAGCACTGGCATTGTATGACCGGTGGCAATAACCACAGTCTTTTCTGGCCTGCCTCAAGACATCTTGTAAGCCTGGGTGCCCGCTCAAGAACCGCTGTACCACCAAATTCAGGATGTGTGCCAAACATGGAACATGGGTCAAGTGTCCCTGTCGGAGGGCGGAGAGAAGGTTGATGCCACTGTCGCATACAACCATTCCTGGCTGAAGCTGGCGTGTCGTCAACCACCTATAAGCCTGCCCCTGCAGGGTTGACAGAATCTTTGCCCCAGTGTGGCTCCTGTCCCCTAAGCAGACCAACTAATGCACTTCATGGCATCTTTTTGCCTGAGTGCTTGCGTAGCCCCTTGAACACTTACAAAGCACCGCTGGTTCAAAGAAAAAATCTGCAGAAGAGACCATAGAGGAAGAAGAAATGGAGGGGTGGTGGAGTGAGCGTGGTGGTGGAACAAGCTTCAACAATACTGAACCCTGTCCTGCATCCTTCCCAACTGCCAGCAGAGTTACCCAGTGTGCCATGAAGGAAAGGTAACATCCCTGCCCATGCCTGCTAGACCATGAGTCAGCGGTAATATACACCTTACTGCTGACTGCTGTCCTTAACCAGGAATAGGGAAGCTCACCAATCAGAGTCACGCTATGCCAACCAATGAGGCATCAGCATGTAATGATATACACAGACTAGATGGGAGGGAAACACACACTTTTATTGGAGAGAAACCATCAGAATGGAACCTTGGTGCAAAGGGTAATTATGGGAAAGGTCTGCATTTTACTTGTAACTAAATACGTTTGTAGATTAATGTTTTAAGGAATATACTCTGTATTCCTTCATGTAATTCTCCTATTTTAACCTAATATTTTCTTCCTTGGTGTAGACTATAGATAGATGGTTGTGTATTAGATAGGCTTTTAACTATTCACCAATAAATGTTGTTATTGTGTTAAAGCTTTCACTCATGGTCAAAGAACTCTCATTTGACCCAAATCACATCTGAGAGATATTAAATCTCAAATATAGTATACGGGAAACAGACTGCATGGGAGGTCATCATATGTCTGGTCAAGCATGTGGTGCCCAAGCGGCTGCTGTTCTGGCCACGCTTGATCCGCTTCAGACATAGCTTGCAAACAGCAACAGTGTGATCTGCTGCACACGTGTCCAAAAAGGCCTACACCAAGGAACTTTTAAAAATCAGCGGGGAGTCAGCAGTGCCCTGCACTTGTGGAGCTCTGCAGTGTGATACAGTGGGTGGCTGCCCTTAAACTGCCCCCTAGAGGACATCCTGCCTCAATCCTGCCTCAATGGAGTTGTGCCTCCTCCTCCTCTATTCTATCAGGCACCCAAGTAGAGTCAGTGACCTCATCATCCCCTCCCTCCTCATCACTGGAGCAAACTTGGCACTATGCTGCAGCTGGGGGAACATGACTGCCAGTTTCTTGTCCTTCTTGGGCACCCCCTCTCTCTAGGCTCACATTACTCCCTTCCTCAACCTGGGAACCAACATCGGAGCCTTCAAATCACTGTGCATCCTCCAGCAGCATGTACCCGACACTGTGGTCGAATAGTTTGGGGAACTCCTCCATGCATGATGCTGGGACTACGGAAGGAGTGACTGTGGACAAGAAGCCAGTGGAATAGGGTGCTTTGGCAGCTGCATAGGAAGGAAAACTACTCTGAGCCTGGGTGACAGAGGATGAGGAGGATGAGGACGGCTTTGTTATACACTCCACCAACTCTTCTGCATGTTCTTGCTCAATAACACGACCAGCAGTAGAAAAAAAGGACAAGTGTGCCCAATGGCCACCTGTAGAGGATGCACCATGTCCACGACCAGCACTGTTGATTGTAGACGCAGAGCCTGCTTGTCCTCTTTTAGTGGCCTGTGAGCATCTGCCTCTCATTGGTGGCCTTCTGGACATGTTGTATATTTTGTTTTGAAACACCACACTACACTGTATTGTGTACTGTGTACACCACCAGAAAAGTAGTAGCAACTTGTCAGGGTTGGGCTCAGCCCTTTCTTCTCTGAGCTGGTAGCTCAGCTGTCGGCCAATTGCCAGCACCTTTCTTTACACAGTGACTCAACTGTTGATGATCTGCTCATCAGTCCTGGCTAGGGATGAGCCGAACACCCCCTGGTTCGGTTCACACCAGAACCTGCAAATGGACCGAAAGTTTGCGCAACTTTATAACCCCATTAAAGTCTATGGGACTTGAACGTTCGAAATAAAAAGTGCTAATTTTAAAGGCTAATATGCAAGTTATTGTTCTAAAAAGGTTTTGGGGACCCGGATCCTGCCCCATGTATCAATGCAAAAAAAAGTTTTAAAAATGGCCGTTTTTTCGGAAGCAGTGATTTTAATTATGCTTAAAGTGAAAAAATAAAAGTGAAATATTCCTTTAAATATCGTACCTGGGGGGTGTCTATAGTATGCCTGTAAAGTGGCACGTGTTTCCAGTGGTTAGAACAGTCCCTGCACAAAATGACATTTTTAAAGGAATAAAAGTAATTTAAAACTGCTTATGTCTTTAATGTAATGTCGGGTCCTGGCAATATGGATGAAAACCAGTGAGACAAACGGCATGGGTACCCCCCTACCAGTCCATTACCAGGCCCTTGTATGGATGGGTATGGGTCTTGTATGGATATTAAGGGGAACCCTGCACCCAAATTAAAAAAAGGAAAGTCGTGGGACCCCCAGGCCCTATATACTCTGAACAGCAGTATACAACAAACAAGACAGGGACTGTAGGTTTGTTGTTAAGTAGAATCTGTTTGTAATTTTGAACTGGTACATTTTTTAAGTGTAGCTCCAGCCAAAAAAAATATTTTTAAGCTTTTTGGAAAACATAGGGAAGGGTTATCACCCCTATAACATTTGTTTTGCTGTCTGTGCACCTCTTCAGAAGATTTCACCTCACTTTCTGTCACAATGACAAATGTTTTTTGAAAATTTGGGGTTTTTAGTGAAACAAGGATTGGTGATAAAGCATCAGTGAAGAGGAGACACGTTTTTCCCATATTAACTCTTACAGGAGAGAATTTCTCTTCCTAGGGGTAGATTTCATCCCACTTCCTGTTGTCTCCTTCCGTTTGCAAGTAGGAGTCGTTTGTAAGTTGGATGTTTGAAAGTAGGGGCCTGCCCTATATACTCTGCAGAAATTGGAGCCTTAGGTGTTGGTGTTGCCACAACACTGTAAGACCTCATAGTTACTCCTGGGTGTAATTACATGCCATTGTTGAACAGTGGTAGAAAAATTGGGCCTTTGGTGATGGTGGTGGTGCTGTTGCCACAACACTGTAAGTCCTCACAGTTATGCCCCGTACACACGGTTGGATTTGCCAATGGAAAATGTCCGATCGGAGCGCGTTGTTGGAAATTCCGACCATGTGTGGGCTCCATCGAACATTTTCCATCGGATTTTCCGACACACAAAGTTTGAGAGCAGGCGATAAAATTTTCCGACAACAAAATCCGTTGTCGGAAATTCCGATCGTGTGTACACAAATCCGACGGACAAAGTGCCACGCATGCTCAGAATAAATAAAGAGATGAAAGCTATTGGCCACTGCCCCGTTTATAGTCCCGACGTACGTGTTTTACGTCACAGCGTTCAGAATGATCGGATTTTCCAACAACTTTGTGTGACCGTGTGTATGCAAGACAATTTTGAGCCAACATCCGTTGGAAAAAATCCTAGGATTTTGTTGTCAGAATGTCTGAACAAAGTCCGACGGTGTGTACGGGGCATTACTCTTGGTTGGCGCTGGAACGGGCCCTGCTGTGAAATATTATATCAAGAATTGTAATTACATGCACCTGTTGAACAGGGGCAGAAAAATTGGGCCTTTGGTGGTGGTGGTGGTGGTGGTGTTGCCACAACACTGTAAGCCCTCACAGTTACTCTTGGTGGGCGCAGGAATGGGCCCTGCTGTGAAATATTAGATCAAGAATTGTAATTACATGTCCCTGTTGAACAGGGGCAGAAAAATTGGGCCTTAGGCACTGGTGCCACAACACGGCAACCCCTCACAGATGCTATAGTTGGAGCGCAGGAATGAACCCTGCTGCAAAGTATTGCAGCAAAAATTGTAATTACACGCTCCTGTTAAACGGGCTGAAAAATTGGGCCTTGGGCACTGGTGCTGGTGCCACAACACTGCAACCCCTCACAGATACTCTAATTGGAGCGCAGGAATGAGCCCTGCTGCAAAGTATTGCATCAAAAATTGTAATTACACGCTCCTGTTAAACGGGCTGAAAAATTGGGCCTTGGGCACTGGTGCTGGTGCCACAACACTGCAACCCCTCACAGATACTCTAGTTGGAGCGCAGGAATGAGCCCTGCTGCAAAGTATTGCATCAAAAATTTTTATAATTGTATTTTTTATTGATTTTCAAAAATTAAGTACAAAGTTTTAGCAAAACGAGCATTACATTGTCAATGCATGTGCATTATACAGTAATCATTATAGAAAGAAGAAAAACAAAGTATAAAGTAACAAATATAGGTGACAAAAAGTGTTCACAGTAACAAGACACATAGATATATTAGGTCAATTCCCCATGGTGTGAGAGTAAGCGTAATATTGGAGGGAGTCTGGATCCTTGAGATCAGTTCAGGCCATATACACAGGTAGTATAGAGTTGACTTAAGATTAGGGTAAGCCTGGTGTCATGGGGGTCCCATACTCCGAAAGATCCCATGGTTCCCATATTTCAGTGAATCTGGAAACACAATCGTGTACCGAGGCTGTCAAAAACTCCATTGTCCGAATCTCAGCCACCAAGAGTAGTAATCTGGACCGTGGGGGAGGAGTACTGGATAACCAGAATAACGGAATAAGTCTTCTGGCGGCTAGTAAAATGTAGGATATTAATTTGCTTGTCTTTTTAGATATCCCTGAAGGAGGTAGGCCCAATAGATAGGTCAAGGGATCTACCGGAAGGGACACCCCCGTCACCTTTTGTATAAGAAGATGTACATCACACCAAAAAGGTTGAATCAAGGAGCACTGCCAAAAAATGTGGAACAGTGAGCCCATTTCAGTTCCACATCGCCAACAATGCTGCGAGACTGAAGGGTCATATTTATGAATTACATCGGGTGTTCTGTACCAGAACATGAGAATTTTAATGGTTGTCTCTCTCTGGGTGACACATTTGGAAGATTTAAATGTAGAGGACCAGATTCTATCCCACATCTGTATTGTAACAGGGCGGCCCACTAGATGGGACCACTTGCGCATATAAAAATGTAATGTCTCTGTGACGGGAGATGACTCATGGAGGATACTATATATACAGGAAATTAAATGTAATTGATGGGGGCCTTGGGCACATAGATATTCAAAAGTAGTTGGTTTATCTAGAATTAGGGATGGTGATTTAGAATGAAAGAAATGTCTAATTTGCATATAGAAGTGGAAGAGGTGTGGTGTAAGGTCAAATTTCTCACTTAAAGTGTTAAAGGTATGTAGTTTCCTTGTTATGGGATGCACAAGGTTCCTGAGCTGAAAGAGGTGAGCGTTCACCCATGGGAATATCCTGCCCAAGGACATACTATCCGGAATGAGAGGGTTAAATAATATGTTTATAAGAGGGGAGCAGGGTGACATAAGGGAAAAGCGTTTAAGGCAGTTACGCCATATATTTAGAGTCAGTATCATTGGTCCAGTACATTGACGTTTATATATAGGATCCAGAGCAGGGGGAGCGCCCCATACCAAGGATCCCGGGTGGACCGGGTAAAGTACTCCCTTTTCAATAGCAGACCATTGGTTTGGTGCATGTAAGGAAGACCATGAGGTAATGGCCCTCAAGTGTGTAGCATAATAATATTTAGTGATGTCAGGAGCTCCTAAGCCCCCTCTGGATCTAATAGCAAACAACACTGAGCTTGCTATACGGTGCGCTCCGCCATTCCATATAAACTTCAGAAAAGTTCTGTGAAGTGCTTTTAATTGTGTGGCAGGTACAGCTACTGGAAGGGTTTCAAAATAATAAAGTAATCTAGGCAGTATAGACATTTTCAAAACATTAATTCTGCCTAATAGAGATAGGGGGTATTTGGTCCAGTTCGACAGAGATTTATTAATATCTAGTATTAGGGGCGGGAAGTTTGTATCATATAGGGAGGTGTAAGAAGGGGTAAGTAATACACCTAAATATTTAAGAGAGGTGTTACACCATTTATAAAGGAAAGATTCTTTAAGTTGAGATAATAATGGCGATGGAATGTGTATAGGAAGGGCTTCAGTTTTGGAAGTGTTGATTTTGTACCCGGAAATAGCACTAAAAGAGTTCAGTACTTTATGCAGTGAGGGAAGGGATATTAGCGGGTTAGTGATTGTAAGCAAAACGTCGTCTGCAAATAACGATAATTTATATTCCCCCTGTCTCATCACTACCCCACCGACATCCGGGTGAACCCGAATATACTCAGCCAGGGGTTCTAGGCATAGAATAAAAAGCAATGGCGAGAGGGGGCAACCCTGTCGAGTTCCGTTTGTCATGGGAAAGCCAGGAGACAGGAAAGACGACATTTGTACCTGCGCAGAGACGTTGGAATATAAGGCTTCTAGGGCTGTTAAAAAAGGGCCAACAAAACCATATATCTTTAGGGTGGCGAACATGTAGGGCCAGCTTAGCCTGTCAAAAGCTTTTTGTGCGTCTAAACTCAGGATCAGTGCCGATCGGGAGGTTCTGTCCAAGAGGTCTATCAGATCTATTGTACGCCGGGTGTTATCTCCCGCATGTCTTCCAAGGACGAAACCTACCTGATCCCTGTGTATCAGTTTGGGGATGAATACAGAAAGTCTGGTAGCAAGAATTTTAGTAAAAATCTTGTAGTCCGAGTTTAGGAGGGCTATGGGCCTATAGTTATCCGGGAGAGAGGGGTCCTTTCCAGGTTTAGGAATAACTGATATGAAAGAATGGGAGAACTGTGAATGAGGGGGAGTACCTTTGAGGAAGGAGGCATATAAAGCTAGCATGTGAGGAGATAAAATATCGATAAAAGATTTATAGTATGAATAAGGCAACCCGTCCGGACCAAGGGCTTTGTGTAATGGGAGATTTTTAATTATAGCAGAGAGTTCTTCAGCTGTAACTGCTACGTTTAGGCTTTCTAAATCCGTTGTAGATAGTTTCGGTAGCTTTATATTGGAAAAAAAAGACTCAAAATTTTCCTGGGTGAATTCAAATTGATTCTCCGGATTCAGGCAGTTGTATAATTTATTGTAAAAGTTGCCGAAAATTTTGGACATCTCACGAGGGCAATGAGTTCTAGAACCGTCTGGTCGTATAAGAAAATCGGGCAAGGAGTTAAACGGACGAGGGCATAACTTATTGACTAGCATTCTGTGAGGTTTATTGGAGAATTCATAAAATTTTTGCTTCGTCCATAACATGGATCTAGCTGTTTTGTTAAGTTTTGTTGATCTAATTTGTTCTCTAAGTTGAATGACTTTGCGAAGTTTTGGCACTGTGGGACTACCCAAAAGTCTCCGCTCAGCAGTTGCCAGAGCAGACATTAGGGACTGTAATAGGTTATTTCTATCTCTCTTCAGTCGAGAACCTTCAGCAATACATGTGCCTCGGAAAACAGCCTTATGTGCTTCCCACAGTGTGGAAATCTGAGACACAGATCCAGTGTTGAGTAAGAAATACTCACTCAAGCTATTTGCTAGAGTAGAGCGGGAGATTTCAGACTGCGAGAGATGGTCATTGAAACGCCAATGACAGGATTTGGTATAGGTCTGAGTTAACATTAAATCCAGCATAATGGGTGCGTGATCTGACCATGTAATGGGAGAAATATCTGAATCAACTAAATAAGGGATAAGTGGGGCTGAAATAAAGAAATGATCTAGACGGGAATACATATTATGAGCTGATGAGTAGAACGTAAATTGTTTAGCAGAAGGGTGTTTTATCCTCCATGAGTCGAAAAGTCTATGTGACCTAATACATTTACGGAAGGCGTTAGCCTGAGACAATACTCTTTTAGATGGGGTAGGACTAAAAAGTGTTTGTCTGTCTCTAGTGGGTGACATGACCAGATTGAAATCCCCACCAACTATCATAAAAGGTTGTGAGCAATATTGGGGGGTATCAAAGAGTTTGTCAAGGAAATCAATCTGGCCCGTGTTCGGGGCATACAAATTAACCAGTGTAAAGGAGGTAGACATGTACTCACACTCTAGAACAAGAAATCTCCCGTGAGGGTCTGCATGGGACTTCCGAACTTTAATAGGACATGTTTTTCTGATCAAAATTGCCACTCCTGCCCTGCCCGTAGAGTCAGAGGCAAGGTATGAAGTAGGGAAGAACCTTGAGGCAAACTTGAACGATCCCCCCGACCGAAAGTGGGTCTCCTGGATCATCACCACATCTGCGCCTGAGGCCCTGAAATCTTTCAGGGCCATCCAGCGCTTACTAATGGAGCCCAATCCCTTTACATTGTAGGACATAATTTTTAAAGCCATGTTTGTGGTCTATGTAGGGATATCGATATAAACACCGCTAACACTATAAACATTAGAGTATTTAAAGAAAGAAAATACATATGATGTATTTTACGGGTATTAGTAATGGTGAGCAACCTCCCATCTCTAACCATTAAGACATAAACACCAAGGTATATCTCTCTCAAAGTGAGGTAATAATGACCATGGGATTTTAATCTGTGAAACACAGCAGTGGATATAGTTGAAAAAATTAAAAAGGAAAAACAACAAAAAAGAATTAAAATGAAAAACAAAAAAGCAAAAAAGAGTTCAAAACTCTGTGTACCTGAGAGATAAGAATCTCTCAGGAAGCCCTGGATGCAAACCAGGGCCTGGTAGGGGGGTGTACGGACTCCCATCTGGCGACTCTGTCTGAGGGGATGAGATGGGTCTGCTGCTCACCTTGTGTAATTGGTTGCTAATAGAACAAAGTAGGACAATGTTCATTAGAGGAGTAAAAATAAAAAACAAAAAAACCTGTAAAGCCTTAAAGAAAAAGCAAGGTTAACAGATAAAACAGGTACGTTGAACACTTAAAATTTCAAAACCTTTTGTGAATGCATCCCATGGGATGGGAAAGGATCTTCCCCCGAAGATAAACGGGGTAGGATCAAACGAAAATCGGAGGGACCAGTTCAGCAACATCGTTTCGTCGGGAGAAACAAAGAAAACTCCAGAGGAAACGGAAATGCACAAAAAAAAAAATTGAGAAAGTAGAACCAAAAAGGAGAATCCAGAGAAGTTCAAGGGGGTTGTTTAGAAGATCGCAGACGTTGAGGGGTGGAAAGATGCTTCTTAGATTTGCCCCGGACAGGGGTCCAGATGCGAGTAGGAGTAGTCGGAGGTAGACGGACTTGTGCGGCCGGTGGGATCATGTCCTCTTCCGGGAGGGGGGGGAGCCCCAAATTTTTCAGGAAGGCTTCTGCTTCTTGCAATTCACGTAGCGAGTATTGGGTGCCCTCTTTGGATACAGTTAAACGGAAAGGGAATCCCCAGTAATACGGAATCTTGAGTTGTTGCAGATGTGAGGTCAGGGGACGTAAGTTCCTACGTTTAGCAAGGGTGATGGGGGAGAGGTCGCTGAAGATTTGCAGTTTAGCACCTTTGAACATTATTTGGGATCTATTGCGAGTCGCCATGGTCAGTGCTTCCTTACTTTCAAAAAAATGAAAACGTACCACGACATCTCTTGGCCTAGCTCCAGCCGGAGGTTTTGGGCCTAAAGACCGATGGGCCCTATCCAGGCGCCAGTCTATATCTACCACTGAGGGGGCTAGAGAATTGAAAAGGCTTAGGAGGTAGGCTCGGAGTTCAGAGTCACCCACTGTCTCGGGTATCCCTCTGAATCGAAGGTTTTGTCTTCTTTCTCTATTTTCCAAGTCCTCCTGTTGTATTTGTAGTTGAGATACAGAAAGGCGTAAAGTATGGTTTTCTTCCTCAATCGTTTGCACGTAATTTATCATTTCGTCGAATTTGTTCTCTAGAGTGTCTGTGCGATCGCCAATTTGGGTTATTTCCCCCCTCAGTTCGGCAGCCAGTTTGCTTACCTCGGCCGAGACATTGGACGTAATCTGTTGAAGTAAGAGTTGTAGCTTGGAATCCAGGATTTTAGGGGTAAGGGTCGCATTTGAGGATGGCAAAGTGGGCGCCGGTATCTGCGAGTTGGTTAGAGAGGGGTTTGTAGCTTCTTCTGAATCTAAAGATGGATCCAGCAGGGCAAAAGGGTTTACGGAAGGATTAGAGGAGATAGGTTGTGATCTGGTAACAAAACGTTCCATGTTTGGTTCTTCTCGTGGTGTAATCAGTGATTTGTAGTATTGTTGCTGTTGGCCGACTTTGCCCATGAGGTATGCAGAGGATTTAGTGGTCAAACTTGCAGGCTTACCTCCGACTCTGTGTATAGCTACTGTTGTTGTACGGAGGTCTCGGTGAGCAGGCTAGGACCCTGAGATTATTTAAGCTGCATCCTTTTCATATATAGTAACAAGCTTCATCTGGGGCCTCAAAACCCCTTATTTGTACCCCTTCTCCTCTCTATCATTTTACTGGGAGAGAGGAGGCAGTGTTCACAATCCCCAGCACTCTGTGTGAGCCTGTGTAGCTTAAGGGGTGATGTGATTGCTACTGGGAGCAGATTGGAGTCCCAATATGGCCGCCGGCTTCCAGAGGTAGGCCGAAGCCGCGGTCTATCCTAAGGGACGGCCGCCGGAAACATGCACACGGCCGCCCCGGGTCTCCAGCACCTCCCCGGGGGTATGGGAATGGAGGGACAGGTAGGCCCTAGTCTCCTGGGGACTCGGTTGGGGCAGGTTTTGCGGGATGCCTCACTTACAGTGTCCCGGGATAGCGTCCGTAATCTAGGCCGCGGTCCGCGTCTGGATGGTAGGCCGGGACTTGCTTAGATCGACCGCCGGACTGAGCCAGGTAATCCCTCTTCATCTACAGGGCAATCCGCCTGCCCCTCGTAGGCTGTATCCTCCGTCAGGCCGTTTGATTTGTCCCTCCACCTCTCCAGAGGGACAGGGCAGAGAGTCCGTCCGTAGGCCCCAAGATGGCGGCGGACGGTCCTGATGGCAAAGGGGGATATGGAGAGGATCTGATTATCAGGATGTAACAATATACTCCCAGGATCAATTGGCAGTGGTCTGGGAGCAAAATGAGCCGTTTGTGGCTGTGATGGGATGAGCAGGGACAAAGGATGGCTCCAGATTACTGTAGTCTGTGAGGAGCTTAGCTCACACACGTCTTTCCAGCAGGATGTCCGGACACGCCCCCCCGCATCAAAAATTTTAATTACATGCCCCTGTTAAACAGGGGCAGAAAAATGGGCCTTAGCCAATGCTGCCACAACACTGCAACCCCTCACAGATGCTATAGTTGGAGCACAGGAATGAGCAATGCTGCAAAGTATTGCATCACAAATTGTAATTATACGCCCCTGTTAAACGGGCTGAAAAACTGGGCCTTGGGCACTGGTGCTGGTGCCATAACACTGCAACCCCTCACAGATACTATAGTTGGAGCGCAGGAATGAGCCCTGCTGCAAAGTATTGCATCAAAATTTGTAATTACACGCCCCTGTTAAACAGGGGCAGAAAAATTGGGCCTTGGCCACTGGTGGTGGTGCCCATAACCAAAAATGTTCTTACAAGCTATCAGCATGAAGATTGAGGAGGAAGAGGATTGTCACTCAGCATAACAGGATAGTCACTCAGCATCAGCATAGGCAGTCTTGAAGGGATCTCACATTCAAAAAAATCAATCGGTTACATCAGCATCAGGTGCTTGATAGCTGGTGATCCAAGACTGATTCATTTTTATGAAGGTCAGATGATTGACCAATTCAGTAGACAGGTGCACCCTGTGATCGGTTACAAAGCCTCCAGCAGCACTGAATGTGCGTTCCAAAAGAACACTGGATGCAGGACAGGCCAGTAGCTCAATTGCATACTGTGCAAGCTCTGGCCAGTGATCTATCCTCAAGACCCAGTAACCCAGAAGATTTTCGGTGGGAAAGGTGTTCGAGTCTGATCTTGCCCCTAGGTAATCCTGCACCATGTGAATCAGATGCTGGCAATGGTTGCTGCAATCGATCAGACCTTGGCAATGTGGACTAAAAATTGTTTGAATGCATGGGTCAAACGACCACCTTCTCCACGGCTCCTTCTGTGACTGACCAAAGCCTCAGCAACATGTTGTCCAGTAGGACCAGGAAATTGTAACCTCCCAGGCTCTGGAAACGCATTGCACAAACCTTTCTGCAAGGCCTCCCGATCATCAAGGAGGGTTGCCAGACAGTAATCATCCCTCTGCTTGATAACACTAATATGAGGATCCTTCTGCAGGCTTTGCAGGATCAGGGAGGCCGTGCAACGTAGGTTTGCTGAGGCATTCGCTCCAGAGTCCTCTGGGTCACTAAGGATGACAGGTCCAGCAGCCACCTCCTCCCAGCCACGTACAAGTCCATGGGTTTCTTGGGACTGTAAATGATCCCTTGAAGACTGCTGCTGTTGCTGAGTGCCAGGCTCCAACTCCATGCTGATTCCTCCTCCTCCTTGTCCTCTTCCTGTGTGATCGGCGGGCACACAGGAACACTGTCTGGATAAAAGGGGCCTTGAGAGGTAAGGAAGTCTTCCTCTTGCTGCCTCTGTTCTGCCTCTAGTGCTCTGTCTATTATTCCACGCAGTGTGTGCTCCAACAGGTGGACAAGAGGGACAGTGTCACTGATGCATGCACTGTCACTGCTCACCATCCTCGTGGCCTCTTCAAATGGTGACAGGACAGTGCATGCATCCCTGATCATAGCCCACTGGTGTGGGGAAAAAAACCAAGGTCCCCTGACCCTGTCCTGGTGCCATAGTCACAAAGGTACTCATTGATGACCCTCTGCTGCATGTGCAGCCGCTGCAGCATGGCCAACATTGACTTCCACCTGGTTGGCATGTCACAGATTAGGCGGTTCTTGGGCAGGTTAAATTCCTTTTGGAGGTAAGCCAGCCGAGCACTGGCAATATATGACCTACAGAAATGCACGCAGACTTTCTTGGCCTGCCTCAGGACATCCTGTAAGCCCGGGTACCTGCCTAAGAACCGCTGCACCACCAAGTTAAGGACGTGAGCCAAACAGGGCACATGGGTCATTTGTCCCTGTCGGAGGGCAGAGAGGAGGTTGTTTCCATTGTCGCAAACCACCATACCTGACTTAAGTTGGCATGGCATCAACCACCTCTGAACCTGCCCCTGCAGAGCTGACAGAATCAATGCCCCAGTGTGGCTTCTGTCTCCCAAGCACACCAGCACAAGCCTTGCATGGCATCTTTTTGCCTGCGTGCTTGCATAGCCCCTTGAACGCCTACGAAGCACCGCTGGTTCCGAGGACAAATCAGCACAGGAAAAGGCCATGGAGGAAGAAGAAGAGGAGGGGGTGGAGGAGAAAGGTGTGGCAGAATCACCATTAGTAGAATTTTGGAGGCGTGGTGGCGGAAGAACCTCCAACACTACTGCACCCTGTCCTGCATCCTTCCCAGCTGCCAGAAGAGTCACCCAGTGCGCGATGAAAGATTGGTCCCTGTCCATCCCTGCTGGACCATCAGTCAGCGGTAATATGCACCTTACTACTAACCGCACTGTCCAGCGAGGCCAAGACATTGCCTTCCACATGCTGGTAGAGAGCTGAAATTACCTTCCATGAGAAAAAGTGGCATTTAGGAACCTGCCACTGAGGAACCGCACATTCCACAAACTCACAGAAGGGGGCAGAGTCTACCAACTGAAAAGGCAGCAGTGGAAGTGCTAGCAATTTAGCTAAGCTAGCATTCAACCGCTGGGCATGTGGATGGCTGGGAGCGAACTTCTCTCGGTGGTGCAGCAGCTGGGACAGGGAAATCAGCCTGGTTTAATCTGACGTTGGTGTACTGATAGCAGACTGCCGGCAAGTTCTTGGCTGTGACACACCTAATTCTACACCTTCATTCCTCTCAGTGCAGGTTTCATAGAGGACTGAAGGTATAGTGGGGTTGGAAATCCCAGCTGATGAGGAGCAAGGAGAGGTCCGCTTTGTTCTTTGGTGTGGGTCTTTTAGGTACGCTTGCCAACAAACTGCATGGCAGGTCGACATATGTCCGGTCAAGCATGTGGTGCCCAAACGGGTGATGTTTTGGCCACGTGAGATACACTTGAGACATATGTTGCAAATAGCAGCAGTGGGATCTGATGCACTTGTTTCAAAAAAGGCCCACACCAAAGAACTTTTGGAATAACGCACAGAGACAGCAATGCCCTGCACATGCAGAGCTTTGCGGTTTGATGCAGTCGGTGTGCTGCCCTTAAGCTGGCCCCTGGAGGGCATCCTGCCTCGTTGGAGATGTGCCTCCTCCTCCTCTCTCCTATCAGGCACCCACGTGGAGTCAGTGACCTCATCATCCCCTCCCTCCTCATCACTGAAGCAAACCTGGCAGTATGCTGCAGCTGGGGGAACATGACTGCCAGATTGCTGTCCTTCTTGTGCACCCCCTCTCTCTGGGCTCACGTTACTGCCTTCCTCTAGCTGGGTACCATCATCGGAGCCTTCAAAATGCTGGGCATCCTCCTGGAGCATGTACCCAACACTGTGATCAAACAGTTCGGGGGAATCCTCAGGAGGACATGGTGGCACTAGGAAAAGAGTGACTGATGTCATTGAGCCGAGGGAAGAGGCCGCATTGGAAGCTGCTTTGCCAGACAAAGTACCCTGAGTCTGGGTGAGGGAGGATGAGGAGGATGAGGACGGCTTGGTCATCCACTCTACCAAGTCTTCGGCATGTTGGGGCTCAACACGGCCAGCTGCCGAAAAAAAGGACAAGTGTGTCCCACGGCCACGTGCTGATGAGGATGCACCGTGTCCATGACCAGCACTGTTGCCTCTAGACACAGAGCCTGCTTGCCCTCTTTTATTGGCTTGTGACTGTCTGACTCTCCTTATTGGTCTTCCAGACATACTAATGGCCTGCAGTGAGATGTAGCTGCACAAAGCTGGGATGTATATATACTGATACTGCAGCTAGCAGAATCAACTGCCTGCCTGTAGTATTATTAGTATGAGAACACCAGAAATTGTCTTCAGGTAGCTTTAGGTGCACACTGTGCAGAGGACACAGTACACTAACTGTAAATACTGCAGCTGCCTGCCTGTGGTACTAATAGGATCAGAAGAACACCACCAATTTTCTTCAGGTAGCTTTAGGTACACACTGTACAGAGGACACAGTATACTAACTGTAAATACTGCAGGTGCCTGCCTGTGGTGTTAATAGGATCAGAACAACAGCAATTGTCTTCAGGTAGCTTTAGGTGCACACTGTGCAGAGGACGCAGTACACTAACTGTAAATACTGTAGCTGCCTGTGGTACTAATAGGATCAGAAGAACACCACCAATTGTCTTCAGGTAACTTTAGGTGCACACTGTGCAGAGGACACAGTACACTAACTGTAAATACTGCAGCTGCCTGCCTGTGGTATTAATAGGATCAGAGCAACAGCAATTGTCTTCAAGTAGCTTTAGGTGCACACTGTGCAGAGGACACAGTACACTAACTGTAAATACTGTAGCTGTCTGCCTGCGGTAATAATAGGATCAAAACAACAGCAATTGTCTTCAGGTAGCTTTAGGTGCACCCTGTGCAGAGGACGCAACACACTAACTGTAAATACTGCAGCTGCCTGCCTGTGGTACTAATAGGATCAGAAGAACACCACCAATTTTCTTCAGGTAGCTTTAGGTGCACACTGTGCAGAGGACACAGTACGCTAACTGTAATTACTGTAGCTGCCTGCCTGCGGTATTAATAGGATCAGAACAACAGCAATTGTCTACAGGTAGCTTTAGGTGCACACTGTGCAGAGGACACAGTAACTAACTGTAAATACTGCAGTTGCCTGCCTGTGGTATTAATAGGATCAGAACAACAGCAATTGACTTCAGGTAGCTTTAGGTGCGCCCTGTGTAGAGGACGCAGTACACTAACTGTAAATACTGCAGCTGCCTGTCTGTGGTACTAATAGGATCAGAAGAACACCACCAATTTTCTGTAGGTAGCTTTAGGTGCACACTGTGCAGAGGACACAGTACATTAACTGTAAATACTGTAGCTGCCTGCCTGCAGTATTAATAGGATCAGAACAACAGCAATTGTTTTCAGGTAGCTTTAGGTGCACACTGTGCAGAGGACGCAGTACACTAACTGTAAATACTGTAGCTGCCTGCCTGTGGTTTTAATAGGATCAGAAAAACAGCAATTATCTTTGGGTAGCTTTAGATGCACACTGTGCAGAGGATGCAGTACACTAGCTGTAAATACTGCAGTTGCCTGCTTGTGGTATTAATAGGTTCAGAACAACAGCAATTGTCTTCAGGTAGCTTTAGCTGCACACTGTGCAGAGGACGCAACAACACTAACTGTAAATACTATAGCTGCCTGCCTGTGGTACTAATAGGATCAGAAGAACACCACCAATTTTCTTCAGGTAGAGTTAGGTGCACACTGTGCAGAGGACGCACTACACTAACTGTGAATACTGCAGCTGCCTGCCTATGGTACTAATAGGATCAGAAGAACACCAGCAATTTTTTCAGGTAGCTATAAATACTGTAAAAACACCTGCCTGCCTGTCAGTAGAAAGAGAATAACAGGAACACATCTAGCTAAACTGAATACAGTGTATATATATATATATATATATATATATATATATATGTATATATACAACACCTAGGATGCATATATATATACACAATACACTGTAAGAGCAGCTAACTGACTCGCCTGCCTACTCTATGTAACTTAAATCAAATAACACTGTCTCTCTGTCTATCTCTCTGCCGCCACAACACACTACACAAGACTGCCATGCAGGCGGCCTTATATAGTGTGGGGTGTGTACTAAAATCCCTGAGTCATAATTGGCCAAAGCCACCCTGGCTTTGGCCAATTACTGCTCTCTGTACAGACGGCGCTGTGATTGGCCAAGCATGCGGGTCATAGTGCATGCTTGGCCAATCATCAGCCAGCAATGCACTGCGATGCCGCAGTGAACTATGGGCCGTGACGTGCCACTCGAATTTGGAGCGAAAGGCCCATAACGTTCGCAATTCTACGAATGGTCGAACATGCGATGTTTGAGTGGAACATGGGTTTGACTCGAACTCGAAGCTCATCCCTAGTCCTGGCTACTTAAAGCCGTCCAGCTCACTTTATCCCTGCCTTCGCCTTTGGTCACATCTCAGAAACTTTATCCTGCGTTCCTGTTGAAGACTTGCTCGGCTGACGTCCCTTTTGGCTCCTGATACTGCTTGCTGTACTTCTACGTTGATCTCTGGCTCTCTGACATTGGCATTGGCTGACTACCTGATCTGGTTACTGAACTCTGGCTATGTATTGACTACGCTTACTCTGTTTACCTTTTTATTATTTTTAAAGAAGTGTGATTAACTGTACTTCCAAAGGGCCTGGTAATGGGCTGGGGGGTACCCATGCCGTTTTTCTCAATGATTTTCATCTATATTGCCAGGACCCGACATTACATTACAGCCGCAAGCAGTTTTAGATGACTTTTATTTCTTTAGAAATGTCATTTTGTGCAGGGACTGTTCTAAGCACGGGGAAAATGTGCCACTTTACAGGCATACTATAGTCACCCCCCAGGCACGATATTTAAAGAAATTTTTCACTTTTATTGTTTCACTTTAAGCATTAATAAAATCACTGCTCCCAAAAAAAGTCAGTTTTTAAAACTTTTTTTTGCATTGATACATGTCCCCTGGGGCAGGACCTGGGTCCTCAAATTTTATGGCAATAACTTGCATATTAGCGTCTAAACTTAGCACTTTTGATTTTATATGTTTGAGTCCCATAGACTTTAACGGTGTTTGCGCGTTCGCACAAATTTTTTGACTGTTCGCATGTTCTGCCGCGAACCAAACCGGGGGGTGTTCGGCTCATCCCTAGTATGCAACCCTTATTCATTCACATGAGGATGATATCTGGGGGACCCCTTATTTTAGAAGAGCTTTCGTATCCTAAGTCCCCCCACACAGACCCACACCTCCATGAGTCCAGGGATGTGGGGATGAGGCCCTTAACATCATCAGCATTGGGACAAGGTGCATTGTCATGATTTGCCTGCATGGATAAGGGTCTGGTAAAGATTTTGGGGAGGACACCATGCTGCTTTTTTGTTTTGATTTTTTTAAAGTTGGGTACCCTTTAAAATACTAGATCTGTATCCTAGTTAAGGGTCTAGTATAGATAGTAAAGGGAATCTGCAGCCTCTTGTTTACACAGAGAATGAAGCAGGCAGGAACTGTTTATGCTCACTTGCATGCACCCCCTGCTGATCTGTCCCCCTGCTGATCTGTGCAGTGATTGGGCACAGCACAAGTTTGTCAGCAGGTTACAGCCAATGATTTTAACTGTATGCTTGGTGATCGGCTGTGGCCAATCACAGCACAGAGTTCTGTGTTTACAAACACACAGAACACTGAACACAGAACAGCGATCTAGCGGTTTCATCCCTGAAATCAACTCTGTGTTCAGGGAAAAAAGTAGCCCACATACAATTGTTTGGCACATAGTTAGCCCCTTGATTGCCCTTGTGATCACCCCTGTCATCCATCACTAGTGTCATTAGTACAGTGTACAGTATTATCACTGATCACTGTATTAGCATCACTAGCGATGTCAATGTCAGTTAATCAATTAGTGTCCCTCCCAGCCAGTTTGTGCCAGATTTCCCACCACACTGTTGCACTGTAAGTTGCTGATCATCGCCATTACTAGTATAACATCTATAGCTGGTAAATTCCAGCATATACAATAGTTTGTAGATGCTATAACACAAACAAATTAATATACACTTATTGGGATTTTTTTAAACCAAAGAATTATAGCAGAATACATTTTGGGCAAAATTTATAAAGAAATGTGATATTTGGGGTATATTTCATAACAGAAAGTAGAAAATATTGTTTTTTTTCAGAAAAAATAGCACCAAAAGAAAGCTCTATCTGTGTGAAAAAAAGTGTATACATTTCATTTTGGTACAGTGTTGCGTGACCAAGCAATTGCCAGTTAAATTAGCACAGTGCTGAATAGCAAACAAATGCCCTGGTCCTTTCAGAGGTCAAGTGGTTAAATAGCACTTTTCTTTGGTACAATTAGAGGTGCTTCACATCACAGGCAGGTTAAGGACAGCCCCAAGCATTTTATTTGAAGGAATTTTGCATTTTTTTTTGCCCTTTAAGCCTTTTTCAAAAAATGCTGTACCCCGTCAAACTGTATTTTTTAAAAATGTATTTTGCATTGGTATATGTTTTCCCTAGCAGTGCCCAGTTCTACATGGCCTTTGTTTCACAATCTCTTTTTGATTAACCTTAGAAATGGGCAAAATAGATTTGTAGGATTCCTAACCCTATAGACTTCAGCATATCTCCCAACTTTTTGAGATGGGAATGAGGGACACCTTTCAGCAAAAGTATGCAGGCATAGGACACAACCCCTGCCACGCCCCCTTAAACGAGAATTGTACAAAAAAAAAGACTGGTTATACCCACAAGTGCTTTTTTACCACTACTGTTCCTTTATATTAACTTTTGGAATTTACAAATTTAGAAATCAGATGAAAGATTTAGTGCTGGAAAACACTTTTTGATAGATAAGACCAAAATGAGGGACAAATGAGGAGGAATGAGGGACAGAGGGACATTGCTCCAAATCAGGGACAGTCTCTCGAAATCAGGGACAGTTGGGAGTTATGCTTCAGTGAGGTTCAAGAAATCCTGCAATTTCCAAACATATTTTTTAAACTGTTCAGCGAACACATACAACTAATTGTATACTGCAGCCAATATAAGATTGCTGAGGAAAGGCTGAGAGACTGGGCAGTCTGCCCACACAGTGTGATTACATGCCTATCCCAGGATGCAGCTGAAAGCCAGAGCAGATGTCATAGCTGCCTCGACTGAGGTTCTGATAGGTGGGCCCTAGGGTCAGAGGTTTCTAATTATTTATAAGTGCTGTACAAGAAAAAAAAATTGCAATTCTGTATAGGAATTGACATTCTGTTAAAGAACACACCCTTAAAACTCACCTATTCAGATAATAAAGCATGTAATCTGAATGAGGGTTTCAAACATAAAAAAAAAAATAGTAGACATACAGTAGCTGATGTCTGTTTTTTATATGAATGTGTATAGTGATGCAGGTATATACACATAATGTAATAAGAACTTGTTAAGAGCCTGGCATGAGCAATATCAAATGTAATTTAGAGCCATGTGTGTCTCACCACATGCCACTGATAGCAAGATGATGATTTATGTAATTTCAGTGTGAGTAAAAGCATTTTAATATGTTTTATATTCTCTATATTTAACTTCCCTTTTTCCATCAATGTAAACTATTATGTTATGCTGTGAAGTTTAGGCATAGAAGAAAGGTTCTTATATCTTAAACTCCCTTTGCTTAAAATTATAGCTGACAAACAGGTTCTGTGCCAGCAGAGAAACAACACATAGTTTATGTCTAGAAGTAACATACTCAAAAAAGATCAGTACCATCTTGATATGCAAAGTGTTTCTACAGAAAGAGGAACATCTCTTAAGCCTCAGGGTTTTAGCTACAGTACTTATGCACCATTGACTAATATAAAATACAGCTGTGATTATGACTATTAAGGTCAACGATTAGAAATAATATTAAGGCAAGTGTCTCTTTTAATTTGCATATTTTTAGATGTAGTTAGATGATTTCGAACAAGAGCAATGCTCAAGCTTTAAAATTTACATTGATTTTCTGAGAACAATCAAAACAGAAGATTCTGCAGCAATCCCCATGGGCTATTTGAGATGTTTCAGCCGCTTATAAGATAAAGTTAAAAAAAAAAAAAAGATGAAAAAAAGAACAATTTTGTATGTGTGTATAGTTTGTTTTATTTAATAATGACACTACACTTTGAAACTAAATAAAAATTGTTTAAAAAAAAAATGACACTACATGCTGGAATAATATTACTAACCTCTAGATTGATGTGTTTTTTTTTTCTGGTAAGTAAAGAAATATTTGTTTAGCTTTTAAATATTATAGTATGGACATTTGCTGTGATAGCAATGTAGTTTGGTAATATCTGGTGTTGTGGTTAAAATTGTGTTATATTTTGCCTTTTAAAAACATATTAGTGGCTTCTTCCTAAGTAAGGAACCAGTATGGAACCAGTGTGAAACTGCAATTTCAACGGTGTAAGTGGAAAAAGTTAAAAGCTTTTCCTTCTTTTTTTTCAAAGGTAAGAATTTCTGTATTGTTACACATAGCATAAGTAGCAACAGTGAAGATATGGCTATCAGTAGAAAACATCAATCATGAGGTACCAAACATAGTAATTGGGCAAATCTGTATAATACAATAAGTATGAAATTAGTAATTTCATATGGTCAGTCCTCTGTTCATCCTCATGTATACCCTAGAGTTCCATAACAGGAGAAACCAAAAGAGTCATTTGCAGATGGGTATTAATAACACCAATACTGCTGTCCAAAAGTGATGGAGTCTGGTACAAGTCCAAAACATATGTAAATATGTTCCAGGGGCTATCTGAAAAAGAGGACAGATAGGAGATCCTTAAGGATAAATCCTGTGTTACTTCAGAGCATATCAAAATGTTCACTCTCCTGCGCTGTGCTTTAAGTCCCAACATGTTATCAGACTCTTATTTTGACATGTTAGTATATGTGGATAATGCACACCTCACTGCCTTCCAAAGACTGGGGAAGTCCAAATGAACTGAAAGCATAGAAGAACACAGAGGGCGCATAGGTCTAGCGCATTATCCTCAATACATGTTTTTATTAAAAGGAGTGCTTCTCACTAAATGGAGAAGCACTGATCCTAACTGAAAAGTTCATTTTCAATACTAGGAGACATCTAAACAAGGCTTTGAAGAAGTGGGGAACCTTGAAATGCATTGGTTGATGTGTCTACAAGTGTTGTGGATTTTCTTCAGTAATAGGCTGTTGCAAAGTGATCCAAGTAAAGTCCACCACAGGATGAATCAAGGAATAACAGATAGAACAGCCACCACCAGAACCCAATAATTCTGACTCTTAAACCCCGTACACACAATTGGATTTTCTGATGAGAAATGTTGGATGTCAGGCAGTTGGTGGAAAATCTCACTGTGTATGCTCTATTGGACATTTGTTGTCAGAATTTCCGCCAACAAATGTTGGCTAGCATGTCTTTAAATTTTCCGCCAACAAATGTGTGTTGTCGGATTTTCCGATCGTATGTACACAAGTACGTCGGACAAAAGTCCAAAGTACAAACACCCATGATCGGAAGCAGAAGTGATCGGTCTTGTAAACTAGCATTCGTAATGGAGAATTAACATTTGTGACGTGGCAAATTATGAAATCTCCAAATGCAGCGCACAAGTCTCTTCTTCTTTAATGGGATAATAATGAAGCTGCTTTGTTGGTGATACTGATGGAGTTATTGCAAACAAATTTTCAAAGGCTTTTTTCAAAAATATAGTAAATATACCAAATCAAATCATTATTCAACCAAAAAAAAATGTCAAAGCAATAACTCCAATAATAGATAAAATAACACGTTATCTCCTCCGATTCCACAACATGTCTGGCTGACGAACGGCTGTTCAGAAACGAACTAAAAAGCACGAAATGAAAAGCACAAAATGAAAAATGCGAAAAGAAAAGCGCAAATCAACACTCACCAAACTTCTATTAACACGAAATAAGCAGAAGGAGCCCAAAGGGTGGCGCTAAAGAGTTGAAAAACCACAAAGTACATTTAGTACGGCACTACGTTTGTAATTGTTGGCCAACATTTGTGTGACTGTGTGTATGCAAGACAAGTTTGAGCCAACACCCTTCGGCCAAATTTCCACGTTTTTTTTGGCGGAAAGTCTGATCGTGTGTACGAGGCATTACCCTCAATAAAAGGGATATAAGCGATGAACAAAATCACAGCAACGATCCTCGTGCACAAAATAGATCCACTTCACCAAGATTGCACTGATCCACTTCCCAGGATTGGATATCAGGACTCAAGAGACCACCTTCGCTCAACCAGGAAATCAATGGATGGATGCCAGCCCCTGATGATGCATTCTTATGACCAAACGCTGGGTGGAGCAAAAGATGTGATGTAGGATGCGGACCAGGACGCAGCGGCCATCTTACTGGTTGAAAACTCTGGTCGTTTCCATATGCTTGCTTGCTTATTCATAGCTCTTATCATGTGAGTGTATGAGCCTTTTATATTTGATAAAATGTTCATTTGGATGCCTGCGCAATGAGTGTTCCCTTCTTTTCATCCCTGTGTTTGCCAATGTTGATGCTGGAGTCTATCCATTGATTTCCTGGTTGAGCGAAGGTGGTCTCTTAAGCCCTGATATCCAATCCTGGGAAGTGGATCAATGCAATCTTGGTGAAGTGGATCTATTTTGTGCAGGAGGATTGTTGGTGTGATTTTGTTCATCGCTTATATCCCTTTTATTGAGGGTAAGAGTAAGTATTTTTGGGTGCTGGTGGCGGCTTTCTATCCATTTTTTCCTTGAGTCATCTTGTGGTGGACTTTAATTGGATCACTTTGCAACAGCCTATTACTGATGAACTTTATTTTCCTTGTCAAAAGAAGTTTATTGAGTATACAATATTATAAAGATACATAAAGTAAGTTTACAAGGATCTATAAAGTAAGCTCATTGTTTTACAGTAGGGTTTATATAGGTAAATATCATGAAATTTCAAATATTAAATATTGGGTTCACGTAAACCTAAATTAAAGATATATATCATTTCCTTAGTTACTTTTGTAGGTATTTAAATGATTTATACCTACTATACATATTGTTTACAAGTAGAGTGTATATAGGTCAAATAAATTCTGATAATGAGCTTTAATCGTAAGGTGGAGAAAAGGAAAGAGAAAGAAGAAAAAGGGTTGAAAGGTAGAGGTATGGTCCACAAGGTTGTCCCGCTTGTCAGTTTATTATTCTTTTTAGTTCTCTTTGAAGCCTTAGAATGGGTGTCTCTGTAAGTCATTTAATCTGTTACCATGGCAACAGGACAGAGTCATTGAAGTTTGACAGGAACTGTTGTTTTATCCAAGGGTGCCAAAGTTTTTCAAATTTTGGAATTTGATTTTGTTCGATGGCTACCATCTTAGCATAGGACATTGTATTATTCATTCTGTGAATTGTTTCTGCTAGTACCAATGTAGGAGATTTCCATGCCTTGGCCACTGTTTGTTTTGCAGCCGTTATTAGTTGGATCATAAGTTTGAATTGAGAGAGTGTTAACCATTCCGGTTTTAGATTAAGTAAAGTTAAATATGGATCTGGTTGTATTATTTTTTTAAATATTTTAGATGCAATCACGAAGACTTCCTTCCAGAAGGTTTGGATTACTGGGCACGTCCACCATATGTGTAAATATGTGCCTATTTCTGGGCATCCTCGAAAACAAAGAGCTGAGGTATTAGGTGAATATTTTGCCACTCTAGCGGGTACAAGGTACCAGCGAGTTAGGACTTTATAATTTGTCTCCAGTGCTAAGATGTTGGGTGAAGATGACTTAGATGTGAGCCATATGTTAGACCAGTCCGTGTCTTCTAAAGTTCGTCCCAGGTCCTCCTCCCACCTCTGAACGTAAGAGGGTCTATTAAGATTTGCTACTCCATATAATTGATTATAAAGTGATGAAATTGTACCTTTAGCAAATGGATCTTTTGTACAGATTGATTCAAAAATGGATAATTGGGATAATGGTGTATCCCCCTTTAGGAATGGTGTATAGAAATTTTTGATTTGGAGATATCTAAATATCTCAGAGTTTGGTAGATCATATTTTTCTCTAAGCGATGGGAATGAAAGGAATGATTTAGATGCTATGAAGTCATTTAGTGTCTGAATGCCCGATGTTGTCCAAGCTTTAAAAGAATTTGGGTAGATCCATGCCGGATAAAAGGCCGGATTTCTGATAAAAGAAAGGAGAGGATTGTGTGGAGATTGTAACTGATATTTGGTTTTTAGTTTATCCCAGAGAGATAAGAAGTGTTTAGTTATGGGATTATGAATTTTAAAGCGGTCTTTAGGATCAAGCCATAATAAATTTGATATTAATAGAGGGTCATTTTCTGAAGCCTCTATAAATACCCATAATGGGATTTCCTGTTTTGCATGGTATTTGGACAGACTGGCCAAATGTGCTGCTCTGTAGTAGTTAGTAAAATTAGGGTATCCCAGGCGTCCTTTATTTTTGGGAAGATGTAGTGTGTGTATAGGTATACGTGGTTTAGAAGAGCCCCATATAAACGAAGTTGCTCTTTTTTGTACTATTCTCAAAAAATAGGAAGGAATTGGAATAGGGAGGACTCTGAATAGATAAAGCAATTTGGGTAGAATAGTCATTTTGATTGCATTAATCTTCCCTATCCAGGATAAAGGAAGTTGCGACCATTGTTTTATTAGATTTGTGATCTGTCTTAATACAGGAGGATAATTGGTTGAGAATAGGTCAGAATGAGATGCTGTTAAATGAATTCCAAGATATGGGATTGATTTTTCTGCCCATGTGAATGGGAGTGCAGCCCTAGCCGGGATCAATTCCATGTTTGTGAGTGAAATATTAAGCACTAGGCATTTCTTAGGATTAATCATAAGGCCGGATAGGGCTGCAAATCCATCAAGAGCTGGTATTAAGTTAGGACCAGAGACCTGTGGTGATGATAGAAAAAGTAATATATCGTCTGCAAATATACATAATTTGTGTGTAATACCTCCTACTTCAATGCCAGTTATAGTTTGGTTTGTTCTGATGTATTGGGCCATGGGTTCGAGTATAAGGGCAAATAATAAGGGAGATAATGGGCAACCCTGTCGGGTACCTCTTTCGATATTAAAGGCATCAGATTTGTATCCAGCATATTTTATATAGGCTTTGGGTTTATTATATAATGCTTTGATCCATGTTAAAAAGTGGGGTCCAAAACCCCATTTTTGTAATGAATATTGCATATATTGCCAGGATACTGTGTCAAATGCCCTCCTAATATCGAGAGATAGAAAACATAAAGGGATTTTCCGTTTTTTAGCAATATGTGCCAATAACACTGCCCTGCGTACATTATCGCCTGCCTGTCTATTTGGCATGAAGCCTACTTGATCTCTATGTATTATTTTCCTATAATGCTATTGAGGCGTTTTGCTATTATTTTTGCTAATAATTTAATATCGAGGTTTAACAGAGAGATAGGCCGATAACTTACACAGGAAGTATCATCAGAGAGGGGTTTTGGGATCATACAAACAATTGCCATTAAAGTTTCTTGCCGAAAAGAATGTCCATCTACAAGTTTGTTAAAAGTTTCAGTGAGAATGGGAGAGAGTATTTCTGAGAATGTTTTATAGTATAAAGCCGAGTAGCCGTCTGGGCCTGGTCTTTTGTTAAGTTTTAGGTCTTTTATGGCGTTAGCAACTTCATCTATAATTATAGGTTCATCCAAACTGCTTTTTTGATTCTGAGATAACTCAGGTAAGGTTATTTTTGAGAAGAAGGATTCAGCCTCTGTAGGATTAAATTCATTGTTTGTCTTGTATAAAGTTGCGAGATGTGAGTGAAATTTATGGACTATTTTAACTGGATTACAAGTGTAAACATTTTTTGATAATTTCAAACGTATTGGTTTGAAAGATTTGTTAGTTGAATTTAATGCCCGAGCCAAATATGTACCTGGTTTGTTTGTATTCATGTAGAAATTGTGTTTGGAGCGTTTGAGGGATTTATCAACTGACTCAGTGAGAAATAGATCGTATTCCAATCTAGATTTTTCCAGATAAGATTTTGTACTCTGAGATGGATTATCTTGGAATGATATGTAGGCTGCATTAAAATTGAGTTCTAGTTTTTTTGCTAGATTTTTGCGTTCCCGTTTAAATAGTGCCATTTGTCTTTGTATTGTACCACGCAAGACAGGCTTATGAGCTTCCCACAGTGTTATTGGGGAGATGTCTGTTGTATTATTAATTGATATGTATTCCTTTAAAGCTTGTTCAATGGCCATCTGATGTAGTGGGTGTTTGAGCATTATGTCCGGTAAGTACCACGTTGGGTCATGCGCTTTTGGTATGGCTGAGGCTATAGTAGTGTATACTGCATTATGGTCAGACCACGGAATCGGAATTATATCTGATGCAATAATTTCTGGTATCATTCCTATTGTTAGAAAAATATGATCTATTCTGGTGAAGGTTTGATGAGGGTGCGAGAAATAAGTGAATTTCTTTTTCATTGGGTTACTTTCTCTCCACGAATCTACCAGATTGTATTTGGAAAGAAGTTGAGGAAAAGGTAATCTAGAGGTTATTTTAGATGGTGTAAAAGGTGATTTATCTAGAAATGGGAGGAGGACCTGGTTCGAATCCCCGCACATTATCACTGTTCCTATTTTGTGTGTATTAATCACTTGTAATATATGTGAGAGGAATGGTGTAGGTTGTTTGTTAGGAGCGTAGTAGGAAATCACCGTGATTGCTGTATCCATTATATAACCCATGAGTATCAGGTATCTACCTTCTGGGTCTTTAATTTCTGATGATAAGGTGAATGGTGTGGATTGGTGAAATGCAATTAGAGTTCCCCTTTGCTTGGTACAGGCAGAAGCCGTGTAAATTTGTTGATAAAAAGGAGAAATATATTTTGGAGTAGAATCTTTGGTGAAGTGTGTTTCTTGGAGGCATACTATGTGAGCCTTCTTGTTATG
The DNA here is from genome assembly GCA_037952925.1 of Lithobates clamitans. NCBI lineage: Eukaryota > Metazoa > Chordata > Amphibia > Anura > Ranidae > Lithobates > Lithobates clamitans. The sequence continues at coordinate 11,925,774 of JBBGZY010000008.1, read as the reverse complement.
GAAAGTACGGAAGGCTTTGGTCCTTTTTTGAGGGACATTTATTCCCTGAACATTCAGGGAAAGTATATTCAGTGGTGCCATGGCAACAGATCAAATAGTTTTGACTTACTTTTTGTTATGCAGAGCTGACTGCACAGATCAACCTGTGTGGACTGAAGAGATGAATAGATAGAAAAGAAACCAGTGAATTCTGGAGTAAAGAGTAAACAAAAAACATATGAGATTAGTTGATACATTGTATAAATTATTTTTTGCAAGTAATCACAATTTACCCGTGAAAGAGAATAAATATCTCTCTCAGGGGAATAAGTGCCTTCGTCACACTCCCACATAATATGGTTGGGAGAATGAGGAGGGCTAATGGGGGTACACGGATCTTCCGCTTACATGAGAGAAGTGCTATGTCAAAAGACATCAAAATGATGTTTCATTAATTGGAGTGCAGAATATAGTTTTTGTTGAAATTATTTATTCCAGGGTGGTTGTATATGGTTAGTCTTGCCCTAGGCTAAATAATTCAGTTAGAAAGGTACTGTTAATAACTTTGGTATTGATGAAGATAGTTTGAATTATTTTGGGATTTTAACCCTTTTAGAGTAAACAATTACATATTTTATTCATATGTAACTGTTTAGATATGTTAACTCATAAAATTGAGGTTGTATTGCTTCAGATTAGAATAAACAAAAACATAATTCTAGGAACTAGTTAGGAAAAGAAAGAAAAAGCTTCCATTACTTCTGGATTATTGAACATATTTGTCCTAAAAAGTAATAAATCTATTGTTATTACCTGATAATATATAACTGAACAAGAATTTCCTTATTTCACTTATATATTCTAAGGCTATATGAATCAGAAGTAATAAGAAATATAACTGGAATGTAACATGATTCCACACAGTGTGTGACTATCAGAATGCAGTTACATTCAGTTATAAATACAGGTTTTTTATAGAGAACCATCTCTTAGTATAATAAATGAAGAGATATCAGGAATTAGGATGTCAGTCCATTGAATCTTCTTGGTCCATGGATGATGTGGCATAACGGCCTCTTTTGTGAGAATGATGATTCCCATTTTGTTCTGAAATTTTCTGAGTGCTGCCTGAAGGTGAAGATGATGTCATTCTTCTGCGTGTGGGAGAGTTGCTGCTTGTGGGTTCTGTCAGATTTAATTTTAAAAGGGTTTGTTGTAGTTCATCTGCTGATCTGCTTATGTAAATTGTACCTTTGTAGTTAAATCTGACTGAAAAGGGGAAGCCCCATTGATACATAATGTTGTGGCGTTGCAGTTCCATTAGTTGGGGTTTCATGGATCATCTTTTAGTAATAGTAAGTTGGGATAGGTCAGCAAAAATTTGATAATTGTGTCCTTGAAAATTAAGTTCCTTTTTTTCTCTTGCAGCAATTAGTATTTGTTCTTTCGTTCTGTAATAATGAAATTTTGTGATTATATCACGTGGGGGTCCATCTTTCTTTTTGGCTGTGAGAGCTCTGTTTACTCTGTCCAGTTCTAAACGTTCAATAGGGATATCTGGCTTTAGTTCTTGTAATAGAGCAGTAATAGTAGATTGCAGGTCTGTCACAGTTTCAGGTATTCCCCTTATGCGCAAGTTTGAACGTCTGGCTCTATTTTCGTAATCTTCGAGCTTAGTTTGAAGTAATAAATTCTCTTCTTTTAATTGTTCCAATTCTGTTATATTTTCTTGGGTTGTAATTTCAATTTCATCTATTTTTATTTCTAAGGCTGCGGTGCGGTTTCCCAGCTCTCTTATTTCTTTGGTTAGGCTTTTTGTTATTTGGTCTGAGGTTTGTTTTAAAGCCTTATGAAGCATCTTTTCAAATTGTAATAATATTACTGGGGATGTTGAGGAGGCTTGTGGAGAAGTTTGTGAGAGGATTTGTTCTGTATCTGACTCAAATGGAGAGTCTTGCTGTGACATTTACTGTCTGTGAGAGCGCCCTGATGCTGTATCTTGTGAGGTGACTGGAGCTGCTTCAGCTGCAGTGAGTGCCTGTGAGCTCTTTGTGAGGTGATTTTTATTTCTGCCACGTTTTCCTCCCAGTACCATATTTCCTGCCCAAACTTTCACAGTTTTCCAGGGGCAAAAAGGTTCAAATGGAAACCTTTTGAGCCTGCAGGCTCCGCTTTGTCCTTCTCTTCTCTCCTCAGCGGTGCAGAGCTCTAACAATGCATGTCTGCTCTGTTAGGCTCCGCCCATCTCCCTCCGATGAACTTTATTTTAATGAGTGCTACACCTTTTTTACTTATTCATTCTTGTTGTACCCAGCAATATAGTGTTAGCTGCTATCCTATTGTTATTATTTTAAGCGCAATAGATTTGTATGTTTTATTGTTGTGGATTTTCACAATATGGATTTAAGCAGATAATTTTATGATAATGCTATGGCACAAGTACTGGTTTGTGAGTATATTCACCTCTATTTTTTTAAATAAAAACATGTATTGAGGATAATGTGCTAGGCCTATGCACCCTCTGTGTTCTTCTATCCTTTAAGTCCTGTGTAACCTTTGATGAGTGTAGTATACAGTATATTCTATGTAGAAATTTTGTGTGGATTCATTTTTTCTTGGAGGAGACAACCATCAGTTCTCTAGACAGTTCTCTCTATCCAGAGTGGGAATGTCAACTTCCCACTGTTCCCCCAACCTATCCATCGAAGGTGAATCTACACAGGGAAGAAATGTATACAGAGAGAAGAGATGCTTTTGGAGAGTATCGTGGAATAAAAGGCTCACTATTCAATCAGCTTGGAATACAAACAGATGTGGAAATGGGAACCTAGCAGCATGGTGTATTTGGGATTACTGGAATAACATCTGACTATGTAAATAAAACTTACAGGATAAATCCTGGAATGTGGAGATTGTTCCACTGGGCATTATGTTCTGGTGTTTTGTTTTTCTACCAAAATATGCCCACAGCTGGGGGTCCAGAATGGTTCTAACATGATACTAGGAGGAGGTTCCTCACAAATGCTGAAAGGGGACCAATGATTAGGCTTAAGAAATCTCTTCCTGGCTATGGCCCACACTCGAAGAATGGTTTAGTTTGACCAGGAATATGCTCTGAGGCCATAAAAACGAAGTTGATAAACTCGCAAAGAGATCCCAGATAGGAAGCTTCCAAAAACACTGCTGCATTATACAGAGATAGTGCAAACCAAAACCACCACCTAACTATAACCATGACACTTTGGTAAAGCTATCTCTCACCTTTGGACAGGTAGATGTAGGGTAGACTTCGACAATCTCGGGGGGGCATCATTCCATATAAATGAACTAACACAGTGGTCCACCTATTTAAAGAATGACCTTGGCAACCAGTTTGGGCAATTCCAGAAGACATTTAGGTTAGTACATTTTGGAAAAATCAGCAATTTGAGAAGGTTGACAAAACATGAGAATGCACTAATTCTTATAATATATCCAACTAAAACAAACAAAAAAAGGTCAAAGGTAAAGACCGTAAAAGAAAAAGCTGGGGAGCACCAAACACCAGTCATTTTCCTGTTCCAGGTCAGGGGCACAAAACTGGAATTGTGCTATCAACATAAGAATGAACAATTGGTAACTTTAGCCAGAGATCTCCAGAAGAGTTGAAAAGAAATACCAGCAGCAGATTATAATAACGGAGTTAGGGCAAACAAGGTAACAACAGAAAAAAACCTGTTTCAATAAAACAACATCAGACAAAAAACATGTGGGATTCCAGAGTCTTCCTGGGGGCAACATTTGCTTTAAAGAAAGGGTCTCTCACTTCTATCCCCCCATACACAGGGTACTATCAGGGTATGACCAAGGTCCTTAAGTAGGTGAGGGAGCCTGGTGGAAGTAATTCCAGCCAGGCAGCAGCATCCTTAAGGGTAGTGAGAAAGCAAACTGTCTCACCATCTTGTACCCGTAGCTTCACAGGGAAGAAAACACTGTACTTTATCCCTTTGGAATATAGCTCAACCTTAAAGCTGTTCTAAAGCCTAAACTTTTTTACATTAAAGCATTCCCTGCATTAAGGTAAAAAATGTTTAGGTAGCGGTATGCCCCCATAACAGCCTCCCCTTTTACTTAATTTGATTAAGCGCTTTGCCCATCTGTAGTGGCTCTCCCAGCTCCCCCAGGCTTTTCTGAGGCTGACAGTGAAATCCTGTGATAAGGGAGAAGGAGGTGGAGCTAAGCTGTGCTGTCTATGTCCATGGGCACAGACAGCACAGCTCAGAAGAGAGCCCTCAGGTGTGCTACCATAGCAAGCTAGCATCTTTCTATGGGGGCACACCAAGAAAAGGAGGTGCCAGGAGCGGAGGTTTGGTACATTGTGAGGAGCATACTGAGCCAGGTTGTCTCTCCACAGTAAAGTAATGAGAGAGTTGGGTGAATAGAGGTGGTGTTTTTAGCACTCTCATCTTCCAAGTGGCTCTATTCAGCCATAGTAAGCTGAAATTTAATTTTGTCCAGGTCCCAATATCTAGCTGTACAGCATTAATTTTCAAAGTAGTTTTATCTGACAAGTGATGATAGCCACCATAAAGTTGGAAATACTGGGTACCTGGAGATCAGCTTTGGTAACTGCAATCAGTCTAGGAGGCCATATTAGGTGCTGTCCTGAGATTTTACCACCACGTGTACTACAGGGCTAAGTATTTCCTAAAGTATGCAGGCAAAATCAAAGTTTCTTACACCCTTTAGGCATCCCATTGGGTCAGTGAGGTATCTGGAGCAGTTTGTTATATAAGTGGTAGTAGGCACCAGTGGATAAAAAGTAGGATCGATTACCAGCAGAGCTCCAAGTTGAATATCCTCTCAGGCCATCATCTTGACCACCCCCCCGCCTTTACTTTCTCAGTGAAGTCAGATGCTGTTCCACTCCTAGGTGGCTTGAAGTGAAACTGAAGTCAGGCTATGAGCCTTTGTAGCTGCAAGCACTGAGGGGCAACTCATCTATTCATCCTCAATGTTTAGACCAGAAAGTGCTTTTTCTGACAAGGCTAAGAACTTTCAAATCAACAGTAAATTAGCTTTTAAACAATTCCTCACTGACCTTTGTAGCTGCAGACACAGTGAAACAATTCATTCCTAAATCATTACTGTAGAAAGCACTTTCACTGCCATTCCCACTCGGTGAATTTTCTGCCCCCTCACCTCCCCCAGCCTGCCATTCTTCCAATGTCTAATATAAACACAGAAGAGATGCATAGGAATAGAAGGGGCAGTGCTTGGACCTGTCTTTAATTACCTAACTGCTTTTCTGCAGCTGTTTCTGCTTCATACAGGGCATCAGCAGATATTTTACAAGAAATGCAGCTCTTTTTGCTATTATGAATGAACATACAGCACTGATTGTTCATTCATAAAAGTGACAGATCACTCAGGTTAGAGAGGGGGCAGACTTCTGTAATGGTGGTACCTCCTCCACAGGAATGCCCATCATTTGGACTTCAAAAGGTGATGGAGCTACAGCTATTAGGAGGTATGTTTAGGGAATAATGGGACCACCAGTCAGAACAGGATCAAGAGCTGTATGCAAATAATATAATGTTAGTTCTCTTTTAAACAAAGTTATTAAAATGTATCTCTTACATCCGTCTGTTCTCCCCCTGGTGCAGATCCCCTATCACTATTCCTAGCAATTACTACCTGTAAAAATGACAGCTAGGAGTCTCTTTGTATTGCTTTAAAAAGTGACTTTAAAAATACAGCCACTGCAATGTAGCTATACATTTGCAGATAGTTTAGTTTTAGGTATCAGTGTGTAAACACAATGCAACAATTCAATGTTGTAATAAAAATAATGTGCAAAAATAAAAAGATTCAAATAACTTTGCCATGCTTCATAGCAGAAACATAATTTTAGTGTAATTTTAAAGGGGAAAAATAATAAAATAAAAAAGACATGTCACACTCACCTGCTCTGTGCAGTGGTTTTGCACAGAGCAGCCCAGATCCTTCTCTTCTTGGGTCCCTCACTGACACTCCTGGCCTCACAGCAAGCAGCTTGCTATGAGTCCACCCAGCCAAGCCGCTGCTCTGTGTGTTTATTCAGACACAGATCGGTGGCTCGGCCCCTCTTTCTCCTCATTAGCTTACTGGCTGTGATTGACAGCAGTGGTAGTCAATGGCTCCAGCCGCTGTCTCAGCCAATGGCAAGGGAGATTCCCTGGAGTAGAGCCGAGTAGTGCACATCGCTGGAGAAAGATCGGGCTTGGGTAAGTATTGGGGGGGGGGGGGTGCTGCAGCACAGAGAAGGTATGCATGAAGGTAAAAAAAAATCCTTGAGCCTATACAGCCACTTTAAGGTTTAATTGCTTCATGTTGCCTGTGACTAAATGTACAGTGCCTTGCAAAAGTATTCACCCCCTTGGCATTTTTTGTGTTTTGTTGCCTCACAACCTGGAATTAACATGGATTGTTTGAGGATTTACATCATTTCATTTACAGAACATGACCACAACTTTGAAGATTTTTTTTTTATTGTGAAGAAAAAAACAACAAATAGGACAAAATAACAGAAAAAGTCAATATGCATAACTATTCACCCCCTAAAGTCAATACTTTGTAGAGCCACCTTTTGCGGCTATCACAGCTCCAAGTCACTTTGGATAAGTCTCTATGAGCTTGCCACATCTTACCACTGGGATTTTTGCCCATTCCTCCTTTCAAAACTGCTCCCGCTCCTTCAAGTTGGATGGTTTGTCCTTTTGAACAGAAATTTTTAAGTCTGACCACATATTTTCTATTGGATTGAGGTCTGGGCTTTGACTAGGCCTTTCCAACACATTTACATGTTTCCCCTTATACCACTCAAGTGTTGCTTTAGTAGTGTGTTTGGGATCATTGTCCTGCTGGAAGGTAAACCTCCATCCTAGTCTCAAATCACACACAGAGTGGTACAGGTATTGCTCAAGAATATCCCTGTATTTAGCACCATCCAACTTTACCTCAACTCTGACCAGTTTCCCAGTCCCGACTGCTGAAAAACATAACCACAGCATAATGCTGCCACCACCATGTTTCACTGTGGGGATGGTGTTCTTTGGGTGATGTGATGTGTTGGGTTTGCACCAGACATAGCGTTTTCTTTGATGGCCAAAAAGTTCAATTTTAGTCTCATCAGACCAGAGCACCTTCCTCCATACATTTTGGGAGTCCCCCACATGCCTTTTCGCAAACTCAAAACATGCCATTTTGTTTTTTGCTGAAAGCAATGCCTTTCTTCTGGCCACTCTGCCATAAAGCCCAACTCTAAGGAACGTATGGCTTATTGTCGTCCTATGTACAGATACTCCAGTCTCTGCTGTGGAACTCTGCAGCTTCTCCAGGGTTACTTTAGGACTCTGTGCTGCCTATCTGATTAATGCCCTCCTTGCCCAGTCCGTGAGTTTTGGTATGCGGCCGTCTCTTGGCAGGTTTGCTGTTGTGCCATTTTCTTTCCAATCAGTTATGATAGATTTGATGGTGCTCCTAGGGATCATCAAAGATTTGCATATTTTTATCAGTTTTTTATTTCTGAAAAATAGTTTTATGTATATATTTTTCTAATTTTACTTCACCAACTTAGACTATTGTGTTCTGATCCATCACATATAATTCAGATTAAAAAAACATTGAACTAAAGGCTGTAATGTAACAAAATATGTAAAAAGCCAAGGGGGGTGAAAACTTTTGCAAGGCACTGTAACTTTTTGCAAAGCTCATTTTATGCTTGTTAATATGTATTTATAGCACAAACTTTTTCTAGATCCAGTGAGTGTAAGGAATGGGTAAAACCCTTGCCCAGTTCTTTTGCTGGCTGTGTTCCTTTGAGGAGCTTTCACTAGTTTGCTGCCATCAAAACATAACAGTAAGTGAATAGACAGTACCCTAAGTGAATAGAAAGTGAAGGGACATCTTCTCAAACAGGTGTCATTAGAACATGTATCCCAACTGGAAGATTTTCCTTAGTGTCCTGTTTCCCGTAACAACCATAAAATTTGAGGTTTCCCATTGCTTTGGGTCCTGGTGACAATGATCACCAGGGTAACAAAATAGGGTACATCTCCCCAGTCTACTAATTAACATCAATAGAAACTGAGAATAAAGTCGAACCCTTCCACACTGTACCCAAAACAAAGACAAAAGCTTTGAATGGTGTTCTACTTTAAATTATTGCTAAATATTCCTCATAATACTCATAGTACTGTACCGTATTTAGATACATACAGTAAACTGTTATTTCAGATAATAAATTGTGTTTATTTTAGTGTAATTCCTGTTGCTATTCTTATGTTAATCATTCTCTCTGTATCAAAATCTCCACCATATAGCACTTTTATAGGATTGTACAGTGGAATTAAGGTCAAGACAAGTATCTACTGTACAACAAATTAAGACTGCAATAGTCCCGGTTTCCTGTTTCAGGCCCAAAATATTATGGATTTTTTACCATACAATGCATTAAAGGACACAGTGAAATACATTTCACTTCATATACAATGTGAGCTTTGCTTCTGTTCTCCTTTCAAATGTTTGCAAATGTTATTTGGATATGAGAAGAAATGTCAAAATTCTTGATGAAAGGAGCATTTTTAATTTCATTCATGCTGTGGACATTTACAAACATATATATGAAGCCAAGTGCAATATTGCATGTTTGCAGCAAAAAAAACTGACCTCCCACTTTGTGTGTCTAATACAAATGTCATCCCCCACACACCAACACATCTCACAGCAGTTGTGGGTTGTATGTTGCAAGCTAATAATAAAACTAGGTTAACAGAAAGAATTTTCACTTCAACTACAGTTAAATTATGTCTATTGATCCCAAATTACCTGTTAAAGATATATCATAAAATTCATGAGGTATCCTATTAACATGTTTATTACAATTGAAGTGGGTAATAGATAACACGCAATGAGTGGCCAGTATTTAAATCAAAAATGAAGTGTGGAGCACATATAAAAAATATAAAAAGGTCATCATCACATTGTAAACCATAGACCTTTAAAGTTATAGTATACATTTGGAGTATTTTTTAGATGGTTTAGGATTATGACGTGGGAAGTGATTGATTCAATGACTATTTGGCACTATTTGTGCTGTTGAATACATCACTGACAGTGACATCCCTTCCCAAATATAGTTATAATTACTTGACGCTTACATAGGGCTTTGGAAACATTCTCTCTTCTCCCATGTGATAATGCTGGATGTTTGAGAGGCTTATCATCACATACCAGCACTGTCACATGGTAAGAAGGCAAATAAGTCACATTCTCTTAGCTGAAACTAACATGCAGATTACATCACAAAATCCATCTTAGCCAATCAGACGAAGCCATGTATTAATTATTACAAATGCAAAGCTTACTGTAAATGGCTGTGACAGTGCTCAGCCTAATTAGATTTTCTTCCTAGAGGGGGATGGGAAGTCCCCGAGCCACTGCTGGAACACAGTGCTGTATAATGTATGTAGCTCATGTGACTGACATACAGTTTATGCAGCGCTAACAGCATTAGTTTTTTGTAGTGATGTAAAATAGTTTATTTGGGCCAGCTTGATCCAAAAATTATTTTTTAAAGAAGCAAGAAAAGCCGCTCCAGGTGAGTGAGTCTCTGGATAATCCCCACACACACTAGTCAGGTGCTAGCCCAGCTCACATGCTGTGTAACATAAGGGAATAATTCCAGACGGCTGCACTTCCCAAAATCCTTTTATTGAAGCTTCATATGTCAAGTGGTTAACAGATGGAGCAGAGGACAAAGAGGTAGAGGTAGACACAATACTTACACTCAAATCTGATGTAAAGAGTTCGGTCCAAATCCACTGCCAGAAAAAAACTGATACACCAGTTGAAGTCGGAGCAAACTCGACACATCAGTCAAAATCATTGTATAGTAACAACAACATACAAAAAATAATAGAAAACATGTATATATGTATACACACATTAAAGTTGATGATGAGAACAAATGATTTTAAAAGTAAAGTGTTAGAACATCATGAGGACCAATACTGGCATATTCCCAAAGTATTTGTATAGTCTCGAATGAACATCAATGGCAAGAAAAAGTAAAAAAAATAAAAAAAAATATAGGAGCGAAATAGGTGCTAAAAGACTGTAGGAAACTAGCTAACTAACTAAATCGTTTAACCACTTCAATAAAAGGATTTTTGGAAGTGCAGCCATCCGGAATTATTTCCTTATAATCTTTTTAAAGCTTTAGGCTTTAAAGAAACCTATGTCACGTACCCGTATGCTTGAGATTACGAGGGTGACCTCTTGCACAATTCCCAGCCAAGCGCCCCAGATGTTGAGACAGGGCCTGTAAGGGTGAAGGAAAGGTACAAATGCCATAATGTTGATAATGAGAGCAGGAATTGGGGAATGCTGGTATCTGACGTGCATAAATAAAACTGGTGATACGATCTGATAAGCCTTGGGACATGCATCCCTGACAGCAATTCTCTCTTCTCTGCTACACCAGAGGGGAGAACCCACAAGTGGCACCTGGGCATTATGTAAAAAAAAAAAAAAAACAGGCTCCAAAACCTCAAAACCTGCCTTGCCAACTACTTCTCTCAGCGGGCCATGCAGCAATCCAAAATTGGCGCCAGAGCAACTCCCTGCACCTCCTCTCTAGATACTGGCAGTTTGCAGGGGCATGCTGGCAACCTTAAGGAGATGGACAGCTTGGCACCAGACCCTACTTTCTGTCAGCAATCAAGGCACCCCTGTTCAAAAAAACAACACTGGGATGCCCCAGCAGAAACAGGCTTGGAGGAGAATTGCTCAGATTCTCTAGCTGCCCTCCCTGCCACTGAACAACCAGCATCTGAGCACACTCTAAAGCTCATGCTGCTCTCCCTACAAAGGAATCTTCGTAATGAGCTCTGGTCCACTATCTCCACACTACACTCAAGAATCGACCAAGTAGAAGAACACACAGATGACTTAGAAAGATTGGTGACTGAACACACCATGGTTTACAAAGAAATGGTGGATGCCTATGACCATCATGCTGAAGAAATCTGTCTCCTGCAAGTAAAAGTTTATGACCTAGAGGATTGCGCCAGGAGGAATAATATTACATTTAGGGGTATACCAGAAACCATTAAACCCCCGAACCTGATCTCCTACCTCCAACAGCTATTTCTCATACTCCTCCCTCAGCTAAGTCAAGTCGACATAATCATTGATCATGCTCACAGAATTGCCATACCTATTTTCGTGCTGCTGTCCCACGAGATGTATTACCACACATTTACTTCTTTCTTAAAGAGCGGATCATGGCCACAGCTCAATCCGTATCTCCACTACCAGATCCTTATTCATCTGTCTTCCTATACACAGACATCTCCACCGCCAAGGTTCAAAAGCATTGAGTTTTCTCTCAAGTCACTGTGGTTCTCTGAGATCACAATGTCCCATATAAATGGGGTTTCCCTGCTAAACTAGTGGTGACCTTCCAGATCAAGCTACCAATTTCTTGCCAAAGAAGGCATCAAGCGGCTGCTAAATTGGGGCCTGATCACTTCACCTTCGCCTGACCCTAAATCACAACGGCCTCCTACGTGCATCCAGGACCCTTGGCGCACTACTCCAACCCCTCTGTAATTGCTCCTGCCTTCAAATACCTTCCAGTTGCAAGGTGACTCTTGTTACCTCCACCATAGTGTATCCTTACTTTTTAAAAAATGTTTTCCTATCTCAACAAATGTCCTAGCTATGCTAGTTATGCTTTATATTCTCTTTCCCTCCAGAAGGAAAAGGTGCCAGGCACCTTCTCACGCTTTATCACTTCGTTTTTTACAAGATAAATTTGTACAAAAGAAAGCCCTAGCTCATACCTCTGACCTAATATGTGTACAGGAAACACATTTCTCTTCTCGCAATCTCCTCTCCTGCTCCCACAAACAGTTTCCGCACTGTTTTTTTTTGCTAACTCCACTAAAAATAAAGCTGGAGTCGTGATCACTGTATGCTCTTTGGTCTTCTTCCAGCTATTTAACACTGAGGTAGACCCCAATGGCAGATACATAATCTTGAATGCCTCAATAAACAATCACACCATGACCATTGCCAATATTTACACCCAAAATATCAGTCAAAAGCGTTTCTTCAAATCTGTAATGGGGAAATTGGAACATTTCAGGCAAGGCCCTTTTATCATACAGTATGTTGCGATTTCAACCAAATAGTAGATTCAACCCTAGATTCCTCAAACTCTGCCTATAAATGCTCCACTGCTCTCTCCTCCCTACTACACTCAAAAGATTTTATGACCCTTGGAGGTGTCTCCACGATACAGAAAGGGATAACACCTTCTACTCACAGACGCAAAAAGTGTACTCTCAAATAGATCTGTTTTTGACTGACAAGTATACCTTTTAATCAGTCCAGGAAACCAAAATAGCTCTTATCACGTGGTCTGACCACGTTCCTAACTCAATGAAATTGAGCTCATTACGTCAAAAAAGGCACGATTTGGAGACTTAATAACTCCCTTAGATCTCGCCCTCATTATTTAAAACAGATTGTATCCAAAATTGAGAATTGTATTAAAATCAATACTGGGTCTGTCAATAAGCCCATTGTACTCTGGACCGCCCACAAAGCCGACATCCGAGGCCTTCTCATCAAACTAGGGGCCCACAATAAAAGTTAATGCAAAGCTACTACTGACCATCTTTTAGATCACATACGCATTCTTGAATGGGTCAACAAACCCCAACTCTCTCCTTTCCTTGACTCTGAACTATGCACAACCAGATGAGCGCTAAGTTACCACCTTCATGACAACTTTGATCTCCATCTCAAACTACTTTGTTTACAATTTTACTCACAAAACAAAAAACCTGGAGCCCATTTGGCCAAACAGCTTAAACGCTGTCTAACTCACACTAAAATTCCTTACCTCACTAACCAATTTGGTACCTGACTCACTAACCTCTGCAGGTGGCCGTAGGGCATGCTTGTTCTTTTTTTCTGCTGCTGGTCATGTTATTGAGCGTCAACAAGCAGAAGAGTTGGTGGAGTGGATAATGAAGCCGTCCTCATCCTCCTCATTCTCTGTCACCCAGGCTCTTAGTAGTTTGCCTTCCAACGCAGCTGCCAAAGAGGCCTATTCCACTGGCTCCTTGTCCACAGTTACTCCTTCCATAGCTCCACCATATTGCACAGAGGAGTCCCTAGAATTATTCCACCACAGTGTTGATTACATGCTGCTGGAGGATGCGCCACAATTTCAAGGCTCCGATGTTGGTTCCGAGGTGGAGGAAGGGAGTAACGTGAGCCTAGCAAGAGGGGGTGCCACAGAAGTACAAGAAACTGTCAGTCTTGTTCCCCAAGCTGCAGCATACTGCCAAGTTTGCTCCAGTGATGAGGAGGGAGGGGATGATGAGGTCACTGACCGTACTTGGGTGCCTGAGAGAAGAGAGGAGGAAAGTGAGGAGGAGGAGGCACAACTCCAATGAGGCAGGATGTCCTCCAAGGGTCAACTTAAGGGCAGCCACCCTATTCCATCCCACTGCAGAGCTCCACAAGTGCAGGACACTGCTGACTCCCCGCTGACTTTTAAAAGTTCCTTGGTGTGGGCCTTTTTCAACATGTGTGCAGCAGATCGCACCATTGCTGTTTGTAACCTATGTCTGAAGTGGATCAAGCGTGGCCAGAACAGCAGCTACTTGGGCACCACATACTTGACCAGACATATGATGACCTGCCATGCAGTCCATTGGCAGCAGCACCTGAAAAACCCACATCATAGAAAAAGGCAGACTTCTCCTTGCTCCTCATCTGGGATCTCAAACCCTACTATGCCGCCAGTCCTCTCAAAAACCTGCACTGAGAGGAATGAAGGTATAGCAATAGGTGTCACAAGTACTTGCAGCCAATCTGCTAACAGTATACCACCAGTTGATTTCAGCAGGCAAATTTCCCTACCTCAGATGCTGAACCGTAAAAAGAAAATTTGGCCCAGCCATCCACATGCTCAGCGTCTAAATGCTAGCTTGGCCAAATTACTAGCACTGCAACTGCTGCTTTTCAGCTGGTAGACTCAGCCCCCTTTCGTGAATTTGTGGAATGTGCTGTACCACAGTGGCAGGTTCCAAATGCCATTTCTTTTCACGTAAGGCCATTCCGGCTCTCTAGTGCCATGTGGAAGGCAATGTTTTGGCCTCGTTGGACAGGGCAGTCAGCAGTAAGGTTCATATTACCGCTGACTCATGGTCCAGAAGGCATGGGCAGGAACGTTACCTTTCCTTCACGGCGCACTGAGTAACTTTGCTGGCAGCTGGTAAGGATGCAGGACAGGGTTCAGTGTTGGTGCGTATTCCACCACCACGCCTCCAAAAAGCTAGTGGTGATTCTGCCACAACATCTGTATGCTCCCCTCCCTCCTCTTCTTATTGTCCTCTTAACTAGCAGTGCTCAAGGGGTTACGCAAGCAGTCAGGCTAAAAGATGCCATGCGGTGGTTGGGTTTATCTGCCTAGGGGACAGGAGCCACACTGGGCCAGAAATACTGTCATCTCTGCAGGGGCAGGCTCAGATGTGGTTGACGCCATGCTAGCTTCAGACAGTAATGGTTGTATGTGAAAATGGCACCAACCTTCTCTCCTCCCTCCAACAGGGACACTTGACCCATGTTACATGTTTGGCACACGTCCTGAATTTGGTGGTGCAGCATTTCTTGAGCAGGTACCGAGGCTTACAAGATCTCCTGAGGCAGGCCAGAAAAATCTGTGGTCATTTCCAACGGTCATACAATGCCAGTGCTTGGCTGGCTGACATTCAAAGGGAATTCAACCTGTCCACCAACCGCCTTATTTGTGACATGCCCACCAGGTGGAACTCAATGTTGGCAATGCTGCAGTGGCTGCACACACATCAATGAGTACCTGTGCGAGTATGGCACCAAGACACGGTCAGGGGAGCTTGGATTTTTTTCACCATGCCAGTGACTACTCATCAAGGATGCATGCACTGTTCTCTCACCATTTGAGGAGGGCACAAGGATGGTGAGCAGCGACAATGCACACATCAGTGACACTGTCCCTCTAATCCTCCTGCTGGAGCACACGCTTCGTGGAATCATGGACTGGGCACTTGAGGCAGAACAGTGGGAGGAAGAGGAGGACTTCCTTTCTTCTTAAGGCCCCCTTTATCCAGATAGCATTTCTGCAGGGCCACCAAAACACACAAGAAGAAGAGGAGGAGGAGGAGAATTGTGTCAGCATGGATGTTGGGGGATAACATACAGGGACTGTTCCTGCGCCCAACAACAGTAGCTGTGAGGGGTTACTGTGTTCTAGCACCACCAACACCTAAGGCTTAATGTTTCTGCCACTGTTTAACCACTTCCATACAGGCCATTTTCACCCCCTTCCTGCCCAGGCCAATTTTCAGCTTTCAGCGCTTTCATACTTTGAATAACAATTGCGCGGTCATACAACACTGTACACAAATGAAATTTGTATCATTTTTTCCCCACTAATAGAGCTTTCTTTTGGTGGTATTTGATCACCTCTGTGGTTTTTATTTCTTGCGCTATAAACAAAAAAAGAGTGACAAGTTTGAAAAAAACAATATTTTTTTACTTTTTGCTATAATAAATATCCAATTTTTTTTTAAAACAAATTTTATCCTCAGTTTAGGCCGATATGTATTCTTCTACATATGTTTGGTAAAAAATATCGCAATCAGTGTATATTTATTGGTTTACACAAAAGTTATAGCGTCTACAAAATAAAGGGATAGATTTATAGCATTTTTTTTTGTTTGATATAGCATTTTTATTATTATTTTTTTTTTACTAGTAATGGCAGCGATCTGTGATTTTTATGATGACTGCGATATTGCGGTGGACACATCAAACAATTTTGACACATTTTTGGGACCATTCACAGTTATACAGCGATCCGTGCTATAAATGTGACTGGCAATCATGGGGTTAACCAAGAGGGGGCGCTGTAGGGTTAAATGCGTTCCTAAGGAGTGATTCTAACTGTGGGGGGAGGGGATTCACAAGGGGAGGAGACCGATCGGTGTTCCTCTGTACAAGGAACACACCATCGGTCTCCTCCCATCTGACAGGACGTGGATCTGTGTGTTTACACACACAGATCCACGGTCCTGCTAGGTTACCGGGCAATCACGGGTGCCCGGCGGACATCGCGGCTGTCTGTCATGCGCACGGGGACCCGAGGGACGTGGCGGGCACGCGCGCGCCCCCTAGGGATCCTGGGAGGCGGCACCGTCATATGATGGCAGCCCGGGATAACAGCTGCACTGTCATATGACGGTGGGCGGGCAGCAAGTGGTTAACAAGGCATGTAATTACAATTTTTGAAATAATATTTAACAGCAGGGCCCATTCCTGCGCCCAACAAGAGTAAATGTGAGGAGTTACTGTGTTCTGCCACAACCAACACCTAAGGCCCAATTTTTCAGTAAAATATATAATGCAGTCCGTATAGTATATATACTGCAATTCAGAGTATATAGTGCAGTCAGTGTAGTATATATAATACAGAGCAGGGCATATAGTGGTGTACAATATATAATATAGTGTATTGAAGTGGTTTAGCGGGAGCCTTATGACAGAATTAAGAAAAAAACGGCATGGGTTCCCCTGTCCATGGTATTGACTAGGGGGAACCCACGCTTTTTTTTCAATGATTTTTTATGTATATTTCCGGGAGCAATTTTAAATGACATTTTTTCCTTTAGAAATGTCATTTTGCTGCAGTAATGTTCTAAACATGGGGAAAATGCACTACTTTACAGGCAGACTAAGGGGACCCCCAGGCGCGATATAAAGGAATTTTCATTTTTATTGTTTCACTTAAAATCACTGCTCCCAAAAAAACGGCAGTTTAAAAAAAAAAAATTTTGCATTGATACATGTCCCCAGGGCAGGACCCGTGTACCCAAACACTTTTCATGGCAATAACTTGCATATAAGCCTTTAAAATTAGCACTTTTGATCTTTCACGTTTGTGTCCTATACATTTTTTTGGTGTTCGCATGTTCGCACAAATTTGTGCGAACCGAACCAGCTGGTGTTCAGCTCATCTCTACTGATCATATTGAGCTTTTTGTAAACAACCTACACTTACCCTCACTATCAGAGGAACAGATAAAATCTCTCACATCCCCCTTCTCTCTATCAGAAGTTGATACAGCTATCACTTCCTTACCACTTCATAGGGCTCCAGGGCCTGACAGCATCAGCAATGAGTATTATAAAGTATTCTCCAAACTTCTCACCCCACACTTATTTCACTTATGTCACTCTTTTAATCATATTGCCTCTGCAGGCTTCATCCTTGTAGAATCCTTGCAAGGTAAACCGCCCGATGACCCTGCCAACTAAACTCCCTATCAGGGCTGGGCTTAGCCCTTACTTCTCTGAGCTGGCCGCTCAGCTGTTGGCTAATTGCCAGCTCCCATCTCTCTCCACAGTTACTCAGCTGTTGTTGATATCCTGCTTGTTAGTCCTGCCTACTTAAGCCATCCATTCCAGAGGAGCTCTGCCTTCGCCTTGGTCAACATTACAAGAAACATCTCCTGCGTTCCTGTTTAAAGTCTGGCTTTGCTGACATCCCTTCTGGCTCCGGATCCTGCTTGCTGTTCCACTACTTTGATCCCTGACTTCTGGCTTTGCTGACTATCTGTTCCAGTTACTACTTTGGCTATGTTTTGACTACGTTTGTTCTTTTTACTTGTATTATTAAAGAAGTGTGATTTAACTGTACTTATGTCTTGGTCTGATTTCATGGTTTCTGACAGTAGGCGAAGGCCATGAATTCAGAAGATGCAGTCAATCCACTTTTGGGTATTTTTTTTTTCCAGTTTGGATGAAGTGCATCACCGCATGGATCAGTTTGCCATGGCGTTACAAACACTCCTGAGTCACATGGCTCACCTGGAATCTCCCACTGTGGCCGCCTGATACAACCTATGTTGCAGGCCGACCCTGCTGCTTTGTGCTTTGGTCCAGAGAGTCTCCGTACTGCCATGCTCCAGACTTACCATTCTCCCAAGGCAGCTGGCCACCCTGGGAAGAATCAACTGGTTTGGGCCATTTCCCAATAATTCTGGTGACCTAGTCTACGTGCTGATGTAACTGCCTTCGTAGCTGCCTGTTCCATGTGTACTCAGAGTAAGACTCCACAACACCTTCCAGTGGGCCTCCTATACCCATACCCAATGAGGAGAGGCCCTGGACCCACCTGTCTATGGATTTCATTGTGAAATTACCCAACTCCCAGGGCAACACAGTTATCCTTATGGTGGTTGACTGGTTCTCAAAGATGTGTCATTGTATTCCACTTAAGAAGTTGCCCACTTCTAAGGAACTGGCTTCCATTTTTGCTCGGGAGATCTTTCGCTTACATGGGCTACCCAAGGTGATTGTCTTGGACAGGGGTAGTCAGTTTGTGCTCCTGTCCTCCTCTGTGATTTCCATAGACGTTTTCCTCTCAAGCCTGGTGGTCCTCTGAGAGGGAGGGGTTGTTGAGGAGGGGGTACTGTCAGGGCTGGGCTTAGCCCTTCCTTCCCTGAGCTGGCCACCTAGCTGTCGGCTAATTGCCAGCTCCCATCTCTCTCCACAGTTACTCATCTATTGATGACATCCTGCTCTTCAGTCCTGCCTTCTTAAGCCGTCCAGAGGAGCTCTGCCTTCGGCTTGGTCAACATCACAAGAAACATCTGCATTCCTGTTTAAAGACTGGCTTTGCTGACATCCCTTCTGGCTCCGGATCCTGCTTGCTGTTCCACTACTTTGATCCCTGACTTCTGGCTTGGCTGACTACCTGTTCCGGTTACTACTTTGGCTATGTTTTGACTATGTTTGTTCTTTTTACTTTTAATTTTAAACAAGTGTGATTTAACTGTACATCTGTCTCAGTCTGATTTAATGGTTTCTGACACTCCCATCTCTCTACTGAACACTGATACTAAGCTTTTTGCCAAACTTTTAGCCACACTGCTCGCAGATATCATCCTACACTTAGCGCATATTGATCAGGTGGGTTTTGTGGCTGGCAGGCAAGTGTTGAGTGGTCCTCCTAGATTTATTGACTTACTACAGTGAACAGAGCATCATTGAATGCCTTCTCTGCTCATTTCCCTCACTGCAGAGAAGGCAACAATGTAATCATATCCTTGATCAACCCTGTAAAGTCACTTCCTAAACTTCATCATACCCTAGACTTATTCAGTAAAGCCTCCACATATAATATCATATAATACTCAAAATCTAGTATGTTGGGCATAGGCCCTGACAAGCCACTAAACGTAACATTGCTGCCTGTATATATTTCTCGTGGACCCCTAGCTATATCATCTTTTATCTGAGTATCCAACTATTATCCTCTTCCTCTTGATTTTTTTCTCTTAACTTCTCCAATCTCATCTCAAAACTCCAAAAGGGAATACAGGATCTTCAACATATCCAAGACTCATGGGCAGGTTGAATTGCATTGTCTAAGAAGTATCTACTACAGCACATACTATATATCTTTCAAACTATCCCACTCTCTTTCCTACAATCACAAATTCATAAACTCCAAACTATCATAACCACATTCACATGGAATGGAAAACGATCTTGACTTAAACTTAGTATGCTATGCACACCTGTTTCTTCAGGAAGGATGGGTGCACTGAACATCCAAAGCCTACTATAAAGCAACCATTCTTGACCAAGCTTAAGTCTGGTGGAAACCCACCCAAAAAACTACCTGGCTCTTAATCAACAAGGTGGCCTTAGCCTCCCAACCTAAGCTGATACTCAGAGCCTTACTCCTACAATGTCATGGAGTACATTCTTACTTTAATACTATCAATGCCACCATCAAAACATACCACATTGTCTGCTTTCCTCTATACCTCTGGCTGCATTGCAATTTATTACACCTGACATCTCTCTCTCTGAATGAATCACTTCAAGCCCCTCCGCTGTTGGAAACTTATATAGAGACTCTCTACTGCTCTCATTTCAGCATCTGCAGGCTAGCCAAAACATCCCCTCCAAAGACTTCTTCAAATATGCTACACTCTGCTCAGCCCTTTCTCGTGCAACATGGTCTGATGATCTCTCACTCTGGCATCTAATCAAATTCTATGAACAGGTCTCTCCCCACTGCTGAGAAATCTCTTACAGTATATCTATAAATTTCTCACTGATGCTTCCCACAACTTGAAGACCCCATCAATGCTACATTGGGAACAACTATTACAATGCACCTACACTCCCCAACAATGGTATTGTTCCCTTCAAATGCCTTTAAAGACCTCCTGCTGCATATTACACTGGGAATCCATCCACAAAATATTTCATAATTGGTATCTTACCCCATCTAAACTTGCCCGCATTTACCCCTCTACCACTAACTTATGCTGGAGAGACTGTGGAAATCCAGGATCTTCCCTACACATTTGGTGGAACTGTTCAGTACTCACTCAATTTTGGCCACTTTCACTAAGTTTCTTCTATAATACCAATCTCATTTTCACTTTGGCCACAGATGTCTCTATTAGGTTTGGATATAGATACCTTGGCACCGATTCTCCCAAACCGTCATCTCCCAAGCATTTATAGCCACCCATCTGGCTATTGCCACAAACTATATAGCCCTCACTCCTCCTCCATTTTGGAAATGATCTCTATCTTGAACAACCATGTTTTGATGCAATATATGTATGCTAAGGCATACCTTCAAATCTCAGTATTTCAAAAACAATGAGAACTTTGACTCAAATACCCTAAGTGCCTGAACCTTCCGTAACTCTTTAGCCTTTCTGATACTTCTGTGCTTTATCCACACCCAATCTTAACACCCCTTTGTACATCGTGGAGATGCCAAATAGAGTTGATGGTGGAGTCAAGTTACAGCCTAATGGAAGGACACCAGGACATAAGCAAAATCAGAGTCAGGAACAGGTGGAAGCCATCAACAATTGGCCAGGGAGGTACAGATTTACTAGGCAGAAGCATGCTAAGGCTGGGGTCGGTAGCAGACAGCAAACATGAGCAGACAAGGGTAATCCAAAAGCAAAGTCAGGGAGGAAGAAGGTTCAGTAACAGGATCAATGATGCACATCAGGAATTGGATCACAGGAACAAGGTTTACAGCAAAGAACTAGTGCAGATTTCAGGTTTAAATAGGCCATGTGGTGGCAGTGGACTTGCACTCACGTCTGCATGTTCATACTCATATTTGTGGACAGTGATGTACGTGCAGTAAATCTTCTATGCTCATTGAAATGGGCACGCCTATGTCTATGTCTATGCCTATGCCAGAGAGCATGTCTTAGCCTGATGGTTGGCACCATGTTCCTGACAACCAGCTTAATTCTATGCAAGCAAAACACAGGTTTATTTTTGGAAGTATAATAACGCACAATTAGGCTAAGTTCACACTTGCAAAAAATTCTAATGCTGACATTGACACAAACTCGCCTGTAGAGTTAATGCACATTTTTGTAGGCATTTAACAAGAGTTTTTTTTAACAAGTTTAAGGCGCATTAAAAAACACACCCGAGATGCCCTCCAAGCTAAATTTTTTATCAAAGGGAAACTGTTTTTTTTTCCAACCCACTGATATTTGATCAACGCTTGTCAAATGTGCTGTAAATGTGCTATAAATGCTACAGGTGCATTTATGGCTCATTACCATAGATTTGAATGGAAGGCATTGGCAAACGTCAACTCCTTACAGACTTGACAGGTGGCTTATTTTTGCACACAGCGATGCAAAGCGACAAAAATGTTTCTATGTTTATCAGATGTGAGCAGCATTGCCCACTGCCCATTTTATGAATTGTAGGCTGCTTTGGTAGGCATTTTCTGAGTGGCAAAAATGCACCTCAAATGCCCATTTCTAATGCAACAGGGCCTTACTTTGTTGTGCTATTACACATGGTGGTGTATATACCTAATTAATAAAGAAGCATTATACAAAAATGGCGGCTTTAAACCTCTTCAATATAGGGCACTTATACACCCTTCCTGCCCAGACCAATTTTCAGCTTTCAGCACTCTCCCACTTTGAATGGAAATTACTCAGTAATGCTACACTGTACCCAAACACAATTTTTATCATTTTTTTCTCACAAATAGAGCTTTCTTTTAGTGGTATTTAACCACCACTGGATTTTTTATTTTTTGCAATATACGTGAAAAAACATTAAAAAAAAAAAACACTTTTTTTAGTTTCTATTGTAAAATTTGTGCCAAAATTTATACTGCTACATATCATTGGTAAAAATAACCCAAATTACTGTTTATTATTTGGTCTGTGTGAAAGTTATAGAGTCTACAAGCTATGGTGCAAATCATTGAAAATTGATCACACATGATGTACTGGTCTATCTCATTTCTTGAGATACTAACAAGCCAGGACAGTACAAATACCCCCAAATGACCCATTTTCAGAAAGTAGACAATTCAATGTATTTATGAAAACACAAAACAGTGGATTCTATAGCTCATCTAAAGAAAAGTCCTACTTAAACAGGGGGTCTCAGGAAAGCAGATAATTGCCTACGTCACTGAACAAATTGACCAATAGAAAAGTTACTTATAAACCATTCCCTATGAGTGGGACTGCAGCCACCGGGTGGTGATCCTCTAAATACAAAAGTATAAATATTCAAGAAGACGGGGAGAAAGTCTCCAAAGGTATTCTTCAAAAAGGATACAAAAGTAATAAGGACTAATAAACTTTATTAATAATCTATCTCTATCAAGACAAAAATAGAAAAACCTCTGATTGACATCTAGAAAAATGATGATATAATTTACAAATACCCTCCTCCAAAAACATTTAATAAAATTAAGACAAGAAAGTCTTAATGGAACACCGGTGTTCACAACAGAATCAGCCATACACTACAGTCATCCATCCCATACACATGAATCAACCCTGTTACAAAATATTCACTATAAATTGGCCTACTCGGTCCATGAAGACAATGGTCACATTTAACCAGATTGAAATTGCCAAAACTTGACTCTGTATGGGAAGTTCATGGGTTCCGTTCAGAAAAAAGGGGGGATTTTTAAAAAATAATAAGTCAACTAGGTAACAATCAAGCATATTAAAGAGAGATGCAGTAGAAAAATCTAGATTTGTTTGCTCAGCAGAGGAACATCAGATCGATGGTTCATCCTATGTGTGAGTGTGGATCACAATTTAGGTTAATCAGGGATTACATCGGTCAAGGAAAACAATAATGGTATAAAGCAAAGGGTTCACCCGATACAGCTCCCCATTATGACGTCCTGTTCCGTGTACTTGCATTCCTTACAGGTATGAAATTCATACAGGCGGTCCATTCACTCTGCGATAAAGTCCATGAAGCATCAGGATAAACTCGTCAGTGGAAGTTAGGACAAAACCTCTTTCCATTTTGAAGATGAATAGTAGTCCTTTACAGACATTCCTCCCCGTTTCTCCCGGTTAAATATCCTAAATTAGTATCTCAGGAACCCTGTGCATCATGCAACCACTGCACAGTTGTCCAAACCAAGCCAGCCTGATTGGCTCATAAAGTGCTGAGTGCTGAGTAGATATGCTGAACGGAAACTCAGGGTAAGTAGACTGGGTTCGCCATGTAAGTGGACAGATCGGTGCTCACATCGCTAGAGACATGTGAGTGTGTCTTACTTGCTTACATGTTTCGCTTGTAAACCAAGCTTCCTCAGAGCATGCAAAGTTGTTAAGGGTGTATCCTTATGTATCAAAAAGGCTTAATTAGTTAACTAGATATCAGTGTTAACACCTTGTTCAAACTGCGATGAGTTGACAACCAGCCTCACAACATATATATATAATAGACTTTCACCCTGTGTAGTCACCCATTGCCTAAATATAAATAACACACACATACAACGGTAATAAAATCATTTGGCCACACTTAATAGACAGGGTTATGGAATCAGATATAAGATACCATAAATAAAGGTATTCCCATACCGTATCCAGAAGGAAAAAATTTGTTTATACCCCAGGGTAGATATTGATTTGATTATTACTGCTTACTGCTTATTAATACGCTTTTGTTGGCCTCGAGCCATCACCCAAAGTCGCTCATACAAGGAATTCCCGTTGGTCAGTTTCTCTGTATAAGGCGAAACTGCTCAGACCTGGATGAGTTTAAAGATGAGACACGGGAACTATTTGGAAGGTTCCGTGATAGGGGCTATTCACATACCTACATTAGAAGAGCGAAGAAAAGAGCATTTCAGACAGAAAGGGGTGAACTCCTGGCCAACAATAAAGTACAAACTCAAAATATTCAGAAAAATCCAAAAAACATGAATTCTACTCCATTAAGAATAATCACCCGATATGGAGCAAAGTGGGAACAAATTAAAAGCATTCTTAACCAACATTGACATATTCTAGCTGAGGCTCCCATTCTTGGTGACTGTGTTGTTGACAGACCCCTCTTGACTGCCAAAAGAGCACCAAATCTTAAGGATAAGTTGGTGCATTCGGAGTATCAGAGACCAAAAAAACGTAATTGGCTTACTAATCTTCCGCCATTGAAAGGCATGTTTGCTTGCGGTAAATGCCATATCTGAAAATATGTAGATAAAAAAGATACCATTGCCAAATCAGATGGTAGGAAATGTTATAAGATAAATAATTTTATTAACTGCTTTACGGAGCATGTTATCTACATGCTCTTTATTGAGCAAGACCTTCCAGAATGGCAATCTGGGGGCCAAATATGGCCCAATAAAGTATTTGGTGAAACAGGACTATCACTAATCCTTTGTGTAAACAATCACTGTATAAAAAAATTAGTGTATCTGTGAAGAATACATCCGTATAATCACATCTATAGAGTATATATTTTAAAAAAATTCTCTAATGAAACTCAAACCAATAGAAAATCCATAACATCAACCCCCGAGAGGATGTCATTGTGGGATCGTACTTATAAGATGTCCTGTTGGAACAAAAAAGCAATGTGCCAAAACTAAAATCAAGTGTATAAAGTGCTAACCAAATGGGTAAACATGTATTGTGCTTATGAATGAATCAATGTATGTGTTTACCTACTCATGACAGGAAGCATTCAAGTGCCTATCAATATATACGATTCTATGGAAATGGGAGTACAACAACATCAATGGTAGTGGTGTTGTTACCATAACTCAAAAAAACAGATAAAATAAAAGTCCAAAGCAAAGTCCTCTAGAAATCTATCCGAAGACTTGACCAATGAGGCTTCCTTTGGAATCCAGAGATGGTTCCTGTATATTCTGATGGTCAGACTGGTAATGTAGATATAGATAAGTAAAAAATACTCTTACCAGAGGTGGTGGACTCACCAGCCAGCGGCTTCGGAGTCAAACTGGCTTTTACCAGAATGGCCAATGATGGTTGCAATGCTATGTCCTCAGCTAGTGGAGACAACAGGAGATGTAAAACCTCGGAAAACACCCTCCTATAATCGATATTCAGTTCTTCGTACAGATCCTCAGATGAAAGGATTGAAGAAAAAACTCCACATAGCGTGAGACTGCTTCCAAAAACTTTAATCAAAGTTTTGCGATAAAAGAAATACACTGGCTCATATACAACAACAGAGACCAGGTATAATAAAACATACATTAGCCCATAGACAACAACAGAGGCTGGGTATAAAGTACGTATAAAATCAATAAGAAAAGCGCTTATTCAATCGTGGCAAGACAGGCATATCAAACCCTTTTTTTTTTTGACGCGTTTCGTTCAACTGGGGTATATGCCTGTCTGCCACTAATATGCCTATATATATACTAAAATATGATCTAAAACCATCTACACCTGTTTGCGCCATGTGAGGCGCCACTTCCGGGTCCCGGGGAGATGACGTCAATGGTGTAATCCTCCTATCAAAGTAAGCGGGCATAGGTATATGAAACCAAGCCTCTGTTTAGCTGATTACATGTCGCCAAAAAAAGCCTTCCGTCGCACTCACCCTTACAAGGATGTCAGGTGATCTCACTTAGGCCAGCCAGGGCCGTCCGTCACAACTCGTCATAAATCACATGACCCCCACAACTGGAGGGCCATTGGTTGATGAGTAACTCCGGGAACCAGCCTATCAGGGCTCACGCAAAATGCGCGTGACGTAAACTCAGGCACGTATCGGAAATGGACGGGGGTACCCGCAGTAGGTGGAACGCATATGCGGTCCACACCTCCATCCAAACCCGTGCCGGAAACAGTCTAGGTGCTCGAGGTGCGTGGAATGCTACTGCGGTCCACGCCTCATTCTAACTGGAGCAGTGAGTGGAAGTAGAAGGTGGAACTAAAAACATAGAATAACGGCCAAAACAAAACATGTGCCGCAAATGTGATCTCCGGGAAACTACCTATCTAAGCTCCCGCAGTCAACGCATAACGTTGATTTACAGAGAGGAAAAAAGACCAAGGTGTGTGGAGCGCATGTGAGGTCCACTCCTCTATCTGACAAACCGCCCAAAAGAAATTTTATTGAAGTTGAAAATTAAAAATTAAAACATAAAATATAAAAAAATAAACCCAATTGCAGTGCATAGCTGGATGTATCCCATCGTGGAAAACGGTTAAACATTCACCTAAAATCTATTGGGCGACTCACATAGCGCAAACACTACCTAACATGTTGGTAAGATTTGGTGATCACTATTTATAAATGGGACAGAACACCACTATTTCGTAACCTGTGCTAGTTAACTGTAAGACCAACAATAAAAATGTAAATATCAGGATAATTAGTAACAAAAATACTAATACACTTTTAGGGATGCTATCTGTCTAAGGGAAGACACTACCATCATATTAATTTAATTACGAGGGAGTAATTGGAACCATAGGCCCTTAACTCCCGAATACATGTAAGCAATCTTAATATCTCATCCATCCAGGGGGAAACGTGTATATGGGATATACTCAAGTGTATCTTATTTATCTCAAAAATCATACAACTCAAGGGACCAGGAATACAAAAAATTATGAAAAAACTTATGAAAAAACTTACAACTGCTTTTATGCCCGGTTGATAAATGCATGTATGTCTCAATCAATATTGAGGCCAAATGGCGAATAACTTTTTAATTGGTGGATCCAAAATGTCTCTAATTGGGACACGCCCCTTTTAAGGGATTCACCCCTCCAGTGCGGAATAAATTTATCAATAACCTGGAACTGAGTCCCAATTGGGTTCTGGTTATGGCACCGCAGAAAGTGTTTGGGGATACTGTGGTTAGTAAGGCCTTTTTTAATATTAGCTATATGTTCATTTCCTCTCACAGAGAAAGTACGTATAGTGTGACCCACGTACTGTTTTCCGCATGGACATGTGATCAAGTTGACCACATATCTTGTTTCACACGTCAGAAAATGTTTAATTTGGTATTCCTTCCCAGTAAAGGTGGAAATAAACGTCTCAGTTCTCTTTCGTCCACAAACGTTATGTAGGCAGACAATACAACAACGATAAGGGAAAAACCCTTTCCTGACAGACTCCATGGCAGCCTACGTGTGGTTAACCCCGCCTCCTCTCCAATGCTATAGGACCCCATACCCTATAAGATTGAGCTCACCTGAATAGACTGTGTTCCTTTTTTGTCCTCCTCCAATGGACCTACACACACGATTGTTCCTGTTCACGTCCGGTTGGATATTTCCGGGATTTGGCATACCACTTTGCGGTGCAGCTCAGGTCCCAGCCACGGGCGGGTGAGAAGCTTTTAAGGCACTAGATACCCCAATGGTGGAGGGGAGGTTGCCTCTGTATGCCTGAACATGGACGCATCAACGGCTGGCAAGGTCTGCGACTCTATTTTTTCTTCCTATATTCATGGCAGTCGTTTCTATGTGTTTTTTGTTTGTAGCCCCTGTTTTCACTTTTACCAGTGCCTTTCCGTATCCCCAGCTACCCCTCATGGCGATTGGAACGCTTCTGCGTTCCAGCTCGCCGCAGCGCTTCCGAGTCATGGCCGCCACCGTCATTGCGCAGGTGCCGGAGCCTCAGCGCGAGGCTTGGCTCGCGCATGCGCAGATTGACGGGCACCCCGGCGGCCGTGCGGGTGCCGCTCGGCTACCTCCCCACAGCGCAGGCGCGTGGTGGGGGGGGCGGTGATGTCACAGGCGGGGGATTCGAAAACAACTGCTAGCTCCTGTCAAAATGGGATCTCCCTAGGCAGTGAGCAGTAGCAGCTCCAGCCCCTCCAGCCTTGGTCTGCCCTGATGAATGCCTCAGAGTGCCTAGTCCTTCTCCCTCAAAGGGAAACATTTTTCTTAAAAAAAAAAAAAAAAAATATAAAGAGATGGAAGTAATGTATAAGTTAAGTTTACCTTAAAAAAAAAAAAAGGGGGTAAGCAAGATTATATAATCTTTTGCTCTTTTGGCTGGCTCTGGTACATTTTGGCATTTTCAGGTCTTTTGCAGACCGTCCGTCTCTTGACGTTTTGTCCAAAGGTTATGGACAAGTCTCCGCCTTCGTGTGGCCAGCCCTCACGCACATGGTACGTGCAGGTGAGGGGAGGGGTTGAGCTTACGGTTGCAAAGTATTGGCGTCTTGATTTCATGTCTCGCCTTCCCCCTCCCCACATTTTATATTTTCAGCCTTCTCAGGTCGTGATCCAGAACGACAGAGACCTTGCCAGGCCACAACATTATAACAGCAGGGGAGATGTTCCACATTCCTCTTCCAACTAGAGGAGATGTTACCATTCCTCCTCCAACTAACTAGAGGAGATGTTACCATTCCTCCTCCATCTTGAGGAGATGTTCCCATTCCTCCTCCAACTAGAGGAGATGTTCCCATTCCTCCTGCAACTAGAGGAGATGTTCCCATTCCTCCTTCAACTAGAGGAGATGTTACCATTCCTCCTCCAACTAACTAGAGGAGATGTTACCATTCCTCCTCCATCTTGAGGAGATGTTCCCATTCCTCCTCCAATTAGAGGAGATGTTCCCATTCCTCCTGCAACTAGAGGAGATGTTCCCATTCCTCCTGCAACTAGAGGAGATGTTCCCATTCCTCCTTCAACTAGAGGAGATGTTACCATTCCTCCTCCATCTAGAGGAGACGTTCCCGTTCCTCCTCCAGTGTTCCCATGTTCCCATTCCTCCTTCAACTAGAGGAGATGTTACCATTCCTCCTCCATCTAGAGGAGACGTTCCCGTTCCTCCTCCAGTCACCGCACCCACCGCCATGACAGCTGCTCGGATAACAGAGTCTGCTGGACATATGGGACACGAGTTCCTGAGGGTAAGTCTTTATGTGACCGGTGTTATGCCTGGGCAGTTTTGGGAATAAGAGACAGATAACAATGATGTGGAGTCTCTTGTGAAATGTGTGATGCAGCAGTCCCTAAAGAAGTGGGATACATCTCACACATTGAGCCAGTTGTATATTCTACCTGGCTCCTTGGCTAACGTGGCCCAAAGGATCTGGGTCCTTCCCAGCCTTACGCCGCTTCTCCGGATTCCTCGGTTGGCGATTTAGGGGGGGACGAATATGTCAGAAGCCTTGACGTCTCTCGGGTTCCTCCACGAGTCAAAGCGATTATGGAAGCCCTTAAGTAGGTAGATCCTTCCACCCCCAGCTAAGCAAACCAATTCTTTAAGCGCCTGGAGAAAGAACTCTCTCTCTCTCTCTGTTTTCTTTACGGAGTTAAAGAATGGGTAGTGGGGCAAGACGGACAAGAGAACTTCTATGTCATTCAAAGCCTCCAGATTGTATCCCTTCAAGGTAAAAGAGCGAAGTATCTGGAAAACACTCCCCTCTTTGATGCAGCATTGTTGCGTCTGGAAAAACAGGTTACTCTACCTTAAAAGATGCTGTGTCCTTTTGGACAGGCTTGAGAGAAATGTATCAAGACCTCAAGAAGGACGTATGAGCATGCCAACATGACTTGTAAACCTGCCCTGGCTCTAGCAGCCATGTCTAGGGCTACGGAAACCAGGACAGAGAACGTGGTTTTGTTCTCAAATGGAGTTTCAGAACACTTAAGTGCAGCGGTTAGGGAGCTGGAGCTGGCGTCAATCCGATCCCCCTGTTGTCTTGGACTAAAGGGTCCTCAGTCGCGGTTCAACGGGCCTTATGGTTACGCCTTTCCCACGAGAGGCACCGGCTCGGTCTGAAGAGTCCCCAGTACAGAAGGTGTCGAACGCTTGAGAGAAGCTTGCTGTAAAGGCCTGCCGGGGCTTCTGTAAGAATTGGAGCAGAGGGCAAGTGCCCTTCCGAGAAACCCGCTAACAACCAGGCGTCCGGTAGTGGTGAACCGGCTAATTCTTTTAGGTTACGCCCGCCCAGACAGTTCGGGCAGGGGGGGCTTGTCTGCTCCTCTTCCAGGATGCCTGGGTGGCCTCAATCACGACTGGGTCGTCAATATGGTTGTTCAAGCAACGCATGGTCCTTCACTGTTACTCCTCCACCCAGATTTATTCCACTCTGCTAAGTTCGGTCGGAAGAGAAGAAGCAGACGTTACTGTCCTACATGGACTCACTATGGTCTCAGGGAGCAGTGGTACACGTCCCAAGGGACGAAAAACTCCAGGGGGTATACCTTCCCCTCTTCGTTATACAGTGCTAAACGATTTATGGCATCTAGTGCTAGATCTAAGTAACATCTAAGTAACAAGTATATAAATTCAGAAGATCCAAAATATAGGCTCTGTCGACCATCTGTACGGACAGGCGATTGGCTAATCTCATTTGACTTAAAGATGCTTTCTTCCGTGTTCAGGTGGCGAAGGAGTTTCTCAATACCTCCGGCTCCAAGTTGTCAAGACCATCGACAATTCTTCTACCTCCCTTTCGGGCTGATAACCTCACCCGAGTCTTCGCAAAATTCCTCTGGCCATAATGGCCCACATCAGAAGGAGAGGGGTACGTCTTTATCACTATTCCTATGTCCTCCTGTTGCTATCCTAAGACAAAGTCCAGCTGCTGGTTCACAGGAAACAGTTAATCTCCACCTTGACCAGCTTCGGTTGGCTCCTAATTCTAGGAAAAAGACACCTAGGACTAGTCCAGCGCCAGATGTTATTTGGGACCCGGTTCGCTACAGGCTCCATCTCTCTCCCAGTGGGGGAAGGTCACTGTCATCCAGGAGAGAATTTTGTGGTCTCTAATCCCTTCAGGGCTGAGGGCCTTATAGTGCAAGAATCTATCGGCTCGTCGGTTTCCGCGACCTCTATGGTAAAATGGTCCTTGCGGAAATTATTCCCTTTCCAGTCAGGTTTTCTGCAGTAATGGAATTCAGGAGGCAACAGTCAACCTATTCACATGTCATCAACGATGAGGAGCAGCCTCTTCTGGTGGCTTCAGCGCAAAACCCGTCCAATTGCCACTCTGTTGCCCCACCTTACGTGTCAAGGTCATGTCCGATGCCAGCGGTACCGGTTGGGGAGCCCTCTGCAGGTCGGATCTTGCTCAAGGGTACGTGTTCTCTCAACCCGGGCCAGTACATTATGGAATTTCGGCAAGCCTAGTGTGCCCTTCAGTACTTCTCCCATCCCCAGAAGGGAGAATCAGTATTATTAAGAATGGACGACACCCCAGTGCTGTGGTAGATGTACTGGTGTTTGTCTGTTTGTATGTCTTATACTCGACGAAAGAGTCTTAAAATAAATAAATAAAATAAAATAAAAAGTGAAGATGGAAAACAAAATGGCAATCTCCTATGTGAGGAGTCATAGAGGCACTCAAAGCTCCACACTATTCTGGGAGGTCGAGCCCTTCAGGTTTTGGGCCTAGACAACATTTCATCGACCTACTTCCCCAGGGTCCAGAGCGTCCGAGCGAATTTCTTATTGCGCATTCGGTTAAGACATTAAAGAGTGGTCTCTTCGCAGGCAGGCATTGAAGTGGATTCTGTCCCTGGGAGTCAATCCTGCAGTGGATCTATTCTCTTCCCAGGTAACTTCAAGCTGGTGAAGTGTTACACTTGGGGTCGTGGCAGCTAGGCCTCCAGAATGGATGCCCTGACAGATCAATTAAGTTTCAAGAGGGCATACACCTTTCCACAGCTCCTACAAATCCTCAGGTCCTTTTCGATACCTCATGCATAAGCAGTCAAAATGGTGGCAGTAGCCCCTTACTGGCGGAAGCAAACCTTGGTTTCCCCTCTTGTGCGAGCTCAGCTTTCGGGACCCGTTGCATCTCCCTCTCGGGCCTGACTTTCCTGCTCAAGTGGCAGTCCTGCACCCTTGTCCGATTCGGGCGCAGGTCAAGGATGATTTCCACTCTCATGAGCTCTACGGGGATGAGCACGAGTTAGGTCTATAGAGGAAGATGGACCAAATCGGTCAAGTTATCATATTCTTCGGGCAGATCAGGAAGAAATCCAAGGCTCAGGATATCTCCGGCTTTCTTTATTTGTCTGTATCCATCAGTTCTCTAAGAGTCCGAGTCTCAGCTTTGTCGGCCTTCTCCGGTACTTCATGGACTGTTCACCCCTTTTATCCAGCAGTGATTCCGTAGGGAGTGTAAACTCAGCCCTCAAACTAAACCAAGGTTCCCCAATTGGGATCTTCCTCTTGTCCACAACTCACTGACTGAACTCAGTAAATACGGGGCCTTCCCCGCTTTTCTATTTTGAGACCTTTTGGCTAAAATCACTTTCCTTGTAGTTGTTACCTTGGCCAAGAGGGTCTCGGAGGTCACCCCACTAAATTACAAAGAACCTCTTCTGTCCTTCTTTCCGATCCGGATGGTCCTCATTCCTAGACTTAGCTCAAATACAAAAATTACCTCAAAGTTCCATAAAGACCAAGAGATCATCCTAACAACATTCAGGACCAGGAGTCCGCTGAAGTTCATCCTCTGGACATGGGCAAAATTCTGTCGGTATACCTGCAAGCTGCTTCTTCCCTTTTTAGACACTCAGCCGACCTGCACTTTGGCAGTAACAAACTGAATTGGGCTTCAGCTAGAACTGTGGCCTATATCATCTAGTTCATCCATCAGTCTTTTAGAACTAGGGGCCTGGATCTTCTGGAAACAGTGATGGCACGTTCCACCAGGGGTATAGCGACTTCATGGGCAGCAGCCCGGCATGTGGCTCCAGACATGATCTACAAAGCGGCCTCGTGGGCCTCTATTAAAACTTTATCGTCACATTACAATATTGAGCCTGCTTTGCTATCTTCTGTGGACGTTGGTTATAATTCCTGTCAGTTGACGGGTCAAATTGAAATTTATTGC
This sequence comes from Lithobates clamitans, assembly GCA_037952925.1. Classification (NCBI taxonomy): domain Eukaryota; kingdom Metazoa; phylum Chordata; class Amphibia; order Anura; family Ranidae; genus Lithobates; species Lithobates clamitans. The sequence goes on along the minus strand of JBBGZY010000008.1, from coordinate 11,892,563 downwards.
TATTTAGCATGCCCACCCGTGTGGATTGGCTAGTTATTTCCCACACGTAGGCTGCCATGGAGTCTGTCAGGAAAAAGGAAAATTTATTATCAAATACTTACCGTAATTTTCCTTTCCTGATGGACTCCATGGCAGACGGAGTCCCCACCCATCGGTCAAAGAGTAGGCTAGTTACGGAACACAGTCTATTCAGGTGAGCTCAATCTTATAGGGTATGGGGTCCTATAGCATTGGAGAGGAGGCGGGGTTAACCACACGTAGGCTGCCATGGAGTCCGTCAGGAAAGGAAAATTACGGTAAGTATTTGATAATAAATTTTCCTTTTTCATGTTGTGAAAAAAAGGAGGACGCACAACAGGGGGGTCTATAATATTAGGAGCAACCTGATTTTTTATAGATGGGGCTCCCCTATAACTAATTCCACTCCGTTCTGGGAGCAAAGGACCCAGTATTGGGTCATTTTTTAGGACCCTCCAATGTCTGGATATGATTTGTTTGATCTGCTTATGTTGTACAGAATAACTTGTTTAAAAAGGACCACTTGTATTTGTTATCTTGTGCCCGCTTGGATTGCCCAACTAACAGTGAATCTCTATTGATTGAGGAAACATATCTGATCTCATCATCAACCTCTATTGGGTCATACCCTTTGTCAATGAATCTGGATCTCAAAATCTGTGCCTGATGGAAATAATCAGAGAGGTTGCTACAATTGCGCCTGATTCTAGTGAGCTGGCTGCGTGGTACAGATTTCAGCCAGGTAGCATGATGGCAACTATCGACCGGAATGTAACAATTCCGGTTGGTTGGTTTGAAGAACGTTTTTGTTTCCAAGTGGTCATCAACTGCAACTATCTCCAAATCAAGGAAATTGATGGAAATGGATGGACCTCATATTTCAACTCAATACCAATGTTATTGTCATTCAGTGTAGCTAGGAAAGCATGTAAAGAATCTACACTTCCCCTCCATAGGAGGAGGATGTCGTCTATGTACCTGGCCCAAAGGACCAACTCCGGGGGGTCCAGGGCATAGACGACATCCTCCTCCCACCGGGCCATAAAAATATTGGCCAAACTAGGGGCGAACTTAGCGCCCATGGCCACTCCCTTCTGTTGGATAAAGAAATCCCCATTGTACCAAAAATAATAATGTTTGGTTGCGAACCTCAACAGATCCATAATGAATCTTTGTTGGGTTCTTGGGATGGATTCCTCCCTGGACAGGAAGAGTTCTACTGCCGCTATTCCAAGATTATGGGGTATACAAGTATACAGCGACGTAACGTCAGCTGTAACTAAGAGTAAATCCTTACTGTAAGTAACATTCTTCAGCTTAGTGATAGTATCTTTAGTATCCCTTAAATATGAAGGCACAGATTGTACGATGGGTTGGAGGAAGTGATCTATATATTTCCCTATACGGGAAGTGACGGAATCAATGCCGCTGATAATGGGGCGGCCTGGTGGTTGTGTGACACTTTTATGCACTTTAGGTAAATAATATATTATGGGGATCCTAGGGGCAACTGGAACTAAAAAACTTTTTTCTTTTTTATCTAGGATCCCTAATTGAAAACCAGTATCTACAAGATCAGTAAGTGATTTTTTGTAGGAAGTTGTGGGATTAGCATAAATCCTAGCATAGGTTTCTGTATCGCTTAAAATCCTAGTCATTTCTAGGTGATAGTCACTTTTATCCAAAATGACTATCCCCCCCCCTTGTCGGCGGGTCTGATAATTAAATCTTTGAGCTCACATAATTGTTTAAGTCCGATTTTAATATTAGGATTACTAAAAGTCTTTTTGATGGGCAATTTGTCTAAATGGTGCAGAACAAGGTCTCGAAAGATTTTGATATGCCTGTCTTGCCACGATTAAATAAGCGATTTTCTTATTGATTTTATACGTACTTTATACCCAGCCTCTGTTGTTGTCTATGGGCTAATGTACGTTTTATTATACCTGGTCTCTGTTGTTGTATATGAGCCAGTGTATTTCTTTTATCGTAAAACTTTGATTAAAGTTTTTGGAAGCAGTCTCATGCTATGTGGAGTTTTTTTCTTCAATCCTTTCATCTGAGGATCTGTACGAAGAACTGAATATCGATTATAGGAGGGTGTTTTCTGAGGTTTTACATCTCCTGTTGTCTCCACTAGCTGAGGACAAAGCATCGCAACTATCATTGGCCGTTCTGGTAAAAGCCTGTTTGACTCCGAAGCTGCTGGCTGGTGAGTCCACCACCTCTGGTAAGAGTATTTTTTACTTATCTATATCTACATTACCAGTCTGACCATCAGAATATACAGGAACCATCTCTGGATTCCAAAGGAAGCCTCATTGGTCAAGTCTTCGGATAGATTTCTAGAGGACTTTGCTTTGGACTTTTATTTTATCTGTTTTTTTAAGTTATGGTAACAACACCACTACCATTGATGTTGTTGTACTCCCATTTCCATAGAATCGTATATATTGATAGGCACTTGAATGCTTCCTGTCATAAGTAGGTAAACACATACATTGATTCATTCATAAGCACAATACATGTTTACCCATTTGGTTAGTACTTTATACACTTGATTTTAGTTTTGGCACATTGCTTTTTTGTTCCAACAGGACATCTTATAAGTACGATCCCACAGTGACATCCTCTCGGGGGTTGATGTTATGGACTTTCTATTGGTTTGAGTTTCATTAGAGAATTTTTTTAAATATATACTCTATAGATGTGATTATACGGATGTATTCTTCACAGATACACTAATTTTTTTATACAGTGATTGTTTACACAAAGGATTAGTGATAGTCCTGTTTCACCAAATACTTTATTGGACCATATTTGGCCCCCAGATTGCCATTCTGGAAGGTCTTGCTCAATAAAGAACAAACCTCTTTTTTTAGCGCCACACTTTATTTTTTACTTTTACACTTACAATTTGTCTGATTGTTGTGTTGGCAGCTCTGTACACTTTTTGGATTGGCGCAATATTATCCCAATTTTTATCTATATGCTCACCTGCCCTTGTGGCTTAAATTATGTGGGAAAAACAAAGAGACAGCTTAAAATATTGGTGAGCATATTCAGAGTATAATTAAGAAAGAGGACGAGGGTTCATTATCTTTGCATTTCCTGAAGTTCCATGGCGGAAAATCAACTGGCCTTAAATGTAAAGGAATCTATAAACTTAATCTACCCCCAAGGAGAGGTGATTTTGACAAGATACTATACCAAAAGGAAAAAATTTTGATATTTAATTTGAGAAGTATGCAGCCTACAGGGTTAAACAACGAGTGTAACTTGTCTGTTTTTCTAGAGCAGTAATAATCAAATTAATATCTACCCTGGGGTATAAACACATTTTTTCCTTCTGGATACAGTATGGGAATACCTTTATTTATGGTATCTTATATCTGATTCCATAACCCTGTCCATTAAGTATGGCCAAATGATTTTATTACCGTTGTATGTGTGTGTTATTTATATTTAGGCAATGGGTGACTACACAGGGTGAAAGTCTATTGTATGTATGTTGTGAGGCTGGTTGTCAATTCATCGCAGTTTGAACAAGGTGTTAACACTGATATCTATGTTAACTAATTAAGCCTTTTTGATACTTAAGGATACAGCCTTAACAACTGCGCATGCTCTGAGGAAGCTTGGTTTACAAGCGAAACATTTAATCAAGTAAGACACACTCACATGTCTGTCCACTTACATGGTGAACCCAGTCTACTTACCCTGAGTTTCCGTTCAGCATATCTACTCAGCACTCACCACTTTATGAGCCAATCGGGCTGGCTTGGTTTGGACAACTGTGCAGTGGTTGCATGATGCACAGGGTTCCTGAGATACTAATTTAGGATATTTAACCGTGAGGAACTGGGAGGAATGTCTGGACTACTATTCATCTTCAAAACGGAAAGAGGTTTTATCCTAACTCCCACTGACGAGTTTATCCCGATGCTTCATGGACTTTATTGCAGAGTGAGTGGACCGCCTGTATGAATTTCATACCTGTAGGGAATGCAAGTACACGGAAGAAGACATCATAATGGTGAGCTGTATCGGGTGAACTCTTTGCTTTATACCGTTATTGTTTTCCTTGACTGATGTAATCCCTCATTAACCTAAATTGCAATCCACACTCACACATAGGACAAACCATCGATCTGATGTTCCTCTGCTGAGCAACTAAATCTGGATTTTTCTACTGCATCTCTCTTTAATATGCTTGAGTGTTACCTAGTTGACTTATTATTTTCTCAAAATCCCCCCCTTTTTTTCTGAATGGAACCTGTGAACTTCTCATATAGAGTCACGTTTTGGCGATTTCAATCTGGTTAAATGTGACCATTGTCTTCACAGACCGAGTAGGCAAATTTATAGTGAATATTTTGTAACAGGGTTGATTCATGTGTATGGGATGGATGACTGTAGTGTATGGCTGATTGTCGATAGTCCAGGGTCAGTTAACGTGAAAGGCAGAAACATGGCGGATAAACAATGCAGACGGCAGACACAGGCAAAGTCGATAAACAGGCCAGGGTCAGTTCACATGGAAGGCAGTCATATGGTTGGTTGAGGCACCAGGAAAATAATCAGCACAGAAATTGAAAATGGAGAAATGGCAGTGTATTAGAAATTTGGGCTAATAGTTTACGAGAGTGTGATAGCGCCTGAAGCATACTCCAATGCATAGGCCAGGTTGGGAGGGACATTGGGGACAATGAAAACTGGTGTCTTTCCTAACTCCTCTTTTGCTGCACACCTAACATTCTTTTTGGCGCCTCCTTTTCCAGGTTGCTGATGGTGGAATATTGTCAGGAAAATGGCGCTCATGCAGTCTGCTGACACAATCGGAGCAAATGCTTTCTGGCGGGGATCCTTACTGATAGATCAGAGCAGTGACAATATCTTCGATAAATTTGATGAAGGGGTTGGGTATTTCCGTTGATTTTTGATAGGTGACGTATGCATTATAAATGACCAAATGGAAGTAGTATATTGTGACTTTTTTATACCAGGAGAGGGATTTTCGTGTTGATAGATAGGGGTGCAGCATTTGACCACGTCTTCTGTGAAGTTCCACCGAGGTGTCATCGTGAATGGTGGACATGATGTAAATATTTTTCCTATCCCTCCACTTCACAGCCAACACTTCCTCGTTCCTCAGGCTTGCCGATTACCCCCTTTGTAGCCTTGTGACTAGACTCTGTGGGAAGCCTTTCCTGTTTTTTCTTGCTGTACTGCAGGCCAAAATTTTTTTCAGGTATAGGTGGTAAAAAAGGGCCAAACTGGTATAGTAATTGTCCATGTAAATGTGATACCCCTTTGGGAGGAGTGGTAATGCCAACTCCCAGACAATTTTCCTGCTTATTTCCATGTATGTTGGACACTCAGGGGACTGGAGCTGGGAGTCTTTGACTTCGTACACATGAAAAGTATGCACATATCCGGAGGAGCTTTAACAGAGCTTGTTGAGCTTCAATCCGTACCTCGCCCTCTTATTGTGGATATACTGCTTAAATCTCAGCTGGCCTGTGAAATGGACCAGGGTTTTGTCCACAGAGATGTTCAAGGTCAGGGATGTAAAGTTCGGCAAACCTCTTTTTAAAAAAATAAATTAGGGGCAAATTTTATACAATTTATCAAAGTAAGCGTAAGGCCTAAAAATAATCTAAGCTCCTCCACTGTTAGGGGTCGCCATTTAAAAGGGTGGACATGGTATGAGTCTGGGTTGTTTTCTATGTACTGACGGGCAAAAAGATTTGTTTGGACCACAATGCTTTGAAGTAACTCATCAGGGAAAAATAGATTAAAAAAATAAATTTCAGAGAAACCTTAGGTGTTGGCCTGCACACCTGGCTGTGCTGTGAAAGGGGGGATTGTGGCTGACCTTGTGCTAGAAGACATCTGGAAGATGGGTTTGGGCCCTACTTCTTTGGCATGAAATTCCAGCGCTTGTACTGGGCCTCTCCTCCTGGGGTCTAGCAGCAATTGTACTGGGCCTATCCTCCTGGGGTCTAGCAGTGCTTGTACTGGGCCTCTCCTCCTGTGGTCTAGTGCAGTTGGCATTTGCCAATTGGCCATTGGGGTGTCTGGTGCTGCTGGTAGCTGCCTGGTATTCAGTCCATCTTCTTTTAGGACGGACTACTTCCTCCTCTGATTTTGATGTACTGTTTTTGGCGGGCTCGTATTGCGGACCATAATCGGAACTGGAATTAGAACTGTACTGGGGAGGTGAGAGCTCTCAGAGGGCCAAGTCTACACTGGGGACTGATCATTGTGGACTACAAGTTCCAGCTGGCTGGCAAGAAAGAAAAGAATGTTGGGAGAGGTGATAAATAGCTTGTGCTGAGTAGGACCATGGCCTTCAGCTGGGATGAGAGACCTGGACGGTCAGAGGAGTGTGAGCTTGCACTGTGGCCTAGGCAGCAAGGGAATGCCTCTGGCAGGTGTGTGGGGATGCATCCATCATCGGCAGCTTTTGTTCTTTTGGATGACAATCGGGGGTCACCCTCATTGCCTGCATCACAGATCTGGCTGAACCACAGCGATGTAGGGTGTGTGGTCGAGCATCCTTTCCCTGATCATAGAATCTTCTGGAGCCTGCTTCAGGATCCTCCCGCTATTGCTTTTAACCTGGTATCATCTGGATTGGTGAACGGGCAGACACCCACTCTCTTTAAACCCCAAGAGACACTGCATGCAGACACTTTTACTTTATTTCTCTTTGCTAAATTCTTAATCAGGAATAGGGATGAGCTTCGAGTTCGAGTCGAACTCATGTTCGACTCGAACATTGGCTGTTCGCAAGTTTGCCGAACAGCGAACAATTTGGGGTGTTCGCGGCAAATTCGAATGCCGCAGAACACCCTTTAAAAGTCTATGGGAGAAATCAAAAGTGCTAATTTTAAAGGCTTATATGCAAGTTATTGTCATAAAAAGTGTTTGGGGACCTGGGTCCTGCCCCAGGGGATATGGACCAATGCAAAAAAAGTTTTAAAAACGGCCGTTTTTTCAGGAGCAGTGATTTTAATAATGCTTAAAGTCAAACAATAAAAGTGTAATATCCCTTTATATTTCATACCTGGGGGGTGTCTATAGTATGCCTGTAAAGGGGCGCATGTTTCCTGTGTTTAGAACAGTCTGACAGCAAAATGACATTTCGAAGGAAAAAACCCATTTAAAACTACCCGCGGCTATTGCATTGCTGACAATACACATAGAAGTTCATTGCTAAAAACGGCATGGGAATTCCTCAAAGGGGAACCCGAACCAAAATTTAAAAAAAAAATGACGTGGGGGTCCCCCTAAATTCCATACCAGGCCCTTCAGGTCTGGTATGGATATTAAGGGGAACCCCGGCCAAAATTTAAAAAAAAAATTACGTGGGGTTCCCCCTAAATTCCATACCAGACCCTTCAGGTCTGGTATGGACTTTAGGGGGAACCCCGCCCCAAAATACCAGACCCTTATCCAAGCACGCAACTTGGCAGGCTGCAGGAAAAAGGGGGGATGAGAGTGCGGCCCCCCCCTCTTGAACCGTACCAGGCCACATGCCCTCAACATTGGGAGGGTGCTTTGGGGTAGCCCCCCAAAACACTTTGTCCCCATGTTGATGAGGACAAGGGCCTCATCCCCACAACCCTGGCCGGTGGTTGTGGGGGTCTGCGGACGGGAGGCTTATTGGAATCTGGAAGCCCCCTTTAACAAGGGGACCCCCAGATCCTGGCCCCCCCCGTGTGAAATGGTAAGGGGGTACTTACCCCTACCATTTCACTAAAAAACTGTCAAAAATGTTAAAAATGACAAGAGACAGTTTTTGACAATTCCTTTATTTAAATGCTTCTTCTTTCTTCTATCTTCCTTCATCTTCTTCTGGTTCTTCTGGCTCTTCTGGTTCTTCCTCCGGCATTCTCATCCAGCATCTCCTCCGCGGCAACTTCTATCTTCTTCTCCTCGGGCCGCTCCGCACCCATGGCATGGGGGGAGGCTCCCGCTCTTCTCTTCATCTTCTTCTTCATCCTCTTCTCTTCTTCCTTCTTCTCTTCTTCATTTTCTTCTCCGGGACACTCCGCATCCATGCTGGCATGGAGGGAGGCTCCCGCTGTGTGACGGCATCTCCTCGTCTGACGGTTCTTAAATAACTGGGGGCGGGGCCACCCGGCGACCCCGCCCCTCTGACGCACAGGACATGACGGGACTTCCCTGTGGCATTCCCCGTGACGTCACAGGGAAGTCCCGTCAAGTCACCGTGCGTCAGAGGGGGCGGGGTCACCGGATTGCCCCACCCCCATTATTTCGGACGAGACGAGGAGACGCCGTCACACAGCGGGAGCCTCCCTCCATGCCAGCATTGGTGTGGAGCGGCCTGGAAAAGAAAATGAAGAAGAGAAGAAGAGAAGAAGGAAGAAGAGAAGAGGATGAAGAAGAAGATGAAGAGAAGAGCGGGAGCCTCCCCCCATGCCATGGGTGCGGAGCGGCCCGAGGAGAAGAAGATAGAAGACGCCGCAGAGGAGATGCTGGACGAGAACGCCGGAGGAAGAGCCAGAAGAACCAGAAGAAGATGAAGGAAGATAGAAGAAAGAAGAAGCATTTAAATAAAGGAATTGTCAAAAACCGTCTCTTGTCATTTTTAAAATTTTTGACAGTTTTTTAGTGAAATGGTAGGGGTAAGTACCCCCTTACCATTTCACACAGGGGGGCCAGGATCTGGGGGGTCCCCTTGTTAAAGGGGGCTTCCAGATTCTGATAAGCCCCCCGCCCGCAGACCCTCACAACCACCGGCCAGGATTGTGGGGATGAGGCCCTTGTCCTCATCAACATGGGGACAAAGTGTTTTGGGGGGCTACCCCAAAGCACCCTCCCAATGTTGAGGGCATGTGGCCTGGTACGGTTCAGGAGGGGGGGTGCACTCTCGTCCCCCCCTCTTTTCCTGCGGCCTGCCAGGTTGCGTGCTCGGATAAGGGTCTGGTATGGATTTTTGGGGGGACCCCATGCCGTTTTTTTTGTGTTTTTTTTGGCGCAGGGTTCCCCTCAAAATCCATACCAGACCTGAAGGGTCTGGTATGGAATTTAGGGGGAACCCCACGTCATTTTTTTAAAAATTTTGGCCGGGGTTCCCCTTAATATCCATACCAGACCTGAAGGGCCTGGTATGGAATTTAGGGAGACTCCCACGTCATTTTTTTTTTATTTTGGTTCAGGGTTCCCCTGTGTGGAATTCCCATGCCTTTTTTATCAATGAACTTCTATGTGTATTGTCGGCAATGCAATAGCCGCGAGTAGTTTTAAATGGGTTTTTTCCTTCGAAATGTCATTTTGCTGTCAGATTGTTATAAACACGGGAAACATGCACCCCTTTACAGGCATACTATAGACACCCCCCAGGTACAAAATTTAAAGGGATATTAAACTTTTATTGTTTGACTTTAAGCATTATTAAAATCACTGCTCCTGAAAAAACGGCCGTTTTTAAAACTTTTTTTTGCATTGATCCATGTCCCCTGGGGCAGGACCCGGGTCCCCAAACACTTTTTATGACAATAACTTGCATATAAGCCTTTAAAATTAGCACTTTTGATTATTCATGTTCGTGTCCCATAGACTTTAACGGTGTTCGCGTGTTCGAGCGAACTTTTTTCCTGTTCGCATGTTCTGGTGCGAACCGAACAGTGGGGTGTTCGGCTCATCCCTAATCAGGAGATTACATTCACTATTTGCAACATTGGATGCCATTATACAGGAACTCTCCACAGCCCTTGTTTAAGCTAGCTGAAAATACAAAACCTCTACAACACAAGGATTCCTCTGCCCCCCCACCCACTAAAAGGACATTGAGCATAATACCTGTCCATATTATCAAGAAACTCTTTCAGAGACCAGGATCTATTTTTTTGAGTACTCTGTTGAAATATTTTTTGGGATTTGTGTTTGGTTTGGGGTTCTGGCGTCAGGCGTAAAAGGGAGTCATCTGACATAAAGGACAGTCATTCTCCTTCCCTTTTCTTACCTGTGGCCATGGGCCTTATTCCGTTTACTGGTTGCTACCCTCTATTCTATTAAAACTTTATAATCATAATGCTTCTGTTTATTTGTGCTAAGAGCTTTATATTAACAATATACAGATACTTGCCTAAGCCACATTTTGTTGATCTGTTTGACTACAGAACTAGTAGTATTACTTGATAAATGTGTCATAATCTGGTGTCTGTCTAATTGCATTGTTATTCAAAAATGTCAGGGTTTCAGAAGTGTAGGGGGACTTGCAAGGTCAGGGCAATCTTTGGGGTCAATTATCTTCAAGTGGCCCTCACTGGGGTGCCGCTACATGTACATGATAAATTTAGTTTTTTACTGTTTTGGCTTTATTTGGTGGATTACACCACAACTTTGCTAATGTCACTAGATCTTAATTAAAGATGAGAAGAGGCCTACAGGGCTTTATGGTATAGAAAGCAGTTATTGCAGCAGAAAAGTTCAAGAAGGGAAACAAAAGTGAAATAATACTTTAGAAACAAGAAGGATGTTACAGCATTAATGCAGTACTTCGTGTCAGCAAAGTTTCTTTGCCGCCAACTTGCCTAATTAGCTGCTTACCAGCTGTTGAAGGCCTTGCTTGTATAGTAGATATGAAATTCCCAAGCAAAGCTCTTCAATCTTTTTCTCTGCAGTTAGCCTTTTAGTTAACCTTCATAAGTGCACAAAAGCTAAGGTTGTTAAAAGGATGAACAAAGGACTGCTGCTCTTTCTTTGCCCACTGAGAAAGTTCTGGAACCTGGTTGCCTCTCTCTCTGTATATGTGCTGTGGTAAATGTTTATCAACAGTCCTTGTTTGGAAAAACTTGATGCATTTGCGATGATAACTGGAAGTACAATTTATATAAAATAGGGTAACATTCCAATAAAGTTTCTGTGGAACTAAAAATAGGGTAAAATGAATTGTAGACTGGATGGATAATTAAGGTCCTCATATTACATAGTTTTAGTAAATCTAAAGGACATTGTACAACTATTGCATGATTCAATGAGATGCAAGTGCTTTCAGGTATTTTGACAGCCAGTGGTGCCGGCTGCCAGAATACAGTAACCGCAGCAGGAGATTTGTCCATCTATGCTGTTTAGCATATATAGAGGAATCTGTTAGATGTTTTTCATTCAGATTGTGGGCCATGTGTATGGACAGATTTAGCTTTGTAGCTTTCAACATCTTTCTCTCTTTCCTCTATTTAAGATTTCCAAGGTTGTAAACCTTGATTTTTTCATGCTATCAGTCTGCCATTTCTCTTTCCACACATCACATGTCTCTTGATAGCTCAATCTCTTCATCTAGCCCCCTAGCCATTCTCCCATTTCCAACTATCAACCTGGCTGGGTAGTCTTCCAGCAGCCGATAAGTTTATTTTGCACAGACTGTGCCTAAGGACCTCACCCACATAATTTTCCCAAAGGGAATACTCTGTTATACCATTAATACCATGAAATCTAATTTACAAGAAGGGTTATTTAAACACGAATGATAGACAAATATAGTTCAATAAGAAGCAATCAGTTCTAAGTCCAATTGCAAACCTGGAGCAGAGAACAAATAACTGGAATGTGACTGATAATTACTATCAATGTTTGACTATCAAGAATATCCAATAGCTGTTCTTGTTTTTCCTAAACAACTGTTAACAGTTCCTCTCTACAGGATTTTAGATAAACATTAGAGTATGTAGATTCTGGTCAATGGGAACAAGAAGAAACATTGACAGTTTGAAGATAAATGCAGTAATAGCACCAATTATCTTAGCAGATGTCATCTTTTTTTTTTTTTTTTTTTCAAAATTGAATTTTCGTTTCAATATATTTTATTTTCCAATAAAAGTAAATACATCATAGACAATAAACATGGGGCAGGTCCACAGCCCCGCCAAACCTGAGAATGATGCAGCAGTTACAGAGAAATAAGCATCGTCTAGTACAGGAAATTCTTAAAGTGGTCAGAAAACGATGAGTATAACTTGGAGAGTAATAATACATATACAGTTTCATGCAGGTGAGGATGAAACCCCGAAGAGTAAAGAACAAATTATCTAGTCCTTTATTATTTTAACTCGGGACACCTTTATTTATGTTAAGGTGGTTGATCTCAGGCGGAGGAAGCCCCACCACCCCAATCGGGATCAATCTGTGGCAGAGCTCCCCCCCCGCGAGACCCCCCATCCCGATATTTATCTTGCAATACTTAGCATTTGTGAAAAAGGACAAAAAAACATAAAATAAAAAAGAAAACCTCCCATACCTTACCGTGGAGGGTAATAAGTATTTTTGGCAAACAAGGCAGATCATATGTCTAGGAGTAACCATAGACCAGTAATTATGGCATGTAATTGACCGCCCTGACAGGCAACTAGTTTAAATGTAATGGAAAAAAAAATTGGAAGAAATGATGTTCTTAACAAGTAACTGGTTTTTCCATTTTTGAGAAGTGTGCGGTATACCAACATAATGCTAGACCACATTATTAAAGAGTAATTTAGTGTAGTCTAGGTGAAAAAAATTATTTGAGAAAGAAGTGGGGGGTGGGGACCTTAGGGAGCGTGAAAGTGGGAGGGGGAAGAGGAGAAAAGAAAGGAAAGAGACAGAAGAAGAAATGTGAGTATATATTGGAAGCCGACTGGGGGAAACCCAGAGTCCTGTAGTCGCCTCTTGAGGGCTCTAGTAGAGGGAGATTCCCACAAAATCTGCCCAAGGTTCCCACACCATTTTGAATTTTTCTGTGCGATCCAAAACCACGCCCGCCATCTTTTCCTGGTTCATAATCCAGGATATCTTTCGTTTGGCCATAAGGGTGGAAACATATGGTTGCTTCCAAGCCTTGGCTATCGTGAGCTTAGCTCCTAAAAGGATAAAGTGTATGAGGCGTTGCGTGATCCTGGAGGCTCCCTGGACTGGGAAGTTGAGGAGAGCTATTAGGGGAGATGCTTGTATGGATAAGGCCGTTATTTTGTTGATCCAAGTGAATATCCTGTGCCAAAACTGGCGTATTCTGGGACATGACCACCATGTATGTATCATATCACCTCTTAACTCACAACCTCTGAAGCAGAGAGGAGAAGAGGATGGGAAAATTGCAGCTAATTTAGAAGGGACTAGGTACCATCTAGTTATAACTTTAGCGCTAGCTTCCATGAGGTTGGTATTAAGAATCCCCTTGAAGGAGTTTGCAAAGTTTCGGTGCCAAGTGTCGGTTTTCCATTGTTGTGCCAAGTCCTCCTCCCATTGCACCATGTAAGGTGCCTTGGATTGTGTTGATGATAGGGCCCTGTAGATCACCGATATTCCCCCCCTCTGCTCGCTGGCCTGGCCACACCAAGATTCATATTCTGTTATTGATAATTTGTGGGAAGATGTCTTGCACTTTTTCTGTAAAAAGTTTGAAATTTGAGAGAATCTGAAAAATTCTGAGGAGGGCATTTCTAAGTTACTAATACAATATGGTTTGGAGATCGGGCCCAAAGGCCTAAGAAAGTGGCCTATCCTGTAAAGCCCTTTGTCTAGCCACCATTGAAAGGCTTTAATGTCTAGCCCCGGTGGGAAGTCAGGATTATGAAATATATGTTTAAGAGGTTCTATAGGAGATGAGATCTGATTGTTTATCCGTAAACAATCCCAGAGATGGAAGGAGTGTGAAAGCGTCGGGGATAGGATTGAAGGTCGTAGTTTTTTAGGGCACCAGAGGAGATAGTCTATTGTATGGAGTGGTATTGCCAGCCGTTCAATATGCACCCAGTCAGGTTTTTCCCAGCGGGAGTAAACTGATGATATTTGGGCAAGGTGGGCTGCTTGGAAATACCAGAGTAGATTAGGTAAGCCCAGTCCGCCACCGGTCTTGGCTCTAAACAAAATTGATTTTGAGAATCTATGACCTCTTTTGCCCCAAACAAATTGTATAATTTTGGCCTGGAATTTTTTAAGACGAGCTTTGTCAATAGGGATTGGGAGGGCCCTAAAGTAATATAGGATGCGGGGAAGAAGGGTCATTTTAATTGAATTTATTTTGCCAAGCCAGGACAGAGAGAGCCCAGACCACCTAGTCAAGTCCTCTTCCAGTTTTTGGTATAGCTGAGGGTAATTAGCTTGATAGAGGAGTTCTATCTTGGGGGTCAATTTAATCCCCAGATATGTGATATACGCATCGTTCCACGTGAACCTGAAACTCTCTCTTATCCTGGCCAGCAAAGGGGTAGGAAGGTTAATGTTGAGCGCTTGAGACTTGTCATAATTTACTTTAAGTCCTGAGATAGATCCGAATTCGTCCAGAAGCCGGCATATGTTGGGGAGGGAGGTCAGGGGGGATGAAATAAACAAAAGGATGTCATCTGCAAACAATGCACATTTGTGGTGACGGGGGCCACACTGAACCCCTTGGATGTTTGGATTGGTTCTGATGGCGATTGCTAGGGATTCGATTGCTATGGCAAAAATCAAAGGGGAGAGGGGGCACCCCTGTCTTGTACCTTTCGAGATGGGGAAAGACTCAGAGTAAAATCCCTGCAGACGTACCTGGGCTGTGGGGAATGAGTATAGAGCATGCAGAACATTCAGAAAGGAGTCCCCAAAACCCCATCTATGTAAAATGTTGAAAATATAATTCCAATTTACGGAGTCAAAAGCTTTTTGGAGGTCTAGGGACAATAAGCAGCCTTGTCTGGAAGAGCCTCCATCCCAATTTGAGTTGAGGATGGAAATTATATCTATCGCACGTCTAGTTTGATCTGGACCCTGTCTTCCAGGAATAAATCCTACTTGGTCTTTGTGAATGTATAAACTAATAAAGGAAGCCAGGCGGTCTGCAAGGATCTTAGTCAGGAACTTCAGGTCATTATTGATAAGAGATATAGGCCTGTAGTTGCCTACAGAGCTGGGGTCTTTGTTGGGTTTAGGGAGGACTGTGATGTGAGCCATATTAAGCGAGGAGTCCAGTTGACCCCCTTGTCTAAGGGCGTTGAAGAAGCGGGCCATATATGGGGCAAGTGTAATGGCGAAAGTTTTATAATAAGGTATAGAAAACCCATCAGGGCCTGGTGCCGAGAGAGTTTTAGAGTTTTTAATGACCATGCATACCTCTTCCGCTAAGATAGGGGCATCTAATTTTTGACGGTGGGTATCTTGTAATTTAGGAATTTTAATGTTATTTAAAAAACTGTCCATCTCCCGTTGAGGAGGATTTTGGTCCCCTCTGTACAAGGCTTCGTAGTATCTCTGAAATTCACCCATGATACGTTGGGGATTCTGAGAGAGTGTGCCCCCCTGTATTTTAATTTTTGGGAGAGCTGGAGACCTGAGTTTTGGAGAGAGTCTGCTGGCTAGCATTGAGCTTAATTTGTCTCCGTGGCAGTAAAATTTGGATCTATTCCATCTCAACCATTTTTCGGCCTTGGTAGTGAGGGCCAGGTTCAGTGCTGTACGAGCTGCGTCTAATTTGGCTATGGGTACTGAGGTAGGGTTAGTTTTGTGCATTTTGGCCAAATCAGAGAATTCCTTATCTAGTTTTGCGATTTCCGCTTTATTGGTCTTGTTAATGTGTGAAGCTATTTGAATTAAGTGGCCTCTAAGGACTGCCTTGTGGGCTGCCCAGAGGCAGGAGGGGCTAATATCTGGTGTGTCATTAGAGTGAAAATAGGATTTGATGAGATTTTCGATTTCCGCTGCTCTGGACGGGTCACTCAGGATGGATTCATTAAGTCTCCAGCGTCTATCAGGGGGCCGGCTTTCCCTGCGGAGGAGAGTCAAAACTACCATGGAGTGATCCGACCAGACCACCTCTTTAATAAAAGCTTTTTTGGTCAGTGGGATAGAGGGTGATGTAAGGAGAATATGGTCGATCCTAGAGAAGGTTCCGTGTGGGTTGGAGTAGTGTGTGAAGTCTCGGGCAGTGGGGTTGACTTCCCTCCAAATGTCGATCAGTCCATATTGAAATAGTAGTTTGGCCAAACGGAGGCTCTGTTTAGAAGGTCTGGTTAAGCGTGCGCCTGGGGGTCTAGATTTATCCAATCCCTGGTCAAACGCGGTGTTGGAGTCTCCCCCAAAGATCACCGTGCCTTCAGTTAGCGGAGTTAGGGTCTTCAGCATGTTTTGGAAGAAAGCTAATTGGCCAGTATTGGGGGCATAATATGAGATCAAAGAGTATAATTGTCCATTTAATTCACCCACCAGTAATAAATATCTCCCAGCGGGGTCTTTGTGTTCTGACTTTAGGGTGAATTTGCTTCTTTTTGAAATAAAAATGCCTACTCCCTTAGTCTTAGTCTCGGCATTGGCCAAAGAAAAGAAGGGGTAGTTAGCGTGAATGAATGAAGGGCAGAAATTTTTAGGGAAGTGTGTTTCCTGTATGAGAATTACGTCAGCTTTTTGCGAGTGCATATAGTTAAAAATTTTACGTCTTTTAATGGGGGAATTCAATCCCTGTACATTATGCGTAACTACCTTGATAGTAGTTTGTATCTGTGGTGTATTAGCCATTGAGCAGAGGTGGGGAGCGATCCGGGGCCAAATCAACACTTACCCAATCGTGTGCGGTGAGGCCCAGATACCTCGTAGGCCTATCAGAGTCCTCGGATATCAGTATACAACCTTGGGAAGTTTTCCCCCAGTCGACTTCTGAAAAGAGAATATAATGAGCGTCTTTTGAAAGAGAGATGAAAGGAAAGGAGACAGGAAAGACGGAAGACAAGGGAGTCTTCCGAGGGATGGAGGTGACAGGATCCCCCATCTATGTTAAGGGTGAACTTTAGAGTCCCTCTAAACGACGGGGACTACACTTGTCCAGAGAAGAGACCAAAATCTGATCTCACAGACAAGAGGGGGTGCATGAGCACCACTCCAGCAGACAGGCCGCTAAATCTATATCTCTAAATAAGACCGAAAAAAGGATGACTTAAAAATGTTAGGCTAAAACATTAATAACTAGCATAATATTTCACCCTAGGTAGCTTCAACTAAAGGGAATGAAAAGATGAGCAGTGGGTGAGACACCATATAGCCTTGAAAATAGAGCAAAAACGAATAAAAAAGAAAACGTAAAACTGTGAGCCTTTTTAGGATGGCAATAATAAACTGGATCCGTGTGGGCCTAGATGCCCATGGTGGAGGGGGTAGGGAGGAAGAGCATTCCAGATGGGACTGGTACTCTAGGTAGATTTTCAGAGATAGGGATACAGGGGGAGCAGTTCACACGGATGGGCCCAAACTAAATGTGGGAATTGACGTTCCTCCTCCTCCTCTCAGACACCTCCATAGGGACGTGGCCGAGAGGGGGGCCCCAACTATAAATTGTGTAAAGTGTATATTTCAGATAGGGCTCGCAATCCCGGCAGGGATTCCCCGCGAGATCCCCTCGGCCCAGTAAAATTTTTCAGGCCAAGGGGTAACCATCACACGAGGGACCAACCCGGGGTGCGAGACCCCCCCATTCTCCTGAGAGAGAAGAAAAAAAAAAAAAGTCCACAAGGACCGGACACGGCCCAGATGGCCTTAAACTCAAAAGAGTCATGGAGGGATTGTCTCCTTATGTTTCTTGGACTTCACTGATTCCCAAACTGGTGTCAGAGGGCTGGTTGGAAGTTGTCTTTTCGTTGAATTTGGATTTGATCCCGACGCTGTAGAGTTAAAGTCCTGGCTGATGAGGCCCAGTTGAAGCAGAACCTTTTCACCCTCTTGAAGCGAGCCGAAAGTGTATGCTTTGCCCTTCCAGATGAATTTCAGCTGAAACGGAAATAACCACCAATACTTGATATCCTTGTCCATTAGGATTTGGAGGAGTGGTTTCAGGGCTCTCCTCTTTTGTATAGTGGATGGGGAGAGATCTGCAAAAATTTGCAATTGGTGGCCTTGAAAGATGATTTTAGGCATTGTTCTGGATTTCCGCATTATTTCCTCCTTGATGGAGTAAAAATGTGGTTTGACCACGACGTCACGTGGAAGACCATCTGCTCTAGGTGGTTTGAGAGCCCTATGTGCTCGGTCTAACTCCAATTTGTGCTGTGGGGTGTCAGGAAGTAATTCCTTAATGAAAGCTTGTATTATGACTGGTATGTCTTTATAAGACTCAGGGAGTCCCCTCACTCTGAAGTTATACCTTCGATTCCTGTTCTCCAGGTCGTCAATCTTTGCATGCGCAGTTTCAAGCTGTTCTTGGAGAATCTGTATGCAGGCAGTATTCTGATTTGTTCTGGATGTGGTGGCTTCTAGGTGTGTTTCAATTATTTCTATGCGGGATCCAATATTCTGTAGATCTGCTTTGATATCATTAGTGATCCTATTAGCAGTATTAATTAATCCCCTGTCCAGGAGAACTGCAAATTTCTCAAAGAGATCCGCAACATCAACAGGCTGAGGTAGGCCCGAGTCCCCGGGCTGTAGTAGTTGTTGTGACTGGGGAGGGCCTGCTTCCATAGGGGAGAAGTCAGCACCTGCCGTACAGCGTCCTAATAGGGATTCGGTAGAGGCAGGGGAGTTGAGGCCCAGGGCAGTGCTGTGTGCAAGGTTGTCTTGCTGCAGTAGAGAGGGGGAGGACGCGGGCCGCGAGTTCTGTGTGGTATCTGAGGTGACACAGTAAGGGGCCGCCGCCATCTTAGCCGTTTCAGGCCGGGCCGGTGAGGCTTCAAAAGCGGGCTGTAGGTTGCGTCTTACCGCTCCGGAGTACATGTGGACGGTCCCCGGGTTGTCTCCCACACGTGGGGGGTGAATCCAGGCGGCTGATGCCGTTCGGTCTGCGCTCTGTGAGGCCGTAGCTGCTGGAGCGGGACGGAGCTCCCGGACTAGGCGTCCATGTTAGGTGCCGCCGCGCATGCGCCTGCAAAATTGAATTTTTATTGAGTTTTGAAAGGATAACAAGGAGCTCAAGAGTATAATAGACACAAGAGAAGAAAATCAGCTACAATGCAGCCATTGAAACTATAAAATATCACAAATTGGTAATAATGATAAGTGACCAAGATAGCAAGAACATCATACAGTCCTCATAATAAAGGTATCAGTACATAAAGATTGACATATAGACATATAAACAGAATAGCAGTGAGGCAAAGACAACAGCAAATTACAACACAGTATGGTATACTTTCATTTGTCAGCAGACTTCATCTTAAAGCTGAGTTCCAGCCACAAACATTTTTTAAAAAAAAGTCAAACACTGTAGCTGCTGACTTTTAATAAGGACACTTACCTGTCCAGGGAGCCCGCAATGTCAGTCCCCTCGAGGCCGATGCGTACATCAAATCGGGTGCTGGCACTGCCATTCTAACTGGTTGGAACTGGGAGTGGAGTCTTGCGTCTTTACTCCCGGTTTCCTACTGCGCATGCGTGGGTTGCACGGCGCTTTGTGAACAACCAGCATGTCCTCTGGGACACACAGAGGTCCCAGAAGACATGACATTCTCACCACTGCCCGGCTGGAGCGGAAGTACACTAAGTACTTCAGAAAAGGTGAGTTAGAAAAAAATAAATAGTTAGCCAAAAACGAGTGGTGAAGGGGTCATCTTTCTTTTAAGACAAAGTTCTAAAAGTGGGTGGAACTCTGCTTTAACAGACAATAATGTTGTATGTGCAGACCACAGCGATAATTAACAAAAAGCATGTCATACAGTATATGAGGTTCTCCCTACTGTGCATTCACATACTTATGTTACATTTTTCTTTTTAGTTCACTAAAACTAAAATGTTACAGTTCAGGTGTTTTTTTAACAGATACAGTATGTCAAGATACAGTATTGCTACTCTGTTGTTGGTGTTAATATTGAAGTTCTAAGGAAAATCTGTTAAAATGTGTGTTAGTTAACTTTAACAATTAACTTATTAGTCCCCTTTTTTTGCCTTCCTTTACATATTTTGGGTATTTCCTGTGTATAAAGCTTTCAAAGGAAACAATGTTTTTTTTTTAATAATTGTAATAGTGTGCAATCATATAACCCCAATCTCTATGATTTTTTTTTTAATCATGCAAAAAGGAGTGATCATGACACAGTGGGGAGGGGCATGTTTCCTGTAATGTACACCAAG
The DNA here is from genome assembly GCA_037952925.1 of Lithobates clamitans. NCBI lineage: Eukaryota > Metazoa > Chordata > Amphibia > Anura > Ranidae > Lithobates > Lithobates clamitans. The sequence continues at coordinate 11,872,514 of JBBGZY010000008.1, read as the reverse complement.
ATATGGAATTTACAGGTAAATCAAAATTACTATTATCCTAATTTCGCGGTATAAAATACAGAACTTGTATTTATAGGTCATGGGACGTCCCAAAATAAAAACTGAGGGGTGGACAGAAACATAACAAACAGAACTGCCAACAGGCCCACAAACAACACAAGGTTTAAGGAACTCATGGAAAGTGAATTATCCAGCCAAAGTTTTGAATGAACTGAATTGTTCTTTGGATATTGGCAGAACAGGTTGTGGCTGAGGAACCTTTCAGGAAAAGATCATCCTGGTACCCTGTGACATAATTGCTCTAGGTCAGCAAAAAGTCAGAGGTAAGGATAACACTATTTTGAACACTCAGGGTGCCAATGAGTGCCCCTCCCACAGAAAAAATTGAAAAATGTTGATACGCTGAAAAAAATGTGAATCTGTAAACAGGGATCTTGAGTATCTAGTAATGCAAGAAATGTCCCTTGTCTAAGTGAAGCAATGACAGATCTTGATAATTCCATCCAGAATTTGGGAACAATAAAACATATGTTTATAAATTTTAAAATCCAGTCTTGGAGTGATAACCCCATTTGGTTTCAGAACTGTAAATAGGTTTGAATAGAAACCTTGAAACCATTGTTCCAAAAAAACTGGTACAACCAGCCTGAAGTTGGCTAAAGATGACCTGAAGTGGGCAGATTGGAAGACACGAAGCAATGAGGGAGTAGCAAGACAAGAAGCAAGGAGAGATAGAAACTTTATTCTGTAACCCTTTAAAATGATAGATTGGACCCAGAGGACTGGGCCATTTGGATCTATACTGGCGCAAACACCAATAGACATCCACCGAGTATGAGAAGTGGGGGCATCCCTCTGTTATAAAGAGGGTTTTTAGGCAGGCTTTATGGACTTAGGAGTCTAGGGTGTATGATGAAAGGAAGTATTATACCTTGGTTTTGTGGTTGATGTAGAGAGATTGCAAAAAGACCACTTTCGCTAAGCAAAAGTAGTAGTTGTAGCAGTAAAAGACTTTTTCTTGTGGGTTAGGAGAACCTTTTTTTCCCCTGTAACTTTCTTGAGGAATTTATTAAGGGATTTCCCAAATGGGCTACCACTATCAAAAGGCATACATAGAGTACACTTCTTACTAACAGGTTCAGCAGGCCAAGCTTCTAGCCACAAAATCCTGCATACTGTATATGAAGGTACATTCTAGAGATGTAGCAAATTACATTCTGTAGAGGTTCAAAACAAAACAATAAGTCTGAAGTATCATCTGTAATTATTCAGACAACATGGTCTTGAAAGACAGGTTCCTTATCTCAGTTTTTTTTCCAGTTAGCAACAGTCTGACAAATAGACACAGTGGCAATTCTTGCTGCAAGGGCAAAGGATGCCTCTAACAGGGTTTCAAATGTTTATTAGCAGAATCCTTAAAATGGGGAATATTCTCAATATGAACTGTACAATGTTTATTGAGAATTGAGATGGCAAGATCCACTACCAGAACAGTCAATTTCTTCCTAAAAGCCTTTTCCATAGAATGCATTGCAGTGAAAAGCTTGAGAGCAGTGAATACTCTTTTAGTATTGGGCTGGTCTTCATAAAGCGCACAATCAATCAGTGCACCAAAGGGAAAAGTCTCTCTTGACTTAGTCAACATTTTAGTGGCCATAGGGGCTTGTTTTGATTGTGTAGAATCAGATGCTACTAGATAAAGACTCATGAGCACAACATCAATAAGTGTGTCAGGAGTAGAGAGCATTTGGTTGTGGTTTGAGGTTCATAAAATACAGGGAATGGTAAATCCTCTGTAGTACAGTATGTGCTACAAAATCAGGGTTCTCAATACTGTACACCATAACATCCTGAACTAAAGAAGATGCTGCCTCTGATTTCTGAATAGGCTTGGGTAATATTGAGGACATGTAGCATTTCTGGCCTCTGGAAACCAAAGGTTCTACAATTGTCAAATGTTTCCTGAAGAACTCACACAGACTAGCAAAGAAATCTGCTTTTATCAGACATGGCTGAGAAGGAGCTAGAATCAGACGATGGGAGTGGTATCACAATAGGACATTGCTCCAGGACAAAAGAACAGTTATTACCCTGAGTGGTGTTTTGAGTTTTCTTTAGGCTGTCCAAAGAATGCTTGTATTCAGCCCATTGGTCCCAGCTCCCCTGTGCCTGTTATCCATTATTGCTAAGTGAGGGGATCCCCATTATTTAATGGAATGGAGTGCAGAATGGATAGGTTTTGCATGAACGGATATAGAAGCCGATATAACTCAAAAATAGCATGATGATAAGAACACTAAAATGCAGTTTTGGGCACTTCATGTACATCAAAATGAGAGAGGTGGGAACTGGAATAAGAATCTTCTTCTGGTGGAAATCAGCTGGATACCATGGTTCAACTCAACCTCCTGGCTTAAATGATGCTAGTAATTTTGTGCGTTTTTTTTTTATAATTAGTGCTTTTTTATTTTTCTTCCCTCCACCCCTTGCACCCATATGCACCCATATGCATTTAATACATTTACAATTTAAAGAAAGTGTTTTTATATATTTTTTTAATTATTGTATTTTTTTATTTGTATATAGTATATACAGTATATGTTTTATGTGTTCAGCCAGCTGTATTGCTTCCCTTTTCAGCTACACTGTGGTCAATTTTGGGCCATCAAGGTGCTTATTATCTATTTCATGTGTACTTGGGAGTTATTTTAACTAGTATTTCAAACAGATTACCCAAATTGAAAGGGTAAAACTATAGTTCCAGTATCCTGCATTCCACTGGTAATCCATGGAAGGAGTTGTTGGCTAATTAAGGTTCTGGTCTTTGGACTCTTGCTAGAACAGCACCAGTTTATTGACAGGTAGGTGTACATATTGGGATCTGACCACCGGCATCTGGTCAACAAGGGACTGAGTCAGCAGGCAGAGCAAGTCTAGGAAGCAGGCCAAGGTCGGTAACAGCCGGGCAGCACAGTACAGAATCAGCAGGCAAAGATGAGTCCAGTATATAGGCCGAGGTCAGAGAGATCAGATGAACAAGGTTGATGCAGGAGCGAAGGCAAGGTCCAGGAGAAAGACGGGTCACACACAGGTAAGCAGGTTTAATGGATCAGGTCACAGGAATACAGGTACAAGCCAAAGACCATTCGGCAACTGATTATGGTGACAGACCAGTTTAAATAGGCTGCTGGGTGGCAAGTATGCATGCTAATTCATATGCGCAAGTGTGCGTGTACGAGTGTGTGCACAAATGCAAGCACAATGAACTGAAATAGTAAATTTCTTTGCCTAGAAGTATGAGCATGTGAGCAATGGACACACACACACAAATATGAGCATAAGCCTGCATTGGTTTTCTGGTGCTGGAAATCTGGTTTACCTTACACATAGCTTGTTGTCATCTGCAAATATTGAAATAATACTTTTAATCCCAGACTCTATATCATTTATAAGGGTCCCAGCACTGAACCCTTGGGGTACACCACTAATAACCTTAGACCATTCATCTACCACTAATCTCTGAATTTGGTCTTTTAGCCAGACTTTGTCTGATACCCTTGTGTGGGGAACTGTGTCAAACACTTTTGCAAAATTCAAGTATACTATATCCTTAGTCACTCTTGTGTCTAAGTTTTTGCATACCCCCTCATAAAAAGCAATCAAATATGTTTGACAACTCCTGTCTTTCATAAATTCATGCTGTCTATTGCTGTCTATTGCTTAAAATATATTTTTTTTAGCAAAACAAATCTAAGTGGTCTTTTATTAAACTCTCCAGTATCTTCCAGGCTATAGAAGTTACTCTAACAGGTTTTTAGTTACTTTGTAAAGGCTTTGATCCCTTTTTAAATATAGGCACCACATTGACCTTAAGCCAATTCTGCGGTACTATGACAGTCATCAACTAGTCTCTAAAAATTTGAAACAATGGCTTTTAAATGACAGAGCTCATTTCATTTAGGACACATGGGTGTATGCCATCTGGTCCAGGTGCTTTATTTACCTTTATTCTGTCTAAGCATGTCTGGACCATATCAATTTTTCTATAGTGGCTCCTTTGGGGCTATGCGAATATCATCCCCATTATGCATCTGAGCTACCCCATGCTTCTTTGTATACACAAAGCTCCAGAAGGTATTTCATACATTTTCCTTCTCTTTGTCACCCACTCTAGATTATTTTGTAAAGGGCCTACATGCTCAGACCTGACCTTTTAACTATTAACATTTTTTTTTTAATTTGAGATTTGTTCTGCTCTCTTTTGCAATCTGTCATTTTAAATTATTGCGGCTCTAACTTCCTTTACATATAGGACAGCGGGGTTTATTATGCCACATTTTGCTATGTTCAAAGCAATGGATTAATATGTGACCATGTTGGCATTGTACCTGTCTTCCTATGCATGCTACGAGTGAATGGCATATATAACTCACAATGACATTAATATGAATGCAAAGTTTGATGCACGCCACACCACCTGATATTACACACTGCTTTACATGACTGGCCAGGCTGGCTTAGAGCTGTACAATATACACTTTAGTCTACGCTTAGTATAGGCAGCTGCAGCACTGTTTTAATTTTATAAATGCATTATTGCAACTTTTCAGCTTGGTGGGCTCAATATGATGACTCATGCTATGTGGAATCATTATTATTGAATATAATTCAGTGCCAGCAAAATATTTGAATGAATCACAGTGCCTAACATGAAGTATTAGAGCTTCGTATTGGGCTAAAAGACATTACAAAAATGTTATGCCATATTAGTCCTTGCAATCTTCCTGTTTGAACTGTTTGTGCATGTTACATGTTACCCTGATACTGGAAGTTATGTTGCAAAAGTGCTCTCTATATCATTAATGCCCAAGATGGAAGGTTACTGTAAATGTTACTGTGTGTCATGCTTTGACTATTAACTTATGACAGAATGGCCCCCCAGATGCTGCTAAACAAAAGAATAATAATGAAGAATATTGTAACCCCCCCCAACCACTACCACTTCTTGACCACGTGTATTGCATCTAATGTTCCTGCCCTATGTGGCTGCAGGGTGTATGCCTGTGTCCCACATGTGCCTATTTCTGTCCCCCACCTCCATGTGTCCTCCAATATCCTCAGGTTTCTCCCTCATCTCTCCAATCACACAATCCCCCAAGGACGATCCCCTGTAGCGGTCCATGTCCCTGCTCTCCCTCCCTGCTGCCTGTCAGCAGGTACAGGAACATAGGGGGAGGATAAAATTTTAGGATGGAGAGCTGGGTGGGCGGGTTGGTAATCGTGACTTATGTTGCCTATTGAACACATTGAATGATCAGTACTGACCAGAACTGCGTTCATTCATACCTGCAGTATAGTAAACAGTCTTTACAATGTCCTACAGTTTTACTTAAAGTGGAAGTCCATGCTAAAACTAATATCTCTACATCTATAGCCACCCACGATCTAACACTAACCTATCTAGCCCTGTACAGAAAAAATCAGTATACAAACCTTTTCTGCAGGCGATCCGACTCGATCCCACACTGAGCTGTCAGCCATGGCTTCACTGTGGAGACAGGTGCAGAGGACACAGAGGATAACAGAACCCCATAGTAAGTCTATGGGTGACGTCACTTTCCATTCATTTCACAGCCGTTGTCGGCTGTGTGCTCGGCAGAGCTTCCACTGCTGGAAATCAAGTTGGATCTCCTTCAAAAAAGGTATGTATACTGATGTTTTCTTTACAGGGCTTGATAGGATAGTGTTAGATTGTGGATCATAAAGGAAAGGCACCTCTAAGTGCAGTGGTTAAAAGATTTATTACAGGCACAAAAGGATTAAATACATTTACAAGATAGTAAGAGGTCATAGGCATATAATGATTTTGTCCTCATGCGGATCGATGTAATCCTCATCTGCCTGGGGGAGAGAGCCATCCTGCAGCTGTCAGAGTCCCTGGTGACGTGGATTAGCGAGGAGGTGAAGATGCGATGAGGCAGCCCAGGTTCTTATGAGAGGTGAGGGGGAGGGGGGGAGAGAGGGAAGGGGTCGGTGGCTGCTGATGTTGATTATCAAGTACGTTTGGTGCTGAATGGAGAGTGAAATTGTCAAGTACATTCAATGTTGAATGGGAAGAGTTTGGTACATTTTATGTTGAGTGGGAAAAAAGCAGGCACTGTACATGTGAGTACCTGTCCATACATATATATAGGGGGATAGATTATAACCAAAGGTGCTTCCTTGGGTCATATTGTGTATGGTAATAGAGTCAAGTACATTCAATGTAAAATGTTGAGTATATTCGATATTGAATGGCCAATGTTAAGTACATTCCTCTGACGAAAGAGCTGTGCATGCTCTGAAGCGTGTTTTGGCCCACCGCCTTTACCTGATGTCACATCGGCCACATGTGTTCCAGCTTGGTTCCAGAACCCGGGCCACCTCATCGCATCTTCGCCTCCTCTCCAATCCAGGGACTCTGACAGCTGCAGGACTTCACTCTCTCTCCCCCAGACAGACGAGGATTATAGCGATCCACATTAATACAAATACTTATATGCCTATGACCTCTTACTATCTTGTAAGTGTTTTTAATCCCCTTGTGCCTGTAATAAATCTTTTAACCACTGCACTTAGAGGCACCTTTCTCTTTCCTTTATGACCAAAGTGCTGCCTTCAGTGCCATCTCTCCACTGCTACCCTGTTTCCCCGAAAATAAGACCTAGCGTGATTGTCGGTGATGGCTGCAATATAAGCCCTACCCCCCAAATAAGCCCTTCCATGTTTCTCCGAAAATAAGCCCTACCCTGAAAAGAAGACCTACAAGGACTTTAACTAGGGTTTATTTGGGGGGGTAGGGCTTATATTGCAGCCATCACCCACAATCATGCTAGGTCTTATTTTCAGGGAAACAGGGTACTAAGGACCGGATACCGAGCCTCACCAGAACGCCCTCATCTCTCCCTCCTTTATTTTAGATTGTGGGTGTCTACAGATGCAGGGAGTTGAGTTTTAGCATTGACCTCCATTTTAATGATTGAATGGGAAGACTCTTTAAAGAGCACTTCCTATTCATTCACTGAGTGCAGCTAAAGAAGTGAAGCAGCAAGGGGATGTTTAGACTATTAATATTTCACCAAGTCCCCCTAGAAAAAAAAAAGAAGAAAAGTAGAAAATGATAACAAAAATAAAAATGTAAAAAGTAATTCAAAATACATTTAAAAAACAGAAATAAGGCCTTCACATATGAGTGTATGTCTGGGTTCAGGAGTCACAGGTGATTGTTTACAGTCCCAGGCAGCAGCCTGTATAATTCAATGACAGGCTGAAAGATACAGTAGGTTGTACACATATAACCATACATCCTCAATACAAACTGGGCTGTTCATACATTATTATACACATTTAAATGCCCAGATGTGCGGTTGTATGCATATAACAGCAGTGTCTGTCAGCAGGTCATTGATTTGTACAAACTGCTGCCCATGGCTTTACGCAAACACCTGTAACTGGTTATGGCCTATTGCGGCTATTAGGGATGAGCCTAACAACCCCCGGTTCAGTTTGCACCAGAACTTGCGAACAGGCAAAAAATTTGTGCGAACACCGTTAAAGTCTATGGGACACGAACATGAAAAATCAAAAGTGCTCATTTTAAGGGCTTATATGTATGTTAAAAAAAAGAAAGATGCAGCGTTCAGAATGGAATGTCCTTAGACCCTTTGGTCTTCAGATGTAAATAGTGTTCGAACACTTCATGGGGTATATTTGAAGAGTGAAAGAGGGAAGATAGCCACCACCGGCACCCAAACATACTGCCTCTTACCCTCCTCTTTTGACCCTTATCACAGGGGTCAAATGAGCAATTAGATGGAATGAACACCCTTATTCACGATCGTCCACAATCCGTCAGGCACGACAGATAAAACAGGATGGACACAGGTATCCCAATCTCCACGCTCTGTTCCCAATGGTCACACCATTAGATCCACAAAAATATCAATCCATAGAATATAAAAGAAAATCCTCATGGTGTAGTAATTCTTTTACAGATTATTTAATTTATTTTTTTAAAACAAGGGAATATTGCACTCACATTCCATATAAAGGATAATCGCTTTGCTGTTTGATATAAACATACAGCTCCTGGCTAATACTGCCAACAAAATGGCCACCGTATCCCAGAATACAATCACATCACGTCTCAAGCTCCTCCCTACGTGTTTCATCATACGCTGACGTTGTCAACACTGCATACTGCAGTGCACCAATGTGCAGCAGCATGTTGCGACATTATGCCTAGCTTTACATAACACATAGTTGTGAATCCATTCTCCAGATTTTTTGCATAAATTGCTTATTTACAGTTCATGTACCTTCAATTTCACTGTGCTTCAAAAAGGTACAATTTAAAATTTACAAATATTAGATTTTTATAAAGTTTATACAATTTTAGTTTTTAGATTTAGTATGAATTTAGGAGGAATTTTCTGAGTTTTGTGTTTTGTGAGTGCTAATAATGGTTTTAGTGATTTGTATAAAAAATATTGTTTTTGAGAAACATTTGCTTAACTATCACAGTGTCAGAAACCATGAAATCTGACCGAGACAGAAGTACAGTTAAAACACACTTGTTTAACCACTTGACAACTGGGCACTTAAACCCCCTTCCTAACCAGACCAATTTTCAGCTTTCAGTGCTCTCACATTTTGAATGACAATTACTCAGTCATGCAACACTTTACCAATATGAATTTTTCGTCCTTTTTTTTCACACAAATAGAGCTTTCTTGTGGTGGTATTTGATCACCTCTGCGTTTTTTATTTTCTGTGCTATAAATGAAAAAAGACCGAAAATTTTGTAAAAAAATGCATTTTTCTTCATTTGTATTATAAAATTTTGCAAATAAGTAATTTTTCTTCATAAATTTGGGCCAAAATTTATACTGCTACATATCTTTGGTAAAAATAACCCAAATTAGTGGATATTATTTAATCTGTGTGAAAGTTATAGAGTCTACAAACTATGGTGCCAATCACTGAAAATTGATCACATCTGATCACACCTGATGTACTGAGGCCTATCTCATTTCTTGAGACCCTATCATAAGCCAGGAAAGTACAAATACCCACAAAATGACCCCTTTTTGGAAAGTAGACATTCCAAGGTATTTAGTAAGAGGCATGATGAGTTTTTTGAAGTTGTTATTTTTTCCCACAATTCTTTGCAAAATTAAGATTTTTTTTATTTTTATTTTTTTTCACACCAAATTGTCATTATAACAGGTTATTTCTCTCACATGGCATGTACATTACACAAATGACACCCCAAAATATATTCTGATACTCCTCCTGAGTATGGGGATACCACATGTGTGAGACTTTTACACAACCTGGCCACATAAAGAGGCGCAACATTGAAGTAGCACATTCAGGCGTTCTAGGAGCATAAATTACACATCTAATCTCTCAACCACCTATTACACTTTTGAAGGCCCTGGAGCACCAGGACAATGGAAACGCCCACAAAGTGACCCCATTTTGGAAAGCAAACATCCCAACGTATAATCTATGAGGCATGATGAGTCTTTTGAATGGATCATTTTTTTCCAGAAGTTTTTGGAAAATGTGGAAAAAAATGAAAATGTATATTTTTTTACACAAAGTTGTCCATTTCTAAGATATTTCCAAAACGTAGCATGTACATAGCAAAAATGACACCCCAAAATATTTTCCGCTACTCCTCCTGAGTATGGCGATACCACGAGTGTGAGACTTTTACACAGCCTGGCCACATACAGAGGCCCAACATTGAAGTAGCACATTCAGGCGTTCTAGGAGCATAAATTACACATCTAATTTCCTTACAATCTATCACATTTTTGAAGGCCCTTCATATTTCTAACACATAGCATGAACATACCAAGAATTACACCCTAAAATACATTCTGCTGAGCAAAGGGTAAACAAAAGATTACCTGTGGTTTTAGTAGTGCAGTTGTCCACAGGAGGAGAGCCCTGATCCAGGCAGCAGGCAGGGACGTGGTCAGCCACGGTGAATGGAATAGTCCAGGCAGCAGGCAAGAATATTGTCTATAGTACAGGCAGGGATACTGTCCTTATACAGTCCAGGGTCAGTGCAAGTAGAGACATTGCCAGCAGTGCCAAAATATTGGTCCTGGTAGTAAGCAGGAACATGGTCCAAGTAGCAGGCCAGGAAAGAATGGGGACAGGGGTAGAGGCTTCTCCCACTCAAATCTCTTTGAAGCCTCCAAGTCTCCAGACCCTAAATCTGGGAATGAGAAAACTAAAAAAATTTGATTTCTTCATCCAGAAAAACATTTCTTGAGCCCCTCACATATGTGAGACCCCTGTGTTCCCACTAGCATAGCAGGGTAAATGATCAGTCCAAGAGGCAGGCAAAAAACGTGGTCAAACAGTCCAGGGTCAGTTCCAGAGCAGGCAGAGGTAGGTACAATTCAGCGTTAGGCATAAGCTTGGTCGTATAACAGGCCAGGGTCAGTTCCGGAGAAGGCAGAGGTATGTTTATCGTTAGGCAGAAGCTTAGTCATATAACAGGCCAGGATCAGTTCCGGAGAAGGAAGAGGTAGGTACAGTTTTAGTGTTAGGCAGAAGCTTGGTCGTATAACAGGCCAGGGTCGGTTCCAGACAAGGCTGAGGTAAGTCAGGTTCAGTGCAGTGGCATAAGGGGTGTGGAGGAAAATTACAGGAAATGAGAATTACGTTTACCATACTTCCCTAATAATGTAGAGAAGTATGGTAATGGCGGAAACATTTACCTATACAGAGGCCTGGTTGGGAAGGACAATCGGGACAATAATACGTGGTGTCTCTTCTAATTCCTCTTCTGGAGCACACCCGGCATTTCTTCTGACGTCTGTGGCCTGTTTCATGGGGGGTATTTTGTCAGGAAAGTGGCGTTCGTGGAGTCTGCTCACGGAATCAGAGCGAATATTTTCTGGTGGGCTTTCAGGGTACAAAAGAGAGGAGATTACTTGTTCCTGGTATTGCAGATAGGATACGGGGGTCTCAGTAGATTTTTGGTAAATTACGTAAGTGTTATACATGGCCAAACTGAAAAAATAAATGGACACTTTTTTATACCAATGACGGGATTTTCTTGTGGGAAGGTAGGGTTCAATCATCTGATCGTTGAAGTCCACTCCCCCCATAAAAAAATTGTAATCATAAATACAAGCAAGTTTCTGGACTGGGCCGTTTCTTCTTGGGACTTCCACGTAGGTGTCATTATGGATTGCCGTGAGCATGTGGACGTTTCGTCTGTCCCTCCACTTGACAGCCAATAGCTCCTGGTTCCACAAAGCCACCGTATCCCCTCGGCGTAGCCTTTCATTGACCAGTTTTTGCGGGAAGCCTTTTCTATTGGTTCTTACAGTACCACATGCTGGGGTGTCCCTCCGTTGAAGATTGCGGAAGAGGGGCAAGCTAGTATAAAAATTATCCACATAAAGGTGGTACCCCTTTCCAAAGAGTGGATAAACGAGCTCCCAGACAACTTTGCCGCTGGTTCCATTATATTCTGGACATTCAGGGGGATGCAGTTGGGTGTCCTTCCCTTCGTACACCCAGAAGGCGTAAATGTACCCCGTGGCTCGGTCGCAAAGTTTATACATTTTAACCCCATATCGGGCCCTTTTGCTGGGGATAAACTGTTTGATGCCAAGCCTGCCTGTAAATTTTACAAGGGACTCATCAACAGAAATATTCTGGCCGGGGGTATATAGCTGGGGAAATTTTTCAGGGAAATAATTCAGGAGTGGTCGAATTTTGAATAATTTGTCAAAGGCTGGGTCATTTCGGGGAGGGCACTGGGTGTTGTCATTGTAGTGAAGGAAGCGCAAAATCATAAGGTATCTTGATCTTGGCATTATTGAAGAGAAGAGTGGCATGTGGTGGACGGGGTTGTTTGACCAATATGAGTACATTTCGTTTTTTTTGTGAGACCCATTGTAAAAGTTAGGCCTAAGAAAATGTTAAATTCCGCTATGGTAAGCTCTCTCCACTTAAAGGGACGGGCATAACTAGAGCCAGGGTTGCTTACTATGTACTGCTGTGCGTAAAGAATGCACTGGGCCACAATGGATGATAGAAAGTCTTCGGTGAAAATCAAATAAAAAAAATCAAGCATGACAAAATTATTGGTGTTCACCTGGACACCTGGCTGGGCAGTAAAAGGGGGGATATTTGCTGCTCCGGAATTAGGGGGAAGCCACAGGGGGTTTTGAAGGGCATAGGGTAGGCTGGCATGGCCTCTATCCCTTTGGGACTGAGATGACACCCTACTGGTGTCTGGCCTTTGTTGCAGTGGCTCTTCGCTTGAGGTGGACGGCACTGCCCTGGAGGTAGACGGCACTGCCCTGGAGGTGGACGGCACTGCTCTCGAGGTGGTAGTAGGCTGCTGCTCCACGCCAGAACACCTTCTTTTCACGGGCACACGTTCCTCTTCTGATTCTGTATCGGACCCGCTGCTTGTCACTGATTCATAGGCCGAATCCGAATCGGACAAAGACTCAGAGAGCTCCCCGCTGCTCTCATTGGTCATGCTGAGACGCTGGTAGGCCTCCTCGGCCGTAAATAGTTTTTTTGCCATACTGGTAGCTGGTGAGGTTGATGTGGCGCAGATGAGCACTGATGGGCACAGGTGTCACTGGTGTGGCTCTGGCTGCACTGGTGTGGCTCTGGCTGCACTGATGTGGCTCTGGTGGGCACAGAGGTGGCTCTGGTGGGCACAGGTGGCTCTGCTGGACACAGGCGGCACTGGTGGGCACAGGCGGCACTGATGTGGCACTGGCAGGACGGATGTGGCACTGGCGGCACTGATGTGGCACTGATGGGCACAGGTGGCACTGATGGGCACAAGTGGTACTGGTTGGGCACAGGTGGCACTGGTGTGGCTCTGGTTGCACTGGTGTGGCTCTGGTGGCACAGATGTGGCACTGGTGGATTCAGGCGGCACTGGTGGGCACAGGCGGCACTGGTGGGCACAGGTGGCACTGGTGGGCACTGGCGGCACTGATGTGGTACTGCAGTGGTGCAGATGAGCACAAGTGGCACTGATGGGCACAGGTGGCACTGACGGGCACAGGTGGCACTGATGGGCACAGATGGCACTGGTGTGGCACTGGTGTGCACTGGTGTGGCACTGGTGTGGCACTGGTGGTACTGGTGTGGCTCTGGTGGCACAGAGGTGGCACAGAGGTGGCACAGAGGTGGCACAGGTGGTTCAGATGGCACAGATGTGGCACAGGTGGCACAGATGTGGTACAGATGGCACTTGTGGCACAGATGACACTGTTGTGGCACTGTTGTGGCACTGTTGGGCACTGTTGTGGCACTGTTGGGCACTGCTGTGGCACTGTTGGGCACTGATAATAGATAAAAGACTCACAGTTTGGCACTATGAAGCTCTCCTCTCCTCTCACGCTGCATCGGTGTGAGGAGAGGAGAGCGATGAACTTGTGATGACCCTGCAGCACAGCCTTTGTTGACATTTGTGATCGCTCCGTCATTGGACGGAGCGATCACATGGTAAAGGGCCGCTGTCATTGGCCCTTTACCGTGATCTGTGTTGCGCCGGGTCCCGTGGACCCGGCGAACACGGATGTTCCCGTGTGCGCTCCCAGGGGGGCGCGCAGGACCGTTTCTCCAGGAGGACGTCATAGTACGCCCTCCCAGAGTTATCCAACCGCCCTGCAGCCGTCATTCGGCTATGGGCTGGTTGGTAAGTGGTTAATAAAAAAAGTAAAAAGAACAAGCGTAGTCAAAACATAGCCAAAGTTCAGTAACTGGAATGGATAGTCAGCCAAGCCAGAAGTCAGGGATCAAAGTAGTGGAACAGCAAGCAGGATCTGGAACCAGAAGGAGGTGTTTCTTGTGATGTTGACCAAGGCAAAGGCAGAGACCCTCTGAACTGGACGGCTAAAGTAAGCAGGACTGATGAGCAGGATATGAACAACAGCTGAGTAACTATGGAGAGAGATGGGAGCTGGCAATTAGCCATCAGCTGAGCCCAGCCCTGACACAAGAAACAGTCAGTAGCACCATCTTTTTTATGGTACACAATGTATGTTTTAAAAAATGTATGGTTTGTGGTGTCTTTTACAAACGCTGAATGTTTTAAGGGAAAAAAATGACTAAAAATATATTTTTTTAAACATTGCAGGGCCTGTCAGGGAAAGGGTTAAAGCTTGGCGTGTTCAGCTTCAAAATTGTGTTGCAGTATCCTAAAATTAGCTTGAAAGCAAAAACTCCCAATTTTGCTTATCCCTAAGCTATCTTAGAACTTGCAAAACAGTGACTTTCATCCACATACTGTATAGAGAACACACAAAGTACATCTATCAATGACTGACAACCTCTTACCAGAGAAATATTTCTTGAATAGGACTTTATTTAGAGACGGGATGGAAATACTGCTAAAATGTTTCATGAAGGCATTATATTTTCCATTTGGAAAGTCATGGCTTTTTTTATAATCTTATTGGCATTATTTCACTTTGGGATCCGAAAATCAATTATACTTTGAAATCCTGTCATTCAAAATTCAGATTTAATTGAAATGAAAATTGTTTTGCTCATTCTGCAGACTGTTCAGATGGATGACTATGGGACCCGTTTGCCCATACGGTGAGAAATATTGTATAAAACAGCACTTCTATCAGTTTTATTGCTTAGAAAACAACCAGGCTACTGTGAAAGAAGCAGGTAAAAATGGAAATAAATTAATTTGAAATGTCATATTGCTCTCAGATGTGCAATGAAAAGATGTGGAAAACGTTACCTGAAGAATGTAATGATAGCCACCTTTATCATTTTAATGCATTCCACCATGGAAACATTCATTCGATCACCAACTTACTGATTGATATTGGGAATAAACACAAAGTGTATCACCTTCCTATTTTCAAGGATTAGTTTAATGTGGCATTACAAGGCATCTGTTTTGTTAAGTTATTACCGTAAGATAATGTTCTCACCTTCACAGTATTGGTGTGTAGAGAATCTATTTTTACAAACGTAAAAGAAAAAAAAAATGTAATTACAAAACGTGTCTTAGAATTTTAGATAACAAACCTGCTTTATTAGTATACCAACATTAAACCTTATCTTAAAGCTAAAATCATCTTGTTTAGTTTAGAACATAGTTGGAAATGTTTAAAAATCAAAGAAATTTGTGCCGCACATCTATATATTATACTGCAATAACAGCAGTAATTGAATAAAGTGTCAATAGTGTTATATGATACTATAATGTGCAAAATCACATACATCCAATGCATAACACTGCTTAAATAATAATGAAATAATGAAATTATATGGTAAGGTAATATATTCTTGTGATATGTAAATTAATTCCCTTTAAGATCTCACAAGTCAAACTGACATGATAGAGAAAGAAAAAAATCAAGGTCATTAAAGTAAATACTAAATAAATAAAAGTGACAAAAGGTGAAAGATAAAGTGCTATAGTGCAATAAACTGTGATGCACTAACCATATATCACATGGATCAGTGGCACATAAATATCATAAAGTCCTTATCAGACATAAATAAGTAAATCCATTGATCAAAGTGATCAAAACGTGTAAGTGTCCACACTCTGGTGCCCCTCCCCTTAGGTAAAAGCCGCTCACCTCTGAGCGTGTGACCTCACATTTAAGCTCGGTCAAAACACGCATATAAATCACCTCTAGATTCTATGATAACTGCGGGGTCCCGGGATGCTCAATAACGTTGTTTCCTCATATGTAAACAGTAGGAAAGAAGGCTCAATAGTGATATCATTTTTAAATCACAAAATGTATTATACAGAAGGCCCCAATACAGGGTACTCACATGGGTCTGGTGTGTGAGTGCACTGCTCTATTCAAAGCATAAAAAAAGCTGGGAACGTGTTGAGGTCGTAGGTTCCTCCACTGAGACACACCAACTGTCTCCTACACTGCCCTGTCCCCTCCCCAAGAGTTGGAAATGTTAAAAGAAAAATTATCATCAAAATGTTAAAAAAACTCCCCCCAGGCTTTGACACCTACAAGATCTATCTAATCATATACTAACTAGTGCCACACAGTAATTTGTGTAATGAGACACTAAATAAACATATATTATACAACAACATATATCTCCACTTGAAAAAAATGCCAACATCTAACTCGATGAGGGAGATTTACTAAATGCCCCGGTTTTGGTAAATCTCACCCATTTGGTCGTGAGAGACATGATTGGGAAGGGAGTTTGTGCTGGGAGGGAGTTTCTAAGGGAGGACATGGTTTGTGTTGGGAGGAGTGATTTTTAGGGGAGAGGATTTATGCTAGGTGAGGGATTTTTGGGTGATTGGTTGGTGCTGGGAGGGGTGTATACTCTCCTGGCCTCTGCACAAGGAATGTTACAAACATCTGACACCTGCATTTTGTGCATTATGTGCTTCTGACCCCTGAACTTTGAGTGTTAAATATTTCTGACCTCTTTACTGTTTGCTTTAGGTACTCCTGAATTCAGCACTGACCACAACATTTGTTGTGTCACATACTCCTGATCCCTGCATTCTGTGTGTTACATGCTCCTGAATAGGGATGAGCCGAACACCCCCCGGTTCGGTTCGCACCAGAACCCACGAACGGACCGAAAGTTCGCACGAACGTTAGAACCCCATTGACGTCTATGGGACTCGAACGTTCGAAATCAAAAGTGCTCATTTTAAAGGCTAATTTGCATGGTATTGTCCTAAAAAGGGTTTGGGGACCCGGGTCCTACCCCAGGGGACATGTATCAATGCAAAAAAAACTTTTAAAAACGGCCGTTTTTTCGGGAGCAGTGATTTTAATGATGTATGCCTGTAAAGTGACGCGTGTTTCCCATGTTTAGAACAGTCCCTGCACCAAATGTCATTTTTAAAGGAAAAAATCTCATTTAAAACTGCTTGCGGGTTTAATGTCATGTCGGGTCATGGCAATATGGATGAAAATCAGTGAGACAAACGGCATGGGTACCCCCCAGTCCATTACCAGGCCCTTTGGGTCTTGTATGGATATTAAGGGGAACCCCGCACCCAAATTAAAATAAGGAAAGGTGTGGGGCCACCAGGCCCTATATACTCTGAACAGCAGTATACAGGCGGTGCAAACAAGACAGGGACTGTAGGTTTGTTGTTAAGTAGAATCTCTTTGTAATTTTGAACGGGTACATTTTTAACGCGTTTAGCTCCAGCCAAAAAATCTTTTTTAAGCTTTTTGAAAAACATAGGGAAGGGTTATCACCCCTGTGACATTTGTGTTGCTGTCTTTCCTCCTCTTCAGAAGATTTCACCTCACTTTTTTGACCCAATGAAAAATGTTTATTGAAAATTTGGGTTTTTTTGTGGAACAAGGATTGGAAAGCATCAGTGGAAAGGAGAAATTGTTTTCCCATATTAACTCTTACAGGAGAGAATTTCCCTTCCTAGGGGTAGATTTCATCTCACTTCCTGTTGTCTCCTTCCGTTTGCAAGTAGGAGTCGTTTGTAAGTTAGATGTTTGAAAGTAGGGTCCTGCCCTATATACTCAGCAGAAATTTGGGCCTTAGGTGTTGCTGTGGCCACAACACTGTAAGCCCTCACAGGGCCCTGCTGTGAAATATTAGATCAAGAATTGTAATTACACGCCCCTGTTAGACAGGGGCAGAAAAATTGGGCCTTAGGCACTGGTGCTGGTGCCACAACACTGCAACCCCTCACAGACACTCTAGTTGGAACGCAGGAACGAGCCCTGCTGCAAAGTATTGCATCAAAAATTGTAATTACACGCCCCTGTTAGACAGGGGCAGAAAAATTGGGCCTTAGGCACTGGTGCTGGTGCCACAACACTGCAACCCCTCACAGACACTCTAGTTGGAACGCAGGAACGAGCCCTGCTGCAAAGTATTGCATCAAAAATTGTAATTACACGCCCCTGTTAGACAGGAGCAGAAAAATTGGGCCTTAGGCACTGGTGCTGGTGCCACAACACTGCAACCCCTCACAGACACTCTAGTTGGAATGCAGGAACGAGCCCTGCTGCAAAGTATTACATCAAAAATTGTAATTACACGCCCCTGTTAAACAGGGGCTGAAAAATTGTGCCTTAGGCACTGGTGGTGGCGCCCAGAACCAAAAATGTTCTTACAAGCTATCAGCGTGATGATTGAGGAGAAAGAGGATAATTACTCAGGGATAGTCACTCAGCATCAGCATAGGCAGTCTTTGAAGGGATCTGAGATTTCAAAAAAAATTATTCGGTTACATCAGCATCAGGTGCTTGGTAGCTGGTGGTGATCCAAGACTGATTCATTTTTATGAAGGTCAGCCGATCGACCGAGTCGGTGGACAGACGCACCCTGTGATCGGTTACCACGCCTCCAGCAGCACTGAATGTGCGTTCCGAAAGAACGCTGGATGCAGGACAGGCCAGTAGCTCAATTGCATACTGTGCAAGCTCTGGCCAGTGATCCATCCTCAAGACCCAGTAACCCAGAGGATTTTCGGTGGGAAAGGTGTCCAAGTCTGATCTTGCCCCTAGGTATTCCTGCACCATGTAAAACAGACGCTGGCGATGGTTGCTGGAACCGATCATACCTTGGGGCTGCGGACCAAAAAATTGTCTGAACGCATCGGTCAGACGGCCACCTTCTCCACCGCTCCTTCTTTGACTGACCGAAGCCTCAGCAACATGTTGTCCAGAAACAGGAGTTTGTAACCTCCCAGTCTCTGGGAACGCGTTGCACAGACCTTTCTGCAAGGCCTCCCGAAGATGTTTCATCCTCTGCTCCCTCTGCGATGGCAAGATAAGGTCTGCAACCTTACCCTTGTACCGTGGATCAAGGAGGGTTGCCAGCCAGTATTGGTCCTTCTCCTTGATACCACGAATACGAGGATCCTTACGCAGGCTTTGCAGGATCAGGGAGGCCATGCAGCGTAGGTTTGCTGAGGCATTCGGTCCGGAGTCCTCTGGGTCACTAAGGACAACAACGTCCGCAGCCACCTCCTCCCAGCCACGTACAAGTCCATGTGTTCCTTGGGACTGATCCCTTAAAGACTGCTGCTGATGCTGAGTGCCAGGCTCCACCTCCATACTGACACAATCTTCCTCCTCCTCCTCCTCCTCCTCCTCGTCCTCTTCCTGTGTGATCGGCGGGCACGCAGGAACACTGTCTGGATAAAGGGGGCCTTGAGAGCTAAGGAATTCCTCCTCTTCCTGCCTCTGTTCTGCCTCAAGTGCCCTGTCCATTATTCCACGCAGCGTGTGCTCAACAGGTGGACAAGGGGGACAGTGTAACTGATGCATGCACTGTCAGTGCTCACCATCCTCGTGGCCTCCTCGAATGGTGACAGGACAGTGCATGCATCCCTGATCATGGCCCACTGGCGTGGGGAAAAAAAACCAAGCTCCCCTGACCCTGTCCTGGTGCCATAGTCGCACAGGTACTCATTGATGGCCCTCTGCTGTGTGTGCAGCCGCTGCAGCATGGCCAACGTTGAGTTCCACCTGGTGGGCATGTCACAGATTAGGCGGTTCTTGGGCAGGTTAAACTCCTTTTGGAGGTCCGTCAGCCGAGCACTGGCATTATATGACCGGCGGAAATGCACACAGACTTTCCTGGCCTGCCTCAGGACATCCTGTAAGCCCGGGTACCTGCCCAAGAACCGCTGCACCACCAAGTTAAGGACGTGAGCCAAACAGGGCACATGGGTCATTTGTCCCTGTCGGAGGGCAGAGAGGAGGTTGGTGCCATTGTCGCAAACCACCATTCCTGCCTTAAGTTGGCGTGGCGTCAACCACTTCTGAACCTGCCCCTGCAGAGCTGACAGAACCTCTGCCCCAGTGTGGCTCCTGTCCCCCAAGCACACCAGCTCAAGCACCGCATGGCATCTTTTGGCCTGCGTACTTGCGTAGCCCCTTGAACGCCTACGGAGCACCGCTGGTTCCGAGGAAGAGGCCATGGAGGAAGAAGAAGAGGAGGGGGTGGAGGAGAGAGGTGTGTCACAATCAGCATTTTGGAGGCGTGGTGGCGGAACAACCTCCAACACTACCGCACCTTGTCCTGCATCCTTCCCAGCTGCCAGCAGAGTCACCCAATGCGCCGTGAAACTTAGGTAACGTCCCTGTCCATGCCTGCTGGACCATGAGTCAGTGGTAATATGCACCTTACCGCTGACCGCCCTGTCCAGCGAGGCATGGACATTGCCTTCCACATGCCGGTAGAGAGCCGGAATCGCCTTCCGTGAGAAAAAGTGGCGTTTGGGTACCTGCCACTGAGGAACCGCACATTCCACAAACTCACGGAAGGGGGCAGAGTCTACCAACTGAAAAGGCAGCAGTTGAAGTGCTAGCAATTTTGCCAAGCTAGCATTCAACCGCTGGGCATGTGGATGGTTGGGAGCAAACTTCTTTCGGCGGTGCAGCAGCTGGGGCAGGGAAATTTGCCTGGTACAATCTGACGTCGGTGTACCAAAAGCAGATTGCCCACAAGTACTTGGCTGTGACACACCTAATTCTACACCTTCATTCCTCTCACTGCAGGTCTCAGAGAGGACTGAAGGTCTAGTGGGGTTGGAAATCTCAGCTGATGAGGAGCAAGGAGAGATCCTCTTTGTTCTTTGGTGTGGGTCTTTTAGATACGCTTGCCAACGAACTGCATGGCAGGTCAACATATGTCTGGTCAAGCATGTGGTACCCAAGCGGGAGATGTTTTGGCCACGCGAGATACGCTTGAGACATATGTTGCAAATAGCAGCGGTGCGATCTGATGCACTCGTCTCAAAAAAGGCCCACACCAAAGAACTTTTTGAATAACGCGCAGAGACTGCAGCGCCCTGCACATGTGGAGCTTTGGGGTGTGATGCAGTCAATGTGTTGCCCTTAGGCTGGCCCCTGGAGGGCATCCTGCCTCGTTGGTGATGTGCCGCCTCCTCCTCCTCCTCCTCCTCCTCCTCCTCCTCTCTCCTATCAGGCACCCACGTTGAGTCAGTGACCTCATCATCCCCTCCCTCCTCATCACTGGAGCAAACCTGGCAGTATGCTGCAGCAGGGGGAGCATGACTGCCAGATTGCTGTCCTTCTTGGGCACCCCCTCTGTCCGTGCTCATGTTACTGCCTTCATCGAGCTCAGTATCATCATCAGAGCCTTCCAAACGCTGGGCATCCTCCTGGAGCATGTACCCAACACTGTGGTCAAACAGTTCGAGGGAATCCTCATGAGGACATGGTGGAGCTAGGGAAGGAGTCACTGATGACATTGAGCTGAGGGAAGAGGCCGCTGCTTTGCCAGACAAAGCACCCTGGGCATGGGTGAGAGAGGATGAGGAGGATGAGGACGGCTTGGTCATCCACTCGACCAAGTCTTCCGCATGTTGCGGCTCAACACGGCCAGCTGCCGAAAAAAAGGCCAAGCGTGTCCCATGGCCACGTGCTGATGAGGATGCACCGTCTCCACGACCAGCACTAGACACAGAGCCTGCTTGCCCTCTCTTATTGGCTTGTGACTGTCTGCCTCTCCTTCTTGGCCTTCCAGACATACTAATGGCCTGTAGCTGCACTAAGCTGGGATAGAACACCTGTAATTTTCTTCAGGTAGCTTTATATACTGTAACCAGACAAGACTGCCTGTCAGTAGGAAGATAACAGGAACGGATCTAGCTGAACACTGTGAGCAGGACGCACTGCACTAAATGTAAATAGCAGGAACGGATCTAGCTGAACACTGTGAGCAGGACGCACTGCACTAAATGTAAATAGTCTAGAAGATAACAGGAACGGATCTAGCTGAACACTGTGAGCAGGACGCACTGCACTAAATGTAAATGGCAGGAACGGATCTAGCTGAACACTGTGAGCAGGACGCACTGCACTAAATGTAAATAGCAGGAACGGATCTAGCTGAACACTGTGAGCAGGACGCACTGCACTAAATGTAAATAGCAGGAACGGATCTAGCTGAACACTGTGAGCAGGACGCACTGCACTAAATGTAAATAGCAGGAACGGATCTAGCTGAACACTGTGAGCAGGACGCACTGCACTAAATGTAAATAGCAGGAACGGATCTAGCTGAACACTGTGAGCAGGACGCACTGCACTAAATGTAAATAACAGGAACGGATCTAGCTGAACACTGTGAGCAGGACGCACTGCACTAAATGTAAATAGCAGGAACGGATCTAGCTGAACACTGTGAGCAGGACGCACTGCACTAAATGTAAATAGCAGGAACGGATCTAGCTAAACACTGTGAGCAGGACGCACTGCACTAAATGTAAATAACAGGAACGGATATAGCTGAACACTGTGAGCAGGACGCACTGCACTAAATGTAAATAGTCTAGAAGATAACAGGAACGGATCTAGCTGAACACTGTGAGCAGGACGCACTGCACTAAATGTAAATGGCAGGAACGGATCTAGCTGAACACTGTGAGCAGGACGCACTGCACTAAATGTAAATAGCAGGAACGGATCTAGCTGAACACTGTGAGCAGGATGCACTGCACTAAATGTAAATAGCAGGAACGGATCTAGCTGAACACTGTGAGCAGGACGCACTGCACTAAATGTAAATAACAGGAACGGATATAGCTGAACACTGTGAGCAGGACGCACTGCACTAAATGTAAATAGTCTAGAAGATAACAGGAACGGATCTAGCTGAACACTGTGAGCAGGACGCACTGCACTAAATGTAAATAGCAGGAACGGATCTAGCTGAACACTGTGAGCAGGACGCACTGCACTAAATGTAAATAGCAGGAACGGATCTAGCTGAACACTGTGAGCAGGACGCACTGCACTAAATGTAAATAACAGGAACGGATCTAGCTGAACACTGTGAGCAGGACGCACTGCACTAAATGTAAATAGCAGGAACGGATCTAGCTGAACACTGTGAGCAGGACGCACTGCACTAAATGTAAATAGTCTAGAAGATAACAGGAACGGATCTAGCTGAACACTGTGAGCAGGACGCACTGCACTAAATGTAAATAGCAGGAATGGATCTAGCTGAACACTGTGAGCAGGACGCACTGCACTAAATGTAAATAACAGGAACGGATCTAGCTGAACACTGTGAGCAGGACGCACTGCACTAAATGTAAATAGCAGGAACGGATCTAGCTGAACACTGTGAGCAGGACGCACTGCACTAAATGTAAATTGCAGGAACGGATCTAGCTGAACACTGTGAGCAGGACGCACTGCACTAAATGTAAATGGCAGGAACGGATCTAGCTGAACACTGTGAGCAGGACGCACTGCACTAAATGTAAATAGCAGGAACGGATCTAGCTGAACACTGTGAGCAGGACGCACTGCACTAAATGTAAATAGCAGGAACGGATCTAGCTGAACACTGTGAGCAGGACGCACTGCACTAAATGTAAATAGCAGGAACGGATCTAGCTGAACACTGTGAGCAGGACGCACTGCACTAAATGTAAATAGCAGGAACGGATCTAGCTGAACACTGTGAGCAGGACGCACTGCACTAAATGTAAATAGCAGGAATGGATCTAGCTGAACACTGTGAGCAGGACGCACTGCACTAAATGTAAATAGCAGGAACGGATCTAGCTGAACACTGTGAGCAGGACGCACTGCACTAAATGTAAATAACAGGAACGGATCTAGCTGAACACTGTGAGCAGGACGCACTGCACTAAATGTAAATAGTCTAGAAGATAACAGGAACGGATCTAGCTGAACACTGTGAGCAGGACGCACTGCACTAAATGTAAATAGCAGGAACGGATCTAGCTGAACACTGTGAGCAGGACGCACTGCACTAAATGTAAATAACAGGAACGGATCTAGCTGAACACTGTGAGCAGGACGCACTGCACTAAATGTAAATAGCAGGAACGGATCTAGCTGAACACTGTGAGCAGGACGCACTGCACTAAATGTAAATTGCAGGAACGGATCTAGCTGAACACTGTGAGCAGGACGCACTGCACTAAATGTAAATGGCAGGAACGGATCTAGCTGAACACTGTGAGCAGGACGCACTGCACTAAATGTAAATAGCAGGAACGGATCTAGCTGAACACTGTGAGCAGGACGCACTGCACTAAATGTAAATAGCAGGAACGGATCTAGCTGAACACTGTGAGCAGGACGCACTGCACTAAATGTAAATAGCAGGAACGGATCTAGCTGAACACTGTGAGCAGGATGCACTGCACTAAATGTAAATAGCAGGAACGGATCTAGCTGAACACTGTGAGCAGGACGCACTGCACTAAATGTAAATAGCAGGAACGGATCTAGCTGAACACTGTGAGCAGGACGCACTGCACTAAATGTAAATAACAGGAACGGATCTAGCTGAACACTGTGAGCAGGACGCACTGCACTAAATGTAAATAGCAGGAACGGATCTAGCTGAACACTGTGAGCAGGACGCACTGCACTAAATGTAAATAGTCTAGAAGATAACAGGAACGGATCTAGCTGAACACTGTGAGCAGGACGCACTGCACTAAATGTAAATAGCAGGAACGGATCTAGCTGAACACTGTGAGCAGGACGCACTGCACTAAATGTAAATAACAGGAACGGATCTAGCTGAACACTGTGAGCAGGACGCACTGCACTAAATGTAAATAGCAGGAACGGATC
This sequence comes from Lithobates clamitans, assembly GCA_037952925.1. Lineage (NCBI taxonomy): Eukaryota > Metazoa > Chordata > Amphibia > Anura > Ranidae > Lithobates > Lithobates clamitans. Next base: position 11,847,867 of record JBBGZY010000008.1, on the reverse strand, counting down.
TAGCTGAACACTGTGAGCAGGACGCACTGCACTAAATGTAAATAGCAGGAACGGATCTAGCTGAACACTGTGAGCAGGACGCACTGCACTAAATGTAAATGGCAGGAACGGATCTAGCTGAACACTGTGAGCAGGACGCACTGCACTAAATGTAAATAGCAGGAACGGATCTAGCTGAACACTGTGAGCAGGACGCACTGCACTAAATGTAAATAGCAGGAACGGATCTAGCTGAACACTGTGAGCAGGACGCACTGCACTAAATGTAAATAACAGGAACGGATCTAGCTGAACACTGTGAGCAGGACGCACTGCACTAAATGTAAATAGCAGGAACGGATCTAGCTGAACACTGTGAGCAGGACGCACTGCACTAAATGTAAATAGTCTAGAAGATAACAGGAACGGATCTAGCTGAACACTGTGAGCAGGACGCACTGCACTAAATGTAAATAGCAGGAACGGATCTAGCTGAACACTGTGAGCAGGACGCACTGCACTAAATGTAAATAACAGGAACGGATCTAGCTGAACACTGTGAGCAGGACGCACTGCACTAAATGTAAATAGCAGGAACGGATCTAGCTGAACACTGTGAGCAGGACGCACTGCACTAAATGTAAATTGCAGGAACGGATCTAGCTGAACACTGTGAGCAGGACGCACTGCACTAAATGTAAATGGCAGGAACGGATCTAGCTGAACACTGTGAGCAGGACGCACTGCACTAAATGTAAATAGCAGGAACGGATCTAGCTGAACACTGTGAGCAGGACGCACTGCACTAAATGTAAATAGCAGGAACGGATCTAGCTGAACACTGTGAGCAGGACGCACTGCACTAAATGTAAATAGCAGGAACGGATCTAGCTGAACACTGTGAGCAGGACGCACTGCACTAAATGTAAATAGCAGGAACGGATCTAGCTGAACACTGTGAGCAGGACGCAGTGCACTAAATGTAAATAGCAGGAATGGATCTAGCTGAACACTGTGAGCAGGACGCACTGCACTAAATGTAAATAGCAGGAACGGATCTAGCTGAACACTGTGAGCAGGACGCACTGCACTAAATGTAAATAACAGGAACGGATCTAGCTGAACACTGTGAGCAGGACGCACTGCACTAAATGTAAATAGTCTAGAAGATAACAAGAACGGATCTAGCTGAACACTGTGAGCAGGACGCACTGCACTAAATGTAAATAGCAGGAACGGATCTAGCTGAACACTGTGAGCAGGACGCACTGCACTAAATGTAAATAACAGGAACGGATCTAGCTGAACACTGTGAGCAGGACGCACTGCACTAAATGTAAATAGCAGGAACGGATCTAGCTGAACACTGTGAGCAGGACGCACTGCACTAAATGTAAATTGCAGGAACGGATCTAGCTGAACACTGTGAGCAGGACGCACTGCACTAAATGTAAATGGCAGGAACGGATCTAGCTGAACACTGTGAGCAGGACGCACTGCACTAAATGTAAATAGCAGGAACGGATCTAGCTGAACACTGTGAGCAGGACGCACTGCACTAAATGTAAATAACAGGAACGGATATAGCTGAACACTGTGAGCAGGACGCACTGCACTAAATGTAAATAGCAGGAACGGATCTAGCTAAACACTGTGAGCAGGACGCACTGCACTAAATGTAAATAACAGGAACGGATATAGCTGAACACTGTGAGCAGGACGCACTGCACTAAATGTAAATAGTCTAGAAGATAACAGGAACGGATCTAGCTGAACACTGTGAGCAGGACGCACTGCACTAAATGTAAATAGCAGGAACGGATCTAGCTGAACACTGTGAGCAGGACGCACTGCACTAAATGTAAATAGCAGGAACGGATCTAGCTGAACACTGTGAGCAGGACGCACTGCACTAAATGTAAATAACAGGAACGGATCTAGCTGAACACTGTGAGCAGGACGCACTGCACTAAATGTAAATAGCAGGAACGGATCTAGCTGAACACTGTGAGCAGGACGCACTGCACTAAATGTAAATAGTCTAGAAGATAACAGGAACGGATCTAGCTGAACACTGTGAGCAGGACGCACTGCACTAAATGTAAATAGCAGGAACGGATCTAGCTGAACACTGTGAGCAGGACGCACTGCACTAAATGTAAATAGCAGGAACGGATCTAGCTGAACACTGTGAGCAGGACGCACTGCACTAAATGTAAATAACAGGAACGGATCTAGCTGAACACTGTGAGCAGGACGCACTGCACTAAATGTAAATAGCAGGAACGGATCTAGCTGAACACTGTGAGCAGGACGCACTGCACTAAATGTAAATAGCAGGAACGGATCTAGCTAAACACTGTGAGCAGGACGCACTGCACTAAATGTAAATAACAGGAACGGATATAGCTGAACACTGTGAGCAGGACGCACTGCACTAAATGTAAATAGTCTAGAAGATAACAGGAACGGATCTAGCTGAACACTGTGAGCAGGACGCACTGCACTAAATGTAAATGGCAGGAACGGATCTAGCTGAACACTGTGAGCAGGACGCACTGCACTAAATGTAAATAGCAGGAACGGATCTAGCTGAACACTGTGAGCAGGATGCACTGCACTAAATGTAAATAGCAGGAACGGATCTAGCTGAACACTGTGAGCAGGACGCACTGCACTAAATGTAAATAACAGGAACGGATATAGCTGAACACTGTGAGCAGGACGCACTGCACTAAATGTAAATAGTCTAGAAGATAACAGGAACGGATCTAGCTGAACACTGTGAGCAGGACGCACTGCACTAAATGTAAATAGCAGGAACGGATCTAGCTGAACACTGTGAGCAGGACGCACTGCACTAAATGTAAATAGCAGGAACGGATCTAGCTGAACACTGTGAGCAGGACGCACTGCACTAAATGTAAATAACAGGAACGGATCTAGCTGAACACTGTGAGCAGGACGCACTGCACTAAATGTAAATAGCAGGAACGGATCTAGCTGAACACTGTGAGCAGGACGCACTGCACTAAATGTAAATAGTCTAGAAGATAACAGGAACGGATCTAGCTGAACACTGTGAGCAGGACGCACTGCACTAAATGTAAATAGCAGGAACGGATCTAGCTGAACACTGTGAGCAGGACGCACTGCACTAAATGTAAATAACAGGAACGGATCTAGCTGAACACTGTGAGCAGGACGCACTGCACTAAATGTAAATAGCAGGAACGGATCTAGCTGAACACTGTGAGCAGGACGCACTGCACTAAATGTAAATTGCAGGAACGGATCTAGCTGAACACTGTGAGCAGGACGCACTGCACTAAATGTAAATGGCAGGAACGGATCTAGCTGAACACTGTGAGCAGGACGCACTGCACTAAATGTAAATAGCAGGAACGGATCTAGCTGAACACTGTGAGCAGGACGCACTGCACTAAATGTAAATAGCAGGAACGGATCTAGCTGAACACTGTGAGCAGGACGCACTGCACTAAATGTAAATAGCAGGAACGGATCTAGCTGAACACTGTGAGCAGGACGCACTGCACTAAATGTAAATAGCAGGAACGGATCTAGCTGAACACTGTGAGCAGGACGCACTGCACTAAATGTAAATAGCAGGAATGGATCTAGCTGAACACTGTGAGCAGGACGCACTGCACTAAATGTAAATAGCAGGAACGGATCTAGCTGAACACTGTGAGCAGGACGCACTGCACTAAATGTAAATAACAGGAACGGATCTAGCTGAACACTGTGAGCAGGACGCACTGCACTAAATGTAAATAGTCTAGAAGATAACAGGAACGGATCTAGCTGAACACTGTGAGCAGGACGCACTGCACTAAATGTAAATAGCAGGAACGGATCTAGCTGAACACTGTGAGCAGGACGCACTGCACTAAATGTAAATAACAGGAACGGATCTAGCTGAACACTGTGAGCAGGACGCACTGCACTAAATGTAAATAGCAGGAACGGATCTAGCTGAACACTGTGAGCAGGACGCACTGCACTAAATGTAAATTGCAGGAACGGATCTAGCTGAACACTGTGAGCAGGACGCACTGCACTAAATGTAAATGGCAGGAACGGATCTAGCTGAACACTGTGAGCAGGACGCACTGCACTAAATGTAAATAGCAGGAACGGATCTAGCTGAACACTGTGAGCAGGACGCACTGCACTAAATGTAAATAGCAGGAACGGATCTAGCTGAACACTGTGAGCAGGACGCACTGCACTAAATGTAAATAGCAGGAACGGATCTAGCTGAACACTGTGAGCAGGACGCACTGCACTAAATGTAAATAGCAGGAACGGATCTAGCTGAACACTGTGAGCAGGACGCACTGCACTAAATGTAAATAGCAGGAACGGATCTAGCTGAACACTGTGAGCAGGACGCACTGCACTAAATGTAAATAACAGGAACGGATCTAGCTGAACACTGTGAGCAGGACGCACTGCACTAAATGTAAATAGCAGGAACGGATCTAGCTGAACACTGTGAGCAGGACGCACTGCACTAAATGTAAATAGTCTAGAAGATAACAGGAACGGATCTAGCTGAACACTGTGAGCAGGACGCACTGCACTAAATGTAAATAGCAGGAACGGATCTAGCTGAACACTGTGAGCAGGACGCACTGCACTAAATGTAAATAACAGGAACGGATCTAGCTGAACACTGTGAGCAGGACGCACTGCACTAAATGTAAATAGCAGGAACGGATCTAGCTGAACACTGTGAGCAGGACGCACTGCACTAAATGTAAATTGCAGGAACGGATCTAGCTGAACACTGTGAGCAGGACGCACTGCACTAAATGTAAATGGCAGGAACGGATCTAGCTGAACACTGTGAGCAGGACGCACTGCACTAAATGTAAATAGCAGGAACGGATCTAGCTGAACACTGTGAGCAGGACGCACTGCACTAAATGTAAATAGCAGGAACGGATCTAGCTGAACACTGTGAGCAGGACGCACTGCACTAAATGTAAATAGCAGGAACGGATCTAGCTGAACACTGTGAGCAGGACGCACTGCACTAAATGTAAATAGCAGGAATGGATCTAGCTGAACACTGTGAGCAGGACGCAGTGCACTAAATGTAAATAGCAGGAATGGATCTAGCTGAACACTGTGAGCAGGACGCACTGCACTAAATGTAAATAGCAGGAACGGATCTAGCTGAACACTGTGAGCAGGACGCACTGCACTAAATGTAAATAACAGGAACGGATCTAGCTGAACACTGTGAGCAGGACGCACTGCACTAAATGTAAATAGTCTAGAAGATAACAGGAACGGATCTAGCTGAACACTGTGAGCAGGACGCACTGCACTAAATGTAAATAGCAGGAACGGATCTAGCTGAACACTGTGAGCAGGACGCACTGCACTAAATGTAAATAACAGGAACGGATCTAGCTGAACACTGTGAGCAGGACGCACTGCACTAAATGTAAATAGCAGGAACGGATCTAGCTGAACACTGTGAGCAGGACGCACTGCACTAAATGTAAATTGCAGGAACGGATCTAGCTGAACACTGTGAGCAGGACGCACTGCACTAAATGTAAATGGCAGGAACGGATCTAGCTGAACACTGTAAGCAGGACGCACTGCACTAAATGTAAATAGCAGGAACGGATCTAGCTGAACACTGTGAGCAGGACGCACTGCACTAAATGTAAATAGCAGGAACGGATCTAGCTGAACACTGTGAGCAGGACGCACTGCACTAAATGTAAATAGCAGGAACGGATCTAGCTGAACACTGTGAGCAGGACGCACTGCACTAAATGTAAATAGCAGGAACGGATCTAGCTGAACACTGTGAGCAGGACGCACTGCACTAAATGTAAATAGCAGGAACGGATCTAGCTGAACACTGTGAGCAGGACGCACTGCACTAAATGTAAATAGTCTAGATAGAAGATAACAGGAACGGATCTAGCTAAACTGAATACAGTGTATATATATATATGCAACACCTGGGATGCATATATATACACAATACACTGTAAGTGTAGCTAACTGACTGACTGTTCTGCCTAATCTATCTAACTCAAATCAAATGACACTGTCTCTCTCTCTCTCTATCTCTTAGCACACCGGAACACACACTGCACAGGGCCGCCGTGCAGGCGGCCTTATATAGTGTGGGGCGTGTACTAAATCCCCTGAGCCATAATTGGCCAAAGCCACCCTGGCTTTGGCCAATTACAGCTCTCTCTACTGACGGCGCTGTGATTGGCCAAGCATGCGGGTCATAGTGCATGCTTGGCCAATCATCAGCCAGCAATGCACTGCGATGCCGCAGTGAATTATGGGCCGTGACGCGCCACACGAATTTGGCGCGAGCGGCCCATATCGTTCGCAATTCGGCGAACGGGCGAACAGCCGATGTTCGAGTCGAACATGGGTTCGACTCGAACACGAAGCTCATCCCTACTCCTGAACCTTGCAGTCTTTGCAGTATTTATTCTTGATCCTGCATTTTGTGCATAACATATTTTTGACCCCTGCACTCTTTGCATTACACACCCTTAACCCCTGCACTATGTGCCTCCTGCATTATATACACTATATTGTACTATATTGTACATTACATACTTATGACCAAAGTGTACATTTTCTCAACAGTTTCTGGAAGCTAAACAGTCTCTGACTATTTTAATGAAGTTCTTATTTAATCAATTCAAGGCCATATTGTTGCACCACCCTCTTTCCCAGGCCTTTTTTCAGACTTCGGCATTGTCACACTTTTGAATGAAAATTAATCAGTCATGCAACACTGTACCAAAATGAAATTTTAGGACTTTTTTGTTAGATGGATACAGCTTTCTTTTGGTTTTATTTAATCACCACTGAGTTTCCTATTCTTTGCTATATAGGCAGGGACGGACTGACCAATCGGGCACTTCAGCCGTGGTCCGAGGGCCCCGGAACTTGCGGTGACCATCTTTTTTGTGCTTGTGCCCCAGCACACACTATAGCGGGGTGCTTGAAGTCCCATGCACTGCGTGCACATCTCTATGGCAGCCGGTATCTCTCACATACAGACAAAGCCGAGCACATTGACCAGGCCATTGCTGTGATGTGTTCCTGTGTACAGACAGGAGGGGGAGGCACACCCGTCAGCCTGATCTGTACTGTTCTGAGTTCTGTAGATAATATGCAGTATCATACATGTGACTTGCTGGGAGGAGGGCATTGGAAAGGGGATGAGGGGAACAAATTTACAGAGATCACTTGGAGTAATTGGGGGGGATATGTGCTAGGGGGCACTTTTTTAGGAGAGAGGACTTGTTTTAGAATGGGGTTGGCTGGACCCCCACCCAGCAGAAGTCTTCTCCTCTCACAGAGCGCCCCCTAGCACATATTCTTCCCTCCCCTCCCCACGCCCCCCAAATCATTCTAAGTAATCTCTGCAATTGCCCCAGGTGCCCAATCTAGTGGCCCCTGCCAGGCAAGTTAGTAGAGCCAAGTGCCAGAACTTGTTCTGGCACAGGACTGGTTCACACGAATCGCACAAGAATGATCTGTGCATTTCTGTAAAATTAGCATGTGACCCGGGTGCAGTGCGATTTCAGCCCATTCATTTGAATAGGCTGAAATCATGCCAGACCATACTAAAAATGCATGTGATACTATAAAAAGTGCACAGCAACCGGATCGCATGGTATTACTGTACACTGCATTTGCAACCAACGCTTGGGGTATCAATGAGTTGACATTGACACCCGCTGCAGGTCGCAACTGCAGTGCATTTTGAGCACAGTGCGGAACAAAAGAGCATGTAACACAGGTTTCCCACACCCCGTTCTAGTGTGACAAGGGGTAAAAAGGGTTTGTGTTGGGATGGAGGGGTAGGATGGCTTTGTACTGGATGAAGAGATGTGCTGCAAGGGGGAATTTGAGGGGTGGAAAAAGATTTGTGCTGGGAGTAAAAGCATTTGTGCTTGAGGGGAAGAGAATTTTTGCTCGGAGAAGAAATTTGGGGGGATTTGTTGTGCTGGGAAGATAGATTTGGGGATGGGGGGAGGATTTGTGCTGGGAGATTTGGAGAAGGGGAATTGGGTGGGAGAGGATTTGTACTGGAATGTGGAGTTTTGCTGGGAGGGAGGATTTGGGGATTGGAAGACGATTTATTCTGAAAGGGGTACTGGGGGAAGGATTATTTGTGCTAGAATGCGGAAGAAGGGGGGATTGTGCTGGGACTGGGGATATGGGGATAGTGGAGGAGGACTCATGAATCATGGCACAAAGAGGGGGTCCCCTCGGGACCAAAGTGAATGAAGGTGTTCACTGTACACTCTGTTAGAAAGAGAGCCCCTCCGGGTCCCATTAGACTTCTTTGTAGTCTCTCATGGGGCCTGGAGTGGAATCTCTTACTAACAGAGACTCTCTAGTGCACACTAAAAGGGGCACCTGTCAGGGACATGGCATGCGCAGATTAGCGGGTGCCCATCTTGCTAGGCATAAGCTAAAGCCTATGTGCAGGAACATTAGCGCTAACAGGCAAACGCACATTAGCACCAACAGGCGAACGCATATGCGCGAAAATACGCGCACGCGTTAGCCATTAATGCTGGCACCAACTGGCCTATATAAAGACAGCAGCTGCACTAGTGCAGCTGCTGTCTGATCTGCAGCTTTACCCTGTGTTCTGATCCTGTGCCTGTATCTGATCCAGTATTCCTGCCTGTCTGCCTGGTTTCCTGTTGCCAAACCCAGCTTGAACTCTGACCATTCTTTGCCTGCTGTTTATGATAGACTGATCCTCCCTGTATGACCTGGCTTGTCTGACTCTGCTCCAGTCTTTCTGCTTCCAGCCTGTGTAGCTCCAGTACTGTCATCCTGCATCTATAGCTTACATGCATCTGCTGTCCTGCATCCACAGAATACCTGCATCCGCTGTTCCTGCTACCTTCTGCTGCTCAGCAATCCAGTCTGGTCCTGCTACTCATCAGCTGCCACTACTGCTACCAATGGAGGACTTTGCAGGCACTCTTACCTCACCATGCTCTTGCGGCCACTTTTGCAACTCCAGTGGTCCTTGAGCTGGGGCTGTATGAGAGGTCTCCCTCTACTTGTCAGGCTCTCCCAGACAGTATGTAACAGCACCTCTGTTAGAGAGAGACCCCCCTCCGTGTCCCATTAGAGTCCTTTGTAGTCTCTAATGTGTCCTGGAGGGGGTCTCTCTCTAACATAGACACTCTAATGACACTGTTAGAGAGAGACCCCCTCCAGGTCCCATTAGACTCTGTTGTAGTCCCTAATGGGGCCTAGAGGGGACGCTTTATAATAAACTCTCTAATGGACACAGAGAGGGCCTCTGTTAGAGAGAGACTCCCCCCCCCCTTCCAGGTCCCATTGGAGTTGTCTGTTTCACTTACTGTATCTTGTTTATTGTTAAATGTGAAAATGTAGGGGCAGGGCCAGGGGCGGGTCGTGGATGGGGCCTGGGGGTAGGTCATGGGTGGGGCCTGACAGGGGACCCTTGCTTTCTTTGTTCCATGGGGCCCTGAGTGTTGTCAGTCTGCCCCTGTATATAAGTGAAAAAAGACTAAACATTTTTGAAAAAAAAATGGATTTCTTAATTTCTGTTAGAAATTTGCAAATAAATAAGGCACTTCCCCATCCTACGGCTCCGTGACACAATCGCGCACACCTGTTATCCCCGCCTCTTAAAAGAGACATACAGGTACACCCATTTGCCCACCACTGCCATTTTGCCGACGTATATCGGCGTGCAGCGGTCGGCAAGTGGTTAAGGGTAGAGTGGTCTTTAATCTGTCCGTTGAGGAAACAGTCGCCTGCTAGCAATGATGTGTCAGTATTTTTATTCTGGAGAGACAGGTTCTCTACGCCGGGGGTGAAGTCTGAGCTGTCTCTTAGAGACGTCAGGGGACTGATTGGCGAAGTCTTTTTGGATCGTCTTGCTATTGTGTGGAAGGCAGTCATAGTTGTCTCTATCAATGGGTGTTGTTTTAACTGTCTTCTGTAACTACTCCATGGGATCCATGGGGAAAAGCGCAGCGGGATAGGGCTCAACCCTGCTTCTAATTCTACCCAGTCTTTGGAGTTACCATGGCAATGCCAATCAATCACCCTTGTCAGGTGGGATGCCAGGTGGTAATTCTTAAAGTCAGGTAAGCCCATTCCCCCATGATCTTTTGGTTTAGTCAGATGAGAGAATTTCATTCTGGCCCTTTTGTGATTCCATAAGAATTTCAGAAGCATGGATTTGTTGAAAAAAGTGTTGTGGATTGGGATGGGTAGTGCTCGTAGTAGATATAATAATCTGGGTAGTATGGACGTCTTCAAAATCGCTGCACGGATAAAACCATGAGAAGTAGCCAGTGTGCCAGGATTTAAGATCCTTTTCTATTATCATTCATAAACCGCAGATATTTTGGGTGTCAGTCAGATTCCCAAGTACTTGAACGCCGTTTTTTCACATTTAAATGGGCAGTTCCCTCTAGTTCCAAGGTAATCGTCACCAGTCAGGGTAATATTCATAGCTTCTGACTTAGAATAATTTATTTTAAGGTTTGAGACATAACCAAAGTTTGTAAATGCCTTGATTAAGTTGGGTATGTGGTTTAGTCAAGAAAAACAGTAGATCGTCCGCATAGGCTGCAATTTTGAACTCTCTGTCTATTAGCTTAAATCCGCTGATTCCTCTGTCCCTATTAACCATTCTGATGAATGGAGCCAGTGACAAAATAAATGGTAAGGGAGACACGGGGCATCCCTGTCTGGTGTCATTGGTTATGTCAACCCTCTCCAATAGAGATCCGTTAATTTTTAATCTAGCGCGAGGATTCTGGTAAATAGCTGATATCCAAGCCATCATTCGTGAGCCCATCCTTACGTGATCAAAGGTGGCTAACATGAATTCCCATGCAACCCGATCAAAGGCTTTCTCCACTTCCGTGGATAAAAGAAGGCCCTTGATCTTTCTTGTATGTGTCATATGCAACAGCAAGAGAGCTTTAATGATATTGTCTTTGGCCTCTCTTCCTGGCATAAAACCTACCTGTTTCGGTCTAATAAAATCAGACAAGAGTAGGCTCAGTCTGGTGGCTAGAATTTTTGTCAGTGTTTTTTTTTAGATTCAGTAGTGAAATTGGCCTATAGCTGGAGCAATCAGTAGGATCCTTGTTCGGCTTGGGTATCACCATGATGTAGGCCAATAAAAATCAGGCGTGACTGTTCTAGGTTTAGAGAGTTAAATCTGGCGGTCTGTGTTGTAATAGAAGATTATATCATTTGGTGTAATATCTGTGGAAGTGTGTGGCTATGGATTCTGTATTTACATCCAAGGAGCCGTAAGGGTTCTTTATGCCTATAATGTTTTGAGTCAATTTAGTATCCCTTAAAGCTCTATCCAGCAACTTGCCCATTTTATTTCCAGCTTCATAATAAATCTTCTTTTTGAAGAATAGCATTTGTTTAGTTTTAACTGCCAGTATTTGTTGTAGTGCTTTCTCTAGTAGTTCCCCAGCTGACTGTGCATTTAAGGTATGTTTGTGCATGGATTCTAATTTGAATATCTTGTCTGTTAATTTTTGGGTTATTTTTCCTGTTCTTTCTTATGGTGGCAGCCTAATTTAATCAATTTGCCTCTGATGGAGTATTTATGAGCTCCCCAGAGCATCAAAGGATCCATGTCAGGTGTTTCATTAAGATGAAAAAACTTAGTGAGAGAAGTACCTATCCTGGGTAGTAATGTGGGGTAAGTTAATAGGGACAAGTTCAGTCTCCAAGTGTTAGATTTGGGCCTGGGTGTGAGTAAGTTCATAGTCAATGCTATCGGAGCATTGTCTGAGATCGTTTGGCTTCTGATTTTGGCTTCCAGGATAGCCAACAGATCCCTCTGGGATACAAAGAGATAATCAAGGCACGAGATTTTATTGTGGGGTACAAAGTGGAACATGTAGTCCCTATCTTATGGGTGGAGAAATCTCCATTAATCTATTAGTTGTGGTGAGTGTAGAAGGTTTTTTATTTTCTTAAGTATTTTATAGGTGACGTACGATTTTCCGGATTAGGTACTTATTTTCTTAAGTATTTTATAGGTGACGTACGATTTTTCGGATGAGGTATATACTAAAAGGTTTAAGGGGATATTAAAATCCCCTCCCAGGATAAGAGACCCCGAGGCAAGCCTATGTAGCTCCCAGACTATTCTTTGGCAAAACTGTATATGCTTTGTGTTGGGAAAATAGATGTTCGCCAATGTAATGGGCGAGTCTTCACCTTTTATGAAAACGAAACACCCAGCTGTATCTGTCATGCAGTCTGAAATAACAAAGGGGGCCTCTTTGTTTACCAAGATCGAGACATCCTTTGATTTGGCTGTGTCGTTAGTGGCATGGTAAGCGGTAGTGTAGTACGAATCTGTCAGTCTGGGTATCTGGTGAGTTCTGAAATGTGTCTCCTGAAGGAATACAAAATGAGGCTTACCTTTCTTCAGTTCCCTCAATAAAGTGGTTTGTCTTTCTGGGACATTCAGACCTTTCACGTTATGTGAGATTACCATAGGGGACTGCCCCAGTGAGGAGTACTCCATCAGGAGGTTTCAGGAGGAGTCGATTCACGTCTAAAGCTGTAAAAAGAGTTGCTCCAAATGGATAAAAAAAAAAAGATATCTTGTTAGGTAACATCTGCGTGTATTTAGAGGGAAGATTTAAAATGAGTAGAAAAGAGATAGAAAAGAAAAGAGAAGAAACAAGAGTTAATAGTAAGGAAAGACTGCAGAGATGTTATTTGTACACTTTAGTAAATGAGCCTAGATACTAAAGTACCAATGTAGCGTAACTTGAAGCCAGGTAATAAACCCAGAATCAAGGTCGCTTTGTGGAGACGTGGGTAGGCTATAACAGCGTTGTGCATGTTCTTGATGTAAGACCAAGAAATGTTATAAAAGGTAACCATAGTCTATTCGAAAACAGCTAGGGAAAGGGAGAAAAAACAGCCTATAAAAGTTCTGCAACTATAAACTATAATTTTACGCTAAATCAACCCTGTGGTGGAACTGCAACATACTTCTTCAATCAACCTTAGGCAGGCAACCATCTGTGTAAGGGTGCAAGGTTCTCCTTTTTATTATGAATACTATCCCGACCTTACGAAGGATCTAGTGTCTGTGGCCTGAGGGCGTAGGATAAGTAGGAGTCCTGAGAGTGGAGAGGAACAAACGGTCAATTAGAGCAAAAGTCTCCCTGTGGTAAGTATGTGATCATCAGAAAGTTCCAGGTGAACGCAATGGATAGGCTCTAACCACAGTCAAACTCAGGTTTGGGCTACTGAGAGTAATTTTTGTCACTAGAGGACGAGGGATCCTCTTTGGGCAGAGAAACTTATGTGATCGAGTCAACCTTTGGTTGCCCCTCTAGCTCGGTAGGTGAGTATAACTAAGGGTTGCCTCATCTAAGCATGTAGGCAAAAAGGAAAGGCAATTCCCCCATCATGTAAAAGGGAATTGTCTCCCAAGAAAACAGGGTTTTCTAGGCAGCAGAAGATGTATAACGGTAACACTCAGTTAAAAATTAATAGTTTTTATTGAAACGTATTGACAGTAAGTGAAAACATGAGCTGTGGTACAGGAGATACAAAAGTATAAAAACGCATGTATAACTACACACAATTTGTACAATATGGTCAAGCGCTTGGATAAGGTCTGACATGTTTCGACCCCATTGGGTCTTCTTCAGAGGATATGTATGCGCTGTAGAAAAAATTGCATGCATAAAAATGTACATGAGTACAAATGTGCATAATTGTGAATGATAAATATAAAAATACAAGACAATTTGAAGTATAGTTACTAATCACATGTGTATGGCCATTTCTCCTGATTCTGAGGTCCTCAAAAAGTTTCCACCACCTGATCTTGGCCCAATCTTCCCTACCTGCCGACACCCCAAAGGGGGGAAGGCCGTGCACAGCTGCGCAACTTACGATGGACCACACTTGTGGAGAAAGCCCTGTGATCGGTGGGAGCATGTGGGCCGGCAGCACCTGCAACCTATATATCAAACAACAGCACTAATCAGTGCTTATAATGATATATAACTAAGATTTAATTATAACTTGATGGACTTGGATTAGGTAAATAGATTATTAATAATAGTCACAATATAATCAAATTCATGCCTCGTGATAAGCAACATACAGGTAAATTATATGCTTATAATAAAAATTTTATATCTTATATCCAGGTGGGTAATGACCCCCATAACAGGGAAGAGAAAACAAGGAAGAATAGTTAAAGGAGAGCAAGGAAGAGAAAGAGAGATAAAAAAGCAAAAATGTTGGGGAAAAGAGAGAAAAGAAAAGTGCACCGACATGTGAGGAATGAGGGGAAAAAACAAAAACAAAAACAGAATGAAAGGGTAGGGACCTGGGAGGTGGGGAGAGGTGAGGAAAAAGGGAACAAGGGGGAGAGAAAAAAAGAGAAAGAAGGAGGAAAGAAGAAAAGGGAAAAGGAAAAGGTAGGACAAGTAAAGAAATGAATACGAAAGAATAAAAAAGAAGGGAATATAATTGATTGGAGGGTTAGATAGGGATGATAATGAGAAAAAAGACTGAAGGATTGATGTGCAATGTGAGCATTGCTAAAAGTGAGGAGTGAATGGGGAACAGAAGAAGTGGAAAGTGAACAAGCGTGAAAAGAAACAAAAAACAACAAACAACACACCATACAAAACAAAACAGCACCGGTGATAAAAAGTATAATAAATGTTGTGAAAAGTGAAAAGTGAGAGGAACAAGTGAAAGCTGAAAAAGAGAGGGGGAGGGGGCTGTGGTGGGGGAGTGAAAGTGTGCAATGAAATGTGAATGTGGACTATGGTGCAAAGGACAATTGATAATACCCATAATTGGATTACCTTAGAGATGTAAGGCGTGTGGGCAATGTAGCAGTGTAGAAAAGACAGTATTGGGAGTTGCTCAAGATCAATTGTAGAGGGCAAAAAAAAGAAATCTAAAATAGAATTATAAAATATTTATATTACTATCAGATGTTGAAAAGAGAAAAAATGTATGTTATATGTGGACCATTGATGCCTAAAAAAGCAACATGGTCTAGATTTAGAGAAGTATGCGGGAATAGCCAAGATTACCTGTAACAGAGATCCTCCTCAATGAATAGGTATCCTGTTGGAATGGTGGGGATCAAATTAAGGATCCCATAGACTACCATTCACATTAAATATCAGGGGTTGGACATTGTTCGCAGCTGAAACTGGCTACAGGTGCGCACCAGCCACCCCCATCCCACCCATCCTTCCAGAGACAGTGCCGAGAGTATCGGCACTCCACGTGTAGTCCACCTGGTGTTACGGAAGACATACCATCCCGGCATCCGCCGTCATCACCGCCGCAATTGCGTGGCGTCGTGATGTCACGCGCATGTGCGCATGTGCGCAAGTGCGCGGGCACAGTCACGGCGCCTGGGATGATCAGGAACGCCGCTGGCAGGGGGAGTCACGTCCAAGTGCTTGTCTCCCCCTGCCAGGAAGAAACACAGTGGCACAGAGGATCCCCCCAGAAGTAGGCGGCAAAGCAGGGGAACCAGACCTGGGCAGGGAAAAGATGAAAACCACAGAACATGTTAGCAAATTCACAAAAAATTAATAAGGAATAATAATTAATGAGTAATAACAAACATAAAGTATCCCTAAAAAACAGTGTGGGAACCACATTGTGCTTTGATTGGCACCTTTTATCGATAGAGAATGTGTCAATACTTACAGCGACCCACACTGTATTTTTATGGATTAGAGTTATAATAGAGCTGAGAGCTGTTTGAAGTGCACTCAGAAAGTCTCCTAATTTTCATCACCATATCCATTCATAGTGTGAAATGAATAGACGATTGTTTATTTGTTTTTCATTTTCAGTATCCCCATTATTTTCTCCTATTGAGGAGTTTTACAGTGATTTTTACTTATAAATAAAATTCTAATAATTTTTCACTTTCCTATACATTGTATACTGTGTCACTCATTTTGGTCTTCTGGTTCCTTTTCAGTCTTGATTAGGACAACCCGTTTTTTTTGTATAATGTGTATAACCCCTACCTGCTTCCTCCGCGATGGATTGGGAATCCTCGCTGAAGTCCTCCTCTTCCCACTGAGCCGCACCATTTTGTTCCCAGCCATGTTGCTCCTTTTGACTGATTGTGGCCTGAATATGTCCGAGATGTTCCTGGCCGAGGTGATCGCTGTACCACGGCGGAATCTCAAGTGCTGGGTCTGGTGCAGTCGTTTGCCCATTTCTAGCTCCATTCAAGCAGGGTGTCAGGCTTTAGGCTATGTTTCTCCCCGGAGTTCCATCTCCACTGCGTGCCAAGCCACACCCCAAAAAAAAAATTCCTAATATATTGCTCACACATAGCATTGGCATACTTAGAATTACAACCCAAAATACTTTCTACTACTCCTCCCAAGTATGGTGATACCATATGTGTTAGACTTGTTCACTGTCTGGACTGATTATGTACCAGACATTGTATTTTGTGTATCACAAAAATTAACCAATTGTGTCAAATCCAATGTACTGTAATAATCACCTCTATATGAGTGATCAAGGTATATAGCTTAGTATAGCATCACCTAGAGCAGTCCCATTTCCTATAAACCAAGCAAGCCTAGCCGACTGGTGCATGGCTGCCCCCAGGAATGCCATGTTCACTGGCCAGTACAGGAAGCTGACGAAAGGAAGAACAAATGATTTTCTGTGCTTCAAGGAGTGCAGTTGTCTGCAGGGGATAGCTGGGACTGGTGTCTCACAGGAAGATAGATAGTCAGACGTGCATTTGGGTCAATTCAAGAAGCAGGCAGAGACATGGTCAGCAAACAGGCAAAGGATTGGTCCAGGCAGCAGACAAAAATGTGGTCAATAAACAGGCCAGGGTCAGTACAGGTGGCAGCAGAGACAAAACTGCACTGGTGTGGTGGTGATCAGGAACACTGTTGCTGGCTGCACTAGTTTCGCGACAAGGGATTTACGTAGTGGTGATCAAGAACATTGTTGCTGAATTATACTGGTCTAGTGACACTGGGGAATAGTTTTACAGCATTTGGGAACACTGCTACTGACTTACACTGATCTGGTGACACTGGTGTGGGGGTAATCAGGGACACCATTGTTGGCTTACAGTGGTGTGGTGGCACTCTGCCTGGTGTGGCAATGATCAGGAAAACTGTTGCTTGCTGCATTGGTCTTGTGTAGTGGCAATCAGAAACACTGATTCTATCTACACTGGTCTGGTGACACTATGGTTGGTGTGGTGGTGATCAGATAACTGTGACTGGCTGCTCTATTAGAACTTACTCACATGTGAGCTTAGGGGGGCGGTTTTACCACCCCGCAACCACTACCTTCCTAAGCTGCAGATGCAATGGCCAGGGGGGTACACATGCTACAGCTGCAATGCTTTACTTTACAGCTGTGGCAGGAATTTTACACCCAGTATATCCATCAATCATGAATCATTCAAGTAAATGCGGGTGCTTTTGCAGGGTCCAAGGAGTTAAAGCAGGTGTTGAGGAGGTGATGTAACCCCTTCTCACTGCCTGCTATTCTCTGAATAGCCATCCAAACATGGGTGGCTCTTCAGAGAGCATCAAACATGTGAACAAGTCCTTATGGAGACATTATGGCATGAGGGTGATCAGGAACACTGGGACTGGTGTGGCTGTGGTTGGGGACTATATGAATTTTTCAGCAGTGATTAGGGACACTGACTAGTGCTGCGATGATTAAGGATACTGACTGGCAGCCCTGGTCTGGTAACATTGTATTGCTTTGGCAGTGATCAAAGACAATGGCTGACAGCCCTGGCATGCAGTGATATCAGAGCAGCCAGCCATTGTATGTGGTCACCGCCATAGACTTCAGTATAGTGACACTGAACTTAATCTGGTGTGTTTTTGTTATTATTTTTTACATATGGGTACATCTTCCCAGAATAACATAAATTAGAGGTTTTTCTGCTGTACTGGCTACAGCCCTAATTTACAATTATACCAAGGGTTTAGTTTTAAGTGGGACTGTAAAGGAGCAAAAAATAATTATTGTTATCTCAAAATCCATAAATTGTATTTTAATTCCATAAAAAAGTAGTATACAAATAACATAAAAAGTTTGACATAGTAGGATAGAGACAAAAATCACAGAATACGGCATGTATGTGCTGGTTTTTGGTTATACATGCAAAGAGTACATATAGGTATCCAACGCGTTTCGGAGGTAAATAGCTCCTTCTTCAGGGATAACTCTGCAGATACCCTGTGATTGTCGGTGATGGCTGCAATATAAGCCCTACCCCCCCAAATAAGCCCTAGTTAAAGTCCTTGTAGGTCTTATTTTCAGGGTAGGGCTTATTTTTGGGGAAACAGGGTAGGGCTTATTTGGGGGGGTAGGACTTATATTGCAGCCATCACTGACAATCACGCTAGGTCTTATTTTCGGGGAAACAGGGTAATATGATGTAAAAATCACAGCATATTAAAGCATATAAAATGGCATCACAAGTTACAAAGAGCAGATTTCGTACATTATACTTACAGAATGTTCCTAGTTTGTGAAACAAAGACAGATCTCATAAAAACAATTAAAAGTGATGAGTTGCCATCCTTCCCATCAAAAGACTATACCCTCAAAACAGGATGAACATGCAGTGAGGTAGGTGAAAAGTCTTCCCAGAATGGAACTTGTCCTGCCTGGCCATATATGTACAGTGGCCAGGCTGGAAGCAGTTAATGTAGGCTCAGGCAAAATGTTTGATGGACAAAATCTTATATGATGCAAGTATTTCATCTTTTAAAAATGATTGTGTACAGGGGTATACATGTCTGCCAGACTCTTGCTTGCGGTCCAGCAAGCAAAACATATTTAATGGATACTAGGCTTAGGGCTTATTTTCGGGGAAACAGGGTAGGGCTTATTTGGGGGGGTAGGACTTATATTGCAGCCATCACTGACAATCACGCTAGGTCTTATTTTCGGGGAAACAGGGTAATATGATGTAAAAATCACAGCATATTAAAGCATATAAAATGGCATCACAAGTTACAAAGAGCAGATTTCGTACGTTATACTTACAGAATGTTCCTAGTTTGTGAAACAAAGACAGATCTCATAAAAACAATTAAAAGTGATGAGTTGCCATCCTTCCCATCAAAAGACTATACCCCCAAAACAGGATGAACATGCAGTGGGGTAGGTGAAAAGTCTTCCCAGAATGGAACTTGTCCTGCCTGGCCATATATGTACAGTGGCCAGGCTGGAAGCAGTTAATGTAGGCTCAGGCAAAATGTTTGATGGACAAAATCTTATATGATGCAAGTATTTCATCTTTTAAAAATGATTGTGTACAGGGGTATACATGTCTGCCAGACTCTTGCTTGCGGTCCAGCAAGCAAAACATATTTAATGGATACTAGGCTTGGTGTTTATTTAACTGTGCCCATTTAAGCCCCTCCCATTCTTAATGCAATTTGACCACACCCTCTGGTTACTATGGTGGGAATAGCGTGCCACATTTATGCTCTCCTTTGAGTGGCCAAAAGTGCCCAATAGTTATTTATTATTTTATAATTTATGATTTCATGCTTCAAACTCTATCATCACTGCTGTCACCCCTGCTGTCACCAATTACATTGTGCTGCATTAACATTGCATTGTGTCTTACCAACACTGCTTATCACCACTGCCTTGAGTTTGTATTTGTGCTCCATTTTTTTTTTTTTTTTTGCCCTCTGCATAATCCGGAATTCGGAAGCCTCTGGTATCCAAGGACTATCCTGCTATTTTCCTACAGTGGTCACCTTAGGTTCAGTATTGGCATTAATTCTTTGTTTCGGGGTGAAGGGCGGCGAACCCCTGTATTGGGGGAATACCCCGGCAGATCAGGAACCTCCACCCCCCATAGTCTAATCAAGGGTTTTCAATAGCGATAACATTAATAGATTTTTTTCAACAAACTTTTTGTTGCTTGTCCCCCCCCTTTTTTTTTTTCTCTCTCCTTTATTAATTCCTGATTAAAATATTCCTTTGTATTATATACTATGCCAGCGATGAAATATTGATGTATGTATGTGCTTATATATGCATATTTGTATGGAATATATATTTACGCTTTATGGCACCTGATGATATTTGTCAGAAGCTTTTCTACCAGGGATGCAGATGATAGGTTCCTGATATTATTAGAAGGAAGAAAATACTGGCCTCCCCCACCCTGAGCATTATCTTTTTCTTTTTTCTTTTTTTTTCCCGTTCTCCTCTCTCCCTCCACCAGGGTGGGGTGCGCCACTTTTGAGGGAGTGGTTGCATCTGGGGGGAGAAGGGTAAGGAATTTTATTAAAGCTTAGGATGTGGATATCCTAAAAAGATATATCAGCTCAATTATAGCCAGGATAAATTTATATATATAGCACTATTCCTTTTTTGGGAATTGGTGTACAAAATTATGCTGCATTATGGCTATTTGTCGTGCGGGGCAGGGTGGAATGGGTAATATGTAGATGGGTGTCATTTGTAGTGCTTTTATAACATGTTTCTCTGACCATTCCGCCTGCGCACGACAAATAAATGTTTGTGGAATCAATCTACCAGTAGTGATGGCTCCTGGGATTCCAGTTGAGTATGCATGACCGTGTGGATATGCGAGCCTATAGCTGTAGGGTGCCCACTAGTGAGCACTCATACACATATCGATATGGGGATCAAAGAGGGGGGAGGCATATCTTATAGAATGTATTGGTGTCAACTTTAGGAACTGTTTTTTTTTTTTCTTCCCCATCTCCCCCTCCTCCTCCCCCTCACAAATGTGGACTCCCCTCCTGAGATGTAGCTGTACTTGGGGAGGAGCAGAGGGAAGGGAGAGAGAGACTTTAGATGTACAATATGCAGTTGCAGTATGAGTCTTCGTAGGTGGGGGAAGGAAGGATAAGTACTAGGTAGACAATTGATGTTTGTTGTGTATTTATCAACCTGTCGCCCTGACGGTGTCACCACATTATGACAAATAGTGGCGTATAGGTGTAGGATACGCGTGGCGTGTGCACACCTAGGTTTAGGGATAAGGGAATTCGGGGGCGGAGAGGTACACCCTATAAAAGGCATGAGTACCAATTCCCCCCCCCCTTTTTTTTTTTTCTTTAGAGTGCAGAAATAGTTTGAGTTCATTTTCGTATATATTATAGATCGCAATAAATGCAGGTTTTCCTCTCGAGTCCCACTTTGAGACCTTCCCTGTGTGTATCCACTTCCCCCTCGTAGGTATACCAGCCCTCTGGTAGGGATTGGTTTGAGGTGTGCTTTTTTTTTTTTTTTCCTAGTTATGGTGGTGTGCTATACTTTTTGCAAAGCATACTAATTTCATTTTTTTGTTGGATTTGGTATCGGACCAGATCCAAAGAGAGAGTTATCTCTCTCATTATTTTATTTTTTGTCTCTTCATTGCATCTTTTTTCCTCCTTTCTCTTGTTCTTTTTTTTTTTTCTTCTTCACAAGCCAGGAAATGGCGACCAAACAATCTTCGCCATTCTCATTGAAACTCTGTTCATATAACGTTAAGGGTATCAATAAACACTCAAAAAGAGGTCAGATTTTATATGCTCTACATAAAGCTAGGGTAGATATTATACTTTTCCAAGAGACCCATTTTAAAGCAAATTGTATCCCAGAATGCTCACGAAGATACTATTCAAGTTGGTTTCATAGTACCTTGTCCTCGTCCAAGAGTAGGGGAGTCTCCATCGCTATCCATAAACGTCTACCAGTATCGGTTTTGGAGCATGTGACTGACCCCAATGGCCGGTATCTTTTTCTCAAATTCAGGCTGTGGAATAGAGTCTATACAATCACCAATTTCTATATTCCTAATTATGATCAAATAAAGGCAATTACACAATATGTTCATCTCTTGACAGAATTTGCAGAAGGTACAATCCTTGTAGGAGGAGATTTTAATATGGTTCTAGAACCCCAACTGGACACCTCCTCTCAGCGATCAAGTATCTCCTACAGTCAGTTGAGAGCTCTGAAAAGAGAGCTATTTGGACACCGATTGCTAGATTTATGGCGTATTTTAAATCCTAAAAAGCGGGATTATACATACTATTCCCCAGTCCACCAATCCTATTGTAGGCTAGATTATTTTTTCACAGGAACACAACTACTGGAATGGAACCCAATAATGGACATTGGGTCTTTCATCTGGTCTGATCACTCACCTCTTTTTTTGACAGTACAACCTCCCCAGACCCCACGGTCTGATTGGTCATGGCGTTTAAACTAAACCCTTATGCTAGACCCATTATGTCATCAGGCAGTTTTGGCAGTGATCAAGAATTTTATCGCTGACCATGAACATGATGAGACCCCATTACCTATACAGTGGGAGGCCTTGAAAGCGGTAGTAAGAGGACTATTTATCCAACATGGAGCTTGCTTAAAAAAAGAAAGATCAGCAACTATACAGGACTACCTGTCAAAATTTTGGGCGTTGTAGATCTCACACAAAAAGACCCCAACTCCAGAGCTATTGGCTGATATATCTTTGGTACGGTCATCTTTGCTGCAGTCTTTGGAGATTTCCCACTGTAAAAGTTAATATAGATATTCCCTGGGAAAGTACCGGTATGGAGATAAGGCCGGGAGATCACTTGCAAGGTCTTTGCCCAGTCACCCCCAGTGACTTTTATACCTAGCATTGCGTTACCATCTGGAGAAATTACTTCAGATCCAATCCTTCTTCAAAAGGCATTCTGTGATTATTTCACTGAGTTGTACAATCTTACTCCCCCACCATCCTGCGACCCAGACTCTCTTGGTCGTCGTATACAGGAATATGTGTCTGAAACTGCTATACCAATATTAGATGAAAATAGTGGGAATTCTTTGGACTCCCCGTTTTTACTCGAGGAATTATTGGAAGTGATTAAGAATACACCATCGGGCAAAAGTCCCGGCCCTGATGGTTTTACATCGGAATTTTATAAGACCTATAAGGATTCTATTACACCATTTATGCTTCGAGTGTTTAAAAGCATATCTGATATTAATGGGTTTGTACCCCAGACATTAGAAGCGCACATCTCACTACTTCCTAAACCTGATAAGGATTTAAACCTATGTTCTAGTTATCGTCCTATATCCTTAATTGGGGTAGATATCAAGATATATGCCAAATTGTTTGCCTCACGTCTTCAATCCCATATTCCCAATTTGGTACATACAGATCAAGTTGGGTTTGTACAGGGGAGAGAAGCACACAATAACACGCTTAAATCCCTTTTACTCATTGAATATACCCAATCAGCAAAGATACCAGCTTGCCTTCTCTCTGTGGATGCTGAGAAGGCATTTGACCGTGTTGGGTGGCCGTTTTTGGAACAAACTTTGATTCAAATAGGATTAGGACCAATTCTGTTAAGAAAAATTATGGCACTCTATACCAAGCCAAGAGCAAGAATACGGATTAATCAATCATTATACCCTAACTTTTCTATTCAAAATGGTACACGTCAGGGATGTCCGCTGTCTCCCCTCTTGTTTGTTTTAGTAATGGAACATTTGTTAACTGCTCTTAGACAAAATCCTTGTATCTCAGGCACACCATTAGACAGACAGGAGGTGAAGCTGGCAGTATTTGCTGACGATCTGCTACTCTATATTACCAACCTACATGTCTCCATGCCATCTATTCTGTATGAATGTCAGCATTTTGGAGCTCTGAGCAATTTTAAAGTAAATTTGTCCAAATCAGAAATTCCTAATGTCTCTCTATCACCACGTCAAGTTCAGGCTCTAGGGAATAATTTCCCATTTAAGATCTGTACTTCGAAACTTCAATACTTGGGCATAAAAATTCCACAAGATCTTACTAAGCTATATATAATAAATTATTACCCTCTTATGCAGCGTACAATACAGGACATTGAGAAGTACGAGCGAGCCCATTACTCATGGTTTGGGAGGATCAATATTTTAAAAATGGATATAATACCACGCTTTCTCTACCTTTTCCAAACCATACCTATAGCGGTCCCCCGTTCCTTTTTTACCATTCTACAATCTACCTTTACAAGGTTTATCTGGGGATGTAATAGACCTAGATTGCAAAGGAGAATTTTATCTCTCCCCAAAATAAAGGGGGGCGCAGGGGCACCCGACCTATACTACTACCACGCTGCAGCAGTGTTAACTAGACTAGTAAACTGTTTCCATCACTCCCATCTTAAACAATGGGTACACATAGAACAGTCAATTGCTCCCTTGGATCTCCAGGCGCTTCCCTGGCTAGATATCTCTGCCCGAGGCCCACCTTCCTCCATATCCTTTCTTACAGCACATTTATTGCGTACCTGGGATAAACTACAAACCCAATTAGGACTTTCGCCTAAAGTGGGATTAATGACACCCCTCTTTGGTAACCCAGGGTTCCTACCGGCAATGGCACGGAGACATTTTCTGGTATGGAGTAAGGAGTCAAATCGTCGTATATCCCAAATTGTTTATCAGGGAGATCTCCCATTGCTATCAGATTTGATCCCTACTCAGCAACAATCAATTAAACATTGATTGCAATATCGGCAAATAACGTCTTTTCTTTCTTCTTTTCCTTCTATAGATGTGTTTAATAGAGAGCCAGATACCTTTGAGTCTCTTCTGCTACAACAAAATACACCAGAACATATTCTGTCTGCAGTGTATGGGGTTCTTATTATTAGACTCCATACATGTCTCCCGGAGTTCACAAATGAGTGGAAAATGGACTTGAATGTTGAAAATAAGCCAGAGGAATGGGAAAAAGCGTTTATTCTTATACATAGTATGTCGTTAGCAATCAAGGCTCACGAGACGAATTTTAAGCTTCTCTCTCGGTGGTATAGATGTCCGTTGTTGCTTCACCGGATATATCCAAATGTTTCAGACCTGTGTTGACGTTGTCATTCTGCCAAAGGTTCTTTATTACATATTTGGTGGGAATGTCCTGCGGTACATAATTTTTGGAACACGATACTGCAGCTTCATACCCGTGCAACTGGGGTGACTATTCCCAACACACCTCAAATTACTTTATAATCCATCTTACCTGGCTCGTACAAAAGCATTAAAAAAGGCCTTTTAAGACACTGGTTGACAGCTGCAAGGGCAGTAATACCGCACCACTGGCGGTCGGCACATGCTCCACCGCTGACTGATTGGATTCTAGAGATGGACCATATTGAGAGGATGGAGACTCTTCTATCACAGGAATTGGACACGTATGAACAATGTTGTCAATCTTGGCTTCCTTGGAAAGAGCTAAGGGAATCCCCTGAACTACGGAATCTGTATGTGGTTTGGAGGTAGGATATGAAACTAGTGGAGAGGCGGTTTGAGTGAGGCGATCCTGGTTTGAGTAACTATTTTGGGTAGTTTATTTAATCAGAACATTAAGGTCTCTTTTTTTTTTTTTTTCTCTTTCTCTTCATTTACTTTTTTTAGTGTTGTGTCTGTGTGTGTGTTTTGTGTGATTATAGCTAATATTACTGTGGGAGTTGAAGAAAGGGAGTAGGAAATTATATATTTTATTTTATCTAAATGACTGAAAGAAAATAAGGCAGGGATATCCCTATTAGGGTTTAGGGATGAATGGTCTTGGGTCGTGGTGGCAGAACTTGGTGCAGGGAATGTTTTGGGACCATGCCTCCCTTGAGTGTGGGGAGGGTAGGGGAGTGTGGCCGGGACGTGTTCCGGGGTCCGCCATCACGGGTCTGGAGTATGACCAGAGGTTGTCTTTCCCTTGTTTGTTTATGATTTTTTTTTCTTCTTTTTTCAGAGACCCCCTGCAGTGTGTTGGTATATCTTTGTTTCATATACTATTACAATGTGGTATATATATATTTCTTTTTTTTTATTGGCACCCATTGGATGAGATTAATGCTTGTCTTTTCTTTCTTTTTTTTTTTGTTATGTAAATTTATTTATTTTTTTTCAATAAAAACAGAATGCTATAAAAACTTTATCATACATGGGATGTCTACTAGACTCTTATTTGGACAGATTTAAGTGTGTTATTACTAAGAATTACAGGCCTACAATATAAAATATCAAATTTCTATGCAAAACAACTTTGAGATGCAAAAATCTGACATAATCATACCACCAGGGTGGTTAAAATGCACATCTCCCTACATTTTCTGGGTCAAAATGGACAATAAATACAAACTCATTGGATGTTATATGTTTCTTTGTACATGTATGTCCACTTATATACAAGCCCCTAGAAACTACAATACTACAAATAAGGGCTATGGTAGATTCTATCAGAAGTGATAGGAGAAAAACTCAAGAAAATTTATTTTTGTACACCCTTTTGGTTGTAAAAGGAAATCTCATATAAACCATACAGTAGTTATGATTTGTTTCAACACAAATATGAACTTGAACCATTGAAGTCAATACAATGTCAATATAGTCAATATAATTGATTTTTATTATACAGGATTTATATAGCGCCAACAGTTTACGCAGCGCTTTACAACATTAGGGCAGACGGTACAATTACAATACAATTCAATACAGGGGGAATTAGAGAGCCCTGCTCATAGAGCTTACAATCTAGGAGGGAGGGTCAAGTTATACAAAAGGGTAATAGCTGTAGGGGATGAGCTAATGGAGAAAATAGAGTAGTTGTTAGATGGAGGCAGGATAGGCTTCTTTGAAGAGGAAAGTTTTCAGGGATTGCCTTAAAGTGGATACATTTGGAGACAGCCTGACAGATTGGGGTAGGGAATACCAGAGGATGGGCGAGGCTCAGGAGAAGTCCTGGAGGCGGATATGGGAGGAGGTGATGAGGGAGCTAGAGAGCAGGAGGTCTTGGGTGGAACGGAGAGGGCGTTTAGGTTGGTATTTTGAGACTAGGCTAGTGATGTAGCTGGGGCAGAGTTGTGGATGGCTTTGTAACGTATTGTTAGTATTTTGAATTTAATTTGTTGGGCGAGTGGCAGCCAATGGAGAGATTGGCAGAGAGGGGTAGCAGACACTGAGCAGTTTGTAAGGTGAATGAGTCTGGCAGCAGCATTCATGATGGACTGAAGAGGGGATAGTCTATTTAAAGGTAAGCCAATGAGGAGGGAGTTGCAGTAGTCGAGGCGAGAGATAACAAGGGAGTGAATCAGGAGCTTTGTGGTTTCATTGGTTAGAAAGGGACGTAGTTTAGAGATGTTGGAAAGTGATTGGATGTGGGGCCAAAAGGAGAGTTCAGAATCCAGGATAACACCTAGCACCCTGACATGTGGGGATGGGTGGATGGTTGTGCCATTGCTCTTGACAGACAAGTCAGGGGAAGAGGCAGGTGGGGGAGGAAATATTATAAGCTCGGTTTTGGACAAGCTGAGTTTGAGGAAGTGGTGTGACATCCATACAGATATGTCGGTTAGTAAGTTAGTGATGCGTGAGGAGACTGATGGAGTGAGTTGAAGGGTGGAGAGATAGATTTGTGTGTCGTCAGCGTAGAAATGATATTGAAAGCCGCGAGAGGCTATCAGCTGACCCAGGGAAGAGGTGTAGATTGAAAATAAAAGAGGTCCAAGAACAGAACCTTGGGAGACCCCGACGGAGAAGGGAAGAGGAGTGGAGGAAGTAAAATTGTAAGTGACACTGAAGGTGCATTGGGATAGGTAGGATGAGATCCACTGAAGAGCACAGTCATGGAGACCGAGGGAGTAAAGTTTTTTGAGGAGGAGGGGGTGGTCAACCGTGTCAAAGGCTACTGAAAGGCCCAGAAGTAGGAGCACAGAATAGTGTCCATTGGTTTTTGCAGTTAGTAGGTCATTTGTGAGTTTTAAAAGAGCAGTTTCTGTGGAGTGTTGAGGGCAAAATCTTGATTGAAGGGGATCAAGAAGGTTGTTCTTAATGAGGTGTTCACTCAGTTGGTTGTAAACCAAGCTTTAAATGAGTTTACAGGAAAAGGGGAGCAAGGAGATAGGGCATAAGTTTTTAAGATTGGTAGAGTCCAAGGACGGCTTTTTAAGTATGGGGGTGACCAGTGCAGGTTTTAGAGCATTGGGGAAAATGCCAGAGGTGAGGGAGAGATTGAAGATGTGGGTTAGAGAGTGTAGGATGGAGTCAGAGGGTGAGATTGCATTTGAGAGGGAATAGGGTCCAGGGGACAGGTGGTTAGGTGGGCGATAGAAAGGAGTTTAGCAACTTCGTCTATAGTAGCAGATTTGAATAAGGGGACTGTCAGTTGTACCTGTTGATATGGGGTCTTAACTGGGGGAGATACCTGTAGAGTGGAGATTTCATCACGGATTGTATCAATCTTGTTTTTGAAGTGATTAGCAATCTCCTGGGCAGTGAGTGAGTCAGTGGGTGGAGGCGGTGGAGGACGAAGTAGAGAGTTAAAGGTAGAGAAGGGTTTACGAGGACTGGATGAGAAGGTGTTAATAAGAGTTGTAAAATAGGTTTGATTGGCAGTGTGGAGGAAAGAATAGTATTTTTGGAGGTCAGATTTGTATTGGTTGAAGTCTTTGAGAGACTTAGTCTTGTGCCACAGCCGCTCAAGAGTGCGACTACGTTTTTTGAGAATTTTAGTGTCATCTGTTTGCCAGGGTTATAGGGATCGAGGCCTGATTCTGCTTGTCCAGGGTGGAGGACAGGGATTTATTGTAGATGGACGTGGCTTGGTTGGGGCAGGACAGGGGAGAGATTTTGTCATAGAGGTGGTCAGTAGCAGAATAGAGGAGAGAGGAGTTGAAGTTGCAAAAGTTTCTATGGGTGATGGTTAGTGAGTAGAAGCCTGTACCCATTGCTTCAGGTCAAATGAAGAGGTTAGACTAAGAAGTAGCAGGAGTGTTTGTATTAGCAGGGATGTTAAAATCACTGGGATGGATTGTGGGAATCTCCAAAGAGAGAAAGTAGGGTAGCTAGGCAGAAAACTCATCAAGGAAAGTTAATAATGGTCCAGGGGGCCGGTAGATCACAGCATTTCTTAGGGAAGTTGGAGAGAATAGACGTATACAGTGGGCTTTAAATGATGAGAGGGAAAAAGAGGGAGGGGAGTGAATAACCTGGAAGGTGCTCTGGAGGGATAGGAGGAATCCCACTCTACCTCTCTTGAGTCCATTAGGCCTAGGGGAGTAAGTCCAGTGAAGGCCACCCTGGGATAGGGAAGCAGGAGAAGGGGTGTCAGATTCGTGGAAACAGGTTTTGGAAAGAGCAAGTAGATTAAAGGAATTAGTGACAAAGAGATCATGAACAGTGGTGAGTTTGTTGCAGACAGAGCGAGCGTTCCAGAGGGCACAGGAGAGGGGAAGGCTGGCGTTGGGAAGAAGAGGAATGGAGACTAAATTGCGTAGATTGCGACTACTGCCAGAGGGTGTAGGGTGATGGTGATGGGTGTGTTGGGTACAGTTAAATAAGGGAGGCCCAGGGTTTGGGGAAATATCTCCAGTGGTTAGGAGTAGCCAAAGAGAAAGGGAGGTAATATGAAAATATGATTTGTATGAGGGGACATGCTTCAGTATCCTGGGGGGTTTGTTAGCAAGTGGGCTTAGAGTTAGAAAGAGGCGATGAGTGCAGTAATAGGGGGAGGGGAGAAGTGAGGGTGATATGTACAGATTTTGGGGTGGAGCAGAGGGGCGAAGAAAAGAGAGTTTGAGGAGAGAGGCTGCAATTGTGAAAAGGAGGAGAGGTAAAGAGTGCATGTTTCAGAGAGGAAGGTGAGAAAATTTGGAAATGAGGTCACCTGCAGTCTGCTGTGGTTTGCTTTGTGCAAATCACTGAAGTGCAAGAGCAGAAGTGCCACTTATTTAAAGAACCCCCTGTATGTGCAGCCCCCTGTATGTGTTCCCCCATAAAGAAGGTTTGTTTTTATACTGTGTTGGGTGTGGATAGAATCTGGCAATTAATCATTCGGGAGGTGATATTAGGCACACAGCTAGCAGAGCAAAACTTTCACACCACAATCAAACTGCAAGGGGACTAAAGGGCCAAAATTGTAAAGATAAGGGAAACCATAATTTAGGTAAGACTTAATAGCTAAATAAACATTGAAATAATGTGAGCATGGCTACAGATGGAGTTGAAACATTGGTGACAAGTAGGGATGAGCCAAACACCCCCCGGTTCGGTTCGCACCAGAACCTGCGAACGGACTGAAAATTTGCACGAACGTTAGAACCCCATGGACTTGAACGTTCTAAATCATAAGTGCTCATTTTAAAGGCTAATTTTCATGGTATTGTCCTAAAAAGGGTTTGGGGACCTGGGTCCTGCCCCAGGGGACATGTATCAATGCAAAAAAAACTTTTAAAAACTGACATTTTTTCGGGAGCAGTGATTTTAATGATGCTTAAAGTTAAAAAAAAAAAGGGAAATATTCCTTTAAATATCATACCTGGGGGGTGTCTATAGTATGCCTGTAAAGTGTTTCCTGTGCTTAGAACAGTCCCTGCACAAAATGACATTTTTAAAGTAAAAAAGTCATTTAAAACTGCTTGCGGCTTTAATGTAATGTCGGGTCCTGGTAATATGGATGAAAATCAGTGAGACAAATGGCATGGGTACCCTCCAGTCCATTACCAGGCCCTTTGGGTCCAGTATGGATATTAAGGGGAACCCCGCACCCAAATTAAAAAAAGGAAAAGCGTGGGGCCCCCAGGCCCTATATACCCTGAACAGCAGTATACAGGCGGTACAAACAAGACAGGGACTGTAGGTTTGTTGTTAAGTGGAATTTATTTGTAATTTTGAACTGGTACATTTTTTAAGTGTAGCTCCAGCCAAAAAAATCTGTTTTTAAGCTTTTTGGAAAACATAGGGAAGGGTTATCACCTCTGTGACATTTGTTTTGCTGTCTGTGCTCCTCTTCAGAAGACTTCACCTCACTTTTTGTCCCAATGACAAATGTTTTTTTGAAAATGTGGGGTTTTTAGTGAAACAAGGATTGGTGATAAAGCATCAGTGGAAAGGAGAAAAGTTTTTCCCATATTAACTCTTACAGGAGAGAATTTCCCTTCCTATGGGGTAGATTTAATCTCACTTCCTGTTGTCTCCTTCCGTTTGCAAGTAGGATTCGTTTGTAAGTTGGATGTTTGAAAGTAGGGGCCTGCCCTATATACTCAGCAGAAATTTGGGCCTTAGGTGTTGTGGTGGCCTCAACACTGTAAGCCCTCACATGGCCCTGCTGTGAAATATTAGATCAAGAATTGTAATTACATGCCCCTGTTGAACAGGGCCAGAAAAATTGGGCCTTTGGTGATGGTGGTGGTGGTGCTGGTGCCACAACACTGTAAGTCCTCACAGTTAATCTTGGTGGGTGCATAAATGGGCCCTGCTGTGAAATATTAGATCAAGAATTGTAATTACATGCCCCTGTTGAACAGGGACTGAGAAATTGGGCCTTTGGTGGTGATGCTGGTGCCACAACAATGTAAGTCCTCACAGTTTATCTTGGTGGGCGCAGAAACGGGCCCTGCTGTGAAATATTAGATCAAGAATTCTAAATACATTATCCTGTTGAACAGTGGCTGAAAAATTGGGCCTTAGGCACTGGTTCTGGTGCCACAACACTGCAACCCCTCACAGATACTCTAGTTGGAGCGCAGGAACTAGCCCTGCTGCAAAAGAATTGCATCAAAAATTGTAATTACACACCCCTGTTAAACAGGGGCTGAAACATCGGGCCTTAGGCACTGGTGCTGTTGCCACAACACTACAACCCCTCACAGATACTCTAGTTGGAACGCAGCAACTAGCCCTGCTGCAAAGAATTGCATCAAAAATTGTAATTACATGCCCCTGTTTTTAAACAGGGGCTTAAAAATTGGGCCTTAGGCACTGGTGGCAGTGCCTAGAACCAAAAATGTTCTTACAAGCTATCAGCATTAGGGATGAGCCGAACACCCCCCTGTTTGGTTCGCACCAGAACATGCGAACAGGAAAAAAGTTTGTTCGAACACGCGAACACCGTTAAAGTCTATGGGACACGAACATGAATAATCAAAAGTGCTAATTTTAAAGACTAATATGCAAGTTATTGTCATAAAAAGTGTTTGGGGACCTGGGTCCTGCCCCAGGGGACATGGATCAATGCAAAAAAAAGTTTTAAAACGGACGTTTTTTCAGGAGCAGTGATTTTAATAATGCTTAAAGTCAAACAATAAAAGTGTAATATCCCTTTAAATTTCGTACCTGGGGGGTGTCTATAGTATGCCTGTAAAGGGGCGCATGTTTCCTGTGTTTAGAACAGTCTGACAGCAAAATGACATTTTCAAGGAAAAAAACCATTTAAAACTACCCGCGGCTATTGCATTGCCGACAATACACATAGAAGTTCATTGATAAAAAGGCATGGGAATTCCCCAAAGGGGAACCCCGAACCAAAATTAAAAAAAAAATGACGTGGGAGTCCCCCTAAATTACATACCAGGCCCTTCAGGTCTGGTATGGATATTAAGGGGAACCCCGGCCAAAATTTAAAAAAAAAATGACGTGGGGTTCCCCCTAAATTCCATACCAGACCCTTCAGGTCTGGTATGGATTTTAAGAGGAACCCCACGCCAAAAAAAAAAAACGGCGTGGGGTCCCCCAAAAATCCATACCAGACCCTTATCCGAGCACGCAACCTGGCAGGCCGCAGGAAAAGAGGGGGGACAGAGTGCGCCCCCCCTCCTGAACCGTACCAGGCCACATGCCCTCAACATTGGGAGGGTGCTTTGGGGTAGCCCCCCAAAACACCTTGTCCCCATGTTGATGAGGACAAGGGCCTCATCCCCACAACCCTGGCCGGTGGTTGTGGGGGTCTGTGGGCGGGGGGCTTATCGGAATCTGGAAGCCCCCTTTAACAAGGGGACCCCCAGATCCCGGCTCCCTACCTGTGTGAAATGGTAAGGGGGTACTTACCCCTACCATTTCACAAAAAAAACTGTCAAAAATGTTAAAAATGACAAGAGACAGTTTTTGACAATTCCTTTATTTAAATGCCTCTTCTTTCTTCTATCTTCCTTCATCTTCTGGTTCTTCTGGCTCTTCTGGTTCTTCCTCCGGCGTTCTCGTCCAGCATCTCCTCCGCGGCGTCTTCTATCTTCTTCTCCTCGGGCTGCTCCGCACCCATGGCATGGGGGGAGGCTCCCGCTCTTCTCTTCTTCTTTTCTTCTCTTCTTCACTTCTTCATTTTCTTCTCCGGGCCGCTCCGCACCCATGCTGGCATGGAGGGAGGCTCCCGCTGTGTGATGGCGCTCCTCGTCTGACAGTTCTTAAATAACGGGGGCGGGGCCACCCGGTGACCCCGCCCCCCTCTGACGCACGGTGACTTGACGGGACTTCCCTGTGACGTCACGGGGAATGCCACAGGAAAGTCCCGTCATGTCCCGTGCGTCAGAGGAGGGCGGGGTCACCGGGTGGCCCCGCCCCCCGTTATTTAAGAACTGTCAGACGAGGAGCGCCGTCACACAGCGGGAGCCTCCCTCCATGCCAGCATGGGTGCGGAGCGGCCCGGAGAAGAAAATGAAGAAGAGAAGAAGAGAAGAAAAGAAGAAGAGAAGAGCGGGAGCCTCCCCCCATGCCATGGGTGCGGAGCGGCCCGAGGAGAAGAAGATAGAAGACGCCCCGGAAGAGATGCTGGACGAGAACGCCGGAGGAAGAACCAGAAGATGAAGGAAGATGAAGGAAGATAGAAAAAAGAAGAAGCATTTAAATAAAGGAATTGTCAAAAACTGTCTCTTGTCATTTTTAACATTTTTGACAGTTTTTTAGTGAAATAGTAGTAGTAAGTATCCCCTTACCATTTCACTCAGGGGGGGGGGCCGGGATCTGGGGGTCCTCTTGTTAAAGGGGGCTTCCAGATTCCGATAAGCCCCCCGCCCGCAGACCCCCACAACCACCGGCCAGGGTTGTGGGGATGAGGCCCTTGTCCTCATCAACATGAGGACAAGGTGTTTTGGGGGGCTACCCCAAAGCACCCTCCCAATGTTGAGGGCATGTGGCCTGGTACGGTTCAGGAGGGGGGGCCACACTCTCGTCCCCCCCACTTTTCCTGCGGCCTGCCAGGTTGCGTGCTCGGATAAGGGTCTGGTATGGATTTTTGGGGGGACCCCACGCCGTTTTTTTGTGTGTTTTTTTGGCGCGGGGTTCCCCTTAAAATCCATACCAGACCTGAAGGGTCTGGTATGGAATTTAGGGGGAACCCCACGTCATTTTTTTAAAAAATTTTGGCCGGGGTTCCCCTTAATATCCATACCAGACCTGAAGTGCCAGGTATGGAATTTAGGGGGACTCCCACGTCATTTTATTTTTAAATTTTGGTTCGGGTTTCCCCTTTGGGGAATTCCCATGCCGTTTTTATCTATGAACTTCTATGTGTATTGTCGGCAATACAATAGCCGCGGGTAGTTTTAAATCGTTTTTTTCCTTCAAAATGTCATTTTGCTGTCAGACTGTTCTAAACAGAGGAAACATGCGCCCCTTTACAGGTATACTATAGACACCCCCCAGGTACAAAATGTAAAGGGATATTACACTTTTATTGTTTGACTTTAAGCATTATTAAAATCACTGCTCCTGAAAAAACGTCCGTTTTTAAAACTTTTTTTTGCATTGATCCATGTCCCCTGGGGCAGGACCCAGGTCCCCAAACACTTTTTATGACAATAACTTGCATATTAGCCTTTAAAATTAGCACTTTTGATTTCTCCCATAGACTTTTAAAGGGTGTTCCGCGGCATTCGAATTTGCCACGAACACCCCAAATTGTTCGCTGTTCGGCGAACTTGCGAACAGCCAGTGTTCGAGTCGAACATGGGTTCGACTCGAACTCGAAGCTCACCCCTAATCAGCATGATCATTGAGGAGGAAGAGGATAATTACTTAGCATAACAGGATAGTCACTCAGCATCAAAAATATAGAAAAGTATATCAGCGCACATATGTCACAAAATGAAAATAAAAATATAAATATAAAATGAAGCAGCTGAACACCAGGGTAAACGATCAAATCCCTCTAGACAAATAAATAAATAAAAGGTGCAGCGCTAACTCAATGAGTGACCATAAAGAGAAATATATAATAAACCGGGAGCAAAAAGAAATGTCCAACAGTAAATGTCCAAAAAAACTGACATAAATCCACCAGAGGTGTGATGATAACAGCAGACAATAGTGTGTGATACTGGAACCCTTCACCATAAATCGAGTGGCCTCTCACCTGGTCCCAAAGATAATCAGGCAATAATACAAGATCGGCAGGCAAGGAGATCTACATGACAAGGGACTCCTCCGGATGATCAGATGGCAGGTGGGTATCATAAGCATGTAATCACAAAAGGGACAGACATAGTGCTCTCCGTATTCAAATGTTTATTGTAAAACGAATAAAATTAGACTTACATATCAAGCACTTCACAAGTGCCAGGAAACGAACATGGACACACAGTGTGTGAGCGGTGGAGCATGCGCAGTAGCAGCGGATGACGTCACGACGTCACGTTCTAAACTTAGAACGTGACGTCGTGACGTCATCCGCTGCTACTGCGCATGCTCCACCGCTCACACACTGTGTGTCCATGTTCGTTTCCTGGCACTTGTGAAGTGCTTGATATGTAAGTCTAATTTTATTCGTTTTACAATAAACATTTGAATACGGAGAGCACTATGTCTGTCCCTTTTGTGATTACATGCTTATGATACCCACCTGCCATCTGATCATCCGGAGGAGTCCCTTGTCATGTAGATCTCCTTGCCTGCCGATCTTGTATTATTGCCTGATTATCTTTGGGACCAGGTGAGAGGCCACTCGATTTATGGTGAAGGGTTCCAGTATCACACACTATTGTCTGCTGTTATCATCACACCTCTGGTGGATTTATGTCAGTTTTTTTGGACATTTACTGTTGGACATTTCTTTTTGCTCCCGGTTTATTATATATTTCTCTTTATGGTCACTCATTGAGTTAGCGCTGCACCTTTTATTTATTTATTAGTCACTCAGCATCAGCATAGGCAGTCTTTGAAGGGATCTGACATTTCAAAAAACATTATTCGGTTACATCAGCATCAGGTACTTGGAAGCTGGCGGTGATCCAAGACTGATTCATTTTTATGAAGGTCAGTCGATCGACCGAGTCAGTGGACAGGAGCACCCTGTGATCGGTTACAAAGCCTCCAGCAGCACTGAATGTGCGTTCCAAAAGAACGCTGGATGCAGGACAGGCCAGTAGCTCAATTGCATACTGTGCAAGCTCTGGCCAGTGATCCATCCTCAAGACCCCGTAACCCAGAGGATTTTTGGTGGGAAAGGTGTCCAAGTCAGATCTTGCCCCTAGGTATTCCTGCACCATGTAAAACAGACGCTGGCGATGGTTGCTGGAACCGGTCATACATTGGGGCTGCGGACTAAAAAATTGTCTGAACGCATCGGTCAGATGGCCACCTTCTTCACCGCTGCTTCTTTGACTGACCGAAGCCTCAGCAACACATTGTCCAGAAACAGGAGTTTGTAACCTCCCACTCTCTGGGAACGCGTTGCACAGACCTTTCTGCAAGGCCTCCCGAAGATGTTTCATCCTCTGCTCTCTCTGCGATGGCAAGATAAGGTCTGCAACCTTACCCTTGTAATGTGGATCAAGGAGGGTTGCCAGCCAGTATTGGTCCTTCTCCTTGATACCACGAATACGAGGATCCTTACGCAGGCTTTGCAGGATCAGGGAGGCCATGCAGCGTAGGTGTCATGAAGATCCTGCCAGTAACAGGCAGATTAGACCCATCGGTGCACGATTGCGGGCATCTATGCGCACGCGCACATGCACTCGTTAGTGTCTGGCGGGTTATTTAAACCTGTCTGGCACTTGCATCATTGCTGTTTCATCCACCTGTCTGCTGATCATCCAGTCTGCTGGGCCTGTTTGCTGAGCCATCCAGGCTGTTCACCTGTCTGCTGATCATCCAGTCTGCTGGGCCTGTCTGCTGAGCCATCCAGGCTGCTCACCTGTCTGCCTGATCCATCCAGTCTGCTGTCCTGTCTGCTGAGTTGTCCAGTCTGCAGTTCCTGTCTACTGATCCATCCCGTCAGCTGTGCCGGCCATTTGATCCTTCTGCTGTTGATCCTGCCAGGCACTCATACCACTCCGCACTCCTGCACCCCTGTCTCCACTATCAGGGGCTCTCAAGTCGTTGGCGTAGGAGAGGCCATCCTCTGCAATTCGGACTCACCCTTTAGGTATGTAACAGTAGGTTTGCTGAGGCATTCGGTCCGGAGTCCTCTGGGTCACTAAGGACAACATGGTCCACAGCCACCTCCTCCCAGCCACATACAAGTCCATGTGTTTCTTAGGACTGATCCCTTAAAGACTGCTACTGATGCTGAGTGCCAGGCTCCACCTCCATACTGACACAATCCTCCTCCTCCTCGTCCTCTTCCTGTGTGATCGGCGGGCACGCAGGAACACTGTCTGGATAAAGGGGGCCTTGAGAGCTAAGGAAGTCCTCCTCTTCCTGCCTCTGTTCTGCCTCAAGTGTCCTGTCCATTATTCCACGCAGCGTGTGCTCCAACAGGTGGACAAGGGGGACAGTGTCACTGATGCATGCACTGTCACTGCTCACCATCCTCGTGGCCTCCTCAAATGGTGACAGGACAGTGCATGCATCCCTGATCATGGCCCACTGGCGTGGGGAAAAAAAAACAAGCTCCCCTGACCCTGTCCTGGTGCCATAGTCGCACAGATACTCATTGATGGCCCTCTGCTGCGTGTGCAGCCGCTGCAGCATGGCCAACGTTGAGTTCCACCTGGTGGGCATGTCACAGATTAGGTGGTTCTTGGGCAGGTTAAACTCCTTTTGGAGGTCTGCCAGCCGAGCACTGGCATTATATGACCGGCGGAAATGCACACAGACTTTCCTGGCCTGCCTCAGGACATCCTGTAAGCCCGGGTACCTGCCCAAGAACCGCTGCACCACCAAGTTAAGGATGTGAGCCAAACAGGGCACATGGGTCAGTTGTCCATGTTGGAGGGAAGAGAGGAGGTTGGTGCCATTGTCGCAAACCACCATTCCTGCCTTAAGTTGGCGTGGCATCAACCACCTCTGAACCTGCCCCTGCAGAGCTGACAGAACCTCTGCCCCAGTGTGGCTCCTGTCCCCCAAGCACACCAGCTCAAGCACCGCATGGCATCTTTTGGCCTGCATACTTGCGTAGCCCCTTAAACGCCTACGGAGCACCGCTGGTTCTGGGGACAAAGTACAGGAAGAGGCCATGCAGGAAGAAGAAGAGGAGGGGGTGGAGGAGAGAGGTGTGTCATAATCATTAGTAGTGGCATTTTGGAGGCGTGGTGGTGGAACAACCTCCAACACTACTGCACCTTGTCCTGCATCCTTCCCAGCTGCCAGCAGAGTGACCCAATGCACCGTGAAACTTAGGTAACGTCCCTGTCCATGCCTGCTGGACCATGAGTCAGCAGTAATATGCACCTTACCGCTGACTGCCCTGTTCAGCGAGGCCAAGACATTGCCTTCCACATGCCGGTAGAGAGCTGGAATCACCTTCCGTGAGAAAAAGTGGCGTTTGGGTACCTGCCACTGAGGAACCGCACATTCCACAAACTCACGGAAGGGGGCAGTGTCTACCAACTGAAAAGGTAGCAGTTGAAGTGCTAGCAATTTTGCCCAGCTAGCATTCAACTGCTGGGCATGTGGATGGCTGGGAGCGAACTTCTTTCGGCGGTGCAGCAGCTGGGGCAGGGGAATTTGCCTGGTACAATCTGACATCGGTGTACAGAAAGCAGATTGCCCACAAGTACTTGACTGTGACACACCTAATTCTACACCTTCATTCCTCTCAGTGCAGGTCTCAGAGAGGACTGAAAATATAGTGGGGTTGGAGATCTCAGCTGATGAGGAGCAAGGAGAGGTCCTCTTTGTTCTTTGGTGTTTGTCTTTTAGATACGCGTGCCAACGAACTGCATGGCAGGTCAACATATGTCTGGTCAAGCATGTGGTGCCCAAGCGGGAGATGTTTTGGCCACGTGAGATATGCTTGAGACATATGTTGCAAATAGCAGCCGCCCATCTGATGCACTTGTCTCAAAAAAGGCCCACACCAAAGAACTTTTAAAATAACGTGCACAGACAGCAGCGCCCTGCACATGCGGAGCTTTGCGGTGTGATGCAGTCAGTGTGCTGCCCTTAGGCTGGCCCCTGCAGGGCATCCTGCCTCGTTGGTGATGTGCCCCCTCCTCCTCTCTCCTATCAGGTACCCACGTTGAGTCAGTGACCTCATCGTCCCCTCCCTCATCACTGGAGCAAACCTGGCAGTATGCTGCAGCTGGGGGAGCATGACTGCCAGAATGCTGTCCTTCTTGGGCACCCCCTCTGTCTGTGCTCACGTTACTGCCTTCATCTAGCTCAGTATCATCAACAGAGCCTTCCAAACACTGGGCATCCTCCTGGAGCATGTACCCAACACTGTGGTTAAACAGTTCGAGGGACTCCTCAGGAGGACATGGTGGGGCTAGGGAAGGAGTCACTGATGCCATTGAGCCGAGGGAAGAGGCAGCGTTGGCAGCTGCTTTGCCAGACAAAGTACCCTGAGCATGGGTGAGAGAGGATGAGGAGGATGAGGATGGCTTGGTCATCCACTCAACCAAGTCTTCCGCATGTTGCGGCTCAACACGGCCAGCTGCCGAAAAAAAGGCCAAGCGTGTCCCATGGCCACGTGCTGATGAGGATGCACCGTCTCCACATCCAGCACTGTTGCCTCTAGACACGAAGCCTGCTTGCCCTCTTTTATTGGCTTGTGACTGTCTGCCTCTCCTTGTTGGCCTTCCAGACATACTAATGGCCTGTAGCTGCACTAAGCTATATCTATATATTATATATATATATATATATATATATATATATATATATATATATATATATATACTGATACTGCAGCTAGCAAAATCAACTGCCTGCCTGTAGTATGAGAACACCACCAACCTTCTACAGGTAGCCTTAGCTGAACACTGTGCAGAGGTCGCACTACACTAACGTGTAAATAATGTAGCTGCCTGCAGTAGTGAT
Organism: Lithobates clamitans; assembly: GCA_037952925.1. Taxonomy (NCBI): domain Eukaryota; kingdom Metazoa; phylum Chordata; class Amphibia; order Anura; family Ranidae; genus Lithobates; species Lithobates clamitans. Next base: position 11,807,796 of record JBBGZY010000008.1, on the reverse strand, counting down.
AGGATCAGGAAAACACCACCAACCTTCTAGAGGTAGCTTTAGGTGAACACTGTGCAGAGGTCGCACTACACTAACGTGTAAATAATTTAGCTGCCTGCGGTAGTGATAGGATCAGGAAAACACCACCAACCTTCTACAGGTAGCTTTAGCTGAACACTGTGCAGAGGTCGCACTACACTAACTTGTAGCTTTAGCTGAACACTGCTCAGAGGACGCACTACACTAACTTGTAGCTTTAGCTGAACACTGTGCATAGGTCGCACTACACTAACTTGTAGCTTTAGATCTTGGCCCAATCTTCCCTACCTGCCGACACCCCAAAGGAGGGAAGGCCGTGCACAGCTGCGCAACTTACGATGGACTACACTTGTGGAGAAAGCCCTGTGATCGGTGGGAGCATGTGGGCCGGCAGCACCTGCAACCTATATATCAAACAACAGCACTAATCAGTGCTTATAATGATATATAACTAAGATTTAATTATAACTTGATGGACTTGGATTAGGTAAATAGATTATTAATAATAGTCACAATATAATCAAATTCATGCCTCGTGATAAGCAACATACAGGTAAATTATATGCTTATAATAAAAATTTTATATCTTATATCCAGGTGGGTAATGACCCCCATAACAGGGAAGAGAAAACAAGGAAGAATAGTTAAAGGAGAGCAAGGAAGAGAAAGAGAGATAAAAAAGCAAAAATGTTGGGGAAAAGAGAGAAAAGAAAAGTGCACCGACATGTGAGGAATGAGGGGAAAAAACAAAAACAAAAACAGAATGAAAGGGTAGGGACCTGGGAGGTGGGGAGAGGTGAGGAAAAAGGGAACAAGGGGGAGAGAAAAAAAGAGAAAGAAGGAGGAAAGAAGAAAAGGGAAAAGGAAAAGGTAGGACAAGTAAAGAAATGAATACGAAAGAATAAAAAAGAAGGGAATATAATTGATTGGAGGGTTAGATAGGGATGATAATGAGAAAAAAGACTGAAGGATTGATGTGCAATGTGAGCATTGCTAAAAGTGAGGAGTGAATGGGGAACAGAAGAAGTGGAAAGTGAACAAGCGTGAAAAGAAACAAAAAACAACAAACAACACACCATACAAAACAAAACAGCACCGGTGATGAAAAGTATAATAAATGTTGTGAAAAGTGAAAAGTGAGAGGAACAAGTGAAAGCTGAAAAAGAGAGGGGGAGGGGGCTGTGGTGGGGGAGTGAAAGTGTGCAATGAAATGTGAATGTGGACTATGGTGCAAAGGACAATTGATAATACCCATAATTGGATTACCTTAGAGATGTAAGGCGTGTGGGCAATGTAGCAGTGTAGAAAAGACAGTATTGGGAGTTGCTCAAGATCAATTGTAGAGGGCAAAAAAAAGAAATCTAAAATAGAATTATAAAATATTTATATTACTATCAGATGTTGAAAAGAGAAAAAATGTATGTTATATGTGGACCATTGATGCCTAAAAAAGCAACATGGTCTAGATTTAGAGAAGTATGCGGGAATAGCCAAGATTACCTGTAACAGAGATCCTCCTCAATGAATAGGTATCCTGTTGGAATGGTGGGGATCAAATTAAGGATCCCATAGACTACCATTCACATTAAATATCAGGGGTTGGACATTGTTCGCAGCTGAAACTGGCTACAGGTGCGCACCAGCCACCCCCATCCCACCCATCCTTCCAGAGACAGTGCCGAGAGTATCGGCACTCCACGTGTAGTCCACCTGGTGTTACGGAAGACATACCATCCCGGCATCCGCCGTCATCACCGCCGCAATTGCGTGGCGTCGTGATGTCATGCGCATGTGCGCATGTGCGCATGTGCGCAAGTGCGCGGGCACAGTCACGGCGCCTGGGATGATCAGGAACGCCGCTGGCAGGGGGAGTCACGTCCAAGCGGTACCAGCCCTTTAGTGGACATGTGATTAAAGCGCAGGGCGCCCTGTGCTTGTCTCCCCCTGCCAGGAAGAAACACAGTGGCACAGAGGATCCCCCCAGAAGTAGGCGGCAAAGCAGGGGAACCAGACCTGGGCAGGGAAAAGATGAAAACCACAGAACATGTTAGCAAATTCACAAAAAATTAATAAGGAATAATAATTAATGAGTAATAACAAACATAAAGTATCCCTAAAAAACAGTGTGGGAACCACATTGTGCTTTGATTGGCACCTTCCATCGATAGAGAATGTGTCAATACTTACAGCGACCCACACTGTATTTTTATGGATTAGAGTTATAATAGAGCTGAGAGCTGTTTGAAGTGCACTCAGAAAGTCTCCTAATTTTCATCACCATATCCATTCATAGTGTGAAATGAATAGACGATTGTTTATTTGTTTTTCATTTTCAGTATCCCCATTATTTTCTCCTATTGAGGAGTTTTACAGTGATTTTTACTTATAAATAAAATTCTAATAATTTTTCACTTTCCTATACATTGTATACTGTGTCACTCATTTTGGTCTTCTGGTTCCTTTTCAGTCTTGATTAGGACAACCCGTTTTTTTTGTATAATGTGTATAACCCCTACCTGCTTCCTCCGCGATGGATTGGGAATCCTCGCTGAAGTCCTCCTCTTCCCACTGAGCCGCACCATTTTGTTCCCAGCCATGTTGCTCCTTTTGACTGATTGTGGCCTGAATATGTCCGAGATGTTCCTGGCCGAGGTGATCGCTGTACCACGGCGGGATCTCAAGTGCTGGGTCTGGTGCAGTCGTTTGCCCATTTCTAGCTCCATTCAAGCAGGGTGTCAGGCTTTAGGCTATGTTTCTCCCCGGAGTTCCATCTCCACTGCGTGCCAAGCCACACCCCAAAAAAAAAATTCCTAATATATTGCTCACACATAGCATTGGCATACTTAGAATTACAACCCAAAATACTTTCTACTACTCCTCCCAAGTATGGTGATACCATATGTGTTAGACTTGTTCACTGTCTGGACTGATTATGTACCAGACATTGTATTTTGTGTATCACAAAAATTAACCAATTGTGTCAAATCCAATGTACTGTAATAATCACCTCTATATGAGTGATCAAGGTATATAGCTTAGTATAGCATCACCTAGAGCAGTCCCATTTCCTATAAACCAAGCAAGCCTAGCCGACTGGTGCATGGCTGCCCCCAGGAATGCCATGTTCACTGGCCAGTACAGGAAGCTGACGAAAGGAAGAACAAATGATTTTCTGTGCTTCAAGGAGTGCAGTTGTCTGCAGGGGATAGCTGGGACTGGTGTCTCACAGGAAGATAGATAGTCAGACGTGCATTTGGGTCAATTCAAGAAGCAGGCAGAGACATGGTCAGCAAACAGGCAAAGGATTGGTCCAGGCAGCAGACAAAAATGTGGTCAATAAACAGGCCAGGGTCAGTACAGGTGGCAGCAGAGACAAAACTGCACTGGTGTGGTGGTGATCAGGAACACTGTTGCTGGCTGCACTAGTTTCGCGACAAGGGATTTACGTAGTGGTGATCAAGAACATTGTTGCTGAATTATACTGGTCTAGTGACACTGGGGAATAGTTTTACAGCATTTGGGAACACTGCTACTGACTTACACTGATCTGGTGACACTGGTGTGGGGGTAATCAGGGACACCATTGTTGGCTTACAGTGGTGTGGTGGCACTCTGCCTGGTGTGGCAATGATCAGGAAAACTGTTGCTTGCTGCATTGGTCTTGTGTAGTGGCAATCAGAAACACTGATTCTATCTACACTGGTCTGGTGACACTATGGTTGGTGTGGTGGTGATCAGATAACTGTGACTGGCTGCTCTATTAGAACTTACTCACATGTGAGCTTAGGGGGGCGGTTTTACCACCCCGCAACCACTACCTTCCTAAGCTGCAGATGCAATGGCCAGGGGGGTACACATGCTACAGCTGCAATGCTTTACTTTACAGCTGTGGCAGGAATTTTACACCCAGTATATCCATCAATCATGAATCATTCAAGTAAATGCGGGTGCTTTTGCAGGGTCCAAGGAGTTAAAGCAGGTGTTGAGGAGGTGATGTAACCCCTTCTCACTGCCTGCTATTCTCTGAATAGCCATCCAAACATGGGTGGCTCTTCAGAGAGCATCAAACATGTGAACAAGTCCTTATGGAGACATTATGGCATGAGGGTGATCAGGAACACTGGGACTGGTGTGGCTGTGGTTGGGGACTATATGAATTTTTCAGCAGTGATTAGGGACACTGACTAGTGCTGCGATGATTAAGGATACTGACTGGCAGCCCTGGTCTGGTAACATTGTATTGCTTTGGCAGTGATCAAAGACAATGGCTGACAGCCCTGGCATGCAGTGATATCAGAGCAGCCAGCCATTGTATGTGGTCACCGCCATAGACTTCAGTATAGTGACACTGAACTTAATCTGGTGTGTTTTTGTTATTATTTTTTACATATGGGTACATCTTCCCAGAATAACATAAATTAGAGGTTTTTCTGCTGTACTGGCTACAGCCCTAATTTACAATTATACCAAGGGTTTAGTTTTAAGTGGGACTGTAAAGGAGCAAAAAATAATTATTGTTATCTCAAAATCCATGAATTGTATTTTAATTCCATAAAAAAGTAGTATACAAATAACATAAAAAGTTTGACATAGTAGGATAGAGACAAAAATCACAGAATACGGCATGTATGTGCCGGTTTTTGGTTATACATGCAAAGAGTACATATAGGTATCCAACGCGTTTCGGAGGTAAATAGCTCCTTCTTCAGGGATAACTCTGCAGATACCCTGTGATTGTCAGTGATGGCTGCAATATAAGCCCTACCCCCCCAAATAAGCCCTAGTTAAAGTCCTTGTAGGTCTTATTTTCAGGGTAGGGCTTATTTTTGGGGAAACAGGGTAGGGCTTATTTGGGGGGGTAGGACTTATATTGCAGCCATCACTGACAATCACGCTAGGTCTTATTTTCGGGGAAACAGGGTAATATGATGTAAAAATCACAGCATATTAAAGCATATAAAATGGCATCACAAGTTACAAAGAGCAGATTTCGTACATTATACTTACAGAATGTTCCTAGTTTGTGAAACAAAGACAGATCTCATAAAAACAATTAAAAGTGATGAGTTGCCATCCTTCCCATCAAAAGACTATACCCTCAAAACAGGATGAACATGCAGTGAGGTAGGTGAAAAGTCTTCCCAGAATGGAACTTGTCCTGCCTGGCCATATATGTACAGTGGCCAGGCTGGAAGCAGTTAATGTAGGCTCAGGCAAAATGTTTGATGGACAAAATCTTATATGATGCAAGTATTTCATCTTTTAAAAATGATTGTGTACAGGGGTATACATGTCTGCCAGACTCTTGCTTGCGGTCCAGCAAGCAAAACATATTTAATGGATACTAGGCTTAGGGCTTATTTTCGGGGAAACAGGGTAGGGCTTATTTGGGGGGGTAGGACTTATATTGCAGCCATCACTGACAATCACGCTAGGTCTTATTTTCGGGGAAACAGGGTAATATGATGTAAAAATCACAGCATATTAAAGCATATAAAATGGCATCACAAGTTACAAAGAGCAGATTTCGTACATTATACTTACAGAATGTTCCTAGTTTGTGAAACAAAGACAGATCTCATAAAAACAATTAAAAGTGATGAGTTGCCATCCTTCCCATCAAAAGACTATACCCCCAAAACAGGATGAACATGCAGTGGGGTAGGTGAAAAGTCTTCCCAGAATGGAACTTGTCCTGCCTGGCCATATATGTACAGTGGCCAGGCTGGAAGCAGTTAATGTAGGCTCAGGCAAAATGTTTGATGGACAAAATCTTATATGATGCAAGTATTTCATCTTTTAAAAATGATTGTGTACAGGGGTATACATGTCTGCCAGACTCTTGCTTGCGGTCCAGCAAGCAAAACATATTTAATGGATACTAGGCTTGGTGTTTATTTAACTGTGCCCATTTAAGCCCCTCCCATTCTTAATGCAATTTGACCACACCCTCTGGTTACTATGGTGGGAATAGCGTGCCACATTTATGCTCTCCTTTGAGTGGCCAAAAGTGCCCAATAGTTATTTATTATTTTATAATTTATGATTTCATGCTTCAAACTCTATCATCACTGCTGTCACCCCTGCTGTCACCAATTACATTGTGCTGCATTAACATTGCATTGTGTCTTACCAACACTGCTTATCACCACTGCCTTGAGTTTGTATTTGTGCTCCATTTTTTTTTTTTTTTTTGCCCTCTGCATAATCCGGAATTCGGAAGCCTCTGGTATCCAAGGACTATCCTGCTATTTTCCTACAGTGGTCACCTTAGGTTCAGTATTGGCATTAATTCTTTGTTTCGGGGTGAAGGGCGGCGAACCCCTGTATTGGGGGAATACCCCGGCAGATCAGGAACCTCCCCCCCCCATAGTCTAATCAAGGGTTTTCAATAGCGATAACATTAATAGATTTTTTTCAACAAACTTTTTGTTGCTTGTCCCCCCCCTTTTTTTTTTTCTCTCTCCTTTATTAATTCCTGATTAAAATATTCCTTTGTATTATATACTATGCCAGCGATGAAATATTGATGTATGTATGTGCTTATATATGCATATTTGTATGGAATATATATTTACGCTTTATGGCACCTGATGATATTTGTCAGAAGCTTTTCTACCAGGGATGCAGATGATAGGTTCCTGATATTATTAGAAGGAAGAAAATACTGGCCTCCCCCACCCTGAGCATTATCTTTTTCTTTTTTCTTTTTTTTTCCCGTTCTCCTCTCTCCCTCCACCAGGGTGGGGTGCGCCACTTTTGAGGGAGTGGTTGCATCTGGGGGGAGAAGGGTAAGGAATTTTATTAAAGCTTAGGATGTGGATATCCTAAAAAGATATATCAGCTCAATTATAGCCAGGATAAATTTATATATATAGCACTATTCCTTTTTTGGGAATTGGTGTACAAAATTATGCTGCATTATGGCTATTTGTCGTGCGGGGCAGGGTGGAATGGGTAATATGTAGATGGGTGTCATTTGTAGTGCTTTTATAACATGTTTCTCTGACCATTCCGCCTGCGCACGACAAATAAATGTTTGTGGAATCAATCTACCAGTAGTGATGGCTCCTGGGATTCCAGTTGAGTATGCATGACCGTGTGGATATGCGAGCCTATAGCTGTAGGGTGCCCACTAGTGAGCACTCATACACATATCGATATGGGGATCAAAGAGGGGGGAGGCATATCTTATAGAATGTATTGGTGTCAACTTTAGGAACTGTTTTTTTTTTTTCTTCCCCATCTCCCCCTCCTCCTCCCCCTCACAAATGTGGACTCCCCTCCTGAGATGTAGCTGTACTTGGGGAGGAGCAGAGGGAAGGGAGAGAGAGACTTTAGATGTACAATATGCAGTTGCAGTATGAGTCTTCGTAGGTGGGGGAAGGAAGGATAAGTACTAGGTAGACAATTGATGTTTGTTGTGTATTTATCAACCTGTCGCCCTGACGGTGTCACCACATTATGACAAATAGTGGCGTATAGGTGTAGGATACGCGTGGCGTGTGCACACCTAGGTTTAGGGATAAGGGAATTCGGGGGCGGAGAGGTACACCCTATAAAAGGCATGAGTACCAATTCCCCCCCCCCTTTTTTTTTTTTCTTTAGAGTGCAGAAATAGTTTGAGTTCATTTTCGTATATATTATAGATCGCAATAAATGCAGGTTTTCCTCTCGAGTCCCACTTTGAGACCTTCCCTGTGTGTATCCACTTCCCCCTCGTAGGTATACCAGCCCTCTGGTAGGGATTGGTTTGAGGTGTGCTTTTTTTTTTTTTTTCCTAGTTATGGTGGTGTGCTATACTTTTTGCAAAGCATACTAATTTCATTTTTTTGTTGGATTTGGTATCGGACCAGATCCAAAGAGAGAGTTATCTCTCTCATTATTTTATTTTTTGTCTCTTCATTGCATCTTTTTTCCTCCTTTCTCTTGTTCTTTTTTTTTTTTCTTCTTCACAAGCCAGGAAATGGCGACCAAACAATCTTCGCCATTCTCATTGAAACTCTGTTCATATAACGTTAAGGGTATCAATAAACACTCAAAAAGAGGTCAGATTTTATATGCTCTACATAAAGCTAGGGTAGATATTATACTTTTCCAAGAGACCCATTTTAAAGCAAATTGTATCCCAGAATGCTCACGAAGATACTATTCAAGTTGGTTTCATAGTACCTTGTCCTCGTCCAAGAGTAGGGGAGTCTCCATCGCTATCCATAAACGTCTACCAGTATCGGTTTTGGAGCATGTGACTGACCCCAATGGCCGGTATCTTTTTCTCAAATTCAGGCTGTGGAATAGAGTCTATACAATCACCAATTTCTATATTCCTAATTATGATCAAATAAAGGCAATTACACAATATGTTCATCTCTTGACAGAATTTGCAGAAGGTACAATCCTTGTAGGAGGAGATTTTAATATGGTTCTAGAACCCCAACTGGACACCTCCTCTCAGCGATCAAGTATCTCCTACAGTCAGTTGAGAGCTCTGAAAAGAGAGCTATTTGGACACCGATTGCTAGATTTATGGCGTATTTTAAATCCTAAAAAGCGGGATTATACATACTATTCCCCAGTCCACCAATCCTATTGTAGGCTAGATTATTTTTTCACAGGAACACAACTACTGGAATGGAACCCAATAATGGACATTGGGTCTTTCATCTGGTCTGATCACTCACCTCTTTTTTTGACAGTACAACCTCCCCAGACCCCACGGTCTGATTGGTCATGGCGTTTAAACTAAACCCTTATGCTAGACCCATTATGTCATCAGGCAGTTTTGGCAGTGATCAAGAATTTTATCGCTGACCATGAACATGATGAGACCCCATTACCTATACAGTGGGAGGCCTTGAAAGCGGTAGTAAGAGGACTATTTATCCAACATGGAGCTTGCTTAAAAAAAGAAAGATCAGCAACTATACAGGACTACCTGTCAAAATTTTGGGCGTTGTAGATCTCACACAAAAAGACCCCAACTCCAGAGCTATTGGCTGATATATCTTTGGTACGGTCATCTTTGCTGCAGTCTTTGGAGATTTCCCACTGTAAAAGTTAATATAGATATTCCCTGGGAAAGTACCGGTATGGAGATAAGGCCGGGAGATCACTTGCAAGGTCTTTGCCCAGTCACCCCCAGTGACTTTTATACCTAGCATTGCGTTACCATCTGGAGAAATTACTTCAGATCCAATCCTTCTTCAAAAGGCATTCTGTGATTATTTCACTGAGTTGTACAATCTTACTCCCCCACCATCCTGCGACCCAGACTCTCTTGGTCGTCGTATACAGGAATATGTGTCTGAAACTGCTATACCAATATTAGATGAAAATAGTGGGAATTCTTTGGACTCCCCGTTTTTACTCGAGGAATTATTGGAAGTGATTAAGAATACACCATCGGGCAAAAGTCCCGGCCCTGATGGTTTTACATCGGAATTTTATAAGACCTATAAGGATTCTATTACACCATTTATGCTTCGAGTGTTTAAAAGCATATCTGATATTAATGGGTTTGTACCCCAGACATTAGAAGCGCACATCTCACTACTTCCTAAACCTGATAAGGATTTAAACCTATGTTCTAGTTATCGTCCTATATCCTTAATTGGGGTAGATATCAAGATATATGCCAAATTGTTTGCCTCACGTCTTCAATCCCATATTCCCAATTTGGTACATACAGATCAAGTTGGGTTTGTACAGGGGAGAGAAGCACACGATAACACGCTTAAATCCCTTTTACTCATTGAATATACCCAATCAGCAAAGATACCAGCTTGCCTTCTCTCTGTGGATGCTGAGAAGGCATTTGACCGTGTTGGGTGGCCGTTTTTGGAACAAACTTTGATTCAAATAGGATTAGGACCAATTCTGTTAAGAAAAATTATGGCACTCTATACCAAGCCAAGAGCAAGAATACGGATTAATCAATCATTATACCCTAACTTTTCTATTCAAAATGGTACACGTCAGGGATGTCCGCTGTCTCCCCTCTTGTTTGTTTTAGTAATGGAACATTTGTTAACTGCTCTTAGACAAAATCCTTGTATCTCAGGCACACCATTAGACAGACAGGAGGTGAAGCTGGCAGTATTTGCTGACGATCTGCTACTCTATATTACCAACCTACATGTCTCCATGCCATCTATTCTGTATGAATGTCAGCATTTTGGAGCTCTGAGCAATTTTAAAGTAAATTTGTCCAAATCAGAAATTCCTAATGTCTCTCTATCACCACGTCAAGTTCAGGCTCTAGGGAATAATTTCCCATTTAAGATCTGTACTTCGACACTTCAATACTTGGGCATAAAAATTCCACAAGATCTTACTAAGCTATATATAATAAATTATTACCCTCTTATGCAGCGTACAATACAGGACATTAAGAAGTACGAGCGAGCCCATTACTCATGGTTTGGGAGGATCAATATTTTAAAAATGGATATAATACCACGCTTTCTCTACCTTTTCCAAACCATACCTATAGCGGTCCCCCGTTCCTTTTTTACCATTCTACAATCTACCTTTACAAGGTTTATCTGGGGATGTAATAGACCTAGATTGCAAAGGAGAATTTTATCTCTCCCCAAAATAAAGGGGGGCGCAGGGGCACCCGACCTATACTACTACCACGCTGCAGCAGTGTTAACTAGACTAGTAAACTGGTTCCATCACTCCCATCTTAAACAATGGGTACACATAGAACAGTCAATTGCTCCCTTGGATCTCCAGGCATTTTCTGGTATGGAGTAAGGAGTCAAATCGTCGTATATCCCAAATTGTTTATCAGGGAGATCTCCCATTGCTATCAGATTTGATCCCTACTCAGCAACAATCAATTAAACATTGATTGCAATATCAGCAAATAACGTCTTTTCTTTCTTCTTTTCCTTCTATAGATGTGTTTAATAGAGAGCCAGATACCTTTGAGTCTCTTCTGCTACAACAAAATACACCAGAACATATTCTGTCTGCAGTGTATGGGGTTCTTATTATTAGACTCCATACATGTCTCCCGGAGTTCACAAATGAGTGGAAAATGGACTTGAATGTTGAAAATAAGCCAGAGGAATGGGAAAAAGCGTTTATTCTTATACATAGTATGTCGTTAGCAATCAAGGCTCACGAGACGAATTTTAAGCTTCTCTCTCGGTGGTATAGATGTCCGTTGTTGCTTCACCGGATATATCCAAATGTTTCAGACCTGTGTTGACGTTGTCATTCTGCCAAAGGTTCTTTATTACATATTTGGTGGGAATGTCCTGCGGTACATAATTTTTGGAACACGATACTGCAGCTTCATACCCGTGCAACTGGGGTGACTATTCCCAACACACCTCAAATTACTTTATAATCCATCTTACCTGGCTCGTACAAAAGCATTAAAAAAGGCCTTTTAAGACACTGGTTGACAGCTGCAAGGGCAGTAATACCGCACCACTGGCGGTCGGCACATGCTCCACCGCTGACTGATTGGATTCTAGAGATGGACCATATTGAGAGGATGGAGACTCTTCTATCACAGGAATTGGACACGTATGAACAATGTTGTCAATCTTGGCTTCCTTGGAAAGAGCTAAGGGAATCCCCTGAACTACGGAATCTGTATGTGGTTTGGAGGTAGGATATGAAACTAGTGGAGAGGCGGTTTGAGTGAGGCGATCCTGGTTTGAGTAACTATTTTGGGTAGTTTATTTAATCAGAACATTAAGGTCTCTTTTTTTTTTTTTTTCTCTTTCTCTTCATTTACTTTTTTTAGTGTTGTGTCTGTGTGTGTGTTTTGTGTGATTATAGCTAATATTACTGTGGGAGTTGAAGAAAGGGAGTAGGAAATTATATATTTTATTTTATCTAAATGACTGAAAGAAAATAAGGCAGGGATATCCCTATTAGGGTTTAGGGATGAATGGTCTTGGGTCGTGGTGGCAGAACTTGGTGCAGGGAATGTTTTGGGACCATGCCTCCCTTGAGTGTGGGGAGGGTAGGGGAGTGTGGCCGGGACGTGTTCCGGGGTCCGCCATCACGGGTCTGGAGTATGACCAGAGGTTGTCTTTCCCTTGTTTGTTTATGATTTTTTTTTCTTCTTTTTTCAGAGACCCCCTGCAGTGTGTTGGTATATCTTTGTTTCATATACTATTACAATGTGGTATATATATATTTCTTTTTTTTTATTGGCACCCATTGGATGAGATTAATGCTTGTCTTTTCTTTCTTTTTTTTTTGTTATGTAAATTTATTTATTTTTTTTCAATAAAAACAGAATGCTATAAAAACTTTATCATACATGGGATGTCTACTAGACTCTTATTTGGACAGATTTAAGTGTGTTATTACTAAGAATTACAGGCCTACAATATAAAATATCAAATTTCTATGCAAAACAACTTTGAGATGCAAAAATCTGACATAATCATACCACCAGGGTGGTTAAAATGCACATCTCCCTACATTTTCTGGGTCAAAATGGACAATAAATACAAACTCATTGGATGTTATATGTTTCTTTGTACATGTATGTCCACTTATATACAAGCCCCTAGAAACTACAATACTACAAATAAGGGCTATGGTAGATTCTATCAGAAGTGATAGGAGAAAAACTCAAGAAAATTTATTTTTGTACACCCTTTTGGTTGTAAAAGGAAATCTCATATAAACCATACAGTAGTTATGATTTGTTTCAACACAAATATGAACTTGAACCATTGAAGTCAATACAATGTCAATATAGTCAATATAATTGATTTTTATTATACAGGATTTATATAGCGCCAACAGTTTACGCAGCGCTTTACAACATTAGGGCAGACGGTACAATTACAATACAATTCAATACAGGGGGAATTAGAGAGCCCTGCTCATAGAGCTTACAATCTAGGAGGGAGGGTCAAGTTATACAAAAGGGTAATAGCTGTAGGGGATGAGCTAATGGAGAAAATAGAGTAGTTGTTAGATGGAGGCAGGATAGGCTTCTTTGAAGAGGAAAGTTTTCAGGGATTGCCTTAAAGTGGATACATTTGGAGACAGCCTGACAGATTGGGGTAGGGAATACCAGAGGATGGGCGAGGCTCAGGAGAAGTCCTGGAGGCGGATATGGGAGGAGGTGATGAGGGAGCTAGAGAGCAGGAGGTCTTGGGTGGAACGGAGAGGGCGTTTAGGTTGGTATTTTGAGACTAGGCTAGTGATGTAGCTGGGGCAGAGTTGTGGATGGCTTTGTAACGTATTGTTAGTATTTTGAATTTAATTTGTTGGGCGAGTGGCAGCCAATGGAGAGATTGGCAGAGAGGGGTAGCAGACACTGAGCAGTTTGTAAGGTGAATGAGTCTGGCAGCAGCATTCATGATGGACTGAAGAGGGGATAGTCTATTTAAAGGTAAGCCAATGAGGAGGGAGTTGCAGTAGTCGAGGCGAGAGATAACAAGGGAGTGAATCAGGAGCTTTGTGGTTTCATTGGTTAGAAAGGGACGTAGTTTAGAGATGTTGGAAAGTGATTGGATGTGGGGCCAAAAGGAGAGTTCAGAATCCAGGATAACACCTAGCACCCTGACATGTGGGGATGGGTGGATGGTTGTGCCATTGCTCTTGACAGACAAGTCAGGGGAAGAGGCAGGTGGGGGAGGAAATATTATAAGCTCGGTTTTGGACAAGCTGAGTTTGAGGAAGTGGTGTGACATCCATACAGATATGTCGGTTAGTAAGTTAGTGATGCGTGAGGAGACTGATGGAGTGAGTTGAAGGGTGGAGAGATAGATTTGTGTGTCGTCAGCGTAGAAATGATATTGAAAGCTGCGAGAGGCTATCAGCTGACCCAGGGAAGAGGTGTAGATTGAAAATAAAAGAGGTCCAAGAACAGAACCTTGGGAGACCCCGACGGAGAAGGGAAGAGGAGTGGAGGAAGTAAAATTGTAAGTGACACTGAAGGTGCATTGGGATAGGTAGGATGAGATCCACTGAAGGGCACAGTCATGGAGACCGAGGGAGTAAAGTTTTTTGAGGAGGAGGGGGTGGTCAACCGTGTCAAAGGCTACTGAAAGGCCCAGAAGTAGGAGCACAGAATAGTGTCCATTGGTTTTTGCAGTTAGTAGGTCATTTGTGAGTTTTAAAAGAGCAGTTTCTGTGGAGTGTTGAGGGCAAAATCTTGATTGAAGGGGATCAAGAAGGTTGTTCTTAATGAGGTGTTCACTCAGTTGGTTGTAAACCAAGCTTTAAATGAGTTTACAGGAAAAGGGGAGCAAGGAGATAGGGCATAAGTTTTTAAGATTGGTAGAGTCCAAGGACGGCTTTTTAAGTATGGGGGTGACCAGTGCAGGTTTTAGAGCATTGGGGAAAATGCCAGAGGTGAGGGAGAGATTGAAGATGTGGGTTAGAGAGTGTAGGATGGAGTCAGAGGGTGAGATTGCATTTGAGAGGGAATAGGGTCCAGGGGACAGGTGGTTAGGTGGGCGATAGAAAGGAGTTTAGCAACTTCGTCTATAGTAGCAGATTTGAATAAGGGGAGTGTCAGTTGTACCTGTTGATATGGGGTCTTAACTGGGGGAGATACCTGTAGAGTGGAGATTTCATCACGGATTGTATCAATCTTGTTTTTGAAGTGATTAGCAATCTCCTGGGCAGTGAGTGAGTCAGTGGGTGGAGGCGGTGGAGGACGAAGTAGAGAGTTAAAGGTAGAGAAGGGTTTACGAGGACTGGATGAGAAGGTGTTAATAAGAGTTGTAAAATAGGTTTGATTGGCAGTGTGGAGGAAAGAATAGTATTTTTGGAGGTCAGATTTGTATTGGTTGAAGTCTTTGAGAGACTTAGTCTTGTGCCACAGCCGCTCAAGAGTGCGACTACGTTTTTTGAGAATTTTAGTGTCATCTGTTTGCCAGGGTTATAGGGATCGAGGCCTGATTCTGCTTGTCCAGGGTGGAGGACAGGGATTTATTGTAGATGGACGTGGCTTGGTTGGGGCAGGACAGGGGAGAGATTTTGTCATAGAGGTGGTCAGTAGCAGAATAGAGGAGAGAGGAGTTGAAGTTGCAAAAGTTTCTATGGGTGATGGTTAGTGAGTAGAAGCCTGTACCCATTGCTTCAGGTCAAATGAAGAGGTTAGACTAAGAAGTAGCAGGAGTGTTTGTATTAGCAGGGATGTTAAAATCACTGGGATGGATTGTGGGAATCTCCAAAGAGAGAAAGTAGGGTAGCTAGGCAGAAAACTCATCAAGGAAAGTTAATAATGGTCCAGGGGGCCGGTAGATCACAGCATTTCTTAGGGAAGTTGGAGAGAATAGACGTATACAGTGGGCTTTAAATGATGAGAGGGAAAAAGAGGGAGGGGAGTGAATAACCTGGAAGGTGCTCTGGAGGGATAGGAGGAATCCCACTCTACCTCTCTTGAGTCCATTAGGCCTAGGGGAGTAAGTCCAGTGAAGGCCACCCTGGGATAGGGAAGCAGGAGAAGGGGTGTCAGATTCGTGGAAACAGGTTTTGGAAAGAGCAAGTAGATTAAAGGAATTAGTGACAAAGAGATCATGAACAGTGGTGAGTTTGTTGCAGACAGAGCGAGCGTTCCAGAGGGCACAGGAGAGGGGAAGGCTGGCGTTGGGAAGAAGAGGAATGGAGACTAAATTGCGTAGATTGCGACTACTGCCAGAGGGTGTAGGGTGATGGTGATGGGTGTGTTGGGTACAGTTAAATAAGGGAGGCCCAGGGTTTGGGGAAATATCTCCAGTGGTTAGGAGTAGCCAAAGAGAAAGGGAGGTAATATGAAAATATGATTTGTATGAGGGGACATGCTTCAGTATCCTGGGGGGTTTGTTAGCAAGTGGGCTTAGAGTTAGAAAGAGGCGATGAGTGCAGTAATAGGGGGAGGGGAGAAGTGAGGGTGATATGTACAGATTTTGGGGTGGAGCAGAGGGGCGAAGAAAAGAGAGTTTGAGGAGAGAGGCTGCAATTGTGAAAAGGAGGAGAGGTAAAGAGTGCATGTTTCAGAGAGGAAGGTGAGAAAATTTGGAAATGAGGTCACCTGCAGTCTGCTGTGGTTTGCTTTGTGCAAATCACTGAAGTGCAAGAGCAGAAGTGCCACTTATTTAAAGAACCCCCTGTATGTGCAGCCCCCTGTATGTGTTCCCCCATAAAGAAGGTTTGTTTTTATACTGTGTTGGGTGTGGATAGAATCTGGCAATTAATCATTCGGGAGGTGATATTAGGCACACAGCTAGCAGAGCAAAACTTTCACACCACAATCAAACTGCAAGGGGACTAAAGGGCCAAAATTGTAAAGATAAGGGAAACCATAATTTAGGTAAGACTTAATAGCTAAATAAACATTGAAATAATGTGAGCATGGCTACAGATGGAGTTGAAACATTGGTGACAAGTAGGGATGAGCCAAACACCCCCCGGTTCGGTTCGCACCAGAACCTGCGAACGGACTGAAAATTTGCACGAACGTTAGAACCCCATGGACTTGAACGTTCTAAATCATAAGTGCTCATTTTAAAGGCTAATTTTCATGGTATTGTCCTAAAAAGGGTTTGGGGACCTGGGTCCTGCCCCAGGGGACATGTATCAATGCAAAAAAAACTTTTAAAAACTGACATTTTTTCGGGAGCAGTGATTTTAATGATGCTTAAAGTTAAAAAAAAAAAGGGAAATATTCCTTTAAATATCATACCTGGGGGGTGTCTATAGTATGCCTGTAAAGTGTTTCCTGTGCTTAGAACAGTCCCTGCACAAAATGACATTTTTAAAGTAAAAAAGTCATTTAAAACTGCTTGCGGCTTTAATGTAATGTCGGGTCCTGGTAATATGGATGAAAATCAGTGAGACAAATGGCATGGGTACCCTCCAGTCCATTACCAGGCCCTTTGGGTCCAGTATGGATATTAAGGGGAACCCCGCACCCAAATTAAAAAAAGGAAAAGCGTGGGGCCCCCAGGCCCTATATACCCTGAACAGCAGTATACAGGCGGTACAAACAAGACAGGGACTGTAGGTTTGTTGTTAAGTGGAATTTATTTGTAATTTTGAACTGGTACATTTTTTAAGTGTAGCTCCAGCCAAAAAAATCTGTTTTTAAGCTTTTTGGAAAACATAGGGAAGGGTTATCACCTCTGTGACATTTGTTTTGCTGTCTGTGCTCCTCTTCAGAAGACTTCACCTCACTTTTTGTCCCAATGACAAATGTTTTTTTGAAAATGTGGGGTTTTTAGTGAAACAAGGATTGGTGATAAAGCATCAGTGGAAAGGAGAAAAGTTTTTCCCATATTAACTCTTACAGGAGAGAATTTCCCTTCCTATGGGGTAGATTTAATCTCACTTCCTGTTGTCTCCTTCCGTTTGCAAGTAGGATTCGTTTGTAAGTTGGATGTTTGAAAGTAGGGGCCTGCCCTATATACTCAGCAGAAATTTGGGCCTTAGGTGTTGTGGTGGCCTCAACACTGTAAGCCCTCACATGGCCCTGCTGTGAAATATTAGATCAAGAATTGTAATTACATGCCCCTGTTGAACAGGGCCAGAAAAATTGGGCCTTTGGTGATGGTGGTGGTGGTGCTGGTGCCACAACACTGTAAGTCCTCACAGTTAATCTTGGTGGGTGCATAAATGGGCCCTGCTGTGAAATATTAGATCAAGAATTGTAATTACATGCCCCTGTTGAACAGGGACTGAGAAATTGGGCCTTTGGTGGTGATGCTGGTGCCACAACAATGTAAGTCCTCACAGTTTATCTTGGTGGGCGCAGAAACGGGCCCTGCTGTGAAATATTAGATCAAGAATTCTAAATACATTATCCTGTTGAACAGTGGCTGAAAAATTGGGCCTTAGGCACTGGTTCTGGTGCCACAACACTGCAACCCCTCACAGATACTCTAGTTGGAGCGCAGGAACTAGCCCTGCTGCAAAAGAATTGCATCAAAAATTGTAATTACACACCCCTGTTAAACAGGGGCTGAAACATCGGGCCTTAGGCACTGGTGCTGTTGCCACAACACTACAACCCCTCACAGATACTCTAGTTGGAACGCAGCAACTAGCCCTGCTGCAAAGAATTGCATCAAAAATTGTAATTACATGCCCCTGTTTTTAAACAGGGGCTTAAAAATTGGGCCTTAGGCACTGGTGGCAGTGCCTAGAACCAAAAATGTTCTTACAAGCTATCAGCATTAGGGATGAGCCGAACACCCCCCTGTTTGGTTCGCACCAGAACATGCGAACAGGAAAAAAGTTTGTTCGAACACGCGAACACCGTTAAAGTCTATGGGACACGAACATGAATAATCAAAAGTGCTAATTTTAAAGACTAATATGCAAGTTATTGTCATAAAAAGTGTTTGGGGACCTGGGTCCTGCCCCAGGGGACATGGATCAATGCAAAAAAAAGTTTTAAAAACGGACGTTTTTTCAGGAGCAGTGATTTTAATAATGCTTAAAGTCAAACAATAAAAGTGTAATATCCCTTTAAATTTCGTACCTGGGGGGTGTCTATAGTATGCCTGTAAAGGGGCGCATGTTTCCTGTGTTTAGAACAGTCTGACAGCAAAATGACATTTTCAAGGAAAAAAACCATTTAAAACTACCCGCGGCTATTGCATTGCCGACAATACACATAGAAGTTCATTGATAAAAAGGCATGGGAATTCCCCAAAGGGGAACCCCGAACCAAAATTAAAAAAAAATGACGTGGGAGTCCCCCTAAATTACATACCAGGCCCTTCAGGTCTGGTATGGATATTAAGGGGAACCCCGGCCAAAATTTAAAAAAAAAATGACGTGGGGTTCCCCCTAAATTCCATACCAGACCCTTCAGGTCTGGTATGGATTTTAAGAGGAACCCCACGCCAAAAAAAAAAAACGGCGTGGGGTCCCCCAAAAATCCATACCAGACCCTTATCCGAGCACGCAACCTGGCAGGCCGCAGGAAAAGAGGGGGGACAGAGTGCGCCCCCCCTCCTGAACCGTACCAGGCCACATGCCCTCAACATTGGGAGGGTGCTTTGGGGTAGCCCCCCAAAACACCTTGTCCCCATGTTGATGAGGACAAGGGCCTCATCCCCACAACCCTGGCCGGTGGTTGTGGGGGTCTGTGGGCGGGGGGCTTATCGGAATCTGGAAGCCCCCTTTAACAAGGGGACCCCCAGATCCCGGCTCCCTACCTGTGTGAAATGGTAAGGGGGTACTTACCCCTACCATTTCACAAAAAAACCTGTCAAAAATGTTAAAAATGACAAGAGACAGTTTTTGACAATTCCTTTATTTAAATGCCTCTTCTTTCTTCTATCTTCCTTCATCTTCTGGTTCTTCTGGCTCTTCTGGTTCTTCCTCCGGCGTTCTCGTCCAGCATCTGCTCCGCGGCGTCTTCTATCTTCTTCTCCTCGGGCTGCTCCGCACCCATGGCATGGGGGGAGGCTCCCGCTCTTCTCTTCTTCTTTTCTTCTCTTCTTCTCTTCTTCATTTTCTTCTCCGGGCCGCTCCGCACCCATGCTGGCATGGAGGGAGGCTCCCGCTGTGTGATGGCGCTCCTCGTCTGACAGTTCTTAAATAACGGGGGCGGGGCCACCCGGTGACCCCGCCCCCCTCTGACGCACGGTGACTTGACGGGACTTCCCTGTGACGTCACGGGGAATGCCACAGGAAAGTCCCGTCATGTCCCGTGCGTCAGAGGAGGGCGGGGTCACCGGGTGGCCCCGCCCCCCGTTATTTAAGAACTGTCAGACGAGGAGCGCCGTCACACAGCGGGAGCCTCCCTCCATGCCAGCATGGGTGCGGAGCGGCCCGGAGAAGAAAATGAAGAAGAGAAGAAGAGAAGAAAAGAAGAAGAGAAGAGCGGGAGCCTCCCCCCATGCCATGGGTGCGGAGCGGCCCGAGGAGAAGAAGATAGAAGACGCCGCGGAAGAGATGCTGGACGAGAACGCCGGAGGAAGAACCAGAAGATGAAGGAAGATGAAGGAAGATAGAAAAAAGAAGAAGCATTTAAATAAAGGAATTGTCAAAAACTGTCTCTTGTCATTTTTAACATTTTTGACAGTTTTTTAGTGAAATAGTAGTAGTAAGTATCCCCTTACCATTTCACTCAGGGGGGGGCCGGGATCTGGGGGTCCTCTTGTTAAAGGGGGCTTCCAGATTCCGATAAGCCCCCCACCCGCAGACCCCCACAACCACCGGCCAGGGTTGTGGGGATGAGGCCCTTGTCCTCATCAACATGAGGACAAGGTGTTTTGGGGGGCTACCCCAAAGCACCCTCCCAATGTTGAGGGCATGTGGCCTGGTACGGTTCAGGAGGGGGGGCCACACTCTCGTCCCCCCCACTTTTCCTGCGGCCTGCCAGGTTGCGTGCTCGGATAAGGGTCTGGTATGGATTTTTGGGGGGACCCCACGCCGTTTTTTTGTGTGTTTTTTTGGCGCGGGGTTCCCCTTAAAATCCATACCAGACCTGAAGGGTCTGGTATGGAATTTAGGGGGAACCCCACGTCATTTTTTTAAAAAATTTTGGCCGGGGTTCCCCTTAATATCCATACCAGACCTGAAGTGCCAGGTATGGAATTTAGGGGGACTCCCACGTCATTTTATTTTTAAATTTTGGTTCGGGTTTCCCCTTTGGGGAATTCCCATGCCGTTTTTATCTATGAACTTCTATGTGTATTGTCGGCAATACAATAGCCGCGGGTAGTTTTAAATCGTTTTTTTCCTTCAAAATGTCATTTTGCTGTCAGACTGTTCTAAACAGAGGAAACATGCGCCCCTTTACAGGCATACTATAGACACCCCCCAGGTACAAAATGTAAAGGGATATTACACTTTTATTGTTTGACTTTAAGCATTATTAAAATCACTGCTCCTGAAAAAACGTCCGTTTTTAAAACTTTTTTTTGCATTGATCCATGTCCCCTGGGGCAGGACCCAGGTCCCCAAACACTTTTTATGACAATAACTTGCATATTAGCCTTTAAAATTAGCACTTTTGATTTCTCCCATAGACTTTTAAAGGGTGTTCCGCGGCATTCGAATTTGCCACGAACACCCCAAATTGTTCGCTGTTCGGCGAACTTGCGAACAGCCAGTGTTCGAGTCGAACATGGGTTCGACTCGAACTCGAAGCTCACCCCTAATCAGCATGATCATTGAGGAGGAAGAGGATAATTACTTAGCATAACAGGATAGTCACTCAGCATCAGCATAGGCAGTCTTTGAAGGGATCTGACATTTCAAAAAACATTATTCGGTTACATCAGCATCAGGTACTTGGAAGCTGGCGGTGATCCAAGACTGATTCATTTTTATGAAGGTCAGTCGATCGACCGAGTCAGTGGACAGGAGCACCCTGTGATCGGTTACAAAGCCTCCAGCAGCACTGAATGTGCGTTCCAAAAGAACGCTGGATGCAGGACAGGCCAGTAGCTCAATTGCATACTGTGCAAGCTCTGGCCAGTGATCCATCCTCAAGACCCCGTAACCCAGAGGATTTTTGGTGGGAAAGGTGTCCAAGTCAGATCTTGCCCCTAGGTATTCCTGCACCATGTAAAACAGACGCTGGCGATGGTTGCTGGAACCGGTCATACATTGGGGCTGCGGACTAAAAAATTGTCTGAACGCATCGGTCAGATGGCCACCTTCTTCACCGCTGCTTCTTTGACTGACCGAAGCCTCAGCAACACATTGTCCAGAAACAGGAGTTTGTAACCTCCCACTCTCTGGGAACGCGTTGCACAGACCTTTCTGCAAGGCCTCCCGAAGATGTTTCATCCTCTGCTCTCTCTGCGATGGCAAGATAAGGTCTGCAACCTTACCCTTGTAATGTGGATCAAGGAGGGTTGCCAGCCAGTATTGGTCCTTCTCCTTGATACCACGAATACGAGGATCCTTACGCAGGCTTTGCAGGATCAGGGAGGCCATGCAGCGTAGGTGTCATGAAGATCCTGCCAGTAACAGGCAGATTAGACCCATCGGTGCACGATTGCGGGCATCTATGCGCACGCGCACATGCACTCGTTAGTGTCTGGCGGGTTATTTAAACCTGTCTGGCACTTGCATCATTGCTGTTTCATCCACCTGTCTGCTGATCATCCAGTCTGCTGGGCCTGTTTGCTGAGCCATCCAGGCTGTTCACCTGTCTGCTGATCATCCAGTCTGCTGGGCCTGTCTGCTGAGCCATCCAGGCTGCTCACCTGTCTGCCTGATCCATCCAGTCTGCTGTCCTGTCTGCTGAGTTGTCCAGTCTGCAGTTCCTGTCTACTGATCCATCCCGTCAGCTGTGCCGGCCATTTGATCCTTCTGCTGTTGATCCTGCCAGGCACTCATACCACTCCGCACTCCTGCACCCCTGTCTCCACTATCAGGGGCTCTCAAGTCGTTGGCGTAGGAGAGGCCATCCTCTGCAATTCGGACTCACCCTTTAGGTATGTAACAGTAGGTTTGCTGAGGCATTCGGTCCGGAGTCCTCTGGGTCACTAAGGACAACATGGTCCACAGCCACCTCCTCCCAGCCACATACAAGTCCATGTGTTTCTTAGGACTGATCCCTTAAAGACTGCTACTGATGCTGAGTGCCAGGCTCCACCTCCATACTGACACAATCCTCCTCCTCCTCGTCCTCTTCCTGTGTGATCGGCGGGCACGCGGGAACACTGTCTGGATAAAGGGGGCCTTGAGAGCTAAGGAAGTCCTCCTCTTCCTGCCTCTGTTCTGCCTCAAGTGTCCTGTCCATTATTCCACGCAGCGTGTGCTCCAACAGGTGGACAAGGGGGACAGTGTCACTGATGCATGCACTGTCACTGCTCACCATCCTCGTGGCCTCCTCAAATGGTGACAGGACAGTGCATGCATCCCTGATCATGGCCCACTGGCGTGGGGAAAAAAAAACAAGCTCCCCTGACCCTGTCCTGGTGCCATAGTCGCACAGATACTCATTGATGGCCCTCTGCTGCGTGTGCAGCCGCTGCAGCATGGCCAACGTTGAGTTCCACCTGGTGGGCATGTCACAGATTAGGTGGTTCTTGGGCAGGTTAAACTCCTTTTGGAGGTCTGCCAGCCGAGCACTGGCATTATATGACCGGCGGAAATGCACACAGACTTTCCTGGCCTGCCTCAGGACATCCTGTAAGCCCGGGTACCTGCCCAAGAACCGCTGCACCACCAAGTTAAGGATGTGAGCCAAACAGGGCACATGGGTCAGTTGTCCATGTTGGAGGGAAGAGAGGAGGTTGGTGCCATTGTCGCAAACCACCATTCCTGCCTTAAGTTGGCGTGGCATCAACCACCTCTGAACCTGCCCCTGCAGAGCTGACAGAACCTCTGCCCCAGTGTGGCTCCTGTCCCCCAAGCACACCAGCTCAAGCACCGCATGGCATCTTTTGGCCTGCATACTTGCGTAGCCCCTTAAACGCCTACGGAGCACCGCTGGTTCTGGGGACAAAGTACAGGAAGAGGCCATGCAGGAAGAAGAAGAGGAGGGGGTGGAGGAGAGAGGTGTGTCATAATCATTAGTAGTGGCATTTTGGAGGCGTGGTGGTGGAACAACCTCCAACACTACTGCACCTTGTCCTGCATCCTTCCCAGCTGCCAGCAGAGTGACCCAATGCACCGTGAAACTTAGGTAACGTCCCTGTCCATGCCTGCTGGACCATGAGTCAGCAGTAATATGCACCTTACCGCTGACTGCCCTGTTCAGCGAGGCCAAGACATTGCCTTCCACATGCCGGTAGAGAGCTGGAATCACCTTCCGTGAGAAAAAGTGGCGTTTGGGTACCTGCCACTGAGGAACCGCACATTCCACAAACTCACGGAAGGGGGCAGTGTCTACCAACTGAAAAGGTAGCAGTTGAAGTGCTAGCAATTTTGCCCAGCTAGCATTCAACTGCTGGGCATGTGGATGGCTGGGAGCGAACTTCTTTCGGCGGTGCAGCAGCTGGGGCAGGGGAATTTGCCTGGTACAATCTGACATCGGTGTACAGAAAGCAGATTGCCCACAAGTACTTGACTGTGACACACCTAATTCTACACCTTCATTCCTCTCAGTGCAGGTCTCAGAGAGGACTGAAAATATAGTGGGGTTGGAGATCTCAGCTGATGAGGAGCAAGGAGAGGTCCTCTTTGTTCTTTGGTGTGGGTCTTTTAGATACGCGTGCCAACGAACTGCATGGCAGGTCAACATATGTCTGGTCAAGCATGTGGTGCCCAAGCGGGAGATGTTTTGGCCACGTGAGATATGCTTGAGACATATGTTGCAAATAGCAGCCGCCCATCTGATGCACTTGTCTCAAAAAAGGCCCACACCAAAGAACTTTTAAAATAACGTGCACAGACAGCAGCGCCCTGCACATGCGGAGCTTTGCGGTGTGATGCAGTCAGTGTGCTGCCCTTAGGCTGGCCCCTGCAGGGCATCCTGCCTCGTTGGTGATGTGCCCCCTCCTCCTCTCTCCTATCAGGTACCCACGTTGAGTCAGTGACCTCATCGTCCCCTCCCTCATCACTGGAGCAAACCTGGCAGTATGCTGCAGCTGGGGGAGCATGACTGCCAGAATGCTGTCCTTCTTGGGCACCCCCTCTGTCTGTGCTCACGTTACTGCCTTCATCTAGCTCAGTATCATCAACAGAGCCTTCCAAACACTGGGCATCCTCCTGGAGCATGTACCCAACACTGTGGTTAAACAGTTCGAGGGACTCCTCAGGAGGACATGGTGGGGCTAGGGAAGGAGTCACTGATGCCATTGAGCCGAGGGAAGAGGCAGCGTTGGCAGCTGCTTTGCCAGACAAAGTACCCTGAGCATGGGTGAGAGAGGATGAGGAGGATGAGGATGGCTTGGTCATCCACTCAACCAAGTCTTCCGCATGTTGCGGCTCAACACGGCCAGCTGCCGAAAAAAAGGCCAAGCGTGTCCCATGGCCACGTGCTGATGAGGATGCACCGTCTCCACGACCAGCACTGTTGCCTCTAGACACGAAGCCTGCTTGCCCTCTTTTATTGGCTTGTGACTGTCTGCCTCTCCTTGTTGGCCTTCCAGACATACTAATGGCCTGTAGCTGCACTAAGCTATATCTATATATTATATATATATATATATATATATATATATATATATATATATACTGATACTGCAGCTAGCAAAATCAACTGCCTGCCTGTAGTATGAGAACACCACCAACCTTCTACAGGTAGCCTTAGCTGAACACTGTGCAGAGGTCGCACTACACTAACGTGTAAATAATGTAGCTGCCTGCAGTAGTGATAGGATCAGGAAAACACCACCAACCTTCTAGAGGTAGCTTTAGGTGAACACTGTGCAGAGGTCGCACTACACTAACGTGTAAATAATTTAGCTGCCTGCGGTAGTGATAGGATCAGGAAAACACCACCAACCTTCTACAGGTAGCTTTAGCTGAACACTGTGCAGAGGTCGCACTACACTAACTTGTAGCTTTAGCTGAACACTGCTCAGAGGACGCACTACACTAACTTGTAGCTTTAGCTGAACACTGTGCATAGGTCGCACTACACTAACTTGTAGCTTTAGCTGAACACTGTGAGAAGGGCGCACTACACTAACTTGTAGCTTTAGCTGAACACTGTGCAGAGGTCACACTAAACTAACTTGTAGCTTTAGCTGAACAGTGTTCAGAGGACGCACTACACTAACTTGTAGCTTTAGCTGAACACTGTGAGGAGGACGCATTACACTAACTTGTAGCTTTAGCTGAACACTGTGCAGAGGTCACACTAAACTAACTTGTAGCTTTAGCTGAACACTGTGAGGAGGACGCACTACACTAACTTGTAGCTTTAGCTGAACACTGTGCAGAGGTCACACTAAACTAACTTGTAGCTTTAGCTGAACACTGTGAGGAGGACGCACTACACTAACTGTAAATATTCTAGCTGCCTGACTGTGGTACTAATAGGATCAAAAGAACATCAGCAATTTTCTTCAAGTAGCTGTAAATACTGTAACAACACAAGCCTGCCTGTCAGTAGAAAGATAACAGGAACGGATCTAGCTAAACTGAATACAGTGTATATATATATAAATTTATATATATATATATATATATACATACAACACCTGGGATGCATATATATACACAATACACTGTAAGTGCAGCTAACTGACTGACTGTCCTGCCTAATTTATCTAACTTAAATCAAATGACACTGTCTCTCTCTCTCTGTCTATCTCTCTGTCAAGCCGGAACACACTACACAGGGCCGCCGTGCAGGCGGTCTTATATAGTGTGGAGCGTTTTCTAAACCCCCTGAGCCATAATTGCCCAAAGCCACCCTGGCTTTGGCCAATTACAGCTCTCTCTACAGACGGCGCTGTGATTGGCCAAGCATGCAGGTCATAGTGCATGCTTGGCCAATCATCAGCCAGCAATGCACTCCAATGCCGCAGTGAATTATGGGCCGTGATGCGCCACACGAATTTAGTGTGAACGGCCCATATCGTTTGCAATTAGGCGAACGATCGAACAGCCGATGTTCGAGTCGAACATGGGTTCAACTCGAACACGAAGCTCATCCCTAGTGACAAGCAGATTTACCAAATATGCATGTGAGCAGTCAGTCAATGTTCAGTTTAAGATATATGTAAGTATAAATGCAGATTTACCATATATGCATGTGAGCAGTCAGTCAATGTTCAGTTTAAGGTATATGGAAGTATAAACGCAGATTTACCAAATATGCATGTAAGCAGTCAGTCAATGTTCAGTTTATGGTATATGGAAGTATAAACGCAGATTTACCTGTGAAGAGAGAAGAAAATGTTCAGATGGATGGTGCAAGAGCGGAAGTGCCACTTATTTAAAGAACCCCACTTCTTTGGAAGAACCCCCTGTATGTGCAGCCCCCTATAATGTCAATATAAAGCTGAACTAAACCCTCCTCTGTTGAGAATGGTGCCATCTTATCCACTGTTGAGTTATGCAGTTGCCATGGTGCTACACACTTGACCAGCTATGACACCAGTCACTTGAGGGCATCAAAGACAGGTCCAGAGCTGAAATAAGCACACTGGCAACTGTGACAGTTATCACCAGAGGCATGCCTTAAATGTAGCATACATTGCACATGTGTTAGTATGTAGAATGAAATGGAAAACATTGCAGAAAACAACATTGGTATGCTTGATTCATGATTTAAAACATTTACTGAAAATGTCTATGTTGAGCTTTTTATGTAGTAGCAAGTGAAAAAATATCAAGATCATATATAAGCTACCAGTCATTCCAAACTGAAGCTGTCTGCACACAATTAATGTATCATAATTTTGTTGATTTAGCATCCAAAGTTTTAAATAAATAGACAATCATCAAAGCTGGCATTCAGATCTGTGCTCTCAAATCCATAAATAATTATATGTAGTGTGGACCCAATCAAATCTTGAATTTTTGTACTTGTATTTATGGGCATTCAAGGATATCATTCATATATAACTCAGTATACCATCCTTGAATTCACATTAAATGGTAGTGAGTTACACAGGCTGCTAGAGAAAGGTAACAACCACTGATCATCTTTTAACCTTTTTTTTTGTTAAAATTGTGTTTTTTCGTTAGTGTACACTGCCTTCAAAGATAATTATTTATCCTAGCCTGTATGTGGCATATTAAGGCACATAAGATTAGAAAACAAGTTTGGCATTTATTTTTACTGTTGTTCATCTTTTCCAATATACTTTATACTGTTGTTGCTTTTTTTTCTGAGAGCTTGACAAATGAGTACAAGATATATAGTAAGTGTGTTATTCTTATAGGAGGATACAAATATATTTACAATTTGAAATGATTACATAGAACAATACTGTTTTTCAGTGTTTGTCATTGTCTTTCTGTTTAGTCAAGAAGAAATAGTTCTCTCTTTCTTTCTCTTTTACTTTGATAGAATGATGGATATTCTATGCTCAAGAACAAAGGTGTATTATGTTTCTCTCACTGCTGGCACAGCACAGTCTAAGGTTAGGCCTTTCAATAAACCAATCCGTATTTATAGCAAAAATGACAGATATTGTACATTATCTGGGAAATAGAATTTTCTAAGAAATGCATCCCCCACTCTGTTATCCTGCAATATGCATGCATGTTTTTGGAATGCAATTAAAGGGGTTGTAAAGGTTCATTTAAAAAAAAAAACAAACATGTCATACTTGCCTCCTCTGTGCAAGGTTTCTGCACAGAGTGGCCCTGATCCTCCTCGTCTGGGATCCCTTATTGGCACTCCTGGCTCCTCCTCTTCTCGAGTGCCCCGTTGGGGAGCCGCTCTCCCTTGGGGCACTTGTGTGGGCATGCTTTCGAGTTCTGCTGCTGCGTCCATTGACACAGACAGCAGGACTAGGTCCTGCCCCCAGCTCCCGTGTAACTGGATTTGATTGACAGAAGTGGGAGCCAATGGCTCCTGCTGCTATAAATCTATCCAATAAGGACCCGAAATAGTGGCTGGAGCTGCTGTGCTCGTCCCCGTCGCTGGAACGATCGGGTTCAAGTAAGTAAAAGGGGGGCTCTGGAGGGCTGCTGCACTACAGAAGGTTTTTCACCTTAATGCATAGATTTCATTAAGGTGAAAAACCTTGAGGGTTTACAACCTCTTTAAGCTGTATATGCAGAAACATGTATTCCCCAAGGGACAATTGTTGTGATCCCTGGTCTCAAAATGTATCCAGTGTAAAAAGAGTTTATTTGGGAAATGTTACTAAAAAGACATTTGTCTTACTGTTAATTGAATCATGATGTTATGTTACCATACTGTTATTAATAAATAATAAGTGATAAATCCAGCCCAAAGGTTGCATTGCATATCTGGGTGAACAGCAGTAAGTTTAACATTAAACTCCATGCTGATATTAAAAAAATAAAATGAATGCATTATGTTATGTATATTTTAACATTATCATTAATGCAGAATTGCACTCAGAAAGTAAAGTCCTGCTGGTTTGTTCCCTCCCCCCCGTTTCTAAATGGGTTACAGGTTTTTTTTGGGGGGGGGGCAAGTACTGATTTACTCAAAGCGCTGCGTGAGCTTGTGCATACACAGTGAGAAACCAGCAGTGGTTCCTCAGGAAGCCACAGCCACTTCTTGTATTGGGGTGGCGCTGGTGACCCACAGCGTTAGGAAAAAGAACTAGCTGTGGGAGGACAAGGCCAGGTCCCAAACACTGGTTAGTACCTGATTTTTAAATGTCAGTATTTAGAGCTGCTGACCTTAAAAAAAAAAAACCTCAAGTTGAAGTTCCTTTAAATGTATGTTTAACCACTTGCTTACTGGGCACCTAAACCCCCCTCCTGCCCAGACCAATTTTCAACTTTTAGCGCTGTCACTCTTTGAATGACAATTGCTTGGTCATACAACACTGTACCCAAATAGTGCTTTCTTTTGGTGGCATACCTCTGGGTTTTTCCTTTTTTGTTAAAAAAAATTTAAAAAAGACAGATTAAAAAAAAAAATACAAAACCGTTTTATATTTTGTTAATAAATTTTGCAAACAGGTAATTTTTCTCTGTGACAGACTCACCCGGGATTGAGGCTTTTGGAGGGGACTGAATGTGAGCCTCTTGCCCACAGATTATGGGCCCTGGCATTTGGGGTACCCTTGAGGTGTTGTTACTTTGGCTTCGGGTCCTTGTCCCCCAGGACACACAGACTCTGGGGACCCTGTATTTGCCATAGTAGCAATAGAGTCATACTGTTGATAAGATGCTAATGTCATCAACTCCACTCACCTGTCTGATGTCAGCTATAATGTGTTTAATGTAAATGAGTTTAGTCTGGCTTACCACAGGTTCTAAGGGTATTCAACTCATTGTTGTTTGTTCTAATTAACCCTGTGTTGATGTTTATGGTAATGTGTGTTGAATAGTCAATGAGCTAGGAGACGTAGTCACTTAGTCTGGGTAAATGATTTAGTTAACTAGCTCATGTTAATTAGGTTACAGTTGTATTGTTAGAGGAGGTTCCAACGGTATATAAAGTCTTGTAATTTTGATTCTAAATAAAGTTAGTTCATGTTAGCATCTAAGTAAGTGTCGCCTTGTTTTGTGCTTGGAAGCATTTGGAATATCTGTATCCAGACTACAAGGAAGTGGTATACTGATGGAAGCACTCAAGAGGAGTGTGGGACGTTCCGTGACATTCTCCTTTATTGATGTACGCTGATGAGGCTGCCCTGATGGGCACCGATACCCTGCAATGATAGGCACTGATAAGGCTGCACTGAGGGGCGTTGATAAGGCGGCACTGATGGACACTGATAGGTGACATTGGTGGGCACTGATGGGTGGCACTGATGGGAGACACTGAAGGGTACTAATAACTGGCACTGATAGGTGGCACTGATAGCTGGCACTGATGGACACTAATGGGTGGAAGTGATGGGCACTGATGGGTGGCAGTGATGGGCACTGATCAGCACTGGTAGGTGACACTGATAGGCAGCACTGCGAGGTGGCACTGATGAGGCACTGATTGTCACCACTGGTGGGCATTGATAGGTGGCACTTGTGGGCACTGATAGGTGGCACTGATGTACTGTGGGTACTGATTGGTGGGCACTGATTCGCAGCACTGATTGCTGGCATTGGCAGGCGGTACTGGTGGGCACAGAGGCTCTTCCTCTTTGGGACTGATGTCCCTGCAAACAGAAGCCGGTGATCGGCTTTTTTTTCTTCTCACGCTGTTAGCGTGAGAAGAAAAAAAAAAGATTACCGATCCTCTGCTTACATCATGTGATCAGCTGTCATTGGCTGACAGCTGATCATGTGGTAAGGGGCTGGGATCAGCCCATTACTCGGATCTGTGATCACCCGAGTCTCATTGACTCGGGTAATCACAGCGCATCAATAGATGGCCTCCCGGCAAAGCAGATCCACGCTGTAGCCGTCATTCAGCTATAGCGCGAATCTGAACAGGTTAAATAATAAAGGACAGGTTGCCTTGGGACTTTGAGTGAGGTGGGAGAGATTAGGCACACGTTCACAAGAAAATGTAGTAAAATCAATTTATTCATTACAAAGTGCTGTGTAACCAAGTGGGAACAGCAATGATTGCGCGTTGCCTGGCATAGTGGCCATGTTAGCAGCAAAAGTAAAAACAGATATCAATTCATTACACTTAATACACATCCATTTAACAACAATAAAATTCATTATAAATTGCTGAATCAGTGGATATATATACATAACAAGAGGTAGAAAGTTGTACATACATAAATAAAGCAATATGTGAGCAATAATGCACACAACAAAGGTACCCAGCAGTGTGAACATACAGAGAGCATCGATGAGAAATATTGGAAGATATGGGCCCTCTACTTTACTTATAGAAGGGGAGAAGAAGAGAGGTAGGTCATGCTTGATCGAATGGGAAAGGGAGGGGGTATCCCCCCTTTTTTTTTTCTTCCTTTTTTTTTTCTTTCTTTTTTTTTATTTTTGGGGGTTTAGAGGGTGGGGGAGGTGGGGATAGGGCTAGGAAAAGAGAAAAAGGAAATTATATTTGTTTATTGAGTTGACGGGATTGAGTAGCACCGAATATGTAATGTATAATGATATTATAATTTGAAGATATGAGGAAGTGATAAGGTGTAAGAGATGTTATGAAGAATATGATAAATGCTCTATGTGGAGTGTAATATATAATATGTGAAAAATAAAGAATGTAAAAAATAAAAAAAATAAAAAAACATACAGAGAGCATTGATGGTTTCCTACGCGTTTCGTGAGTCTCTGCTCGCTCTTCAGGGGCAGATGCAAGGTTATTATGTCTGAAACAAGAAGTTATGGAACAAGGGGGTGTGAACTGGTAAATGAAAAAGTGGGGATGAGGGGGTGGTGGCTGGCAGGAGAGGTCAGGGAAAAGGAGACCTCATACTTACCAATCCACTGTGCTGGGTCCCTGGACGCTGTTGTCAAGATGGTGGCAAGGGAAAGCCCAGCTCGGGAGCTGAGGGGACGTAGCGAGTAGAAACTGCAGCAGGGAAAAATCAGGATGAACAGCACGGACTGCATGAAGCATTCGGTCAGAGGTCTCAGATGTGGCCAAAAACGGTCTCAGAAAGGCAAAATGGAAACACAGGGAAAGCATAAGATGGTGAATTTGGTATTAGAATTAATGTACTAGTAAGTAAAATGGCAAAGCCTATTGTGTTCCATATCCATCTATATATATGATTGACTAGTCTAAAAGGTACATAATATGTATGCCCAGTCCTAGCGACTAGTGGTGTGGGCTGGGAGGCTAAGGAGGATGCAATGACTAAAATAAGAAACAAAAAAAAAAATATGAAATATATGTGAGTAGGTAATAATGAGATAGATCAATAAACTCTATTGTGTATGGGGGAATAGTGCCACCTACACAGCGAGTGTGGAAAACTTGATGTATTACCTAAAAAGAGTTTGAGCAACCCCGAGCATGGATGGCGCACTCCCGAACCTGTGACCAGACCAACAAAACGTGAATGCGAGCTGCAGCCATGCTAAACATCTGGGTATACCCACGGTGGCTCCAGAAGCTCCACCCCCAGCGTCATGGTGACGGACTTGCGTTGAGGTGCCAGCCATCAAAGGGGGTATGCAGATGCAATCACCATCCCTACATCCGAGATGTTCCACACAGCCCACAAAATGTGACGTCACAATGTAGGCGTGGAAGAACAGGTTAAATATGGCTAGTACAAATAGATGAATTTAGCATGATATCAGCTTCTTGTACAATAGTTCTCAGAGGAGGGATGGGCAGCACTGGGAGCCTATGAGGCCTTGCTATATGCATGTACAATGACAGGAAACATTAAAAGGAAAAAAACAGAGATGACCCAATCAGTCTAATACTAGGTTTTACTGTCCAATAATCACAGAACAGAGGTACAAAATTGACCTAGCTATGTATCTTAGCTACAGTAGCAAAGAGTCAGGTCACTAGGCTGGCTATGCTATTTGGCATAGCTATTTAAATCTCAGGAGGACAGGGCTGACAGGAGCACAAATCATTTGTCACATAAAACAGCTCATAAATATATATGTGTTCAATTATTTTTCTGAGGTTTAGATTTAAAGCAAATATTGTCTAAATACAGTATAGGAGCCAAGTATATACTTATTGTAATCTTGGTGTGCTGTGTCTATTTTTTCCAGACCTGTGCAGTAACCCAGTGTGAACTGTTGCCTCAATGTAGGGGGACTTATAATAAAGACTTTCCTTGTAAAGGGTGACTGGTCTTGTATCTGCCCCCTCTTAAAGTGTTCTTCAGGCTGCCTGTAGGGGGAATGCACAGTGGTGATATTGCTGCTCTTACCATGTAATATCTCAGTTTGAAAAGGCATTTGGCGCATACAAGGTTATTTTGTCTATTGTGTTGATAAAGAAATATGGTATACAGTATTTTAATGAACATTTTTGTGTTTGGAATTCAGCTTTAGTCATTCATTAGCTTCTTACAACATCCAGTAACTTGCATTCTGAGTTTTGAGAACCTCCCTGCTGTGACCATTAGCCAAGTTTGGATTAATCCCAATGCTAAAATTGTTATTACAACTAAGTTCAGATTTATTTTTATATTTTAAAGATCATTTTCTTTTATGTAAGATATCACTTATACCCTAAAGATTAATTTACTAAGGAGAATTTATGTTTTCTAGTAGCCTCATAAAAATCAAAATCTTTTTAGTACTTCCATATCCTTTAAAGTGGTTATAAAGCCTACATTTTTCATCTCAATTAATTTCCTGCATTAAGGTATAAAATGTTTAGGCATCAGTATTGCCCCCCTTACACCCAACCCTTTACTTAAGGATATTGGGGAACTGAAGAAAGTGCAAAGAAGGGCAACCAAACTGATAAGAGGCATGGAGGAGTTCAGCTATAAGGAAATAATAGAGGAACTGAATCTATTCCCTCTTGAGAAGAGGAGAATAAGATGGGATATGATCAACGTGGTCCATATAGTGAACTTGTGTTATACACTTTGAGGTCATCACAGGGGACAAGGGGGCACTCTTTACGTCTAGAGGAAAAAAGATTTCATCTTCAAATACGGAAAGGTTCCTTCACAGTAAGAGCTGTGAAAATGTGACTCCCTCCAGAAGTGGTTCTGGCAAGCTCAGTGCATAATATAACTGGGTACTAACATTTATAGTGAAAGTTGATCCAAGGAAAATCCGATTGCCTCTCGGGGGATCAGGAAGGAATTTTTACTCCTGCTGTAGCAAATTGGATCATGCTTTGCTGGGGTTTTTCGCCTTCCTCTGGATCATTGTTGGGTGAAGGATTGTATTTTTTTTTTATTTTGGTTGAACTAGATGGACTTGTGTCTTTTTTCAACCTGACTAACTATGTAAATAGGTAACTTACCTGAGCCCTCAATTGAGCCAGCACTGTGCTCATCTGCATCTCTTCTCTCCCCTCACTTCCTGGTCACATAGTCTTTGCTGAGGCAGCAGGAGCCATTGGCTGTCAAATAAAGCCATTAATGAGGGTGCGGGGTAGGATCAAGTCCCCCTGTCTATGCCTATAGAGACAGGCATCGAGGCTCAGGAGTAAGCCTGCATGAGTGCACCCATAGAAAGTGGCTTTTTATGGGGGCACTTGCCAGAGAGGAGGAGTCAGTAGCACTGTCAGGGGACCAGAGCAGAGGGGATTTGGGGCTGCTCTGTGAAATTCCATTACACAGAGCAGATAAGAATAAATCCATATGTTATTTTTGAAATAAAAAGCATTTAAAGTCACTTTAAATGTCAAGAGCCTCAAATAGAAAGTGGTTCTAAACTCATTAAGGTAAAAAAAAACTTTCCAATACCCCCCCCCCATTCTTAAACACTTACCTGAGTCCTCTTATGCTCCAAGCACTGTCCGAGATACAGCAGCGCTACTCTCTCTTTCTGGGTTCACAGGATACACAAAGAGCTGCTGCTGTCAATCAAATCATGTGAGGAGGGAGCAAGCAGAGTGGCTGAGCCATTCTGTGTGTGTGTCTATGGATGTACACAGCCAAAAAAACAGTACTGGTGCCCCATAGCACATGACTTTCTAAGGGAGCATTCGTAAGAAAAAGGAGAAGAGAGACAGCAGGGGACTAAGGAAGAGGAGGTAGGGATCCGCTCTGTGTAATATTGTTGTACAGAGCAGGTTAGTGTAACATCTTTTTTTTCCAGCAAAAACGAATTAAAATACATAATTTATTATTGCATTAGCAGTAACATTACAGTAAATATGTGTTTCTTATTTTGTTTTTATTAATGTTATAGAACAAGAATGTGACATGAAAATGCAGCATTCAAGGAGATGGTAAATGTTTTTAGAATTGCTTTTAAAGTATAACATACAAAGGTACAGCACAGATCAAAAGTTTACTAGAACATCATTATTTTTTCATCATATAGTTATTCTATAGATATAGTATTTTCTCATATTGTTCTTGTACATACAAGCAACGTGTTTGCTGAACTACATTATGCAAGTTAGTCACTGAACTGTATGTTTGCGGGTTCAATATAAAAGGCAAGGTCATCAGCTCTGGTCTTCACTTAAGTCCACTGTAAAAGCACTTGCAGTAGTAG
Source organism: Lithobates clamitans (assembly GCA_037952925.1). Taxonomy (NCBI): domain Eukaryota; kingdom Metazoa; phylum Chordata; class Amphibia; order Anura; family Ranidae; genus Lithobates; species Lithobates clamitans. Next base: position 11,772,258 of record JBBGZY010000008.1, on the reverse strand, counting down.
GTCATATCAAGCCTATGGCTAATATTGCTTTGGAACAAAGCTTTTTAGTAAATTGATTTTTATACATCCGTTTGGTCAGCTTCTGATGAATTTCCATTTTGTTATTCATCCATCATCAGGTTGGCAGGTCATATGCTCAAACAATTTTACCTTGACAGTTTTAATATGAAAGCCATCTTTAATTTTATTCTGCAGAAATGTGTAGTGCTGCAAATTTTACCTTAAATTGGAATATAAAGCTACAATCATTCATAATTAATGACAGTTTCACTGTGCACAAAGTAAATATAGATTTAATTGTTTGACATTGTTTTATTGAAAATATTTCCATATTAAAATAAGGTTGTTAGGTAAGCTGTAAAGAGTAATTTATTGATGTCCAAAAAGCAAACAAAAACAATTTTGGGTGTTTTTTATTATTTCCAAATAATCATTGTTTTGAAGTTATTATTTTAAAACTGTATATAGCTGGTTGCTAACCAGGGGGCTGGGAAGCCAGACGCTGCGTTCTTAACAACCAATGAGTCATCAGCTGTCAGCGGCTTCCCCACTGAAAATATAAAAAAAAAGCCAGCAAAAAAAATTGCAAAAAAACTGTGTGGGGTTCCCCCCCCTGGTCTATACCAGGCCCTTCAGGTCTAGTAAGGATTTGGAGGGGACACCCTCACACCAAAATAAAAAAAAGGCGTGGGGTTACCCCCAACTAGGTCTATACCAGGCCCTTCGGGCCTAGTATGGACCCAGAGGGGACCCTCCACGCCAAAAGTAAAAAAAAAATGTCGTGGGGGTCCCCCCAAAATCCATAATCAGCCGCGGCAGGCCAGGAAAGGAGGAGGATGAGCGAGCACCCCCTACTGAACCATACCAGGCCGCTTGCCCTCAACATGGGGAGGGTGCTTTGGGGTCCACCCAAAGCACCTTGCCCCCATGTTGATGGGGACAAGGGCCTCATCCCCACAACCCTTGCCCATTGGTTGTGGGGGTCTGTGGGTGGGGGGCTTATCGGAATCTGAAAGCCCCCTTTGACAAGGGGGCCCCCAGATCCCAACCCCCCTTATGTGAATGGGTATTGGGTACATTGTACCCCTACCCATTCACCAACAAAAAGCAGTGAAATGTGACAAAAAACAGTAGCCTGTTTTTGACAATTCCTTTATTGTAAAATATCTCTGAGCCGTCTTCTCCCCGAGCCGTGTCTCCCTCTGTTATGTACTCCTGGTGCTGTCTCACTTGCCACCATCTTCTGTCACCATTGTCTCCTGCCACCATCTCTTCTGCCACCGCCTACTTCTCCTGCTGCTGTGTTCTTCCTCACCGCCGTCTTCCTCCTTTGTCTGACATCTCTTACACAACCATGGGGCGTGACCATCCAGTGATATCACACGGAGAGCCTGTCCCCTTTTTTTTAATAAAGGAGCAGGCTCTTCATGTGACATAAACAGATTATCATGCCCCATGGCTGTGTAAGAGACGCCAGACAGTGGGATACAACACAGGAAGAACACGGTGTCAAGGAAGAAGATGGCGGCAAGAGGGACAGCACCAGGAGAAGATGACGGCGAGAGACACAGCTCGGGGAGAAGACGGTTCAGAGTTATTTTACAATAAAGAAATTTTTTTGTCACATTTCACTGCTTTCAATGCTGATTCTGCTGCGGACCAAAAAAAGGGTCCTGTGCGAGTTTGGCCCAAATGCGATGCAAATTCAGCCATACAATCTGTAAGGCTGAGTTCACATCACAAAGACATCGCATGTGATTTGCAATGCGAGGCAAATCACATCCGATATCGGACAGCACACCAGGCAAGAGTTGTGTGGATGAGGCCCTTGTCCCATTAACATGGGGACAAGGTGTTTTGGGGGGGACCACAAAGCACCCTCCCCATGTTGAGGGCATGTGGCCTGGTACGGTTCAAGGGGGGAGCACTCTCTCTTCCCCTCTTTTCCTGCAGCCTGTCAGGTTGCATGTTTGGATAAGGGTCTGGTATGGATTTTGGGGGGACCCCCACCAATTGTTTTTATTTTGGCCCATTGTTCAACTTAAAATCCATACCAGACTTGAAGGATGCTTTTTTAAATTTTGGTGCGGGGGTCCCCCCTAATATTCATACCAAACCCAAATGGCCTGGCAATGGACTGGGGGGGAACTCACACCATTTTTTTCAATGAATTGAATCTATATTGCCGGGATCCGACATAACATTACAGCCGCAAGCAATTTTAAATTACATTTTTTCCTTTAGAAATGTAATTTTGCTGTGGTACTGTTATAAACACGGGAAAAATGCGTTACTTTACAGGCAGACTAAGGAGACTCCACAGGCACGATATTTAAAGGAATATTTAATTTTTATTGTTTCACTTTAAGCATTATTAAAATCACTGCTCCTGAAAAAACTTCAGCTTTTAAACTTATGGCAATAACATGCATATAAGCCTTTAAAAAAAGCACTTTTGATTTTTCATGTTCGTGTCCCATAGACTTTAACGGTGTTCATGTGTGTGAACCGGGGGGTGTTTGGCTCATCTTTAGCTCATCCTTAGCATAGTGGTATGCCCTGCTACCTTCAAAGGTTCCCGTCATGGGTTCAAATCTCACCGATGGCATCACCTCCTGAAAACGTGCATTGCACTCAACATTTTAGTGAATGCACAACAGTTTGGCTTATTCCATCCTTTTAACTCTTCCCCCAAAGCACCTTGTCCCCATGTTGATGGGGACAAGGGCCTCATCCCCACAACCCTTGCCCAGTGGTTGTGGGGGTCTGTGGGCAGAGGGCTTATCAGAGCCTGGAAGCCTCCTTTAACAAGGGGGTCCCCAGATCCCACCCCCCTATGTGAATGGGTATCAGGTACATTGTACCCCTACCCATTCACCAAAAAAGTAGTGAAATGAGACAAAAGACAATAGCGGGTTTTTGACAATTCCTTTATTGAAAATGTCTTCTTCATTCCCCTGCTTTTTCATCCATCTTTCTTCGGTCTTCTCCTTCTTCCTCCACTTCTTCCTCCGGTCTTCTACATCTTCCTCTGGCTTCTTCTTCCCCTGCTTCGTCCTCCGTTCTTTCTCCACTGCCGCTTCCGCCACAGACCCGCTAAACTTAAAAATAGCAACCCTCCTCCGACACTGCGGCCAGCCAATCTATCCGCTTCCATAGCGCACAGTTCATATATAACTATGGGGCATGGCCACCAGATGATGTCAGCCAGACCCCGCTTCCTTGTGACATCACTGACCCATCATGCCCCAGGCGGTGAAGTCACAAGGGGCAGGGTCTTGGAATGGAATCATCCATCCCATCGCAGCATCAGAGAAGGTTCGTTTTTTTAGTCTTCAACGGGAGCGGCAGCAGTGGTGGAGAAAGAAGACCGGAGGATGAAGCAGGGGAAGAAGAAGCCAGAGGAAGATGTAGAAGTCCGGAGGAAGATGAAGGAAGAAGCGGGGGGAAGAAGTAGCTGGAGGAAGAAGGAGAAGACTGGAGGAAGATGAAGAATGAAGCGGGGCAAAAAGAAGAAATTTTTAATAAAGGAATTGTCAAAAACTGGCTATTGTCTTTTGTCACATTTCACTGCTTTTTTTGGTGAGTGAGTAGGGCTACAATGTACCCGATACTCATTCACATAGGGTAGGGGCAGGATCTGGGGGCCCCCTTGGAAAAGAGGGCTTCCAGATTCCGATAAGCCCCCATCCGCAGACCCCCTGAACCACTGGGCAAGGGTTGTGGGAATGAGGTCCTTGTCCCCATCAACATGGGATCAAGGTGATTTGGGGGGGACCCCAAAGCACCCTTCCCATGTTGAGAGCAAGCGGCCTGGTATGGTTCAGGAGGAGGCGCCACGCCATTATGGTTTTTTTTGGCGTGGAGTTCAGCTTAATATCCATACCAGACTCAAAGGGTGGGGGGAACCTACACCATTTTTTTCTTTGATTTTTTATCTCTTATGCCGGGATCCGAAAATTAATTTCAGCCGAGAGCAGTTTTAAATGACATTTTTTCCTTTAGAAATGTCATTTTGCTGCTGTTATAAACATGGGAAAGATGCGCTACTTTACAGGAAGACTGAGGAGACACCACAGGCTCGATATTTAAAAGAATGTTTAATTTTTATTGTTTTACTTTAACCATTTGCCGACCAGCTGCCGTCATTATACTGCAGCAGGTTGGCACGATCCCATGAGCCGTCGTAGCTGTACGTCGGCTCCTTTAAGTGGGATAGCAGCACTGCGGTGCCAATGCTAGTGGCCGGTTGTCACGATGACTCCCGGCCATGCGCGATCACGGGCACGAGAGGCAGAACAGGGTTAGGGTTGTGTGTAAACACACAAACCCTGTTCTGTGAGGAGAGGAGCGGCAGGGATTGTGGGTTCCTAATAGCTAGGAACCACGATCTGTCATCTCCTATAAGAACACACATTAGGGAACACAGTTAACCCCTTGGTTGCCTCCTAGTGTTAACCCCTGTGTTTTTTTTAGCACTGATCGCTGTATAATTGTCAATCATCCCAAAAATGTGTCAAAAATGTCCGATGTGTCCGCCAAAATGTTGCAGTCCTGATAAAAATCGCAGATCCTGGCCATTACTAGAAAAAAAAATGCCATAAATCTATTCCCTATTTTGTAGATGCTATAACTTTTGCTCAAACCAATCAATATACGCCTATTGTGATTTTTATTACCAAAAATATATAGAAGAATACATATAAGTCTAAACTGAGGAAAAAAAATGTGCTTTTTATTAAAAAAAAAAAATTGGTGATATATATTATAGCAAAAAGTACAAAATATTGCATCTTTTTCAAAATCGCAAAGCGCAAAAAAGAAAAACTGCAGAGATGATCAAATACCACCAAAAGAAAGCTCTATTTGTGGGAAAAAAGGACGTCAATTTTGTTTGGGTACAGCATCACACGACCACGCAATTGTCAGTTAAAGCGACGCAGTGCTGTAACGCAAAAAATGGCCTGGTCGTTGAGCAGCCAAATCTTCTGGGGCTGAAGTGGTTAAGCATTAACAAAATCACTGCTCCAGAAAAAACGGCAGTTTTAAAAAATAAAATTTCCATTGATACATGTCCCCTGGGCCAGTACCCGGGTCCCCATACACTTTTTATGGCAAAGAACTTGCATACAAGCCCTCAGTGAGAACTTTGGATTTTAGTTTTCCTTTTCCTTTGGAATTAGTTTTCCTTTTTGGGCTTTCCTTCTTATATTTTCACCTGTTGATCCAGACAGAAAGTTTTTTTCAAAACAAGCTAACCTGCATATGTAGCAGATATAGGGATGAAATATACCAGATGCTTACAATGATCTGTTTTTATTCATTCGTGTAAAACCTTTATTCCAAAAGGGAAAAACACTGTTTGCTGTAACTGCTTATAAAGTGTGGGATAGAGTTCAGCTTCAGTTTGTGTATCTAAATCTGCTAGCTCATCTAACATAGCACTTGAGAAAGGGGTCACGCCACAAAACATGTTGTCTTGGTTACCAGCATTGTCTACTCCTCTTCCTGGTGCTGTCAAGAGTGTCCACAGATCCTAGCTAATGACTTCTGGTTCTTGGTGATGTGTATCCTTGCTGCTGCCAGCAACCATCCTTGAGCAGGGAAGCTTGTGTGTTTCCCACTTGCTGCACATAGAATCAGCACACTGGATGTATTAGCAAATAGTTAGCAATTTTCCAATGATGACAAAAAAGGAGCTATTTCCCTCTTCTTCATTGATGGCTGTGGACACCACACACCTTTTAAGATACCATTACCATTTTTTGCTGTAAAAAAAAAAAAGATACCATTACCATGAAATGTTTTTTTTGGTTTTATTTCATTTAATAAACTTGCTTTACTCCGGAATTTATTGCCTTGTGTGAATCACAAAGACACACGCCTTAAAGTGGGGCTCCAGGCTCCTTTTTAAAAATAAAAATAGCTGCAAATACTGTAACTGCTGACTTTTAATATTAGGACACTTACCTGTCCAGGAATCCTGCTGTGTCTTTACCCGAGCATATTTTTCAATCGGCTGTCAGGTGCTGCAGCCACCATCTCAGGTAACAGAAACCAGCAGTGAAGCCTTAGGACTTCTCAGCCGGTTCCCTACTGCTCATGCGCGAAGCGTGCTATGCTTTGTGAATAGCCCGGTGGCCACTTGGGTTTAATAACTTCATCTAGCTCCTCTAACACTCCTCTCCCCCCAATTAACAATTCTGCTGTCCGAAGGTTCCCCTGTGAAAGCCAGTTTTGCTTACATCTAACCATGTGATCACTGTTTGGTCATAACGATCACGGTAATCTGGCTTCTCACAGCGGTCCTGGGATCACACTGCTGCACACCCCAGGGGGCTCGCCAGTATGTATGTGCTGAGTGACGTACTAGTACTTTGCTCAGTCTAGAGCTGCTGGCCTGCTGCAGTAAATGTACTATGGGCGGGTGGCAAGTGGTTAATGTTCTGCATGCAGTTTATATGAAATGGCTACTCTGAAAAATGTCTTATTTAAAAAGGATGTAAGTAGCTTGTTATGAGTTGTTAGGTAGAACAGGCAAGAACAGAATGGGCAGGCCATCCTTTTTACATGGGACGTATGATGTGTATCACTACTAAGACCCCTTTCACACTGAGGTGTTTTTAGGTGTTTTAGTGCTAGAAATAGCACCTGTAAAGCTTCTGAAAACCGCCTCTCATTCATTTCGGTGTGACGTTTAACACTCGGGCGGTGCGCTTGCGGGACATTAGAAAAAGTCTTGCAAGCAGCATCTTTGGGGTGGTTTGGGAGCGCTGCATTTACCTCTGCCAAAATTCCTTGCTCATTGAAATGTATGGGCAGCGCTTTCAAAGTGACTAAAAAGCGATTTGGAAGCGTCGCAACACAGGAGCTTTTAACCTCCTCTTTGGGGTTAAAACAGCCTGCTAGAGGCTGAAAAGCAGCGCTTAAACAGCGCTAAAGCACCACTAAAACGAGCGGTACTTTAGCACTAACGTGGCCGCGGCCCCAGTGTGAAAGTGGTCTAAAGGTTTGCTATTTAACTTTCAAATGTAATATTTAATTATCGAACAATTAAAAAATGTAACTATAAAACAATTTTTGTTTTTACCACGTTGTATACATGCAAAGTACAGGAGAATGCAACTGTTCAGTAATTTTAGTTTATTTGTTCACAATAACAAGGACATGCTGCAATTTTTTTCCAACTAAAATGTTTACAAATACTAATAAGACACATTGGGATCAAAGAACAATTAGATAATTGCAAAAAGGTCTTATTAGCACCTGCTGGAGTTGGTCTTTCTTCTGTGCATGGCATAAATGCATTGTGACTACATAGCAATGCTGTGGGGCTTATACCTTATCCTTCTGTGTGATCTAATGGCCTTTAATTGATTTTAACAAGCTATGGAAGAGCAACATGGATTTCTTCCTGCCGATGGTTTGTCAGGTTTAGCCTTCACATTAAACAAAAAATGAAGGTTGCTTTTATTTTCCACTGTTTCCCTCATCATATGTGCTAGAATATATTTTCTCTTTTATTCTGATAAACAAAACATTGACCTCCCTTATTAACAAAATGGAATGTGCAAATTTCTCAAAATTTGCTCTGATTCCACAATGCTCTTTTTGAGAGAAACCAAAGCAAATGACACTTCCTGCAGTCCCATTATGCATGAGCAAAAAATTGCAGATTGTCCTAAATTGAAGCAGGTTTGTTGCAAATTGTATTAAAATCCTGCTACCTGTGAAAGAAGATAGTGTATGCTCATCTTTCCCAATACCTGCAACACCAAATAACTCTCCATTTTGCAAAAATTGTCTAAACCAACATTTTTCGAGGATGACTCTCTCCCAGAGAACTTCAGGAGACCAATTTTTCTGAATGAGCTTGCTGTGGACACTGGGGAAAAGGAGTTCACTCTCTTTGCAAGTAACATGTGCAGTTGTTAAAATACACAGGCAACAAATGGCAATCCTTACAATGCTCAGGCAACAAAGGGTCATTTGTGAGAATATATGGGCAAATAAAAGGAAATTGTGTGAATATACAGACATTAAACTGGCAATTTGTCCAGCATCTAAATTCCAGCTTGTACAAGCTGCTGGCTTAACAATTCCTGCCTTTTCATCTGGTGGATTCTGCCCCCTTCCATGAATTTGCAGAATGTGTGGTACCACAATGGCAGGTTCCCAGTCTCTAAAAAATGGGAAGTTTCCCCCGATGGGGTTATTCTAGGCAGCAGGGGTTGGAAAGAATAATGGTAGATGTAATTCATAAGTTATACCTTTATTGATGAAAACCATAGTACAATGACATTGACAGTCAAAATATGAGCTCTGGTACAGAAAACTTAAAAAAATCAATACATGTGGTGCAAACATAATGTAATACACAACATTATAGGTCAACAAATGCTGGTAAGTACATTATTATTATTATTATTATTATACGAGATTTATATAGCGCCAACAGTTTACTCAGCGCTTTACAATGTATAAGGGGGACAACACAATTACAGTACAATACAAAAGGTACAGGAGGGCCCTGCTCGTAGAGCTTACATTCTAAAAGGGAGGGGGTGGTGGTACAAAAGGTAATAGCTGCAAAGAATGATTTGATGGGGGTGGCTCAGGGACAGTTATGTGGGTGTGGGATAGGCTTCCCTGAATAAATGAGTTTTCAAGGATCTCCTAAAGGTGGACAGGGTAGGGGCTGATCGGACATACTGGGGCAGGGAATTCCAGAGGATGGGAGAGGCTCTGGAGAAGTCCTGAAGGCGAGCATGGGAGGAGGTAACAAGGGAGCTAGAGAGCAGGAGGTCCTGGGAGGAGCGGAGGGGGCGATTTGGGTGATATCTGCAGATGAGGTTGGTGATGTAGATGGGGGCGATGTTGTGAATGGCCTTGTATGTTATGGTTAGCATTTTGAATTTTACACGGTGGGGTAGGGGAAGCCAGTGAAGGGATTGGCAGAGAGGAGCAGCAGTCACGGATCGATTAGTGAGGTGTATTAGTCTAGCAGCAGCATTCATAATAGACTGAAGGGGAGATAGCCTGCTTAAGGGTAGGCCATTAAGGAGAGAGTTGCAATAGTCGAGGCGGGAAATAATCAAAGAGTGAATAAGTTGTTTTGTAGTGTCATTAGTCAGAAAGGGTCGAATTTTGGAGATGTTGCGGAGGTTAAGGCGGCAGGATTTAGCCAGTGATTGGATATGGGGGCTGAAGGAGAGGTCAGAGTCAAGGATTACACCCAGGACTCTGGCATGTGTGGAGGGACCAATGGTTGTGTTGTTGATATTAATGGTGAAGTCACAGGAGGGGGACCGTGAAGGAGGAAATATAACAAGCTCAGTTTTAGAAAGATTAAGTTTGAGGAAGTGGTGTGACATCCATACCGATATGTCATTCAGCAAGTTTGAGATCCGTGAGGAGATAGTGGGGGTGAGTTGGGGAGTGGAGAGATAGATCTGTGTGTCATCGGCATAGAGATGGTATTGGAAGCCATGGGAGGTGATCAACTGGCCCAGGGAAGAGGTATAGAGTGAGAAAAGGAGAAGCCCAAGGACAGAGCCTTGGGGTACCCCAACAGAAAGAGGAAGGGGAGCGGAGGAGGTGGAGTTGTAAGTGACGCTGAAAGTGCGCTGAGATAGGTAGGAGGAGAACCAGGATAATGCAGAATCACGGAGGCCAAGGGAGTGTAATTTGCTGAGGAGCAGCAGGTGGTCAACTGTGTCAAAGGCAGCAGAGAGGTCTAAAAGTATGAGTATGGAGTAGTGGCCATTGGTTTTGGCAGTTATTAGGTCATTGGTGATTTTTAGTAGGGCAGTTTCAGTCGAATGTTGTAGGCGAAAGCCAGACTGTAGGGGGTCGAGAAGGTTGTTGTCCGTGAGGTAACGACTCATTTGGTCATGAACAAGGCGTTCGATGAGCTTGGAGGCAAACGGGAGAAGGGAGATAGGTCTTAAGTTATTCAAACAGGTGGGGTCTAGTGAGGGTTTTTTGAGTATGGGGGTAACCAGTGCATGTTTGAACGGGGAAGGAAAGGTGCCGGAGGAGAGGGAGAGGTTGAAGATGTGGGTTAGGGAGTTGAGGATAGAGTGGGAAGGTGGTCGCAGCAATTGAGAGGGGACAGGGTCCAGGGGACACGTAGTGAGGTGTGCCATGGAGAGGAGTTTATCAACTTCTTCTGTGGTAACTGGGCAAAAGGAGGAGAGTATTGAGTGTGGTGTTGGACCTGATATGTTGGGTAGGGGAGGAATTTTAATGCTGGATATCTCCTTGCGAATAGTGTTGATTTTGCTATTGAAGTGGTTGGCAATATGTTGAGCGGTAAGCAAGTTGGTGGGAGGGGGCAGTGGGGGGTGAAGTAAGGAATTAAGGGTAGAAAAGAGTTGACGAGGTTTGGATGAGAGGGTTTTGATGAGAGTGTTGTAATAGGTTTGTTTAGCAGTGTGGAGGCAGGAGTTGTATTTGAGAAGGACAGATTTGTAGAGGGTAAAGTCTTGCAGGGATTTAGATTTACGCCATGCTCGCTCAAGAGCGCGGCTGCGTCTCTTGAGACTTCTGGTGTCGTCTGTTTGCCAGGGTTGTGGCAGATGGGGCCTGGTTCTGCGTGTAGAAAGAGGAGCAAGTACGTCTAGGGAGGATGACAACGTGGTGTTGTAGATGGAAGTGGTTAGGTCTGGGCAGGACAGGGGTGCGATTTTGTCATAAAGGCCATCAGTAGCAGAGTGAAGAAGGGAAGGTTTGAGGTTGCGAAGGTTCCTGCGGGTAGTGGTTTGTGGGTTGGCAGCATGGGATATAGGAGACAAGGAGAGTGTGAAACGGATAAGGTTGTGATCAGAGAGAGGAAAGGGTGCGTTGGAGAGATTGCAGGGAGTGCAGCGATGGGAGAATACAAGGTCAAGAGTGTTGCCGTTGGAGTGAGTGGTGGTTTGTGTCCATTGTGTTAGGTTAAAAGAGGAGGTTAAGTTGAGTAGTTTAGAAGTGGTAGCATTATTAACATTGATTGGAATGTTAAAGTCACCTAGGATGATGACAGGCACTTCAGATGAGAGAAAATAGGGTAGCCATGCAGAGAAGTCATCCAGAAAGCGTGACACTGGTCCAGGAGGCCGATAAATGACTGCGACCCTCAGACAAGCTGGAGAGAAAAGACGAATGCAGTGCATTTCGAAAGAGCAGGTGGAAAGAGAGGGAGGTGTGGGCAGTACCTGGAAGGTGCATTGTGGGGAGAGGAGAAGTCCGACACCACCTCCTTTTCGTCCACTGGGTCTGGTGGAGTGAGTCCAGAGAAGGCCACTGTGGGACAGTGCAGCTGGAGAGGTAGTATCAAATTCCTGGAGCCAGGTTTCAGTTATAGCAAATAGATCAAGGGATTTGGAGAGGAAAAGGTCATTGACAGAAACTAGTTTGTTGAAGACTGAGCGGGCATTCCAGAGGGCACATGAAAGAGGGGGGCTGACTTGTGGAATCAGGGGAATTGGGATGAGAAGGTTGAAGTTGCGACTACTGTTGGAGGAGGTAGATGGCCGATCTTGGCGTTGGAAATTGGGTGTGGGAGGGCCGGGGTTTGGTGCGATGTCCCCAGACATTAGGAGTAGTAGGAGGGTGAGGGTGGTAAGGCGGGAGTGGGATTTATAGGAGCGCAGATGCTGTGGTGGAATGGACGTGGTGATACTGTGTGGGCTTAGAATGAGCAGGAGGTGGTAAGTGGAGTAATATTGAGTGGGAAGAAGAGAGGGAGATATATAAAGGTTGGGGGCTGGAGAGGGGGGGTAAAGTAATGAGAGTTTGAGGAGAGAGGACGTTATAACAAAGATTAGTGTGAGCATTTTAGAGGGTGGGGACAGGCTAATAGAAGGAAGGCTGAGGAAATTTAGTGAATGAAGTGGAACTTCCTGCAAAATAGCTGTGGAACAATAATGTCTGTACTTACTTTTTTTGTAGCAGTGCCTTAGTCAAAGTGCCCGTGTCCAAGTGCCAAACACTTGTTGCCGGCGTGACACTTTGTGCAAGGAGTGACCAGCCTAAACCCTCGCCAGCCGTCCCAAGAAATGAACTAAATTTATAGTGGCAAGGTGTGGGGGGGGGAATTCAAAATTATTCAATTAGAAGCTGATAAAACTAAGCTTGTGGGGGGTGGGGTTTTACAACTGGCCTGGACAGATTGCAGTGCAAGAGGGGCAACCGAATAAGGTTAAATGTTTGGTCTTGTTCAGGGCAGCAGAATACAAAATAAATGACACTTTCAAAAACAAACAAGTATAGGCACTAGTTTCAAATTCTTAGTAAGGCAGAATTAAAGTTCAGTTAGGCAATGTAGTCCAGTGTTTAAGAGAAGAGGGGAGTCTTTGCAGTTACCAGAGGGTATGAAGAGTCAGGTGGGAAATCGCAGACAGGTGGAGCGACTTTTGTGTTGCAGGGAAGAGTAGTTACCAGAGGGTATGAAGAGTCAGGTGGGAAATCGCAGACAGGTGGAGCGACTTTTGAATTACATGAATTCTGACACGTTTCGACCCTTCAGGGTCATCGTCAGAGATTAGGTTTGCTGTGGAGGAATTACGTTAGTAATTCAAATTTGTATTTAAAGAACATTCTACTAGTATTAATGAACATCTTAATGCATAATTACCAATCACGTTGTATAGAAGGGGGTTTCTTAACCAGAGATCCTCTAAAGGGTCCTCACATGATCACACAAAGGGTCCCCCGGCCAAACAACATCTCCAAAACATTAGTAGGAGGAATTCCCCACGTGCAGGCGGCGCACAGGAAGGGGAAAAGAATCAGCACCTGTAGTAAATCAGCAGGGAACATTGTTGTAGAGTACAAGGTTCAAGGTTTGGGTGCAAAATATTAATTATAATATAATTATAAATGGGCGGTCAATCACGCTTTAAGGCAAAGCCCACATGCACATATTGGTCTAGTACATATACATGTCATGTATGTCAGTAGGCACAAATATGGTGAGTAGGAATGCATATTGCATATTGAGTCACATCAGGCACTCCCATGCAATATGTGTGTGGGATCCGGTAATACTTATTATGGGCCTATTGTGTCTATCTGGTAATCAATGGGAACCAACTAGGGATGGGGGAGGAGAAGGAAAATTGGAAAAAGAGGGGGAAAAGGGTAAGTGGGTAGGAAACTAACACGAGGATGTGAAAAAGCCTAAAGTGGAAAAAGGTGTGTGTGAAGGGATAAATGTATAGGAAGAACGGGGGGGGGGGTGTGTATGGGCTGGTCAGTGAAAATGGGAATGAAAAGTAAAGGTGAGCTAGCATGTGGGTGAAAAAGTGAAGGAGCTAAAAAGTAGGGAATATATGTGAGAGAAGAGTGGGTGGACTAACAAACAGTGAACAATGGGAAGGAAGGGGGATGTGGGTATACCAAAATAAAAATAGGATGAAAGGAGGTGAGAAGGAGGGGAGGAAAGTGGGGGGGGGGAACAAAACAGAACAAAAACAACCCAAAACAAAACAAAAACAAAACAAGGACAAATGAGTATAGTGTGAATGAGGGATGGAGGGTGAGGATGGTAACAAGGTGGTGAAATGGAAGATGAAAAAAAAAGGAGTGAATGGCATGGAATAAGTAATGAGGGGATAGTGAAGTGGGGAAATGGGGGATGTGTGAAATAGAGTGAGATGGCAGACAGCAAGTGAGGAAAACAAAGAAGTAAAAAAGTGAGAATTGAAAAGGGATGTGAAAGGTCAGGAAAGTTGGCAAGTAGTTATCTTTATGCAAATAGAGGGGTTAATAGTCTACCAGGAATATCCAGTTCTTGAGATCCCAAACAAAATCCCAAGAAACCTTTAAGATTGTAGGCCATGTTTTGCCAACCAATCTGGAATATAACAATCCTTAGAGTATATCTATATATCACTGTCCTGGTGTTATGTTGTGCGGTGAATTGCACAGCAGAGCCCAGATACTGCAAAAAACATAGGGGAAACAATGTTACCTGCATGTGGGATACCAAAAGATGTGTGACCATCCAAGTGAAAGACTGGGGATCATCTCATGACTAGGGATGAGTTTCGAGTTCGAGTCAAACTCATGTTCGACTCAAACAATGGCTGTTCGCCAGTTCGCTGAACAGCGAACAATGTGGGGTGTTCGCGGCAAATTCGACAAAGCCGCGGAACACCCTTTAAAAGTCAATGGGAGAAATCAAAAGTGCTAATTTTAAAGGCTTATATGCAAGTTATTGTCATAAAAAGTGTTTGGGGACCTGGGTCCTGCCTCAGGGGACATGAATCAATGCAAAAAAAGTTTTAAAAACGGACGTTTTTTCAGGAGCAGTGATTTTAATAATGCTTAAAGTGAAACAATAAAAGTGTAATATCCCTTTAAATTTAATACCTGGGGGGTGTCTATAGTATGCCTGTAAAGGGGCGCATGTTTCCCGTGTTTAGAACAGTCTGACAGCAAAATGACATTTCAAAGTGGCTATTAATGAATTGGCGGTCCGACAATACACATAAAAGTTCATTGATAAAAACGGCATGGGAATTCCCCACGGGGGAACCCCGAACCAAAATTTAAAAAAAAATGAAGTGGGGGGTCCCCCTAAATTCCATACCAGGCCCTTCAGGTCTGGTATGGATATTAAGGGGAACCCCGGCCAAAATTAAAAAAAAAAATGGTGTGGGGTCCTTGGGCATCTTTGGGCAAGCCAGTCAGCAGCAAGATCCACGTTACTGCTGACTCATGCTCCAGAAAGCATGGTCAGGCACGCTATATTTCTGCACAGCACACTGGGTAACTCTGCTTGCAACTAGGAAGGATGCAGGACAGAGCTCAGTGCTGGAGCTTACCACCACATCTCCATTCAGCTGGTGGTGATGATGTGAGGTTTGTCAGCTCCACCCCCCTTCTCTTCTATGCCTCTCCTCTGTCCTATGTACCAACAGTACCCCCTAAGCGCCCATGGGGCTTTTGAATGAGTCAGGCTAAAAAATGCCATGCAGTGCTTCAGCTGGTCTGTCTAGAGGACAGGAGCCACACCGGAGCTTACAACTCTAAGTCCGGTTAGAGTTGTATTCTCTGTGAAATTCATTATAGCATTAGAGGAATAAATATGGCTGCAATCATGTGTAAACAGGGCTAAACTGAGCACACAATCTTGTCGGTACTGTGTTCAAAATGAAAATTGGGAAGACATTCTAACAGTCTTTGGGGTTTCAGTTAGGAAATCCATAATCCTTGAAAGGTGCCTAGGAGCCTAGGATCAGGTTTTAAGCTTGTACACCAATTTGTGGGTGATTACTGTATTACATTAAACAATAGGTGCAAGAACTCAACCATGTCTCCATCCCCCCAAAAAATATGTCCTCCCCACCTCCACCCCTCCCTTTCAGACAAACTGCATCAAATGGTGGGTGTGGTCAAATTGCACAGTGGGAGAGTCTTAAAGGGACGTTAAATATCAGGAGTGTTACATGCAGGGTTCAGGAGTGCACTACATACAGGGTGCAGGGTTTAGGAATGCAATATATACAGAGTGCAGGGTTCAGGGGTTTGCTGCGTACAGAGTGCAGGGTTTAAGAGTGTGCTACATACAGTTTGTAGAGTTCAGGAGTGCACTGCGCACAGAGTGTAGGGTTCAGGAGTGCACTACACCGAGTGCAGGGTTCAGGAGTGCAGGGTTTAGAAATGTGCTACATACTAAATGCAGGCTCCAGGAGTTCACTGCATACAGAGTGCATGGTTTAAAAGTACGCTACATTAATGCCCCCACAATAGAATTTTCCAACCAAAAATGTTCGATGGGAGCTTTTTGTCGGAAATTCCGACCATGTGTAGGCTCCATCGGACATTTTCCATCGGAATTTCCGACACACAAAATTTGAGATCTGGATCTCAAATTTTCTGACAACAAAATCTGTTCTTGTAAATCCCAATCGTGTGTATACAATTTTGACGCACAAAGTTCCACGCATGCTCGGAATCAAGCAGAAGAGCCGCACTGGCTATTGAACTTAATTTTTCTCGGCTCGCCGTACCTGTTGTACATCACCACGTTCTTGACGTTCAGAATTTCCGACAAGATTTGTGTGATCATGTGTATGGAAACCAAGTTTGAGCCAACATCCGTCGGAAAAAAAATATGGATTTTGTTGTCGGAAAATGCAGAGTGCAGAGTTCAGGAGTGAACTACACGCAGAGTACAAAGTTAAAGTGATTCTAAAAGCTAAAGTTTTTTTTTACCTTAAAGTGATTGTAAAAGATCACCTTGTAAAACAGCCCATTCAGTTTAAAACTGAAATGAAAGGCAAAACCTGTGTGTATAGATATAAAAAAAATATATAAATACTTTTTTTTCCTTTTCATAAGTGATCTTTGTTCTCAGCTGCATAAGGGTGAGGGAGGAGAAGCAACAGCAAACTGAACTCTCCAGTGAATGGCTGTCTGGGGGGGGAGTCAAGAAAAATCTGATCATTGGAGGAGAGCAGGCTGATTTCCCAGCATAGCTAGAGAACTGACTATGGTCTGCTCTCCTGCTTAGTGTGGTCAGTTTATAATAGTAAAGCACAAGGACTAGCATGAACACCAGGGATTTCACACAAAGGAAGCAATATAAATAGAACTGGATACTTTTCCATAAAAGTACATGGGACAGCAGGCACGTATCAGGAATATGAAATGCTGAGGTAACAAACAATTTAATGCATTCTCTGCATTAATGTAAAAAAAAAAAAAACAGTTGCAGTTTCCCCTGCAGCCCTCCTAAATACTTACTTGCGCCCAATCTCAGTCCGCTGCTGCACTGTCTCTCCCTCTACACTGGAATCCAATGACAAGGGAGCGTGGAGTGTCAATATGTGTGTGAATAGACGCATACAGTGTGGCATGGAATCAAGTCTGAAAAAGTACCTCCGTAACTAGTGGCTTGCTAGGGGGGCTGTAATTAAAAGGGGGAGGAGCCAGGTGTTCCTAAGGGGGACCCCAGAAGAGGAGGATCAAGGCTGCCGTATGCAAATTCATTGCACAGAGCAGGTAATTATTACATGTTTGTTTGTTTTTTATTATTTACTTGAACTTTTCAATATCACTTTAAAGGGGTTGTAAACCCCGCTTTGCTATTTTTATCTGCAGGTAAGCCTATAATAGGGCTTACCTGTAGGTAAAATGAATATCACCTAGGAGATCCCACCCTGCATGCAGCCACTGACGTCAGCGGCACATGCGCTCTGAGGGCCTGACATACCGTGCTGTAACTTCAGAGCGTCTTGCTGGAACCAAGGTCTCCCGTGTGTGCTCTCTGAAGGTCTGACATACTGTGCGGGAGCTTCAGATCTTCTTAGTCACATAGTTACATAGTAGGTGAAGTTTCTTGAAACTATCGATGCTCCCCGCTGAGACCACCACCTGTGGAAGGGAATTCCACATCCTTGCCATTCTTATGCCCCGTACACACGGTCGGACTTTGTTCGGACATTCCGACAACAAAATCCTAGGATTTTTTCCGACGGATGTTGGCTCAAACTTGTCTTGCATACACACGGTCACACAAAGTTGTCGGAAAATCTGATCGTTCTGAACGCGGTGACGTAAAACACGTACATCGGGACTATAAACGGGGCAGTGGCCAATGGCTTTCATCTCTTTATTTATTCTGAGCATGCATGGCACTTTGTCCGTCGGATTTGTGTACACACGATCGGAATTTCCGACAACAGATTTTGTTGTCTGAAAATTTTATATCCTGCTCTCAAGCTTTGTGTGTCGGAAAATCCGATGGAAAATGTCCGATGGAGCCCACACACGGTCGGAATTTCCGACAACACGCTCCGATCGGACATTTTCCATCGGAAAATCCGACCGTGTGTGCGGGGCATTACAGTAAAGAACCTTCTACGTAGTTTAAGGTTAAACCTCTTTTCTTCTAATTTTAATGAGTGGCCATTAGTCTTGTTAAACTCCCTTCCGCAAAAAAGTTTTATGCCTATTGTGGGGTCACCAGTACGGTATTCTTGCTGGAACCAAGGTCTCATCACGGCCAGGCTACTCACAGCACCAGAGCCTGCGATCTTGAAGAAAGGACGGGAGAAAATGTCAGCCCTCTCAGCGGTGAATGGATGCTGCTGAGAGGGCTTCATTCTAAGATGATTATTTCATAATGTGCTAGTATGCAATGCATACTAGCACATTATGCCTTTGTCTTGCAGGGGCTTTTTCTCAGCGGTTTACAACCTCTTTAAGGAGTGTGCTACACAGAGAGTGCATATTGTATGTAGCACACCCCTCAACTCTGCACTCAATGTGTAGCTCACCCCTATAATCCACACTCTGTGTGTTAGAAAATCTTTAACTCTGCATTCTGTATGTAGCACACCCCTTAACTCTGCACTCAGAGTGCAGAGGTAAAGTTTGAGCTACATGCAGAATGCAGAGGTAAAGTTTTAGCTACATGCAGAGTGCAGAGTTAAGGAGTGTGCTACACATAGAGTGTAGAGTTCAGCTCTCTTCTGCATCTCCATCCACATCCCCCATCCATCCCTCCTCAGCTCTGACCTCTGTACACATCCCCCTCTATTGTTCTCATCTTGTCACCCCCCAACTCTTAAAAGCTCCCCCATATATCTTACCATTGCTGTTGTAATAATCTGAACCATCTGTCTGGCTCTAGCACCTCCTCACACACTGTAGGCAGCTCCTCCTCTCTGCTGTAAGATGTTCCAATGAGGGTGTTGCCATCTAGGCACCAGATGGGAATCACAGAAGGTGCAGCTTGCCTCCAAAGGCCCTCTTCCCGTCCGTGACTGCACCGCACCCTGGGTTTCGCATCTCCCTTGTCACCACCCTGCATTCAATGGGAACCGCTCAGAATTCTTCCCACCCAAATCTCTTTGAAGTCTCCAAGCTCCAGGCCCTGTTCCAGGAATTACAAAACCCAGAAAAAAAACAAACAATTTCCCTACTCTGAACTGTACCACTGGAGTCCCTCACTCTGAATATGTGAGAATTCTGTGTACTTTTTCATCGTACCAATACAGTGGCAGGGCCTTGCACTGTCACAATATATACAGTATACCGTATTTATCGGCGTATAACACGCACTTTTTTCCCCTTAAAATCAGGGGAAAGTCGCAGGTGCGTGTTATACGCCGATCCCCTGCGATCCGACCTGTCATATTTTCAAAATCGCCGATCGCGATTTGAAAATGGCGCCGCCGGCGCCGAAATACACAGAGCCGGTCCTCGGCTCTTTCCGGCGGCTGTCGTTCATTTTCGGCTCCACTCGTAGTCCCGAGCGGAGCTATCCGAACCTACTCGGCTAGGTTCGGATAGCTCCGCTCGGGACTACGAGTGGAGCCGAAAATGAACGACAGCCGCCGGAAAGAGCCGAGGACCGGCACTGTGTATTTCGGCGCCGGCGGCGCCATTTTCAAATCGCGATCGGCGATTTTGAAGCCCAGAATGGCTGGGATCACTGGGGGAAGGCTGCACTGGGGAAGGCTGCACTGGGGAAAGCTGCACTGGGGAAGACTGGACTGGGGAAGGCTGCACTGGGTAAAGCTGCACTGGGGAAGACTGCACTGGGGAAGGCTGCACTGGGTAAAGCTGCACTGGGGAAGTCTGCACTGGGGAAGTCTGCACTGACAAGGCTGCACTGGGGAAGTCTGCACTGGGGAAGGCTGCACTGGGGAAGTCTGCACTGGGGAAGGCTGCACTGGGGAAGTCTGCACTGGGGAAGGCTGCATTGACAAGGCTGCACTGGGGAAGGCTGCACTGACAAGGCTGCACTAACATGGCTGCACTGACAAGGCTGCACTGACAAGGCTGCACTGACAAGGCTGCACTGACATGGCTGCACTGACAAGGCTGCACTGACAAGGCTGCACTGACAAGGCTGCAATGATGGGCGTTTAAATGTAAGTTTTTTTTCCCTTCAACTTCCCTCCTAAAAGTTTTTTTTCCTTAAAATTCCCTCCTAAATTGGGGTGCGTGTTATACGCCGGTGCGTGTTATACGCCGATAAATACGGTATATGAATTTTTGCATATGTGGTAATACTTTTTTAGATGCTGCATATATTATCATATACAGGGGTTAATTGCATGGATTGCATGGTTTGGTTTGTAGGTGATATACCGTATGTGTTTTATCGGGTTATGTAGAACACTGTCTTTGACTTTGAATATGTATTAGATATACTGCATGTACAGCAGCTAGTAGGCTGAGAATATTGTTTGAGTACATATTTTTTTTGGTTAATTTTTAGCCCAATAGTGTCTGCTTCATCTTCCACTGAATTCTGACCTTTTGCTGCTACATAAAAAGCAGTTGTCTTTACAAAAACGACCTGGTATGGAAATTAATCATATTGAGTTGCCACTGTGGTATGTAAACCAAAGAAAATTATTACACATGCAATTTATATGATGCCAGAAAACAATGTCACCGATGCTGTTTCAGAAAGTTTTAGCCCGGGTTCACATCTATGCAAATTATATGCGGCTTACAACGCATCCAATTCGCAGGACATTTTAAACTAGGTTCATTTGAATGAGGCTGGTTCACATATGTGCGTTGCATTCGCACTGCGCATTGCACAAAAAACGTGTGCGAATTACAAGCCCATTATCTACTATGGGAACACATCTGATTCGCAGATGCATTGCGTTCTGAACAAGGATTTTCTCCTTCTCCTCACTACACCTCCCCCTCCCCCCCTCCTCCCTCTCCCTCTTCCTGCTCACTGATCCGCAGCTAGAACGCAGAGAAGCCTTTGAACAACTGATTTTTATCTTCCCAGTGAAACCTGAGCTTCAATTCGCACCGCACATATGTGAACCCGGGCTCAATGTTTTGTAAAATCATGTACAGGTTTAAGGCAACCTCCAAGCGTGTTATTTGAAAGATTTTTGTATTTTCAATGTTGCCCTTTTAACCACTTCCTACTGTATGATAATTTCTTTTATGTGATACATGTCACTAGCATATTTTCAATCAGGCTTGGATTGACATCCCAACTTTCAAGCAATTCAGCGAATGTCCTGCAAACCAAACCTGGGCTTGGCTCATCCCCACTCCTGGATTGCACATTCTGTGGTCTGAAAGACCAGACAAAGGAGGCAAAGCAGAAGAAGGAAGATAGATTCAAGGCCAGCAAGATTCTTTATCTGCCTCCACTCCTGTGAGGCAGCAGGAGGTTGTGAATAAATAAGAGAAGTTTTATTGATAAGTTTTTTTGATTTTTTATTGTAAGCAGAATTACAAACAGTGCAAAAGTACCAAAAAACAACAAAGGAAGTTTATGGGTGGGCAGTTAAGTGTAGAAACAGTGAAATAAATCCACATATGTTGTGACAACTTGAGGGTTGTTTAACTCAATGGTAGTGCATAAGAGTGAGTCCAGTTCACTTCAGCAAATCTTTTCAGGGCTTTTTCTGCCCAATTTTACCTAAAACACCAAAAGTTCAACAAAAGACATCAGTAGCACACACAGGGGTTCCCACTATCATTGTGACTTGTACAACAAAAATACTTCATCCTCGCAACTCACTCTATTTGGCAATCCTGCCACTCAGGCCTCATGCCTTGGTCCTCCTGCACATCAAACAAAAATGCCCAGGGCTCATACACAGACACTGTACCTCTGTCAGCTTGCCCCTTTCCTTTACCTGCAGCTCTCTGCTGCTCTGTCTTTCCCTCAGGCTCGGGCCTTGTCTGTCCTGGTGCACCCATGCACCTATTAACTCCCTTGCAACACACACAGGGTGGTGGCCTGAATTCTGATTCTGGCACTACTATAACCCCAGCACATGCCTGTGCCATCAGTGTGCAGGTTTTCTGCAAATCCTGGCCTAGACTACAATTTTACACAGTGGCATGTCCTCACCCTGCCATATTATGCTCATCTGTTATAGGTACCATTGCAAAATGTAGAATAAAAAGCACTGGAGCTCAGTTGAGATTTACAATACCCTGTTTTGTCACATCGAGTATATCCATATTTAAGAAGAGAAAGAAATGAGGCTAGAAGAGATACAATATAATAGTAGAGTGAGGGACAGGGGAAGGTGAAGGGATCTACGGTATAGGGTTACTGGAGGGGGAAAGAGGTTACCTTAGCAATTAATGGTCAGTACATTGAAGGGTAATATCAACGGTAACAATTTATTAATCCATTATAAAATCACCTAGGTGAAGTGAACATACAAATGTAAGATTATTGCACTATGGGAAGCATAAGACTCCAAGTCAAAGTTTGCTAAAAAATGAACTGACAGACACGATGAAGAACACACACAGAACGCACAAACATTGTCCGGACTAGTATATGTTGGCAACCAAGGCGGTCAGATTAGGTCATGGCAGTATGGCATGGCAGTGCTGGGTATGGGCCAGTGAGAAATTTAGTGGGATATGCTGCCGAGAAACATATAGATGGAGCGGGGAGGGGGGGGACGGGGATGGAGACCCAGGAGGGGGGATTGGATGTTGACCAAGGGGATGGCTGGGCTAGTCTTGCAATAGGAAATGACCTGTGAAATTGTTAACAATCTGGGTGGTCCACAGCAATGGGGCTATAAGTCTATTCACGATGAAGTCCAATCATGCAGTGTGAGCAGTGGTAATAGTCCAGATTGCTTAGTGTGGAACTCGATATACATCGTTCATTACAGGCTTCAGGGCTATACATGGAATGCGATAAAGTGCGGTATGGGGTGCTCTGGTAAGCGTATGGCAGATGTGAGAACCAATAGTATGCATACAGCTGTATAATGTCCCCGGCTTGGGTGAATTATGGTTTGCTCATACTTTACCCTCCGCGAAGATTCCTGAAGGTTGGTTCACAGGCCATGCTGAAAAGGACTGACAAGGTCCAAAGAACTGCCGGAACGGCACAATGGCAGCAGCCGTAGATCACCTTGGTAGTATCCTGGCGTGCCCTGCATTGATGGAAATTCCTTACTAAACACAGGTAGCGTGGGCAGCTCGAGGCTGTGTCAGCGTGTGCTGTGGGCTGGATGATGCCTCGCAGCTGTGCAGCTCCTCGCACTCCATTAGTGCCGGTGATGACGTCAGCGCGTTTCGCTGTTGCGTGGTAGCGTAGCTTCTTCCTGGACGTTTGATTGGTGAGGTCAGCACATGCCTTTTTATTGTGGCGAAGAGATACAAGTAGGGGAAAAGTACTAGTTAAGGATATAGGAGAAGTCTCAACTGTGCCAGAATCCATAAGAAAAATGTATATATGTAGCACCCCCTGGGTCTACTGGGAGCAAAGAGGTACCTCCAGAGGCAGGGAGCAAGCTTACATTCACCCCAGGGCTGAATCCATGGCTATAATGGGGAGTTAGAACAGAATTTAGGTTAGGCACCAGTCAGTTTAGATATTTTTCAATGCTTTTATGAGAACTTGAGAAAGGTTGTAGGAAAGAGGGTTAGGGGAGGTTTCAGATACCCTTTCTAGCAGATCACTTACAGACTCCTTGAATCCAAAGGACAAAACATCTTTCTTTTAGCAGATCTTAAATACCTGGGTAAGTCTTTCACACAGACCTAACAACTGGTAGAATGTCTGGACAAGCCTCTCTCACAGACTTAGCAGCCAGTAGAACTCCTGGATAAGTTTTTCTCACAAACTTAGCAGCCAGGATATAGTTACCTTGTTTAAATTGTAGAACAGATTGACAGTACCGGAACCTTTAAGCTGACCCAGTGATACTTTAAGGATAGTTTAGATATAGGCGCATCCTCCAAACGAGTCACCAGGCCCTCCTGAGAGACCAGCCTTCATCCTGGCTCTCTCCAGCAAGGGTCTTCCCCTGGATCTCCTTAGCTTTGCTCAGCTTCTTCCACACAGGCAAGACAGCCTAAAGACCACCTCAGGATTAGTAGGCCCCAGACAGGCTTCTGGGCCTACTCGCAGAACTTTCAGCAGCACATCCTCGGACCAGGAGGGCCCCAAGGTATCAAATGACTAAGAGCACATGGCATCTTTCCAATAAATACCCCTTCCAAGAATTCCCAGAAACCTCCTACTGGGCTGTTTCCAGGAAAAAGAATATTGATTACAGCTCAACCTAGTTATAATTATTACACTGTCATGTGGTACCAGTGACACCTACTGGCAACAGTGGGAAATGCACAACTCAGCCAATTTTAGAACAGAACCAAATATACAATCAAATCTGAGCTGTTTACAGCTCAGCCAAAAACTAAATTTACACTATAGCCCCATTTTTAGGAACAGGGGGCTATATATATATATATATATATATATATATATATATATATATATATATATATATATATATTAGGCAGCGGAAATTAACCAATGAATTCCTCGATTAATCGTTAATTTTTTTGATCGGTAGGCTGCCTGCCCTGGGGCCTCTTTGGACCAAGCTGTGGCTGCAGAGCTCCGCTCCCTCCTACTCCACTATATGTCATACACAGCCTGCGGGCATCTCCCGCTGTGTGTCTTGGAGCTGAGTGTGAAAACTTTGACCGCTCTGTGAGAAAAGTCCCGCCCTCCTCCTAGATCAGCTCGTGTGATAGACGCAGTGTTCTGTCTATCACACAAGCTGATCTAGAAGGAGGGCTGGACTTTTCTCACAGCGCGGCCAAAGTTTTCACACTCAGTTCTGAGACACACAGCGGGAGATGCCCTGACTACAGTGAGGCTGCGATTATGGGCATGGTGAGACTGTATTATGGGCACGGTGAGACTGCATTATGGGCACAGTGAGACTGCATTTTGGGCACGGTGAGGCTGCCATTATAGGCACGGCGAGGCTGCAATTACGGGCACGGTGAGACAGCATTATTGGCACGGTGAGACAGAATTATGGGCACGGTGAGGCTGCGATTATTGGCACGGCAAGGCTGCGATTATGGGCACGGTGAGACAGCATTATGGGCACAGTGAGGCTGCGATTATGGGCACGGTGAGGCTGCGATTGTAGGCACAGTGAGGCTGCAATTATGGGCGCGGTGAGACTGCATTATGGTAACGGTGAGGCTGCAATTATGGGCATGGTAAGTCTGAGATTATGGGCAGGGTGAGACTGTATTATGGGCACGGTAAGGCTGCGACTATGGGTATGATGAGGCTGCAATTATGGGCACGGTAAGGCTGAGATTATGGGCACGGTGAGGCTGGGTTTAAGAAGTGTGTCGTCCTAGCCATGCCCCGCTATGTCCGGCTTCGGCCATTGCCATAACAACAGTGCTAAATCAGCTAAAAGTAGTTGGATGTGTATGTGCATTATAATTAATCGAAATTAATCGATTAATCGATTTAAAAAAAAAATCGAACACAAAAATTTTAATCAGTAACAGCCCTAATATATATATATATATATATATATATATATATATATATATATATATATATATATATTTATACAGGATATTGCATCAGTGGTCATATAAACAGATAGTGAGGTTCAGAGCAAAGTTATTTAAGCAAGACGTTTTATCCCTTCCAAATCCTAATGGCTGTACGTGGGTGGGATTGTTGAGGACTGAGTGTTGAGGACTTTGGGGTCCTTTGCTGTAAAAAATGTGCGGTGAATGGCGTCTTTTATGATTAAATTCCTGTGCAAGGACCCCAGGATTTGGGTCATGAAGGAGAGGAAACACTATTAGGTTGCCATCCTATTGGATCCCCTATACCAGTGTTTCTCAACTCCAGTCCTCAAGGCACACCAACAGGTCATGTTTTTGGGATTTCCACTATTTTGCACAGGTGATTTGATCAGTTTCACTGCCTTAGTAATTACCACAGCTGTTTCATCTGAGGGAAATCCTGAAAACATGACCTGTTGGTGCGCCTTGAGGACTGGAGTTGAGAAACACTGCCCTATACAACAGTAAAATGGTCGGTCCACTGCTGCATCCAAGAGGAAGCTCAAGATGTGATGTGATATTTTTGCTGTGTTTCCTATTGGTGGTAGGATCATCTCTGGTGATCATCCGATGTTGACACGACCCTCTCTCCCGCTGGAATGCTGTGTGCAAGCTGCGCAACCATTTATATAGGCCGTGATCCCGCCCCATTGTGACATCACAGTCTCAGCATGCGCATGGACTCTGGCATCATAAGGGGGCGGGGTCACAGGGTGACATCACCCGGTGACCATGCCCCATGCCTATTTAAGTGATCGCGCACCGCTCACACAGCATAACAGCGGGAGACAGCGTAGTGTCAACATCAGAAGAAGAAGAGAAGAAGGAACAAGACAGTGAAGACCGGGCCACCGCTAGCAAAAGAGCGGCAAAAGAGCAGAAGATAGTGGAGGGGCCTGCAGAGGAGGCCGAACACTCATTCACATAGGATGGGGGCCCCCTTATTAAAGGGGGCTCCCGGATTCCGATAAGCCCTCCACCCGCAGACCCTGACAACGGCCAGGGTTGTCGGGAAGAGGCCCTTGTCCTCATCAACATGGGGACAAGGTGCTTTGGGGTGGGGGGCTCGCAGGCTTTCCCCACCCCCTTCCTGATCGGCCGGGCTGTGTGCTCAGATAACGGTCTGGTATGGTTTTTGGGGGGACCCCCACGCCAATTTTTTTGACGTAGGGGGTTCCCCTTAAAATCCATACCAGACCTAAGGGCCTGGTATGCCCCTGGGGGGAACCCACGCCGTTTTTTTCATTTAAAATTTAGCATGGTATTCCCCCTCATGATTCATACCAGACAGCTGTCAGCACTGCCTGTCCCTCATCACGAAACGAAAAAAGTTTTCCTTTCCCGATCAGCGAGCCAGCGCGACATGCACAGTACCCTGTCGCTGAGAACCAGCGTGATGGTATCGCGCTGGAAAAACAATCTCACGGTCAGGTACTGTAGCTAAAGCCCTGTACACATGATCGAACTTTCCAACAACAAAACCGTGGATTTTTTTACGACAGATGTTGGCTAAAACTTGTCTTGCATACGCACAGTCACACAAATGTTGTCGGAAATTCCGATTGCCAAGAACGCGTTGACGTACAACATGTACGACGGCACTTCAAAAAGGAAGTTCAATACCAAGTGCGCCACCCTTTGGGCTACTTCTGCTAATCTCGTGTTAGTAGAAGTTTGGTGAGAGACGATTCGCTCTTTTCAGCCTTGTGATTTTCAGTTTGTTACTGCTCTTCAGTTTGTGCTTGTGGGTTCGTATCTGTTCTTCAATGCGTGTTGTCAGTTCGTATCTGTTTTCCAGTGTGTTCTTGTCTGCTCGTTTCTGATTTTCAGATTGTTCTTCTCAGGCTGTTCTGATTTTCAGTGCGTTCTGTTAGTTCGTCCGACCGTTTTCTAGCCATGTTGCGGGTACATACTCATCGTAGAGTTCATGCTGTGCAGGAGCTTGGTGTTGGAGTTCTTTCTTTGACCCAAGTCCAGTCCATGAACAGGGCGAGGAGGAGTTCATGGACAAAGAATTGGTAGCTCCAGCGTAACCAATTCTGTCACATGCATTTGTTGCACGAGATCTGGCAGAATAATCCTGATGATTTCAGGACTTATCTCCGGATGACGGACTGTTTTCACCATTTGTTATAGAAGAATAAATCTGCGCTTAGGACAGAGTAAGAGCTGCTGCCTATCTCTAATTAGTACCACTAAGGGTCTAATTGTGCAATAAATAAGTAAAATGAGAGCATAAATGGCGCTGCCCTTAATGTCAATTGAGGATAAGATGTCACAGGGTTCACATTGAATAAAATTAACTATGATACATAAAAAATCCAAGAGTGTGAAACCATACTATGATTTAGGCCAAAAAATAGACCAAATAATTGGGGATAAACAAAATTAGCAGACTCACCAATAATCACAAAGATAAATGTGTTCCCCCTATGGGGTATGAGTATCATCCAGAGTGGAAAATGTCCCAAGTTGGCAAAATAAAAATCCTTAGGTGTAGAGAATTAGAGTAGAACAGTGCAAAACAAGAATCAGTGTAAGAAAAGAAAAACTAAAAATAACCAAAAGTAACTTTTTACCCCAAAATTTCAAAAATATTGGGACAAAATGGCACCAGAAGATATTCAAAAGTATTGGGACAGTATTAAGAAAAGCTATAGTTGTTGTGCAAATATGGTTAGTGCAGTAACTATATGTCCCCTGCCGTGTTAGTATGCAGGAAATTTTACAAATAATAATATTTAACCCCAATATTCAAAAGTATTGGGACAAAGTAAATTGTGATGTGTCTCAAAGTGATAAACAAATATGGTTGGTGCAGTATCTATATGTCCCCTTCCGTGTTAGTATGCAGGAAATCTAACAAATAATAATGTTTGACCCCAATATTCAAAAGTATTGGGACAGAGAAAGATGTGATGTGTCCTTATATACGGGGCGTGAGTTGTCCTTCAATGTGATAAACAAATAGTATTAAGCCCTCTCCAAATATTAAATTAACAAATGTCAAAAGAAAAAATATTATACATATAATTATAACTTTTGTGAATGTCAGATGATATGGTTAGTTTACAAGAAGATCATATGTGAAATCCAACCGAGACAAATGTTGTTAACCAAGTAGGGAAAATAGAGTTCAGCTGAGAATGCTGTTTTTTCACCCCAAAAAAAAGTTTACATCGCGGTGACTTCTGTGCAGTATTTTCATAAGGTGACTTGGAGTGCTCGCCCCCCTCTGCTACCCCAGTCACCAGAATTAATCACCCCTGCAGGGGTACCGAGCAACAAAGTGGGTGCCTCAGGGCGAGAGATGTTCACTTCCAGAGTACTTCCTTTTCCTTTATTATGTGCGATCCTTATAGGTGTTCCAGGATAGCTGTGTGCTCTGACATAACCATTCTACTCCAGCAGTGACCACCTAAAGCTGTTAAACACTCCAGGAGTCCAGAGTAAAGAGAAACACAAGGGGCTGCCTTCGTGAAGTATGTCAAAGTATTTATTCCTTAGAAGTAAATTCAATCCAAACAGTACAATCCAATGTGTGCATAGAAAACAGCGCTGTGAGCAAGGGGGAACCAGCAGCGAGTATACAAGCTTGCGTCCCAGCTTGCGTTCCAGCGTCCACTTCCGGGTATGACGTGTGAGCGTGACTCCGCCTTACGTGTTTCGTCATAGGACGTTGTCAAAACAACGTCCTATGACGAAACACGTAAGGCGGAGTCACGCTCACACGTCATACCCGGAAGTGGACGCTGGAACGCAAGCTGGGACGCAAGCTTGTATACTCGCTGCTGGTTCCCCCTTGCTCACAGCGCTGTTTTCTATGCACACATTGGATTGTACTGTTTGGATTGAATTTACTTCTAAGGAATAAATACTTTGACATACTTCACGAAGGCAGCCCCTTGTGTTTCTCTTTACTCTGGACTCCTGGAGTGTTTAACAGCTTTAGGTGGTCACTGCTGGAGTAGAATGGTTATGTCAGAGCACACAGCTATCCTGGAACACCTATAAGGATCGCACATAATAAAGGAAAAGGAAGTACTCTGGAGGTGAACATCTCTCGCCCTGAGGCACCCACTTTGTTGCTCTGTACCCCTGCAGGGGTGATTAATTCTGGTGAGTGGGGTAGCAGAGGGGGGCGAGCACTCCAAGTCACCTTATGAAAATACTGCACAGAAGTCACCGCGATGTAAACTTTTTTTTGGGGTGAAAAAACAGCATTCTCAGCTGAACTCTATTTTCCCTACTTGGTTAACAACATTTGTCTCGGTTGGATTTCACATATGATCTTCTTGTAAACTAACCATATCATCTGACATTCACAAAAGTTATAATTATATGTATAATATTTTTTCTTTTGACATTTGTTAATTTAATATTTGGAGAGGGCTTAATACTATTTGTTTATCACATTGAAGGACAACTCACGCCCCGTATATAAGGACACATCACATCTTTCTCTGTCCCAATACTTTTGAATATTGGGGTCAAACATTATTATTTGTTAGATTTCCTGCATACTAACACGGAAGGGGACATATAGATACTGCACCAACCATATTTGTTTATCACTTTGAGACACATCACAATTTACTTTGTCCCAATACTTTTGAATATTGGGGTTAAATATTATTATTTGTAAAATTTCCTGCATACTAACACGGCAGGGGACATATAGTTACTGCACTAACCATATTTGCACAACAACTATAGCTTTTCTTAATACTGTCCCAATACTTTTGAATATCTTCTGGCGCCATTTTGTCCCAATATTTTTGAAATTTTGGGGTAAAAAGTTACTTTTGGTTATTTTTAGTTTTTCTTTTCTTACACTGATTCTTGTTTTGCACTGTTCTACTCTAATTCTCTACACCTAAGGATTTTTATTTTGCCAACTTGGGACATTTTCCACTCTGGATGATACTCATACCCCATAGGGGGAACACATTTATCTTTGTGATTATTGGTGAGTCTGCTAATTTTGTTTATCCCCAATTATTTGGTCTATTTTTTGGCCTAAATCATAGTATGGTTTCACACTCTTGGATTTTTTATGTATCATAGTTAATTTTATTCAATGTGAACCCTGTGACATCTTATCCTCAATTGACATTAAGGGCAGCGCCATTTATGCTCTCATTTTACTTATTTGTTTTCACCATTTGTTGGCTTTGCTGTCCCCTTATATTATGAAGCAGGACACCTGCATGCGGCAAGCCATCACTCCCGAGCACAGGCTCGTCGCCACCTTGCAGTACTTGGCGACAGGGAGAAGTCTGCAGAACATCAAGTTCTCGACAGGCATCTCCCCCCAGGCTCTGGGAATCATTATTCCAGAGACCTGTTCTGCCATCATTCTGGTCCTGCAGAAGGACTATATTAGGGTAAGTTTTATCCTTTAACATCACATTCTATGTATTTAATGTTTGCTAATGTATTGTATTTATTTCATTATTCCCCAATTACCATGATTGTAATATGCTGTGAATGTCCTCTTTATCCTCATGCATGCTGGAAGCTTTTAAAGTTTCTTTTATGTCCTTCATGCATTTGCTTTCACTAAGTGTGTATGGGCCCACTCCTGGGCCCATACACACCTAGCCTAGTCACTTAACAATATATTTTGTCAGATCCATTGTAGTGCTTACCCTAAACACTCCCTAAAATGTGTTTAAATTTTATTTTTGCCCTTAAATTAATGCAGAATGCAGGAGGCTTTTTTTGGGGGGGCCCAAACTCATTTGGAAGCCGTCCTCCCCCCAACTTCTAAGTCAGCTGAAACCAATACTCTGCTGACTTTGCCAAACCCATACACACTATACCTACCTCTTTTGTGTTCAGATTTATGGATGAATTCACCAAAGCATGTAGTGCAAGGGTCTGCCTGAATACTTTCAAATGGTACTGTTTAAAGTTTTGTTCTCCTATTATCTTAATAGGTAATTGCAGAATGTAGAAATGTGCTTCGATTTGTACAGTGTGTATTCCTATTTTTGTATTATGACACTTCTTACCTGTCCAGTGGGCTGCCAATAGTGTAAGTAAGGAAGGGCTGGCCAAAGTAACACATTATTTATGCATTCAGCTCTCAAGGAAGTGGAGAGGGCTACCTGTCCAAAACACACCCCCCCCCCTAAAATTTTTACGATGGGTCATCAGAGGGGGTGAGGAATCTAATAAGTGGACCTTATACTTTTGTCTTAAAATACTAATTTCAATAAATGTTATACTTATGTTGACCAAGAACATTTGTGTCTAATCTGCTTGCAATGTTATGTGCAACAGTACAATTTTTTTTTCTTGTTTGACTCCACAGTTTCCTTCAAACCCACAGGAATGCAGACTGTGGCATCCCAGTTTGCTCAGCAGTGGGACTTTGCTAACTGCAGAGGGGCAATTGAATTGATGGGAAATAGGGATGAGCTTCGAGTTCCAGTCAAACTCATGTTCGACTCGAACATCGGCTGTTCGCCAGTTCGCCGAACAGCGAACAATTTGGGGTGTTTGCGGCAAATTCGAATGCCGCGGAATACCCTTTAAAAGTCTATGGGAGAAATCAAAAGTGCTAATTTTAAAGGCTTATATGCATGGTATTGTCATAAAAAGTGTTTGGGGACCTGGGTCCTGCCCCAGGGGACATGGATCAATGCAAAAAATAGTTTTAAAAACGTCAGTTTTTTCGGGAGCAGTGATTTTAACAATGCTTAAAGTGAAACAATAAAAGTGTAATATCCCTTTAAATTTCATACCTGGGGGGTGTCTATTGTATGCCTGTAAAGGGGCGCATGTTTCCTGTGTTTAGAACAGTCTGACAGCAAAATGACATTTCAAAGGAAAAAAGTCATTTAAAACTACTCGCGGCTATTAATGAATTGCCGGTCCGACAATACACATAAAAGTTCATTGATAAGAACCCCGGACCAAAATTAAAAAAAAAAAATGATGTGGGGGTCCCGCGGAGGAAGATGCCGGACGAGAACACCGGAGGAAGAATCAGAAGAACCAGAAGAAGAAGAAGATGGAGGAAGAAACTGAAGGAAGGTAGAAAAAAGAAGAAAGAAGATAGAAGAAAGAAGAAGCATTTAAATAAAGGAATTGACAAAAACTGTCTCTTGTCATTTTTAACATTTTTGACAGTTTTTTAGTGAAATGGTAGGGGTACATACCCCCTTACCATTTCACACGGGGGGGAGGGCCAGGATCTGGGGGTACCTTTGTTAAAGGGGGCTTCCAGATTCCGATAAGCCCCCTGCCAGCAGACCCCCACAACCACCGGCCAGGGTTGTGGGGATGAGGCCCTTGTCCTCATCAACATGGGGACAAGGTGTTTTGGGGGGCTACCCCAAAGCACCCTCCCAATGTTGAGGGCATGTGGCCTGGTACGGTTCAGGTTGCTTGCTCGGATAAGGGTCTGGTATGGATTTTTAGGGGGACCCCACAACATTTTTAAAAAAAAATTTGGCACGGGGTTCCCCTTAAAATCCATACCAGACCTGAGGGGTCTGGTATAGATTTTGAGGGGGACCCCACACCATTTTTTTTTTTTTTAATTTTGGCCAGGGTTAATTTTTTTTAAATTTTGGTTCGGGGTTCCCCTATGGGAAATTCCCATGCCGTTTTTATCAATGAACTTCTATGTGTATTGTCGGACCGGCAATTCATTAATAGCCGCGAGTAGTTTTAAATGACTTTTTTCCTTTGAAATGCCATTTTGCTGTCAGACTGTTCTAAACACAGGAAACATGCACCCCTTTACAGGCATACTATAGACACCCCCCAGGTATGAAATTTAAAGGGATATTACACTTTTATTGTTTCACTTTAAGCATTATTCACTGCTCCCGAAAAAACTGCCATTTTTAAAACTTTTTTTGCATTGATCCATGTCCCCTGGGGCGGGACCCGGGTCCCCAAACACTTTTTATGACAATAACTTGCATATAAGCCTTTAATATTAGCACTTTTGATTATTCCCTTTTGGTGTCCCATAGACTTTAACGGTGTTCGCATGTTCAAACAAATGTTTTGCCTGTTCGCATGTTCTGGTGCGAACCAAACAGGGGGGTGTTTGGCTCATCTCTAATGGGAAACACGTCCACATCGTCCCACCCCCCAACTCAGAGTCATACTAATATACCTATAAGGGGTTTAATAGTATTGTGATGTTGGTGGTGGTGTCAGAGGAAGAATGGCCGGATGTTGGATGGTGGAGTCATTGCCCAGATGGAGTTCTACAGCTGGCCAGAAGAGTCATGGAGAATGCGTTCGGAATAATGGCCAGCCGGTTCTGCCTATTTTTGAGAGCAATCCACATGGCAGAATATAAACTGAACCATATTGTACTTGCCTGCTGCATTCTCCATAATTATCTCAAATTTCAAAATACAAATCTAACAACACTTGAACCTGGCCGTCCTGGCTTGCCCCCCCAAGCACCCGCAGAAGTATGTTGAGTACTTTGCGGGTAGGGGGGCCATTGATATGCCAGCCTTCCAATGTGTGAAACATTTTTAATATTTTTTTTTTGGTATAAACCAAACTCATATTTCATTTAATTTACTGATTGTGTTTCTTTTAGCTGTCTCCTAGGTTCTCCAATGGCCTTTTTTTTGTCCATTCTCTTCAATAGTGCAAACATAATTTATTTGATACATGAGGTGACAATCTCTTCTTCAGCTAACTATTATGTTGTGGATCTGTTACACACACACCTTGTTTTTGTTGTTAATGTATGTAATGCATTAATGATAAAAGTAATCAACCTTTTCAGCTCCATGAATTAATTAAATGCCTAAAGTGGCATTTTGGGGCAAATTTTAGAGCATCGTGAGGGTTATTTACTAAAGGCAAATCCACTTTGCACTGCAAGTGCACTTGAAAGTGCACTGAAACTGCACTGAAAGTGCACTTGTAGTGCAAAGTGGATTTGCCTTTAGTATTGACCACCATTGTCACTATAAACTACACCAACTTACTCCAAAAACTGGTATTGAGCATTGAAAGAAGAAGCCACACATTGTTGAGTATAAAACATTTTACTTAAAGCACATTCACATGTGCATTAGAAGGGTTTTTTTTAACAAACCAACATCTTTGGTATAACATTTTTATGTTTGACAGTAGAAATATCCTTTTTTTTGGTTAAACAGGCATGTTTAAAACCATAACATACACAACTCAGTAACTTACAAAGTTCAACTTGGATAAATTGAAGGCAAAATGTTAGTATGTCATGACTGTGTTGATCTTGCCTTCATCAGATGGGGTGATGTCACCCCCGTAAAAGCCAAATTTTGAAGATGCACACAATTTGGGCATGAAAATGTGAATTTCCCTCCTGATCCCATGCCTAATGTCAACATGTGCTAGCTCCCATCATGGGGGATCAATGGACGTGTTTCGGGGGTGCAACCCCTTCCTCTCATCTACTTTAGTTGCGAGGAAGGGGTTGCACCCACAAAACGCGTACATTGATATACCGTGATGGCAGATAGCACATGTTGACACACTGTGTGCATCTTCCCGTGGGGCACGCTTGTCCTTTTTTCTGCTGCTGGTACAGGGGCAGAAAAAATGGGCCTTTGGTGGTGGTGGTGCCACAACACTGTAACCCCTCACAGATTCTCTTGTTGGGCACAGGAACGGGCCCTGCTGTAAAATATTAGATCAGAAATTGTAATTACATGCCCCTGTTAAACAGGAACAGAAAAATTGGGCCTTAGGTAGTGGTGGTGGTGCCCTAAACCAACAATATTGGTGGAAACTAGCATCATCAAGATTAACAAGGAATAGGATAGTCACTCAGCATAGGCAGTCTTCAAGGGATCCCACATCCATAGAAAAATCAATCAGTTATATCAGCGTCAGGTGCTTGATAGCTGCTACTGATCCAAGACTGATTCATTTTATGAATGTGAGCCTATCAAGGGAGTCTGTGGACAGGTGCACTCTATGATCCGTTACAAATGTGCATTCAGAAAAAACACTGGATGCTGGACAGACCAGTAGATCAATTGCATATTGAGCAAGTTCTGGCCAGTGGTCCATCCTCAAGCCCCAGTAACCCAGTGAATGCTCTGTTGGAAATGTCTCCAAGTCTGCTCTTGCCCCTAGATATTCCTGCTCCATGTACTGCAGACACTGGCGATGGTTGCTTAAACCGATCGGACCTTGGCGCTGAGGACTGAAAAATTGTCTAAAGACATCGGTCAGCCGGCTGCCTTCACTGCTCTTCCTCTGACTGAACAAAGCTGTCATGGTTATGCAGTAATCTTTGTCTGTCAGCTTACCTCTCCTCCATGTGTTCACCTTTAGAGGCCAGCCACTCTCACCTGGCTACTTAAATAATCTCTCCTCAAAGCATGGCTCCACCCTAGCTCCTATCAGCCTGTGCACTCCTATTAACCTGTGCACTGCAAGCCTGCCTTGCTGATCAATCTTTGTGTGTTTAGCTTCGGTGTGCATCTTGCTGTGTCTTCTACGTCTGATTTCAGTTACCGATCTTGGCTTGTTCTCGACTATCCCTGCCTGCTTGTAACCCTGACCTTTGGTGTGTTCTATGTTTATCCTTGTCTGCTAGTCACCCCGACCTTTGGCTTATTCCTTTACTATCTCTGTCCTCCTGTAGTCTACTGTAGGCACAAGCTGGGAGACCCTGGGGGTTGCGACCTGGAGCCAGTTGCAGCCCAGTCCATCCTCACCACTAGAGGCTCTGGTGAACACCTGCTGGCTCTTAGACTCCGAGTTCTTCAACCTTACCCTTGTAACGTGGATCAAGAAGGGTTGCCAGCCAGTAATGATTCCTTCTCTTTGATACCACGAATCCTAGGGTCCTTACGCTGCATGGCCTCCCTGATTCTGCAAAGCCTGCAAAAGTTTGCAGAGGCATTCAATTCTGAGTCCTCTGGGTCACTAAGGATCACATGATCTGTAACAACCTCCTCCCAGCCACGTACAACTCCTTCAGTTTCTGGGGACTAAAAACCACACCTTGAAGACTGCTGCTGAGTGTTATCCCCCACGTCCATGCTGACACAACCCTCCTCCTCCTCTTCTTCTTCCTGTGTGTTTGTCGGGCCTGCAGGAATAATATCTGGATAAAGGGGGCCTTGAGAGGTAAAGAAGTCCTCCTCTTCCTCACACTGTTCTGCCTCAAGTGCCCTGTCCATTATTCCATGAAGCGTGTGCTCCAACAGGAAGACAAGAGGGAAAGTATCACTGATGCATGCATTGTCGCTTCTCACCATCCTCGTGGCCTCATCAAATGGTGACAGGACAGCGCATGCATCCTTGATCAGTAGCCACTGGCGTGGCAAAAAGAAGCCAAGATCCCCTGACCCTGTCCTGGTGCCATACTCACACAGGTACTCTTTTTGTTTCTTTTTTTCTTTTTTTTTTTT
Source organism: Lithobates clamitans (assembly GCA_037952925.1). Taxonomy (NCBI): domain Eukaryota; kingdom Metazoa; phylum Chordata; class Amphibia; order Anura; family Ranidae; genus Lithobates; species Lithobates clamitans. The sequence goes on along the minus strand of JBBGZY010000008.1, from coordinate 11,735,494 downwards.
TGCCACATCAGTCAACTTTATCCAGAGACTACTTTCAGAATGATACTCATATATGTCTCTAATCTAGTCACATCATTGTGGCCTTTCAAAATTTTTCCTCTTTTTTTTTTTTAACGGTAGTGTATTACAATTTGCATTTCAGTGTGTAAATGGTAACAGTAGTCCCAAACTACAGATCACATATCATACAGTTTATACCTCAAAGCCAATTGGCCGCATATCCTATCATTACCATTATACATATTTATGTGTTATTACTTTTCTCTTAATTAAACCCTCCCCCCCACCCCCCTGTGACCCTCCCTTATTGGACCCCCATAGTACCCGGGCGCACCTGATGGACAGCGTCGGTTCTGTGCGTTATTCTCTCTTATCTCTAAGTTACTCCTAGCACAGCCACGCCCCATTGCTGAGGAAATAAGTACTCTCAGCGCTAAAGTAGCACTGATTGCGGACATGGCATTGCTTGGACCCACGGATTCCACAACCTCACAAACTTATTATAGTTGCCTGCCCTAGTATAGAACGTCCTTTCACTCCACACTGTGGAGTTGACTGTTCCAATCCAGTCTTCAGAAGTCGGGGGAGTTCTTGATTGCCAAAACTGTGCTATTAATTTCCTGGCTTGGAACAGACATCTTGCTACCGCTACCACTGTGCTCCTGTCTCTCAGCCCATTGTTAACGTGTCCCAGCACACAAGTCTTGGGATCAAGCTCTAAATTAATTTTAAACGTTATATTTATTTTCTTTAAGATCTCGGACCAATACCTGACTAGTTTTGGGCACCTCCATACCATGTGAATTAAGTCGCCTGTTCTTCTACATCTAGGGCACTCATCATTAATTCTGCGGCCGAACATAAAAAGCTTTTTTGGAGTATAATAAGATCTGTGCAGTAGCATCAGATGGGAGGCCTTTTGTGAAGGTGAGACCGACACCTCTGGTCCGAATTCCAGGATCCTTTTCCACTCTGTGTCCGTTATCTCCCCCACATCGGCCACCCATCTGTCCCTACCCCCAGGGAGGCCTACCTGCATATTTATTCGCCTTGTTAATTGGGTGTATATCTCTGAGATTAACCCCTTAGAGGTCTCTGATTTAATTATTGTTTTTAATAGTGGAATCCTACACCATATGGGGGGTTGCCTGTCGAACTGCTTGCTCAAGGCATGTCTAATCTGTAAGTAGCTATAGAATACACGATTTGGCATCCCGTACTCGTGCTTCAGTTCCTCAAAGGATTTCAGGGTATCCCCCTCATATAACTGTATCAGGCGGCTTATCCCGCACCTTTCCCACAACTTGTTGCTGTCAACAGATAGTAATTCCTGCAAGTTCTTATTATTCCAGATTGGTGAATATTCTGAGGTTCCTTTATACCCCATTATTTGCTTGGTTGTCTGCCAAACCCCAGTAATCATTTTAAGTGTCGGGATCTCTCCTTGCAGTGACTCTGCCTCCAGTGCTTCCACCAGTGAACTATGTGGGCATCCCTGTAAAATAATTTGGGCACTCTTACTTCCCCCTCCATCAATGGCGCATCTGCCCAGTTGTTGTAGCTGGGCTGCCAGGAAATAGGTAAACGGATGGGGGACCCCCAGTCCCCCCTCCGTAGTAGGGCACTGCAGTTTTTGTAGACCTATCCTGGCCTGCCCTTTTTTCCATATTAATTCCCTAAAAAGGGATTGAATTTTTTGGAACCACTTCTCCCCAATCCAAACTGGGGAGTTGTGGAGCAAGTACAACAACTGGGGCAACCAAACCATTTTAATCAGGTTGGCCCGACCCGCCACAGACAAGGGGAGTCTGCTCCAAATATCACATTTTTTTTTAAATTTTGATAGGAGGGGGGCCAAGTTGTCCTCAATGAACACGCTGGGGTCCTTGGATAGCACAACGCCGAGATACTTCATCTTCTCCATGACTTTCAGTTGGGGCAAGCTCGTCGGAGTCGAGTTGGCCAATGGATCAACCGGCAGGAGCGATGATTTCTCCCAGTTAATAGTTAATCCTGAGAACTTTCCAAAATCCTCCACTAGATGCATCACTTTCTCCAGTGAGGAAGTCGTGTCTCCTAGGAAAAATAGGACATCGTCCGCGAAAAGCGCTATTCGCTCTTCCTCCCCTTTTCTATGGAATCCCTGCAGTTCGGGTGATGATCTCACCGCTCCCGCCAGTGGCTCCATAGCCAAAACATACAGCAAGGGAGACAAGGGGCACCCCTGTCTCGTCCCTCTTTTGAGGGGAAAACTTTCCGAGTAATCATTATTTAACTTGAGTCTTGCCTTAGGATTTTTGTAGAGGATCTTTAACCAGCCAATAAATTCAGGGCCAAATCAAAACCTCTCAAGCACCCACCAGAGATATTCCCACTCCAGGCTATCGAAGGCCTTGGCAGTGTCCAAGGACAATATAGCTCTAGACCCTGCGTTCTCAGTCGGTACCTGGAGGTTCAAATAGGCCCTTCTAATATTAGCACTGGTGGACCGACCGGGGATAAACCCTGATTGATCTGGATGTACCAGATTGGCAATACATTTATTCAATCTGGATGCTAGCACCCTTGCAACAATCTTGGCATCTGAGCACAGCAATGATATCGGTTTGTATGAGGTGACTTCCAGTTGGTCTTTCCCCTCTTTTGGAATCACTATTATATCAGCCTCTGACATTGATAATGGCAGCCTCCCGTCCTTGAATGACTGCTCCAGTGCTTTTAAGAGCTCCGGGAGCAGCACTTCCCCGTACTTTCTATAGATCTCCAGTGGCAAACCGTCCGGGCCGGGAGATTTCTGGCCTGACAACTCCATGACAGCCTTTTGCAACTCCTCCAAGGTCAGAGGAGACTCCATCGCACTCCTATCCCCTTCCGAAAGAACGGGCAGATCCACCCCTTCTAGAAACCTGTCCATAATGCGCCGGTCCGACCCTCGGCGCGACCTGTACAGATCCCTATAGAATGCAGAGAAGATCTCTAGAACCGCGGCGGGATCGGAAGTGATCTCTCCAGCCGGTGTCCTGATTGAGAAAATGGCCGATGGAGATAGGTTAGACTTCGTTATAAGTGCAAGCATCCGGCCTACTTTCTCCCCTTCACCGAAATAATTTTGTTTCTGGAAAAGTCTTTTATTCTCCACTCTTCTATTAATTACTTCTCTGTACTCTTGTTGTCGGTTGAGCCAAATCTTCTGCTTTTCAGGGGTTGGATCCGCCACGTATTGCGCTTCTGATTCCAAAGCTTCCCTGCTAGCCCTCACCTCCCATTCCCTTGACGCTTTCTTTATTATGGCAAGCTGTTGGTGTAATAATCCCCTAAGGAACGCTTTTAGGGCATCCCACACTACCCCCGCTGGTGCTGTTCCTGAGTTAAATGTTACAAATTCTTTTAATTTGGAGGTTACTTCTACTGGGCTGCTTATTAGGTCCAACCAGAGTGGTTTTATTGTCCACCTTTTCCGGCCAATTCTAGTGTTTAGGTTCAAGGTCAAGGTCAAGGGAGAGTGATCTGAGATTCCCCTCGGCTTATACTCTATGTTCCCTACTAATTGCAGGGCTTCGCTGTTGCCTAATACCATGTCTAAGCGCGAGAGAGTGGAATGTGTCCCTGAATAACAGGAGTACTGCCGGGTGTTTGGATTGTGAGATCTCCATAGGTCGCACCACCCAACCTCTTTCAGGAGTTGGCCTAAACGCCCCTCTGATAATCTCTCTGCGCGATTCACTGGTGGAAACCGGTCCATTTTATTATCCAAGACTGTATTGAAGTCCCCCACCAATATTATCGGTACATCAGCCTTATTATCCACAAACTCCAACAGGTCCAAAATGGTCTCTGTTTTAAACGGAGGTGGGACATAAATATTTGCTAGCACCAGAGGTCTATTTTCCACAACACAGCTCAAGAAGACATAGCGTCCCAGCACGTCTATTCTGGCTTCCCTGCAGGAAAATGAAATACCTCCTCCCACCAATATACTCACCCCTCTTGAATATGAGGTGTAAACTGAATGATACTGTTCTTGAAATTTATGGTTCCGAACATGTAATTTGGTATCGTTGGTGAGGTGAGTTTCCTGCAGACAAGCCAGTTCAACGCCATAAGCTTCCATCGCCAAGAACACCGCTGCCCTTTTGGCCGGATCGCTCATGCCCCTAATATTCCAGGAACCTATTTTTAGCGTTTTCAAAGACATCTAACTAAAATGAAGAATAAAAGAGAAATAAAAGAGAAAAGGAGAAGGGAATAAAAATGCCAAAAGAAAAAAAAGACAATTCCTTCGTGAGTTAGTGAATGCAAAACTTGCCAACTCTGTGATTGTGCTGACCAAAAAAAGAAGAAAGAAAAGAGAGTGGGGAGGGACAAGGAGCCCCCGAATCCAGGGACCTCTCCCTCCCCCCTCTGCATCCCTTAGTTGCAAATACAAATCACGTGTACCAATATGCGTTGCTTTTGTAAACCCCCCCCCTCCTAACTATATGTGACGTACATGCACCCCATTGCCCAGCCCTATATCTCACTGCAAACCCCCCCCCCCCCCTTCCACTATATTCATTCCCCACCCCACCACCCTTGTTTGTGACCCCCCCTCCTGCCTAATTAGGCTAGCCCTGGGGGCTGCACTTGTGACCTTTTTTTTCCCCCCTCCCAACCATTCTGGAGACAACTCTCCTCTCATATGACGGTAAAGTGCATTGTGACTTGCTACCACACTCTTTCCCCCCTCCCCCCTTCCCACAGCCCTCTTCCAAACCCTCAAAACAACACTTGAAGCATTCATAACCCGTGAAATCACATTGTTTGTTCCGACTTCCATCTATCACAACCCCCCCTACCCCCCCCCCCCCCCGTGTCGTCTTCTAATTACTCTAAAGAAAACAACAAATGAAAAAAAAAAAGGAGAGAAAAAAAAAAATAAAGGGTACATTTTCCTCCTTTCCTTTCCAAGTTTGACTAGCCTTTTTCAACCCCTAGCTCTGCAGGTCCTTTTTATTATCTTCCAGCCATTTTGTTGCCCCTGTTGTTGTATCGAAAAAGTGGGTAGTCCCTAGGGCAGTGATACGTAATCGTGCGGGATACAGCAGGGCATACTCTATTTTGTAATTCCGCAGGTTGCGCTTAATGTCCCTGAATTCAGCCCTTCGTTTTTGGAGGTCTGGGGAGTAGTCGGGGAAAAATAAAATCTTAGCTCCGTTATACAAAATATCTCCCAGCTCTCTGGCCCTACGCATCAAGGTTACCTTATCCCTGTAGCTAAAGAGCTTCATAATTATTGGTCTGGGATATCCCCCTGATGGTGGGGCCCTAGTTGGCACTCTGTGGGCTCTTTCAATGGCAAAAAGGTGGGAGAAGGTTTCCGTCCCGAATATTCCCCTGAGCCATTTCTCCATAAACTCCTCGGGGTGGGGACCCTCACACCGCTCCGGTAGTCCTACCACCCTTACGTTGTTTCTGCGGGACCTGTTTTCCATTTCCTCCATTTTAGCATTGTGTAGACCCATCTGCGTTTTTAATACCTTAAGCTCTCGTTTTAATGGAGTTAGATCGTCCTCGACCTGACTCACTCTCTCCTCCAGTGTTGTTGTTCTGACGATAGTCCTTTGCAGTTCTTGGCTTACTATAATTAACTCTTCCTTTAGCCCTGTCAGCTGGTCGCACAGATCGCTTAGGGAGGCCTTACAGGAGTTGACAGCGCATAGAACATCTTTCAATGTGGGTTCCGCTTCTACTGGTGCGTTGTGCGCAGTAGCATTATTAGTCACTAATCCTGCGGACTCGCCCTCAGAGCTTTTACTGCTCGCTGTTTTTATTGTGTGCGTTGCCGCTGATCATTTTCCTAGGCTCTTCCTGTCCCCTGAGCTTCCTGCTTGTGGTCTATCCTGCTGGTGCTGAGTACTTTTAGATGGAGATGAGGTAGAGGGGTGCGCAAATTTTTCTAGTTTAGCCGCTGCTGCCGCTGCTGCCTGATTCCCCTTCTCTTTTGAAGTGCGGGTCGTTTGGGAGCTAGTGTTCTCCTGTTGCTGCAGCTCTTCTCCCTTTTTCCTAGTCATGACTTATTATATGAGTCAGAGGGATATATAAGAAGGTTTAACCACGCGTGGAGTTTATACTCTGCAGCTTTTTTCTATTCTCTCCTTACCTCCTCTACTTTCCCCCACCTCTCCTCCCCTCCCCCCTCCTCCTCTCTCCCCCCTCAGTGTCGTCTCAGACCCAGCAGTATCCTCCAAGCAGCCGCTAGGATAGTTAACCAACCAGAAATTAGCAGATATTACTGCACTGTTAGGGTTTTTATGTTAAAACAATGGATTAGAGTCTGTTTTATTATTACAGCCCTCCGCCAGCTGACAGGAGGTATATTTTCTCCAAATAAAAACAAGAACGCTGAGTGTCCGTGTAACAGGCTGCCTGTGCCTTCACCCCCCCCATCCGCAGCGGTAGCCCGACCCTCGGGAAGTGGGGAGAGATAATCCACTTTTTGATAGGCTCAGTAATTGATAATTGGTACCTTAGTGCTGCCAGCACATTGACGTACCTGGTGGTGGCTATGGCTCCTTTTACTCTTCGCACACGCCATCTCAGCCGCCTCCTTCCACTGGTGCCGAGATCGTTGCCCGGGTAACCGCTCAAGTAGAGAGCCCGACCCTCTGCTCCCCGCCCCGAGGGCTCGGATCGCGTCCTCTCCCAGGCGGCTGCGCTGCTACTCCAGCGTCACACTCCGATTCAGGCAGACGGACAGGAGAGCCGAGCCGCCGGTCAAAACACCAAGTGCTACAGGGGGAGAGAGCTCACACAGACAGGTCCCGATCACCGGGCTGAATCAGACAGACACGGAGGCATCGGGCTGGGGAAAGCTCACGCACGCCTCCACTCACTCCAGCATCCGGTCACGCCCCCCGTCACACACAGGTACTCATTGATGGCCCTCTGCTGCATGTACAGCCACTGCAGCATTGCCAACGTTGAATTCCACCTGGTGGACATGTCACAAATGAGGCGGTTGGTGGGCAGGTTGCATTCCTTTTGAATGGCATTGTATGACCGTTGGAAATGACCACAGACTTTTCTGGCCTGACTCAGGAGATCTTGTAAGCCTGGGTACCTGCTCAAGAACCGCTGCACCACCAAATTCAGGATGTGTGCCAAACATGGAACATGGGTCAAGTGTCCCTGTCAGAGAAGGTTGGTGCCATTGTCGCATACAACTATTCCTGGCTGAAGTTGGCGTGGCATCAACCACCTCTGAGCTTGCCCCTGCAGAGCTAACAGAATCTCTGCCCCAGTGTGGCTCCTGTCCCCTAAGCAGTGGTTTAACCTTAAACTACGTAGAGGGTTGTTTACTGTAAGAGCGTCAAGGATGTGGAATTCCCTTCCACAGGCGGTGGTCTCAGCAGGGGGCATCGATAGTTTCAAAAAACGATTAGATAAGCACCTGAATGACCGCAACATATATACAATGTAATACTGACATATAAATCACACACTTGTGTATTTTTTCAATCTCACCTACTATGTAACTATGTAACTCATGCACCGCATGGCATCTTTTTGCTTGAGTGCTTGCGTAGCCCCTTGAATGCTTACGGAGCACCGCTGGTTTAGAGAACAAATCTGCAGAAGAGGCCATAGAGGAAGAAGAAGAGGAGGGGTGGAGGAGAGAGATGTGGCAGAATAACCGCTAGCATTTTTAAGGTGTGGTGGTGGAACAAGCTCCAACAATATTGAACCCTGTCCTGCATCCTTCCCAGCTGCCAGCAGTTACCCAGTGCACCGTGAAGGAAAGGTAAAATCCCTGCCCATGCCTGCTAGACCATGAGTCTGCAGTAATATATACCTTACTGCTGACCGCCCTGTCCAACAAGACAAAAACATTGCCTTCCACATGCCGGCAGAGAGCTGGAATGGCCTTCCATGAAAAGAACTGGTGTTTTGGAACCTGCAACTGAGGTACAGCACATTTCACAAATTCACAAAAGGGGGCAGAGTCTACCAGCTGAAAAGGCAGTAGTTACAGTGCTAGCAATTTGGCCAAGCTGGCATTCAAACTAGCATTCAGACTGTGAGCATGTGAATGGCTGGGACCAAATTTCTTTTTACGGTTTAGCAACTGGGGTAGGGAAATTTGCCTGCTAAAATCAGATGGTGGTGTACTGCTAGCAGATTGGCTGCAAGTACTTGGGACACCTATTGCTATACCTTCATTCCTCTCAGTGCAGGTTTTCGAGAGGACTGGAGTAGGGTTGGAGATCCGGAGATGAGGAGCAATGAGAAGTCCACCTTTTTCATTGATGTGGGTCTATGTTGCCTTATGCGTTTATGTGAAATGTACATTAATAATGTTTTTTTTTTTTGATGGCGCCACTTTCAACATCTTCCGAGATCTTTCTAAAGAAACGCTGGAGTGTCGCAGAGCCCTCAAGCCACTCCTGGATCAATTGAGCGGGGATAGAGCCACCTACAGATGGGGTTTCCCTGCCTGCCTTATTGCTACCAAAAATGGCCGCTCATCCACCTTGAGGTTCCCGGAAGATCTTCCAGCCTTCTTGCATGACATGGGAATCCCTCCGATTGATCTCCCTGGGTGGCAAGACATGCTGCCATATTTCTTTGTTTCACAGGATCCTGGTTGGAAAAGCACAGCTCCTAAAAGGAAACGCACCAGCATCCCAGGATCCTCTCAAAAAAATGGGTGAGACCTTCCACATCTCTCACTTAACCTACATTTTCTGCATTTGGGGCTGGCACTGACTTTGGTGTTTTGTTATGTTACTATGTTGTTTCAAACATGATGATGCCAAGACTTAAATGCAGTTTTTCCATTATCCTTAGACTGCAGATGCTTATTCGCGTCTTTAGTCCATGCACAGACTGTACCCTTTTTTCCTTTTCTTTGTTACTTTTTCCGTTTTCAGTCATATGCTTAGTCTCTCTAATGCCAGAGGTTTACACGTCTATTTTGTTCTTTTTTTTTCAAGGCCTGGCCTGGATGGGTTCTCCAGGCTTCCAAACCATGAATGGTTTATACTTAAAATGTATAACCATTGTCCTCCCCCTTCTCCTTTCAGGGCGGTTGGGGATGTGTGGCACCCATGATTATACTGGTGATCCCCATTTAGGGGACGCCTGGGCCGCGCTTCCCCACAGACCCTCACAGGACCACTGTGACACTTTGCGTGACTTTACACTGTTTCCCATTGGTTCAAATGTAATATTATCATTGGTTTATTTACTTACCTCTCTTCCTTCTCCCTTACTTTTCCCCTCTTTTTCCCCCACTCCCCTACCTTCCCTTGATTTTTGCCGGTATAGATGGCACCGCGAGCTGGAGACACGCGTTCTAATCTCCCAATGGCTACTTTGAAAATCATCTCCTATAATGTTAGGGGTTTAAATCACGCTACCAAATGACACCAAGTGTTAATAGAATTGCATTACAGTATTACAGTCTTTCGGACACAAATAAAGCTAAAGGAGTAGCCATTGGGTTCAGCGGAAAGGTGTCCTTCCAGCTTGAGAAAAAGATGGCGGATACTCATGGGAGGTTTTTGTTTCTGAAGGGTTCCATAGGCAACACCCAGTGTACACTGGCAAATATTTACTGCCCGAATTATAACCAACCTTCTTTTATGTCGCAAATCCTGACAAAACTGGCAACTTTCGCAAATAGAATTATTATACTGGCAGGCGATATTAACTTGCCACTTGAGCCAATTTTAGACACATCCCAAGGTCGCTCTAACATACCATATAAACGCTTAGCCTTTATTAAAAAGAGGCTACACGAACTTCCGCTAATGGATGCATGGCGTACACTTCACCCTAAAGATAAGGATTATTCTCTGTACTCATCATTCTTATTCAAGGATTGATAATATTTTTATTGATCATTTTCACCTACCCCTCCTGAAGTCAGCTTCGATAGGTACGGCTTCACTGTCTGACCACGCCCCGGTTAATATCCAAATTACCATGCCTTCACTACCCAAGCGCGCTTCCAAATGGAAGTTGAACGACTCCCTTCTCTCTAACCTTCTCTATGTTGGCCACCACCTTAAAACATTATTTTGTAGAGAATGGGACACCAAATACAGCCCCTGCTTTGCTCTGGGAGGCTCACAAAGCCACAATGAGGGGTAAACTTATAGAGTTGGAAGCTAGAAGGAAAAGAGAACAGGGTCAGCAACTTAACGATTTAATACACCAGGTAGCAGACCTTGACAGACAACACAAACTGTCTCTACATAAATTACACCTAGAGGCCTTAATGCAGAAAAGAGAAGAGATAAAAACACTACTAAACTCTCAAACTAAAAGACACTTTCAAATTTTCTCCCAGAAATTATACGAATGGGGTGACCAACCGGGTAAGCATTTGGCACGCTCCATACGAGCGAAGAAATACGCTTCCTTTATTTCCAAAGTCAAATTCTCCTCAGGAGAAATGGTCTCAAATCCCCCCAAATTGCCAAAGCATTCAGGGAATTTTATACTGACCTTTATAACGTTAAAGGAGCCTTAGTCACCCTCACCCCATCATAGAAACAATCTCGTATTCTATCTTACCTAGAACAGGCTAACCTACCGAAACTATCCTGCAAAACCCTTAAACTACCGGAATCTGACTTCACAATGTAAGAGTTTCGAGTAGCGTTAAAAAATACCCCATCGGGTAAAGCTCCTAGCCCTGACGGTTATACTGCAAAGTGCTATAAAATCTTTAGTGACATCTTGTTACCCAGACTAACATCCTATGCTAACTCTATCTCCAAAACCTCTAGTCAGCCCATATCACCATCATACCCAAACCTGGCAAAGACCCTACCCTCTGTGGCAGCTACTGCCCCATATCCCTGCTGAATATAGACGTCAAGCTGATCGCTAAAGTGATGGCCACCAGACTCTTACCTCTCCTCCCTAAATGGATCTCGGCTGATCAAACGGGATTCATCCCGGCCAGAGAGGCCAGGGATAATTCTTTAAGCACCCTCTCACTCATTCACCACGTCCGGAGGCATTCTCAGTCCACTCTTCTACTATCTACTGATGCTGAAAAAGCTTTTGATAGGGTGGACTGGGACTTCCTTAAGATGACGCTTAGACACTTCGGCCTCGGCCCTAAAATGTTCTATCACATTTCCTCTCTTTATTCCCACCCTATGGCCCAAATCCGCATCAACGGTACTTTGAGAGACCCTTTCACGCTCCACAATGGAACTAGACAGGAATGCCCTCTATCCCCTTTGTTGTTCACTATTTTCCTTGAACCTTTCTTAGCCCATATCAGACATAATAGTAGCATTCAAGGGATAAAGGTAGGCACGAAAACACATAAATATGCAGCGTATGCGGATGATATCTTATTCTTTATCCAACAACCACATATCTCCCTACCGAATATCATGTCGGCCTTCCAAACATACCAAACATTATCTAATTTCAAAATAAATTTGTCCAAATCAGAGATCCTAAATATTAATACCCCTATATCTACCGCCAAGCGTTTAAAACCACTATTCCCCTTTCAATGGAAATCATAAACTCTAAAATACCTGGGAATCCACCTCATGCCTAATCTCCACTCCGTTTTCAGCTACAACTACTTACCTCTACTCAACACTATCAAATCAGACTTGAGACAATGGTCCTCCCTTTCTCACTCTTGGATGGGTAAAATAAACATCATTAAGATGAGCATTCTCCCCTGAGTGCTTTTCATCTTCCAAATGTTGCCGTTGGGTGTGCCTGTGGGGTTTTTCTCCATCCTACAAACCATGATATGCCGCTTTATCTGGAGGGGCAGACATCCCAGAATCTCCCGAGCGGTTCTTTTCCGTTCAAAGAGTATGGGGGGTCTAGCCCTCCCAGATTTTAAGACATACTATCATGCCATTACATTGTCTAGAATAGCTGATTGGAAGTATGCTAGTAACACTAAGTTATGGGTGCAATTGGAACAAGATCTCAGTGATTCTGACCTGGCAATTGCACCTTGGTTCCCCCGTTCTTACAGATCCTTCTCACCCAATATTTCACCATTAACTGTCTCCACGCTTGCAATCTGGGACTCCATGCACAAAAAATTATCCTGGGCCTATAACTCCCCATTATTACCAATCCTGAACCATGACTTCTTTCTAACTGGCCGCATGGACAGTGGTTACAAATCTTGGTCAATGGACAACCCTCTTCTTCTTCATCATCTCATTCAATCGGACAACATCAAACCTCTCACGGAGATTCTGGAAACCAACCAGGTCGCATTTATGGACAAATGGAGATATAATCAACTACTGCAATTTATCTGCTCTCTCCCTCGCCCAATACGGACTATCCAGGAACTTACGCCAATTGAACATATATTCTTGCATAAGGATTCACCCCTTCACTGTATTTCCCAATTCTATAAGGCTATCCTACAAATACACCACTCTTCATACCCGAAGTTCCTCAATAAATGGGAATCTGATTTACATTCTCCTCTCACCAATGACCAGAGAGAAAACATTTTACAGCTTGCTCACGTCTCTTCCTCCTCCTCTAAAACAGCTGAAATGAACTACAAGCTACTGACAAGATGGCACTATACCCCAGCTAAGTTACATAGTATGTTCCCCTCCAATTCCCCGCTGTGCTGGAGGAATTGTGGGTACACAGCCTCTCATGCGCACATATGGTGGTCGTGCCCGGTGATCCAATCTTTCTGGTCTAACATTATCCGAATTGTAAACCAAATAACGAATGCTTCTCTACCCATGGATCCCTGGACTATACTTATGCACAACACCTTGGAAACTGTTGGCTCTTAAAAAGCTCTCCCTTACCTCACACCTACTGAATGCTGCTAAAGCGCTCATTCCAGCCATTTGGGGTCAATCCGTAGCACCTTCCCTAGTAAATTGGATAAAGACAGTAGAAAACACCTGTCTTTTGGAGGAACTCACTTTCATAGCCAGAGATAAACTTAATTGTCATACTGCTACTTGGGCCCAATGGAGAGAATTTAAAAGTTCCACTACCTATAAGAGCATCATGTTTGAATCTACTGGATCCACACAAAAAACTCTCCCTGTCATAACCAAGTGATAGAGATGGTCTTAGTCTCAGCTGTAGCCTATTGTATTGTATTGTTTTATTTCTTTGCAACCTGTGTTACGTTGTCTGATGTGGTGCATTGACTACCAGCATGTCTCCTCCTTACACCTCTCCCCTCCCACCCTCTCATCTATCACTCACTTTCTTTTTCCAACCTGCTACCCCTGCCCCCCCCTACCTCTATTTCTCTCTCTAGTCCTTAAAAACGTCTACTAATTGTCAAGCTTTTATATTATATGATACACACTTACTTTTCTTATATCCCCACTGACCCAGGTCGTCACACAAAATTGTTTGTTGTTTATCATACACTTTCTCGTCCCTGTGTGTCCAAGGGCATTGTAATTGTTATATTGACATGCATACACTGTTGTTATGTTCTCCTGTATTATTCTTCTTTGTTTGACTAATAAATATATATTAAACAAAAAAAAAAAATATGCAAAGAAAGTATGTGTTCTCCTTTTATTGTGTCCAGAAAGTATCAATGTTTGATGTTAACTGGTTCGTATCCTACAAAGATAGAACTTGCTAAATACCTCATCACCAGGGTCCCTCAACAAGGCTCCAGGAGGGCTACCTTTTTCAAGTCCCTTAGAGGAGCCAGCTCACAGTATGTACCCAGTTGGGGTGACAGGCTCTACCTCCTGTTGAGGTCGTAAGCTATGTGGATATAGGTAGCTCAGTTAGGAATGTTTCTTTGTAGAAGTAAGTCTAATGCCCTGTACACACGGTCTGATTTTCCGATGGAAAATGTGCAATCAGAGCTTGTTGTCGGAAATTCCGACTGTGTGTGGGCTCCATCGGATTTTCCGACACACAAAGTTTGAGAGCAGGCTCTAAAATTTTCCGACAACAAAATCCGATCGCGTCAATTCCGACCGTGTGTGGACAGTTCCGACGCACAAATTGCCACGCATGCTCAGAAGAAATTCCGAGACGGAACTGCTTGGTCTGGTAAAATGAGCGTTCGGAATGGATATAGCACTTTCATCACGCTGCAATGTTTTAAATTGTTTAATGCAGCGCACTCTCTTCTTTATAATGCTAGAAGAATGAAGTTGTTTTGCTCCTCATATTCACACAGAGTTCTCACAAACTTCTTTCTTTATTTATCGTGATTTCATCAATATTTTTTTATTTGTCACATCTGACTAAAAAATTTAAAAATTTTAATTTTGGGTTTTTTATTTATTTATTTTTTTTGGTTTTGTATTTTTTTTAAAGCCTGATCTTGTTTTTTTTGGTTAATTTTTTTTACTCCAGAATAGTTTTGGGTGTGTTTTGTGTGTCAAGTTACCACAACACCATTATTATCTTATATTATTTATTAATCTCAAGGAGATTGCTTGGTGTTGGTGTCTCTTGTTAATTTCACATTGTATTTTTGAAATGTACCTGCCTCTTCACAAACAAACTGTCCTTTTTGAATGAAAACACACACAGGTGAGTATAATTGAAACAAAAATTCCTTTATTAAGGGTTCATAACCAAACAAAGAGGGAGGCAATACTGGATAAACATCAAAAATTAGCGAAGCCTTTGGCCCCCAGGGCAGACATCAATTATTTTACTGCAAAATTGGTGGCCTGAGGAGTCCATATATAAGGGAGTACAATATGGTCCAGAAGTCCAAAAGATCATGAACAGCAGCAGATGACATGTATGTCCCCAGGCTGTGGTCATACAAGAGCCTGCATCTTTTGCCAGACCAAACTGAACCCAGGGCCATCACTCCCTGGTCTTCCTTAGACGCTTCCTTCCCGCTGTGGCTCTGGTGTTGGAGGTGTGGCAGGAGGAGGAGTAGGACCTGGAGGAGGAGGATGAGGACCTGGAGTAGGAGGAGGAGGAGGAGAATCTGGAGGAGGAGGAGGAGGACCATGGGTGAGCTCACAAATGTGGCTTTGGCATGTGAGTTGGCCCCTCAACCCCTTATTTAGAGCTTCTAAAATGAGAATCTCACATAAGAGGCGTTGGCCCTCCTCCATTTGCAGCATTTTGCATGCTGTTAGGTCTGCAAAATCCTCTTCCACACTGTGGGGTGTTCTGAGGGCCTCAGTAGCCTTCCAAAATAGGCCAATTGCAGCCTCCTCCAGGTTACTCCTCTTCCTGCCACTTTTTCTTTGAAGGCGGGGGGAGGGACCTGGGTATCGGGCAGCCTACTTGGCCCGGCCACCTCCTGGCTGAGACTTTTCTGTGTATGAAAAAGGGACATCGCTTTAGTTTTTGGTTCATCAATCAGGCCCAAGTTTAAATGTTACCTTTGTTATTACGATTGACGCTTCCGATACTCCTTCCTCCACTCACAGATCGTACGTACTACGCACGCGTGTTTCGCTTTATATACACTGCGCATGCGTGAAACTCCGCCCGCCCCTGACGTTCTTTCTAGTCTATTAGTAAAATTATAAATTGATGCACTCAGATACACAATTCAATCACTTTCTGATCCTTGAGAAAGTCATGTGTCAGTGACACAATGCGTGGGAGGAGCCTAGGATGTAGTCTGTTGAATACAGTGTATCAAACAGCAGCGGCTTGTTTAGTAAGCCTCGTCCGTAGTGGCCAGCTGAGATTTTCCTAACTGCATGCCTCAAACCAATCGGGAGCACGTAAGTTCATCACTGTGCTATTTTGCTTGTGGACTTTCCTTATAACTATATTGCGCAATGAGTTTTTCCTTTGTTTATCGTACATAAATCATCTGGTACGGAGAAATCACTAGCTACATTATTGCGGCTGTGGAGGGAATTATCTACAAAGTGAACAAACCAGTGTTGCAGGAATCCAAGTATCCCTGGATACTGAGGAGTGAACTGCTGTGTACTATCATTGTATGAATCAAACCATCTATGTTCCATCGCACCTAATTGGCATTATTATTTATTTATTGTCTATCTATCTACAACACCGCCAAATGAGTTGTTATTTATATATTTATTTCCAGCATCATTGAATGTTCAGTGCTCATCACAGGAATTATGTGCTATTATTTATTATCTAACTAGGAACTTTTACATTTTATCCTTATTTGGAATATTGACACTGATTTTATTTTATTTATCCTTTATAACCTCACAATCTTCCAGTGCATTTCTAATACATTTGCACACATTTCACTTTGGAGTAATTTTACATGCCTCAGCATTTGTTTTGGGTATGCACATTTTTTACTATGTTTAGAGTTGTACACACTTTTTCCACAACTCATTTATTTAGCGATTTTGCAGATTTTTATCTGATCACATTTGGCTTGTAGCACTATTCACATCTATTTTACACTGATTGAATTGTGTATCTGAGCGCATCAATTTATAATTTTACTTATTCTAATTTTATGGTTCTCTGATCATCGTTCAATTGATAGCAGCTTGATTTTTGTATAGTTCAATCTAGTATTTTACTTATTTACTAATATTCACTTAATTAGAGTTCATTATCACGTGCATTCACATATTTATATTTTCATCTTTATTCATTTAGTTTTATATATCACGGTGTAACCATTATTGCGCTTGGTTTTTATCATTTACTTTATAGTCTATTCCCCGCCCTTTATCGTGCGGCGCAGTGGGGAAGAGCACATGGCGGAGACAGAGCAGGTGTGTGCTAATTACAGCAACGAGGAGGAGGAGGAAAGCCTGGAGCCAGAAACGTCCCGATTCCGGAGGAGACAATTTAAGGCCTCAAATATGTCCTTTGGGGAGATATTGGAGATGGTGGACATCCGGAAGTGGGCCGACTATGACGGGAAGTATGGACCTTACCCCAACCCCAATGTCAGAAAGGCCAAGATCATGGCGAAAGTTGTGAAGAGTCTGCAGAAGAATTTTGGGGTACGGTGATCCAAGGATCAATTAATTTGGGGTCGGACCTCAAATTAAGGGAGCATGATCAGTATAGAAGGATCAGGAGAGTTCTGCAAAAAAGTAAGTAGTATTCCTGTGTTCCTATTCGTTATTTTTAGAACATTGGTGCTGCTCCATGTGCTTTTCTTTACTGTTGTAGTTTAAAATGGCAACTTTCATTATCATGTGCACATTATTCGTTCGTAGGAAACATTGTTCGTTCGGCCTAGAAAACACCATGTTTTGGCCAGATGCATTTCAATACAATTTTGCTAGCCTACTTCTCTTAAAATAAGTTTGTTGTCTAGATGGGTTTGTAACTAGAATGAAATGCAAACTAGATTATGTGTAAGGAGAGGACACTCAGCAGCTGTTTACACATCTGGATGCTGGAGCACTAGTGTGGAACACCAGAACACCCTTTTTATTCAGGGGCCCACACAGGTGCTCCAGTGTATACTATAGGGGTTACTCCATCTGTGAAGCTTGTCCAAAACAGTTAAGTATTCAAGCTTGACAAAGTGACAAAATATTACTTCATCTTGTAACTCTGCCAAAACAGACAATTGTACCCCACTTTCAAGCAATGTTTTTTTTACATAGGTGTCACGTACCTGATAGGTGGAGCCCGGAATGCAGAGAACGGCCTCTCGTATGCCTCTGACTTAAGAACCCCTGAAGGTATGAACAGGGACTTGAAAGTACAGAGGGGCACAAGTGCCTGACTGGAACACTGAAGTAGAAGGCAGGATCCTGTAGTCAGCAGGGAGGTGCACCGTAGTCCTGTAGCAGGTTACAGACAGCAGGGAGGTGCACTGTAGTACTGTAGCAGGGTGCAGGTAACAGGGAGGTGCACTGTAGTCCCGTAGCTGGATGAAGACAGCAGGGAGGTGCACTGTAGTCCTGTAGCAGGTTGCAGACAGCAGGGAGGTGCACTGTAGTACTGTAGCCGGTTGCAGACAGCAGGGAGGTGCACTGTAGTACTGTAGCAGGATGTGGATAGCAGGGAGGTGCACTGTAGTCCTGTAGCAGGTTGCAGACAGCAGGGAGGTGCACTGTAGTACTGTAGCAGGATGTGGATAGCAGGGAGGTGCACTGTAGTCCTGTAGCAGGTTGCAGACAGCAGGGAGGTGCACTGTAGTACTGTAGCAGGATGCAGATAGCAGGGAGGTGCACTGTAGTCCTGTAGCAGGTTGCAGACAGCAGGGAGGTGCAGACAAACCGGGTCAAGGTACTGGCGGGCAGATCAGGTATAGAAGGGTATACCAAGAGAATAGTCAGAGTCCAAGCCAAGTTCGGGGCGGGCAGCAAGCAGGTAAGTCAGGAACAAGCCAAGTAAGTACTGGATACAGGAAAACTGGTAACAAGGTAGCAGGGGTCTCAGGAAACGCTGTAGACCAGACAGCAAGGCAGCATTGGAACAGTCTTCTTTAAATAGCCTATCTTTGGCGCCAAGTGGCGCTATCGCACATGCGCGTACGCCCGTTATCGCTATTGGCGCTATTGCGCATGCGCGTACGTTTGTTAGCACTATTAGTGCTATTGGTGCTATTGCGCGTGCACGAGCGCCGGATGGCGCTTCTATGCACAGGCATTCGTTTAACCCTCAATCTGCTGGGATAACTGCAAGAGGGCTTTTCCTGACAATAGGGGAGAAAAGACTCAGAGGACACCACTTATCAGAGGAGACCACACACCCCCACTTCACGAAGAAGTGGGAATCCCCCAAAGCCACAGAAGGAGGAGGAGGAGGGAGACATAATCAAAATAGTCACCACAGGTGAGTGTCTGCGACCACAGGCTCAGGTAAGAGATGGATGCCGGTAGATTTATAATACATGGTGGGTTTTTTTCTATATTTTTAGGTGATTGTGATGTTGTGGATGAAGGTCATTTCACCAGTGAAAGTGCCCAGATCCTGATCGGGGAGATCATGGGGTGTAATAGGGATTTGGAAAACATCAAGCAAAACATCAATGATGTTCAAACCAAAATTAAGAACATCATTGATGTTTTAGGGAGAGTTTAAAACCTCTCGAAATCCCTTACTTAGTTGTGCTTTTTTAAATGAAAATATTTTTCCCATTTTTTGACATATTCTCGAAAAGCTAAATTTTGAAGATGCACGCAGTGTGTCAACATGTGCTATCTGCCATCATGGGAGATCAATGTACGCATTTTGAGGGTGCAACCCCTTCCTCAATAATAAAGTAGCTGAGAGGAAGGGTTTGCACCCCCAAAACATGTCCATTGATCCAACCTGATGGCAGCTAGCACATGTTGACATTCGGCAATTTGTGTGCATCTTCAAAATTTGTCTTTTCCAGGGGTGACTTCACCCCATCTGAACGCAGTATCAAACACAGTTTATAAATACTCATGTCTGATATTGCCTTCAATTTCTATAAAAGTTGAACTTTGTAAGTTCCAGATTTGTGTATTTCTTGTTGGTTTTAAACATGCCTGTTTTACCTTAAATGGACATTTATACTTTTATTAACGTGACCAAAAAAATTGTTATACAACAAACATGTTGGTTTGTTTTAAAAACCTTTTATAAATGCACATGTGATTGTGCTTGTATTAAAAAGATTGATAATCAACAATGTGTGGCTTCTTCTTTCAATGCTCCTAAACTTTTTGTGTGGTAAAATTGGGGTTTTCTGTGGAAATGGGGGTTATTTAATAAGGGCAAATCCACTTTGCACTACAAGTGCAGTTTCAGTGCAGTCTCAAGTGCACTTGTAGTGCAAAGTGTCTTTGCCTTTAGTAAATAACACCCAACAGTGCTTTCTAATGTTACACAATCATGCCATTTTCAGGACTCCCCAAATTTCAGTCAGGGTCAGCTAAAAGAAACACAAGCAGTAAATGTTAGCAAATATTTTAGTAGTTAATTTTTTTTTTAATTTAAAAAATGTCTCAGACATTGTCTGGCATATTGATGGCCCCCCTACCTGCAAAGTATTCCATGTATCTTATACGGACCTTACGGGCACTCAGGGGGGGCAAGCCAAGATGGCCAGCTTCAAGCGCAATCAGGGTTGGTTCATTGAGATTAATTCCGGATTCAGGCCCAACTGAGCCAGCATAGTTCACAGAATTTCTCCTTAAAAAGTTGTGGAGAACACAGCAAGCCAGGATGATATGATTCAGTTTATACTCCGCCATATGTATGGGTGTAAGAAATAGGCGGAACCGGCTGGCCATTATTACAAACGTGTTCTCCACCACTCTTCTGGCTCTGGCCAGCCGGTAATTAAAAACCCTCTGGTCCGGGGTGAGGGTCCTCATAGGGAATGGCCACATAAGATGGTCCCCCAGCGCAAACGCTTCATCCGCAACGAAGACGAATGGGAGTCCTTCTGCATTGTCTTCTGGAGGTGGCAAGTCCAAGCTGCCATTCTGGAGATGCCTGTAGAACTCCATGTGGGCGATGACTCCACCATCTGACATCCGGCCAGTCTTCCCCATGTCCACATACAGGAACTCATAAGTAGCTGACACCACCGCCAACATCACAATACTATTAAACCCCTTGTAGTTGTAATAGTATGACCC
The DNA here is from genome assembly GCA_037952925.1 of Lithobates clamitans. Classification (NCBI taxonomy): domain Eukaryota; kingdom Metazoa; phylum Chordata; class Amphibia; order Anura; family Ranidae; genus Lithobates; species Lithobates clamitans. Next base: position 11,714,996 of record JBBGZY010000008.1, on the reverse strand, counting down.
CGAGTTGGGTGGTGGGATGATGTGAATGTGTTTCCCATCAATTGCCCCTCCGCAGTTAGGAAAGTCCCACCTCTGGGCAAAGTGGGAGGCCACAGTCTGCCATTCCTGTGGGTTGAAAGGAAACTGTGGAGTCAAACAAGAAGAAAAAAATCATTTAGCACATAAACATGGAAAGCAGATTAGACACAAACATTCTTGGGCAACATCAGTATTACATTTATTTTAAGGAGTATTTAAAGACAAAGGTATAAGGTCCACCTATCAGATTCCTCCCCCCTCTCATGGGCCATTTTATAAATTTTATGGGGGGAGGGAGATGTTTTGGACAGGTAACCCTCTCTACTTCATTGAGAGATGAATGCATAAATAATGTATATTACTTTGGCAAGCCCCTCCTTACTTTACACTATTGGCAGCCCACTGGACAGGTAAGAAGTGTCAAGCACACATCACAATTTTAAACATTTTAGGGGATATTTAGGGTAAAGCACTACTATGTAGCTGACAAAATACATTGTTAAGTGACTACACAAGGTGAATATAGGGCCAGGAGAGCATGCTGGGGAGGTAAGTGAAGGTAAATATGTAAGAAGGACATAAAAAAAATTCAAAAAAATTCCAGCATGCATGAGGACAAAGAGGACATTCACAGCATATTACAATCATGGTAATTAGGAAATGAGGAAAGAAATACAATATATTATCAAACATTATATACAATAAAATGTGATGTTAAAGGATAAAAATCTTACCTTAATATAGTCCTTCTGCAGGACCTGAATGATGGCAGAACAGGTCTCTGGGATAATGATCCCCAGAGCCTGGGGGGAGATGCCTATCGAGAATTTAAGGTCCTGCAGGCTTCTCCCCATCGCCAAGTACCGCAGAGTGGTGGCTAGCCTCTGCTCTGGAGTGATGGCTTGCCTCATGCAGGTATCCTGCCTGCTGATATAGGGGGTCAGCAAAGCCAACAAACGGTGAAATACAGGGTCTGTCATCCTGAGAAAGTTCCTGAAATCGTCAGGATTATTCTCACGGATCTCACGGAGCAAAGGCATGTGACAGAACTGGTCACGCTGAAGCAACCAATTCTTGGTCCATGAACTCCTCCTCACCCTGTTAATGGACTGGGCTTGTGTCAAAGTAAGGACCCCAACACCAAGCCCCCACACAGCACAAACTCTGCGATGAGTATGTACATGCAACATGGCTAGAAAATGGTCGGCTGCTTAGAATGAAGTAACAGAATGCACTGAAGAACAGCAAGGCCTGTGAAGAGCGACCTGAAAATCAGCAACGAATGAACAAGAACACAATGACAAAGTCAAGGGTAACTCGCTGCACGCACTGAAGACCAGATACAACCCCACAAGCACAAACTGAACAGCAGAAAACGATCTGAAAACCACGAGTCTGAAAAAGCGCGAATCGTCTCTCACCAAACTTTTACTAACACGAGATTAGCAAAAGGAGCCCAAAGGGTGCCACGCTTGGTACTGGACTGCCCTTTTATAGTCTTGTTGTATGTGGTGTACGTGACCACGTTCTTGGCATTCGGAAATTCCGACAACTTTGTGCGACCGTGTGTAGACAAAACAAGTTTGAGCAAACATCCATCAGAAAAAATCCATGGATTTTGTTGTCGGAATGTCCGATCAATGTTCGATCGTGTGTACGGGGCATAACATTTAACATCAACCATGTTCATGTACTATGTTGTAAACAATGCTTTATACTTCATGTCTAAACTGCAATTTTTCAATAAAAATCTATGGTTAAAAAAATATATATATTTAAACACGAAATATATCACTCTGTGTGTAAGGAATCTATATAATATATGAGTTTCACTTTTTTGAATAAAATTAACTTTTTGATGATTTTTTTTAGATTAACCTATGGATTGTAAATCTAATTTTAGGAGTTATTATTAGTTGTAGCTTTATTTTCATTGCTAATACTAATAGATCCAATAGTCACAAAGAAAAGCACAGTTTATAAAAGCATCACTTAATTTAACACTGTTCTTATTCATAGTGACAGATAGTGATTGACTAACTAGATTCCCAAAACTATCAATACCATACATTAGAAGATTCAGCGGCTACATGTTTTAAAATTAATTGTATTTTTCAAGGACAGCTTGGTAATACTGATGTAATCCAATTGATATATCTTTGACCAGACACAATAAAACACAGAACACACAACATATTAGCAAGTAAAAGAGTGATATAGCCCATAGATCAGAAGTTTGCTTTCTTTTTCTAAGCTGAAGTGAAAATGACTGACAGTATGATGATGACTTGTTTATCTGTATGAAATACATAATATTAACAAACACATGACATGCAGGGATTCATAGTTTCCTTAGGTAGATAACATTTACTTCTTTATTATATGAAAAGTGATAAGATACAGAATATCGAGAAAGTAGTTAATGTGCAAAAATAACATCCTTCTCAAGAGCATCTGTGTTGTTGCACTGGATGTCACACTGTGTTGTATGCCACAGGTAATTCTGTTCTCAGTGGTACTTAAATATCCTGTGGCTACAATGTATTGCATCCAAAAGATTGATGAGATCCGGGTCTGGTGAACATTTGAGAATAATCGACAGCTCTGAGAAATGACTGGTGTAGATAAGAGAGATAAATGAAATGCCATGGAGCTGACCAATTATATGCAGAGAAAATATGACAGCGCAGTAAACAAGGATAAAAAATATATCCCTTACGTTGCTAAATGTCATTAGAGACAGGAAAAGGGCAGCAAGTTTTTCATCGTACACTTAGAAAGGCAAGATGTCTTTTAATATCATATATGCTGTTGTAATCCTTTTCTTCTGTTTCAGCTCTTATGCCACGTACACACGATCAGAAATTCGACCAGCAAAAGACCGATGAGAGCTTTTGGTCAGAAAATGCGACCGTGTGTATGCTCCATCTGACTTTTGCTGGCGGAATTCCCACCAGCAAAAGATTGAGAGCAGGTTCTCAATTTTTTGGTCGGAAAAAGTTCCTATCCGAAAATGCGATCGTCTCTACAAATTCCATCGCGCAAAATTCCTACGCATGCTCGGAAACAATTCAACGCATGCTCGGAAGCATTGAACTTCATTTTCTCAGCTTGTCATAGTATTGTACATCACCGCGTTCTTGACAGACGAAAGTTCAGAGAACTTTTGTGTGACCGTGTGTATGCAAGACAAGCTTGAGCGTAATTCCGTCGGAAAAACCATCCAAGTTTTTTCGATGGAAAATCTGCGCGTGTCTACGCGGCATTAGAGGTATTTTTAAATAGAATCTAGATTTTCTAAAGTGTATGTACATACATTTTTTTTTACTGCAGGGAGGATTTTGAACCTTTTTTCAAGTGTTTATCGTCCCAGAAAGAGAGATTGCTTTTTCTGTTTGTCCTGGAAACCATAGTTGTCAACACAGAAATCCTACCTAAAATTTTAAGTTGTCACCAGAGTAAGAAGTGATGGTATCCTCTAACAGGGACACCTGTTTCTGTAACAGTTCTCTAAAATGGAAATTCTGATATTTTGACCTTTGGCTCAAAGTGTCATTTTTTTTCTTGCGGCTGGGTTCACACTAGTGCAAATTGGAAGTGGCTTTCTCCACTTTCAATTCGCAAGACAGGAGAGTGTGCCCAGTGTTTCATCTGATTAGGCAACCCATCAGAATTTGTAATGTAAGTGTCATTCCGTCGCCGCCATCTAGCTACATCCTGCACTCCTCCACAATAAGGATACACTGAGAAGGGGGCAATCGGACATTTTGTTACACCAACCTGAGTTTTGCATTCCACACTTATTGTTAACACTAAACAAAGCTTATAAGGTGAAATACATTATTTAGATATCCGACGGACTGTTTCGATGTTAAATTTTAAAAGCAGCGGCAAACCTGCTGATGTCACAGGTTTGCTAATCTGATAGAACACCACTCCGTTTATAATTCAACATGTAAACAGTCAGACGGATTTCTAAATATTGTATTTCACCATATAAACTCTGTTTACTGTTAAAAATAAGTGTGAAATTCAAAACTCTGCTTGGTGTAACAAGTTGTCCGCTTGCCCCCTTCTCGGTGTAGCCTTACTGTGGAGGAGTGCAGGGTGTAGCAAGATGGCGGTGAAAAAACGTCACTTCCAATACAAATTCTGACGGCTTGCCAAATCTAATGAAACACTTTTTTTCAATGGAGCCGGTTGACACATCTCCGGAGCAGCCGCAAAGTAGATTGCACAGAGGTCCCGTGTATCTTTGGCTCTGTTTCAGATCCGGATTCTGGCAAAAATTCAGAGCCTGATTCGTCCCTCAAACATAGAATAGGGAAGCACCGGACCCCTGCTGTGAGCCGCATTCGCACAAAGTGTGAACCCAGCCTCAAATATTGTGGTGACTCTACCATTTTGGGTCCTACCAGGTTTATACAGAATTTGAGCGCGGATGAAGGGGGATGACTTTGAACCCCCGAAATACATTGGCTGTTTTATATTTTTTTTTTTCTAAATGAACTTCAATTTTAAATATTTTTGGAATCAGCTTTTTGGTCTGGTGCTCTTTTAGACTTTGTATACAAATATTCACTCTGTTTCAGAGCTATGCTGGCTGAAAATATTTCACACACCTCTGGGTGTGTAGGATACCTGGTCCCGCTCTATGCACTGGGGCTTCATCTACTGGCCGTTATGTTACTAATGTGCCCTCTAGTGACATAGGAGTGGGTGGATGAAACCACACTAATAAGGACTGCATCACATGGGTGGGTGGAGTGGTGGAAAAAACAGGGGGTTAAACTGCAGTTTTACTACCCTGTTCTAACATTTCAGCCTGACAGGGCTGTACACTTGCTGTAGCATTTTTAACTCAGGGTGCAGAGTTTTACAGGCAATATGCTTGTCAAACGAGCCCATTGAGATAAGTAAGGCTGTACCGCAATTGAGAAGCAAATACTTGACTTGCAGTTGTGGCACAGTCTCCCAATGAAAAACTGATGTTTAGGAATGAAATAAGAGGTAAAAAAACAGGCATCAAGAAGTGGCAGTAGTACCTCCTGAATGCCTGTCAGGCACTTCTATACTACCCTCTGAAAAGTGAACCGCTGTAAGCTTGCCGCCTGTCTGAACACTAAAGCTGGCCATACAAGATTTTGTTGTTTTCGATCAGCTGGCTGAAAAAAAAAAAAAGAATTTATTTCCTCATCCACACATTCAAGATGAATGAAGGAATACTACCTGCTGCGCTATTGTGGGAGCTCCATTGCTAGAATACATTGATCAGCGCTGCTGCTGACTGGCTGCATGCACTAATCAAATACAAATTTTCCAACAGTCCTGTTCAAGAGGAGTTGGTCACTAGGAGGACTCGTCTTGAATGGGAATAGCCAAAGATGGATCTAAATTTGTCCAGTCCCTCCTGAACTGGACAAATTTTGATGCAAATATGATCCAGCTTAGGAATGAAAACAGGAAGCCAAAATTCCTGGAAATTAAGGATGCTGAAGGTTCTTCAGCCAGTGTAAATTTGCAGTTTAGCACAGATTGGTAGTGCAGGCATTGAAACAGGTAAGCATTAATCCTTTACTTCACAGGCAATAAGTATTTAACTTTTATTTAACAAGCCACTTTAGGGTAAATAAGTTTACTGTTGCATGTTCATATCTTAAAAACATTGATTCCATGTACAGCCTGTAAATGCGTACATTGGTACATAGATATTTATTCATTGCTTATATCTCTTCCGACACAGCTGATGGCCTTTTACCATGTGTCCAATCACAGTTGAACACAACATGAACACACTTGCTGATTATTGGCCCGTGTGAAAGGATACATCAACACTGATAATCAGGACACAGTGCAGTTGCCTGATCACTTCTACATGCTGCAGGAGAGGAGAACCAGGCTGCCATGTCTCTCAAGCAAGTTTCTTTTGCCTCGTGTCTGGACCTCCATATCAGGTGTCAGGATGAAGAAAGGCTGGAGATCAATGAAATTTCAAATGCTGATTTACCCTTTCAGGTTCAGAGTTGTCAATATCATGGCCTATGTGGCCAAGGAAGAATCTGATCAAGTACAGTCTATGCGTAGGTAACCTCTGATTACTCAGAATTGTATTGAATTGTATTGCAACTGTAATGTCTGCCATAAAATGGTTCTAATGCCTAAATACTTTTTATTTTAATGTACACTTGCATTAAGGTAAACAATCTATAGACACAGACAGTGAGGCTCAGGAGTGAGCTTACATGAGTGCCACCCTAGAAAGTAACTTTCTAGGGGGGCATTCACCAGAGGGGGGAACCAGGAGCACCAGTGGAAGACCCCAGAAAAGAAGGTGAGTATAAACCTGTTTGTTATTATTTGTTATTATTTATTTGTTTTCATTGTGTAAAGCACTGTGCAAACTGTTGGCACTATATAAATCCTGTATAATAAAAATACTCTATTACCCCATTGTGATGGCAATAATGTTATGTTAAGCAAAAGAAAACATGCTTTAAATTTTAATAGTTTATTAAAATGAATAAAAAAAAAGAAAAACATTCTAAAAGTCACCACCAGTATTTATGCACATAAGAATATGCTGGTCAGGTGCACAAAATGAAATCAAAGATTGCGCTAGAGATGTTAGGTATTGCTGTGCATGTCAGGGTGAAAGCAATACATCATTCACTGTTAACTCTTATGTGATGAGCTGTAAATACTATTAAAGTATCATCTATGGACAATTTGGGGTACCATAGTTTTTTGCCTTTTTAGAGGCATGCAAAATTGTAAAGCGTAACATACTTGATATCTATTAACTCAATACAACCTAGGGGGTCATTTACTATAGCGCCACAGCGCTAATTCACGCAAATTGCCGCAAATTAGCGCTAATTCACGGCAATTTATCGCGAATTAGCGCTAGTAGCACTAATTTGCGCTAAAACGGTATTCACTATAGCGCTGGTGAGAAGATACTCCCAAAATTGAATTTACTATAGTTCCCTGACACCAAATAGCGCCCAAACCCTTACTCTACTAAAACCTGGAGAATTGCACAGGGAAATAATGTTTAGAGCATGATATTATTACCTAAATGGTACTGAAATATGCAGTATATTGTGTAGCCTCCCTGGCGGTTTTCCCAAGTGTGGCTCGGGGTTAAAATTCAGGACCATTAGCGGTAACCCCGAGCCACACTCGGGATTACATCGCAGGATCCTGGTGCCTCCTTACTTACCTTGTCCCCGGGATCCTGCGATGTCCCCCGCAGTGTCCGAGGGCTCCGTCCTCCTCCGAAGCCTCTCCTTGCCAGGCTCCGTTCCCTGTGAGCGTCGCGACGCACGGGGGCGGAGCCTGGCGGCAAATTAAAAAAAAAGTAAAAATCATAACACATACAGTACTGTAATCTTACAGATTACAGTACTGTATGAAATGATTTCACATCCCTTTTGTCCCCAGTGCTTTGGCCCATGCCCTGCATGCAGTTTTACATGATATACACTGTTCTTTCTGCCTGGAAACTGGAGATTGTCCATAGCAACCAAAAAGTGTCCCTTTACATCAAAAGTGGCTTTAGACCAGCTAGAAGCGATAGTAAATTAGAACACTTGCAGAATTGAGAGATAGTGAATCGTGGGGAAATGTATTTTATTACTATTTATTTTTATTTTTTTAAATTATTTATTTTTATTTATTATATTATAATTTATGTTTTTGTGTTTCAAACTTTATCATATCTACTAGACTCTGGTTTGGACAGATTTAAGTGTGTTATTGTTAAGATTTACAGACCTACAATATAAAACTCCAAATTTCCATGCAAAATAATTGTACCGCTTTCAGCACCTAAAATCCGAAATAATCATACCGCCAGGGAGGTTAAAGATAACGGAAAATTGAATACTTACCTTTCCGTAATTTTCCTTTCCTGGTGCCTACCCATGGCAGCATACCAATGGTTGGTTGCTCCGCCCCTGACCAACCCACAGGACCACTTTAACTCTATAAATAAAAGAGTTGTTCCTCCCCACCGTCATTCTTGTAACTAGATCTCAGAAAACTAAGGATTATTGAAGGGAAGGTGTATGCTGCCATGGGTAGGCACCAGGAAAGGTAAGTATTCAATTTTCTGTTTTCCTGGTGCCTCCATGGCAGCATACCAATGGTAAATAACTCACTTACAGGGAGGGTACTGCAATAAGAAATTTAATGAAAAACTACAGCCTTGACATCTGTAAGGTTCTTTCCCCAAATTCCCGGGAAGTAAGAACCGCTGGGTCTACACTATAGTGAGACATGAAAGTGTTGAATGACGACCAACTAGCTGCTCGGCAAATTGTCTCAGGGGAGACCCGCGCCAATGCTGCCCAAGAAGAGGCCATTCCCCGAGTGGAATGCCCGCTGACCGCATCTGGAACTGCCAGACCACTAGCCCGATAGGCCCTTTGGATTAATTTAATGATCCAGCTTGCTAAGGTCGTCTTGGATGCTGCCATTTCCTTTCTGGCGCCTTTTGGTATGACAAACAGTCTTTGATCTTTGCGAAACTGTTGTGTTGAGTTTAAATAGTGTCTCAGGGATCTGGCTACATCTAGCTCATGCAATCTTGAAGACTCTGGATCTTCTCCAAATGCTGGGAGAACCCATTCCTGATTAAGATGATAGAGAGAAGGTACCTTAGGAATGAATTGATGGATGGGTTGCAAAACCACCCTGTCCGGGAAGAAGGTGATGTAAGGTTCCCGTGATCCTAGAGCTTGGATTTCCGATACTCTGCGAGCCGAGGTGATGGCAATCAAGAATACTGCTTTTAAGGAAATGTCCTCTAGGGTGCAATCTTCTGTGGGAGCAAAGGGAGGATTTGATAGGACATTCAGCACAATTGTCAAGTCCCATTTGGGGTATAATGCTTTCCTGGGAGGTCGCAATCTCAGGACTGCCTTCAAAAGGCGTTCGACCAGAGGGTTCAAAGCCCATCGTGTATCTGTCAGGGCTGAGAGAGCCGAGACCTGGACCTTAAGAGTGTTTAGACCTAAACCTAGATCCAAGCCATTCTGTAGGAAGAGAAGCACATTCTGGACCCCAGGGTCCATGGGATCGAAATGATTAAGCTCTGCCAGTTCTGTAAATTTTCTCCATATTCTGTAATAGGTGGAATTAGTGGAAGACTTCCTTGCCTGTAGAAGTGTTGGAACAACATTATGTGAGCACCCTAAATCATCCAGCCTTTTCCGCTCAATTTCCAGACCCTCAAGTCTAGGATTTCCGGATGCGGGTGAGAGAAGTCGTTTTGAGACAGAAGGTCGTTCAGGTGTGGAAGAGGAAGCGGTCTGCATACAGCCAAGTTGACTAGGAGTGTGAACCACGGTCTCTTGGGCCAGTATGGGATTACTGCCAAAACTGTGACTTTCTCCGTCGTCAGGCGCTAAAGAAACCTCAATATCAGAGGAGTCGGAGGAAATGCGTATCCTTTCTGAAAATTCCAAGGCTGGGTTAGAGCGTCTACTCCTGCTGACCCTGGGGACGGGAACCTTGAGAAGAACAGAGGCGTCTTCGCGTTGAGTTGAGTGGAGAGGCCGATGAGTGGTCGATTTGGGGGGTGCCCCATTGTTGGCATATCCAGTCGAAAACCTTGGGATTCAGGGACCACTCGTTGTTGTTGACGAATGATCTTGACAGATGGTCGGCTAACTGGTTCTCGGACCCTGGGATGTATGAGGCCCACAGGTTGATTAAGTTCCTCTCGGCCCAGGTCAGAATGGGCGTCACTTCGCTGAGTAGAGACCTGCTGTGTGTTCCCCCCTGGTTCTAGACATAGGCCACTGCCGCTTTGTTGTCCATTTGTAGGAGTATGGATTTTCCTCTGAGGTAGGTGGCTAAATGTAAGATTGCCATCCATGCCGCCCTTAGTTCCAGTATGTTCGATACTACCACCTCCGAATCGAACTGCCATCTCCCTTGGACTAGTTGACCTTGGAAGTGCGCACCCCAGCCCAACTGACTTGCGTCTGACGTAAGAATGGTCCATGTGATGGGCCCTAGGGAACAGTGAATCTGCAGGTTGGATGGTCTCGTCCACCACCAGAGACTGGACTTCATTATGGATGTGACTAATATCCTCTGATCCAGGTGATTCTTCCTCCACTGTGCCAGAAAGCCCAGTTGGAATCCCCGCAGATGCCACCTGGCCCACTTCACCATGGGTATACAAGAGGAAAGGGAGCCCAGGAGACTCAGACAGTCTGATGCCAACATGGAGTGGCTTGCCAATACTCTCTTTACCTTCCTTATCAGGACAGGAATCTTTTCTAGGGGAAATGAAACTGCCCTCTCTGGAGTGTTGAAAAGTGCTCCTAGATATGTCATCTTTTGTGTAGGTGTGAGCTGGCTTTTCGAGTAATTGATTAACCACCCGAACTTGCTCAGGGCGTCTAGGACCAGCCGTACATGCATTTCTAGGCTCCTTTTGTGCTGGGATAGAATGAGGATGTCGTCCAAGTAGTGAAGCACTCGAATCCCTTTTTCTCGAAGAGGAGCCAGGATTGCCACTAGCACCTTGGTAAAGGTTCTGGGAGCTGTTGAGATCCCGAACGGCAGGCATTGAAACTGTAGGTGTAAATCGCCTACTTTGAAACGTAGAAAAGGTTGAAACTGCTGCAGGATAGGTATATGGAGATATGCGTCTTGAAGGTCTATAGAGACCATCCAATCCCCTGGCTGTACCGATAGGATCACTGTATTTAAGGATTCCATTTTGAAATGCTCTGTACGGATGTATCTGTTTAACCTCTTCAGGTCCAACACGGGCCTCCAGCCCCCCGATTTTTTGGGGACCAAAAAGACTGGGGAATAGAACCCTGAGTGTTTTTCCAAGTCCGGAACTGGAACTACTGCTTGCTGCCGGATAAGAATTTGTACATACTGAAGAAGGACCTCTTTCTTCTCTTTGGAGGTTGGTATCTTCGTTGGCTGGAATGAAAAGAGTGGGGGCCGTTTTCTGAATGTCCAGAAATGCCCCTGAATGACAGTGGAGACTGCCCATTGATCTGTACAATTCTCCACCCAAACCTGGGCGAACACCCTGAGTCGAGCTCCTACTGGAGCGGTTTGGGTGGATAGGGAGTCAAAAGGACTTCTGGCCCTCAACCATGGATGTTGAGGTTTTCGGCTTCCCCGCCTTCAAGAAAGTTGCCTGCGAGCCCTTCCAGCCTCTTCTGTACTCCCTGCCCGGGCGATACGTTCTGGAGTCTCTTGCTCTCTGCTGACCAGCTGTACGTGACACAAATCTTTTCCTCCTGCTTCTGTCCTGGGGAATTAGACCACTTTTCCCTCCTGTGACTCTGGTAATCGCTGCATCCATTTTGTCGCTGAACAGAGCCTTCCCATTGTATGGTATGCGACACCACGATTGTTTTCAGGTTGGGTCGGCTGACCATGGTTTTAGCCACAATGCCCTTCTGGCAGTGATGGAATACAGCATAGCTCTGGAGGAACACTTGAGGACATCAATGGCGGCCTCTGCCATGAAATCTGAGGCCAGCTTCAGCTCATCTAGTGCTTTGATGATCTCGTTAGACCCCACCCCCTGTCTGAGGGCTGTCTCAATATTGTCTGACCATACTCTAGTAGCCCGAGAGATTGAAGTCAGGGCTACTGCTGGCTTACATGCCCCTCCTGCAGCTTGGTAAGATTTTTTTAGATCTGAATCGATCCTTCCTTCGATCAAGTACATCCCTGAAAGAGACCGCATCCTCTAGAGGCAGTGTTGTATTCCTGGCTAATCTCATAATTGAAGCATCTACCGTTGGAAGTGAATCAAAAAGCTGGGCATCTGCTTCAGCAAGTGGGTATAATTTGAGAAAACGATTGTAAGCTAAGGGTCTTTTATCCACCTTCTGCCATTCATCTGTCACAACTTCCTTTATTTCTTCCATTAAGGGGAAGGTTGATCATTTTTTCTTCAGGTGTGGAAAATATTTCTTTGCTTTAGATGGAGGCTCTGGATCTTCCTCCCATTGGATTGCGTTCTTTACCGCATTGATAAAGGGTTCCACTAGAGCAAAATCAAAGGCTGAAGCATTCTCTTCTCCCACATCCGAATCGCTTTCAGAAATAACCTCTGTGTCTGGCTGTGGATTGGGTGTATTCACTGCTGCTTCATCTGCGGGTGGGGTTTCTTGATCTTGGGATAAGGCTAACTCCCGGATAGAGTCTTTTATCATTCTTTTGATTGATTCCATTGACTCGAGTTTCTCTCTTTCTTTGTCTCCTGTAGCTTCCAGGAGGCATTGACCACATACCAATTTATCAGGGAGGGCTTGTTTGCCACACACCCAGCATGCTTTCTCTCCTGGATACACAGGTCTGTGCTGGGAGTCCTGTTTACTAGTGGTATGTCGGGATGATCTGTTCCCACTGCGGGAAGTATGGGCCGAGGATGAATGAGAATGACCCGAGCTCCTATGGTCCTTTGATCTTCTATCCGTAGAATCTCTATGGGATGATTTGCGGGAAGATCCGTGATGCGGGCTAAGACAAAAAATAGAAACAAAGACAAGGGTGTTTCAATCAGCCCGGGGTGCTCTTTTCTCTTGATAAAAAAACTTACCTGAAAGTTGCAGCCCTTACCTAGTGGTATGTTGAGGATCTTTTTGATGCGGCATTATAGTACTAGGGACAGCTGAAAAGGAACGATTAACATTTAATATAAAAGTAGTTAAAAACAAAAAAGGATTTTGCAGAGGAGGGAAGAACAACAACAAAATTTTTTTTTTTTTTTATATATATACATATAAATATATATATACTCCCATTCCTCCCTAGTACCTTGGCTGGGCTCCATAGCACAGAGTCAAAAAAAAGGATAAAGGAGCTGGAGAGGACACCTCATAGATGCTTCCTCTAAGGCAGCTGCTCCTCTACTGACAGTAAGCTCTCTTATACTAGAGAGCGGTCTGGGAGTCCCAAGATGGCCGCCGTCGGCTTCACAGTGCTACTGAGCATGCACCGCGACATCACGCCAAGGCCCCGCCCTGCACACTCAGAGGAGAGCTACACAGGCACATGAGGCATGCTGTGGAGGTAGGCAAAAACCTCATAGCGTTTTTGTAAAAAGCACAAGCATTTAAGCATTCTGGGTTTTAGTATGCCGAACAAGGGAATATATAGGAGAGAAAAACTGGCTCCTGTTAACCCACCAGCCCCAAAAAGATCCACAGAAAAACGGGCTCCCATACTTACAGTATCTGGCGCTTTTAGCAGCCCAAGCAATGGGACTCCATACTGCAGGAGAGCATGAACCTGCAATGGTCACACCATAAAGCGGTGAGGTAGGGCTGAGCGCTTGATCCTGTAGGAACGAGGACAGAGAAAAGAATGACGGTGGGGAGGAACAACTCTTTTATTTATAGAGTTAAAGTGGTCCTGTGGGTTGGTCGGGGGCGGAGCAACCAACCATTGGTATGCTGCCATGGAGGCACCAGGAAAATCTGCTTTTAAACTGTGTGAAAAAGTTATTTCTACACTGAAATATCTTTAAAAGTCTGAAAAGTGAAAAATTCCCCGTTTTGGACAACTAGGTGCCAGCACAACTGAGCATGCTCAGACCTGAAAATAGCTCCTATTTTAACTCAAGTGTCTTTTTCAGCCGGCGCTATAGTAAATACCAAAATGAGAGCTAATTAGAGAGCATTTTTTGGAAGTTAAAATCTGCTCCATTTTAGTCCAAATGAAGTTTCAGTAATTGATTCTAATGCAACAATTGTAACTTTCACAAAAAAAACTTTTAATGTTGAGATGAAATGTATCTTTCTGTGAAATAAATTTTCCTTTGCAACATTGTTGCTTCTACTTAAAATATTTTGATTTTAAGAATACTAGAATGTGGAATGTTTTGATGTTTTGGTAAAATATATTTTTGAAATCACAATTTTTTGTGCTTTTATTATTTCCAAATATTCATAATTTGAGCCCAAAAAATGTGATATGTGTACCAACATCAGAAATCAAAATGTAATTCCCAAAAATTTTAGGGTAATATTCTACTCTCACCCACAAAAAAACACCAAATATCACAGAATGAATCAAGAAGAATAACTCTTGAGTAATGTAATTCCATCACCTGTATGTCCAAAGAAATGCAGTATTTATGTGTTTTTATGTGTAGTCATGTGTAGGAGGTTCTCACACGTGGCAGGAGGCTCCTATATGTGGTAGTTCCGTGGCTTAGAGGTTAGAACTTCTGCTTAGCATCTCTGAGGGTCTGGGTTCAAATCCCAACCATGTTACTTCATGTAGAGAAGTTGTCTCATCGCCCAGGTCCTATAACTATGTCTAATGTAGTATTTATGTGTAGGAGGGTTCCACCACCATTGTAAGTCTTTTCCAGATACACTATTTAGGCAAAAGTATTGGTACGCCTGCCTTTACACACACATGAACTTTAATGGCAGCCCAGTCTTAGTCCGTAGGGTTAAAATTTGATTTGGCCCACCGTTTGCAGATAGAACAGCTTCTGGGAAGGCTGTCCACAAGGTTTAGTGTGCCTATGGGAATGTTTGATCATTCTTCCAGAAGTGCATTTGTGAGGCCAGGCACTGATGTTGGATGAGAAGGCCTGGCTCGCAGTCTCTACTCTAATTCAGCCAAAGGGTGTTCTATCGGGTTGAGGCCAGGACTCTGTGCAGGCCAGTCAAGTTTCTCCACCCCAAACTTGCTCATCCATGTCTTTATGGACCTTGCTTTGTGCACTGGTGTGCAGTCATGTTGGAACAGGTAGGGGCTTTCCCCAAACTGTTCCCACAAAGGTGGGAGCATGAAATTGTCCAAAATGTCTTGTTATGCTGACGTCTTAAGAGTTCCCTTAACTGGAACTAAGTGGCCAAGCCCAACCCCTGAAAAACAACCCTACACCATAAACCCCCCTCCACCAAATGATTTGGACCAGTGCACAAAGCAAGGTCCATAAAGACATGGATGAGTGATTTTGGGGTGGAGGAACTTGACTGGCCTGCACAGAGTCCTGACCTCAACACAACAGAACACCTTGGGGATGAATTAGAGAGGAGACTGTAGGTCAGGCCTTCTCGTCCAACATCAGTGCCTAACCTCACAAATGCACTTGGAAGAATGGTCAAACATTCCCATAGACACACTCCTAAACCTTGTGGACAAGAAGAGTTGAAGCTGTTATAGCTGCAAAGGGTAGGCCAAATGAGTTTTGAACCCAATACTAATACTGGGATGTCATTACAGTTCATGTGCGTTTAAAGGCAGGCGTCCCAATATTTAGGCCAATATATTGTGTATTGCTTGTGACTAGGGATGAGCCGAACACCCCCCTGTTCGGTTCGCACCAAAACATGCAAACAGGAAAAAAGTTTGTTCGAACACGCGAACACCGTTAAAGTCTATGGGACACGAACATGAATAGTCAAAAGTGCTTATTTTAAAGGCTTATAGGCAAGTTATTGTCATAAAAAGTGTTTGGGGACCTGGGTCCTGCCCCAGGGGACATGGATCAATGCAAAAAAAAGTTTTAAAAACGGCCGTTTTTTCAGGAGCAGTGATTTTAATAAAGCTTAAAGTCAAACAATAAAAGTGTAATATCCCTTTAAATTTCGTAGCTGGGGGGTGTCTATAGTATGTCTGTAAAGGGGCGCATGTTTCCCGTGTTTAGAACAGTCTGACAGCAAAATGACATTTCGAAGGAAAAAACCCATTTAAAACTACTTGTGGCTATTGCATTGCCGACAATACACATAGAAGTTCATTGATAAAAACGGCATGGGAATTCCCCACAGGGGAACCCCGAACCAAAATTAAAAAAAAAAAAATGACGTGGAAGTCCCCCTAAATTCCATACCAGACCCTTCAGGTCTGGTATGGATTTTAAGGGGAACCCCACGCCAAAAAAAAAACTGCGTGGGGTCCCCCCAAAAATCCATACCAGACCCTTATCCGAGCACGCAACCTGGCAGGCTGCAGGAAAAGAGGGGGGGGACGAGAGTGCACCCCCCTGAACCGTACCAGGCCACATGTCCTCAACATTGGGAGGGTGCTTTGGGGTAGCCCCCCAAAACACCTTGTCCCCATGTTGATGAGGACAAGGGCCTCATCCCCACAACCCAGGCCGGTGGTTGTGGGAGACTGCGGGCGGGGGGCTTATCGGAATCTGGAAGCCCCCTTTAACAAGGGGACCCCCAGATCCCGGCCCCCCCTGTGTGAAATGGTAAGGGGGTATTTACCCCTACCATTTCACTAAAAAACTGTCAAAAATGTTAAAAATGACAAGAGACAGTTTTTGACAATTCCTTTATTTAAATGCTTCTTTTTTCTTCTATCTTCCTTCATCTTCTTCTTCTGGTTCTTCTGGCTCTTCTGGTTCTTCCTCCGGCATTCTCGTCCAGCATCTCCTCCGCGGCGTCTTGGCATGGGGGAGGCTCCCGCTCTTCTCTTCTTCTTTTCTTCTCTTCTTCTCTTTTTCATTTTCTTCTCCGGGCCACTCCGCACTCATGCTGGCATGGAGGGAGGCCCCCGCTGTGTGACGGCATCTCCTCGTCTGACAGTGCTTAAATAATGGGGGCGGGGCCACCCGGTGACCCCGCCCCCTCTGACGCACGGTGACTTGACGGGACTTCCCTGTGACGTCACGGGAAATGCCACAGGGAAGTCCCGTCATGTTCTGTGTGTCAGAGGGGGGTGGGGTCACCGGGTGGCCCCGCCCCCGTTATTTAAGAACCATCAGACGAGGAGACGCCGTCACACAGCGGGAGCCTCCCTCCATGCCAGCATGGATGCGGAGCGGCCCGGAGAAGAAAATGAAGAAGAGAAGAAGAGAAAAAGAGAAGAAGGAAGAAGAGAAGAAGATGAAGAAGAAGATGAGGAGAAGAGCGGGAGCCTCCCCCCATGCCATGGGTGCGGAGCGGCCCGAGGAGAAGAAGATAGAAGACGCCGCGGAAGAGATGCTGGACGAGAACACCAGAGGAAGAACCAGAAGAACCAGAAGATGAAGGAAGATAGAAGAAAGAACAAGCATTTAAATAAAGGAATTGTCAAAAACTGTCTCTTGTCATTTTTAACATTTTTGACAGTTTTTTTAGTGAAATGGTAGGGGTAAGTACCCCCTTACCATTTCACACGGGGGGGCCGGGATCTGGGGGTCCCTTTGTTAAAGGGGGTTTCCAGATTCCGATAAGCCCCCCACCCGCAGACCCCCACAACCACCGGCCAGGGTTGTGGGGATGAGGCCCTTGTCCTCATGAACATGGGGACAAGGTGTTTTGGGGGGCTACCCCAAAGCACCCTCCCAATGTTGAGGGCATGTGGCCTGGTACGGTTCAGGAGGGGGGGGCGCACTCTCGTCCCCCCCTGGTATGGATTTTTGGGGGACGCCGTTTTTTTTGGCGCGGGGTTCCCCTTAAAAGCCATACCAGACCTGAAGGGTCTGGTATGGAATTTAGGGGGAACCCCACGTCATTTTTAAAAAAAATTTGGGCCGGGGGTTCCCCTTAATATCCATACCTGACCTGAAGGGCCTGGTATGGAATTTAGGGGGACTCCCGCATCTTTTTTTTTTTAATTTTGATTCGGGGTTCCCCTGTGGGGAATTCCCATGCCGTTTTTATCAATGAACTTCTATGTGTATTGTCGGCAATGCAATAGCCGCGAGTAGTTTTAAATGGGTTTTTTCCTTCGAAATGTCATTTTGCTGTCAGACTGTTCTAAACACGGGAAACATGCGCCCCTTTACAGGCATACTATAGATACCCCCCAGCTACGAAATTTAAAGGGATATTACACTTTTATTGTTTGACTTTAAGCATTATTAAAATCACTGCTCCTGAAAAAACGGCCGTTTTTAAAACTTTTTTTTGCATTGATCCATGTCCCCTGGGGCAGGACCCGGGTCCCCAATTACTTTTTATGACAATAACTTGCATATAAGCCTTTAAAATTAGCACTTTTGATTTCTCCCATAGACTTTTAAAGGGTGTTCCGCGGCATTCGAATTTGCCGCGAACACCCCAAATTGTTTGCTGTTCGGCGAACTTGCGAACAGCCAATGTTCGAGTCGAACATGAGTTTGACTCGAACTCGAAGCTCATCCCTACTTGTGACATTGAGGATGGCTATGAACTTAGGGCTGGTTCACACCACAGAGATGCAGAGAACATGTGTGGGGCTGCCTGGTGGCTAAGTGGGTAGCAGTTCCATCTAGCAGCACCTGGGATGTTGCTTCAATTCCCCAACATGCTAATCCTTGTGTTGAAGTTTATATATTCTCCCTGTGTGGGTTTCTCACCACAATCCAAAGACATGCTGGTATCTTATTTGTCTCCTGTCAAAATAGGTTCTAATGTAAGAAAGTTAATTTTGGACTTTATATTGGAAGTTCATTGCAGCCAGGGACTGATGTTAATATTTATTAGCAGTGGCACTAATCATGCCCAGGGACTTGGACATTTCAAATTTCAGGGTTTACACTGCACGGGTACATATGCTTAGAAAACTGTTGCTTTGTTTATGTGGATGCAAATAGACTTTGATCTTTGGCCTGTAGTTGGAGATTTGATGCACATAGCCAAGGGCTAACACAGTTGCGAATACTATTATGTGTTCCTGCTCATCAGGTGCAATCACTTTAGACATACATGAAGAGACAGATTGAAAGATACTGGTGGGAGGCGCATGCGCAGAGACACCTAAGATGGACGCCTAGTTCGGAAGCTTCGTGCCGCCTCAGCAGACAGGACCGAAATAGCGGCACTTGGACCGGCGATCGAACCCTGGACTAACCCCACACAGTCACTTGAATCCTCGGGGACTTCCCTGATGTACTCGGGAGCGGTAAGAAGGAACCTGAAGCCGGCTTTTGAAGCCGTTTTACCACAGGCCGAGATGGCCAAGATGGCGACCGCTCCTCACAGCTCCTCTGCGGCCTATAAGCCATATTCCTCATGCGAGGCATCCCCCTCCCTGCTTCAGCCAGAATCTCTTGCGGGCAATATTCCCTCGAACCCAGCCTCTCCAGCATCCACTGCATCCCTCCTAGACCACAATCTAGCAGGTCTGGGGCTCTCCCCGATGGATGCAGGTCCTCCCCAGTATCACCAGCTAAGACAGCAGGGGGATCCAGGCCTGCTCCAGCCGGTCTCAGTGGCGGACTTATACACAAAGTTTGCAGAACTACTAGACAGAGGCCTTCATAATACCGCACACAAAATAACAAGTGACATTAAAGCAGATCTCCAGAACATTGGCAATCGCATGGAATTCATTGAATCTAATCTGGATTCCACTATTTCCAGAACAAACCAAAATACTGCCTGTATCCAGACCTTGCAGGAACAACTAGAAACTGCCAATGCTAAAATTAATGACCCCGAAAACTGTAATCGACGGTACAACTTAAGGGTCAGGGGGCTCCCTGAATCCTACAAGGACATCCCTGAAACTATAAAATCATTCATTCAGGGATTACTTCCAGATACTCCACAGCACAGACTTGAACTGGATCGAGCCCACAGAGTCCTCAGGCCCCCCAGAGCAGACGGTCTCCCCTGTGATGTCGTGGTAAAACCACACTTTTTCTCTATCAAAGAAGAGGTGATGAGGAAATCAAGATCCATGTCTGAAATAGTGTTTCAGGGGCACCATCTGCAAATATTTGCTGACCTATCACCCTCAACTATACAAAAAAGGAGAACCCTAAAACCACTACTTCAAATCCTGATGGATAGAGAAATCAAATACTGGTGGCTATTCCCATTTCAACTTAAACTGCTCCACAAAGGCAAGGCGTATACCTTCGGATCCCTACAGGAAGGAGAAAAGCTTTTCCTACAATTAGGCTTCATTAACCAGGAGCCGACTGCACGCCAAACAGGATCTCTACCCAACTCAGCAAAGAGACATCTGCCCACGAGTCCTCTGAATCCGGTTTGGGAAAGGGCAAGAACCAAGAAGTCCAAGGAAACTAACCCTCCATGACTCTCAGTCCTCTATTTGCCCACGGCATATTATTCCTTTGATGTCCACTGACTTTTTTTCTTTTTTACTTTTTTTTTGTCTCCTTCCTTTTCCCCCCCTTCAGATGCTGGCTGAGGGGGGGAACCTCCACGTTTGTGACCGCTGAGATGAGTGTCATGTTGGGACACCCTCACGCCTTTTTTGAGGCGATCTCAGGGGACACAACTCTCGGAGACGCTGTTAAGTCATGTTTCTCTTGATACACGGACTCTGAACTACTTCACCATAGCTTTTTGTCAGTTCAGGTGGGGAGGAGGGAGGGCAGGTAACATTCTATCCAGATTGCCCCTGGGAACTTCCCTATATCAGCTATGCTGAATCTGGGGGCTCCCCCAGTAGTGCTTCTCCCCGGATGTATGGGCGTAATCCCCAATATCTCTTGTTACTCCAGGTTCATCCACACAATTTTAATATTTGTTTATTAGTTATATTCATAGTTTGCTGGTCAGTACACTTTCTTCCCCGGGCTTTTCTTCATGTGAAAGCATATTTTTCTGGGGGTTAAAGTGTATCTGTAGGTTCAAGTGCCTACTTCGAGATTGATATTTTAACTACCATATTAGGCGGTCCCTCTGCTGGGGTGGTGTTCATGCCCCCCTTTATGTCTAGTGGATTTGGTACCCCAAATGCCACTGGACAGGGTAAATCCCTACCCCTTGGAGGGATTCTTTTGTGACTCACACCTTCTGCTGGAGGACCCTGTCCCCTCCATTCTCCGGGGATCTCCCTTGCTCCCGTCTTTCCTCTTTGTCTTTTCTTTCCCCTTTTCCACACTTTATGCCCCGTACACACGGTCGGATTTTCCGATGCAAAATGTCCGATCGGAGTGTGTTGTCGGAAATTCCGACCGTGTGTGGGCGCCATCGGACATTTTCCATCGGATTTTCCGACACACAAAGTTGGACAGCAGGAGATAAAATTTTCCGACAACAAAATCCGATCGCGTCAATTCCGACCGTGTGTGGCCTGTTCCGACGCACAAAGTGCCACGCATGCTCAGAAGAAATTCCGACACGGGACAGCTCGTTCTGGTAAACTTAGCGTTCGTAATGGATAAAGCACTTTCGTCACGCTGCAATGTAAAAAATGGTTTAATACAGCGCACTCTCTTCTTCTTTATAATGTGACAAGAATTAAGTCGTTTTGATGCTCATATTCACACACACTTCTCACAAACTTTTTTCGTTACTATTTATCGGGATTCCCTCAATATATTTTGATTTCTCACATCTGACAACATATTTTTTTTTTTTTTTTTTACTTTAATGTAGAATCTTTTTTTGTGTTTCTCTTTTTATTTATTTATTTTTTGGTGATTTTGATTTGTACTCCCGAAAATGTTTGTGTGTTTTTTGTGACAAGTTCCCACAACACCATTGATATGTTGTTCTATTTAATCTGTAGGAGGAGATTGTTTGGTGTTGTTGTCCCTTGTTAATTTCACATTGTACTTTAGAAATGTACCTGAATACTCACCAACAAACTGTCCTTTTTGGATGAAAACACACACAGGAGAGTAGAATTTACCTAAAAATATTTTATTAAGGGGTCACAACTATAAACAAAGAGGGAGGCAACGCTGGAGAAACTGCAGAAGTGGGCGAAGCCTTGGACCCCCAGGGCAGACATCAATTATTTAAAAGCAAAATTGGTATCCTGAGGAGTCCATATCTAAGGGAGGGCAGTCTGGTCCAGAAGTCCCAGAGATCCGGAAAGCAGCAGATGACATCTGTGTCCCCAGGCTGTGGTCATACGAGAGACTGCATCTTCTGTCAGACCAGACTGAACCCAGGGTCATCACTCTCAGGTCTTCTTTCCACGCTTCCTTACAGGCTTTGGCTGTGGTGGTGGAGTTGTGGCAGCAGGAGGAGGAGGAGGAGGAGGAGGATCGTCCCTCTCCATGACATCCGTCTTGGGTGTCAGTTCCCCACTCTCCCCCTTACGAAGGACTTTATAAATCAGGTCCTCAGAAATCTTGCGTTGGCCCTCCTGCATGCCCAGCAATTTGGTGGCAGCCATGCAGGCAAAGGCCTCTGCAGGACTGGGGAAGGCTCTGAGGGACGCCGAAGCCTCCTGGATCAGCCTGTACGCTGAATCCTGCACAGGACTGGGAGTGGCCTTCCTGGCCCTTTTATATGGCAGGCGGAGGGGAGGGACCTGAGACTCAGTCAGGCTGCGACTTGTCCCTGGCTTCTCTTGGCTGACACTTAGCCCCGCCTCCTCCTGGCTGCCACTAATCCCCGCCTCCTCCTGACTGCCACATTCCACAGCCTCCTCCTGGCTGAGGTCTTCCTGTGTATGAAAAAGGGACATAGTTTTAGTATTGTTTTCATCAATCACACACAATTTTCACCTCCTGACTGCTGCAAATTCAATGTTAACAAATATAACAGACTATCCTTCTGAGCCCAGCATTTTGCATTCTTGTCCCAATTATTTTTGCCCACTACTGTCTATTGATATGTAAAAAAGTTTTTTTAATCAGCAATTAGTGATCAATAATAACATCTAGTAAACATCATTTCTTTATTGCCCAGAAATCTGTAGAGGAATGCTATACCTGACTCCAGCTGGGCTCCTCCACTTCTTCCTGGCTGGAAGGCCCAGGTTGGACATCGGAAGCCTCAGCTGGGATGGAAGGAAGAGTGGAAGGAAGAGTGGAGAGGGATTCCCTGACTTCAGGGTCTGACAGAAATCGCAGTCTCTCATAGTACCACAGTCTGGGGACATAAACGTCATCTGCTGCAGCTCCGGACCTCTGGGAATCTGTGACCTTCTTGCGCTCCCTAAGATAAGTGCTCCTCAGGCCACCAATTTTAGCTTTTAAATAAGGGATGGTTGCTGTGGGGACCACCGGCGTCACCAACTCCAGCAGTTTCTCCAGCGCTGCCTGCCTCTTCTGTTTATGGTTATAGTGGGGGTGTCTGACCTGCCACAGACAGGGCAGCTCCCTGTACTTGTCAATAAACAGGGGCAGGAAATTGTGGTAGTTGCGCCCATCCATTTTCTCTGCAAGACACAACACAAGACAAACCCTAATGTCAGGCCAAACTCCCCTAATCTTGTTACAATATAGGCTTCAATTTTGAAGCAGTATAGGCCCAAGTTTAGATCCTACCTTCGTTAGCACGATCGGCGTCTCCGATGCTCCTTCCTCCGCTCACAGATCGTACGTAAGACGCGCGCGTTACGATTTATACACACTGCGCATGCGTATAACTCCGCCCGCCCGACGTTCTTTCTATTCTATTCCCCACCCCTTTTTGTTCGGCGCAGTGGAGGAAGAGCACATGGCGGAGAGACAGCAGGATAGTGCTAAGTACAGCAACGAGGAGGAGGAGGAGGAGGAAAGGCCGGAGCCTGAAACATCCCGATCCAGAAGGAGATTAAAGGACTCAAATATGTCCTTTGGGGAGATGTTGGAAATGGTGGACATCCTGAAGAAGGCAGACTATGATGGAAAGTATGGGCCTTACCCCAACCACAATGTCCGAAAGGCCAAGATCATGGCGAAAGTGGTCAGGAGTCTGCACCTGAAATTCGCGGTACGACGATCGAAAGATCAGCTCAGGAAGCGGTGGTCGGACCTGAAATTACGAGAACATGAGCAGTACAGAAAGATCCGGAGAGTGCTGCAAAAAAGTAAGTAGTTGTGCTGTGTTCCTATTGTTCTTGTGTTTATTACGTTCGTGCTGCTCCATGTGCTTTTAGGAACTGTTGTACAGTTTAAAATGGCAACTTTCATGTTCATGGGCACATTATTCGTTCGGATCACACATTTTTGTTCGGACTATAAAATACCATTGTTTAGGCTATATGCATTTGGCCACCATTTTGCGGCCCTATACTTGTCTTCAAAGAATTGGGTTGTGTAGATGGGTTTGTTACTAGAATGAAATGCAAACTAGATTCTGTGTAAGGAGAGGACACTGAGCAGCTGTTTTCACATCTGGACACTGGAGCACTAGTGTGGGACCCCAGAACACCCTTTTTATTAGGGGGGCCACACAGGTGCTCCAGTGTATACTATAGGGGTGTCTCCATCTGTGAAGCTTGTACAAAACAGGTAAAGTATTGCAGGTTGACAAAGGACACTAAAAAAGCTACATCTTGGAACTCTGCTAAAATAGATAATTGTACCCCACTTCCAAGCAATGTTTCATCTTTAGAGTTCTGCCATCAAATATCTGTGTGCTAATTATACCATTTTTGTTTTACATAGGGGAGAAAAGACTCGGAGGACACCCCTCATCCGAGGAGACCAGAGCCCCCCCCCCCTCTGGAAGAAGGGGAAATACCAACACAAGCTGAGCAGGAGGAAGAAGACTTGGTGGAAGTAGTCACCACAACAGGTGAGTGTCTGCGACCACAGGCTCAGATAAGAGATGGATGGCGGCATTTTTTTGAGACCTAATTTATTTTGGGTTTCCTTTCTTTTTAGGTGATCGTGAGGTTGTGGATGAAGATCCTTTCACATCCGAAAGTGCCCAGATCCTGATCGGGGAGATCATGGGGTGTAATTTACAATTGGAAAACATCAAGCAAAACATCAATGATGTTATTCCAAAATATAAAAACATCATTGATGTTTTGGGGCGAGTTTAAAACCCCTCCAAATCACTTTCTTCTTTTGTCTGCTACAATGTGCGAAATGTTTTTGTGATTTTTCCCAAAGCCAAATTTGGAGGATGCACACAGTGTGTCAACATGTGCTATCTGCCATCATGGGAGATCAATGGACGCGTTTTGGGGGTGCAACCCCTTCCTCAATAATAAAGTAGCGGTGAGGAAGGGCTTTCTCCCCCAAAACACGTCCCTTGATCCCCCCTGATGGCAGATAGCACATGTTGACATTGGGAAATTTGTGTGCATCTTCCAAATTTGGCTTTTCCTGGGGTGATTTCCCCCCATCTGAACGCAATATCAAACACAGTTCCTAAATACTGATGTCTGATATTGCCTTCAAGTTCTACCAAATGTGAACTTTGTAAGATTTGTGTCTTTCTTGTGGGTTTTACACAGGCCTGTTTTCTATAAAATGCACATTTTGATTTTGGATAATGACACCACAAAATATGTTATACAACAAACATGTCGGTTTGTCAGAAAAACCTTTGGTAAATGCAATGTGATTGTGCTGGTATTAAAAAGATTGTTCATCAAGAATGTGTGGATTATTGTCTCAATGCTACAACACTTTTGGGGTGATGTAATTGTTGTTTGATGAGAAAATGGGGGTTATTTCCTAAGGGCAAATCCACTTTGCACTACAAGTGCAGTTTCAGTGCAGTTGCAAGTGCACTTGTAGTGAAAAGTGTCTTTGCATTTAGTAAATAACAGCCAACAGTGCTTTGTATAAGGTTACACAATCACGACATTTTCTGCACTCCACACATTTCTGTCAGGGTCAGCTCAAACAAACACAAGCAGTAAATGTCCACAAAGAAGAGCCTGGGGGGAGATGCCTGTCGAGAACTTGAGGTCCTGCAGGCTTCTCCCTGTCGCCAAATACCGCAAGGTAGCGACCAACCTCTGCTCCGGAGTGATGGCTTGCCTCATGCAGGTATCCTGCCTGCTGATATAGGGGGTCAGCGAAGCCAACAAACGGTGAAATACGGGGTCCGTCATCCGGAGAAAGATCCTGAAATCATCAGGATTATTCTCACGGATCTCACGGAGCAAAGGCATATGACAGAACTTGTCACGCTGAAGCAAACAATTCTTGGTCCATGAACTCCTCCCCGCCCTGTTCATGGACTGGACTTGTGTCAAGGTCAGGACCCCAACACCAAGCCCCCGCACAGCACGAACTGTACGAGGAGTACGCATATGAAACATGGCTAGAAAACGGTCGGCTGCTAAGAACGAAGTAACAGAACGCACTGAAGAACAGCAAGGCCTGTGAAGAGCGACCTGAAAAACAGCGACGAGCGGACAAGATCGCACAGAAAACTCCGATACGAACTGACTGCACGCACTGAAGAGCAAATACAAACCCACAAGCACAAACTGAACGGCAGAAAACGATCTGAAAGCCACGAGTCTGAAAAAGCGCGAATCGTCTCTCACCAAACTTTTACTAACACGAGATTAGCAAAAGGAGCCCAAAGGGTGCCTCGCTTGGTTCTGAACCGGCCTTTTCTAGTCTCGTTGTACGTGCTTGACGTCACCGCGTTCTTGGCGATCGGATATTCCGACAACTTTGTGCGACCGTGTGTAGGCAAAACAAGTTTGAGCCAACATCCGTAGGAAAAAATCCGAGGATTTTGTTGTCGGAATGTCCGATCAATGTCCGACCGTGTGTACGGGGCATTACTCTAACATGCTTTTTACCACATCATCTGATGCCCTCACCACGCTCGGCCTGTCGTTTGAGATGCCTTGGACCCTGTGGATACCAGTTGGTGAGTGCTGTGAATTGCCCAGTTCTGCTCCTACCTCTGCTCGATGGCTAATGACACACCAGTTAATACACCCCTTAAAATAGTGTCCCATAATGCTCAAGGTCTGAACTCCCCGTCCAAAAGGCACAAAGTCTTCCAATACTTACATTCCCAAAAAGCAGATGTGATTCTTATGCAGGAAACTCACTTTCCCAGAAGTTTCAACCCCTCTTTCATCCACTCCAAATTCCCATTCTTCAAACTTGCCAATGCTGAGAACAAAACTAAGGGGGTGGGTATTTTAATTTCTAAAAAATTCAAATTTACACCCAAATCTGAGTTCAGGGACCCTGACGGGCACTTCATCCTCTTAGTGGGGGACTTAGACGACCAACTATACTCTCTAATCTCTCTAATCTAACAGAGGCCAGTATGTCTTCTTCCAAACTATGTTCGCAACACTAACGCCACTATTGGAGGGCACAGTGATCTATGGAGGCGATTCTAACTCAGCCTTTGACCAGGCTTTGGACAAGTCTCGACCCCCAGGCAAACGCCTCAGTAGACCGACGAAACAGAGCCTACGCATAGCTAAACTTATCTTCCAGCAGGGCCTCATTGACATATGGAGGGAAGTGAATCCTACGCTGCGAGACTTCACGCATTTCTCTAACCACCATAGGTCTTTTGCGAGAATCGACCACATCCTTATAACCTCTGCATCCGTTCCACTAACGAACAGGGCACATATCAAAGATATAGTCTGGTTGGATCACTCGTTGGTGGTCCTTGTACTTCAGCGCCCAAGGGGACATAAACCTGTCCGGCGATGGAGGCTCAACGAGTCCATCCTGAGTGATCCGATCAGAACAAAACAAATCAAAACTAACATACGCAACTATTTTCTCAATAATGATACACCAGACACTAGTCCCTCTTGCCTCTGGGTGGCCCACAAGGCAGTAATAAGAGGTCACCTGATTCAACTAGCCTCTCAAATTAATAAGGAAAACAAAACTGACATAGAAAAGCTGGATAGGGAGTACACAGCCTTAATTAAATGACACAAAGCAGATCGAAATGCTGTTCCTGTCACTCAGTTAGACGCAGCATGGCCTTTAAATCTCGCCTTAACTACCAAGGCTGAAAAATGGCTTCGATGGAACAGAAACAGATTCTATAGTAACGGCGATCGAATAGGTCCTATGCTTGCAGGCAAATTATCCCAGAAATTCATATCTCCGGCCTTACCAAAGATCAGGATTCACGGTGGCACTCTGTCCCAAAACCCTCAACGGATCATGGGGGAATTCCAAACCTTTTATAAATCCTTATACAGTAGTGGAAACAGCCCTTCTCCAGAGGCAATGGACTTCTTCCTAAATAACTTACAGATCCCTAAATTAGAAACAAGACACCGCCAGAAACTAGAATCCCCTATTTCAGCTGAGGAAATTTGCGCGGTCATTAAAAACCTGAAATCACAATCGGCCCCTGGCCCTGATGGTTTCTCCATAACATATAGTCATTCTCTACTTTTCTCGCCCCTTATATGGCTAGATTCTTCAATGCTCTTAGGAAGGGGGATACACTCGACACCTCACTAAACACGGCCTACATTACGGTCCTCCCTAAGCCAGATAAAGACATAAGCTCGGTCAGCAACTATAGACCATTATCTCTCATTAACAATGATTTGAAGATCCTGACTAAGATCCTTGCAGACCGCCTAGCCTCCTTCATTAGCTTATACATTAATAAAGACCAAGTGGGCTTCATACCGGGGAGGCAGGGTCCCGATCAAATTCGAAGAGAAATTGATATAGTATCCCTTATTAATTCCAACTGTGATGGGGGCCCATCCAGACAGGGTTGTTTACTCTCTCTGGACCTACAAAAAGCGTTTGACGCTGTCCAATGGCCCTACATATTCCATTTGCTTCAAAAATGGGGATTTGGGGACTCTTTTCTCAATATCATTCACGCACTGTACTCAACTTCCTCAGCTCAGGTACGTCTGAAAGGGTTTTACTCGGACTCCTTCCCCATATCTAGAGGTACAAGACAGGGGTGCCCACTCTCCCCGTTGATCTTTGCCATAGCGATCGAGTCCCTGGCGATAGCCATCAGAAACAATCCGAACATTCAAGGTATTCAAAGTGGTTCCCGATGCCATAAATGCGCATTATTTGCGGATGACATCTTACTATTTGTATCATCCCCGCTAACTTCGCTTCCTAATATATGCCATCTCCTAGATGACTTTGGACAGATGTCGGGTCTCAGGGTCAATTACGACAAATCCCAGGCGCTAAATATTAATATTCCAGAACCTCTCCTAGCCAGACTCAGGGACAGCTTCCAGTTCTCATGGAGTGACTCATCCATCCCTTACTTAGGGATACAGCTAACTCCTAAAACCGAACTCCTATATCAAGCTAATTTTCCTCCTCTCTACAAAAAACTGGAGGAGGACCTCTCACGTTGGTCAAAGCTGTCCCTGACCTGGCTAGGCAGAATCAACACGATCAAGATGACCCTACTCCCCCGCATCCTATACTATTTTAGAGCTCTTCCAATATCGATCGATAATAACCGCCTAAAACGCTTCCAAGCCAACATTGTTAAATACATATGGGGTAAAGAGGGTCACAGATTCTCCAAAGCAATCCTATTTAGACCTAGGTCAGAAGGCGGCATGGGATTACCGAACCTAATCTGGTACTTACAAGCAGCACAATTAGCCCAGCTATCCACAGTCTACTCTCGATGGGAACAACCTGACTGGGTCCACATAGAGAGACAAGCGGTCCCCCTCCACACCCTAGACTTCCTCCTCTGGAGCCCAAGAAAACTCAGACCCTCCATTCTTTCCCCAACGTTGTCACATTCCTTTGCATTATGGGACAGATTGAAAAGCAACAAAAGATTAACATCTCCCATGGCACCATTACAGCACTTATTTAACAATCCCGAATTCCCCCCAGGTCTCAACATTTCTGACTTTAAATGGTGGCTCGACAAAGGGATGTACAGAATAGGACACTTCCTTAGACCATTAGGCCCACTCTCTAAAGCTTTTTGTGTCAGCAATCTAGATATGCCACAGTCTGAACTCTTTAGATTCTCCCAAATATCAAGCTACTTACACAATAAGTGTAGATCACTCCCGAATGGAACCCAAATGACTCCTTATGAACTATGGTTTGGCCAGGCCTGCGAGCAGAGGGGGGGCATTTCGGTGATTTACCGGGCCTTATCCTCTGCGCAATCCAAGGCACCTTACATGCTAGCCTGGGAGGAGGATCTATCTCAAAGCTGGCAACTGGAAACCTGGCATAGGAACTTTTCCCAATCTTACAAAGGCATTCTAAACTCTGGGCTCGTGGAAGGTAGCCTGAAAGTGCTAACCAGATGGTACTTGGTTCCCTCCAAAATAGCTCGCTTTTACCCTTCAGCGTCCCCCCTCTGTTTTCGGGGATGTGGCCTTAAGGGCGATATGTTCCATACATGGTGGACCTGCCCCAGAATCAGACAATTCTGGCACAAGATTTTCACTTAGATTAGTAGGATTGCCGAAAGGCCTATTCAAATGTCCCCTCTAGTGGCACTCCTCAATTTCCCAGTAAGAGAAGCCTGGAAAAAAACAACAGTCTCCACACTCCTAGCCAAAAGAAAGATTTCCTGGATTATGAACCAAGAAAAAATAACAAGTGTGATCCTGGAACGCTCAGCCAAATTCCAACAAGTTTGGGAACCTTGGGCGACGTACATTGGGGTCACGCTTTGACTCTTCCCCAGAGCTATTACACATTGACATGTCTCTTCCCCCCCAGTCGACTCCTACGCATCTCTCTCAACCCTCATCTCCTCTACTCCTTCTCCCTACAACCGCCCTTTTCTTTTCTCTCTACTTTTCTCCTCCCTTTCTCACCTCACTTTCCCTCTTTATTGATGGTATTGGGCTTTGGCCTGTAATCGAATGATCATAACCTGGGCCTCGGACGGGAATCCTCCTGAGTCGGTCCCCGTTCCTGGCCCAAACCAGAACAGCCTTATAGGCGCCCTGATCCCCGGTTTTCTATTTCATTTGTTTCTATATTTACTTACTCAGATGCTAATGTTAAACAGTTTATGAAGTTACTCGTTAAAAATCAGTAGACACCGAAACAGTTCAATCATATACTGCGGTAAACATGGATTTGATAGCCTTGGTCAATCTCACCGCCCTTCCTCCTAGATATTTGACACTTTTCATTCTCTAGTTGGAGGGATGTTGGGGGTGGAGGAGTCCCGCCACAGTGTGTACCCAATTGGGGTGGCGGACCTCTCCCTCCCAATATCGCATATAAACTACTCTAAATCTGATTTATAGTTCTCCTATGTTCACCTTGCTCAAAGTTCATGACTGACTTTGTTCATTTTATACTACAATGTTCTGTACACCAAAGCCTCATTAAGTTGTACATAATGCGACCGTGATGGTCATCTGTATTTTGCTGTCTCAAATTATAGCAATGACATGTAATGTTTTCCCTACGTCCCTTTTCCCTTCACTTTTGAAAATAAAAAATATTAAAACGAAAGTTACTGGTGGGCGTGTACTTCTATTGGGTGTGTCAGTGTGCTAACAATACAACCTCTCTTGTATAAAGGCCTGCAGTAGGAGGGTTCGTTTGGCCTGAGAAGGTCAGGTGTTTTGTTGTGGGGGAGAAGGAATGATATTGGGAGATTTGATGAAATTCTTGTGCATTTTTTCAATCAAAAGTGGGTTTATGTGGCCATGCTGTGCGTGCAGAGGTGGCTCTCTAATTAGGCAAATAAGGCAGCCACCTAAGGCCTCGCACTCCCAGGGGCCTTGCGGCCGCCTAATATGCGTGTGTGGAATTTGCTGGGAATGTCCCCTGGTCAGTGGCCCCGTCTTGCGTCTGGGGCCGCAACTCATTTTCCCCACCCAGGGGCGGACTGTCACTTACCACTGCCAGAGGTCAGAGGGTCAGTGGGTGGAACCATCTACTCCTCTCCCCCAGCTCCTCCCTCCTGCCGTGCACCACGGATCTCTGACTCCGGCTATGTGCAGAGCTTGGATAATGCCTGCAGTGGCTGAGCAGCTCCCCCGGCTCCCCGATCTCCTCTGCAGGGTGGACGATCTGAAATGGAGGAGGACCCGTCAGAGCTGATGCCCGACGATCATCCAGGAGCCAGTCTGCAACTAACAATCTCAAAAGGTACAGTCCTGCCCGTGCCCGACACTGACACATCCCGACCCGTGGCGCCCCGAAAATTACCGCTGCCTTCCGCCCCTCTGACCTCACACGCACTGCCCTGAGTGATGATATGCATGCAATCCGGCATATGATGCCACCTACTGACCCCATGCTATCATCATTATCCTCCTCATCCCCCTGTTCCTGGCATCCTACCTCTTGTAATACTTCTCACTGTCAGCTTCCTACCATCTTACCCCTGTCATCATCTCCATCCTCATCCTAATCCCCCTGTTCCTGGCATCCCACCACCCTACCATTATCTCTGCTGTACCCCACTGCCAGCTGACTACCACCTCACCCTCTGTCATCATCATCCCCTGTCATTATTATCGCCATGTACCCCACCTCTAGCATCCACCACCCTACCCCTGTTGTACCCCACTGTCAGCTGCCTACCACCCCACGTCATCATCATCCCCCGCTGTACCCCACTGTCAGCTGCCTACCACCCCACATCATCATCATCCCCCCCTGTACCCCACTGTCAGCTGCCTACCACCCCACATCATCATCATCCCCCCCTGTACCCCACTGTCAGCTGCCTACCACCCCATGTCATCATCATCCCCCCTGTACCCCGCTGGCAGCTGCCTACCACCTCACGTTATCATCCCCCCCTACCCCACTGTCAGCTGCCTACCACCTCACGTCATCATCCTCCCTGTACCCCACTGTCAGCTGCCTACCACCCCATGTCATCATCAACCCCCCTGTACCCCACTGTCAGCTGCCTACCACCCCACGTCATCATCATCCCCCTGTACCTCACTGTTAGCTGCCTACCACCCTACGTTATCATCATCACCCCCCCTCCCCTGTACCCCACTGCTGACATCCCACTCGTCAACATCCCCATCACTCCTCTGTATCCCACCTCTGGCTCCTACCACCCCACCCCCTGTCATCATTCTCATCTTAATCCTTCCTGGTACTCCACTGCCAGCTTCCTACCACCCCACCCCCTGCCGTCATCATCCCCCCGTACCCCAACCCTGACATCCTCCCACCCTGCCTCCTGTCATCATCATTCCCATGTAACCTACCTCTAGCATCCACCACCCTACCCCTGTTATCATCCTTATCTTTATCCCCATGTACCCCACCTCTAGCATCCACCAACCTACCCCCGTTATCATCGTCATTCTTTTCATCCCCTGTACCCCACTGTCAGCTGTCTACCACCCCTCCTCATCATCATCCCCCCTGTACCCCACTGCTGACATCCTACCACCGCGCCTATTGTCATCAACATCCCCATCATCCCTGTACCCCACCTCTGGCATACTACCACCCTACCTCCTGTCAGTAGTAGTACCTCCTGGCGGTAGTAAAGGTGCAGTAACCTCTAGCAATCCATCAGTGAGCTGTAATAATGTGCAGTAGCTTCTAGCAACCAATCAGTAAGCAGTAATCATATGCAGTGACCTCTAGAAACCAATCAGTGAGCCTGAAGCAATCAGTGAGGGTGAACTAGATCTTTATGTTTACATTATTAAAGTTTTTTTAGATAAGTCTGTGTGCATTTGTTTTTTGGGATGTTGGGATGGGAAGCGAAATTGCTAGGGGTGGGGGCAGGAAAATGTTTGAATTATTCTTACCATTATGGGCGTGAGTGGGGCCTCATGTCTAAGATTTGCCTAAGGCCTCACAAAGCCTAGAGCCGCCTCTGTGTGCGTGTATTGTTCCTGTCTGATCATGCAAACATTGTTTGGAAGCATCTGCTGACCTACTCCTTTTTTTTTTATCTTGTTTAATCGTGTACACAGAAATGCAGCTTCCAGCAGAACATGGTCACCAATGTATGTATGTGTGGATTGTGGACTGGTGGTGGGTGTTTTGAATAAGTCTTTTGTAATATTATGTGGGAATGTTTTGTAAGAATGACTGTTAAGTATGTTTCTATAATCTTGCAGATAACAATGTGATGTGTTGCCCGTTATACACTGAAATTAAAGCTGTGTCCACTCTAAGGTTTTGTCCAATTTTAGATTGTAAGCTCCTTTGAAGTTAGTAAATGAATGTAATATTTTTTTTTTCTGCTGGTAAAATAAAAGTACATTATTGAGCTTTTGGGGTGTGTGTGTGTGTGTGTGTATGTGTGTGTGTGTGTGTGTGTTTTTTTTTTCTTCTACTTTTCTCTTTAGTTTTTGTTGGTGGTGGTTTTGGGAAAGTGCAATATCTCTTATATTTTATTTCAATATGTATTTGTGCACCACAAAACGAATCTCTTTGCCCTGGTTCACATTGATGCTACTTTGAAATCGCGCTACTTCACTTGAAGTAGCACGATTTCAAAGTAGCAAGGTCAGTGTGATTTCAGGTGCGACTTGATAGACATCCGTGTGGCTTCATACACAAATGTCTATTGAAGTCGCACCTGAAATTGGCAAAAGTATAGTGCAGGAACTACTTTAGCAAATTGGTGTGGCGCCACAAAATTGGTGTCGCATCGATTGGAACAGTGTCATTGCTGCTAATGGGCTGTGTCTTGTCATGCAATTTGATCTCTCTAATCGCTCCAATGTAAACCTAGGCTTCAGCACACCTTCAAATAAGTGATAAAGGTGGCATCTTTATATATAACAGCTGTGGAGAATTGCAGGTAATGAATTCAGCTGGTGGATAGGCAGTGTTTGAATGTGTCAGCTCTGGTTCACATTGGTGTGATTTGACATGTCAAATCGGTGGCAATTGCACCGTTCTAATTGGTGCGGAAACCTGCACCGATGTCTCTGATGTTGCCCCCACAGTAGGGACTGACATGCAGGAATGAAATTGTGTGAGTTCAGCTCAACGCATTCCTCCCGCTGTCAGTGTGAACCAGGGCTGGGCCTTTTGTCTTTGTAATTTACCTGCTGCTAACCCAGGGACACCATTTCTTATCAAACTCCCTTAAGTTTACCTTCAAATATATCTAGAAATACAGATTTGCATATCAGAAAATAAAAAATACTAATCGTGGTTGATATCAAATATTCGCAGCTGCAATCAAAAGCGTGGTTTCACCTTCTGACCCGGAAATTAGTCATTGTATGCACCCGGAAGTTCCTGTGCTGGCCAGGGTCTCCATCTAGGTGGACATGACAAGGTCTCTTTAGCAGAGACGAGGTGCTGTTTATTGGCCGGGTAAGTGTAGGATATGTACTAATCAATGTGGGGGTGGATGTGGTAGTTGGATTTGGTGTGGTTCATTGATTTGTTTGGCATCACCACACATTTGCTTCCGTCCCATGTGCACACATCACTTCCTGCATTTGTTCTGCTGATGTAAATCAGTAAGGACTATGCAAGTATAAATGAGAGCTCCTTTTATTAAAATATTTATGACTTGTTTCACAGTTGGGCAAATTTTCCAGCAAATTTAGACCTCTGAGTTGCATGACAAGTTGTACCCCATGATTCTCAATGATAACCATTCATATCTGTGCTACTTTAAATTGCACCAACTTCAAAGTAGTCCCTGTGCTACTTTGGTGTGACTTTCATGTGACTTGAGGTATATCGGGTATAATATTACACATTCATGCCCAGAAGTTGGGACCAAGTTGCAGTGGTAAAGTGGCAGCAAAATAGTGTGACTTTCAGGTTGCAGCAGTGTGAATGAGATTCAAGGATAACGCCTTTGAATTTGGCTCTATTGTCACTTGTGCATACTGAAAGTGTAGCAAATTCGTCCCTGCACTACCTTGGTTTGACTTTTATGCAATTTGAGGTCCATACACCAC
Source organism: Lithobates clamitans (assembly GCA_037952925.1). NCBI lineage: Eukaryota > Metazoa > Chordata > Amphibia > Anura > Ranidae > Lithobates > Lithobates clamitans. The sequence continues at coordinate 11,679,587 of JBBGZY010000008.1, read as the reverse complement.
AAGATTACACAGACATTGCTTCAAGTCATGGCAAAGCTGTGCAATTTTAAGGTTGCACAAGTGCAAATGAGGCCTTATTGAAAGGTGTTATCAATTAATCTCATTAGGTTTCTTTCACACTTGGGTGACTTTTCATGCAGCTTTGGACCTCAGAGTCACATGAAAAGTTGTCCCCCATGATTTCCATTAATGTTTATTAGAGCTGCACAATTAATTGTCGTTGTAATTTTTTTTTTTTTTTCCCCTTTGCGATCTTGAAAAAAGCTTTTTACGATTCTTGCTATGCAAATAATTCTCTCTGCTCTTCTGAAGCCACAGCCCTCAAAGGAGAAGTCTGCCAAGAATTAGGACATTCTTTATCAGTGAACTTAACTAGAAACATTGTAACAATTTGTCAATGAAATAGACTTCTGTGTAAGTGAGGAAAGTTTAACCACTTAAACACTAAACCTTTTTCTGACATTTGTTGGTTTCAGGTTAAAATCATTTTTTTTGTGCTAGAAAATTACTTAGAACCCCCCAACATTATATATTTTTTTTAGTAGAGACCCTAGAGAATAAAATGGTGGTTGTTACAATATTTTATGTCACACTGTATTTGCGCAGTGGTCTTTCATGCTTTATTCTAAGCAAAAAATTTGTGATTCTCATTTTGGCCAGAACCGTGCAGCTCTAATATCTATGCAACTTCACCCATGTTCACATAGCTCTGAATTGACATGTCAAATTGCAGGCCAAATCGGCACCTATTGATGGCAATGGAACTGTCCGAATTGGTGCGATGCCACAACGATTCCCAAAAGTAGTTCCTGCACTACTTTGGGTGACTTCAGGGGGCAATTTCTTACCTCCCAACTTTTTGACATGGGTATAAGGGACACCTATTAGCAAAAGTAGGTAAGCATAGGACACCTTCTTAAAGGAGAACAGTTGGGACCTATGTGATTTCACTAGACATCTGTGCAGGAAAGTGCACTGATGTCTCTGAAATCACTCACAAAGTCGGGCTGAGTCACACTTGTGAGACTTTGGACATTAGAGTCGCATGACGAGTCATACCCCATGATTTTCAATGTGTACCATTCATATCTGTGCGACTTCAAGTAACACTGACTTCAACGTAGTCCCTGTACTACTTTGGTCTGACTTTGATGCGAGTTGAGGTCCATAGACCTTAAGTTTACACAGGCATTCCCTGGAATTGCAGCAAAATTGCTGATGCAAAATCGCGGGTAAATGTTGCGTGCCTCTCCCTGCGACTCCTGCATCCAAAGACCTCAAGATTACACAGGCATTGCTTAAAGTCATATCAAAATCTCGCAACTTTCAGGTCGCACAAGTGTGAAAGGGGCCTAAGTCACTGTGCTGAGTACTATAATACCTAGAATATAAAGTAGTCCCACCATCAAACACTAGTAAATGTATGTTCTCAATATAATTGTGCTCAAATGGCTGAAAATCACACAGATGGTATCCCCTACTGAAAGCTTGCATTAGACTCAGCAGCATATGCTGAAAAGAGACAAATTCCTATTTGCCAATGCCAAATCGGCAGGAGCATGGTTGTTACTATAATATTAATGCCTGAAATGCAAAACATTATTGTATAGAATCAAATATTAGTGAATGTATTTTCTCTGTAGGTATGTGCTCAGTGCTGTAGCATAGCGGTATGCCCTGCTGCCCGCAAAGGTTCAAGCCATGAGTTCAAATCCTACTGACAGCATCACCTCCTGGAAGTGTGCATTGTACTCAGAAGCATAGTTAGCCAATGCACATCAGCTTGGTTTATTCCATATTTTAACTCTTCAAATGCATGCAATGGTATGTAAGTATTCAAAAATATTATGGTATGGAATTCCAAAATTCAAGGAAAAAAATGTTGTAGGGTCCCCACAGTACATACCAGGCTCTTCGGTATGGACTTTAAGGGGAACCCCACACCAAAATGTAAAATAAATTTGACGTGGGGCCCCCCCAAAATCCATACCAGATCCTTATCCGAGCATGCAGCCTGGAGGTCAGGATAGGGGGGACGAGTGTGCACCCTACCCTTCTGAACCTTACAAGGCCACGTGCCCCAAAGCACCTTTTCCCCATGTTGATGGGGACAAGGGCCTCTTCCCGACAACCCTGGTCGGTGGTTGTCAGTCTGCGGGCAGGGGGTTTATCAGAATCTGGAAGCCCCCTTTATCAAGGGGGCTCCCAGATCCTGCCCCCTATGTGAATAGGTATGGGGTACATTTTACCCCTACTCATTCACCAAAAATAGCAGTGAAATGTAAAAAAATCAATAGCCGGTTTTTGACAAGTCCTTTATTGTAAAATAGCTCCGAGCTGTCTTCTTCCCTGAGCCATCTTCTCCAAATGCTGTCTCTCCCTCCTCCGTATTCTCCCAGAGCCGTCTCTCCTGCCGCCGCCATCTTCTCCATCTGTTGTGTTCTTCCGCACTGCTGGTTACCCGCTAATAAAAATAAAGCTGCTCTTCTTCCGTGGCAGTCTTCCTCCGCTGTGTTGTCACCCGCTGTGTGGCGTCTCTTACATAGTCATGGAGCAGACTCTCTGGGTGACATTATCGGATGGCCACAGAAGACTGCCACAAGAAGAGCGGCTTTTTTTTATTAGTGGGTAACCAGCTGTGGGGAAGAACACATCAGCGGGAGAAGATGGCGGCAGCAGGAGAGACAGCTCGGGGAGAAGAAACATCAAACACTAGTGAATGTATTTTCTGTGTATGAATTTTCTGTGTATGACTGTGCTACGCCCAATAGGCTAGTGGTCAGCACGTCTACTTTGAAGAACTCATGGGTTCAAATCCCACAAAGAAATATTAAAAGATTGAATTGGTGAAAAGGGCAAATGACTATTAGCCAATTAGCCAAAGCAGCATATGCTGAAAATAGGTGAATTCCAATTAGCCAATGCACTTTAAATTTGGCTGATTCTATTATATTAACTCTTCAAATGCATGCAATGATATGTAAGTATTCAATACTATTATGGTGTGAAATTCCAAACACCACACACTAACTAACGGGCAGATTACATTTTTTTGTTTATTTTAATTCGCTTGTGCACTGAAAAAAAAAACACAGCTGGTGGATGGTATTTGAACTTGTACCGTGAGTGCTGTGGGGATATCTGAGCAGACCACTAAGCCATTGTGCTAAGTACGAGACCTGCATAATAGTGTAGTATGACTAAAGAATGAATATAAATAATTACCGCTTTATAGTCACCTAAATTAAAAAATAAAAAACAACATACAACAAATAGGTAACCTAAATGTTTAATACATGTAACTTTACAGAATAGCAGATATTACTATGTAATAATCATTCATAACTGCATTTGTTAGCAAAAGAAGGAAAAAAACTAGGAATACTAATTGCAACATACCGTATATACTCGAGTATAAGTCGTTCCGAGTATAAGTCGAGGCCCTAATTTACTACAAAAAAAATGGGAAAAACTTATTGACCCGAGTATAAGACGAGGGTGAGAAATGCACAGCTACTGTAAGTGAAAAAGAGGGTCAACAATGCCCATTTGCAGCATCACTGTGCCCATTTGCATGCCTCCCTGTGCCCATTTGCAGCTATAGGTCCCCTGAACTTCAAACTCGGTAGTTAAGGGTTCCTAGATGCCCCCTAGCTGCAGCCAAAATTTTGGGTCTCTGAACCCAAAGGGTCCTGAAATGACATTGCTGCAGATGGACACAGTTGACCGAATTTGGGGCCCCGTATCTCGGGGCCACTTAGTGCTAGAAACCCCAAATTTGGTGTGCAAACCCAGTGGAATTAGCACCATAACATTTCCAAAGCTGGGGTTTCTAGCACCAAGTGGACCCGAGATACAGGGCCCCAAAAATCAGTTCAGAAAATGTCAAGCACTTTTCTGCAGCAGAGAATGACATTTTCTGAACCGATTTTGGGGCCCCGTATCTCGGGGCCACTTAGTGCTAGGAACTTCATCTTTGGATATGTTGTGGTACCAGTTCCACTGGGTTCGCACACCAAATTTGGGGTTCCTAGCACCAAGTGGTCCTGAGATATGGGGCCCCAAACTCGGTTCAGAAAATGTCAAGCACTTTTCTTCAGCAGAGAATGACATTTTCCGAACCGATTTTGGGGCCCCGTATCTCGGGGCCACTTAGTGCTAGGAACTTCATCTTTGGATATGTTGTGGTACCAGTTCCACTGGGTTTGCACACCAAATTTGGGGTTCCTAGCACCAAGTGGCCAAGTGGTTCGGAAAATGAAATTTTTTGCTGCAGAAAAGTGCTTGACTCAAGTATAAGTCAGGGGGGCACTTTCAGCACAAAAAAATGTGCTGAAAAATTCGACTTATACTCGAGTATATACGGTACATCAATAGATGCACACAAAGTAGAGAACATCTCACATAAAAATGTTTCTTTCACATAAATGGATCATGGATACAGTGCAGTACTATATAAAAACTTGATAGGAATTGGCATTTGCATATACGCGGAAGTGCTAATTAGCTCTGACTTAGAATTTACTAACGTGTGTTTCTCACTCGTAGTGCTAATTTACATTCGCCTGTTGAAATGTTATTTGGCTAAAATGGGAGCTATTATTTGCCATAGTGCCCAGTACTTCCTGGCACTATAGTAAATGATTCCCCTAATTTTTTAGACTGGGTTCACATCTATGCGAATTGGATGTGTGTTTCCCCACATTCAATTCGCATAGCAGGAGAATGTGACCAGCTCTTTATGGAGGCGGTTCACATATCTCCAGGGCGGCTGCGGAACGCACTGCACAGAAATGCTGTCTTTGGCTCCATTTCAGGGCTGAATTCAGGCAAAGGTTCATCCCTAATTTGTCTCTGAAAAGAACAGGGAAGCACAGCATTCCCGTGCGATCCGCGGCCAGTTTAGGTGTGAACTGAGACTTATTGTTTACAAAAAATAGAATTATATTATGTTTGTGTGCACAAAAATTAATGTAAGTGTTTTTTTTTTATTATTATTTTAAGTTTAACCTCGGGAATTCAGCTCCTTTGTAAAAAGTGAAAACACACTATGGGATTGACTTACAAAGGCTGGAGAGTACAAAATCTGGTGCCGCTCTGCATATAAACTTCAGGTTTTTCTTGTCAAAGCTTAACTGAACAAGTTGAAGTCAGAACCTGATTGGCTACCATGTATAGCTGCACCAGATCTTGCTCGGCCCAGTTTTAGTAAAATCAACCATTATGAATTAAGACCAACGAAGTGCATGCCACCTCTTAGATATAACTTTATTATTTAAATAAGACAGGTTTATAGAACTCCCAGAAGACAGCTATCACTGTAGATCTGAAAGCCTAACACTGGACCTTCTGGTCTGAGCAAATTCAATAGTAGCATCAATGTAGCTGCTATGCCCACCCCTTTCCTCCTTCTGCTAAATAACAAAAGCCTTTTTATTGTGTGTACTCATTCACAAAATACAAAACATTCTGTGTATGGGCAGCAAAGGGGAGGGGTGGGTATAGAAGCTGTGTGTGCTTCTCTCTTTTCACAGCCCAGAGTGTCTGCTCCAGGAGAACAATAAACATGTTTTAAGTAAATGAGAGATAAGTTCAGGAGGAGGCATGCACCTCACTGGGCTTATCTCATAGTGCACCTGCACTTTCTACAAAGTCGCTAAATTCATTGGATTTAGCTTTAAAATATAAATTTGATAAACAGTAGCACAATTATAGTGTGATGTAAAAAAATGTAACTGTCACCATTCTACAGAAAATATATAATGTTTTAAATAATTGTATGGCAAATATATCTTTGGTAGGAAAAGGGTTCATCCTATTCAAATGTAATTGTGTATAATGTACGATCAATTCTTATATTAATTTGAGTTATGTAGAGATCACAAAATCCTGTACTAATACTACCATAAAATATTATGCATACTACATAAATATCCACAATTGTGTTGAGGTGCTTCTGAAATGCTTGGTGTTGCTTTTCATTTACACTGAATTGCAATGAAAAAAGGAGTCCTCAGTGATTATGTTAATGGCATCAGATGAAAGCAAATTGGATGCAGTATGTTTTGAGCTGCCTTGAGTTGCTTTAGTATTTCACCAAAATTCATTTTTTTTTTTTTGCACAAGATGCCTAAAATCTGACAGGTAATGTCTATTGAGTTTCAGAAACAACAACAAACATCAATGGCTTATAGTCTCATAGAGTGCGAATTAACCACTTCAGCCCCAGAAGAATTTACCCCCTTCGTGACCAGGCCATTTTTTGCAATACTGCACTGCATCTATTTAACTGACAATTGCACGTTGTACCCAAACAAAATTTATGTCATTTTTTCCCCCACAAATAGAGCTTTCTTTTGGTGGTATTTGATCACCTCTGCGTTTTTTATTTTTTGTGCTACGCACAAAAAAAGAGCCACAATTATGAAAAAAAACACAATATTTTGTACTTTTTGCTACAATAAATATCCAAAAAATAAATACATTTTCTCATCAGTTTAGGCCGATATGTATTCTTTTACATATTTGTGGTAAAAAAAAATCCCAGGGGCGTGGCTTGGACGGAGACCAAGATGGCAGCTTAACTCACAAGCTCTTGCGACCCGGGGACCGAGATCAGCCTAGTGGGGAACCCACATTGCCGAACTTTCCTCAAAACACCATGAGCAGGTCCACCCGAAGCTCCTCCACCTCCCGAGCTGCCGCCGACTCCGGTACGCAGCTCAGCAGAAATATAGCGGAGCTTTTCCAGACCCATCGCATGTCGGCACACAGGACCATGCAGGCCCAGTCACAGAGCTCGCCTAGCACTGACCCTTAGTGCTATGAGGGCGGGGGGAGCTACACCCTGCACGAACTGCGCTCTCCCTCCAAGCCTATTCGATCTGGAGAAAGTTGCCTTGGATATCAAGAACACATTTACAGCAGCTATTGCAGAACTCAGATCTGACATACAAGCGGCAGTACATCAGATTGGAGATTTGGAACAGACGACTCAGATCCACGCAGCAGCCATCCGTCAGGTACAACACTCTCATGATTCCCAGATACCCGACCTTCTTGACCTCCACAGACATATCGAGTATCTCGATAATCGAGGTAGAAGGCACAACATCAGAGTGCGAGGAGTCCCTGAAAACGGCGACCCAGGAAATCTCCAGCAAACTCTATGTGCAATTTTTAATGATCTGATTGACCGCCCTGCAGACTCTCCTATCGCGATGGAAAGGGCTCATCGTGCTTTATGCCCTCCACCCCGGGATAATGAGCCACCCAGAGATGTGATCTGCTGCATTGTTAATTTTCCACTGAAAGAGGAAATTCTCCACAAAGCAAGAGAGAGAGGACGCATTCTCCACAATGGCACAGAGATCAAACTTTTTCAGGATTTATCGCTGATCACGCTGCAAAACAGAAGAGCTCTACGCCCCCTACTGGAGATATTGCGTGCACGAAACATACAGTATCACTGGAAACTCCCCTTCGCCTTGTCAGCGTTCGCCAGAGGGTGCTCTGCAATACTCCGCACACCAGAAGACCTTCATATGTTCTGTGAACAACTTGATCTCCTGTGCGTAGAACTTCCGGAGTGGTATGCATTCTATTTTCCTCAAACAATGGCTCCCTCAACCCGTTGAGTAAGGAAAACGGTGGTGAACCCGAGCAAAGGAACTAGTGAAAAGTTTTTTAGCTTGAACTGCTGCCCCCACAGATGCAAACGCCACTGGAATGGCAGATGCTGGATGAAGGAAAATTTAAATGTGGGTGTGGCGCCTTTCAAAAGGAAATTTGGAATGTATATGCCTGTGGTAAATGCGAGGCTCAATAGTGCAATAATATGCCTAATCGTGGGTGAAAAAGAAATCTTTCTCAGAAAAAATGCAAGTGTACTCAAACATAAAGCAAAATTAAAATTAAAATCCCAAATAAAAGTAAATGAGGTAAAATGTGCTGCCAGACTGTCCAAATATTGCTACCTTGTGTAAATGTGTGTAGCACTACAATACAGTTTCAGCATGGCAAATGCAAGTAATTAATCAAACAGAACATAAACAGGGGAGGGGGAGGGGGGGAAGGGAAGGGAGAGTGAGGAGGTGGAGGGACAAGGGGAGTGTGGATGGTCCAAATGTGCACAGGTGCCAATGGTTTAATAAACAGTAGTATAGTTAATAAGTCCAGATAAAGTGCATTAGTGACAAGAAAGTGCTAATGGCTTGATTGCTTTTGAACACATCTGCACTTTAAAACAATCTTCCAAGCTACCAGTAATCGTAGCTTTCCTGGGAGACACTGCAACGTGGGATTAGGCCACGCCCTACGCGTTTCATCATTGGACGCTCCCGTAGACGGGTGTGGCCTAATCCTACGTTGCAGTATCTCCTAGGAAAGCTAAGATTACTCTGACGGTTCTACTGAGATCTTTTCTTGCCTTACATGAGCTACTAATTTGTAAGTACCGCTCTGTCACTTTTTACAATAAAACCTTTTATACGGTATTATGCTATGGATGTCTCGTCTCTTCTCTTTTATGGTAAACATCAATCCGATCCTGAGATTGCCGGTTATTGCTGCACAGTAGCACAGACTGTGACTGCCTAATACCCCCGCAGGGGTTAAGGAAGTTGGTGAGTGTGTGCACATTAAGAGCACGGGATCTTAAACACTGTCACCAAGAAAAAGGATTGGAAGATTGTTTTAAAGTGCAGATGTGTTCAAAAGCAATCAAGCCATTAGCACTTTCTTGTCACTAATGCACTTTATCTGGACTTATTAACTACCGGTATACTACTGTTTATTAAACCATTGGCACCTGTGCACATTTGGACCATCCACACTCCCCTTGTCCCTCCACCTCCTCACTCCCCCCCCCTCCCCCTCCCCTGTTTATGTTGTGTTTGAATAATTACTTGCATTTGCCATGCTGAAACTATATTGTAGTGCACACATTTACACAAGGTAGCAATATTTGGACAGTCTGGCAGCACATTTTACCTCATTTACTTTTAATTTTATTTTGGATTTTAATTTTTATTTTGCTTTATGTTTGAGTACACTTGCATTTTTTCTGAGTAAGATTTCTTTTTCACCCACGATTAAGCATATTATTGCACTATTGAGCCTCACATTTACCACAGGCATATACATTCCAAATTTCCTTTTGAACGGCGCCACACTCACATTTAAATCTTCCTCCCTCGACCCGTTACCAAAAGCTCAACGCCAGAGATCCAGCAAACAAAGGGGAGACAAACTCACCGAATGCTCGCTGATCCCGTCGAGAGCTTTACCAGCGCAGCCTGGGCTCACCTTTATCGCCATTGACGAGGAGAGACCGCCCTGTTGTTTAGAGAGCTCTTTCTCCACTCAGCCATGGACTAGCATACGCATGTAAGTGCCTTCGTCACCAGTTAACCTTATCTCCACCCCTCAGTTTTACCCTCTGAGTTTTGTGCCCCCATCCTCCTTCTCCCCTGGTTTAGTCTGTTCTGCTGCCCAGGACGAGCTTCCCCCACAAACGTATCTCCACGCCACCTACACCTACTACCTACGATGGTCTGGTATGTGAGGTATTCACAATTCCAGCTTGATAGGAACTCGCATCTAGATCTCACATACTTCGACTGCCAACCGGCACCCAAACAAGCCCTGAAGCTTCGACCTACACTAAAGTTCATTCCGCTGTGATCTGACTCGCCTTTCTGAGGTAATCCAACCCATTGTTCCTACTCACCCAAGATGTGTATGTCCTCCTGAACTTTGCTTAAGACACAGCCTGACTTTATGCAAGCACACTGACACTCTGTAGGTCTCCATTTAATCGAAGCCCACGGCATGGTTTCATTGGCCTTGACTTTTATTCCAAGCCCCTAAGATGCTCCCCTACAGCAGATTTAGCTAACCTAGCTTTTGTGGGCACTGCATCCTCTTCATGAGGCCTGCTCACCATCTGCTATACTAATATGGAATAATAACAGTCATATGTAGCAGCATACGCCAATCTCAGAAGATGTTAACCCCATCCAGCCGCCTCTACAGAACATGACCAATGGGTTCTATTGGTCAACCCATATGATGCCATGCTACATGTAAAATATGTAAATATCTCTGTGCATGTCACAAGAAGTTTGTGTGTCTAATAGTTTATAATGTACCTTGCACACTTCTGGGGTTCTTAACAGGTATTAGGGGTATGCAATGTCTCGTGTGCCGGGGGGAGTGTCAAGGGGAGTTGAAGCGAACACCCCCTTTCAATATTGCATTTAATACCCCAAATAGTTAACACACAATATATATTGCAAATCTGAGCTCACACAAACTTAGCGATTGCAGTGATTCTCTGCTAATGTGACATTTACATTCTCTTTTACGAGATCGTCAGCATAGTTATGACACACCTGGCTCCCGAGATATTATCCCCAAAAAGTTTTTTCTTATCAATACTATTCATATCAACACAGTAGTGCTTTATATTGTCCTGGGCAATCCTGGTCCCCCTCCTCCCCCCCACTCCTTCCCATACCCTCTAACCAATACCCTCCCTCCCTTCCCCTCAACCACCCATCCCCTCCCCCCCTTCTCTTCCCTTCTCCCCTTCTCCCCCCTTCCCCCCTTCCTTCCCTTCTTCCCTCTTCCCTCTTCCCCCTCCCCCCCTCCCCCACTCCACTTCACTTGTTGTTACTTAGCTCTCCTTTTATGAGATATAATTGTACACTTTTGCCTGATTAATAGATACTGAGCTTTCCACCTTATTGGGATTAATTACATCTTGTTGAAATATCCTGATAAGACAATGCATTCCAATGGCTGAATCATTATTAACGTTTAGGTTTTTTGTGTTTTATACTCTGGAGAATAATTGATTAAGGGTTATCCTGCCCAGACAGCTCCCCACTATGCTCCTTCTACACACTTTCAAAAGCTATCTATCTCGTACTCCCTGGCTCATGGAGGCCCCGTGGTCTTCGTCCCTCTTTTTGTCCCCCACAGCGGTCCTTTTGGACTTTTGCTGACACTCCCAGCATCTCCCTCTATAGGTGGAGCAGCTTGCCTGCTATCAACTCTGGTATTTCTCTACTCTCATCTTTCAGGATCTTCTACGCTGTCCCCCATTCTTCTTCTTACTACTTTTTTTTTACTCCCGCTAGTCCATACCCCTCCTCCCTCTAACCTCCAAAGAACCCTACATACTCCCTCCTTTCCCCTTCCTATTTTGCTCCTTACATCAGGCGCTTCTTTCTTGTGTGGCTCCGCCCCCACTCGGCTGTCCCTCCTCCCCAACTCCGGTCCACTTCCCTTTTAGACACCCAACAACTTACATTGGGACAACACTTCTACTAATCACTATGCAGAGTAAATCTCTCATCTCGCCTCCCCTGACCCTGAAATATCTATCGCTAAATACAAAAGGCCCTAATCTCCCGGAAAAAAGGTCACAAATGCTGTCCTCCCTTATGAAGCACAAGGCATACTTTATTTACCTGCAAGAAACACATTTTCGGTCAGATTCTATCCCTAGATTGTCCAATCACATATACCAATTTGCTTTCCATGCCACAAACCCTAAGTCCAAGACCAAAGGGGTTTCTTCTAGTGTCCAAACACACAGACTTTCACCTGTCTGAATCCTTCATTGACCCTGAAGGAAGATTTATCTTTCTTAGGGGTACCTATGCCTCAAAACCAATAACACTAGCCAACATCTACTGCCCTAATGAGCACAATGTCACCTTCTTCAGGAAAACTTGTGAACTCCTCTCCTCTTTCCGGAAGGATATATTAATCCTCGGAGGAGACTTCAATGTCCCTTTGAACCCTGTTCTAGATTCCTCCTCAGGCTCCTCTAGCTTAACCTTTTAAAGCCCTATGCCAGATTAAATTTGAACTCCAGAAACTTACCTTACATGACGCCTGGCGTTCTCTGTCTCCCTCTACCAAAGACTATACTTTTTTCTCTGCCCCGTAGCAGAAATACTCTAGGATCAACTATTTCTTCCTTTCTCAAACAGACCTATCCTTCTTACAAAATTCCACGATTGAACCCATGTTTCTCTGAGATCGTCACCCCATCACAATCACCCTCTCCTTCCCTGTGACCTGCAGGAAAACAAAAATCTGGCGATTAAACCCCTCTCTTTTGAAAGACCCTGCGACTATTGACCACTTTTGTATACGCATTTGCCAATATTTCGCAGAAAATGACAGCTTGGAGGTGTCCCCTGTCTCTGTCTGGGAAGCACATAAATGTGTGATCCGAGGAAAACTACTGGCCTTAGCTGCAAATACCAAAAAAGAATCCCAAGCGAGAATGAGTGCTTTAACACGGACTATCTAATCACTAGAATTAGCTCATAAACAGACACTAGCACAGTCTACCCTTCAAGAGCTGATACATGCTCGTTCCTTGCTCCTAGAGGAATTAAGTAAGCTCACTAAGCGGCGATACATTCTTGGCCAGAAGATCTTCTATGAGCATGGGCTCAAAAGTGGTCACTTCACTTGCCCACTCGGTCCAAGCTTCTAAACAATCCTCTATAATTCACCATGTACGCGATGCGCGGGGAGTGCTTCTGGCCAGTAGGGATGAGCCGAACACCCCCCGGTTTGGTTCGCACCAGAACCTGCGAACGGACCGAAAATTTGCACGAACGTTAGAACCCCATTGACGTCAGAGACGCTGATGCCGCGGACAGCCGGCATACAGGCGGTGAGATGAGAGGCGCCGTCCCCCCGCAGGAGGAGAGATAGAAACCGCCGTTACTTGACTAGAGGAACGGGAGACATGCCAGAGAACATCTGATACAGCGGGGACAGCGCACTCAGGATTGACCTTTTGGTACGGCGAGGCACTGATACCGCCACCCCCTGCCTTCCGGGATTATAGCATACCCCCCCACCCGGCTGAATGAAATATTCCTAAAAGGCTGTAAGTATTGCTACCCCATGAGAGGGGAGGAAATATCCTTATGAAGAGCAGAAACAAGGTAACAATTAAGGAACTAAGTATACATTGTCTATAGGCTGTGGTCCTTAAGTGGCGCTCTGAATGGTTGGTAATGTTTTTTATGAACACTTTTCTGTTACTGGGAAAGGAGGTCTGCGCAATAATACGGGGGGCGAGTAATCACCTATATGGACTACCAAAGGTCTCCTCTGCTTGTGGGGTTGCCCCCTATACATACCAAGTGAGTGCGAGAATAAAGTAGCCTACATTTAAACGGGGGGGATTAACACTAAACGCACAAGCCGGGACTGGAAAAGGACGGTAATCTGGTAGGACCCCCCAACAGTAGAATTCAAATCAAGGGGCACAAATAGAGGAACAATTAGTTATAACAGTAATAAAGACATTACATCATATACCATACAAGTCCCCCAAAGAAGAAGGGGAAAGGGGGAGGTTGGTAGGGAGAAAGCTAGAAGGGAGAGAGTTAATCAATTAAGCTGTGGAATTCCTGTGCCACCCCCCCTCTCCTTGCCCCTCCCCCCTGCTTTTTTTGTTTCCTTCCCTGCAACCTGTAAAAACCCCTCCAAATAGACTCTTCAAAGTTCTAGGGCTTCCCTTCACGGAAGTGGAGGGATATTAAGAAAACCAGGCTGGGGAAGCGAATTAGGGGGCCAAGAAAGGGAGATAAAATGAATAAAAACACAACGAAAGTAACAAGGGGGAATGCCCCCAAATCCCCAAAAGATAAACCAACAGTCAGCACATTAAAACAATATATGACACAAGGAGCAAGCCCTAGGAGTATGGAGTCGGTTAGACAAAGTCAAAGTAAAACAGAAAAAAAAAGGGATCCGATAAAAAAACAGGAGACACCCCAGAACACTCTAGAGATGATCTATCAACAGAGGGGGACCATGATGTAAGTGGAACTGATGGGGAAGCAATAGGGACCTCCACACTAACAAAGGGAGAGATGAGTGACCTGCTCCGGAAAATGGAAAACTCGATAAAAATGGATATTCAAAATCTGAGAGGAGATCTGGGACATATATTAGAAAGAGTGGAGTTTACGGAAAAAACTTCTGAAAAACAAAAGCAAGAAATTGAAAGTTTAAGACAGCAAGTGAAAGAAACACAGAAAAATCAAAAGTTGTTACTATACAAGCTGGAAGACCAGGAGAACAGGAGCAGACGGAAGAACATTAGGATTCGCCCAGTCCCAGAAAAAGAGGATGAAGATCTGAAGAAATTGATTTCCACAATTTTCCGGCCTTTGATTAATAGAGAAGGGGAGGACTGTCTAAAGATAGAAAGGATACACCGAGTGGGTTATGCCAGGGAATCAAGGACAGAACGACCAAGGGACATTATAGTTAGATTCAGGTACTATGAAGATAAATGGGAAGTTTGGAAGAAACTGAAAGGAAAACCACCAATAATGGTCGAGGGAGTGGAAATCCAGTTTTATGCAGACCTGGCGCAAGAAACCCTAGTAAGAAGAAGATTGCTGAAACCCATATTGGAATTAATGATTGCACAAAACATCAAATATACTTGGGGATTCCCGGCCTGTCTGAAAGGATATAAGGAAGGGAGGTCTGCTAAATTACGATTTCCGGAGGATTTAGAAGAATTTTGTAAAAGGCTGGACATACAGGTTCCGGATTTACCAGGCTGGTCAACAGAAGACTAGGGGACTTACCAAGCTCTCAGCCGGGGGGAGAGGGGGGGGGGTGGGACAATAATAGATAAGAAAATCAAGCCAAGATAAGAATGAAATAGGCAGGCCACCCCACTACAATAGTTATCCTAAGGAGTGGGAGGAAGCTGAACACCTGGAGCTCCACCTTTGGATCAAGGGGATCAGAAAGGGCTCAGACGGAGATCCTGGATGACCTTAGGGGCCCTGAGGGGCCATTAGGGGGGTAGGGGAGGGGGGGGAGGGGGAGTGGGGGGGTGACATATAACGTTAAAGGCCTGAATACACCCTCTAAAAGACACAACTTATTAAGAGAACTGAAAGAGCAGGGAGCAGGAATAGTGTCATTACAAGAAACCCATCTGACATATGAATCCAACAGCAGATTATGGTCTAAAAATTTCCCGACATGGTATTATGGAGATACAATATCTAATAGAGCAAGAGGAGTGGCAATAGGAATGGCAAAAGAAGTGCAATTTAAATTAGACGGAAGAATGCAGGATACGGAAGGTAGATTCCTTTTTTTAAAGGGATCTCTAGGAGGGTTGGAATGCACTATTGCAAATATTTATGCCCCTAATAAAAACACAGTAAAATTCCTGATAAGTACACTGGAGAAACTAATAACCTTCAGGAAAGGGGGTCTGATAGTGATGGGGGATCTCAACGTGTGTCTAGAGCCAGCGCTGGACAGTGCGTCCGGTGTGCAGGGGACGAACAACGAGCAGCTTAGACGGTTTAGACAGAAATTACATGAGAACCAACTGGTGGATATATGGCGAATACTGAATGGTAGAACAAGGGACTATACGTTTTACTCCTCTGTACACCGGACGTATTCCAGATTGGACTACATACTACTGGAACACAGGTGGTTAGAGAGGGCCACTGAAGCAAAAATAGGAATCATCACATTGTCAGACCACGCCCCTGTAGAAATGGAATTGCAAATCTCCCAAATGCAGAGAAAAATCCCCCTATGGAGATTAAATGAAGACCTGCTGTCCGATGAGGGGGTGGTCCAAAGGGTGGAAGAGGAACTCAAACAGTACTTTAGGATAAATGAAACCGGAGATGTCTCGGGGGCAGTGGTGTGGGAGGCCCAAAAGTATACATAAGGGGAATATTAATAAAAGAGGGAGCCAGGAAAAAAAAAGAAAGGAACAACAGAATGGGAAATCTTACGACTGAAATATTCAACATAGAACAAGAACACAAAAAAATGAGAGGACTCCATAAAGAAATATAGCAAAAGTTGATAGATAAAAGAGACGAATTGAAAAGACTGGTAGATCAAGAAACAAAAGAAAAATACTTTCTAATTGAGAAAGAGAGATATCAGTGGGGGGATAAAACAGGGAAACATCTGGCTAGAATGCTAAGGGAAAAAAAAGCTTGTAATTTTATAGGTAGGATACAGACTAAGCAGGGTTCAATGGTCTATGAAACAAAAGAAATAGGAGAGGCATTTAGAAACTATTATAAAGAATTGTATTCAGGAGAGCACAAGGGGGAGCAAGAGAGGTTAAAGAAAAAAAAAAAGATAAGGGAATTCTTAAAGCGTGCGGGATTACCCGAGATTCAGGAGAGAGATAGGGAAGCCCTGGAGGAAGTAATTTCGGAAGAAGAGGTAAAGGAAGCAATATCAGAGGCAGCACAAGGAAAGAGCCCAGGGCCAGACGGATTTACTGCAGGTTATTACAAAAAATTTAAAGATATCCTAATACCGAAGATGTGTCAGTACATGAATGGGTTAGGAAAATACTTTAAACTGAGCAGAGAGGCACAAACGGCCCTGATCACGGTGATCCCAAAGGAAGGAAAAGATACGACCCTCTGCTCCAGCTACAGACCCATATCGCTACTAAATGCAGATATAAAGATCTATGCAAAAATATTGGCAAAGAGGATGAAGGGGCTAATGAATTCATTGGTCCATCCTGACCAAACAGGGTTTGTGGCTGGAAGAGAGGGGAAGGATCATGGGGTGCGAACACTGCTCCTTCTACAAAAAATAAAAGGGGCGGGGCCCCCGGTCTGCTCCTGTCTTGCGACGCTGAAAAGGCGTTTGACAGAGTAGACTGGGGGTTCATGTTCCAAACATTAGGCAAATTGGGGGTAGGTCCAAGGATGTTGGAAAGAATAAAAACGTTGTATAGACAACCGAGAGCAGCAATTAGGATCAACGGGGCACTTTCAGAAACTTTTGAAATGAGGAGAGGGACAAGGCAAGGGTGTCCCCTGTCTCCACTCCTTTTTATCCTTTCATTAGAGCCCTTTCTTGCAACACTAAGAAATGACCCCGTTATTAAAGGACCAAAAGTGGGCAAGGAAGAGCACAAGTTATCGGCATTCGCCGATGACGTGCTCTTCTATATAATTAAACCAGAATGTACCCTGCCAAAATTAATTAGAACGATAGAACAATATGGAGAGCTCTCAAATTTCAAGATAAATATGGGAAAATCTGAAATCCTAAACATAAACCTAAGAAAAGCAGAAGAGGAAAATTTGAGGAAGAAATTTCAATTTATTTGGAAAAAAGAAATAAAATATTTAGGTGTAAAACTAGCTAATTCCCTGGATAAAATATATAAAGTGAACTATATCCCCCTATTGGATGAAATCAGGAAAGAGGGCAAAAAAATACAGATTAGACCAATCTCTTGGATAGGCCGGATAAACGCCATAAAAATGACCCTGCTTCCAAAAATTACCTATAAATTCCAAATGCTACCTATAGATCTACCAATATATTACCTCAAAAAACTAAAAACAATATTAACAAACGTTATTTGGAAAAATAAAAAACCGAGGGTATCTTTAAAGACGCTAAGAAAAGAAAAAAAGAATGGGGGTCTGGCGGCTCCGGATATTGTAACATACTACAACGCAATAATCCTGTCACGAGCGATAGAATGGGTAAGGGATAATCAAGAAAAAAGATGGGTAAACCTGGAAAAATTCTATAGTAAGGCACAGTTAGGAGCAATTATTTGGAACCCCCCCAACACAGAACGATAGATGAAAATACACATGGGTTAACACGGGTGGTAATTAGGATGTGGGATAGAACTTATAAACAGTTAAATAAGACTTACAACTCACCACTTATAAGAGTTAATGATAATGAGTTTTTTGCACCAGGGAAAGTAAGTATAGGGGGGAAATGGATAAAGAAAGACAAGGTGGAATTAAGAGAGATAATGAAAAAGGGGAAAATTAAAACAATGCACGAGTTGCAACAGGACACAGAAACATGGGTGATCAACGCATGGCGATATGCACAGTTAGAAAGGTTCATCAGAAAACTACCACAACCTATAAGATCAGGAGAAGAACTGACGGGATTAGAAAAATTATGCACATTAGAAAACACAAAAAATACTATATCAAAATTATATAAATTATTATTAGTTGAAGATGAAATAGAGAAACCCACTTATATCAAACAATGGGAAAAGGATTTGGGGACACTGGTTGATTTTAGCACGATAAAAAAGATTATGAACCTTACCCATAGCTCGGCGATAGATGTAAAAACAACCGAAATGAACTATAAGTGTTTAGTGAGGTGGTATATAACACCAGAGAGGGCCAGTAAATTCCAAAAAGAATCATCGGCAGACTGTTGGAGAGGATGTGGGGAAATAGGTACAATGGCACACATATGGTGGAAGTGCCCGAAGATTCAAAAATATTGGGAGAATGTTTTGAGTATGGTCCAAAAAATTACGGGAAAGGAGGTGAAAAAAGAGCCATGGTCGGTGCTCTTCCACGGCATTAAGGATAGTGAGAAACAATATAAAGCCTCGTTGGTGCCTCATCTAATCAATGCAGCAAAAAAACTAATACCCAAAAATTGGAGAGAAAAAGAATCCCCACAGATATGGGAGTGGATTAATGCCGTGGAGGAAACCTACACCATGGAGAGGTTTTATGGTGGCAAGGAAGAAGGGGGTGAGGGAAGGAAAGATAATTGGAAGAGTTGGAGAGAGTTCAAAAAAACATGGAGTTACGCTGAGAAAATTAGGTATTAGTAGAGTTATATTTGGGAAGAGTATCTACACCAGGGAATAAGGGAGGGGGGGGGAGGAGGGGAGATGAAATAGTGTAAACTATCAAGGGAAAAGAGCTATTGAGATAATATAATAAAGGTTGTTTTTTTTTTTTCTTCTTTATACAAGGGTGGGTAAAGAGAAAGAAGGGAGGGGTTTATATTGAAATAGGAAGAGTGCTACATTATGAGAGATCTGTATCGGTCCTACCCCTTCCCTGTCTATTCCAAATTTTATTGAGTGATATGAAAATCAGCCACAGTGATGTGAAGGAAAAGAGAGACGTACATGAATGGAAAAGTTAAAGGTTGTCTCACTATTTAAAGTAAACTGAGTGGCAAAAAAAAAAAAAAAAAAAAACCCCATTGACGTCTATGGGACTCGAACGTTCGAAATCAAAAGTGCTAAATTTAAAGGCTAATTTGCATGGTATTGTCCTAAAAAGGGTTTGGGGACCCGGGTCCTGCCCCAGGGGACATGTATCAATGCAAAAAAACTTTTAAAAACTGATGTTTTTTCGGGAGCAGTGATTAAGATGCTTAAAGTAAAAAAAAAAGTGAAATATTCCTTTAAATATCGTACCTGGGGGGGTGTCTATAGTATGCCTGTAAAGTGGCGCGTGTTTCCCATGCTTAGAACAGTCCCTGCACAAAATGACATTTTGAAAAGAAAAAAAGTCATTTAAAACTGCTTGCGGCTTTAATGTAATGTTGGATCCTGGCAATATGGATGAAAATTAGTGAGACAAATGGTATGGGTACCCTCCAGTCCATTGCCAGGCCCTTTGGGTCCTGTATGGATATTAAGGGGAACCTCGCACCCAAATTAAAAAAAGGAAAGGCGTGGGGCCCCCAGGCCATTTATACTCTGAACAGCAGTATACAGGCGGTGCAAACAAGACAGGGACTGTAGGTTTGTTGTTAAGTAGAATCTGTTTGTAATTTTGAACTGGTACATTTTTAAAGTGTAGCTCCAGCCAAAAAATCTTTTTTAAGCTTTTTGGAAAACATAGGGAAGGGTTATAACCCCTGTGACATTTGATTTGCTGTCTGTGTTCCTCTTCAGAAGATTTCGTCTCACTTTTTGTCCCAAAGACAAATGTTTTTTTTTAAATTTGGGGGTTTTAGTGAAACAAGGATTGGTGATAAAGCATCAGTGGAAAGGAGAAAAGTTTTTCCCATATTAACTCTTACAGGAGAGAATTTCCCTTCCTATGGGGTAGATTTTATCTCACTTCCTGTTGTCTCCTTCCGTTTGCAAGTAGGAGTCGTTTGTAAGTTGGATGTTTGAAAGTAGGGGCCTTAGGTGTTGTTGTGGCCTCAACACTGTAAGCCCTCACAGGGCCCTGCTGTGAAATATTAGATCAAGAATTGTAATTACATGCCCCTGTTGAACAGGGCCAGAAAAATTGGGCCTTTGGTGATGGTGGTGCTGGTGGTGTTGGTGCCACAACACTGTAAGTCCTCACAGTTAATCTTGGTGGGCGCAGAAACGGGCCCTGCTGTGAAATATTAGATCAAGAATTCTAATTACATGTCCCTGTTGAACAGGGGCTGAAAAAATGGGCCTTAGTCACTGGTGCTGGTGCCACAACACTGCAACCCCTCACAGATACTCTAGTTGGAATGCAGGAACGAGCCCTGCTGCAAAGAATTGCATCAAAAATTGTAATTATATGCCCTTGTTAAACAGGGGCTTAAAAATTGGGCCTTAGTCACTGGTGCCACAACACTGCAACCCCTCACAGATACTCTAGTTGGAACGCAGGAACTAACCCTGCTGCAAAGAATTGCATCAAAAATTGTAATTACATGCCCTTGTTAAACAGGCTCTTAAAAATTGGGCCTTAGGCACTGGTGGCGGCGCCTAGAACCAAAAATGTTCTTACAAGCTATCAGCATGATCATTGAGGAGGAAGAGGATAATTACTCAGCATAATAGGATAGTCACTCAGCATCAGCATAGGCAGTCTTTGAAGGGATCTGACATTTAAAAAAAATATTTGGTTACATCAGCATCAGGTGCTTGGTAGCTGGTGGTGATCCAAGACTGGTTCACTTTTATGAAGGTCAGTCGATCGACCGAATCGGTGGACATACGCACCCTGTGATCAGTTATAAAGCCTCCAGCAGCACTGAATGTGCATTCCGAAAGAACGCTGGATGCAGGACAGGCCAGTAGCTCAATTGCATACTGTGCAAGCTCTGGCCAGTGATCCATTCTCAAGACCCAGTAACCCAGAGGATTTTCGGTGGGAAAGGTGTCCAAGTCAGATTGCCCCTAGGTATTCCTGCACCATGTAAAGCAGACACTGGCGATGGTTGCTGGAACCGATCATACCTTGGGGCTGCGGACTAAAAAATTGTCTAAATGTATCGGTCAGATGGCCACCTTCTCCACCGCTCCTTCTTTGACTGACCGAAGCCTCAGCAACACATTGCCCAGAAACAGGAGTTTGTAACCTCCCAGTCTCTGGGAACGCGTTGCACAGACCTTTCTGCAAGGCCTCCCGAAGATGTTTCATCCTCTGCTCCCTCTGCGACGGCAAGATAAGGTCCGCAACCTTACCCTTGTAACGTGGATCAAGGAGGTTGCCAGCCAGTATTGGTCCTTCTCCTTGACACCACAAATACGAGGATCCTTACGCAGGCTTTGCAGGATCAGGGAGGCCATTTAGTGTAGGTTTGCTGAGGCATTCGGTCCGGAGTCTTCTGGGTCACTAAGGATGACATGGTCCGCAGTCACCTCCTCCCAGCCACGTACAAGTCCATGTGTTTCTTGGGACTGATCCCTTAAAGACTGCTGCTGATGCTGAGTGCCAGGCTCCACCTGTATACTGACACAATCCTCCTCCTCTTCCTCCTCCTCCTCCTCCTCCTCCTCTTCCTGTGTGATCGGCGGGCACGCAGGAACACTGTCTGGATAAAGGGGGCCTTGAGAGCTAAGGAAGTCCTCCTCTTCCTGCCTCTGTTCTGCCTCAAGTGTCCTGTCCATTATTCCACGCAGCGTGTGATCCAACAGGTGGACAAGGGGGACAGTGTCACTGATGCATGCACTGTCACTGCTCACCATCCTCAAATGGTGACAGGACAGTGCATGCATCCCTGATCATGGCCCAAAAAAAAACAAGCTCCCCTGACCCTGTCCTGGTGCCATAGTCACACAGGTACTCATGATGGCCCTCTGCTGTGTGTGCAGCCGCTGCAGCATGGCCAACGTTGAGTTCCACCTGGTGGGCATGTCACAGATTATTCGGTTCTTAGGCAGGTTAAACTCCTTTTGGAGGTCTGCCAGCCGAGCACTGGCATTATAGGACCGGCGGAAATGCACACAGACTTTCCTGGCCTGCCTCAGGACATCCTGTAAGCCCGGGTACCTGCCCAAGAACCGCTGCACCACCAAGTTAAGGACGTGAGCCAAACAGGGCACATGGGTCAGTTGTCCCTGTCGGAGGGCGGAGAGGAGGTTGGTGCCATTGTCGCAAACCACCATTCCTGCCTTAAGTTGGCATGGCGTCAACCACCTCTGAACCTGCCCCTGCAGAGCTGACAGAACCTCTGTCCCAGTGTGGCTCCTGTCCCCCAAGTACACCAGCTCAAGCACCGCATGGCATCTTTTGGCCTGCGTACTTGCGTAGCCCCTTTAATGCCTACGGAGCACCGCTGGTTCTGAGGACAAAGCACAGGAAGAGGCCATGGAAGAAGAAGAAGAGGAGGGGGTGGAGGAGAGAGGTGTGTCACAATCATTAGTAGTGGCATTTTGGAGGCATGGTGGCGGAACAACCTCCAACACTACTGCACTTTGTCCTGCATCCTTCCCAGCTGCCAGCAGAGTGACGCAATGTGCCGTGAAACTTAGATAACGGCCCTGTCCATGCCTGCTGGACCATGAGTCAGCGGTAATATGCACCTTACTGCTGACCGCCCTGTCCAGCGAGGCCAAGACATTGCCTTCCACATGTCGGTAGAGAGCCGGAATCGCCTTCCGTGAGAAAAAGTGGCGTTTGGGTACCTGCCACTGAGGAACCGCACATTCTACAAACTCACGGAAGGGGGCAGAGTCTACCAACTGAAAAGGTAGCAGTTGAAGTGCTAGCAATGTAGCCAAGCTAGCATTCAACCGCTGGGCATGTGGATGGCTGGGTGCGAACTTCTTTCGGCGGTGCAGCAGCTGGGGCAATGAAATTTGCCTGGTACAATCTGATGTTGGTGTATCGAAAGCAGATTGCCCACAAGTACTTGGCTGTGACACACCTAATTCTACACCTTCATTCCTCTCAGTGCAGGTCTCAGAGAGGATTGAAGATATAGTGGGGTTGGAGATCTCAGCTGATGAAGAGCAAGGAGAGGTCCTCTTTGTTCTTTGGTGTGGGTCTTTTAGATACGCTTGCCAACGAACTGCATGGCAGGTAAACATATGTCTGGTCAAGCATGTGGTGCCCAAGCGGGAGATGTTTTGGCCATGTGAGATACGCTTGAGACATATGTTGCAAATAGAAGTGGTGCTATCTGCTGCACTCGTCTCAAGGTCCACACCAAAGAACTTTTGGAATAATGTGCAGAGACAGCAGCGCCCTGCACATGTGGAGCTTTGCGTTGTGATGTAGTCAGTGTGTTGCCCTTAGGCTGGCCCCTGGAGGGCATCCTGCCTCGTTGGTGATGTGCCTTCTCCTCCTTCTCCTCCTCCCTTTTATCAGGCACTCACGTTGAGTCAGTGACCTCATCATCCCCTCTCTCCTCATCACTGAGGCAAACCTGGCAGTATGCTGCAGCAGGGGGAGCATGACTGCCAGATTGCTGTCCTTCTTGGGCACCCCCTCTATCCATGCGCACGTTACTGCCTTCATCTAGCTCAGTATCATCATCAGAGCCTTCTAAATGCTGGGCATCCTCCTGGAGCATGTACCCAACACTGTGGTCAAACAGTTCGAGGGAATCCTCAGGAGGACATGGTGGGGCTAGGGAAGGAGTCACTGATGCCATTGAGCTGAGGGAAGAGGCCGCAGTGGCAGCTGCTTTGCCAGACAAAGTACCCTGAGCATGGGTGAGGGAGGATGAGAAGGATGAGGACGGCTTGGTCATCCACTCGACCAAGTCTTCCGCATGTTGCGGCTCAACATGGCCAGCTGCCGAAAAAAAGGCCAAGCATGTTGCGGCTCAACATGGCCAGCTGCCGAAAAAAAGGCCAAGCATGTCCCACAGCCACGTGCTGATGAGGATGCACCGTCTCCACGACCAGCACCGTTGCCTCTAGACATAGGGCCTGCTTGCCCTCTTTTATTGGCTTGTGAATGTTTGCCTCTCCTTGTTGGCCTTCCAGACATACTAATGGCCTGTAGCTGCACTAAGCTTGGATATATATATATACTGATACTGCAGCTAGCAAAATCAACTGCCTGCCTACAGTATGAGAACACCACCAACCTTCTACAGGTAGCTTTATCTGAACACTGTGCAGAGGTCACACTACACTAACAAGTAAATAATGTAGCTGCCTGCGGTAGTGATAGGATTCGGAAAACACCACCAACCTTCTACAGGTAGCTTTAGCTGAACAGTGCAGAGGTTGCACTACACTAACGTGTAAATAATTTAGCTGCCTGCGGTAGTGATAGGATTAGGAAAACACCACCAACCTTCTACAGGTAGCTTTAGCTGAACAGTGCAGAGGTCGCACTACACTAACATGTAAATACTTTAGCTGCCTGCGGTAGTGATAGGATCAGGAAAACACCACCAACCTTCTACAGGTAGCTTTAGCTGAACACTGTGCAGAGGTCGCACTAAACTAATGTGTAAATACTTTAGCTGCCTGTGGTAGTGATAGGATCAGGAAAATACCACCAACCTTCTACAGGTAGCTTTAGCTGAACACTGTGCAGAGGTCGCACTATACTAACGTGTAAATACTTTAGCTGCCTGCTGTAGTGATAGGATCAGGAAAACGCCACCAACCTTCAACAAGTAGCTTTAGCTGAACACTGTGCAGAGGTCGCACTACACTAACGTGTAAATACTTTAGCTGCTTGCAGTAGTGATAGGATCAGGAAAACACCACCAACCTTCTACAAGTAGCTTTAGCTGAACACTGTGCAGAGGTCGCACTACACTAACTTGTAAATACTTTAGCTGAACACTATGCAAAGGTCAAACTACACTAACTTGTAGTTTTAGCTGAACACTGTGAGGAGGACGCACTACACTAATGTGTAGCTTTAGCTGAACACTGTTCAGAGCACGCACTACACTAACTTGTAGCTTTAGCTGAACACTGTGCAGAGGTCGCACTACACTAACTTGTAGTTTTAGCTGAACACTGTTCAGAGTACGCACTACACTAACTTGTAGCTTTAGCTGAACAGTGCAGTAAATACTGCTTGCGGTAGTGATAGGATCAGGAAAACACCACCAACCTTCTACAGGTAGCTTTAGCTGAACACTGTGCAGAGGTTGCACTACACTAACGTGTGCTTTAGCTGCCTGCGGTAGTGATAGTATCAGGAAAACACCACCAACCTTCTACAGGTAGCTTTAGCTGAACACTGTGCAAAGGTCACACTACACTAACTTGTAGTTTTAGCTGAACACTGTGAGGAGGACGCACTACACTAATGTGTAGCTTTAGCTTAACACTGTTCAGAGCAAGCACTACACTAAATTGTAGCTTTAGATGAACACTGTGCAGAGGTCGCACTACACTAACTTGTAGTTTTAGCTGAACACTGTTCAGAGCACACACTACACTAACTTGTAGCCTTAGCTGAACACTGTGCAGAGGTCGCAATAAAATAACTTGTAGCTTTAGCTGAACACTGTGCAGAGGTCACACTACACTAACTTGTAGTTTTAGCTGAAAACTGTGAGGAGGACGCACTACATTAACTTGTAGCTTTAGCTGAACCCTGTGTGGAGGACGCACTACACTAATTTGTAGCTTTAGCTAAACACTGTGCAGAGGTGGACATCAAGCTTTATGCGAAGATGCTAGCCAATAGGTTGCTTCCTTTACTGCCTGGTATTATTTCTACAGATCAAGTGGGATTCATCCCTGGTAGGGAGGCCAGGGACAACAGCATTTGCACCCTAAACATCCATCATTGGTTGACATCCTCAAAATTCCAAGGCTTCCTTCTTTACCTGGACGCAGAGAAGGCGTTCGACGGGGTGGCGTGGGACTATATTCGCAAAGTTTTCATGGCCTTGGGCCTTAAGATTCACATGTTAACACTAATGTCTCTGTATTCTTGTCCCACCACGGCCGTAAGGGTCAATTGCCATCTGTCGAACGTCTTCTCCATTTCTAACGGTACACGCCAAGGCTGCCCCATATACCCCCTAATTTATGTACTAACTCTCAAACCTTTCCTCAGTAGACTACGAAATAACTCCAACATACAGGAAGTGCAGGTGAAAGAAAAGGAGTTCAAGGTCGCAGCTTTCGCTGACGACATCGTACTGTCCCTAACATCGCCGCAAATCTTGTTGCCCAACCTGCTTAAAGATCTTGATACCTTTGGTGCACTGTCCAATCTTAAAATTACCGTACAAAATCTCAAGCCTTAAACATATCCCTTCCTTAGCAAGAAATACTCCACTGCCAAGACTCCTTTCCCTTTAAGTGGGAGAAGGAGGCGATCACATACCTCGGTATTCGAATCCCATCCCGCCTGTCAGATCTTTACATAAAAAATTTTCACACTGCCCTTCTTAAGGCACAAAACCACCTGAAGGACTGGATGGGATTGAATGTCTCTCCCACGCATTTTATACTTAATCTTATCTGTACCGATACACCTACCACCAAATTTCTTTTCGAGCTGCCAGAAAGCTTGTTCTGCTTTCATATGGAATAAAGGTAATGAAAAAGGGAATTTGGGCCTTCGAATGAGGTTCAAGACATGGTGGGGGTGTGTTAAAAAGAATCACATGTTTAGTGACATGGAGGATATATAAGTATAAATATCTGGGTAATGGGGTTGCGCATAAAATTACATATATCATGAACATAAGAGACACATGATCATATCAACTTGGAAACTCACGACAATATGGCGAATACATATATAAAACATGGTATATCAAGGATACAAAAAGATATCAGCTTAAAAGCACATGACAGTAATGAAAAATAGTGAGCAATTCCCATGAATCCACATGTGTATACACAGTTTTAGAAGCGGCACAGTACAATGGAGTGGCATGGTGTGGATGGATACAATCACAATTGCTTTGGGACAGTGGACTTGATTGGTTGCTGATAATGGTCTGTATTGGCATCCTAGATTTTCCGACGCGTTTCATGTTTGCACACTCATCAGGGGCGAATGCTCCCAAATATCCAAAAAGATTGAAATATATTAGGTTTAATGTAACCCTAATGCCCTGTACACACGGTCGGATTTTCCGACAGAAAATGTGTGATAGGACCTCGTTGTCGGAAATTCCGACCGTGTGTAGGCTCCATTACACATTTTCCATAGGAATTTCCAACACACAAAAGTTGAGAGCTTGCTATAAAATTTTCCGACAACAAAATCCGTTGTCGGAAATTCCAATCGTGTGTACACAAATCCGACGCACAAAGTTCCACGCATGCTCAGAATAAATTAAGAGACAAAAGCTATTTGCTACTGCTCTGTTTAAAGTCCCGACGTACATGTTTTACATCACCGTGTTCAGAACGATCGGATTTTCGAACAACTTTGTGTGATCGTGTGTATGCAAGACAAGTTTGAGCCAACATCCGTCGGAAAAAATCCATGGATTTTGTTGTCAGAATGTCCGATCAATGTCCGACCGTGTGTACAGGGCATTACACTAACATGGTCCCGCAGAAGTCAACCTGGACCTCCTTAGTGAGCTGGAGGATTTTGGGGCAGTTGAGAGGCAGTGTCACATGAGAATGTTCCACTAACTTCCCCTCTTCTCCCATGCCCCTCCACCATCACATTCATATCTGCCCCCCCCCCTCGCCCTCTCCCCCTTTTTCTATGTACATCCTTTTCTTACAGAATAAAATAAAAAACTTTTATGGAAAAAAAAAACAAAAAAACAATAAGCGTATATTGATTGGTTTGTATAAAAGTTATAGCATCTACAAAATAGGGAATAGATTTATGGCATTTTTATGCTTATTTTTTTTTACTAGTAATGGCGGTGATCTGTGATTTTTATTGGGACTGCAACATTGTGACACATCGGACACTTTTGACACCTTTTTGGGACCATTGACATTTATACAGCGATCGGAGCTAAAAATAGCCACTGATTGCTGTATAAATGTCACTGGCAGGGAAGGGGTTAACACAAGGGGGCGATCAAGGGGTTAAATGTGTTCCCTAGATGTGATCTAACTGTGGGGGGAATGTGGCTGACTAGAGGAGGAGAGAGATTGTTGTTCCTACTTAGTGGGAACACACGATCTGTCTCCTCTCCCCTGACAGAACCAGGCTTTGTGTGTTTACACACACAGATCCCCATTCTCGTTCTAACACGAGCGATCGCAGGTGCCTTTAGGTCATCGCGCCCACCGGCCACGTGCGTCGGCTCCGGGGACACGCTGCGGGCTCACGCACGACTGCTGCAGCATCTTAGAGAGCCGACATACAGCTACGACGGCTCACGCAGGGGAGCTGTCCTGCCTCGGTATAACTGCGATGGCTGGTCGGGAAGGGGTTAAAGTGTATGTAAAACCAACATTTATTATTCCTTATACGTGCTTGCTGTACCATGTATTTGTATGAAAAAGTATCCTGTTTTATTTGTATTGCTTCTGATGTGTGAAATCCATGGTTTTCCTGCTAGTACCTCTGTTTTCCTATTAAAATTAATCGCACTAAACAGGAGAACTCACCATGGTCAGTTTTCTAGCTTTGCTGGAAACCAGCCTCCTGCTCTATGCAAAAATGTGTTGCCTTTCATTTCCATTCTAAACGGAATGGATAGTTTTACAAGGTGAAGGTTTACAATCACTTTAAGTATTGTACAGAAGTATCATAGTACATGATGACACATACCACATATTGAGAAAGGTCTAAACAGTGGAGAATAGTCAAGCACATAGGTCCACAACCACAATCACAATATAATGCCAGTAGAGTCATCCAGAAGGAAGGGACATAATACAGAAATACTAATAGGTAATGATCCATAGCCCTTATAGACCTAGAGAAGGACTGAAATTGAGGAAAGGGAAGCAGGGAGGGAAGGGAGAGGAGAGGGAGAATGTTAATATGAATCCATTCCTGAAACCACTGGGTATTAAAAATGCCATTGATGCCATGCACAGATCATAGTTTACTGTATATCGTCAGATCCCTCGCCTAAAACATTCCTGAAACCACTGGGTATTAAAAATGCCATTGATGCCATGCACAGATCATAGTTTACTGTATATCGTCAGATCTTTCGCCGCCTATATCTTTGTAATTTTTTAGGGTTAATTGCATCACAAATAAGTAAGTTTGTAAAATGAAAGAACTGTGTTATCCATAGATCTCAAGCTCTGTGGAATAGGTGGGTCACATAGTTTCCACTTAGAGAGAATAGTCTTCCTAGCATAATAAACTGTCCAAAGGAAATGTTTTTTTTTTAAATTATATGTTGTGTCCTCAAAAGCAGTAAAAGAGGATCTATAGGAATCAGCAAACTGCTCACTGCAGTAATGTCAGTCACTGCTGCCCACCAGAATTCTCGTATACGTGAACAGGACTAGGGATGCACCAATGTCCTTTTTTTAAACACTGAGTACAAGTACCAATACTTTTTTTTTAGTACTCACCGATACCAATTACGGATACCTACAGTATCACCTAGGAAGAGTAGGTAGAGGGGGGGTTTGGTAGGTGGGGGGGAGTTAGGGAGTTTGGTGAGGCTGGGGTGAGGCCAGGGTGAGGGGGGGAGTAGGAGGGTAAGTGAGGGCAAGGGGGGGGGGAACAAGAAAGAACTCTGGGAACACAAAGGACAGAGAGAGCAGCACCATCTAAGTGCAGTGTGACCTCAAATCAATGTATAAAAGGTAAGAAATGCTCTCACAAGGTTAAAACAATTCCAGCATAAATGATGAATGCGGTGTTCATCCGCTCTACTCTCAGGTGGTAGTCACTGGTGTGTGGGTGGAAGGAGGTCCAGGGGCACTGGTGGCTCCCATCACTTCCTGGTAAACTCAGAGACACTCTGGAACACTGATGACGTACCCAGAAGTGATGTCATCAGTGCACCCAAGTGTCTCAAGAGTTTACCAGGAAGCGCCCTCATATTGTTATATATTGTCTTATATAATAAAGAAAAAAATAAATATATATATATATATATATATACAGCTGTGCTCGAAAGTTTGCATACCCTGGCAGAAATTGTGAAATTTTGGCATTTATATTGAAAATTTCACGATTTCTGCCAGGGTATGAAAACTTTTGAGCATGACTGTATATGTATATATATCAAATCAGTAAGCTCCTGGAGTTGGTTGACAAGGTTGATTGACATTCCAGTCCATAATATAGATTAAAAGAGAAAATTTGCTGTTTAAATTTTAGACAGTTGAAAAATCCAACAAAAAAACAGGCCATCTACACAAATGTAGTGTGCCAAAACAGCTTTAATAGTCACTCCCCCTCAACACTCAGTCCTGAGAGCTCTTAACTGTATTCTGGCTTGTATCCTAACCTGTTAGCATTCCTGATGGAACCCTTATCAAACTTCCAGCTCTTGGCTTCCCTGGCTCAAGCTTTAGACATAATATTGATGACCATAGTTGACCATCTGTACCAACCCTGGCCTAATTTCTAAGTGACTTAGTTGTGTTTCATGTTTTTGCTTGTCCTCCTAACTCTTCCTCTTCTAGCATGCCACAACTCCTGTGCCCCAGATATATCTGGGGGGTCAGAATCCTGAAAGGTTTGTCTCAGTCCTACTCTTGTTGAAGGACTTCTGTATATTTTTAACAGATAGGAAATAGGAAACTTAAAGTCTGAAAAATCTTTAAGTTTTTGAAGATCCCTGCACATTACACATTCCCTGAAGTCTGTCACACATATTTAATATGCCACAAAAATGCTGAGAGAAGGGGTCTGGAGCAGGTGAAGTCTGTACAAGACTTGTTGTTTATATTCCCATTGCAGAGTTTCCTGGAACAGGGCTCATTAGTAGGGGTGCTGCACTGACCACAAGATGGATACTTGATACATCACAGATAAATGCACATATTCGCCAGCACATCATGGATCTTCAAATGTTGTTCAAAGTTTTTATTGCGGAGGGTTCACATCACAAAAGAACAAGTGCAATGCATTTTGGAGCCGTGCAAGACCCCTTTATCAGGCATGCGATAAAAGGTCATACAGTGGCATAACAGAATATAAATAAACTAACCACCAATCAGAACTTGAGAAAAACCATGACACCTCCAACCTATGATGCTATAAAAAATAAAAATAAAACAAAATGAGTAAAAGATATAAATAAAATAAAAGTAAATGAAAAAAATAATTACAAAATAAAAATAAAAAAAGTTGAAAACTACAAACAACAGACTACAAAAAATCAGAAAAAAAATAACAAATAAAAAATATACAGAAATACAAAACTTCAAAATGAATATAAAACTAAATACACATAAACAAAAAATATATAATTAATTAATAAAGAAAAATAACAAAAATGCAGAAACTGAGAAAATAGAAAGATAGAAGAAGGAAAAAAGGGGAAAAAATGAAAAAAAAAAAAATAGAAAGGGAAAACAAACCGGGGAGGGGGTGAGGAAAGAAAGTGAGAGGGAATAAAGGAGAAAAGATGAGGGCAAAGAGAACTCCTGAGAGGGAGAGAAGGGAGGGGAGAGAGGGGGAAAAGTGAGGAGAGGAGGAAAAATAGGGGTAATGAAATAGCAATGACTCCTGAGAACCCAAAGCCCACTGCCCATTACCATGGTGATGATGGTGAGACAGGCTAAAAAATAAAGCTCTAAACAGTAGTCCATGTGTCCATGTGGGGGAACCATCCCAAGAGTCCCCTTAAAAAAAGGATTTAAAGTTGTCTTATCAAGGATCCTAGGAAAATATAAGTCACTTAACTCATAAAACCATGGTGAACAGAGAGCAGAAAAAAAAAGTGGGGAGAAGATAAAGAGCAAAAGAAAAACTGTAAGTGGTATGGTAAAACCTAACCGATCATGTGCAACCCAGGCAAAGGTAATGCATCAGCTGGAAATGCTAAACGTGTAACCCAGGGAGAAGAGTTACCTGTCCCCGAAAAATGACAAATTGATATTGAGACCACCGGGTTGTACTGTGCTTAACATGTAGATCCAATAGGCCTCACAACAGAGGAGCAATCGATCATGATCACCTCCCCTATTGGGTTTTTCAACATGCTCAATCACCATCCCTTGTAACTCATGGATCTGATGTTTAGATGTAACAAAATGTACTGCCATTGACTTTCTCAAATCAATTTGTTCACCCTTCTCTGTTTTTGCAAGAGCGTTCCTGATGTCACTTCTATGCTTTTAAAAGCATTTTTTGAATGGACCTATCGTCTTGCCCACGTAGGTCAATGTACAAGAACACTTTAGAATGTAAACACAAAAATCAGTATTACAATTGAAATAACCATGTACAGTGGGGAAAAAAAGTATTTAGTCAGCCACCAATTGTGCCAGTTCTCCCACTTAAAAAGATGAGAGAGGCCTGTAATTGTCATCATAGGTATACCTCATCTATGAGAGACAAAATGTGGAAACAAATTCAGACAATCACATTGTCTGATTTGGAAAGAATTTATTTGCAAATTATGGTGGAAAATAAGTATTTTGTCAATATCAAAAGTTCATCTCAGTACTTTATTATATATCCTTTGTTGGCAATGACAGAGGTCAAATGTTTTCTGTAAGTCTTCACAAAGTTGTCACACACTGTTGCTGGTATGTTGGCCCATTCCTCCATGCAGATCTCCTCTAGAGCAGTGATGTTTTGGGTCTGTCGCTGGGCAACATGGACTTTCAACTCCCTCCAAAGGTTCTTCTTACGAAGGCACTCCTTTGTTGCCCAGGCAGTGTGTTTGGGATCATTGTCATGCTGAAAGACCCAGCCACTTTTCATCTTCAATGTCCTTGCTGATGGGAGGAGGTTTGCACTCAAAATCTCACGATACATGGCCCTATTCATTCTTTCATGTACACGGATCAGTCGCCCTGTTCCCTTTACAGAGAAACAGCCCCAAAGCACGATGTTGCCACCCCCATGCTTCACAGTAGGTATGGTGCTCTTTGGTTGCAACTCAGCATTCTCTCTCCTCCAAACACGACGAGTTGTGTTTCTACCAAACAGTTCTACTTTGGTTTCATCTGACCATATGACATTCTCCCAATCCTCTTATGGATCATCCAAGTGCTCTCTAGAAAACCTCAGACGGGCTCGGACATGTACTGGCTTAAGCAGGGGGACACATCTGGCACTGCAGGATCTGAGTCCCTGGTGGCATATTGTGTTACTGATGGTAGCCTTTGTTACGTTGGTCCCAGCTCTTTGCAGGTCATTCACTAGGTCCCCCGTGTGGTTCTGGGATTTTTGCACACCATTCTTGTGATCATTTTGACCCCAGGGGGTGAAATCTTGCGTGAAGCCCCAGATCGAGGGATATTATCAGTGGTCTTGTACGTCTTCCATTTTCTAATTATTGCTCCCACAGTTGGTTTCTTCACACCAAGCTGCTTGCCTATTACAGATTCAGTCTTCCCAGCCTGGTGCAGGTCTACAATTTTGTTTCTGGTGTCCTTTGACAGCTCTTTGGTCTTCACCATAGTGGAGTTTGAAGTGTGACTGTTTGAGGTTGTGGACAGGTGTCTTTTATACTGATAACAAGTTCAAACAGGTGTCATTAATACAGGTAATGAGTGGAGGACAGAGGAGCCTCTTAAAGAAGAAGATACAGGTCTGTGAGAGCCAGAAATCTTGTTTGTTTGTAGGTGACCAAATACTTATTTTCCACCATAATTTGCAAATAAATTCTTTCAAAAATCAGACAATGTGATTGTCTAGATTTGTTTCCACATTTTGTCTCTCATAGTTGAGGTATACCTATGATGACAATTACAGGCCTCTCTCATCTTTTTAAGTGGGAGAACTTGCACAATTGGTGGCTGACTAAATACTTTTTTTGCCCCACTGTATCTGATATAGATTTCCCTTATGTGGGTGTGAAAAATACTCAATACAAATGAGCAAGTTTGCACTAATTGCATTAAAGCATTTATAGCAGCTTGTTTTCTGGGATATTCTAGGTGGAATTCTGGTGTATTTGTGTCTGATCAGCCTGTACCAGATGATCATTGAGCGTCCTGTTGCTCTTGTATGCAATCATGGGTTTCACCCTAAGGCCAGGTGCCAGAGAGTTGTCAGCCTGTAAAATATTCAAATTACATTCCAATTCTTAGTTAAATGTGTGGACAAATGATGGACCATCAGTTGGACCAGAGGTCTTGGATCGATAGGTCAAAGCTTTGGCTAGGGCTTGATCAAGCACCTGAGTTGGGTATCTTCCTTTTAAAAATGTAGTACATTGCATCAAGTTGCTGTTGTCTATCATCAGTGTTATGCCGCATACACACGGTCGGACTTTCTGTCCTACTTGGTCTTTGGACTTTGTCCGCCAGGTGTGCCGGACTTTAAAACGGATGGACTTGCCCACACACGACCGGACTTTGCGGCGGGCTAAGTCCGCCTGTTTTTCCGACGGACTTTCACCAGAGTTACGGCGGACTTTCAGAATGAACGGACTTGCCCACA
Source organism: Lithobates clamitans (assembly GCA_037952925.1). Classification (NCBI taxonomy): domain Eukaryota; kingdom Metazoa; phylum Chordata; class Amphibia; order Anura; family Ranidae; genus Lithobates; species Lithobates clamitans. Next base: position 11,645,103 of record JBBGZY010000008.1, on the reverse strand, counting down.
CACGGACAAGTCCGTTCATTTTGAACGTGACTCAGGTGCGACGGGACTAGAAAAGGATGTCAATCTTGCCGCTTTTATCGGCGAGATTGACACCTTGCGAGCCCCGTCGCGGGGCATACCAGGCCCTTAGGTCTGGTATGGATTATAAAGGGGAACCCCCTACGCCAAAAAAACAGCGTGTGGTCCCCCCTAAAATCCATACCAGACCCCGATCCGAGCACGCAGCCTGGCCGGTCAGGAAAGGGGGTGGGGACGAGCGAGCGCCCCCCCTCCAGAACCGTACCAGGTCGCATTCCCTCAACATGGGGGGGTGGGTGCTTTGGGGGAGGGGGGCGCCCTGCGGGGCCCCCCTCCCCCAAAGCACCTTGTCCCCATGTTGATGAGGACAAGGGCCTCTTCCCGACAACCCTGGCCATTGGTTGTCAGGGTCTGCGGGCGGGGGGCTTATCGGAATCCGGGAGCCCCCTATAATAAGAGGGCCCCCAGATCTTGGCCCCCCACCCTATGTGAATGAGTATGGGGTACATGGTACCCCTACCCATTCACCTAGGGAAAAAGTGTAAATAATAAAACACTACACAGGTTTTTAAAATATTTTATTAAACAGCTCCGGGGGGGGTCTTCCTCCAACTTCGGGTGTCTTCTTCCGGCTTCGGGGGTCCCTCTGGTTCATCTTCTCCCGGCGTCCGGTTGGTTCTTCTCCGCTCTCTTCTCCCGGTGTTCCAGTTCTTTGGCCGGCTCCTCCGCTGTCTTCAGGTAGCTCTCTTGCCAGCTCTTGTCCGGACTTCTGGGCTTCTTGTCTTCTCTTCTCCTACCCAGATGTTGACACGACGCTCTCTCCGGCTGGACTGCTCTTTGAGGGCTGCGTTGTGACTTATATAGGCGGAGACCCCTCCCCCTTATGATGTCACAGTCCCTGGGCATGCTGGGACTGTGACATTTTAGGGGGCGTGGTCAACATCACTTCAGATGCTTGCCTTATAGCCATGCCCCGACATGTTTTGTCGCAACCGACTTATTCATGGGATTGGCAGTACGGCATAATGCTTCTCCCTTTATTTCCTAGACTCCCGAGGTGGGCGGAGACAAAGCAACTAGCTCCTGCTCACTTCCTGCATCCCCATCTCCACAATACACCTCCTTTTACAGCCTATTATTGCAGTAATGTTTTAATAAAGTTCAAAATATTGATGAGCAAGTACACAACTTGTTAAATAATATTATTATAGTTAATCATATGATCAACACACGTGAGTGAGTTTAATATCTCTAAAAAATACACCCATAAAACATGACCAATGATTTAAAATATAAAAAAATATAAAAATATAAAAATCAGCAAAAAAAATATATATAGCAGAAAAAGTAAAAAATAGAGACTAGGGGGGTCATTTACTATAGAGCCAAAAAATTATCCTGCAGTGCCAAAAAATAGCGCTCAAAAAAGGCCAGAAAGACTTCAACTCTCAGAGACTGAGCGTTAATGCAAATGGAAAGCAGCGCTATTGCCGGCAATAATGCCTGTCAGATCAGATATGCTGGAATAGTGGAAGTCAATGGGGCTCGAACCTGCAAAATCCAAAGTTCTCACTGAAGGCTTATATGCAAGTCCTTTGCCATAAAAAGTGTTTGGAGATCCGGGTCCTGCCGCAGGGGGCATGTATCAATGTAAAAAAAAGTTTTAAAAACAGACGTTTTTTCGGGTGCAGTGATTTTAATAATGCTTAATGTGAAACAATAAAAGTGTAATATTCCTTTCATACCTGGGGGGTGTCTATAGTATGCCTGTAAAGTGGCTCATGTTTTCCTTGTTTAGAACAGTCTCACAGCAAAATGACATTTCTAAAAGGAAAAAAGTCATTTAAAAGTGCTAGCGCTAGTGACGGCTATTAATGAATTGTCGGTCCCAACAATACACATAAAAGTTAATTGATAAAAATGGCCTGGGATCCCCCACAGTGCATTACCAGGCCCTTTGGGTCTGGTATGACTATTAAGGGGAACCCCGAACCAAAATAAAAAAAAAAATGGCGTGGGGGTCCCCCCAAATTCCATACCAGGCCCTTATCCAAGCATGCAACATGGCAGGCCATAGGAAAAGAGGGGGGACGAGAGAGTGCCCCCCCTGAACCACACAGGCCACATGCCCTCAACAAGGGGACCCCCAGATCCCAGCCCCCCCTGTGTGAAATGGTAACAGGTACATTGTACTCCTGCCATTTTACAAAAAAAGTGTCAAAAATTGTAAAAAACACACAGAAACAGCATGGGACAAGCATGGTCCTTTATTAAAAAAAAAAAAAATTCCAGCGATGTAATCCTTCCTCGTCCCGGGATATGGAGAAAGACACCACCACAACACGATCCGCCTCCATGGGAGGAGCCCGCTGAATGATGCTAGACCTGCCATGACAGTTCTTAAGTAGCTGAGGGCGGGGCCACCCATGACGTGCCTGGGTGACCCCGCCCCCATCTGACGCAACGGGGAAACGTTGCAGGGTTACCAGTGACATGTACGGGTGACCCCGCCCCTCTCTGATGCCATGAAAACCCCATGCCATGGCATCAGAGGGGGGCGGGGTCACCTGTACATGTCACTGGGTAACCCCGCAGTGTTTCCCCATTGCGTCAGTGGGGGCGGGGTCACCCGCGCACGTCACAGGTGGCCCTTACCTCAGCTGCTTAAGAACTGTCACGGCAGGTCTAGCATCATTCAGCGGGCTCCTCCCATGGAGGCGGATCGGGTCATGGTGGCGTCTTTCTCCAAATCCTGGGATGAGGAAGGATTACATCGCTGGAATTTTTTTGTTTTTCTTTTTTAGTAAAGGACTTATCCCATGCTGTGTCTGTGTGTTTTGTACAATTTTTGACACTTCTTTGTGAAATGGTAGGGGTACTTTTGTACCCCCTTACCATTTCACACAGGGGGCTGGGTTTTGGGGGTCCCCTTGTTAAAGGGGGCTTCCAGATTCCAATAAGCCCCCTGCCCGCAGACCCCCACAACCACCGGCCAAGGGTTTTGGGGATGAGGCCCTTGTCCCCATCAACATGTGGACATCCTCCCCATGTTGAGGGCATGTTATGGTTCAAGAGGGGGGGCGCTCTCTCATCCCCCCTCTTTTCCTGCAGCCTTCCAGGTTGCATGCTCAGATAAGGGTCTGCTATGGATTTATATGGGGACCCCCCGCCATTTTTTGTTAAATTTTGGCACGGGGTTCCCTTTAAAATCCATACCAGACCTGAAGGGTCTGGTATGGATTTTGAGGGGGACCCCCACGCCATGTTTTTTTATTTTGGCACGGGTTCCCATTAATATCCATACCAGACCTGAAGGGCCTGGTATGGAATTTGGGGGGACCCCCACGCTTTTTTTTTATTTTGGTTCGGGTTCCTTAATAGTCATACCAGACCAAAAGGGCCTGGTAATGGACTGTGGGGGGTCCCAGGACATTTTTATCAATTAACTTTTATGTGTTTTGTCAGGACCGATAATTCATTAACAGCCGGCACTAGCGCTAGCACTTTTAAATGACTTTTTTCTTCCTTTAATGTCATTTTGCTGTCAGACTGTTCTAAACATGGAAAACATGCGTCACTTTACAAGCATACTATAGACACCCCCCAGGTATGAAATTTAAAGGAATATTACACTTTTATTGTTTATTAAAGGAATATTACACTTTTATTGTTTATTGGACCCCCCGCCATTTTTTGTTACATTTTGGCACGGGGTTCCCTTTAAAATCCATACCAGACCTGAAGGGTCTGGTATGGATTTTGAGGGGGACCCCCACGCCATGTTTTTTTATTTTGGCACGGGTTCCCATTAATATCCATACCAGACCTGAAGGGCCTGGTATGGAATTTGGGGGGACCCCCACGCTTTTTTTTAATTTTGGTTCGGGTTCCCCTTAATAGTCATATCAGACCAAAAGGGCCTGGTAATGGACTGTGGGGGGTCCCAGGACATTTTTATCAATTAACTTTTATGTGTTTTGTCAGGACCGACAATTCATTAACAGCCGGCACTAGCGCTAGCACTTTTAAATGACTTTTTTCTTCCTTTAATGTCATTTTGCTGTCAGACTGTTCTAAACACGGGAAACATGCGCCACTTTACAAGCATACTATAGACACCCCCCAGGTATGAAATTTAAAGGAATATTACACTTTTATTGTTTCACTTTAAGCATTATTAAAATCACTGCTCCCAAAAAACGGTTGTTTTAAAAACTTTTTTGCATTGATACATGTCCCCTGGGGCAGGACCCGGGTCCCCAAACACTTTTTATGACAATAACTTGCATATTAACCTTTAAAATTAGCACTTTTTATTATTCATGTTCGTGTCCCATAGACTTTGACGGTGTTCGAACAAATTTTTTGCCTGTTCGCATGTTCTACTGCGAACCGAACAGGGGGGTGTTCGGCCCATCCCTAGTTATCATTGAGAATCATGGGGTACAACTTGTCAAGCAATTTGGAGGTCCAAAGTCTCCCAACTGTGAAACAAGTCATATATATTTTAATAGAAAGGAGCTCTCATTTATACTTGCATTTACATCAGCAGAACAAATGCAGGAAGTGATGTGTGCACATGGGCCAGAAGCAAATGTGTGGGGGTGCCAAACAAATCAATGAACCTCACCCACACCAAATCTAACTCCCACATCCACCCCCACATTGATTAAGCACAAGTACATATCATACCCTTATCTGGAAAATCAGCAGGACCTCCTCTTTGCTAAAGAGGGACCTCGGCATGTCCACCTAGATGGAGATCCTGACCAGCACAGGAATATTACAGTGATTACAATGACTTATTTCTGGGTCAGAGGGTGAAACCACGCTCTTTTTATCACTTCTGCTAATATTTCACCGCAACCACGATTAGAATTTTATTATTTTTGCTTATTTGCAGATATGCAAATTTGTATTTCTACTTATGATATTTAAAGGCATTCAATAAGAAATTGTGTCCCTGGGATAGCAGCAGGTGAATGACAAAAACAAAAGGCCCAGTTTGAGCCCTGGTTCTCACTGACAGAGGGAGGAAATCGTTCAGTGGAAATCATACAATTTCAATCCCGCATGTCAGTCCCGACTGCAGGGGGAATTTCAGAGACATCTGCAGGTTTCTGCACTGATATCAATACAAATTGCATCTCAAAGTCGCACCAATTAAAACAGTGCAATTGCCACCGATTTGACATGTCAAATTGCACCAATGTAAACTAAAGCTGACACACACAACACTGCCTATCCACCAGCTGAATTCATTAACTGCAATTCTCCACAGCTGTTATATATAAAGAATCCACCTGTATCATTTACTTGCAGGTGTGCAGAAGCCTAGGTTTTAGATTGGAGCGATTTGTCATGCAATTTGAGAGATCAAATCGCATGACTATTGGCAGCAATGGCACTGTTCCAATCAATGCAACACTGATTTTGTGGCCCTGCACCAATTTGCTAAAGTAGTTCCTGCACTACTTTTGTCGATTTCAGGTGCGACTTCAATAGACATCTGTGTATGAAGCCACACAGATGTCTATCAAGTAGCACCTGAAATCGCGCTGACCTTGCTACTTTGAAATCATGCTACTTCAAGTGAACTAGCGCAATTTCAAAGTAGCATCAATGTGAACCAGGGCGAAGAGATTTGTTTTTTGATGCACAAATACATATTGAAATAGGATATAAGAGATATTGCACTTTTCCAAAACCACCACCACAAAAACTAAAGAGAAAGAAAATAAAAAGAAAAAAAAGACACCACAACAAAGCTCAATAATGTACTTTTAATTTGCCAGCAGTAAAAAAAAAGTATGTACATTAATTTACTAGCTTCAAAAAAATGTGGACAGTATATATAGTGCTACATTTAGCAATAGGATTTTAAGGGCCCTTCTCATAGGAGCTTACAATCTAAAATTTGACAAAACCTTAGAGTGGACACAGCTTTACTTTCAGTGTATAACAGGCAACACATCACATTTTTAGCTGCAAGATTATAGAAAGATACTTAACTCATAGAAACATACTTAACAGTTATTATTCCTACAAAGCATTCCAACATAATATTAAAAAAGATTATTCAAAACACCCACCACCAGCCCACAATCCACACATACATACATTGGTGACCATGTTCTGCTGGAAGCTGCATTTCGGTATACACGATTAAGCAACAAAATCAAAAAGAGTAGAAGGTCAGCAGATGCTTCCAAACAATGTTTGCATGATCAGACAGGAACAATACACACACAACATTGAAAGCATGGCCACATAAACCCACTTTTGATTGAAAAAATGCACAAGAATTTCAGCAAATATCCCTAGTTGGGCATTTGTCAATAGGCACAATATCATTCCTTCTCCCCCACAAATCACAGCAAAAAACCTGACCTTCTCAGGCCAAACAAACCCCCCGTACTTCAGGACTTTATATAAGAGAAGTTGTATTGTTTGCACACTGACATGCCCAATAGAAGTACATGCCCACCAGTATCTTTCAATCTATCTCTTCATGTATGTCTAAAGTGATTGCACCTGATGAGCAGGAACACATAATACTATTCGTAACTGTATTAGCCCTTGGCTATGTGCATCAAATCTCCAACTACAGGCCAAAGATCAAAGTCCATTTGCATCCACATAAACAAAGCAACAGTTTTCTAAGCATATGTACCCGTGCAGTGTAAACCCTAAAATTTGAAATGTCCAAGTCCCTGGGCATGATTAGTGCTAACAAACATTAACATCGGTCCCTGTCTGCAATGAGCTTCCAATCTAAATTCCAAAAGTTACTTTCTTACATTAGAACCTATTTCGACAGGAGACAAATAAGTTGCCAGCATGTCTTTGGATTGTGGTGAGAAACCCACACAGGGAGAACATATAAACTTCAACATAAGCATTAGCATGTTGCGGAATTGAACCAACATCCCAAGTGCTGCTAGACAGAACTGCTACCCACTTAGCCACAAGGCAGCCTCACACATGTTCTCTGCATCTCTGTGGTGTGAACCAGCCCTAAGTCCATAGCCATGCTCAGTGTCACAAACAATATACAATATATTGGCCTAAGTATTGGGACGCCTGCCTTTTATATGCATGAACTTTAATGGCATCCCAGTATTAGTCCGTAGGGTTCAAAATTGAGTTGGCCCACCCTTTGCAGCTATAACAGCTTCAACTCTTCTGGGAAGGCTGTCCACAAGGTTTAGGAGTGTGTCTATGGGAATGTTTGACCATTCTTCCAAGTGCATTTGTGAGGTCAGGCACTGATGTTGGATGAGAAGGCCTGACCTACAGTCTCCGCTCTCATTCATCCCCAAGGTGTTCTGTTGTATTGAGGTCTTTATGGACCTTGTCTTTATGGATCTTGCTTTGTGCACTGGTCCAAATGATTTGGTGGATGGGGGATTATGATGTGGGGTTGTTTTTCAGGGGTTGTGCTTGGCCTCTTAGTTCCAGTGAAGGGAACTCAGCCTCAGCATACCAAGACATTTTGGACAATTTAATGCTCCCAACTTTGTGGGAACAGTTTGGGGAAAGCCCATGACTGCACACCAGTGCACAAAGCAAGGTCCATAAAGACATGGATGAACAAGTTTGGGGTGGAGAAACTTGACTGGCCTGCACAGAGTCCTGACCTCAACCCGATAGAACACCCTTTGGCTGAATTAGAGCAGAGACTGTGAGCCAGGCCTTCTCATCCAACATCAGTGCCTGGCCTTACAAATGCACTTCCGGAAGAATAATCAAACATTCCCATAGACACACTAAACCTTGTGGACAGCCTTCCCAGAATCTGTTCTAGCTGCAAAGGGTGGGCCAAATCAAATTTTAACCCTACTGACTAAGACTGGGCTGCCATTAAAGTTAATGTGTGTAAAAGCAGGCGTCCCAATACTTTTGGCTAAATGGTATATCTGGAAAAGATTTACAATGGTGGTGGAACCCTCCTACACATAAATACTACATTTAGACATAGTTATAGGACCTGGGAGATGAGACAACTTCTCTACATGCAGCAGCATGTTTGGAATTTGAACCCAGACGCTCAGGGATACTCAGGGAAGCAGAAGTTCTAACCTCTAAGCCACAGAGCTGCCACGTGTGAGAACCTCCTACACATAACTACACATAAATACACATAAAAACACATAAATACTGCATTTCTTTGGACATACAGGTGATGGAATTACATTATTCAAGAGTTATTCTTCTTGATTTATTCTGTGATATTTGGTGTTTTTTTGTGGGTGAGAGTAGAATATTACCCTCAAATTTTTGGGAATTACATTTTGATCTCTGATGTTGGTACACATATCACATTTTTTGTGCTCAAATTATGAATATATGGAAATAATAAAAAGCACAAAAAATTGTGATTCATTTTAAATTTGCATCAACAATGGTATTGTTTGTGCTTTGTAAAGACACCTGTGTGAGTTTGGGTAAAGATTGTTGTGAGATGGAGAGTAATGCCGCGTACACACGAACGGACTTTACGGCAAACTTGGTCCTGCGGACCGGATTCCGTCGAATAATTCGATCGTGTGTGGGCTCCAGCAGACTTTTTTTTCCAAATGTTCGACGGACCTAGAAATGAAACATGTTTCAAATCTTTCGGATGGACCCGAGTCCGGTCGAAAAGTCTGCTCGTCTGTATGCTAGTCCGACGCACAAAAAACGATGCTAGGGCAGCTATTGGCTATGAACTTCCTTGGTTTTGTTTTAGTCCGGTCGTTCGTCATCACGTACGAATCCGTCGGACTTTGGCTGATTGTGTGTAAGCAAGTCCATTCATTCGGAAAGTCAGTCGAAAAGTCCGCCCGTGTTTACGCGGCATAACAAGTGAAAGTGACAGAGACGAATATATTTTCCTAAAACATCAAAACATTACACATTCTAGCATTCTTAAAAACAAAATATTTTAAGTAGAGGCAACAATGTTGCAAAGGAAAATTTATTTCAGAGAAAGATACATTTAATCTCAACATTAAAAGTTTTTTTTTTTTTTTTGTGAAAGTTACAATTGTTCCATTAGAATCAATGGCTAAAACTTGCATTGGACTATAATAGAGCAGATTTTCACTTCCAAAAAATGCTCTCTAATTAACTCTCATTTTGGTATTTACTATAGCGCTGGGTAAAAAAGACACTGGAGCTAAAATGAGAGCTATTTTCAGGTCTGAGCATGCTCAGTTATATTGGCACCTAGTTGTCCAAAACAGGGAATTTTTCACTTCTCAGACTTTTACAGTGTAGAAATCACTTTTTCACACAGTTTAAAAGCAGATTATCTTTAAATAATATACCGTATATTTCAGTACCATTTAGGCAATCATATCATGCTCTAAACATTATTTCCATGTGCAATTCTCCAGGTTTTAGCAGAGTAAGGGATTGGGCGCTATTTGGTTTCAGGGAACTATAGTAAATTTGAATTTGGGAGTATTTTCTCACCAGCACTATATTGAATACCGTCTTAGCGCTAATTAGTGCGATTAGCGCTAAATTGCCGCAAATTAGCGCTAATTCGCGGCGATTAGCACTAATTATCACCGCAGCACTATAGTAAATGACCCCCTAGATGTTATTAGAACTACCTTTTAGATAACTGTGAGCAGAGAATGCACGCGGACTGATAAGCAGCAGTGCGACATCTCCTGCCAACCAGCCCCATCCTAAAGCTCATCATTTAGGCCCAGTACCCCATGCTATCCCTAAGCATGATGGAAAATGCTCATAGAGTGCATAATAAATTGAACAATTATGTGTATATGAAATATATATTAATAACATACCACAGGGACTGATGCTGTGGATAATATTACTTGCACCCATTAAAAATTGCTGATAAAGCAGTTCGGGTCTAATTCAATGTTCATCCCTCTTGGAAATAAACTCTTCATCAAAAAGATCCATCGGGTCTCTCTCTGAGATTTATCCCTGACCCGATTAGATCCCCTCCAAGAGGGATGAACATAATCAATACCATAAAATTGCAGCAGGCTTGGGTCCTGATCATGTTTCTCTTTGAAGTGAAGAGACACACTATGATGCCTGAACCCCTTCCTGATGTTTGCCATATGATCTACATCTCGTATCTTTAAAAGTCTCTTAGTGCGACCTACATAAAATAGCCCGCAAGGGCACAATAAAATATAGACTATATAAGGGGAATTGCAAGTAGGGATGAGCTTCGTGTTCAAGTCGAACCCATGTTCGACTCGAACATCGTCTGTTTGCCCTTTCACCGAATTGCGAACGATATGGGCCGTTCGCGCCAAATTCGTGTGGCGCGTCACGGCCCATAATTCACTGCGGCATCGCAGTGCATTGCTGGCTGATGATTAGCCAAGAATGCACTATGACCCGCATGCTTGGCCAATCACAGTGCCGTCTGTAGAGAGAGCTGTAATTGGCCAAAGCCAGGGTGGCTTTAGCCAATTATGGCACAGGGGGTTTAGTACATGCCCCACACTATATAAGGTTGCCTGCATGGCGGCCCTGTGTAGTGTGTGTTCCAGCGTTGAGAGACAGTGTCATTTGATTTAAATTAGATAGATTAGGCAGGACAGTCAGTCAGTTAGCTGCACTTACAGTGTATTGTGTATATATATATGCATCCCAGGTGTTTTGTGTGTGTGTGTATATATATATATATATATATATATATATATATATATATATATATATATACACTGTATTCAGTTTAGCTAGATCCGTTTCTGTTATTATCTTCCTACTGACAGGCAGGCTTGTGTTGTTACAGTATTTACAGCTACCTGAAGAAAATTGCTGGTGTTCTTCTAATCCTATTAGTACCACAGTCAGGCAGATAGACTATTTACAGTTAGTGTAGTGCGTCCTCCTCACAGTGTTCAGCTAAAGCTACAAGTTAGTTTAGTGTAACCTCTGCACAGTGTTCAGCTAAAGCTACAAGTTAGTGTAGAGCGACCTCTGCACAGTGTTCAGCTAAAGCTACAAGTTAGTGTAGTGCGTCCTCCTCACAGTGTTCAGCTAAAGCTACAAGTTAGTGTAGTGCGTCCTCCTCACAGTGTTCAGCTAAAGCTACAAGTTAGTGTAGTGCATCCTCCTCACAGTATTTAGCTAAAGCTACAAGTTAGTGTAGTGCGACCTCTGCACAGTGTTCAGCTAAAGCTACAAGTTAGTGTAGTGCGTCCTCCTCACAGTGTTCAGCTAAAGCTACAAGTTAGTGTAGTACGTCCTCCTCACAGTGTTCAGCTAAAGCTACAAGTTAGTGTAGTGCGTCCTCTGCACAGTGTTCAGCTAAAGCTACAAGTTAGTGTAGTGTGACCTCTGCACAGTGTTCAGCTAAAGCTACAAGTTAGTGTAGTGTGACCTCTGCACAGTGTTCAGCTAAAGCTACAAGTTAGTGTAGTGCGACCTCTGCACAGTGTTCAGCTAAAGCTACAAGTTAGTGTAGTGCGTCCTCCTCACAGTGTTCAGCTAAAGCTACAAGTTAGTGTAGTGCGTCCTCCTCACAGTGTTTAGCTGAAGCTACAAGTTAGTGTAGTGCGTCCTCTGCACAGTGTTCAGCTAAAGCTTCAAGTTAGTGTAGTGTGACCTCTGCACAGTGTTCAGCTAAAGCTACAAGTTAGTGTAGTGCGACCTCTGCACAGTGTTCAGCTAAAACTACAAGTTAGTGTAGTGTATCCTCTGAACAATGTTCAGCTAAAGCTACAAGTTAGTGTAGTGCGACCTCTGCACAGTGTTCAGCTAAAACTACAAGTTAGTGTAGTGTATCCTCTGAACAATGTTCAGCTAAAGCTACAAGTTAGTCTAGTGCACAGTGTTCAGCTAAAGCTACAAGTTAGTGTAGTGCGTCCTCTGAACAATGTTCAGCTAAAGCTACAAGTTAGTGTAGTGCACAGTGTTCAGCTAAAGCTACAAGTTAGTGTTGTGCGTCCTCCTCACAATGTTCAGCTAAAGCTACAAGTTAGTGTAGTGCACAGTGTTCAGCTAAAGCTACAAGTTAGTGTTGTGCGTCCTCCTCACAATGTTCAGCTAAAGCTACAAGTTAGTGTAATGCATCCTCCTTACAGTGTTCAGCTAAAGCTACAAGTTAGTATAGTGCGTCCTCCTCACAGTGTTCAGCTAAAGCTACAAGTTAGTGTAGTGTGACCTCTGCACAGTGTTCAGCTAAAGCTACAAGTTAGTGTAGTGTGTCCTCTGAACAGTGTTCAGCTAAAGCTACAAGTTAGTGTAGTGCGTCCTCTGCACAGTGTTCAGCTAAAGCTACTTGTAGAAGGTTGGTGGTGTATTCCTGATCCTATCACTACCGCAGGCAGCTACATTATTTTAACGTTAGTGTAGTGCGTCCTCTTCACAGTGTTCAGCTAAAGCTACCTGTAGAAGGTTGGTGGTGTTTTCCTGATCCTATCACTACCGCAGGCAGCTACATTATTTTAACATTAGTGTAGTGCGTCCTCTGCACAGTGTTCAGTTAAAGCTACCTGTAGAAGGTTGGTGGTGTTTTCCTGATCCTATCACTACCGCAGGCAGCTACATTATTTTAGCGTTAGTGTAGTGCGTCCTTTGCACAGTGGTCAGCTAAAGCTACAAGTTAGTGTAGTGCGAACTCTGCACAGTGTTCATCTAAAGCTACCTGTAGAAGATTGGTGGTGTTCTCATACTACAGGCAGGCAGTTGATTTTGCTAGCTGCAGTATCAGTATATATATACATCCCAGCTTTGTGCAGCTACATCTCACTGCAGGCCATTAGTATGTCTGGAAGGCCAACAAGGAGAGGCAGACAGTCACAAGCCAATAAAAGAGGGTAAGCAGGCTCTGTGTCTAGCAGGAACAGTGCTGGTCGTGGAGATGGTGCATTCTCATCAGCACGTGGCCATGAGACACGCTTGTCCTTTTTTTCGGCAGCTGGCTGTGTTAAGCCGCAACATGCGGAAGACTTGGTAGAGTGTATGACCAAGCCGTCCTCATCCTCCTCATCCTCTCTCACCCAGGCTCAGAGTACTTTGTCTGGCAAAGCAGCTGCCTCTTCCCTCCGCTCAATGGCATCAGTCACTCCTTCCATACCCCCACCATGTCCTCTTGAGGAGTCCCCCGAACTGTTTGACCACAGTGTTGGGTACATGTTCCAGGAGGATGCCCAGCCTTTTGAAGGCTCCAATGATGGTACCCAGCTAGAGGAAGGCAGTAATGTGAGTAATGAGTAGTAGGCAGTAATGAGCCCAGAGAGAGAGGGTGCCCAGGAAGGACAGCAATCTGGCAGTCATGTTCCCCTCAGCTGCAGCATACTGCCAGCTTTGCTCCAGTGATGAGGAGGGAGGGGATGATGGGATCACTGACTCGACGTGGGTGCCTGAAAGGAGAGAGGTGGAGGAGGAGGAGGCACATCTCCAACGAGGCAGGATGCCCTCCAGGGGCCAGCTTAAGGGCAGCACACCGACTGCCTCACACCGCAGAGCTCTGCATGTGCAGGGCGCTGCTGTCTCTGCGCATTATTCCAAAAGTTCTTTGGTGTGGGCCTTTTTTGAGATCGCTATTTGCAACATATGTCTCAAGCGTGAAGAAGTGAAGAAGAGAAGAGGATGAAGAAGAAGATGAAGAGAAGAGCGGGAGCCTCCCCCCATGCCAACAATGTTCAGCTAAAGCTACAAGTTAGTGTAGTGCACAGTGTTCAGCTAAAGCTACAAGTTAGTGTTGTGCGTCCTCCTCACAATGTTCAGCTAAAGCTACAAGTTAGTGTAATGCATCCTCCTTACAGTGTTCAGCTAAAGCTACAAGTTAGTATAGTGCGTCCTCCTCACAGTGTTCAGCTAAAGCTACAAGTTAGTGTAGTGTGACCTCTGCACAGTGTTCAGCTAAAGCTACAAGTTAGTGTAGTGTGTCCTCTGAACAGTGTTCAGCTAAAGCTACAAGTTAGTGTAGTGCGTCCTCTGCACAGTGTTCAGCTAAAGCTACTTGTAGAAGGTTGGTGGTGTATTCCTGATCCTATCACTACCGCAGGCAGCTACATTATTTTAACGTTAGTGTAGTGCGTCCTCTTCACATTGTTCAGCTAAAGCTACCTGTAGAAGGTTGGTGGTGTTTTCCTGATCCTATCACTACCGCAGGCAGCTACATTATTTTAACATTAGTGTAGTGCGTCCTCTGCACAGTGTTCAGTTAAAGCTACCTGTAGAAGGTTGGTGGTGTTTTCCTGATCCTATCACTACCGCAGGCAGCTACATTATTTTAGCGTTAGTGTAGTGCGTCCTTTGCACAGTGGTCAGCTAAAGCTACAAGTTAGTGTAGTGCGAACTCTGCACAGTGTTCATCTAAAGCTACCTGTAGAAGATTGGTGGTGTTCTCATACTACAGGCAGGCAGTTGATTTTGCTAGCTGCAGTATCAGTATATATATACATCCCAGCTTTGTGCAGCTACATCTCACTGCAGGCCATTAGTATGTCTGGAAGGCCAACAAGGAGAGGCAGACAGTCACAAGCCAATAAAAGAGGGCAAGCAGGCTCTGTGTCTAGCAGGAACAGTGCTGGTCGTGGAGATGGTGCATCCTCATCAGCACGTGGCCATGAGACACGCTTGTCCTTTTTTTCGGCAGCTGGCTGTGTTAAGCCGCAACATGCGGAAGACTTGGTAGAGTGTATGACCAAGCCGTCCTCATCCTCCTCATCCTCTCTCACCCACCCTCAGAGTACTTTGTCTGGCAAAGCAGCTGCCTCTTCCCTCCGCTCAATGGCATCAGTCACTCCTTCCCTACCCCCACCATGTCCTCTTGAGGAGTCCCCCGAACTGTTTGACCACAGTGTTGGGTACATGTTCCAGGAGGATGCCCAGCGTTTTGAAGGCTCCAATGATGGTACCCAGCTAGAGGAAGGCAGTAATGTGAGTAATGAGTAGTAGGCAGTAATGAGCCCAGAGAGAGAGGGTGCCCAGGATAGACAGCAATCTGGCAGTCATGTTCCCCTCAGCTGCAGCATACTGCCAGCTTTGCTCCAGTGATGAGGAGGGAGGGGATGATGGGATCACTGACTCCCCGTGGGTGCCTGAAAGGAGAGAGGTGGAGGAGGAGGAGGCACATCTCCAACGAGGCAGGATGCCCTCCAGGGGCCAGCTTAAGGGCAGCACACCGACTGCCTCACACCGCAGAGCTCTGCATGTGCAGGGCGCTGCTGTCTCTGCGCATTATTCCAAAAGTTCTTTGGTGTGGGCCTTTTTTGAGATCGCTATTTGCAACATATGTCTCAAGCGTGAAGAAGTGAAGAAGAGAAGAGGATGAAGAAGAAGATGAAGAGAAGAGCGGGAGCCTCCCCCCATGCCATGGGTGCGGAGCAGCCCGAGGAGAAGAAGATAGAAGACGCCGCGGAGGAGATGCTGGACGAGAACGCCGGAGGAAGAACCAGAAGAACCAGAAGAAGATGAAGGAAGATAGAAGAAAGAAGAAGCATTTAAATAAAGGAATTGTCAAAAACTGTCTCTTGTCATTTTTAACATTTTTGACAGTTTTTTAGTGAAATGGTAGGGTAAGTACCCCCTTACCATTTCACACAGGGGGGAGGGCCGGGATCTGGGGGTCCCCTTGTTAAAGGGGGCTTCCAGATTCCGATAAGCCCCCTGCCCGCAGACCCCCACAACCACCGGCCAGGGTTGTGGGGATGAGGCCCTTGTCCTCATCAACATGGGGACAAGGTGTTTTGGGGTGCTACCTCAAAGCACCCTCCCAACGTTGAGGGCATGTGGCCTGGTATGGTTCAGGAGGGGGGGTGCACTCTCGTCCCCCCCTCTTTTCCTGTGGCCTGCCAGGTTGCATGCTCGGATAAGGGTCTGGTATGGATTTTTTGGGGGGACCCCACGCCGGTTTTTTTTTTTTGGCGCGGGGTTCCCCTTAAAATCCATAACAGACCTGAAATGAAATGAAATTTAGGGGGAACCCCACGTCATTTTTTAAAAAAATTTTGGTTCGGGGTTTCCCTGTGAGGAATTCCCATGCCGTTTTTATCAATGAGCTTCTATGTGTATTGTCGGCAATGCAATAGCCGCGGGTAGTTTTAAATGGGATTTTTCCTTCGAAATGTCATTTTGCTGTCAGACTGTTCTAAACACGGGAAACATGCGCCCCTTTACAGGCATACTATAGATACCCCCCAGGTACAAAATTTAAAGGGATATTACACTTCTATTGTTTGACTTTAAGCATTATTAAAATCACTGCTCTTCAAAAAACGGCCGTTTTTAAAACTTTTTTTTGCATTGATCCATGTCCCCTGGGGCAGGACCCGGGTCCCCAAACACTTTTTATGACAATAACTTGCATATAAGCCTTTAAAATTAGCACTTTTGATTTCTCCCATAGACTTTTAAAGGGTGTTCTGCGGCATTCAAATTGTTCGCTGTTCGGCGAACTTGCGAACAGCCAATGTTCGAGTCGAACATGAGTTCGACTCGAACTCGAAGCTCATCCCTAGTCCCAGGGTCCAGTGCTATCTGCAGCTGGCTAGTTTCTTCTCCGGTCTTTAGTCCTCAGCATCGGCATTTTGACTGTGACTGTCAAAACCCCAAAAAATTATGTGCCCAATGGGAAAGAGGAGGGGAGAGGACAAGGAAGAGCGAACTTCCCCTTTCGGGTGAAATTGTGCATTAACATCTACTTATTCAATTTTTATAAATGGCCTTTTTAAAGATTGCATAAAAAATCCATATGTTTGAAAGAACACTGACGCTGCCATCTAGCTTCTTGAGCTTTTAGATAAAAAGCAAAGTAATAACTGCCTTTCTGAACAATAAGCAATGAATAAAAATAGCAGAGTTAAATATGTCTTTATAGCTTTCTGTTAGCATCAGTAACAATGTGAACTATGCATTCTTCAAACTATCTTTTTCTATTGTTTTCTGTTTTAAATTAAGATTCTTCCATTTGAGTATCATAACTCTGAAGCTATGAATTCTAGTTATGAAAAAAATGTTGTCTGCAGGCAAAAATGCATACAATTAATGCATGGAGCTAAATCAGCAGGTGAATAAAAGGATCTTAACAAAATAAACATGCTATATTTTCTTCATGAACTTGAAATGTTAGACCTACAGGACTTAAGTAGGTTCTAAAATGCATTTTCTAAGGTGATCTCTAATGCCCCGTACACACGATCGGACATTCCGACAACAAAACCGTGGAATTTTGTTCGAAGGTTGCTCCAACTTGTCTTGCATACACATGGTCACACAAATGTTGGCCAACAGTTATGAACGTGGGAACGTGGTGACATACAAGACGTACGACGAGCTGATAAAAAGGAAGTTTAATAGCCTTTGCGCCACCCTTTGGGCTCCTTCTGTTAATCTTGTGTTTATCTCATGTTAGTAGAAGTTTGGTAAGAGACAATTCACGCTTTTCAGCCTCGTGCTTTTCAGCCTCGTACTTTTTAGTTCGTTTCCGCTTTTCAGGTTGTGCTTGTTGGTTCATATCTGTTCTTCAGTGCATGCTTGTCAGTTCGTTTCTGTCTTTCAGTGCGTTCTTTTTATAGTTCGCTTCTGATTTTAATGCGTGCTTGTCCAGTCTTTTCTGATTTTCAGCTCGTTCTTGTCAGGTCCTTTCTGATTTTCAGTGTCAGTTCATTCTGAGCAGTCATTCATTTATTATCCATGTTGCGGTTACATACTTGTCATAGAGTTTGTGCTGTTGTTGAGCTTGGTGTTGGAGTTATTGCTTTGATCCAAGTCCAGTCCATGAACAGGCGGAGGAGGAGTTCTTGGACCAAGAATTGGTTGCTTAATCGTGACCAATTCTGTCATATTCCTTTGTTGCAGGAGCTCCAGGAGAATAATCCTGATGATTTAAGGAATTATCTGCAGATGACGGACCCCATCTTTTCACCGTCTCTTGGCTTTGCTGACCCCTTATTTTACGAATCAGGATACCTGCATGCGACAAGCCATCACTCCCGAGCAAAAGCTTGTCACCACCTTGCAGTGCTTGGCAACGGGGAAAAGTCTCCAGGACCTGAAGTTCACGACTGGGATCTCCCCCCAGGCTCTGGGAATCATTATTCCAGAGACCTGTTCTGCCATCATTCAGGTCCTGCAGAAGGACTATATTAAGGTAAGTTTTATCCTTTAACATCACATTCTATGTATTTAATGTTTGCTAATGTATTGTATTTATTTCATCATGATTGTAATATGCTATGAATGTCCCCTTTGTGCCCATGCATGCTGTAAGCTTTTAATGCTCCTTTTTTGTCCTTCATGCATATTTGCCTTCACTAACCTCCCCAGCATGCTATCCTGGGCCCATACCCACCTAGCCTAGTCACTTAACAATGTATTTTGTCAGCTCTATTGTAGTGCTTACCCTAAACACCCCCTAAAATGTGTCCAAATGTTATTGTTGTCCTTAAATTCAGGCAAAGTGCAAGAGGCTTTTTTGGGGGGCCAAAACTCATTTGGAACCCTCCCTCCCCCTCAACCGCTAAGTCAACCGATACCAATCCTCTATCTGCTGACGTTGCCAAACACATACACACTATACCTACCTTTTTTGTGGTCATATTTATGGATGAATTCACCAAAGCATGTAGTGCAAATGCCTTCCTGAATACTTTCAAATGGTACTGTTTAAAGTTTTGTTCTCCTATTATCTTGATAGGTAATTGCAGAATGTAAAAATGTGCTTCAATTTGGACAGTGTCTATTTCTATTTTTTGATTATGACACTTCTTACCCTTCCAGTGGGCGGCCAATAGTGTAAGTAAGGAGGGACTGGCCAAAGTAACACACATTATTTATGCATTCAGCTCTCAATGAAGTGGAGAGGGTTACCTGTCCAAAACACTCCCCCTAAAATTTTTACAATGGGCCATCAGAGGGGGTGAGGAATCTGATAAGTGGACCTTATACTTTTGTCTTTAAATACCCGTTTTAATAAATGTTATACCTATGTTGGCCAAGAATGTTTGTGTCTAATCTGCTTGCAATGTTATGTGCAAAAGTACTATTTTTTTTTTCTTGTTTGACTCCACAATTTCCTACCCACAGGACTGGCAGACTGTGGCCTCCCAATTGCACCAGCAGTGAGACTTTCCCAATTGTGGTGGTGCGATCGCTGGGAAGCACATCCGGATCGTCCCACCACCCAACTCGGGGTCATACTACTTCAATTATAAGGGGTTCAGTAGTGTTGTGTTGTTGGAGTTAGTGACGGCAAATTATGAGTTCTTATATCTGGACGTAGGGAAGAATGGCCATATGTCTGATGGAGGAGTGAATGCCGGAATTTTACCAGCGTCTCCAGAATGGCACCTTGGGGTTGCCACCTCCAGAGGATAACGTGGCTGCCTTAGGTTTGTTTTTATGGCGGATGAGGCCTTTGCGCTGGGGGAACATCTGGTGAGGCCCTTCCCCATAAGGACCCTGACCCCGGAGCAGAGGGTTTTTAATTACCGGCTGGCCCGTGCCAGAAGATTGGTCGAGAATGCTTCTGGCATAATGGCTAGCGGTTCTGGCTTTTCCTTACGGCCATCAACACGGTCAAATACAAACTAAATCACATCACCTTGAGCTGCCGCATTCTTTACAATTACCTGCAGAAGAATGCAGTCAACTATCTGGTCTCAGTTGCGACTGAGGCTGACTTTTCACCTGACCAAACAATGACGGCGCTTGAAAGTGGCCGTCCTGGCTTGCCCCCCCAGGTGCCTGTGAAGTACTGCAAAACTATGTCGAGTACTTCGTGGGTAGGAGGGCAATTGATTTACAAGAAAATCTGGAAGCTGTGTAAAATATATATATTTTTTTTAAACTAAACTCATATTTCATTTGAATTACTGTTTGTGTTTCTTATCTGTCTCCTAGGTTCTCCAATGGCTTTTTATTTTTCTAAATGGCCATTTTCTTCAATAGTGCAAACGTAACTTATTTGATACATGAGGTGACAATCTCTTCTTCAGATAACTATTATGTTGTGCTGTGTGTCTGCTACACACACACAATGTTTTCATTGTTAATGTATGTAATGCATTAATGATAAAAATAATCATCCTTTTCAACTCCATGAATTAATTGCTTGCAGTCCCTAAAATGGCCTGATTTTGGCACATTTTACAGCACGGTGGGGGTTATTTACTGAAGGGAAATCCACTTTGCACTACAAGTGCACTGCAAGTGCACTTGCAGTGCACTTGTAGTGCAAAGTGGATTTCCCTTCAGTAAATAACCCCCATTGTCACTGTAACTACAACAAATTAAAAAATGAACTGGTATTTAGCATTGAAAGAAGCCATACGTTGTTGAGTATAAAACATTTTACTCCAAGCACATTCACATGTGAGTTATAAACAGTTTTGTAACAAACCAACATCTTGGTATATAACATGTATGTTTGACATAAATGTGCCTTTTTTGGGTCTAAACAGACATGTTTAAAAACATAACACACACATCCCCAACTCAGGAACTTACAAAGTTCAACTTTGCAAATGAAGGCCATATGAGACATTAGTATGTCAAAACTGTGTTGATTTTACCTTCATCAGATGAGGTGATCTCACCCCTGTAAAAGCCAAATTTTGAAGATGCACACAAATTGGGACTCAAAATTTGGATTTCCCTCATGATCCCATGCCTAAAATGTGTTTATTTCCCCTACATCTATTTTGCTAAAGTCACAAAACACACAGTGTGTCAACATGTGCTATCTGCCATCACGGGCTATCAATGTATGCATTTTGTGGGTGCAACCCCTTCCTCCAAACTAAAGTAGGTGAGAGGAAGGGGTTGCACCCCCGAAACAAGTCCATTAATCCTCCATGATGGGAGTTAGAACATGCTGACACACTGGGCCTTATTTCAGAAAGGACAATCCACTTTGCCCTACAAGTGCACTTTCTTTTTTTTTAACAATAGTTCCTTATTGAATTTCAAATTAGATAGTACAGTACAGGTTACAGTTTGTTCAAAACAAAAGATTAGTTATACAAATTATCAACACAAGAAATGATATCAAGTTATAAACGTGTCTAAGCATTTGCAGGCTCTTCATAATGCAACCTAAGATGTCGCTATGAGCTACAACCTGTCACAACTTTTGGGTTCACACTGTGATTAGGTATCAAAACATACATTATTCAGAGACCTGCCCCAAGCCCTGGAGTAGGGCTGATGAGCTCATTCATTTCAAAGCTACTTGTGTTTATTAGTATTAGTTGATAAACAAACTAAAAAAAAAAAAAAAAAAACATGCATGTGGAGTCGCTCTATGCACAATTTCTAGTAGTTCCTGGCTAGGGATGAGCCGAACACCCCCCTGTTCGGTTCGCACCAGAACATGCGAACAGGAAAAAGTTCGTTTAAACACGCGAACACCGTTAAAGTTTATGGGACACGAACATGAATAATCAAAAGTGCTAATTTTAAAGGCTAATATGCAAGTTATTGTCATAAAAAGTGTTTGGGGACCTGGGTCCTGCCCCAGGGGACATGGATCAATGCAAACAAAAAGTTTTAAAAACGGGCGTTTTTTTAGGAGCAGTGATTTTAATAATGCTTAAAGTCAAACAATAAAAGTGTAATATCCCTTTAAATTTCCCAAAGGGGAACCCCGAACCAAAATTAAAAAAAAAAAATGACGTGGGAGTCCCCCTAAATTCCATACCAGACCCTTCAGGTCTGGTATGGATTTTAAGGGGAACCCCGCGCCAAAAAAAAAAAAAAACGGCGTGGGGTCCCCCCAAAAATCCATACCAGACCCTTATCCAAGCACGCAACCTGGCAGGCCGCAGGAAAAAAGGGGGGAAGAGAGTGCGGCCCCCCCCTCCTGAACCGTACCAGGCCACATGCCCTCAACATTGGGAGGGTGCTTTGGGGTAGCCCCCCAAAACACCTTGTCCCCATGTTGATGAGGACAAGGGCCTCATCCCCACAACCCTGGTTGGTGGTTGTGGGGGTCTGCGGGCGGGGGGCTTATCGGAATCTGGAAGCCCCCTTTAACAAAGGGACCCCCAGATCCCGGCCCCCCCCTGTGTGAAATGGTAAGGGGGTACAAAAGTACCCCTACCATTTCACTAAAAAACTGTCAAAAATGTTAAAAATGACAAGAGACAGTTTTTGACAATTCCTTTATTTAAATAATTCTTCTTTCTTCTATCTTCCTTCATCTTCTGGTTCTTCTGGTTCTTCTGGCTCTTCTGGTTCTTCCTCCGGCGTTCTCGTCCAGCATCTCCTCCGCGGCGTCTTCTATATTCTTCTCCTCGGGCCGCTCCGCACCCATGGCATGGAGGGAGGCTCCCGCTCTTCTCTTCATCTTCTTCATCTTCTTCTCTTCTTCTTTTCTTCTCTTCTTCTCTTCTTCATTTTCTTCTCCGGGCCGCTCCGCTCCCATGCTGGCATGGAGGGAGGCTCCCACTGTGTGACGGCGCTCCTCGTCTGACAGTTCTTAAATAACGGGGGGGCAGGGCCCCCCGGTGACCCCGCCCCCCTCTGACGCACGGGACATGACGGGACTTCCCTGTGGCATTCCCCGTGACGTCACAGGGAAGTCCCGACAAGTCACCGTGCGTCAGAGGGGGGCGGGGTCACCAGGTGGCCCCGCCCCCGTTATTTAAGAACTGTCAGACGAGGAGTGCCGTCACACAGCGGGAGCCTCCCTCCATGCCAGCATGGGTGCGGAGCGGCCCGGAGAAGAAAATGAAGAAGAGAAGAAGAGAAGAAGATGAAGAAGATGAAGAGAAGAGCGGGAGCCTCCCCCCATGCCATGGGTGTGGAGCGTCCCGAGGAGAAGAAGATAGAAGACGCCGCAGAGGAGATGCTGGACGAGAACGCCGGAGGAAGATCCAGAAGAGCCAGAAGAACCAGAAGAACCAGAAGATGAAGGAAGATAGAAGAAAGAAGAAGTATTTAAATAAAGGAATTGTCAAAAACTGTCTCTTGTCATTTTTAACATTTTTGACAGTTTTTTAGTGAAATGGTAGGCCTTACCATTTCACACAGGGGGGGGGCCGGGATCTGGGGGTCCCCTTGTTAAAGGGGGCTTCCAGATTCCGATAAGCCCCCCGCCCGCAGACCCCCACAACCACCGGCCAGGGTTGTGGGGATGAGGGGATGAGGCCCTTGTCCTCATCAACATGGGGACAAGGTGTTTTGGAGGGCTACCCCAAAGCACCCTCCCAATGTTGAGGGCATGTAGCCTGGTACGGTTCAGGAGGGGGGGGCCGAACTCTCGTCCCCCCTCTTTTCCTGCAGCCTGCCAGGTTGCGTGCTCGGATAAGGGTCTGGTATGGAATTTAGGGGGAACCCCACGTCATTTTTTTAAAAATTTTGGCCGGGGTTCCCCTTAATATCCATATCAGACCTAAAGGGCCTGGTATGGAATTTAGGGGGACTCCCACGTCATTTTTTTTTTAAATTTTGGTTCGGGGTTACCCTTTGGGGAATTCCCATGCCGTTTTTATCAATGAACTTCTATGTGTATTGTCGGCAATGCAATAGCCGCGGGTAGTTTTAAATGAGTTTTTTCCTTCAAAATGTCATTTTGCTGTCAGACTGTTCTAAACACAGGAAACATGCGCCCCTTTACAGGCATACTATAGACACCCCCCAGGTACGAAATTTAAAGGGATATTACACTTTTATTGTTTGACTTTAAGCATTATTAAAATCACTGCTCCTGAAAAAACGGCCATTTTTAAAACTTTTTTTTGCATTGATCCATGTCCCCTGGGGCAGGACCTGGGTCCCCAAACACTTTTTATGACAATAACTTGCATATTAGCTTTTAAAATTAGCACTTTTGATTTCTCCCATAGACTTTTAAAGGGTGTTCCGCGGCATTCGAATTTGCCGCGAACACCCCAAATTGTTCGCTGTTCGGCGAACTTGCGAACAGCCAATGTTCGAGTCGAACATGAGTTCGACTCGAACTCGAAGCTCATCCCTATTCCTGGCATATGTAATCCTACAGTCACCTTGCTAGGCTGGGGTAAGTATCAATATCAATGTCACCACTGGAGGGAAAACTCTTTACTTGTCCTTATCATGACACAACCATCATGGTTGACTTGGATGTACATCATAAATGTGAGGAGGCTTTTGGGGAATTTCTCCAGATATCCCAGTGTTTATGAAACCCCTTGGCTCTCCCGTTCTTGTATGCAAACATCTTTTCCATAGTGTATTGTGTGTTCATTCTGGAGATTACCTCCTCAGTCTTTGGGGATGTCTTGGAGCGCCATTCCTTTACTAGCATGATACGTGTGGCAAATAGGATATGCATAATCACTTTTCTCGTTAGAGGGGGAAATGTTCAACACCCAAACTCAGTAATGCTAGAGATGGGGTTAACTCGCACCTATGTCCAGTAGTTTCTTGGATTAGGGACAAAACTTTTTCCCAGAAGGGATGTATCAGTGCACAGTTCCAAAGAATGTTCATTAGATTTCCAGTTCTGCTGCAATCTCGCCAGCACCTTGGTGAGGCGTTTGGATCCATTTTGTTTCTACGAACAGACGTGAGATACCACCTGTGAGTTAGTTTCTGGGTATTATCTCAATGGTCTACACATGCTGAGGAGCTGCTACTATATCATACAGCTAAATGCAATTGGGGTAGAGCAAATTCTCTCTGTAAATCCCTTTCCTATTTTATCATGTTGGGTGTTTTAGCCGGAATATATAGGGAGAGGTAGTCTTATAAAATAATGATATCCCTTTTATTTTGCCTGGTAGTTTGTCCCGTAGGTAGTTCCACACTGAAATAGGTATTTCTATGGGGTTGGCCTGGTTCTAAAGTTTGAAGTGCTGTACTTGGTAAGTATTATATCTACCCAGTGCATCTGGGTCTGGTATATCAGCTGTTGAGAAATGCCCCCCTTATTTGTCCAGGATTGAGTAAATAGCCCCAGAATTAGGTATTCATAGGATGCCAAGGGAATTGGTAGTGTGCACAGTGGTTTGTCAGTAAATTTTGCCTTGTCAGTGAAGACCATGCTGCCATTGTGGCTTTTATGGTCAGGTAAGTGGGAAGTTATTGGTTATGGTGTAGGCTGGCCGCCATTGCTAAGGCTGGAATATTGCACCCTAGTGTAATTTCTCTTTCTATTTGTGTCCACCTGTTATCTGATTGGCAAGAGAACCAATACTTCATTTGATCGAGTACTGCAGCTCTACAGTATTCTTGCGCATTGAGGAGTCCTACACCTCCAAGTGGTTTAGCTTTATAGAGATGTGATAGCACTATTCTAGGTTTTTTCCCTGCCCATATGTACTTCTGCAGGCATGTTGTTAGCTGCAAGAAGAATGATTGAGGGATGGGGATAGGCAGTGCTCTAAAATAGTATAACATTTTGGGCAACACTTGCATTTGGTAAGCAGCAATTCTACCAAGACACGTTAGTTGGAGTATACCTATCTGGTTGAGTTCCTCTTCCACTTTAGTGAGCAGAGGAGGCTAGTTACTAGCGTAAATTTTTGTGGAGGATGAGGTTAGCTGTATACCTAAATAGGTGATCGAGGGGGATTCCCAATTGCAGTGGAATACCTTTTTGAGACTGTTGACTGCTTCCTTTGGCATATTTAGTGTAAGGGCATAACATTTGGTCATGTTAACTTTATAGAGGGAGACCTCTCCAAATTTAATCAGTAGGGACTTTATTTCTGAGATAGATGATTCTGGTTTGGTTATGGTCAATATAACATCGTCAGCAAATAATCCTAGTTTGTGACTCTCCGTGCCTATGTTGATACTTTGCATTGCTTTACTGGATCTTATGTATTTTGCTAGAGGCTCTAGAACAAGTAAGAAAATGATCGGGGATAATGGGCAGCCTTGAGGGGTCCCATTTGAGAGAGCAAATGGATCTGAAAGTAAGCTAGAGGTATAGACTCAGGCAGAGGGATTGGAGTACAAGGACATGATCGCTGAATGGATCCTTCCAGATATGCCAAATTTATGTAAGGTCTCAGAGAGGTATCCCAATGAACCCTGTCAAAGGCCTTTTCAGCATCCAGGGCTATTAATACGCTAGGTTTTTTTGATATTTCTGCAAAACACAGAATACCAACCTGATCCAGGCCTATGAGAGATGGGGTAATTTCCATCAATCTGTTAGCTAGGGTTTTGGTGAATATTTTAAGATCCGTGTTTAGTAGTGATATCGGACTAAAGTTTTATGGGGTTGACGGGTCCTTGCCAGGTTTGGGAAGCGTGATTATGACTGCTTGTAGCATTTAGCTTGGGAAAGAGACAGATTTTGCCACCCCATTGAAGACTTCAACTAGTTTAGGGGTGCATAGGATGGGTTTTAATAACTGCGTCAACTTGCGCTTCAGTAATAGGGGAGTTCAGTTTTTGCAGTGGTGTTATCTACCATTAAGGAATTTATTGATCTCAGCTTTAGTGGGTTGGTGAGTATCTGGATCAGTATTTAGATTGTAGAGAGAGTGGTAGTAGTCTCTGAATGTATTAGCTATGGCTTTCGGGTTTCGTATAGAGGCATTGGTTTGGTGGTGTTTTACCTGAGTTTGGAGCGTTGGAGCGTGCTTGTCGTTTTTTTAGTTGGGAGGCCAGCAGTTTTCCTGCCCTATTATTTTGTGCCTAATATGTCAGTTTAAGTCTTTTAAAGTACACATCATAATCCACCCTAAGCACCTGTCTTAGTTCCTCGCGGCACAAACTAAGGGTTTTAAGTATTTGGGTAGAGGTGGTATTGGGGTTTTTGTGTTGCGCTTCTAGATCAACTATAGAGTTTGGCAGTGTTGTTATGCGCTGCAGTTTCTTTTTCTGTTCTCTAGAGGCAATTTGTATAAGAATCCCTCTGGTGAAAGCCTTATGTGCACACCAAGCTGTCGTGGGGGAACAGTCCCCAGTGTCATTGATCGTGAAATAATCCTGAATTTTTCCTTCAATCTCATCCCTCAAGTTGGGCTGCGATAGAAGAAAGGTATTATTGCGTGATCCAACCATGTGATGTTGTGGATATCAGCTTTGCCTATGGTCTGCAGAGTGTACACATCTGTAAGAAAGAAGTCTATTCTTGAATAGCTGTTATGAGTCATAGAATAGTATTTGTAGTCCCTCTCAGTGGTTCGGAGGCAGCGCCATGGATTGAATAGCCTTTCCTTTAGGATTATAGCTTCTAGGTTAGGTCCCCTTCTCCGAGCCACTGAAGAGGAATCAAGTTCATCACTCAAAATCATGTTAAAGCCACTACACAGCAGTAAATTGCCTTTCAACATTTGCTTAGCGAGCTTAACTACATTGCGGATAAACTTCAGGGGTTTGATGTTGGGTGCGTACAAGTTCACCAGGGTGTAGGTTTTGCCATTCAGTTCTGCAACCAGAATGATAAAGCGACCTTGCGGGTCAATATGCTGTTGAATTAGGGAAAAGGATACTGAGTCCTTGATAGCAATTAGTACTCCATTTCTTTTGGCTGAGTCATTGGCTGTAAAGACGTGTGGAAATTTGACATGCGTGCATTTCGGAGGATTGGTGTTGGAGAAGTGCGTCTCCTGCGCACATAGAACATCACAGTGTAAGTCCAGTGCTGATTTCCAGAGAGATCTGCATTTCTATGGGCTGTTCAATCCTCTCACATTGAATGTCACGACTTTAAGATTCATTTGTGTAGTAGGTTGGCTGGGAAGCCCCACTTATAGATAATTTTGTGCTTGCGCAGGATCTTAGTAATAGGCACTACAGTAAGTTGTGTCTCGCCACCATGGTAGCTTGGGACAGGTCGGAGTATATTGCGATCCCTGCAAAGGGATCGGGTAAAGCAGGGTGTTGCCTGGAGTAGTGATCACATCCCTTGGGGTATTCTCAGGTAGATATGACGGTTTTGGCAGTCTGTAAGCTCTATCTATGACAATGTCAGCAGGTCCCAGGGATGGGGGAGCCGTTGTCATAAGTTTTTGAAGGTACGAAAGCAGGTCAGCTGGTTTAACGGATTCAGGGATCCCCCTAAATTTGAGGTTGTTCCTGCGGGACCTGTCTTCGATATCCACCATTTTGAGGCGCATAGCTTTGATCTTGGCTTCTACATCAAAATGGGCATCTACCAGATCATTGTGCACTAGTGTGAATTCCTCCATTTTTTTTTCTCTACATACTCCATTCTATTGCTGAGCATAGCTAATTCTGACTTTGTGGATTTCATAAAGGCTGGCATATCATGCTGGAGAGCCCCCTTAATGTTTGAAGCATCTCCTTCATTGTGGTGTCCAGGATGGGTTGCCCTGTGGTAGGGAACCCATCTAATTGCTGGCTGCATGTATTAGATTCCTCCATTTCCTCCCCCTCCAATCCTGTGTCATGCTGCACATCTCCCTGCTCCCCCAGCCTCTGTTTCTGCTTCACAGGGCTATTAAATAGTGAAGATGGCAGTGGATTGCCTGTAACAGGCGACTCACCCTCGGATGGTGCTGGATGGTTAAGCACATTAGCTGGTGTTGTGGGAACACAAGTCCCATCGCTGGCACCATCTTTGATCGGCCGGTCCATCACAGGAGGGAAGAAATCTGTCAGTTTTCGTGGCCCTTCTCTCTCCTTCCTCTTGCTCATTGTGCCCTATGAGATCATCACTGCCTTCCCTCGCTTCTGATGCCAAAATTTAGCGATTCTGTGTGCTGTGAGCCACTGTAGAAAGCCCATTGTGGCAGAGCTAAGCTCTCACACCGCCATCCGTTCTAGCTGCCGACTCCACTCCCCCACAAGTGCACTTTCAAGTGCACTTGCATTGCACTTGTAGTGTAAAGTGGTTTTGCTTTTTTTAACCACTTCAGCCCCGGAAGGTTTTACCCCCTTCCTGACCAGAGCACTTTTTACAATTCGGTACTGCGTCGCTTTAACTGCTAATTGTGCGGTCATGCAATGCTGTACCCAAACGAAATTTGCGTCCTTTTCTTCCCACAAATAGAGCTTTCTTTTGATGGTATTTGATCACCTCTGCCATTTTTATTTTTTGCGCTATACATGGAAAAAGACTGAAAATTTTGAAAAAAAAAGATATTTTCTACTTTTTGTTCTAAAAAAAATCCAATAAACTCAATTTTAGTCATACATTTAGGCCAAAATGTATTCGGCCACATGTCTTTGGTAAAAAAAATGTCAATAAGTGTATATTTATTGATTTGCGCAAAAGTTATAGCGCCTACAAACTAGGGTACATTTTCTGGAATTTACACAGCCTTTAATTTATGACTGCCTATGTCGTTTCTTGAGGTGATAAAATGGCAGGGCAGTACAAAACCCCCACAAATGACCCCATTTTGGAAAGTAGACACCCCAAGGAAATTGCTGAGAGGTATGTTGAGCCCATTGAATATTCATTTTTTTTGTCCAAAGTGATTGAATAACGACAAAAAAAAAAAAAATTACAAAAAGTTGTCACTAAATGATATATTGCTCACACAGGCCATGGGCATATGTGGAATTGCACCCCAAAATACATTTAGCTGCTTCTCCTGAGTATGGGGATACCACATGTGTGGGACTTTTTGGGAGCTTAGCCGCGTACAGGGCCCCAAAAACCAATCACTGCCTTCAGGATTTCTAAGGGCATACATTTTTGATTTTACTCCTCACTACCTATCACAGTTTTGAAGGCCATAAAATGCCCAGATGGCATAAAACCCCCCAAATTACCCCATTTTGGAAAGTAGACACCCCAAGCTATTTGCTTTGAGGCATGTTGAGTCCATGGAATGTTTTATATTTTGACACAAGTTGCGGGAAATTTTTTTTTTTTTTTGCACAAAGTTGTCACTAAATGATATATTGCTCACACAGGCCATGGGCATATGTGGAATTGTACCCCAAAATACATTTAGCTACTTCTCCTGAGTACGGGGATACCACATGTGTGGGACTTTTTGGGAGCCTAGCCGCGTACGGGGCCCCGAAAACCAATCACCGCCTTCAGGATTTCTAAGGGTGTAAATTTTTGATTTCACTCTTCACTGCCTATCACAGTTTCGGAGGCCATGGAATGCCCAGGTGGCACAAACCCCCCCAAATGACCCCATTTTTGAAAGTAGACACCTCAAACTATTTGCTGAGAAGCATGGTGAGTATTTTGCAGCTCTCATTTGTTTTTGAAAATAAAGAAAGACGAGAAAAAATTTTTTTTTTCTTTTTTCAATTTTCAAAACTTTGACAAAAAGTGAGGTCTGCAAAATACTCACTATACCTCTCATCAAATAGCTTGGGGTGTCTACTTTCC
The DNA here is from genome assembly GCA_037952925.1 of Lithobates clamitans. NCBI lineage: Eukaryota > Metazoa > Chordata > Amphibia > Anura > Ranidae > Lithobates > Lithobates clamitans. The sequence goes on along the minus strand of JBBGZY010000008.1, from coordinate 11,614,892 downwards.
AAAATGGGGTCATTTGGGGGGGGATTTTGCCACCTGTGCATTCCATGGCCTCCGAAACTGTGATAGGCAGTGAAGAGTGAAATCAAAAATTTACGGCCTTAGAAAGCCTGAAGGCGGTGTTTGGTTTTCGGGGTCCCGTACGCGGCTAGGCTCCCAAAAAGTCTCACACATGTGGTATCCCCGTACTCAGGAGAAGCAACAGAATGTATTTTGGGATGTAATTTCACATATTCCCATGGCATGTTTGAGCAATATATCATTTAGTGACAACTTTGCGCAAAAAAAAAAAAAATTGTCTCTTTCACGGTGCGTGCGTGGGTGTTAGCAATACTGGCGCTAACCTGACCCTGCCTGGGGCTGGTGCTTGCCAGTTCACCAAAACGCTACCAAGAAAACTGTTAGCGATCGCAGGGATCAGGCCTGACTCTGCGAACGCTGCAGTTATGCGTTTAGTGTTTTGTAAGTGACAGTGATCGATCGATACTGCACTTGGGTGGGCTGGGCCGGGCGGAGGGGAAAAACGCAGGTGCTAGCGGGTATCTGGGCTGATCCCGCTAACACTGCGTTTTTGGGAACCCTAAACTGCTGGGGATGCTAGTATAGTTCTGATCGGATCAGATATTGATCCGTACAGATACTATACCACTAAGGGAGGCGTATGCTGCATGCGTGGGTGTTAGCGGTACTGGCGCTAATCTGACGCTGCCTGGGGCGACGCATATCACCGCCGGGCGATCAGGGGGCTAAACCTTTATTCGGTAATAAACAGCGGGTGCCCTGACACTATAAAAAATAAACGAACTAACCTGCGTCACCCGTAACGGTTATACGGTGATCAGTGGTGAAAGGGTTAACTAGGGGGCAATCAAGGGGTTAAAACGTTTATTAGATAGTATATGGGGGTCCCTGACGCTATAAAACGCTGACGGCGAACCTAAATATTTACCTCCCTAACTAGCGTCACCAGCGACACTAATACAGTGATCAGTAAAATGATCGCTTAGTGACACTGGTGACAGGGGGTAATCAAGGGGTTAAAACTTTATTAGAGGGGGTTAGGGGGGTACCCTAGACCTACAGGGGGCCTAACACTCACTGCCCTAACACTGTAACTGTCACAAACTGACACCAATCAGTAATCAGAAAAAAAAAAAATACTGCTTGGTGTCAGTTTGTGACAGGGGGGGTGATTGGGGGGGATCGGGGGGCGATTGGGGGGGTCGGTGGTGTTTTATGTGCCTGGCATGTTCTACTGTGTGTGTTTGTGTTTTGTGCACTTACATGTCTTCTCTCCTCCGCGCTGGAACGGAAACTGCCAAGCCGAGGAGAGATGACATCACATCCTCTGCCTGTGTGAAACTACACACAGGCAGTGGAGGATTCCGATTGGCTGGGAGCGATCGCGAGGGGGGGCCACGATCGGATGGTCTCCCCCTGGCCTCCCAATGCTCCCAGTGAAATGCCGACCGCCGCTGGCACCGGGGGGGGTCCGATCGGACCCCCCGCCCGCGGGAGGCAGATCACGTATGGGTACGTGATTCTGCCTGCCCGTGCCATTCTGCCGCAGTATATCTGCATTAGGCGGTCGGCAAGTGGTTAAATAAGCCACAGTGTGTCAACATGCTAAAACCCATCATGGGGGATCAATGGATGTGTTTCAGGGGTGCAACCCCTTCCTCTCACCTACTTTAATTTGGAGGAAGGGGTTACACCTACAAAACGTTTACATTGATATCCCATGATGGCAGATAGCACATGTTGATACACTGTGTGCATCTTCAAAATTTGGCTTTGCAATTCATTTAAAAAGTTTAAAACACGTACAACAATAACAACAACTTTAATTTTTTTTTTAGATTTTGCCTAAAATATTGATGATGTTGCTCAGTCTTTTTTGAAAATCATGGATATTTTGCTTCATCTTTTCTAAATCAGGATTGCACACCACGATCTCACTGATGAGTACTTGTGCACGTGCACTGCTGAAGTGAGTTTCTTCTTCCACAACATCCACATCACCTAAAAGTAAAAAAACACACCATGTATTATAAATATGCAGGCATCCATCTATTACCTGAAACTGTGGTCTCAGACACTGACCTGTTGTTGACACCATTTCAACCACTTCACCCAGCACTTCCTGAACCTCTGCATCCACATCCTCAGGTTGTGTGCTGAGTTCCCTTTCTTCAGTAGGTGTGGGGTTACTGGTGTCCTCAGATGTTCAGATTATTTTCTCCCCTATGTGAATACAAAAAAGGTGTACTTAGCAGACAGATATTTTAGGCTAGAAATAGTAATATGAAACATTGCTTGGAAGTGTCATCCAATTATCTGTTTTGGCAGAGTTCCAAGCTGAAGACACAATTTTTTCACTTTCAAAAGCTGGAATACTTACCTGTTTTGTGCAAGTTTCACACATAGATAGACCCCTAGTATCCACTGGAGCACCTGTTTGGGACACCATAACAAGGTTGTTATGGTGTCCCACACTAGTGCTCCTGTGTCCAGATGTGTAAACAGCTGCTGAGTGTCCTCTCCTTACACTGAATCAAGTTGTCATTTCATTATAGTTTCAAACACATCTAGACAACAATGTAATAAACTTATTTTAATCCAAATAGGCATGAACAAATGTAGTTAACCTGCATCTGCCAAAAATGTTGTATTAGTGGTCATACGAACAATGTTTACTACAAATGATTCCTGTGCCCACGAACCTCAAACTTGGCATTTTAAACTGTACAACAGTAACAGTAAATAGTAACAGTAAAGAAAAGCACATGGACCAGCATGAAAGCAATAATAATAATAAGCACACAGGACAAATACTTTTTTACAGCACTTTCCTGATCTTTCTATACTGATCGTGCTCCCTCAATTTCAGATCTGACCAGTGTTTCCTCAATTGCTCCTTGGATCGTCATACCCCAAAAGTCCTGTGCAGATTTCTCACAACTTTAGCCATGATCTTGGCCTTTCTCTAGGGTTTCTGTATGGTCCATGCTTCCCATCATAGTCTGTCCTCTTCAAGATGTCCACCATCTCCACCATCTCTTCAAAGGACATATTTGAGGCCTTATATCTCCTCCTGGATCGGGAACTGCTTTGCTCCGGGCTTTCTTCATCATTGCTGATAACAGCACACACCTGCTGTTTCTCCGCCATGTGCTCTCCCACTGCCCCGAAAGAGAAGAGGAGGGGAATACACCAGAAAGAAGGACAGGGGTGGAGTTTCACGCATGCACAGTGTATATAAAGCATAACACGTGGGTGACATATGTACGATCTTGTGAGTGGAGGACAGAGGATCGTTAGCGCCGATTGTTCAACCGAAGGTACAATTGTAACTTGGGGCATCAGTGGTTAGTGGCCTATACTGCTTAGAGATTGAGGCCTATATTGGGACAGGATTAGGAGAATTTAGCCTGCCATTAGGGTTTGTCTTGTGTTGTGTCTTGCAGATAAAATGGTTGACAAATTCACAGCCCCTGACTTCCTGCCCATCTTCATAAACAAGTACAGGGAGCTGCCATGTCTCTGGCAAGTCCAATGCAGGGACTATTCGAACAAGAAAAAGAGGAAGGCCCACTAATATGATGTTTTTGGCAGATACAGGTTAACTACATTTGTTCAGGCCTATTTGTATCAAAAGAAGTTTATGACATTGTTGTCTAGATGGGTTTGTACTAGAATGAAATGCAAACTTGATTCAGTGTAAGGAGAGGACACTCAGCAGCTGTTTACACATCTGGACACAGGAGCACTAGTGTGGGCCACCAGAACAAACTTTTTACGGTGTCCCACATAGGTGCTCCAGTGGATACTAGGGGTGTCTCCATATGTGAAAATTGTACAAAAAAGGTAAGTATTCCAGCTTTAGAAAGGGAAAAAAATGTTTTCAGCTTTGAACTCTGCCAAAAAAGACAATTGTACGACACTTCCAAGAAATGTTTCATATTACTATTCCTGGCCTCAAATATCTGTGTGCTAAGTGTGCCTTTTTTTTATTCACATAGGGCAGTAAAAAATAGTATAATATCTATAATTCTAGATATTCTTAATTCTCAGGGGCATTTCTGGATGTATAGCAATGTCTTTGTGTTATATGTTATATATATATCAGTGACCTCTCTCCTAGAGGGTAGAGTGTATAGGAGATATGTTTCTGTACTTTGTCCAAGGCCGCATTTCCAACTTACTTTTAGGAATTTGTTTCTTAGTAGAAATTGAAGAATCCTTCGTTCATACAATGCTTCCAGAAAGGTTGTTTATTTGTTCAGGAAGATAAGCAAAGACAAGACTGACTTCTGGTAACATTTGGCATGGTGATGGTCTCAGAAGGAGGAGGAGGAGGAGACATCTTGATGTTACATTCTCCAAAGCGTTGGGTTACTTCTCTCACTTCAACCCTACTCCATTCCTATTCTACCATAAATCTCATCCATTCTTATACTATTTCAAAATGTTATGTCAGCATATCCTAGTAACACCCATATTTGCATATATACTTTAAATGGCTATAGTCTAAAGCAACATTACTCCACCCATTGTCCTGACATAGCAACTCAAAATAGAAATATCTACCCAGCTAAACCACTCCTCTGTCCTCTATCCTCCATCCTGTTAACCTTCAGAAACCATCACCAGTTACATATAACATTCATGTGTTTCATATATTTTTTCAGAAACTTTTATCACTTAAAATCTTCTAACAGGCAGAAAAGACTCGGGACATCTGAGGACACCAGGGACCCCCCACCTCCTGAAAGAAAAGCAAATCCCCACACCACAACCAGAAGATGTGGAGGAAGGAGAGGTTTATGAAGTGGGCAAAATAGTGACCACAAGAGGTGAGTGTCTGAGACCACAGCTTCAGGTAATAGATGAATGCCTGCATATTTATAATACATGGTGTGTTTTTTTATTTTAGGTGATGTGGATGTTGTGGAAGAAGATTTGCATTTCACAAGTGCAAGTGCACACATCCTCATTGGGGAGATCATGGTGTGCAATCGTGATTTACAAAAGATCAAGGAAGACATCAATGATATTGAAAAAAGACTCAAAAACATCATTGATGTTTTAGGCCAAATCTAAAAAACATCTAAAGTCTTCATTTTTTTGTTATTTTTCACCAATTTTTTAAGTATCTTGAAAGCCAAATTTTGAAGATGCACACAGTGTGCCAATATATGCTATCTGCCATCACGTGATATCAATTTACGCGCTTGGTGGGTGCAACCCCTTGCTCGCAACTAAAGTAGCTGAGAGGAGGGGGTTGCACCCCCGAAACACGTCCCTTGATCACCCATGATGGGAGCTAGCACATGTTGACATTAGGCATGGGATCAGGAGGGAAATCCCCATTTTGACTCTCAATTTGTGTGCATCTTCAAAATATGGCTTTCACAGGGGTGACATCACCCCATCTGATGAAGGCAAGATCAACACAGTTTGGACATACTAATGTCTGATCTTGCCTTCATTTTTTCAAAGTTGAACTTTGTAAGTTCTTGAGTTGGGTATTGTTTTATGGTTTTAAACATGCCTATTTAACACAAAAAAGGCTATTTGTACTGTCTATACCAAAAAAAGTTACTCCTTCTCCTATGTTGGTTTGTTCAAAAACCTTTTTCTAATGCACATGTGCACACAGTAAAAATTTTAAGACTCAACAATGTGTGGCTTCTTCTTTCAATGGTCAATAGGTTTTGGAGTAAGTTGTTGTTTACAGTGACAATGGGGGTTATTTCCTAAAGGCAAATTCACTTTGCACTACAAGTGCACTTTCAAGTGCATTTTTGCAGTACACTTGGAGTGCAAAGTGGATTTTCCTTCAGTAAATAACTCCCCCAGTGCTTTTGCTATTGGAGAACCTAGGAGACAGCTAAAAGAAACACAAGCAGTAAATCAGATAAAATATGAGTTCAGTTTACACCAAAAATATTTATCTGAGAAAAGTTTCACACATTGTCTGGCATATCAATGGCCTCCCTACCCACAAAGTACTCGAGATACTTCTGTCTAACTTTGCGGGCACTTTGGGGGGGGCAAGCCAGGACAGCCAGGTTCAAGTGTGGTCAAGGTAGTTGGATTTGGAACACCGGCCTCAGTCCCAACTGAGGCCACATAGTTTATAATATTTTTTCATTGGAAATTGTGGAGAATGCAACAGGCAAGGACAATATGATTCAGTTTATATTCCGCCATATGGATCGCTGTCAGAAATAGGCTAAACCAGCTGGCCATTATTCCAAAGGCATTTTCAACCACTCTTCTGGCTCTGGCCACCGGTAATTAAAAACCCTCTGGTCCAGGGTGAGGGTCCTCATTGGGAATGGCTGCAGAAGATGGTCCCCCAGCGCAAAAGCTTCATCTGCAACAAAGACAAATGGGAGTCCCACCACTAGGGATGAGCTGAACACCCCCCGGTTCGGTTCGCACCAGAACCTGCGAACGGACTGAAAGTTCGCACGAAAGTTAGAACCCCATTGACGTCTATGGGACTCGAACGTTCGAAATCAAAAGTGCTTATTTTAAAGGCTAATTTGCATGGTATTGTCCTAAAAAGGGTTTGGGGACCCGGGTCCTACCCCAGGGGACATGTATCAATGCAAAAAAAAACTTTTAAAAACGGCCGTTTTTTCGGGAGCAGTGATTTTAATAATGCTTAAAGTGAAAAAAAAAAAAAAGTGAAATATTCCTTTAAATATCGTACCTGAGGGGTGTCTATAGTATGCCTGTAAAGTGACGCGTGTTCACCGTGTTTAGAACAGTCCCTGCACCAAATGTCATTTTTAAAGGAAAAATCTCATTTAAAACTGCTTGCGGGTTTAATGTAATGTCGGGTCCTGGCAATATGGATGAAAATCAGTGAGACAAACGGCATGGGTACCCCCCAGTCCATTACCAGGCCCTTTGGGTCTTGTATGGATATTAAGGGGAACCCCGCACCCAAATTAAAATAAGGAAAGGTGTGGGGCCACAAGGCCCTATATACTCTGAACAGCAGTATACAGGCGGTGCAAACAAGACAGGGACTGTAGGTTTGTTGTTAAGTAGAATCTCTTTGTAATTTTGAACGGGTACATTTTTAACGTGTTTAGCTCCAGCCAAAAAATCTTTTTTAAGCTTTTTGGAAAACATAGGGAAGGGTTATCACCCCTGTGACATTTGTTTTGCTGTCTTTCCTCCTCTTCAGAAGATTTCACCTCACTTTTTGTCCCAATGAAAAATGTTTTTTGAAAAGTTGTGTTTTTTTTGTGGAACAAGGATTGGAAAGCATCAGTGGAAAGGAGAAATGTTTTTCCCATATTAACTCTAATGCCCCGTACACACGGTCGGACTTTGTTCGGACATTCCGACAACAAAATCCTAGGATTTTTTCCGTCCGATGTTGGCTCAAACTTGTCTTGCATACACACGGTCACACAAAGTTGTCGGAAAATCCGATCGTTCTAAACGCGGTGATGTAAAACACGTACGTCGGGACTATAAACGGGGCAGTGGCCAATAGCTTTCATCTCTTTATTTATTCTGAGCATGCGTGGCACTTTGTCCGTCGGATTTGTGTACAGACGATCGGAATTTCCGACAACGTGTGTACGGGGGAAAATCCGACCGTGTGTACGGGGCATAATGCCCCGTACACATGGTCGGATTTTCCGATGGAAAATGTCCGATCGGAGCGTGTTGTCGGAAATTCCGACCGTGTGTGGGCTCCATCGGACATTTTCCATCGGATTTTCCGACACACAAAGTTGGACAGCTGGAGATAAAATTTTCCGACAACAAAATCCATTGTCGGAAATTCCGATCGTGTGTACACAAATCCGATGAACAAAGTGCCACGCATGCTCAGAATAAATAAAGAGATGAAAGCTATTGGCCACTGCCCCGTTTATAGTCCCGACGTACGTGTTTTACGTCACCGCGTTTAGAACGATCGGATTTTCCGACAACTTTGTGTGCCCGTGTGTATGCAAGACAAGTTTGAGCCAACATCGGACGGAAAAAATCCTAGGATTTTGTTGTCGGAATGTCCGAACAAAGTCCGACTGTGTGTACGGGGCATTACAGGAGAGAATTTCCCTTCCTAGGGGTAGATTTCATCTCACTTCCTGTTGTCTCCTTCCGTTTGCAAGTAGGAGTCATTTGTAAGTTAGTTGTTTGAAAGTAGGGTCCTGCCCTATATACTCAGCAGAAATTTGGGCCTTATGTGTTGCTGTGGCCACAACACTGTAAGCCCTCACAGGGCCCTGCTGTGAAATATTAGATCAAGAATTGTAATTACATGCCCCTGTTGAACAGGAGCTGAAAATTTAGGCCTTAGGCACTGGTGCTGGTGCCACAACACTGCAACCCCTCACAGACACTCTAGTTGGAACGCAGGAACGAGCCCTGCTGCAAAGTATTGCATCAAAAATTGTAATTACACGCCCCTGTTAAACAGAGGCAGAAAAAATGGGCCTTAGGCACTGGTGCTGGTGCCACAACACTGCAACCCCTCACAGACACTCTAGTTGGAACGCAGGAACGAGCCCTGCTGCAAAGTATTGCATCAAAAATTGTAATTACACGCCCCTGTTGAACAGGGGCAGAAAAAATGGGCCTTAGGCACTGGTGCTGGTGCCACAACACTGCAACCCCTCACAGACACTCTAGTTGGAATGCAGGAACGAGCCCTGCTGCAAAGTATTACATCAAAAATTGTAATTACACGCCCCTGTTAAACAGGGGCTGAAAAATTGTGCCTTAGGCACTGGTGGTGGCGCCCAGAACCAAAAATGTTCTTACAAGCTATCAGCGTGATGATTCAGGGGGAAGAGGATAATTACTCAGGGATAGTCACTCAGCATCAGCATAGGCAGTCTTTGAAGGGATCTGAGATTTCAAAAAAAAAATATTCGGTTACATCAGTATCAGGTGCTTGGTAGCTGGTGGTGATCCAAGACTGATTCATTTTTATGAAGGTCAGTCGATCGACCGAGTCAGTGGACAGACGCACCCTGTGATCGGTTACCACGCCTCCAGCAGCACTGAATGTGCGTTTCGAAAGAACGCTGGATGCAGGACAGGCCAGTAGCTCAATTGCATACTGTGTTTTCGGTGGGAAAGGTGTCCAAGTCTGATCTTGCCCCTAGGTATTCCTGCACCATGTAAAACAGACGCTGGCGATGGTTGCTGGAACCGATCATACCTTGGGGCTGCGGACCAAAAAATTGTCTGAACGCATCGGTCAGACGGCCACCTTCTCCACCGCTCCTTCTTTGACTGACCGAAGCCTCAGCAACACGTTGTCCAGAAACAGGAGTTTGTAACCTCCCAGTCTCTGGGAACGCGTTGCACAGACCTTTCTGCAAGGCCTCCCGAAGATGTTTCATCCTCTGCTCCCTCTGCGATGGCAAGATAAGGTCCGCAACCTTACCCTTGTAACGTGGATCAAGGAGGGTTGCCAGCAAGTATTGGTCCTTCTCCTTGATACCACGAATACGAGGATCCTTACGCAGGCTTTGCAGGATCATGGAGGCCATGCAGCGTAGGTTTGCTGAGACATTCGGTCCAGGGTCCTCTGGGTCACTAAGGACGACATGGTCCGCAGCCACCTCCTCCCAGCCACGTACAAGTCCATGTGTTTCTTGGGACTGATCCCTTAAAGACTGCTGCTGATGCTGAGTGCCAGGCTCCACCTCCATACTGACACAATCTTCCTCCTCCTCCTCGTCCTCTTCCTGTGTGATCAGAGGGCACGCAGGAACACTGTCTGGATAAAGGGGGCCTTGAGAGCTAAGGAAGTCCTCCTCTTCCTGCCTCTGTTCTGCCTCAAGTGCCCTGTCCATTATTCCATGCAGCGTGTGCTCCAACAGGTGGACAAGGGGGACAGTGTCACTGATGCATGCACTGTCACTGCTCACCATCCTCGTGGCCTCCTCAAATGGTGACAGGACAGTGCATGCATCCCTGATCATGGCCCACTGGCGTGGGGAAAAAAAAACAAGCTCCCCTGACCCTGTCCTGGTGCCATAGTCGCACAGGTACTCATTGATGGCCCTCAGCTGCGTGTGCAGCCGCTGCAGCATGGCCAACGTTGAGTTCCACCTGGTGGGCATGTCACAGATTAGGCGGTTCTTGGGCAGGTTAAACTCCTTTTTGGAGGTCCGTCAGCCGAGCACTGGCATCATATGACCGGCGGAAATGCACACAGACTTTCCTGGCCTGCCTCAGGACATCCTGAAAGGCCGGGTACCTGCCCAAGAACCGCTGCACCACCAAGTTCAGGACGTGAGCCAAACAGGGCACATGGGTCATTTGTCCTTGTCTGAGGGCAGAGAGGAGGTTGGTGCCATTGTCGCAAACCACCATTCCTGCCTTAAGTTGGTGTGGCGTCAACCACCTCTGAACCTGCCCCTGCAGAGCTGACAGAACCTCTGTCCCAGTGTGGCTCCTGTCCCCCAAGCACACCAGCTCAAGCACCGCATGGCATCTTTTGGCCTGCGTACTTGCGTAGCCCCTTGAACGACTACGGAGCACCGCTGGTTCTGAGGAAGAGGCCATGGAGGAAGAAGAAGAGGAGGGGGTGGAGGAGAGAGGTGTGTCACAATCATTAGCATTTTGGAGGCGTGGTGGCGGAACAACCTCCAACACTACTGCACCTTGTCCTGCATCCTTCCCAGCTGCCAGCAGAGTCACCCAATGCGCCGTGAAACTTAGGTAACGTCCCTGTCCATGCCTGCTGGACCATGAGTCAGCGGTAATATGCACCTTACCGCTGACCGCCCTGTCCAGCGAGGCATGGACATTGCCTTCCACATGCTGGTAGAGAGCCGGAATCGCCTTCCGTGAGAAAAAGTGGCGTTTGGGTACCTGCCACTGAGGAACCGCACATTCCACAAACTCACGGAAGGGGGCAGAGTCTACCAACTGGGGCAGGGAATTTTGCCTGGTACAATCTGACGTCGGTGTACCAAAAGCAGATTGCCCACAAGTACTTGGCTGTGACACACCTAATTCTACACCTTCATTCCTCTCAGTGCAGGTCTCAGAGAGGACTGAAGGTCTAGTGGGGTTGGAAATCTCAGCTGATGAGGAGCAAGGAGAGGTCCTCTTTGTTCTTTGGTGTGGGTCTTTTAGATACGCTTGCCAACGAACTGCATGGCAGGTCAACATATGTCTGGTCAAGCATGTGGTACCCAAGCGGGAGATGTTTTGGCCACGTGAGATACGCTTGAGACATATGTTGCAAATAGCAGCGGTGCGATCTGATGCACTCGTCTCAAAAAAGGCCCACACCAAAGAACTTTTTGAATAACGCGCAGAGACTGCAGCGCCCTGCACATGTGGAGCTTTGGGGTGTGATTCAGTCAATGTGCTGCCCTTAGGCTGGCCCCTGGAGGGCATCCTACCTCGTTGGTGATGTGGCGCCTCCTCCTCCTCCTCCTCTTCCTCTCTCCTATCAGGCACCCACGTTGAGTCAGTGACCTCATCATCCCCTCCCTCCTCATCACTGGTGCAAACCTGGCAGTATGCTGCAGCAGGGGGAGCATGACCGCCAGATTGCTGTCCTTCTTGGGCACCCCCTCTGTCCATGCTCATGTTACTGCCTTAATAGAGCTCAGTATCATCATCAGAGCCTTCCAAACACTGGGCATCCTCCTGGAGCATGTACCCAACACTGTGGTCAAACAGTTCGAGGGACTCCTCAGGAGGACATGGTGGGGCTAGGGAAGGAGTCACTGATGACATTGAGCCGAGGGAAGAGGCCGCTGCTTTGCCAGACAAAGTACCCTGGGCATGGGTGAGAGAGGATGAGGAGGATGAGGACGGCTTGGTCATCCACTCGACCAAGTCTTCCGCATGTTGCGGCTCAACATGGCCAGCTGCCAAAAAAAGGCCAAGCGTGTCCCATGGCCACGTGCTGATGAGGATGCACCGTTTCCACGACCAGCACTAGACACAGAGCCTGCTTGCCCTCTCTTATTGGCTTGTGACTGTCTGCCTCTCCTTCTTGGCCTTCCAGACATACTAATGGCCTGTAGCTGCACTAAGCTGGGATATATATATATATATATATATATATATATATATATATATATATATATATGTACTGATACTGCAGCTAGCAAAATCAACTGCCTGCCTGTAGTATGAGAACACCACCAACCTTCTACAGGTAGCTTTAGCTGAACACTGTGAGCAGGACGCACCCCACGAACTTGTAGGTTTAGCTGAACACTGTGAGGAGGACGCACTGCGCTAAATGTAAATAGTCTAGCTTCCTGACTGTGGTACTAATAGGATCAAAAGAACACCAGTAATTTTCTTCAGGTAGCTTTATATACTGTAACAAGACAAGCCTGCCTGTCAGTATAAAGATAACAGGAACGGATCTAGCTGAACACTGTGAGCAGGACGCACTGCACTAAATGTAAATAGTCTAGCTGCCTGACTGTGGTACTAATAGAATCAAAAGAACACCAGCAATTTTCTTCAGGTAGCTTTATATACTGTAACAAGACAAGCCTGCCTGTCAGTAGGAAGATAACAGGAACGGATCTAGCTGAACACTGTGAGCAGGACGCACTGCACTAAATGTAAATAGTCTAGCTGCCTGACTGTGGTACTAATAGGATCAAAAGAACACCAGCAATTTTCTTCAGGTAGCTGTATTTACTGTAACAAGACAAGCCTGCCTGTCAGTAAGAAGATAACAGAAACAGATCTAGCTGAACACTGTGAGCAGGACGCACCCCACTAACTTGTAGGTTTTGTAGAACACTGTGAGCAGGACGCACTGCACTAAATGTAAATAGTCTAGCTGCCTGACTGTGGTACTAATAGGATCAAAAGAACACCAGTAATTTTCTTCAGGTAGCTTTATATACTGTAACAAGACAAGCCTGCCTGTCAGTAGGAAGATAACAGGAACGGATCTAGCAGAACACTGTGAGCAGGACGCACTGCACTAAATGTAAATAGTCTAGCTGCCTGACTGTGGTACTAATAGGATCAAAAGAACACCAGCAATTTTCTTCAGGTAGCTTTATATACTGTAACAAGACAAGCCTGCCTGTCAGTAGGAGGATAACAGGAACGGATCTAGCTGAACACTGTGAGCAGGACGCACTGCACTAAATGTAAATAGTCTAGCTGCCTGACTGTGGTACTAATAGGATCAAAAGAACACCAGCAATTTTCTTCAGGTAGCTGTATTTACTGTAACAAGACAAGCCTGCCTGTCAGTAAGAAGATAACAGAAACGGATCTAGCTGAACACTGTGAGCAGGATGCACCCCACTAACTTGTAGGTTTTGCAGAACACTGTGAGCAGGACGCACTGCACTAAATGTAAATAGTCTAGCTGCCTGACTGTGGTACTAATAGGATCAAAAGAACACCAGTAATTTTCTTCAGGTAGCTTTATATACTGTAACAAGACAAGCCTGCCTGTCAGTAGGAAGATAACAGGAACGGATCTAGCTGAACACTGTGAGCAGGACGCACTGCACTAAATGTAAATAGTCTAGCTGCCTGACTGTGGTACTAATAGGATCAAAAGAACACCAGCAATTTTCTTCAGGTAGCTTTATATATTGTAACAAGACAAGCCTGCCTGTCAGTAGGAAGATAACAGGAACGGATCTAGCTGAACACTGTGAGCAGGACGCACTGGACTAAATGTAAATAGTCTAGCTGCCTGACTGTGGTACTAATAGGATCAAAAGAACACCAGCAATTTTCTTCAGGTAGCTGTATTTATTGTAACAAGACAAGCCTGCCTGTCAGTAAGAAGATAACAGAAACGGATCTAGCTGAACACTGTGAGCAGGATGCACCCCACTAACTTGTAGGTTTTGCAGAACACTGTGAGCAGGATGCACTGCACTAAATGTAAATAGTCTAGCTGCCTGACTGTGGTACTAATAGGATCAAAAGAACACCAGTAATTTTTTTCAGGTAGCTTTATATACTGTAACAAGACAAGCCTGCCTGTCAGTAGGAAGATAACAGGAACGGATCTAGCTGAACACTGTAAGCAGGACGCACTGCACCAAATGTAAATAGTCTAGAGGATAACAGGAACGGATCTAGCTAAACTGAATACAGTGTGTATATATATATATGCAACACCTGGGATGCATATATATACACAATACACTTTAAGTGCAGCTAACTGACTGACTGTCCTGCCTAATCTAGCTAACTCAAATTAAATGACACTGTCTCTCTCTCTCTCTCTCTCTCTCTCTCTAAGCACACCGGAACACACTGCACAGGGCCGCCGTGCAGGCGGCCTTATATAGTGTGGGGCGTGTACTAAATCCCCTGAGCCATAATTGGCCAAAGCCTCCTAGGCTTTGGCCAATTAGGGGCTCTCTGTTAAGGTGGCGCTGTGATTGGCCAAGCATGCGGGTCATAGTGCATGCTTGGCCAATCATGAGCAAGCAATGCACTGCGATGCCGCAGTGAATTATGGGCCGTGACGCGCCACACGAATTTGGCGCGAACGGCCCATATTGTTCGCAATTCGGCGAACGACCGAACAGCCGATGTTCGAGTCGAACATGGATTTGACTCGAACACGAAGCTCATCCCTACCCACCACATTGTCTTCCAGAGCTGGCAAGCCCAAGCTGCCATTCTGGAGCCATCTGTAAAACTCCATCTGGGCAATGACTCCACCATCCGACATCCGGCCATTTTTCCCCACGTCCACTAATGGAAACTCGTAAGTCGCCGACACCACAGCCAACAACACTATACTATTAAACCCCTTGTAATTATAATAGTATTACCCTGAGTTGGGGGGTGGTATGATGTGGACGTGTTTCCCATCTATTGCCCCTCCACAGTTGGGAAAGTTCCACCCCTAGGCAAACTGGGATGCCACAGTCTGCCATTCCTGTGGCATTGAAGGAAACTGTGGAGTCAAACAAGAAAAAAAAATAGTAATTTTGCACATAAACATTGCAAGCAGATTAAACACAAACATTCTTGGCCAAGAATGAAGGAGTATTTAAAGACAAATATATAAAGTACATTTATTGGATTCCTCACCCTCTCTGATGGCCCATTGTAAAAAATATTGGGGGTGGGAGATGTTTTGGACAGGTAACCCTCTCCACTTCATTGAGAGCTGAATGCATAAATAATGTGTTTAGCTTTGGCCAGCCCCTCCTTACTAACACTATTGGCAGCCAAGTGGACAGGTAAGAAGTGTCATAATAAAAATATAAATACACACTGTACAAATTGAAGCACATTTTTTTCATTCTGCAATTAACTATCAAGATTAGGGATGAGCTTCAACTTTGAGTCAAACTCAAGTTTGACTCGAACATCGGCTGTTCACCAGTTTGACGAACAGCAAACAAATTGGGGTGTTTGCGGCAAATTCGAAAGCCGCGGAACACCCTTTAAAAGTCTATGGGAGAAATCATAACTGCTAATTTTAAAGGCTTATATGCGTGATATTGTCATAAACAGTGTTTGGGGACCTGAGTCCTGCCCCAGGGGACATGTATCAATGCAAAAAAAGTTTTAAAAACGTCCGTTTTTTTCGGGAGCAATGATTTTAATAATATTGTCGGTCCGACAATACAAATAAAAGTTAATTGATAAAAACGGCATGGGATTTCCCCACAGGGGAACCCCGATCCGAAATTTTTAAAAAAATGGCGTGGGGGTCTCCCGAAATTCCATATCAGGCCCTTCAGGTCTGGTATGGATATTAAGGGGAACCACGCGCCAAAATAAAAAAAAATGGCATGGGGGTCCCCCTCAAAATCCATACCAGAGCCTTCAGCTCTGGTATGGATTTTAAGGGGAACAACGCACCAAAATTTTAAAAAAATGGTGTGGGGTCCCCCCAAAAATCCATACCAGACCCTTATCCAAGCACGCAACCTGGCAGGCCGCAGTAAAAGAGGGGGGATGAGAGAGCGCCCCCCCCTAGTGAACCGTACCAGGCCACATGCCCTCAACATTGGGAGGGTGCTTTGGGGTAGCGGCCCCCCAAAGCACCTTGTCCCCATGTTGATGAGGACAAGGTCCTCATCCCCACAACCCTTGGCCAGTGGTTGTGGGGGTCTGTGGGTGGGGGGCTTATCGGAATCTGGAAGCCCCCTTTAACAAGGGGACCCCAGATCCCCCCCTGTGTGAAATGGTAATGGGGTACAAAAGTACCCCTACCATTTCACAAAAAAAGTGTCAAAAATGGTAAAAATTACAAGAGACAGTTTTTGACAATTCCTTTATTTAAAGCCTTCTTCTTTCCATCTTTTTCGGGTCTTCTTGCTTCTATCTTCCTTCTGTTTCTTCCTCCATCTTTTTCTTCCTCTGGTTCTTCCTCCGATCCTCTGCTTCTTGCTCTGGTGTTCCCGCCCGGTTACGTAACGGGTGACCCCGCCCTCTCTGACATCATGGGGAAAGCCATAGGGGAGTCCCCGTCAAGTCCCCGTGCGTCAGAGGGGGGCGGGGTCACTGGGTGGCCCTGCCCTCCGTTATTTAAGAAGTGTCAGAAGAAGAGAAGCGTCACACAGCGGGAGCCTCCCATGGATGTGCAGCGGCCCAAGAACGAAGCGGGGAAGAAGACGCCGCAGAGGAAGATGCCAGATGAGAACACCGGAGCAAGAAGCAGAGGACTGGAGGAAGAACCAGAGGAAGAAGAAGATGGAGGAAGAAACCGAAGGAAGATAGAAGGAAGAAGGAAGAAGACCTGAAGAAGATGGAAAGAAGAAGACTTTAAATAAAGGAATTGTCAAAAACTGTCATTTTTAACATTTTTGAAACTTTTTTTGTGAAATGGTAGGGGTACTTTTGTACCCCATTACCATTTCACACAGGGGGTGGGATCTGGCGTCCCCTTGTTAAAGGGGGCTTCCAGATTCTGATAAGCCCCCTGCCCACAAACCCCCACAACCACTGGCCAAGAGTTGTGGGGATGAGGCCCTTGTCCTCATCAACATGGGGACAAGGTGCTTTGGGGGGCCATTACCCCAAAGCACCCTCCCAATGTTGAGGGCATGTGGCCTGGTATGGTTCAGGAGGGGGGGCACTCTCTCATCCCCCCTCTTTTCCTGCAGCCTGCCAGGTTGCGTGCTCAGATAAGGGTTTGGTATGGATTTCTGGGGGGACCCCACGCCATTTTTTTTTAATTTTGGTGCGGGGTTCCCCTTAAAATCCATACCAGACCCTTCAGTATGGATTTTGAAGGGGACCCCCACGCCATTTTTTTTTTATTTTGGTGCGGGGTTCCCCTAATATCCATACCAGACCTGAAGGGCCTGGTATGGAATTTAGGGGGACCCCCACGCCATTTTTTTTAAAATTTTGGTTCGGAGTTCCCCTGTGGGGAAATCCCATGCCATTTTTATCAATTAACTTTTATGTGTATTGTCAGACCGACAATTCTTTAATAGCCGTGAGTAGTTTTAAATGACTTTTTTTTCCTTTGAAATGTAATTTTGCTGTCAGACTGTTCTAAACAGGGGAAACATGTGCCCCTTTACAGGCATACTATAGACACCCCCCAGGTACAAAATTTAAAGGAATATAACCCATTATTTTTGTTTCACTTTAAGTGTTATTAAAATCACTGCTCCTGAAAAAAACGGTCGTTTTTAAAACTTTTTTTGCATTGATACATGTCCCCTGGGGCAGGACCCAGGTCCCCAAACACTTTTTATGACAATAACTTGCATATAAGCCTTTAAAATTAGCACTTTTGATTATTCATGTTCGAGTCCTATAGACTTTAATGGTGTTTGCGTGTTCGAACAATTTTTTTGCCTGTTTGCATGTTCTGGTGTGAACCAAACGGGGGGGGGGGGGTGTTCGGCTCATTCCTAATCAAGATAATAAGAGAACAAAACTTTAAACAGTACAATTTGAAAGTATTCAGGCAGGCCCTTGGACTACATGCTTTGGTGAATTCATCCATAAATATGACCACAAAAGAGGTGTTGGGGGTGGGAGGGTTCCAAACGAGTTTGGGACCCCCAAAAATAGCCTCAGGCACCCTGCATGCATTTAAGGACACAAATAACATTTGTACACATTCTAGGGTGTGTTTAGGGTAAGCACTACAATGGAGCTGACAAAATACATTGTTAAGTGACTAGGCTAGGTGTGTATGGGCCCAGGATAGCATGCTGAGGAGGTTAGAGAGGGCAAATATGCATGAAGGACAAAAAAAGGAACATTAAAAAATTCCAGCATGCATGAGAATAAAGGGGACATTCACAGCATATTATAATCATGGTAATTAGGGAATGATGAAATAAATACAATACATTAGCAAAAATGAAATACATATAATGTGGTGTTAAAGGAGAAATCTTACCTTAATATAGTCCTTCTGCAGGACCTGAATGATGGCAGAACAGTTCTCTGGAATAATGATCCCCAGAGCCTGGGGGGAGATTGTCCAGAACTTGATGTCTTGCAGACTTTTCCCTGTCGCCAAATACCACAACGTGGTGACTTGCCTCTGTTCAGGAGTGATGGCTTGCCACATGCAGGTGTCTTGCTTGGTAATATAAGGGGACAGTAAAGCCAACAGACGGTGAAAAACAGGGTCCGTCATCCAAAGATAATTCCTGAAATCATCAGGATTATTGTCCTGGATCTCCCGCAACAAAGGCATGTGCAAGAATTGGTCACGCTGGAGCAACCAATTCTTGGTCCGTGAACTCCTCCCTGCCCTGTTTAAGGACTGGGCTTGGTTCAAAGTAATAAGAACTCCAACACCAAGCCCCTGCACAGCACGAACTCTACAATAAGTATGTACCCGCAACATGGCTTCAAAATGGTCGGCTAGTCAGAACGAACTAACAGAATGCACTGAAAAACAGAAAGGCCTGAGAAGAGCGAGCTGAAAAGCAGAAATGAGCGGACAGGAACGCACCGAAAAAGCAAATACGCTCTATAAAATACGCACTGGAAAAAAATGCGAACTGACTACATGCACTGAAAACCAGATACGAACCCACAAGCACAAACTGAAGAGCAGTAACGATCGGAAAAGCACGAGGCTGAAAAATGAGAATCGTCTCTCACCAAACTCCTACTAACACGAGATTAGCAGAAGGAGCCCAAAGGGTGGTGCACTGGCTATTGAACTTTTTTTATCTGTTTTTTTGGGGCTGTTGTTATGTTTTAAGGCATAGTATGGGATTTTAAGAAGTGTGTTGTTTTCTATTCTTTTGAAACTTTTCCTCTGCATTTGAGTTATGAATCTGAAAGTTCAGTAGTTGGTTCTCTGCATACTTTTTCAGAACACACTGTCCTTTTCTCTTTTACTTGTTGGGTATTTGCTTGTTTCTTATTACTACTATTTCAGAAGGCATGTCTTTTTCTCTTTGAGATGTTATTTATGTGCCTGTTTCAATTTCTTCCATTTCAGAAGTTTTTCTTCTTTCAGATATTACCAGTGTCCTTGATTCTGTTTCAGTTGTTTTGTAGAGAACATTATTTTCTCTCTCCTTTTGCAATATGTTGTCCAAAAGCCATTGTCTAAGCAATTAGGGGAGATGAGTACTGCTGTTAAATTTAGAGAGCATATGTTAAAAGTGTATGCTAAATACCCCTTTTAAAAAAAAAAATATATGCATATGCACACAGTACCATGCACTAATGAGGTACTGTGCAAAAGTTTTAGGCATATGTGAATAAATTCTGTAAATAAGGAATGCTTTTTGAAATAGAAGTGTTGATAGTTTATTTTTATCAATTAACAAAATGGAAAATAAATGAACGGAGACAAAACCCAAATCAAATCAATACTTGGTGTGACCACCCTTTGCCTTCAAAACAGCATCAATTATTCTAGGTACAGTTGCACACAGTTTGTGAAGGAATTTGGCATGTAGGTGGTTTCAAACATCTTGGAGAACTAACCACAGATCTTCTGTGTATGTAGGGTGCCTCAAATCCTTCCGTCTCTTCATATGATCCCAGACAGACTCAATGATATTGAGATGAGGGCTCTGAGGGGGTCAAACCATTACTTCCAGGACTCCTTGTTCTTCTATATGCTGAAGATAGTTCCTAATGATATTGGCTGTATGTTTGGGGTCCTGCTGCAGAATACAGTTGGGGCCAATCACACGCCTCCATGAAGGTATGATATCATGGATAAATTTCTTGTGGAATGTAATCATATTCACTGTTAAAATCCTGAAATGTAATGCAGTAGTAGTAGTAATAAAAATAGTAAATATTTAAATACAAACATGCACACACATACCAAGGTGTGGCTATGAACAGTTAAATTGTGATGATATGTATGTAGCTGTTGCCTCCACTAAGACTAACTACTAAGGTAGGGTCAGAAAATGTTGTTTGAATGTAAAAGTGGATTTTGCTTAATATACCTAAAACATGTTGAAATCTAAATTATGTATGCACAATGTGCCAAAAAACATATGCAGTGATAATCTATTGAAATAATGTGAAAAGTGAGTAGTGTTACAAATAATACAAAATAGCAGTAATTAGTATTTGATGTAAAGTGACCAGTGCTTCAAAAAACATTATGTGATTAAAATGACAATATGAATATAACAATCTTGAAAGTTCATATAAAGTGACCAGTGCTCCAAACGATGAATCCTTAAAGCGAAGTTTCGCGAAAATTTTTTTTTTAGATGTCAGCAGCTGCAAATATTGCAGCTGCTGACTTTTAAAATAAGGACATATACCTGTCCCGGGGTCCAGCGATGTCGGCACCCGAGACAGAACTGTCCCTCGATCCTCGGGTGCTGCCGCCGCCATTCTCCCTGAGGGCATCAGGAAGTGAAGCGTTGCGGCTTCACTGCCCGGTTCCCAACTGCGCATGCGCGAGTCGCGCTGCGCGTCTACACTGGTCCCCGTTGTGTTGTGGGAACTGTGTATTTCCCACAACACAACGGGGGTTGGGCGGGGGTTCTTCGGCTAGCTGCGGCTAGCTATACCTGGAAGTGGGTGCAGATACCTGTATTATACAGGTATCTGCACCCCCCTCCCCCCTGAAAGGTGCCAATTGTGACACCGGAGGGGGGAGGAATCCGATGAGTGGAAGTTACACTTTATGGTGGAACTCCGCTTTAAGTGAAAAAAAAGTGACAAACAAAGTGTTGCATCCTTAGTGCAGAGTTCTAAAATTCATATGTCCAAACTAAAAAGCCTTATTACCAAGGTATCGCTATTTATTTAGAAGTGTAAGAACCATGTCCATACTATATATTATTTACTTTACTGTTCTTGCCATTGTGTTGCACTGTATTGTTGAACTAGTGGAACAACAATTTATTTATTGTTTCATTGGTATGATCCTTTGTTCCTTCTTCTGTTTAAAAGTCAGAACAGACTGGCTCTAGGAGGTACATCATTGTATATATTGGCATTTTAAACAGAACACTATTGGCTAAAATAGATATTATGAGCATTATTTATTGTCCACTGACTGGGGGTGGTGAGGTAACACCCCTGTGTTCCTTTAATGTAATAGAACAAGTGGTACTACTATTCTCTTGTAAATGCAGAGTATCAAGTATGCAGACTCATTAAAAAAAGCTACATAGAATTATAAACGTTACGGCAGGTAACACAGGTCACAAACAGTATATGCACAGTGTAAAAAATAGATAAATACAACTCTTTGGAACTAAATAGTCTATATGTGTTAAACCAGTGACCATAAGTGCCATATATGTTCACAGTTATGTGCCTACATATGTAAAAGTGGTGAATAAATTAGTGAATTATTTTATAGAAAAGATTAATCCCAAAAGATTGAATCACATGGACTGCAAGCAGCATTACAGGGAAGCTCAGGGATATGGTGTCTGCACTTGTTTTAGTCTGATTAAATATTTTACAGTGATAATGATCTAAGATGAAGAAAGACTTTACTGAACACATCAATCCAAACACTTGCAAGTCCATGAGCTGAAGAGCGAGTAGTGTCAGTGAGTAGTATCTAGCAGGTCTTCACAGTTTTCAAAGGCAACCCTTGTATGTCTGTTTCTGGCAATTTCATCTTAGAATAAAACAGATTTATGGTGGGAAGAAGTGGAGGAGCCCAGTCTTGGAACGCATGGTCCAAATTCTAAATCATTGGAGGGATCCTAAAGAGCAGAGAAACGGAAGCAGCACCTGGCTGGATTAACCACCCCAAGTCACCCACTCTGTCGCTCGGTACCCCTGTGGGGGTGATTGTTTCTGGTGAGTGGGGAAATACGGGGGGGGGGGGGCGAGCACCTCAAGTCACCACCTGATATGAGCACAGAAGTCACTGCTTACTGTTCCTGTTATGCCAGATCTGCATATTTATCGAACTTTGCTCCTCATTCAGTTTGACCATAGAGACTTTTTGTTTTTTAATAACATGTTTTAAAGCCTTATTTATATTTGCTTATGCATATACACGGCTGGACAATCTAAGTCTGATTTTTTGGTATTTGTACTTCACTATGATTCACTATTTATGAGCACAGAGGTCAAGACACTAATAATATCTTTGGGAGTCACATATTTGCTCTGATATTGACACCTAACATCTATATATTTGGTTTATTTAAGTGGCACTGGTCCCCCAGGGGGCGCTACACTGTCTCAAAACTTTAGAACTTTGGGGTTAATCTTTTCTATAAAATAATTCACTAATTTATTCACCACTTTTACATATGTAGGCACATAACTGTTAACATATATGGCACTTATGGTCACTGGTTTAACACATATAGACTATTTAGTTCCAAAGAGTTGTATTTATCTATTTTTTACACATATGGCAATTTTATTTTATTTTTATTTTTATTTTCTTTAGACCACAATTTAGTGCCCAGCTGGTTTATAGTAATTTGTTTGTTCAATTAATTTATATTCATATACGGTACTGAGTACAGCCTGCGGTATATGGATTCTACATCCATAAGTAATCAAAGTATGTGAAATAGGGCAGCGCCAATTTTTTCCAATTTTTTATTATATTTATCAATTAGCCACTTCGGGGAACTAATTAGGGAAAGGCAGCAGCTCTTTTTACTGTCCTAAGCGCGGATTCTTTAACACACAGTATATGCACAGTATTTGAAATATGTTTTTTTTTACAACTTCAACTTTAGCTTTATCTGATGAGATATAATCATAGTTTACAAACATAACATATACTGTTTGAAAAGTTGCTGCCAAACTGCATTGACATTTCATAGTCTGATCAGTCTTAAAAATTCAAATTTTCAATATGCAGAGAGTGCATATAATAAACACTGTTTATACATATTGTTGGCTCAATGTTCAACTGAGAAGATAAAAATCTTGATGTACCTAATTACATTTCCAGCAGTGTAGTGTAAACTTATTAAATTAAAATTCTTTCTGTCCTTATAAGGTAAAATAGTAATCAGAGATCCAGAGTCCTCCAGGGATATTATCTCCTTCCACTAAAATAGAAGCATTTTTGGCTGTAGGGAAATTAGATTTTTCTTTAAAGTAAGTAACGAATGAATTGCTAATGAATTTACAAGAGGAATTATACATACAGTATGTTTGCTCCAGGGTTTTGGGTAAAAAGGGACATCTCGACATTTAAAAGTGTGATAAGCATATGTATATATATATTTTTTTCAAATACATCTAATCCTTATCTGTTTTCAACCATCACTCAAGATACTGTAGAATTAAACATATTTGCAACTGCAATAAATGGCTTTGTTTTTTATTGGCCTTCAGCAGCGTAGTTTATTGTGTTTATATTCATACTTTACTTTTAGTTGATACAAACGGTTTTACATATAACATTAGAAAGTTGTTCTCTTATTAACATTGGCAGTTGTGAAAGGTTGGAACATACTAAACTGCAGTTTGCATTTTCAATTTTTTGCAATTTAATTCCCAGAATGCCTGCGGAGTAGCACTATGGTGATGAGTTACACAGCCATTCAGACTTAAGTATGTTCTGGCATGTTCTAATTTGCACTAGCCTGGGTTGCAGACCAATTGACCCTTTACAGAGTAGTAAATAAAAAGGTATGTGCATTGCGTTGCTAGAGAAAATCAGTGACAGGAGTTTGGAGCAGTGAAGTAACATCAAATTTTTGTAAAAATTGCCAAAAGTGCAAGTGAAACTTTAGCTCTGTTCAAGCAGGCTTATGGTGAACATTCCATTAAGAAATCAAGTGTTTCTGAATGTCCATGATGACACAAGAAGGGGGCAGCAAAAAACGCTAAGGTCAAATGCAAATGTGGACAGAGTATGAACCCTCGTACGCTCATGCTGTATTTTTTTATCACAAGGAGATAGTTCACTATGCGTTCATAGAACATGGTACAACGGTCAACCAACATTGTTACTTGGAAATTTTGAAAAGGTTATGGGAATCTGTTTGGACCGGAACTCTATCCTGCACAAACATTTATTTTAACTTTCTTTCTTTATTCATTTTCAAAGAGATAAAAAAAGAAAAAAAAAACAAAAAAAAAAACAAAGACACACAAAAGAAGAGAAGTTACATTCCCAAAACAGATCAAAGATTATAAAGCATATTACTAGAAAACAAACAAGCATACTGTTTGTCTCTAGCGCATTATCATGTAGGGTGATGTATCTTGTTTAAAACAGCTATTAATGGGTTACAAACTTATGGGTAACAAATAGTTCCTATATCTAAGACTTAGCTAAAGCTTAAATCAGTATTAGCGGACTAATGTCACTCTTTGTTCCATTCTATTGGTTAGTATTTCTTTTGATACATCGATGCTGGTGGAGTATAAAAGATCTACACTGGTATGGATGCATATAGCTTGTGGGAAGTGCTATAGTACTTAAGGTTTATTGTATTATTTCAGAGTTATGCTTCTAGGGTCTTCAATCCAAGGTTCCCAGTTTCTGTAAGTTTCTGTAAACATTTTCGGTGGATAGTTTGGAAAAAAGGTATTCCATTTTAAAAAGGTTGTTTAGGATCATGGTCGGGTCTTGTAGGGACAGAGAGATTGGAGATTTCCATTTCCTACCTATTGCTAAGTGTACGGCAATAGAGATGTGAGTGGCTAAGGTTTGGAAATTAATAGGCCACGTGGGGATTGTCAACCCGAGGAGAAGATCCACTGAAGATAGGTTAGTTGACATAGGAATGATTGAGTGAAGAAGATCTAGTGTTTGAGTCCAGGAATCTTTGATGGATGGGCATTCCCACCATATGTGGACTAGAGTTCTTGGCAGGCCACAATTTCTCCAACACAGAGCGGTATTGGGATATATGTGCAGTGCAGTGCAGTGAAGATTGTAGGTGTAAGTCTGGTAGTATGCATGCAATGGTTTTGAGAAGTAGAATTGTCAATGTGGCGTGAGGTAAGCATTTCAAAATTTGTGGGATGGCCATCTATACTCTGAGGGATGCTGTGATTGTGTCCAAAGGAAAGTGTTGAGGTTTGGTGGCAAGAAGTGAGGCACAGAGGAATCCTTGGCTAATACCTCTGACTCTATTTGCTTCCAGTTGGAGTGCGTTGATGTTGACCCCCATATTTTAAGCTGTTCCAGCAGTACTGCTCTATAATATGATTCTGTGTTGGGGCCCCCATTCCTCCCATTCATGTTGGGGTCATCAGTATGTTTTTCTTTATTCTTGAACATTTCTGTTGCCATATAAAGGTATTAATAATAGCTCAAAGTTTTTTTTAGTTGCAAAGGAAGATGTAGGACCAGTATAGTTCGAAAGATG
The DNA here is from genome assembly GCA_037952925.1 of Lithobates clamitans. NCBI lineage: Eukaryota > Metazoa > Chordata > Amphibia > Anura > Ranidae > Lithobates > Lithobates clamitans. Next base: position 11,589,189 of record JBBGZY010000008.1, on the reverse strand, counting down.
TAAAGAATATGTGGTAGCATAAACATATTGGCTAGAGTAATTCTACGGACCCAAGACACAAAGGGGTGCTGTAAATCCTTAGACAAATGTTGAAGCTTTTCTACAAGGTCTACTAGATTGGAGTGCAGAAGATGTTTGCTGGGTGAGATCAGACAGATTCTTAGGTACAATATGGATGATTCTTGGGACCAGGAGACAGGGTAGTGTTTTGTGATGTTTTGTATAGTTTGTTTATCTAAGCCTATTGGTAACATGAAAGATTTACTGTGGTTTACTTTGTAAAGGGATATATCACTAAACTGATCAAGGATACACTGTACTTCGGAGATGGATCACTCAGGTTTCATGAGGGCAATTATGACGTCATCCGCATAAAGTCCGATTTTATGTTCCGTGTCACCAACTGATATGCCTTTGATAAGGGGCACAGAGCGAATTGCTTGAGTCAATAGAAGAAAAATTTTACAGCGCACACATGCAAAAAAAATTCACCTCCAGCAAGGCTAGTTTAAAAACACCTAAACATTCTCAAAAAACATTTTCAAAAATATGGGGATTTGGTCACACCATATTGCTATATGGTGCTAAGCCCACTTACTGCGACAAAGTACCCCATGATTGGTGGGTCCTACACTATCCATAGATATGGGAGATCCTGCTTCTCTGAACCATAAGAGCTACACTCTTCTATATGGGAGAATCTTGAGGTCTCCACCTATGACACAAGTGGACACTAATGAGAGGTACTTAGTGAGGGAGTAGGGTGCTCCTATCCCAAAGGATTTGGTCAGAATCCATACAGTATTTTTCTTCTATTGTATGGTCTTATGGCTGCACCAGCTTTAATGAGAAGGTGTGCCCCCAAATGTTTTGTTTGTTTATTGTATGGATTCTGACCAAATCCTTTGGGATAGGAGCACCCTACTCCCTCACTAAGTACCTCTCATTAGTGTCCACTTGTGTCATAGGTAGAGACCTCAAGATTCTCCCATATAGAAGAGTGTAGCTCTCATGGTTCAGAGAAGCAGGATCTCCCATATCTATGGATAGTGTAGGACCCACTAATCATGGGGTACTTTGTCTCAGTAAGTGGGCTTAGTACCATATAGCAATATGGTGTGACCAAATCCCCATATTTTTGAAAAATTTTTTTGAGAATGTTTAGGTGTTTTTAAACTAGCCTTGCTGGAGGTGAATGTTTTTTTGTATGTGTGCGCTGTAAAATTTTTCTTCTGTTGTATGGTCTTATGGCTGCACCAGCTTTAATGAGAAGGTGTGCCCCCCAAATATCTTGTTTGCTTGAGTCAATGGCTCTATAACTATTGCAAAGATTAGTGGAGATAATGGGCATCCTTTTCTTGTACTGTTTGATATATTAAAGGAACTGGAGACAACACCTGATGTCCAGACTTTTGCTCTTGGAGATGAGTATAAACTAAGAATGGCATTCAGGAGCATTTTTGGTAGACCAAATTTGACTAGGACAGCTTCCAGATAATTCCATTATACTCTGTCCATTGCCTTCTCTGTATCCAAGGAAAGAGTCAAAGAAGGCGTTTGACTGTGCTTAACCCACTGAATGCAGTCTATAAATTGTCAAATCCCATATGATGTTTGTCTCCTGGGGATAAATCCAACTTGATCAATATGTATGAGTTGAGACATAACTGAAGAGAGGCGTAGGGCTATGAGCTTTGCATAAATTTTTGTATCTATGTTAATTAGGGATATGGGTCTGCAAATTGCTGGGGAGTCTGTTGATTTGCCTGGTTTAGGTAGAGTTACTATTAATGCTTCTAAGGATTTTTTAGGAACCTTCCTTGTAGTTGCATATTGATTGCATGCAGCACACAAATGGGGGGTGAAAGTGTCAATGAAATGCTTATAATATTCATTAAATAAACTGTACTGGTCGGGGGCTTTGTGTAAGGGAAGAGTTTTGATAGTTCTACAGACCTCATTCTGTGTAAATAGAGCTGTTAAAGATCTCAGTTGGGTGTTAGATAATGATGGTAGGTGTATGGATGAAAGGAAAGCATCATTATCTTCTGGACGTGGGGGGGGGGGGGTGGAATGGACTCCTCATTATGTAGGTTGTACAGTTTGGAAAAGAAGGCCACAAAGCAGTGGCGACTGGTGAAGTTTTTGGATGGGGGGTGCCAGACCCCGTCCATAATTTCTGACCCCTCCCACTTCTCATAAACCACACCCCTTATATAATCCACCTACTCTGTCCCCTGTATTCCACTTGATTCCACCCATAGTGTCAGGAGTATACAGCTCAGATCACAGGACAGAGTATACAGTCCCAGCATCACAGGACAGATTATATATTTAGATAAAATATTGAAAATGTTAATGTTTAAGTCAACTGTTAAAGAATGCAATAATTGTACCACGAATCAGTGATTTTTTTTACAATAGCAAACAAACTTTATTGTACAACAAACAACAACAAAAAAACTCTGAATCAGAGTAAAGGTGACTGAATACAAATGCACGCCAGATTCACATTAGCGCCAGTAGGACTATTTGAAAATACATTTTGCTCTCCTTTTTTTCTGGCTTGAAAATTTCTCAATGACCTTCTGGTTGAAGTCAGTCATCTCTGTCACCACTCTCTTTTCCATTGACAGCATGGCCAATGCATTCAGCCTGGGTCATGCTATTTCTCAGAAAAGTCTTAATCCTTTTTAAGGTTGAGAAGCACCTCTCAGCTTCTGCTGTGGCCATGGGTGTGGTGATGAGGATCTTTAGCAGAGTGACAGTCTCTCTAAATACATGAGCAAGATTGTTCTCCACAAACAGCTGGAATAGGTCCACAGCACCATTGCACTTTTTGAACTCTTCTGTGCGGTAGATGAGACCAAGCTCTGTCTTTAACTTATTCTTATTGAGCATTAGATAGGCCTTCAAAGTCTCACTCAGTGCATCCTCCGGAAACTCCATTGCGTACTGTTCAAACCTGTCTGCTTAAAGCAAGGTGGCACTAACAAGGTGTTTTGTGAAGGAGAAACATCGCATGGTGTGTAATAGTATGGTATCACAGACCTATAGAGTGAAGGATAAAAACAAAAATTAGGTAGTGATGACAAAATGTCAATGTCATCTCTGTTAGCTCCCTGAGCATCAGAAATGCATGAAACTTATACATATTTACTAAGAATGTCTTGTCCATGTGTATGGAGTTCTGAGAAATTATGGATTCAAAAACACTGAAACTGATCTCCCTTCATAACATTAAAACTGGCCATTTTAAAATGTTCAGTTTTAAGTTATAAAGGGAGATCAGTTTCAGTGGTTTTGAATCCATAATTTCTCAGAACTCCAAACACATGGACAAGACATTCTTAGTAAATATGTCAAGCTTCATGCATTTCTGATGTTCAGGCAGCTAACACAGATTAAGGTTGTAATACTAATGTTATCCACTAGAGGGAATAACAAATCCTTTTAGATCACATCATTTTTATATGAATATTGTAAGAAAAATATTTTCTTTCCACTCTTCATATCTATAAGGGAGCTATCAAAAAGACAAATATTGCAACAAATAAAAACTCACCTCGGTTGCAATGCGTTTATGTTCTCCTGGATTCAGCAAACCCCAACTCTTTGGTTGAGAACCACCTTGACTGCTTTGGTCAACCAGGGATGGGATAGAATCTCTGCAAAATGTATGAGCAATAATAATTAAAATAATAATAATAATAACAACAACACATGGAAAAGGAGGAATACAGCTGCTACCCGATCTTCTGTATGTCCCGCTGGAACTGCTGGATGCTCCCCTTAATGTGGGCTTAATCTATGTTCTTCTTCTGGAGTTTGGCATAGAGGAGATCCACACGCGGCATTATGTTGTGGAAAAGCGTAAGAAAATATTTAAAATCCTGATCCTCCAGCAGCACGGCAAAGCCTGCTGCCTCTCTCATGGTAACAGGGTCAAAGTCACCTGAGTCTCGCATGGTTTCAAAACAGCGGATGAGGTCCTCTCTGTGCTCAAACACTGTATTGATGGCACAGCTGTGGAAGTTCCATCTGACACTGCTTGATGTCGGTAGTCTATGGGCAACTACTTTATCAAGTACATCTGTGCGCTTGGGTGATCTTACAAAAAGCTGGCAAATCCTCCAAGGTTAGCAAAAAAAAGACTCACTTTGGGTATTTGAGAAGTGGCCTGTTGCATTATCAGATTGAGCTGATGTGCATAGCAGTGAATGTAATGGTCATTTGGGTACATATCCTGAATCTTCATTTGAACCCTTGAAGTGGCACCTCTCATCACCCTGGCTCCATCATATGCCTGGGAGATGAGTTTATGTTTCTGATCCCCTGGAAGTATGACAGCAAGACGCTCTTGTAGTGCTGTAGTGATGGAATCCGCATTAGGGAAATGTAGAGGAATAAACTCAAAAAACCTCTCCTGTGCGTTGTTTTTGGCTTCAATGTAGCGCAGTACAAGCACAAGTTGGCACTGTGTGGCAATATCAGTGGTCTCGTCGGCCTGGATTGAGATGAAATCGCTGCTCTGTGCTTCTTGAATAATGTGCTCCTTCACTACAGACAACATACAGTCCAAGAGCTCATTCTGCACAGTTTTTGAAGTTCCCTTAAAAATAGTGGCATTCTCAAGGTGCTCTTTCAAAACTTCATCAAGAGAAGCAACAAAATTGACCAAACCACGGAATATCCCAGGATTACCGGAGCTCTCACTCTCATCATGGCCATGCAAAGCCAGCTCAAATGCACAACAAAATTTCACACAGACTATTATTCAAGACAGGATGTGTCAATTTTTTGTGACCTCTTCATTATGTCTTCTAATGGCAGTTCTGTAGCCTGCATCTAGCTGTTCACCAATGCTACGCTTTTGGGGGGACAAGTAAGATTGAGCCGCTCTATCCATAATGTTTCCCCGCTGCAGGATTGTGCGGTCCCAATCGCCCCCCCGGGATTGGGTTGCACCACCTCCAGGACTGAAAGCTGTACAACTGAAGTGTCATATCTGTGATGGAGTCCAATATGTCTACCAATCGTAGTCAGTTTACCACTCTTGGAATAATAGAGGTGGTCACCAATCCTCTGCCTAAGTTCTCGAATGGTCTTTCCACCATAAAAGGCCTTGCAGGTACATAACATAAAATAAATGACCCCTCTGGTGCCACAGTCTGCAAAAGTTTGGGGGGCAAAGAGTTCGCCATTGGGTAAGACAAACTGTTTTCCCTCGCGAACCCAGGGGCAATGGGGACAGTCACCACATCTAAATGTGCCATTGGGTCCTCTCCTGGGAGGCTTGGCAGATGTGTAGTGACTAGAGGTCAGTTGGTCAAGTAGGGAACACGCCCTGCAGAACACCAACTCAAGGGCAGGCTGTACATGTTTGCCCAAGATATGGTGTTCTGCAAGTAAATGCCAGTTGTTGAAAAGAATAGTTCGAAGTACATTATGGTGAGCAGAATATGTGGTAATAAACCTTACAGGGTGGTTTGAGGAAGGGGGGTTTTGCGATTAAATAGTAAGGAGTTTCGGGAGCGTGAAGAGGCTTTATTGAAAGCCTTTCTCAGATTGGTAGGGGAGTATCCTCACAGTAAGAGTCGTTCACGTAACGCCTTGGCCTGAGTTCTAAAGTCACTTTCAAGCGTACAATTTCTGTGCAAACGCAGATATTGTGTGTATGGTATACTGTGCACCAGTGATTTGGGGTGAGCACTTGTGGTGTATAATAGGGTATTGCCAGCCGTGGGTTTGCGGTACAGATTAGTACCCAGGGAGCCATCTTGTTGTTTGATGATATTAAGATCTAGAAATGAAATCCGATCAGTGTCAATTTTGAAGGTGAATTTTAGGTTGAGGTCATTGTCGTCCAACATATGGAGGAAGTCCAAAAGTTTGTCCTTCGACCCAGTCCATACCAAGAATAGATCATCTATAAAACGATACCACAGCAGGGTGTCGTAAAAAAAATCTACGTATCTATCATCCGAGTGGACGTGCCTTTCCCAACCACCTAGGTAAGGATTTGCATAGGCTTTAGCACAGGAAGTTCCCATAGCGACTCCCTGGGTCTGCAGGTACAACTGGTCGTTGAAGGTGAAGTAATTTTTAGTCAGAATGAATTGTAGTAATGCAAGGATAAACTGGTTGAGAGGTCATGTGGTGGTATCTTGCTAGAAAAGAAAGGATCCAGTCATTCGTACGCCCCGCTCATGGGGGATACTGGAGTAAAGTGACTCAATATCAACTGCTACGAGCAGGGCATCAGGAGGGATCTGGATCCCCTCTAAACGTTGCAGCAGATTGGTAGTATCCCTGATGTATGAAGGAAGGCTGCGTACATGAGGCATCAAAAATGCGTCAACAAACTTACTTGCTTTGTCAGTTAAGGAACCTATCCCTGAAACTATAGGTCTCCCAGGGGGGGGTTTGAACATTTTTGTGAGTTTTGGGGAGGGAATAAAAGGTGGGGACACGGGGGAACTTGGGGACCAGATACTCAAGAGTATCCTTGTCAATGAGGCCTGAAAGGTAGGCCTCAGTGCAAAGGATCTGGAGCTCCTGGGCAAAGGACGACATGTGAGATTGGGTAATGGGTTGGTACCAATATTGATTATTGAGAATAGTCAAACACATAGATTGGTATTGATTATGCATCATTAGGACGATATTGCCGCCTTTGTCTGACTGTTTGATGACAATATCAGAACGCCTTTGCAAAGATTTGAGTGCTTTCATTTGACTATGATCTAGGTTAGAGGAAAAGTTCGGCCAATGCTGTTTTTTAAGGTCTCTGATGGTGGCTTGAAGAAATGCCCAAATCTTGGGGAAGGTGAGGGGAGAGGAGAAAGGAGGAGGGGAAAAGGAGAGAGAAGGAGAAAGAGAATGGGGGAAAAAGAGAAGGGAAGGGGGGAAAGGAGATGAGGGATAGGAAGGGGGAAGGATGCGGAAAAAGGTAAGGGGGGAAAGGGGGGAGCGAACGGATGGGGGGAGGAGAGAGGGGGGAGGGGAGAGAAAGGGGAGGAAGGGGAGTGGGTAGTAGGAGTTGGGGGGAGAGGGGGGGGGAAGACAAGGGCGTAGAGAGGGGAGGGAAAGAGGTAGGGAAGTTGGAGGATGGGTAGGGAGGAGGAGAGGGGTTAAAGAGGAGGAAAGAAAGGAGGGGGGAAGGAAACAAGGGGAGCGAATGGTTTGTACGACACCATTTCATTGAGGCCGGGGGGACGAGTAGCATTGAGCCGCTCTTTTTCCCCTTCCTACCCCCTTAACCGCCCTTTCCTTCACCTCCCCCTTTATTATTCCCTTCCCTGCTTCGTCCCTTCTTTCCCCCTCTTGTTTCCTTCCCCCCTCCTTTCTTTCCTCCTCTTCCCTCCCTCCCCCATCCTCCAACTTCCCTACCTCTTTCCCTCCCCCCTCTCCACCAATTGTCTTTTTTCCCCCCCTCTTTTCCCCCCTCCCCTCCCTCTCCCCCCCAACTCCTACTACCCACTCCCCTTCCCCGCTTTCTCTCCCCTCCCCCTCTCTCCTTCTCCAATCTGTTTGCTCCCCCTCCCCCCTTCCCTTTTTCCTCCCCTTCCCCCTTCCTTCCTTCCTATTCTTCATCCCCTTCCCCCCTTCCCTTCTCTTTTTCACCCATTCTCTTTCTCCTTCTCTCTCCTTTTCCCCTCCTCCTTTCTCCTCTCCCCTCACCTTCCCCCCCCCCCTCCGTCCTACACCTATTCTCACGTTCTTTTCACCCTTTCTTTCCATTCAGCTCCTATTACACCCGGGTTTGCACTCCAAAACTTCCATAAGTTCTATATTTTTATTATTCATCAACCAGATTCTGTTTCTACATTCCCCAGTGTCCGTAGTGGGGGGAATTGTTTGGGTCCTGTCGTTTTACTGACCCCGTCTGAGTGGGTGAACTAGTCTTCTCCTTTGAAATTATGTAATGTATTACATTGTTCTAATGACTGCTTTGCTGTATACTGTACATTGTATTAAAAATATGAATTGTTTTATAGACCAACCCCTCCTGAAGAAGCGGTCTTCACCGCAAAACCGGTTGAGGAATTTCATGTATACCCCCCAACAAAAACTTTACGGGGACACCCTTTAGTAATTTGTTAACTGTGGTGTATACATATTATTGTTTTTTAATATTGTCTGTGTATTTTTGTATTATATTCATTAAAATGTATATTTTTTATGACTTATCAACTGTGAATAATTATCAAGTGCCGAAATAGTCCAACCCCCAGTTCTCAGGTGTGTACGTGCAACAAGGCAAGTGGCGGCAATTGCCTCCGCACCTTCACCCCTCAATTCTTTTTTTCTAACCTGGATGATGGCACCCCTATTTACTATATACTAGTTTTCTATTTGAGGCTTTACTCTTCAATTGCTTTATCCCTTGTAATAGAAAAAAGCATGACAGGTCCTCTTAAATGTGAGATCTGGGGTAAAAAAGTCCTCAGATCTCATATTTGGACTTAAATGCAAAAAAAAAAAAAAAAATTGTAGTCATTTTGAAAAAATGACATAAAAATGTGCCTTTAAGAAGTATGGGCAGAAGTGACGTTTTGACGTTGCTTCCGCCCAGCTATGGTATGGAGATGGGTGGGGGCCATCTTCCTCTCACTCGTCTCCATACCTAGCAAGGAGACATGTGCGATCGCCTCCGCTGCTGCCGACAGCTCCGGTAAGCGGCGGAGGGCATCGGATCGCGGTGGAGGGGTGGCGGGGTGAATAAACCGCAGAGATTACTTTTATCTTGTAGCCGACCGCCGGCTGAACATGGGGATACCGGGGTTATGGCAGCTAGCTGCTGCCATAACAACGATATCCGTCCCCAAAACAGGGATGTACATCGGTGTGCGGCGGTCCAAAAAAAAAAAAGTGAAAAGTTGAATTTTTCAAAATTACTGTAATATAAGATATGTAAATGTGATGACCTAGATTCATATATCCCAGAATTACTATTTCTAAATCAGATATTTTTTAAATCAGTTGCAATGTTATGGTGAGAATATAGTTACAAATGTCTTAAAATGGAATAGACTGACACATTATGGATAAAGTATTAAAACCTCATGTTATGCCCCGTACACACGGTCGGATTTTCCGAAGGAAAATGTGCGATCGGAGCGTGTTGTCGGAAATTCCGACCGTGTGTGGACTCCATCGGACATTTTCCATCGGATTTTCCGATACACAAAGTTTGAGAGCAGGCTATAAAATTTTCCGACAACAAAATCCAAACGTGTCAATTCCGACCGTGTGTGGACAATTCCGATGCACAAAGTGCCACGCATGCTCAGAAGAAATTCTGAGACGGAACAGCGCGGTCTGGTAAAATTAGCGTTCGGAATGGATACAGCACTTTCGTCATGCTGCAATGTTTTAAATTGTTTAATACAGCGCACTCTCTTCTTCTTTATAATGTGAGAAGAATGAAGTAGTTTTGCTGCTCATATTCACACAGACTTCTCACAAACTTCTTTCTTTATTATTTATTGTGATTCCCTCAATATATTTTGATTTGTCACATCTGACCAAATTTCTTTTTTGTTGTTTTATTTTTGTTTTGTATTTTTTTCAAGGCTGATTTTTTTTTTGTGTTTGTATTTTTTTCCAAGCTGATGTATTTTTTTATTTTTTGGGGGTTTTACTCCATAATATTTTTGTTTGTGTTTTGTGTGTCAAGTTACCACAACACCATTATTATCTTGTATTATTTAATCTCAAGGAGGTTGCTTGGTGTTGGTGTCTCTTGTTAATTTCACATTGTATTTTTCAAATGTACCTGCCTCCTCACAAACTGTCCTTTTTGAAGGAAAACACACATAGGCGAGTATAATTGAAACAAAAATTCCTTTATTAAGGGTTCAGAACCAAACTAAGAGGGAGGCAATGCTGGAGAAACAGCAGAAATTGGCGAAGCCTTTGGCCCCCAGGGCACACATCAATTATTTTCCAGAAAAATTGGTGGCCTGAGGAGTCCATATATAAGGGAGTGCAGTCTGGTCCAGAAGTTCCAGAGATCATGAACAGCAGCAGATGACATCTGTGTCCCCAGGCTGTGGTCATACAAGAGCCTGCATCTTTTGTCACACCAGACTGAACCCAGGGCCATCACTCTCTGGTCTTCCTTCCACGCTTCCTTCCACGCTGTAGCTGTGGTGGTGTAGTTGTGGCAGGAGGAGGAGAATGGTCCAACTCAATCACGTCGGTATTGGGTGTGATTTCGCCACTCACCCCCTTAGTTAGGACTTTATAAAGAAGTTTCTTACACATGAGGCGTTGACCCTCCTGCATTCCCTTCAGTTTGGTGACAGCCATGTAGGCAAAGGCCTTTTCAGGAGTGGGTAAGGCTATGAGGGACGCAGAAGCCTCCTGAATCAGCCTAAGTGCTGAATCCTGCAAGTGACTCCCCTTCCTGGGTCTTTTGTTTGGAAGGCGGAGGGGAGGAACCTGCGATTCGGTCAGGCTCCTACTGGTCCCAGGCTTCTCCTGGCTGCCACTTAGCCCTGCCTCCTCCTGGCTACCACTAACCCCCGCCTCCTCCTGGCTGCCACATTCCACAGCCTCCTCCTGGCTGCCACATTCCAGAGCCTCGTCCTGGCTGAGGTCTTCCTGTGTATGAAAAAGGGACATAGTTTTAGTTTTTTCTTCATCAATCACACAATTTTCACCTCATGACTGTTGCAAATTGAATGTTAACAAATATAACAGACTATTCTTCTGAGCCCAGCATTTTTCATTCTTGTCCCAATTATTTTTGCCCACTACTCTCTATTGATATGTAAAAAACTGTATTAAATCAGCAATTAGTGATCAATAATAACATCTAGTAAAGATCATTTATTTATTGACCAGAAATCTGTAGAACAATGCTATACCTGGCTCAAGCTGGGCTCCTCCACTTCTTCCTGGCTGGAAGTCCCAGGTTGGACATCGGAAGCCTCAGCTGGGGTGGAAGGAAGAGTGGAAGTAAGGGTTGAGAGGGATTCCCTGACTCCAGTCTGGTCTGACAGAAATCGCAGTCTCTCATAGTACCACAGCCTGGGGACATAAATGTCATCTGCTGCAGCTCCAGATCTCTGGGAATCCGTGACCTTCTTGCTCTCCCTAAGATAAGTGCTCCTCAGGCCACCAGTTATGGCTTTTAGGGCATGGTTGCTGTGGGGACCACCGGCTTCACCAACTCCAGCAGTTTCTCCAGCACTGTCTGCCTCTTTTGTTTATGATTATAATGTGGATGTTTCACCTGCCACAGACAGGGCAGCTCCCTGTACTTGTCTATGAACAGGGGGAGGAAGTTGTGTTCATGTGATGTGAAGCCATCCATTTTATCTGCAAGACAAAACACGAGACAAACCCTAATGTCAGGCAAAACTCTCCTAATCTTGTTACAATATAGGCCTCAATTTAGAAGCAGTATAGGCCCAAGTTTAGATCTTACCTTCGTTATCACATCTGGACGCTGGAGCACTAGTGTGGGACACAAGAACACCCTTTTTATTAGGGGGCTCACACAGGTGCTCCAGTGTATACTATAGGGGTGTCTCCATCTGTGAAGCTTGTACAAAACAGGTAAAATATTGAAGCTTGACAAAGGACACTAAAAATTCTACATCTTGGAACTCTGCCAAAATAGACATTTGTACCCCACTTCCAAGCAATGTTTCATATTTATAGTTCTGCCATCAAATATCTGTGTGCTAAGTATACCATTTTTTTTTTACATAGGGGAGAAAAGACTCGGAAGAAAACCCCTCATCCGAGGAGACCACAGACCCCCCACCTCTGGAAGAAGGGGAAATCCACCCAAGACAAGCAGAGCAGGAGGAGGAAGATGTGGTGGAAATTGGCCCCACAACAGGTGAGTGTCTGCGACCACAGCCTCAGGTAAGAGATGGATGCCGGCATATTTATAATACATGGTGTTTTTTGGTTTCTATCTTTTTAGGTGATCGTGATATTGTGGATCCAGATCCTTTCTCCTCGGAAAGTGCACAGATCCTGATTGGGGAGATCATGGGGTGTATTAGGGACTTGGAAAACATCAAGAAAAACATCAATGATGTTCTTCAAAAAATGAAGAACATCATTGATGTTTTAGGGAGAGTTTAAAACCCCTCCAAATCCCTTTGTTTTTTGTGTGTTACAAATTTTTGACATTTTTTGACAAATTTGAGAAAAGCCAAATTTTGAAGAGGCACACAGTGTGTCAACATGTGCTATCTGCCATCACGGGAGATCAATGGACGTGTTTTGGGGGTGCAACCCCTTCCTTCCTTAAAGTAGCTGTGAGGAAGGGGTTGCACCCCCAAACACGTCCCTTGATCCCCCGTGATGGCAGGTAGCACATGTTGACATTTGTAAATTTGTGTGCATCTTCAAAATTTGGCTTTTCCCGGGGTGACTTCACCCCATCTGAACACAATATCAAACACAGTTTGTAAATACTCATGTCTGATATTGTCTTCAAGTTCTACCAAATGTGAACTTTGTAAGTTCAAGATTTGTGTCTTTCTTGTTGGTTTTAAACATGCCTGTTTTATCTTAAATGGACATTTCTACTTTTTCTAATGTGACCCCAAAAATTGGTATACAACAAACATGTTGGTTTGTTTTAAAAACCTTTTCTAAATGCACATGTGATTGTGCTGGTATTAAAAAGATTGTTAATCAAGAATGTGTGGAATATTGTCTTAGTGCAGTTTCAGTGCAGTTTCAAGTGCACTTGTAGTGCAAAGTGTCTTTGCCTTTAGTAAATAACACCCAACAGTGCTTTGTAAGGTTACACAATCACGCCATTTTCAGGACTCACCACATTTCTGTCAGGGTCAGCTAAAACAAACACAAGCAGTAAATGTCACCAAAGATTTGAGTAGATTTTTTTTAATTTGGAAAAGGTTTTAGACATTGTCTGGCATATTGATAGCCCCCCTACCTGCAAAGAATTCAAGGTATCTTAGCCGGACATCACGGGCACTCAAGGGGGGCAAGCTAGGATGGCCATTTTCAAGCGCCATCAGGGTTGGTTCATTTGGAATCCCAGCCTCAGGCTCAACTGAGCCAGCATAGTTGGCAGAATGTTGCCGTAAAAAGTTGTGTAGAACACAGCACGCCAGGATAATATGATTCAGTTTGTACTCCGCCATGTGTATGGGTGTAAGAAATAGGCAGAACCGGCTGGCCATGATTCCAAACGTGTTCTCCACCACTCTTCTGGCTCTAGGAGTTTCTAGGAGTTTGATCTGTTTCATCATTGAGTCTAGTTCGGTCATTTTCCATTTATGTTCATGAGCTCCAAACTTGCTAAAAAGACCTTGCAGAAAAGCTTTGTGGGCTAACCATACCATTAAGTGATCATCTACAGATTCACAGTTATTTTTGAAGTAGTCCTCAAGCTCAGATTTGATCTGTCTCTCATACCGATAGTTGGTTAAAAGAGATGAATTCAGTCTCCAAAGAGAGTGTTTTAATGAGTGAGATCCAGGGAATAATTTGATAGATATTGGAGCATGGTCTGACTATGTAAGGAGACCAGTGCAGGATTCTGATGTTGCCAGGAGCAGTTGTTTGTTTGTGAGAAAGAGATCAATCCAAGAGTAATGCCCCGTACACACGGTCGGACTTTGTTCGGACATTCTGACAACAAAATCCTAGGATTTTTTCCAACGCATGTTGGCTCAAACTTGTCTTGCATACACACGGTCACACAAAGTTGTCGGAAAATCCGATCGTTCTAAACGCGGTGACGTAAAACATGTACGCCGGGACTATAAACAGAGCAGTGGCCAATAGCTTTCATCTCTTTATTTATTCTGGGTGGCACTTTGTCCGTCGGATTTGTGTACACACGATCGGAATTTCCGACAACGGATTTTGTCGGAAAATTTTATAGCCTGCTCTCAAACTTTGTGTGTCGGAAAATCCGATGGAAAATGTGTGATGGAGCCTACACATGGTCGGAATTTCCGACAACAAGGTCCTAGCACACATTTTCCGTCGGAAAATCCGACCGTGTGTACGGGGCATACGAGCTGTTAGAGTGAGAATAAAAGGTATAGTCATGCTCAACGTCATGCATACACCTCCATGGATCATATAGATCTAATGCTATCTTTTGGGATCTTTGTTTTTTATAGGCAGTGTGAGGGCAGATGACCTATGCCTATCTGTGTTAGTGGAATGCAGTGTATGTCATTAAAATCACTGCATATTACAAGTGGGGTTGTGTTTATATGGGCCTATTTTGTTCCGCAGTTTTTTTGTAGAACTTACGTTGTGAGGTATTTTGTGCATAAATATTTACTAGAGTCAGGGGATGGTTATCATGATGGCTGAGAGAGTTATGAACCTTCTCTCCTCATCCTTTTCTATATGGTTCAGTACAGATGATACTTCACACTAATAGAACCCCCCCCGCAAAACATTTTTTACAGTCCATTCTTGGAATGTAATTGTTACACCTTGTATATGTTTTTAGTTTAACCTCTTCCCGACCAGCCACCATCATTATACTGTGGCAAGGTGACTCGTTCATGCAAATTGCCATAGCTGTACACTGGCGTGGGAGCATGCGCTTCCACTGGGCAGTGGGGGAGCCAATCGGCGGGGCCGGCGGACTTGGCCACCCGCGATCGTTCCCCGCAGTAACAGAACTGGGATCTGCCTGTGTAAACAAGGCAGATCTCCATTCTGACAGGGGCGACTACTATGCTGAAAGACGGATCTGTGTGTTTTCCCAATCACACAGTCCACCATACAGTTAGAAAACACAAGCAGGGGACACATTTAACCCCATGATCGCCCCTGTTAACCCCTTCTCTGCCAGTGTCATTAGTACAATACCAGTGCATATTTTTAGCACTGATTACTGTAATAATGACACTAGTTCTCAAAGTGTCAAAAATGTCAGTTAGGTGTCCGATCTGTCTGCGATAAATTTGTGATCAAACCAATCAATATACGCTTATTGTGATTTTTTTTACCAAAAATATGTAGCAGAATACATATCGGCCTAAACTGATGAATACATTTGTTTCTTTACATTTTATGTTTTTTTTAAACGTTTTATAGCAGAAAGTAAAGATGTATTTATTTCTTTTCAAAATTGTCGCTCTTTTTTTGTTTATAGTGCAAAAAATAAAAAATGCAGAGGTGATCATATACCACCAAAATAAAGCTCTATTTGTGGAAAAAAAGGACATACATTTTGTTTGGGTACAGCGCCGCACGACTGCCAGATTGTCAGTTAAAGCAGCACAGTGATGTATCGCAAAAAATGGCCTGGTCAGGAAGTGGGTAAATCCTTCCAGGGCTGAAGTGGTTAAATACATCAATATAATACAATATGCAACTCAAAAGACTGTATGAAGTTATATTTAAATGAGTATCTTAGTGCGTACTGTATATGTACTGTACACTTTGAGTGACAATTGCGCGATCATGCAACTCTTTACCCATAAGATATTTTTATAATTTTTTTCACACAAATAATACTGTCTTTTGGTGGTATTTAATCTCCACTGTTTTTTTTTTATCTTTTGCTAAATAAACAAGAAAAGATTTTGAAAAAAATGTGTTTTTCTTTGTTTCTGCTATAAAAATTTGCAAATAAATAATCTTTCTTCATACATTTAGGTCAAAATGTATTCTGTTACATTTCTTTGGTGAAAATAACCAAAATAAGTATTTATTATTTAATCTGTAGGAAAGTTATAGAGTCCACAAACTATAGTATATATATATTGTATCTGAAAATTGATCAATAAAAATGTATAAGTGGCAGGAAAATATTAAATCCGACCCCGAGGGTAACCCGGCTGAAACTGCCAACCTACAGGTGATACAGGATAGTTTCTCAAGACCCCATTCAAGTAACACATGTATACCACAAAACAGACCACCACCCATGGAATGTGTTAATTCACCTAAATATCCCATCCCCAGCTATAATAGGTTTCAACCTTTTCAACCTTTACAGGACACCTATCACCAGTCCACAGAGAGGCCCCCACCATACACCAGACCATGAAGGGGACGAGGAAGAGGCAGAGGGAGAAATAGACCCAACCACTATATTGCCACCCCAGAGTGGGGGGGGGGGGATGGAGGGAATGGCGAGGACCCTACAAGCCTTACCCCCAAGCCCCCAACCCAAAACCAGAGTGGGAATGGGTGAACAGGAATACACCAAGAAACACAAACGAGGATGCAGAGAGAGCAAATCAAACAAAAGAAAAAAAGAAAATTAGGAGAAGGCATTTTCATCTTTAGCAATTGAACTAACACAGGATAAATTATTTGTGTTAGAACAAGGATTGAAATAACCACCTACAAATAATTTTGACAAATTTGAAGCTTTCTAGGTATTAAAAAACATGTTTGTGAAAAAAACAAATTGAATGGGCAACCACTTGTACAAAAATATACACACAGTGGGCTACAGAATAAATCCACTTTCAATCCTAAAACTTCCACCCATTAGTTTATTGATGTTTTTAAGAAAATGGTAGAGGGAGATATAAGGAGAATTCATATTAGAAAAGGTTTTAAGGATAAGAAAATATGGGAAGGAATTAGAGCTATTGAAAAATGGTAAACATTTAGTGATCCGCCCAGCTGTCATAAGGGGGGGGGGGGGGCATAGTTTTATTGAATAAAGTAGACTATGAACAAGAAATGGAATGTATTCTCTGTGATGAGAGTACTTACCAAAAGTTAGGAAATAACCCCACCAAGAATTTAAAAACATCATTGCAGGAATTGGTTATTTAAGCTAATACAGATGGCATTCTTAACAAAGACAAGTGATACTTTCCTGATGCGCCTGTTATGCCGTTACTATACCAAGTACCGAAAATACATAAAAAACGGTAGGAGAAATGGATAGGAAAATACTCTTGGAAAACAAAGTCAGGGGAAAAAAGTCTTATGCATGTCATTTATTACAGATTATAATAAACAATACAAGCATTTAGAGAAAAGCATCAGGAAACATTGGCCGATTTTAAAAAGAGATCTCACACTGAGGGACCTCCTACCTAATAACCCCTCCTTTATCTACCGTAGGACACCAGGACAAAAGTGGTTCATAATATACCTGATCCCCCAAAACAGGGAATAACCATGTTTGATTATAAAGGGTTCTATCATTGTGGTAAATGTGGTCCCTGTAGGAGCACTAAACCAGCACCCAGGAAAAGAACCACATTTACTTCCCATCAGACATTTAAACAATACCCTATTAAAAACTTCATTATGTGTGGGACTATAAATGTTACATATGTTGAGGAATGTACCTGTGGTTACCAATATGTTGGAAGAACATCAAGAACTCTAACTAAACAAATTAGTGAGTATATTACAAATATACGCAAGGGATTTCCAGAACACAGTGTCTCAAATCATTTTGGATTGAAACATCAAAACAATCCAGCTGAGATTACTTTGTATGCTACTTATAGTGTTAAGGGGCACTGGGGGGGTCCAATTTGATTAAGAGAATATCCCAAAACAAAACCAAATGGATATTTGAACTCCAAACGCTAACACCTCAGGGGTTAAACGTGGAGTTAGATCTAAACTGTTTCATTACCAATTATTAAATATTATAGATCACTGTTCAAATTGTCATTTGTCATTTACATTCATACCAATTTTTTTATTAATTTAAATAAATATAGATAACTTGGTAATTGATCAAATCTAGTTTTCAAACCCATTTAATGTATTTAATGTAAAAAAAAAAAATCTTTAAATTTACTGAATGTAAAAAACTAGCCTGACCACAAGATGAAGCCTTGTGGTTTAAGACTTAGCTTCACTTGTAATTACCATTGGTTCACCACTAGATGGTGTTATCCAAATCTAAAAATGTAATACAAAGGTATGTTCGTTTGTTATTTAAATTTTAGTTTTTTTTATTTAATTCTTGAATTATTTTTAATAAAATATAACCTTATAGTGTAAGTGCCCAAAGGTGCACAGCATGTGTTAGCTAATGAGAGTATATTACTATACCGCTAAGAAGGCTGTAGCCGATATGAGAATTGCAAAATGCCAGGACAGTTCAAATACCCCCAAATTACCCCTTTTGGGAAAGCAGACAGTCCAATGTATTTAGTAAGAGACATGGCAAGTTTTTTGAAGTTGTAATTTTTTGTCACAATTATTTGGAAAATACAGTGTAGTACAGTGTTATCATATATCTGGTGTGGTGCTGATCAGGGATACTGACTGGTGACAGTATGTAAAAAAATAAAAATAAAAAATAAAATGTTTATTATTTTTGCTTCATTTTTTTTACATGTTTTTTTTAAACACACTGTGACCAGAGCAACACTGTGGTACCATGGTAACATTGTACTACTCTGAGGAAGTGACCAGGATTTTACTTTTTTTTACACATTATGATTGCTTATACCAGTGAATTTCATTGGTATAAGCAACCATTTTTACTTTACACACAACAAAAGACTCAGTGTCTTTTGTTGTGATTAGCTGTGATTGGTCAAAGCTAATCACATGATACAGATGGGCTGTGATTGACCCTGTCTGTACCATGTGATCACTGTGACCAATCACAGATAGCAGCGCAATTGTATACAATTGATGGCATTATTGGTCACAGCGATCACATGACACTGGAAGCTGGCAGGTGCAGTGGTCATTGGCTGGTCCGGTGTACACAATGGGTGACAGTTCAAGCCTCTACATGGCCCTGCTGTCAGAAGACTGGCCAGGGGAAAGTAGCCCACAGGCCTGGCACAGTGGCCAATTTCCACGCATGTTTGCCATGATGCACATGTGTGCGTGCCAGCGCACACAATGTACGACAGGTTCTGGTGCCCTCTGGCTTTTAAAAGAGTGACTGTGGCACATGGACATTTCTGACTGGTCTTTAGCTTCCTGTTTCCTATTCCTGTGTTTGCTTATGCTTCTGATCACCTGTTACTGACCCAGGTTTCCCTTGGATCCCTCTGCTCTCTTTCCCTGCTCTGACCTCAGATTGCCCGAGGATCTGCTCTTGTCTCCTATTCTGTGTATAACCTTGCCTGCCTGACCACATCTCTGAACTCCTGTCTGCTGACCACTGGCTTACTGACATTTGCATCCGTCCCTGACTGTGCCTTCTTCTTTGCCTGGTCTGCTATTATCCACTTTGTTACCTACATCCTGTACCCAGCCTGTTGTACCTACCTGCAGTACTTACCTTACCTGCTGTATCCAGTAAAATAGAGGAAAAGAGAGCGCACAGCCGCCCTAGTGCATTCATTTTTTATTGGAGAACATATAAAAACAATAAGTTGCACTCACAGCGGAAGACTTGGTGTTCACTTGATGGATATACAAATGCCTCCTCTGACGGTCTGTCCCTTGAGATAACACCCAATGGTGTGGGGAATGAGCGGGGATGAAGGATCAAGGAGTTCCAGCTGCAGCATCCCACTGAACAGCTCTGAGAGCCATGCCTGCACTCAGACCAGGTGGCACTGAGTGACGTCAACCCTGGCCGCAATGCGGAGGAAGAAATGAGCAAGCCGTCTGTCTGAAGGGTTGCTAGGACAACATATTTTGGAGTCCTCCTTCTTCAGGTCACACCCCTCCCTTACCATGCTGCACTATATGGGGAACCCAAACCCCTCCCTGGGAAGGGATCTTTAAGGGACTAGGCCAGGAGTATAGAATTCACACAGTAAGCAGCCAATGATGTGGGGGACCTAATAGCGCAACCAAACATAATAACCAATCTACAACTGGGTATATATATATCGTTAAAATTAAAATGAGATCAACTTTATCTTCTGAGTTCATTTTAATTATGAATATTGATTTTATACACCATATATTGAACCAATATTAAATAAACCTCTTGTGAAAGTAACCAGGCTCATGGGTCCACCAACATGAGGTAACCAGTCCCTATCTAATTCAATATTAGATATATTGAATATATTAATTTCTAATAATGTTTTACAAAAAAAACCAAGAACCAACACTTTGAAATAACACTTTTTTAATACCACTTTTCAAATCAGGGTGCCTATCTCCAACTCTTCATTTAACCCCTCAGGTGACATACTGTTTAGGGTAAATATCCAGAAAGACTCCTGCCTGCATAGACGAGTGAACCTTTCTCCTTCCAGAAGTGTCATGGGTATGGATTCTATGCCAAAAAGTTCCAAACGGTTCTACGGTGTTTGCCAAACTGGGTTTGCATTGTTCGCACTGTCCTACCTACATATAAGAATCCACAAGGGCGCCTCAACCTGTACACAACAAATTGAGTGCTCAACAGATAAATAGTTTCATGTGAAATATTCATCCGTTTTTGCTGGCAAAAGTTTTCTGGCCATGGGAAGCAAACTTGCATGCCTTACATCTACTTAGTTTGCACTTATAGCACCCTATCATATTGAAGAACATGGGAATGTTATTGGCCTTGGTTTATCTCTTAAGAAGCTGGGTGCAATAAGACTCTTAACATTAGTGACCCATCTGAACACTACCTTAGGTCTTTTTGGGAGGACTCTAGTTAATGCTTGATCTTGCCCTAATATGGGCCAATATTTCTGAACAGCTTTCTTAATGGCCCAATGTTGGTCATTAATTTTGGTGATAAATTGGACCCCATTGTGTTCATTATCAGATGTATAATTTTTATTATTAATGATACATTTTCTGTAGTGGTCTGTTGCCTTGGAAATATGAATGGAGTCATACCCTTTTTCTTTAAATTTCTTTTTAAGTGTGACCGCCTGATGGTCATAATCAACAGTATTACTACAATTTCTATGCAGCTGACAAAACTGACTGTATGGTATGTTCTCCTTCCACCTGGGATGGTGGCAATGGTCACAATGGAGGTACGAGTTGCCCACCGTCTCCTTGAAATGGGTCTTGGATGTGATGTTACCATCCCCGTCCCAAGCCAATTCAAGGTCAAGAAAGACCAAGGATTTGGCATCCACCACTTGAGTGAACCTGATGCCATATTAGTTAGAATTACAGTAAGAAACAAATTTACCAACGGCATCAAGAGAACCATCCCAGATGATGATGATAACTGCCCGTAATATACCAGGTGCCTGGCAAAGTGGTTCTGGGACGAGATGTGGAACTTCTCCCAGAACCCCATGATCATATTGGCATAGCATGGTGCAAAGTGTGCACCCATTGCAGTGCCCAATATCTGTCTAAAGAACCGGTCTTGGAAAAATAAATAATTTCTCTCTAGCGCAAAACATGTGCATCGGCAAATAAATTCAGATTGCGTGGGATGCATATAATCTGCTTCAGAAAGAAAATATCCCACAGCCCATAGTCCATCCTCATGAGGAATTGATGTATATAAAGAACACACTTCTAAGGACAGCCAAAGGTAGCCTGATTCCCATTTGTAATTTTGCAACCTGTCCAGCACATGAAAAAAGTCTTTAATATATGCAGGTAGGGATGTGATGAGGGGTTGGAGAAATATATCCACATATTGGGATATTCTGCTGGTAATACCATCCATACTGGCCACTATCGGCCTACCAGGAGGACATACAGGGTCTTTATGGATTTTAGGTATATGGTAGAAAATGCTTGGTCAATCAATTCTATTAATTCAAATTTATACATGGGAAGGAGATCAGCAAGAAGTACGTCGTAGGTGGTATCATCCAAAAAAAGCCTATATGCTTCTTTCAGGTAATCTGTTTTGTTCTGGACCACTAAAGAGTAATTAAATAATTAAATACGCATTTAAATAAAGGAATTGTCAAAAACTGTCTCTTGTCATTTTTAAAATTTTTGACAGTTTTTTAGTGAAAAGGTAGTGGTAAGTACCCCCTTACCATTTCACACAGGGGGGGCCGGGATCTGGGGGTCCCCTTGTTAAAGGGGGCTTTCAGATTCTGATAAGCCCCCCGCCCGCAGACCCTCACAACCACCGGCCAGGGTTGTGGGGATGAGGCCCTTGTCCTCATCAACATGGGGACAAGGTGTTTTGGGGGACTACCCCAAAGCACCCTCCCAATGTTGAGGGCATGTGGCCTGGTACGGTTCAGGAGGGGGGGGGCGCACTCTCGTCCCCCCCTCTTTTCCTGCGGCCTGCCAGGTTGCGTGCTCGGATAAGGGTCTGGTATGGATTTTTGGGGGGACCCCACGCCTTTTTTTGTTTTTTTTGGCGCGGGGTTCCCCTTAATATCCATACCAGACCTGAAGGGCCTGGTATGGAATTTAGGGGGGCTCCCACGTCATTTTTTTTTTTTTAATTTTGGTTCGGGGTTTCCCTGTGGGGAATTCCCATGCCGTTTTTATCAATGAACTTCTATGTGTATTGTCGGCAATGCAATAGCCACGGGTAGTTTTAAATGGGTTTTTTCCTTCGAAATGTCATTTTGCTGTCAGACTGTTCTAAACACGGGAAACATGCGCCCCTTTACAGGCATACTATAGACACCCCTCAGGTATGAAATTTAAAGGGATATTACACTTTTATTGTTTGACTTTAAGCATTATTAAAATCACTGCTCCTGAAAAAACGCCAGTTTTTAAAACTTTTTTTTGCATTGATCCATGTCCCCTGGGGCAGGACCCAGTTCCCCAAACACTTTTTATGACAATAACTTGCATATAAGCCTTTAAAATTAACACTTTTGATTTCTCCCATAGACTTTTAAAGGGTGTTAGAATTTGCCGCGAACACCCCAAATTGTTCGCTGTTTGGCGAACTTGCGAACAGCCAATGTTCAAGTCGAACATGAGTTCGACTCGAACTCGAAGCTCATCCCTAATATTAACCTTCTCTTGAGGTTGATCACACAGTTTCCTAAAATCTGCATTTATCATAGCATAAAAGCTTTTGATATATATATTTTTAATATGATGTGGATAAAATGTGGATTTGGGGCGGAAGGTAGTATGTAGGATGTTATAATCAAATGGTGTAGATATGGGAAAATCCCCTTCTGATCCTCCCTCCAAGAGTAATTCTTCCAAAATATTAAGTGCTTCTTGGTCTAAATCAGACATACCATGCCTATCAGAATCATTTGGCTCCATTAGATCCCCCAGAGGAAGGCACGTGATCCCTGTGCCGAATACACGTCGGGGAGGTGTAGGACGGAGCTGTCAGCAACAGAGGTAGATGAGGAACGACACACCGCACGCCATACAAATGCTTGTTTTATACAAACACTCTCTGGAAAGATTGGTGCACTCACGCACCTACATATTGTGAGTACCCTTCTGGAGGGAAGTTTTAATATATTTTAAATAAATCCCTACTGTATCACACTATGGAGCTTTTTCTTTCTTGTATGTGAAACTATCTGATGACATCTGAGAGTGGTGGAGTTTATACCAGCATACCTTGTATGAGCCCAAGGGGTGGCTCCAATGCGTGTTTAGACACCATTTAATTACCGTGTCACACGCTCAGAGGTGAGCGCAAGCACAAGTGGGGGGTCACAGGAGAGCACCGAAGCATGCTGGATTGTGAACACCATTAATGAGGAGCATGAGGAACACTGTTTTCTGTGGACACTACTTACTTGCACTTTATGTGTAATATCAATGAATTGAACTTTTTAAATATGGACACTTGATTTTGCACTTTGATCTTATATTTATAACCACATATATGTTTTGTTTTTTTGCATGTTGCACTTTATGAGATATTTTTATATAAGGATTGTATTTATTTTATAATTTATATATTACTAGCTTTTTTTTTTTTTTTTTTATTGAAATATTGTAGTATAGGTTTACACTATATATGCACCTCCCAACTATTGGGATATATATGTTTTTTCAGCGCAGGCACGTTTATTTATATACTTTTTGGTTTATGCACGCAATGAAACGTGGTTAGTGTTTGCAGCTTATCTATATTTGTTTCACCTCACAGAGACATCAGTCCATCTTTGGCTCACAAGACCCCCACATAATTAGTCCATGGGGGTGGGCACTATTCTAGAGACGGAGTATTATTGGAATTTCCACCAGATTTGAGGCTATAATAACGTTTAACTGTGATTTCACATATATATTTATGTAAATCCTTAAACAGATCGAATAAATTAGCATTACAACTAGAAGAAAAATTAAGACGCTTCTGAAGGAGACTGATTTCACTCTCCCTCAGAATGTGTGATGATAAATTGAAAATTTTAATAGTGGAATTTACACTTATAACTTCCCTCTTTTTGGCATGTTTATTTCTCCCCCCTCTGACTCACCTGTGTTTCCTACCCTTCTTTTTTCTGGCATACGTTCAACAGTATGGCTCAAAGAGTCCATAGCTGGAGACCTATTGGTAATAACATCACTTACAGGTGGATGGGGCTGTATATCACATGCAAGTGTGGTGATTGCCATTTCATCAGTACTCCTCAGGGTATCAAAGGAAGTAGAGGCCAGAATGGTGAACTCATAGGTCCTTTCTAATCCATCTGGAGGTTGGTTGTATGAAGGGATGAAGGACAAGGGGATCCAGAAAATGTCTGCCTCAGTCACCCCCTGTACTGGCTTCCCAGAAGGATTAGAATTAGATGACTCACTATTTGGACAGATAGAATAAGTTGTCTTATGATTGTCTTTCTGAGGATTTTTACTACTATAGGTATTCCGGCATTTATTTTTGATTGTTTTATATTTATACCTCCACCTCTGTTGCATTGGGTCCTAGGTCCCTTCTCCTTAAAAAAATGAGATAAGGCCTGGGGGGTAGGATCAGGACATGTCATACTCCCAGAAGGAATAGGTAGAGAACCACTGGGAGGAACTCCTCCTGCGGATCCAATGGGTCTATGAACTGGTTTCTTTGAACCTTGTTTATTGACCCTTTCCCCAATCGATGGGATGGCTTGGTGGAGATGTTTTGTACATTTAGGGGCCTATTGGGACCCCTAAAATGGACCCTTCCCTTAGGAGGTACTCCACATGACACATTCTGATTGTCATGTGGAGGGGGAGGAAGGAGAGTGACAGGGCTCCCAGGCAGAGGGCCTCCATTGGGAACCTTACCCTTATTCCTATTCCACTGAAAAATGGTACACCTTTCATAGTCTGCTATATCTCTGGCAAACTTTTGGTGTTTAGTAGAGGTGAGTTTACCTGCAGACTTGGCCCTCTTGGACTCCAAGAGTCTCTACACCTCTGGTAACTGTGGATTTGTCTATAATTGTTTCTCTTTGCATAGACAAAATCTTCATCCAGTGCACAATGAGAAAACTTTATTCCAAGTGCTTTGTAGGTCTGGTTCCAGGAGGCTACATCTTTTTTTGATATGCAGTCCCCTTGGGGCCAGACCCTCACTCAAATATTGTTTTAAAAAATAGGAATCCCACCATTGGGTGATATGATAGTTGTATGTATCTTCAACCTTTTTACACAAGCCCCAAAATTCTTTTTTTCAAACCGATATCCAAAGGGATGGTAAATTCTGAGGGAGAGTGAAATCAGTCTTCTTCAGAAGGGTCTT
This sequence comes from Lithobates clamitans, assembly GCA_037952925.1. NCBI lineage: Eukaryota > Metazoa > Chordata > Amphibia > Anura > Ranidae > Lithobates > Lithobates clamitans. The sequence continues at coordinate 11,563,721 of JBBGZY010000008.1, read as the reverse complement.
AATTTTGCTCTTAGTTGTAATGCTAATTCATTTGACCTGTTTAAGGATTTACACAAATATATTTGTGACATCACAGTTAATCATTATTATAGCCTCAAATCTGGTGGAATTTCCAATGGTATGCTGTCTCTAGACACCAAAATAGTCCCCACCCCCATGGAGACAAATGATTGTGATGGGCATGGTATGTGTGATGTAGACAAAGAAGCTCTTGATATTTTGGAAGAATTACTCAGGTACCTGGAGTGCTAGGACCCAGTTATAAACTGACCGGATCAGATGCAGATGATTTTATTTACGTGTACACTGTTCACTGTGACCCATTCCATGGGCTTGAAAAAGAGGGGGGAAGGTTGGGACTTTGAATGAGGTGCGCATGATGCAGCCCAATCACACTCACAGAGGTGCAAACATATGTATGTTTATTAAGGACCAATGATCAACATGGCATAAAAACGCATTGCATACATTAAACATAAAAAAATTGCATATAGACAATAAATCTATGCATATACAATCATAGGACATGGGTAGGTACAATTATGCATCTTAATCCCCCAAGCAAGATAAAAGTCATGTGAAGTAAAAAACATCTGAAAATTGGTCAATGTGTGTTTGATGCATCAAAGGTAGGCCCGACACTGCGTTTCATGGACTTCAATCCACTCTTCAGGAGCCAGATGCATCTAAATTCTATAAAAAATGTATGAAAAGCAATATAGTTTCAGGGTCTAACAAGATCAGCAGAAAAGGGGGAAATTTGGGCATAATGAGCCATGCCAAAAAGGTTACTCACAAAACTGGGACCGTGCGACACAACAAAGCCAGGGGTGAGCCATGGAGCCTGGGAGCTGAGAGGGGGACCTCAACGAGGAACACCGGACTGCGCACACCAACACCCTGCAGTGGAGGGGACTTCTATATTGTAGGAAATATATAAAATATATCTATGATGATACAAGTAACAAAAAAACGAGATGATATAAGCTGCAGATATCACCAGGTGCTTTTTTCAATCACCTTGGAAGATTACCTTGAAAGATACATGTGGTGTTTGAAGCCACATAGATGGGAGAGGATCAGGGTTGCATAGGTTGTATCAGTACCATCTCTGAATACCATGAAGCAGGGAGTGAGATGCAGCCCCAGCATTGAACGTCAGCTCCATCTCAGCGTCACGCAGGAACGAAACAGTGGAGCAAAACCTCGGCGAACGCCAGAGAAGCTCACCACATGTCAGCCCAGCTGATATACCGGACGTCTGTGTGTGCGACGTCCAACCAAGGAGGTCACATGCACAGTGCTGGGGGCATGGCGCCGATACAAGGTGCAAAGATCCGCCCAGCCACTCACTCCCAACCCTGTGGAGGGGAGGTAGGAGGGCAGACACCAGCATGCATCGCAGCTCCCGGGAGACAGGACATCTGCCCACCCACTGACAATGAGTCACACAAACCCAGTCTGGCCACAGGAAGTAAAAAATATATAAAGTAGTAAAAAATCAAAGTATGTAAACTGTCAGTGCAAAGAACGTTCCATATCAAGCATGCTGAATTATGGCCGGACCCGGTAGGAATCCGCCATAAGAGAGCGATGGGCTACAATCATGAGCACCTCCATCCCTAATCAATGCAAGCAATGGGGGGGGAAAGCGGACTTAGGACTTTAAATGGGACGCAAGGGAAAGTTTGCGCCCCCATCCTTAATATCATGAAAAAGAGGGGGGAAGGTTGGGACTTTGAATGAGGTGCGCATGATGCAGCCCAATCACACTCACAGAGGTGCAAACATATGTATGTTTATTAAGGACCAATGATCAACATGGCATAAAAACGCATTGCATACATTAAACATAAAAAAAAATCGCATATAGACAATAAATCTCCATGGCTCACCCCTGGCTATGTTTTGTCCCACGGTCCCAGTTTTGGCTATCATGTGAGTAACCTTTTTGGCATGGCCCATTATGCCCAAATTTCCCCCCTTTCTGCTGATCTTGTTAGACCCTGAAACTATATTGCTTTTCATACATTTTTTATAGAATTTAGATGCATCTGGTTCCTAAAGAGTGAATTGAAGTCCATGAAACGCAGCGTCGGGCCTACCTTTGATGCATCAAACACACATTGACCAATTTTCAGATGTTTTTTACTTCACATGACTTTTATATTGCTTGGGGGATTAAAATGCATAATTGTACCTACCCATGTCCTATGATTGTATATACATAGATTTATTGTCTATATGCAATTTTTTTATGTTTAATGTATGCAATGCGTTTTTATGCCATGTTGATCATTGGTCCTTAATAAACATACATATGTTTGCACCTCTGTGAGTGTGATTGGGCTGCATCATGCACACCTCATTCAAAGTCCCAACCTTCCCCCCTCTTTTTCATGATATTAAGGATTGGGGCGCAAACTTTCCCTTGCGTCCCATTTAAAGTCCTAAGTTCGCTTCCTCCCCCATTGCTTGCATTGATTAGGGATGGAGGTGCTCATGATTGTAGCCCATCGCTCTTTTATGGCGGATTCCTACCGGGTCCGGCCGTAATTCAGCATGCTTGATATGGAACGTTCTTTGCACTGACAGTTCACATACTTTGATTTTTTACTACTTTATATATTTTTTACTCCCTGTGGCCAGACTGGGTCTGTGTGACTCATTGTCAGTGGGTGGGCAGATGTCCTGTCTCCCGGGAGCTGCGATGCATGCGATGCATGCTGGTGTCCGCTGGGCGGATCTTTCCACCTTGCATCGGCGCCACGCCCCCGGCACTGTGCATGTGTCCTCCTTGGTTGGGCGTCGCACACACAGACATCCGGTATATCAGCTGGGCTGACATGTGGTGAGCTTCTCTGCCATTCGCCGAGGTTTTGCTCCACTGTGTCGTTCCAGCGTGACGCTGAGGGGGAACTGACATTCAATGCTGGGGCTGCATTGCACTCCCTGCTTCATGGTTTTCAGAGATGGTACTGATACAACCCCCTATTCGCTTTTCCCCCCCATTGCTTGCATTCCATGGGCTTATGCTTCTCCATTAGGGATGAGCTTCGAGTTCGAGTCGAACTCATGTTCGACTCGAACATTGGCTGTTCGCAAGTTCGCCGAACACCGAACAATTTGGGGTGTTCGCGGCAAATTCGAATGCCGCGGAACACCCTTTAAAAGTCTATGGGAGAAAGCAAAAGTGATAATTTTAAAGGCTTATATGCAAGTTATTGTCATAAAAAGTGTTTGGGGACCAGGGTCCTGCCCCAGGGGACATGTATCAATGCAAAAAAAAGTTTTAAAAACGGACGTTTTTTCAGGAGCAGTGATTTTAATAATGCTTAAAGTCAAACAATAAAAGTGTAATATCCCTTTAAATTTCGTACCTGGGGGGTGTCTATAGTATGCCTGTAAAGGGGCGCATGTTTCCCGTGTTTAGAACAGTCTGACAGCAAAATGACATTTCGAAGGAAAAAACTCATTTAAAACTACCGCGGCTATTAATGAATTGCCGGTCCGACAATACACATAAAAGTTCATTGATAAAAACGGCATGGGAATTCCCCACAGGGAAACCCCGAACCAAAATTTAAAAAAAAAAAAATGACGTGGGGGGGTCCCCCTAAATTCCATACCAGGCCCTTCAGGTCTGGTATGGATATTAAGGGGAACCCCGGCCAAAATTTAAAAAAAAAATGACGTGGGGTTCCCCCTAAATTCCATACCAGACCCTTCAGGTCTGGTGTGGATTTTAAGGGGAACCCCGCGCCAAAAAAAAAAAAAAAAAACGGTGTGGGGTTCCCCCAAAAATCCATACCAGACCCTTATTCGAGCACGCAACCTGGCAGGCCGCAGGAAAAGAGGGGGGGACGAGAGTGCGCCCCCTCCTGAACCGTACCAGGCCACATGCCCTCAACATTGGGAGGGTGCTTTGGGGTAGCCCCCCAAAACACCTTGTCCCCATGTTGATGAGGACAAGGGCCTCATCCCCACAACCGTGGCCGGTGGTTGTGGGGGTCTGCAGGCGGGGGGCTTATCGGAATCTGGAAGCCCCCTTTAACAAGGGGACCCCCAGATCCCGGCCCCCCCCCCTGTGTGAAATGGTAAGGGGGTACTTACCCCTACCATTTCACTAAAAAAGTGTCAAAATAGTTAAAAATGACAAGAGACAGTTTTTGACAATTCCTTTATTTAAATGCTTCTTCTATCTTCCTTCATCTTCTTCATCTTCTGGTTCTTCTGGCTCTTCTGGTTCTTCCTCCGGCGTTCTCGTCCAGCATCTCCTCCGCGGCATCTTCTATCTTCTTCTCCTCGGGCCGCTCCGCACCCATGGCATGAGGGGAGGCTCCCGCTCTTCTCTTCATCTTCTTCTTCTTCATCCTCTTCTCTTCTTCATCTTCTTCATCTTCTTCTTCTTCATCTCTTCTTCCTTCTTCATTTCTTCTCCGGGCCGCTCCGCAGCCATGCTGGCATGGAGGGAGGCTCCCGCTGTGTGACAGCGTCTCCTCGTCTGACGGTTCTTAAATAACGGGAGGCAGGGCCACCCCGTGACCCCGCCCCCCTCTGACGCACGGTGACTTGACGGGACTTCCCTGTGACGTCACGGGGAATGCCACAGGGAAGTCCCGTCATGTCCCGTGCATCAGAGGGGGGCGGGGTCACCGGGTGGCCCCGCCCCCGTTATTTAAGAACCGTCAGACGAGGAGACGCCGTCACACAGCGGGAGCCTCCCTCCATGCATGGATGCGGAGCGGCCCGCAGAAGAAAATTAAGAAGAGAAGATGAAGATGAAGAAGATGAAGAAGATGAAGAAGATGAAGAAGATGAAGAAGATGAAGAAGAGAAGAGGATGAAGAAGAAGATGAAGAGAAGAGCGGGAGCCTCCCCCCATGCCATGGGTGCGGAGCGGCCCGAGGAGAAGAAGATAGAAGACGCCGCGGAGGAGATGCTGGACGAGAACGCCGGAGGAAGAACCAGAAGAGCCAGAAGAACCAGAAGATGAAGAAGATGAAGGAAGATAGAAGAAGCATTTAAATAAAGGAATTGTCAAAAACTGTCTCTTGTCATTTTTAACTATTTTGACACTTTTTTAGTGAAATGGTAGGGGTAAGTACCCCCTTACCATTTCACACAGGGGGGGGCCGGGATCTGGGAGTCCCCTTGTTAAAGGGGGCTTCCAGATTCCGATAAGCCCCCCGCCCGCAGACCCCCATAACCACCGGCCACGGTTGTGGGGATGAGGCCCTTGTCCTCATCAACATGGGGACAAGGTGTTTTGGGGGGCTACCCCAAAGCACCCTCCCAATGTTGAGGGCATGTGGCCTGGTACGGTTCAGGAGGGGGGGGCGCACTCTCGTCCCCCCCTCTTTTCCTGCGGCCTGCCAGGTTGCGTGCTCGGATAAGGGTCTGGTATGGATTTTTCGGGGAACCCCACGCCGTTTTTTTTTTTTTTTGGCGCGGGGTTCCCCTTAAAATCCATATCCATACCAGACCTGAAGGGTCTGGTATGGAATTTAGGGGGAACCCCATGTCATTTTTTTTTTTTAAATTTTGGCCGGGGTTCCCCTTAATATCCATACCAGACCTGAAGGGCCTGGTATGGAATTTAGGGGGACCCCCCCACGTAATTTTTTTTTTTTAATTTTGGTTCGGGGTTTCCCTGTGGGGAATTCCCATGCCGTTTTTATCAATGAACTTTTATGTGTATTGTCGGACCGGCATTTCATTAATAGCCACGGTAGTTTTAAATGAGTTTTTTCCTTCGAAATGTCATTTTGCTGTCAGACTGTTCTAAACACGGGAAACATGCGCCCCTTTACAGGCATACTATAGACACCCCCCAGGTACGAAATTTAAAGGGATATTACACTTTTATTGTTTGACTTTTAGCATTTTTAAAATCACTGCTCCTGAAAAAACGGATGTTTTTAAAACTTTTTTTTGCATTGATCCATGTCCCCTGGGGCAGGACCCGGGTCCCCAAACACTTTTTATGACAATAACTTGCATATAAGCCTTTAAAATTAGCACTTTTGATTATTCATGTTCGTGTCCCATAGACTTTAACGGTGTTCGCGTGTTCGAGCGAACTTTTTTCCTGTTCGCATGTTCTGGTGCGAACCGAACAGGGGGGTGTTCGGCTCATCCCTATTCTCCATGATATTATGACCTGACATGCTACAGGTGTGGAAAGATCAGCTGTGCAATTAGCTTTGAGTGTGGATCATCATATCCAATTCAGCAGCTTGATGGCTACATGAACTTTCCTGTTGCTATAATCTTTATTTAGGATTCCAGGCACTCGTCAATATCCACACAGCTGGGATTAGGCAATGTGATCTGCCCATTAGGAACTGCATTAGAAGTTGCCATTTACCAATGGGAATGACTCCCAGAATTAAATGTGATGGAGTTGCTTACTGCGTTCACCCATTGAGGCAGTAAGGTGTAAAGCTCTCCATTCTGGTCTCTGGGAGGTCCTCTCACCTGTTGAATTTCCTGGATGGGTCATTAGGTTGCAGGTGCAATCGCCAGGGGTATCACCTTGGGGGGCTGTTCAGGGTAGTGGTTTGAAGCCACATTGTCCCAGCTCCCTAGGGAGGTCTCTTATACCTGTTATATCTGATCAAGGGTCCCAGGGGAATAGTGGGTGTGGGTTCTGGAGGGTCATTATATGGGGAGGATTTGGTTCAGGTCCTAGAGCGTAACTTTGGTTAATAGGTCGAGGGGCACCTTGGAGTGGACACTGTGACTTCTACATGTATACCCTGTGATGCTGTTTTATACATTCAATAAAGTTATAGGAGTTAGCCTTCTTGGATGTCTTTTGTTATATTTTTGTATGACCTTATGCTATGTGAATACACCCTGCCATTATTATTTGGGCGGCATCCCTAACTTATCTATGATCATTAGTTCTCGCAGTACTTTTTTTTTATATACAGGGGTTTGGGTTCCCCATATAGTTGTCATGGTTATGCAGTAATCTTCTCTGTCAGCTTACCTTCTCCTCATGTGTTCAGACTAAGAGGCCAGCCACTCACTCCTGGCTGGTTTTATAACCTCTCCTCTAAGCATGGCCCCACCAGAGGCCCTATCAGGGAACACTATATTAACCTGTGTACTGCAAGCCAGCAGTGCTGATCAACCATTGTGTATTCATTGTGTGTTTGGCTTCCTGGTTCCTGTTTGCTGTGTGCTCTTTGTTTGTCTGTTACCGACCTTGGTGTGTTCCCAACTATTCCTGTCTGCTCGTGAACCTGACCTTTTGGCGTATCCCCGACTATCCCTGTTTGCCTGTGACCCTGAACCTTTGATGTGAACTCTGTTGTCCTTGTCTGCTTGTGGCTCCGACCTTGGCTTGTCCCTTACTATCGCTATCTGTTGCCTACTGTGGGCATGAGCTGGGGGACCCTGGGGGTCGTGACCTGGGGCCAGTTGCAGCCCAGTCCATCCTCACCACTAGAGGCTTTGGTGAACACCTGCTGGCTCTTAGACTCCAAGCCCTAGGGAATCTTACACTCTAACCCTGTTGGGATCCGTGTTGGTGTTCCAGTGGCCCTGCCTTCCTTACCACCCTGACTCCCATCCGTAGCAGTCAGCCATAGCGTCCACTACCTTGCGGCGCACTCCTGATCCCAACAGTGTGCATCTGTCACCTAGCCTCAAGGTGACCTAACAGTTTGATCAGCCATGGACCTGGCTGATGTGCTGCTACCCGCAGATGATCCGTTGCAGGGCTTAGTTCGCAAACTTGAGACCCAGGAATTGCATCAGACCCAGGTGATGTGATTACTTCAGGATTTGGCATCCCATTTTGAACAGGTTCAGGCCTCATTAGGACCCCAGGTTCAACAACCTCAACCGCTATCTGCTGTTGCACCTATCGCACCAGTCGTAGCCACACATTCATTACAACTGCCAGCTCTGGCCCGTTTCTCTGGGGACTCCAAGGCTTGCAGGGGGTTCCTTAGCCAGTGCACAATTTATTTTGAACTTCAGCCCCAGAACTTCCTGTCCGATCGGGCAAAAGTAGCCTATATTATATCCTTCCTGTCCGGCGAGGCGCTAGCTTGGGCTGCCCCTCTGTGGGAACTGAATGATCCAGGGGTTTCTAGCCTGTCTGATTTCTTGAAACTTTTTCAGAATATCTTCGAGGAACCGGGTCGTGTGTCCTCAGTGGCTAGCGCTCTTTTACGTCTCCATCAAGAGTCCGCTTCTGTGGGACAGTATGCTCTTCAGTTCGGTATCCTCACAGCTGAATTGAGCTGGAATAATGAGGCCCTAGTTGGAACCTTTTTACATGGCCTCTCTGATAGAGTGAAGGATGAATTAGCAGGAAGATCCCTTCCTGCTGATCTGGACTGTGTCTTCACCTTGTGTAACCAGATTGATATTCGCTTTCAGGAGAGGTCCCTGGAAAAAAAAAGCCAGCTCTCCCCATTCCTTAGGCAGCCTGAGCTCCCAGTCCATTCTCTTCGATCCGAGGAACACCCCCTGCCTGCTGAGGAACCTATGCAGCTGGGCTGGACCAAGTTATCTCCCGAAGAACACGCTAGGCGCAGAACTCTGGGCTTGTGCCTCTATTGTGGGGCCAAAGGTAATTTTCGTGATGCTTGTTCTCTTCATCCGGAAAAACACTCGGGGCTAATACATATGGAAGGTGGAGTATTAGAGTCTGAAATATCACCTTCACCTTCTCATCTTCTTTCTGTGTTCCTTCATGTCGGCGCTTCCCCTCATTCGGTCTTGGCACATCTGGATTCCGGAGCTGCTGGCAATTTCATGGATTGGGAAACTGCATCTTCCATGAGACTTACCCTTTTGCCCCTTACAACGCCATTGGCGGTCTTGGCGATTGATGGCACTGTTCTCCCAGGGGGCCCTATCTGCTTCCAGACCCTCCCTGGTAAAATGTCGGTAGGGACACTCCACCAGGAGTGGATATCCTTCCTTGTCTTACCTAAGGCTTCATCTCCTATCATATTAGGTCTTCCATGGTTATGGCTCCATTCTCCACACGTTGACTGGACTGCTGGACAGATCTTGACTTGGGGTTCCTCCTGTTCTTCCTCCTGCCTACTCAAGGTTACCCCAAAAGAGAAACTTCCTGTTGCCACCATCCCAGTATCTTCTGCTCTTCCTGCTGCATATAGCGATTTCTGGAATGTCTGCTGCAATAGTCGGGCTGAGGCACTCTCTGGGTCGTGTGGCCCTGTGGATGAGGAGCCCACCTGTGAACTTGAGCCGATCATTCACTCCAGTTTGCATGGCCATTTACCTTTGCCTGTCCCTGGACCCCCTTGGACGCACACCCAGGCTGACTTGTCCACCAGTTCCACAGTCGCTACGCCCTGTGATGCGATTCTGGTGGTCGCTGAACCTGGCAATGCTGTTTAGTTGGTCTCTGCACCAGTTCAGCCTATGCCCAGTGGGCTTCCTGCTTCTTCTTATTCAGGACCTTCTGTAACCCGTCCTCTCTCTACCTCGGTTTCAGTCTCTGAGGATAATCTAAAGTGCAAGGTTAGTCAAGTTCTGGATTTCTGGTGCCGTAGAGGCATTCTTCAGTACCTCGTACATTGGGAAGGGTTTGGTCCTGAGGAGAGGTCTTGGATCAATGCATCTGAGATATTCGTGCCTCGTCTGTTGAGGAGGTTTCATCTGGAGTTTCCCTTTAAGCCTGGGCCCAGGCGGGGGAGGGGGAGGCCTCATAAGAGGGGGGGGTACTGTCATGGTTATGCAGTAATATTCTCTGTCAGCTTACCTTCTCCTCATGTGTTCAGACTAAGAGGCCAGCCACTCACACCTGGCTGGTTTTATAACCTCAAAAAAAAAAGAAAGAAGGACGGCACCCTCTAAGTGCAGCATGTATGTTAAAAATATTTATTACAATAGATAAAAACACTCACATTTGAGTTGCTAAAAACCAGCATGTAAAGTAGTTTCATCCACGTGCTCTCGGGGGATGTCGGTGTCACGGGCCAGTGGGGGGGTTCCTGGGATGTGAGTCCTGTGACCTGGGTCCTGGTAGCTGTTCTAGTGGTGCCGAGGGTGCTCAGAGCCTCCGGGCGGCCAGGATGTCGGTCATGGATCCTCCGTGGAGCGCCGTGCTGATCTGCGTCTTCACTTCCGGGAGCGGGGTGAGGCGGGCGGTGCTTTGCGTTAGGAGCATGCGTGCTCCTTCATCAGGCTTTGCTGGTGGCCATATTCAGTGTAGGAAGGGGAGTGAAGTGAGGCGGGGAGTGGGAGGGGCAGGGAGAGAGGAGGGGGGAAGGAGATATGCAAATGAGGTTGTGGTAAGAACATATATGTGTGTATATGGATGGTAGGGAAAGGAGAAGGCAGTCTATATGAAAGGGAATGTTGTATTGATCATAGTGGACGGGAACAAATAAAAAAAAAAAAAAAATATATATATATATATATATATATATATATATATATATATATATATATACGTAAACATATATGGGAAGGGAATACAAAAATGCAGAAAACGGTATATAATTAAAGAGGTTTATAATTATAGGGAGAGATGGGTGGTACAGACGGGCTAAGGGATTACTTTGAGAAAGTCACGTGGTGTGACGCAATGCGTCAGAGTAGGAGGAGCCAGGTGCCGACGCTTCCTGGGTACGGCCGAACCCGGAAGCCTGCTGTTCCCCCTGCTCATTTTGTATTGTAATGTAAGTTACTACGTTTGCTATATTAAATTTTGCTTGAAATAATACACTATGGAGGCTATTATTTTCTCCCTTACCATTATCCTGGGAACGTTGTGAGTGGCGGTGATTGTTACAGAGAGCCAGATCCGTGGACACCCTCCCGGGAAGGAGGATCGCCTCAGGAAATCCATCCTCTACATAAGAGCACCATCTATCTGTGCATTGTTGCCTGATTCGGCCCATTGGGGGCCGCTACTGGAGGTGAGAGGCTGGGGGAAACAATTGTTTTTGCATCAGAACTGAAGTGGAAGAATCTAGCACAAGTCACTTTTATTTGCACTTCTTATTAGACTTGTTTGAGCGGACATTACGAGTCGTATTGCATGAAACAGCGTTTGTGTGGACTTTATTGCACAACTGTCACTTTCTATGTACTGCATTGCCTATATGTGGATGCGTGGCTTTTAGTCGCACCTTCAGTCACATATATGCGTTTATGATTATATTGCACAACTGTCACTTTCTATGTACTGTATTGCCTATATGTGGATGCGTGGCTCCTAGTCGCATTTTCAGTCGCATATATGCATTTATTATTATTTTGCACATTGTGTTATTTTGCAATATTTTTTACAACAAGAGTTGCATTTTTATAGAGGAGCACTGTATTGTATTTTGTATGTTCATAGCATGAGGAATCATACTAGAATATTTTTTGATGCACTATATATAAATTTTGGGTTGTATCTTCAGTCGCACGTATGCACTGTAGGATCATTTTGCACACGGTGTCACTCTTTATTTTTTGCATTAATAATTGCAACAGGAGTTGCACTTTGCACGAAGCACTTTAATTTTTGTATTGTTCGAGCACGAGGATTCATAAGTTAATATTTTGATGCATGGGTTATTGTGTGGTATCTCTATCATATATGCACATTGCACTTGGAGTAAGAAGTTATATTTAATTATTGTGGTAGCAGTCTGCGGTTTTTCCGTATTTTGAATTGGTCATAGGGCATTGCTACTATAGATGCACATTGCACTTGTAACAGGAAGATTGTATTTATACATATTGTTGCAGCATTTATGTTTTTTTCCGCACTTGAAATTGGTACACAAGGATAGATTAGCGCCACATATCTACCTTATGGTTACATAGTAGGCGAGGCCAAAAAAAGTCCATCAAGTCTGACCTATGTGTGTGATTTTATGTCAGTATTACATTGTATGTCCCTGTATGTTGTGGTCGTTCAGGTGCTTATCTAATAGTTTCTAGAAATTATCGATGCTCTCCGCTGAAACCACTGTTTGTGGAATAGAATTCCACACACTCACCGCTCTTACAGTAAAGAACCCTCTATGCAGTTTAAGGTAAAACTGCTTTTCTTCTAATTTTAGTGAATGGCGCATGTCCAGGCTTGTGGAACCACAGGAACCAGACGGCCTACAGCAGTAAAAGATATTTAACACTGGGGATACCGTGACACCATTGAAGGATATACTACAGTGGGCTGAGGACTTTTCTCCTGGATTCAACATCGCTGGAGTCTACCTGCATGCCTTTTACCCCTGCAGGGGTTGGGCTGTCTGGTGAGTGAGAGCACGAGTGGGGGTGTGATGGAAGACGGGGGACACCTGCCACACTAATTTCACAGTCTTTCCATCCAAGGGACACATTCAAGAAGTCTTTCTACATATAGAAAACATTTTTTTCCTGGGATGAAAAACATTTTTTCTGGGACATTAAACATTTTTTTTTTTGTTTGGGACATTGTTTTCACTTTGCAAAAAAACTCTTTTAGCACTTTTTACTCATCACCTGAGTTGTTATTTGGATTTTTTACTTATTTATGTTGGGGATTTCACAATAATGAGGCGATCCTCCTTCCCGGGAGGGTGTCCACGGATCTTGCTCTCTGTAACAATCACCGCCACTCACAACGTTCCCAGGATAATGGTAAGGGAGAAAATAATAGCCTCCATAGTGTATTATTTCAAGCAAAATTTAATATAGCAAACGTAGTAACTTACATTACAATACAAAATGAGCAGGGGGAACAGCAGGCTTCCGGGTTCGGCCGTACCCAGGAAGCGTCGGCACCTGGCTCCTCCTACTCTGACGCATTGCGTCACACCACGTGACTTTCTCAAAGGGATCCCTTAGCCCGTCTGTACCACCCATCTCTCCCTATAATTATATACCTCTTTAATTATATACCGTTTTCTGCATTTTTGTATTCCCTTCCCATATATGTTTACGTATATATATATATATATATATATATATATATATATATATATATATATATATATATATATATATATATAATTCCCAGCACATCGCACTTTTATTGCATAGCACTGGGTGGTGGAGCCCTTTTGCACTAAATCAAAGCTCTTTATGAGCACATTGGATGTACTCACATACAACCTTGTTATATATGTGTTTTATATATGTTTTTTAGGAATCACATTTTATGCACATATAGTAGAACAGCGCCAATTCCCCTTTCCTAAGACATCTGAGTGTCTTATTAACCACTTCCTGCCTGGCTTATAGCAAAATGATGGCCGGGAAGTGGTTCAGTTATCCTGCCTGGGCGTCATATGATGTCCAGCAGGATAAGCCGCGATTGCGCGCCCTAGGGGGTGTGCAGCGCGGCGATCGCTATTGTGGTGTGTCAGTCTGACACACCGCAACACCGATAGCAGGAAAAAGAGCCTCTGACGGAGACTCTTTACCACATGATCAGCGGTGTCCAATCATGGCTGATCACAGTGTAAACAGGAAGAGCTGTTTATCAGCTTTTCCTCACTTGCGTCTGACAGGCAATGCCTATCAGTGCCATCAGTGATGCATATTAGTGCCATCTATCAGTGCCACTCATCAGTGCCACCTATCAGTGCCCATTAACGCCCAGCAGTGCCACCTATCAGTGCCAATCATAAGTACCCATCAGTGTAGCCTTTCAGTGGCCATCAGTGTTGCCTATCAGTGCCCATCAGTGCCCACCAATGCCACCTATGAGTGCTCATCAGTGCCGCCTATCAATGCCACCTATTAGTGCCCATTGTCAGTGCCCATTGTCAGTGCCCATAAGTGCCACCTCATCGGTGCCGCCTTATCATTGCTCATGAGTGCAGCCTCATCAGTGCCCATCATTTAAGGAGAAAACTTACTTATTTACAAAATTTTATAACAGCAATAAAGAAAAACTTTTTTGTCCAAATTTTTGGTCTTTTTTTTATTTGTTTAGCAATAAATAAAAACCGCAGAGGAGATCAAAAACCACCAAAAGAAAGCTCTATTTGTGGGAACAAAATGATAACAATTTTTTTTGAGTACAGTGTAGTATGATTGCGCAATTGTCATTTAAAAAGTGACAGCGTTGAAAGCTAAAAATTGGCTTGGGCAGGAAGGGGGGAAAGTGCTTGGTATTGAAGTGGTTAAATTCCCTTTCACTGAAAAGTTTTATCCCTATGGTGGGATTACCAGTACAGTATTTGTAAATTGAAATCATATCCCCTCTCAAGCGTCTCTTCTCCAGAGAGAACAAGTTCTCCAGTCCCTTTATTAGTTTTGTTGCCCTTCTCTGGACCCTCTCCAGTTCCAGCACATCCTTCCTGAGGACTGGTGACCAGAACTGCATCCTATGCATTAAGGTGAAAAAACTTCTATCACTGACTGCCCCCCCAGCCCCCCATTTCACTTACCTGAGTCCCGTAATTCCCACGCCGAAGACACGCTCTTCCCCTCTACCCGTTGTCTCCGCTCTTGATTGGATAGATTGATAGCAGCGCAGTCATTGGCTCCCACTGCTGTCAATCAAATCCAATAACGTGGGTGCCGGGGGGCGGGGCCGTGTTTGGCATTCTGCGTCTATGGACACGCACCTGCAAGGTAACCCCCCTGGAGAGCGCTTCTCCTATGGGGTTTAATGATGCGGGGAGGAGCTACCAGCCTCACTGGGGGACCCCAGAAATCAAAGATTGGGGCCACTCTGTGCAAAACAAACTGCACAGTGAAGGTAAGTATACCATGTTTGTTATATAAAAAAAAACAAAAAAACTTAGCTTTACAATCACTTTCATGCATGCCGATATTCTGTTTGCTTTGCTTGCAGCAGCTTGGCATTGCATGCCATTGCTGAGCCTGTCATCTACTAGGACCCCCAGGTCCCTTTCCATCTTAGATTCCCCCAGAGGTTCTCCCCCTAGTGAGTATATTGAATTCATGTTTTTGCAACCCAAATGCATTATTTTACATTTTTCTACATTAAACCTCATTTGCCATGCAGTTGCCCACCCCATTAATTTGTTCAGATCTTCTTGCAAGGTTTCCACATCCTGCAGAGAAGTTATTGCCCCGCTTAGCTTTGTATCGTCCGCAAATACAGAGATTGAGCTATTTATCCCATCCTCCAGGTCCTTTATGGATACATTAAATAGGATAGGTCCCAGGACAGAACCCTGGGGGACCCCACTTTCCACCCCAGACCATTCTTAGTACTCCCCATTTATAACTACCCTCTGAACTCTCCCCTGTAGCCAGTTTTTAATCCATGTACTTACCCTATGGTCCATGCCAACAGACGTTACTTTGTACAGTAGACGTTTATGGGGAACTGTATCAAATGACTTTGCAAAATTCAGATACACCACATCTACGGGCCTTCCTTTATCTAGATGGCAGCTCACATCCTCATAGAAGGTTAATAAATTGGTTTGACAAGAACAATTCTTCATGAATCCATGCTGGTTACTGCTAATGATACTGTTGTCATTACTAAAATCTTGTATATAATCCCTTATCATCCCCTCCAAGAGCTTGCATACTATTGACGTTAGGCTAACTGGTCTGTAATTCCCAGGAATGTATCTTGGCCCTTTTTTAAATATTGGTGCTACATTGGCTTTTCTCCAATCGGCTGGTACCATTCCAGTTAGTAGACTGTTCGTAAGAATTAGGAACAATGGTCTGGCAATTACTTGACTTAGTTCCCTAAGGACCCTCGGGTGCAAGCCATCTGGTCCCGGTGACTTATTAATGTTAAGTTTTTCAAGTCTATTTCTAATTCTGTCTTCTGTAAGCCATGAGGGTGCTTCCTGTGACATTGCAGTTTTGGTTACTGAAGCCCCCCGATTCTCTTGTGAAGACTGAGGAGAAGAATAAATTCAATACATTTGCCTTCTCTCCATCCTTAGTAACCAGGTTCCCTTCATCCTTCTTTATGGGACCAATATGATCTGACCTTCCTTTCTTACTATTTATGTACTTAAAGAAATTCTTGGGATTTTTTTTTTACTCTCCTCCACTATGTGTCTTTCATGTTCTATCATCTTAGTCGCCCTGATTTCACCTTTATATTTCTTGTTGCATTCTTTGTAAAGTTGGAATGCTGGTGATGATCCCTCAGCCTTGTATTTTTTAAAGGCATTCTCTTTTGCTTTTATATGCAATTTTACGTTGGAGTTAAGCCACCCAGGACATTTATTAGCTCTTTTAAATTTATTTCCCAATGGGATGCACTGGCTAATGCCCTTATTTAATATGCCCATAAAGCACACCCATTTTTCCTCTGTGTTCTTTGTTCCTAGGATTTTATCCCATTTAATATCTTCTAGCAAGGCTAGTAGTTTAGGGAAGTTGGCTCTTTTGAAATTCGGTGTCTTTGTATTCCCCTTTTGT
Source organism: Lithobates clamitans (assembly GCA_037952925.1). Lineage (NCBI taxonomy): Eukaryota > Metazoa > Chordata > Amphibia > Anura > Ranidae > Lithobates > Lithobates clamitans. The sequence continues at coordinate 11,547,371 of JBBGZY010000008.1, read as the reverse complement.
TTCCTATTTGTGTGATGTATACTAGAATGAATTGACCAGTGATCGCTGTTTCCTAAATTGTCCCATATTTCCACATCCGTGATCAGGTCTGTATTGTTGCAATCAGTAGGTCTAGTAATGCTTTGTTTCTAGTTGGTGTGTTTACTATCTGACCCATGAAATTGTCCTGCAAGACATTTAGGAAATGGCAATCTTTAGATGAGTGCGGGTTCTTCCGCCTAGTGTATGTCTAGATAATTAAAATCAACCAACATGATGACACTTCCCATCCTTGCCACTAATTCAAATTGTGATAGGACGTCTGTCTCTGCCTCCTCCCTCTGGTTAGGGGGCCTATAGCATAATTTCCAGTACTACTTTCCCCTTAGTTTCCTCCCCTTGTAGCTCTACCCATAAGGATTCCACCTCCTTCCTTGCTCCCTTAGTGATGTCATCTCTCACATTGACTTGTACATCATTCTTGATATACAGGCATACCCCTCCCCCTTTTTGCTCTCTCTATCCCTGCAATATAGGATCTCGGAAGCCACCATTACCATAATACACAAGGAGGGGAAAGACCAACTGGATGTCTCCTCCTATCGCCCAATCTCATTATTATGCACCAATGTAAAAATCTTGGCTAAAGTTATAGCAACCCATCTAAACAGATGTATTCAAGGCCTGATACATCCGGACCAGTTGGGCTTTATTCCCAACAGATCAACTAGCATTTACATCAGAAGAGTCTTCTTGAATCTGCAGATTCCTACTGAAAACTCTGGCTCTAGAGCCATTTTGGCCTTGGATGCCGCCAAGGCCTTCAACAGTCTGGAATGGGATTATCAATGGAAGGTGCTAGTGCGATTTGGGTTTGGCCCCTCTTTTTGAGGCTACCAAGAGCAAAAATTAAAATTAACAATGAACATTCAGATGTGTTCAAGTTGGAGAGAAGGATGAGACAGGGCTGCCCCCTGTCTCCCCTACTGTTCGCCCTTGCAATGGAACCCCTAGCAATTATGACTAGATTAAGGCTAGACATACAGGGGTTCCGGCACCAGTCAGTAGAGGACAGGAAAGCACTGTTCACAGGCGACGTCCTGTTCTTCCTTGGGGATGTTGAAACCTCATTAAATTCAGTGATACAAATGGTTGGTGAGTTTGGGCGGTTTTCCGGTCTGGTCATCAATTGGGATAAGTCGGCCTTGTTACCGACTTATCCCGACTTATTTACAGATGCCCGACAATAAAACTAGTCAGTAAAGTGTGGCAGATAGCGAAGGCACTAATGGGGTATAATGGGGTAACAGAATATACCGCTTTATGGCATAATACAAACTTGTCGGAGATGAGACCCAGGGAATGGGAAGGTATTAGCCGTTTAATTCAATTATATGAGGGTAACTTCATGAAGTAATTTCTAGACCTAAGACGTGAATTTAACATATCAAACAAGGCGTCTAATTTCCAGGTTGTATGCTAGTTTGGGGGATATAATTACTAGTGGAGTGGGACCTCTTAAGAGTAGATAGGGGTGGGAGAGAGACGTAGGGCCAATAACTATGAAACAATGGGATAAGATTCTAGAACAAGGAGCCCTGGTCTCGATTTCCCTTTTGCAGCTGGTTTCTCACCTGTTCCTCATCCACAAAGTGTATTATACCCCCCAAAGAATGTTTAAACTTGGATGGAAACAAAATGATGAGTGTCCCAGGTGTAGAGCGACAGGAGACCTTATCCACATGGTGTGGAGGTGTCCAAAGCTTTTCAGATATTGGGTGGAGATAACTGATAGGATAAACAAAATCTTTGGGAGTTCATTGGAATCTGAGGCCAAGACATGCTTATTAGGGGGTTTGGAGGAGGATAGAATCTTGCCCGGTACTACCACAGCAGTGCTGAGACGCCTGTTCCAATCGAGAAAATTAATTGCACAGAAATGGCAGGCAAACACTCCCCCGACTGTGTAGAATTGGATTGAAACCATTAATTCAATGGTTTGGAGCGTGAGAGTGTCATATATTAGACAAAATAACCTTAGAGAGTTCGAGAGAATGTGGAGACCTTGGCTGGAGGAGATTAGGTGCCCTATATGAGGGGATGGGGGTGAACTGAGGAGAATCCACTCACCACCATATCCCCATCTCCCCCCTCTTTCTCCTTTCTGTGGCCTCTTTCCTGTACTCTATCTGTCTATGGAGTTGATTTTCGTTCTCTTTTTGGCTATATAGATAGACAATAAATAAGAAGATATGTATAGACAATGTTTAGGTGATGTGTGGTAGGATGTGGGATTAGGTTGGGAGGGAGAGAAGGAGTAGGAATATAAAATAATAACAATGTTTTTGTACTATGCGAAATTACATGTTAATTCGTGATGCTATATGTTTTTAATTTATGCAATACGAAAAATAATAAAAAGGAAACATGTAAAAAAGTTTTCTCCTTCAATGATGGGCACTGATGAGGCTGCACTGATGAGCACTGATTTACGTACCCAGGTGGCCCCACCCCCTCTGACACATTGGGGAAGCCGTTGGGAAGTCCCCGATGGTCAGAGGGGGCGGGGTCACCCGGGTACATCACCGTGTGGCCCCGCCCTCAGTTATAAAAGAACTGTCATTGGCGCTGAAGCGTCATATGGCGGTGCCTCCCATGGAGGCGTTTTTTTTTTTTTTTTTCAGTCCGTCGGCAGGGTCATAGAAGAAGATGAATGGACTTCGTGGGACATTTTTATTTTTTTATTTTTAAAAAAAAAGGACTTGTCCCAAGGTGTGTCTTGTTTTTTTTAAACATTTTGACACTTTTTTGTGAAATGGTACGGGTACAATGGTAACCGTTACCATTTCAAAATGGGGGGCAGGATCTGGGGGTCCCCTTGTTAAAGGGGGCTTCCAGATGCCAATAACCCCCTGCCCATAGACCCCCACAACCACCGGGCAAGGGTTGTGGGGATGAGGTCCTTGTCCCCATTAACATGGGGACAAGGTGCTTTGGGGGGCTACCCCAAAGCACCCTAACTTTTTTGAGGGCATGTGGCCTGGTACGGTTTAGGAGGTCTCTTGTCCCCCTCTCTTTTCCTGCGGCCTGCCACTTTGTGTTCTCAGATATGGATCTGGTATGGATTTTTGGGGGGCCCCCACACCATTTTTTAAAAATTTTGGTGCGGGGTCCCCCTTAAAATCCATACCAGATCTGAAGGGTCAGGTATAGATTTTGAGGGGGACCCCTATGCCATTTAAAAAAAAAATTGATGCAGGGTTCCCCTTAATATCCATACCAGACCCAAAGGGCCTGGTAATGGACTGGAAGAATCCCATGTAATTTTTTTCAATGACGTTTATCTGTATTGCTGGGACCCGACAATTCATTATAGACGCGATTAGTTTTAAATGACTTTTTTTCCTTTAGAAATGTAATTTTGTGCAGGGACTGTTCTAAACACGGGAAAAATGTGCCACTTTACAGGCATACTATAGACACCCCCAGATACGAAATTTAAAGGAATATTTCACTTTTATTGTTTCACTTTAACCACTTGCTTACAGGGCACTTTCCCTGGAAGCCATCTGAATCAACACTCCCCTAACAAAGGCTTTATGCGTACACCAGAGATTGAATATACTGCTAGAGGTTTCAGAATTAAAGGAGAAGAACTCCTCCAATTGGGTCCTCAGTTCATTTACATATTCTGGGTGCGACAATATATAAGTGTTATTCCTCCATAATGGCGTCTGTTTACCTGTGCACCCCTCTGAAATTTCCAGTGAGATAGGGGCATGGTCAGACCACGTAATGTTGTAAATATTTGTCCCTGTTACTTTATGGAGAAGATTTCTGTCCGTAATAAAGCAGTCAATTCTTGAATATGTGTTATGGGGATGAGAGAAAAAAGTATAATCTCTTTCTGTGGTATGTTGATAGCGCCATGGGTCATGTAGATCTTCCTGCAGCAGGAGTTGTCTAAGTCCCGGTTTTCCTCTTGAGTTCCTGTTGGTAGTGTCTATATCAGGGTCCATGGGAATATTAAAGTCACCGCAAATTAAAATATGGCCTTTTTGTACGGAGCAAGCTTTGGTCAAGATCCTTTTGATGAACCTTATTTGATGTCTGTTGGGGGCATATATATTGACAAGTGTATATAGGGCTCCATTAACTTCAGCAACCAAGATTATATATCTACCCTCCGCATCCAACATTAAGGTATGACACTTGAAGGGAAGTGAATCTTTTTTTTTTTTTAAACAAGATTTTTATTGAGCATATTAACATGTTACATCACATTTTGTAAACAATGGGTCATTGTACATCTCATTAAACGATAACATGTTACCTCTACCCATATGGCTCATCCAGTTACACATGCTTTGTAGTTATTGCTTTCAATATGAAGACCATCTTTTACCTCAGTCAGCCTAATTATTTTGCTCTTTTTTTTTTTTTTTTTTTTTTTTTTAATTATAATAAACAGCTCTTTATTTATATGCATATCATATTTTACTAGAAAACCGCTCAGAAGAAGAGCACCTGGACAATCAACATAGATATTGAAACTTTGGCTTCAACCAGAGAGAAAACAGACTCTCAAAAGCCCTCTTCCATGTACAAACTCCCTCCCCTCCCTTCCCATCCCCCCTCATTATTTTTCTACCTCTAATGTTGTATGCATCCATTCTCTTAATACTCCACTGTCCACCCTCCTCATCACCTAAAGATTTTCTGCGCCACCGCTCTTCTCCTCTCCTACCGATAAGGTATTTTTGGATTCAGTCCACCTCCACCACACTTTCCTAAATTTTTTGGGGGCTTCTCTCGCTTCATATGTCATTTTATACATAAGTACATCATCATTTATTATTTTTATCCACATTCCCAGGTTGAGTTGTTCACCATGAATCCATCGTCGAGCGATCAGTTTTCTCACCCCAAAGTAGAGAAGTCTAAGGAATAATTTAGTATTTGTATTTATCTCTTCCTGATCAAAGATTCCCAACAGGCACCTCATGGGAGAGCATATGTTAGGAAGACCAAAGTGGTCAGATATGAACTCAGTCACCTGAGACCACAAAGGTCTTATCTTAGGGCAATCCCATACCATATGAAGGAAAGTTCCCTCCTCTCCCTTACATTTATGACATTCCGGGTTATCTTTTTTGTGCATTTTAAATAGTCTAGTCGGAGTGTAGTACATTTGGTGTAGATATCTAAGCTGTATCATTCTATCCGTGGAGGAAATCACAGACACAAGATATGTATCGAGTACCTCCTGCCACAGTTCCTCAGTCAGTTCCGGAATGAAAGTCGTCCACCTACTTCTGGTCCTAGCGGTCAAGTCAGGTCCCCCCAATCTAATCTCCTTATAGTATCTAGATATACGCTTGGTCGGCTCGGGATCTATCAGGACTTTTTCCAGGGTTGTGTTTTGTACCTTTACCTCCCCTCTCCCGAACTGGGCTGTCGCTGCATGTTGCAATTGGGTATATCTGAACTGCCATGTCCTAGGTACACCAAACTGCTCCCTCAGTTGTGTGAAGGTTAATAGTCTACCATCCTGATAAATGTGATGTAAATATTTTATCCCAAATTTGGCCCATCCATGTCCATCTTCCAATTTGCAGAACTCTTGTAGAGATTTATTGTACCAGAGGGGACAATTAGGTGATAACCATAGCGGGTCATCCATTATTTTCTGCGCACAGAGATGGAACACCTTACCAGGTAGTGCCATAACTGATCCCATCTCTCTCCCTGGTATCTCTTTTCTAAACAAGATGTTCAGCAATGTCTCCTGAGATGTGGCAACAGCCGCCTCTAGTAGAGTAGTGGCATTAGGTATCTGTGGAAAACATCGCCAGTGCAAAAATGTCATTTGGGATGCAAAGAAATAGGCTCTCATGTCCGGCATAGCCAGTCCCCCCCGGGTTGTTGGTAGTTTCAGGATTGCTAGGGATAACCTGGGTGCCTTGGTTCCCCACAAGAAATCAATCACAATGGAGTCTATGCGTTTAAAAGTTTTCACTGAGACATATACAGGTGAGTTCGATAGAACGTACAACAGCTTTGGCAGGACAATCATTTTAAATAGGTTTATACGACCCATCACTGTCAATGGCATATTCCTCCACCGTTGTACCTTCTCACGAAGAACCTCCACTACCGGTCTCAAGTTAAAATCTAAATATCCTGCAATGGGAAATTGAATCACCACTCCCAGATATTTAAAGGACTGGGATAATTGAATGGGGGATTCCGCCGGGACCCTCACTGTGTCATCTATAGCAAACAGGGAAGATTTGCTCCAGTTGATACGGAACCCAGAGTAGTCTCCGAATTCCTGTATCAGCCGGAAGGCCGTGGATAATGAAGGGCCCGGGTCTTGGAGATACAAAAGCATGTCATCCGCATAAAGGGAGACTCGCTCCTCAATCCCCCCCACCCGAAGTCCATTCAGATGGGGAGTATCCCTTATCTTTGCCGCGAGTGGCTCTATGGCCAAAGCAAAAAGAAGGGGGGACAGTGGGCACCCCTGTCTGGTCCCCCGGAAAACAGAGAAGGGCTCGGATATGATACCATTCACCCTCACCCTGATCAGTGGGTCAGCGTACAGCAGCCTCACCCAGGATATAAATATAGGCCCGAATCCCAATATCTCCAGGAGACCAAACAGATAGGCCCACTCGACCGAATCAAAGGCCTTCTTGGTGTCCAAGGAGGCCACTACCCTCTCCCCGGAATTTTCATGATCCGTCTGTAGGTTAATAAATAACCTTCTAACATTCATTTGTGCACAACGCCCTTGTATAAAGCCTGTCTGATCCGGGTTGACTAATTTTAATACCACCGACTGCAGTCTCCCCGCCAATACTTTTGCTAGTATCTTGGTGTCGACATTCATCAATGAGATGGGTCTATAGGATTCACATTCTTTAGGATCTTTACCCCCTTTATGTATCAGAACTACCAAGGCCTCTCTCATAGAGGGGGGAAGTTTCCCCTCCCGCCGTGCATTCAGGAACACTTGCAATAATCGGGGCGCCAGCCCACCCCTAAAAGTTTTATAGCACTCCGAGGGTATACCATCTAGTCCCGGAGATTTCCTAGGGGCAAAAGAAGCTATCGCCCCCGCCACCTCTTCCACAGATATGTCAGCCTCCAGCTCTGCACGATCTAAATTTGTTAACTTAGGGAGATCAATATCGCTTAGATAAGTTTTTAAGGTGTCCCCGCCCGGTGGGATACATGACTTATAGAGTTCGTTATAAAATTGAACAAAGACCTGTAGTATACCCTCGGAGTCACTCACCTCTACCCCACCCTTACCATAAATACTCGTTATACAGATGGGTGTGTATTCTGGTCGCGCCAGATATGCCAATAGTCTACTATTCTTATCCCCAAATTCAAAGATACGTCTACGTTGCGCAAGTCCAAGTTTGGTAGTCTGGTCAGTCAGTATTTCCTTGTATGCCCGTGTCTTATCCTGGAGAGTACACAAACCCTCTCTAGTTGGTCTCCTAACGTATTCTGCCTCAGCTAGAGATACCTCCCGTTCCCTGTCCATTATTGAGGATGCCAGTTGCTTCTTGAAGCTAGCCACCTCCGTCATGAACACCCCTCTTAGAGTAGCTTTGAATGCCTCCCACTTTATTAGTTCAGAGCCAACTTCCTTATTCTCCTTCCAGAATCGCTGAATAGTCTCATTACATTTAATTTTAATATATTCCTCCTGCAACCAGCTAGCCTCCATCCTCCAATGTCTGATACCTTGCCTCTGACCCAATATAATATCTACTAGTAGGGGTGAATGGTCCGAGTGTACTCTAGGTAAGTACCTCGCCCCAGCCACCAATTGCAGTCCCTCAGACTCAACTAATGCCATGTCTATCCTAGATAATGTTTTATGTGTCGCAGAATAGCAAGAGTATTCCCTGATCTCTGGGTGTCTCGCTCGCCATGCATCATAGAAGCCATGTGTTGACATCCACTTTGCAAGCGGTGTTGGGGTTCTCGGCGGTGCATCCAACCTGTCCATTGTCGGATCCACCACCGCATTCAAATCCCCCAAGATAAAAATCCTCCCTTCCGCTATCTCAAAAGTCGCTTGAAGCACATCATCCAAATGAGACAGGGAGAAGGGAGGTGGGACATATAAGTTCACAAAGGTCATGAATCTGTTATGCACCTTTATCACGGTAACAACATATCTACCCTTGATATCCGTTTTTATTGCATGAATACATATAGGTAGAGATTTAGCCACCAGCGTGGACACTCCCCTAGCAAATGAAGAGTAACTTGCATGATAAGCCCCAGCAATATGCGCCCTTTTTAAGGAGAGAGCCCTGGAGCCCTGCAGATGCGTCTCCTGCAACAGTATCAAATGCGGTTTATATTTTTTTAGATAATCAAAGACCAGTGATCTTTTAAATTTGGAGTTGAGACCTCTAACGTTCCAGGAGATCACCCTAAGGTTCACAGCCATAGTGGATAAAGCAAGAGTCTCCCCCCCTCCCCTTCCTTCCCACTCCCATCTGTCAGGTATGGCACCCCCCAGGGCTCCAGCACTCCCCCTCCCCATCTTGGTGAGCAGCAGCATAGAAGGCAGACAGTAGACAGCAAAAGTGAACTTAAAATCATGAGCATACATAAAGCATAATAATGTTTTTCCCCAATACTTCCCCCCTCCTCCCTCCTTGTTCCCCACCCCCCACCCTGTACCCGCCCCCAACTTGCAAGGCACTTCATTCCCAAAACCTTTAACCTAAAAGAGGTTATAACGGATGTGTGTATTCAAAAAAAACACACAGGCTCCAGTATTGTGAGGAGTAAGTTCAGTTGTGAGAGAGAAAAAAAACCTCCCACAAAAATTAAAAAAACTCTGGAACACAAAAAATTAGAAGAAAATATAAGTAGATAAGGGGAAGAGGAAACTTCTTGTTCCACTCCTCAAGTCTCCAGTGAAAATAGAGAAAACTATAGAAAAAAAAAACTTTGTTTCCAAAAGGAGAAAAAGATCCCTGTAGATTCCTTCAGCGTCAAAAGCGTTCTTGAGCATTTGAAAGTCGCAGACATATACCTTCTGTAGTCTTCCGGATTTCTGGGTGTATAGAGACCCATCTAAGGGCCCCATTCAATGCTTTTCTACATCTTATAAATAGGGGTTGTGATGCAAAAGGGCGGTAAAAAAACAGCTCAACGTCCGCCGCATTACTTTCCTCTGACATCTCCTATCTCCCAACATCTTCATCTGTTATGTAGTGGGTTAAGGAGATCTTGGAGAGCCTCCTCTTCTCGGTCGTCCTCTCGCATCCAGCCAATCAGCAGCTTCGGTGGGGGTGGTAAAAAAATGTGTTTTTCCATTATCCACAATGCGTAGTTTTGCTGGGTATAGCATACTGTACATCAGGTTCAGTTCTCTGAGCCGTTTCTTTATCGGATAGAAGGAAGCTCTTTGTTTTTGCGTGGTGGCAGAAAAATCAGGATAAATAGATATCCGATAGTTATGACACTTCAGCTCAGGGCCTGTCCTGGCTCCTTTTAGGATATTTTCTCTGTCTCTGAAGTGCAGAATCTTTGCTATCATGGGTCTGGGGATTGCTCCCTTAGGTGGTGGTTTACCTGGTACACGGTGTGCCCTCTCTATAGCAAACATAGCAGTGAAAGTTCCAGGGGCCATATTCACCTTCAGCCATTCCTCCAGGAATTCCTCCGGATGATTACCCTCCACTCCTTCAGGGAATCCCACCAGCCTTATATTATTTCTTCTCATGCGGTCCTCCATGTCGGCCATTTTAAGAGTGTGCTCAGAGAGGGTCTTTTTTATGATTTGGTTATCAGTGGTCATAGGCCTGACAGTGTCCTCTAGAGCAGCAATGCGGTGGTCAGCAGCCTGTGCCTTTTCTCTAAGCTTCTGCATATCATGTTTCATATAGGAGAATTCCATTTGCAGTTCCCCAAAGTGGTCTAGCAGCTTAGTCTGACATCCCTGTATGGCAGCCATTATTTGCTTAAGAGACGGTTCTCCTTCCTCCTCCAGGGCCCTGTCTGTATCATGTGTGGGTCCCCTATCCCTGTCCAGGGATCTCCCCCTGCGCACAGTGCGGTCCCTCTGTATTCTGGGACTCACCCGACCAGATGAAGCAGGCTGCGGTCTTTCAGTGTCCTCATGCTGCTGCTGAAGCGGCGGCCATTCCTCCTCCTCCTCTCTGTCCGGCGCCGCGGCGCCATCTTGAGAGCCCCAGGCATAGCGTGCCAGCCTCTCCCCCGGTGTTTTTGGCCACGGAGGCCCGTATTTCACCATCCCCTGAGGCTCTCCGGAGGGTCCACAACTCATACCCCAGCAGTCCAGGACAAAAACGCCGACTTTAGCTCACAGGATTAGGTCAGGATGTGAAATCTACAGGGAGAGCTCCTCTCAAGACGTCCTCACATGCTGCGCGCCAGCTCCGCCCCCCCGGGGAAGTGAATCTTTAATTGCGATCATAACTCCTCTTTTCTTTTTCTTGAAATTGGCTTGGTAAATGTGGGGAAAGTGTTTGTGGTTACAGCTGGGAGGATTAGTATACAGCAAGTGAGATTCTTGTACACATAAAATATCTCAACGTTGATTTTCTGCTTCTTTCCATAGTGCCTGTCTCTTGTAAGGACTATTAAGACCTTTCGCGTTCAACGATAACAGCTTAAGTACCATTGAAGATAAATGTATTGCAGGTGGTCGATTTTTCTTCTATATAGTTATATTGCAGGCAGTAGAGAAGGCAAACGTGGTAACATGAACGGAAAACAAACAAAACAAAAAAATGGAATTGACAACAGGCATTGTCGTAAATCCATATTCTTGAATGAGGAAAAGATTGTTGGGTACAGGCATCTCCTGTACACATATCCAACGGGGAGTAAATTGTCCAACCGAGCAGGATTGTAGTAAACAATAAGACGGCAGGTTATTCACAGTAGAACCATACGCCGATGACTTCAGAACTGTGTTCATTCCAACTTGAGTTGGGAGCGGCGCTGGGTCTGAGATATCTTCTTCATCTGGTGGGAGGAGACCCCAAGATTTCATTAACTCCAGACCTTCTTCTAGAGTGGATACCAGCCAGGTCTTGTTGTTCTTTTCAATAGACAGTTTCATTGGGAATTTTCATTTGTAGACAATATTGTTATTCCTCAAGATCTTGGTGATGGTGAGGAGATTCTTGCGGGCTTGTATGCTTGCCTGAGAGAGATCTATATCTAGTGAGATTCCAGAATACGGTTCTGGTAATGAGTTACGTTTGCGGGAGAAGTACATAAGCTGATCCATAATGTGGAAATAATGGATCCTCATTATTACATCTCTTGGTACGCGTTCAGGTAGATAGGACAGCTTAGGAAGGCGATGAGCCTGATCTATCACCATTTTGTGGGATTTTGCCATTGGAAGTAATTTGGCTATTATCTTCTGCAGATAGGGACAGAGTTCCCCTGGTGGGACCGATTCCGGAATGTCTCTAAATTTCACATTATTCCGGCGGGAACGGTCTTCGATATCTGCCATTTTGATTTTCCTGTTACGGACTTCAGTTGCCAGTTCCTCATGGGCGTCGACAACTTCATTATGAGCTAGGGCATAGTCGCTCATTTTGTTCTCTAGGTGATGCACTCTATCCCGAATGGCTGCTATTTCCCTGTTTGTTTGCCTCATAAAATTAGACATGTCATGTTGCAGTGCTCCGCAAAAAGTAATAAGCATATATTTCAAAGTGGAATCTAAAATAGGTTGGCCCACTGTGGGGAAGGTATCCAGCTTCTCACTGAAGCCATTATTGTCAGCCTGAATGACATTATCTAGGGAAGCATCATTTACTGTGATTTCATCCGCTGTCAGCTTCCTTCTCTGCTTCACAGGGCTGTTGAATGTGGATTGGGGAGAGCAGCTTCCATTGTCAGCAGCAGAAGTGTCATGCTGAGAAGGGGTATTCTGCGCCGCTGCAGCTTTCCCCATTCTTCTGTGTGAAGGAGCCGTTACGTCGGTGCCATCTTGGGAGGATCGAGCACCCGCTAGGCTGTAAAAATCTGTGAGTCTGCGGGGCACCTCATGCTCCTTCCTCTTCCCCCTCATGCTTCCCCTGCCTCTCTGGCTCTGCATCATGTGTCGGGGAAAGTTTTCAGGGTCCCGCCGGTGCTGTGTACCGCCTGTCAGATCCTGGTATGCCGGAGCTTGGTCACAATGCGGCCATCTCCTCAGGCAGCCACGCCCCCCCTCAAAACGTCCATTTTTAAAACTTTTTTTTGCATTGATACATGTCCCCTGGGGCAGGACCCAGGTCTCCAAACACCTTTTATGACAATACCATGCATATAAGCCTTTAAAATTAGCACTTGATTTCTCCCATAGACAATTCATTATAGCTGTGAGTAGTTTTAAATGTTTATACTAAATATTATACTTTTATTGTTTCACTTTAAGCATTAAGCATTATTAAAATAACTGTTCCCAAGAAAAGGGCAGTTTTTAAAACTTTTTTGCATTGATACATGTCCCCTGGGTCCCCAAACACTTTTTATGACAATAATTTGCATATTAACCCTTAAAATTAGCACTTTTAATTTTTCATGTTCGTGTCCCATAGGCTTTAACAGTGTTCGCGCGCTCAAACAAATTTTTTGCCTGTTCGCATGTTCTGCTGCGAACCGAACCGGGGGGTGTTCGGCTCATCCCTATTCGGTAGTTGGTTGATACCATTCCAGTTAGTAAGGTGTCTTTAAAAATTAGAAATTGTAGCTTGACTATAACCAAGTTAAGATCCTTGAGGACTCATGGTTGAAAGCCACCTGGGCCTGGTGATTTTTTCACATTACGATTGTTATGACTATCAAACCCATTATTTGTATCTGGAAAATCAGAAAAAATCTATTTAATACATTTACCTTCTCCCTGTAGTTTGCAACTAACTTCCTGAGTTCATCTGCTATGGGGCCTATGTGTTCTTTTACAACCTTTTTACCATTGATATTACGGAAACAAAAGGGTTTGTTTTACTTTCTGTAGCATGCTTCTTATATTCTATTTTAGCCACCCTGTTTGTTCTCTTGCATTCCGTGTTACATCCCTTGTATTTCTGGAATGCAGAGGATGTCCCTTCTACTTTGTACTTTTTAAAGGCCTATTTTTAACATGTTCTTGATTTTTTACATTGTAATGAGCTCTGTGTTGTGAATTATTAGATTCCAAATCAAACGTATGGCCATGACAGTGTCTCCAAAGACTCTACTCAGGGCCATCCTCCTACGAATGCACTCACCTAGGTCTTTTATGGACACTGTCAATGGCATCCCGACTGCAGTGCTCTCCTATCTCCCTCTTATCGCATTGGAGCTTCTCATCCCAAATACTTCCTTCTCCTCCTGGACTAAAGTCAGCCTCGACAACCTAGGGGCACGCTATACAAACAATGTGCTCAGATCATTTCAACAACTATGTCGGACATATCCACTCAACCCCAGGCAATTCTACATGTACCTCTAACTTGGGTCTGCCCTACGCCATCTGCATTTCTCTCGTAATACTTCCTCTTTACAGAAATTATTTTTTTTTCCTTATAAGGTTTTTATTTGAAACGAAAAAGCAAATGGAGAGTATAACAGAAACACATAGTACAAATCAGATGGCAGTGGACAGGGTATATTAGCGGTTGAGCTTTTATACTTTGCACTTCTAAATGACAATCATGGTTATGTTGAAGAGAGTGAATCTCGAATCAATGGAGATTGAAACCGATTGGGTTTCTTTGGGTGTTGGTAGGACTTATGGGTGTGTAGATTCGAGTCAATACAGTATCCATTAAAGAAATATTAGGTATGTTCAGGTTAAGCTGAGTTGTTTTAAGAAAGATTTGGATTGTGTGAAGGAAGTCAGGATGGGGTCAGCGTATGGGTTTCTGTTTGTTTGAGGTGGTGTTTTGGGGTTCTATGAATAGGTGTGTATATGGTGGGGGGGAATCAGTACGGTGAGGGGGATGGGGGGGGTGGAGAAGGTAGGGATGGGGGCCGGGGGGAAATGTGGGTGTTCTCCATCTCTCATTCCCTCTGGCAGGGGGATGTAGGGGGACTGATGAATGTTACGTGGTTGTAGCTAGTTGGGGTAGATTATTGCGTTTGTTATTATTACAGGTTGTAATGGTTTGGCCAAGTCGGGTCTGGGTTTGCGTGAATGTGGGAAAAAGATTTCAGGTGGGTTGTGTGATGTTGATAGTAAGGTCTTTGTAGTCTGTTGTTGTCTGGAAGTGGGTCCAGCTTGCCCACTTGGTTGAGAATATATAATTTATAATTATAATTTGGTGTACTTCAGAAAACTTGAATAGGGGGACAGTTCCACCAAATGTGCAGGAGGGTTCCTTCATCCCATTTATATCTCCAGCATACGTCTGAAATGTCTGGGTTGGATTTGTGGATAAGGGAAGGTGTGCGATACCAATGTGTCTGGATTTTGTAACCATTTTCCTGTGTGGAGATGTTTACAGATCCTTTGTGAATGCTCAGGTATACTCTTTCCCATTCTTCTGGGGTCAGGGCTAAGGAAAGTTTGCTTTCCCATGTTTTTTTTTTTTCTTTTCTTTTTCTTTTTTCCACCTCAGAAAGTTTTGGAGAGACCTAAATCAGCTTAGCCGTTCATAAATGTCTCTTCTCATCTTTACATCACCGTGGCTACTCATCGTTTAAAAAAAAAAAGGGTACAATAGGAGAAAAAAAAAAAACACTCTATCAACCCAACTGAACCAAGCCTTATTCCCCCCCCCCCCCTACAAAACTATAAAATTCTTTCTTTATTATAATATCTCTCAGTTTTACTACCCATGTATATGAGTATAAATCGCCCTCCCTCTCTTCCCCCCTCCCCAGCCCTTGTGCAATACCCATGTTTCCCTCGATAGCTAGACTAAACCCTAATTTTTTCTGCATAACTCCTTTTCGACCTCCCTCTTTTCTTCCTTGTTATAATACATCCGGTCCGTGATATAATTCTCCTCCACGGCATTTATCCAATCCCATATCTGGGGGCTTTGTTTTATCAACCAATTTTTAGGAATTAAACTTTTTGCTGCATTTAGTAAATGTGGGACCAGGGTTTTGCCCGACCACTGTTCCGAGAATAAGAGTGAGTGCAGTGTGGAGATCAGGTGGCTTTGAGGCGATTGTTTTGTGCATAGTGTCTCGAAGGGGAAGAGGGGTCTGGAGACCTTAAATTTCCTGTCAAGTTCCAGTAAGTAGTGTGAGAGTAGTGTATAATTCCACGGGGAGACATAGTGTTCCAATTTCCTTAGATGGAAGCTTCTCATGAAAAAATGGTGTATCTGAATGTCTCTGTGTGGCCAGTAGGGATGAGCCAAACACCCCCCTGTTCGGTTCGCACCAGAACATGCGAACAGGAAAAAAGTTCGCTCGAACACGCGAACACCGTTAAAGTCTATGGGACACGAACATGAATAATCAAAAGTGCTAATTTTAAAGGCTTATATGCAAGTTATTGTCATGAAAAGTGTTTGGGGACCTGGGTCCTGCCCCAGGGGACATGGATCAATGCAAAAAAAAGTTTTAAAAACGTCCGTTTTTTCAGGAGCAGTGATTTTAATAATGCTTAAAGTCAAACAATAAAAGTGTAATATCCCTTTAAATTTTGTACCTGGGGGGTGTCTATAGTATGCCTGTAAAGGGGCGTATGCTTCCCGTGTTTAGAACAGTCTGACAGCAAAATGACATTTCCAAGGAAAAAAAGCCATTTAAAACTACTCGCGGTTATTGCATTGCCGACAATACACATAGAAGTTCATTGATAAAAACGGCATGGGAATTCCCCACAGGGAAACCCCGAACCAAAATTAAAAAAAAAAAATGAAGTGGGAGTCCCCCTAAATTCCATACCAGGCCCTTCAGGTCTGGTATGGATATTAAGGGGAACCCCGGCCAAAATTAAAAAAAAAAATGACGTGGGGTTCCCCCTAAATTCCATACCAGACCCTTCAGGTCTGGTGTGGATTTTAAGGGGAACCCCGCGCCAAAAAAAAAAAAAGGCGTGGGGTTCCCCCAAAAATCCATACCAGACCCTTATCCGAGCACGCAACCTGGCAGGCCGCAGAAAAAGAGGGGGGGACGAGAGTGCGCCCCCCCCCCTCCTGAACCGTACCAGGCCACATGCCCTCAACATTGGGAGGGTGCTTTGGGGTAGCCCCCCAAAACACCTTGTCCCCATGTTCATGAGGACAAGGGCCTCGTCCCCACAACCGTGGCCGGTGGTTGTGGGGGTCTGCGGGCGGGGGGCTTATCGGAATCTGGAAGCCCCCTTTAACAAGGGGACCCCCAGATCCCACCCCCCCTGTGTGAAATGGTAAGGGGGTACTTACCCCTACCATTTCACTAAAAAACTGTCAAAATAGTTAAAAATGACAAGAGACAGTTTTTGACAATTCCTTTATTTAAATGCTTCTTCTATCTTCCTTCATCTTCTTCTTCTTCTGGTTCTTCTGGCTCTTCTGGTTCTTCCTCCGGCGTTCTCGTCCAGCATCTCCTCCGCGGCGTCTTCTATCTTCTTCTCCTCGGGCCGCTCCGCACGCATGGCATGGGGGGAGGCTCCCGCTCTTCTCTTCATCTTCTTCTTCATCCTCTTCTCTTCTTCATCTTCTTCATCTTCATCTTCTCTTCTTAATTTTCTTCTTCGGGCCACTCCGCATCCATGCATGGAGGGAGGCTCCCGCTGTGTGACGGCGTCTCCTCGTCTGACGGTTCTTAAATAACGGGGGGCGGGGCCACCCAGTGACCCCGCCCCCCCTCTGACGCACGGTGACTTGACGGGACTTCCCTGTGACGTCACGGGGAATGCCACAGGGAAGTCCCGTCATGTCCCATGCGTCAGTGGCCCCGCCCCCCGTTATTTAAGAACCGTCAGACGAGGAGACGCCGTCACACAGCGGGAGCCTCCCTCCATGCATGGATGCGGAGCGGCCCGCAGAAGAAAATTAAGAAGAGAAGATGAAGATGAAGAAGATGAAGAAGATGAAGAAGAGAAGAGGATGAAGAAGAAGATGAAGAGAAGAGCGGGAGCCTCCCCCCATGCCATGTGTCAGAGGAATAACAGAAACTTTGTTTGCCAGTACCGGCATTTCCCTGTACGCCTGCGTGGCAGAATGGCTAATAGGCGTACGCGGGTACGCAATTCAGCAGACCGCGTCACGGCGCAACGGCGCACATAGACGTGCAAGTTAGCGGACGGCTAAACGGCTAAACGGCGAAACGGCGTAAGCACGTACGCACATACGCATCTTAGCCGCACACGTGGGTTCCCCTATTAGCCCTATAAAAGGCAGCCCAGCTCTCTGGCTTATTGCTGGTTTGTCATTTCAGCTTCTGTGTTCCTGTTCCTTGTTCTGCTATTGACTCCTGCCTGTTGTGACCCGGATTTCCTTGACCATCCTTGAACTTCTCCTGCACCTTGACCTCGGCTTGCTTAAACGGATTCCTCTTCAGTCTGCTCCAGTGTTTGACCCCCGGCTTCTCTTTAAAGACTTCACTACTGCCTGCTCCAGTGTTTGACCCCCGGCCTGTCTTGGACTCTCCTATTGATTGATTCCTGTGTATGACCTTGGCTTGTTTAAACGGACTTCCTTCCTACCGGCTTGCTGTGTTTGACCCCCTGGCTTCTCTACATACTTGTTCCAGTTATCTACTTCAGGCCCAAGGTGTTGGAGCCCCAGTCTGATTCCTCTGCTGATCACCGTCCGGGTGTACCCTGCACGGACTACTTCCAGACAGAAGTTCAACACGCAGGCTCCTACTAGTGCCTGGCGACCCGTGCCTCTCTGTGCCCGATACCCTCTGTGCCACCTCCAGGGGTATAGCGCACTCAGCTGCAAGGGGAGCCGCTCTCAGCATCTCGGCCCTGGTGAGTACCCTGACACCATGGGTGCGGAGTGGCCCGAGGAGAAGAAAATAGAAGACGCCGCGGAGGAGATGCTGGACGAGAACGCCGGAGGAAGAACCAGAAGAGCCAGAAGAACCAGAAGAAGAAGAAGATGAAGGAAGATAGAAGAAGCATTTAAATAAAGGAATTGTCAAAAACTGTCTCTTGTCATTTTTAACTATTTTGACACTTTTTTAGTGAAATGGTAGGGGTAAGTACCCCCTTACCATTTCACACAGGGGAGGGTGGGATCTGGGGGTCCCCTTGTTAAAGGGGGCTTCCAGATTCCGATAAGCCCCCCCGCCCACAGACCCCCACAACCACCGGCCACGGTTGTGGGGATGAGGCCCTTGTCCCCATCAACATGGGGACAAGGTGTTTTGGGGGGCTACCCCAAAGCACCCTCCCAATGTTGAGGGCATGTGGCCTGGTACGGTTCAGGAGGGGGGGGCCGCACTCTCGTCCCCCCCCTCTTTTCCTGTGGCCTGCCAGGTTGCGCGCTCGGATAAGGGTCTGGTATGGATTTTTGGGGGAACCCCACGCCGTTTTTTTTTTTTTTTTTGGCGCGGGGTTCCCCTTAAAATCCACACCAGACCTGAAGGGTCTGGTATGGAATTTAGGGGGAACCCCACGTCATTTTTTTTTTTTTAATTTTGGCCGGGGTTCCCCTTAATATCCATACCAGACCTGAAGGGCCTGGTGTGGAATTTAGGGGGACCCCCCACGTCATTTTTTTTTTTTTAATTTTGGTTAGGGGTTTCCCTGTGGGGAATTCCCATGCCGTTTTTATCAATGAACTTTTATGTGTATTGTCGGACCGGCAATTCATTAATAGCCGCGGGTAGTTTAAATGAGTTTTTTCCTTCGAAATGTCATTTTGCTGTCAGACTGTTCTAAACACGGGAAACATGCGCCCCTTTACAGGCATACTATAGACACCCCCCAGGTACAAAATTTAAAGGGATATTACACTTTTATTGTTTGACTTTAAGCATTATTAAAATCACTGCTCCTGAAAAAACGTCCGTTTTTAAAACTTTTTTTTGCATTGATACATGTCCCCTGGGGCAGGACCCGGGTCCCCAAACACTTTTTATGACAATAACTTGCATATAAGCCTTTAAAATTAGCACTTTTGATTTCTCCCATAGACTTTTAAAGGGTGTTCCGCGGCATTCGAATTTGCCGCGAACACCCCAAATTGTTCGGTGTACGGCGAACTTGCGAACAGCCAATGTTCGAGTCGAACATGAGTTCGACTCGAACTCGAAGCTCATCCCTAGTGGCCAGATGTCACTTAGGAATTTATTGTGCATTCCGGAAGGGAAGTCAGGATTAAGACGGGGGGAGTGAGGGGGCCTTGTGTGGAGGCTAGGGTGGTAGACTTGCAGGTGTTGTGGAAGAATTTGATTGTTGGGTCGGTTAAGGGATGATTACGAATTACGGGCGATATGTGTTTTGGGGTATTCCAGGATAATAGATGGAGGGGGGAGGAAGTGAATGAGGCTTCAAAGGTAACCCAGTCTTTGTATTTGTGGTGAATGTTCCAGTCAAGAACTCTGGAAAGGTGGCAGGCAGTGTAGTAATTTTTAGGTCTGGGAGTCCAATCCCTCCTTTCTGTTTTGGTAAAGAGAGGTGTTGGTAGCTAATTCTTGGTCTCTTATTTCCTCACAGAAATTTAAAGCATAGACTTTTATAGTTGTTGAAAAAGGTAGCAGGAATGTGGATTGGGACCGTTTGTAATATGTAGAGTAAGCGAGGTAAGGCGTTCATTAATAGCATGGCCGCTCTCCTGAACCATGAGAAGACAGGCTTGTTCCAGCATTTTAAATCAGTGGTGAGGTTTTGTAAGATGGGTAGGTAGTTTTTGCTGTAAAGGTCGGAAAAGTGTCGGGGAAGTTGGATTCCTAGATAGGTTATTTCTTCGTCCTTACAGTGGAAGGGGAAGTTTCTTTGACATTGAGTGACTGCGTGTTCGGGTAGTGATATGTTTAAGGTGCACGATTTTGAAAAATTGATCTTGAGATTGGAGATTAATCTAAAATGGCGGAATTCTGTCAGTAGATTGGGAAGGGAGATGTGCGGTTCAGTAAGAAAGAGAAGTATGTCGCCGGCGAAGGCTGCTAGTTTGTATTCTTTATCCGCTCTATGTATCCCTCTAATGTTTGGGTTGGCTTTGAGGCAACATAGAAGGGGTTCTAAGGTGAGTGTAAACAGTATTGGGGAGAGGGGGCACCCCTGTCTCATATCGTTATGAATAGGGAAGGCATTCGACAGGGAGCCATTAACCCGGACCCGTGCTATGGGATTGATGTATATGGGCCATTATGAAACTTAATAGGCAATTACCCAAACCCATGAATCGAAGAGCAGCTTCCATGTAGTCCCAAGCTACCCTGTCGAATGCCTTCTCCGCATCGAGGGATAGGAAAAAAATGGTTTGCTTCATGGAGGTTAGATGGTGGTGCAGGTTAATCGCTTTAATAGTGTTGTCCCTGGCTTCCCTTCCAGGGATAAAACCAACTTGGTCACGGGAGGTAGTGTGGGGGAGGAGGGGGTGTAAGCAGTTGGCCAGTATTTTGGCAAATAGTTTGATGTCTACATTTAGTAGGGAGATTGACCTGTAGTTTGCCAATTGAGTGGAATCCTTTCCATCTTTGGGAATAACTGAAATGTGTCCTTCCAGTAAGCCCGGGGAGAGTGGGGTGGAGGCTGATAGGGAGTTGAATGCTTTAAGAAAGTGGGGTGATAGAACTTCCGGGAAAGTTATATAGTAAACCGCAGATAGTCCATCTGGACCTGGGCTCTTGCCTGGTTTCATGTTTTTAAGGGTCTCTTCCCATTCTTGTGTGGTGATTGGGTGTTCTAAGTCTGTGGGATTGTCTGAGGTGATTAGCTTGGGGCAGTGTTTTTCCAGGAAGTTCCGTATAAGTGTGGGTCTGGGAGTGGATTCAGGTGTGTGTGCTTCAGTGGCAGAAAGATTATACAGTTTAGCATAATACAGTGTGAACGCTAGGGCTATATCCGGGTTACTCTTAAGTGTGTCTCCTGATGGGGTCTGCATCTGGTGTACTGTCGATTTGGCTTTTCTAGAGTGTAAAGCTTGTGCCGAGAGAGGTGGCCGCTTTTATTGCTGTGCTCATAAAAGAGTTTATGAGCGAGAGTATATTTTTTCCTCATCTTTTGACCCAGTTCTTCTAGTAAGAGTTTGCGGGTTTCTGTCAGCTCTTGGTGAGTGTGTTGGGCTAGGTTATGCTTGTGTGCTTTTCCTAGTGTTTGAATTTTGGAAAGAAGGTTGCTAACTCTTTTCTGTTTTTCTCGTTTGAGTGCAGATACAAGAGAAATCGGTTTTCCCCGTATCACGCACTTATGTGCTTCCCATTGGGTGAGACAAGATGTGTCTATAGTATCGTTCTCTTGAAAATAGTTGGAAATTGTGGTTCGGAGTTTGGCGACACTTACTTTGTCAGTCAGGAGGTTTGCGTCGAGACTCCAGATTTTGGAAGTGTGGGAATGTTCTGGGAAAGTCAAGCGAAGAGTGATAGGGTGGTGGTCCGAGCTGAACATCGATTCTATTGTTGTTATTGATAGGAAGGGTAAGTCAGGTTGGCTAAGGAAGAAATGGTCAAGGTGTGAGTATTTGTTGTGAGGAGCTGAAAAGAATGTGTAATCCTTCTCATGGGGGTGCAGGGTTCTCCAATTGTCATGTAGGGAAAGTTCTTGGAGAGCCAGTTTGATTTGTTGTAGGGCGCTATATGGGAGATGGGATGTGCCAGTGGATGTGTCTATGAGAGGGTCCAATGGCACGTTAAAGTCACTTCCCAGAATCAAAATGCCAGTTTGGAAGGATGATAGTAGACGGTTGATAGATCGGAAGAATGGGATTTGGGCGGTGTTAGCGCTGTACAGGTTAGCTAGGGTGATAGGTTTATCCCAAAGTTTGCCCTTAATGAAGATGTAGCGGCCTTGTTCGTCAGCTAGTGTGTCTGAGATTTGGAGAGGGAGATTTCTTGACACTAAGATGGATGTTCCCTTGGTTTTGGATGTGGGGGAGGTAGAGTGATAAACGCGGGGGAAGTGGTGATTTTCCAGTTTGGGTATGGCTTTGGATTTAAAGTGGGTCTCTTGCAGGAATATAACATCATCCTTCATGAAGTACATGATGGCTAAGATTTGTGACCTCTTTTCTGGTATATTTAGGCCTTTTGCGCTCAGGGAATCCATCTTAAGTGGGAGCGGTGTGGGAGAGATCCCTGATTGGGCCATGTTTGATGGAGAGCAAGATGGGGGGAGAAGAGTACTTGGAGGGAACGAGTTGGCAAGGCTTAAAGATCCGCTATAAGTGGACGGGGATGGTTGGGTGAGGGTGTGGAGGGGATGAGCGATGAACAACTATGGGGAGGGGAGAGGCTGAGTACAGTGAAGATTAGAGGGGAGGGGGGTAGGTGGACACTAGGAGATAGGCAGTATCTATTGAGGGGTTGGGTAGGGGGATAAAGGTTAGGGAGGAGGAGGGGGTAAAACAGGGAGGGGTAAGAAAGGTAAGTAATGTAGGGATCGAGTCCAGAAGGTGGGAGTAGACCAGCTAGATCACCTTTTAGAATAGGGGGTCCGGATGAGTCAGCGAGAACTACCAGAAGTTCGCTGAGTGGAGGTTCGGTAGGCTGCGATCGTAAGACGGATGGGATCTCTGAAACCTATGAGGTCAAAGGTGTTTAATTAGAGGCATGTAAGGAGCAGATTGTAGAGAGCGGTCATATGGGTGAGGCCAGGGTGAGCGTTAGTGGAAGTCCGAGTGTAGAATAGGGGTTTAGGGGGAGTTTTGTGGAGCAATGGAAAGGGAGAGGGTGGGTAGGTTGGTTGGGAGAAAGTGTCACATAGAGGTTGGTTTTATGTTAGGTATCATGAGGTCAGCCTGTGTGCTTTCGGGGCTTTATATTGGTGTGTTCAATTAGCGTTGGGAGCAGATAGGTGTATCGATGTCAGGTAGAGTAAAGAGAGAGAGGCAAATAGTAATAATAATAGACCATGTCAAACAGTGTACGTGGTTAGGCAGGTTTAACAGGTTGAACAGTTTAAACATTTTTACCAGTATGAACATTGTCAGAGGAGTCAAGAACCATAACATCAACTTTAACTAGATAAGTGGTGGGGCTTCAGCCAATGTAACATTCTGACTGAAAGATTAAAGGCATGTGGGGGGTCCCGGGGAGGAATCCAATGGTAACGGAATCGCTCTGCCAGGTGAGTGTTGGTCGACTACTGGTAAACTTCCTTGTTTCAACTGAAAAGTTTACTGTAGGTACCAGAGGGAGTTAACAGTTATGAGTAAGGGAGGGTAGGACTGGCAGGGTCGGCCAACCAGGTAGGAACTGAGTAGTTCCTGAAATTTGGTTTGTCTGGTTATGGATCCTCCCAGAGCCCCCCCACTGGTGCTGTATTATGTGCATCACCACAAGACAAGGCAGTTAAAGTATTGACCCAGGGAGGGAGCCCAGTGTAATCTCCTCCTCCTTGGTCAATGGCCTATGTCTTAGTGCAAAAAATAACATAAGATATGATAAGATAAGTAGGCTGCCCTAGAATAAAACGGTGTTAGTTTGACAATATTTAAACTTATTCCTAGCATCTTATCTTGTATTCTGGGGTGGTGAGGGATAGGGGTGGGGGGAGGAATAGGGATAAGAGAAGAGGGGTGAGGGAGAGGAGAAAAAGGGTAGGGTGAAGGTGGTAGTCCAAATTTATGGTAGAAAAATGGGGTCAGCCACTAGGTGTAATTCAATACTTCTTCCGTTCTGGGTGTCAATATTAGTGGAAATTGTTTGTAAAGGTAAGCAGGCAATATAGAAGATTGTTCAGTTCCCTTTGACCAAATGAATAAAGGAGTGGGGTTGTTCATTGGTTGGTATGTCAGTTGTTTAGGATTTGCAAACCATTGTGGGAAGACATGTTTGGAATGGACACATGTGGAGCAAATTATGGATGGTAAATTAAGGGTTAAATCAACCTTCTCTATGCCTGTACCATGTGCCCTAGCTCCTGCCCTAGTTCCTTGTGCCCCGCCACCTCCATCTTACATACCACAACGCAGAAGTTTAAAGCTGCAGAGGTTGCACACGCTATAGAGGGTCAGAATACAAAACACACAGTTTTAAAACAGGTAGCCAGAGAAAAAAGAGGAAGTAACTACGCAGTTAGTTATATAAAGTTTTCCTTTCATGACACAAGACGCCAGATTTAACACTTACGATGAAATGCACAGACTTATCTCAGTAACCTTGTTCCTAAATATGCACTTACTGTGAGACAGCAGATGTCAGACTGGGCTAAAAAAAAGTTGATTGAAAAAGATGCAGCGGGATGTTTTGACATTCCAAAACAAACACCAGTATCAAAACATTATCAAAATGATTTCTTAGGAAATCAAAGGGGAAACTTTTATAAAAAAAGGGAGGGGGCAAGGACAAAGAGGGAGTTACATATAGAGAAAAAGGATTTCTTAAAAAGAAGAATCTTAAGGGAAATTGTCTCGTCTTACAATACTCCCATTAACTTGGTAAAGAAGGCAAATGGTGACTATAGGTTTGTACAAGACCCAAGGGACATCAATAGCCTAGTGGTACCGATTGCCCCAGTAGTGCCTGATGTGCCATCAATACTTACCACCATACCATACGATGCAGAGAATTTTACTGTGATTGATTTAAAGAATGTTTTTTTTCATCCCTGTAGACGAGGAGACACGGCCACTCCAAGTCACCCTTGGGCCCTGGACTGCCCCTCATGGTTCTGTACTGTTGCAGTATGTTGATGATTTTTTGATTTGTAGTTCTTCAGAGGAGGGCTGCCGAGCTGATAGCCTATCTTTATTGAAATGGTTACATGTATGTGGTCACAAAATGTCTAAGAAAAAGTTACAATGTTGTCAAAAAACAAACAAGAAAAACAAAAAAAACCAGTTGAATATTTGTGCTCACAAAAGGAGAAAGAACAGTCAGTCACAAAAGACTTGCGGCTCTGAATGGGTCTGCCCCACCCACTTAACAGGAAGGACATGCTCACCTTCCTAGGTATGATTGGTTACTGCCGCCAATGGATACCTGACTGCTCTTTCAATGACAATATACTGAGACAAGCAATGTCTTTGAAGCAATGTCTCTAAAATTTCTGATACTGTAAAATAGTCTGATGAAATGTTAAATGCTTTTGCCATATTGCCATGTTTTGCCATGTTGAAATGTGCAATGGTTACCAGCCCAAGCCTCAGCCTCCTTGAATATGGCAAAATGTTTCACTTGTTTGCCAGGGAAAATTGCAGAACCATGGCGGGAGTACTGGCCCAGGAACATGGTGGGAGACTGTGCCCTGTAGTTTTTTCCTCAAAGATGGTCCCGGTGCGCTCTAGCATCCTGTGCGATGGTGGTTGAGATGGTCACTTCCTTCACTCTGGGACACGACACCACACTTTACACCACCCACAATGTGTCAATCTTGTTGAAAAATGTACATACACAGCACATGTCTGCTCAGAGGTTGAGCGGATATGAGGTGATTTTGCTGTCCAATCCAAAATTGCACATCAAATATGCTTCTCTCACTGCAGGCCCAGCACCCATTTTAAACACCCTTTTAGGAAAAAGGAGAACAGGATGAGGTTGTGCCATAACATGACTGCATAAACCTCATTCACCAAGAGACATCACCCAGGTCTGATTTATCTTCCACAGCACTACCAGACACACAGAATGTTTTTGTGGATGGTTCTTGCTCTAGGCTATAGTACACTGCAGAGCACACACAGGCCAACAGACAGAGATAGCCAGGGGAAATGAGCAGGTCTGCTAAATAAGCTACTATCTCACAGACAGCAGACATCCAAATTGCTATGCTGATATCTGACCTATCCCCATTTGAACAGTCACTTGCAGATCTCCAGGATTATGCATCAAATTATGAGTTAAGGGACTGGAATGGAAAGGGTGTGCAGAGAGATCCAAGGTCTGGACTTCTCTGCAAAGAGGGGAAACCATGTATACCAAAGGCAAGTGCATTCACAGTACCACGGAATAGACCACGCAGGTATACAAGTCACGGCTGATCTCACACATATGTCCAAACTAGGCAAAAGACAGGAATATCTTTTGATAATTGTGGGCATGTTCTCAAATGGTCCAGCTTTTATAGCCAGGGTCTGCCAGGACTTGGTAAAAACTCCTAAGATAGAATGAAAGTTTCACATTCCCTATCACCCTCCAAGTTGGCCTGATGGTGCGGCGCACGCGGGTGCACGGCGGTCCTCGTGTGCGCGCCGTCGCCCGTGCGGGTGCCCGGTAGCGCGTCACACTGATGCGCTTGCCGGGCAGGGAGACTATTTCTGACGGCTCCAGCGCCCAGTCGGGTTGCTGGTTCATCGTCAGCTCTCCCTGTTTCCCTGTGCCTGTTATCTCCAGTTATCTGCCTGCTTGTGTACTGAACCTTGGCTTGTTAAAATCACTACTCTTCTGGATTGTCCCATTACCTGCTTGCTCTGTGTACTGAACCCTGGCCTGTTTAACCACTACTCTGCTGGATTGTCCCATTACCTGCTTGCTCTGTGTACTGAACCCTGGCTTGTTAAAACACTACTCTTCTGGACTGTCCAATTACCTGCCTGCTCTGTGTACTGAACTTTGGCCTGTTTAACCATTACTTTACTGGATAGCCTGATACCCTGATCACTGCCTGCTACACATCTGACCCCAGCTTGTTATTACAGTCTTGCCTCTGCCTATACTCCGCCCTGATCTCTGGTCCCTCCTGCAGACCCCAGAGCACCCGCTTCCATTCTTCGGACCTCCTACCTACTGGAAGCCCGTGCCTCCGCGTGCCCCCAGCTCCCTGTACCCATTTCGGGGGTCTGGGTGCGCGTGGTCGTAAGGGTGAGCCGCTCTCGGCATCTCGGCCTCGGTGAGTATTAGTCCGTGACAGTACGAACCAGCCAGATGTCCGAGGCTGACAGAGCGTGCTCTCCTCTGGAGATCCTGTGCCAACAGGTATTTACCCTTGCTGATTCAGTACAGAAATTACAGGAAGGTTATACCCAAATTGATAACCGTCTTCAGCAGATCACAGGGTCGCTACCCTCCGCAGCCGCAGCTCCTGCACCCAGCAGTGGGGGTCCGCTCCCTCAGGCTTCCGCCAACCCCACCGTCGTCATGGTACTTCCCAAACCCAGGGTCCCTGCACCAGAACGGTTCTCGGGGGACCGTAAGAAGTTTAGGGCCTTCAAAAACGCATGCTCCCTCTACTTTGCTCTCCAGCCGAGAACCTTTTCTTCGGAAATCGTCAAGGTGGGATTTGTGATTTCCTTACTATCCGAAGAACCCCAAGCTTGGGCCCACGGATTGATGGAACAGAGCAGTCCTGTCCTGAACACAATCGAGGCCTTCTTTGAGAGCATGTCCCAGCTCTACGATGACCCGCAGCGTATGGCTACAGCTGAGGCCATCCTGCACCATCTGTCCCAAGAAAGAAGACCTATTGAGGACTATACTGTGGAATTCTGTAAGTGGGCAGCCGATACAAATTGGAACGAGTCGGCCCTACGTTATCAGTACCGCCAAGGCTTGTCCGAGTTACTCAAGGACGAATTAGCTAGGATGGAAACCCCTGCTTCCTTGGAAGAACTCATTCAAGCAGCCACGAAACTAGATAGGCGACTGCGGGAGGGGCGCTCAGAGCGGTTCCAGGGTCCACGCCCCACCTGGGCGTTGCCAAGACCCCACTCCGCACAGACCTCGACCTCAACTTCGGCTGCTGCTGCACCGGTCCCTGAGGTCGAACCAATGCAGCTCGGCCTGGTTCGGGGCCCGCTAACCTCCGAAGAGAAGCAACGCAGGCGACAGTCCAACCTATGTCTCTACTGCGGAGGAACCGGACAAATGTGTTGAACTATCCAAACAATAACATTCCCAAGACTTATGTGATGTTGTTTATTTCCCTACAGCTTCCGGAAGGGGAGACTCGCTTGCAGGCCATCATTGATTCCGGAGCATGCAGTTGCTTCATAGACTCTGCCTTGGCGCACAGTCTGTGCCACAATGGCTGCGCCATCAGGCAACCTCCAACATGTTCCCTCCGAGTACCTTGAGTTTCAAGAGGTCTTCAGTAAACAAATGGCTGACCGCCTACCACCTCATCGGTCCTACGACTCTCCAATCGACCTCCTTCCTGGATCCGGATTCCATTCGGCCGGATATTCCCTCTCTCAGAAACCGAGCTAGAAGCTCTTAAACAATACATAGACGAAAATCTCAAGAAGGGCTTCATCCGTCCTTCATCTTCACCCGCCGGAGCGGGTATCTTTTTCGTTGGTAAAAAAGACGGTACTTTAAGACCCTGTGTAGATTATCGACAGCTCAATAACATCACGATTAAGAACCGGTACCCGCTACCACTCATCCCCAAGTTATTTCAGAGGTTCCGATCAGCTAAGGTGTTCTCTAAACTTGATCTCCAGGGGGCCTACAATCTCGTCAGGATCAGGGCTGGGGACGAATGGAAGATGGCTTTTAGGTCCAGATTCGGGCATTTTGAGTACTTAGTGATGCCATTCGGACTCTGTAATGCCCCAGCCACCTTTCAACACCTGGTGAATGACATATTTTGAGAATACCTAGATGACTTCCTTGTTGTATACCTGGACGATATTCTTATCTTCTCCCCTACTCCAGAGATACACAAGAGACACGTAAAGAAGGTTCTTGCCATACTTCAACAGCACAAGCTATACCTGAAAGCTGAAAAGTGCGAATTTGAGAAATCAACCATACAGTTTCTGGGATTCATCCTTTCAACCAATGGGGTCGCAATGGACCCACAGAAGATTCAGGCAATTCAAGAGTGGCCTGCTCCATCTAACAAGAAAGGAGTACAGAGGTTTCTAGGATTCGCCAACTTCTATCGAAAATTTATTGTTGGATTCTCGGCCATCGTGGCACCTATTACCCAATTAACTCGTCAGCACAGTTCTTTTCAGTGGTCCTCAGCCACTCAAGAGGCTTTCCTAACGTTAAAGAAGTTGTTCAGTTCCGCCCCGATTCTCTGCCATCCTGACCCGACTCAACTCTTCGTATTAGAGGTGGACGCATCTGAGATCGCAACTGGAGCAATTCTCTCCCAGAGACAGGGACCTAAGGCCATTCTACATCCGGTAGCTTTCGCCTCTAGGAAACTCAGTCCACCGGAACTCAACTATGATGTGGGTGACAGGGAGCTGCTGGCTATAAAGTTCGCTTTAGAGGAGTGGAGGTATTTGCTGGAAGGGGCAGTACACCCGGTCATGATCTTTACGGATCACAAAAATCTTGAGTACCTCCGAACAGCAAGACGACTAAAACCCCGTCAAGCCCGTTGGGCCCTCTTCTTTTCCCGTTTCAACTTTCATATAACCTACAGATCTGGAGCAAAGAACGGGAAGGCCAATGCTCTTTCTCGGATGTTCTCTGCAGACTCTCAAACGTCAACACCAAGCACGATCCTCTCTCCCCAAAACTTCCTTGGATTAACTCAGGCGGACTTAATGTCATCCAGTAGATCCTCATCGGGCTCATGCACAGAACCAGTAGCGCACTCCTTGAGGAAATATGAGGACCTTTTTTGGATTAAAGGAAAAATATTCGTACCACAAGTGACTCGGCCCTTAGCTCTTAAGATGTGTCATGACCATAAGATGGCAGGACACTTCGGGAGTAAGAAAATGTCTGAACTACTTTCTCGTTCTTTCTGGTGGCCGGGATGGAGAAGGGACTGTAAAGAATATGTGGCGTCCTGTTCTCTGTGCCAGCGGAACAAGGGCCAAAACACTAAATCCTGGGGCCTGCTCAGACCTTTGCCCATCCTGGAACGGCCATGGGCTGATGTGTCCATGGATTTTATTGTCGATCTACCTACCTCAGAAAATTTTTCTACCATCCTTGTCATTGTCGACCGCCTCTCCAAGATGGCCCATTTCTTGCCCATGAGGGGTACTCCCTCTGCCGTAGACACAGCCAATGTCTTCCTAAAAGAGGTCGTTAGGCTCCACGGGATACCAAGAAGCATCGTGTCAGATAGGGGCATTCAGTTTACGTCCAAATTCTGGAGGGAACTCTGCAAGGCCCTGGGCATCAACGTTTGTCTCTCTTCAGCTTATCACCCCCAAAGCAACAGCCAGACGGAGAGGACAAACCAAACGTTAGAGCAATACCTCCGCTGCTTTTGCTCGGGTTCTCAGGATGATTGGGCGAGTCTTCTTCCCTACGCTGAATTTGCGTACAACAATTCAATTCATGCCTCTACCAACAAGACACCCTTCTGGGCCAATTGTGGGTTCCATCCCACGTCCTTTGCTAACAACATTCCCAAAATGACAGTCCCTGCAGTCCAGGACAGGATAACCTCGTTGCAATCCAACTTTAAGAAAATCCAAGATATGTTACACAAGGCGCAGGAAGACTACAAGAAACAGTACGATCGGGGCAGAAAGGAGAAACCAAAGTTTGACTTAGGAGAGGAGGTCTGGTTGTCCACCATTAACCTTAGATTACCATTGCCATCTCGAAAACTTGGACCTAAGTTCATCGGTCCTTTTCAAGTCAAGAGGATCATGACTTGACTTCAAGTCATGTGGCTGTTGAGCTAGCACTTCCTAAGACATATCGGATTCATCCTGTTTTCCACGTGTCATTATTGAAGCCTGTGGTGCCTAGCCCTTTTCCGGGAAGAAGAAAGCCTCTCCTCCGCCAGTCAGAATCGATGGCGAGAATGAATTCGAAGTAGAGTCTATTCTGAGTTGTAGGAAGAAGGGCAGGCAGCTACAGTATCTGATTCAATGGAAGGGTTACCCACCTGAAGATAATTCTTGGGAGCCCGCTAGGAACCTGCACGCTCCACGGTTAATCCAAACTTTTCACCAAGATCATCCAGAATTGATGGCTAGCCTTGGCGTCCAGTGTCCGCCCTTAGGAGGGGGACACTGTCAGGAGCCAGGGAGCGTCTCCGCTCGCCGGGCTCCGGTGCGCATGCGCGGGGGACTGGCGCTTCGCCGCACACCTGTCCGCGGCCTGATGGTGCGGCGCGCGCGGGTGCACGGCGGTCTTTGTGTGCGCGCCGTCGCCCGTGCGGGTGCCCAGTAGCGCATCTCACTGACGCGCTCGCCGGGCAGGGAGACTATTTCTGACGGCTCCAGCGCCCAGTCGGGTTGCTGGTTCGTCGTCAGCTCTCCCTGTTTCCCTGTGCCTGTTATCTCCAGTTATCTGCCTGCTTGTGTACTGAACCTTGGCTTGTTAAAATCACTACTCTGCTGGATTGTCCCGTTACCTGCTTGCTCTGTGTACTGAACCCTGGCCTGTTTAACCACTACTCTGCTGGATTGTCCCATTACCTGCTTGCTCTGTGTACTGAACCCTGGCCTGTTTAACCACTACTCTGCTGGATTGTCCCATTACCTGCTTGCTCTGTGTACTGAACCCTGGCCTGTTTAACCACTACTCTGCTGGATTGTCCCGTTACCTGCTTGCTCTGTGTACTGAACCCTGGCCTGTTTAACCACTACTCTGCTGGATTGTCCCATTACCTGCTTGCTCTGTGTACTGAACCCTGGCCTGTTTAACCACTACTCTGCTGGATTGTCCCATTACCTGCTTGCTCTGTGTACTGAACCCTGGCTTGTTAAAACACTACTCTTCTGGACTGTCCAATTACCTGCCTGCTCTGTGTACTGAACTTTGGCCTGTTTAACCATTACTTTACTGGATAGCCTGATACCCTGATCACTGCCTGCTACACATCTGACCCCTGCTTATTATTACAGTCTTGCCTCTGCCTATACTCCGCCCTGATCTCTGGTCCCCCCTGCGGACCCCAGAGCACCCGCTTCCAATCTTCGGACCTCCTACCTACCGGAAGCCCGTGCCTCCGCGTGCCCCCAACTCCCTGTACCCATTTCGGGGGTCTGGGTGCGCGTGGTCGTAAGGGCGAGCCGCTCTCGGCATCTCGGACTCGGTGAGTATTAGTCCGTGACACAAGTTTAGGAATAGTAGAAAGAATGAATAGAACAATAAAAGACAATATAAGAAAGGCCATAGGAGGAACCTTTCCAACTGAAGAAGGGTCCTCCCAGCAGTCCTGGCAGAAATAAGTTTTTTGAAGTTTTAATGGGTGGACCTTTCCCCACCCCATAGGCCAGAGCACCTTTAATGGTAGGAAAGGGAGATTTAGACTTAATACAGGAAGAATATGTAAGAAAACTGGTTGAAATATTGGATACAGTCAAAGAAATGTTGCTCGCACCTCTCATTTTTCTTCACAGGAAGCTACTCACCTCTTCAAGGAGGGAGATACCGTGGTGGTCCAACAGCTGAACAGAAATAAGAAGCAAGAGCATCCCTTTGGACCTCCTACTATGGTGATTGCAGTGACCAGAACGGCTATCCTGGTGGAAAATTGGATCCATTCCAGCCGAGTGAAAAAGGTTGCCCAAAGCCCCAAGAGCAGGAATGAGATCCAAAACAAAGGAGGCCGTCAAGCAGAAGTCCAAGCAGATGAAGGAGGTTTTCCTGGAAAAGCAGGTTCGGCCAGAGAAGATGACCTCGCTTATTTCACCACAGACTTCTGGCAAAGCATTTTGTTTCCTGTTCCTGATCACCCTGATAGTGTTCCCGCCCACTTGGATCATCACTAACTGTATTTTCCACCCTGAGGACTTGGGTGCCATTAAAAGTATTTGTGGGAACATACATACATAGGAGAACATTACAGTGATACAAGTTAGAAACAAGAGAGACATTGAGGATAATTTTGCTGATAAAATGCTTTTGCTAAAATTTAAATATGCTTATGCTCAGAAATCAGGATTTCAAAAATGTTGGATTTGTAGCAAATTGCACCCTAGCACTGTTAGGATACCACTAATGGCCATGCCTTTGAATATCACACCCCTTTTTAAAGGAAAGACTCCCCTTGATCTCATAAATATCAGTAGAAGAACAAATAATACCATTACTTTTCACATTATTAGTAGAATAAATAATCCTACTTGGTGTTTTAACTTAGGAAATTCCACTAGAAATGCTCACACTTGTAGTATGTATTACCAGAAATGGACTGATTGCACCATCATGATAAGGAAGTGAGATCATACAAGTATGATCAAAGAGGGGATTGTAAGGATATTTTAGCTTGCTGTCCACCATTTTAAAAGACTGTATCCATTTTAATAAAAATATGTATATGTGACGTTATGAGAAGTTAAGTTTCATTATAATACAATGATAATACAATACAATGGAAAGGTTTCATCTTACCTTATGACACCTGACAAATTCCACACAGACAGATTACCTTATTTTACCTACTTATTTTATCTCTAAGCGACAGAAAGGCAAGCAAAGAGGTTTTGGTTTTTCTGGCACACTCTATCAGATATCTTTATCAAACTTCTTACAGTACTGTATTATATTACTTTGGGCTTCTCAGAACCCCTTGGAACTATCTCAGAGTCCCTTCTTTGGAACTATCTCAGAGTCCCTTACACTGCCATCACCCGAACAGACTTCTACCGAGGTTCATACATTTACATAAAAGTTTTTAACCCTACACCTTCTGTTAATCCCATATAGGGAAACGGTCTATTAAACTAAAAGTCACGGTAGAGAAATAATAATAATTAAATCAGACTCACCGGACTTAAACTTGGATGA
Source organism: Lithobates clamitans (assembly GCA_037952925.1). Classification (NCBI taxonomy): domain Eukaryota; kingdom Metazoa; phylum Chordata; class Amphibia; order Anura; family Ranidae; genus Lithobates; species Lithobates clamitans. The sequence goes on along the minus strand of JBBGZY010000008.1, from coordinate 11,513,738 downwards.
TGATCATCCCATGAATAATGACTGCCCCACATTCTGACACCAAAGCTGATGGGGTGTAAGTATGTTCTAAATGCAAGTGAACCCTCACATGATATCCTCCCTAGAGTGTTCCTTCAAACCCATTCAGATCTGGAGATCATTCCGATGGAAATTATGACACACATACAAGGCATGCCGTTCAGAATGATCTAGTCTTTTACTTCCGTATTTCACTTATATAACCAAAATGACATCACAACAAAAATCCAACCCTTTCATTAATATATGGTAAAGTTACAGACATACAGGATGTTTAAAACAAGAAAAAATAGAATTTTAACAACTCATATAGAAACTAACAACAGGAAAAGGCTAACAGGAAAGGACTTACATGTCATTTAAAAGAAGTCAGGCCATTTACAAGAAATTGAAACTTAACTTCTTATAAACGTCACATATACATATTAGTATTAAAATGGATACAGTCTTTTAAAATGGTGGACAGCAAGCTAAAATATCCTTACAGTGCCTTGTGGGTGGAAGGCGGAAATCACTGTACCAGTTGGGCAACTCAATAACCGGGATGTCCAGGGCATTGCAGAAGTGATCTAGATCCTCTGGTATTCTGAGGTTTGCTGTGTGGCCCTGGTTCGTGGCAGATAAGCAGAAAGGGAACCTCCAGTGGTAGCTGATACCTCTAGTGTGCAGGAGGTCCAGGAGGGGTCTCAGCTTTTTTCTGCACTGCAGGGTTATGTTTAACAGGTCTTGGAAGATTTTAATTTCTGCGCCATTAAATTGCAGGCATCCTCTGTTATGTGCCTTCCTGAGGATTTCCTCTTTTAGTAGTAAGTTAACTAGGCAGCAGACCACATCTCTTGGTGGGTCAGTGTCCTTTCCCAGAGGTCTTAGGGCCCTATGCAGCCTCTCCATCTCAATTGGAGCATCTGGGGGCCTCTCTAGCAGGTCGTTAAATAGGGCTACAGTGGTTCGGGTGAGCTGACTGGGTTCAATGGTTTCAGGCAGGCCTCTTACCCTCAGATTGTGGTGCCTGTCATGGTTGTCCAGATCCTCTAGATGGCGATGGAGCTCCCACAGGTGAATGGAGTGAGATTCTGTCATTTGCTGAACCTGGCAGAGCGAGGCATCATGGTGTGCTGTAATTTTCTCCATCTCCCCCACTCTGTTGCTGATGGCACGAAAGTCTCCCCTCAGGTCAGAGATCGCTGCCAAAAGGGTGTTTTTTACGTCTGCTGCTACTTCATGTAGATCAGAGAGCCTCAGAGCATTAGTTTTCCTGCTGCTGCTTCCCTTGGCACTGTGTCTGCCCTGTGATCTAGGAGGGCGGGACCTCCGAGAGGAAGCCTGTGTGTCCGACATGGCGCTCTTCTGCAGCTGTGTGTGGAAAAGCTCTGGAGTGCTACCGCTCAGTTGGATTCCTTGATCACGAGGTGATCATTACCTGGTGGCGAAAGTGCTGCGGTATGCTCTCCCTGTCATGTCGTGGAGGATACCTCTGATTGGGCTGAAGCAGGACCTCGAGGTATCGGAGCTGGAGAACTAAGCGCCCATCTCAGTTCGGGACCAGACCACGCCCACTACAGAAGTTCTATATTGTAGTTTATCCATTTTGTGTGCCAAGCTTCTTGCATTCATGAACATACCTTTCAAATTTGTTTCAGCATTTAAAATTCTAATATTAACTATTTTTGAGTAATACCCTAGCTTTATTCTGAAACTCTTTCATATTGGACTTACTGTGTAGATGATTCAATTTCTTTTTGTGTAGTTTTAACCCCTCTCCCCACAATATTCCACCCCTTTCTGTATCCAAATTCCTTGTAGATGCTTGCTCTCTATATGACATATACATTTCTTATAGTAAGATAAATAGGAGAGTGCACACCCTAGTAAGTACAGTTAGCATAGTTTGTTCAGGAAATGCAGGTGAGAAAACCAAAAATCAGGTCTCATTACAATGACCCATATATTACTATTTTGGAAAGAAAGGTAGCCCCATACAGCCTTTTAAATAGTTGTATACGTTATACATTTGATAAAATAGAAACGATATATAGAAAGTATATGTCACACTCACAATGCACATAGATATGTACACCAGATCTCACCATTTAGCCCACCAAAATTAGAAATGTTTTTATGAGGCTTTCATAAATAATTTTAGAAAAGCCCCTATTAAATGAAGAAAACCAGTTATTAATATAGTGTTAACCATTATTAATGATTATCTCTAAACTGATGACCTGTAGGAGCTTTTAAAGCATCCTCTATGAAAATATAGGGTACCAAAGTTTGTTTCCATTTCATGGGCACACAATTTTAGGGTTTTGATATTAGCGCTATTTACTCGGCACAACCTCATCTTTTATATTTTACCAAAAAAGGGTAATATATTGTGTTGATAATCTCTAAAATCAATTTTTGTGTATTGTTTACTGAAATTTTGTATTTCATAAACTGCTGTGCTAATATTGGGTACTATAAAAAAAAAAACCTGAACTACCACTATTTTATGTTCTAGGGTGTTTTCTTTCAGAAAATATATAATTTTGGGGGGATTTATTGTACCTTATTTTTTGCTCCATGAGACGCACCTGATCATAAGGAGCAGCTAGGTTTTATAGAAGGAAAACAAGAAAAAAATATTCTGAACCAAATGGTGTACTAAAATATTTACCAGTGCCCATGAAATGCAGCCTGACCTGTACCAATTAAATGCAGCCTTACAGGTCCCATAAAATTCACCTGACCTGTCTCATGAAATGCAGTTTAATCAGTGCCAATTAAATGCAGCCTTACCAGTGCCATAAGATGCAGCCTGACCTGTGCCAATTAAATGCAAACTGACCTATGTCCATTAAATGCAGCCTTACCTGTGTCCATTAAATTCAGCCTGACCTGTGCCTGGCGACTGGCAAGGACGTCATCACAGTCGCCTGTCCACCTGTCATTTAGAAGACAGAGCAGTCCGAGCCGCAGTACTCCATTCGGCCGCTGGGGCTGCTCTGTCTTCTGTGAGTGACAGGAGATCACCCGGCGCTTGTGGGAGACAGCCGCCCAGTATTGTGTCATGGCGGTCGCAGCGATGGGGGGGCTGGTCAGTATTCGCTCCATAAGACGCACATGCATTTATCCCCATTTTTTTTGGAGGGGAGTGTGTCTTATGGAGCAAATAATACGGTAATCTTTAGGCCTAAAATGATTTTCTTAAACATATGTGCAACAATTGCAAAAACTGCTTTGGCTGAGAAAAAGATAACATACTACCAAAAAAACAGAAGCTATCATTGAGGACTTATTTTAGAGGTACAGGTTCCAGGGCTTTATTCCTGATCCTAAAACAATTAGGCAGGTGGTAAAGATTAAATGGTGTGAGCTCTGATCCACATTATCAAAGTTTAACTAAAGGCAAAACTTTTAGTTTTGGATGGAGTGGAGAAGGATTAGAACGCCTGTCTGTTTTTATTGCTGTCTGTGCCCTCCAATAAGGAGACTCACCCTCTCTATTTATCCTGTTTACCATTATCATTGAAAGTGAAAGTAAAAGAAAATCCCTATATTTGGGTTTTCCTTGGAAAAGTAATAGAGGAGAAATCTTACAATATGGACACTGGTTTTGGTGACCTGGGGGTCCCCAAGGAATTCCAAGAAGTGAAGGGACATATCCACAATGGGACACAAATGGTGAAAGGCTGACAGATAAAAGATGACACAGGGGTTATAACCCTCCCATACTCTATCCAAAAATAAAAAATAAAAGTTTTACCTATAGTTCTACTTTAAGTCAAAATACTCTTAGTTACTTAACCGATAGGTATTTGCAGTCTGTAGAGCACAACAAAAAATGCTCTAGAAATTTCCCATTAGATCTGTGGGTTGAGAAATAAACTGTAGTACTTGCCTTATTTCTCACTCTAGCGGGCTTCCACAACACTGTGCAACTGAATGCAGTCACATCCCAGTGTACTCACATACAATGCAGGGCCAATAATCCACGAGCAAAAGCATTGGAGAAAAAAGGAGAGTCCAGGGAAGAGAGGAATTAGGTAATCCTAGATCTATTGAGCATGTAACTTTTGCAATTCATTGTGGGGGGGGGGGGGGGGTGGCACTTCAAAGTTTAAATGCTTGTTAAGTCTAGGAAGTAGAGGCTGTACTACTTATAAAAATACACTTACAGTTGTTGCACCTCTGCAAGGGTACTTTTATTTTGAAATTTTAGAAATTCAGTGTTGACATTTTTAGGCATGTTTATCTATACAGAGGGACCATTAATATTATATATAATATGTGTTGTAATATGTATTTCAGATATAGGAACAAACAGTACAAACAGGTGCATGCTGCTAGCTGTCATACCAGTTGACGGCTCCAGCTTTTACCTAACAATCAGGAACCAATCAGCATTCAGCATGCTTCCCAGTCATATAATCAATATCACAGCCATGACATGATGATCATATCATTTTTAAAGGTTCTTTCTGTGGGCACTCACTGTTCAAACAGAATGGAATAAAGCTTTCAAAGGAGACAAACAGACAAAATATAACATTGTTTAGAAATTAATAATAATGCTAAAAAAAAAAAGTTTTTTATGGTAGCATTTTTCACTAAACTCAAGTGTGACAGGAAGTACATATTACAATTCCGCTTTTGCTTGTGCTGTGGTATTTTTTTCCAAGGGGATTGATAGCGGCTGTTTAATTATCCAAACCAAAGTTATTATTACTAAGAAACTGTCAATGGCAGTTAAGAGCAATGTGCAACTAGTATAATAGTCTTTTGACATAAGATAATCAACTAAGATAATTAGTATTCATGATTAATATTACCTTGGCAACAATGAACTCTTTCACTAGAAAATATGTTACTATGGCCTCATTTAATCATACTTAGGTTCAGAAGATCACATTAAATTTACAATCAATTCATTGTTGGGAGTTTTCTTGAAAGTGGACATTGATAAACCGCAAAATTATTGCCTATTAATTCTCACTAATAAGAGGACAGAAAGCAAGAATGTTCTAGACACATCCATAACTCAAAAAATTTAATTCTTGGAATAATGTATGAGAATGCAAGCTAAGTCATTGATTTTGAATTGGTAATTAATCCACAGCTAAAGGCCACCTGACAGATATCAGACAATGGCACGGTACATCAAGTTTCCAGTAAACACATACGTTAGCAGCTATGTTAGATAATAAAACAAATGAACCATTAGGGGTATAAAAATGCAAAAGTTCATTTTTTTTCTATCCTCAAGAAGTTTTACATTCTACTGAACAAACTATATTTCTGTTAACTGTTTTTCACATGTAAAGTAAAAGTTAATGGGTTGTTCTTGGTCAAGGTAGTCCATCCAAAATGAACATTGCAGTTCCTAATAGATGCTGCCAGATTTTTTTCAAAGAGGATAGAGAATGGAAATTTAAAACAAAACAAATGATTTGTCCATTAAATAATTTGCTTTCACTTTCTATCAGCATGTTTTTTGTCCGCACATGAACTGGCTGTCTTCTTGTGCTGCTTTTTCCTCTTACACTCCAGCCTTACTGTATTGGAATTGCAAATGGCTATATCCAGGTCAAACTCACTGCTTACACTGTTTGTATTTAATAATTAATGAATACACCAATCACTAGTGTAATAATTATTACAAAACTGTATTAATTAGGGGTTTATGTAAGCATAAGCAGGCTTTTCAAAGTACTTTTGGGCTGGACTGCAGCCCCTTATCATATGATTCTGATGGTTGCAACTTTTCTTGGTGAGAACTACACTGTGCAATACTAAGATCCTAATATCCAGAGCTTCTGAAACCAAGGGCACTGAGTTTTGAAAGGAAAGAAAATGTACAGCATTGTTAAATGTGCCCTTTTTAATCGAGAAGTATTATAAAACTAAAACTAAATGATATAATCTTATAATTAACACATTTACCCAGGATTTTATTTACTATAAGACACTGGTAGGTCAGTGCCTAGGGCAGAAGGGTGCAGGGGGGCAGCACCAAGTCTTAAAATCTGCAAATGTAGTATTTTTCTTTGTTCTGTTAATCTTCTTTGGCTACCTCTGAGCCTTTCTGTTGTTCTTAATCTATACTGGTAAAAACAAAAGTATCTATAAATTCAATTTATACCTCCAACAGTATATTCCAATAAATAAATACATAATAAGCAGTGGAGCATGTAGAAAAGACATAATCATTTAGGTGTTCTGATGGCAATATGATGTTTAAATACAACCCTGCATATAAGTTACCAAGAGTTGTGTATTGTGGCTTTCTAACTAAAATCAAAGTTGATTAAATCTTTATAAATATAATGCTAACTAATCTGCCATATAGAGTCTTTGAGTCCATTTAAAGAAATCTGAGCTTTGCTCTTATAAAGTGAGGTTGCTCCAGAACTAAATCAATGAATTAAGTAACTTTGTACTATATTTGTGTGAGAAACATTCCACTGGCATTTTGCAAAGAAGCCATCTGCTTGGCAGATCAACCCTGTGTTTCTTTGTCACATGTACGTGCTCAGGAACAGTTGCATAATTGAAATGTTCTTTTCTTAATTACTGAAATAATGACTTTGTTAATTGTCACCCCCTTGAAAAGCTAACATTTTCTGGTGGCCAGGGATTGACATGTGCTCATAATTCACTTGCCAAACTGAACGAGAAAATATAGTGGCAGCTAATCACAGAATTCTTGCTAGCTAATATGTACACAGGAAAAATAGCATTGTGAAGATCAACTTATTCTGAGAAATTACATAAAATTTTATTTTTTCAATTGCAATGTACAGTTTGAAACAGCTTTATAGCCAGACTAAGAATCAACAGCAATGCTAAAGAAAATCAGTTAACATATAGACTTATCAGTTTTTGTTTTTTTTTTCGTTAGAGCTGCATCAATGCCTACTTACAGAGGTTTTCAAATTACTATTTCAAACATGTTCCTTGGAGCTGAGAATAAAGCTACCCTTGGTCTTTAAGCTTACACTAGAGTAGGGGTAGGCAAACTTTGAGAGGCGGAGATCTACCTGAACAACACTAACAAGATCAAAGATCACAGGAGTTTTTTTTTTTTTAAGTAACTAGCAAGGCCTAACTAAATAGTAATTAAAACTTAGAAAAATATAGTAATATAAATATCAACGTAAAATATATACTTACACTACCTTAAAAGGGGACAGTGTCAGAAGGGCAGACGTTGATGGTAGGACGTTTGATGGCATGTGGATGGTTTCAGTAGGCGTGTCAGTAGGGCAGTGGATGATGTCAGTAGGGCAGAGAATGGAGTCATTAGACAGTGGGCAGTGTCAGTAGTTTTTTCTTTTTTGTTTATTTTTTGACTATTTTATTTTTTATTGCTTTTTAGAATTTTTTTAGCAGCCCTGTTGGGGAACTTTGGGGAAATATCAGGGGTCTAAATAAACCTCTGATGTCCCACTTTTGAGACAGAGAATCGAGATCGGGGACACAGTCCTCAACCTCCATCTCTGCAGCCTCATCTGCACAGAATGAATGAATGGGAGGTGCTCTGAGGCATCCTGTTCATTCAACTGAAGCATTATAAACACTGTTTACAATGCTTCAGTTATGAATAGACGCATGAGTGATTGGTACCAATCATTCACTGTGTTCATTCAGGAAATGAAGGGGCTGGAAAATATGATATTCCTACCCATCCCTTCCTCTGCTCTCCATCTTGAAAGTAGCAGCTGGTGGGATGGAAAAGGAGGGAAGCTGGCAATGCTGTGGGGGGAGGGAGGGCAGAGGAGCACACAGAGGGCCTGGGCAGAAAAAAATAAGAGTAGCCTGGACAGGAAGGGCAGTGGAGGCAGAATGTACAGTTACGAGTTACGGAGAGGAGGAGAAGCCAGCTTTCAGCAGCTGCAGGAGGAAAATACAGGAAATCGGTTCCCATAAATGCCACCCGCCACTGCCCTTCTTGTCCAGGTGTAAAACCAAATGTGACAGGGAGGCAGCACAGGTCCCTCGAGCATGCATAGGGCCACTATTGCCACCCCTGACACTACGCCAGTGTTGGGGGCCATTCATATCACACAGGGGTTGCTCTGCAGCCTGCACACCACTACAAGTCCCAGCATGTCCAGGACTCACCCCCTTCTCCATGCTTGCTTCTGCCACTCTCCCACATATGGGATGTCCTCAATCCCCCTCAATGTGTAAAAGTCCCCAGTCATGTGTCCCAGACTGTAGAATGTTCTCAGCATCCTCCCCCATGTTCTGCTCTCACTTCCTCACTCTTGATAAGCTGCTCTATTGTAGCATCTTTGGGCTGGCTCCAGCTGGACAGCATTACCCCTGCCGGGGCCATCGCCGTGACTGACAGCAGATCGGGGGCAGAACAACAAGAGAAGAGTGAAGTGATCTGCGGGGGACTGACATGGAGATAGAGGTGAGGGGAGGCAGCAAGGGAGAAGGAGTGTGAAACAAGCTCACAGGGGAGCATGGACAGGAAGGACAGAGGGATGGGAGGCAGAGGGGAGAAGACTACCCCTGCATCATTGCTCCTCCACTCAGCAGCCTCCTCTTGCCTGGCACTTGTGTGGAGGGGCATGGTCTGTCCCTTCACATTCCTCTCATATCATTGTCCCACTGCCCACACACAGGCATGCTCTGCTCGGTGATCCGGTTAAAACTTAATGTGAGAGGGAGGCTGCATTCATCTCTATAGCAGAGGGAAATCAAAAACACATTGCCTTCTGACAGTTCCAATTGATCTTTATAGAGCACAAATTTGCATTGCACTGTCAAAAAGACACACTAGACCAGCACTGTGAATCAGCCACACATATCACCCCACAAAACAGTTCCCAAACATCATCCATATCGCTATGCACAAAACTCATTATAAATCACAGGAACACTTGTGGGTCGGCTGGGCACGGTCTCATTGGTGATCTACTTGTCACCTGCCCATGGTCGACAGGTAGATCACGATCGACGGGTTGCTGACCCCCGCACTAGAGGGTAGCCAGTTGTTCTGACACAATCTGACTGTCTTTGGGGTAAGACAGCATCAGAGTGCTATACAACATCCCTGTGCTATGCCCACACAGGACATAGCACTAGATTCACCTTATTGCAGACCTTCACGGGCACAAATTCTAACCTCCCTTCTATTGCCCTATTCAGCAGCAGGGAATGAAAGTAAATTGCTGTAGAAACTACAAGTGGCTGTCATGACTTGCATAGTGTTATTGACTTCCTGTGTGGCAGTGTTGATCAGGCATGAGCTTCAGGGTAGAGTTGAACCTTATTGCAGTTTGGTGAACCTGATCACAGTTTGGTGAACTGACCTTATCTGGCCAGTTTGAAGGTGCACTTCTCCAGCTGCTGTTTTCAAACAAACCAGCCAGGTATCTGCCATTTAGTAGTGGTAGCACTCCTGATGTAGCACTGGCAGATCCTGGGTCAGCTTCTGTTTGTAAACAAAAGCTGGGTGAGGTCATTGAGCAAATTTGGCCATGATCATAGGGAGATGAGGCCTTTGCCTCTTCAACTTGTGGACAAAATGCCTGGCATGCACTGCCCTCCTTTACATGGCATACTTCCTGCAGGTGGGGATGGGAGGAGCACATTTGCTACCCTCCCTTTTTAGGCTACCCAGACTGCATAAGGCCCTGGTATGAAATTTAAAGGAACCCCTAACATTTTTTCCTCATATTTGTTAATGCATACTGTCCCTCAGAAATAAATAAATAAATAAATAAATTCAAAAAGCAGCATAGGATCCACCTTAAAATTCATACCAGGCTTTTATTTAGGCATGTAGCCTGGGTGGCCAAAAAAGAGAGGGCTGCAAGCTTATGCCTTATCACTAATCCCTTATGGTATCATACCAGGCCAGGGGGAGAAGGACAAACCTTTTCCCTCTTGCAAATCACCTTGTTACCTGAACTTTGCCAAGTTCACTCATTCCTAGGGCTGAATTGCCCAACACATTCACATGGAGTGAGTCACACTCTGAGGGTGATTTACTAAGACGAATGCACTGCGTCGGTTCATACATTAATTGGTGCGCCGTAAAATCATTAATTGATCTTGCGAACTAGCGCACGCGGAGGCGCAACATGATAATAAATATAAAATCCAACTGGCACTATGGTAAATATGATTTTCTCATTGATAACAGCGCACGCCCAATGCGAGTAGTTAATTTCATCTAATTGGGTGTGTCTTGCTAGGCAATTAGCAGCTGTTCTCAGTTAATTAACCCCTTTTTATGTCAATCTCATTCTCATTGCTTTTTTTTTATTCCTTTTTTACCCAAATCTTTCAATACTTTACAAAGAACAGAGAAGTGTTTATAAACACAATAAATTCATGTTTTCATATCATATACCTGTTTGATTTACTACAATTAGAAGTAATTCTTCAAGTGCATTTTCCTATTGCCTATTTAGCCTAAATGTTAAGTTATATAGAGATTGTGTAGTGTATGACCATCTTAATTGCAAAATTTGGACTGTAGATGCGCCATGACCCACTTGTATGTTCCAAACAATATTTTTGGTCCATTATACAAGGAACACACCTTTTTCCAGATACATGGATAGCCTTTAAGACATGCTAGACCATGATTTTTCAAGCCTGTGCTTTTTTCATACATCACAGATTAGGGACAGTGCTGAAACCATTTTTATGCCTCCACAATTTGTAAGTGTGGCATCTACCCAACTTCCCTCTGCTGGTGGACACAAGCAGCTACATATAGAAACATACAATAGAGCATAAATAGAAGAAATCACATTACCAATTAGCAGTGTTAAGTATCTGGGACAATTGTGTCCTGTCACTAGCTAATAAATAAGATAGCTGCTTCAATAATTAGGCCAGATGTCAGCAGCAGAATATGCCAAATAGTCTAATTTATTCTAAATAGGGGCTCACATGTAGTATTGTCACACCCTTTAGGGCATGGCTGCTGTAGTGATTTTGATCTGGCAGAAAAGAGTCCCACATGTGGAGTGTCACTGAGGAACCCAGAAGTCACACTTTCCCCCCACACATTCCCCCCACACTGTGGGGGGTTGCTATAGGCTCACCCCTCCTGCTCTGGAGAAATGCCTGCCTTAGCCCAGGTCTCTTAAAGGGACCTAGGCAGTTAAGCTGAGCCTACATATTTTTGTTGTTAAAGGCAATTTCCAGGCATTTGGAAAAGCATATGAATTTAACTAAATGCTTTTAAATTGTCTGCAATCAGGCAGACCCTTGTGCTATGTGTTAAAAGGTAAATGTCTAAAAAATCGAATTGCCATCTTGGATAATCTACGGCCAACCCAGACACTAGTCCAGTAGTGCATACCACCTTGGTTTCTTGGCCTGTCACTAGCTGGCATAATCCCTACTAGAAATTGTTGATGTTAGGGTCTAACTACTAGGCACACCCTTTCACATACTTTATGACATAATACATGCATGGATAGATTCAATCTAATAATTCTGGCTTTTATGGCTTTTAGTTTCTTTGCGTTGAAGTCCCGCAGGCTTCAACAAAATGGCGGCGGCTCACACGTGCAACGGCCAGAGGACAGGGCAGCAATCCACAAAAACAGGCACAGAGGGCCCCACAAACAGCCCACACGGGACCCCCTGCACAGAAGATCATCCAGCCCATCTACACGGAGCCCGACCAAGTCCAAGCAGTGGATGGAATCCCCTGTCAGGACAAACAACAACCAGGAAATGGAGGTAAGTGGGCCACAAGAGAACAACACTGCCCAGGTCCCACAACTGACTGACTCCATAGCAGACTTCCCCACTGCTGACAGACCTATATCAGACACCATGCTTAAAGAAATGCTGCTTTCACCCAGATCCTCCCTCCAAACTGATATGGTCAAGGGGATCAATCAATGCTACAAAGAGATGCAGGCTATTGGGGTCAGGGTGGACAGAGTAGAACAACAGATGGATGAGTACTCATCTACATACAACACTATGGTGGACGCACATGTGACCCAGGGAGAGTCTATAGCATGGCTGAAAGATAAGGTTGCAGACCTCGAGGACCGTTCCAGAAGGAACAACATAAAATTGCGAGGTGTCCCAGAGTCTGTACCAGCCACTCACCTCCTACAATATGGCCATGCTTTGTTCTCCACTTTGGTTTCCGCGTTGACCACACCGGATCTTATGGTGGACAAAATCCATAGAATCCCCAAGCCGTCCTTCCTTCCAGAAGGTACACCGAGAGATGTTTTACTCAGAGTCCACTTGTACCATGTAAATGAACAAATCCTGCAGGCAACACGCAGACCCCACAATTTCCCTCCACAGTACGCCGACATACAACTACTACCAGACCTCTCCAGGCACACGCTGCAAAGATGCCACAACTTGGCGACCATAACAAAAGCCTTAAAAAACCACAAAATTGCACATAAATGGAACTACCCTGCAACCCTTTCCATCACCCACAATGGGACCACCAAAACCACCAAAACCATCACAACGATGGAGGAAGGTATCGCAGTCCTGCGTCAATGGGAGATACTCCCAGACCAAGCCCTACAACCCAATTCTGCTACACAGCTGCAGTTGCTCCAAAATGAATGGCAAGTGGTGTCACACAAACAAGCCAACAAGAAGCATGCTGGTGGCAGCTCCTAATGGAATCACGCAACCAACCATATATCTCTCTGGTCACAGGAGTATACAATCTATTCACAACCCCGTTAACAAGTTCAGCAGCTATAACTGCACACAAATCTGTTATAAGATCCCTTTTTATGAATCCACGGTTAACTTTATATGCTTTTTGTGTTTTTTGTGCTTTTTGTTACATGTATGTTGCACACAACAAATTTCAACGCAGGGTAATGTCGCCCAAGAAACCTTCAGCCAACCAAAAGAAGATAGCACCATGAAAACCAAAGGACACAGTGAGTACTTAAACCACGCTTACAAACATCACATCTCCCATCACCACAAATGACCATCACCTGTATATCCATAAATGCCAAAGGCCTGAATCAACCGGCCAAAAGATTCTCATTATGGAAAGAGGCCTGTAGACAAAGAGCGGATGTTCTCTGCATACAGGAGACCCATTTCCAGCAACAAAAAGCCCTGCAATGTACGAACAGAGAATATCCACACATGTTTATGGCATGCAAGCCCGACAGTAAAAAAGTATTGCTAGCACTGAGAAACTCTTTATCTTCTTTCCAAGTCAAAGACTCATACATTGATGAAGGGGGCAGATACATCATAGTAACAGGGGACATTAACTACAATCCATACACACTTGTCACATTGTACACCCCTAACAACCATCAAATCCACTTCCTAAGGAAAGTACTCAGGAGAACCAAATTCTTGCAATATGGAAATCTCATCATAGGTGGTGATTGTAACCTCATAGCAGATCCCAATCTGGACACAACCACAGACAAACCAAAAAGATCAACACCCCTCCACAACCTTCTACACGAACAAGAACTGTTCGATGCATTGAGATGTCACCATGCCAACGAGAGAGACTACACACTTCTCCAATAGGCACTGTTTATATTCTCAGATAGATATGTTTCTCAATGATAAATAGTTTCTACAACAAGTTCATATAACTCAGATACATGATATTAAATGGTCTGACCATGCCGCAATCTCTATGACCATTGCTGAAAAGGGTGTCTTTCCCTCATCCTCCATCTGGTGCTGCAATATTAGGCTTCTACAAGAACCCCCAACACTCCCAGAGATCTCTCAGCATCTCCAGGAATTCTTTAACAATAGCACACCCACGTTAGATCCATTCACTCTATGGAACGCTCACAAAGCGTACATGAGAGGCATATTGATTCAGCTAGGGGCCAGAGAAAAAAACGACATGCCACTAAAATTAACCAAGTACTATCTGACATAAACAAGTTGGAAACTCAAAACAAAAATTCCCCTATGATAGCGGTAGCAAATACACTTTCTAAACTCAGAGAAAGCCTTAGGGAGCTTCTCACACAACAATATGACAAACATCTCAGACGCCTACAACTGAACATCTACGCTAATGCAAATAGAGCAGGGAAATACCTAGCTAGTAGAATCAGGGCTGTACACACAAAATCTAGAATAGCATACCTAACACATAATACCCTCCACCACAAAATCACCAACCCACAGGAGATAGCGAACCAATTTGCAGATTACTACGGGGCACTGTACAACCTCCACACAGATACATTAACCCCACAACCATCAAAAACCACCATACAACAATTCTTACAAAGCATACAACTCCCGTCACTGACAGAAGATCAACTTAGATGGGTGAACGCTCCCTTTTGCACTCAAGAAATAGAAAATATCACAACGTCACTATCAAATGGCAAATCACCGAGACCAGATGGTTTAGTCAATGAATACTTCAAAACATTTAAAGAAACACTATCTCCGCATATGCAAAGAGTATTCACAAAGGCAGAAAAAACCTCCTCATTCTCACAGGAGATGCTGAGAGCCCACATTTTAACCCTACCCAAACCTGGAAAAGATCCCACCACGCCAGCCAACTTTAGACCAATATCCCTTCTAAATTCAGACATCAAAATATATGCAAAACTGTTAGCCAAAAGATTGATGGATATTGTTCCCTTCATCATAAAATGCGACCAGATGGGATTTATGAGGGGGAGACAAACTTCAGATGCTACCAGTAGAGATGAGCTTCGAGTTTGAGTCAAACTCATGTTCCACTCGAACATCGGCTGTTCGCCAGTTCACCAAACAGCGAACAATTTTGGGTGTTCGTGCCAAATTCGAAAGCCGCGGAACACCCTTTAAAAATCAATGGGAGAAACAAAAAGTGCTAATTTTAAAGGCTTATATGCATGGTATTGTCATAAAACGTGTTTGGGGACCTGGGTCCTGCCCCAGGGGACATGGATCAATGCAAAAAAAGTTTTGAATACGGCCGTTTTTTCGGGAGCAGTAATTTTAATAATGCTTAAAGTGAAACAATAAAAGTGTAATATTCCTTTAAATTTCATAATGGATGACACCGCCCCATTCTGACATCACAGGGAACGCCACAGGGAAGTCCCGTCAAGTCCTCGTGCATCAGAGGGGGGCGGGGTCACGGGGTGGCCCCGCCCTCCATTATTTAAGAACCGTCAGAAGACGAGAAGTGTCACACAGTGGGAGCCTCCCATCATGCATGCGGAGCGGCCCGAGAAGAAGAAGGGAAGAAGACGCCGTGGAGGAAGAATCCGGACGAGAACACCGAAGGAAGAACCAGCAGAACCAGAAGAAGAAGAAGATGGAGGAAGAAACCGAAGGAAAAAAGAAGATAGAAGATGGAAAAAAGAAAACTTTAAATAAAGGAATTGTCAAAAACTGTCTCTTGTCATTTTTAACATTGTTGACAGTTTTTTGTGAAATGGTAGGGGTACTTTTGTACCCCCTTACCATTTCACACAGGGGGGCCGGGATCTGGGGGTCCCCTTGTTAAAGGGGGCTTCCAGATTCCGATAAGCCCCCCGACCGCAGACCCCACAACCACCGGGCAAGGGTTGTGGGGATGAGGCCCATGTCCCCATCAACATGGGGACAAGGTGCTTTGGGGGCTACCCAAAAGCACCCTCCCAATGTTGAGGGCATGTGGCCTAGTACAGTTCAGGGGGGGTGCTCTCTCGTCCCCCCTCTTTTCCTGCGGCTTGCCAGGTTGCGTGCTCAGATAAGGGTCTGGTATTGATTTTTGGGGGACCCCACGCCATTTTTTTTATTTTGGCGTGGGGTTCCCCTTAAAATCCATACCAGACCTGAAGGGTCTGGTATAGATTTTGAGGGGTTCCCCGCGCCATTTTTTTTTTTTTACATTTTGGCCAGGGTTCCCCTTAATATCCATACCAGACCTGAAGGGCCTGGTATGGAATTTAGGGGGACCCCCACGCCATTTTTTTAAAAATTTTGGTTCGGGGTTCACCTGTGGGGAATTCCCATGCCGTTTTTATCAATGAACTTTTATGTGTATTGTCGGACCAACAATTCATTAACAGCCGCGAGTAGTTTTAAATGACTTTTTTTCCTTTGAAATGTCATTTTGCTGTCAGACTGTTCTAAACACGCGAAACATGCGCCCCTTTACAGGAATACTATAGACACCCCCCAGGTACGAAATTTAAAGGAATATTACACTTTTATTGTTTCACTTTAAGCATTATTAAAATCACTGCTCCCGAAAAAATTACCACTTTTAAAACTTTTTTTTGCATTGATCCATGTCCCCTGGGGCAGGAACCAGGTCCCCAAACACTTTTTATGACAATAACTTGCCTATAAGCCTTTAAAATTAGCACTTTTGATTATTCATGTTCGAGTCCCATAGACTTTAACGGTGTTCGGGTGTTCGAACAAATTTTTTGCCTGTTCGCATGTTCTAGTGCGAACCGAACAAGGGAGTGTTCGGCTCATCCCTAGCTACTAGACGCATAATTAATGTTATTCATCACACTGTTCAAACGCGAATGCCTTCTCTGCTGCTATCTATAGATGCAGTGAAGACGTTCGACAGGGTCCACTGGACTTATATGGAAATGGTGTTGGCCAAATTCGGCTTCAAAGGTCCAATCCTCACGGCAATATTAGCTCTTTAATCATACCCATCTGCACAAGTTTACACATCGGGTCTCCTATCCAAACCATTCAAAATTACCAACGGCACCTGCCAAGGATGCCCTCTTTCCCCTACAATATTTAAACTAATGATAGAACCCCTGGCTGAGACCATTAGAACAAACACTGATATGAAAGGTTTTAACTTCGGCATGGACAAACCTGTCATAAACTTATTTGCGGATGATGTCATCTTTTTATTGACTCATCCATGCACCTCTCTCTCACAGGCCCACAACATTTTGACAGACTTTGGCGCAGTGTCTTACTACAAAGTTAATTTTAACAAATCCTTGATTCTAGACGTAGAAGTTTCCCATATCACAAAAAAGTCGCTACAAGACACTCTACCATACTCCTGGAGCAAAAAAGGTATTTCATACCTAGGTATTACCCTGACCAACACAACCACGTCCTTAGCGGATGCCAATTTTAAATCGTTCATAATCATAATTGAACAACAACTCGCAAACATATTCAAAAGAGAACTATCCTGGTTAGGAAAAATAGCGGCATTTAAAATATCTATCCTTCCACAAATCCTCTACATGTTCAGCTCCCTACCAATTCCCATTCCTCTCCACTACCTGCGCACAGTGTCCATATCCATGTGGAAATTCAAATGGGGAGGTAAAAGAGCTAGGTGCCCTAAGAACAATCTTCTCTTGCATAAGCGTGTAGGGGTTGCGGGTTTTGCAGATGTTCAAGACTACCTCTGGGCAACTACCTTAGACCAGCTCAAACACTGGTTCCACACCGCAGATAGTCCTCTGTGGGTAGAAATAGAAAAATTATCAATCCCGACCAGAAGCACAATCACATTCCTACTGGGGACATTTGGGAACCCTGGGACACAGGGGGTCTATCGCCCACCCATACAAGTATCCCTACAAGCATGGAAATTCCTCCAAAAACTTGACAGCAAAGACAAACACAAGATAGAATATGACTTCCCAATAGAACTCTTAGGGGCAAAAATTCCATTGCTCGCCACTGCAACACTCCGCACACTGGGCATAAAACACATACAAGATTTAATTACAGGAACAAAACCAAAATCAGCGGAACAAATAATGACCGAATACCAAAAAGCTTGACATTTTCCTGCCTTCGCATATCCCACTTCCTAAGGGCACACCCTATAACCAAAATGAAATACCAACCAAAGCATGGCACTTTTACACAGTCACCCTTCAGCAGGCTAAAGGAATATTGCTATTCTACAACCTCATCCAAGCCAAACGCACCTTTCGTAAGTCAGCTGTAGATAGAAGATAGAAGAAAGAAGAAGCATTTAAATAAAGGAATTGTCAAAAACTGTCTCTTGTCATTTTTAACATTTTTGACAGTTTTTTAGTGAAATGGTAGGGGTAAGTACCCCCTTACCATTTCACACGGGGGGCGGGATCTGGGGGTCCCCTTGTTAAAGGGGGCTTCCAGATTCCGATAAGCCCCCCGCCCTCAGACCCCCACAACCACCGGCCAGGGTTGTGGGGATGAGGCCTTTGTCCTCATCAACATGGAGACAAGGTGTTTTGGGGGGCTACCCCAAAGCACCCTCCCAATATTGAGGACATGTGGCCTGGTACGGTTCAGGAGGGGGGCGCACTCTCGTCCCCCCCTATTTTCCTGTGGCCTGCCAGGTTGCGTGCTCGGATAAGGGTCTGGTATGGATTTTTGGGGGGACCCCACGCCGTTTTTTTTTTTTTTTTTGGCGCGGGGTTCCCCTTAAAATCCATACCAGACCTGAAGGGTCTGGTATGGAATTTAGGGGGAACCCCACGTCATTTTTTTTTAAATTTTGGCCGGGGTTCCCCTTAATATCCATACCAGACCTAAAGGGCCTGGTATGGAATTTAGGGGGACTCCCACATCATTTTTTTTTTTAAATTTTGGTTCAGGGTTTCCCCTGTGTTGAATTCCCATGCCGTTTTTATCAATTAACTTCTATGTGTATTGTCGGCAATGCAATAGCCGCGGGTAGTTTTAAATGGAGTTTTTCCTTCCAAATGTCATTTTGCTGTCAGACTGTTCTAAACACGGGAAACCTGCGCCCCTTTACAGGTATACTATAGACACCCATCAGGTATGATGGGTGTCTATAGTATACTATCAGGGATATTACACTTTTATGGTTTGACTTTAAGCATTATTAAAATCACTGCTCCTGAAAAATCGGCAGTTTTTAAAACTTTTTTTTGCATTGATCCATGTCCCCTGGGGCAGGACCCGGGTCCCCAAACACTTTTTATGACAATAACTTGCATATAAGCCTTTAAAATTAGCACTTTTGATTATTCATGTTCGTGTCCCATAGACTTTAATGGTGTTCGCGTGTTCGAGTAAACTTTTTTCCTGTTCGCATGTTCTGGTGCGAACCGAACAGGGGGGTGTTCGGCTCATCCCTAGTCAGCTGCCATTAAAAGGTGGGAAAAAGATCTTAACACTACATTTCCTGGTGAACAATGGACACATGCTTTTAAAGAAATCCACAAACACTCCCATTGTGTGAACCACTGGTAAATGATGCTCAAAATTACCAATAGATGGCACTATACAACCTATAGAATTGCCACCTTCTATTTAATAGACATCATTAACAGACAAAAAACAAAGCGCTCTTGCTCAGTCTGGATGCTGAGAAAGCCTTCAATAGGCTTAGCTGGCTTATGTTCTCCACCCTTGAACATCTGGGCTTTCGGGGGCCGTTCCTCAGGGCGATTAGGCACCTATATGCAACCCCAACCGCCTCTATCAAAACGCCCTTTGCGGCAACCACCTCTTTCCCTATTTCAAACGGAACTAGGCAGGGTTGCCCACTCTCCCCACTGCTCTTCGCCCTGTGCAACGAGTCCCTGGGGGCCCAGATCCGGCGAGACCCAAATATTAAGGGTGTAATGGTTAGGGGTCGCAAATTTAAAATTTCACTGTTTGCGGACAATATCCTTTTGACCCTGACACAGCCACACATTACTCTCCCTAACCTCCATAAACTTTTGCAGGAATATGGATCCCTGTCGGGCTACAAGGTTAACCCAACTAAATCGGAAGCCCTTCCGCTTAATCTACCTTCAGCGGAAGTGCACCGCCTGTTGGAAAACTTTCCATATGCATGTAAATCACAGTCCATTAAATACTTAGGGGTACACCTTACGCCTCAATATGAATCCTTATATAACGCAAACTTTGGACCTCTATTCGATCCCTTCTGACCAAATGGAGACATTATCCAATGTCTTGGTTCGGTTGCATCGCTTCGATCAAAATGAACATACTACCTAAACTCCTGTACTGTTTTATGACTCTCCCAGTACCCATCCCATCGACCCATTTCAAAAAACTCCAAAATGACCTTTTAAATTTTACATGGAACTACAAACAACACCGAATAGCCCGCTCTGTAATGTTTGCTTCCAGAGGGGATGGGGGTTTGGCCTTTCCGCACCTTCAACGCTATTACTATGCTGCACAACTGAGAGCCATAGCTTCTTGGGTCACCCTTCCGGCCTATAATCGCTGGACTCAGTTAGAGAAAATATGGCTAGCTCCCATCCACCCGAACAATTTATTGTGGAACGCCAATGCCAATATTCCCTCCTCTGCCCTATTACATACTATGCATCTCCTACGCACTGGAGGTGGCTAAACTATAGCACCCCCCTACAATCTGAGGCCTCTCTGGTAACGGCCTTCCTTTATAACCCTAAATTACCTGACAGCTTAACCTCTCAGATGATCTCCCCATGGCTGCAAAGACAACTCTTTCATTATGGACCAGTGTTTAGGATCTTGCTATCCTTTGACAAACTCAGAGCCAAATATGAGCTCCCCCTCAGTGCCTTTTTTGGATACCTCCAGATACGGCATTATGCACTCACCATCTCCCCTACCCTCCAATTTTCCAAGCCATCCCCATTTTATTGTTTAGTTCTTTCAGGCCCCACGCAGAAAGGTCTGACTTCAGACATATATAAAATCATAAACTCACATGACATGCTCATTAGGGGGAAACATAAATACATGTTTAGATGGGAGGAACAACTTGGAGAGGAACTAACACCTGAACAATGGGCCATTATATGGAGATGGGCAGCCAGGAGCTCTATATGCACACTTTATAAAGAAAACTCACACAAGGTGCTTCTTTATTGGTGCCTTACCCCATCACGTCTGCAGGCCATATACCCGTCGGCCTCGGATCGCTGCTGGAGGTGTCGCCGAGACCGGGGCACACTATATCACATCTATTGGAGCTGTTCCTCCCTCCAGCTCTACTGGCGGGCGGTTCGGGACCTCCTTCACTAGCTATTCGAGGTAGATATCCCTCTCTCTCCTAAATTTTTCTTACTGGGCCTCCCTTCCACCACACTTCCCGGACTAGCCAAAAAGCTAGCAATGCAAATACTTACAGCAGCCAAATATCTAATATTTGGAAACACCGAAATCCTCTGTCATTATCTGATCTGTATACCAGAATTAAAGACGTAGAGATTATGGAATCCATGACAGCCAGACTCACAGATAGAATAGACAGACATACAGCAACATGGGATCCATGGCACAGGCAACTGGAACCCCCCCCTGCGATTCCATGAGACCCCCCCTGCCTTGAACAATTGTACACACCTGGAGCCCTGGAGAGATGAGCCCTAATGTATGGACCCCTTTTTTTTTCAGTTTTTTTTTTATACCTCTTTTACTTCCCTTTTCTTTCTTTTCTTCTCTCTCTCTTCTCTTACTTCCTCTTTGAGAAGAATGGACCAAACAATTTTCATTAGTCAGTTTAGATTTCTACGGTCCGGTCTCCTTTTTCTAGAGAAATTTGTTATGAATACTATGCTTTTATTGCCTCTTTTTTCGTTGTTTTTTCACATGCAATGTTACTTTCAACAATTGTATTGTATACTTGGAGGCTTAATAAAAATTGTCAATTATAAAAAAAAAAGAATTGCCACCTTCTTCCCAGATACATCCCCCCTCTGTTGGAGAAACTGCGGACACATAGGTAATCTGGTACACACCTTATGGACATGCCCCAGCATAACAAGTCTATGGAACAAAACGTTCCAACTGATCTCGTCAACTACAGGAATCCTAATGACCCCAAACCCCGCACTAGCAATACCCCACATTGGTATGGAGAGATTTCATCCAGATCATAGAGCAGTCATCACCCACATACTTCTGGCAATCCGCACCCTTATATTTAGAAATTGGAAAAACACCTTAGCTATCAACATATCTGAAGTGATTACGCTAGTTAATAGAAACCACACATTTGAACACCTACTAGCTATCAACTCTTTAACATGCAAAAAATTTGATTGTAAATGGAAACTATGGACTGAAAAACACAAAATCTCTTCTTGACCAATATGTCCCTCTTGTACTCATGGTACTTATGCTTAAAATATACTGAATTTCATGTATACATCTTGTGACATGGTGACATACTGGAAAGTGTATTTGCGCAATGTGTGTAACTTCTGTTCAAATGTTCAATTGACTACACGTTTAACTGTTATGAATTTAAACATTCAATAAAAACATTGAACTAGAAAAAAACACATTTAAGGATTGCCTTTGGCCCACAACAGAGGTCAGCTTTAAGATCTTCTCAACGTAAGGGCCCACACTGGCCTACATTTTGAGGAATCAGATTTTGTATCTAATGTATTTCTCTTGTATCCGATTGGACATGTGTCTATTTGAGATGGAGAATGCTCACCCAAATGCCCAGCTCTTTACCAACACACAACACCTCCTCCTTTGGAAAGAAAAAGGTCTCTGATGTCCATTCCAGGTTATTTTATTCTTTTAAACACAGACGCAATACATAACATAGAGGAGAGGGATGGGAAAATAGCTGTGCTGCTTCCAAACCACCTCTGACATGCCAGGGTGTTTATGCAGGTCCAAGATCCCAGTTCTTGCCTTGTGCCACAACGTATCCACTTTTCACACATAAAGGTGAGTGGACGATGTGAAGATGGCTTCCTCCTAACAGGATCCACTCCTGTACAATGACATTGAGATATGAGTCACATTTCAGAATAGGCTTT
Organism: Lithobates clamitans; assembly: GCA_037952925.1. NCBI lineage: Eukaryota > Metazoa > Chordata > Amphibia > Anura > Ranidae > Lithobates > Lithobates clamitans. Next base: position 11,491,035 of record JBBGZY010000008.1, on the reverse strand, counting down.
CACTTAGTGCAGGCTAGTTAGAGTTTGGGAAATCACTTTATCATAGTTCAGATGTGAAACAAACATATTGGTTGCAAACACATGCTGATCACCACAGTATCTTTACTTCATGTGGGGCATACAGACAATTTAGGTCCATGTCTGTCATTGGGCACCTATAGACTCAGGAGAGCTATATGTGTTCATGCTGGTGTGTGTAGTGTGCTACATCCATGACTGCTGTGCATATTTGTTTTTTGTTGATGTTAGCAGACAATCACAAAGTTAAAAAAAATGTTCCTAATTTATGGAATTACAAACAGCTTTGCTTCCTTTGACAGGGAGCTGTGATTGGGCTCCATGTATCACATGGGTACTGGTTAAGGCACATACCTGTGACTCCAGACAGTCCTTCTGAACAGGTTTTCCAGGGTCCAACTTTTAAGCAAAAAGCTCATGTGCTTATTCAGCTAAAGAACAAAAAAAATTACAAACAACAAAAATATAGCAGAAGTAATTTCATAATATACAGGTTAGCTCTCTCTAACAGGGGCACACAAACACCTGACAGCTGCTCTACTCCCTCTCCAATCCATGTCAGAAAAGAAACAATGCTTGCCATTTATCTTGGGGTTGTGCTGCCCAGTGGCATCATGTTGACGACAGACTCCATATAATGCCAAGAACTGCTGTCAGATATTTCTTAGTGTCTGGGTCCATGTCATGGAGAGATTTCAATGTGTTTTTATTTCAAATTCACAACTAGGTATGATTACTTACACATAAAGTATCTGCTGATCAGCTCAGGTGGAGTAGCCAATCCTGCCTCAGTACTCTACCTTCTGGCAACTGCCGGCTGAAGGACCTCGGGCTCCCTATCCTCAGAAGGCTCCCAGGATTCATTTCTTAACAAGCAGATGTTGTGTAACACACAGCAGCTCCATTTTATGCCCAAAGTGAGCGTTTCCTGATTCCCTCTGCAAACTGGCATGTTGTGTTGGGGACTCCCTTTCCTTATAACCATGTTTCTTTTTTTTATTTTTCTATTTTCAGATACCCTCATTTTGCCTCTTGGTTTAATACCCCCCACACGACTTGCCTGCTGTGTTGTTATTACCTGTCTGCTGCTGATTACCACTATCCAGACCTTCTGCCTTCTTTTCTGGTTTTGCCATGGCCCCCACCAGAAGGCCCAGGAGTTCAAGGTTGTCTGGCCGTGGTGCAGTTAGGACTCCAGCTGTAGGCGGGAGGGGTGAATCTTCCTCCTGAGGACGGCAGGTGGCTGGGGCGCAGACACTTCCAGCCTCAAGGATGTCCCCAAGCCTGGAGTCACCATGGGAGGGTTCATCCAGAAAGGCTGCGAGGCCGCAAGTCTGTTTACTGCAGTTCTCCAAGGAGGAAAACTAGATCCTGGTGTCAAAATATTTGGAGAACTACTCCTGAATCCGGTGCCTGGGCACCTCCGAAAAGGAGCTCCTCAAAGAGACCTCCTGTGGGATCAGATCGCTGTGGCAGGTAATGAAGTGGGAGGCCATGCTTGCTGTACTGCTGATAAAGTACAGAAGCATGTGAATGACCTGGTGGGGTGGACCAAGAGGTTGCTGGGCAGGAGGGCTCGTGATAGGTATGTGACAAGGCAGGGTGTGGCTCCATCTCACCTGAGCCAACTGAAAGATTAGTAGTGGGCACTGCTGGATATCATCAGTCTGGATACTGTTCTTGATGTGGATTCTTGGAATGACACTGATGCTAGCCAGCATGGTAAGTAAAAATCACATGTAGCATTTTACATGAGAGAGGTTTTGCTTGTTCGTGTTTAATGCTTTATGCAAAGTATGTCTTGATGAGGAAATATGAGGAAAATCTCAAAACTTTACGTACTTTAATTGTAGCCCCTTCATCAAGTCCTGGGTCATCTACCCCTGCCATCCCCTCTGGCCACCAGCAACATGCTGAAGAGGCCCGCACACATGCTGATGTGGAATCTCGGGTCCCTCCTGATAAGTAATCAAATGACCTCTGCTTTGTTTCTTTGCCAAAAATAAAATAGTAAGAGGAAACTAAAATTAACTTTAAAAATATATCTTCACAGCAACACACCAGCAGTAGGAGGAGGAGGCAGCGGCGCCAAGCACCATACCACTGCAGAGAAGCCAGGAGGAAGGTCTAGGTAGAATGGTTTAAAGCTGGCTACATTTGGGACAAACATCTTTATATGGGAAAAGGACAGGAACAGAAAACAGTGTAGGCATAATTAAAATAAGAAGAACATAGTGGTTTGTGGTAGGCCAACAAATGCCCAATGATGCGCAAATACATCAACCACATAATGTTAACTGTCAAGGCCCCATATGCTTGTAGATTTTCCAAAATGGGGGGGGGGGGTAGCAAGACCTCCATTGCAAAGCACACACTTACACATATATTGAGGGCAAAGGCCTCTCTACCACTACACTGGTGTGTTTGTGATAGTTTGCCAGTGGCAAAATTTCATTTTAAACCTCTGCCAAGCTAGGTCAAATTCAACTATTTGGCCACATGTTCCAAGTATCCAAACTGGTCTAAATGCTTGTTGGTAATGAAAGAATAGTTTGATGATGATTAATTACTTTGATTTTTTTTTGGAAATGTAGCCCCTCAGTTTCATATCATGCCTGCAGCTGGAGTTGGGAATGATCATGCATCCAATGTAGGGTATGTGTAAGGAATAAAATGTGTGGGGGTAACATTAAAAGGAGTCCTATGTACTTGGTGTCATGCCATAAATTTGTGTTATTTTTCAGACTTTTGCAGACAATGCAGCTGCTCCATCTTTGCTCCCTTTGGAAGCTCTTAATGAGTTGCCTTTACATCTGGTAAGTTAAAATAATTGATCTTCTTTGCCACAAGTGTTTGCACACAACCTTCATCTTTGTGCTTTCCCACAAATATACCTTGCCAATTGATCTATCAAGTTGCTTTGAAGTTCTTGTTCCTTTAAAAAAATGAAAGGTTAACATAGCCCTGGAAACTAAAGGGTTGATTTACTTAAACTGGAGAGTGTCAAATCTGGTGCAGCTCTGCATAGAGACCAATCAGCTTCTAACTTCAGCTTGTTCAATTACACTTTGGCAATAAAACCTCGAAGCTGATTGGTTTCTATGCAGAGCTGTGCCAGATTTTGCACTCCCCAATTTTCGTAAATAACCCAATGTATGTCTGAACTTGCATAAAAAAGGTGCAGGGACTTTACATTTCCTGCACTGGAATTAGATTGCATGGGTGTTCTCACCCATGCACTTATATTTCTGGCCAAATACAGTCTGCAGTGTGATCTAATCTGGGAGTGTCATTAACTTTGTATTGACACCTGCAGCAGTTCACAGAAGGCAGTGTGAACTGCCTGTGGGAGAGATGCAATGTGGGAGCCTGTGCTGCAATTGCACTGGTTCCTGCAATGCTACATGATGCCCAGAACCCCTGCAAGACACTACGCAGCTGCCCCAGAGCTATGTGAAACAGCTCCATAGAGAGCCGGTCACACTTGTGTCATGCAAATTGGATGCAGGGAAACCTGCATCCAATTTGCATAGGTGTCAACTTAGCCTTCGAACTGTGTAAGCTGCATTTGTGTGATTGTGTCCCAAAACTGGATGGTGTGTCCATATTTCAGCCATCTTTCTATGTTTACTTAAAATGTTATGTTGAAGTCTCCTGTGCTAAGTAACCAACCCAGCCTTGACAACATGAACATGTTCTAGTACTTGGGCAAATGGCACCCACTTCTACTACTGTTTGTGTGTTTAGCCATGCAAACACTGTTTTTCAAATAGTATATTTTTTCATTTTGCTTTCCAGCCCACATAGGATGCAGCAGGATTAGCACTCCTGCCACCTGGCCAAAGCCGACTCATTGAAGTAGGTGAAAGGTTGGCTGCTTTGTCAGATATATTATGGGAGCAAGGGAGGCCTTCTACACAAATTAATTATGTAGAAAGGACACGGCAGCTCTTACAACAAGACTTGGGCCAACAAGCTTATGACCGCCAGCAGTTAAAAGAAGAATTGCAGCGTATGGGCCACAATCAGGCTTCACTACTTCAAATACTGACTACAGCCATCAACAATCAGACTGGAGTCCTCATGTGAAGTGGTGAAGACATTCGGGCCCTGCATTTAGCGGTACAGCAACTGAATGCAACAATCGCCAGACACTCTCACCTCAGGGGCAGTAGCAATGAAGAGCAAAGTGTTGTGTTGCAACAACAAGATGTGCACATTGAAAGGACAGGGACTGAAGGCCAGGGTGTGGCTGATCCTGATTTACCCCTAGTGCACCCTCCCTCACAATTGGTTACTATCCCCACCTCCTCACATGCCCCTACAGACCCAAACAAAACCCCAACACAATCTGTTCCTAGTGATTCAAATCAGCAATCACAAACTTCAGGTCAAAACACAGCATTTTCCCATTCCCAAATTGCAAATATGCCCTCATCTGACCAGCCTATTTTATCTCACATTGCCCCTACCTCAACTCCATATACCTCCTTTCCCTCTGCCACACACACCTCCTCTGGACACTCTCAACCTGACATCTGCGCTGTCTATTCAACTCTCACTATCCATCTTCATCAAAGTCCTAAGCTCCAAATCCTTTCTTCATTTAAAGCCCCAAATTACAATTCCCGCCATGATTTGTAATATGCCCTCTAGTTTACCCCTTTCAAATTTCCCTACCAACCTTGCCCCCCAAAGTTTCACTAACACATCTAGTCTGCCCACTTTCACAAATTTAAATACATACTTGCCACAAAAATCCTCTTATACCTTCCCCACCCCTCAAGCACAACCCCTGTTTAGCATTCCACTCTACCAGCAGCTGATAATGGGCCAGCAGCAGCATCAGATGGGCCAGCTGCAGCAGCATATGGGCCAACAACCACAGCAGCACATGGGCCAGTAGTTGCAGCCCATGAGCAAGCTGCAGCAGCAGATGGGCACACAACAACCACAGCAGCATATGGGCCAGCAGTTGCTGCACATGAGCCAAATGCAGCAGCAGATGGGTGCACAACAACCACAGCAGCACATGGGCTAGCAGTTGCAGCACATGGGCCAGCTGCAGCAGCAGATGGGTGCACAACCACAGCAGCACACGGGCCAGCTGCAGCAGCAGATGGCCGCACAACAACCACAGCAGCACATGGGCCAGCAGTTGCAGCACATGGGCCAGCTGCAGCCGCAGATAGGCACACAAAAACCACAGCAGCTTAACCAGCAAACGCAGCCCCTGCTACCTCAGCAGTAGGGCTCCTTTTTGATAGCAGTTCAATATATTTATTTTTTGTTATCCTTCATTTTTTTGGGGCCAATTTTAAGTAAAAAAAAAAACTTGACCTTGATTATGTTTTAAGGTATTGTACAATAAATTTTATGTTTGTCTAGGAGGCTTCCCTTTATTGTGTCTTAAAAAGAGATATTTTACTCTCTAAATTAAGGCCCATACACACTATTATATTTTAGGCAGCTTTTTGTCTTAAGGATTGACCTCATATTATATGGTTTGGGGAAATCTGAAGAGCTTTAATTTGTATGCAATCAGGCAGGCCCTTGCACTACATGGTTTAGGTAAATCTGAAGACAAAAATCAGCTGAAAATCTAATAGTGTGTATGTCTGCCATCGCTGGAGTGTTCAGGACTGGAGGAGGAGATTGTGACAGCTATGCACACAATGAGCACCCTTTGGCACTCATATTAATGAATGCATTATGTTGTAATTGGCTAACAACTGACAAAAAACTTTGTAATTTTACTCTGAAACCTTGTACACATGATTGGATTATTGGCCAACAAAACCATGGAATTTTGTCCGAAGGGCATTGGCCCAAACTTGTCTTGCATACACACGGCCACACAATTGTTGGCCAACGATTACGAATGTAGTGACGTACTAGACATACTATGTGGTTTTTCAGCTCTTTAGCGCCACCCTTTGGGCTCCTTCTGCTAATTTTGTGTTAGTAGAAGTTTGGTGAGTGTTGATTCGCGCTTTTCTTTTCGTGCTTTTTATTCAGCTCTTTTCAGTTTGCGCTTTTCAGTTTGTTTCAGAATGGGCGTTCGTCAACCAGACATGTTGCAGAATCAGAGGAGATAATGTGTTATTTATTATTGGCCTTGGAGTTATTGCTTTGACATTATTTTTTTAGTTGAATAATGATTTGATTTGGTATATTTTCTATATTTTTGAATGCATAGAATGCACTTTTTGGTTAAGTTCTATTGGCAGATAGCATGTCTAATTTTATTTGTTTTCTTTTTTTAATTCACAATAAAAAAAATGGAGAATAATACTTGTTTCACTTCAAATGACTGTTTGGGAGTAGGGAGTTACAAAAAATACAATGTAAAATTGACAAGGGACACCAACATTGTGATCTTAAAAACTACGGGATAATGGTGTTGTGGTAACTTGCCCAAAAAAAAAAGAAAAAAAAAAAAAAAAGCATAATAATGTTATTCTTGATATCACTAGGAAAAAAAGCCTTTGAAAATTTGTTTGCAGTAACTCCATCAGTATCACCAGCAAAGCAGCTTCATTATTATCCCATTAAAGAAGAAAATGTGCGCTGCATTTGGAGATTTCATAATTTGCCACGTCACGAATGTTAATTCTCCATTACAAACGCTAGTTTTTAATGGAGCCGAGGGTATTTAATTACTGGCTGTCACGTGCCAGAAGAGTGGTGGAGAATGCCTTTGGCATAATGGCAAGCCGGTTCTAGATCTTTCTAACGTCCATCAACCTGACCGAATATAAACTGAACCATGTTGTGTTGAGCTGCTGCATTCTCCTAAATTACCTAAAGAAGAATGCAGCCAGTTATCTGGCCTCAGTTTCGATCAAGGCCAACTTTGCATCAGATACAGCAGTGATGACGGCTATCGAAAGTGGCCATCCTGGCTTACCCCCCAAAGCGCCTGTGAAGTCAGGCAAAAATATGTAGAGTACTTCATGGGTAGAGAGGCAATTGCTTTACAACAAAGTGTTGCGGATGTGCAATCAAATAAAAAAAAATAAATAAACTCATATTTCATTTGAATTACTGTTTGTGTTTCTTATCTGTCTCCTAGGTTCTCACATGGCCTTTTAATTTTGGCCATTTTCTTCAATAGTGTAAACGTAACTTATTTTATACATGAGGTGACAAACTCTTTTTCAGCTAACTGTTGTGTTGTGCTGTGGGTCTGCTACACACACATAATGTTATTGTTTTTAATGTATGTAATGCATTAATGATAAAAATATTCTGCCTGTTCAACACCTTGAATTGCTTGGAGTCGCACATTTTACAGCACATTGTCACTGTAACTACCAGACAGGACCCAGGCCATCGCTCTCAACACTTCCTTCAAAATCAGCTGAGGCTCCTGAGGTCCAACCTGGGCCTTCCACCCAGGAAGACGATGTGGAGGAGCCCAGCTTGACCCAGGTATAGCATTGCTGAACATATTTCTTGTCAAAAATTGAATGATGTTAAGACTATTCTGAAGATGAACATTCTCTGTTCAGTACTAGTTAGGTGAACACTAAGGTGTTCATTAAGTACACCTATCAGGGGGGCATGCGCGGAGCTCGCAAGATGGCCGCTAAAGCCTAGAGCTCCGCTCCCTCACGATCGACCGGCGCTCACAGCACGGACCACAGCGCACCACCGCAAGATTGAAGTACCTGGTGATACTCCCCAAGGTCCAGGCTACACCCCCATATGCCCGGGGCCCCGGTGAAACGAAACCTGTGGCCACAACAGGAGCAAAAAAAACGGCTGAGACGCCCAAGATGGCCGCCGCTACACAGGCACAGCCTCTGCCTCAGATTCTCAGCTCCACAGGCCCGGCGGACTACAGGTCAGAGCAACCCCTCACTCCCCCTCACTTCATTCCAGGGAGACAGCAGGGATACCCACCTCTGCTGACCCCCTCTCCAGCCTCTACAGGATCCCTGCAGGATCGCCCCCTCTATGCAGGCCCTCTATCCCCCCAGGGATCTACCTCAGATCACACAGGCCTCACACCATATGCCTTCCCTGCCAGTGACTCTGCTTCTCACATGGACTCCCTCTTCCACAGATTCTCTGAACTTTTGGACAGAGGCCTGGCTCAAACGGCAGCTAAAATTACAGGGGACCTGAAGGCAGACTTTATTAATTTAGGGGCCCGTATCGATGCGATCGAACACAAAATGGAGGACACTATAGCTGTCACTAATCAACACTCGCAGCACATCAGCACTGTGCAAGATCAATTAGACCTAGCAATGGCTCGTATTGACGAACTTGAGAATAGGTCCAGACGATATAACATCAGAATCCGAGGCCTACCGGAAACGATTCACAATGTTCCAGAAGCAGTCCAGGACCTGATTAAACAGCTAATCCCTAATATCTCCTCTCAACACCTTGAATTGGACAGGGCACACAGAGCCTTAGGACCCCCCAGAAAAGGCGGCACCCCAAGAGATATTATCGCTAAGCCCCACCACTACACAGTTAAAGAGGAAGTGATGAGACAGGCCAGGTCCTCTCACTCAGTGCAATGCATGGGACACCCAGTACAGATCTTCGCAGACCTGTCGCCCTCTACGATCCAAAGGAGGAGATCACTAAAACCCCTCCTGCTCGCTCTCACCCAAAGAGATATAAAATACAAGTGGGCCTTCCCGTTCGCGGTTAAATTCTCCGTCCAGGGGAAACATTACGCCTTCTCCTCCCTACCAGAAGGAGAAAAATTGCTCCTGCACCTGAAAATCATCTCCCAGGAAGCCGAGATGGACACGACCAATGCCGGGACCAACTCCAACAAACGACAGACCCCCACCAGCCCTCAATCTCCACTGTGGTCAACAGGAAAAGCAAAGAAGGCCAAAGACAACAACCAAACCTGAAGCCAATGATGATGTGAACTGCATCTCTTCTATCCCGATTGTGAAGTGGGGATCGTTTGACCATCCCCTGGAACTGGGGGGATCCTCTGGGCCTAGTCACTTGGCAGGCTACACAACCGGGCAAAGTTTTCTGACTTTCCAGAACTTTTTGTTACTTGTTTTTTGTTTTTCTGGTTCCAGGGGGGGAGGGGGAATTGGGATTTTATCCAGATTTTCCCTCTTTATTTTTTGATAATTTTAACTAGCCCATCGACATATCCACTGTGCTCACGGGAGCAGTGCCTCTCTAGATTGAGAGGGGCTGCTTCCTCCCGCCTGTCTATGAGGGGGGGAGAGACCTTATCCCCCTTGATTAAGGATTTTTTTTTCAGGTCTAGTTTATAGACGCTCTGCTGTGATAGCAAATGAGTAGCAAACTAGGAGGATACTATATTGGGCGGCGGTTTAAGGGCCACTAACTAGTAACTCTGTTATGACAACCGGGTATACCACAGTATTGGTTTCAAAATTTTCTTTGTTTTTTCTTCCAGCATTTTTGCCCGTAAGGGAACAAGTTTTATGTTGGGCGTTCGGATTCGTGAGGAAACACTTGCGCACCCACCTAACCCCTAGACACCCGAAGGTCTCTGGGGGCTAGGCTGTCTGAGCCCAGATGGGCCAGACATACTCCAATTTTTTTCTAGAAGACATAGGGGGTTTCTCCTTCCCTGTGTCTTTTCTTTCTTCTATAGGAGACCTTCTCTTCTCTATCCTGCACCCCCACCCCTCATCCCCAATCAATACATTGTGCCTAACCACATCTTGTGTTTCAGATACCACACACTCACCCACGGGAATTCCTGATATCTTCTCGCCCAGAAGAATCTACGATCATCATCCTAAAGTCCAGGTTCCCACGCACCAAAGGGTAAGTGAGGGCCATTGCACTACACTCCAACTGCTCCATGGCTAACGACCCTACAGCTGAACTCCACATAGCCTCTCACAATGTCCAGGGAATCAATTCCCAGATTAAGAGGAGAAAGGTCCTCGATTATTATAAGCATCTCAAGCTAGACATTATTATGATGCAAGAAACACACTTCCCCTCCCGGTATAGCCCTAAGTATCTCCACCCTCATTTCCCACAGTTTTTCTTAGCGAGCGCAGACAACAAAACTAAGGGAGTTGCAATCATAATTTCCAAACATCTTAACTTTGTAAAACTGTCTGAATTAGCTGATCCGGAGGGCAGGTTCCTCCTGGTCAAGGGAACAGTGGGGGACCACCTGTATTCCCTGGTCTCCTACTATGCCCCAAATAGAGGACAAGCAAAATTGTTTGACTCCCTACTGCGCAGCCTCGCTCAGAAATTGGAGGGAACGGTCATCTTTGGCGGAGACTCGAACGCAGCGTTCGATCAGGGATTGGACAAGTCTAAACCCCTTCTGACTCAACTAACACGACCCACCAAAGAGAGCCTCAGGGTCGCCAAAACAATCCATGCCCACGGCTTAACTGACACTTGGAGGGAACTTAACCCCAACAAAAGGGACTATACCCATTACTCTCCCCCTCATAATACCTATGCGAGGATTGACCACATTTTAACCCCACCCTGCCTACTCCCTTTGATCCACAAAGCACAAATCAGGGAGTCGGCCCTCTCGGACCACTCCATAGTGACCATTTCACTCAAAAGGGGCCCCCTGGGCGGATCCAGGGGACACTGGAGACTGAATGAGTCATTATTATCTGACCCCATCAAGGTCATTGAACTCGAAAAAGCCCTTAAAGAATATTTTAAACTCAATAAATCAGAGGACATTTCTCCAGAAACATTATGGGCTGCACATAAAGCGTTTATAAGAGGTACACTCATCCAGATTGCCACTCAAACCAAACGAGCACAAAAAGCAGACCTAATTAAGTTGGAAAAGGAATACACCACGCTGAAAGCTTCCCACAAAAGGGACCCCTCCAAGACCCCTGTCTCCCTTCTAGATAGAGCGAGAATTGATCTCAATCTAGCACTCACATCTAAGGCTGAAAAGGCCATTCGCTGGAATGGACAAAAATTCTACACTCAGGCAGACAAAATAGGTCCACTCTTGGCTAAAAAACTGTCTCCCCCCATCAGAACCCATGCCTTCCCCAAACTCAGAGTAAATGGCCAACCCCCCACGACCAATCCTTCCAAGATTCTAGATGCCTTTCGGGGTTTTTACTCTACTTTATATTGCCAAACAAATACACCAAACGCGAACTTAATCCCTCAGTTTCTGGAAGGTGTCCCCCTACCCTCCCTAAAAGAGGCCCACAAACAAAAGATGGAAATACCCATCTCTGAGGAGGAGGTTTTGGGGGTCATAAAAGACCTTAGAAGGGGATCAGCTCCGGGTCCGGATGGCCTTTCTGTAGCATACTACAAGTCTTTTGCAGTCATTCTGGCACCTCACCTGACCTCCTTCTTCAACTCCAAAACCAATGGAAACCCCCTAGACATCCATCTCAACACCGCGTTAATCACGGTCATACCCAAACCTGGCAAAAATCACGAAGACGTTAGCAACTACAGACCGATCTCACTCATAAATAATGACCTAAAAATACTTACCAAAATAATGGCTAACAGGTTGTCCTCTTTTATTACACAATATATACATAAGGACCAGGTAGGATTCATACCCGGGAGACAGGGTCCTGACCAAATAAGGAGGGCGATAGATATCACCTCGATTCTTCAAACTAACTGGACAGGGGGGCCTCACCAATCGGGACTCCTTCTATCCTTAGACCTGCAGAAGGCCTTTGACACGGTCTCCTGGCACTACATCTTCACTATATTGGAGAGATGGGGATTCGGTAGCCGTTTTCTGGGACTTCTGCATGCTCTATACTCACAACCAAAGGCCCAAATACGCATCCAAGGCCATTACTCCAAACCAATAGACATTTTACGGGGCACTAGACAAGGGTGCCCTCTATCCCCCCTGATCTTCGCAATAGCCATAGAAACCTTAGCAATCGCCATTCGACATAACCCGAACATAAAAGGGGTGACCTGTGGAGACCAGATGCACAAATGTGGGCTCTTCGCCGACGACATCCTCCTTTTCCTGACTTCCCCCCTCACTACACTACCTAATCTCTGCCTAGTGTTAAAGAACTTTTCTAAAATCTCTGGACTCGAAGTCAATTTCACCAAATCTCAAGCTCTTAATGTCTCATTACCGCCACAAACAGTTGACTCTCTGAAACAATCCTTTCCCTTCAAATGGGGCGACACATCCATTAGCTACCTGGGAATCACACTGACGGCCAAGACGGAAACGCTTTATGCGCAAAATTATCCTTCACTCTTCAAGAAACTAGAGGCAGACCTTATTTCATGGTCAAAACACGAGCTATCCTGGCTGGGTCGGATCAACTCCGTTAAGATGACCCTACTCCCCAGGCTCCTCTACTTCTTTCGCTCCCTCCCTATCCCAATCAGGAAAGATCACCTAAGAGCTTTGCAGAGTAAAATTCTCCGATATATTTGGGGTAAGAAAGGTTATCGTATCCCTCAGAGTACCCTCTTCCTTCACGGACGCAAGGGAGGGCTGGGTCTCCCAAACCTACGTAAATACTACTTGGCTGCCAGATTGGCCCAACTGTCCTCAATTTACTCTCGCTACGAAAAGCCAGACTGGGTGAATATCGAAAGACAAGCCATCCCCAAACACACGATAGACTACATACTTTGGTGCCCACCTAAATCTAGACCACCCATACTATCACCCACTCTATCCCACTCCTGCGCCCTTTGGGACTCCCTACGGCACTCCACGGCTCTGGTCTCCACGGGTCGACCCCTAGCTCACCTATTCCACAACCCTGACTTCCCACCTGGACTTGACATCTCAGCATTCAAATGGTGGTTGGACAAAGGGCTATACCGGATAGGGCACTTCTTCACTCCCAATGGACCAATCACCCTCAAATTCTGTATCAAACACCTGGACCTCCCGGAATCGGAACGATTCCGCTTTTACCAAATCACTCACTTTCTCCACTCTATTTGGAAAGAGAAACCGCTCCCACCTAAATTCACAGTATACGAACATTGGTGCGGACAAGCCATGGAGCAGAGGGGAGGCATATCAGTGATATATTCGGCCCTCACTTGCCCTACAGACAAAACCACATATATGAAGGCATGGGAATCTGACTTCCAATGCTGCAGGGACATAGAGATCTGGCAAGCTGCTCTTACTAAATCCTTTAAGGGGATCCAGAACATCTCCTTGAGGGAGGCAAGTATCAAATTGATTACCAGATGGTACCTAACCCCTACCAGGTTGGCAGCAATCTATCCCTCAGCGAACCCATTATGTTTCAGAGGATGTCAACACCTGGGCACTATGGCCCACATTTGGTGGGAATGCCCCAAAATACGCACTTTTTGGAGAAAAGTCTTCTCTATGATATACAAGGTGACGACTTGCCAGATCCCTAGGTCCCCAGAGGTGGCTATTCTCAACGCTAACCTTTCTGGAATTTCTAAGGCTAATCAAACATTGATCAACTTTATATTATTGGGCACCAAAATCTCAATTGCCAAAGCATGGAAACAACCAAGGCCCTCGTTCAACGCAGTAAAAAGGAAGGTGTCATGGATTATGGCTCAAGAAAAACTTTCGAGCATCCTGACAAACACCTCTAAGAAATTCCAAACAATATGGGAACCCTGGGCCCAATACATGGGAACCTCCCTCATACCAGGGGTTCAGGCACGCAACAACCCCTAACCCACACATAGACGAATTCATCCTGCCTTAATCTGAGAAACACACAGATGTACTCCTGCTCCCCCCTCACCCACCTGGAAAGACCCCTCCACCCCCCCTCCCTCCTTACTCTTCTCTCTCTCTCTTTTAACTCTTTCTCCTGTCTTCTATCTCACATCAGTTAGCTAACTGGTGGCAATTCAATATGCAGCTAACATACGGTAAACTACCTAGCTCACGGGGATGCATAGTCCCTCAACATTCCTGAAGGCTCCAACCTAATGGGCATAGGAGAAGTAGGGGGTTTTTTCCCCACCTGGCACAGCTAGATCCCGTCGGGGGTGCCGGGGTAGGGGAAAGTTCCCGTGAGGTTTTAGTGAAAATGCTTGGAGAATGTATTTCTCAAACATAGATACGAATATATCTCAGGTTTACCCCACCAAAAGCCTATAATGATGAGAAACCGTATGTTTTATGTTGTTTTCTTTTTCGAATTGTAACCTTTATGTCTTTTGTTCGAGGAGGCATTCCCTTCTGTGCATTCCAATATGTTAATGCATACAATGTATGATGTAATTGACAATAAAAACATATTGAAAGTTAAGTACACCTATCAGCCATAACATTATGACCACTGACCTGTTAAATGAATAATATTGATTATCGTATTCAAATGGCATCTAAGAGTCTGTGCAATGTATTAGGCAGCAAGTAAATGTGTTGTTCTTGAAGCTGATACTGTATGTTGAAAGCCTAAAATGGGCAAGTGAGCATCAAAGTAGAACCACAGAATAATGGAAGAACATGGCCTGATATGATGAATCACATATTCTTTTAAATCATGTGGATGGCCAGGTGCATGTGTGTTGCTTTCCTGGGGAAGGGAGGGCACCAGGATTCAGTATGTGAAGAAGGCAAGCCAGCAGAGTCAGTGTGATACTTTGGGCAATGTTCTGCTGGAAAACCTTTGCCCTGGATATCACTGACACATACCACCTACCTAAACAATATTGTTGATCAAGTTTGGAAAGTTGACTTGGCATCCAAATTCTCCAGATCTTTGGGATGTGCTGGAAAAACAACCTGATTTATGGAGGCCCCACCTCCCAACTTACAGGACTTAAATGATCTGCTACTGATGGCTTGGTGCCAGATACCACAGCATACCTTCAGAGTTCTAGAGACATTTATGTGTCAATGGGTCAGGTCTGTTTTGGTGGCAAAAGGGGCTGTTTTGGCAGCAAAAGGGGGACCTACTCTACATTAGGTGGGTGGGCATAAAGTTATGGCTGATCAGTGTGTAAGTTCGTTATAGGAAACAGTTTTATTTTTTTATTTTTTTTTGTATTATGCCCTGTACGCACGGTCGGATTTTCCAATGGAAAATGTGTGATAGGACCTTGTTGTCGGAAATTACGACCGTGTGTAGGCTCCATCACACATTTTCCATCGGATTTTCCGACACACAAAGTTTGAGAGCAGGCTATAAAATTTTCCGACAACAAAATCCGTTGTCAGAATTTCTGATCGTGTGTACACAAATCTGACGCAGAAAGTGCCACGCATGTTCAGAATAAATAAAGAGATGAAAGCTATTGGCTACTGCCCCGTTTATAGTCCCAACGTACGTGTTTTACATCACCGCGTTCAGAACGATCGGATTTTCTGACAACTTTGTGTGACCGTGTGTATGCAAGACAAGTTTGAGCCAACATCTGTCGGAAAAAATCCTAGGATTTTGTTGTCGGAATGCCCGATCAATGTCCGACCGTGTGTACGGGGCATTACAGTGAGTATATGTATAACTTTAAATGATTTGCATGGTTAGCTGATCTGTGCCACTGAAAGCTACTGTATTTTGAATGTCTGGCCTTGTACATTGTATGTAAAAATGTAGCCATAATACAAAACGTTATACATCAAATAATGAAACATTTTTATTCTACTATTACATTATGTGTTTGTTTCTTTTATGCTCTTCCTAAAATGTATCTTTGTTTAAAAAAAAGCTAAGAGTCACTTATGATAATTCAGATAAATGTTATAAGGATAATTAAAAACAAAACTCACAGCAAATCATTGCCAGTTTTTTCGTTGGTAAAGTTTGTAAAATAAATTTAGTTGTTCCTTCAGTAAAATCTATTGCCAGTAACATCAAATACATTTATTTACTGGCAATGTGACTTAGCTGAAGATGGTTAATTATTTTCTTGCAGATTTTTTGTTCTGATCTCTCCAAACTGGTTGTCATCTTGAAGCTGACAAAACCAATTAACACCAATGTTAGAAAAACAAGGATGGACAACTGCATAGTTCTACTCATTGTGGCACTCTAATCAAATTTACATTATAGTATTGACTGGGTGCTTAATGAGGACTGTAGAAGCAACTCCACTCTTTATTGATGCTATATCTGACATCTTTCATTGCTTTGTAATAGAAAATAAGTAATTATATTAAGCGTTACCTATCAAATGTCAGCTGATGCATTTGAAGAGGTAATTATAAAAATACATCACTAAATAGAAAGCATATTTCTTTTTCTTATTTGTGCTATAGTGATTCTATAATAAAATATCTTAGTAAGACTGTTTACATGTACCTGTTAGAATGTTGATGACAATGCAGCTTTGGTTTAGTAATTTACAATTAAATATATAAAGATCTAATAATAGAAAGACCACAGTGAAAACAAGTCAATAGTTTAAACAGAACACATATAATTTTGCATAAAATGTTAAGAAAAGCTGACCATAGGATTCATAACTAGGAAAATAATCTCCAGACATCTGTTTTTCATTCGTTTTGTCAACCTCCTTTGTTATGTTCTGTGTAAGCTGCAAGCCCCTGCCCAGTGGCAAAAATAATTGATAATTTGTTTTTGCAATGCTTCTCTGTATGTTTTAATGAATCTACTGCTTTTGTTGTGACCCTGTTATCGGATGAATTGGAATCTGTGTTTCCCTTAAAACAGATCTAACAGGAAAACAACTACGGTAAATACATAGTTGAAAATACAGTATATAAAGTATGTGAACTACTTTACCTGCCAAATAATTTTTAATTGTCTTCTGCCAGTCTTCTGATTCAGATATACCTGCCAGACATTACAACTACCCTGAAACCCCCTTCAAATAACTGTTCAGTTAAATATATGTAAACCTAATCACTAACATATTTTGCTTTAACACATGTAATTTTAAAAGCATTTTTAATATTTTAAAATCTGAAAATTATATTAAAATTTTACCTGATGATCCTGCCATGAAGGCCTTGTTCAAGCATTCCCTGTTATAGGGTGAAAACAATGTGTTCCTGTCTCTTAATAGTGTTCTTTTGTTGTCACTAGAGATGTGCATGACAAAAAAAAAATTCGATAAATTTGTAAACCGCTTCCAGACAAGCCGCCACAGTTATACTGCGGCAGGTTGGCTCCCCTCGCGAACCGTCATAGCTGTACGTCGGCTCCATAAGACGCTTTAGCAGGCACCCGCAGCGTGTCCTCGGAGCCAATACGTATGCCTGGCAGGCGCAATGACCATCGGGAACCGCGATCACGTGTAACAGAGTGAGAACCGGGATCTGTGTGTGTAAACACACAAATCCCAGTTCCCCCAGGGGAGTAGAGACAGATTGTGTGCTCCTACTAAGTAGGAACACCAATCAGACTCCTCCCCTAGTCTGTCCCACCCTCGCACAGTTAGAACACACCTAGGGAACACAGTTAACCCCTTGATCGCCCCCTAGTGTTAACCCCTTCCCTGCTAGTAACATTTATACAGTGATCAGTGGCTATTTTTAGCTCTGATCGTTGTATAAATGTCACTGGTCCCAAAAAAGTGTCAAAGTGTCTGATCTGTCCATCGCATCATTGCAGTCATGATAAAAATTGCTGATCATCGCCATTACTAGTAAAAAAAAAATAATAATAAAAATGCCATAAATATATCCTATATTTTGTAGACGCTATAATTTTTACACAATCCAATCAATATACACTATTTTCTTTACCAAAAATATATAGAAGAATATATATATATATTTTTTTTTTAATTTTGGATATGTATTATAGCAAAAAGTACAAAATATTCTGTCTTTTTTTGTTTATAGCACAAAAAATAAAAACTGCAGAGGTGATCAAATACTACCAAAAGAAAGCTCTATTTGTGGGGAAAAAAGGACATCAATTTTGCTTGGGTACAATGTTGCATGACCACACAATTGTCAGTTAAAGCAAAGTAGTGCCGTATCACAAAAAATGGCCTGGTCATTAAGGGGGTAATTTCTTCCGGGGCTGTGGTTAAGTGGTTAAAAAACACAAATGTCTTCATCAGTTTAGGCCAATATGTATTCTACACATTTTTTATTTAAAAAAAATCGCAATAAGCATATATTGATTGGTTTGCACAAAAGTTATAGCGTCTACTAAATAGGGGATAGATTTATGGCATTTTTATTATTTTTTTTTTTTTTTTTACTAGTAATGGTGGCAATCTGTGATTTTTAGTGGGACTGCATGACATTGGGGCGGACAGATCGGACACTTTTGCCGGACCAGTGACATTTATGCAGCGATCAGTACTATAAAAATGTACTGATTACTGTGTAAATGTCACTGGCAGGGAAGGGGTTAACACTAGCGAGCAGATCTCTCTCTCTCCTCCCCTGTCAGAACAGGGATCTGTCTATTTACATTGACAGATCCCCGTTCTGGCTCTCTTTCCCATGATCGCAGGTGGCCGGGGGACATTGGGGCCACTGGCTATCTCCTATGGCTCTTAAAAAAGCTGACGTACACCTATGGCGATTTGCAGGAACGAGCCAACCTGCCGCAGTATAATGATGGCAGCTGGTTGGCAAGTGGTTAATTTATTTCAGGTTTGTTGAAATGCATTACTATTGTGATTAGGAGATTCAGATGCATCCAAATCTCAGAATAACGAGAAAGCTGTTCGAATTTGGATTCGTAACGAAAAGGGACAAACATGTCTAGTTGTCACCTGAACTTCTAATGGAAACTACCGGTACAAGTGCCTGTTGCAATACAGTAGTGTAAAATTGGCCAACAGTGGGGTAATTTTAAAATGTAATTTTAGCCAAAAATGTGCCAGAGACAAAAAGTACAGGTAACTGGTGTATGCCTAAACTTTATTTTACCTATGGGGATGAGGGTGCATGAAATGTGAGTGATTTAATGTGAGGTGGTTTAGGTGTACACTGTTCTTGCACATTGTTTAATTTCTCCTTCATATGATGAAGAAGCATGCTGTAAAGAAAAGACAGCCCCAGGAACATATGGCCAGGAACAGATTAATGCTGTACTTTGAGCACCCCAAAGTTAAAAAGGCCCTAACGACATAAAATATAAATCAAAAACTCCAAAAATAAAAAGAAAACCCTGAAATGCCACCCCTGAAAAAAAAATGTTTTAACATAAAAAGTTTATCTTAACAAAAAAGCCATATTGAACTTCAATAAAGTCAATATAATCCTGAAATAATAACTAAATTGATGAAAACCCTCAAATAATATACCATGAAACAAAATCCCACTTTTATTTTAGGGAATTTCTGCTGAAAATTAAAAACAAAACTATTTAACCTACAGTAAAGGCCCTATCTACATAAATAAACCTTTAAAATAATGAAAGCCTTAAAATACCACCCACTCACAAAAAAGCCCATTTTACAAAAACCTATTCTTTAAAAAAAAAGAATGAATAATTTGAAAACCTCTATATACAGAGACCTATGCCTACAGTTGATCCAGAGGAAGGCAAAAAGCCTCTTAAAGCCTCTTAAAGCATAATCCAATTTGCTTGACTAGGGGGGGGGGGGGGGAACATTCCTAAATCCCTGGTCTCTTTTTTGATTAGTCAGATATTTCTTGGATCAACAATCTTTCATTTTATTGTATTACTTGTAAATGTTAATAGCCGGTTATATTCTATGCATTCAGAAACGCATCCAGCATTTTTAAAAATCAACCGAGCTGAGTAGAAGTAGTTTCTGAGGGAGTCTATTTGACATTTGCACAGCTTTTACTGGGAAGAAGCCTTCCCATATGCTGAAGTTGCAAAGAGTGGCACTTTTCAATTGTGGTGATGACCTTACAATGAATAATGTTGTACAAAGCGCACTATATGGAGCATTTACAGTATGAATTTATACATGGTCTTTCATCGCTAAGGTCCTCCCGTGTCCTTCTATGTTTTCTCTCTAGTTTAATATCTTATATCTGAACCGGTGCCCAAAACTGGACTGCATATTCCAGATGAGGTCTTACTAGTGCTTTACACAGGGGCACAATTATGTCTGTCTCTGAAGCCTATACTTTCTTGTATTAACAAGAAAGTATTTTGCATGCTTTAAAAAACAGTAGCTTGGCTTTGCATTCTGTTATTAAATCTGTGATCTACCAGAACACCCAGATTCTTCTCAATCATTGACTTCCCCAGTTGTACTCCTCCTAGGATGTTGAATGCATGTTTTAGTCCCAAAGTGCTTACACTTGTGCCCCGTACACACGGTCGGATTTTCCGATGGAAAATGTCCGATCGGAGCGTGTTGTCGGAAATTCCGACTGTGTGTGGGCCCCATCGGACATTTTCCATCGGACATTTTCCATCGGATTTTCCGACACACAAAGTTGGAGAGCAGGAGATAAAATTTTCCGACAACAAAATCCGATCGCGTCAATTCCGACCGCGTGTGGCCTGTTCCAACGCACAAAGTGCCACGCATGCTCAGAAGAAATTCCAAGACGGAACAGCTCGTTCTGGTAAACTTAGCGTTCGCAATGGATGCAGCACTTTTGTCACGCTGCAATGTTAAAAATGGTTTAATACAGCGCACTCTCTTCTTTATAATGTGACAAGGATATATTAGTTTTGCTGCTCATATTCACACACACTTCTCACAAACTTATTTTGTTACTATTTATCTGGATTCTCTCAATATATTTTGATTTCTCACATTTGACAACATATTTTTGTTTTATTTTTTTATATTTTTTTTGGCTTTAATGTAGATTCTTTTTTTGTGTTTGTATTTTTTTGAAGGGTTTTTTTTTGGGGGGATTTTGATTTGTACTCCCGAAAATGTTTGTGTGTGTTCCCACAACACCATTGATATGTTGTTCTATTTAATCTGTAGGAGATTGTTTGGTGTTGCTGTCCCTTGTTAATTTCACATTTTATGTTAGAAATGTACCTGAATCGTCACCAACAAACTGTCCTTTTTGGATGAAAACACACAGGAGAATAGAATTTCCCCAAAAAATTTGTATTAAGGGGTCACAACTAAACAAAGAGGGAGGCAACGCTGGAGAAACTGCAGAAATGGGTGAAGCCTTGGACCCTCAGGGCAGACATCAACTGTTTTGAAGAAAAATTGGTGGCCTGAGGAGTCCTTATCTAAGGGAGTGCAGTCTGGTCCAGAAGTCCCAGAGATCCGGAAAGCAGCAGATGACATCTGTGTCCACAGGCTGTGGTCATACAAGAGACTGCAGCTTCTGTCAGACCAGACTGAACCCAGGGTCATCACTCTCAGGTCTTCCTTCCACGGTTCCTTACACGCGGTGGCTGTGGTGGTGGAGTTGTGGCAGCAGGAGGAGGAGGAGGAGGATGGTCCAACTCAACCACGTCGGTCTTAGGTGTTAGTTCCCCACTCATCCCCTTACGTAGCACTTTACAAAGCAGGTCCTCACAGAGCCTGCGTTGACCCTCCGGCATGCCCTGCAATTTGGTGGCAGCCATGCAGGCAAAGGCCTCTTCAGGAGTGGGTAAGGCTCGTAGGGTCGCCGAAGCCTCCTGGATCAGCCTGAATGCTGAATCCTGCACGGGACTCGTCTTCCTGGCTCTTTTATATGGAAGGCAGAGGGGAGGAACCTGAGACTCAGTCAGGCTGCGACTGGTCCCAGGCTTCTCTTGGCTGACACTTAGCCCCACCTCCTCCTGGCTGCCACTAATCCCCACCTCCTCCTGACTGCCACATTCCACAGTCTCCTCCTGGCTGAGGTCTTCCTGTGTATGAAAAAGGGACATAGTTTTAGTATTTTTTCAATCAATCACACACAATTTTCACCTCCTGACTGTTGCAAATTGAATGTTAACAAATATAACAGACTATCATTCTGAGCCCAGCATTTTTCATTCTTGTCCCAATATTGGGTGCCCACTACTGTCTATTGATATGTAAAACACTTTCAAGCAGCAATTAGTGATCAATACTAACATCTAGTAAACATAATTTCTTTATTGACCAGAAATCAGTAGAACAATGACTCCAGCTGGGCTCCTCCACTTCTTCCTGGCTGGAAGGCCCAGGTTGGACATCAGAAGCCTCAGCTGGTATGGAAGGAAGCGTGGAAGGAAGAGTGGAGAGGGATTCCCTGACTTCAGTGTGGTCTGACAGAAATCGCAGTCTCTCATAGTACCACAGCCTGGGGACATAAACATCATCTGCTACAGCCCTGGACCTCTGGGAATCTGTGACCTTCTTGCGCTCCCTAAGATAAGTGCTCCTCAGGCCACCAATTTTAGCTTTTAAATAGGGGATGGTTGCTGTGGGGACCACCGGCGTCACCAACTCCAGCAGTTTCTCCAGCGCTGCCTGCCTCTTCTGTTTGTGATTATAGTGGGGGTGTCTCACCTGCCACAGACAGGGCAGCTCCCTGTATTTGTCAATGAACAGGGGGAGGAAATTGTGGTAGTTGAACCCATCCATTTTCTCTGCAAGACACAACACAAGACAAACCCTAATGTGAGGCCAAACTCCCCTAATCTTGTTACAATATAGGCTTCCATTTCGAAGCAGTATAGGCCCAAGTTTAGATCTTACCTTCGTTATCACGATCGGCACCTCCGATGCTCCTTCCTCCGCTCGCAGATTGTACGTAAGACGCACGCATGTTACGCTTTATACACACTGCGCATGCGTGTAACTCTGCCCGCCCCTGACATTCTTTCTAGTCTATTCCCCGCCCCTTTTCGTTCGGCGCAGTGGGGGAAGAGCACATGGTGGATACACAGCAGGTGCGTGCTAATTGTAGCAACGAGGAGGAGGAGGAGGAGGTAAGGCCGGATCCGGACACGTCCCGATCCAGAAAGAGATTTAAGGATCCAAATATGTCCTTTGGGGAGATGTTGGAGATGGTTGACATCCTGAAGAAGGCCGACTATGATGGGAAGTATGGGCCTTACCCCAACCCCAATATCAGAAAGGCCAAGATCATGGCAAAAGTGGTCAGGAGTCTGCACTGGAATTTCAGGGTACGACGATCGAAAGATCAGCTCAGGAACCAGTGGTTGGACCTCAAATTACAAGAACATGAGCAGTACAGAAAGATCCGGAGAGTGCTGCAAAAAAGTAAGTAGTTGTCCTATGTTCCTATTCTTTATGTTTATTATGTTCGTGCTGCTCCATGTGCTTTTAGGAACGGTTGTACAGTTTAAAATGGCAACTTTCATGTTCATGGGCACATTATTCGTTCGGATCAAACATTTTGCTTTCGGACTCTAAAATACCATTGTTTAGGCCATATGCATTTGGCCACCATTTTGACGCCCTATACTTGTCTTAAAAGAATTGGGTTGTGTAGATGGCTTTGTTACTAGAGTGAAATGCAAACTAGATTCTGTGTAAGGAGAGGACACTCATCAGCTGTTTACACATCTGGACTCTGGAGCACTAGTGTGGGACACAAGAACACCCTTTTTATTAGGGGGGCCACACAGGTGCTCCAGTGTATACTATAGGGGTGTCTCCATCTGTGAAGCTTGTACTAAACAGGAAAAGTATTGCAGCTTGACAAAGGACACTGAAAATGCTACATCTTGGAACTCTGCTAAAATTGACAATTGTACCCCACTTCCAAGCAATGTTTCCTATTTCTAGTTCTGCCATCAAATATCTGTGTGCTAATTATACCATTTTTGTTTTACATAGGGGATTAAAGACTCGGAGGACACCCCTCATCCAAGGAGACCAGAGCCCCCCCCTCTGGAAGAAGGGGAAATCCCACCAACACAATCTGAGCAGGAGAAAGAAGACGTGGTGGAACTAGTCACCACAACAGGTGAGTGTCTGCGACCACAGGCTCAGATAAGAGATGGATTGCAGCATTTTTTATACCTAATTTATTTTGGGGTTCCTCTCTTTTTAGGTGATCATGAGGTTGTTGATCCAGATCCTTTCACATCCGAAAGTGCCCAGATCTTGATCGGGGAGATCATGGGGTGTAATTTATAATTGGAAATCATCAAGAAAAACATCAATGATGTTATTCCAAAAAATAAAAACATTATTGATGTTTTGGGGCGAGTTTAAAGCCCCTCCAAATCACTTTCTTCTTTTGTGTGCTACAATGTGCTAAATGTTTTTGTGATTTTTCCCAAAGCCAAATTTGGAGGATGCACACAGTGTGCCAACATGTGCTATCTGCCATCACGGGAGATCAATGGAAACGTTTTGGGGGTGCAACCCCTTCTTCAATAATAAAGTAGCGGTGAGGAAGGGCTTGCTCCCCCAAAACACGTCCCTTGATCCCCCCTGATGGCAGATAGCACATGTTGACATTGTTAAATTCGTGTGCATCTTCCAAATTTGTTTTTTCGTGGGGTGACTTCACCCCATCTGAACGCAATATCAAACACAGTTCCTAAATACTCATGTCTGATATTGCCTTCAAGTTCTAGCAAATGTGACGTTTGTAAGTTCAAGATTTGTGTCTTTCTTGTTGGTTTTACACAGGACTGTTTTATCTAAAATGGAAATTTTGAGTTTTGATAATGCCACCCCAAAAATTGTTATACAACAAACAGGTTGGTTTGTTTGAAAAACCTTTGGTAAATGCACATGTGATTGTGCAGGTATTAAAAAGATTGTTAATCAAGAATGTGTGGATTATTGTCTCAACACTACAACACTTTTGGGGTGATGTCATTGTTGTTTTGTGAGAAAATGGGGGTTATTTACTAAGGGCAAATCCTCTTGGCACTACAGGTGCAGTTTCAGTGCAGTTGCAACTGCACTTGTAGTGAAATGTGTTTTTGCATTTTAGTAAATAACAGCCAACAGTGCTTTGTATAATAAGGTTACACAATCACGACATTTTCTGGACTCAACACATTTCTGTCAGGGTCAGCTAAAACAAACACAAGTAGTAAATGTCCACAAAGAATTTATTTTTTTGTTTTATTATAAAAAGGCTTCACAGATTTGCTGGCATATTGATAGCCCCCCTACCCGCAAAGAACTCCAGGTAGCGTAACCGTACATCACGGGCACTCAGGGAGGGCAAGCCAGGAGGCCGCCTTAAAACGCCGTCAGTGTGGTTTGATGTATCATGCCGGCCTCAGGCCCAACTGAGCCAGCATAGTTGGCTGAATGTTTTCTTAAAAAGTTATGGAGAACACAGCACGCAAGTATAATATGGTTCAGTTTATACTCTGCCATATGGATGGGTGTCATAAATAGGCAGAACCGGCTGGCCAGGATTCCAAATGTGTTCTCCACCACTCTCCGGCTCTGGCCAGCCGGTAATTAAAAACCCTCTGTTCCGGGGTGAGGGTCCTCATTGGGAATGGCCTCATCAGGTGTTTCCCCAGCGCAAACGCTTCATCAGCAACGAACACAAATGGGAGTCCTTCAACATTGTCCTCTGGAGCTGGCAAGTCCAAACTGCCATTCTGGGAACGCCTGTAAAACTCAGTCTGGGCGATGACTCCACCATCGGACAACCGGCCATTCTTCCCCACGTTCACATACAGGAAGTCGTAATTAGCCGACACCACCGCCAACATCACAATACTATTGAACCCCTTGTAATTATAATAGTACGACCCCGAGTTGGGTGGTGGGATGATGTGGACGTGTTTCCCATCAATTGCCCCTCCGCAGTTAGGAAAGTCCCACCGCTCGGCAAAGTGGGAGGCCACAGTCTGCCATTCCTGTGGCGTGGAAGGAAACTGTTGAGGCAAAAACAATAAACATTACTATTTTTTCTCAGAAACATGGCTAGCAGATTAGACACAAACATTATGAGGCAACCTCCAGATAGCATTTATTAAGGGGAATTTAACACCAAAGTATAAGTGACACCTCTCATATCCCCCCCTCTCATGGGCCATTTCTAACATTATAGGGGGTGTGTGGAAATCTTGGACAGGTAACCCTCTTCACTTCATTGAGAGATGAATGCCTAAATAATGGGTATTACTTGGAACAGCCCCTCCTTAGTTACACTATTGGCAGACCACTGGACAGGTAAGAAGTGTCATAATACAAAGATATAAATACACACTGTACACATTTGAGGACAGTTGGACATTCTGCTATTACCTATCAAGATAATAAAAAGTATAAGGAAAGTATGGAAAGTATACAGGCAGGCCCTTGCACTACATGCTTTGGGGAATTCATCCATACATCTGACCACTAAAGAGATGGGTATAGTGTGTATGGGTTTGGCAAAGTCAGCAGATAGATGATTGAGGATAGATAGAGAATTGGGATCAGCTGACTTAGCAGTTGGGGGCTGGGAGGGTTACTAAAAATTATTTGGGGACACCACCAAAAAAAGCCTCTGGCACTCTGCCTGAATTTAAAGCAAAAATAAAATTTCTAAACATTTTAGGGGGTGTTTGGGGTAAAGAACTACTATGGAGCAGAAAAAATAGATGTAAAATAAATGTAAAATAATAATTACATAAAAATCCTGCATGCAGAGCCTGGGGGGAGATGCCTGTCGAGAACTTTAAGTCCTGCAGACTTCTCCCTGTCGCCAAATACCACAGGGTAGCGACCAACTTCTGCTCCGGAGTGATGGCTTGCCTCATGCAGGTATCCTGCCTGCTGATATAGGGGGTCAGCGAAGCCAACAAACGGTGAAACACGGGGTCCGTCATCCTGAGAAAGTTCCTGAAATCTTCAGGATTATTCTCACGGATCTCACGGAGCAAAGGCAACCAATTCTTGGTCCATGTATTCTCCCCACCCTGTTCATGGACTGGACTTGTGTCAAGGTCAGGACCCCAACACCAAGTCCCCGCACAGTACGAACTCTACGAGGAGTACGCATACACAACATGGCTAGAAAACAGTCGGCTGCTCAGAACGAAATAACAGAACGCACTGAAGAATAGCAAGGCCTGTGAAGAACGACCTGAAAAACAGCAACGAGCGGACAAGATCGCACAGAAAACTCCAATACGAACTGACTGCACACACTGAAGAGCAGATACAAACCCACAAACTGAACGGCAGAAAACGATCTGAAAGCCACGAGTCTGAAAAAGCACGATTCGTCTCTCACCAAACTTTTACTAACACGAGATTAGCAAAAGGAGCCCAAAGGGTGCCGCGCTTGGTTCTGAACCGGCCTTTTCTAGTCTCGTCGTACGTGGTGTACGTGACCGCGTGGTTGGCGATCGGAAATTCCGACAACTTTGTGCGACTGTGTGTAGACAAAACAAGTTTGAGCCAACATCCATCGGAAAAAATCCTAGGATTTTGTTGTCGGAATGTCCGAATAAGTCCGACCGTGTGTACGCCCTATTACACTTACATTAAACCTAATTTGCCATCTCTTTATCCAATCAAACAGTGCATTCAGGTCTGTTTGTAATTAGGAGACATCCTGTAAAGACTTTATTGAACAACAGAGTTGATTGTCATCTGCAAACACAGAAATGGTACTTTTAATCCTAAACTCTATATACATTTTTAAATAAGTTAAAAAGCAATGGTTACAAAACTGAAACTTGGGTTACACCAATAATAACCCTAGTATATTCAGAGTATGAAAGGTTCATGCAGTATGCAGGACCAACATGGGAGAGCTCAAAGGGGGATGCTGTTTTCCCATTTAATCTTTTGACAGATTGTCATTGGTTACTGCGGCAGTTCCCTGTGCAGCAACAGGCAGAGGATTGGACGAAATTGGTGGGTTGCCAAAGCCCGTGAATCCGGAGCAGATAAAAGGGGGAAGTCTGACCGTTAACCGCAGACCCCCTTCAGGACAGGACCCGGACTCCCACCCTCCCCTCCCCGTTTCTTAATCAGTCATAGGTGTTGTTTAGTGGGGGAATAGGCTTTCAGCATTGTCTGGATGAACACAGTGTAATTCTTATGTTAATTTATTATAGCCAGGATGGCTTTATTTTAATTTATCATTATAACATTAAGGTTACCCCTTGAACTAATTTTGCCAAACAAATAAATACTTATAAATGTAAGAAGTGTTTACTGGTCTTTATTTGTATTGAATAATCCCCTTTGTGCTAGCCCATGAATCATTAATCAATACTCTGTGACTATGTTTTTTTTATTGGGTTTAATATCAATTTACAGACTGTATTTCTTAAGCTTATAAACCTTAACCGCTTTCGGACCAGCCGCTGCAGTTTTACTGCAGCAGGTTGGCTCCGCTGCGCAAAATCATGTTATTGTACGGATCTCACGAGGCCTGAGTAGCAGGCGCACGCGTGCTCGGCGCGAGCTCCGTGACTCCATCCGCGGGTCCCGTGGACTTGATCGTCTCACGGAGAGGAGGAACGGGGAGATGCTAATGTAAACAAGCATCTTCCCCGTTCTGCCTAACCTGTCACTGATCACAGCTCTCTGTAATCGGGAGCGGTGATCAGTGTTGTGTCACACACACAGCCCCTCCCCCCACAGTTAGAATCACGACTTAGGACACACCTAACCCCTGCAGTGCCCCCTCCTGGTTAACCCCTTCACTGCCAGTCACATTTACACAGTAATCAGTGCATTTTTAATCGCACCGATTGCTGTATAAATGTGAATGGTCCCAAAATAGCACCAAAAGTGTCCGATTTGTCCACCATAATGTCACAGTCATGATAAAAATTGCATATCGCCTCCATTACTAGTAAAAAAAAATTATTAATAAAAATGCAATAAATCTATCCCCTATTTTGTGGACGCTATAACTTTTGCGCAAACCAATCAATAAACGCTTATTGCGATTTTTTTTACCAAAAATATGTAAACGAATACGTATTGACCTAAACTGAGGGAAAAAAGATGTTTTTTTATACTTTTTTGGGGATATTTATTATAGCAAAAAGTAAACAATAATGCGTTTTTTTTCAAAATTGTTGCTCTTTTTTTGTTCATAGCACAACAAATAAAAACTGCAGAGGTGATTAAATACCACCAAAAGAAAGCTCAATTTGTGGGGAAAAAAGGACGTCAATTTTGTTTGGGAGCCACGTCGACACGTGCAATTGTCAGTTAAAGCGACGTAGTGCCGAATCACAAAAAGTGCTCTGGTCTTTGGCCAGCCAAATGCTCCGGGGCTGAAGTGGTTAAAGTATATGTAAATCCCTCACCTTGTAACACAACCCATTCAGTTTAAAATAGAAATGAAAGGCAAAACATTTGTGTATAGATATAGAAAACACAATTATAAACACTTTTTTCCCTTTTTTTTTAAGTGATCACATTCCCTCTGTTCTCAGGTGCATAAGTGCTGAGGAAGGAGAAACTGCAGCACACTGGGCTTCCCAGTGAAAGGCTGGAAGGGGGGGGGCTAGGCCAAGTCTGGTCATTGGAAAATAGCGCATTGAGTTCCCAGCACATCTGGAGAACTGACCATAGTGTGACAAAACATATTACAGCGCACACATTCAAGAATAACATTTTCTGCAAGGCTAATTAAAAACACCTGAACATATTAAAAAAATATGGGGATTTGGTCACACTATATGGTCATATAGTGCTAAGCCCACTTACTGCGACAAAGTATGAATGGAAGATTCTTTGTCTCAACCATGGGAGCTGAACTCCTCTATGTGGGAGAACTGAAGGGGATACATCCTATGCACTGGTGGCCACTAAATAAGAGGTAATGAGGAGGGGGAGGGGTGCTCCAGCCCAAAAAACCTGATCAAGGTCTATTACAATATACAAAAACATATTTGGGGGGCACACCCTACAATGCGTTTAAATTCAAGATGGTGCTGCTATAAGACCTACAAACAGTACAAAACATATTACAGCGCACACATTCAAGAATAACATTTCCTGCAAGGCTAGTTAAAAACACCTGAACATATTCAAAAAATATAGGGGTTTGGTCACACTATATGGTCATATAGTGCTAAGCCCACTTACTGAGACAAAGTACCCTGACCATAGTGTGTTCTCCTGCTTAGTGTGGCCAGTTTAAATAGGAAAGTGGACTGACAGGAACACCAGGGATTTTACACAAAGGTAATAATACAAAGAGAACAGGATACTTTTTCACATATCTACATGGTACAGCAGGTGCATATCAGGAATATGAAATGTTGGGTTTACATACTCTTTAACTTACAGATTAGCCATCTGTGGGGAACTGTGTCTGTGGCTTTTGCCAAGTCCAGTATACTACATCCATAGCCACTCATTTGTTTAAGGTTTGTTTACTTCTACATAAAAAGAAAGCAGGTTTGTTTAAAAAGGTTTAAAAATAATTGCGCCTTTTTTTCCCGACGAATAGAGCTTTCTTTTGATGGTATTTGATCACCTCTGCTTTTTTTATTTTTTGCGCTATAAACGGAAAAAGACCGTAAATTTTGAAAAAAAAAGATATTTTCTACTTTTTGTTATAAAAAAAATCCAATAAACTCAATTTTAGTCATACATTTAGGCCAAAATGTATTCGGCCAGATGTCTTTGGTAAAACAAAATGTCAATAAGCATATATTTATTGGTTTGAGTTTAGGTTATAGCGTCTACAAACTAGGGTACATTTTCTGGAATTTACACAGCTTTTAGTTTATGACTGCCTATCTCAATTCTTGAGGTGCTAAAATGGCAGGGCAATACAAACCCCCCCAAATGACCCCATTTTGGAAAGTAGACACCCCAAGGAAATTGCTGAGAGGCATGTTGAGCCCATTGAATATTACATTTTTTTGTCCCAAGTGATTGAATAATGATAAAAAAAAAAGAAATTACAAAAAGTTGTCACTAAATGATATATTGCTCACACATTCCATGGTTATATGTGGAATTGTGCCCCAAAATACATTTAGCTGCTTCTGCTGAGTATGGGGATACCACATGTGTTGGACTTTTTTGGAGCCTAGCCGCGTACGGGGCCCCAAAATCTAAGCACCGCCTTCAGGATTTCTAAGAACGTAAATTTTTGATGTCACTCCTCACTACCTATCACAGTTTTGAAGGCCATAAAATGCCAGGATGGCACAACCCCCCCCCCAAATGACCCCATTTTGTAAAGTAGACACCCCAAGCTATTTGCTGAGAGGCATGTTGAGTCCATGGAATATTTTATATTTTGACACAAGTTGCAGGAAAATGACAAACTATTTTTTTTTGCACAAAGTTGTGGAATACAGCATAAACATAGGAACATATGTGGAATTGCACCCCAAAATACATTCTGCTGATTCTCCTGAGTACGGGGATACCACATGTGGGACTTTTTGGGAGCCTAGCTGCATACGGGGCCCTGAAAACCAAGCACCGCCTTCAGGATTTCTATCACAGTTTTGAAGGCCAAAAAATGCCAAGATGGCACAAACCCCTCCAAATGACCCCATTTTGGAAAGTAGAAACCCCAAGCTATTTGCTGAGAGGCATGGTGAGTATTTTGCAGCTCTCATTTGTTTTTGAAAATGAATAAAGACAAGAAAAATGTATTTTTTTTTCTTTTTTCAATTTTCAAAACTTTGTGACAAAAAGTGAGGTCTGCAAAATACTCACCATACCTCTCAACAAATAGCTTGGGGTTTCTACTTTCCAAAATGGGGTCATTTGGGGGGATTTTGTGCCATGTAGGTATTCCATGGCCTCCGAAACTGTGATAGGCAGTGAAGAGTGAAATAAAAAATTTACACCCTTAGAAAGCCTGAAGGCGGTGCTTTGTTTTCGGGGTCCCGTACGCGGCTACGCTCCCAAAAGGTATCACACATGTAGTATTCCCGTACACAGGAGAAGCAACAGAATGTATTTTGGGGTGTAATTTCACATATCCCCATGGCATGTTTGAGCAATATATCATTTAGTGACAACTTTGTGCAAAAAAAAAAAAATTGTCTTTTTCCCGCACCATGTGTCACAATATAAAATATTAGTAGGTGTTAATCCCAAAAACAAAAGAAAAAAATCCTCTAAGTGCAAACCATTTGGCATTTATTTAAAAAGAAGTTAAAAAGTAATAGCATAAAAAAAAGCGCTCAACAGCACAGCTCAGTGCAATAGAGCAATAGAGCGGTTGAATCCACAAAAAATATTCACATCAGAGCTCAGACTGTTCGCGTCCGAACAGCTGAGAAGGCTGCGGGTGACATCACAAGTAAAGCTCCGCCCCTGTACACGGCGTTACGTCCATCCGGACTTCATCAGCGAGGGTGGAGCTTGTTCGTCACCCTTGATACTTATAAAGCCGCCGACTGTCAGCAGGGAGTGTCCGATGACCGGAAAGGGAAACCGCTCATCAATTCACAAGAAAGCTGTATGAGGACACCATCCCGGACATGGCTAATAATAATTTTCATGACAACGATGATGGAGGCTAATAACCTTATAACAAACTCCACTATGGTAACAAGAGCCTAATTAAGCGAGTTTATAACACCATTGTGTCAAAAATTTTCCAATTGAAGATTTAATACTGAACTAAATCAATTTTAGTTTTACCTGTAATGACCCGCAGCATTCTCTTACAAGTTTATTACCAATAAAACAATGCACATATAAAAATACAAATATGAAAAATGTATATAAAAATAGTGATATATAAATGGCATAAAAAAATACCAATGAAACAATACATATAACAATAAGAATATATACTGTATATGGCATAATAAAAGGAAATATATGGTATGACCCAAAATATCCAAAAAACCAAATCACATTAAATGCTATGCGAAAAACCGCTGGTGTAATTTATTTACTTGTCAGAGATAAAGCAGTTGAGATCAAACCCAACGTTTAACCCTCTTGGAACACCTACTCGAGTCTCGTGTATCCAAAAGGATTCTGTCAGGGTGATAACCGTAGGACGGGTAATTCTGCCAGTATTCCTCATGGTGGCGCCCTTCTGCCTATTTAAGCCTGCTGCTGGTTCATGCTGGTTGCTGGATTATCATCAGCTTCCTGTTTTCCTTGTTCCTGTGTTCCTGGTTCCTGTTGTGATATCTGCTTCCTGTTACTACTCGGCTTGCCTGACTGCTCCAGTATTCCGCCTGCATTGACCCCGGCTTGTATCTGACTATTCTTCGGCTCCGCATTTGTACCTTGATTGTCCTCCTGTGTTTGACCCCCGGCTCGGCTACCTTCTCTGTTCCTGATTATCCTGCTGTACCTCACCTTGGACTGATTCCTGTGCTGAATGACCATTGGCCTGGCTCTGACTCCGCTCCTGGTTGCTCCACGGCTCCATACCTGGAATCCCTCCTTGCACGGTTGCCCTTCAACCTTACCAGCGCACCCTAGCAGCTCCCTGCTATCTGCTACTCAGCAACAGCGATCTGGCAACCCGTGCACCTTTGGGCACCGTACTCCCTGTCTCACTCCCAGGGTTACGCTGCACTTAGCCGCAAGGGGCGCCCCCTCTGCAATTCGGCCTCACATCCAGGCCCCTGACAGATTCTCTCTGGCTAAGCTGCCTAATAAAATTACCACCCCTCCAGTGTTTCGTCACTTTCTCTATCCCCCAGAATTGTAGTTTTTTAGGGTCTCTGTTGTGGCACATCCTGAAGTGTTTTGAAACATAATGTGTCTTAAGACCTTTTTTAATATTGTTAACATGCTCGCCGATGCAGACTCCCATAGGTCTGGAAGTCCTACCGACATACTGAAGGCCACATTCACACTGCAGCATGTATACTACACCCACAGTGTCACAGGTGATTAAATTTCTAATTTGATATGTTCTATCAGTAGCAGTAGCTGTAAACTCTTTCTTCTTTTTAACATTGAATTTGCATTGTTTACAAGCTGGACAATGTCCACAGGTGTAAAACCCAGACATGAAATTAAAAATTCTATTTTCCCTAATCACTGGAGGATCTACAACCCCAGGGGCTATAATATCCCTCAGGGTGGGAGGTCTCCTGTATATAAATCTGGGGCGGCCTGGAAGAGTTGGGCCTAATATATTATCCTTTTTTAAAATATTCCAATATTTCAAAATAATTTTTTCCACCTTTTTATATTGGATATTATAATCCAAGATAATCCTATACTGAGGAGCATCTTGGCTAGAATTCCTATTTTTGTTTGAATCTGCTACTAGGGACGAGCATTCCATTGTGCCCACTCTCACCAGTTCCTCTGATATGTGGCGCCTCAGTATAACCTTTTTGTACAAATTTCTCCGCCATGGTTTTGGCCTGTGAGAAAAAATCACTATCAAGGAAGCAATTGCGCCAAAGGCGAATAAATTGCCCTCTAGGTATATTGAGTAACCATGAATTGTGGTGACAACTATCTAAGGGCATGTAACCATTCCGATCTGTTGGTTTGCAAAACTTCCTAGTTCTATATACGCCATCATATTTATGGTTCAATTAGTTTTATTGATTTTAGACAGATTTATAACAAAAGAAGAAATACAACAAAAATAGAGACCTGACATGAAATCACTTGGCATACCCAAGTGAACTAAGTTATAACATTCAGACTAGTGCAATCAATCGCTCAGACTTAGCTACTTTACATTGTTTCATTTTCTGTAGGTACTGAGTATGAGATTTAAGTCTGTAAGGCATTAGGTACCCCGGTCTAGGAAGCCCCAATGGGGATCTTCTGCTTCCACAGACTCAGGGCCCTATGGAAAATAACTAAAATAAGATTGTGCAAACATATCATCTACCATAAAGTGCGTATAGTCGTAAAGTGTAAGAAGTATAAGACAAAAATAAACCTCTACTAATGGAGGAGCCGTTATTGAAATAGATTGCATTTATATAGGTCTTATGGAATCTGGACGAAGAGATTAGAGGTAAGAAAAGAAAAGAAAAGAGAAAGTGGAAAGAACAGATACAGTCAGTAAAAGAGTAAGGAAAAGAGGGGGGGGGGGGGGAGACAGCGAGCCCCACTCTGTAAAACAAACCAAACATAGGATTCATCCCACGTTTTACTGGTGTTCTATATGTGACCATTAGGGGGGGTTTGTGTTCTTCAATCTCTGTTTAAGTTTGTCTGAAGTGGAGTAATGCCTCCAGACACTCCAGATGTATGAAAATTTAGCTTGTTTGTCCAGGACATTGGCTTGCATTTCCTCCATTAGCATTACATTGTTTATTTCATTGACCCATTCTACAATAGAGGGGGAGTTGGTAGATTTCCAATGTCTGGGAATGAGTTGTCTCCCTGCACTCATAAAAAACTTCAAAAGACTGTTTTTCTGTGATTTTACGGCTCCGGGGAGAATAGACAGGAGGGCAATGGTGGGAGAAGGCATAAGGGGTTTATCGTAGATCTCTGAGTAAATGTGGAAAATCTGCGTCCAAAATGGTAAAAGCCTATCACATTCCCACCAGATGTGTAAATAAGTACCTCTCTTGGAGTTGCATCTCCAGCACGTTTCTGAATTGGTCGGGAACATCATCCTGAGTGTTGTGGGGACCCGGTACCACCTTGAAAGGACTTTATAGTTCTTCTCCTGTATGTAGCTCGAGATCGAGGTCTTGCTTGTGAAGAGAAAGGCCTTTTTCCAGTCTGCCTCAGATATATCAATTCCGATCTCTGCTGACCATTTTGTTGTGTAGGTAGGAGGGACATCATGTATGTGTTCTAAGACTTGTTTGTGTATAAGTGATAAAGGGTGTCTTGGGGTTTCCGGTAGGATGCAAAGTTGTTCAAATCCTGTTAAAGGTCTATGAGTTAAGTTAGAGTTGTGTAGTTGTTTGCAGTATTCGCTTAAATGTCTACGGGTGAGCCAGGTCACCCTAGAGGTGGTATCCGGAGGGGCCGATGCGAATGTACCTAAGATGGGATCTACAAATTGTCGTGCGGTGGGCCAGTGCTCTCTAGAGTATTTGTCAATGGAGTTTATGGAATAACCTTCCGGAAATTTAGGGTTATCAAACAAAGGGGTGAGTGGGCTGGGCTCCGAGGATAAGGCGTAGGTGAGTTTCTTACGATACCAGATAGTCAAAGCGTCTCTTGTGAGGGGGGACAATGTCGCTAACGATTTAAATGAGTGGTCATATCCCCATAGGAGGGCTCTGAGATCATGTATGGCTAGATCTTGCTCCACAAGTGTGGTAGCTTTGGTCATGGGTCGAGGAAACCACTCAAGGATACGAGAGAGTACTGTAGAGGTATGATATAACTCGAAGTCAGGTAAACCCAGCCCACCTTTTGCAATAGGGGAGCTCAGGAGTTTGTGTTTCAGCCTCGGGTGTCTGCCCTTCCAAACGAAACGGATAGCCATTGATCTTAGGGAGCGGAAAAAGGCAGGGGGGAGGACTATGGGGAGGGCTTGAAACAAGTATAGGAGTTTGGGGAGAATGTCCATTTTTAGTGTATTGATACGGCCCATCCAGGATACCGCTAATTCCGTTCGTTCTTCCGATAAACGTCTGAG
This sequence comes from Lithobates clamitans, assembly GCA_037952925.1. NCBI lineage: Eukaryota > Metazoa > Chordata > Amphibia > Anura > Ranidae > Lithobates > Lithobates clamitans. Next base: position 11,454,809 of record JBBGZY010000008.1, on the reverse strand, counting down.
CTTTAGGAGAAGGGGGCTAAAGTTAAGGGCGTAAATATCCGAAAAATTTTTCGGGATGGCTGTGCCTAGATAGGAAATGGAGTTCTGTTTCCATTGAAATGAAAAATTTGATTGGAGGGTTGAGAGTGTGGGTTGTGATAAAGATATGTTTAATGCCTCAGTCTTAGAGATGTTTAATTTATAGTTACTAAAGCGACCAAATCTGTCAATCTCTGCTAGTATAGAGGGTATGGATGTGTGGGGTTTGGTTACGTACAGGAGTAGGTCATCAGCATAGAGAGAAAGTTTACAGTGAGATGAAGGGGTATGGATGCCTTGTATGTTGGGGTTCGATCTAATGGCTTGGGCGAGGTGTTCTATGACTAGGGCAAACAGGAGAGGGGAAAGAGGGCAGCCCTGCCTGGTGCCGTTAGTGATCGTAAAGTTTTGTGATTGGGTGCCGTTCACCAGGACGGTAGCTGAGGGTCTAGAGTAAAGGGCCATAATGCGCGCCAGCATTTTCGGGCCAAGGCCTATTTGGGAAAGGGTGGACTGGAGAAAAGACCAGCTGACCCTATCAAAGGCTTTCTCCGCGTCACAAGAGAGAAGGCAGGTTGGTATACGGTGGCGCTGGGCAAAGGTGATTAAGTGTATGGTCTTGGTGGTGTTGTCCCTGGCCTCTCGGCCTGGGACAAAGCCGACCTGATCTTTATGTATTAGATTTGGTAGTAGGGGGGAGAGGCGGTTAGCGAGTATTTTGGCATATAATTTTAAATCAATGTTTAAGAGAGATATCGGTCTGTAGTTGGGACAGATGGACGAGTCTTTTCCAGTCTTAGGGATGACCACTATTTGAGCTTGGAGACTATATGTAGAGAGGGCAATATTATCCTCTAGAGTGTTAAAAGCTTTCGCTAATAAAGGAGAGAGTTGCGTTGCGAAAAGTTTGTAGAAACGAGATGAGAACCCATCCGGGCCAGGGCTCTTACCATTTTTGAGGTGTTTAATGGCAGAGAGGAATTCCGTATCGGATAAGGACTCCTCTAAGTCTTGTGAATCTGATGTGGGGAGAGTTGGAAGGGCTGTCTCTTGAATATAAGAGGCTAAGTCAGGCGGTGAGGATGAGGATAGCGGAGTCTGGGGGGTAAGGTTATATAGTGCTGAGTAGTACTGGCGGAATTCTTCGGCAATGGCCGAGTTCTGCCTGATTTTGCCTTTAGTGGGAGAATTTATGAATGGGATGGGTGTTCTCTTTTGGCGGGGTTGAAGGGTGGACGCGAGATGTCTACCGCACTTATTGGCTTGAGAGTAATGAGTGAATCTGCCCTTGTCCCTAGCTATAAGAGATTTCTCTGCATATATGCGCAGAAGGTCTCTCCTGGCATTGGTGAGGTCAATGAGTGTCGCGTCGATGGGGTTTTGTTTGTGTGAATTTTCTAGGGTGGCTATGGTAGCGAGAAGGCGTTTCGTGTCTGCTATGCGCGCATGTTTAAGTCTGGAGCCGTGTTGCATAAATTTACCCCTGAGCACACATTTAAGAGCCTCCCATTTCGTGAAGGGGTCCGTAGGGTCATGAGTGTGGTCCGCCACAAAGTGTTTAATAGTCTGTGATATATCTTGGGAGCACACCAGGTCGTTTAAGAGATTGTCATTCAATCTCCAGGACGAGTTTCGGTTGCGTGTTGGTGTGCGTCCCAAGCTGATGTGGATAGGGGCGTGGTCAGACCACAAAGAGATCCCGATAGATGCTGACGGCGAGAAGTCTAGTAGGGATTGTGAGATAAAGAGGTAATCTAATCTCCCGTAAGTGGCGTGTACGGGTGAGTAAAAAGTGTAATCTTTGGTGGAAGGGTGCAACATACGCCACACATCCACCAAAGATAAGTCAGTAAGGAGGGTTCTGATTTTGGTCAGAGAGGTTGGAGAGATCGAGGACTTACCGGTTGAGGAGTCAAGACGGGGTATCAAGGTGGCATTCAGGTCCCCTCCCAGGATCATGTTGACCGTGCCAAACTTTTTCAAACGGGCGATGACGGAGGTGAGGAATTGTTGTTGGTTCTGGTTAGGAGAATACACGTTAATAACAGTGTATATGACATTTTTATATGACAATTTAAGAAAAATATATCTGCCTAGCGGGTCGATATAAGAGTCAAGCACATCTGGCGAAAAGGATGCGTGAAAGGCTATAGAAACCCCTTTGGATTTTGCTGAGGGATTGGAGCTATGGAACCAAGTAGGATATCTTTTATGAAGGATTTGCGGGATTTTGTCTGACCTGAAATGGGTTTCCTGTAGAAGCAGGATTTGAGTCCGCATTTTGTGGAAATGAAAAAGAATTTGTCGTCTCTTCTCAGGAACATTAAGACCCCTACAATTTAGTGAAGAAATTTTCAAGGCGGTTTCGGTTGCCATAGGAAAATTGTGCTAATGGACAAAAAAAAACAGGTAGAAAGGAGGCTCGCTGTCTCGCTAGAGAGATAAAGGGGGACTAGGGGAGGGGAGGGGGGACATCTAGTGGTGAGAAAAAGGAAAGAGTTGAAGTTGAGAGACGTGAGAGAGGAAGAAAAGAAGGGGAGAGAAAAAAAGAGAAGAAGAAAAAAGGGCCGATACGGCTTCACTAATGGTGTTGTCAGCAACGAATCAGCTAATACCCCGAAGGGCGCTGAGTGACCTAAAAGGGGGAACAGTGGTCAACACAGGGGGGAGCCCGCACACGCCGGGCTGTAAAGTTTGCAATAACAAGAGTAACATAATGGCTCTGTATGTTAACAAAAACTGGTAACAATGAACTTAACATTTCAAGGCCCTGTATGTCTAGGTAGGTTAGAAACTGTACTGCTGACCTCATAGGAGAGATTATCCCCCAAAGGTTTCAGATTAAATGTATTGCACACAGGGCCATTACTCCAGCAACAAGGGATGAGGGGGAGGGAGGGGGGGAGGGGGGGAGGGGGAGAGGGATGAGAGGGGATGGGACAATACATAGGATTTGAAGGGCAGTGTCTTTGAAACAGAGCACCGCACTTCAAAGATAACAGGGAACATAATCTGTAACGTTAGACCTGTAATAAGGAAGAGAAACATATCGTGTTAGTTATTTAAATGTTCCAATACAAATGTAATCGGGGACGCCGCCACCGATTAGGAACCTGTGGGAGAAATGGTAAAGAAAAGATGGAACAATCGAGGAAAGAGTTCATCCTTCGGTCGCCGAGGAGAAGTCAGACTTGGGTCGTTTGCTCTTCTTCGATCGTTTCTGCCAACCTGGCGCAGCTTTGAAACCTGGAGTGGCGGCATGAAGGGGCCAATCTGGGATGGAAATCTGTGGCAGTTCAAAAGTTCCAAGAAACTTAGGTAGATCACCTAGCGTGCGGAAAGTCGCAGATTTTCCTTCGTGGGATGCAGATAGGTTGAAGGGGAAACCCCAGCGATATTTAATCTGCTTGGCTTGAAGGGCCCCGGTGAGAGGCTTCAGGGCTCGTCGCATGTCCAGGGTCAATTTAGATATGTCAGGGAGGAGAGACACTGGGGTTTCATTAAAGTAGATGGCAGCTTGAGCACGTGCAGCTTGCATGATGGCATCTTTAACTGCATAGAAGTGCACTCTACAGATCACATCTCTGGGGTGTTCCAGGTTTGGATTTTTGGGGCCTAAGGCTCTGTGGACCCTGTCTAGCTCCAGCGGGTCATCTTTATCTTTCTGAAGAAGGTCATTAAAGATGGCAGTGACAGCCGGCGTCAGGTCTTTGATTTCAACCGACTCAGGCAGACCGCGTATGCGAATATTGTTGCGTCTGGCTCTGTTCTCTTGGTCGTCCTGATGGTACATCAGTTGCTGTATCTGCAGAGTGTGCTCATGTAAAATAATGTCATGCGTTTGTAGAGTGGATGCGGTTTCCTCCATAGTGTGTTCTACCTCCTCTATTCTGTGAGTAATGTCTCTGCGGAGCTCAGACATCTCTTGTTTATATGAGCGCTCTAAGCGTTGCACATAGGCCTCAAAATCATGTCTGGTGGGGAGTGCTTTGATATATGCTTCCATGTCCCATCCAGTGTATGATCTGTGAGATTCAGGGGAATGGCAGGCTGAGCGGGTGGATCCAGCTTCAGAATCAGGGGGAGATCGAGCCCTTTGCCTGGTTTTCATGTGTGGTGTGGAGCGCTGTGAAGCGGCTCCTTGTGAGGCAGCATGTGAGCCTGAGGTCCGGGCGGGCGCCATCTTGGACGAGGGGGGGCCGGAGCGGTTATGGCCCAAGTGTGTGAAGAACCGGTCTATGTCCCCTTCTGGATGTGGATCGGGGGTTCGGTGCCTGTCTCCCCCACCCTTCCTCCCCATAACAGACCTGAATGGCGGTGCTGGAGAGCGCTGTGAGCCTCGTTTGTGCCGGCGTGTGCGGGAGCTCCTAAGGAGAGCGGCTTACTCCTCCATGCGTCAGGCCACGCCCCCCCACGCCATCATATTTAAAAATTTCAAGATCAAGGAAGGCTACACAGGACGCATCAGCATTCCAAGAAAGACAAATATTTTTGGTATTGCCATTAAGTCTAGACATGAATAATTGGAGGCTGATCAAATCGCCCTCCCAAATCATGAATAGGTCATCAATATATCTTTGGTAGCAGACCAGCTGTGCAGGTCTACTACCAAAAACACATTCCTCCTCCCAGTGTGCCATGAAAATGTTCGCCACACTAGGTGCGAACCTAGCACCCATGGCGACACCGAGCGTTTGTAAGAAGAATTTTCCACCATACCAAAAATAATTTCTGGCAAGGCAGAACTCTAATGACTGCAAAATAAACGATTGTAACTGGGAAGGGAGATCCGATTTATCTAACGCCCACTGTACAGAATGCACGGCATCCAGATGTCCAATAATCGTATAGAGTGAGCCTACATCAGCTGTCACCGGAAGGCTATTTTCCTTGAGAGGCATATTCTCCACTATTTGAATAATATGTTTTGTATCTTTCAAGAAAGCCAGAGTGGTGGATACTAAGGGCTTCAAAAAATAATCGATATATTGCCCCAAACATGCAGAGACAGAATCTATGCCGTTTACGATGTGCCTTTCTGGGGGTACCTGCAGATCTTTATGGATCTTCCGTAGGAAATAAATAATTGGTCTCCTGCATGCACTAGGAAGCAGGAATTGTTGGGGGTAATAAGCCCTATCACCACCTTCTATGGAGGAATTTCCTCTTCCTCGGTTTTTATTAGTAAATCTCCTCGGTACAGCACCCTGAGAAGAGTGCTCATGAGAGTAAGAAGGTTGGGAGGAGGGTCTGGGGGTACCTAATGGGAATATATTTGGATTGGGATGAGTGGACACAGCAGGGACAGGTACTACAGTTGGTAGTTTAGATTGCCATTTAGAAGTATCTCCACTAGAGAAATCACCTGAGTCCCTAATAAACTTATTTATTTTCTTCTCCTGTACCTCCTTATCCCACTTAACCATTTTGTTTTTTAATTCTCCTGATAACCTAGCAAATTCAGCTGAACTCTTTACTAATTCTAATGAACTTTTTAATTCAGTAATTTTTTGATCAAGAAGTGACATTTTTTTCTTTTTTCTAGTAAGGAGAAATGCTACAAGTTCCTGACCCTTACTATTAAAAAACTGGTGCCATTCTGATATAGATTCTTCATCAGCAAGGCCATCATTGGGGGGAAGATCCCACCTCAATCTCCTAGGCACCAGTTTATATTTGATGTATTGTTCGAATGACACAATATCCCACCATGCTTTAATCTTTTTTTCAAAAAGATATCCAAGTTTTCTAAAGTTGGTGGTAAGGTCATCTGAACCAGTAACAGAGGGGGTATTAGAAAAAATTTCATTCAATTTAACCTCTCTCTGCTCAAGAAAGGAAAAGATTTCCATGAATGCAGCTGATAGAAAAGTGAAAGAGACTGATATATTAAATTGAGAGCAATCAGCGCAAACAATAATGTATAAAACGAGAGAAATAGGCAAGCTGTACACTATAGGAATTCACCAACCTAAAATAAAATTATTAAAACAAAATTAGTGCAGCGCAAGTGATGAAATATCCTTAATAAACTCATGCATCCAGTACATAAATCTTAAAAGGGAAAAGTTGATATCGTTGCAACAAGCCACAATAATCGCCAACTCAGTAGTAAATTTGCACTTACCGGATACGGTGGACCTCTAAATTATAGGAGGTCATAAGTGCCTAGGTCCCTTATGGAACTATTAACGACCTGGATCTCTTGGGGACATCGATCATCAACATCCGCCAGTGATCACAAGGAAACTGAGGCTGGTCGTTAGTAACACTCTATGGGTTTCATACACGTATCCTGCGATGAAATATACCATGAGGTATTAGTAGGTGTTAATCACCTGATCAGCGTGTCATGCAGACAGACGGCGGCCATTCCAGTGTTCAAACGCCGCGCCTCCTCCTCGTCTGTGATAGGCAGAACACTCAATTTCCCAGCAGTCCATGTTTAGCCTACCAAGGACATCCTCTCATCCTCGTCCGTGGTATGAGGATGAGCGGATGTCCGTGATAGGCTGAACACTGACTTCTGGGAAATTGAGTGTTCTGCCTATCACAGACGAGGAGGAGGCACATTTTTTTAACACTGGAATAGCCCCTGTATGTTTTTATGACACGCTGATCGGTGGATGCAGATTGGCACAGAAGGGATGCAGATCGGCACAGGAGGGATGCAGATTGGCACAGGAGGCATGCACAGGACACAGAGAGGATGCAGATCAGCACAGGTAGGCTGCAATGGACACAGGGAGGTATACACAGGACACAGTGAGGTAGGCAGACCTGCACAGGTAGGCATGCACAGGACACAGTGAGGTAGGCAGATCTGCACAGGTAGGCATGCACAGGACACAGGAAGGTATGCATCTGCAGATGGGCATTGTTGACCCTCTTTTCCACTTACAGTAGCTGTTGCATTTCTCACCCACTGCTTATGCTTGGGTCAATAATTTTTTTCCAGGCTTTTGTGGTAAATTAGGGGCCTCGGCTTATATTCGGATCGACCTATACTGGAGTATATACGGTAAGTCTTGGAGCGAGCACAAAAAAAATGCAGTAGATAGGAAAGCATCTAAAATTGACCACTGACTTTAAGCCCTGGTTCACATTGATGCTACTTTGAAATTGTGCTACTTCAACTGAAGTAGCACGATTTCAAAGTAGCAGGTCAGCGCGATTTCAGGTGCTACTTGGATGACATCTGTGTCACTTCATACACAGATGTCTGTGCAAGTCAAATCTGAAATCACAAAAAATTGTGCAGGAACCTTTTTTCAAATCAGTGTGGCACCACAAATTTGAAGTCACACCGATCTGAACGGTTCCATGGCTGACAATAGGGTGCGATTTGTCATGCATTTTGAAACTGTCAAATCGCATGACAATTTGCACCGGTGTGAATGGGGGCTGAATCATCTACAAAAAAAAAAGACAAATAGGCCCACAATACTAAGAACAACAAAAGGAAGCAAAGGGGTTTATTATCCTCAAAGAGCTAGAAATTTTAATTAACGTACAGTTTCCAAACTGACCCTAATCTATCTCTATGCAGTTTGTCAGCTTTACATATCCTTCCATACAGCTGCCTTCACTACAGTATCATTATGATTGCTCCGTGCCCACTCCCACTTTTATAGTGAGAGGGCAAGAGCATAACACAGCTCTCATTATTGGCTCTTCTAAGCCAGCTGACCTAAGTTCAAAAACCCTTGAAGTGCATTAATATTACAAAGAATTCAACACCGCCCACAACATGTCAGAAGGTGCCCTCCTCCAACAGATCCCGGAACAGAGAAACACCTCGCAAGAGCACCAAGCACAAGAACGGCTGACTCTAGTGGTAGTATTCACACTTCAAATCACTTATTGATGGACAGTTCTTCCGTCAGTTCCCGCTGGTGATCCGGCCCTGGACAATATAACATATTTAGTCCCCCCTTCTTTGCGCCCTAGTCTTACATTTTAGTCTACAAAATGGGCATGTCTCGGTAGAGACTCGAGAGAATAGGAAATCCCACTCCTAGTCACCCCCCTCTTGGTTAAATGTTAGCAGTAATAGTTGTTCTGCAGTTCATGTTTTGTATGACCAATTTTGGGCTCCATTGCATCCGACCGACGGGCCCCTCGGGACCTTTTTCGGAAGGATCCCTGGAATCCCGAATCGACCTAGGCCCTTTAGCCTCTCAAGGTCAAGAGATGTCAGTTGTATGAATTTATAAATGTTTAACATGTATTAACTACCTTTTCTTCTTTTCACCCTCCCTCTTATCTTTCCTTCTCCCATCCACCTCTCCACCACCGTATGACTCATTCCACAATCGGTGGAATCTGAATGGTTCTCCTCTCAAAGAATGTGCACCGTTGACCCACAACCTCCGAAATTTCTCCTCCACATCAGGCAAGGCATTCCCCCCCACTCACTCGACACCATGGCTAAGATCCTATCCTTAAACGTACATGGCCTAAACTCCAATAAAAAGAGACACTTGGCGTTGAGGGAGTTTAAACACTCAGGAGCAGACATTATCTTGGTCCAAGAGACACATTTTGATAAAGGGGGTTCATTTGCATTCGCCTCTAAACAATATTCCCAAATATAACACTCCTCAGGTCTACACAAAAGAGCAGGGGTTGCAATCCTCATTAAAAACGGAGCCCCCTTCACCTGTACAACCCATTACAGCGACCCACACGGCCACTTTGTTATCCTTCAGGGACATTGGCAACAACAAGCAATTACCCTTTGCGCCCTTTACGCCCCCAACATTAAACAACACAACTTTTTGTCTAAAGTACTCACTCGCCTCTTTAAATTCGAACATGGGATGCTGGTGGTGGGAGGCGACTTTAACCTAACCCACTCCACAATAATGGATCGCCAGGTGGTGAGCCCTAGGGTGACACCAGCTCGAGCCCTCCGAGACTCGAGGCTTTACTAGACGATATGCTCTCTTTGACGCCTGGAGAGCTCTCCACCCTGGCGATAGGCAATACACGTTTTACTCAGCCCCCCACCAGACATATTCACGTATCGATTACCTCTTTGTAAATAATCACACGTTTAGAAATACACGAGAGGCACAGGTACTCCCAATTTCATGGTCTGACCATGCGCCTATCTTATTCAAGCTGGAAATAGGATCCTCCAACTGTAGACCCTACAACTGGAAATTAAATACATTTCTTCTTCAGCATCCCCCATCGCAAATGGAACTAGTATCCACCTTAAAATATTATTTCGCAGAAAACAATACTCCTGATATATCCACACCCACACTCTGGGAAGCCCACAAGGCAGTACTCCGAGGCAGGTGTATAGCACTATCATCTGCCATGAAAAAAGATGCCCTTCTCACAAAAATTCAAACTGAAAAAGAACTCAGAACATTAGAACGCCAACTGCAAAAAGCTCTCACCCTGCCCCTTCTTAAGAAAATCATACACTTGCGAACCACTCTGAGCGACTTGGCAATGGGGCGGGTAGAAAAGGCCATCATTAGACTTAGACAAAGGTACTATGACAAGGGCAATAAAGCTCATTCCCTACTAACGAGAAAACTACGAGATAACTCACACATGACCACACCACACCAGATTAAAAACAAGCTAGGTTCCCTGTTATCCCACCCCAAAGACATTGTCAATACTTTTGCAGATTATTATCAGGAACTTTATAACAATCCTAACATACCTAGTAAACCCCTCCCTCCCGAATTGCACCAACATATGCAGCAGTACCTCACACAGAGCGGAGTCCCACAAATCCAAACCTCTGATCTAGCAACCTTAAACATGCCGATCACCGAAGAAGAAATAGAACAGACCGTTAAAACCCTCCCATCACACAAAGCCCCAGACCTGGATGAATTACCTTATGAATATTATAAGGCCTTTCTCCCCATCCTACTACCGCACATGTGAAAACTTTTTAATGCCTTCTATCAAGACTCTCCCATCCCACCTGATATGCAGCAATCATTTATCACTGTGATCCCTAAACCAGACAAGGACCCCACCCTATGCGCCAACTACAGACCCATCGCCTTACTGAACTCAGACCTAAAAATTTTTACAAAACTGTTATCAATCCGCTTGAACATGATCCTCCCATCCCTTATCCATAAGGACCAAGTGGGCTTTGTCCCCCTTAGACAAGCGGGAGATAACACCAGGAAGGTGATTGACCTGGTAGATGTGGCGAATAGGGAGAAATCAGAATCCTTGTTGCTTAGCCTAGATGCCGAAAAGGCCTTTGACCGCCTTGGGTGGCCCTTCCTGTTCGCAACACTACAGCATGCGGGGTTCCGAGGACCCTTCATGAGAGCCATACAACACCTATATTCCAAACCTTCCGCCCAGGTCAGAACGCCCTTTGCCATCTCGTCTACTTTCTCAATAACCAATGGCACTCGACAGGGATGCCCATTATCACCGTTACTATTCGCACTGTGCATCGAACCATTGGCGGCTTCCATCCGAGGCAACCAAAATATACGGGGAATCTCAGTCAGGGGTCGGGAGTTTAAGATCTCGCTGTTTGCTGACGACGTGATTCTCACCTTGACCCAGTTCAGAATCTCTCTCCCAAACCTACACGCAGAACTTAATCGATACGGAGCCCTCTCGGGCTATAAAATTAATACATCTAAGTCAGAAGCCCTTCCAATCAATATCTCGAACGAGGAAACGGCGCATCTAAAGACCAATTTTAGCTACCACTGGAAAGATACCTCCTTGAAATACCTAGGAGTACATATCACCGCAAAGTTTAACACCTTATACCAGGAGAACTCCCCCCCATCTTCCGCTCCATCAGAACCCTGCTCACTAATTGGAAAAAACACCATATTTCCCTGTTGGGCTGGATTGAATCTATTAAGATGACGATCCTCCCAAAATTATTGTACCTCTTTCAAACATTACCTATTCCTGTCCCTCACAAACATTTGATTAAACTCCAATCTGACCTCCTTAAATTTAACTGGAATTATAAGAAACACAGAATCCCTCAATCAGTAATGATGGCGGCGCACTCAGATGGAGGTCCTTCCTTTCCCAATCTTACCAAATATTATCAAGCGGCCCAACTCCGTGCAATAGCATCATGGTTCACTCAAAGGTCCTGTAATAGATAAACAGAGATCGAAAAAATATGGTTAGCCCCGACCCACCCAAACAGCTTACTATGGAGTGCGAGTGCAGAGGTGCCCCCTGAGCGACTACTGGGACCTATGACTCATCTCCGACGCTTATGGAACAAACTATCCCGCTCACATACATTGGCCTCAGAAAAATCAGTCCTAACATCATTTGTCTGTAACCCCAAAATCCCAGACAGTCTCACTCACCAGATGTCCTACCCATGGGCGTCACGGAACCTCTTCCACTATGGAGCCCTGGTAGACCCCAGATACCGCAAACTACTGTCTTACTCTGACCTCCAGACCAAATTCGATCTACCACATCAAGCTTTCTACAGCTAAATGCAAATACGTCACTATGCCATGTCCATATCGCCTGACCTACAGTTCTCCCCCCCATCATCCTTTGAAAATCTAATCCTGGCGGGCACGGCCCAGAAAGGGTTAATATCTGATATCTACAAAATACTAAATGCTTACCCACTAGAAATCAAAGGTAAACATGTCTATATGATTAAATGGGAAAAAGCTCTTAACGAGGAACTTCCCATGGAGCAATGGCAGACGATATGGACACAGGCAGCAAAAAGCTCCCTCTGCACTCTATACAAGTAAAATACCTACGAAATTCTCCTTTACTGGTATATGACTCCGGATATTCTTCATGCCATATACCCATCTAGCTCAGATCACTGCTGGCGATGTCAAAAAGACAGAGGGACCCTCCTTTACATATATTGGGACTGCTCACTGATTACCCCATTTTGGAACAAGGTCCAACAACTACTGGCTCGCTTATTAGAGACACAGATCCCTATGGCCCCCAAATTCTTCCTCTTAGGAATCTCACAATTAAAGATCCCCAAAGCTCAAAAAAAACTCACATGCCACATTCTCACAGGAGTACGTTGTCTTATTGCTTTACACTGGAAAAAAACCCTCCCCCCCACGCCCGAAGCCTTATACGCTAGAATCAAAGATGTGGAGTTGATGGAGAAGATGACAGCCCGGATACAGGACAGGATGGAGGCACATAATAAAGTTTGGGAGTTGTGGCATCTTCGAGAGGACCCACCATGAACAAGTAAACGAATTATAACAACATTCTTCCTCCCCCTTCTTCTCATTTTCTTCTTTTCCCCTCCTCTTTCACTATCCTTCTACTCTACTTTGAGTGTTTCAGTGACTTGCTTAGTTATAAGCAAACTAGAAGATGAAAACAAAATAAGAGTTGGAAAAAACGCCTAGCATATGTATATTTTTTGTCATATATTCTTACCTCCTATTACCTCTCATATATTATGTACTTTTGTACCGCAAATACTATAATAAAAAAAAAATGTTAAAAAAAATATTACAAAGAATTCAGGGGGGCAAATTACTGAATTATTAAATTGCCAAATTACTGATTTGCCAGGACTGTAAACATTGAATACACAGGATTCCCCTAAACCTATGGTAGAAACCTCATCCTTAAAGTGGTTGTAAAGGCAGAAGGTTTTTCTTATCTTACTGCATTCTATGCACACTTGCCTGAGGTCCCTCTCTGTTTAATGATGTCCATGAATGTCTTAGCCATCCAAAATTCTCCCTCCCTGATTGGCTGAGACACAGCAGGGGTGCCATTGGCTGTCACTGCTGTCAATCAAAGTCAGCTAGCCAATCAGGGGAGCGAGGGGCGGGGTTGGGCTGGGGCTCCGTGCCTGAATTGACATGGAGCTGTGACTCAGCTTGGGTGCCCCTATAGCAAGCTGCTTCCTGTGGGGGCACTGAACAGGAGGGAGAGGCCAGGAGCACTGAAGAGGGACCTAAAAAGGGGAGGATCCAGGCTGCTCTGTGCAAATCCACTGCAACAGAGGAGGTACAGTAAGTATAACATGTTTGTTATTTTTATAGAAAAAAAGAGACTTTACAATCACTTTAAAATTCAGGGACAGAAAGCATGATCAGCAAAAAGGGACAGTGGCTAGGGTTCAGTAAAGTGTGTACATATAGCCCTAATAAAAATACATTTAGATGATACACTTATCAGCCTTTTACAAACTGGGGATTGGAATAATTTGTTTAGGAGCATTTCACACAAAGGAACATATAGCCAGAATGCCTAATTATTTTGTATAAAAAATAATTTGAAAGAAAATAACTATTACCCTTTCCCACAAAAGGGCTTACACATGAATGCACAGTAAGGGGTATATCTTATACATGTAGACATTTTGGTTTATTTAGGTAATAATCATAATTATTGTAATATGGTCTAGGGTGGCATTGATCTTTAAATTGTTAAAATCATTTAAAAAATATTTCCTTTTAGTCAGACATGTTCAGAACAGTGTCTAAATGTGCTTTTAAAATCAATTTGTTAAACCCTTGATATCCAAAGGGAAAAATATTTTATATTGGATCCACTTCTCTTATAATCTTAGCAAACCAAACCATGCTAGCAGCAAAGTCCTCCTCAGTTCACATTAAGCCTTCCCCCTTATTAGTTGCAAAATTGAGTTAAATTCTGAAACCTGTCTATTGAGGAGATAGATCATTTGTGTATCCTGCTTATACAAGCACTGAGTGTCCATTTGGTTATGTGTCATTGATAGAAGCAGTGGGAAGATCAAAGTTTTTTAGTCAGCATTTTTTCTCTCAGCACTCATTCCCCAACAGTTGTCCAAGTTTGAAAGGAGGTTGCCTCTTATAAATATATTTGTCTTTGTTAGCAGTCTAAGCTGTTATTTGCATTTGTATTTTTCAAATAAATCTTTCACAATGTATTAGTGTTCATAAATAATGTGTGCCCCTGCCTGTCTGTTGTTGTTCTGATTTTTTTAGGGTACACAAAACTTTGTCTGCCACAACTTACATATGATGCAAGATTGATACCTAGCTTTGCTACCACCTGTAGGAAAGCGAGTTTATACATTTGCTAATGATGGCAGAGTTTTCAGAAGATTGGCAGGAAACTGTGAACACCATGCCCTTTGATGAACATTTGCAATAACCAAGAATGACATAACACAGTTCATATATTGTGATGATGTTGCCAACAAAGATGTTCCTGCCAACACAGTTAGTAGGAAGGGACAAGTTTATTGTCACAATTCACAGAGCTATTATATGATGATGAGTATGAGCAAAGTAACAGTTTGAAGTATTTCATTTCTAATAATGTGTACAGAGGAGGAGGATAACAATTATAATGAGGAAGTTAGTGCTATGGATAAAAATAATATCTGAGTGTTTACAGGTTTTTGACTTATGCTTGGCATTAAAAGCTCTTAGAGTAATTGCCATTTACCACATTGTGTTTTTTGTTTACAGCACTAAAGGCTAACTTTTAGACTAGCAGACACACAAAACCTTTTTTCCTCTGAGCATAGACTTAAAGATAGATAAACAAATGACCAAAAAATTACAGTGTTTTAAATAATATTTTGCTGAAAAATGCACAATCAAAAAAATAATTTGGTCACATTTGATTTGTCTACTTTTAGGTTTCTTTATAGGCAATTACAAGCCTAGAGCCAAAAGAATATTTATGAAAGCAGGGGTGCATATATATATATATATATATATATATATATATATATATATATATATATATATATATATATATATATATATATATATATATATATATATATATATATATATGTACATATATATATATATATGGCATAGATATTCCTCTCTTTCCAAAGCCCTGACTACTGCACAGCTAGCTGGACGATCCTTGGTTCATGTACTGAGAGTGGATTACGGTGGGCCTTTCATCTTTCGGGCGCTTCTTCAACTTCAACAGAACAGGGTAAGCAAACAAAATAATTATGTATGTGAATTTCATGCTACATATTTTAATATACAAGGCACTATGGTAATTTTTCCTTGAAAGAAAAAAAAATGGCTGTTTCTACTTATAAAATATAATGAATATTCTCGTGCTACCTAACCTGAGAAAAAAAAAACAGGTTCTTAATTGCAGCAAACACCGGATTGGTCAAACACTAGCCAAATGATATGTATTAATATATTATTTAAAAATATATTATAAAATCAATAGATGGTGTTGTGCTCTAAGTGATAATAAACAAATATATAAGTGCTAAGTGACTACTATAAAGTGCAAAATATTCAGAATAATGAACTCTAAAAAATATTGATACTAATGCCGCGTACACACGAGCGGACTTTACGGCAGGCTTTGCCCGGCGGACTTTTCGCCGGACTTTGTCCGCTAGGTGCGCCAGACTTAAAAACAGACGGACTTGGACACACACGATCACTCCAAAAGTCCGATGGTTTTGAACGCAGTGAGGTACAGCACGCACGATGGGACTATAAAAAGGAAGTTCAAGCCCCACTACGGCACCCTTTGGGCTCCTTCTGCTAATATCATGTTTATCTTGTGTTAGTAGAAGTTTGGTTAGAGACGATTCGTGCTTTTCACACTTCAGCTTATTGCGATCGTTTTCTGCGGTTCAGTTTGTGCTTGTGAGGTTTGTATCTGCTTTTCAGTGCGTGTTGGTCAGTTCGTAACCTGCCTAGCAGGCCGTTCTGGTCTGCTTGTTCCTGATTTTCAGGTCACTCTTCATAGGCCTTGCTGTTCTTCAGTGCGTTTGTTATGTTTGTTTGACCAGCCGACCATTTTGAAGCCATGTTGCGTGGACATACTCGTTCTCGAGTTCATGCTGCGTGGGGACTTGGTGTTGGGGTTAATAAGCTATACAAATAATAGACTGCGCTGCCAATAAACGAACGTGATCAGAATTGATACAACCAACTCGGTGACAATCAAGCGTAAACAAAATACTAAAAAAAATAATCAATAACTGAAAAATTTAAATCACATAAATACAATAAGAAATGATGGTGAATAAAAATTCAGTGATCAAAACACTTAAAATATGTCCATATGATTGGTTGTATCAATTATGATCACGTTCATTTATTGGCAGCGCAGCCTATTATTTGTATAGCTTATTAAGGTGGGGGTTGTCTCACATTTAAGGTTGCAGCAGCATTTAGTTTCTTTTTGGCCCTTTTTGTTTTGTTTTTTCACTAAACACATGTGCGTATTATTTCACTTGAGGGATAGCGCAGTATTTTTCTTTTTGGTTCTACAGTTGGGGTTAATACTTTGACCCAAGTCCAGTCCATGAACAGGGCGAGGATGAGTTCATGGATGAAGAATTGGTTGCGTCAGCGTGACCAATTCTCGCACATGCCTTTGCTCCGTGAGATCCGTGAGAATAATCCTGAGGATTTCAGGAATTATCTCAGGATGACGGACCCCGTTTTTGAATGTCTGCTGGCTATGCAGACCCCCTATATCAGCAGGCAGGATACCTGCATGAGGCAAGCCATCACTGCGGAGGAGAGGCTAGTTGCCACTTTACGTTACTTGGCGACTGGGAGAAGTCTTCAGGACTTGAAGTTCTCGACAGGCATCTCCCCTCAGGCTCTGGGGATCATAATCCCAGAGACCTGTTCTGCCATCATTCAGGTCCTGCAGAAGGACTATATGAAGGTAAGTTTTATCCTTTAACATTACATGATATGTATTAAATGTTTGCTAATGTATTGTCTAAATGTCCTCGTTACCTAATTACCATGCTTGGAATATGCTGTGAATGTCCCCTTTATTTTCATGCATGCCTGTTTTTTTACATTAATCATTTTTTGCCCTACATGCACATTTACCTTCACTAACCTCCCCACCATGCAATCCTGGGTCCATTTATATCTCTAGCCTATAGTCCCTTGAACAATGTATATTGTCAGCTCCATTGTACTGTTTGACCCCCCCACCCCCTCAAATGTTTGCAACTGTCAGATGTGTTTTTTTACCCAAATTAGAACCCCTCCCCCACCCCCTCAAATGTTAGCAACTGTCAGGTGTGTTTCTTAACATAATTAGAACCACTCCCCCACCCCCTCAAAAGTTAGCAACTATCAGGTGTGTTTTTTACCCAAATTAGAACCCCTCCCCACCCCCTCAAATGTTAGCAACTGTCAGGTGTGTTTTTTTACCCAAATTAGAACCCCTCCCCCACCCCCTCAAATGTTAGCAACTGTCACGTGTGTTTTTTAACTTTTTTAACTAGAACCCCTCCCCCTCAAATGTTAGCAATTGTCAGGTGTTTTTTTAACATAATTAGAACCCCTCCCCCACCCCCTCAAATGTTAGCAACTGTCAGGTGTGTTTTTTTACCAAAATTAGAACCCCTCCCCCACCCCCTCAAATGTTAGCAACTGTCAGGTGTGTTTTTTAACATAATTAGAACCCCTCCCCACCCCCTCAAATGTTAGCAACTGTCAGATGTGTTTTTTAACATAATTAGAACCCCTCCCCCCACATTTAAATTGATCAATGGGCCATCAGAGGGAGTGAGTAATCTTATAAGTGGGCCTTATGTTTTTTTTAGAATTAAAAGCAAAAAAACACATATTAATAATGTTTGACTGCTGTTGTTCAAGAATGTTTTTGTGTAATCTGATATCCAAGTTATGTTTATGAGTACCTATCTTATTTTTTTTATTGTTTCACTCCACAGTTTCCTTCCAGTACACAGGAATGGCAGACTGTGGCCTCCCAGTTCGCTGACCCTTGGGACTTTCCCAACTGTGTCGGAGCGATCGATGGGAAGCATGACCGCATTGTGCCACCACCCCATTCGGGGTCTTATTTTTACAACTATAAGGGGTTCCATAGTGTAGTTTTGATGGCGATGGTCTTGGCACAATTGGAATTTATGTTCGTGGACGTGGGGAAGAACGGCCGGATGTCTGATGGAGGAGTCTTTGCACAGACCGAGCTGTGCCAGTGTCTCCAGACTGGTGGCCTGGGATTGCCACCTGATGACCAGAATGTTGATGGACTCCCCTCAGTTTTTATCGCTGATGAAGCGTTTGCTCTTGGCGAGCACTTGATGAGGCCGTTCCCCCAAAGGACACTCACCCCTGAGAGGAGGGTATTTAATTACCAGCTGGCCAGAGCAAGAAGAGTTGTGGAGAATGCCTTTGGGATTCTGGCCAGCCGGTTCCGTTTGTTCCTCTCGGCCATAAATCTGGCGGACTATAAAATAAATCATGTCATACTGGCTTGCTGCATTCTCCATCATTTTTTGAGAAGACATTCAGCTACATATATGACCTCTGTTGGGCCTGAGGCCAGACTTGTAGTTGACCAAACACTCACAGGCCTGGAAATTGGCCATATTGGCTTGGCCCCTCCAAACCGCAGGTCAAGTGCGTGACCGATATGTGAATTATTTTAATGGTCAGGGGGCCATTGCTATTCAACAAGAGCTCTAATTTCTTAAAAAAATAAAGAAAATGTATTTTTACAAAAATATCTTGTTTTTATTCTTGTTTGCATTTAGTTTTGTCTGTCTCCTAGTGCGCTTGTAGTGGCAAGTGCATTTCCCTTTAGTTAATAAGGCCCTTTGTCACTGTAACCACACAAAAATTTGCAAAATTTTCTTATCTTATTGATAAATAATCAGCCACACACATTGTAGTAGTAAAAACGTTTTACTGTGTGCACATTGAAGAGTGCATTTTTTGGAAAGGTTTATTTTTTATTTTTTATTTACAAAAATAGGCCTTTTTTACACAATTAAAATTAACAACAGTGTTTTTAAAAACATACAAAAAAAACAAAAGAACTTACAAAGTTCAACATGTGAATAACGGTGCTGCTGATGTCACCCTTGTAAAGCCGACAATTTGCAGATGCTCAAAATTGGGTATTAAAAAAGGTTCAAGTCAACATGTGCTATCTCCCATCATGGGGGAGCGATGTACGTGTTTTGTGTGTGCAATCCCTTTGTTCCTCTCACAAACAAACATTTTGATGATGAAGGGGTTGCAAACACAAAACAAGTACATTGATATCCCCTGATGGAAGATAGCACATGATGACACACCATGTGCATCTGCAAATTTTTTTCTTTTTTTAGGAAAAAAACTTCAAAAATTTAACTATACACAAACTTGACAATGAAATGAAGAACATGATTGATGTTTTTAGGCTAAACGTTATTATATTCTGCCCAAAACATCAATCATGTTCTTCATTTCCTGTTTCATGGTGTCCAGCTGATTCCTCATGCTGTCAATTTGGTCACACATTCAATCAATTTGGCCATTCCACAACATTATCTAGTCAATAAGTCTTTGTGCACTGTCTGTGCTAAATGGCTCTTCCGCTTTGCCTTCCACAACCAGAATCTCACCTAAAATGTGTTACAAAAAAAGGGGTTAAAATATGGACGCATAAATAGATTTCCTTAAGCTGGGGTGTCAGTCACTCACTTGGTGGGGTTGAAATGTCGTACACTTCCTCCACTTCTCCTTCCTCCAGCTCATCGGGTGGGCGTGGTCTTGGGCTGGGGCTTGGGGTAATGTCAGCTTCAGGCTGGTGACTAGGGGGGTCCTGGGATCCTTGGACTGTTGTCTGAGTCTTTTCTCCCCTATGATAATTAAACAAAAGGTATAGTTAAAACACAGTGATATTTCTTTGTCAAAAAATTATTATGAAATGTTGGTTATGAGTTGGGGACAACTGACATTTTTTGGCCACAAAAATTTAGAAGACAGGATGAAAATTCCCTCTGAACAACAATTAAAAACAATACACATTTTCATGCAAGTTTCACAGATGCAGACACCTCAATGATCTCCTATGTGTATTACCCCTCAAAAATTTCTTTATGGTCACATAGTACACTAGTGCTCGTGAGTCCAGATGTGGAACCAGCTGCTGTGTCCTGTCCTTACATTACACTGAATCATTTTTGAAGAAGCATTATATTTTCAAACACATCTACACCACATCACCACATTTTTGAAATCCGACAAATTCTCAAGACCTAAATGTATGTCCAACCCTATACCATCATTTTTGGTGAAAAAAATACGTCATTTTCATAGTATCATATGTATTTTACAAAGAACGGTCTTTACGAACGATGCTGTATAAACAACAAAAATTATGGATCAGCATGCAAGTTAAGTATCTCAATAGGAACACACAAGTACTTACTTTTTTTAAGCAGCTTCTTTATTCGCCAATATTGTTCCGCCTCCCTACTTTTGATGTCAGACCACCGCTTCCTCAATTGTTCTTTCGACTGTTTAGTGCCAAATTTTGCTTCTAGAGCAGTGACAACTGAGGCCATTATTTTGTCCTTCCGCATATTCGGGCGTGTGTACGGTCCTTTTTTCCCATCGTAGTCCTCCCTTCTCAATATGGACACCATCTCCACCATCTCTTCAAAAGCCATGTTGGTGACCTTATATCTCCTCCTGGATGTGGATGGTTGTGGCTCAGGGCTTTTCTCTACGCTACTTCCACTTAATCTCTCCGCCATCTTTCTCAATATACTCCCACTGCGCAACGAAGAGTGAAGGGGCGGGGACAAATCGTACTAAAGAAAGTCAGGGGCGGGCGGCGCAGGCAGAGCATGACACATGCGCAGTGTATATAAAGCTATTACAATGACCTAAGTATATCCAGGCGGAAGTAGAAGGCGTCAGAAACGAAGGTAAGATTAAACGTGTGTGTGTGTGTTTGTTGAATGTATTTTGTGTGTGTGTGTATATATGTGTCCCCTAGATTCTGCCAAAAATAATCCTGGGAGTTCTGACTGACATTACAGTTTTTATCTTGTGTCTTGTCTTTCAGCAAAAATGAATCCCTTTAAGGAGGCTGATTTTTTGTCAAGATTCATTGATTTGTATCAGGAAAACAAAAACCTGTGGGAGGTCAAACACCCATTATATTTCAATAGAGATGTGAGGAAGGCAACACTGGGCACACTTTTGGAATTTGTGAAGATTCAAGTCCCCCAGACAGACCTCAAGTTTGTGGACAAGAAAATTGGTATCTTGCGCAACATGTACAAGCGGGAACACAATAAGATCCAGGAGTCGCTCAGATCTGGAGCAGCAGCCAACCAGGTTTATGTACCCAAGCTGTGGTACTACCAAAAACTGTGATTTCTAGATGACCAGACAGAAGCAAAGCAATCACTTTCGACCCTTCCCCCCACCCTTCCCCCCACCCTTACCTCCAGCCTTCCCCCCACCCTTCCCTCCAGCCTTTCCGCCACCCCAGCTGAGGAGTCCCAGGAAGAACTGGGCCTTTTCATCCTTGATGAAGTGGATGCGCCCAGCTTCAGCCAGGTATCCTTTTTTGTTGAATTTGTGATTGTGTAAATATTAATGATGTAAACGTCTCAAATTTTTAAGTGCTTCATAAAAAATGACTTCATCACAAATATTAATATGTAGACATATCACTAGACAGTAGTGGCCAAAAATATACTAACTTTAGATATTGGTGAGCAGTGAGAAAAATGGTGGGGTCAAATAGATAGCCTTTACTATTTGTTTAGAATTATATTTGCAAGTCATGAGTTGAAAATTGTGTGTGATTGCACAACCCAAAATTACAACTATGTCCCTTTTTTTTACCCAGGATGACCTGAGCCAGGAGGAGGCCTTGCCCAGTGGGAGAGAGGAGGAGGCTGTGGCTGGGCCCAGTAGAAGCCGCACGGAGTGTCAGGTGCCTCCCTTCCGCATTACCACCAAAAGGCCAAGAAAAATGACATAAACTGAGGAGGAATCCCTAGCCCTCATTCATGAAGCGAGCAAAATCATAAGCACACCACCCAATGCAGAGGAGGCGTATGGGACATATATGGCCAGCAGATTGCTGGAACTGGAAAAGGGGCAACGCCTCCTCTGTGAGGGTTTTGGATTTTTCAGGCCTATCAGAAGGGCTTGAGAGGGGAGCTTACTGCTAAAACACATCTAGCAGATGAAGCCACTCCTCCTCCTCCTGCCCCAAGTACACCACCAGAGAAGCGTGGAGGGAAGGCTGCAGAGAAGCGTGCAGGAAAGGCTCCATGGAAGAGTCAAAAGTGATTGCCTGGCTTCTGTCTGGTCTGACTGTGCTCCCTGTGCTCCCTAGTCGCAAGATACCAATTTTCTTGTCCTAAAACTTGATGTGTGTCCTGGGGGACGAAAGGCTTCACAGATTCCAAAAGTGTCTCCAGTGTTGCCTTCCTCATTTTTTATATGGATTTTTTATTTACCTTACATTATTGACTATGACGGGAAGAGCTGAAATGAGGGGAAGCTCTGCTGATTTCATCATACAATCATGTGCAAGAAAAGGTTGTTTTTTTTGTGGTTCCTTGCATGTGCCCCTCTTATCCACAGCGAATGCACTTTCAAATGCTCTTTTTGTGCAATTCCAAGTACAATTTGCACTTGTAGTGAAAAATGAATTTGCCTTTGGAAAATAAACCCCCCTATGTTTAATTAACAAGGGACACCAACCTCATTAATGTTCATTAAAACAACACAAAATATTAAGGTTATTGTGGTAACTTGAAACTCCAAAACTAAAAAAAAAAATTTGTATAATTTAGCACACATTTTAAAATAGATAGTGTTTAAATCTAAAAAAAAGAAAGATGAGTCCAAAATCTAATTTAATACTTTATTTATGGAGATCTGGCTCTTTTAAAATATCATATTAGTCATGGCATGAGGATAAATCATGAAGAAAGTAGTTTGTGAGAACTCTGTGTGAATATAAAGCAGCAAAACAACTTCATTCCTCTCGCATTATAAAGAAAAAAAAGCGCTGTATTAAAAGATCACAG
Organism: Lithobates clamitans; assembly: GCA_037952925.1. NCBI lineage: Eukaryota > Metazoa > Chordata > Amphibia > Anura > Ranidae > Lithobates > Lithobates clamitans. Next base: position 11,431,981 of record JBBGZY010000008.1, on the reverse strand, counting down.
AAGAGAAATGTGCTAGCTTCAATACGAAGGCTAGTTTTACCAGACCGAGCGCTTCGGTCTTGTACTTACTTCAGAGCATGCGTGAGTTTTGGTCCGTCGGACTAGCACACACACGACCGGTTTGTCCGCTAGAAAGCAAAGTCCATCGGATAGATTTGAAACATGTTTCAAACCTAAGTCCGCCCAACTTTTGAGAAAACAAAGTCCGCTGGAGCCCACACACGATCGAATTGTCCGACCAAATCAGGTATGCCGGACCAAGTCTGCCGTAAAGTCCGCTCGTGTGTACACGGCATAAGAATATACTTCAACAAAGCACAATGTAAACAATATACAGTCTAAAGTGCAAAATACTTAGAATATGGGGGATAACTTCCAATGTGCAATGAAAGTGCAAAGAGTTCAAGGGGATGGCATCTGAAACAGTTCTGTCCCAAACAGAACAAAGTGCTGGTGTCAAAACGTAAATCTTCAGATAATTGCTGGTGAATAAAGTGCAGAAAGCAGAGTGCTGTTTTTCCAACCAACATGCTGTGTTAGTGTGATGGTGTAAGTGAACAGTGTTTTTCTTCAGTGTGATCACACCTCAGGGTGAAATGGCTCTTTACCTTACTGCTGTAAGGCTTCAGTGTAAACTAGCCAGTGGTGGTCCGGGGTATTATAATAGGTCACCCTAAGGATATCCTATAGATGGCAATGTGGTGTCCTGGTAGGTGATTCTTATTGGGATATGTCTCCTTTATATAGATTGTGTTGAAATCTTTAGACTGACTATCCTGGAAGTGATAGAGAAGTCCCCATGCCTTACCTTCCAGGTACTTTACACCTTGCAAAAATGTGCTTCTGATTTTCATGCAAGGTCACCTCTCTTCTGGAGCAGGCTGCCTGTGCTGGGGGAAGGCTCTGCTCCAGGAGAGGGGGGATCTTGCATGAAAATCAGAAGCACATTTTTGTAAGGCACGGGGACTTCTCTAGTGCTAGGAACCCAAGGCATGTGCCCTGTATCTCCTGCCCTGTGCAACCAGTTCCAATGGCACAGCCACCTGCTATTGCAGCAGTGAGCATCTCCCCTGCCATGCTACCTGTCAAGTAAATATAATTCAAAGTGCAGGCATCTTCCCTGGCTCCTCCTTGGCTCTGAAATCAGATGACATAAGTTGAAGGGAAGACATACAGGAATTTCCTGCTTACCATGCTGCATCCAATGTCTGGTGAATTTAGGCATGGAGGGGAAAAGTGTGCTGGAATCCATAACAAGTACATGTATGGCAGGGGTAGGCAATGTCGGCCCTCCAGCTGTGGTGAAACTACCAATCCCATCATGCCTCTGCCTCTAGGAACCATGCCTGTGATTGTCAGGGTCTTGCAATGTCTCATGGGACTTGTAATTTTACCACAGCTGGAGGGCAGAGGTTGCCTACCCCTGATGTATGGGGTGGTGGACAAAATTTGTGCTAGAAGGAGAGACTTTGAAGTGGTTAGGACTTTTGCTGAGAGGAGAGATTTGGGGGAGGGGGTGAATTATTATGTTGGGAGAAGAGGCTTTGAGGGGATGTAGACTTGTGTTTGAAGGGGAGATTTTGGGGGGAAAGATTAATATGTGCTGAGATGAGAGATTTTGGGGCAAGACTTGTGCTAGTTTCAAAAGAGAGTGAGAACTTGTGGTGAGAGGAGAGATTTTGGGTGGATGAAGAATTGTGGTGAGGAGATATGTGCAAGGAATAGGGATTTTTTAAGAGGGGGAGATTTGTACTGGGAAGGAGAATTTAGGTTTGCAGAAGGAATTTGTATGTGTGAATTTTGGGGGAGGGAATGAGGATTTTTTCTGAGTGGAGAAAGGGGGGAAGAGTATTGCTTGTGGGGGAAATTTGCACTGTGCTTTGTGTACTTCTAACCTCTGCACTCTGGGTGCTATATACCAATGACCCCTGCATTCTGTGCATTATACACACCTTAACCTGGCATTCTGTGTGTTATGTACATTTGACTGCAGTATTCTGTGCGATATACAGTATACTCCTGATCCCTGCACTTTTTGCATTGCATAACCCTGACAACTGGACTCTGTGTGTTAGAGTTCTGCACTATATATTGTAAATTATATTGTATATTGCATACTTCTGAACAGTGTTCTTTTTCTCAACAATTTCTGGTTGCTAAACAGTCTGACTATTTTAAAAAGGTATTTTTTGAGGTAGGCTCAGACAAAGTGTTGGGCTCTCTCAATTGCAGTGTGTGCTAAAGAATGTGTAACTGAAGCATTTCATTTTTTAAATTATTCTGCTGAGGATCATATATATCTGTGAGACTTGTGGCACAGCAATTAGATCATATTTTATGGGTATAAGGGCTGAGGCATATGTGTTTGTTGCATACAGCAAATAGGCAAATATTTTATTTTTCTATGCCCCTTTGTGTCCCCCTCACTGGTAACACATTTTAACCACACCCACTGCTCTTTATTACACTACTTGGAGTGCCCTAAGAAGCCCCAGGTCATTTACAATCATAGAAATGTCTCTATTTATAATCCCACTTTATCTTAGCAGTATTACTTTATTACATTATAACAGCATTACTTAATAAATTAGAAAACAGTGTTCTCCAACAAAATGTCACTGTAAATTTACAGAAACAACCATATCAGTGTGAAAATGGTTCTATAGAATGAGTATGATTTACAGTACTTATAGGAAAAATACACATAAGAGAGATGCTGGGATTCACAAAACTCTAGTTATAAACCATATATTCATATAATTACAATATTCTGGTTATCAGATTTTCCAAGAGCAATTTGCATATTCAGGATTTAGGCTGGTTTCAGCAGGTTCTAAAAATGTTACTACAGTATACTTTGGGGGTCAGTAACCCATCGATCGTGGTCTCCCTGACAACTGTGGGCAGGTGACAGGTAGACCGTAAACAGGTTCCTGTGCCATCAACCCCCACCTTCTAGGTGCCGGTCCTTCTCTCTCCACCCAGCCTCCAGTCTCCGCCACCGCGTCTTCTATGTCCCGGTCTTTCTCTCACCTTCCCGCCTCCTCCGCCACTGTGATCAATGAATAACAGAGGCCAGGAGGCAGCACAGCTCAGCACAGAGGGTAGGAAGAGGAGCTGTCCAAATTAACTTTTTAAATTAAACTGCAGGTCCTACGCAACAAATCACCAGCTTGCTTATATGAAAAGTCAGTCTATCAGCTCCAGCTCTTGCCAGCTGTCCAGAACTGTGCTGCCTCCCAGTCTCTGCTTTCTACACAGGTAGGACACTGCTATGGGTGGGAAGGGGGGCCAGAGGTTACTGCTATAGGGGAAAGAGGGAGCAGAGGACACCACTGTGTGTGTGTGTGTGCGTGGGGGGGGTGATGTGAAGGGGCAGAGGACACTGTTATGGGCAGGGTCACCACATAGTAGTTTCTTCTACTACCGTTCACATCTCCCTCATTCTGAGTGTAACACACTTGTTAACCCTGCATTCTGAGCCTAACACACTCCTTAACCCTGCATTCTGAATCTAACACACTCCTAAACCTTGCATTCTGAGTGCAACGCACTCCTGAACCCTGCATTCTGAGCATAATGCACTCCTTAATCCTGCATTCTGAGAGCAACACACTCCTGAACTCTACATTCTGAGCGTAATGCACTCCTGATCCCTGCATTCTGAGAGCCACAAACTCCTTAACCCTGCATTCTGAGAGCAATGTACTCCTGAACCCTGCCTTCTGAGCGTAATGCACTCCTGAACCCTGCATTCTGAGCTTAAAAATATTTTATCAAGAAAAAAAGGGTTTGTCTTGCTGTCTTTTTATTTTTATTTTTTTTTTTGGGGGGGGGAGCGCTTTGAAATTCCCTGCCTATTGGCTCCTGAGATATAAATATGGCCCTGCCTGCAAATCGCATCAGGCTGCACAAAAAGTAGTGCATGCGCTACTTAAAAAAAAAAACTGTGCTAAATTGCATGATACTGCAGTACCATGCAATATTGTGTCTACAAACACACTGCGTTTGAGATCTACGTTTGGGGTTAACAATGTATTATTACCCACAGTAGATGACAAATGCAGTGCTTTTTGAACATGGTGCAGGAAACACACATGGAACATGCCTTTCTGGCACTGTGTTCTGGTGTGAACCGATCCTAACAACAAGACACTGTGTCTGGTGATCTTTGACTTTATCGGTGTTGTTCAAGTAGAGCTCCATCTCTCAAAGGTTGCCTACCCCTTTTATAATGTATGCACACATATTTACAGCATGGTCATGTACATGTATATTCTGTTTTTGGTTGCATCTACATTTCTTCATTCATTGTATCCTGGACAGATTTTTCAAACACCCTCTTCTACTAACCTATGACCTCAGGTGATACTCCTCTTTGCCAGCTAATTGTGCTGAGAGTACAGTTCAGTATTCTTATGCCGCGTACACACGACCGGACTTTACAGCATACTTTGCCCAGCTGACTTTTCAACGGACTTTACGACACACTTTCCGAATGAACGGACTTGCCTACACACAATCAACCAAAGTCCGACGGTTTCATACGTGATGACGTACGACCGGACTAAAACAAGGAAGTTCATAGCCAGTAGCCAATAGCTGCCCTAGCGACTGTTATTGTCCGTCGGACTAGCATACAGACGAGCGGACTTTTTGACTCGACTCGAGTCCATCGGATAGTCTGTCAAAATTTTGAGAAAAAAAAGTCAGCTGGAGCCCACACATGATCGAATTGTCCGACGGACTCCGGTACGCCGGACCAAGTATGCCAGAAAGTCCGCTCGTGTGTACGCAACATTACTCTAACCAGTCTCTAACCTTTTCTCCCATAACCCTTTCTGACAGTCTTTAATCCTCTGAAATTTTAAGTGTGTACTCTTAAGCCAAGTACATAATCTGGCTAAAGCTTCTTCCTATGCTATATGACATATACAGTCCCTGACAAAAGTCTTGTCGCTTGTGTACAAATTGACCCGAAGTGCCGCTAAAATATATTTCTAATCAAGTGTTTGTTACAAGAAATGGGTCATTTTAATCCCAATAGCTTTTGTAATAATGTTTCAGTGCAAAACAAAACTGACAAAAAGTATTCTAATATTCACAGCTTGGTAAAGCCCATTGAGTCAATTTTTGCCAAGACATAAGTGTTGTTGCCTTGTTATATGAGCTTCACCTGTGACTAATAATGGATCAATTAGGTCTCAGGTGTGTATAAAAAGAACATCAGTACACTAGACCTCAACTGCAACTAGACCTCTGCAAACATGCCTAAGATTCACCCGGAGACTAAAGTGTTTATTATCAAGAGGCTGAAGACCAGATCCACTGCTGATGTGGCAGACACCTTCAATGTGTCTCAGCATCAAGTTCAGAGGATAAAAAAAAGATTTGAAGAGATTGGAGACGTTTTGGACAAGGCCAGTTTAGGCCGGCCCCACAAGACAACTGCTCGAGAGGACAGTTTGTTGGCTCGAAAATCCAAGGTCAGCCCATTTTCCACTGCAGCAGAGCTCCACGAGACCTGGTCACCTGAAGTCCCTGTGTCAACCAGAACAGTTTGTCGGATTCTGTCTCGAAATGGAATCCATGGTCGAATCAGTGCCCATAAGCCAGCACTAAACAAAAGACAATTGAAAAACCGTGTGGCATTTGCCAAGGGCCACAGCCTGCTAAAAGGATGGACTCTAGAAAAGTGGCAGAAGGTGGATTTTTCAGATGAATCTTCTGTTGAATTACACCACAGTCGCCGCAAAAATTGCAGGAGACCTACTGGAACTCGCATGGAGCCGAGATTTACCCAGAAAACAGTGAAGTTTGGTGGAGGCAAAATCATGGTCTGGGGTTACATCCAGTATGGGGGTGTGCAAGGGATCTGCAGGGTGGAAGGCAACATCAATAGTCTAAAATACCAAGAAATCTTAGCTACCTCTTATATTCCCAACCATAAAAAAGGCCAAATTTTGCAGCAGGATGGTGCTCCATCGCATACTTCCATCTTCACATCAAAGTTCCTTAAGGAAAAGAAGATCAAGATGCTCCAGGATTGGCCAGCCCAGTCACCAGACATGAACATCATTGAGCATATGTGGTGTAGGATGAAAGATGAAGCATGGAAGACGAAACCAAAGAATATTGATGAACTCTGGGAGGCATGCAAGACTGTTTTCTTTGCTATTCCTGATGACTTCATCAATAAATTGTATGAATCCTTGCCAAACCGCATGGATGCTGTCCTTCAAGCTCATGGAAGTCATACAAGATATTAAATTTGGATCTCACAGCACCACTACTTATTTTGCTGACATATTTTTGGATTTTCAGTAAAGTTGTTCAATTTCTGTATAGGCGACAAAACTTTTGTCTTGCCAAAATTTGACCTGTCTGTCTTGATTAAATGATAAATCTTTTTTCAGTGAAACTAATTTATTTCAGTGCATTAAACATCATTTGAGAGGGCTTTAGTTTTTCATATGAGCTATTTCTAACACCAATTGATTAATTAAAAGTCAGGTTAATAGCAGGAGTTTCTACAAAATAGGGAAGCGACAAGACTTTTGTCAGGGACTGTACAATACCCCTGCTTAACATATTACTTATCTCTTATTTATACTGTTTCTCTTGCTGTAAAACAAAACAATAATGTATACTAAATTATATTGACCTGATATATAACTAATACAAATAACAAATAACACTAATACTTTTTTGAAAATTTGTTTAGAATCACAAACATGCATAATCTCCAGGGTGCACTGACATGGCAGTTATATTATTGGTTGATCACTGTTACAATATTTTTCTGTTTCATTTATTTTCTTCCCTTTTCACATTGTTTTATAATAGCAAAGTCTCAATCTCTTTCTTGCTTTGAGTTTTTTTAGAAGCAGTGTCACGTTATTCTTGTGAGATCCATTAAAAGACGCAGCCTATTGCTGCTAACTTTGATTAGCTTTCATGAAAGAAATATCATAATTGAGAGGAATTAAACACCCTTTTAGTTAAAGGGTGGTATGAGTTTTAGTAGTTCTGTTGGACTTGTTTAGAAGTAAATTATGTTTTCACAAAGGGTTTCAGAGTTATAGCTGTATGAAAAAGTCAGATAAGAGGAGACATACAGAGAATGCTTACTATCATTTAGAAAACATCTTTTGGGGCATTGGCCGATTTTCACAATGGGAGCACCAATCAAAAAGTCTATGTCTGCTTAATTAAACAAAAAGCCTTTGGGATAAATAGAATATAAATATATCACTAAATAGCTAGGTTATAACTACACAAATTATGTACAATAAAACCGCAAGTGTCTGGTATTTTTGTATTATGTATTGCTTAACTATACAAATAAAAGGTGAAAAATTGCTTAAATCTTAACAACAACATGGTGTCAAAAGACGAGCATGAATGAGGTATAAAAGTGTTTTTGGAATACCAAAGTATTTAGGGAAATACCAGATGACCAAACGTTTTATAATAACAAAATAGGTCTAATTCATTGTACTAATAAATGGCAAGTACTAGTCATAACCTGGGTAAGACAACATCATCATTGTTTTGAGTGGGAAAGTCTTCTGGCACATTTTGCACAAATAGTATTGAGCTTAATGAAAACTTGACATTAAGGTATTATGTCATTATAGGACTTCCCTTTCCCTATCTGCCATTTTCAAAGAACTGTGATAAAACAACTATTCATTATAAATAATCTATATTCAAAATATACTCAAAATTCTTGTTCTTTTTATAAATCAAGGAGAATGTTTATTGAGAACAAAAAGAATACATTTCCAGAGCAAACACCATTTACATAAAAACACTGCCAAAATAGTATAAAATACAAGATACAAGGTTTTCCATGGTGAAATTGCAAACTATAATGGCACATAGCATGTATTATAATTGCCATCAAGACAATGGTTTACACAACTAGTTACAGAAAGTAATAACTGAAAGAGAAATATAAGAACATTCACAGCTTAATCAGGTAGTTTAATGGATCATATTGGTTATTAGGTCTAATAGGGCGTACACACGGTCGGACTTTGTTCGGACATTCCGACAACAAAATCCTAGGATTTTTTCAGACGGATGTTGGCTCAAGCTTGTTTTGTCTACACACACTCGCACAAAGTTGTCGGAATTTCTGATCGCCAACCACGCGGTCACGTACACCACGTACGATGAGACTAGAAAAGGCCGGTTCAGAACCAAGCGCGGCACCCTTTGGGCTCCTTTTGCTAATCTCGTGTTAGTAAAAGTTTGGTGAGAGACGATTCGCGCTTTTTCAGACTCGTGGCTTTCAGATCGTTTTCTGCCGTTCAGTTTGTGCTTGTGGGTTTGTATCTGCTCTTCAGTGCGTGCAAGCAAGTTCTGCGTGACTTTAGTCATTGTATTCTTGTTCGTTCGTTACTGTTTTTCAGGTCGCTCTTCACAGGCCTTGCTGTTCTTCCTTGCGTTCTGTTACTTCGTTCTGAGCAGCCGACCGTTTTCTAGCCATGGTGTGTATGCGCACTCCTCGTAGAGTTCGTGCTGTGCGGGGGCTTGGTGTTGGGGTCCTGACCTTGACACAAGTCCAGTCCATGAACAGGGTGGGGAGGAGTTCATGGACCAAGAATTGGTTGCTTCAGCATGACCAGTTCTCTCATATGCCTTTGCTCCGTGAGATCCGTGAGAATAATCCTGATGATTTCAGGAACTTTCTCAGGATGACGGACCCCGTGTTTCACCGTCTGTTGGCTTCGCTGACCCCTTATATTAGCAGGCAGGATACCTGAGGCAAGCCATCACTCCGGAGCAGAGGTTGGTCGCTACCCTGCGATATTTGGCGACAGGGAGAAGTCTGCAAGACTTGAAGTTCTCGACAGGCATCTCCCCCCAGGCTCTGGGTATCATCATCCCAGAGACCTGTTCTGCCATCATCCAGGTCCTGCAGAAGGAGTATATGAAGGTAAGATTTGTATCTTTTAATATCACATTTTATTGTATTGAATGTTTGCTAATATATTGTATTTCTTTCCTCATTCCCTAATTACCATGATTGTAATATGCTGTGAATGTCCCCTTTGTCCTCATGCATGCAGGATTTTTATGTAATTATTATTTTAGGTCCTTCATACATATTTGCCCTTCAATAACCTCCCCAGCATGGTGTCTCATAGTTACATAGTTACATAGTAGGTGAGGTTGAAAAAAGACACAAGTCCATCAAGTCCAACCTATGTGTGTGATTATGTGTCAGTATTTCATTACATATCCCTGATTGTTGCGGTCATTCAAGGGGATTATCTAATAGTTTCTTGAAGCTAGCAATGCTCCCCTCTGAGGCCACCGCCTGTGGAAGGGAATTCCACATCCTTGCCACTCTTACAGTAAAGAACCCTCTACGTAGTTTAAGGTTAAACCTCTTTTCTTCTAATTGTAATGAGTGGCCACGAGTCTTATTAAACTCTCTTCTGCGAAAAAGTTTTATCCCTATTGTGGGGTCACCAGTACAGTATTTGTAAATTGAAATCATATCGCCTCTCAAGCGTCTCTTCTCCAGAGAGAATAAGTTCAGTGCTCGCAACCTTTCCTCATAACTAAGATCCTCCAGACCCTTTATTAGCTTTGTTGCCCTTCTTTGTACTCTCTCCATTTCCAGTACATCCCTCCTGAGGACTGGTGCCCAGAACTGGACAGCATACTCCAGGTGCGGCCGGACCAGAGTCTTGTAGAGCGGGAGAATTATCGTTTTATCTCTGGAGTTGATCCCCCTTTTAATGCATGCCAATATTCTGTTTGCTTTATTAGCAGCAGCTTGCCATTGCATGCCATTGCTGAACCTATCATCTACTGGGACCCCCAGGTCCTTTTCCATCCTAGATTCCCCCAGAGGTTCTCCCCCCAGTGTATAGATTGCATTCATATTTTTGCCACCCAAATGCATTATTTTACATTTTTCTACATTAAACCTCATTTGCCATGTAGTCGCCCACCCCATTAATTTGTTCAGGTCTTTTTGCAAGATTTCCACATCCTGCGGAGAAGTTATTTCCCTGCTTAGCTTAGTATCGTCTGCAAATACAGAGATTGAACTGTTTATCCCATCCTCCAGGTCGTTTATGAACAAATTAAATAGGATTGGTCCCAGCACAGAACCCTGGGGAACCCCACTACCCAACCCTGACCATTCTCAGTACTCCCCATTTATCACCACAATCGGAACACGCCCTTGTAGCCAGTTTTCAATCCATGTACTCACCCTATGGTCCATGCCAACGGACCTTATTTTGTACAGTAAACGTTTATGGGGAACTGTGTCAAATGCTTTTGCAAAATCCAGATACACCACGTCTACGGGCCTTCCTTTATCTAGATGGCAACTCACCTCCTCATAGAAGGTTAATAGATTGGTTTGGCAAGAACGATTTTTCATGAATCCATGCTGATTACTGCTAATGATATCATTCTTATTACTAAAATCTTGTATATAGTCCCTTATCATCCCCTCCAAGAGTTTACATACTATTGATGTTAGGCTAACTGGTCTGTAATTCCCAGGGATGTTTTTTGGGCCCTTTTTAAATATTGGTGCTACATTGGCTTTTCTCCAATCAGCTGGTACCATTCCAGTCAATAGACTGTCTGTAAAAATTAGGAGCAATGGTCTGGCCTATATTTACCTCATGTAGTCACTTAACAATGTATTTTATCAGCTCCATAGTAGTGCTCCCAAACACCCCTAAAATGTTTAGAAATGTTATTTTCGCTTTAAATTCAGGCAGAGTGGCAGAGGCTTTTTTTTGTGGTGTCCCCAAATCATTTTTAGTAACCCTCCCTCCCCAACTGCTAAGTCAGCTGATCCCAATTCTCTATCTATCCTCAATCATCTATCTGCAGACTTTGCCAAACCCATACACACTATACCCATCTTCTTTTGTGCTCAGATTTATGGATGAATTCCCCAAAGCTTGTAGTGCAAGGGCCTGCCTGTATACTTTCCAATGGTACTGTTTAAAGTTTTTGTATCCTATTATTATCTTGACAGGTAATAGCAGAATGTCCAAATGTCCTCAAATGTGTACAGTGTGTATTTATATCTTTGTATTATGACACTTCTTACCTGTCCAGTGGGCTGCCAATCGTGTAACTAAGAAGGGGCTGTTCCAAGTAATACCCATTATTTAGGCATTCATCTCTCAATGAAGTGAAGAGGGTTACCTGTCCAAGATTTCCACACACCCCCTATAATGTTAGAAATGGCCCATGAGAGGGGGGAGGGGGAATATGATAGGTGTACCTTATACTTTGGCGTTGTTAAATTCCCCTTAATAAATGCTATCTGGAGGTTGCCCCATAATGTTTGTGTCTAATATGCTTGCCATGTTTCTGATCAAAAATAGTAATGTTTATTATTTTTTCCTCAACAGTTTCCTTCCACGCCACAGGAATGGCAGACTGTGGCCTCCCACTTTGCCGAGCGGTGGGACTTTCCTAACTGCGGAGGGGCAATTGATGGGAAACACGTCCACATCGTCCCACCATTCAACTCGGGGTCATACTATTTCAACTATAAGGGGTTCAATAGTATAGTGATGTTGGCGGTGGTGTCGGCTAATTACGACTTCCTGTATGAGGACGTGGGGAAGAATGGCCGGATGTCCGATAGTGGAGTCATCGCCCAGACAGAGTTTTACAGGCGTCTCCAGAATGGCAGCTTGGACTTGCCAGCTCCAGAGGACAATGTTGAAGGACTCCCAATTGTGTTCTTTGCTGATGAAGCGTTTGCGCTGGGGGACAACCTGATGCGGCCATTCCCAATGAGGACCCTCACCCCGGAACAGAGGGTTTTTAATTACTGGCTGGCCAGAGCCTGAAGAGTGGTGGAGAACACATTTGGAATCCTGGCCAGCCGGTTCCGCCTATTTATGACACCCATCCATATGGCGGAGTATAAACTGAACCATATTATACTTGCGTACTGTGTTCTCCATAACTTTTTAAGGAAACATTCGGCCAACTATGCTGGCTCAGTTGGGCCTGAGGCAGGAATGATACATCAAACCACACTGATGGTGCTTGAAAGTGGCCGTCCTGGCTTGCCCTCCCTGAGTGCCCGTGATGTCCGGTTACGCTACCTGGAGTTCTTTGCGGGTAGGGGGGTTATCAATATGCCAGCAAATCTGTGAAGCCTTTTTATAATAAAACAAAAAAAGAAATTCTTTGTGGACATTTACTGCTTGTGTTTGTTTTAGCTGACCCTGACAGAAATGTGTTGAGTCCAGAAAATGTCGTGATTGTGTAACCTTATTATACAAAGCACTGTTGGCTGTTATTTACTAAATGCAAAAACACATTTCACTACAAGTGCACTTGCAACTGCACTGAACCTGCACTTGTAGTGCAAAGTGGATTTGCCCTTAGGAAATAACCCAATTTTCGCAGAAAACAGCAATTACATCACCCAAAAGTGTTGTAGTGTTGAGACAATAATTCACAAATTCTTGATTACCAAATTTTTTATACCTGCACAATCACATGTGCATTTACCAAAGGTTTTTAAAACAAACCAACATGTTTGTTGTATAACAATTTTTGCAGTAGCATTATCAAAAATCAAAATGTCTATTTAAGATAAAACAGGCCTATGTAAAACCAACAAGAAAGCCAAAAAACTTGAACCTACAAACTTGAACTCACCACTACTTTATAATTGAGGAAGGGGTTGCACCCCCAAAACGCGTCCATTGATCTCCCGTGATGGCAGATAGAACATGTTGGCACACTGTGTGCATCCTCCAAATTTGGCTTTTCAAAACATTGCAAAAAGATTTAAAAGATTGGACCACAATCCAAAAAGTGATTTTGTGAGGTTTTAAATTTGCCCCAAAACATCAATGATGTTATTATTTTTTTGAATCGCATCATTTATTTTTTTCTGGATGTTTAGCAATTCGACATTACACCCCATGATCTCCCCGATTAGGATCTGGGCACTTTCTGATGTGAAAGGATCTGGATCACGATCACCTAAAAAGAGAGAAACAAAACAAAAACAGGTTTCAAAAATCTGCCACCATCCATCTCTTACCCGAGTCTGTGGTCGCAGACACTCACCTGTTGTGGTGCCAATTTCCACCACATCTTCTTCTTCCTCCTGTTCTTCTTGGGTTGGTGGTATTTCCCTTCTTCCATAGGTGGGGGGTCTGTGGTCTCCTCGGATGAGGGGTGTCCTCCGAGTCTTTTTTCCCCTATGTAAAACAAAAATGGTATAATTAGCACACAGATATTTGATGGCAGAACTAGAAATAGGAAACATTGCTTGGAAGTGGGGTACAATTGTCTATTTTAGCCGAGTTCCAAGATGTATTTTTTTTATTGCCCTTTGTCAAGCTGCAATACTTTACCTGTTTGGTACAAGCTTCACAGATGGAGACCCCCCTATAGTATACACTGGAGCACCTGTGTGGCACCCCTAATAAAAATGGTGTTCCGGGGTCCCACACTAGTTCTCCAGTGTCCAGATGTGAAAACAGCTGCTCAGTGTCCTCTCCTTACACATAATCTAGTTTGCATTTCATTTGAGTAACATACCCATCTACACAAACAAATATTTGGCATCCAAGTAGGCCCAAAAAAAATGTGGGAAAATGCATATGGCCTAAACAATGGTGTTTTGGAGGCCGAAAGAAAAATGTTTAATATGAACGAATAATGGGCCCATGAACATTAAAGTTGCCCTTTTCAACGTTACAATTAATAAGAAAAGCATATGGAGCAGCACGAATGGAATAAAGACAGAAAGAATAGGAACACAGCACAAATACTTACTTTTTTGCAGCACTCTCCGTATCTTTCGGTACTGCTCGGGCTCTCTTAATTTTAGGTCCGACCACCGCTTCCTGAGCTGATCTTTCGATCTTCGTACCCCGAAATTCTTGTGAAGACTTTTGACCACTTTCGTCATGATCTTGGCCTTTCTGATATTGGGGTTGGGGTAAGGCCCATACTTTCCGTCATAGTCGGACTTCTTCATGATGTCGACCATCTCCAACATCTCCCCAAAGGACATATTTGTGGCCTTAAAACGTCTCCTTCTGGATCGGGACGTGTCCTGATCCGGGCTTTCCTCCTCCTCCTCCTCGTTCCTGTAATTAGCACGCACCTGCTGTGACTCCGCCATGTGCTCTTCCCCCACTGCGCCGAACGAAAAGGGGTGGGGAATAGAATAGAAAGAACGTCAGGGGCGGGCGGAATTACACGCATGCGCAGTGTATATAAAGCGTAGCACACGTGCGTATTACGTACGATCTGTGAGCGGAGGAAGGAGCATTGGACGCGCCGATCATAAGAACGAAGGTAAGAGACAAACTTGTGCCTATACTGCTTCTACATTGAGGCCTATATTGTAACAAGATTAGGAGAGTTTTGTCTGACATTAGGCTTTGTCTTGTGTTGTGTCTTGCAGTGAACATGGATATGCTACTGAAAGATAATGACTTCATGTCAGTATTCCTAGATATGTTAAGGGAGCTGCCATGTTTGTGGGAGATTAACCACCCCCATTTCAAGAACCAAGCAAAGAGGAAGGCAGCACTGGCGCAATTGTGTGAAATTGTGAAGCAGGTGATCCCCACGGCAGACATCACCTATTTAAAGATATTAATTGGTGGCCTGAGGAGTACATATCTAAGGGAGTGCAAGAAAGTCCTGGATTCACAGAGATCCGGAGCAGCAGATGACATCTATGTCCCCAGGATGTGGTACTATGACAGGCTGCATTTTCTGGCAGGCCAGACTGAACCCAGGCCATCCCTCTCCAGTCTTCCTTCCACGCTTCCTTCCCCCCCGGCTGAGGCTTCTGACGCCCAACCTGGGCCTTCCAGGCCGCATGTGGAGGAGCCCAGCTTGAGCCAGGTATAGCATTCCTCTAAATATTTCTGCTTGTCCAATCAATGATGTTAACTAGATGTTAGTTGGAAGTACTAATTTATGATTGTGATTGATGAAGCAAAAACTAAAACCATGTCCTTTTTTCATACACAGGGAAGTCTCAGCCAGGAGGTGGCCGGGCCGAGCCGGCTGGCTGATCTGCAGGTCCCTCCACCCCCCCTGAAAAGAGAAAGTGGCAGTAGGAGGAGTGCCCTAGAGGAGGCTGCCAGAGGACTCTTTTGGAGGGCTACAGAGGTCCTGGGAGCACGTCAGACCGTGGAGGAGGACATTGCTGCCGTCATTGCATATAAAATGCAGAGGATGGAGGAGGGCCAACAAATCATGTGTGAGTCCCTCATATTGGAGGCTCTTAACAAAGGTATGAGGGGCCAAATTACAGCTCAGACACACCTTTGCGATGGTCCTCCTCCTCCTCCTGCAGGTCCCCCTCCTCCTTCTCCTCCAGGTCCTCCCAGTCCTCCTCCTCCTCCTTCTCCTCCAGGTCCTCCCAGTCCTCCTCCTCCTCCAGGTCCTACTCCTCCTCCTGCCACATCTCCAACAGCACAGCCCGGAAGGAAGCGTGGAAGGAAGACAAGAAAGTGAGGCCCTGGATCCAGTCTGGTCGGCCAAAAAATGCAGCCTCTTGTGGTACCACAGCCTGGGGACACAGATGTCATCTGCTGCTTTCCAGATCTCTGCGAATTCTGGACCAGACTGCCCTCCCTTACATATGGACTCCTCAGACCACCAATTTTGATGTTCAAGAATTGATGTCTGCCATGGGGGTCCCAGGCTTCGCTAATTTCTCCTGTTGATCCAGTGTTGCCTTCCTCTTTGTTTGGTTCAGAGCCCTTAATAAAGGAATTTTTGTTTGGAATTATACTCTCCTATGTGTTTTACTTCAAAAAGGACAGTTTGTTTGTGAGGATTCAGGTACATTTCAAATATACAATGTGAAATTAACAAGGGACACCAACAACAAACAATCTCCTTGAGATTAAATAATAAAAGATATCAATGGTGTTGGGGTAACTTGACACACAAAACACACACAAAAATATTCTAGAGTAAAAATAAAAATAACATTGAACAAAGATCAGCCTTTGAAAAAATACAAACATTAAATAAATTTAAAAAAAAGGCTTAAAATCCCCAAAAAATGTAATTATTTTTTTAATTATTTGGGCAACTTACCACAACACCATTATCCCGTAGTTTGTAAGATCAAAGATACAACCATGTTGGTGTTCCTTGTCAATTTTACATTGTATTTTTTTAAATGTAACTGCCTACTCCCAAACTGTCATTTAAACTAAAACACATAGCCAAGTATTATTCTCCACAATTTCTTTATTGTGCATTAAAAGAAGAAAACAAATAAAATTAGACATGCTATCTGCCAATAGAATTTAACCCAAAAGTGCATTCTATGCATCCAAAAATATAGAAAATATACTAAATCAAATCATTATTCAACCCAAAAAATAATGTCAAAGCAATAACTCCAAGGACAGTAATAAATAACACTTTATCTCCTCCGATTCCACAACATGTCTGGTTGACGAACGGCCGTTCAGAAACCAACTTAAATGTGCAAAATGAAAAGCATGAACTGAAAAGCGTGAAAAGAAAAGCACGAATCAACACTCACAAAACTTTTACTAACACGAAATTAGCAGGAGCCCAAAGGGTGGCACTAAAGAGCTGAAAAACCACGTAGTACATCAGTATGTTCGTAATTGTTGGCCAACAATTGTGTGGCCGTGTGTATGCAAGACAAGTTTGGGCCAACGCCCTTCGGACAAAAGTCCACGGTTTTGTTGGCCAACAATCCGATCGCGTGTATGAGGCTTTAGACCTGAGTATCGAGCCATGAGGTGCATACTTTTTCAGATCTGCCAGGACAACCCCTATGCAGTTGGAGTGTATCCCCCACATATATTATCTGCTCGTTGTGTGTGGGTGGGTCTGCTAATCTCCAATGAACTAGAATTAATATACGTGCTTGAAACAGGGCCCTGTCAAAAGTTTCTCTTGTAATTTTTTTCACTAAAACAAGCAGAAGAAGAACGCATGACCATTAAATCCTATGAAACTCTGGTCAGTTGGGGGTCTGTTGCATTTTTCAAAGTCCAGCTTGCTACATTTTTGGTGCATGTTTGGTGTAATAAAAAAAACCCACCAAAAAAGCATCCCTCCATTGAAATAAATGCAAAACGCATAAAAATGCATCAAAAACTTATCTAAAACACAATGCACCTGTGGGAAGTGCTTCAAGCCCTGGTTCATAGAATCGCATGACAAGGGAAATCACATTATATTCAATAAAACTATTTTGGTGCGATTTCAGCCCTGAAGACGTTTATGTCATCTCACAGAAGTCGCATCAGAATAGATAAGAAGTATTCCTATGCAACTTATAAGGATTAGTGCTTTTTTTTAACCCTTACCTTCCCTCCCCGGTCATCCTTGTTGCCTAAAAACTCTCTTCTCAAGCACATCCTTTTCACACCTGAGCGTAGCAGAAACATGGGTTCCCGCTCATGTTTTTTTTGCACATTTTCCACATATTTCCAAATGCATAGCAATCTGTACAGAAAAAGCGCACTTCGCCATGCGTTTCTGAAATGCATGCCAAAACATGATTCCTGCATGCATTGGCAATTAGACTGACTGAGTTTGCATCTGCATGTTTCCAAACGCATGGCAACCCGTACAGAAAATTCACAGCGAATGCGCGTTTCACTTGCATTGCCATTTAGCCTATGTTTGCATCTGCGCGTTTACAGACACGCAGAAACCCACACAGAGGACTCACACTTTGGCACGTGTTTTGGCAACAAACAGTAAACTTGTGTCGCATTTGCATTGGCCCTTAGGCTGCAATCACATCTGTGCATTTCCAAGCACGTGGTAACCTGCACAGCGCCCTCGCGATTGCGTTGCCATTTATACTGCATTTGCATCTGCGCATTTCCAAATGCATAGCAACTCACCCAGAAAATACATGCTTTGCTGTGCGTTTTGGAAATGTGGGAAAACACACCCTGCCATTTAGGCTGCATTAGCATCTGCACATTTCTGAAATGCGCAGCAACTCACACAGAAAATGCACACTTTGCTGTGCATTTTGGAAACGCAAATTGAGATTGTATTGCCATTTAGGCAATGTTTACATCTCCGGATTTCCAAAGATATAGCAACTAGTACAGAAAACACGTGCTCTGCATCATCTTTTGGAAACATGCACCGCATTTGTGTTGCCGTTATATCCGAAATGTGCAACAAAGCACTCGTTTTCTGTGCGGCTGCCAGGCATTCGTAAATGTGCAGATGTGAATGACCCCCTAATCACAGTTAGCATGGTATGGTTCCAAAGGGGCGGGTGCTCGCTCATCCCCTCACCCCCCTTTCTTGACATGCCAGGCTGCATGCTTAGGTAAGGGTCTAGTATGGATTTTGGGGGAGACTCCACACCATTTTCTTTGGCATGGGGGTTCCCCTCAAAATCTATACAAGACAAAGGGGTCTGGGAGGGGAGGGGGAGGAGGACAGAGGACACAGACACAGGGAGAGCTGCAAACAGGAGAGCTGCGGCTGATGGAATCACGCAAACAGACAATGATATCAGGAGCTTAGCAGCCATGATTATCATGGTCTATTTGCAGGGGGAGGGTATAGGCAGGCATGATCAGCCAGTTTTTTTAGGGTATAGGGGGCCAAATAACACAGCACGAGCACTGTGCTGTATAACATGCTTTAAAGAAACAGTATCTGTTTTTTTGGGGGGGTTAACAAACGCTTTAACTTATGCTCGACCCGAACCATTTGCCCATCCCTAGTGGGCATCATCATTACAATCTTAAGAAATAATAGGCAGCACACTCCTAACAGTTAGCTATTCAAACTTTATGTATTTATGAAAGGAAGCAGCATATAAAGACACAACCATAAATTGTAGCAGATGCACAAGATCACCCCACAGTTCCTCAATCCAGACAAAAGCAAACTTTCAGCTAAAAGCATGATATACATTTTCATTAGAACAGGGAGAAGATCTAGCCTAAAAAGCATCAATGCAAATGGATGGGTAGCAGAAAAAAAACCTTCAGTTGGCATGTGAACACTCACGATTAGGGATGAGCTTCGAGTTCGAGTCGAACCCATGTTCGGCTCAAACATCGCATGTTCAACCATTCATCGAATTTCGAACGTTATGGGACGTTCGCGCAAATCCGAGTGGCGCGTCACAGCCCATAATTCGTGTTTAATTCTCTTTATTTGAAAAAGTTATCCATTACAGCATGCACAAAACAACCAAGTCACAGAAAGAAAAAGATACAAAAATAGGGACTATCACCAAAATCATAGACGCATTAAAATCATCAGTTTTTCCCGTATATTCTTCTACATCTAGTATGTGCCAGTTCAAGATACCCATAAGCTGTAACCTTCAAAAAGGAGAAATAAAAAGGTTTCTTCACTTTTCCCCTCTTCCCCCCCCCACTCCTCCTCCCCCCACCTTGTGTCGCCCACCCGCCATGCACCCTCACATACGCCCTACACCAATCTCATCCTGTACCATCCTCACCCCATCTCCCTCTCCGATCCAGCCCTATCCCGATCCAACCATGCTTTCCATATCTTCTCAAATTTCTTATAGTTGCCCCTCTTCTTATAGATATACTTTTCCCTGCAAATCACCTCCCTTACTGCATTCTCCCATTCTGTCACTGTTGGAGCCTCCCTCCTCTGCCAGTGCTGTGCAATAAGCTTTCTTCCCTGAAACAGGCATCTAACTCTTGCCGTCTGTATGTCCTTTGAGGTCGCTCCATCCCCCGTCAGTCCCAGCAGGCACTCCTTCGCCTCCAACCTCAGCGACGCCCCAAACACCAGGTTTATTTTCCCCACCACTCCTTTCCAGTATCTATGCAGTTTGGGGCATCGCCAGAACATGTGGATCAAATTCCCATGCCCCCCTCCACATCTTTGACACTTCGAGTCGGGTCTCTTACCCCACTTGAATAATTTCAGGGGTGTATAATATGCCCTATAGGATAAATACAGGTGAGATATCACTTGTGAGGGAGAGAGAGTGACCCTGGGACCAGACGCCAAGACATGCTCCCATTGGTCATCAGACAGAGCTCCCACATCTTTTTCCCATTTAATCCTATTTTTATTTTCCACCGGGCCTTCCTGGACTGCTGCTTTCAGGCATCCATACATGTCCGAGATTAATCCCTTTGTGGAGCTTGCATCAATCAGCTTTCTCAAAGAGACAATTTCACACCACACTGGCGCTTCCTTCCCAAATTGTGCCTCCAGGGCATGCCTAATTTGCAGATATCTGTAAAATGACCTGTTGGAGATCGCATACTCCTCTACAAGCTCCTGAAAGGACTTCAACCTCCCCGCCCTGTATACCTGTGCCAGGTAATGAATACCCTGACGGTCCCATTCCTTGAAGCGCCCCATTTTTTTAAGCTCATTAAGGCTATTGTTGTCCCAGAGTGGCGAGAATTCCGCAAAACTGATATAACCCAGGGTTCTTTTACAGTAGCTTGTACCCAGACTTTGACCATCATCTGGGTAGTGGAGCATTTAGTACAGAATGAATCTGCCTCTAATCCCTCTGCAATTGTATCGTGTCTGGTGTCATTCAACAAAATGCTACCCCCCGCTCCCTCTTCTCTTAGCCTATTACTGCCTCCCATTTGTTGCAATTGGGCTGCCAAGAAGTAGCCTCGTGGATCTGGTCCCGCCAGGCCGCCCTTCGCCTCTGATCGCCGTAGCGCCTGCAACCCGATCCTGGCCACCCCATTTTTCCAAATAAGCTCCCTGAACACACTGTCCATTTTTTTGAACCAATGCTTGGGGATCCAAACAGGAGAGTTCTGCAGGACGTATAAGATTTGGGGTAACCAGACCATTTTAATCAGATTGCAGCGCCCGGCGACCGAGAGGGGCAGGCGTCTCCACACTTGACACTTCTGCTTCAGCTTTTTTCATCAATGGAACTAGATTTCCGGATATGTACTGGCCTGGATCTCTAGATATATGTATCCCCAGATATTTCATTTGCCTGACCACTTGGACTTGGGATGCCTGGTGGGGGAGAGGCCCACTCAAGGCGTCTATGGGCAGGATCACTGATTTCTCCCAATTAACCAGTAACCCGGAGAAAACACCAAACTCCTTTACTATCCCCATAGCTGTTTCCAGTGAATCCTGCGTATCCGCCAAAAACAGCAAAGTATCATCGGCATACAAGGCCACTTTGTCCATCCCTCTCTTTCTCCTAAACCCCTGTATGCCCTGTGCCATCCTCAGGGCAACCGCCAAGGGCTAAATTGCCAGGGCAAAGAGCAGGGGGGGGGAAAAGGACACCCCTGTCTCGTACCCCTGCTCAACTGAAACCACTCCGAGCACTGCCCGTTGATTTTCACCTTGGCCCTCGGTTTATTATATAACAATCTTAGCCACTGAGCAAACCCGGGGCCAAACTGATATTCCGCCAACACCTTCCATAAGTAATGCCATTCCAAAGAATCGAAGGCCTTGGCTGCGTCTAGCGAAAGAATTGCTCTCCTACCGCTATTTTCTATAGGGATTTGCATATTAAGGTATACCCGTCTTATGTTCGTGCTTGTAGATCTGTCCGGGATGAACCCGGTCTGGTCTGTGTGTATTAGTTTGGAGATTATCTTATTCAGCCTTGCGGCTAGTACTTTGGCCAGGATCTTCACGTCCGAGCACAAGAGCGAGATGGGCCTATATGAAGACATATCTGTTGGATTCTTCCCTTCTTTCAGCAAAATTATTACTATGGCTTCTAACATAGAGGGGGGCAAAGCCCCTTCCTCCCTAGCTCCATTGAATACCTCCAGTAGTAAGGGTAACAATACCTCCCCATATTTTTTAAATAATTCTATGGGCAGGCCATCCGGGCCCGGGGACTTTTGAGCCGCCATATCTCCAACAGCCCTTTGCAGTTCTTTGAGAGTCAATGGGGCATCCAACATTTCCCGGTCCTCATTTGATACTGGAATTATCCCCAGCCCCTCAAAGAAGCCCTGCATTTCCCCCTCTACATTTACCCTGGAGGAGCTATATAGCTTCTCAAAGTATGTCCTGAACTCATCTATTATATCTGGGGTGTTTTTTCTTATTACTCCTTCCCTCCCCTCAATTGCTGGCACTGCACTCGGGGGGCTGTTTGCCTTAATTATCAGGGACAGAGCTTTCCCAATTCGCTCTCCTTCTCCAAAAAAGCTCCGCCTCTGAAAGGATCTAATCTTTTCTATCTTCTCTCGGAGTACCCTGCTATACTCTTCCTGTCTCCTCACCCAACACTCATAGTTAGCTTGGGATGGTGTTGCCACGAAGTGCGCCTCCGACAGTCTTGCATTTTCTTTAGCTCCCAGTTCCTCGGCTTGTGACTGTTTTTTAACGTAAGCAATTCTCTGAATTAAAGCTCCTCGAAGGTATGCCTTCAGGGAGTCCCAAACCACCCCCAGTGGGGCCGATCCTAAGTTTATATTAATAAACTCTGACAGCCCCTCCATCATTTTCTCCTCCTCTCCTATAAGTTTGAGCCAAAAGGGGTTAATCTTCCAGCTCCCTCTACTATATTGCCCCCCTACCTTCACGGAGGCAATAACTGGCGTATGGTCCGAGACGCCTCTCGGCTCATAGTTTATTTCCTCCACTACATTTAGTGCCTCCTCATTACCCAATACAAGGTCGATTCTGGATAAGGTGGCATGGGTCCTGGAGTGGCATGAATACTGCCTCTCTCCAGGATGCCTCCTCCTCCAGATATCCACCAGCCCTATTTTGTCACAGTATTGCGAAAGGGGGCTCCTGTTGGCCACTCCAGCTCCATACCTTAGCGGAAACCTATCTATGCTCCTGTTCATCGTCATATTGAAGTCTCCCAATGCTATTACCGGGGTCCCAGGGAAATCTGCTATGAACCTGGCTAGGTCTTTCATTACTTCCGTGCTAAATGGGGGGGGGATATACACGTTGGCCAGTATGTATCTTTTATTTTCTATTAAGCAAGAGAGAAAAATATACCTTCCATTTTCATCCAATCTACTCTGCCCGCAGGAGAAAGCCTAATCTGTGCTTATCAATACACTCACCCCTCTTGAATATGATGAGTGAGTGGAATGAAACTGTGTCCGAAACTGCTTATTACTTAAAGTTTCAATTGTATCTTTTACCAAATGGGTCTCCTGGAGGCAGAGTATCTTGACGTTCCCCCTTTTGACTATTGAAAAAAGTACTTGTTTTTTAAGTTTATCCTTTATCCCCCTCACGTTCCATGAGCATATATTAATCCTTATTCCCATATCCGGGATTTTACCACCCCTTCTTTCAATGCTCATGGGCCATTAAGTCTAATGCCTTTGCAATATTTTGGTCTCCTATCAAATCAAGCCATCCCCTTTGTAGGTACAATAGGGGAATGTATAGTATACCGCCCTATCTTTTTCCTGTCCCTTTAATCTGGCAACCTGAATCCACTCACATCCCCTCACAACAACACTCCCTACCTTCCATCTCTGATTGTGTTCGTGCATCTCCCCCCCCACCCCCCAATCCCCCTCTCCCTCCTAGCAACCCCCCCTCTCTCCCCCCCACCCCCCGCCCACACCGTACCCCAGTGCCCACTTTTGGGCCTATCCCTCGAGCTTCTATTGTGACCTTCAAAACCTTTTGAGGCTTAACAAAAAAAAAATGTGAACCAAACCCAGTAGGAGGGGACTTTCCCCCTAAAAATATTTGTGCTTATTACTGTGTGTATACTTTCTGCATTTATCTCTATAAGTGTATTATACTTCTATTTATTTAATCCCCCCCTTCCCCGCTCCACTCCCAATTTACATCATCAAAAACAAAAATCCAATGAAAGAAAGAAAAATAGAAATAATCAAAGAAAAAACAAAAAAGAGAAGGAACAAGGGAAGAGCAGGACACCATAAAAAGGGAAACCAAATAGGCAAAAGTTCCAGAAGACGCCTAACTTCCTTCTCCTCGCCTAATTCTCTTTTCATTGTTCTCTAGCCAGGTTGACACTTCATTGGGGGTATAAAAAACCTAACCTCCCCCAGAGCTGAGACACGTAATTGTGTCGGGAACAAAAGTGCATAATTAATTCTGAGTTGTTGAAACTTTCGTTTACATACTCCAAATTTAGCTCTTTGTCTCTGTAGCTCAGGGGAAAAATCCGAGTAAATTGAGATCCTGGCTCCGTTGTGCTGGATTTTCCTTGACTCTCTTGCTTTCTGTAAAATAGTGACTTTGTCCCGAAAACATAAAAGCTTAAAAATAAAGGGCCTAGGGTGGCCTCCTGGAGCTAGAGCTTTAGGGCCTATTCTATGTGCGCGCTCGATAGCAAAAGTGTTAGAGAATGAGTCCCTGCCAAATTTCTCCCTCAGCCAGTCCTCCATGAATTGAATGGGGTTGTTCCCCTCACAGCCCTCTGGGAGCCCAAGTACCCTCAGGTTCTCTCTACGTAACCTGTTCTCCATACTGTCCATTTTCTGCAAACAGTCCTTTAATTGGATTTTCATAAGTCCTACCTCTTGTTTTAATGGATACACATCATCCTCCATTTGGCTGAATCTCTCCTTGAGCGCTGTTGTCCGGGTACAAACTGCACGCACTTCCCCCTTAACAGTAAGCAGTTCATCTCTAATGCCTTTAAGTTGCTCAGACAACTCGTTGATTGATTGCTTGCAAGTATTGACGGCTACAAGAATGTCATGCAGGGATGGCTCCCTCTCCTTTACCGGGCCGCCCTGGCCTCCCCCTACCGCCCCCTCCAAGCCCAAGACCTGTTGCTTATCCATGGCCCCCCCTGCTACTGAGCCTGCTGATGGTATAGCTGATGGTATAGCTGCCAAAGTCTCATTTTCCTGGGTCTGACTTCTCCCAGGGTGACCCGCTTGTTTCCCCTTCTCCTTGGCACTGCGGGTTCCAAGGGCCCCTGTCCCTTGTTGGGCTGGCCCGTCCTCCATCCCCTTCTTCCTTGACATTTCCGACAGTGTGCTGTTTAATCACTGCACAGTGCTAGTCCCTGCCCTGGGACCTGGACCTGTGGAACCACCGATCCCCTGCCGAAATTGCAACAATACTGTCTTTTCCTGCTGAGCCTTTATGTTATAGGTGTACTATACGTGGGTGTGCACACAGCCACCGACTCACCCCTCTAGTGCTCCGGACGAGATCCTCTGCTGCTTGGACCCTCCAGGGTGTTTCCAGCGCTGCCTGCTCGATCCCAGGTATCGGCGCCTCCCTCTCTCACTGGGACAGGCGCCGCCGATGTTACACCCGGGAGAGCACCGTGCAGTTGGTGCGGCTCAGTGCGGCGGCCAGTCACATCCGCGGTGGCTTCACTCAACGCTTCGGGCATTCTGCGGCATGTCTCCTGGAACACACTGTGTCGGATGTCAGAGAAGGAGCGAGGAGAGAGGGCTGGGTTCAGTCACAGCGTCCTCCTTCACCTCAGCATCTGGTCACGCCCCATACCCGCTGGTGAGAGACAGCCCATAATTCACTGCAGCATCGCAGTGCATTGCTGGCTAATGATTGGCGAAGCATGCACTATGACCCACATACTTGGCCAATTACAGCGCCATCCGTACAGAGAGCCGTAATTGGCCAAAGCCACGGTGGCTTTGGCCAATTATGGCTCAGGGGGTTTAGTACACACCCCACACTATATAAGGCCGCCTGCATGGTGGCCTTGTGTAGTGTGTTGCGGCGGCGGCGGAGAGATAGACAGAGAGACAGTGTCATTTGATTTAAGTTAGATAGAGTAGGCAGGCGAGTCAGTCATATATATACACTGTATTCAGTTTAGCTAGATCCATTCCTGTTATTCTCTTCCTAGGTAGGCAGGTGTTTTTACAGTATTTACAGCTACCTGAAGAAAATTGCTGGTGTTTTTCTGATCCTATTAGTCTTATTAGCTACAGTATTTACAGTTAGTGTAGTGCGTCCTCTGCACAGTGTGCACCTAAAGCTACCTGAAGAAAATTGGTGGTGTTCTTCTGATCCTATAAGTACCACAGGCGGTTGCAGTATTTACAGTTAGTGTACTGTGTCCTCTGCACAGTGTGCACCTAAAGCTACCTGAAGAAAATTGGTGGTGTTCTTCTGATCCTATTAGTACCACAGGCAGCTGCAGTATTTACAGTTAGTGTACTGTGTCCTCTGCACAGTGTGCACCTAAAGCTACCCGAAGACAATTGCTGTTGTTCTGATCCTATTAATACCACAGGCAGGCAGCTACAGTATTTACAGTTAGTGTACTGTGTCCTCTACACAGTGTGCACCTAAAGCTTCCTGAAGACAATTGCTGTTGTTCTAATCCTATTAATACCACAGGCAGGCAGCTACAGTATTTACAGTTAGTGTACTGCATCCTCTGCACAGTGTGCACCTAAAGCTACCTGAAGAAAATTGGTGGTGGTCTTCTGATCCTATTAGTGCCACAGGCAGGCAGCTGCAGTATTTACAGTTAGTGTAGTGCGTCCTCTGCACAGTGTACACCTAAAGCTACCTGAATAAAATTGGTGGGGTTCTTCTGATCCTATTAGTACCGCAGGCAGCTGCAGTATTTACAGTTAGTGTAGTGCGTCCTCTGCACAGTGTGCACCTAAAGCTACCTTAAGATAATTGCTGTTGTTCTGATCCTATTAATACCACAGGCAGCTACAGTATTTACAGTTAGTGCACCGTGTCCTCTGCACAGTGTGCACCTAAAGCTACCTGAAGAAAATTGGTGGTGTTCTTCTGATCCTATTAGTACCACAGGCAGGCAGCTGCAGTATGTACAGTTAGTGTAGTGCCTCCTCTGCACAGTGTGCACCTAAAGCTACCTGAATAAAATTGGTGGTGTTCTACTGTTCTTATTAGTACCACAGGCAGCTGCAGTATTTACAGTTAGTGTACTGTGTCCTTTGCACAGTGTGCACCTAAAGCTACCTGAAGACAATTGCTGTTGTTCTGAGCCTATTAATAACACAGGCAGGCAGCTACAGTATTTACAGTTAGTGTACTGCATCCTCTGCACAGTGTGCACCTAAAGCTACCTGAAGACAATTGCTGTTGTTCTAATCCTATTAATACCACAGGCAGGCAGCTACAGTATTTACAGTTAGTGTACTGTGTTCTCTGCACAGTGTGCACCTAAAGCTACCTGAAGAAAATTGGTGGTGGTCTTCTGATCCTATTAGTGCCACAGGCAGGCAGCTGCAGTATTTACAGTTAGTGTAGTGCGTCCTCTGCACAGTGTGCACCAAAAGCTACCTGAAGAAAATTGGTGATGTTCTACTGATCCTATTAGTACCACAGGCAGCTGCAGTATTTACAGTTAGTATACTGCATCCTCTGCACAGTGTGCACCTAAAGCTACCTGAAGACAATTTCTGTTGTTCTGATCCTATTAATACCACAGGCAGGCAGCTACAGTATTTACAGTTAGTGTACTGTGTGCTCTGCACAGTGTGCACCTAAAGCTACCTGAAGAAAATTGGTGGTGTTCTTCTGATCATATTAGTACTGCAGGCAGCTGCAGTATTTACAGTAAGTGTACTGAGTCCTCTGCACAGTGTGCACCTAAAGCTACCTGAAGACAATTGCTGTTGTTCTGATCCTATTAATACCACAGGCAGGAAGCTACAGTATTTACAGTTAGTGTACTGTGTCCTCTGCACAGTGTGCACCTAAAGCTACCTGAAGAAAATTGGTGGTGTTCTTCTGATCCTATTAGTACCACAGGCAGACAGCTGCAGTATTTACAGTTAGTGTAGTGCGTCCTCTGCACAGTGTGCACCTAAAGCTACCTGAAGAAAATTGGTGGTGTTCTTCTGATCCTATTAGTATTGCAGGCAGCTGCAGTATTTACAGTTAGTGTAGTGCGTCCTCTGCACAGTGTGCACCTAAAGCTACCTGAAGAAAATTGGTGGTGTTCTTCTGAGCCTATTAGTACCACAGGCAGCTGCAGTATTTACAGTTAGTGTACTGTGTCCTTTGCACAGTGTGCACCTAAAGCTACCTGAAGACAATTGCTGTTGTTCTGAGCCTATTAATAACACAGGCAGGCAGCTACAGTATTTACAGTTAGTGTACTGCATCCTCTGCACAGTGTGCACCTAAAGCTACCTGAAGACAATTGCTGTTGTTCTAATCCTATTAATACCACAGGCAGGCAGCTACAGTATTTACAGTTAGTGTACTGTGTTCTCTGCACAGTGTGCACCTAAAGCTACCTGAAGAAAATTGGTGGTGGTCTTCTGATCCTATTAGTGCCACAGGCAGGCAGCTGCAGTATTTACAGTTAGTGTAGTGCGTCCTCTGCACAGTGTGCACCAAAAGCTACCTGAAGAAAATTGGTGATGTTCTACTGATCCTATTAGTACCACAGGCAGCTGCAGTATTTACAGTTAGTATACTGCATCCTCTGCACATTGTGCACCTAAAGCTACCTGAAGACAATTTCTGTTGTTCTGATCCTATTAATACCACAGGCAGGCAGCTACAGTATTTACAGTTAGTGTACTGTGTGCTCTGCACAGTGTGCACCTAAAGCTACCTGAAGAAAATTGGTGGTGTTCTTCTGATCCTATTAGTACTGCAGGCAGCTGCAGTATTTACAGTAAGTGTACTGAGTCCTCTGCACAGTGTGCACCTAAAGCTACCTGAAGACAATTGCTGTTGTTCTGATCCTATTAATACCACAGGCAGGAAGCTACAGTATTTACAGTTAGTGTACTGTGTCCTCTGCACAGTGTGCACCTAAAGCTACCTGAAGAAAATTGGTGGTGTTCTTCTGATCCTATTAGTACCACAGGCAGACAGCTGCAGTATTTACAGTTAGTGTAGTGCGTCCTCTGCACAGTGTGCACCTAAAGCTACCTGAAGAAAATTGGTGGTGTTCTTCTGATCCTATTAGTATTGCAGGCAGCTGCAGTATTTACAGTTAGTGTAGTGCGTCCTCTGCACAGTGTGCACCTAAAGCTACCTGAAGAAAATTGGTGGTGTTCTTCTGAGCCTATTAGTACCACAGGCAGCTGCAGTATTAACAGTTAGTGTAGTGCGTCCTCTGCACAGTGTGCACCTAAAGCTACCTGAAGACAATTGCTGTTGTTCTGATCCTATTAATACCACAGGCAGGCAGCTACAGTATTTACAGTTAGTGTACTGCATCCTCTGCACAGTGTGCACCTAAAGCTACCTGAAGACAATTGCTGTTGTTCTGATCCTATTAATACCACAGGCAGGAAGCTACAGTATTTACAGTTAGTGTACTGTGTTCTCTGCACAGTGTGCACCTAAAGCTACCTGAAGAAAATTGGTGGTGTTCTTCTGATCCTATTAGTACCACAGGCAGACAGCTGCAGTATTTACAGTTAGTGTAGTGCGTCCTCTGCACAGTGTGCACCTAAAGCTACCTGAAGAAAATTGGTGGTGTTCTTCTGATCCTATTAGTATTGCAGGCAGCTGCAGTATTTACAGTTAGTGTAGTGCGTCCTCTGCACAGTGTGCACCTAAAGCTACCTGAAGAAAATTGGTGGTGTTCTTCTGATCCTATTAGTACCACAGGCAGCTGCAGTATTTACAGTTAGTGTAGTGCGTCCTCTGCACAGTGTGCACCTAAAGCTACCTGAAGACAATTGCTGTTGTTCTGAGCCTATTAATACCACAGGCAGGCAGCTACAGTATTTACAGTTAGTGTACTGTGTCCTCTGCACAGTGTGCACCTAAAGCTACCTGAAGACAATTGCTGTTGTTCTGATCCTATTAATACCACAGGCAGGCAGCTACAGTATTTACAGTTAGTGTACTGCATCCTCTGCACAGTGTGCACCTAAAGCTACCTGAAGACAATTGCTGTTGTTCTAATACTATTAATACCACAGGCAGGCAGTTACAGTATTTACAGTTAGTGTACTGTGTGCTCTGCACAGTGTGCACCTAAAGCTACCTGAAGAAAATTGGTGGTGTTCTTATGATCCTATTAGTACCGCCGGCAGCTGCAGTATTTACAGTTAGTGTAGTGCGTCCTCTGCACAGTGTGCACCTAAAGCTGTGAATAAATGGTGAATAATTCCGCGTCACAAAAAATAAGTGATTAATAAAGCAGCTACACCCTAAGCAAAAATGAATAAATTAATAAATGCATAAATGTGAAAAAAAGGGGGGTTGGGGAGCGCTAGGTGATTGACAAAGGAAAAATAAAAAAATATATGACACATAGGACAAAATTCCCTTAAATGTGAATTAAAAAATGAATTCAAATAATAATACCAGCCTGCCCATATGCATAGAAATTGAGTGAACAAAATTCATAAATCTGAAAAATAGTGAACAATAATAATTGTGCAACCGTGACATATAGTGTCAAATAAATAATATATATATATCAAATATAAATTAACATCAATAACAAAGTCCATCAAAAATTGGTGTAGAATCCTGATGTAAATCTTTGATAACAAGACGTGAGCAGCAAAATCCCTTCACCATCACTGAAAAAAATACCAATGTGCTCATGGAAGTGGATGTCCGCTTACCAGATGAAGTTGACCAATTTAATTAAAAAAAGGTCAAATAGGCTTTAGCAAGATATTGCTTGCTGCAATGGAGAAAAATGAACCAGACTCTTGTCCTCACATCACAGGGTCTCACGCATGCGATATAAAATAGATGGAGATGAACCAAACATAGTGTAACACCATTTATTAAAAATAAAGTAAAAACAAAGCATAGCCAAATGGCTACTCACATAGAAGGTGCCATCGCCCGGCACTAAGGCTGAAAAGCGTATCTTGGAATGGAGGAATCCAATCTATGGGGGAAGTTCCCAGATGATCGCGGCAGCGGCGTGCGTTCCACCCTTGACGGACAGACGAACCACGGAAGCCGGAAGTGATGTAATTGCGTGACCAAGTACCGCCTCGATGTACGTTTCGTTATACACGTCTTCAGGAAGCGTACTTGGTCACTAGGGAGATAGTTTAAATAGTGTTTGAAATTTACATAAAGAGGAGGGGTTGAATGCTTCACAGCCTCAGTGCCATTCACAGAACACCGTACAACCGTCTCAAATAGCAGTTAAAATAACAGAGGTAGATTAACCTTCCACAAATAATTATACAATATAAATAATCTTGAATACTGCTACTGGTAGGAAATGAGTTTCAAAATGAAACTGGGATAAGGATTGCACATTCCGCCAGTATCTGGCTAAGGAGAATGTAAAAAATTTAGAAATTAAGAGTATATAAAATATAATGAAAAATATATATATATATTCACTAAAATTGGTGAGTATAGCTCAATTTGGATTAGGAATAAGAAGACAACTAAAAGTACCCAACAGTTGCGTGAAAAAAGAAGAATAATCAAAAAATATTAATTTAAATAAAATAAAATAAAATAAGATGCAAAAATTAAATTGATATTAAAAAATACCTGAAAAACAACATCCAAAAATCAATAACAATTATGTTAATGGTCCAGAAAAAATTAAGTCTATGAGAATATCCAGCATAAATCCTAATCATTAGTCAAAAAGCAATTTAGATCCAGTTCGATATTTAGTCCCTGTGGCTGCATCGTTTGCAAACGGTACAGCCACTGGGTCTAATTCTGAGAAACAGCCTTTTTAAGGTCAGTAGTACTGAGGTACTGACTCAGTACCTCTCCAATTGGAGGTAATCTTATCTATACCGTAAAAGGTAAGTAAACGAGGGTCTCTATTGTGGACCATACGAAAGTGCCGTGATACGCTATGATTCAGATAACCTTTAGAAATATTAGCTACATGTTCGTTGATACGAACCCTCAATTTGCGGGTGGTGCGACCCACATATTGGATTGAACAGGGGCACTCCAACACATAAGTGACATAGCTGGAATTGCATGTGATCAGAGGTTTTATGGAGAATTCTTGTCGGGTGACCTTAGAATAGAATTTAGAAATCTTTTTCCCTGCTCTATTTGTGCTACGGCAGGCTTTGCATCTGGTGCAATAATGAAACCCTGATCCATCCAGAAAAGTAGAAGGTTTCTTAGGAGGATCGGGCACATTAGGGGCTATCATATTCCTAAGTCCTGGTGCTCGTCTATAAATAAACTTTGGTTTGGGGGGGAGTAGGTTCTGTAAATCTCTGTCCTTACAAAGTATAGGCCAGTATTTACTAAATATTTTTTCCACTCCCTTGTATTGGCGATGGAAACCTGATATAAACGGGATGTCTCCTAAAAAGGGAACTTTTTCCTTAGGGACTAAAAGGGAGTCCCTATTCATGGCCAAAACTTGGTTTTTGGTTTTTATAAGATTTTTAAGGGGATAACCTTTCTCCTGAAACCTTTTGGTGAGAATCTCAGATTGTATATGGTAATCAGTAATGTCATCACAATTTCTCCTGATGCGCATATACTGTCCCTTAGGGACGGCTCCTAACCATTGTGGATGGTGACAGCTGTTAACTGGCACAAATCCATTACGGTCAGTAGCCTTGAAAAATGTTTTGGAGACCAACCTATTCCCTTGTTTGGTTAAAGTGAGGTCTAGATAATTAATAGTATCCCAACTAAATTCAGCAGTAAACCTGAGTCCATAGATATTGTTATTCAGACTCAGGAGGAATTCTTGGAAATCTGATATAGTGCCCTCCCACAAAAGAATGACGTCGTCAATGTACCTTTTATAGTACTTTAACGATTTGTTAGGTTGATGGTAAATGGCTTCGTGTTCCCATTTATTGAGCACTATATTTGCTACACTGGGGGCATACCTAGCCCCCATGGCAACTCCTTTGACTTGATTGTAAAACTGGTGGTGTGCCCAAAAATAATTGTTCCCCATAGCCAATTTTAGTCCTTCGACTAGAAATTCTATTTGCAGTAATTTAAGTTTTGATTGATCAATAAGTGCTAATTTAACTGCTAACAGGGCATCTTGTTGTTTAATATTGGTATAGAGTGATTCTATATCAATAGTCACTAGTAAAGTGTTTGAAGATATCGTAATACCCTGTAGAGATTGGATAAGAGCTCGGCTGTCTTTCAAATATGATCGCCCACAGGTGACTAAAGGCTGTAGGTAAATATCCAAGTACTCTCCTACACGGGAATATAGAGACCCTATCCCGCTCACTATGGGTCGGCCGGGGGGTTTTTCTTTACATTTGTGTATCTTGGGCAATATATATAAGGCTGGGATACATGGGGCCTTGGGAATAAGATAATGGGCTTCCTTTTTATTGAGAATATGTGACTGTAGACCCTTGTTTACCCAACAAGAGAGCTGTGCTGTAAATTGTGGTGTAGGATCTGACAATAAGGGTTTATAGGTGGTGGTATCCTGTAGCAATCTTTGGATCTCTAAATTGTAGTTCTCTTTGCTGAGAACTACTACTCCTCCCCCTTTATCCACTGGTTGAACTACTATTTGTTTATTATCTTCTAATTTTTTAATACCTTCACGGATAGACTGATTTTTACTAGATTTTGGAATTTTGAGTGATCTTACCTCCTCTTGAACCATATTTTTAAATACTTCAATGTGGTGGTGAGTACTTTTCTTAGGATTGAAAACTGAATTATTCTTGAGTCCACTATGCAAAAAAGTGGTCTCAATCCCTTCAGAGGGGGGGGGGACATTTGTTTGTGAAGAAAAATGTTTTTTGATATTTAATTTCCTAATAAATTTCTCTATATCAACAAATACGTCAAATTTGTTGATATTTTTGCTAGGTGCAAATTTTAACCCTTGCGATAATACTAATAGTTCTTCCTCTGACAGGTCTACTCCAGATAAATTAAAAATCCCTGTATTTAACTGTCCCGTTTTCTTTTTCTTTCTCCTTCTCCCTCTACTGCCTCTTTTTCTGTAGGCTCTTTGGAATGTTGGGGTGTAGTAGGTGGAATTCTGTAGGGTCCTTTCCATTCCTTCCATTCCCCCCCTGGTTGATAATAATTGTGATGGTTATAATAGGGTCGGCCTCGATAATTGCCCCTATAATTGCCTCTAGGGGGTCTGGGTTGGTAATAGTTATATTCTGGATTATGATATTGGTACTCATAATCAGATGGTCTATTAGACAAAGGCGCAAACCTATTTTGTGTAGGTACCGTATAAGGTGCTGGATAAGAGTAGTTATTATTATTTTGTGAAGAATAATTTTTGCCCCTCTGAGGGGGGTTGTTTCTAGGGTAAGGAACTGATTTATTAGAGGTTCTCACTGGAGTGTGAGGGGTTGCCCTCTTGTTAAAATCCTTGGCTAGTTGGCTGACAGCATTGTGTATCTCCAAGTTTCGTTCGACTGGAGGTACATTGGAATTAGTTGGAATTGAATCAGTTTGCCATTTGTAAACCTGATTCTGTTCAAAGTCTTTAATATCTCTCTGGTATTTTTTAAGTTTCTTTTGCTGAATATCAGTATCATATTTAGACAAATGTGTGTGCAACTGTTGGGCTTTATCTAAAAACTCTTTAGTTTCTTTGAATGGCTCCATTTTTTCTTTAAGCTCAGAAATTTTGGCTTCAAGGATGCGTCCCTTGGCTTGGCGCCTCCTAACCATCATTTGCATGAGCTTCTGCTCGCAAGCATTGAAAAACTGGAACCATTCGTCCGTCAAGGGTGGAACGCACACCGCTGCCGCGATCATCTAGGAACTTCTCCCATAGATTGGATTCCTCCATTCCAAGATACGCTTTTCAGCCTTAGTGCCGGGCGATGGCACCTTCTATGTGAGTAGCCATTTGGCTATGCTTTGTTTTTACTTTATTTTTAATAAATGGTGTTACACTATGTTTGGTTCCTCTCCATCTATTTTATATCCCATGCGTGAGAACCTGTGATGTGAGGACAAGAGTCTGGTTCATTTTTCTCCATTGCAGCAAGCAATATCTTGCTAAAGCCTATTTGACCTTTTTTTAATTAAATTGGTCAACTTCATCTGGTAAGCGGACATCCACTTCCATGAGCACATTGGTGTTTTTTTCAGTGATGGTGAAGGGATTTTGCTGCTCACGTCTTGTTATCAAAGATTTACATCAGGATTCTACACCAATTTTTTGATGGACTTTGTTATTGATGTTAATTTATATTTGATACATATATTATTTATTTGACACTATATGTCACGGTTGCACAATTATTATTGTTCACTATTTTTCAGATTTATGAATTTTGTTCACTCAATTTCTATGCATATGGGCAGGCTTGTATTATTATTTGAATTCATTTTTTAATTCACATTTAAGGGAATTTTGTCCTATGTGTCATAATATTTTTTATTTTTCCTTTGTCAATCACCTAGCGCTCCCCAACCCCCCCTTTTTTTGCACCTAAAGCTACCTGAAGAAAATTGGTGGTGTTCTACTAATCCTATTAGTACCACAGGCAGCTGCAGTATTTACAGTTAGTATACTGTGTCCTCTGCACAGTGTGCACCTAAAGCTACCTAAAGAAAATTGGTAGTGTTCTTCTTATCCTATTAGTACCACAGGCAGGCAGCTGCAGTATTTACAGTTAGTGTACTGCGTCCTCTGCACAGTGTGCACCTAAAGCTACCTGAAGACAATTGCTGGTGTTCTCATACTAATAATACTACAGGCAGGCAATTGATTCTGCTAGCTGCAGTATCAGTATATATATATACATCCCAGCTTGTGCAGCTACATCTCACTGCAGGCCATTAGTATGTCTGGAAGGCCAACAAGGAGAGGCAGTCACAAGCCAATAAAAGAGGGAAAGTGGACTCTGTGTCTAGAGGCAACAGTGCTGGTTGTGGAAACGGTGCATCCTCATCAGCACATGGCCGTGTGACGCCCTTGTCCTTTTTTTCGGCAGCTGGCCACATTGAGTCGCAACATGCTTTAAGACTTGCTATAGTGGATGACAAAGCCGTCCTCATCCTCCTCATCCTCTCTCACCCAGGCTCAGGGTACTTTGTCTGGCAAAGCAGCTGCCAACGTGGCCTCTTCCCTTGACTCAATGGCATCAGTCACTCCTTCCCTAGCCCCACCATGTCCTCCTGAGGAATCCCCCGAACTGTTTGACCACAGTGTTGGGTATATGCTCCAGGAGGATGCCCAGAGTTTTGAAGGCTCCGATGATGGTACCCAGCTAGAGGAAGGCAGTAACGTGAGCCCAGAGAGAGGGGGTGCTAAAGAAGGACAGCAATCTGGCAGTCATGTTCCCCCAACTGCAGCATACTGCCAGCTTTGCTCCAGTGATGAGGAGGGAGGGGATGATGAGGAAGTCACTGACTCCTCTTGGGTGCCTGATAGGAGAGAGGAAGAGGGGGAGGCACATCTCCAACGAGTCAGGATGCCCTCCAGGGGCCAGCTTAAGGGCAGCACACCGCAAAGCTCCGCATGTGCAGGGCGCTGCTGTCTCTGTGCGTTATTGCAAAAGTTCTTTGGTGTGGGCCTTTTTTGAGACGAGTGCATCAGATCCCACCCCTGCTATTTGCAACATATGTCTCAAGCGTATCTCGCGTGGCCAAAACATTACCCACTTGGGCATCACATGCTTGACCAGACATATGTCGACCTGCCATGCAGTTCATTGGCAAGTGTACCTAAAAGATCCACACCAAAGAACAAAGCGGACCACTCCTTGCTCCTTATCAGCTGGGATCTCCAACCCCACTATACCTTCAGTCCTCTCTGAAACCTGCACTGAGAGGAATGAAGGTGCAGAATTAGGTGTGTCACAGCCAAGTACTTGCGGCCAAGTACACCGATGTCAGATTGTACCAGCCAAATTTCCCTGCCCCAGCTTCTGCAAAAAGAAAGAAGTTCGCTCCCAGCCATCCACATGCCAAGCGGTTGAATGCTAGCTTGGCTAAATTGCTAGCACTTCAACTGCTGCCTTTTCAGTTGGTAGACTCTGCCCCCCTCCATGAGTTTGTGGAATGTGTGATTCCCCAGTGGCAGGTTCCCAAACGCCATTTTTTCTCACGGAAGGCCATTCTGGCTCTCTACCGGCATGTGGAAGGCAATGTCTTGGTCTCGCTGGACAGGGCAGTCAGTGGTAAGGTGCATATTACCGCTGACTCATGGTCCAGCAGGTATGGACAGGAATGTTACCTATCTTTCACCGTGCACTGGGTGACTCTTCTGGCAGCTGGGAAGGATGCAGGACAGGGTGCAGTAGTGTTGGAGGTTGTTCTGCCACCACAACTCCAAAATTCTACTAGTGGTGATTCTGCCACACCTCTCTCCTCCACCCCTTCCTCTTCTTCTTCCTCCATGGCCTCTTCCTGTGCTGATTTGTCCTCAGAACCAGCGGTGCTCTGTAGGCGTTCAAAGGGCCTAGCCAAGCATGCAGGCAAAAAGATGCCATATGGTGCTTGAGCTGGTGTGCTTGGGGGACAGGAGCCACACTGGGACAGAGATTCTGTGCCCTGTTTGGCTCACATCCTTAACTTGGTGGTGCAGTGGTTCTTGGGCAGGTACCCGGGCTTACAGGATGTCCTGAGGCAGGCTAGGAAAGTCTGTGTGCATTTCTGCAAGTCATACAATGCCAGTGCTCGGCTGGCTGACCTCCAAAAGGAATTTAACCTGCCCAAGAACCCCCTAATCTGTGACATGCCCACCAGGTGGAACTCAACGTTGGCCATGCTGCAGCGGCTGCACACGCAGCAGAGGGCCATCAATGAGTACCTATGCAACTATGGCAGCAGGACAGGGTCAGGGGACCTTGGTTTTTTCCCCCACCAGTGGGCTATGATCAGGGATGCATGCACTGTCCTGTCACCATTTGAGGAGGCCACGAGGATGGTGAGTAATGACAGTGCATGCATCAGTGACACTGTCCTTCTTGTCCACCTGTTGGAGCACATACTGCGTGGAATAATGGACAGGGCACTTGAGGCAGAACAGAGGGAGGAAGTGGAGGACTTCCTTACCTCTCAAGGCCCACTTTATCCAGACAGTGTTCCTGCGTGCCCACCGATCACACAGGAAGAGGACGAGGAGGAGGAGGATTGTGTCAGCATGGAGGTGGAGCCTGGCACTCAGCATCAGCAGCAGTCTTTAAGGGATCATTTACAGTCTGAAGAAACCCATGGACTTGTACGTGGCTGGGAGAAGGTGGCTGCGGATCATGTCGTCCTTAGTGACCCAGAGGACTCCGGACAGAACCTACGCTGCATGGCCTCACTGATCCTGCAAAGCCTGTGGAAGGATCCTCGTATTCGTGGTATCAAGAGGAGGGATGATTACTGGCTGGCAACCCTCCTTAATCCACATTACAAGGGTAAGGTTGCGGACCTTATCTTGCCGTCACAGAGGGAGCAGAGGATGAAAGATTTTTGGGAGGCCTTGCAGAAAGGTTTGTGCTACGCGTTTCCAGATCCTGGGAGGTTACAATTTCCTGGTCCTTCTGGACAACGTGTTGCTAAGGCTTCGGTCAGTCACAGAAGGAGCGGTGAAGAAGGTGGCCGTCTGACCGATGCGTTCAGGAAATTTTTTAGTCCGCAGCCCCAAGGTCTGATCAGTTCCAGCAACCATCGCCAGCGTCTGATTTACATGGTGCAGGATTACCTAGGGGCAAGATCAGACTTGGACACCTTTCCCACAGAAAATCCCCTGGGTTACTGGGTCTTGAGGATGAATCACTGGCCAGAGCTTGCATAGTATGCAATTAAGCTACTACCCTGTCCTGCATCCAGCGTTCTTTCGGAACGCACATTCAGTGCTGCTGGAGGCTTTGTAACCAATCACAGGGTGCTCCTGTCCACCGAATCGTTCGATCAGCTGACCTTCATAAAAATGAATCAGTCTTGGATCACCATTAAAAATAAATCTTGTGAGCCACACTGGTCCTATGCCCAACATGTACTACCTCCAACTGCGTGCGCTGATCACATTTCATACGTTTCAGCGTGCAAAGGTATAATTAGAAAATATGTGCTGCGCTTGAGTAACCCAAAAAATTCTAAAAACATTTTTTATAACCTGAGAGTCTTTGTAGTCTGAGAGTCTGAGACAAAAACAAAAACCAGACAGTCAAACCCACAGAAGTACCCAACATAGCAGGGGACAGCACATCCAGAGGCAGACAAGGGACTCAGTCAGAATCTGAGCCACATTGTTTCCAGCTGGAGGAATATATCTGATACCAATACTGAGCCCAGGGGTGGCTCCAAAGCGTGTTTGATAGTTGGATTTTTATTTTTTAATTTTATTTATATTTGTTTTTTATAATTTTTTGGGTTACTCAAGCGCAGCGCATATTTTTTAATTAAGTATTGGATCACCAGCTACAAAGCACATGATGCTGATGTAACCAATTGATTTTTTTTTAATGTGAGATCCCTTCATGACCTATGCTGATGTTGAGTGACTATCCTGTTATGCTGAGTCACAATCCTCTTCGTCCTCAATTTTCATGCTGATAGCTTGTAAGAACATTTTTGGTTCTGGGCACCGCCACCAGTGGCCAAGGCCCAATTTTTCAGCCCCCGTTTAACAGGGGCGTGTAATTACAATTTTTGACGCAATACTTTGCAGCAGGGCTCATTCCTGCGCTCCAACTATAGCATCTGTGAGGGGTTGCAGTGTTGTGGCAATTTTTCTGCCCCTCTTTAACAGGGGCATGTAATTACAATTTTTGATGCAATACTTTGCAGCAGGGCTCATTCCTGCGCTCCAACTAGAGTATCTGTGAGGGGTTGCAGTGTTGTGGCACCAGCACCATTGCCCAATTTTTCTGCCTCTGTTCAACAGGGACATGTAATTACAATTCTTGATCTAATATTTCACAGCAGGTTCCATTCCTGCACCCACCAAGAGTAACTGTGAGGGCATACAGTGTTGTGGCAACACCACCGCCACCATCAAAGGCCCAATTTTTCTGCCCCTGTTCAACAGGTGCATGTAATTACAATTCTTGATATAATATTTCACAGCAGGGCCCATTCCAGCGCCCACCAAGAGTAACTGTGAGGACTTACAGTGTTATGGCACCAGCACCACCACCACCACCACCAAAGGCCCAATTTTTCTACCACTGTTCAACAATGGCATGTAATTACAATTCTTGATCTAATATTTCACAGCAGGGCCCGTTCCTGCGCCCACCAAGAGTATCTGTGAGGGCTTACAGTGTTGTGACAACACCAACACCTAAGGCCCCAATTTCTGCAGAGTATATAGGGCAGGCTCCTACTTTCAAACATCCAACTTACAAATGACTCCAACTTGCAAACGGTAGGAGACAACAGGAAGTGAGATGAAATCTACCCCTAGGAAGGGAAATTCTCTCCTGTAAGATTTAATATGGGAAAAATGTGTCTCCTCTTCACTGATGCTTTATCACCAATCCTTGTTTCACTAAAACCCCCAAATTTTCAAAAAAACATTTGTCATTGGGACAGAAAGTAAGGTGAAATCTTCTGAAGAGGTGCACGGACAGCAAAACAAATGTTACAGGGGTGATAACCCTTCCCAATGTTTTACAAAAAACTTAAAAATAGATTTTTTGGCTGGAGCTACTCTTTAAAAATGTACCAGTTCAAAATTACAAACAGATTCTACTTAACAACAAACCTACAGTCCCTGTCTTGTTTGCACTGCCTGTATACCGCTGTTTAGAGTATATAGGGCCTTGGGCCCCATGCCTTTCCTTTTTTTAATTTGGGTGCGGGGTTCCCCTTAATATCCATACAAGACCCAAAGTGCCTGGTAATGGACTGGGGGGTGGGGGGTTCCCATGCCGTTTGACTCACTGATTTTCATCCATATTGCCGGGACCCGCAGTTTTAAATGTCTTTTATTCCTTTAAAAATGTCATTTTGTGCAGGGACTGTTCTAAGCACTGGAAACATGTGCCACTTTACAGGCATACAATAGACACCCCCCAGGTACGATATTTAAAGAAATATTTCACTTCTTTTTTTCACTTTAAGCATCATTAAAATCACTGCTCCCGAAAAACGTCCCTTTTTAAAACTTTTTTTTGCAGTGATAAATGTCCCCTGGGGCAGGATCCGGGTCCCCAAACCCTTTTTGGGACAATAACTTGCATATTAGCCTTTAAAATTAGCACTTTTGATTTTGAACGTTCGAGTCACATAGACTTTAATGGGGTTCTATAGTTTGCGTGAACTTTCGGTCTGTTCGCAGGTTCTGGTGTGAACCGACCCGGGGGATGTTCAGCTCATCCCTAATCCTGACTGGTGGCAGCCCATTCTTCCATAATCAATGCTTGGAGTGTCAGAATTTGTGGGGTTTGTTTTGTTGTTTTGAGGATTGACCACAAAGTCTCAATACAATTAAGGTCTGGGGAGTTTCCTGGCCATGGACCCAAAATGTTGATTTTTTTGTTCTCCAAGCCACTTAGTTATCACTAGGGATGGGCAAAACACCCCCCTGTTCGGTTCAGAGCAGAACATGCGAACAGGCAAAAAATTTGTTCAAACATGCAAACACCATTAAAGTCTATGGGACACGAACGTGAAAAATCAAAAGTGCTAATTTTAATGGTTAATATGCAAGTTATTGTCATAAAAAGTGTTTGGGGACCTGGGTCCTGCCCCAGGGGACATGTATCAATGCAAAAAAAGTTTTAAAAATGGCAATTGTTTCTGAAGCAGTGATTTTAATAATGCTTAAAGTGAAACAATAAAAGTCTAATATTCCTTTAAATTTCGTACCTGGGGGGTGTCTATAGTATACCTGTAAAGTGGCGCATGTTTCCTGTGTTTACAACAGTCTGAAAGCAAAATGACATTTCTAAAGGAAAGGAAAGTCATTTAAAAGTACTAGTGATAGCATCGGCAGCTATAATTACTATCTGATATGGATTTGGAGGGGGACCCCCACGCCATTTTTGTTTTTAATTTTGGTGTGGGGTTCCCATTAATATCCATACCAGACCTGAAGGGCATGGTATGGAATTTGGGGGGACCCCCATACATTTTTTTTTTTTAATTTTGGTTCGAGGTTCCCCTTAATATTCATACCAGGCCCAAAGGGCCTGGTAATGCACTGTGGGGGAATCCCAGGCCGTTTTTTTTAATGACTTTTATGTGTATCCCATGGATGCAGATCGTCCGAAGAATGAAGCGGGGAAGAAGAAGTCGGAGGAAGGTGCCGACGAGAAGACCGAAGGAAGAAGCAGAGGATCGGAAGAAGAAGAGGAAGAAGAGGAGGAAGGACAAGATGGAGGAAGAAAACTAAATGAAGATAATGGAAGAAGAACCGAGGAAAGAAGAAGACATTAATAAAAGAGTTGTCAAAAAACATCTCTTGTCTTTTTTAACATTTTTGACACTTTTTTTGTGAAATGGTAGGGGTACATCTGTACCCCATTACCATTTCACACGGGGGCGGGATCTGGGGGTCCCCTTGTTAAAGGGGGCTTCCAGATTCCGATAAGCCCCCCGCCCGCATACCCCCACAACCACTGGGCAAGGGTTGTGGGGATGAGGCCCTTGTCCCCATCAACATGGGGACATCCTCCCCATGTTGAGGGCATGTGGCCTGGTGCAGTTCAGGGGGAGGGCTCTCTCACCCCCCCTCTTTTCCTGCAGCCTGCCAGGTTGCGTGCTCGGATAAGGGTCTGGTATGGATTTTTAGGGGGACTCCCACGCCATTTTTAAAAAAAAATTTGGGGGTCTTCAGGTCTGGTATGGATTTTAAGGGGAACCCCATGCCAAAATTAACATGCCCTCAACATGGGGAGGATGTCCCATTTCACACAGTGGGGAGTGGGATCTGGGGGTCCCCTTGTTAAAGGGGGCTTCCAGATTCCGATAAGCCCCCCACCCGCATACCCCCACAACCA
This sequence comes from Lithobates clamitans, assembly GCA_037952925.1. NCBI lineage: Eukaryota > Metazoa > Chordata > Amphibia > Anura > Ranidae > Lithobates > Lithobates clamitans. Next base: position 11,389,238 of record JBBGZY010000008.1, on the reverse strand, counting down.
TCGGGCAAGGGTTGCGGGGATGAGGCCCTTGTCCCCATCAACATGGGGACATCCTCCCCATGTTGAGGGCATGTTAATTTTGGCACGGGGTTCCCCTTAAAATCCATACCAGACCTGAAGACCCCCAAAATGTTTTTAAAAAATGGCGTGGGAGTCCCCCTAAAAATCCATACCAGACCCTTATCCGAGCACGCAACCTGGCAGGCCGCAGGAAAAAGGGGGGGGTGAGAGAGCCCTCCCCCTGAACTGCACCATGCCACATTCCCTCAACATGGGGAGGATGTCCCCATGTTGATGGGGACAAGGGCCTCATCCCCGCAACCCTTGCCCGATGGTTGTGGGGGTATGCGGGTGGGGGGCTTAGCGGAATCTGGAAGCCCCCTTTAACAAGGGGACCACCAGATCCCACTCCCCACTGTGTGAAATGGTAATGGGGTACAAATGTACCCCTACCATTTCACAAAAAAATTGTCAAAAATGTTAAAAAAGACAAGAGACAGTTTAATTCCTTTATTAATGTCTTCTTCTTTCCCTGCTTCTTCTCCCATCTTCTTCTGGTCTTCCTTCGGTGTTCTTCTTCTTCCTCCATCTTGTTCTTCCCCCACTTCTTCCTCCGATCCTCTGCTTCTTCCTTCAGTCTTCTCCTCCACATCTTCCTCCAGCTTCTTCTTCCCTGCTTCATTCTTCAGACGATCTGCATCCATGGGAGGTTCCTGCTGTGTAACGCTTCTGTTCTTCTGACAGTTCTTATATAACTGAGGGCGGGGCCACCCGGTGACCCCCCTCTGACATCACGGGGAAAGCCATAGAGAAGTCCCTGTGAAGTCCCTGTGCGTCAGAGGGGGGCGGGGTCACCAGGTGGAAAATGCATTGTTCATCACCAAACTGTTCTTGGATGGTTTGGAGAAGTTGCTCTCGGAGGATATTTTGGTACCATTCTTTATTCATGGCTGTATTCTTAGACAAAAAATTGTGAGTGAGCCCACTCCCTTGGCTGAGAAGTAACCCCACACATGAATGGTCTCAGGATACTTTACTGTTGGCTTGACACAGGACTGATGGTAATGCTCACCTTTTTTTTTACGGATGCCCCAAACAATCAGAAAGGGCATTCATCGGAGAAAATGACTTTACCCTAGTCCTCAGCAGTCCAATCCCTGTACCTTTTGCAGAATATCAGTCTGTCCCTGATGTTTTTCTTGGAGAGAAGTGACTTCTTTGCTACCCTTCTTGACATCAGACCATCCTCCAAATATCTTTGTCACACTGTGCATGTAGATGCACTCATACCTGCCTGCTGCCATTCCTGAGAAAACTCTGCACTGGTGGTGACCCGATACCGTAGCTGCATCAACTGGACTTTTTGGGGCACCTTGAAGGCTTCTTCACAAATGCAGTGGAAATGTTTTTTATGTGATTAAGTTAATTTTCATGGCAAAGAGGGACTTTGTAATTAATTCATCTTCTCACTCTTCATAACATTCCGGAGTATATGCAAGTTGCCATCATAAAAACTGAGGCAGCAGACTTTGTGAAAATGAATATTTGTGTCATTTTCAAAACTTTTGGCCATGGCTGTATATATATTTTTTCTTTTTCTTTTCAATGACAGTGCCCCCTTTAGGTTGCAATTATGGCGAAAATTAAGAGCTACCTAAACTCATATTCAGCATCTTCTCTTCTCTGGGCATTACCACATTGCTTTGGGTTTAGTAAATTTCATATAAATTGCTTTTTAATCTTTAGTTCCATAATACTTATTAACATAACATCAGATCAATCATAATAATTATTACTAATAGTGATCACATTAGAATCCAGCCAAGAGTATTTATACACTGCTCATTAAAGGGTTTTTTCTTTCCATGCTTGAAAAAAAAGGATGTTGCTATGGTGACAGCTTGGATTTCCATGACTGAAAATATTTCTTTTACACTTGTAGCTGTATAGAGAAGGTGATGAATCACTTAGATGACTATTTTGGTAGAAAGGTAAAAATAACTCCTAACTTTTCCATTATATCTGTATAGGTATAAATATGACATAACAGAAGCAAAGAGGGGGAATTCAAACAATATTTCTGTGGGAGCGATCAGGGTATGATGACTTCTGAATCATGATGTGCTGATGCATTTTTCTGCTGGGTCTAATAAATATGTGTTGCTACCCTAGTGTATTATCTACTATTTAATTAGGCAGTGTAAATAGCAATTGTGATGTTAAAAGTCCAGTAGCCTATAGCAACTAATTAGCTTTATGACCTCTATCAATGAGCTTTGTGCTTGTGTCAATTACATCAGTTTGAGAAGCTTCTAAAATCATTCAGGATTAATTGAAAGGTAAATCTGACCTGTAGTTGCCCTCCTTCTGACCTGCATTTGACTTGCTTCAAGTGGGTTTTGTTTTCCTATAGGCCTACATGTTAATGGAAAACCTGCTTGAAGTAAAAAAAAAAGCCCATCGACACAGATCCTTAAAGTGATTGTACAGTCTCATTTTTTCTATAAAAATAACAAACATGTTATACTTACCTGCACTGTGCAGTGGTTTTGCGCAGGGCAGCCCAGATCCTTCACTTCTCGGGTCCCTGTGCTTTGGGGGCACCCGAGCCGAGTTGCAGCTCCCTGTGTCTATTCAGACACAGAGCCCTGGTACGGCCCCACCCCCTCTCTCTCCTGATTGGCTAACTGACTTTGATTGACAGCAGTGGGAGCCAATGGTGGCAGGAGAGTCCCAGATGGCCAAGGTACTTTTAGACATCGCTGGATAGAGATGGGGCTCAGGTAAGTATTAGGTGTTCTGGGGCAGCTGCTGCACACAGAAGGCTTTTTATCTTAATACATAGAATCCATTAAGATAAAAACCCTCTGCCTTTACAACCACTTCAAAATGAAAAGTAACAGGTGTGTTTGAAAGCAGACTTCCCCATCAGAATATGCTTACTTTCCCTTTTCCTCACCCCTGCCACTCCTTTCAGATGCTGGTAGTAAAGGAATATCTGGTGTACGCTATGAATTTCTTGAGTTGAAGCTACATTGGGCTATAAAGTTCCTATGTGACAGTGCTGAGTTGCCCAGCACAGTCACATGAAGTGCGTCACATGCTCCTCAATGCCCTAACCTCTTGCCTATAGCAGTTTTACTGCTACAGAGAGGTGGCTGTGCACAGTATCATGTATATATATGTGATCTCACACTTCTGTGTAGCGGGCGCTAATGCGCGCTGCCGGCGGATTGCTCTGGATCCTAGTAAGCACAGCGCTGGATCCTAGAACAGGTAAGTGTCTGTTCACCAAAAGTCGGCAGCTACCGTTTTTTGCAGCTGCTATCTTTTAATTTTCAGAAATATGACTGGACCTCTTTAAAGTGATTGTAAACTCTTACTTATACCAAGTGAAGTGATTGACCTCAGGGGATACACAGAGATTTAAAAAATCCTCTTACATAAGTTATACTTGTCTATCTGCAATCTTCTCTTCTCTACATCCTTTCAAAGTCCAGAATTTATAAAGCTTGTCTGAGAAAACAGGGGGTGGGGAGCTGAAGTTACACTCTGCAGAGCCCAGTAAGGAGAGCACATACGAACAGAGCTGAGGCTGTCAATAAGCTGGAGCTCCCTCCCTTACAAGGTCATCTTAACAGCATCATGGGCCCCTGGGCAAAGTAATGCACTGGGCCCCCTAAAAGCCTGTCCCAATTTTTTCACCTACTCTCAAGAATTAAAGTATAATTCCTCACTGTGCCCAACATTGCAGCCTCACTGTGCCCAACATTGCAGCCTCACTGTGCCAACATTGCAGCCTCACTGTCATTACAGCCTCACTGTGCCCAACATTGCAGCCTCACTGTGCCCAACATTGCAGCCTCACCGTGCCCATCATTGCAGCCTCACCGTGCCCAACATTGCAGCCTCACTGTCATTGCAGGCTCACTGTGCCCAAGATTGCAGCCTCACAATGCCCAACATTGCAGCCTCACCATGCCCAACATTGCAGCCTCCCTGTGACCAATATTGCAGCCTCACTGTGCCCAACATTGCAGGCTCACTGTGCCCAACATTGCAGCCTCACCATGCCCCCATTGCAGCCTCACTGTGCCCCTTGCAGCCTCACTCTGCCAACATTGCAGTCTCCCCATGCCCCCATTGCAGCCTCACCGTGCCCCCATTGCAGCCTCACTGTGCCAACATTGCAGCCTCACTGTGCTACCATTGCAGCCTCACTGTGCCCCTTGCAGCCTCACTGTGCCCCCATTGCAGCCTCACTGTTCCCAACATTGCAGCCTCACCAAGGCGGAGCAAGAGAGAGGGTGGGCCAGATGATGACTGGAGGAAGAGGAGAGTCACAAGATCACAGAGTTCGAATAGCACGCTGTTACAGCTTACATGAGATTGCATCTGCTCTGCTCGCCATCACACACAGCCCCGCCTCCTCCTGACCCTGTGCCTGTGATAGACAGAACATATCCCAGCATTGGACCTGCATTCTGTCTATCATAGGCCCGGGGTTAGGAGGAGGCGGGGCTGTGTGGCGGCGAGCAAAGCGGAGGCAATTTCAATGTAAGCTGTAACAGCATGCTATACCACTCGTCGACTCTGTGGCTCTCCTCTTCCTCCATGTTCTCTTCCACCGGAGTGATCACTGGGAGAACGGACTTCCGATCAACCATTTGAGGGCTGCAGTATAAAATTCCACCCTAGCACTGCCAATAGCTTCACTCTAGATCTGACTGGACCTGATGGGGCTCCATGTGCATCTGGGGCCCCTGGTCTGTGCCCAGGTGTGCCCGCTTGGTAAGACAGGCCTGCGCCCTGTCACCTTTTTTTTCTCTTGGGGTCAGGAAAACTTTTCCGAAGTGGTTCATGCAGATAGCAGAGGAATGAAGCAGCAGACAGAAATGACACAATGGGGGTGATTTACTAAGAAGAAGGCATTGCACCAGTTCATACATTAATTGGTGCGCCGGAAAAGTATTTAATTAAACGTCCGAACCAGCACACATTGAAGCGCAAATAACGATAATAAATACCCGTATATGTAAACTGCAAATGGCACTAGGGTAACTGTGGTTTTCTCTTGGTAATTTAATCTCATTGGATGTGTCTAGTTAGGCAATTAGTAGGTGTACTCAGTTAATTAACCCATTTGATGCTAATCTCATTCCTATCACTTCTAATATATCTTCGAAATGTTTTTTTTTTCTTTTTTACCCAAATCTTTCAATACATTACAAAGAACAGACAAGTGTTTCTAAACCCAATAAATTAATATTTTCAGATCTTTAAAGGTGACCATATACTGCAATCATTTAGATCTTAAATAAATTAGATTTAGTGCTGGAGCCTGTTTGATTTCCTATATTTTGAATTAATTGTTCAAGTGTCTTCCTACTACCTATTTTCCCTAAATATCGAGTTATACAGAGATTGGCCAATCAGATTGCAGAGTGATCACTCTAGCAAAACATGTTATGCCCCGTACACACGGTCTGATTTTCCGACGGAAAATGTGTGAGAGGGCCTTGTTGTCGGAAATTCTGACTGTGTGTAGGCTCCATCACACATTTTCCATCAGATTTTCCGACACACAAAGTTTGAGAGCAGGCTATAAAATTTTCCGACAACAAAATCCGTTGTCGGAAATTCTGATCGTGTGTACACAAATCCGACGGACAAAGTGCCACGCATGCTCAGAATAAATAAAGAGATGAAAGCTATTGGCCACTGCCCCGTTTATAGTCCCGACGTACGTGTTTTACGTCACCGCGTTTAGAACGATCGGATTTTCCGACAACTTTGTGTGACCGTGTGTATGCAAGACAAGTTTGAGCCAACATCCGTCGGAAAAAATCCTAGGATTTTGTTGTCGGAATGTCCGAACAAAGTCCGACCGTGTGTACGGGGCATTAGAGTGATCAGGAATCTTCAAACTACAGCTCTCCAGCTGTTGCAGAACTACACATCCCATGAGGCATTGTAAAACTCTGACATTCACAGACATGACTAGGCATGATGGGAATTGTAGTTCCTGAACAACTGGATGGCCGTAGTTTGAAGACCCCTGTGCTAGACCATTATTATGCCTCCAGAATTGGGAGTGTGGCATCTACTCAAGTTCTCTCTGCTGGTGGACACAAGAACCTACAGCTATAGATTTATATATATATAATATATACAGTATCTATATACACACACACATTGAAGCAGGAAGCAATATACATTTGCCCAGAAGTGAATCTGTACACAGGAAGTAGGTGTGTATTTTGAGGCCAAATCATTTAGACATACACACATGACCCACACAAACACCACCCCATGTAAAAATAAATCAAAAATTATCTTAATTTGCAAAATCAGGATCATGTCTTCCTCAGAGAACAGTGAGCAGGGCATGGTAGCAGTACAAGCAATTCCCTGGAGGGACGTCATGTCATTCCTGTGTGCTGGCCACCACTTCCGGGAACCAGATATGCGCCACATGTACATACCTCTGCGCACACAGCAGTTGCGCATTTCACATACACAGCTTTCACACATCTAGATGCATTTAGCGTATCTAGCTGCAGGATCCCAATTTTTATGTAAATTAATAGTAAAGCAAATACAGATTTCCAGGACAGGACTAACAAAAGTTTATAGTGAAAGGCAACTGGTGTTTTCTATTAAAGAAGGTCTAAATGGGCCATTGACATGCATCACAGTTGAACTTAGGAATGTGTGTTTGCAAACTTTAAAAAAATGAAATCCTTTCTTATTTTTGCTTGGGGAAAGAGCGCAGAGGGATTAGAAGTCTTGTGAGTTTTTGGGAATGTCTGCACCCCTGATAGGGTAAAGAGAACTCCCAAATTTTGCCAGTTTCTCCTTCAAATGTATTCACTTCCTGTCACATAGATAAACAGGAAGTGAAGGTAAAACCCTACCAATGTCTTTCCTAGGGGACACACAGGTCAATCTAAATATTTTCCTCAATAAGTAAATTGCACTCTAGCATTTTGCTGTGTACACCCCAAATTATTAGGTATCTTGGACTTTGGAGTTTATTTACTAAAGGCTAATCCACTTTGCACTACAAGTGCACTTGGAAGTGCAGTTGCTGGAGATCCGAGGGGAACATGCAAGGAAAATAAAAAGCATCTTTGCTTCTACATGATTGGATGATAAAATCACCAGTGCTTCCCCTCAGATTTACAGTGAGTACACTTGTATTGCAGAGTGTATTTGTCTTTAATAAACCCCAAAATATCTTTTAACTTGGGGTGTACACAACAATGTGCTAGAGTGCAATTTGCCTAATGGGGACACTAGTTATATTGATCTGTGTGTCCCCAAGAAAGACATTGGTAGGGCTTCACCCTCACTTTCTGTTTGACTATGTGACAGCAAGTGAAGCCAATTTTCAGAAAAGGGACACAAAGCCCAACCTAAAAAAGACAAGCAGGGGTTCTAACACTCACTTGGTTTCCCTAAAATGCCCACAATTAGAATAGGATTGTCTCGAGCTAGATTTTAGCTCAGTGCTCTAAATCAGTGGTTCTCAACCCTGTCCTCAAGTACCCCTGAGACCCCATTCACACAGGGGCAACACGACTTGCAGGTCGCCTCAGCGAGGCGACCTGCAAACGACTGCCCGGGCGACTTTCAAAATGACTTCTGTATAGAAGTCTATGCAAGTCGCCCCAAGTCGCCCCCGAAGTCGTACAGGAACCTTTTTCTAAGTCGGAGCGACTTGCGTCGCTCCCCTTAGAATGGTTCCATAGCACAGAACGGGAGGCGACTGACAAGTCGTCCCTGTGTGAATGGGGTCTAACAGGCCATGTTAGCAGGTTTACCTTCATCTTGCACAGGTGCTTTAAATCAGAGTCAATGGCTTGGTATTTTGGACAGCTATTTTAGCTAAAATAAATTCCCAAATGTCCTGTTGGGGGGTACTTGAGAACTGAGGCCGAGAACCACTGCTCTAAAATGAAAAATTGAATACCTACCACTCTGTAATTTTCCTTTCCTGATGCCTATCAATGGCAGCATATGTAAAATCAATGCATATGCTGCCATGAAGATACCAGGAAAGTAGCTTTTAGGCTGGGTTCACACTGGAGCCTGCTACGGCTCACACAGGAGCGCTGTGCATCCCTGTTCCCCATTTCAGGGATGAATCAGGGCCGAATCTATGCCTGAATTCGGCCCTGAAACAGGGCCAAAAAAGCACAGAGTTTCTGTGCAGTGCGCTCCACAGCCGCAATGGAGATATGTGAACTGGCTCCATAGGGAGACAGTCACATTCTCCTGTTATGCAAATTGGATGCGGGGAAACCCTACAAACAACACAGATTGACAACATCAAAAATATTTCTGTGAAAAATCACACACACACACTTTAGCCCAAAACAAAAATGGCCTGCCCCCAATACATACAAGGCCATTTGGGTCTGTTAAGGCTGAAAAAATGAGAACCCCCACGTGAAAAATACCACCCCAAACGGAAAAAATATTGTGCCCCTACCACACACTAACAAACCTCTAGCCAAACACACAGCAAACCAGTGCATATAAGGGGGGTGGATGCTTGGGGGCAGGAGGGGCCTCGGACACCCCAAAAGTCGACCACCTTGTTCCCATATTCAGGGGGACAAGGGCTTCTTCCACAAAGCCCTAGGCTGGGGTTGTGGGGGGCTGCAGACAGGGGGCTTTACGGAATGTGGAAAACCACTTTAAACTAGTGGGTACAAGGTGCTTTATGGTTGGTATTGGGCTGAGCCCAACATGCCCCAAAGGCAGCCAGCTATGTTGAGTGCATGTGGCCTTGTATGGTTTAGGAGGGGGTTGGGTGATCGCTCTTCCCGTCCATTTCCTAGCCAGCCCTGTTATATGCTCTGAAAAAGGATGTGGTTTGGATTGGTGAAGGCAGTTCACAGTCTTTGGAGAATAGAGTGGAGTGTGGAGTTCCCCTTTAAAAGCAAAAGTTAGACCATGGAAATCCAAGGGGTTAGAGAGGGGAGACAAGAGCATTGTAGAATGGAGTGTGGAGTTCCCCTTTAAAAGCAAAAGTTAGCCCATGGAAATCCAAAGGGTTAGAGGGGGAGACAAGAGCATTGGATAATGGAGTGTGGAGTTCCCTTCTGAAAGCAAAATCTAGCCCAAGGAAATCATATGCATTAGAGGGGGAAGGTTAAATGTCCTTTTAGGAGGAGCTAGAGGAGCGAGAGTTTTTTTACATAATTTTAACAAGGTGCACATCACATGCTGGCAACGTAACATGCTAACATGACCTGTGTGCAAATCTCCTTAAAAAATACATAATGGTGAACCAGCTTAATTGCATGTATGCATGTATGTTGCTTAACATTTACTAAGATTTTGGCCGTGCAGTGAACAAACGCATGTAAACAAGCGCAACAGCCGCTTGCGCATGCGCACTGCTTACATTGACCTCATGCAGTTCTAAACGTACTTGCGACCACAGTAGGCTTTCTCTGAAAAGGTTACTTTCTCATTCTATTTTGAACATATTTGTTACTTGGGAAGTTGTTACTAAACTTCCTCACATCACCCCATAATATTGGCACCTCCATCTTCTGTCAATGTTGAATTGGACATGCCGGGCGTCATGTCCATAGTGGCGCACAGATTGCATTCTCCCATGTGCTGAGATCACTAAAGTAAATGGTGGATTTGCACTCTGTTACCGGCGCACCGTTTCGTAAATATAGAAATGTGCATTGCGCCTCGCCATGCGCCTCTACTGGTGATGCACGGCTTTCGTAAATCACCCCCGATGATACTACATGGTCAATGCACTTCTTATGCAGGTGAAAAGCACAAGGTGCATTAAATGCCTCCAATCACATAATTATTTTCTGTGTGCCCAGCAATCCCCCTATCCATGTGAAGTAAAATACAGTTTTGGTTTGAAACCCCCGCCATGCCTAATGTTATCCCATTATCCAATGACCCTACAAGTTACAGATAATGGCACTCTGACTGGATATTGGGGATGCAGAGAAACATGTCCAGGCTGAAGACTTGATATGTGTTGATAATCAGGAGGTGCAAAGTAGAGATTTTGGTTAAAGAAAAGGAATACTCTGAATCACCTTCTAACGTTGGCTTTTATTTTGCATTGCTGATTAGAACAATTAAACGGAGAAAAAACTTCTCTTACATATATTTTTTTCTTATCAAAATCAGTAACAATTTCAAAGACAATAACATATATGTTAATTGTACCACATAATACAATTAAATGCTCACTATGGTGGAATCCATTTGACATCAAACTAAAGTGCACAGCATACAGTATTTGTGAACATCTGGTAAGACACAGTCTGGCTGCCCATGATATATTCTGTGACTTTACCTTGATATGTCATCTCAATGATGAATGCACTTACTTGACAATCTATCTCTTGTTTTCTAGACCATCTATGGCTTGCAGGTAAGCTACTCGACAGGTTCTATTAGGTAATAATAATAACTTTATTAAAGTGCTGATCACAAGCATAACCCAGTTAAATTGCATGCGTATTTACACAATATCAACACTAAAAAAACAATGTTTTGTACGAGATTCAAACCAATGGATCATTAAACAAATGCAAACAATAAATCAGCTTAACTCTTTCATGTCACCATAAACCTATGTGGTTGTAAAAAAAGGGTTTACATAATATAAATGGAACGATTATTCAAAGGTTAAAATGAAGATGATACTAATTAATATTGACTATTAACATACATTATTTTATTTAGAGCAAGAGAAAATGCCTTCAAGATTTTATATGGCTAAATATTGATTTCTGAGAGTGACATGATCACTTTAATTATCAAATTAAAAAAATATATATGCTGGTCTTTTCAAATACATTAACTGTTTCCTACAGGATCAAATCAGTTTAACACTGATTTCTAATACTGATTAGGGATGGTTCGACTCAAACATTGAGTGTTTAATCGTTCGCCGAATTCTGAACTGATAATGGGGCAATCGCGGCAAATTTGAGTGCAGCGGAACGCCCCACAATGCTTTGCAAGATCTCAGTGCATTGATGTCTGATAATTGGCCAAAGCATGCAAGCACCTGACTTGCATGCTTTGGCCAATTGCAGCACGCTCTGCTGTGAAAGCCATGATTGGCCGAAGGATTGTGAATAGAAAGAATCTAGGAATGGGATTTTGAAGGCACAATAGTATTAAACTACAAAAAGTAAATTTGATAGGGGTATTTTATTAGAAAATTATAAAAGGACAATGGACACACATAGATTTTTAAAAACAAGTCATGCTTGATATAAACCCTAGTAATAATACACCGTATGGATCCTATCCTGCAAGCTTGTGTAGCATTCTGAAAATTATAACTGTACAAATATATCACTTAGTCCATATAGAGGAGAGATACTTCCCCTGGGCATTGAACAGTAGACAGGTATATGGTTATAGCAAACAAGATGCAGCAGGTTTGGTAATCCACGGTGAAATGTTCTCTAGTTGCTCTACATGTTTCGCATTACGCAGAACGCTTCCTCAGGAGCTAGAGATTGAATTGAGTATGGTAAGGTTGCATAAAACTGTCAACAGTGATTGTATGCAGATGATCGCAATTTGGTCACAGGTAAAAAGTATCTGAACTGAATTGGAAACAGCAGCCGGCCACAGCCTGGAACCTCTCAAAAAATGTAGCATCAGGTATCCATGAGAGGGAAAGCAGGGGCTTTATCATTGTAATGCCTAAAGTAGATGAGAGGAAACACAAGGATGCGCCGTCCGATCTGGCAGAGACCGGTGCTGTGACCGCCAATCATGGCTCAGGGGGCTAAGTCCATGCCCCACACTATATAAGGCTGCTTACGCAGCGGCCGTATGTGGTGTGTTGGAGTGGACGGAGCTAGAGATAACTTGAGCTAGATTAGGCAGTTAGGTAATGGCTTGTAAGCAGTGTATTAATATATATATATATATATATATATATATATATATATATATATATATATATATATATATATATAGATAGATAGATAGATAGATAGATAGATAGATAGATATATAGATATATAGATATATTTATATACTGTATATATATAGATATATATAGATACAGTTTAGCATATGTGTAAGGCTGGCCGGAGGCCAGCCTGTGTTTGTGGGAGGAGTCTGAGAGGGCTATTTAAGCCTCCTCCTCTGTCAGGGTCGGGGTTGTCTGCATTTCTGGGTGGACGTACGTCACTTCCGGCCTTCTTACAGAGCGGCAGTCAGCCGTAGCTATGGTGTTGCTTCCTCTCTTGAACACCACCAGGGGACCGCCCGCCTGTCCCCCCTGTCATCCCTGAGGTCCACCAGCATAGTGGGGGCCACCCCGCCCATCCTCCCCTTCAGCCCATGTTCCATCCAGCATCATGGTGGGGCTGCTCGCCCACTTCTCCCGGCGCTCATGTCGGGGGGGCGTCCGTCAATCCATCGTTCCTTTCTCCTCAGCTCCATCTGGCCAGGGTGCCGCCCACCCGCTCCTCCCGGCGCTCATGTCAGGGGGGAGTGGGGGGGCATCCATCCCTTTAGCTGGGCTCAATCCCGCCACGGCCTGCTTCTCCCCTTTATCCCTGTGTTTCTGCCAGCGCCGTGGGAGCCGCCTGCCCGTCCTCCCCTTCAGCCCATGTTCCATCCAGTATCGTGGAGGGGCTGCCCGCCCACTTCTCCCAGCGCTCACGCCGGGGGGAATGGGGGCGCGTTCGTCCATCCATCCTCCAACCACCCACTTTCTCCACGGCTCCATCTGGCCAGGGTGCCGCCCGCTTCTCCCGGCGTTCATGTGGGGGGGCTGTCCGTCCTTCCGTCACCTTAGCCCGGCTCAATCCCGCATGGTGGGGGGGCGCTGCTCGTTTCTCCCTTTCATCCCTGTGTTTCCTGCCAGCGCAGTGGGAGCCGCCTGCCCGCTTTGGAGCCGCCTGCCCACTACTCCTGGCGCTCATGGGGGGGGCCGTCCATCCTCCACCCACCCACTTGCCACTCACCCGCCAGTTCACCTCCCTGGAACTATGCCAAGCATGGAGGGGACGCCCGCATGCCCATGGAGGGCGCTCACCCGCCTGCTCATCTCCCGGTACTCATGTGTGGGCATCATGGGAGGCGGGATCCCCGCACGCCTCCTGTGCATCCACCACTTCAGTCACAATTGTTTATATCATGACGTTTTGGCCCCAGGATTTCTGTCTTAGCGTTTTGGCCCAGGTTTTCTGTCAAAGCGTTTCTGTTCAGGCGTTTAGTCTTATGCCCCGTACACACGGTCGGATTTTCCGGTTGAAAATGTCCGATCGGAGCGTGTTGTCGGAAATTCCGACCGTGTGTGGGCTCCATCGGACCTTTTCCATTGGATTTTCCAACACACAAAGTTTGAGAGCAGGCTATAAAATTTTCCGACAACAAAATCCGATCACGTCAATTCCGACCGTGTGTGGCCTGTTCCGACGCACAAAGTGCCACGCATGCTCAGAAGAAATTCCGACACGGAACAGCTCGGTCTGGTAAACTTAGCGCTCACAATGGATACAGCACTTTCGTCACACTGCAATGTTAAAAATGGTTTAATACAGCGCACTCTCTTCTTCTTTATAATGTGAGAAGAATGAAGTAGTTTTGCTGCTCATATTCACACACACTTCTCACAAACTTCTTTCTTTATTATTTATCGGGATTCCCTTAATATATTTTGATTTGTCACATCTGACAAAAATATTTTTGTTTTTGTTTTTTTTTTTGTTTTTTTTAAAGCCATTTTTTTTATTTGGTGTTTGTATTTTTTCAAAGGCTGATCTTTGTTTAATTTTATTTTGAGTTTTACTCCATAATATTTTTGTGTGTGTTTTGTGTGTCAAGTTACCACAACACCATTGATATCTTTTATTATTTAATCTCAAGGAGATTGTTTGTTGTTGGTGTATTTGTATATTTGAAATGTACCTGAATCCTCACAAACACACATAGGCAAGTATAATTCAAACCAAAATTCCTTTATTAAGGGCTCATTACCAAATAAAGAGGGAGGCAACGCTGGATAAACAGGAGAAATTAGCAAAGCCTTTGACCCCCAGGGCAGACATCAATTCTTGAACATCAAAACTGGTGGCCTGAGGAGTCCATATGTAAGGGAGGGCAGTCTGGTCCAGAAGTCACAGAGATCCGGAAAGCAACAGATGACATCTGTGTCCCCAGGCTGTGGTACCACAAGAGGCTGCATCTTTTGCCAGACCAGACTGGATCCAGGGTCCTCACTTTCTGGTCTTCCATCCATGCTTCCTTCCCGGCTGTGGCTCTGCTGTTGGAGATGTGGCAGGAGGAGGAGTAGGACCTGGAGGAGGAGGTCTAGTAGGACCTGGAGGAGGAGGAGGAGGAGGACCTGGAGGAGGAGGAGGAGGACCATGTGTGAGGTCACAAAGGTGGGTATCAGATGTTATTTGGGCCCTCAACCCCTTATTGAGAGCCTCCAAAATTAAAGACTCACACATGAGTTGTTGGCCCTTCTCCATCCGCTGCATTTTACAGGCAATGATGGCAGCGAAGTCCTCCTCCACGGTGTGTGGTGCTCCCAGGGCCTCTGTAGCCTTCCAAAAGAGGCCTATGGCAGCCTCCTCTAGGGTACTCCTCCTCCTGCCACTTTCTCTTTGCAGGTGTAGGGGAGGGACCTGCATGTCAGCCAGCCTGCTCGACCCGGCCACCTCCTGGCTGAGACTTCCCTGTGTATGAAAAAGGGACAGTGTTTTAGTTTTTGCATCATCAATCACAATCCTAAATTAGTACTCCAAACTAACATCTAGTTAACATCATTGATTGGACAAGCAGAAATAATTAGAGGAATGCTATACCTGGCTCAAGCTGGGCTCCTCCACATGTTGTTGCCTGGAAGGTCCAGGTTGGGCGTCAGAAGCCTCAGCTGGAGGGGAAGGAAGCATGGAAGGAAGACTGGAGAGTGATGGCCTGGGTTCAGTCTGGCCTGCCAGAAAATGCAGCCTGTCATAGTACCACATCCTGGGGACATAGATGTCATCTGCTGCTCCGGATCTCTGCGAATCCTGGACTTTCTGGCGCTCCCTTACATATGTGCTCCTCAGGCCACCAATTAGGATCTTCAAATATGTGATGTCTGCCGTGGGGATCACCTGCTTCACAATTTCCAACAATTGATCCAGCGCTGTCTTCCTCTTTGTTTGGTTCCTATAATGTGGGTGGTTGATCTCCCACAGACAAGGCAGCTCCCTGAACATGTCAATGAATATTGCCATGAAGTCTATATCATTCAAGATATCCATTTTCACTGCAAGACACAACACAAGACAAAGCCTAATGTCAGGCCAAACTCTCCTAATCTTGTTACAATATAGGCCTCAATGTAGAAGCAGTATAGGCAAAAGTATGTCTCTTACCTTCGTTCTTACGATCGGCGCCTCCAATGCTCCTTCCTCCGCTCACAGATCGTACGTAATACGCACTCGTGGTACGCTTTATACACACTGCGCATGTGTGTAACTCCGGCCGCCCCTGACGTTCTTTCTAGTCTATTCCCCGTCCCTTTTCGTTCTGCGCAGTGGGGGAAGAGCACATGGTGGATACACAGCAGGTGCGTGCTAATTACAGGAACGAGGAGGAGGAGGAGGAAAGCCCGGATCCGGACACGTCCCGATCCAGAAGAAGATTTAAGGCCTCAAATATGTCCATTGGGGAGATGTTGGAGATGGTGAATATCCTGAAGAAGGCCGACTATGATGCGAAGTATGGACCTTACCCCAATGTCAGATAGGCCAAGATCATGGGGAAAGTGGTCCGGAGTCTGCACCGGAATTTCGGGGTACGTCAATCGAAAGATCAGCTCAGGAAGCGGTGGTCAGACCTCAAATTACGAGAACATGAGCAGTGCAGAAAGATCTGGAGAGTGCTGCAAAAAAGTAAGTAGTTGTGCTGTGTTCCTATTCTTTATGTTTATTACGTTTGTGCTGCTCCATGTGCTTTTCTTAAAAGTGTACATTTTAAAATGGCAATTTTCATGTTCATCGGCACATTATTCGTTCGTATCAAACATTTTTCTTTCGGACTATAAAACACCATTGTTTTGGCCATATGCATTTGGCCACATTTTTTACGCCCTACTTGTATGAAACTAATTTGGTGGTGTAGATGGCTTTGTTACTAGAATGAAATGCAAACTAGATTCTGTGTAAGGAGAGGACACTCAGCAGCTGTTTTCACATCTGGACACTGGAGCACTAGTGTGGGACACAAGAACCCCATTTTTCTTAGGGGACCCACACAGGTGCTCCAGTGTATACTATAGGGGGGTCTCCATCTGTGAAGCTTGTACAAAACAGGTAAAGTATTGCAGCTTGAAAAAGGACACTGAAAATGCTACATCTTGGAACTCTGCTAAAATTGACAATTGTATCCCACTTCCAAGCAATGTTTCATCTTTATAGTTCTGCCATCAAATATCTGTGTGCTAAGTATAGCATTTTTGTTTTACATAGGGGAGAAAAGACTCGGAGGACAACCCTCATCTGAGGAGACCAGAGCCTCCCCCCTCTAGAAGAAGGGGAAATACCCCCAACCCAAGAAGAGCAGGAGGAGGAAGACGTGGTGGAAGTTGTCACCACAACAGGTGAATGTCTGCGACCGCAGGCTCAGGTAAGAGATGGATGCCGGCATATTTTTCATACCTGTTTTGTTTTGCTCTCTTTTTAGGTGATCGTGATGTTGTGGATCCTGATCCTTTCACATCAGAAAGTGCCCAGATCCTGATCGGGGAGATCATGGGGTGTAATTTAGAATTGGAAAACCTCAAGAAAAACATCAATGATGTTATCCAAAAAAATAAGAACATCATTGATGTTTTGGGGCAAGTTTAAAACCCCCTCAAAATCACTTTCTTCTTTTGTGTTCTACAAATTTTACAATGTTTGAGCGATTTTTCTAAAAGCTAAATTTGGAGGATGCACACAGTGTGCCAACATGTGCTATCTGCCATCACGGGAGATCAATGGACGCGTTTTGGGGGTGCAACCCCATCCTCAATAATACAGTAGCTGAGAGGAAGGGGTTTCTCCCCCAAAACACGTCCCTTGATCCCCCGCGATGGCAGCTAGCACATGTTGACATTGGGAAATTTGTGTGCATCTTCCAAATGTGGCTTTTTCTGGGGTGACTTCACCCCATCTGAACGCAATATCAAATACAGTTCCTAAATACTCATGTCTGATATTGCCTTCAAGTTCTACCAAATGTGAACTTTGTAAGTTCAAAGATTTGTGTCTTTCTTGTTGGTTTTACACATGCCAGTTTTATCTCAAATGGACATTTCTATTTGTGATAATGCCACCCCAAAAATTGTTATACAACAAACATGTTGGTTTGTTTAATAACCTTTTCTAAATGCACCTGTGATTGTGCAGGTATTAAAATGATTGTTAATGAATAATGTGTGGATTATTGTGTCAACGCTACAACACTTTGGTGGTAATGTAATTGGTGTTTTCTGTGAAAATGGGGGATTATTTTCTAAGGGCAAATCCTCTTTGCACTACAAGTGCAGTTTCAGTGCAGTTGCAAGTGCACTTGTAGTGCAAAGTGTCTTTGCCTTTAGTAAATAACACCCAACAGTGCTTTGTCTAAGGTTACACAATCACACCATTTTCAGGACTCCCCACATTTCTGTCAGGGTCAGGTAAAATAAACACAAGCAGGAAATGTCACCAAAGATTTGGTTTTATTTTGATTTTATTTGATA
This sequence comes from Lithobates clamitans, assembly GCA_037952925.1. Taxonomy (NCBI): domain Eukaryota; kingdom Metazoa; phylum Chordata; class Amphibia; order Anura; family Ranidae; genus Lithobates; species Lithobates clamitans. Next base: position 11,371,483 of record JBBGZY010000008.1, on the reverse strand, counting down.
AAGGCTTCACAAATTGTCTGGCATATTGATGGCCCCCCTACCCGCAAAGAACTCAAGGTATCTTAACCGGACATCACGGGCACTCAGGGAGGGCAAGCCAGGACAGCCACTTTCAAGCGCCGTCAGGGTTAGTTCATTGATCATTCCGGCCTCAAGCCCAACTGAGCAAGCATAGTTGGCAGAACGTTTGCGTAAAAAGTTATGAAGAACACAGCACGCCAGGATTAGATGATTAAGTTTATACTCCGCCATATGGATGGGTGTCAGAAATAGGCGGAACTAGCTGGCCATGATTCCAAATGTGTTCTCCACCACTCTTCTGGCTCTGGATAGCCGGTAATTAAAAACCCTCTGTTCCGGGGTGAGGGTCCTCATCGGGAATGGCCGCATAAGACGGTCCCCTAGCGCAAAGGCTTCATCCGCAACGAAGACGAATGGGAGTCCTTCAACATTGTCTTTTGGAGGTGGCAAGTCCAAGCTGCCATTCTGGAGATGCCTGTAAAACTCTGTCTGGGCGATGACTCCAACATCGGACATCCGGCCATTCTTCCCCGCGTCCACATACAGGAACCCATAAGTAGCCGACACCACCGCCAACATCACAATACTATTGAATCCCTTGTAGTTGTAATAGTACGACCCCGAGTTGGGTGGTGGGATGATGTGGATGTGTTTCCCATCAATTGCCCCTCCGCAGTTAAGAAAGTCCCACCGCTGGGCAAAGTGGGAGGCCACAGTCTGCCATTCCTGTGGCGTGGAAGGAAACTGTTGAGGAAAAAAAAAACCTTATTATTTATGCACATAACCATGGAAAGCAGATTATAGACACAAAACATTCTTGGCCAACATCCAGATCACATTTATTAAGGGGAATTTTACAACACCAAAGTATAAGGTACACCTATCATATTCCCCCTCCCACCCCCTCTCATGGGCCGTTTCTAACATTATAGGGTGGGATCTTGGACAGGTAACCCTCTTCACTTCATTGAGAGAATGCCTAAATACAGGGTATTACTTGGAACAGCCCCTCCTTAGTTACACTATTGGCAGCCATGGACAGTAGGGATGAACCGAACACCCCCCGGTTCGGTTCGCACCAGAACCTGCGAATGGACCGAAAGTTTGCACGAACGTTAGAACTCCATTGATGTCTATGGGACTCGAACGTTCGAAATCAAAAGTGCTCATTTTAAAGGCTAATTTGCATGGTATTGTCCTAAAAAGGGTCTGGGGACCCGGGTCCTGCACCAGGGGACATGTATCAATGCAAAAAAAACTTTTAAAAACTGACGTTTTTCCGGGAGCATGATGCTTAAAGTAAAAAAAAAAGTGAAATATTCCTTTAAATATCATACCTGGGGTGTGTCTATAGTATGCCTTTAAAGTGGCGCGTGTTTCCCGTGTTTAGAACAGTCCCTGCACAAAATGTCATTTTTAAAGGAAAAAATCTCATTTAAAACTGCTTGCGGGTTTAATGTAATGTCGAGTCCTGGCACTATGGATGAAAATCAGTGAGACAAATGGCATGGGTACCCCCCAGTCCATTACCAGGCTCTTTGGGTCTTGTATGGATATTAAGGGGAACCCCGCACCCAAATTAAAATAAGGAAAGGTGTGGGGCCACCAGGCCCTATATACTCAGTATACAGGTGGTGCAAACAAGACAGGGACTGTAGGTTTGTTGTTAAGTAGAATCAGTTTGTAATTTTGAACGGGTACATTTTTAACGTGTTTAGCTCCAGCCAAAAAATCTTTTTTAAGCTTTTTGGAAAACATAGGGAAGGGTTATCACCCCTGTGACATTTGTTTTGCTGTCTGTCCTCCTCTTCAGAAGATTTCACCTCATTTTTTGTCCCAATGACAAATGTTTTTTGAAAATTTGGGTTTTTTTGTGGAAGAAGGATTGGAAAGCATCAGCGGAAAGGAGAAATGTTTTTCCCATATTAACTCTTACAGGAGAGAATTTCCCTTCCTAGGGGTAGACTTCATCTCACTTCCTGTTGTCTCCTTCCATTTGCAAGTAGGAGTCGTTTGTAAGTTAGATGTTTGAAAATAGGGGCCTGACCTATATACTCAGCAGAAATTTGGGCCTTAGGTGTTGTTGTGGCCACAACACTGTAAGCCCTCACAGGGCCCTGCTGTGAAATATTAGATCAAGAATTGTAATTACATGCCCCTGTTGAACAGAGGCAGAAAAATTGGGCCTTTGGTGGTGGTGGTGGTGCTGGTGCCACAACACTGTAAGTACTCACTCGCTCTTGGTGGGCGCAGAAATGGGCCCTGCTGTGAAATATTAGATCAAGAATTGTAATTACATGCCCCTGTTGAACAGGGGCAGAAAAATTGGGCCTTTGGTGGTGGTGCTGGTGCTGGTGCCACAACACTGTAAGTCCTCACTCACTTGGTGGGTGCAGAAATGGGCCCTGCTGTGAAATATTAGATCAAGAATTGTAATTACATGCCCCTGTAGAACAGGGTCTGAAAAATTAGGCCTTAGGCACTGGTGCCACAACACTGCAACCCCTCACAGACACTCTAGTTGGAACGTAGGAACAAGCCCTGCTGCAAAGTATTGCATCAAAAATTGTAATTACACGCCCCTGTTAAACAGGGGCTGAAAAATTGGGCCTTAGGCACTGGTGCTGGTGCCACAACACTGCAACCCCTCACAGATACTCTAGTTGGAATGCAGAAATGAGCCCTGCTGCAAAGTATTGCATCAAAAATTGTAATTACACGCCCCTGTACAAGCTATCAGCTTGATCATTGAGGAGGAAGAGGATAATTACTCAGGGATAGTCACTCAGCATCAGCATAGGCAGTCTTTGAAGGGATCTGAGATTTCAAAAAAAATTAATCGGTTACATCAGCATCAGGTGCTTGGTAGCTGGTGGTGATCCAAGACTGATTCATTTTTATGAAGGTCAGTCGATCGACCGAGTCGGTGGACAGACGCACCCTGTGATCGGTTACAAAGCCTCCAGCAGCACTGAATGTGCGTTCTGAAAGAACGCTGGATGCAGGACAGGCCAGTAGCTCAATTGCATACTGTGCAAGCTCTGGCCAGTGATCCATCCTCAAGACCCAGTAACCCAGAGGATTTTTGGTGGGAAAGGTGTCCAAGTCAGATCTAGCCCTTTGGTATTCCTGCACCATGTAAAACAGACGCTGGCGATGGTTGCTGGAACCGATCATACCTTGGGGCTGCGGACCAAAAAATTGTCTGAACGCGGGGGGCGTGGCCTGCCGCGGAGAGGAATGGACGCTTGAGTACAGAGCTCCGTTCCACAGGCACTGATCCGCAGCAACACACAGCGACATTCCGACCCCGCTCCGGTCACACGGAAGGGGCAAGGATCCGTGACCACCCCGGGCATGTCAAGACGGCGGAACAAACTGCCAGCTCCACGCCGCCTTACAGACTACTACGGCAGCGCAGCCATGAACAAGGCCCAAGATGGCGCCGGCTCCGGGAACACCGCCTCAGGCACAGCCCGCACAGCAACAGATGAGGAGCGCCGTCCGGCCCTCTCACAGGAAGACTTCCCAGCGCTATCATGTGGAGACAACATGATCAGGGAAGAGATGGACACCATACCCTCACCAGATGCTGCGGTATCCCACACCAGCATGGACAGAGGTAAGAGGCTGGCTTCTTCTCCGGCCCTCTCCCCCAGCAAAGAGCCCCAGCTCAAGAAGCATCAGTGGGCAGACAGGGACACTGATACCACACACATCCCTGCCCTAGCAGCAGTCCCTGCATCAGATAATCCTGTCACTGAATCCATGTTAAAATCAATGCTCCTCACACTGCAGAAAGATCTACACAGAGAACTGCAGCTATCTGTCTCCCAAATACATGACAGGGTAGACTGCTTAGAAGAAAGAGCTCATCTGCTTGAAGACAGCATGCATGACCATGTCAGAGCTCATAATGAATTACTGGATGCGCATGAACACCATGCCTCAGAAATACACCACATGAAATTAAAATTGGCAGATTTGGAAGACCGTTCCAGAAGGAACAACATAAAATTTAGAGGCATTCCCGAATCTGTCAAATCAAATGAAATTACTCCTTATCTGCAGCAGCTATTCTCACGTCTATTGCCTCGTTTAAATGCACGGGATATCACCATTGACCGGGCGCATAGGATCGCCAAACCTACGCACCTGTCCCCGGACATCCCACGGGATGTTCTAGCAAGAGTGCACTACTTTCACGTTAAGGAGCAGATTTTACAAGCAGCTAAAAATGCCAAACCGCTTCCAGCACCGTATGCAAATGTTCTCCTATTCAATGATCTCTCCAAAGCCACCATGGAGATGCGAAGAGCATTCACCCCTGTCACCTCCATCCTGCAAGAAAAAAAAATCACTTACAAATGGGGCTTCCCTACCAAGCTTCTGGTAACTTATCAGCAGCAAATAATCCCTATTCACACCCCCAAAGAAGGGTACAAAAAATTAACCAACTGGGGTCTTCTCCCATTACCTCCTGCCACGAGTGACCGCATGGGCTCCCATCCACATTCCGCTCCATTCCGGAATCAGATCCCTGGTAGAGGCGAAAACCCTCACAATCCGAAGGCCTTAGGTCGCAACCACTCCTAGGATCCTCTGTGGACACTGCTTTAGTGTTACCTCACCCCCTCAGGTTATAGTGTGCCACGCACACTGATACTCTTGTTATTAGTGTTCATTTTGCCTTCTTTTTTTGAAATTGTTTTTTTTTTTTTTTTTTATCTCTTTTTGGTGCTTGTTTGATTGCTCTCTTTTTGAGTACTTTACGTATTGCTTGACTAGTAACACATAGTGGTAAATCACCTGTGATATATTCAGAAAGGTACAATACTCTATATATAGTATCATAACAAAGTTGCTTACATTTTTTTTTTTTTTGGACTGTCTGACAGGACCTAAAGTTGCTTAATCTTTTAAGTGTGGTCTCGCTCCCCGTGTCCGCATCCCAGGTCACCTCCTACTAAAATGGCCATTAAAATCACCTCACTGAATGCCAAAGGTTTGAATTCCCCCTTTAAGCGTAATCTCCTCTGGAAAGAAGCACTGACTCAGAAAGCAGACATATTCTGCGTACAAGAAACACATTTCCTCAAAGACAAAGCACCAAACTGCACACACAAACGTTACCCACACTGCTTCTTTGCCAATGCCACCGCCAAAAAGAGAGGAGTGATGATTGCAATTAGTTCATCCATTTCGTTCCAGTTACACCACTGTGAAACTGATGAAGATGGTAGATATTTGATCCTCTCCGCAACACTTGAAAACCAACGCTTAACGTTAGTAAATCTCTACGCACCCAACACAGGCCAAAAATTTTTTTACAACAAACTACTCTCCAAATTGGCACCTTACAGATCCGACCCAGTAGTACTGTGTGGGGACTTTAATGAAATCATTGATAATTCTCTAGACACATCTAACCCAAGCAAACGTAGGCCTTCCACACTTTCCTCTCTCATACAAAATGAAGATCTTTATGACCCCTGGAGATGCGCACACGATACGGAGCGAGACTACACTTTCTACTCCAACTCTCAGCACTCTTACTCTTGGATCGATATGTTCCTTACAGATAAATTCCTACTACAAACAATCACAGAGGCGCGAATTGGTACAATTACCTGGTCGGACCACGCACCGATATCGATCACACTATTTAATAGCAACAAAAATACACGACATACTATTTGGAGAATGAACACGTCCCTGCTCACCAACCCAACACTGGAAAGGGAACTTAGATCCGAGATTGAGAGCTACTTCGACAACAACCAATTCTCTATTACCGATCAATCTATGATTTGGCATGCGCACAAAGCTTACTTACGTGGCATTTTCATAAAATTCGGAGCACAGGCAAAAAAGCAACACATAGCCACCACTGAAAAATTATTAACACAAATCCGTGCGTTAGAAATTGTCAACAAAAACAAAATATCCAGTACCATCTCCGATGATCTAAAAAATTTAAGACACCAACTTAGTGAGCACCTGCATAAAAAATTTGAATATTATATTAAACGCCTTAAACTCCAGCACTACTCCTCAGCCAACAAATCAGGAAAATTCATGGCCAGACAAGTGAAAAAACACAATGCTAAAACGAAAATACAGACCCTAATTAATTCCCAAGGTAAACGAGTACACAACCCCTTAGATATTGCAAACGAATTTAGTGCATTTTACTCTAAATTATATAATCTTAAAGACTCTGATCAAGAAGCCCATCCTACACTAGAGGACATTGACAAATTCCTCTCCTCCATTCATCTTCCCTCTATTTCCACTGCACAACTAGAGAACATTTCTACAGCCTTCTCTCCCACCGAAATCCTCAAGACAATAAAAACACTGCCACTACATAAAGCTCCCGGCCCCGATGGATTCCCAAACGAATATTACAAATACTTCTCTGACTTACTCACCCCACAACTATGTAACACCTTTAATTACTACACTACTACAGGTAAAATTCCCAAAGAATCTTTAGAGGCCCTAATTGTTACCATACCCAAACCGGGCAAATCCCCTGACACACCAGCACACTACCGCCCAATCTCACTGTTAAACACAGACACCAAAATTTACGCAAAATTGCTAGCTCAGCGGCTCTCTACAATTATTCCACAAATAATACACCCTGACCAGGTCGGATTTGTACCTGGCAGACAAGCCTCGGACGGCACTAGACGCCTCATCGACCTAATCCAGTGGGTAGAGCACAACCAAACGCCTTCTCTCTTCCTCTCACTGGACGCAGAGAAGGCGTTTGATAGAGTTCACTGGACATACATGGAAAAAGTACTATACAAATTTGGCCTATCAGGACCTATTCTGACAGCGATATTAAATTTATATTCCTCCCCCAGCGCCCGAGTCTGGACATCAGGGATAACGTCCACTCCATTCAACATCACTAATGGCACCAGGCAGGGGTGCCCACTTTCACCCCTGATTTTTGCCATGGTGATGGAACCCCTGGCACAAGCCATCAGATCCGCAACAGCAATCTCAGGTATTAAAATAGGAGACGTTGAACACAAAATTGGACTGTATGCAGACGATGTCATTATCACCCTAACAAAACCCGAAATCTCCCTCTCAAATGTTTTAGAAATTCTAGAAATGTTCAGCCTAATATCTCTTTACAAAATCAATAATAGTAAATCCACTATGTTGAACGTAGGGATAAACCAACAGACCAAACAGACCATAACGAAAACCACACCTTTCACATGGTCCAAAAACTCCTCACTTCAATACTTGGGGATTCACCTTACCTCCCCAAGCAAGACATTACTAAAAGTAAACTATGCCATACTACAGGAAAAGCTTCTGCGCAATGCCAAAGACATGAGTAACGCATATGTATCATGGGCTGGTAGGATAGCCCTGGTCAAAATGTACCTGCTCCCACACATTCTGTATATGTTTCGCACAATCCCTATACCAATGCTCTCCACGCAACTGAATCAACTACAAGGATTGATCAATAAGTTTATCTGGCAACAAAAAAAACCCAGACTTAAACAAAATATTCTTCTGTCACCAGTCCAACTCGGTGGAATGGGAGCCCCCAACATTCACGCCTACTACAAAGCAGTAATATTGGACCAATTAAAAGAATGGTGGTCTTCCACATCCAGGAAAACGTGGCACCAAATTGAGTCTGCAGCTATCACGCCAAACTTGAAACACGTTTTGTCAGCTACCCTACTAAACCTAAAACCACAACGCCATTTTCTACAATCTACAACATCGGCTCTACGGGTCTGGACAGCTCTTACACAACAAGCAAGGGGAATACCCAATTCAATCCTTTCCAAACTCCCCATTCAAGCAATAGAAATGATATCGCCTGACCTGTCTGTCCACCTATGGACACAGAAAGGTCTCGTCAACATTGGACAACTGATGACCACATCCGGGATCCACTCATTTGTACAACTTCAACAATTATTCGGTATTCCCACATCAACCTTTTTCCTATACCTACGGATCCGCTCTATCATATCCCCAATCACTATACTCACAGACAATGCTCCAATGGCTGATATATTAAAATTCTATGACATCCCAGCACCAGCACAGAAAGGAATCTCAGTAATGTACAAAATACTAACGACATCGTCTACAAATCAATCTTCTCCCTCCATTGACTTCTGGTCATCCCTCACCACCACTCCACCACCACCCGCAAATTGGTACAAAGCCTTAACTCTCCCACTTCGAGCGTCACGTTGCACCTCCCATTGGGAATCAACTCAAAAACTGTTCCACAAATGGTACTATACCCCAGCCAGACTCGCAAAAATATACCCAACCACCTCATCTCAATGCTGGCGGAATTGCACCGAGGCAGGCACTCTGAGGCACATCTGGTGGGAATGCCCTGTAATTCACAAATTCTGGCAAGATGTTGCAAATCTCCTATCAACGTTGTGCAAAGTCCCCCCTCCATCATCCCCTCTAGACCTTCTCTTGGGTCTTGATGTCCCGACATGGCCGAAACATATCAGAGTAGTGGCGACTCATATCCTTATTGCAGCCCGCTTAGCTCTAGCGAAAAAATGGAAATCACCACAACCTCCCCTTCTATCAGATCTCATTGTTCTTTTAAATCACCACTTCCACATGGAATTCGCCTTCGCTAAAGCTAACCTAAATACCGCCTTGTTCCTCCAACAATGGGAACCTTGGATATCCGATTCGAGAAGCACAGCTCTCTCATAGATTCTACCTGAACTCTCTCGCTTAAACCCCTATTTACAGTAACCTATTTTCACTAAGCAGGACTTACAATTCTTTGTCATGACTAGTTTAAAGTTCCACACTCTTAGGCCTACTTTATTTGTTTCTGTTGATTGCAGTATATTTCACGACTGGCGGTTGAAGGGCTGGCTCACCCCCCGTGGCACAGTGAGCGCCCAATTTGGGGTGCCAGGGTGGAGAGACAGTGCTGACACCACCCAACTGATGTGTAAGTTAAAAGTATAGAGTTGAATCTGCATAATCCACATCCTATTACGCGACTAATATCTTACTCGTGATTGATGTATATTGTATTACTCAATATGGTATGTTGATGTAATGCTTTTTTTTTTACACGCTTTGTATGGATTCTCATGAAAAATTCAATAAAACTTGAAATATAAAGTGGAAAAAAAAAAAAAAAAATTGTCTGAACGCATCGGTCAGACGGCCACCTTCTCCACCGCTCATTCTTTTAATGACCGAAGCCTCAGCAACACGTTGTCCAGAAACAGGAGTTTGTAACCTCCCAGTCTCTGGGAACGCGTTGCACAGGCCTTTCTGCAAGGCCTCCCGAAGATGTTTCATCCTCTGCTCCCTCTGCGATGGCAAGATAAGGTCCGCAACCTTACCCTTGTAACGTGGATCAAGGAGGGTTGCCAGCCAGTGTTGGTCCTTCTCCTTGATACCACGAATACGAGGATCCTTACGCAGGCTTTGCAGGATCAGGGAGGCCATGCAGCGTAGGTTTGCTGAGGCATTCGGTCCGGAGTCCTCTGGGTCACTAAGGACGACATGATCCACAGCCACCTCCTCCCAGCCACGTACAAGTCCATGTGTTTCTTGGGACTGATCCCTTAAAGACTGCTGCTGATGCTGAGTGCCAGGCTCCACCTCCATACTGACACAATCTTCCTCCTCCTCCTCCTCCTCCTCTGTGATCGGTGGGCACGCAGGAACACTGTCTGCATAAAGGGGGCCTTGAGAGCTAAGGAAGTCCTCCTCTTCCTGCCTCTGTTCTGCCTCAAGTGCCCCGTCCATTATTCCATGCAGCGTGTGCTCCAACAGGTGGACAAGGGGGACAGTGTCACTGATGCATGCACTGTCACTGTTTACCATCCTCGTGGCCTCCTCAAATGGTGACAGGACAGTGCATGCATCCCTGATCATGGCCCACTGGCGTGGGGAAAAAAAAAAAACAAGCTCCCCTGACCCTGTCCTGGTGCCATAGTCGCACAGGTACTCATTGATGGCCCTCTGCTGCGTGTGCAGCTGCTGCAGCATGGCCAATGTTGAGTTCCACCTGGTGGGCATGTCACAGATTAGGCGGTTCTTGGGTAGGTTAAACTCCTTTTGGAGGTCCGCCAGCCGAGCACTGGCATTATATGACCAGTGGAAATGCACACAGACTTTCCTGGCCTGACTCAGGACATCCTGTAAGCCCAGGTACCTGCCCAAGAACCGCTGCACCACCAAGTTAAGGACGTGAGCCAAACAGGGCACATGGGTCATTTGTCCCTGTCGGAGGGCAGAGAGGAGGTTGGTGCCATTGTCGCAAACCACCATTCCTGCCTTAAGTTGGCGTAGCATCAACCACCTCTGAACCTGCCCCTGCAGAGCTGACAGAACCTCTGCCCCAGTGTGGCTCCTGTCTCCCAAGCACACCAGCTCAAGCACCGCATGGCATCTTTTGGCCTGCGTACTTGCATAGCCCCTTGAACGGCTATGGAGCACCGCTGGTTCCGAGGACAAAGCACAGGAAGAGGCCATGGAGGAAGAAGAAGAGGAGGGGGTGGAGGAGAGAGGTGTGTCACAATCATTAGCATTTTGGAGGCGTGGTGGCGGAACAACCTCCAACACTACTGCACCTTGTCCTGCATCCTTCCCAGCTGCCAGCAGAGTCACCCAATGCGCCGTGAAACTTAGGTAACGTCCCTGACCATGCCTGCTGGACCATGAGTCAGCGGTAATATGCACCTTACCACTGACCGCCCTGTCCAGCGAGGCATGGACATTGCCTTCCACATGCCGGTAGAGAGCCGGAATCGCCTTCCGTGAGAAAAAGTGGAGTTTGGGTACCTGCCACTGAGGAACCGCACATTCCACAAACTCACGGAAGGGGGCAGAGTCTATCAACTGAAAAGGCAGCAGTTGAAGTGCCAGCAATTTTGCCAAGCTAGCATTTAACCGCTGGGCATGTGGATGGCTGGGAGCAAACTTCTTTCGGCGGTGCAGCAGCTGGGGCAGGGAAATTTGCCTGGTACAATCTGACGTCGGTGTACCAAAAGCAGATTGCCCACAAGTACTTGGCTGTGACACACCTAAATCTACACCTTCATTCCTCTCAGTGCAGGTCTCAGAGAGGACTGAAGGTATAGTGGGGTTTGAGATTTCAGCTGATGAGGAGCAAGAAGAGGTCCTCTTTGTTCTTTGGTGTGGGTCTTTTAGATATGCTTGCCAACGAACTGCATGGCAGGTCAACATATGTCTGGTCAAGCATGTGGTACCCAAGCGGGAGATGTTTTCGCCACGCAAGATACGCTTGAGACATATGTTGCAAATAGCAGCGGTGCGATCTGAGGCACTCGTCTCAAAAAAGGCCCACACCAAAGAACTTTTTGAATAATGCGCAGAGACTGCAGCGCCCTGCACATGTGGAGCTTTGGGGTGTGATGCAGTCAAAGTGCTGCCCTTAGGCTGGCCCCTGGAGGGCATCCTGCCTTGTTGGTGATGTGCCGCTTCCTCCTTCTCCTCTCTCCTATCAGGCACCCACGTTGAGTCAGTGACCTCATCATCCCCTCCCTCCTCATCACTGGAGCAAACCTGGCAGTATGCTGCAGCAGGGGGAGCATAACTGCCAGATTGCTGTCATTCTTGGGCACCCCCTCTGTCCGTGCTGATGTTACTGCCTTCATCTAGCTCAGTATCATCATCAGAGCCTTCCAAACGCTGGGCATCCTCCTGGAGCATGTACCCAACACTGTGGTCAAACAGTTCGAGGGACTCCTCAGGAGGACATGGTGGGGCTAGGGAAGGAGTCACTGATGACATTGAGCCGAGGGAAGAGGCCGCTGCTTTGCCAGACAAAGTACCCTGGGCATGGGTGAGAGAGGATGAGGAGGATGAGGACGGCTTGGTCATCCACTCGACCAAGTCTTCCGCATGTTGTGGCTCAACACGGCCAGCTGCCGAAAAAAAGGCCAAGCGTGTCCCACGGCCACGTGCTGATGAGGATGCACCGTCTCCACGACCAGCACTAGACACAGAGCCTGCTTGCCCTCTCTTATTGGCTTGTGACTGTCTGCCTCTCCTTCTTGGCCTTCCAGACATACTAATGGCCTGTAGCTGCACTAAGCTGGGATATAAATATATTTATATATCTATATGTACTGATACTGCAGCTAGCAAAATCAACTGCTTGCCTGTAGTATGAGAACACCACCAACCTTCTACAGGTAGCTTTAGCTGAACACTGTGCAGAGCTTGCAAAAAACTAACTTGCAGCTTTTTTAGCTGCCTGCGGTAGTGATAGGATCAGGAAAACACCACCAACCTTCTACAGGTAGTTTTAGCTGAACACTGTGCAGAGCTCGCAAAAAAATAACTTGGAGGTTTACCTGAACACTGTGAGGTGGACGCACCACACTAACTTGTAGTTTTAGCTGAATACTGTGAGCAGGTTTCACTGCACTAACTTGTAGTTTTAGCTGAACACTGTGAGCAGGACGCACTGTACTAACTTGTAGTTTTAGCTGAACACTGTGAGCAGGACGCACTGCACTAACTTGTAGCTTTAGATGAACATTGTGCAGAGGTCTCACTACACTAACTTGTAGGTTTAGCTGAACACTGTGAGGTGGATGCACCGCACTAACTTGTAGTTTTAGCTGAACACTGTGAGCAGGACGCACTGCACTAACTTGTAGTTTTAGCTGAACACTGTGAGCAGGATGAACCGCATTAACTTGTAGTTTTAGCTGAACACTGTGAGCAGGATGCACCGCACTAACTTGTAGTTTTAGCTGAACACTGTGAGCAGGACGCACTGCACTAACTTGTAGCTTTAGATAAACACTGTGCAGAGGTCTCACTACACTAACTTGTAGGTTTAGCTGAACACTGTGAGCAGGACGCACCGCACTAACTTGTAGTTTTAGCTGAACACTGTGAGCAGGACGCACAGCACTAACTTGTAGTTTTAGCTGAACACTGTGAGCAGGACGCACCCCACTAACTTGTAGTTTTAGCTGAACACTGTGAGCAGGACACACCCCACTAACTTGTAGTTTTAGCTGAACACTGTGAGCAGGACGCACCGCACTAACTTGTAGCTTTAGATGAACACTGTGCAGAGGTCTTACTACACTAACTTGTAGGTTTAGCTGAACACTGTGAGGTGGACGCACCACACTAACTTGTAGTTTTAGCTGAACACTCTGAACAGGATGCACAGCACTAACTTGTAGTTTTAGCTGAACACTGTGAGCAGGGCGCACTGCACTAACTTGTAGTTTTAGCTGAACACTGTGAGCAGGATGCACCCCACTAACTTGTAGTTTTAGCAGAACACTGTGAGCAGGACGCACCGCACTAACTTGTAGTTTTAGCTGAACACTGTGAGCAGGACGCACCGTACTAACTTGTAGTTTTAGCTGAACACTGTGAGCAGGACGCACCGCACTAACTTGTAGTTTTAGCTGAACACTGTGAGCAGAACGCACCGCACTAACTTGTAGTTTTAGCTGAACACTGTGAGCAGGACGCACTGCACTAACTTGTAGTTTTAGCTGAACACTGTGAGCAGGACGCACTGCACTAACATGTAGTTTTAGCTGAACACTGTGAGCAGGACGCTCCGCACTAACTTGTAGTTTTAGCTGAACACTGTGAGCAGGATGCACCGCACTAACTTGTAGTTTTAGCTGAACACTGTGAGCAGGACGCACCGCACTAACTTGTAGTTTTAGCTGAACACTGTGAGCAGGACGCAACGCACTAACTTGTAGTTTTAGCTGAACACTGTGAGCAGGATGCACTGCACTAACATGTAGTTTTAGCTGAACACTGTGAGCAGGACGCTCCGCACAAACTTGTAGTTTTAGCTGAACACTGTGAGCAGGATGCACTGCACTAACTTGTAGTTTTAGCTGAACACTGTGAGCAGGATGCACCGCACTAACTTGTAGTTTTAGCTGAACACTGTGAGCAGGACGCACCGCACTAACTTGTAGTTTTAGCTGAACACTGTGAGCAGGACGCACCGCACTAACTTGTAGTTTTAGCTGAACACTGTGAGCAGGGCGCACTGCACTAACTTGTAGTTTTAGCTGAACACTGTGAGCAGGACGCACCCCACTAACTTGTAGTTTTAGCAGAACACTGTGAGCAGGACACACCGCACTAACTTGTAGTTTTAGCTGAACACTGTGAGCAGGATGCACCGCACTAACTTGTAGTTTTAGCTGAACACTGTGAGCAGAACGCACCGCACTAACTTGTAGTTTTAGCTGAACACTGTGAGCAGGACGCACTGCACTAACTTGTAGTTTTAGCTGAACACTGTGAGCAGGACGCACCACACTAACATGTAGTTTTAGCTGAACACTGTGAGCAGGACGCACCACACTAACTTGTAGTTTTAGCTGAACACTGTGAGCAGGACGCACTGCACTAACATGTAGTTTTAGCTGAACACTGTGAGCAGGACGCTCCGCACTAACTTGTAGTTTTAGCTGAACACTGTGAGCAGGATGCACCGCACTAACTTGTAGTTTTAGCTGAACACTGTGAGCAGGACGCACCGCACTAACTTGTAGTTTTAGCTGAACACTGTGAGCAGGACGCAACGCACTAACTTGTAGTTTTAGCTGAACACTGTGAGCAGGATGCACTGCACTAACTTGTAGTTTTAGCTGAACACTGTAAGCAGGACGCAGTGCACTAACTTGTAGTTTTAGCTGAACACTGTGAGCAGGACGCACCGCACTAACATGTAGTTTTAGCTAAACACTGTGAGCAGGACGCACCACACTAACTTGTAGTTTTAGCTGAACACTGTGAGCAGGATGCACTGCACTAACATGTAGTTTTAGCTGAACACTGTGAGCAGGACGCTCCGCACTAACTTGTAGTTTTAGCTGAACACTGTGAGCAGGACGCACCGCACTAACTTGTAGTTTTAGCTGAACACTGTGAGCAGGACGCACCGCACTAACTTGTATTTTTTAGCTGAACACTGTGAGCAGGACGCACCCCACTAACTTGTAGTTTTAGCAGAACACTGTGAGCAGGACGCACCGCACTAACTTGTAGTTTTAGCTGAACACTGTGAGCAGGACACACCGCACTAACTTGTAGTTTTAGCTGAACACTGTGAGCAGGACGCACCGCACTAACTTGTAGTTTTAGCTGAACACTGTGAGCAGAACGCACCGCACTAACTTGTAGTTTTAGCTGAACACTGTGAGCAGGACGCACTGCACTAACTTGTAGTTTTAGCTGAACACTGTGAGCAGGATGCACCGCACTAACTTGTAGTTTTAGCTGAACACTGTGAGCAGAACGCACCGCACTGACTTGTAGTTTTAGCTGAACACTGTGAGCAGGACGCACCCCACTAACTTGTAGTTTTAGCTGAACACTGTGAGCAGGACGCACCGCACTAACTTGTAGTTTTAGCTAAACACTGTGAGCAGGACGCACCGCACTAACTTGTAGTTTTAGCTGAACACTGTGAGCAGGACGCACCGCACTAACTTGTAGTTTTAGCTGAACACTGTGAGCAGGGCGCACTGCACTAACTTGTAGTTTTAGCTGAACACTGTGAGCAGGACGCACCCCACTAACTTGTAGTTTTAGCAGAACACTGTGAGCAGGACACACCGCACTAACTTGTAGTTTTAGCTGAACACTGTGAGCAGGATGCACCGCACTAACTTGTAGTTTTAGCTGAACACTGTGAGCAGAACGCACCGCACTAACTTGTAGTTTTAGCTGAACACTGTGAGCAGGACGCACTGCACTAACTTGTAGTTTTAGCTGAACACTGTGAGCAGGACGCACCGCACTAACATGTAGTTTTAGCTGAACACTGTGAGCAGGACGCACCACACTAACTTGTAGTTTTAGCTGAACACTGTGAGCAGGATGCACTGCACTAACATGTAGTTTTAGCTGAACACTGTGAGCAGGACGCTCCGCACTAACTTGTAGTTTTAGCTGAACACTGTGAGCAGGATGCACCGCACTAACTTGTAGTTTTAGCTGAACACTGTGAGCAGGACGCACCGCACTAACTTGTAGTTTTAGCTGAACACTGTGAGCAGGACGCAACGCACTAACTTGTAGTTTTAGCTGAACACTGTGAGCAGGATGCACTGCACTAACTTGTAGTTTTAGCTGAACACTGTAAGCAGGACGCAGTGCACTAACTTGTAGTTTTAGCTGAACACTGTGAGCAGGACGCACCGCACTAACATGTAGTTTTAGCTAAACACTGTGAGCAGGACGCACCACACTAACTTGTAGTTTTAGCTGAACACTGTGAGCAGGATGCACTGCACTAACATGTAGTTTTAGCTGAACACTGTGAGCAGGACGCTCCGCACTAACTTGTAGTTTTAGCTGAACACTGTGAGCAGGACGCACCGCACTAACTTGTAGTTTTAGCTGAACACTGTGAGCAGGACGCACCGCACTAACTTGTATTTTTTAGCTGAACACTGTGAGCAGGACGCACCCCACTAACTTGTAGTTTTAGCAGAACACTGTGAGCAGGACGCACCGCACTAACTTGTAGTTTTAGCTGAACACTGTGAGCAGGACACACCGCACTAACTTGTAGTTTTAGCTGAACACTGTGAGCAGGACGCACCGCACTAACTTGTAGTTTTAGCTGAACACTGTGAGCAGAACGCACCGCACTAACTTGTAGTTTTAGCTGAACACTGTGAGCAGGACGCACTGCACTAACTTGTAGTTTTAGCTGAACACTGTGAGCAGGATGCACCGCACTAACTTGTAGTTTTAGCTGAACACTGTGAGCAGAACGCACCGCACTGACTTGTAGTTTTAGCTGAACACTGTGAGCAGGACGCACCCCACTAACTTGTAGTTTTAGCTGAACACTGTGAGCAGGACGCACCGCACTAACTTGTAGTTTTAGCTAAACACTGTGAGCAGGACGCACCGCACTAACTTGTAGTTTTAGCTGAACACTGTGAGCAGGACGCACCCCACTAACTTGTAGTTTTAGCTGAACACTGTGAGCAGGACGCACCGCACTAACTTGTAGTTTTAGCTGAACACTGTGAGCAGGACGCACCGCACTAACTTGTAGTTTTAGCTGAACACTGTGAGCAGGACGCACCGCACTAACTTGTAGTTTTAGCTGAACACTGTGAGCAGGACGCACCCCACTAACTTGTAGTTTTAGCTGAACACTGTGAGCAGGACGCACCACACTAACTTGTAGTTTTAGCTGAACACTGTGAGCAGGACGCACCACACTAACTTGTAGTTTTAGCTGAACACTGTGAGCAGGACGCACCACACTAACTTGTAGTTTTAGCTGAACACTGTGAGCAGGACGCACCGCACTAACTTGTAGTTTTAGCTGAACACTGTGAGCAGGGCGCACCGCACTAACTTGTAGTTTTAGCTGAACACTGTGAGCAGGACGCACCGCACTAACTTGTAGTTTTAGCTGAACACTGTGAGCCGAACGCACCGCACTAACTTGTAGTTTTAGCTGAACACTGTGAGCCGAACGCACCGCACCGCACTAACTTGTAGTTTTAGCTGAACACTGTGAGCAGGATGCACTGCACTAACTTGTAGTTTTAGCTGAACACTGTGAGCAGAACGCACCGCACTAACTTGTAGTTTTAGCTGAACACTGTGAGCCGAACGCACCGCACTAACTTGTAGTTTTAGCTGAACACTGTGAGCCGAACGCACCGCACTAACTTGTAGTTTTAGCTGAACACTGTGAGCCGAACGCACCGCACCGCACTAACTTGTAGTTTTAGCTGAACACTGTGAGCAGGACGCACCGCACTAACTTGTAGTTTTAGCTGAACACTGTGAGCAGGACGCACCGCACTAACTTGTAGTTTTAGCTGAACACTGTGAGCAGGACGCACCGCACTAACTTGTAGTTTTAGCTGAACACTGTGAGCAGGACGCAGCCCACTAACTTGTAGTTTTAGCTGAACACTGTGAGCAGGACGCACCACACTAACTTGTAGTTTTAGCTGAACACTGTGAGCAGGACGCACCGCACTAACTTGTAGTTTTAGCTGAACACTGTGAGCAGGATGCACCGCACTAACTTGTAGTTTTAGCTGAACACTGTGAGCCGAACGCACCGCACTAACTTGTAGTTTTAGCTGAACACTGTGAGCCGAACGCACCGCACCGCACTAACTTGTAGTTTTAGCTGAACACTGTGAGCAGGATGCACTGCACTAACTTGTAGTTTTAGCTGAACACTGTGAGCAGGACGCACCACACTAACTTGTAGTTTTAGCTGAACACTGTGAGCCGAACGCACCGCACTAACTTGTAGTTTTAGCTGAACACTGTGAGCCGAACGCACCGCACTAACTTGTAGTTTTAGCTGAACACTGTGAGCAGGATGCACTGCACTAACTTGTAGTTTTAGCTGAACACTGTGAGCAGGACGCACCGCACTAACTTGTAGTTTTAGCTGAACACTGTGAGCAGGACGCACCGCACTAACTTGTAGTTTTAGCTGATCACTGTGAGCAGGACGCACCACACTAACTTGTAGTTTTAGCTGAACACTGTGAGCAGGACGCACTCCACTAACTTGTAGGTTTAGCTGAACACTGTGAGCAGGACGCACGGCACTAACATGTAGTTTTAATTAAACACTGTGAGCAGGACGCACTTATAGTTTTTTTGTTTTTTTTTCCACAAAAAAGATTTTATTGAGAAAAAAGCATAATTACATGTACAAACAGTTGAACAGATTTTGAGAAATGCTCCATGACATTTTATATAATAGTGTTACAGTAAATATTAATGCCATTAAAGTCATGGGGAACACAAGCATATGGTAGGTTAATTAGAATGTATAAAGGAAGAACTAGCTGAACATGTTACTACGAGACATTTTCTGTATACAAGTACTATAGGAATCAGGAGTACTTGAGTTCAAAAGAAAAACCACTGAGAAACACCCTGCTCTTTCTCAGTGGTTTTTCTTTTTAACTCCAGTCCACAAGCATTTAATGAAATTCTTCCAGGTAGGTGATCAATGGATCATTTAAACCCTCTATTGGATATCTAGTGACAACCTTTTCATTATTTGACCCTTGTTTTCGTACTTTTATTTTTTCAACCAACCTAGATGAACCCCTCTTTTCAACTATGCCCCTGAAGAAGGACCCTAGAAATATTAAATACCCTGAAAGGCGTCGGGCTTGAAAAGAGTCTTCTGGTTTCTTTTCATCATTGTTTACCGCTTGACTGTCTATTATGTTTACTAAGTAGTACTGCTTTGTTACTTAAGATATCCACTTTGTTTTTTAATATTTGTATTTTTCAATTGAATAAAATATATATTCTTTTATTATGTACAATAGTTTCCATTTCTACTTTTTCTTTTTTATGCAAGTGCTGGGAAAGTCCACCTAGGGGAATCCTCTTTTGTGTTTATGTATTATTGGATGTGGCACGGCTTTCCTCCTAAACAAGTTGATCTTCCGCTCTCTGCTTCTGTGGTCATAGGGCATTCTAGGGCAGCAGCCTGTTGTGGAGTTATCGGTTTAGGGCAGTATTGGGTTAGGAAATCATGTAATTGAGATTGGCGAAGTGAGACGTTGGAGGAGTCTGTGTTATGGGATGGCAGGTTATATAGTTTAGCATAAAAGCTTTCGAAATGGGCTGCTATGTCCTCATTTTTAGAGAGCACTGCGCCCTTATTGGTACGAAGGTGATGAATTATGGAAGAGGTCTTGGCAGCTTGTATAGTGCGTGCAAGCAATCTCCCACTTTTGTTACCGTGCTCATAAAATATTTTTTGTCTGAGCACATATTGTCGTCTTGTGCGTTTCCCTAGTTCCTCCAATAGAGTGGATCTAGCATAAAGGTGGTCCTGTAGTGTGGAGTGAGAGGTAGATTGTTTGTGAGTTTTTTCAAGTCTATTGATAGTTTCGAGGAGGGATGCAATATGGGCCTGTCGTCTTTTTTTCTCCTTTGTTGCTAAGGCTATGAGTTTCCCTCTAATGACACATTTGTGGGCTTCCCAAAGTGTGACCGGGGTTATATCTGGGGAGGAGTTTTCTTGAAAGTACTGTTGGAGTCGGGTGTTTATTTGTCTCACTACGTCAGGGTCTTTAAGGAGGGAAGGGTTCAGTCTCCAGGTCTTGGTTCTGCTATTGTAGTCTGGGAATGTTAAAGTGATTGTGATGGGATGGTGGTCTGATAGGAACATAGGTTCTATCGTGGCATGGGAGAGAAGTGTTAAGTCTGTTTGGGATAGAAATATGTAGTCAATTCTCGAGTATTTTTGGTGAGGGGAGGAGAAGAATGTATAATCTTTGTCAGTCGGGTACATGGTGCGCGATGAGTCGTGGAGTGTCAAGTTCTGTAATTGGAGTTTAATTTGACGTAATGCCCGATAGGGGAGTGCCGAGGTCCCCGTGGAAGAATCTAAGGTTGGGTTTAGTGGGACATTGAAATCACCACCAAGAAGTACTATGCCCTCTTGAAATGTGGAAAGAAGGTCACAAATTTGTCTGAAGAAAGTTACTTGATGCTCATTTGGGCAGTACACATTTGCAATTGTGATTGGTTTTGATGCGTAAGTGCCTTTGATAAAAATGTATCTACCCTCTTAATCAATCAGGGAGTCTTTCAGTTGAAAGTCAGCGAGTTTGGAGATAAGGATAGATATTCCTTTTGTTTTGGAGGTTGGGTTCGTAGAGTGGAGTGTGTGTTTGTATATAGGATTCGACAGTTTGGGGACATGTTTTGCACAGAAGTGTGTTTCCTGTAGCAGGAGGAAATGGGCTTTGTGTTTAGTCAGTGCTGATAATACTTGCAACCTTTTTTCTGGAATATTTAAGCCTTTTACCTTTAGTGATAAGCATTTGAGTTAACGCTGTTGTGTAGAGATTGCAGCTCCCCTCGACATTGTGGGTATCCAAGAGATCAAAGGGTGTTAAGTTGAGCTAGCTGGTGTCGTGTCCTGTACGCGTGCTGCAGAATGGATCCGTGGATGTTTGGAGGCTGAAAAGGAGGAAGGAGGAGCGGCCCCCGTCTTATAGAGTAGATGTGATATAAAGAGGGTGTAAAGTAGGCAAGAAGGGTTAGACAAAGTAGAGATAGTAGGGTAAAAGGGGAATGAGAGGACAGAAAAAGGAGGGAGCAGGAGGGGGGAAGGGAGGGGGGTAAAAGATGGGGGGAAGGAAAGGGGAAGTAGGTAGACTTAAAGTCTGGGGAATTAGGGAACGTACCTCAAAAGTACACCAGGTATGTAAATAGGATGTACCGGAGGTGGGCGAAGGCCTGCCTATCCACCTAAGGGAGAGATTTCCGGTAGAGTAGCTCTAGTCCATATGGACAGCTGTGTGGGGTATGGAATGAGTGCTGCAGCACTATGGAGGACGAATCATGCTAAATAATAGTGATTGGGGGCACGGAAATGTGTGCAATAAAATGCATTATGGAAAGCTATGTGTGGGTGGTAAGGAACCATATGCATGTCAGCACAAACCTGTGTATAGTAAAACATTTTTTTTTTTTTTTCGGTACCTTATATGATAGTTCTGGTGTTAATAATGGTATCCCAGGATCCCTGTCCATGATCTATGTTTCTGCACATTAAGTCATTATACAAAAAAAAAAACACACTCCCCTCATAAAATATAATAAACATGTATAAGGCATGCGAAAACAGCAACCAATGGTAGCCTGTCCCCTTGGGGGCTTATCCGTTAGGGAAGGCAAGAAAAACTTCTACACATAGTCCTCTATGTCTTACTGTAACTGAGTTTTCCTAATATTTCTCTAAGTTTTTGTATTTTCTGCCCCCTCTTTTGGACACAAGCCTGTTAGTGTGGGAGTCTGGATCTCTGCTCTGGGTTCAAGAATATGCGTGGGCAATGGAGAGTTGAAGGGGAAATAGTATTGGTAAGGATTGTTAATGGGATGGGATGTCATCACTTCCTTACTTGCTAATGGTAAAGTGTGGTTGCAAAGAGCTTGATACAAGTGTATAAGTCATGGGAGGGGTATGAGATACCGTTGGAAGGGAAAATTAACTGCATATCTGGCGAATATAGGCCGCACAAACATTAGATTGAATAGGAACTAAGAGTTTAAGGATCCAGACTCCCACCTTTTTGTCTTTCAAGTAAAGTCTTAACCATTTAAAACAGGTAAAACAAGCATAACATAACCAAGAATAAAATTAAAGCCCTTTGCTGTGGGCAAAAGAGATCGGCCCATTTGGAAAGCTATTGTTACAACCAAGGTAAGTGTAAAACTGGTATTGGTGTTAGGGATGTGAGTGAGTAGGATAACAGATCGGCCCACTCTGGCCAAAGCATTACTCACAAGTCCAGATGAGGTGTTGGAACTTCTGCAAGGGTCATGTATATGCATCTCTTATCTGGGCGAAGAGATTCCAATACTAGTCCTTGAGAATACTGGTGTTGCTCCTTCGGCTAAACGAAAAGGGGGAGAAAAACATAGGGAGAAAGAAAACAAAAAGAGAACCGGGGGAGGGGGGTAGGCAATATGCTAGATGGGAGGAAAAGTTAGAGTTACTGTGTAAAAACAGTATGGTCAGTGTAAAGGAGAGCGATGTCCTCTAGTAGTTCCAACGAGGAGTATCTGCCAGGCCTGGGCTGCGGGCTGGGAGGTCTCGGCGGGATTGGCGATCTCCCGGTGATGTAGGGTCCAGTCTGCGGCGTCTGGAGCGTTGTCTTTGGGCCTTGGGTGATGAGTTGTATGAGACTGGCTTCCATGGATCCGTAGGGAAGTAGAAAGCGTACCATTCAGGTATGTCCATCTGAGGGATGTCCATTTGTTCGCAGAAGGTGGGTAGATCTTCCGGGGTTCTAAGAAAAGCTGTGCGACCTCTGGTGGATGCCGACAAGCAGAACGGAAACTTCCATCCATATTGGATATTGTGCGTGCGAAGAACTTCCAGCAGGGGGCGCAAGGTGCGCCTGTTCTGTAAAGTGATTTGAGATAAGTCCTGAAACAATTTCACTTCAGTACCATTGAGTAATATGCGGCCTCTGTCTCTTGCTTTTTTAAGAATCTCCTCTTTCAAGGGGAAGTTGACAATGCAACAGACAATGTCCCTGGGTGGTTCATTATCGCGGGGAGGGGGTCTTAATGTACGATGTATGCGTTCCATTTTGATGGGGGAGTCTGCTGGTCGGCCTAGTAAGTCATTAAAGATAGAACAGACTGTGTGTTGCAGTGCGGCCTGGTCGACTCCTTCCGGGACCCCCCTCACCCTAACGTTATGCCTGCGTCCCCTATTGTCCAGGTCTTCCACTTGTCTATGGAGCTCAAATAAATGTGGCAGATGTGAATCATACGTTTTCTGTACTTGCCTGATAGCGGTGGCTTGTGTGCGAGCGTTTTCCTCCACCTCTGCGATTCGATTGTTCATGGAGTGAATGTCCGCCTTGAGATCTGAGATCGCCGACATCATGGTGTGTTTGATGTCAAGGGCAACTCTTTGGAGGTCTCTTTGCAGGTCAAGTAAGCTTGGGAGAGGGACTTCGGAGCCGTCTTTGTCCATAAGCGGGTCCGCGCTGCTCCTAATTGAGTCCGGGGATGAGGCCTGTAGAGTGTGTGAGGCCTGCGCGGCCTGAGAAGCCTCGAGTTGCGCCACTTGTCTGGTCCGAAATATCTCCGGAATATTACCGCTAATCTGCGTGCCTGGGTCCTTTTGTGTGCGGGTTGTCGAGGTGCTTCTGTTGGGCTTTCCCATCATGGGTAAGTGATTTTTAAGCCCCAAATAAGGCGTTTGTCGTCCTCCGAGTGCGGGAGCCTCCTGTTTAAGCAGCCATCTCGGTTTCCGTCCAGGCCACGCCCCCACTAACTTGTAGTTTTAGCTGAACACTGTGAGCAGGACGCACCACACTAACTTGTAGTTTTAACTGAACACTGTGAGCAGGACGCACCGCACTAACTTGTAGTTTTAGCTGAACACTGTGGGCAGGACGCACCCCACTAACTTGTAGTTTTAGCTGAACACTGTGAGCAGGACGCACCCCACTAACTTGTAGTTTTAGCTGAACACTGTGAGCAGGACGCACTGCACTAACTTGTAGTTTTAGCTGAACACTGTGAGCAGGACGCACCGCACTAACTTGTAGTTTTAGCTGAACACTGTGAGCGGGACGAACCGCACTAACTTGTAGTTTTAGCTGAACACTGTGAGCAGGACACACCGCACTAACTTGTAATTTTAGCTGAACACTGTGAGCAGGACGCACCGCACTAACTTGTAGTTTTAGCTGAACACTGTGAGCAGGACGCACCGCACTAACTTGTAGTTTTAGCTGAACACTGTGAGCAGGACGCACCGCACTAACTTGTAGTTTTAGCTGAACACTGTGAGCAGGACGCACCGCACTAACTTGTAGTTTTAGCTGAACACTGTGAGCAGGACGCACCCCACTAACTTGTAGTTTTAGCTGAACACTGTGAGCAGGACGCACCCCACTAACTTGTAGTTTTAGCTGAACACTGTGAGCAGGACGCACCGCACGAACTTGTAGTTTTAGCTGAACACTGTGAGCAGGACGCACTGCACTAACTTGTAGTTTTAGCTGAACACTGTGAGCAGAACCCACCGCACTAACTTGTAGTTTTAGCTGAACACTGTGAGCAGGATGCACCGCACTAACTTGTAGTTTTAGCTGAACACTGTGAGCAGGACGCACCGCACTAACTTGTAGTTTTAGCTAAACACTGTGAGCAGGACGCACCGCACTAACTTGTAGTTTTAGCTGAACACTGTGAGCAGGACGCACCGCACTAACTTGTAGTTTTAGCTGAACACTGTGAGCAGGACGAACCGCACTAACTTGTAGTTTTAGCTGAACACTGTGAGCAGGACACACCGCACTAACTTGTAGTTTTAGCTGAACACTGTGAGCAGGACGCACCCCACTAACTTGTAGTTTTAGCTGAACACTGTGAGCAGGACGCACTGCACTAACTTGTAGTTTTAGCTGAACACTGTGAGCAGGACGCACCGCACTAACTTGTAGTTTTAGCTGAACACTGTGAGCGGGACGAACCGCACTAACTTGTAGTTTTAGCTGAACACTGTGAGCAGGACACACCGCACTAACTTGTAATTTTAGCTGAACACTGTGAGCAGGACGCACCGCACTAACTTGTAGTTTTAGCTGAACACTGTGAGCAGGACGCACCGCACTAACTTGTAGTTTTAGCTGAACACTGTGAGCAGGACGCACCGCACTAACTTGTAGTTTTAGCTGAACACTGTGAGCAGGACGCACCGCACTAACTTGTAGTTTTAGCTGAACACTGTGAGCAGGACGCACCCCACTAACTTGTAGTTTTAGCTGAACACTGTGAGCAGGACGCACCCCACTAACTTGTAGTTTTAGCTGAACACTGTGAGCAGGACGCACCGCACGAACTTGTAGTTTTAGCTGAACACTGTGAGCAGGACGCACTGCACTAACTTGTAGTTTTAGCTGAACACTGTGAGCAGAACCCACCGCACTAACTTGTAGTTTTAGCTGAACACTGTGAGCAGGATGCACCGCACTAACTTGTAGTTTTAGCTGAACACTGTGAGCAGGACGCACCGCACTAACTTGTAGTTTTAGCTAAACACTGTGAGCAGGACGCACCGCACTAACTTGTACTTTTAGCTGAACACTGTGAGCAGGACGCACCGCACTAACTTGTAGTTTTAGCTGAACACTGTGAGCAGGACGAACCGCACTAACTTGTAGTTTTAGCTGAACACTGTGAGCAGGACACACCGCACTAACTTGTAGTTTTAGCTGAACACTGTGAGCAGGACGCACTGCACTAACTTGTAGTTTTAGCTGAACACTGTGAGCAGGACGCACCGCACTAACTTGTAGTTTTAGCTGAACACTGTGAGCAGGACGCACCGCACTAACTTGTAGTTTTAGTTGAACACTGTGAGCAGAACGCACCGCACTAACTTGTAGTTTTAGCTGAACACTGTGAGCAGGACGCACCCCACTAACTTGTAGTTTTAGCTGAACACTGTGAGCAGGACGCACACCACTAACTTGTAGTTTTAGCTGAACACTGTGAGCAGGACGCACCGCACTAACTTGTAGTTTTAGCTGAACACTGTGAGCAGGACGCACCGCACTAACTTGTAGTTTTAGCTGAACACTGTGAGCAAAACGCACCGCACTAACTTGTAGTTTTAGCTGAACACTGTGAGCAGGATGCACCGCACTAACTTGTAGTTTTAGCTGAACACTGTGAGCAGGACGCACCGCACTAACTTGTAGTTTTAGCTGAACACTGTGAGCAGGGCGCACTGCACTAACTTGTAGTTTTAGCTGAACACTGTGAGCAGGATGCACCCCACTAACTTGTAGTTTTAGCTGAACACTGTGAGCAGGACGCACTGCACTAACTCTAAATAGTCTAGCTGCCTGACTGTGGTACTAATAGGATCAAAAGAACACCAGCAATTTTCTTCAGGTAGCTGTAAATACTGTAACAAGACAAGCCTGCCTGTCAGTAAGAAGATAACAGGAACGGATCTAGCTAAACTGAATACAGTGTATATATATATATATATGCAACACCTGGGATGCATATATATACACAATTCACTGTAAGTGCAGCTAACTGACTGACTGTTCTGCCTAATCTATCTAACCTAAATCAAATGACACTGTCTGTCTCTCTCTCTATCTATCTATGAATGCCAGAACACACACTACACAGGGCCACCATGCAGGCGGCCTTATATAGTGTGGGGCGTGTACTAAATCCCCTGAGCCATAATTGGCCAAAGCCTCCTTGGCTTTGGCCAATTACGGCTCTCTGTTCAGACGGCGCTGTGATTGGCCAAGCATGCGGGTCATAGTGCATGCTTGGCCAATCATCAGCCAGCAATGCACTGCGATGCCGCAGTGAATTATGGGCCGTGACGTGCCACACAAATTTGGCGCGAACGGCCCATATCGTTCGCAATTCAGAGAACGGGCTAACAGACGATGTTCGAGTTGAACATGGGTTCGACTCGAACACGAAGCTCATCCCTACTGGACAGGTAAAAGAAGTGTCATAATACAAACATATAAATACACATTGTACACATTAGTGCACATTTTGCCATTGTGCTATTACCTATCAAGATAATAATAGGATAGAAAAACTTCAAACAGTACCATTTGAAAGTATACAGGCAGGCCCTACTACATGCTTTGGGGAATTCATCCATAAATCTGACCAGTAAAGAGATGGGTATAGTGTGTATGGGTTTGGCAAAGTCAGCAGATAGATGATTGAGGATAGATAGATAATTGGTATCAGCTGACTTAGCAGTTGGGGGGTGGGAGGGTTAATAAAAATGATTTGGGGACACTAAAAAACAAAGCCTCTGCCACTCTGCCTGAATGTAAAGCACAAATCACATTTGTAAAAATTTTAGGGGGTGTTTGGGTAAAGCACTACTATGGAGCTGATAAAAAACATTGTTTTAAGTGACTACATGAGATGAATATAGGGCCTGTAGACCATGCTGGGGAGGTTAGTGAAGGCAAATATGTATGAAGGCCAAAAAAAAAGATTACATAAAAATCCAGCATGCATGAGGAGAAAGGGGACATTCACAGCATATTCCAATCATGGTAATTATTAGGGAATGAGGAAAGAAATACAATTTATTAGCAAACATTACATACAATAAAATGTGAGATTAAAGGATAAACATCTTACTCCTTCTGCAGGACCTGGATGATGGCAGAACAGGTCTCTGGGATAATGATCCCCAGAGCCCTGGGGGGAGATGCCTGTCGAGAACTTCAAGTCCTGCAGGCTTCTTCCTGTCGCCAAGTACCGCAGGGTAGCGACCAGCCTCTGCTCCGGAGTGATGGCTTGTCTCAGGCAGGTATCCTGCCTGCTGATATAGGGGGTCAGTGTAGCCAACAAACGGTGAAACACGGGGTCCGTCATCCTGACAAAAGTTCCTGAAATCATTAGGATTATTCTCACGGATCTCACGGAGCAAAGGCATATGAGAGAACTGGTCACGCTGAAGCAACCAATTCTTGGTCCATGAACTCCTCCCCACCCTGTTCATGGACTGGTCTTGTATCAAGGTCAGGACCCCAACACCAAGCCCCCGCACAGCATGAACTCTACGAGGAGTACGTATACGAAACATGGCTAGAAAACGGTCGGCTGCTCAGAACGAAGTAACAGAACACACTGAAGAACAGCAAGGCCTGTGAAGAGCGACCTGAAAAACAGTAACGAACGAACAAGAACACAATGACTAATTAAAGTCACGCGGAACTTGCTTGCACGCACTGAAGAGCAGATACAAACCCACAAGCACAAACTGAACCGCAGAAAACAATCTAAAAAGGCCACGAGTCTGAAAAAGCACGAATCGTCTCTCACCAAACTTTTACTAACACAAGATTAGCAAAAGGAGCCCAAAGGGTGCCGCGCTTGGTTCTGAACTGGCCTTTTCTAGTCTCGTCGTACGTGCTTGACGTCACCGCGTTGTTGGCGATCGGAAATTCCGACAACTTTGTGCGACCGTGTGTACACAAAACAAGTTTGAGCCAACATCCGTCGGAAAAAATCCTAGGATTTTGTTGTCGGAATGTCCGATCAATGTCCGACCGTGTGTACGGGGCATTAGTGTTTTTCTTTCATAACATTCCTGTCATAGCGTTTTTGTCATAGCATTCCTGTCATAGCGTTCCTGTCGTAGTGTTCTGCCCCAGCATTTCTGTCATGGCGTTCGGCCCCAGTGTTTCTCTCATGGCGTTTTTGCCCCAGCTTTTCTGTCATAGCATTCTACCCCAGGTTTTCTGTCATAGCGTTCTGCCCCAGCTTTTCTGTCATAGCGTTCTGCCCCAGATTTTCTGTCATAGCGTTCTGCCCTAGCATTTCTGTCATAGCGTGCTGCCCCAGCATCTCTGTCATAGCGTTTCGGTCCTGGCATCTTTGTCATAGCATTTTTGACCCAGCATTTCTGTCATTGCGTTCTGCCCCAGCATTTCTGTCTCAGCGTTCTGTCTCGGCATTTCTGTCATAGCGTTCTGCCCCAGCATCTTTGTCATAGCGTTCTGCCACAGCATCTCTGTCATAGCGTTTCTGCCCCAGCATCTCTGTCATGGCGTTTCTGCCCCAGCTTTTCTGTCATAGTGTTCTGCCCCAGCTTTTTTCTCATAGCGTTCTGCCCCAGCTTTTCTGTCATAGTGTTCTTGCTTAGCATTTCTGTAATAGCGTTCTGCCCCAGCATCTCTGTCATAGCTTTTCTGCCCCAGCATCTCTGTCATAGCATTTCTGCCCCAGCATTTCTGTCTTAGTGTTCGGTCTTGGCATTTCTGTCTCAGCGTTCAGTCTCGCCATTTCTGTCATAGCGTTCTGCCCCAGCATCTCTGTCATAGCATTCTGCCCCAGCATTTCTGTCATAGCGTTTCTGCCCCACCATCTCTGTCATAGCGTTTCTGCCCCAGCATCTCTGTCATAGCGTTTCTGCCCCAGCATCTCTGTCATAGCGTTTTTGCCCCAGCATTTCTGTCTCGGCATTCTGCCTCAGCATCTCTGTCATAGCGTTCTGCCCCAGCATCTCTGTTATAGCGCTTCTGCCCCAGCATTTCTGTCATAGCGTTTTGGCGCAGCATTTCTGTCTCGGCGTTCAGTCTCGGCATTTCTGTCATAGCGTTCTGCCCCAGCATCTCTGTCATAGCGATTCTGCCCCAGCATCTCTGTCATAGCATTTCTCCCCCAGGATTTCTGTCATAGCATTCTGCCCCAGCATTTCTGTCATAGCGTTCTGCCCCAGCATTTCTGTCATAGCGTTCTGCCCAAGCATTTCTGTCTCTGCGTACAGTCTCGGAATTTCTGTCATAGCGTTTCTGCCCCAGGATTTCTGTCACAGCGTCTTTGCCCCAGGATTTCTGTCATGGCGTTCTGCCCCAGCATTTCTGTCTCTGCGTACAGTCTCGGCATTTCTGTCATAGCGTTTCTGCCCCAGGATTTCTGTCACAGCGTCTTTGCCCCAGGATTTCTGTCTTGGCGTTTTTCTGGTCATGGCGTTTTTCTGGTCATGGCGTTTTCGGTCATGGCGTTTTTGGTCACAACATTTCTGTCATAGTGTTCTGCCCCAGCATTTCTGGATCGGCGTTCAGTCTCAGCATTTCTGGCTCGGCATTCAGTCTCAGCTTTTCTGTCTCGGCATTCAGTCTCAGCATTTCTGTCATAGCGTTTCTGCCCCAGGATTTCTATCTTTGCATTTCTGCCTCAGCATTTCAGTCTCAGCGTTCTGTCATAGCGTTTCTCCCCAGCATTTCTGTCATGGCATTTCTGCCGCAGGATTTCTGTCATTGCATTTCTGCCTCAGTGTTTGTCATAACGTTTCTTCCCCAGGATTTCTGCCTCAGTGTTTATGCCCCAGGATTTCTGTCATTGCATTTCTGCCTCAGCGTGTCAGTCCCAGCGTTTCTGTCATTACATTTCTGCCCAGGATTTCTGTCATGGCATTTCTGCCTCAGCGTTTCTCCCCCTGGATTTCTGTCATGGCATTTCTGCCTCAGCGTTCTGTCATAGCGTTTCTGCCCCAGGATTTCTGTCATGGCATTTCTGCCTCAGCATTGCTGCCCCAGGATTTCTGTCATTACGTTTTGGCCTCAGCATATAGTTTCAGCATTTCTGTCATAGCTTTGCTGTCCTTGCGTTTCTGCCCCAAGATTTCTGTCATAGCATTTCTGCCTCAGCGTTCAGTATCAGCATTTCTTTTTTTGTTTACAAAAGCTTTATTGAAAAGAATTTAATCAGTTACATTGAGAGATAATACAGCAACATATATCCACATTGGTAGCAGCCTACATAATCACGAACACTGTAAATAGTAATATTCCGCAGAATAGAATGCTGAAATTCAAACTTACATAGGGAGTACCCATAGTATTCAAGTTTTTGGGATGCTGTAAATTTACTTTGTATCAAAGAACAATAAAAAACCAACATAAAAAAGCACAAAATAAAAACAACATTTGAATGAAATGACATACTGCTTCTGGTGCGACTGGTACCACATCTAACTAGTCTTGTAACTCTCATGTATAGGACGTCTGCAAACTTTTCTGTAAAGTCGTGATGCGAGAGGTTCTAATTGTAAGGTAGACAAACCATGAACTGGATCTTCAGTTTGAGTCAAAAATGTCTACTGGAAATCATGGGAATAACCATCGCCCCGAGCCAGCTAGGAAGCTGGCCAGGAGTTCCATTTTCGTTCAAATATTCCCATAGTTTCCCCCAGCATGTGGTGAATATGTTCCATCAGTTTTATCGATTCCATGCGAGTAAGAACCTGGGACCATGGGACTGAGGGTCTATGCCAATTCAAGGCTATTGCCCACTGTATAGCGCTAAATAGTGTTTGGATCAGTTTTTGTTCTGAGGGAGTTACCAGTGGGAGATCAGCAAACATAACGCACATCTGATATGTCAGGGTAATGCTAGACCCAGTTATTTGTAGTATTTTTGAAGCAGTCTGCCGCCAGATAGACTCCAGAACCCTACAGCTCCAGAAAGTATGGAGGAGAGTACCCCTTTCTCCACAGTCCCTGAAGCATCTATCCGTAACTGTTGGGAACATTCTATGAATTCTAGATGGTGTATAGTACCATCTAGTATGCAGTTTTAGTACCGTTTCTTTAGCAGGTACATTTATGCATATTGGAGACCATATCGTTCCAGTCCTCTACTGAGAACTCCTGACCTACCTCAGACTCCCAACCTAGCATTGCTTGAGATTTAGCGTCAGTGTGATGGTCATTGAGGTACCTA
The DNA here is from genome assembly GCA_037952925.1 of Lithobates clamitans. Taxonomy (NCBI): domain Eukaryota; kingdom Metazoa; phylum Chordata; class Amphibia; order Anura; family Ranidae; genus Lithobates; species Lithobates clamitans. The sequence goes on along the minus strand of JBBGZY010000008.1, from coordinate 11,339,638 downwards.
TACAATGTAGAGATCGTCCCCCTATCTCTGGACCCTTCATGGCACAGACCCTCAAAGGGTGTTCCAACTTCTGCTCCCAACTGGGAGATAGCTGTTTGGAAGAAATGGCGAATCTTTAAATATTTGAATAGATCCGAGTTGGGTATGGCAAAGTTTTGGGTCAGGTGTTCAAAAGAACAGAATGTGTTGCCTTGTAGCAGAGAATGCAGCGTCACCAATCCTTGCGAGGACCAGTGTGTGAAATTTATTTCATCATGGAAAGCCGCTAGGAATTTAGGGTCTCCCAAAAAGGATGCCAAACGAGGGGGCTTAGTAAGAAGCTCAAATTTATCTTTATATAAGGTCCAGAGATATAGGGACTTCCCAACTATTTTTTTGAAAACAAGGAAAAGGGGCGCCACTGAATATGTATCAAATAAAATTTATTATTAAAAATAACATCCACTCACATGTGAGACTGAAGAGTAGATCTCAGGTACATCTTGTGACACACAATGGAGGGAAGGACTACAAATGTCAGCAAGTCCAATAGCACTGGCATCACTCTGATGGGCTAAAGATGAGCTGCGCTGAGTCAAAAGTAGTTTATGGGCACACCACGGACAGGAGAGCAGAAGAGCCGTCTGGGGTAGTGTGGGTTCCAAGAGTGGAGGATATGAGGGTGTCCAGCCTGTTGCTGTAGGTGTAAAGCGAAAGTCCCAGCAAGTCGTCCGGCATCCGTGATGGTATGGAAAGCACGGCCGTGTGATCGGAGCCAGAACGAGGCTAGGATCGCAAACACTGCGGCGCCGGGCTGTGACGTCACTCCTGTGCGACGCGTTTCCGAGATAGCTCGCTATCCTTTGACTCAGCGCAGCTCATCTTTAGCCCATCAGAGTGATGCCAGTGCTATTGGACTTGCTGACATTTGTAGTCCTTCCCTCCATTGTGTGTCACAAGATGTACCTGAGATCTACTCTTCAGTCTCACATGTGAGTGGATGTTATTTTTAATAATAAATTTTATTTGATACATATTCAGTGGCGCCCCTTTTCCTTGTTTTTATCTTAGCACATTGGATCTGGCTTTGGTTCCTTTCGGTGGCTGCCTTGAATGACTCTTCTTATACCTACATATACAGTTTATATATATGTTTGTATGGACCCTGCCTTTGTGCGTATAGGCAACAGTATATAAGGTATATGGTATTGCGCCTTCTTCTACTTGTTTACAACTATTTTTTTGAGCTGGGAGATACATCTGTAGTTCACTGCATTTGTCCATAGAAGGCCTGGGAGATAATAGGGTCTAATTGAAGCTCTCTCGAATTGTAACCATAGAATATGAGCCGGAGAGGTGTGCCATTGGGCCAATTGTACCATTCTAGCTGCTAAGTAATACTTCCATATGTCTGGGCATCCCAGTCCACCCCTATCTCGGGACCTAAACATCAATGACCTACCCATGCGTGGGTGTTTTCCCTGCCAGATAAAATTCAACAAGGCCTTCTGAATGGTTTGGATAGTAGATCTAGAAACATACAGAGGCAGGGCCCTGAAGTAAAACAGTAATTTTGGAAGGGCCTACATTTTAACCGCTTGTATGTGGCCTAAAAATGAGATATGATATAGGGACCATTGGGCCAGTAATTTTGTAATATTTGAGAAAGCCTGGGGGTAATTTTGAATGTATATTTTCTTAAGGGCAGGTGCTAAGCGTATGCCCAGATATTGTAGAGACTCCATATTTCAGGAGATATCAAAGCTGCTTTTTAGGGAAGATATTAAAGAATGTGATAAGTTAATGGGCATAGCCACACATTTGGAGGAGTTGACACCCAGACCTGACACATGGGCAAAGCTGTCTAATGCTGAGAATAGGTTGGGCAAGGAGATTAAGGGATCAGATAGAAACATAAGGACATCATCGGCGTAGAGACTCTGCTTAATTTCTTGACTATTACTGATATAACCTTTAATATTGGGGTTGTTATTAATATGTTTAGCGAGGGGCTCTATTGCGAGGGTGAAGAGGAGAGGGTAGAGCGGGCAGCCCTGCCTAGTACCTCTCCCCAGGGGAAAGTATTCAGAGGAGCATCCTGGTAGTTTAATTCTGGTTTGAGGTAGATGGTATAGTGCACGGAAACCATTTACAAACTCTCCCTGAATCCCGAATCTGGAAAGGATTGTGTCTAAATAAGGCCAGAGGACACTATCGAAGGCCTTGTTGATGTCAAGACTCATCACCAAGACCTTACGGGAGTGCAAGTCAGCGTCCTGTATAATATTAGTTGCGAGACGTATGTTATCTGTTATGTGCCTGGTGGGGATAAATACCGTCTGGTCTGGAGAGATTAGTGTAGTGATAGAAGATGCAAGGCGATCTGCTAATATGCGGCTAAATATTTTTAAATCATTATTGATTACCGAAATAGGTCTAAAGTTTTGAGGGAGAGAGTGATCTTTTCCTGGCTTTGGGATCAGTGACATGTAAGCCATAAGCAGTTGATGTCCTGTTGCATAGGGGCCCTGGTTATGACCCAGGAATTTATAGTCTCTCTCAGGGTGTGTGCTGACCCACGTCCCCTTGACGGTTCCTAAATGATAGGATTGTGCAAACATCGTCATGGTTCTGGATTCCACACTCGGCTCTGATCTCTGGTCTAGGATGCTGCCTGGAGAACTGCTCAGGGATATCAGTCCAGTCATCTCTCTGATCCCCAGCCTGTTCCAGGTAGGGGGGCTTCGATCACTTTGGGTATGACTGTATCATGCCATGGGACTTATTTCCTCGGGATGGAGTCTGGCCCTCCTTTCTCGGTCCAGGATTCAGACTCGGTCATCAGGTCACAGGTTGAAGCACGACCCGATCATATCAGGTGGGACCAGTGTTCTGGGTCTGGCATGGTTTTTCCATGTTGATGATGCTTATTGCCATAGCGCTTGGGCCTTATCCGCCTTCTCTGTCACTTATCCAGCATTTGAACTCCTGCCAGTTGTTTTTTGCACTCACCCTCTCACTTCCCCATACCAAGTATTGGTAGGCCAGGGGTTGGGGGCATTTCACTGAGCTACTTCACTTGTGTCCATGTGAAGTATTTTGTTCTTCACAGCCATCATTTTGCAGGGGCTCCTCGTGACAGCCCTTGCTCCCTTTTCCCCGCGTATCCTCTCATTCACAAGCAGTTCATTCTCATGTCTGGGTTGTCTCGGGCATCAGGCTCATCCAATCTTTCACGGGACGTTTACTTGGGTTCTGGGTAGCTTTGCAGGTTCCTTCTCATCACCTAGATAGGAGTCGGTGGATTTCTCCTGTCATAGCAGATACTTACCGGATACACACGTTGCCACCCGGGCGCATGCTATTCCACTTGATGGATTGTTACATTCCCTTCTTCACCTAAATTTGGTGTATTTTGCCCTCTTTTCAGGCTTTTCACCAGTCAGGCCAAGGCACACCTCAGGCCTTGGTTATTAGGAGAATCACATTTCACACTTGAAGACTCTGACTACAAGTGTAAGGCTGGCCGGAGGCCAGCCTGTATTTGTGGGAGGAGTCTGAGAGGGCTATTTAAGCCTCCTCCTCTGTCAGGGCCGGAGTTGTCGGTGTTTCTGGGTTCCCACCCACCCGTTTCCCCCAGCCTTCATACATACTCACAGTACTTTTTTCTTATTCTTACATTCAGGATATGCCCTCTTTTCAGGCATATTGACCAGTCAGGCCAAGGCACACCTCAGGCCTTGGTTATTAGGAGGATTGCATTTCACACTTGAAGACTCAGACTACAAATATATACACATTATCTCACAAAAGTGAGTACACCCCTCACATTTTTGTAAATGTTTTATTATATCTTTTCATGTGACAACACTGAAGAAATTACACTTTGCTACAATGTAAAGTAGTGAGTGTACAGCTTGTATAACAGTGTAAATTTGCTGTCCCCTTAAAATAACTCAACACACAGCCATTAATTTTCTTTTTTTTAACCAATAAAAGTTTATTTCGCAATTTCAACAGCATACATATCAGGTGTGAACAAACAAAGTGCACAAACATCGATCAGTATTAGACATAGTTTGAACAGTTCAAAATAATTGTAACATTGGCTGAGGAGAACAATACATGTAAGATAACTGTAAGGAAAAGTGAATGATTTTGTGCATCCTCATAATACAGTGTTTCTTTGGAGGTTTACCAAAACTCATGATTAAGCTTGAGAATGGTGATTAATCCATATGGGTTTGTGGAATGGGTCTCGGCAACCTCAATGCTTAATATTAATAGGACCATTCCTCTTTCTATGTCATTGCTACCTTATGTTGTAGCTCCGGAAGGGTATGGTAAGGGGTAAAACAAAAACAAAAAAAACAAAAAAGGGGGGGGAGAAGAGGGGGTGAGGAGGAAGAAAAGAGGGGGGGGGATAAGATGGATATTTGGGAGAACTGGCATAAAGATAGGCTGCCAGATAGAGAGGGGGTGGAAGGTTCCACCAGCTACCCTCTCCGTCTACCTGTAGCGCAGTTCTATAGTAAACCAGAACTACCTAATACTCCAGGTATGAAAAAGTACTTAGTGCTGCCTTTGTACTAAACATCAGTCACGCTAACATTACCTGTTTGCCAAGGGCAATCGCTACTCTGTAGCAGTACTTTATATGGTTGTGATTTTTTAAAGGCGAGCCACACTTCCCAGATAGCTGAAAAGCTAGATATTCTGTCTTGTGAAGTGTGAATCAGCTCCTCCATTGTCTCTACACGGTTTATACAATGTATCCAGTTTTTGATTGAGGCATAGAGGCATAAAGTTTTGATATTACATGATTCTGGGGAGCTGAACTCGAGCACAGGGATTCAAATATAGTGGGTGTTTTTGTAAATCCTTTCCTTCTCTCCGGGTCATCTAGAAAATGTTTCAATTGGATGTAGGGAAAGGATTTGGTGTAGGGAAAGGATTTGGTGTTGGATAATGCTGCTAGATCTTGTTGTCGCACAAACTTGCCCCTATGGAAGAAATGCTTCGCAAGCATCTCTGCATATGGCCATTCTTGTGTTAGGTAGGTTTTGGCTAGTCCTGGGGGAAAGTCAGAGTTTCCTCTAATAGGGGTAATCGAACATTCCGTGGTTGAGAGCGCATGTGTCTTACAGGCCCTATTGAATTAATGGAGGGTTGCCCCGATGAAAGGGTGTGAGTGGAGATGTGTACTTGTAGCTTTCTTGGAGAACCAAGGGAGTAGGCGAAGATCATACCCCGATATCAGTTGTTCGATATCTACCCAGTCTTTGTAACAGGCATGAATCCTTCAGTCTACTACCCTAGTCATATGTACCGCCCAATAATAACGTAGCATGTCAGGGAGGCCAATTCTGCCTTTAGATTTGAGTAACACTAGTTTTGCCCACCCGATACATGCCGATTTGGAACCCCAGAGGAAGGATCTACACATCTTCTTGTAGGCTGCAAAAAAAAGTTGGCGGTAGGCGTATTGGTACTGTTTGCATTTTATATAATATGCAAGGGAAAACTATAATTTTCAGAGCAGAGGCTCTTCCAAACCAGGATAGGGTAGGAACATCCTGTTTTTGTAAGTCTCAGTTGCAGAATTGTTGCTGTCATTACTTTCAGTGTTTGATGATGGATTTCCCCACAAATCACTATTGCCCAATTCTGCAAGTGATTCTAATTTATTATCACTGTTTTCTAGCTGGTCTAAACCTGCTTTTGATGTAAAGGGATGTTGTTGGTTGCTATGGACCATATCCAGTTTCCAGGCAAAAAGAACAGTTTTTATATTATAAAACTGCATGCAGGGCAATGGAAAAACCACTAGGGATAAAAGGGAGTTGAAATAAATTGATACAGTAATGTAATCTGTAAGATTACAGTGTACTGTATGTGTATTGTGTGTTTTAGTTTTTGAATTTGGCGCTGTTCTCTGTCCCCGTGCATCGCAACACTCGCAGGGAACGGAGCCGGGCACTGTGATAGATCGAGAGGAGGACGGCTCACTCACACTGCAGGGAGACATCGCAGGATCCTGGGGACGAGGTAAGTAAGCTCTTCCTGGATCCTGCAATGCGATCCCGAGTCTGGCTCGGGGTTACCGCTTTTGGTACTGAAAATCCACCCCGAGCCAGACTCGGGAATACCGCCAGGAAGGTTAAAGCAGCGCTAGGTTATAAAAGAATATCCCAAGCTTTGAACATCTCATGGAGTACTGTTCAATCCATCATCCAAAAATGGAAAAAGTATGACACAACTGCAAACCTACCAAGACATGGCCATCCACCTAATCTGACAGACAAGGAGAGCATTAATCAGAGAAGCAGCCAAGAGGCCCATGGTAACTCTGGAGGAGCTACAGAGATCCACAGCTTAGGTGGGATAATCTGTCCACAGGACAACTATTAGTTGTGCACTCCACAAATCTGGCCTTTATGGATGAGTGGCAAGAAGAAATCCATTGTTGAAAGAAAGCCATAAGAAGTCCCGTTTGCAGTTTGCGAGAAGTCATGTGGGGGACACAGCAAAGTGGAAGAAGGTGCTCTGGTCAGATGAGACCAAAATTTAACTTTTTGGCCTAAAAGAAAAACACTATGTGTGGCAGAAAACACACTACACATCACCCTGAACACACCATCCCCATCGTGAAACATGTTGGTGGCAGCATCATGTTGTGGGGATGTTTTTTTTCAGAAGGGACAGGGAAGCTGGTCAGAGTTGATGGGAAGATGGATGGAGTCAAATACAGGGCAATCTTAGAAGAAAACCTGTCATGCCGTGTATACACAGGCGGACTTTTCGACGGACTAGGTCCGGCCTACTTTTAGACGGACTTTCCGACGGACATTCCGATGAACTTTCGAATGAACGGACTTGCTTACACACGATCAACCAAAGTCCAACAGATTCGTACGTGATGACGTACAACCAGACTAAAATAAGGAAGTTCATAGCCAGTAGTCAATAACTGCCCTAGCGTCGGTTTTTGTCCGTCGGACTAGCATATAGATGAGCGGACTTTTCTACCGGACTCGAGTCCATCAGAAAGATTTGAAACATGTTTTATTTCTAGGTCCATCGGACTTTTGGGGAAAAAAGTCCGCTGGAGCCCACACACGGTCGAATTGTCCGATGGAATCCGATCCACCGGACCTAGTCGGTGGAAAAGTCTGGTTGTGTGTACGCGGCATTAGAGTCTGAAAAAGACATGAGACTAGGGCGAAGGTTCACCTTCCAGCAGGACAATGACCCTAAACATACAGCCAGAGCTACAATGGAATGGTTTAGATCAAAGCATATTCATGTGTTAGCATGGTCCAGTCAAAGTCCAGACCTAAATCAAATTCAGAATCTGTGGCAAGACTTAAAAATTGCTGTTCACAGATGCTCTCCATCCAATCTGACAGAGCTTGAGCTATTTTGCAAAGAAGATTGGGGAAAAATGTCACTCTCTAGATGTGCAAAGCTGGTAGAGACATATCCAAAAAGACTTGCAGCTGTAATTGCAGTGGAAGGTGGTTCTCTAAAGTATTTACTCAGGGGAACCGAATACAAATACACGCCACACATTTCACATATTTATACGTAAAAAAATTTGAAAACCATTTATCATTTTCCTTCCACTTCATAATTAAGTGCCACTTTGTGTTGGTCTATCACATAAAATACCAATAAAATAAATTTACATTTTTGGTTGTAACATTCAAGTAAGCTCACACTGAGACTGCTTAGTTCAGAGTCAAATTACTTTCTGTTTAATATTTCCGCTTCTCAAGACTTTTATACAATTCCATTGAAGATTGAGATATGTCAACAAGATTGGCGCATACAAACCACAAATATAAAAATACAAATCTGTGACAAAATTCTGGCTTTCAGCTGATGCACATTTACAGAATTGAATCACTGTTTTTGCAGCATTCTCTTGCTCTTGCTCCATTGTGTTATGCTGTTAAATTCTGAATGTATTCTGGGAAGCAGGCACAAACTTTATGATTAACTCTTTGCAGTCAGTCCAGTTCCTAAGCAAGCTTTGAGCTTTGCAGAATATCTGTAAATGTCTTAAGGCTTAATAAGCATAGAAGCTGAGTTTATATATGTTAGGTATATAAAGCAGGTATTGGAATAAACAGTTCACCATGATCACATCCATTACAGTCCCCCCTTGAAGCTGTCTATTTCAAACTGTCCCTCATACTAAAAAGTCCTGCTCACTACCCTGGCCCTCTCCTCTGCAACTCTTTTCAGCTGTATATAGAGAAGAACAGTGACTTACTCACTAACTCACTACCCCCCTCGATACAGTTTGAAGGGGCAAACAGGTGCTGTCTGTCCCTGTAATCCTATGCATTTCGGGAGGATGTGACTATAACGGAGCATAACACATAATCATCATCAGGTTTATGCAGCCATGTTATCCTCAAAGGTAGGGTCTGCTATGGCCACCATGTCTTTTAATGTCTGTAAATGGGGGTTTGAGCTAGATGAAGATTAGGGAACGCCCCACCCTGGGTTATTGAACATATCTTTCAGTTGGAAAGGCTTTCTAAAACCGAAATACCCACTTCCGCTCCATAGGCCCAGAACATATGTCCCACTGTCTTCTGGGCTAGGATTCTCAATGGTCAGCCTGAACTCTTTTGTGTAAGGCTGATTTGTGTGTTTGTTGATTGTCATTCTATCTAAGAGTGACCTCCCATTTTTGTCTTTCCTATTTTGGGCATTCTCAGGTTTGTACCCCCAGTTTGTACCCTAAGTGTTCCAACCCACTGCTCCCCAGGAATCACAGTTGTTACCCCAATAGGTGTCAGTGACATACATACACAGTCATGGGTCTTATTGCTTCATCCCAGGTCCGGATCTTGTAGATAGTACCTGGAATTATCTGTTCATAAGAGGATATAAAAGTGGCAACATGTGTATTGGATGCGTTATACCAGAACTGGGTTATACCATCTTTTTTTTTTTATGGCTACCTCTTGCGCCTGGGCAATGATTACTATGAAAAGGATATACAGAATCATTTGGTCCCCTCTGCCTTATCCTCAGGTACAGGGACTTTCTTGCAGTGGGAGGCGTGTGTCCATGTGTTCTTCCTGGCCACCTTGACTGATGTGGCAGTTGTTAGGAGTACCTGGAAAGGACCATCATATCTTGGTTCAAGAGTATGTTTTCTCACAAACATCTTTATCAGTCACCAGGAACCAGCTTGTGCGTTCCTGTATCTAGCTCAGAATCTGGAATGGAAGAAAACACTTCCGAATGGATACGGGTTAATTCTCAAGATAAAACAGTCACATAATCAGTTAATACATTAGATTGGAGCTGCAAATGTTGTGGGAAATAACAAGCTAGACTGAGGGCTGAACCAAACAATATCCCATAGGATGACAGACCATGGTTTCCCCTTGGAGTGTACCTAACAATGAATAAGGCAATGGGTAGGCTGTCTGGCCAACTCATTCCTGTTTCCTGAGACATTTTTAGCATTCTAGATTTTATTGTGCCATTCAATCTTTCCACCTTCCCACTGCTCTGAGGAAGGTATAGGGTGTGGAAAGCTAGTGTGACCCCTACCTAAAACTGACCATATCTCCTTGGTTACTGAGGCCATGAAAGCCGGCCCCTGATCACTCTCTATAACCTCTGGGACACCATATCTGCACACTATTTCTGTTAAAAGTCTTTCAGCTGTGGTCTTTGCCGTCATGTTGGTAACGGGATAGGTTTCCGGCCTACATGGCAGATACAGTCTCTTGTTTAATTCCATGATTCCTTCAACTTCTGTGGCTCCTTTTTTGATCCACACTTCTTTTTCTTTGTCAGCTGTCTCTTGTTGCTCCTTGAGGTGGGTCCTGTTTACAGGAGGGTTTTATAGAATCATAGTGGTTTCTACAGTATCATCCAGGATAGGTGCATTTACTCTGCTGACCACTTCTCGCGTTCAATCTGCAGCTTGTTTTGCAGTGGTATCTGCCAGGTGATTGCCTCGTGCTTCTTGGGAAACCAGCTTGCCGTGCGTCTTTACCTTAAGTATAGCCACTTGTGCTCAGAGGAGTAGAGCATCCAGTAAGTCCTTGATAGCTGCACTGTGTTTTACAGGTGTTCCTGCTGCTGTCAGGAACCCTCTGGTTTTCCAGATGATCCCAAAATGTCCTGCCAATTTGCATGCCATAGTTAGGGCCTGGAGTTCTGCTTCCTGGGCAGCATGGAGGAGGGTAATGCTGAAGCTTGAAGAACTGTATCTTCCGTGGTGACTGCGTATCCTGTGTGGTACCGTCCAGTACTGTCTGCATACCTGGAACCATCCACAAAAATAGTCAAGTCAGGATTCTCAAGGGCTGTCATCACTTTGAAGCAGTTATGAGCAGTGAGATGAGGATTATTCTCCAAAGAGGTTCCCCCCTCGAGAAGAGGAACCAGAGTGGATGGGTTAAGGGTATCACATGGGAGGACGGTGATCTTATCGGGGAGAAGCAAGGCACACTGGAGTCTGAGTAGGTGTCTTGCCGGTGACAGGGCTGTACTTGGTACTCTCTGAGACAAACAGTTTGAAAGTCTTTTAGTCTGGGAGGCCCACAGGGCTGTTGAGAGGATCTCCTTCAAAGTTTCAAAATTGTCCACAGCCACTGGTGAAAGCAGGAAAGGGTCAAATTTCAGGGCATCATAAAGGGATTGCATCGAAAGGGAGGCTTCTGGAACTGTGATTAAAGAACGGCAGTAGGAGATTAATCCTAGAAAGGCGTGAAGGGCTTTTGACCTTGAGGCAAAGGGATGCCCTTGATTGCAGCAACTCTTTCTTCAGTTAGATGTCAGGTGCCTTGGGAGATGCAGAGGCCTAGGAAAATCACCTTTTCTCTGGACTTTTTGCTTTAAGGCCTTGCTACCTTGCTCAACCAGGTAGTGGAGGAGGCTTTCAGAGAAGATTGAGGCAATCACAAGCAGGGGGTCATCTACATACTGAAGGAGTACAATGTCTGGGTGTAACTTCATCCAGGTGACCAGAATGAGGGACATTGCCTTGGCGAATTGGGAGGGGGAGTTCTGGGCACCTTGTGGCATAACAGTCCAGGTGTAGTTGGCAGGTGAAACAGGCTTGCCTGAATCCTTGTGGAGAAGGTCCATGTGATCCAGAGAGGTGGGCGAGGTGGTAGGCGAGGTGGGGTGTCATGTTCCTGGTACTGGGAGCTTTCATGTGGACCACGGTTGGGGCTTGGTTGACTGTGGGTGAATTTCCATGGGCTTCGGTATTCCCTTCTGGAGTGGCCAGGTCTTCCGCAGTTGTAGCAGGCACGTGGAGTTGGTACTGGTGGGCGCAGATAGGGTGTGTCAGGGGCCATCATTAGAGGAGCTACTCCCTACTGCTCTGTGAGGATTCTGGACCTAATAACTACTAATAACAATGTCTCAAGCTCCATTACTCTATACTCAGACCCTTTCAGATTGACTCTTTAAGACCTGAAATAAATGCGGCAGCTAACATGTGTCTATGCACTCTGTTCAGCACGTTAAAACCCAAATCAGTAAACTTCTTGTGCTATTTCTCAACAGATTTGCTTTTTCTTGTGTGACCTCTTGTACACATATTGACTTCAGGCATTTTAGAGTGGAGATATGAATACATACAGAATAATTGTTTTTTTTTCTTTTTCAGACTACAAAATGCTCACATGTGAATGGGCCCTAAATCTAGATATAGATTTAAGCAAGGAAAGCACTTCCTCTTTCGTTCTTCTTCTGGCATAACACCCAGAATACATAAACTTCCTCTTTATTTACAATGCTCCTAAATATTGAAATTGAACATTTTAAACTACATTTTAAACCAGTTATTGCTAATACAGCTTAAACACAATTAAAACCATTTGCATAAATATAGCACATTTGTTACATTTACTGTTATTAGAGAAACTTCCTTAAAGTCAGACTCTCGGTGATGAAGGGAAGGGGCCGTATTAGGGCCATTGTCTGTGGTGGTGTGAGGGTCCAGGAGCCCATTCAAAGGGGGGTTTAGGGAGAGTGCTGGGTAATGGCTGTTGGACTTGTGTATTGCATTGCGAGGGGAGTAAGAGGGACTGTAAATGTGTGTCACCATATAGGTGGTCAAATGGGTCATTGGACAGTGGAGCGAAGGATCCCATTGCCCCAGCTGATGATTCATACATAGGGATGGATCCAATGCGGGGTGTGCCTTGAAATGTAACAGTCTGTCGTTTTGGGGTTGTACCTGTTCCGGCCTGTCTGTCAGCTTGGTGCATTCTGGCAGGGCCAGTGTGACTCTGGTCGGGACTTTGAGAGGAGGGATTGAGTTGGGGCTGAGGTTGGGTTCCCTGGTCTATTAGCATTAGGTCGGGCTGAGTCCCTCAGGTCTGTTATTGTAGGAGGACCAAGGGAGGAACCTCCTGAGGCTTCAGTGTCTGGGTTTCCCCCCTGGGAGCTGCCCGAGTCTTCCCCAGAATGTACACTTGTCATTAATGGGGTAGGTTGGGCCTTGCAATACGATCCCGAGGGCGGTGGCTGACTACTTAACTTCCTCTTTTCTGTTTTTTTTATACACATATACAATTCCACCATTTTGACCCATTTCTTGCTCTGTCCACCCCTCTTCATGAATAGCTTTTGCAACTTTAAACCAAGCATCTGCTGCTCGTAGCAACCCATGATCTGACAACAGACCTTTTTTACGTTTCAAAACAGTACGCCATTCATTTACCTGTAGCCTTCCACCATATCAACCATACACTTTTTCCAATGCCTTTCCCTTTTTGACAGCACCCTCTCCTTCCCGCTCTAATACCAAGTCACAAGCCAAACTGCCCTTTTTGGGCCTCACTAACTTTTTCCCCATTGTCCGAGAGAGAGAGAGAGAGAGAGAGAGAGAGAGAGAGAGAGAGAGAGAGAGAGAGAGAGAGAGAGAGAGAGAGAGAGAGAGAGAGAGAGAGAGAGAGAGAGAGAGAGAGAGAGAGAGAGAGAGAGAGAGAGAGAGAGAGAGAGAGAGAGAGAGAGAGAGAGAGAGAGAGAGAGAGAGAGAGAAAACCTCTCAGCAAGACTCTTATCAAACAGATAAGGAGTACAGCAGTTAATATTCAATAATGTACTACTTCAAATGTTATTTACATGTTCCAACTCAAAACCCAAACTTCTCACTCTGTCTTCTTCCCTTTCTTCTAACCCTTCCGGCTGTTCAGGTTGCAAGGGGCACCTTTCGGCTGCTTGTCCCCTCCTAACTTCACTTTCTATAGGCTGTGGTGAGCCTTGCCAACCTCAAGTTTGACTGGGTAATGCACATTTAATCTGAATACCAATAAATGCACAGTATGTGGCAGTAGGGATTTGTAACCAAGAAACTCAGCCCTGTCCTGGCTCTACCACTTTAACCAACCCCCAGCCCTCTTCTTGTATGGCAAATAACAGACCACAAACACACTTAGGACACGATATTACCACCAACAACAAAAATGTGACCAACAACACAATGTGTGACAACAGTAGAGGAATACAGGATTGCTCAGATCCCACGGGATCCCCACGCCACCACTGGGCGCATTATTCCTGACGCCCCCTCCTGGTTACGTTACCCATGCACTTCCTTGCACCCGTGCTTTACAGCACAATTATTTCCCCCAGGAGAAGTTTAACCACGTCAACTATTTTCATCCGTGACTATATAAGCAATCCCTTATTCCCAACAGCCAACACAAAACACAAGATCGATCAACAAAACAGAACAGAACAAAACAGGCGGTAGATATAATTGCAGGTTCCTTATTTTATCAACAGACTCGAGGCAAGATAAATACCTGTCTTTGAGGGCCGCAGGAAGCCGATATGGGCACAGGGGTTGACCAGCCATGGGTACAGGATAAACAGTGGACTAGATATATGAGATATCAAAAGTGTCTTACCGTTTTTAGAGGTGATCAGTCTCCATATCCTGTCTCTCTGTGTTGGCTTGTCCCGGTCCCTTCTGGATCGGCTATGCCTTGGGATCCTAGCCTCGAGCCCCACATTTGTGAATGCATTAAGGTAAAAAACCTTGAGGTTTAAAGCCACTTTAACAGCAAGACACAGTAGTCTACTTACATCAGTCAAATAAAAGAGTATTTGGGTTACAAAGGGTTACTGCCCTTTACTCAACAAACTTTTTCTTGTTAAAGGAAAGCTTTTGTGATAAAAAGCTACATTTTGCAGTATTAGATTTGTTGCTATATGCATTACTTTTGCTGTATAGGTTGTCAAAACACATTCATTTTGATAAGCAAAGAGCTTGCTGAAATTGTTATCTTAGACATTTTCTGGTATGTACAAAAATGCCCATTTCATTAATTGTCCATTACTGAAACTAACAATTTTAGCCACTGAACATAAAGAGACAAAATGCTCAATTCCATGTGAACTCGTGCTTTCTTTCAAGTCATTTCAAAGATTGTGCCATTTCAGATTTAAAACACAAAAGAGCTGTAACTATAGTTTTAAGGCTTTAAGTAAAGCCAAATTCCTGCATTTCTAAAGATTGCCATTTAAACTAAAATATTGATTTGACATTGCAAAAAGTAGCATTTTGCATGGATATCTTTCTAGTTAGCAATATTCAAAATCACTCTTACTTCTGCTTTTATAGTTTCAACTGGGAAGATTGATTATATTATAGCCCATGGAAGTACTATATACTACATGCCAAGACTCTCCATGGAAAGACAAAATGTACAGAAATATACTACATTATGTAAATATAACCTAGTAGAATAAAAACATACAATCTAAAGTAGCTCAATCATTTACTGAGACAAACATTTGTTTCAATACACTCTCAGTTTGGATGAGCTAAATTGGTGTTTGGCTGAACCTTCAACTGCAGTTGGATGTGAAACATTTAGCAGCAGTATACTACTACAGTAAATGTGAATGCTTCCTTTCCAGCCCTGGCCCATTCAACACATAAATGTAAGAGTCTGTTGTAGGGATGAGCTGAACACCCCCCGGTTCGATTCACAGCAGAACATGCAAACAGGCAAAAAAAGTTTGTTTGAACACGCAAACACCGTTAAAGTCTATGGGACACGAACATGAATAATCAGAAGTGCTAATTTCTAAGGGCTTATATGCACGTTATTGTCATAAAAAGTGTTTGGGGGCCTGGGTTCTGCCCCAGGGGACATGTATCAATGCAAAAAAAAGTTTTAAAAAACGGCAGTTTTTTCGGGAGCAGTGATTTTAATAATGCTTAAAGTGAAACAATAAAAGTGAAATATTCCTTTAAATTTCATACCTGGGGGTGTCTATAGTATGCCTGTAAAGTAGCGCATGTTTCCCGTGTTTAGAACAGTCCCTGCACAAAATGACATTCCTAAAGGAAAAAAGTCATTAAAAGCTACTCACGGCTATAATGAATTGTCGGGTCTTGACAATACACAAAAAATTAATTGAAGAAAACGTCATGGGATTCCCCACAGTTCATTGCCAGGCCCTTTGGGTCTGGTATGAATATTAAGGGCAACCCCAAACCAAAATTCTTTTAAAAAAATTGCATGGGGGTCCCCCCAAATTCCATACCAGGCCCCTCAGGTCTGGTATGGATATTAAGGAGAAACCCTGTGCCAAAATTTAAAAATAATGGCATGGGGTCCCCCCAAAAATCCATACCAGACCCCTATCCAAGCATGCAACCTGACAGGCCACAGGAAAAGAGGGGGGAGGAGAGAGTGCCCCCCCTCCTGAACCGTACCGGGCCACATGCCCTCAACATAGGGTGGGTGCTTTGGGGTAGCCCCCCAAAGCACCTTGTCCCCATATTGATGGGGACAAGGGCCTCATCCCCATAACCTTTGCCCGGTGGTTGTGGGGGTCTGCGGGCAGGGGCTTATCAGAATCTGGAAGCCCCCTTTAACAAGGGAACCCCCAGATCCCGGCCTCCCCCCTGTATGAAATGGTAAACGGTACAAATGTACCCCTACCATTTCACAAAAAGAGTGTGAGAATGTTAAAAATGACAAGACACGGCTTAGGACAATTTCTTTATTAAAAAATAAAAATAAAAATGCCCCATGCCCCATAGTCCATTCTTCTTCCTCTCTTGTTCCACCGACGGACCAAAAAAAAAAAAGCCGCACCGACCTGCCTCCAAGGGAGGCACCCGTCGTATGATGTGTCCTCACAGGTGACAGTTCTTTTATAGCTGAGGGCAGGGCCACCCGCTGATGTCCCCGGGTGACTCCGCCCTCCTCTGACGCACGGGGACATCCCTATGGCTTCCCTGTAGCGTCAGAGGGGGGCGGGGCCACCTGCTGACGTAACCGGGTGACCCCACCCCCTCTGACACTACAGGGAAGCCATAGGGATGTCCCTGTGCATCAGAGGGGCGGAGTCACCCGGGGATGGCAGCGGGTGGCACTGCCCTCAGTTATAAAAGAACTGTCACCTGCGAGGATGCGTCATATGGCGGATGTCTCCAATGGAGGCAGGTTGGTGCGGATTTTTTTTTTTTTGGTCCGTCGGTTATTTTTTTTAAATAAAGGAATTGTCCTAAGCCGTGTCTTGTCATTTTTAACATTTTCACACTTTTTTTTGTGAAATGGTAGGGGTACACTTATACCCCGTTACCATTTCACACAGGGGGGAGGCCGGGATCTGGGGGTCCCCTTGTTAAAGGGGGCTTCCAGATTCTGATAAGCCCCCCACTCGCAGACCCCCACAACCACCGGGCAAGGGTTGTGGGGATGAGGCCCTTCTCCCCATTAACATGTGGACAAGGTGCTTTGGGGGCTACCCCAAAGCACCCTCCCCATGTTGAGGGCATGTGGCCTGGTACGGTTCAGGAAGGGGCACTCTCGTCCCCCCCTCTTTTCCTGTGGCTTGCCATGTTGCGTGCTCGGAGAAGGGTCTGGTATGGATTTTTGGAGGACCCCCATGCCATTTTTTTAAAATTTTGGCATGGGGTTCCCCTTAATAGGTCTGATATGGAATTTGGGGGGGACACCCACGCATTTTTTTTTTAAACTTTGGTTTGGGGTTCCCCTTAATATTCATACCAGACCCAAAGGGCCTGGCAATGGACTTTTTTTCAATGACTTTTATGTGTATTGTCGAGACCCGACAATTCATTATAGCCACGAGTAGCTTTTGATGACTTTTTTCCTTTAGAAATGTCATTTTGTGCAGGGATTGTTCTAAACACGGGAAACATGTGCTACTTTACAGGCATACTACAGACATCCCCCAGGTACAAAATTTAAAGGAATATTTCACTTTTATTGTTTCACTTTAAGCATTCAAGTGCTCCCGAAAAAACGTCCGTTTTTAAAACTTTTTTTTGCATTGATACATGTCCCCTGGAGCAGGACCCAGGTCCCTAAACACTTTTTATGACAATAACTTGCACATAAGCCTTTAAAATTAGCGCTTTTGATTTCTCCCATGACTTTTAAAGGGTGTTCCGTGGCTTTTCAAATTGTTCGCTATTCGGCGAACGGCAAACAGCCAATGATTGATTCAAACTCATGTTCGACCCGAACATAAAGTTCATCCCTTGTCTGTTGTGGATTTTAAAGGCCCCCCTTTAAAATCCACAACAGACCCTTACATTTTCAGGGGACCTCATGCCCCCCCTCCCCCTCTGGGCATGGGGTCCCCTGAAAATTCATACCAGACCCTTATATGAGCATACAACCTAGCAGGCTAGGGAAGGGGAAGGATGAGTTTGTACCCTCATCCTGACCCATACTAAGCCATATATTCCCAAAATGGGGGTGGTACCTTGTCCAGGGAACCACTCTGGAAAAGTACTGTGTCCTCTTGTTGATGAGGACAAAGGCCTTTTCCCTACAACATTTTCCCGGTGGTTGTGAGGATCTGGGGATGTGGCAAGAAAAGCCGCTCCAGGTGAGTGAGTGTCTGGGTAATCCCCACACACACTAGTTAGCTGCTAGCCCAGCTCACATGCTGTGTAACATGAGGAAATTATTCCAGATGGCTGCACTTCCAAATACTTTTATTGAAGCTTCATATGACAAGTGGTTGACAGATGGAGCAGGGGACAAAAAGGTATAGGCGTTCCGTGCAAATGTTAGCGCTTAGTCATTACCTATTGAAACTAGTCACCCCAATCACTTATATACTGGTCTAATGTGTCACCATTAGGTTAAAGGTGAACTAACCAATTAAAATTAGTTACAAAGAAAACCCGGCTAGAATACACAGTACTTACACTCAAATCTGATGTAAAGAGTTCGGTCCAAATCCACTGCCAGAAAAAACTTGATACACCAATTGAAATCGGAGCAAACTCGACACATCAGTCAAAATCATTGTATAGTTACAGAAACATACACAAAATAATAGAAAACATGCATATATGTATACACACAATAAAATTAATGTTACGAACAAATCATTTTGTATAATAAGTTTTTTATTTTTAGAACAAGACATTACATGACATGTCCAACAGTGCAAATCCTGTAAACAATGGCCTCGCAGGGTCATTTCAGTAACAATGTTCGATATGAGGGTTGAACAAACACATACATTACTACTAATCTAATGTAAAGTGCTCTTCTAGGGGTAGCTCTGTAGGACCCGCCAAGGGAGTAATCAGGAGCTCCGGAAGCCCCATGTTTTCATAAAGTATGTAGATGAAGCGGGGCCCGCCTAAGGGCTTGTGAGGGTGTGTATAAGTTGGGGGACTCTCTGGAATGTACGGGGTACACAGCCCGGTGGCCCACGCCCGGAGCAGGAAGGGGGGGCTCTAAACCTCCATCAATCCACCTCCCACTCCCACTCGGGCCACCGCGACCCCGCAACAGTGGTCTACTCATGTAAAATTTATCTAGCTCTTGGAAATCCAGAGTTCTCCCCCAGCGGATTTCAGTTTTATATTGAACAACCCATGCTTAGCTATTTCGCATGAGTATCCCTAATATGCTCTAGAATAACAATAGAGAGACACTGACATATAAAGAGAATAATAAAAAAGATAGAGGTGGGGGGGTACAGTAAGAGTGAGAAGAGGGAGTAGGAGAGGGAAAAAGGGGGGGAAGGGAAAGGGAGAGGGAATGGGTCAGGTTACCTGCAAATACTGGTAGGCTTCCTCTGCCTCTGTGACGGACCCCTCGGAGCTGAATTCGTTATTCCTGGGATGAATCAAGTTTAAGGGTCTTGCCTACAGGGTTGAGTTTTTGTTAGCCTAAGTACTCTGAGAGTAGGGTCTGCCAGTTCCAGTAGTGCAACGTCTAGACTAGACGGCACTGCGGTGGAGTCAGAGGTGTATTCAGCCCATGGCATCCAAATTGTATGGAATCGGTCTTTGTAGCCTTTATTGGTTGCCACCCAGTCCTCGGCCTCCCGGATCTCACTAACCTTTCCGATCCACTCAGCGCGTGTAGGGATCGTATGTTTTTTCCAATGGATTGGGATCAGACGCCTAGCCGCATTTAATAAGTGCGGCAGCACACTTTTCTTGTATTTTCGTAGTGAGACCGGGGGGACCTGCAGGAGAAAGTGGGTCGGAAGGAAGGGGATTGCTATCTCTGTCACTATTTTAATTTGGTCACATATATCTTCCCAAAAGGGTTTAATTTGAGGGCAATCCCACCATATGTGTTTCAATGTACCTTTCTGACCACATCCTCTCCAGCACAGCTCGGATGTGGAAGGGTAAAAGCGGGCCAAATCCGCAGGTACTCTGTACCAACGGGATAGCAGCTTAAAGTTTGTTTCCTGGGTCTTAGACTCTATTGAGGATGTATGAGTAAGCTGGTACAAGTGAGTTAAATCTGTTTTTGCAAATATGATGCCCAGGTCTTTTTCCCAACGTCTGATAAATGCGGGTGTGGTGTTAGAGAATGAGGAACCTAGTAATTTATAAAGTTCCGATACTAAGTGTGGTGTAGGTTCTTCTGCAATAAAGAGTTTTTCGAGGTGGGTGAGGGAAGAAGGGTCTCTAATCTTATGGCCTTGTAATTGAAAGAAGTGATGTAGTTTTCTGTATTTCCAGAAATTCATTGGGGTGCCCTGTCTGCCTGTAAGCAGAGATTCGTAGCTCAGGAGTTTACCGTCTTTCATGAGTTTACCACAGCTGGCGTCTCCACCCTCCAACCACGATTCCGAACAAATCATTTTAAAAGCAAAGTGTTAGAACATCATGAGGACCGATACTGGCATATTCCCAAAGTATGTGTATAGTCTCGAATGAACGTCAACGTCCACGGATGGGGGCTTGTCGGAATCTGGACACCTCCCTTAAAGATAAAGGGGCACCTAGATACCATTCTCCTATGTGAATAAATAGGGGGAGAACATGTTACCCTCACTCATGAACCGATAGCTGACCAGCCGCCGCAGTTATACTGCAGCAGGTTGGCACGGCTGCACAAATCGCCGTAGCTGTATATCGCTGCATGTCCCCAGAGCCGATGCGCGTGCCCGGCGGGCGCAATGACCACCGGGCACCCACGATCGCTTGTGACAGAGCGAGAACTGGAATCTGTGTGTGTAAACACACAAATTCCGGTTCTCTCAGGGGAGAGGAGACAGATTGTGTGTTCATACTAAGTATGAACACCGATCGGAATCCTCCCCTAATCAGTCCCATCCCCCCTACAGTTAAAACACAGCTAGGGAACACAGTTAACCCCTTAATCGCCCCCTAGTGTTAAACCCTTCACTACCAGTGACATTTATACAGTAATCAGTGGCTATTTTTAGCTCTGATCGCTGTATAAATGTCTATGGTCCCAAAATTGTGTCAAAAGTGTCCAAACTGCCCGCCGTTATGTCGTAGTCCTGATAAAAATTGCAGATTGCCACCATTACTAGTAAAAATAATAATAAAAATGACATAAATCTATCCCCTATTTTGTAAACGCTATAACTTTTGCACATACCAATCAATATACGCTTATTGCAATTTATTTAACAAAAATATATAGAAGAATATAATATATATGGTATACATAAACTGATGAAGATTTTTTTATTTTTTGGGGGGATATTTATTATAGCAAAAAGTACAAAATATTGTGTTTTTTTCTAAATTGACGTTCTTTTTTTGTTTATAGCACAAAAGATAAAAACTGCAGAGGTGATCAAATACCACCAAAAGAAATCTCTGTTTGTGAGGAAAAAAGGAAATAAATTTTGTTTGGGTACAACGCCGCACGACGCAATTGTCAGTTAAAGCGATGCGGTGCCGTATCACAAAAAATAGCCTGGTCAGGAAGGGGGCACATTTTTTCCGGGGGTGAAGTGGTTAACAACACAAAAATTAAGTAGTAAATAAAAAAAAAGAAATAGTAAAGAAATACACATGCTTTTAACAAATCCTTTATTAAAAAGAAATATTCCACACTGTAAATTTATTGATATGATGAACAATGCCCAATGACTTGCTGAAAGAAAAAAAACCTGCTGACATGCCCAATCTCATCACTTACTCCCCGTGAATGTCAGCTCCCAGATCCCACAGCGGGGGCTGTATTTGGTCAGTTATGCTACCCAGGGGACCCCTTTGTTTACATTCTACTGGAGGAGTTGATGAGTTTGTTTGTTTTTTCTTTTTTTTCGGCAGATTGGCCATCATTATTTATTGTCATGGAAGAGGATCTGCATTGCTAGACTATGGATTTACATTGAGGACATTTTTAAAATGTTATTTAAAAAAAAGGCTCATCAAAGAGTGTGTGTCTTCAATTACTATTTACATACTATTACATACACCTTACTCATTCACATGGGGAGAGGTGATATTTGGAATTTCCATATTCCAATCAGCCTTCACTCTCAGGCCACCATAACCACTGTTTTTCCCAAACAAGGGTCTGCTATGGATTTTTGAGGGAACGCTTTGGGGTTTGTTTTGTGGAGTTGTCCCTTGAAATCCATAGCAGATCCAATGAGGAGAGATCCACCATCCTTTTTTTAATTAAGGATAAGGCTCTGATGTGTATTTTTATGGAGCACCCTTAAAAATGTATGTGGGGTTCACCATTAACTTCTATACCAGACCCCATCTAGAACAATGGTCTGGTGTAGATGAAGACAATCCCTGGCTGTCTTGTTTACAAACAGAACAAAGCACCTGGGAGCTGGGTTTTTTTTTCTGGCAATTTAAAAAGTTTTTTTCTTTGTAAATGTAGGTTTGTCTGTAGGTTGTATACATCCCACAAATGTGTCACTTCACAGGCAGGTTATTTAGACCTCGTTCACACCATGTGTAGAGACATGAGTTTTTCTGCACACATTCTGCAAGGGCACAAAAAAACAGCTGTTCTCTATGTACCCTGTTCACACCATGACACTGGAATCATGTGTAGATTTTTTCTGCGCAGATATCTGCAACATGTATACAGTTTTATGCATGAAAAAAAATTGACATCAACACATGGAGAACAATTGTTTTCTTTGTGTCCTTGCAGAGGCACACATAATAAATACATGGATCTCTGCACATAGTGTGAACAAGCATATGCATGTCAAATGTGTGCATTTTTTCTAATTGTTTTTATGCATGTATGGTGTGAACAAGGCCTTAAAGTCATTATGCATGTTTAATGTTTCCCTTTCAGCGTTATTAAAATTGGCACTCCCTAGCAAACACATTGATATCACCTCGGGTTTCTTTGTTTGCATGTGAGATTGAGGCATGGATTTTGCCTCAGTCTCACCTGACCTAGGCGGCGCTTGCTTTCCCAGGCTCTGGTAAGAGTGGAAGAGCCCAGAAAACATGGGAGGAGGGGGACTGCCACCTCTGAGAAAGTGATCGGCAGCTATAGAGCTGCCACATTTCTTTCACTTTCAAGCCAGGAGCCGGCTAAACAAAATCCGCACAAGCTAATGGCTGCTACTGCAGCCATCAGCTTGTGATTAAAGGTTCACTCTTTGGATGTATGTAATAAGTCCAAAGAGCTGAACTGGTTAAAAAAAATCATATACAGTACACAAGTACAGATTCAGAATATCTTGCAGACTAGTGAAAACCCCTATATAATTGACTTTCCTTGCATGTTATTGCTGTTATTGTTGAAGTCCCTTTTATGTACTGTTTGATGCATCCATAAATGCTTATGGAAATGCAATAATTACATTTTATACCAAATGAGAAAACCAATCTCCAAGATTTATGAACTGATGGTGGGCCAAGCTAACTTACCTGAGATGAGCACTCATAGATAGTGACTGATCAGCAAAACTACTGTTAATGCCATGTTACTGCCTTGTGTGCATTTTTTCCACATTATCAGCCCTTCCAGCGAACTCTATAATGTCCTCCAACTCAGGAAACTACTTTCTCACCATCTGCCACAGTGGGGCAGAGCTTCAACTGATGAGGCTTCAACTGGTGAGGCCCCTATAGAAAAATCATCAATGGGCCCCTGCCAGTTTATGTTATTTTCTTTAAGGCAAATCCTCTAGTCTAGTGTTTCCCAAACCATAGTTATAGATCCAATGTATTTACAGTATCTCACAAAAGTCAGTACATCCCTCACATTTTTGTAATTATTTTATTATATCTTTTCATGTGACAATACTGAAGAAATTACACTTTCCTACAATGTAAAGTAGTGAGTGCACAGCTTGTAAAACAGTGTAAATTTGTTGTCCTCTCAAAATAACTCAACAAACAGCCATTAATCTCTAAACCACTGGCAACAAAAGTGAGTACACCCCTAAGTGAAAATGGCCAAACTGGGCCTAATTAGCCACATTCCCTCCCCGATGTCATGTGACTCATTAGTGTTACAAGGTCTCAGGTGTGAATGGGGAGCAGGTGTGTTAAATTTGGTGTTAGCGCTCTCACTCTTTCATACTGGTTACTGGAAGTTCAACATGGCACCTCATGGCAAAGAACTCTCTGAGGATCTGAAAAAAATAATTGTTACTCTACATAAAGATGGCCTATGCTCAAAGAAGATTGCCAAGACCCTGAAACTGAGCTGTAGCATGGTGGCCAAGCCCATACAGCGGTTTTAGCGGGACAGGTTCCACTCAGAACAGGCCTCGCCATGGTCGACCAAAGAAGTTGAGTGCACTTGCTCAGCGTCATATCCAGAGGTTGTCTTTGGGAAATAGACATGAGTGCTGCCAGAATTCCTGCAGAGGTTGAAGGAGTGGAGGGTCAGCCTGTCAGTGCTCAGACCATACGCCACACACTGCATAAAATTGGTCTGCATGGTTGTCGTCCCAAAAGGAAGCCTCTTCTAAAGATGATGCGCAAGAAAACCCGCAAAGCATTTTGCTGAAGACAAGCAGACTAAGGACATGGATTACTGGAACCATGTCCTGTGGTCTGATGAGACCAAGATAAACTTATTTGGTTCAGTTGGTGTTAAGCGTGTGTGGTGGCAACCAGGTGAGGAGTACAAAGACAAGTTTGTCTTGCCTACAGTCAAGCATGGTGGTGGTAGTGTCATGGTCTGGGGCTGCATGAGTGCTGCCGGCACTGGGGAGCTACAATTCATTGAGGGAACCATGAATGCCAACATGTACTGTGACATACTGAAGCCGAGCATGATCCCCTACCTTTGGAGACAGGGCCACAGGGCAATATTCCAACTTGATAACGACCCCAAACACACCTCCAAGACAACTACTGCCTTGTAAAGAAGCTGAGGGTGTTGGACTGGTCAAGCATGTCTCCAGACCTAAACACTATTGAGCATCTGTCGGGCATCCTCAAATGGAATGTGGAGGAGCGCAAGGTCTCTAACATACAGCAGCTCTGTGATGTTGTCATGGAGGAGTGGAAGTGGACTCCAGTGGCAACCTGTGAAGTTATGGTGAACTCCATGCCCAAGAGGGTTAAAGCAGTGCTGAAAAATAATAGTGGCCACACAAATTATTGACACTTTGGGCCCAATTTGGACATTTTCACTTAGGAGTGTACTCACTGTTGTTGCCAGCGGTTTAGACATTAAAGTGGTTGTAAACCCTTACACACCACTTTTCACTACAGGTAAGCCTATAATAAGGCTTACCTGTAGGTACCGTGGATATCTCCTAAACCAAGCATGTGCCAACATCATTGCCACTGAATAAACGGCTTGTTTGTGATGTTTATTCAGCTGATGTGCCATGAGTGGCGACTCCCAAGAGCATGCACAGGAGTGACATCATCGTGATTCCGCCAATCACAGCGATAAAACCCGTGAACCCAGAAGTAACATTCCGGAGACATGTCTCCAGTCAGAGCGTGTTCGTTTTAAGGTAAGTATTTCATTAAGAGCTAGTATGCAATGCATACTAGCTCATTATGCATTTGTCTTGCAGGTTTTTTTGTGTTAATGGGTTTACAAGCACTTTATTGACTGTGTGCTGAGTTATTTTGAGGGGGCAACAAATTTATACTGTTATACAAGCTGTACACTCACTACTTTACATTGTAGCAAAGTGTCATTTCTTCAGTGTTATCACATGAAAAGATATAGTAAAACATTTACAAAAATGTGAGGGGCTGTACTCACAAATGTGCTTCTGGAAGAATAGGCCCGTTAACATACTTCTAAACCTTTTGGACAGTCTTCCCAAAAGAGTTGAAGCTGTTATAGCTGCAAAGGGTGGGCCAACGCAATATTGAACCCTACAGACTAATGCCCCGTACACACAGTCGGATTTTCCGACGGAAAATGTGTGATAGGACCTTGTTGTCGGAAATTCCGACCATGTGTGGGCTCCATCACACATTTTCCATCGGATTTTCCGACAACAAAATCCATTGTCGGAAATTCCGATTGTGTATACACAAATCCGATGCACAAAGTGCCACGCATGCTCAGAATAAATTAAGAGATGAAAGCTATTGGCTACTGCCCCATTTATAGTCCCGACATACGTGTTTTACGTCACCGCGTTTAGAACGATCGGATTTTTCGACAACTTTGTGTGACCATATGTATGCAAGACAAGTTTGAGCCAACATCCGTCGGAAAAAATCCATGGATTTTGTTGTTGGAATGTCCGATCAATGTCCGACCGTGTGTACAGGGCATAGGACTGGGATGCCATTAAAGTCCATGTGTGTGTAAAGGCAGGTGTCCCAATACTTTTGACAACATAGTGTATATATATATATATATATATATATATATATATATATATATATATATATATACTGTATATACAAATAGTTACAATACTGCAACACTTTTTAGTCAATTACATTTTCATTCAGTATTTAGAGCTTTGATTATATGATCTAGCACATAATGAATGTCGCTTGTTCATTATGTTCTAAAACAAACATCACAACTGCATTTTGAATAATGTTATTGTAAATAAGATTGAAAGACCTTGGAAGTATACAAAATGAACCATTTACAATGCCTAGTTTTGATATAATTTTGTGTACAATATTGGCAACTACATAGAACATAATGTATAGTAAAATATGTATTATACTAATTAATGTTTACTCAGGAAGGACATGTCAGATTGTGTTTCGATGCTCTACATCAGTGCTATTCTCTGACATAGCTGTTTTGGTTGTGGTTGCTTAGGATTGTGGCTTCCAAGTTGCTAAGCAACCAGCCTTGATATTTTCAAATTATACCTGTTCTTCTCCATGCCATATTGGTTAACTGTTAAAAAGATTAACTATTTCATGGTGCACTAATCATAATTTCTGTTGAGATCTAAAATCTAAAGCTTCCAAAAAAACTATGTGATATCTTTAGCTAATTAAAAGAAGACGCTACTATCCAGAGACGGAAACAGTGCTGGGTGCTTTCTTTCTGGTTCTCCCCTTCCCCTCCCCTCCCCTCACCCTCCCCCTTATAATCCCTTTTTTTTCTATCTCCTCTCTCTTCTTTCACACAACCCAAGATTGTTGAAATTCCACAATCAAGCTTCCCACTTCCCTCTCCCATCATCCTATAATACGAATTTATGATAGAAGAAAAAACAAGTTTACCTTGAGACCAGATGACATTGAAGTACAAACTCAGACACATACGTACAATTGTAATACCAGATGTGCAGGGCAGATATTACAAGACATCTATTTATGTTTGATGTACACAATATTTTATTTGTGCAATTTTGTTGATTAAATTTTATTTGATACAATAATACTCAACTATATTGATACTGTTTAATATTCGCACTAAGGTGTCTCTTCTCCTAATTGTATATAAAATTGGAGAATTTGAAATATTTACCATATCAACATTTTTGTCGTAAACTTGGAAAACGTTGTTTTTGAAAAAATCCTAATAAAATTTTTGAAAAAGAAAGAAAGAAAAAAAAAAGATGCCACCTATAACTCTACCTTTTCCATTTCAAAAAATACCACAATCAGTGTTATCTCTGCCCAAAATCATCTCTAATATGCAGTGTCATCTCTGCCTTGCTTTAAATTTTAAAATGTAACACTGAACTATACACTCAGATCAAGACATACTACAATGTACCTGCAAAGATAATTAACTTATGCCTCGTTTCCACTGAGCGGATCGGTTTGGGTCGGTACAGTTTGAATGGCCTAGAAGGGTTCGGTCTATTCTGGTGAGCGTTTCCATTGCAAGTGGGACCACAAGGGGCCATACAGGGTTTAGAAAAAATGCCTCAGCATAGCACAGCAGAGGGTTTTCTGTCAGCCAATCAGTGGAATGTATCGTAGCTCCGCCCTAACTGAACCGTTCCATTTTCTATGGCCCCACATCTGAAGCAGGACCCTGAATGGAACGGTTCGGTTCGGTTGTATGTGCCGCTTTCATAATGGAAACATCCAAAATAGCGTACCGTACCGAACCGAACCGATCCGCTCAGTGGAAACGAGGCATTATAGGCTGGGAGATCATAGTACCTTTGCTTACTGTAACACTCTGTTGTCTGTACGCAGTAAAGAGTTAATTTTTCTTGTAGCTGTATAGCTAGTCCCAACAATGGGATATTAGGCAGAACACTCTATACATATTGAACTTACAAAATATAACATATAACACTGGACTCATATTTCTATGGATTAAAATGGCCGCGGTCCTTTATTAGGTATGAATAAATTATATTTAACAACATATAATCTAATACCGATATTAAAGTATACCAACAACAACACATTTTAGCTCAGCTATTAAAGCTCAAGCTAATAAACATTACAACTTAACTACTTCCAGACCACCCACCATCGTTATACGTCGGCTGTTTAATGTTAAATACCAGGGTTATGGCAGCAGATAGCTGCCATAACCCTGGTATCTTTTTAAACAGTGGGTGGTCCGCGTTCAGATAAAAGTGGTCTCTGTCATGGATTCACCACAAAATCACTTTTATCAGGGGCGGTGGTCTCCGCCGCTTACTGGAGTTGTCAGTAGTGGCGGAGACGATCAGGTCCTTTCCTCTGAGAGACATGGAGTCGAGTTAGGGAAAGATGGCCCCCACTCGGCTCCATACTATTGGTTTACGGAAGTGACATCAAATGTCAGTTCCGCCCAATGGTCTTAAAGGGGAATTTTTTTTTTTATTGAAACAAAAAATATTAATTTTTTATTTATTTGTTTTATTGCTTTTAAGTGTAAATGTGAGATCTGAGGTTTTTTGACCCCAGATCTCACATTAAAGAGGTCCTGTCATACTTTTTTTATATTACAAGGTATGTTTAAATTCCTTGTAATAGTAATAAAAGTGAATCTTTTTTTTTAAAAGGCAGTGTAAAAATAAAAAATAAAAAGTAAAATAAATAAATAAATAAAAATTTTTAAAGCATCCCGTCTCACCGAGCTCATGCGCATAAGGGAACGCATATGTAAGTGGCGCCCGCATATGATAACGGTGTTCAAACCACACATGTGAGGTATCACCACGATCGTTAGAGTGAGAGCAATAACGCTAGCAAAAGACTTCCTCTGTAACTCAAAACTGGTAATCTGTAGAATTTTTTTAATGTTGCCTATGGAGATTTTTAAAGGTCAAAGTTTGTCGCCATTCCACGAGCGGGCCCAATTTTGAAGCATGACAGGTTGGGTATCAAATTACTCGGTACATTAGTACATTATCTTTTACAATATATAAAAAAATTGGGCTAACTTTACTGTTGTCTTATTTTTTAATTTAAAAAAGTGTATTTTTAAAAAAAAATTGCACTTGTAAGACTGCTGCGCAAATACAGTGGGACATAAAGTATTGCAATGACCGCCATTTTAATCTCTATGGTGTCTGAAAAAAAAAAAAATTATATATAATGTTTGGGGGTTCTAAGTAATTTTCTAGCAAAAAAAAAATGATTTTAACTTGTAAACAATAAGTTTGAAAAATAGGCCTGGCCCTTAAGTAGTTAACCACTTGCCGACCGCCTCACGCAGATATACTGCGGCAGAATGGTACGGGCAGGCAAAACTATGTACCTGGTACGTGATTGCCTTCCCGCGGGCGGGGGTCCGATCAGACCCCCCCTGGTGCCAGAGGCGGTCGGCTTTAGTTCGTGGGCGATGAGAGGTGAGGGGGAGGCCATCCATTCGTGGCCACCCCCTCCCGATCACTCCCGGTGAATGAAAATCCTTCCTCTCCCTCTGTAATGTAAACAGAGGGAGAGGAAGTGATGTCATCCCTTCTCGAGCCGGTCTTTTCGTTTCGTTCAAGTAAGTGCACCAACACTACACGTTCAGTAGAACACACTAGGCACACTTTTCACCCCCTTCACCCTCCCATCACCCCCTGATCACCCCCCTTTACCCCCTGTCACACTGACACCAATAGTTTTTTTTTTTTGCATTGGTGTCAGTTTGTGACAGTTATAAGTGTTAGGGCAGTTAGGTTAGCCCCCTTTAGGTCTGGGGTACCCCCCTTTAGGTCTAGGGTACCCCCCTAACCCCCCCTAATAAAGGTTAACCCCTTGATCACCCCCCGTCGCCAGTGTCACTAAGCGATCATTTTTCTGATCGCTGTATTAGTGACACAGGTGACGCTAGTTAGGGAGGTAAGTATATAGGTTCGCTGTCAGTGTTTTATAGCGACAGGGACCCCCATATACTACCTACTAAAGTTTTAACCCCCTGATTGCCCCCTAGTTAACCCTTTCACCAGCGATCACCGTATAAGTACGGGTGACGCTGGTTAGTTAGTTTGTTTTTTATAGTTTATTAAAGTTTATTATAGTTTTAGGGCACCCGCCGTTTATTACCTTATAAAGGTTTAACCCCCTAATTGCCCGGCGGTGATATAAGTTACGTTTTTAGGATCAGATAAGGTCTGCGTTGCCCCAGGCAGCGTCAGGTTAGCGCCAGTACCGCTAACACCCACGCACGCAGCATACACCTTCGTTAGTGTTATAGTATCTGAACAGATCGATATCTGATCCGATCAGATCTATACTAGCATCCTCAGCAGTTTAGGGTTTCCAAAAACGCAGTGTTAGCGGGATTAGCCCAGATACCTGCTAGCACCTGCGTTTTGCCCCTCGGCCTGGCCTAGCCCAGCCCACCCAAGTGCAGTAACGATCGATAACTGTCACTTACAAAACACTAAGCACACATAACTGCAGCGTTCGCAGAGTCAGGCTTGATCCCTGCGATCGCTAACAGTTTTTTGGTAGCGTTTTGAATCAGTCGCTAACAGTCAGGAGCTTTTTTGTCTGTGAGTCTCACTAGTGTACCCCTAAATTTAGAGCCCAAAATGGCAAATCAAAGGTACACTAGTGAAGAGGCCTACACGTTTCTGAGCATGACAGATAGTGAAGAGGAAGTCACTCATCTGTCAGATTCAGGCTCAGAATATGATCCTGTAGAGGACAGCGGCTCCATGACAGATAGCTCTGACGACAGAGTTGTGGTCCCTGCTAAGGTCAGGCGTACCAGACCCCAATCTTCTTCTTCTGTCCTTGAAGTGCAAGAACCGCAGGGCTCTCGTATTGAGCAGAGAAGTACTAGTGCCAATATTCCTTCTGGTGAACTGGCAAGCACCAGCGGCCTAGTACACCCTAGTCGTACATCCAGCACTGCAGTAACACTTGGTGATGTGGCGAGTCCCATAAGTGCAGTTCAAGCTGGCGAGGTGGCAAGCACAAGTAGTGTCACCGCTGCCACCAAGAAGACGAACACAGGCCCGTCGTGCCCATAGTGCCCTTCCTGCTGCATTCGCCAATCCGAATTGGGTACCCATCACTTCTGCAGCACCCGTACTTCCCCCATTCACTGGCCAACTCGGAATTCAGGTGGAAACAGTTGGAAACAGCGAATAATAATCCACTGGATTTTTATTCGCTGTTTTTCAAAGAAGATCTCTTTAGATCTATTGTGGACCAAAGCAATTTGTACGCTGGTCAACACATCGCCACTATTCCCCAGTCCTCCCTTGCCAGAGATTCAAAACCAATTACGGTTTCAGAATTTAAGCTCTTTCTGGGCCTTTCCCTCAACATGGGCATAAATAAAAAGAGTGAGTTGCGGTCATATTGGTCCACTGACCCAATTTACCATATACCCGTGTTCTCTGCCTCCATGGCCAGGGCACGATACGAGCAGATTTTGCGGTTCATGCACTTCAACGACAGTGAACTCTGTCGTCCTCGTGGAGACCCTGGATACCATTGGCTCTACAAAATTCGGCCCCTCGTATACCACTTCAACCAACGTTTTGCAGACTTGTTTACTCCCCATCAAGTTGTCTGCGTTGATGAGTCCCTGATTAAATTTTCTGGCCACTTGTCATTCAAACAGTACCTTCCCAGAAAGCGTGCCAGATACGGGGTCAAGATGTATAAGCTCTGTGACAGGGCCACAGGCTATACATGTAGTTTTATGGTTTACAAGGGCAAAGATAGTCACGTAGAGCCGACAACTGCCCTGACTACATAGGAAGCGCTGGCAAGATAGTGTGGGACTTGGTGTCACCCTTATTCGGAAAGGGGTACCACTTGTACATGGACAATTATTACACGAGCGTGCCACTTTTTAGCCACCTTTTTGATCATCAGATTGGAGCATGTGGCACCGTGCGACCTAATTGCTGGGGCTTTCCCCAGCGGCTTGTAGATTCCCGTCTTAGGCTGGGGAGAGAGCCAGCTTGCAGTTTAATAACTTGCTCGTTATGAAGTGGAGGGACAATAAGAATGTTTTCATTCTTACCTCCCTTCATGCAGATACGACGGTCCAAATTACTATGGCGACTGGTGTTGTGGAGAAACCCCTCTGTGTCCACAAATATAACCAAAATATGGGAGGGGTGGACCTCAACGACCAGTTGTTGGAGCCGTACCTAGTTGCCCGTAAGGCCAGACGCTGGTACAAAAAAGTGTCTGTTTATTTATTTCAATTGGCTTTGCTGAATGCTTATGTGCTATACAGAGCTTCAGGACAGACTGGATCTTTCCTTAAACTCCAGGAAGAGATCATCAGAGCCCTTCTGTATCCAGACGGTGCTCCACCTCACCATCCCCAACCAAATGCAGTAAGCCGGCTGCATGAGAGGCATTTTCAATATGTCCTCCCGAGTACCCCTACCCAACGAGCCCCCCAAAAAAGATGTTGTGTCTGCAGCAAGCGCGGATTTAGGCGTGACACCCAGTCTTTGCATTGGTGAATGTTTTGAACGCTACCATACACTAGTTGAGTATTAGCGTAGGGTACAGCACTGCACAGACTAGGACACACTTTCACAGGGTCTCCCAAGATGGCATCGCATTTTGAGAGACCAAAACCTGGTACCAGTTAAAAAAGTTAAAGTTACAAAAAAAGTGTTAAAAAAAAACAAAAACGAAAAAAGTAAAAAAAAACAAAAAAACACAAAAAAATATATAAAATAAAAAAAACAAAAATAGTTGTTGTTTTATTGTTCTCTCTCTATTCTCTCTCTATTGTTCTGCATTCTATACTTCAATGTTTTATTGTTATGTTTTTATCATGTTTGCTTTATAGGTATGCAATTTTTTAATACTTAACCACTTTTTTGTTTTCAGGTACGCCATTCAGCTGCAGAGCGGATTTATTTATCTTGACAGCAACAGCGTCTGCTCTCACGATACAAAAAGCCGTGACTCCAGCACTGTCGGAGGTGATTTCACCACCACAGTTACATACTTCAGAATATATGCCGAAGTGTGGGGGCAGCAGTGGGTGGAGGAGCGATTTGCTCCTGCCTTTTGCGGGAGGATGCCCCCATGCTTCGGCATATATATATTTTAGGTAGGCACAGGTTGCGTTAAATGTTTTATTTTTTACTATGTTTTTTTTTGTATTTGCTTTGCAGGTATGGTAAGTATTACTGTTATACTGTAATGTTACTTTGTTTTTTTGGTAACCATCATTTGCTTAGCAGGTACGCCATTCAGTTGCAGCAGGGATTTATTTATCTTGACAGCAACAGCGTTTGCTCCCACGATACATAAAGCCGCGACTCCAGCGCTGTCGGAGGTGATTTCACCACCACAGTTACATACTTCAGCATATATGCCGAAGCGTGGGGGCAGCAGTGGGTGGAGGAGCGATTTGCTCCTAACTTTTGCGGGAGGATGCCACCATGCTTCGGTATATATATACGGTGCATGTATGCCCATCATTAGAAGTGGGTGGATGAAGGGAGGTATTGTAATGGTGGGCATACCCACCGATCAATATCTTTTTTTCATTCAGCCCTCAGGCTGCATGAAAAAAAAGTTTACAATATATGCCCAACAAGGACCAGCAACGTACTGGTATGTTGCTGGACTTTGAGTGGTTATACTAGAATGATGACTGCAGGTTTAGGTATCATCTTGGTATCATTCTTTTCAGCCAGCGGTTGGCTTTCAGGTAAAAGCAATCCTAGTGGCTAATTAGCCTCTAGACTGCTTTTACAAGCAGTGGGAGGGAATGCCCCCCCCCCGCCGTCTTCCATGTTTTTCTCTGGCACTCCTGTCCCAACAGGGAACCTGAGAATGCAGCCGGTGATTCGGCCAGCTGACCATAGAGATGATCAGAGACCAGAATGGCTCCAAACATCTCTATGGTCTAAGAAACCGGAAGCTACGAGCATTTCATGACTTAGATTTCACCGGATTTAAACAGCGCCATTGGGAAATTGGGAAAGCATTTTATCACACCAATCTTGGTGTGGTCAGATGCTTTGAGGGCAGAGGAGAGATCTAGGGTCTAATAGACCCCAATTTTTTCAAAAAAGGATACCTGTCACTACCTATTGCTATCATAGGGGATATTTACATTCCCTGAGATAACAATAAAAATGATTTTAAAAAAAAATGAAAGGAACAGTTTAAAAATAAAATAAAAAAAATAATAATAAAGAAAAAAAAAAAAAAAGCACCCCTGTCCCCCCCTGCTCTCGCGCAAAGGCGAATGCAAGTGTAGGTCTGGCGTTAAATGTAAACTGCAATTGCACCATGCATGTGAGGTATCACCGCGAAGGTCAGATCGAGGGCAGTAATTTTAGCAGTAGACCTCCTCTGTAAATCTAAAGTGGTAACCTGTAAAGGCTTTTAAAGGCTTTTAAAAATGTACTTAGTTTGTCGCCACTGCACGTTTGTGCGCAATTTTAAAGCATGTCATGTTTGGTATTCATGTACTCTGCCTAAGACCATCTTTTTTATTTCATCAAACATTTGGGCAATATAGTGTGTTTTAGTGCATTAAAATTAAAAAAAAGTGTGTTTTTTCCACAAAAAATGCGTTTGAAAAATTGCTGCGCAAATACTGTGTGAAAAAAAAAATGAAACACCCACCATTTTAATCTGTAGGGCATTTGCTTTAAAAAAATATATAATGTTTGGGGGTTCAAAGTAATTTTCTTGCAAAAAATAGTGTCAGAAAGGGCTTTGTCTTCAAGTGGTTAGAAGAGTGGGTGATGTGTGACATAAACTTCTAAATGTTGTGCATAAAATGCCAGGACAGTTCAAAACCCCCCCAAATGACCCCATTTTGGAAAGTATAATGAAAATGTAAAAAAAAAGCCTTTGCGCTACTAAAATGTGTTGTGGGTGAACTCCTATAAAACTGTATAATTTCAAGTACAATTATTAAATGAACCGTTAAATTACAAAGTGCATGTGGTGCATAAAAGTGCAAGCAAATAAATCGAAGACAGCTGTCTGCAGCAGAATCTTCCAGTGTATCACAATCCACTCTCATTAAATAATAACCATAATGTGATCCCGCGCTACAGCAGAAATATATAAAACAGACTTTTCACTAAATAAAATAAATGAACCTTATGTACCGTATTTATCGGCGTATAACACGCACTTTTTTCCCCTTAAAATCAGGGGAAAGTCGCAGGTGCGTGTTATACGCCGATCCCCTGCGATCCCGAGCTGTCAAAAGTTAAAAATCGCCGACCGCGATTTGAAAATGGCGCCGACGGCGCCGAAATACACAGAGCCGGTCCTCGGCTCTTTCCGGCGGCTCTCGTTTACTTTCGGCTCCACTCGTAGTCCCGAGCGGAGCTATCCGAACCTACTCGGATAGCTCCGCTCGGGACTACGAGTGGAGCCGAAAGTGAACGAGAGCTGCCGGAAAGAGCCGAGGACCAGTATCTAGTTCAATAATTAAAAAACAGCAGTGCAAGTGCAAAAAATAATAAGTCCAAAATAAATAAATCAATCCCGGGGCATATGATTCAGGGTGATGATAGTCTCTTAATTAAATCACCTAAAAATGTCCAAAAGAAGGAAATCGTGCATAAGTAGTTCCAGCAAAAACAGTGGACAGGGAGAAGTTTAAATCCAAAAAGTGAGCTCACAGAACCCTCACCTTCATATCTTGATAAATCAGCATGTAGTAATAAACGGGGATGTTTCACCCATAATTAATGGCTTCTTCAAGAGAATTTGATAGCAGGCACTGTATACACTGGTGATCCTGCCATTAAAATCCTTGTTTTTGTACTTCCTGTTGGCGGTTGACAACTCTGTCTCCCAATTGTGCCCCTGCGTTGTCACCTGGCCAAGTTCACCCCTGGTTGAGACTACGAGCCACCAACACATATTGCATAGGTGTGGTCTCCACATGTGTGAGACTTTTTGGGAGCCTAGCCGCGTATAGGGCCCCGAAACCAAGCACCGCCTTTAGGCTTTCTAAGGGCGTAAATTTTTGATTTTACTCTTCACTGCCTATCACAGTTTCGGAGGCCATTGAATGCCCAGATGGCACAACCCCCCCCAAATGACCCCATTTTGGAAAATAGACACCCAAAGCTATTTGCTGAGAGGTATAGTGAGTATTTTGCAGACCTCACTTTTTGTCACAAACTTTTGAAAATTGAAAAAAGAAAATAAAATACATTTTTCTTGTCTTTCTTCATTTTCAAAAACAAATGAGAGCTGCAAAATACTCACCATGCCTCTCAGCAAATAGCTTGGGGTGTCTACTTTCCAAAATGGGGTCATTTTGGGGGGTTTTGTGCTATCTTGGCATTTTATGGCCTTCGAAACTGTGATAGGTAGTGAGGAGTAGGGATGAGCTTCGTGTTCGAGTCGAACCCATGTTCGACTCGAACATCGGCTGTTCGGTCGTTCGCCGAATTGCGAACAATATGGGCCGTTCGCGCCAAATTCGTGTGGCGCGTCACGGCCCATAAGTCCTGCTCACAGTGTTCAGCTAGATCCATTCCTGTTATCTTCCTACTGACAGGCAGGCTTGTCTTGTTACAGTATTTACAGCTACCTAAAGAAAATTACTGGTGTTCTTTTGATCCTATTAGTACCACGGTCAGGCAGCTAGACTATTTACATTTAGTGCAGTGCGTCCTGCTCACAGTGTTCAGCTAGATCCGTTCCTGTTATCTTCCTACTGACAGGCAGGCTTGTCTTATTACAGTATATAAAGCTAGCTGAAGAAAATTACTGGTGTTCTTTTGATCCTATTAGTACCACGGTCAGGCAGCTAGACTATTTACATTTAGTGCATTGCGTCCTGCTCACAGTGTTCAGCTAGATCCGTTCCTGTTATCTTCCTACTGACAGGCAGGCTTGTCTTGTTACAGTATATAAAGCTACCTGAAGAAAATTACTGGTGTTCTTTTGATCCTATTAGTACCACGGTCAGGCAGCTAGACTATTTACATTTAGTACAGTGCGTCCTGCTCACAGTGTTCAGCTAGATCCGTTCCTGTTATCTTCCTACTGACAGGCAGGCTTGTCTTGTTACAGTATATAAAGCTACCTGAAGAAAATTACTGGTGTTCTTTTGATCCTATTAGTACCACGGTCAGGCAGCTAGACTATTTACATTTAGTGCAGTGCGTCCTGCTCACAGTGTTCAGCTAGATCCGTTCCTGTTATCTTCCTACTGACAGGCAGGCTTGTCTTGTTACAGTATATAAAGCTACCTGAAGAAAATTACTGGTGTTCTTTTGATCCTATTAGTACCACGGTCAGGCAGCTAGACTATTTACATTTAGTACAGTGCGTCCTGCTCACAGTGTTCAGCTAGATCCGTTCCTGTTATCTTTCTACTGACAGGCAGGCTTGTCTTGTTACAGTATATAAAGCTACCTGAAGAAAATTACTGGTGTTCTTTTGATCCTATTAGTACCACGGTCAGGCAGCTAGACTATTTACATTTAGTGCAGTGCGTCCTGCTCACAGTGTTCAGCTAGATCCGTTCCTGTTATCTTCCTACTAACAGGCAGGCTTGTCTTGTTAAAGTATTTACAGCTACCTAAAGAAAATTACTGGTGTTCTTTTGATCCTATTAGTACCATGGTTAGGCAGCTAGACTATTTACAGTTAGTGTAGTGCGTCCTGCTCACAGTGTTCAGCTAGATCCGTTCCTGTTATCTTCCTACTGACAGGCAGGCTTGTCTTGTTACAGTATATAAAGCTACCTGAAGAAAATTACTGGTGTTCTTTTGATCCTATTAGTACCACGGTCAGGCAGCTAGACTATTTACAGTTAGTGCAGTGCGTCCTGCTCACAGTGTTCAGCTAGATCCATTCCTGTTATCTTCCTACTGACAGGCAGGCTTGACTTGTTACAGTATATAAAGCTACCTGAAGAAAATTACTGGTGTTCTTTTGATCCTATTAGTACCACGGTCAGGCAGCTAGACTATTTACATTTAGTGCAGTGCGTCCTGCTCACAGTGTTCAGCTAGATCCGTTCCTGTTATCTTCCTACTGACAGGCAGGCTTGTCTTGTTAAAGTATTTACAGCTACCTAAAGAAAATTACTGGTGTTCTTTTGATCCAATTAGTACCACGGTCAGGCAGCTAGACTATTTACATTTAGTGCAGTGCGTCCTGCTCACAGTGTTCAGCTAGATCCGTTCCTGTTATCTTCCTACTGACAGGCAGGCTTGTCTTGTTACAGTATATAAAGCTACCTGAAGAAAATTACTGGTGTTCTTTTGATCCTATTAGTACCATGGTCAGGCAGCTAGACTATTTACAGTTAGTGCAGTGCGTCCTGCTCACAGTGTTCAGCTAGATCCGTTCCTGTTATCTTCCTACTGACAGGCAGGCTTGTCTTGTTACAGTATATAAAGCTACCTGAAGAAAATTACTGGTGTTCTTTTGATCCTATTAGTACCACGGTCAGGCAGCTAGACTATTTACAGTTAGTGCAGTGCGTCCTGCTCACAGTGTTCAGCTAGATCCATTCCTGTTATCTTCCTACTGACAGGCAGGCTTGACTTGTTACAGTATATAAAGCTACCTGAAGAAAATTACTGGTGTTCTTTTGATCCTATTAGTACCACGGTCAGGCAGCTAGACTATTTACATTTAGTGCAGTGCGTCCTGCTCACAGTGTTCAGCTAGATCCGTTCCTGTTATCTTCCTACTGACAGGCAGGCTTGTCTTGTTAAAGTATTTACAGCTACCTAAAGAAAATTACTGGTGTTCTTTTGATCCTATTAGTACCACGGTCAGGCAGCTAGACTATTTACATTTAGTACAGTGCGTCCTGCTCACAGTGTTCAGCTAGATCCGTTCCTGTTATCTTCCTACTGACAGGCAGGCTTGTCTTGTTACAGTATATAAAGCTACCTGAAGAAAATTACTGGTGTTCTTTTGATCCTATTAGTACCACGGTCAGGAAGCTAGACTATTTACAGTTAGTGCAGTGCGTCCTGCTCACAGTGTTCAGCTAGATCCGTTCCTGTTATCTTCCTACTGACAGGCAGGCTTGTCTTGTTACAGTATATAAAGCTACCTGAAGAAAATTACTGGTGTTCTTTTGATCCTATTAGTACCACGGTCAGGCAGCTAGACTATTTACATTTAGTGCAGTGTGTCCTGCTCACAGTGTTCAGCTAGATCCGTTCCTGTTATCTTCCTACTGACAGGCAGGCTTGTCTTGTTAAAGTATTTACAGCTACCTAAAGAAAATTACTGGTGTTCTTTTGATCCTATTAGTACCACGGTCAGGCAGCTAGACTATTTACATTTAGTACAGTGCGTCCTGCTCACAGTGTTCAGCTAGATCCGTTCCTGTTATCTTCCTACTGACAGGCAGGCTTGTCTTGTTACAGTATATAAAGCTACCTGAAGAAAATTACTGGTGTTCTTTTGATCCTATTAGTACCACGGTCAGGCAGCTAGACTATTTACAGTTAGTGCAGTGCGTCCTGCTCACAGTGTTCAGCTAGATCCGTTCCTGTTATCTTCCTACTGACAGGCAGGCTTGTCTTGTTACAGTATATAAAGCTACCTGAAGAAAATTACTGGAGTTCTTTTGATCCTATTAGTACTACGGTCAGGCAGCTAGACTATTTACAGTTAGTGCAGTGCGTCCTGCTCACAGTGTTCAGCTAGATCCGTTCCTGTTATCTTCCTACTGACAGGCAGGCTTGTCTTGTTACAGTATATAAAGCTACCTGAAGAAAATGACTGGTGTTCTTTTGATCCTATTAGTACCACGGTCAGGCAGCTAGACTATTTACAGTTATTGCAGTGCGTCCTGCTCACAGTGTTCAGCTAAACCTACAAGTTAGTGGGGTGCATCCACCTCACAGTGTTCAGCTAAAGCTACCTGTAGAAGGTTGGTGGTGTTCTCATACTACAGGCAGGCAGTTGATTTTGCTAGCTGCAGTATATATATATATATATATATATATATATATATATATATATATATATATATATATATCCCAGCTTAGTGCAGCTACAGGCCATTAGTATGGAGGAGGCGGCACATCACCAATGAGGCAGGATGCCCTCCAGGGGCCAGCCTAAGGGCAGCACATTGACTGCATCACATGTGCAGGGCGCTGCAGTCTCTGCGCGTTATTCAAAAAGTTCTTTGGTGTGGGCCTTTTTTGAGACGAGTGCATCAGATCGCACCGCTGCTATTTGCAACATATGTCTCAAGCGTATCTCACGTGGCCAAAACATCTCCCGCTTGGGTACCACATGCTTGACCAGACATATGTTGACCTGCCATGCAGTTCGTTGGCAAGCGCATCTAAAAGACCCACACCAAAGAACAAAGAGGACCTCTCCTTGCTCCTCATCAGCTGAGATTTCCAACCCCACTAGACCTTCAGTCCTCTCTGAGACCTGCACTGAGAGGAATGAAGGTGTAGAATTAGGTGTGTCACAGCCAAGTACTTGTGGGCAATCTGCTTTTGGTACACCGACGTCAGATTGTACCAGGCAAATTTCCCTGCCCCAGCTGCTGCACCGCCGAAAGAAGTTTGCTCCCAGCCATCCACATGCCCAGCGGTTGAATGCTAGCTTGGCAAAATTGCTAGCACTTCAACTGCTGCCTTTTCAGTTGGTAGACTCTGCCCCCTTCCGTGAGTTTGTGGAATGTGCGGTTCCTCAGTGGCAGGCACCCAAACACCATTTTTTCTCACGGAAGGCGATTCCGGCTCTCTACCGGCATGTGGAAGGCAATGTCCATGCCTCGCTGGACAGGGCGGTCAGTGGTAAGGTGCATATTACCGCTGACTCATGGTCCAGCAGCCATGGACAGGGACGTTACCTAAGTTTCACGGCGCATTGGGTGACTCTGCTGGCAGCTGGGAAGGATGCAGGACAAGGTGCAGTAGTGTTGGAAGTTGTTCCGCCACCACGCCTCCAAAATGCTAATGATTGTGACACACCTCTCTCCTCCACCCCCTCCTCTTCTTTTTCCTCCATGGCCTCTTCCTCGGAACCAGCGGTGCTCCGTAGTCGTTCAAGGGGCTACGCAAGTACGCAGGCCAAAAGATGCCATACGGTGCTTGAGCTGGTGTGCTTGGGGGACAGGAGCCACACTGGGGCAGAGGTTCTGTCAGCTCTGCAGGGGCAGGTTCAGAGGTGGTTGACGCCACGCCAACTTAAGGCAGGAATGGTGGTTTGCGACAATGGCACCAACCTCCTCTCTGCCCTCCGACAGGGACAAATGACCCATGTGCCCTGTTTGGCTCACGTCCTTAACTTGGTGGTGCAGCGGTTCTTGGGCAGGTACCCGGGCTTACAGGATGTCCTGAGGCAGGCCAGGAAAGTCTGTGTGCATTTCTGCCGGTCATATAATGCCAGTGCTCGCCTGACGAACCTCCAAAAGGAGTTTAACCTGCCCAAGAACCGCCTAATCTGTGACATGCCCACCAGGTGGAACTCAACGTTGGCCATGCTGCAGCGGCTGCACACGCAGCAGAGGGCCATCAATGAGTACCTGTGCGACTATGGCACCAGGACAGGGTCAGGGGAGCTTGTTTTTTTTTCCCCACGCCAGTGGGCCATGATCAGGGATGCATGCACTGTCCTGTCACCATTTGAGGAGGCCACGAGGATGGTTAGCAGTGACAGTGCATGCATCAGTGACACTGTCCCCCTTGTCCACCTGTTGGAGCACACGCTGCGTGGAATAATGGACAGGGCACTTGAGGCAGAACAGAGGCAGGAAGAGGAGGACTTCCTTAGCTCTCAAGGCCCCCTTTATCCAGACAGTGTTCCTGCGTGCCCGCCGATCACACAGGAAGAGGATGAGGAAGAGGAGGAAGAGGAGGAAGATTGTGTCAGTATGGAGGTGGAGCCTGGCACTCAGCATCAGCAGCAGTCTTTAAGGGATCAGTCCCAAGAAACACATGGACTTGTACGTGGCTGGGAGGAGGTGGCTGCGGACCATGTCGTCCTTAGTGACCCAGAGGACTCCAGACCGAATGCCTCAGCAAACCTACGCTGCATGGCCTCCCTTATCCTGCAAAGCCTGCGTAAGGATCCTCGTATTCGTGGTATCAAGGAGAAGGACCAATACTGGCTGGCAACCCTCCTTGATCCACGTTACAAGGGTAAGGTTGCGGACCTTATCTTGCCATCGCAGAGGGAGCAGAGGATGAAACATCTTCGGGAGGCCTTGCAGAAAGGTCTGTGCAACGCGTTCCCAGAGACTGGGAGGTTACAAACTCCTGTTTCTGGACAACGTGTTGCTGAGGCTTCGGTCAGTCAAAGAAGGAGTGGTGGAGAAGGTGGCCGTCTGACCGATGCGTTCAGACAATTTTTTGGTCCGCAGCCCCAAGGTATGATCGGTTCCAGCAACCATCGCCAGCGTCTGTTTTACATGGTGCAGGAATACCTAGGGGCAAGATCAGACTTGGACACCTTTCCCACTGAAAATCCTCTGGGTTACTGGGTCTTGAGGATGGATCACTGGCCAGAGCTTGCACAGTATGCAATTGAGCTACTGGCCTGTCCTGCATCCAGCGTTCTTTCGGAACGCACATTCAGTGCTGCTGGAGGCGTGGTAACCGATCACAGGGTGCGTCTGTCCACCGACTCGGTCGATCGACTGACCTTCATAAAAATGAATCAGTCTTGGATCACCACCAGCTACCAAGCACCTGATGCTGATGTAACCGAATATTTTTTTTTGAAATCTCAGATCCCTTCAAAGCTTGCTTATGCTGATGCTGAGTGACTATCCCTGAGTAATTATCCTCTTCCTCCTCAATCATCACGCTGATAGCTTGTAAGAACATTTTTGGTTCTGGGCGCCACCACCAGTGCCTAAGGCACAATTTTTCAGCCCCTGTTTAACAGGGGCGTGTAATTACAATTTTTGATGTAATACTTTGCAGCAGGGCTCGTTCCTGCATTCCAACTAGAGTGTCTGTGAGGGGTTGCAGTGTTGTGGCACCAGCACCAGTGCCCAAGGCCCAATTTTTCTGCTCCTGTCTAACAGGGGCGTGTAATTACAATTTTTGATGCAATACTTTGCAGCAGGGCTCGTTCCTGCATTCCAACTAGAGTGTCTGTGAGGGGTTGCAGTGTTGTGGCACCAGCACCAGTGCCCAAGGCCCAATTTTTCTGCTCCTGTCTAACAGGGGCATGTAATTACAATTTTTAATGCAATACTTTGCAGCAGGGCTCATTTCTGCATTCCAACTAGAGTGTCTGTGAGGGGTTGCAGTGTTGTGGCACCAGCACCAGTGCCCAAGGCCCAATTTTTCTGCTCCTGTCTAACAGGGGCGTGTAATTAAAATTTTTGATGCAATACTTTGCAGCAGGGCTCGTTCCTGCGTTCCAACTAGAGTGTCTGTGAGGGGTTGCAGTGTTGTGGCACCAGCACCAGTGCCTAAGGCCCAATTTTTCAGCCCTTGTTTAACACGGGCGTGTAATTACAATTTTTGATGCAATACTTTGCAGCAGGGCTCGTTCCTGCGTTCCAACTAGAGTGTCTGTGAGTG
Source organism: Lithobates clamitans (assembly GCA_037952925.1). NCBI lineage: Eukaryota > Metazoa > Chordata > Amphibia > Anura > Ranidae > Lithobates > Lithobates clamitans. The sequence continues at coordinate 11,296,132 of JBBGZY010000008.1, read as the reverse complement.
GTTGCAGTGTTGTGGCACCAGCACCAGTGCCTAAGGCCCAATTTTTCAGCCCTTGTTTAACAGGGGCGTGTAATTACAATTTTTGATGCAATACTTTGCAGCAGGGCTCGTTCCTGCGTTCCAACTAGAGTGTCTGTGAGGGGTTGCAGTGTTGTGGCATCAGCACCAGTGCCCAAGGCCCAATTTTTCTGCTCCTGTCTAACAGGGGCGTGTAATTACAATTTTTGATGCAATACTTTGCAGCAGGGCTCGTTCCTGCGTTCCAACTAGAGTGTCTGTGAGGGGTTGCAGTGTTGTGGCACCAGCACCAGTGCCTAAGGCCCAATTTTTCAGCCCTTGTTTAACAGGGGCGTGTAATTACAATTTTTGATGCAATACTTTGCAGCAGGGCTCGTTCCTGCGTTCCAACTAGAGTGTCTGTGAGGGTTTGCAGTGTTGTGGCACCAGCACCAGTGCCTAAGGCCCAATTTTTCAGCCCTTGTTTAACAGGGGTGTGTAATTACAATTTTTGATGCAATACTTTGCAGCAGGGCTCGTTCCTGCGTTCCAACTAGAGCAGTGGTTCTCAACTCCAGTCCTCAGGACCCACCAACAGGCCAGGTTTGCAAGATAGCTGAACTACATCACAGGTGATATCACTTGCTGCTCAGTGATTGCAGTATTCTAGTCTGCAACTCCCCAAGGTAATACTTAAAATCTGACCTGTTGGTGGGTCCCGAGGACTGGAGTTGAGAACCACTGAAATAGAGTGTCTGTGAGGGGTTGCAGTGTTGTGGCACCAGCACCAGTGCCTAAGGCCCAATTTTTCAGCCCTTGTTTAACAGGGGTGTGTAATTACAATTTTTGATGCAATACTTTGCAGCAGGGCTCGTTCCCGCGTTCCAACTAGAGTGTCTGTGAGGGGTTGCAGTGTTGTGGCACCAGCACCAGTGCCTAAGGCCTAAGTTTTCAGCTCCTGTTCAACAGGGGCATGTAATTACAATTCTTGATCTAATATTTCACAGCAGGGCCCTGTGAGGGCTTACAGTGTTGTGGCCACAGCAACACCTAAGGCCCAAATTTCTGCTGAGTATTTTAGGGCAGGACCCTACTTTCAAACATCTAACTTACAAATGACTCCTACTTGCAAACGGAAGGTGACAACAGGAAGTGAGATGAAATCTACCCCTAGGAAGGGAAATTCTCTCCTGTAAGAGTTAATATGGGAAAATAAATTCTCCTTTCCACTGATGCTTTCCAATCCTTGTTCCACAAAAAAACCCAAATTTTCAAAAAACATTTTTCATTGGGACAAAAAGTGAGGTGAAATCTTCTGAAGAGGAGGAAAGACAGCAAAACAAATGTCACAGGGGTGATAACCCTTCCCTATGTTTTCCAAAAAGCTTAAAAAAGATTTATTGGCTGGAGCTAAACACGTTAAAAATGTACCCGTTCAAAATTACAAAGAGATTCTACTTAACAATAAACCTACAGTCCCTGTCTTGTTTGCACCGCCTGTATACTGCTGTTCAGAGTATATAGGGCCTGGTGGCCCCACACCTTTCCTTATTTTAATTTGGGTGCGGGGTTCCCCTTAATATCAATACAAGACCCAAAGGGCCTGGTAATGGACTGGGGGGTACCCATGCCGTTTGTCTCACTGATTTTCATCCATATTGCCATGACCCGACATTACATTAAACCCGCAAGCAGTTTTAAATGAGATTTTTTCCTTTAAAAATGACATTTGGTGCAGGGACTGTTCTAAACACGGGAAACACGCGTCACTTTACAGGCATACTATAGACACCCCCCAGGTACGATATTTAAAGGAATATTTCACTTTTTTTTTTTTTTACTTTAAGCATCATTAAAATCACTGCTCCCGAAAAAAAGGCCGTTTTTAAAAGTTTTTTTTGCATTGATACATGTCCCCTGGGGTAGGACCCGGGTCCCCAAACCCTTTTTAGGACAATACCATGCAAATTAGCCTTTAAAATGAGCACTTTTGATTTCGAACGTTCGAGTCCCATAGACGTCAATGGGGTTCTAACGTTCGTGCGAACTTTCGGTCCGTTCGCAGGTTCTGGTGCAAACCGAACCGGGGGGTGTTCGGCTCATCCCTAGTGAGGAGTGAAATCAAAAATTTACGCCCTTAGAAATCCTGAAAGTGGTGATTGGATTTCGGGGCCCCGTATGAAGCTAGGCTCCCAAAAAGTGTCACACATGTGGTATCCCCGAACTCAGGAGAAGCAGTAGAATGTATTTTGGGGTGTAATTCCACATATGCCCATGGCATGTTTGAGCAATATATCATTTAGTGACAACTTTGTGCAAAAAAGAAAAATTGTCACTTTCCCACAACTTGTGTCAAAATATAAAATATTCCATGGACTCAACATGCCCTCAACAAATAGCTTGGGGTGTATACTTTCCAAAATGGGGTCATTTGGGGGGGTTTTTGCCATCTTGGCATTTTATGGCCTTCAAAACTGTGATAGGTAGTAAGAAGTGAAATCAAAAATTTATGCCCTTAGAAATCCTGAAGGCGGTGCTTGGTTTTCGGGGCCCCATACGTGGCTAGGATCCCAAAAAGTCCCACACATGTGGTATCCCCATACTCAGGAGAAGCAGCTAAATGTATTTTGGGGTGCAATTCCACATATGCCCATGGCCTGTGTGAGCAATATATCATTTAGTGACAACTTTGTGCAAAAAAAAAAAAAATTGTCACTTTCCCGCAACTTGTGTCAAAAAATAAAATATTCCATGGACTCAACATGCCTCTCAGCAAATAGCTTGGGGTTTCTACTTTCCAAAATGGGGTCATTTGGGGGGGGGGGGTTTGTGCCATCTGGGCATTTTATGGCTTTCAAAACTGTAATAGGTAGTGAGAAGTGAAATCAAAAATTTACGCCCTTAGAAATCCTGAAGGCAGTGATTGGTTTTCGGGGCCCCGTACGCCGCTAGGCTCCCAAAAAGTCCCACACATGTGGTATCCCCGTACTCAGGAGAAGCAGCTGAATGTATTTTGGGGTGCAATTCCACATATGCCCATGGACTGTGTGAGCAATATATCATTTAGTGACAACTTTTTGTAAATTTATTTTTTTTTGTCATTATTCAATCACTTGGGACAAAAAAAATAAATATTCAATGGGCACAACATGCCTCTCAGCAATTTCCTTGGGGTGTCTACTTTCCAAAATGGGGTCATTTGGGGGGGTTTTGTACCGCCCTGCCATTTTAGTACCTCAAGAAATGACATAGGCAGTCATAAACTAAAAGCTGTGTAAATTCCAGAAAATGTACCCTAGTTTGTAGACGCTATAACTTTTGCGCAAACCAATAAATATAGGCTTATTGACATTTTTTTTACCAAAGACATGTGGCCGAATACATTTTGGCCTAAATGTATGACTAAAATTGAGTTTATTGGATTTTTTTAGAACAAAAAGTAGAAAATATCATTTTTTTTCAAAATTTTCGGTCTTTTTCCATTTATAGCGCAAAAAATAAATACAGCAGAGGTGATCAGATACCATCAAAGGAAAGCTCTATTTGTGGGAAGAAAAGGACGCAAATTTCGTTTGAGTACAGCATTGCATGACCGTGCAATTAGCAGTTAAAGCGACGCAGTGCCAAATTGTAAAAAGTGCTCTGGTCAGGAAGGGGGTAAATCCTTCCGGGGCTGAAGTGGTTAAAGTCCCCTTTCTAAATAAAGGGACAAGACCTCACAATGTGAGCATCGACATGTGAGGGTGGGTGGGATGTGCTTCCTTCTTCAAATCCCACTAACTGCACTACTAATGATGCATTTTTTCTTCTTTTATAGTTGACTACAAAAAACTGTCAAAAACCGGTTTAACTGTTTTTTTTGACGCATCATGGCAGCACACACTGGCTTGTGACTCCGCCCCTACAACCTGACAGGATTGGTTAACTATAATTTGAAAGAGAGACACCCCGCTTCACACTCTTTTTTTTATCCTCACCTCACAAGATTGGATGAATATCGTACCTCTTACCGCATTCGCCCTACCAGGTTAAGCCTCTCCTGGATAGAAGTCTCTCCTGTACAGTCTCTAAAAGAGCCTTTATGGAGAGAACCCCAATCTGGTGGTCTTGGAGGCACATATTTCTGGCATTTACAAGCTTTAAAGAAGCTTACATACTTGCCGTGCCCGCCTACCTTTTTTTCAGCACAGAGATGTTATCAATTTCACTTTTTTTCCTTTTAGCCAGGCCATTCTGGGCCCTGTAGTCCCTTGGGTGGCAGAGACATCTCCAAACATGGCAGCTGTGTCCTCCGCTGCATTCTACACATGCACCAGAGGAAGTAAGGTAGCCAGACAGGTCTTCTTGACCTTTTCCAAGATGGCGTGTGTGCCGGTGGACTGCTTCTGTGTATGTGCGATGACGTCACTTCTGCCGTGCCAGCCGCGCCGGATTTATAAAACCCCTAGTTTCCTGTCAGTGAGCACTGGTTAGTACATGGACACTACTGCTGCTTAGGAGTCTGACCCTCTTCCCTGTTCCTTCCTGTTTTTTGATCCTATTCTCTTTTTCTGCATCTAATTCTTTAGTATGCATTTCCATACTACCTTCTTTTTCAAGTGCCATTTCCTGTTCACTGCTCATGGAGGCCACTGCCCAAGCAGACCACCCTCAGCATTTAAGGTAAGAGGTGTCCTCCATTTATGGGTAAGTATTGAAGAGGAAAAAGAGAGCATGAACACTAAGGCTGCAATTTTTTGGCAGCCCTACCAGGTCAAGATCAGCAAGCTCCAGACATCGAGGTCGCTCAAGCCATGCCTCAAGCCATAGAAGATGTAGACAAAGCCGATCAAGGTCCTCATCACACCATCGCCACTCACGTCACAGACACTCACGTCATAGCAGCTCACGTCATAGCCACTGACATCATAGGAGGTCACCGTCATCCCATCACAACAGGAGCTGTCACACCTTCCCTGCAACAAATGCTTGCAGGATGTTCGGTGCTCCAACTTTGCCAGACAAATTAGCCTGCCGTGCATGCTTCAATGAAGAAACCAAGGATAAAATGTCAGACGCAAAGGAGGTAACAGATCTCATAAGGGAGTCTCTGCGAGAGTCTATCCTCGAGACATCAGCCCCTGAAGCAGACAGAGCAGTTCCAAGCACGTCATCCGCAGCTCCCATTCCTTCCACAGAACCAGAGTCATCTTCAGAAAATGAAGATCCAGAAATGTCAACAGGTTTTGACTTTACTTTGGTTGAGCCTTTCGTAAGATCAGTGAAAGAGGCCATAGGGTGGGAAGAAACTAAAGACGTTCCCCGCAAATTCCAAAAATATTTCCCCAATTTGAAGAAAGAACCGGAGTCCTTTCCTTTCATAGAGGAACTGGAAGACCTCATTAAAGATAAGTAGGAGAGATAAGATAAGAGATCCAACCTTAACAACAGACTAGCGAAACTGTATCCTTTAAAGGAGCCTAATGTAAATCCCCTGATCCACTCACCTGTTGTTGATGCCTCTTTAATGCGACTTGCGAGACATGTCACCTTACAAGTCGAGGATGCAGTAACCTTCCGTGATGTGTTGGACCGAAAAATTGATTTAGAGCTGAAGAAAGCATACTCTGCAGGAGGCGGTGACTGTAGGCCAGTGGTTGCTACAGCAGTGGATGGTAAGGAGATTTCTGGATGGTCTGCCAATATAGAGAAGTTTCTATATGAGGAGGCCAACCAGGAGAAGAGAATTAGCTCCAGGAACTGAAGCTGTCAGACGATTTTGTTGCAGAAGCCTCAGTGGATGTCATCAGATCTTCCGCAAGAGCAATGTTGGCATCAGTCATGGCAAGGAGAGCCCTGTGGCTTAAGCCGTGGGTGGTGGACGCAGCATCAAAAATGAATTGGTGCAAAATTCCACAGGACAGAGTCAATCTTTTCGGATCAAAATTTGATTCAGCAATTTCAAAAGTGACAGGAGGGAAATCAGGACCGATCCGTTCTGACAGGAAACCAAAACCACAGAAGGGTCCTTCCTAACCGTAAGCGTAACCTCCCAGAAAGGTACAGAGAGTCAAAGACGTATAGGCCAGAAAGAGAGTTTAAGAGAAAGTGGAGAAACATGCAGTCATCCTTTTTGAGACTCCAAAAATCTAAGACCACCCCGACAGGGGAACATCAGAAATCTTTTTGAAGGTGCGCCCATCCTTCCTGTGGAAGTGGGAGTCAGGCTCAAGTAGTTCACACAGGTTTGGACGGAGCACATAGAAGACGCATGGACACTTTCCACAATAAAGTATGATCACAAATGGAGATTCATAAACAGATTACCCGAAAATCACTTTCAGTCAACCAGAATACCATCATCACCATACAAGAGAGTATTGCTCAAATATGTGGTAGAGTTAAAACAAAATGGGGCAATCCAGGAGGTGCCAACACTCCAAAGAGGGAGGGGGTATTATTCCCCTCTGTTTCCGTGTAAAAAAGAAAACAGGGGATCTGCGCCCAGTATTGGATTTAAAAAGTCTCAACAAGAAAATCCAGATTGAAGCCTTCAACAGATCGAAGCCTTCAAAATGGAAAGCCTCCAGTCAATACTGTTAGCGATAAACTTAGGAAATGGGATGCTATCCGTAGATTTATCGGACACCTACCTATACGTGCCTATACACCCTGCCTTTCAAAGATACCTTTGTTTCTCAGTCAACCACTAGCATTTCCAGTTTCAGTGCCTACCATTCGGCATCTCTTTGGCCCCCAGGACCTTTACCAAGATTCTACTTCCTGTAATCGCATTTCTAAGAAAAAAAAAGGCCTGAGATTGCATCATTATCTGGACGGCATTCTGCTTTTAGCAGACAGCCAAGAAGCGTTGATTCATCATCGGAGTATATTACTCACAACACTCCAGAGCTTCGGGTGGTTAATCAGCTGGGAAAAGAGCAACCTTCAGCCCACACAAAACATGATCTTTCTAGGGGTGGAACTAGATACCCAGTCAAATAAAGTACAACTACCTCAGGAAAGTGTAGTTCCCTTAATCCAGAAGATAAAGAAGTTAATAACAGCGAAACTCCTTCCAGTCACAGCTTGTCTGAGCATCCTGGGCGCTATGTCTGCCACTCTGTCAATGATCCAATGGCCGCAGTGGCACATGAGAATGCTGCAAACCTAATTTCTCATCAGTGGAATGGAGCATCAATGCTTCAGACAATTTCCATTCACAGGAACATGAAACAGACGATGTGGTGGTGGATGCATGCTGGCAACCTCAGGAAGCACAGGCCTATAGTCCCTCCAGAACTGGAAGTAATCACATCAGATGCCAGCCAGAAAGGGGGATGGGTCCAACTCCCAAGATCAAACAGCTCAGGGACAATGGCAGTTCCATGCGCAGGGAGTAGTGTTGAATATTCTCGAGCCCAGAGCAGCTTTTCAAGCCCTCCTAGCCTTTGGATCATCCTTGAAGGGGAAGAACATCTTAATTCAGATGGACAACAAGGTGGCGGTGGCATATATTCAGAGACAGGGAGGTACCAGAAGCAATATATTACTGGAGGAAGTTCACCCTATCTTGGAATGGGACCAACTGTACCTAACTGATCTGAGAGATGTGTACATTCCAGCAGCACAGAACCTACTGGCCGACTGTTTGAGCAGGGAGTTCCTGTCAAACAACAAATGGTCTCTGAACCACAAAGCCTTCAGTCTCCTGACCAAAACTTGGGGAATTCCAGATATCGATCCGGCAGAGACACCTACAAATGCCAAGTGCCAAAGGTTTCTCTCGAGAGCAGCATACCCTTCAGTCGAGGGAGTAGACTGCCTTCTCGAACTTTCGACTAGGATACATATTTCCACCGACACCACTAATTGCAAGGTTCCTCTCCAGACTCATCAGCTTCAGTAATAGCTGTAATCCCTTTTGGCCAAGGAGACCCTGGTTCACGACCCTATTTCAGCTCAGTCTGGAAGATCCACTACCTCTCCCGGTGACTCAGGGTCTTCTTTACCAGGATCAGTTCCTTCACCTGAAACTGCACCTAATTGCATGGATATTGAGAGGAATAGGTACCCAGGAGGTAGCATCAACATTACTCCAGGCTAGGAAATGTTCCACTAACACCACCTACGGTAGGATATGGAAAAGATTCTCATCTATGGCTCAGCAGAATAGCTGGAACCCACTATCGCCAGAGGCGCCACAGATTCGGGATTTTCTCCAAGCAGGCCTAGCTAAAGGGCTATGCTCAAGTACCCTAAAGGTGCAAGTTTCAGCACTATCTGCAAAAATTGGCTTCAGATCTGCCTCACATCCTCTTCTAATTCAGTTTATGAGGGCGTGTTTAAAAATCAGGCCTCCAAGAAGACCAACGTTCCCAGCATGGGATTTGTCAGTAGTCCTGAACGTACTTTCAAATTCTCCTTTTCATCCGGCTGACTCTATCTCACTGTGGGACTGTGGGAAAGCTGACCTCTCTCTTTGCCATCACCTCAGCCAAAAGAGTTTCAGAGATGCAAGCATTAATGATTACAGAACCCTACATGGTCTTTTACCTAGACAGGGTGGTACTGAGACCTTTAGACCGCTTTATTCCAAAGGTGGCAACATCTTTTCATTGCAATCAGAGCATCAATTTTCCGATCTTTACCAACGACCAGGGTGAACCACATGCCTTAGATATAAAATCCTCTATTAGCAGTTACCTGATGGCTACAGCCTCCTTTAAAAAAACAGACCAGCTAATGATATTTCCTCATGGGAACAGAAAAGGTCACATGGCATCACCTCGCATCGTGGCTAGTCATGACGATCAGGAAAACCTATGCCATTCAACAACTACCGGTACCCAAAGGCATTAAAGCTCACTCAACCAGGGCAGTGGTAACTTCATGGGTCGCATATTGCAGGGTTTCGCCGGAGACAATCTGCAAAGCAGCGACCTGGTCATCCAGACATACATTCATATCCCACTATAGGGTGAATTCGACCCAATTGTTAATGGTAGATTTCGGAAGACCCGTTATTCGGGCCAATTCTACAGCTACATGTTAAATAAATACTACTTTTTTTTGCACCCACCCGACTGGCGAGTTATTTCCCAGTGTGTGCTGCCATGATGCGTCAGAAAAATGGAAAATTGTATACTCACCTTTCCATAATTTTCCTTTCTGACACATCTTCATGGCAGCACACAGCATCCCGCCCTTTTTTAGATGATAGATACAGAGAATAAAGCGGGGTGTCTCTCTTTCAAATTTATAGTTAACCAATCCTGGCAGGTTGTGGGGGCGGAGTCACAACCTAGTGTTTGCTGCATGAAGATGCATCAGGAAAGGAAAATTACGGAAAGGTGAGTATACAATTTTCAGTTTTTTATCTGCCACTATCCCATATGTGGTGTGCGAGGACATTTTATGCCCCACCCTCCACTACCATGGGATATTAGGCAGAGCACTCTCTACATATTAAACTTATTAAATATCACATATAACACTGGACTCATATTTCTGTGGATTCAAAGGGCCGGGTCCCTTTATTATAGGTAGGAATAAATTATATTTAACAACATATAATCTAATACCGATAATAAAGTATACCAACAACAACACATTTTAGCTCAGCTATTAAAGTTCGAGCTAATAAACTTAAAGTCCCATATGCCATGCTTATGTACCATAATCATGGCACCCCAACCGGTCCATACCTAAATCACTGGAATCATACTAGCTTCCACAAATGGGGTGGACACAACAGGCCGATAGGATCCACGCCTGGAACCAACATCCGAAATCTGTCCATCCGTTGACAAGACAATGGTTCCGCAATGAGATTGTTAATACCCGGAATAAATTTAGCCTTAAGCCAGATATTCAGTTCTAAACATTTAAATACCGGATATCGAAGAATAAAAAATAACTGGCAAGGGTTTGGAAACCAAACAGTTAATCGCAAAGACAACACCTTTATTATCGGAATGCAGTAGAATTCTCCTATCCCAAAACTGTGTACCCCATAGTTTAAGAGCCACAAGAACAGGAAACAACTTTTAGTAGTAGTGGAAGGACAATATTAGTAGTAAAATCCTTCTTAATCCATGAAGAATACTATTCGCCTTGCCAAAATGCCCCTTATCCACAAGCTCCAGAGGTGTCCTTAAAAAAATTAAGAGCCAGCGCCACCTAGTGGCCCCCCAGAGGAGTCCCATCTAAAGGGATGCCGGGGCTGCTCTCCATCGGTGTTCTCACTTCATCCACAGTGCGATCAGAGTGGAGAATATGGACAGAGATCTACTAACCCTGATCATCGGAGGAGGGGGATGGGGATGGCGGGGGACGGAGCACACTAGATCCCCGGGACTCCAACTCTCCTTCCCATGATCACACTCAGCCAGATGCCGGCTGGAGCTCCGTGAGGATCTACAGCAATTAAAAGACAATAAAGGGTTAGTGATAAAGGAAGCAGATAAGGGAGGAGCAGTGGTGGTGATGACTAGGGAACAATATAGATCTGAAGCCATTAGACAGCTCAGTGACAGTGACACATATCGACCCCTGTCTAACAACCCCACTACTGTTTTTCAATCAACTCTTTTGAAACATTTACAGTTGGGCTTTAGTATGAGAGTTCTGTCATCCAAAACTGCTGAGTATCTCTATGTGGATAAACCTGCGGTGCCGGTATTCCATCATCTCCCTAAGATTCATAAACTTGATCGTCCCATCCAGAGATGACTAATCGTGGCTGGAATTGGCTCTTTATTTGAGTGTTTGGGAGAATGGGTAGACCGGCACCTACAGCCTTTAGTATACAGATTGCTACATCAGAGATACGAGCACAGTCCTATCCCATATCACATCTGTTAAATGGATATCCACCTATGTGTAGGCCACACTGGACGTGAGGGCACTCTATTCGTCGATCCCCCACAGCGCTGGATTGCAGGCTATCCAATATCATCTTCAACGCTACAGCTCCTACTCTCAGGAGCTACAGGAGTTTATTCTGTTAAGTGTTGAGCTTTTATTAAAGCATAATTATTTTTTATTTGATGGTGCATATTATGTCCAGCGCTGCGGGGCATCGATGGGTGCTAGATTCTCACCATCCATGGCGAACTTCTATATGGGTTGGTGGGAGGAACAAGTTTTGTTCTCTCCCAGCAACCCTTTTGCTAGGCAGTTTGTTTGGTATGGTCGTTTCATCGATGACCTCGTGATGGTGTGGGATGGTGACATTATGGGATTGCATGAATTTTTGAAATTTCTGAATGATAATCAGTTAAATCTACATTTTTCCATTGAGCATGATGTTTCCAGTATCAACTTTTAAGACATCACCCTAAAGGGTAATCCAACTACAGGTGATGTTTCAACATGCACCAACAGTATAGGAAACCTTGCTCTGGTAACACTACGCTTTTTGCAACCAGTTGTCATTCATCCCACACCATCAATGCCATCCCTTATGGGGAGTTTATTCGAGCTAAATGTAACTGTTCAACTAGCTCAACCTTTGAACTAGAATGTAAGGTCAGCCATCAGTGCTTATTGGACCAAGGTTATAACAAATCTGTTATACACCAAGGACTAGAAAGGGTTTTGATGATGGACAGAGAGGAATTACTGTCAGATAAGCCTAAAACTGAGAGAGAGCATAAAAATAAAAATAAAAATAATAACAAACCTCATCAACCTTACAACTCTAGGAATAGAAAAATGGGTAAACCTATCATATTTGTAACCACATTTTCCCAAGAATATAATCAAATAGTCAGAATAATAAAAAAGAATCTGCCAATATTACATACGGATAAAGATTTGAACGAAATTCTGCAAGCAGGTTGCCTTTTTTCTAGCCGATGTGCGCCCACACTGGGGACTGCACTATCACCTAGTCTATTTTCATCCAAACAATGCCAACCCACCTGGCTCTCCTATCCTGGCAGTTATCCTTGTAATATAAAAACCTGTAGGTACTGTAACTTGTGTGATCTGGGTAAAACATTTGTTGCCACAGCTACAGGTGAAGAGTTTACTATACAGCAATACATCAACTGTGGCACAAACTATGTAATTTACCTGATCACCTGTATTTCATGCAGCCTCCAATATGTAGGCTGTACCACACGTCCTCTGAGAGCCCGTATAGGGGAACATTACTGTGACACAATTAACCCAAATGCTAGAAATATTTCAAATGCAACGCGTCACTTTAGGGAATGTCACCAGGACAATCTCTCCTCTTTCCACTTTAGAGGAATAGAACGGTTATCTCACTCACCCAGAGGAGGTGACAGGGAGAGAAGGCTACTGGAAAGAGAAGCATGCTGGATTTTTACATTAAAAACTAGATCGCCTCAGGGGTTAAACCTGAGGTGGGATCTGGATTTGCACTTACATTAAGCATGCCTCTCCCCAGAGCCTCCTCTCTCTTATTCTCTTTTCCTCCTCTGGTGTCTCTTTCACATACCTGAATTATTATTTTTATTTTATTTTTTACTTTTTGCATCTAATGTTTTTTGTATTTCATGGTGTGTTTTAATCATGTATATGTGCATGAGTGCATGCATGAGTGTGTGCACACATGTACTTATTATCACTCTAAGGTGTGTGACAAATAGTGGCATACATATGGATCACCCAATATGCAGTATAGCTGATTCCCCTTTTTTGGATAATTGCCTATAGTCAATTAAGACAATTAATGGGTGGAACCAGTGATCCTTGGAGCTACTATTTATTTTCAAAGTTTCATGTCTGTAATGTGGTTATGACTAAGGCCTTATAGGCTGAAACGCGTCAACTGTTCTTATTTGCGTTTGGTCACTGTGGCTTGTCAATAAATATTATACTTCTTAAGAGCAATCACCGGAGTGTGGATCATCTTTTCCTCATTCCCCCGGATGAGTCCCATCTAAAGGGATGCCAGGGCTGCTCTCCATCGGTGTTCTCACTTAATCCACAGTGCGATCAGAGCGGAGAATATGGACAGAGATCCACTAACCCTGATCACAGGAGGAGGGGGATGGGGATGGTGGGGGACAGAGCACACTAGATCCCCAGGACTCCGCCTCTCCCTCCACTTTCCCGTGATCACACTCAGCCAGATGCCAGCTGGAGCTCTGTGAGGATAAACTGATGAGAGCCGCATGTGTGATCCGATGAGAGCCGGAGAGACGCCAAGTCCTCCCACTGGTTGTCATCCGCAGCTGCCTGACTACTCATCATCATGGGGCAGCAACCCATTTTCACCACAAGACCAAAAAGACCCCTGCAAGCAAACAAGTGGTAATGGTTTCCTACTTCTATGACAGCACAAGAAACAGCTACCGGATTATCAGCGTTGATGGGACCAAGGTAATAATAAATAGCACACTCACACCCAACATGACTTTTACAAAGATATCAAAGAAGTTTGACCAGTGGACTGACAGCAGAGCAAATACATTTTTCTGACTAGGGTTTGGATCAGAGCAACAGCTTTCAGAAATTTGCAGACAAATTTCAGGAAGTTAAAGAAGCTGCAAGGTTAGCAAGAGATTAATCACAAGAAAAAAATGGAGACTTGCAGCAACCACTCTCAGGAGTCAGGACGGGAAACGTCATCATCTACCCGAGCATCCACTGTAAATGGGACAGATGATGAAAAAGCCTGCCACGGAAAAACCCCTGACTCTGAACTGAAGACTGAGATTGATAAACTACAAACTGCCCTTGCACAAAGTACTTCCAATGTAAAGAAGTGGGAAACTGAGCTGGAGACACTGAGGGAGAGCAATGCCCGGTTGTCCTTGGCTCTTCAGGAGTTTATTGCTAGTGTAGAACATTAGAAGAAACAATTTTTATCATGTAAAGATGAGAATGACCAACTCAGGAATAAGATTGGAGAGCTTGAAACTGTGTGATGAAATAAAAGGTTACAAGAGCTGAAAGCAGAGATTCAGGATAAAGAAGCTGAACTTGAGGATCTCAGGAAACAAAGTGAAGTCATCCCAAAGCTGATGATGGAGTGCGAATCAGTGACTGATAAGCTCCAGGATGCCAAACTGAGAAACCAAGAATTAGAAGATAAAGGGAGAACACTGAGATAAGAAGTGGAGGAAGGCAAGCACAGACAAGGCCACTTGAAACTGGAACTTAAACACTTCCTGAATATATTGAATGGAAAAATTGATTTTCATTAGTAAGGTATTGCTGTAAGTTGAAAGGGTAACTGGAACCTTATACACTGCCACAGTTTAACTGCAAGAACAAATGGATCTTTAGAAGCTCTAAATAAGAGTTATATATTTAGTACAAAACAGAATATTTATTAAAGATACTATATAGAATATAGTGGCAAAAAGACAAAAGTAACATTCACTGCTGTGGTTGTTTGTGGAAAAGTTTTTTTCATGTTGTATTTATACAACTTTACTAACTATATAAAAGGGGTATTTTTCCTTTAAAGGAACTTCCATTGACTTTAGAATTGAAATTTTTAAAGAGGACACACGACTGGCAAGTTTTTTTTTTTTTTACCTTGGATTCACAAATTTGCAGTCAATGTGCTTTAATTAACATGCAGCAATGAACAAAAACAGCACACAACCCTTTTTTGAGCAGCATGGAATGTGTGTTGTACAGTTCGGGTGTGATACCTGCTACTTTCATTGATTTTAAATAATGTCACAACAAAGCACAGCACATTATGCCATGAGTTACAGTAACACGTGGTGCCATGGGTGTTTCAGCAACACACAAGTCTGAATTAACCCTATAACATTTGGGGACCCTAGTATAAGTTCTGGTCCCACAGTTGAGTAAGTTGGCTTTGTACCTAATGCCATGTTCTCCATAAATTTTTATGGAAAATCCGACTGGCAGTATGTGACCACACTGCATCAATACTTAACATAAAGCAAACCAAGGTCACAGCAAGAGGCTAGACCCTAGATCTCATTGTAATAGTTTCTGTCTATTGTTCCCAAATGTTAAAAGCAGCAGACATGATTTATTCCAAAGTCATTAGGGTAAAACAGGGTTGTCAATTTTCAGTGGGCATGTCACTAATAGACAACAAAGGAAAGGGCTTATGGACTACACAAGTGGCCTCCAAACTGTGGGCCATGGGCCGATTGTGGCCCTTTGCTTGATTTTGTCCAGCCCTTAGGGCACTATTCCTCTCACTGACACAAACAAGGGGGCCTCATTCCTTCTACTGACCCCAATAGAGGGGAACAATGCCTCTCTCTGATACCAGCAATGGGGCATTTTACCTTCCACTGATGCCAGTGATGGGACACTATTCATCTCACTGACACCAACAATGGAGCATAATTTCCCCCACTGATATTGTTGCTGACATCAAAACACATTGTATAAAATGATTACTATTACTGTGGCATTAGACGTTCAATCTAATCAGACCTCATTAGACATTATGATGGCGATTTCATTGCTTCCATGCAAATTTATGGAATCATTGTTTGGACATGTCTGCTTCTGCCCTTTTATATATGAATATGTAGCAGAACATTTGTAAAGGCTGGGGAGCTCTTTTGCCTCCTGAACAGACAATAGTTAGAAGGTAGCCCAAGTAATAGACTGTGCCATTCATGCGTTAGTGATATCATTAGTGAATAGTAGTTTTCTAATGGATAAGTTTCACAAATATACTGCTGCCATGATAGGCAGGCAACATGTGCTCTTAAAGGAAACCTGTAGGGAAATTAATTATGCCTGTTGATGCATAGTAGGCCATAAAGCACCTTCTCCTCCCTCTGTTCTGGGTCCATTACAAAAGCCCCCATAAATACTGTGTTCTTCTTGATTTGGGCACATATGTACAGCCTCCCTGCCTCCCACCACAGAATACTCTGCACCACTTCTTAAAAAGTCCAAATTTGAATAGAAATGATAGAAGGTCAGAGATAAGTGCTTATAGTGCATCCTATGCAATGGCAGGGTTATTTTCTTTTATTTTTGCTTATCCCCTATGGGATCACTTTAGTAGGGAATTCTCCTCAGGTAAGCAGACATCACTCATTTTGCATGGGGCAGGTAAATGCACATTTTGTCTTTGCAAATTGAGATTGTCACAGCAGGAGGGCGCATGCGCAGAGTCTAGCTGAGCGGTCATGCACTGTTAGAGCTCCGTTCCGTGAGAGAAACAAGCTGCTGCTATTGGCAAACCCGCTGGTAATTTCTTCACCCATTCTCATCCGTTTACCTTTGGGATACTGTGGGGAGTGAAAATGGTGTTAGGAGGTAGCCATATTCAGGCTAAAAAAATCCCCTAGTAAAGAGGCACTGGCTTCAGCTAAAATTGCACCAGCCCCCTCTACCTCAAACACCTCGGGCGCTCACAAAAGCTAAAAATATTACTGCCAGACTCTCAAGGTGAGTCTGACACAGAAATAATCCCCTCACAATGTACTTCGCAAGACTCCTCTGCTCCCCAACTCTCTTAAAACAATTTTAAATAATGCTTCATAAAGCATTAAAACAGACATCTGAACACATTACTAGCAGTCTGACTAAAGAAATAAGGGAGCTGGGCAACCGTACAGCAGCATTAGAGCTCAAAGTGGAAGAAATAGAAAATACTGCACAAGATTTCATGACTGAACTTAAAAATATAAAGGAAGAGAATTTAATACTACAAACTAGATTAGAAGTCTATGAGAACAGAGCCAGGCGCTCAAATTTACGCATCAGGGGTCTTCCAGAAACAATTACTGACATTCAATCTACGGTAACCGCATTATTTCAAGAACTCCAACCGGCTATACCAATTGAATGTTTTGAAATGGACAGAGACCGCCGTGCCCTCACACCCAAAAAAATGGATGGTCCACCACGCAATATAATCACAAAATTCTTTTATTATCGAACAAAAGAATAACTTTTAGCTGCAGCTCATGACAAAAATACTTTGTCCTTTCAGGGTCACAACTACCAACTTTTTGCCGATATATCTTAATTAAACATATCCAAAAGGCGTGCAATGAAACCTCAGTTAATAGAACTGCAATGTCAGAGCATCACCTACCAATGGGGTTTCTCATTCTCCATACGTTTTGTTTATCATGGCTCAAAATACGTCTGCAGGTCCTTGGAAGAACTCCAACAGACCCTACATGGTCTTCACCTGACTGAAGCGGCATCCACCACAAATACTTCACGCAGGAGATCAGCCTCTTCTCCTCCTTCACACAATTCTTCCCGATCCTTGGGTAAAAATTAAAATCAACATACCCATAAGAGAGGTCAATTTAGATCCCCTCTTCTAGATCAAGAAGATTCAATGGACTGACAAGGTTCTATTCCCCTGAACTCTGTTCTAATCTCCTATTTTGAGAGAAACATCTTAAAGGCTATTAACTGGCTTAATACAGCATATTTATGCAATAATAACTATGATACTATACTCTAAAATTTTACAGGCTACTGTTTTTTAGTCTTTTCTGTACCCTTGTTAGAATCCCTATTACCCTTAATAGTTCACATCCGGAAACTTGATTGGTTTGATACACTTTATAGTTGAGTATGATACCCAATACTCATGTGTTATCCCATAACACACTATACTCTAATCCTCAGAGTATTATGACTACGGATACCTAATTCTTTATTCTTCCCAGCCACTTAGATCATCCTAACCTTATGTTATCTTTAGATATACTAGTAGTCAATTCTATCCTCTTGTAATGTTATACAGTTATCATTTGGTCGGTTGAGTAAATATACTTTATTATTTATATTCAACTATTACAAGGGTCACATATCCACACTCCCTTTACCTCTTGATCAAGTGTTTTATATTTAAGTAAAACTTCATATGCCCTATAGCCCTAAAGGCTTATACCACCCCTCACTCCCAATCCCCCTCCCCCCCTTAATTCACCCCTATCCATCCTAGATAAGTTGATATTAAGCTAGAAGTTATCGTTGGTATCCCATATCCTTCCCCCCCATAGAAATTTTCCTGAGAACTCAGAGCAACATTTACTAGATGCCTTGCGGTTTTTACAAATGTACATCTTAATGATGTCTCTTTAATAAGGCTTTTCTCCCACCCACCTTGTGCTCTGTTGTGCTCTCCTCGGTTGCCCACCCATAATAAGTAGGAGTTCGACGATAGCCCCCCATCCCCTGATTGGGAATCTTCTTCCTTATCACGGACAATTCTTGAAACTTATTACAAGCTTATTTTACTAGAACATTATATTACCTCATTTGTTTTTTACTTTTTTGTTTCTCCTGACCCTCCTGGATCCTTTCCACTCCTCTCCCTCTTCGGGTCTATTCGGTTCGATTCATTCGGCCAGCATTCGAGACATCTGGTAAGTATTATCTCCTAGATCAACTACCATGGCACCTCTAAACATGTTTTCCCTGAACGTTCAGGGTATCAATAATCCACAGAAACGTTCTAAAGCGTTGCATTTCTTTCATGCCCGAAAAGAACAAATAGTTTGTTTTCAAGAAACACACTTCACAATAAACCTCAGACCTAAATTCATGATTTCCTTTTACCCACAAATATATACAGCTTCGGCCAATACCAAACAATGTGGAACTCTCATACCCCTCCACCGCTCCACGCCATTCATTCTTCAAATGGAAATCAAAGATGCCGAAGGGCGCTATCGAGTTCTCACGGGACACATAATGGAAACAGCAGTTACCCTATTTTCATATTACACTCCTAACAAGCACCTTTCCTATCACACCTTATGCAAGGAATTTCTTCACATAAATTAGGGACAATTATCATGTGCGGCAATTCTAACCAGGTCCCCTCCCATTCCTAGATAAATCACCCTATAACCCACCAAAACACCTAAATAAGCTATCTTTCTCACAGCTCCTTTCTAAATACAATTTAATTGACACTTGGAGAGAAAGTAATCCAACTAAGAGAAGATACACCTATTATTCTCACCCTCACAAAAAATTTACTCGTATTGATCATATCTTTTTGACTACAGGAATGACACCAGAAATACTTAATTCTGACATCCCTATTACATGGTCCAATCACAACGCAGTTTGCACTACAATCGCTTGACCTGTCCATAAAGCTCATGACCCCACTTGGTACCTACCAGATGCAATGCTTAAACACCTATCCCACTGCTTAGTTATTGAACAAGTCATGAAAGACTTTTTAACAAACAACACCAGCCCCAACATATCCCCATTAACACTCTGGGAGGCACACAAACCAGTAATGCATGGAGTATTCCAGAGACAGTCCGCTTTATTTAAACACGAACGCAAAAATTTGTCTCACAAGCTGGAATCTTGTGAGAAAAAAGTTCAATGCTTTCTTTGCATCTTACCAAGATAATCCCACTCAGAAGACTAAAATTCAGTTAGAAAAGACATGTCTAGAATACGATTTATTCCTCACGGAATCGGCTGAAAAATCTCTTAACCGAAGTACACGCCTTTTATATGAAATCCAAAAAACTCAGTACTTTTCTGGCAAAAGCACTCAAATCTACTCACCCAAACCAAACTCAAATTGTCAAAGGATATCTACACTAGTAACCCTGTTAAAATTGTACACAAATTCCAATCCCATCTAGCCTCCTTATACAAGGCAGCAAACAATTTTAATCCTACTGAAGCTGACACCTTTTTCCGTATTAATTTACCTGGGTTGACTCAAGCCCAAAGAAGTCAACTTGATGAACCCATGCTAGTAGAAGAAGTGACTAATACCATTAAAGAGCTAAAGAGAAACAAGAGACCAGGTCCAGATGGATACTTGGCCATAAATTAGCAAACATTTATAGAAATGTTATCCCCGATCTTGGCTGAAGCCTTTAATATTCTATTAAATGACCACTCATTCAGACAAGAAACTCTAATGCCCCGTACACACGGTTGGATTTTCCGATGGAAAATGTCCGATCGGAGCGTGTTGTCGGAAATTCCGACCGTGTGGGCTCCATCGGACATTTTCCATCGGATTTTCCGACACACAAAGTTGGATAGCAGGAGATAAAATTTTCCGACAACAAAATCCGATCGCGTCAATTCCGACCGTGTGTGGCCTGTTCCGACGCACAAAGTGCCACGCATGCTCAGAAGAAATTCCGAGACGTAACAGCTCATTCTGGTAAACTTAGCGTTCGCAATGGATACAGCACTTTCGTCACGCTGCAATGTTAAAAATGGTTTAATACAGCGCATTCTCTTCTTCTTTATAATGTGACAAGAATTAAGTAGTTTTGCTGCTCATATTCACACACACTTCTCACAAACTTTTATTTGTGTTTTTTTAGTGGGATTCCCTGAATATATTGTTATTAGTTATCACATCTGACAGTTTTATATTATTTTTTTGGGGGGAGTTTTCAGCCTTTTTTTTTCTTTAATGTTTGGATTTTTTCCAAGGCTGATCTTTGTTCAATGTTATTTTTATTTTTACTCCAGAATATTTTTGGGTGTGTTTTGTGTGTCAAGTTACCCCAACACCATTGATATCTTGTATTATTTAATCTCCAGGAGATTGTTTGGTGTTGGTGTCCCTTGTTCATTTCACATTGTATATTTGAAATGTACCTGAATCCTCACAAACCAACTGTCCTTTTTGAAGTAAAACACATAGGAGAGTATAATTCAAAACAAAAATTGTTTATTAAGGGCTCAGAACCAAACAAAGAGGAAGGCAACACTGGATCAACATGAGAAATTAGCGAAGCCTGGGACCCCCACGGCAGACATCAATTCTTGAACATCAAAATTGGTGGCCTGTGGAGTCCATATGTAAGGGAGGGCAGTCTGGTCCAGAATTCGCAGAGATCCAGATAGCAGCTGATGACATCTGTGTCCCCAGGCTGTGGTACCACAAGAGGCTGCATCTTTTGGCCGACCAGACTGAACCCAGGGCAATCACTGTCTGGTCTTCCTTCCACGCTTCCTTCCGGGCTGTGGCTGTGCAGTTGGAGATGTGGCAGGAGGAGGAGTAGGACCTGGAGGAGGAGGAGGATTGGGAGGACCTGGAGGAGGACTGGGGGGACCAGGAGGAGAGGGAGGAGGAGGAGGAGGACCTGCAGGAGGAGGAGGAGGACCATCACAAAGGTGTGTCTGAGGTGTCATTTGGCCCCTCATACCTTTCTCAAGAGCCTCCAATATGAGGGCCTCACACATGACTTGTTGGCCCTCCTCCATCCTCTGCATTTTATATGCAATGAAGGCAGCAATGTTCTCCTCCATGGTGTGGGATGCTCCCAGGACCTCTGTAGCCCTCCAAAAGAATCCTATAGCAGCCTCCACTAGGGCACTCCTCCTACTGCCACTTTCTCTTTTCAGGGGGGGTGGAGGGACCTGCAGATCAGCCAGCCGGCTCGGCCCGGCCACCTCCTGGCTGAGACTTCCCTGTGTATGAAAAAGGGACATGGTTGTAATGTTTTGCATCATCAATCCCAATCCTAAATTAGTACTCCCAACTAACATCTAGTTAACATCATTGATTGGACAAGCAGAAATATTTAGAGGAATGCCTGGCTCAATCTGGGCTCCTCCACATGTGGCCTGGAAGGCCCAGGTTGGGCGTCAGAAGCCTCGGCCGGGGGGAAGGAAGCGTGGAAGGAAGACTGGAGAGGGATGGCCTGGGTTCAGTCTGGCCTGCCAGAAAGTGCAGCCTGTCGTAGTACAACATCCTGGGGACATAGATGTCATCTGCTGCTCCGGATCTCTGTGAATCCAGGACTTTCTTGCGCTCCCTTAGATATATGCTCCTCAGGCAACCAATTAATATCTTTAAATAGGTGATGTCTGCCGTGGGGATCACCTGCTTCACAATTTCACACAATTGCTCCAGTGCTGCCTTCCTCTTTGCTTGGTTCTTGAAATGGGGGTGTTTAATCTCCCACAGACAGGGCAGCTCCCTTAGCATCTCTAGGAATACTGACATGAAGTCATTATCTTTGAGTAGCATATCCATGTTCACTGCAAGACACAACACAAGATAAAGCCTAATGTCAGACAAAACTCTTCTAATCTTGTTACAATATAGGCCTCAATCTAGAAGCAGTATAGGCACAAGTTTGTCTCTTACCTTCGTTCTTACGATCGGCGCGTCCAATGCTCCTTCCTCCGCTCACAGATCGTACGTAATACGCATGTGTGTTACGCTTTATACACACTGCGCATGCGTGTAACTCCGCCCGCCCCTGACGTTCTTTCTAGTCTATTGGTCGACATCATGAGGAAGTCCGACTATGACGGGAAGTATGGGTCTTACCTCAACCCCAACATCAGAAAGGCCAAGATCATGGCGAAAGTGATCAAAAGCCTTCACAGGAATTTCGGGGTACGACGATCGAAAGATCAGCTCAGGAAGCGGTGGTCGGACCTGAAGTTAAGAGAGACAGAGCAGTACCGAAAGATCCGGAGAGTGCTGCAAAAAAGTAAGTAGTTGTGCTGTGTTCCTATTCTTTCTGTCTTTATTGCATTCGTGCTGCTACATATGCTTTTATTAATTGTAACGTTTAAAAGGGCAACTTTAATGTTCATGGGCCCATTATTCGTTCGTATCAAACATTTTTCTTTCGGCCTCTAAAACACCATTGTTTAGGCCATATGCATTTTCCCACATTTTTTTGGGCCTACTTAGATACCAAATATTTGTTTGTGTAGATGGGTTTGTTACTAGAATGAAATACCAACTAGATTGTGTGTAAGGAGAGGACACTGAGCAGCTGTTTTCACATCTGGACACTGGAGCACTAGTGTGGGACCCCAGAACACCATTTTTATTAGGGGGGCCACACAGGTGCTCCAGTGTATACTATAGGGGGGTCTCCATCTGTGAAGCTTGTACTAAACAGGTAAAGTATTGCAGCTTGACAAAGGGCAATAAAAAATATACATCTTGGAACTCGGCTAAAATAGACAATTGTACTCCACTTCCAAGCAATGTTTCCTATTTCTAGTTCTGCCATCAAATATCTGTGTGCTAATTATAAAATTTTTGCTTTACATAGGGGAGAAAAGACTCGGAGGACAACCTTCATCCGAGGAGACCACAGACCCCCCACCTATGGAAGAAGGTGAAATACCCCAAACCCAAGAAGAGCAGGAGGAAGAAGAAGATGTGGTGGAGATTGGCACCACAACAGGTGAGTGTCTGCGACCACAGGCTCAGGTAAAAGAGATGGATGGTGGCAGATTTTTGAGACCTGTTTTTTTTTTTCTTTCTCTCTTTTTAGGTGATCGGGATGTGAGGGATAGAGAACGTTTCACATCAGAAAGTGCCCAGATCCTGATCGGGGAGATCATGGGGTGTAATGCCGAACTGCAAAACATCCAGCAAAAAATCAATGATGTTATTAAAAAAAATAATAACATCATTGATGTTTTGGGGCGAATTTAAAACCCCACAAAATCACTTTTTGGATTGTGGTCCAATCTTTTAAATTTTTTTGCAATGTTTTGAAAATCCAAATTTGGAGGATGCACACAGTGTGCCAACATGTGCTATCTGCCATCACGGGAGATCAATGGACGCATTTTGGGGGTGCAACCCCTTCCTCAATTATAAAGTCGCGTTGAGGAAGGGCTTGCTCCCCCAAAACACGTCCCTTGATCCCCCTGATGGCAGATAGCACATGTTGACATTCGTAAATTGGTGTGCATCTTCCAAATTTGGCTTTTCCAGGGGTGATTTCCCCCCATCTGAACGCTATATCAAACCCAGTTCCTAAATACTGATGTCTGATATAACCTTCAGGTTTTACCTAATGTGAACTTTGTAAGTTCAAGTTTTTTGGCTTTCTTGTTGGTTTTACACAGGCCTGTTTTATCTGAAATGGACATTTTGAATTTTGCTAATGCTACTGCAAAAATTGTTATACAACAAACATGTTGGTTTGTTTTAAAAAAATTTGGTAAATGCACATGTGATTGTGCAGGTATAAAAAAGTGGCTTACTCAAGAATGTGTGGATTATTGTCTCAACACTACAACACTTTTGGGGTGATGTAATAGCTGTTTTATGCAAAAATAGGGGTTATTTCCTAAGGGCAAATCCTCTTTGCACTACAAGTGCAGTTTCAGTGCAGTTGCAAGTGCACTTGTAGTGAAATGTGTTTTTGCATTTAGGAAATACCAGCCAACAGTGCTTTGTATAAGGTTACCCAATCACGACATTTTCTGCACTCAAAACATTTATGTCAGGGTCAGCTAAAACAAACACAAGCAGTAAATGTCCACAAAGAATTTTTTTTTATTATTATAAAAAGGCTTCACATATTGTCTGGCATATTGATAGCCCCCCTACCCGCAAAGAACTCCAGGTAGCGTAACCGGACATCACGGGCACTCAGGGAGGGCAAGCCAGGACAGCCACTTTCAAGCGCCGTCAGTAGTGTGGTTTGATGTAGGATTCTGGCCTCAGGCCCAACTGAGCCAGCATAGTTGGCCGAATGTTTCCGTAAAAAGTTATGGAGAACACAGCACGCAAGTATTATATGGTTCAGTTTATACTCCGCCATATGGATAGGTGTCAGAAATAGGCGGAACCGGCTGGCCAGGATTCCAAATGTGTTCTCCATCACTCTTCGGGCTCTGGCCAGCCGGTAATTAAAAACCCTCTGTTCCAGGGTGAGGGTCCTCATTGGGAATGGCCGCATCAGGTGGTCCCCCAGCGCAAATGCTTCATCAGCAACGAACACAAATGGGAGTCCTTCCACATTGTCCTCTGGAGCTGGCAAGTCCAAGCTGCCATTCTGGAGACGCCTGTAAAACTCCGTCTGGGCGATGACTCCACCATCGGACATCCGGCCATTCTTCTCCACGTCCACATACAAGAAGTCGTAATTAGCCGACACCACCGCCAACATCACTATACTATTAAACCCCGTGTAATTATAATAGTATGACCCCGAGTTGGGTGGTGGGATGATGTGGACGTGTTTCCCATCAATTGCCCCTCCGCAGTTAGGAAAGTCCCACCGCTCGGCAAAGTGGGAGGTCACAGTCTGCCATTCCTGTGGCGTGGAAGGAAACTGTTGAGGAAAAAACAATAAACATTACTATTTTTACTCTGAAACATGGCAAGCAGATTAGACACAAACATTATGGGGCAACCTCCAGCATTTATTAAGGGGAATTTAACAACACCAAAGTATAAGGTACACCTATCATATTCCCCCTCCCCCCTCTCATGGGCCATTTCTAACATTATAGGGGGTGTGTGGAAATCTTGGACAGGTAACCCTCTTCACTTCATTGAGAGATGAATGCCTAAATAATGGGTATTACTTGGAACAGCCCCTCCTTAGTTACACTATTGGCAGCCCACTGGACAGGTAAGAAGTGTCATAATACAAAGATATAAATACACACTGTACACATTTGAGGACATTTGGGCATTCTGCTATTACCTATCAAGATAATAATAGGATACAAAAACTTTAAACAGTACCATTGGAAAGTATACAGGCAGGCCCTTGCACTACATGCTTTGGGGAATTCATCCATAAATCTGACCAGTAAAGAGGTGGGTATAGTGTGTATGGGTTTGGCAAAGTCAGCAGATAGATGATTGAGGATAGAGAATTGGGATCAGCTGACTTAGCAGTTGGGGGAGGGAGGGTTACTAAAAATGATTTGGGGACACCACAAAAAAAAGCCTCTGGCACTCTGCCTGAATTTAAAGCTAAAATAACATTTCCAAACATTTTAGGGGGTGTTTGGGGTAAAGCACTACTATGGAGCTGATAAAATACATTGTTAAGTGACTACATGAGGTGAATATATTGGCCAGGAGACACCATGCTGGGGAGGTTAGTGAAGGGCAAATATGTATGAACGACCTAAAATAATAATTACATAAAAATCCAGCATGCATGAGGACAAAGGGGACATTCACATCATATTACAAGCATGGTAATTAGGGAATGAGGAAAGAAATACAAGATATTTTCAAACATTCAATACAATAAAATGTGATAATAAAGGATAAAAATCTTACCTTCATATACTCCTTCTGCAGGACCTGGATGACGGCAGAACAGGTCTCTGGGATAATGATCCCCAGAGCCTGGGGGGAGATGCCTGTCGAGAACTTCAAGTCCTGCAGGCTTCTCCCTGTGGCCAAATACCGCAAGGTAGCGACCAACCTCTGCTCCGGAGTGATGGCTTGCCTCATGCAGGTATCCTGCCTGCTGATATAGGGGGTCAGCGAAGCCAACAGACGGTGAAACACGGGGTCCGTCATCCTCAGAAAGTTCCTGAAATCATCAGGATTATTCTCACGGATCTCACGGGGCAAAGGCATATGAGAGAACTGGTCAGGCTGAAGCAACCAATTCTTGGTCCATGAACTCCTCCCCACCCTGTTCATGGACTGGACTTGTGTCAAGGTCAGGACCCCAACACCAAGCCCCCGCACAGCACGAACTCTACGAGGAGTAGGCATACGAAACATGGCTAGAAAACGGTCGGCTGCTCAGAACGAAGTAACAGAACGCACTGAAGAACAGCAAGGCCTGTGAAGAGCGACCTGAAAACTAGTAACGAACGAACAAGAATACAATGACTACCTAAAGTCACGCGGAACTTGCTGCACGCACTGAAGAGCAGATACAAACCCACAAGCACAAACTGAACGGCAGAAAACGATCTGAAAGCCACGAGTCTGAAAAAGCGCGAATCGTCTCTCACCAAACTTTTACTAACACGAGATTAGCAAAAGGAGCCCAAAGGGTGCCGCGCTTGGTTCTGAACCGGCCTTTTCTAGTCTCGTCGTACGTGGTGTACGTGACCGCGTGGTTGGCGATCGGAAATTCCGACAACTTTGTGCGACCGTGTGTACAAGTTTGAGCCAACATCCGTCGGAAAAAATCCTAGGATTTTGTTGTCAGAATGTCCGAACAAAGTCCAACCGTGTGTACGCCCTATAACAGCAACCATCTGCATGATCCCTAAACCTCACTCTGATGACACCTCTCACATAAATTATCACCCCATTTACCTTCTTAACCTTGACGTAAAAATCTTAGCAAAAATTTTAGCAACTCGCCTTAACAGAATTATAGGCAATCTTATTCATCGCGATCACGTAGGTTTTATACCTACATTCCAAGCAAATGACACCATACCTCGGGCAGTCCTTTTAGCACATGTTGAAAAAATACGCCACGTACCCTCTTGTTTTCTTTCCCTTGATATCAAAAAAGCCTTTGATTCTGTTTCCTGGCCTTACTTACACTATTCTTTACAGAAATGGGGCTTTGGACCTCACTTCATGAGATGGATTGCCGCCCTATAGGACAAATTTTGGACATATATAAAATATGCAGGTTACAAATCAGATACCTTTAATATAGAAAACGGCACACATCAGGGATGCCCCCTTTCCTTTTTTATTTGCTCTTTCATAGAATCACTTGCACAAATAATCAGACCCAACAATCACCGGAATAGAGGTAGAAGGATGCAGACACAAACTTTGTCTGTTATTCCTATCATCTCCACAAGCTTCTGACCCTAATCTTTTACCCATTCCCAACAAGTTTGCTGCCATCTCAGTCCTCACAATAAACCCAAAGAAATGTATGATATTAAATATATCTATATCCAACATGGAACTGGAATCTGCTAAAATTGCACTTCCTTTTACCTGGGCAGAGAGATCAATCCCATATTTAGGGATTTACCTTACAGCCTCTATTTCTGATCTATAATCCGCCAACTTTCCATGAGCCTTGAGAAAGATGACAGTCTTGTTGAAGCAATGGTCTCACATTCCGCTCTCATGGTTAGGAAGAAATAGTGCAATAAAAAATGATGATTTTGCTCAAATTACTATACCTGTTTAGAGTCCTTCCAATTCCAATCCCTGCCTATTTTTAAAGAATAATACAGAAAAGGGCCTCATCATTTGTTTGGGGCTCCTCCAAACCACGTATACCTTTGCACACATTATATCTTCCTAAAACTAACGGAGGCCTTGGCTTCCCCAACTTCGCAATCTACTATAAAGCAGCACATATTGCTAGTCTCTCCAAATACCACGCAACGCAGGGAATCCCTTTATGGGTAACAATTGAAGCTATAGATTGTGACCTTCTATCGATCTCAAATTTACTTTGGCTCCACCCCAAGGACTGCCCAAATATACGTAATCCCCTCACCAAACACTTATTTCCCTCTGGGACAGACTTAAATTTAAGCATCAGTTACAATCCCCGCACAATCCTCTTCTCTCTTTTCACAAAAGCCTGGCTTTTTACCCTGCATGGATCTCCTCTTCCACATTTAAAGAATGGACCTCTCTGGAAGTAACTTGGTTACACAAATGTATCACTTCTTCATCCTTTATCCCATTTCCAGCCCTCTGCAAGACCTATGGTCTACCACAATCAGAATTGTTCAGATATTTTCAAATAAAAAACTTTTTTACACCAAATACTAACACTGGCACTCTCCTAGCTGTCAGACTGTTCTAAACACGGGAAACATGCGCCCCTTTACAGGCATACTATAGAGACCCCCCAGGTATGAAATTTAAAGGAATATTACACTTTTATTGTTTCACTTTAAGCATTATTAAAATCACTGCTCCCCAAAAAACTGACATTTTTAAAAAAATGTTTTCATTGATCCATGTCCCCTGGGGTAGGACCCAGGTCCCCAAACACTTTTAATGACAATACCATGCATATAAGCCTTTAAAATTAGCACTTTTGATTTCTTCCATAGACTTTTAAAGGGTGTTCCGCGGCTTTTGAATTTGCTGTTCAGCGAACTGGCGAACAGCGAACTTTCAAGCAAATTTTCAAGTCAATGTTCATAGGGCTGTTACTTTGAATATATGACAAATGCTGCCTCATGGTTCTCTAATGATGTTTCTCTTGTAATTAAAAATAAATTAAAATATTTGACACAAAAAAAAAGATTAAGAGCCAAGGAAACACAAAAGGGGGCTTGCCATAAAGAGCAGACATTAAAAGAGGACAAAAACTTAAATCATCGGCATTGACCCTAATGAAATAAATAGGAGAAGTAATTACCGATATAGCTCAGTATAGGCATTTAGAAAATACTCTACCCATAGGCAACACTCTGGATGCAAATCAGGGACGGCCCGTCCATTAAGGGCCCCCAACGCCTCCCCTATCTGTGGATGCAGCCAGTTTCAGGACACTGGCGCATGTATTCCAATGCGGAGGGGTTTTTTTTTAAGCACAGATTAGAGCCAGAGGATCTAATAGGCTTCAATATAGGGTGGGGTCGCAGAGAGTGCGCTCCGAGCCCACCCAGGTGTGTTACAACAGCGGATCAACATTCTCTGTTGTAACACTGATCCTCCTCCCAGGAAGTGGGTTCTGACACCATTCACCCAATTGTCTGAAAGGACAGGCTATCTAATTGGACGCCTAGGAGGAGGTGGGGGATGCCACCATGATAAGAAAAAAAGGGGGGTTGAATCGCGCTAAAACAGATTGGTGATCATACACATCATCACCAAACCAAATATTTAGAACTAAGTGAAAAGTTCCCCTTTAGTGTATACATAATATACAAAACACATGTCAAATGAATAATCAATCCAAAAATAAAATGTTCAAAGTGATAATAAAAAGTCCATGTATAAAAAATAAATCACCCAAGTGATATGAAAGTATCTTAAAAAAGTTCCAAAAACATAAATTCTTGCTGTGAGAAGAAAAAAGCGTGCTTGCTCCACCACCGTGAAATCAGACTGGCCGCTTACCAGAAACTCATGATCCCCTGTTACAGAGGATCAGAGGCTTTTTTGCCTTTATTTTATTTATATAATATAGGTATGACTTCTGTGTGTTCGTAAGGATACACAGCTCTATTACCTATAGTTTATTTTATTTCTATTTTCTATTTTCATTTATATATCTTTTTGCAATTTTTAACATGGCCACCGGGTGGCCTTTGTTTATTTTATCTTTAGCATGTCCCCTTATGCTCAAGTCAATTCATGTCCAGTCTGTGACACGGATCGCACTGGTTGACTTGACAATTTTAGTAATTTGTTGACATTTTATTGCTTTTTTTGGGGTACCTATCTCCATATGAGATGGAGATCCTTTCTATGGCCCATCCAATTTTTCCTTAATAAAGAACTAATAATAAGGATCCATTTAAAAATATCAATATTATTAAATATTGTTTATTTTTCTTTTGGGATCTATTCTTGGAATATTTTCCTCAAGACAATTACAGTCACGATTAGGTTTATTGGTTCCATTTGATTCAATATATCCATTGGGATTAGTTTTCTGACATGGCTCTATAGTGCTGTGCCATTTTGAATACGGCCACTAGGTGGCCACCGTGCTTTTCATTGACATGTCTCCTTATGTCTTTTATAAGCTGGTTCCTGTCTGTGACACGGACCATGCTGCTAGATGGGACCTATTTGTTTAGGATTATTTTGAGGCTTTTTTGCGTTTATTTTATTTATACAATATAGTTATGACTTCTGTGTGTTCGTAAGGATACACAGCTCTATTACCTATAGTTTATTTTATTTCCATTTTCTATTTTCACTTATATATGTTTTTGCAATTTTTAACATGGCCACTGGGTGGCCTTTGTTTATTTTATCTTTGGAATGTCCCCTTATGCTCAAGTCAGTTCATGTCTGGTCTGTGACATGGATCGCACTGGTTGACTTGACAATTTTAGTAATTTGTTGACATTTTATTGCTTTTTTGGGGTACCTATTTCCATATGAGTTCTATGGTTCCCAGATACCTGACCTCATACCCCCTTCCAGCCAGCGGTTTATTGCAATTCATGATTAATTCTTTCTCCAGTGATTGTGCACACACTTGTGCACCTGACACCACTCAGTGTTTGGGATTATCCGACCTGGGTAGGCTTGCTGATGATTCGGCATTCACAGTGAGGCTTGGCTTAGTGAGGCACCAATCAGCGCTTGGGATTTTTCAATTTTTTGTGCAAGTCTGCCGATGGAGTGGAACTCAAAGCGAGGCTTGGTCAGGCTTTTAGTACTATAAGGGGAGGTGCCGAGACGCGCCGCCTGTGCCCCTGGATGATGTGACTCTATCACGAAATGCTGCGTAGGGCAGAGCGACGTATTCTCATCACCTCCCATTGCTGCTGTTGTTTCCAGGAGGACGGGCTGTCTGTGAGCTTCCGGCCGGTGCTCCAGACTACACTACATGCCTACTATTGTCTACTAACATGTTAGTTTAACTTTTTACTTATCCAATAAAGCCAATGATTTTACACTATATGGAGCCTTTTTTTCTTTCTATGACCGTATCTGCAATGCTGTGGGCTGATGTCTGAGTACCTGTCAGTGTGAACATCTTTAGCCTGACCCTGCAATCTTTGATGTCCCATCTCGGTATAAGGTCTCTGATCCATTGGTCATGGTTCGAAGCAGTATTAACAAACAGCTTTCTCTGATCCTCTGTAACGGGGGATCATGAGTTTCTGGTAAGCGGCCAGTCTGATTTCACGGTGGTGGAGCAAGCACGCTTTTTTCTTCTCACAGCAAGAATTTATGTTTTTTGGAACTTTTTAAAGATACTTTCATATCACTTGGGTGATTTATTTTTTATACATGGACTTTTTATTATCACTTTGAACATTTTATTTTTGGATTGATTATTCATTTGACATGTGTTTTGTATATTATGTATACACTACAGGGGAACTCTTGACTTAGTTCTAAATATTTGGTTTGGTGATGATGTGTATGATCACCAATTTGTTTTAACGCGATTCAACCCCCCTTTTTTTCTTATTTAATTTCACTGTGTTTGTGTTACATAGATGAATCGCGGCTATAATTGTTATTGTTTATGTATTTCACTGTAGCGCAGTTATTCCCCTCATTTTCTGAAGCCACCATGATGCAAAGAGGACACAGGAGCCTGCCGCCCATAGGAGCCTGCAACCCGCAACCCGTAGGAGCCCGCCCGCCTGCCTGCAACCGATGGTGCAAGTGCCGGGGAAGGAGGGGGGTGCCTCAGATAGACCAACCAACGGGGGGGGGGGTGATTGTTTGCCACCCCCCCAAAAAAATCAGCCGCCACTAATGCAAATGCCAACAATACTAATAAGGTCTGAATCGTTCACAATTACATGTTCTTTTTGGATAAAATACAGTCCAACAACAGTCTGGTTTTCACAATTTTATCCATAGGAAGACGGAATTCCATAGCTACAGTGTCAATTTGTACACCTAAAAAGGTTAAACATGTGGTCGGAGAGACAGACTTCTCAGAAGCTAAAGGGACACCTAATAAGCGACAAATTATTTGAAATTTAGTGAAAAGGTATAGACAATCCAAAGTATCAGCTCTACCTATGAACAGAAAATCATCCAAATAGTGTAAACAATTACAAGAACCCGAATGATAACTAACTACCCATTCTAGAAAAGTTGAAAAAAGCTCAAGATAATGACAAGAAATAGAACATCCCATCGGCAGACACTTGTCAAAAAAAGTATTAACCTTGAAAAACAAAACGCAAAGAATTGAATGCTGATGGATGTATGGGCAACAAACAGAAAGCAGATTTCATATCAGCTTTTGCCAAAAAAGCAGAATTGGCAACATCCTGAATTTTAACATGGAGAGAGATTGCCACAAAGAGTTAACAAAAGATATCATAAGTGAAAGGGTTACCATCACCCTAGACTAGTATATTAGAAAGGAGGAGGAGAATACCCAAGGGCTACTCCAAGAATGCCCTAATTCACCAAAGGAGTATGGACTATTGCAGTACCCAGATAAGGAGTAAGACAGAGATAAAACAATGCAGTTTATTTTAATTACAAAAATACATAAATTACAATAGACACAACTGTTAAGTTGTTACAAGGTAAACAAGCATTAAAAATAACAATGGATAAAACCCCCATAGATAGGTGGAGGTGCAATGATGTGCAAAAGGACGCTGGCCGCAAAACTGTTCCTCAGGAGGCGTCCAATCATAACATCTAGAAAGAAGACATATAATCCAAGTTTACAATAAAGCATTCATAAAGTAATGTAGAGTGATAATACAAGGTAGTCTTGGAGTGTTTACAACATTAAGTAACAAAACTCACCAATAACTGCCTATTAGGCAGAGAACGGCAACTCTGAGACACCCAAAGAGGGTGTTCCCCCTGAGGGCGGACACAGGGGGCTGTAAGGATGGACTATAAATAGATAGAACATTATATTGAGTTAGTAATATATGGCTGGGATTGTCGGTCAGGGAAGAAAAAGGGGGGTGGAAAGGGGGAAAAACAGGCATAGGAATAGAGAAAATTGAGGGAGGGGGAAAAAGGGAAAGGGATGGGAGAGAGTGGGAAGAGGGAGGGAAAAGGGGGGGTGGGAGGAAAGGACAATAGGAACGAGAGAAGATAAGAAGAGGAAATGATAGAAGGGGGAAGGGAAGGGGAGAAGAGGGGATAGACACGGGGAAGGGGGAAGGAGGACCGAGGGAAAAAGGGGGGTTTTGGGAAAGATGGTGGGGGGGGTGGGAACCAGGTAAAAGGGGGGAAAGAGAACCAAGAAGGTATTGACCACCAGATCCTGTGGGACACCTACATTGAAGTGCAAAGGCATGAATGGTGTGAATATAAATATGAAAGTGTAGCGCTATAAAACCTGAATAAACTGAAAATTAAAAAAAAATGTAAAAAAAAATCAGTGTCAAAAACCTGAAGTAAAAGTTATAAATAAAAGTTAAAAATACAATAAAAATTTCAGTGAAAATTTACAATACAGATATTTCTATAGATATGGTATGATCATATCCTGTGCAAAATATACAGTGCAATATGCATGTGCAAGCTGATGAAACAATAATAATATAGAAAGGAAATCACCAAAGTGAATAAAAAAACTAAAATGTCCAACTAGAAATAAATAGTGAATGTAGGCTGCAGTCCAAGCATATGTTGGTAAAAACCAATATATATTAAAAACCACAGAGGTCTGGACAGATGTTTAAGACCAACAGTGTTTCAGGAAAGGCAAGAATGTTGAAAAGGCCGCCACCAGGGATCTTAGGAGGCTTACCAGATGTTGTTGACTTGGGGAGGCTTATGCCACACAAGTCACAAAGGCGTTGAGACCCGCTGGTTAAAAGGGTACATCTCCTTAGACAGCCACGATGGATCCTAGGTCAGGACAGCAACTAAGTGTCCACGATCAACCGCGGCAGCATATGGATAGTGTTCCAATAGTGGGCCACAAACGGTGTTTCATATACCGTGCAAAAATGAATGGAAAACTCGCATAGCATAATAACGTAAAGGCTAATTTATGTAAAAAAGTATAAAAAACAGACTCACATGTTAGAAGATCATCAAGAGCACATAAAGACAAGTAGCGGTGATTGTAATGGGTCCACCCGAAGCGTTTCTGCTAAAAAGCCGTCATCTGGGGTGCGGACCCCCTACACATCACCGTTTATAAAAGATTAGTGACCCCATATGGAAGTGCCATGGTACCGGAAGTGTAACTGAGTCACACCACTTCCGGTTAATTAAACCGCAAAGACATACACAAACCCAAATTAAATTATATGGTATCAATAATTGAGATGTTCTAATGCGTATAAGAGTATCAAATTTGAGTGAAAAAGTGTAGATAAATAAAAGAAATGGCAGGCCGCAAGAGAACGGAGCCAAGCCTTGTTCTCATGCCGTATCGTGACGTCACTCCGCTCCGGCGTGGCGACATCGCGATGTGCCGCAGGTAGCAAACCAAGCCTCGTTATGAGGATGGTCATGTGACGCGATGTAGAAATAGTCATGTGATCTACAGCCAAATCTCTGTGTGTATAAACATAGACCAGGGGGAATGCCCATTGGCTCGCATCACTGCAGTACACAACAGAGGGATCGAACGGGCCACAAATAAAAGGACCTTGCAAATATGACAATTAAGTCAAATAAACATAAAAATGAATATTTTATAAATAAAACAAAAAACTTAAAAATGTAAAATATATGCAACAGATCCAAACGGTGTGCGACTTAACCTCAGTTAGACCAAAGGTCATGGGTAATACATAACTATATGGCAACTCCCAATAAGGGTCATTAGTTACATAAATGTTTGAAA
The DNA here is from genome assembly GCA_037952925.1 of Lithobates clamitans. Taxonomy (NCBI): domain Eukaryota; kingdom Metazoa; phylum Chordata; class Amphibia; order Anura; family Ranidae; genus Lithobates; species Lithobates clamitans. The sequence continues at coordinate 11,261,069 of JBBGZY010000008.1, read as the reverse complement.
ATATAGAAATAATAAATATTAAAACAATCTTCTACAATAGCAAAGTTGACACCATTTATGTATTAAAATAAATGGTAAAAATTTGTAAAAAATTAGTATTGAAAAAAAACAATAAATACTGAAACATTAAATAAAAAGCTAAAAACAACAAAAGGAGGAGAAAAAAGAATTAATTCCAACTAGGCTTGATTGATAAACAAATTAATATCCCACTCCACATTCATTCCTTGTGGAAAATGGGTCTGTAATTCGTATATTCAGAAAATTTCCATATGGGAAACTCCCCTTAAGGTGGCTCCTCCCCTCCATGGAGCGATAAATTTGTCAATAATTAAAAATTGAGTGCCAGTGGGATTATGGTCATGAAACTCCCTATAATGCCAAGGGACTGTGTGTTTAATACTTCCAGCCTTAATAAGATTGATGTGTTCTGACACCCTAGTTGTAAATGACCTAATAGTCCGGCCAACATATTGTTTGCCACACGGACATGTTAGCAAGAAAACCACATTAGTGGTTGCACAGATGCAAAAATGCTTGATTTAGTAAATTCGACCAGTTACAGTAGATCGAAATTCATGGCTAACCCTTCTGCCACATGTACTGAACTAGCACACTGTACATCTCTTACAAGGATGGAAACCAGTCCAATTATGGAAGAAAGATGGCTTACTAGGAGGATTGATAATATTTAGTGCCAACTTGTTTTGAAGTGAGGGTACCCATCTAAAAATTACTTTGGGGTTTTCGGGCAATAATGGACCAAAGATCCTGTCATTTCTTAAACTATCCCAATGATTTTCAAAGATACGTTTAATTTGCTTATGTTAGATAGAAAATGAGGTAAGAAAGGACCATTTGAAATCATAATTTTCCCGTCGGGGTTTATCCTCCAACAACAAAGAGCGATCAATATCACAGATATTAGTGATATCCTGGTCGACATCTATAGAGTCATAACCCTTTTCGAGGAATCTTCCTCTCAAAACGTTGGCTTGGGCTTTAAAAGTGTCGATGTCGGTGCAATATCTGTGCTATCGCAAAAATTGGATCTTCGGAACCAAATCTAAGCCATGATTTGTGATGGCAACTATCAGTGGGTATATACCCATTCCTATCAGTTGGTTTGAAATAGGTACTAAATATACATTTGTGGTCCTTCCTTTCAATGACAAGATCAAGAAAATGAATTATGGATCTACTGAATTCATATGTAAGGGCTATACCCCTATCATTATTATTAAGAGCCTGAAAAAAACTCTTCCAATTCATCGTGAGAGCCCTCCAATAGGAGGAGGATGTCGTCTATGTACCGGGCCCACTGTATAAGCTGTGGGTTATCCATGGCATAGACGACATCCTCCTCCCACTTAGCCATAAACAAGTTGGCCAAGCTTGGAGCGAACTTAGTGTGAAGAGCGTTACTCTTCACACCATGAATGGTGTGAAGAGTAGGAATGATATAAAACCCACCCAGCAATCGAAAATAGAATATTCTGATACCCGGGATAAGGCAGAAATGCTCAGCACTTGGAGTATTATAAAGGGTTTCTGAAATTCAATAAAAATGGCAAAGATAGATAAATTGATCAGGTACTTGATCCCAGTAAAGTAAGATACCTATTGTTACCAAAACCAGCAAAGGGTGTGAGGTCAAACCGGGGCTCATTGGAATATAGAGCACCGCTAAAGACCAAACACCACAAGGCTGGGAGGTTAAAGGAGAAAGGTCCTAAGAAAGCTTCTTATTCCAAGTCCCTGAATATGCAGTAGGGCTTACCTAACCGCACTAGATCTGAATGATCCCGGGTGTCCGCCGTCTGAATGAAGGCGGCTGTTAGGTCGCCTTTCATAACCCCCAACCCGGATATATGTACAGCGCTGTGCGCCGACGTCACGCGGCCCGGCTCTCCCAATTGCGCATGAGCGAGGAGCACAATGCGCACGCGCACGAGCCCTAATGTGTAGGATGCTTCTCAGCGTCACTGGAGGGAAACAAGGGGAGGAGCTGACCTGATTGGAAGGCTCACCCCAAGCTGGAAAGGCGCATGACTGCCACCAGGGGGAGAATTAACTTCTCAAGCGGTTACATGAATTGGAAAGTGATGTAGGTGGAGAATGACATAGAACTAAATAAGGGTGGAATCAGGCGGTTAATGTGCCAAGATGGGGGAGAGGCATAGGGGACTGTCCCCCAAACAAGGGCTCCAGATGATGTCTTGGATGATGAAACGCGTAGAGCATCATTGCGTCACTTCCGGTTTGATCGGCGATTGTTGTTACACAGCGCCAGCTCTTGTTTTACCTTCTTGCATGCAAAATACATTGTAAATCCAGGATAACAGTCCTTAGATTGCCCGGCAGAACTCCAGAGAGCTGCACAGTGGCTCACATTGTGAAGTCATAACACCCCTGGGGGGGTAATGTCATTTGGTGAGTGCAATCACACTATCAACACGGATATCACCTGGCACCACTGTCACTTTGAAAGGATAACCAGCACCTGTTTTCTGAGCATAATCACTTTATTCACTGTAAGGACTAATTGATTAATGATCTAGTGTTTGCAACAATCTCATTCACTGTATGGATTAATTTATTAATGATCTAGTGCTTGCAACTTATTTATTCACTGTATGGAATAATTTATTAGTGATCTAGTGTTTGCAACAATCCCATTAATTGTTTTTGTATTGTGGTAATACACAGAGACACATACTAAATTGTGCATCCATTCCTATAATTTTTTTTTACTACATTCACTATTATTAATTTATTTTCACAATTAGTTTTTTGTTTATTTATTAATGGCACATTGGATTTTCTATACACTGGATTTCTGATGTAGCAGACATCCACATTTATTATTTTGTCATTTTGGTTGGTGAAACCCTATCTGAAGCTCAGCAACTTTTATTACATACATTTTTTTGTCACTCACCAACAGAGGGTGTAACACCATTATGTAAATAAGCTAAATTTGATTTTGCCCCTAGGGGTGTAACACTCAACAGTGTTTTTCTATTTCATTTCATTTGTTTAGTAGTTTGGCATTCATATACCTTTTTGCATTTATTTATTTCCAACGCACCCAGAGACCATCAGACAGAGGGTGTAACACAGGTTTATTCAGTACAATAGGTGTAATTTATTTATATGGTGATTTCATAGTACTACCTTTCACCTTGTAATTTTTCCTCCATCTTTATGTCTCTAAATTGGGAGAGACAGAGGGTGTAGCACACCCACCCTTTTTTCTGGTCTTGATTTACCATTTATGGGAGAGTCTTCCCATCAGGACCCAGTCAATCATCTCTAACTTTTCTATATTCAGTTTCACATTTTAATTCTACATATATTCAAGAGAAACAGCGCCACGTCTGCACTCTCTTAATTCAAGAGACATCATCGTGAGATCCAAGTTAGTACATAAAAAAAATACATAAATATGCAATGATATACAAAATATGTACAGCAGACTGTTCTTACAATACAAAACTTTGTATCCACTTGTTTCTAGCAGCAAGTGGACCAATCTGAAAGGGTATAATGAATATACAAAGAGCAATTATAGACAATTGGGACCTTGAATTACAATGATACATGTCAGAGGTAAATGTCAGCAATGATAAGCAAAAGAAAATACTTAATATTGAACCCTACTACGGACTAAGACTGGAATACTATTAATGTCCATATGCGTGTAACGTCAGGTGTCTCAACATGTTTGACAATATAGTGTATATATAAAAAAACAAGTCATAGGAGGACTTAATACCTTCAAGTAAATGAATAATTAATAAAATTCTATATTATTATGAAAGATATGACAGTTTGTGCATTTTAGATAACTGTAAAGTTGAAATACATTAACAATTCTTTATTAAATTAAAATAACTCTTAAAATATCAGTCTAGGGGAGATGGGCGGAGTCTAGCCGAGCAGACATGCATTGTTAGAGCTCCGCACCGCTGAGGAGAGAAGAGAAGGACAAAGCGGAGCCTGCAGGCTCAAAAGGTATCCATTTGAACCTTTTTGCCCCAGGGAACAAACTGTGAAAGTTTGGGCAGGAAATATGGTACTGGGAGGAAGCCGTGGCAGAAATAAAAATCACCTCACAAAAAGCTCACAGGCACTCACTGCAACTAAAGCGGCTCCAGTCACCTCACAATATACAGCATCAGGGCGCTCTCACAGACAGAAAATGTCACAGCAAGACTCTCCATTTGAGTCAGATACAGAACAAATCCTCTCACAAACTTCTCCACAAGCCTCCTCAGCATCCCCAGTAATATTATTACAATTTGAAAAGATGCTTCATAAGGCTTTAAAACAAACCTCAGACCAAATAACAAAGAGCCTAACCAAAGAAATAAGAGAGCTGGGAAACCGCACCGCAGCCTTAGAAATAAAAATGGATGAAATTGAAATTACAACCCAACAGAATTGGAACAATTAAAAGAAGAGAATTTAATACTTCAAACTAAGCTCGAAGATTACGAAAATAGAGCCAGACATTCAAACTTGCGCATAAGGGGAATGCCTGAAACTGTGACAGACCTGCAATCTACTATTACTGCTCTATTACAAGAACTAAAGCCAGATATCCCTATTGAACGTTTAGAACTGGACAGAGTACACAGAGCCCTCACAGCCAAAAAGAAAGATGGACCCCCACGTGATATAATCACAAAATTTCATTATTACAGAACGAAAGAACAAATACTAATTGCTGCAAGAGAAAAAAAGAACTTAATTTTCAAGGACACAATTATCAAATTTTTGCTGACCTATCCCAACTTACTATTACTAAAAGACGATCCATGAAACCCCAACTAATGGAACTGCAACGCCACAACATTATGTATCAATGGGGCTTCCCCCTTTCAGTTAGATTTAACTACCAAGGTACAATTTACAGAAGCAGATCAGCAGATGAACTACAACAAACCCTTTTAAAATTAAATCTGACAGAACCCACAAGCAGCAACTCTCCCACACGCAGAAGAATGGCATCATCTTCACCTTCAGGCAGCACCCAGAAAATTTCAGAACAAAATGGGAATCATCATTCTCACAAAAGAGGCCGTTATGCCACATCATCCATGGACCAAGAAGATTCAATGGACTGACATCCTAATTCCTGATATCTCTTCATTTATTATACTAAGAGATGGTTCTCTATAAAAAACCTGTATTTATAACTGAATGTAACTGCATTCTGATAGTCACACACTGTGTGGGATCATGTTACATTCCAGTTATATTTCTTATTACTTCTGATTCATATAGCCTTAGAATATATAAGTGAAATAAGGAAATTCTTGTTCAGTTATATATTTTCAGGTAATAACAATAGATTTATTACTTTTTAGGACAAATATGTTCAATAATCCAGAGATAATGGAAGCTTTTTCTTTCTTTTCTTAAAACAAATATATTATTACCTAACTAGTTCCTAGAACTATGTTTTTGTTTATTCTAATCTGAAGAAATACAACCTCAATTTTATGAGTTAACATATCTAAACAGTTACATATAAATAAAATATGTAATTGTTTACTCTAAAAGGGTTAAAATCCCAAAATAATTCAAACTATCTTCATCAATACCAAAGTTATTAACAGTACCTTTCTAACTGAATTATTTAGCCTAGGGCAAGACTAACCATATACAACCACCCTGGAATAAATAATTTCAACAAAAACTATATTCTGCACTCCAATTAATTAATCACCTTTTTGATGTCTTTTGACATAGCACTTCTCTCCTGTAAGCGGAAGATCCGTGTACCCCCATTAGCCCTCCTCATTCTCCCAACCATAATATGTGGGAGTGTGGCGAAGGCACTTATTCCCCTGAGAGAGATATTTATTCTCTTTCACGGGTAAATTGTGATTACTTGCAAAAAATAATTTATACAATGTATCATCTAATCTCATATGTTTTTTGTTTACTCTTTTACTCCAGAATTCACTGGTTTCTTTTCTATCTTTTCATCTCTTAAGTCCATACAGGTTGATCTGCGCAGTCAGCTCTGCATAACAAAAAGTAAGTCAAAACTATTTGATCTGTTGCCATGGCACCACTGAATATACTTTCCCTGAATGTTCAGGGAATAAATGTCCCTCAAAAAAGGACCAAAGCCTTCCGTACTTTCCATAACAAGAAGGCTCACATAGTATGCCTGCAAGAAACACACCTCACCAAAGATTCTACTCCAAAATATATTTCTCCTTTTTATCAACAAATTTACACGGCTTCTGCCTGTACCAAACAAAGGGGTACTCTAATTGCATTTCACTGATCCACACCATTCACCTTATCATCAGAAATTAAAGACCCAGAAGGTAGATACCTGATACTCATGGGTTATATAATGGATACAGCAATCACGGTGATTTCCTACTACACTCCTAACAAACAACCTACACCATTCCTCTCACATATATTACAAGTGATTAATACACACAAAATAGGAACAGTGATAATGTGCGGGGATTCGAACCAGGTCCTCCTCCCATTTCTAGATAAATCACCTTTTACACCATCCAAAATAACCTCTAGATTACCTTTTTCTCAACTTCTTTCCAAATACAATCTGGTAGATTCGTGGAGAGAAAGTAACCCAATGAAAAAGAAATTCACTTATTTCTCGCACCCTCATCAAACCTTCACCAGAATAGATCATATTTTTCTAACAATAGGAATGATACCAGAAATTATTGCATCAGATATAATTCCGATTCTGTGGTCTGACCATAATGCAGTATACACTACTATAGCCTCAGCCATACCAAAAGCGCATGACCCAACGTGGTACTTACTGGACATAATGCTCAAACACCCACTTCATCAGATGGCCATTGAACAAGTTTTAAAGGAATATATATCAATTAATAATACAACAGACATTTCCCCAATAACACTGTGGGAAGCTCATAAGCCTGTCTTGCGTGGTACAATACAAAGACAAATGGCACTATTTAAACGGGAACGCAAAAATCTAGCAAAAAAACTAGAACTCAATTTTAATGCAGCCTACATATCATTCCAAGATAATCCATCTCAGAGTACAAAATGTCATCTGGAAAAATCTAGATTGGAATACGATCTATTTCTCACTGAGTCAGTTGATAAATCCCTCAAACGTTCCAAACACAATTTCTACATGAAAACAAACAAACCAGGTACATATTTGGCTCGGGCATTAAATTCAACTAACAAATCTTTCAAACCAATACGTTTGAAATTATCAAAAAATGTTCATACTTGTAATCCAGTTAAAATAGTCCAAAAATTTCACTCACATCTCGCAACTTTATACAAGACAAACAATGAATTTAATCCTACAGAGGCTGAATCCTTCTTCTCAAAAATAACCTTACCTGAGTTGTCTCAGAATCAAAAAAGCAGTTTGGATGAGCCTATAACTATAGATGAAGTTGCTAACGCCATAAAAGACCTAAAACTTAACAAAAGACCAGGCCCAGACGGCTACTCGGCTTTATACTATAAAACATTCTCAGAAATACTCTCTCCCATTCTCACTGAAACTTTTAACAAACTTCTAGAAGGACATTCTTTTTGGCAAGAAACACTAATGGCAATTGTTTGTATGATCCCAAAACCCCTTTCTGATGATACTTCCTGTGTGAATTATCGGCCTATCTCTCTGTTAAACCTTGATATTAAATTATTAGCAAAAATAATAGCAAAACGCCTCAATAGCATTAAAGAAAAATTAATACATAGAGATCAAGTAGGCTTCATGCCAAATAGACAGGCAGGCGATAATATACGCTGGGCAGTGTTATTGGCACATATTGCCAAAAAACTGAAAATCCCTTTATGTTTTCTATCTCTCGATATTAAGAGGGCATTTGACACAGTATCCTGGCAATATATGCAATATTCATTACAAAAATGGGGTTTTGGACCCCACTTTTTAACATGGATCAAAGCATTATATAATAAACCCAAAGCCTATATAAAATATGCTGGATACAAATCTGATGCCTTTAATATCGAAAGAGGTACCCGACAGGGTTGCCCATTATCTCCCTTATTATTTGCCCTTATACTCGAACCCATGGCCCAATACATCAGAACAAACCAAACTATAACTGGCATTGAAGTAGGAGGTATTACACACAAATTATGTATATTTGCAGACGATATATTACTTTTTCTATCATCACCACAGGTCTCTGGTCCTAACTTAAAAAAAAAAAAACAATGGAGAAAACACATGTACGAGAGTACCCAAGGCTGCACAACCCAAAAGTATAATACAAAAAAGACAAATTCCCCAGGGGGTTTTTTAGGCAGCATTGTATTGAATATTATTATGACAGTAAAATAAATCAAGTTCATAAGGAATTCAAATATACAACAATTTATTATAAAATACAGACTCTGGTTCACGTGTAACAGACATCAGCATAAAACATCAACCATGGCTAAAAAGGGCCCCCAGATAAGTGACGTATCATCAAATAGTTATCCACATGAATACCCCGATGCATTTCGACCCATTGGTCTTCTTCAGTTTCAAGTAAAAACTCTAATTGTGATATATTTCCCTAGAATCTAAATCCCCCTGAAGAAGACCAATGGGTCGAAATGCATCGGGGTATTCATGTGGATAACTATTTGATGATACGTCACTTATCTGGGGGCCCTTTTTAGCCATGGTTGATGTTTTATGCTGATGTCTGTTACACGTGAACCAGAGTCTGTATTTTATAATAAATTGTTGTATATTTGAATTCCTTATGAACTTGATTTATTTTACTGTCATAATAATATTCAATACAATGCTGCCTAAAAAACCCCCTGGGGAATTTGTCTTTTTTGTTCTGGTCCTAACTTAATACCAGCTCTTGATGGATTTGCAGCCCTATCCGGCCTTATGATTAATCCTAAGAAATGCCTAGTGCTTAATATTTCGCTCACAAATATGGAATTGATCCCGGCTAGGGCTGCACTCCCATTCACATGAGCAGAAAAATCAATCCCATATCTTGGAATTCATTTAACAGCATCTCATTCTGACTTATTCTCAACCAATTATCCTCCTGTATTAAGACAGATCACAAATCTAATAAAACAATGGTCGTAACTTCCTTTATCCTGGATAGGGAAGATTAATGCAATCAAAATGACTTCTACCCAAATTGCTTTATCTATTCAGAGTCCTCCCTATTCCAATTCCTTCCTATTTTTTGAGAATAGTACAAAAAAGAGCAACTTTGTTTATATGGGGCTCTTCTAAACCACGTATACCTATACACACACTACATCTTCCCAAAAATAAAGGAGGCCTGGGATACCCTAATTTTATTAACTACTACAGAGCAGCACATTTGGCCAGTCTGTCCAAATACCATGCAAAACAGGAAATCCCATTATGGGTATATATAGAGGCTTCAGAAGATGACCCTCTATTAATATCAAACTTGTTATGGCTTGATCCTAAAGACCGCTTTAAAATTCATAATCCCATAACTAAACACTTCTTATCTCTCTGGGATAAACTAAAAACCAAATATCAGTTATAATCTCCACACAATCCTCTCCTTTCTTTTATTAGAAATCCAGCCTTTTATCCGGCATGGATCTACCCAAATTCTTTTAAAGCTTGGACAACATCAGGCATTCAGACACTAAATGACTTCATAGCATCTAAATCATTCCTTTCATTCCCATCGCTTAGAGAAAAATATGATCTACCAAACTCTGAGATATTTAGATATCTCCAAATCAAAAATTTCTATACACCATTCCTAAAGGGGGATACACCATTATCCCAATTATCCATTTTTGAATCAATCTGTACAAAAGATCCATTTGCTAAAGGTACAATTTCATCACTTTATAATCAATTATATGGAGTAGTAAATCTTAATAGACCCTCTTACGTTCAGAGGTGGGAGGAGGACCTGGGACGAACTTTAGAAGACACGGACTGGTCTAACATATGGCTCACATCTAAGTCATCTTCACCCAACATCTTAGCACTGGAGACAAATTATAAAGTCCTAACTCGCTGGCACCTTGTACCCGCTAGGGTGGCAAAATATTCACCTAATACCTCAGCTCTTTGTTTTCGAGGATGCCCAGAAATAGGCACACATTTACACATATGGTGGACGTGCCCAGTAATCCAAACCTTCTGGAAGGAAGTCTTCGTGATTGCATCTAAAATATTCAAAAAAATAAAACAACCAGATCCATATATAACTTTACTTAATCTAAAACCGGAATGGTTAACACTCTCTCAAATCAAACTTATGATCCAACTAATAACGGCTGCAAAACAAACAGTGGCCAAGGCATGGAAATCTCCTACATTGGTACTAGCAGAAATAATTCACAGAATGAATAATACAATGTCCCATGCTAAGATGGTAGCCATCGAACAAAATCAAATTCCAAAATTTGAAAAACTTTGGCATCCTTGGATAAAACAACAGTTCCTGTCAAATTTCAATGACTCTGTCCTGTTGCCATGGTAACAGATTAAATGACTTACAGAGACACCCATTCTAAGGCTTCAAAGAGAACTAAAAAGAATAATAAACTGACGAGTGGGACAACCTTGTGGACCATACCTCTGCCTTTCTACCCTTTTTCTTCTTTCTCTTTCCTTTTCTCCACCTTACGATTAAAGCTCATTATCAGAATTTATTTGACCTATATACACTCTACCTGTAAACAATATGTATAGTAGGTATAAATCATTTAAATATCTACAAAAGTAACTAAGGAAATGATATATATCTTTAATTCAGGTTTACGTGAACCCAATGTTTAATATTTGAAATTTCATGATATTTACCTATATAAACCCTACTGTAAAACAATGAGCTTACTTTATAGATCCTTGTAAACTTACCTTATGTATCTTTATAATATTGTATACTCAATAAACTTCTTTTGACAAGGAAATATCAGTCTAAATGACATTTTAATATATGCAGGCTTTGTCCAGAAAAATAACAGTTATCTGTCATAAAGCAAGTTAGACCTTTGGTTATATTCTAAGAACAAAGTGCAAAAGAATTAGGAATTCTCTGCAAACATTATCGTATTAGATATTGTACATTAATGCCCAAAATGACACATTTTTCAGCAAGTTGTAGCTTAGTGTAGCACTTTGAATTTCAATAGAAATTTGCAAGCCTGTCTGAGAAGTTTTCCCATAACGGTGCATAATGAGGCTCTGTAGAATGCAAAGCCGCTGTCAACATGTACTTAAACTCTTAGTTATTACCATATATTTTCATTTTCTGTTGTCCACAAGCCTAACCATGGAAAGTAAATGGTGACTAAGAAAGAAAATAAATCCCTGTCCAAACTCTTTTGTCAAAGATTCCCTGTAAATCTTTTAAATTGTAACTTTATTTACATAGAGATGACAAAAAAAAAAAAAACAGAGAGTGTGTTAGTGTCTATTTCTACTGACAAATCAAATATAATAGTTACACCACTTTATTTTACTGATGAATATTTCAAAATACATAGTTTGAGTGGAAAAAATGGTCAGAGTGTGGGGCTGCAGTTGATGAGTAAGGGAAATGACTGTGGAATAAGGAAAATACTCAACTTTTTGGCATCAGATAATTCCTTTCAACATTAGAGGTGCATTTAGAGTTTTATGGAGGCTGGTCAATATTAGAAAGGAGCAAGGCGCTGGCACTTGTGAAGGCAGAATGTCTTCCTGGTGCACAAAGTGACAGGACAATGTGTACAAAATCCCCTCTTTCTAAAAATACTAGCTGCTTAGCATGATGCTGGTCCTCTGACTTCATGCAAGCATGTAGAATAGGAGTTCTGACTTGCTGCAAACAGTAGCTTGGAGTATTTGAAGCCAGAGGATCAGTAGTGATAATCAGCTAGCATTTTCATTTGAAGGTCAGCAATGGAAGACAGGGTTTCTCTTGGCACAGGTTTTCTTTAACAATAAAGATACATTTCTTTTCAAATTGGTCCCTAAATGAATTTGGTCAAAAGATAGATGTACCTTAAAAAAGTTAGGAATACAAAATATTATGTTTAAATATACAGTATACAGTATACTAGATATTTCAGGTAATGCAGCAAAAATATAACACCGTCAATTACAGTATCTCACAAAAGTGAGTACACCCCTCACATTTTTGTAAATATTTTATTATATCTTTTCATGTGACAACACTGAAGAAATGACACTTTGCTACAATGTAAAGTAGTCAGTATACAGCTTGTATAAAAGTGTAGATTTGCTGTCCCCTCAAAATAACTCAACACACAGCCATTATTGTCTAAACCGCTATTGTGATATTGTGTGTAGCCACCATTATTTTCCAGAACTGCCTTAACACTCTTGGGGATGGAGTTTACCACAGCTTCACAGGTTGCCACTAGAGTCCTCTTCCACTCCTCCATTACAACATCACGGTGCTGGTGGATGTTAGAGACCTTGCGCTCCTCCATCTTCCATTTGAGGATGCCCCACAGATGCTCAATAGAGTTTAGGTCTAGAGACATGCTTGGCTCATCCATCACCATTACCCTCAGCTTCTGTAGCAAGGCAGTGGTCATCTTTGAGGTGTGTTTGGGGTTGTTATCATGTTGGAATACTGCCCTGTGGCCCAGTCTCTGAAGGGAGGGGTTCATGCTCTGCTTCAGCATGTCACAGTACATGTTGGCATTCATGGTTCCCTCAATGAACTGTAGCTCCCCAGTGCCGGCAGCACTCATGCAGCCCCAGACCATGACACTCCCACCACCATGCTTGACTGTAGGCAAGACACATTTGTCTTTGTACTCCTCACCTGGTTGCCGCCACACACGCTTGACACCATCTGAACTAAATATGTTTATCCTGGTCTCATCAGACCACAAGACATGGTTCCAGTAATCCATGTGCTTAGTCTGCTTGTCTTTAGCAAACTCTTTGTGGGCTTTCTTGTGCATCATCTTTAGAAGAGGCTTCCTTCTGGGACAACAGCCTGAGCACTGACAGGCTGACCCCCCACCCCTTCAACCTCTGCAGCAATGCTGGCAGCACTCATCCGTCTATTTCCCAAAGACAACCTCTGGATATGACGCTGAGCCTGTGCACTCAAATTCTTTGGTCGACCATAACAAGGCCTGTTCTGAGTGCAACCTGTCCTGTTAAACTGCTGTATGGTCTTGGCCACTGTGCTGCAGCTCAGTTTCAGGGTCTTGGCAATCTTCTTATAGCCTAGACCATCTTTATGTAGAGCAACAATTCTTTTTTTCAGATCCTCAGAGAGTTCTTTGCCATGAGGTATCATGTTGAACTTCCAGTGACCAGTATGAGAGAGTGAGAGTGATAACACCAAATTTAACACATCTACTCCCCATTCACACCTGAGACCTTGTAACACTAACGAGTCACATGACACCGGGGAGGGAAAATGGCTAATTGGGCCCAATTTGGACATTTTCACTTAGGGGTGTACTCACTTTTGTTGCCAGCGGTTTAGACATTAATGGTTGTGTGTTGAGTTATTTTGAGGGTACAGCAAATTTACACTACTGTACACTCACTACTTTACATTGTAGCAAAGTGTCATTTCTTCAGTGTTGTCACATGAAAAGATATAATAAAATATTTACAAAAAATATGAGGGGTGTACTCACTTTTGTGAGATACTGTATATACAGGCACTGTTGCATATAGGGAAAAGTGTGTCAAAATTTGGATTTTTCTTCACTTCAGTTATTTAGACGTGTAAAAATTTTGCTGATCTACTAATCATTATAGCACTTGTGTCTGACATACTAAATACTTATTGTACAGTATTGATTTGAGGAAGATGGAATTGCTTGCTCTGAAAGGCTATGAATTATTAGGCAGCACATCATGTACCATGTTGCATAGTGTAACAAACTGTTTAACAGCATTACTTTTCCTCAATATTTTGTCAGTAATATACAGAATAAATGTAGTGCCACCCTCAAAAGACCCGCTTGGTAATTTTGGGTTCTCTGTTCTGTGCCTGGACTCCAAGAACAACCTCAGCCCTTCTGACACATCTATTTGAATGAAAATCACCACAAGCACATATAGAAACTCAAGTGTAAATACCTTTTACCTGGCTGTGAGCTGCTACCAGAAAAATAAGCAGATACAGAGAGAGATAGATGCACATAAGAGGTAAATCCAATTTCATGGTAAAAAAAATGACCAAAAAAAAAAAATAACATAGCATATACAATTGTGACACAAGTCATGTTGTAATTGAATCTTATTAAAAATTACCTTTCCTTTTCCTTGTCAAAAGAAGTTTATTGAGTATACAATATTATAAAGATACATAAAGTAAGTTTACAAGGAACTATAAAGTAAGCTCATTGTTTTACAGTAGGGTTTATATAGGTAAATATCATGAAATTTCAAATATTAAACATTGGGTTCACGTAAACCTAAATTAAAGATATATATCATTTCCTTAGTTACTTTTGTAGGTATTTAAATGATTTATACCTACTATACATATTGTTTACAAGTAGAGTGTATATAGGTCAAATAAATTCTGATAATGAGCTTTAATCGTAAGGTGGAGAAAAGGAAAGAGAAAGAAGAAAAAGGGTTGAAAGGTAGAGGTATGGTCCACAAGGTTGTCCCGCTCGTCAGTTTATTATTCTTTTTAGTTCTCTTTGAAGCCTTAGAATGGGTGTCTCTGTAAGTCATTTAATCTGTTACCATGGCAACAGGACAGAGTCATTGAAGTTTGACAGGAACTGTTGTTTTATCCATGGGTGCCAACGTTTTTCAAATTTTGGAATTTGATTTTGTTCGATGGCTACCATCTTAGCATGGGACATTGTATTATTCATTCTGTGAATTGTTTCTGCTAGTACCAATGTAGGAGATTTCCATGCCTTGGCCACTGTTTGTTTTGCAGCCGTTATTAGTTGGATCATAAGTTTGAATTGAGAGAGTGTTAACCATTCCGGTTTTAGATTAAGTAAAGTTAAATATGGATCTGGTTGTATTATTTTTTTAAATATTTTAGATGCAATCACGAAGACTTCCTTCCAGAAGGTTTGGATTACTGGGCACGTCCACCATATGTGTAAATATGTGCCTATTTCTGGGCATCCTCGAAAACAAAGAGCTGAGGTATTAGGTGAATATTTTGCCACTCTAGCGGGTACAAGGTACCAGTGAGTTAGGACTTTATAATTTGTCTTCAGTGCTAAGATGTTGGGTGAAGATGACTTAGATGTGAGCCATATGTTAGACCAGTCCGTGTCTGCTAAAGTTCGTCCCAGGTCCTCCTCCCACCTCTGAACGTAAGAGGGTCTATTAAGATTTGCTACTCCATATAATTGATTATAAAGTGATGAAATTGTACCTTTAGCAAATGGATCTTTTGTACAGATTGATTCAAAAATGGATAATTGGGATAATGGTGTATCCCCCTTTAGGAAAGGTGTATAGAAATTTTTGATTTGGAGATATCTAAATATCTCAGAGTTTGGTAGATCATATTTTTCTCTAAGCGATGGGAATGAAAGGAATGATTTAGATGCTATGAAGTCATTTAGTGTCTGAATGCCTGATGTTGTCCAAGCTTTAAAAGAATTTGGGTAGATCCATGCCGGATAAAAGGCCGGATTTCTGATAAAAGAAAGGAGAGGATTGTGTGGAGATTGTAACTGATATTTGGTTTTTAGTTTATCCCAGAGAGATAAGAAGTGTTTAGTTATGGGATTATGAATTTTAAAGCGGTCTTTAGGATCAAGCCATAATAAATTTGATATTAATAGAGGGTCATTTTCTGAAGCCTCTATAAATACCCATAATGGGATTTCCTGTTTTGCATGGTATTTGGACAGACTGGCCAAATGTGCTGCTCTGTAGTAGTTAGTAAAATTAGGGTATCCCAGGCCTCCTTTATTTTTGGGAAGATGTAGTGTGTGTATAGGTATACGTGGTTTAGAAGAGCCCCATATAAACGAAGTTGCTCTTTTTTTGTACTATTCTCAAAAAATAGGAAGGAATTGGAAAAGGGAGGACTCTGAATAGATAAAGCAATTTGGGTAGAATAGTGATTTTGATTGCATTAATCTTCCCTATCCAGGATAAAGGAAGTTGCGACCATTGTTTTATTAGATTTGTGATCTGTCTTAATACAGGAGGATAATTGGTTGAGAATAGGTCAGAATGAGATGCTGTTAAATGAATTCCAAGATATGGGATTGATTTTTCTGCCCATGTGAATGGGAGTGCAGCCCTAGCCGGGATCAATTCCATGTTTGTGAGTGAAATATTAAGCACTAGGCATTTCTTAGGATTAATCATAAGGCCAGATAGGGCTGCAAATCCATCAAGAGCTGGTATTAAGTTAGGACCAGAGACCTGTGGTGATGATAGAAAAAGTAATATATCGTCTGCAAATATACATAATTTGTGTGTAATACCTCCTACTTCAATGCCAGTTATAGTTTGGTTTGTTCTGATGTATTGGGCCATGGGTTCGAGTATAAGGGCAAATAATAAGGGAGATAATGGGCAACCCTGTCGGGTACCTCTTTCGATATTAAAGGCATCAGATTTGTATCCAGCATATTTTATATAGGCTTTGGGTTTATTATATAATGCTTTGATCCATGTTAAAAAGTGGGGTCCAAAACCCCATTTTTGTAATGAATATTGCATATATTGCCAGGATACTGTGTCAAATGCCCTCTTAATATCGAGAGATAGAAAACATAAAGGGATTTTCCGTTTTTTTAGCAATATGTGCCAATAACACTGCCCTGCGTACATTATCACCTGCCTGTCTATTTGGCATGAAGCCTACTTGATCTCTATGTATTAATTTTCCTATAATGCTATTGAGGCGTTTTGCTATTATTTTTGCTAATAATTTAATATCGAGGTTTAACAGAGAGATAGGCCGATAATTCACACAGGAAGTATCATCAGAGAGGGGTTTTGGGATCATACAAACAATTGCCATTAGTGTTTCTTGCCGAAAAGAATGTCCATCTAGAAGTTTGTTAAAAGTTTCAGTGAGAATGGGAGAGAGTATTTCTGAGAATGTTTTATAGTATAAAGCCGAGTAGCCGTCTGGGCCTGGTCTTTTGTTAAGTTTTAGGTCTTTTATGGCGTTAGCAACTTCATCTATAGTTATAGGTTCATCCAAACTGCTTTTTTGATTCTGAGATAACTCAGGTAAGCTTATTTTTGAGAAGAAGGATTCAGCCTCTGTAGGATTAAATTCATTGTTTGTCTTGTATAAAGTTGCGAGATGTGAGTGAAATTTATGGACTATTTTAACTGGATTACAAGTGTAAACATTTTTTGATAATTTCAAACGTATTGGTTTGAAAGATTTGTTAGTTGAATTTAATGCCCGAGCCAAATATGTACCTGGTTTGTTTGTATTCATGTAGAAATTGTGTTTGGAGCGTTTGAGGGATTTATCAACTGACTCAGTGAGAAATAGATCGTATTCCAATCTAGATTTTTCCAGATGAGATTTTGTACTCTGAGATGGATTATCTTGAAATGATATGTAGGCTGCATTAAAATTGAGTTCTAGTTTTTTTGCTAGATTTTTGCGTTCCCGTTTAAATAGTGCCATTTGTCTTTGTATTGTACCACGCAAGACAGGCTTATGAGCTTCCCACAGTGTTATTGGGGAGATGTCTGTTGTATTATTAATTGATATGTATTCCTTTAAAGCTTGTTCAATGGCCATCTGATGTAGTGGGTGTTTGAGCATTATGTCCGGTGGGTACCACGTTGGGTCATGCGCTTTTGGTATGGCTGAGGCTATAGTAGTGTATACTGCATTATGGTCAGACCACGGAAACGGAATTATATCTGATGCAATAATTTCTGGTATCATTCCTATTGTTAGAAAAATATGATCTATTCTGGTGAAGGTTTGATGAGGGTACGAGAAATAAGTGAATTTCTTTTTCATTGGGTTACTTTCTCTCCACGAATCTACCAGATTGTATTTGGAAAGAAGTTGAGGAAAAGGTAATCTAGAGGTTATTTTAGATGGTGTAAAAGGTGATTTATCTAGAAATGGGAGGAGGACCTGGTTCGAATCCCCACACATTATGACTGTTCCTATTTTGTGTGTATTAATCACTTGTAATATATGTGAGAGGAATGGTGTAGGTTGTTTGTTAGGAGCGTAGTAGGAAATCACCGTGATTGCTGTATCCATTATATAACCCATGAGTATCAGGTATCTACCTTCTGGGTCTTTAATTTCTGATGATAAGGTGAATGGTGTGGATCTGTGAAATGCAATTAGAGTTCCCCTTTGCTTGGTACAGGCAGAAGCCGTGTAAATTTGTTGATAAAAAGGAGAAATATATTTTGGAGTAGAATCTTTGGTGAAGTGTGTTTCTTGGAGGCATACTATGTGAGCCTTCTTGTTATGAAAAGTACGGAAGGCTTTGGTCCTTTTTTGAGGGACATTTATTCCCTGAACATTCAGGGAAAGTATATTCAGTGGTGCCATGGCAACAGATCAAATAGTTTTGACTTACTTTTTGTTATGCAGAGCTGACTGCGCAGATCAACCTGTGTGGACTGAAGAGATGAATAGATAGAAAAGAAACCAGTGAATTCTGGAGTAAAGAGTAAACAAAAAACATATGAGATTAGTTGATACATTGTATAAATTATTTTTTGCAAGTAATCACAATTTACCCGTGAAAGAGAATAAATATCTCTCTCAGGGGAATAAGTGCCTTCGTCACACTCCCACATAATATGGTTGGGAGAATGAGGAGGGCTAATGGGGGTACACGGATCTTCCGCTTACAGGAGAGAAGTGCTATGTCAAAAGACATCAAAATGATGTTTCATTAATTGGAGTGCAGAATATAGTTTTTGTTGAAATTATTTATTCCAGGGTGGTTGTATATGGTTAGTCTTGCCCTAGGCTAAATAATTCAGTTAGAAAGGTACTGTTAATAACTTTGGTATTGATGAAGATAGTTTGAATTATTTTGGGATTTTAACCCTTTTAGAGTAAACAATTACATATTTTATTCATATGTAACTGTTTAGATATGTTAACTCATAAAATTGAGGTTGTATTGCTTCAGATTAGAATAAATAAAAACATAATTCTAGGAACTAGTTAGGAAAAGAAAGAAAAAGCTTCCATTACTTCTGGATTATTGAACATATTTGTCCTAAAAAGTAATAAATCTATTGTTATTACCTGATAATATATAACTGAACAAGAATTTCCTTATTTCACTTATATATTCTAAGGCTATATGAATCAGAAGTAATAAGAAATATAACTGGAATGTAACATGATCCCACACAGTGTGTGACTATCAGAATGCAGTTACATTCAGTTATAAATACAGGTTTTTTTATAGAGAACCATCTCTTAGTATAATAAATGAAGAGATATCAGGAATTAGGATGTCAGTCCATTGAATCTTCTTGGTCCATGGATGATGTGGCATAACGGCCTCTTTTGTGAGAATGATGATTCCCATTTTGTTCTGAAATTTTCTGGGTGCTGCCTGAAGGTGAAGATGACGCCATTCTTCTCCGTGTGGGAGAGTTGCTGCTTGTGGGTTCTGTCAGATTTAATTTTAAAAGGGTTTGTTGTAGTTCATCTGCTGATCTGCTTCTGTAAATTGTACCTTTGTAGTTAAATCTGACTGAAAAGAGGAAGCCCCATTGATACATAATGTTGTGGCGTTGCAGTTCCATTAGTTGGGGTTTCATGGATCGTCTTTTAGTAATAGTAAGTTGGGATAGGTCAGCAAAAATTTGATAATTGTGTCCTTGAAAATTAAGTTCCTTTTTTTCTCTTGCAGCAATTAGTATTTGTTCTTTCATTCTGTAATAATGAAATTTTGTGATTATATCACGTGGGGGTCCATCTTTCTTTTTGGCTGTGAGGGCTCTGTGTACTCTGTCCAGTTCTAAACATTCAATAGGGATATCTGGCTTTAGTTCTTGTAATAGAGCAGTAATAGTAGATTGCAGGTCTGTCACAGTTTCAGGTATTCCCCTTATGCGCAAGTTTGAACGTCTGGCTCTATTTTCGTAATCTTCGAGCTTAGTTTGAAGTATTAAATTCTCTTCTTTTAATTGTTCCAATTCTGTTATATTTTCTTGGGTTGTAATTTCAATTTCATCTATTTTTATTTCTAAGGCTGCGGTGCGGTTTCCCAGCTCTCTTATTTCTTTGGTTAGGCTTTTTGTTATTTGGTCTGAGGTTTGTTTTAAAGCCTTATGAAGCATCTTTTCAAATTGTAATAATATTACTGGGGATGCTGAGGAGGCTTGTGGAGAAGTTTGTGAGAGGATTTGTTCTGTATCTGACTCAAATGGAGAGTCTAGCTGTGACATTTTCTGTCTGTGAGAGCGCCCTGATGCTGTATCTTGTGAGGTGACTGGAGCTGCTTCAGCTGCAGTGAGTGCCTGTGAGCTCTTTGTGAGGTGATTTTTATTTCTGCCACGGTTTCCTCCCAGTACCATATTTCCTGCCCAAACTTTAACAGTTTGTTCCCAGGGGCAAAAAGGTTCAAATGGATACCTTTTGAGACTGCAGGCTCCGCTTTGTCCTTCTCTTTTCTCCTCAGCGGTGCAGAGCTCTAACAATGCATGTCTGCTCCATTAGGCTCCGCCTATCTCCCCCTACCTTTCCTTTTCAATGTAGTGCTGTAATTTTCTGTAACATGCATTGTAATATGGCTACCTGGAGGCCAGATGGTGTACAGAACGCCTCCTGAAAATGTAATTTTCTGCTTAAGCGGTTGGCTTATTGATTTTCCCAGAAGTCTGCACCAAGATGCAAGTCAGTTTTTTGGCATCCCCTGCAACAAAAATGTCATATTTGGTGAGATGCTTCCAAAGGTAAATCTCGTCTAAAGGCCAATTTCCTCATTAGAACTCTGCAGGTGCAACAGCTGACAGACAATTGTAAAACCACTCACATACAGATTCACTGTGCACATGGACACAGACAAACAAACAACTATATCTTCAAAATAACAAAAGGTAGGAATCTTTTTTCTGTGTTCTGTTGTTGGATTTTTTGTTCTGTCCTGCGAGGCGGGTGGCTATTTTGTTTTTGTATCTTTGTCTGTAAATGGAATAAAAAAATTATAGATAAAATGAATTAACCACTTGCCGACCGGGCCATAGCCTAAAGAAGGCTACAGCGTGGTCGGGTTATCCTGGGTGGACGTCCGTCCTGCTCTCACGCGCCCCCTGGGGCGCGCACCCGAGAACTTCCGTGACCGCCGGGTCCAGAGGACCCGGCGCATCACGGATCACGGTAAATGGCCGCTGATCGCAGCCGTTTACCATGTGATCGCTCCGTCAAATGACGGAGCGATCACATGTAAACAAACCGGCGTCATGTCATGGCCGGTTCCTCCCTCCCCTCTGTGTACCGATCGGTACAGTGTGAGAGGAGAGGGGGAGGGATCGGATGGCAGCACCGCTGTGGGCTGCATGTGCAGTGCTCACAGCGGTGCTCAGTGACAAATACAGTCACATCCATCCCACCATGCTCAGCCATCCCTGCAATACACCCTGCAATATACCCAGCAATACCCCGCAATACTCTGCAATACCCTGCGCTACTCTGCACTACTCTGCAATACCCCGCAATAGTCTGCAATACCCCGCAATAGTCTGCAATACCCCGCAATAGTCTGCAATACCCCGCAATACCCTGCACTACTCTGCAATACCCCACAATACTCTGCAATACCCCACAATAGTCTGCAATACCCCGCAATAGTCTGCAATACCCTGCAATAGTCTGCAATACCCCGCAATAGTCTGCAATACCCCGCAATACCCTGCACTACTCTGCAATATCCCACAATACTCTGCAATACCCCGCAATACCCTGCAATACCCTGCAATACCCCGCAATAGTCTGCAATACCCCGCAATAGTCTGCAATACCCCACAATACCCTGCACTACTCTGCAATACCCCACAATACTCTGCAATACCCCGCAATACCCTGCACTACTCTGCAATACCCTGCACTACTCTGCAATACCCTGCACTACTCTGCAATACCCCGCAATACCCTGCAATACCCCGCAATACCCTGCACTACTCTGCAATACCCCGCAATAGTCTGCACTACTCTGCAATACCCTGCAATAGTCTGCACTACTCTGCAATACCCCGCAATAGTCTGCACTACTCTGCAATACCCCGCAATAGTCTGCACTACTCTGCAATACCCCGCAATAGTCTGCAATACCCCGCAATACCCTGCACTGCTCTGCAATACCCCCCAATACCCTGCACTGCTCTGCAATACCCCACAATATCCTGCACTACTCTGCAATATCCCGCAATACCCTGCACTACTCTGCAATACCCTGCACTACTCTGCAATACCCTGCACTACTCTGCAATACCCCACAATACCCCGCAATACTCCGCAGAGCTCTGCAATACCCCGCAATACCCCGCAATTTTTGACCAGTTCCCGCCCGCCGTCATATGACGTCCTTGACTTTGTGTGGGGATATCTGAATGATGCCTGCAGGCATCATTCAGATATCAGCTTTTTCAGCCGGCGATTCCCTACACCATAAGAATGATCATAACTGCTGTTCCACTGCTTGACTGTTCTTATGGGAGGAGAGAGGGGATGCCCCCCCCTTCCCGCCACCCTCCGGTGCTTCTACCGACTCCGCTACGATCGAAGCCAGGATCATTTTTTTTTATTATTATTTCAGGCTTCCTAGCCTAGAGGTGAGATGTGGGGTCTTATTGACTAAAAACTGGTGGGATCAACCTGCGCTGGTGAGCAATACGTGAAAATAATATATAATGTGTATTCACAAAAAATGCAGCAGCAAAAAAAACTTCAAATATCCATGAAGTGATAGACATACAAATAAAACTTAATTGCGCTAGCAGTGATGATATAATTGAAAAGTGTTTAGGAGACACGATATATGCATGTAAATCCCAATCAAAAAGTAACAATAAGTGCATAAACCTTATAACAAAAATAGTTATGTGCTAAAAATCAATAATCAGGCTTCAACACCACCTAAATCTGTCCATAGTAAAATAATTCAGATAAAAAGAAAAGTCCGTTTGATTCGTCTAGTCACCAAGCCATAAGGACTGATAGATCGAAGTAATTTCTATCGGACGTGCATTGATTGCAGAAAGAAAGTAATAGGTGTGCGCTTACCCCTATTGTTGGACCTCCTCTGTGGCAAGGTCTTATGGGCTTGCAGATTTCACCCTCTGCAGGGACAGTGTTGGTAACCAGGTCTTGACAGCGTACACCGCAGACTTCAGGATGGTCAGGATAGTCCAACTGCTCCAGCATCAGAGGGGGGACCAAAGAATGGAGAGGCCCATGGACAGAAAGAACATAAGGAAAAAAGAAGAAGCTCCTATGGTGTAATATCGTTGGGGTTTTATTGGATAAACCGCAAGTGAACATTTAAAAAATCCTCATAAAATATTCATAAAAAGCCAGCATAAACAAAGGCAGAACGCCCGTGCAAAGTAAACCTTCAGAACACGTGATGGCAAGCACTGCGAGGCCACGCCCTACATGTTTCGTCATATGTGACGTCATCTACGGGGCACGGGCGACGCAATGAACCATCACCTTATATATCAACAGACGAAATTGTAACCACGCCCTCATCTCCGCCCACGTCCATCCATCGAAAGGGCATGTATAGAGATTTGACGGGACCGTCAATTAGAGACCGCCCACAGGGCGGAACATGAAAAGAAAATGAAAACAAAAACCTAAATACAACTGGAAGTGGAACCAAGCCTCATTTTAGCGCCGGCCTGACACACTAACAGGCATGCGCCAAGATAAGCCAAGCCTCGATCTGGCTGACACTACAACCTCCTATAGAGGTAGACTGTAATCAGAAACCGGAAGAGATCAAGCGTGTACCCCGGGTGGATTCTAGAGATAGACGCCCGTAACATACCTGAGACTTCCGGTCCTGAATGGATCCAGATTCATCTAAAGAAACTTTAATATCGCTCTTAAAATTAAAAAAACCCGTTTGGACCGTACATATAATGTACGTGGCTATATTTTTCACTGTGCATTTAGTATAATATTTAATTTTTATTATTTTTCCCAAATGCACTGTATATTTTAAAAGAAAGTGAATAAAAATAAAAATATCTAAAAATGTAATGAGGGGATACAGGTCTATTAATTGGGTATGCATATATAAAAAATTCTATGGTAAGTGAAAGTGAAACCATTATATCTTTTGGGCCTTACCCACAAACAATAGCTCCAAAATTTTTTTAACCTGTCAGCCAGGACGGGACTCAACACATCTTTTTACAATTCCAAACCCTAAAACGTTCAAAAAGAGAGAAAAAAACAAACAATCAATTCTAAGGGTATATGGTAGAGCAATTCACAATGCCCAAGAACGTTATTAATAAGGGGATTCTAATTTCAACATAACCCATAGCTGTCACAACGGGGGGTACATATGATATTACGTCTTCGGTTGTATCATGCATTATCAATAAACGCATTGATCTCAATATCAACGTTGAGTCCTCGTGGTTTAAGGCACCCCATTTTAAATATCCACCCCATTTCTAGCTTGGATATAGCTCTTCTCTTAGGCCCTCCTCTCCAGGGTACACTCAATCTATCAATACCCACAAATTGAGTGCCTCTGGGGTCTTTATCATGCACGTTCAAGTAGTGTTTAGATACTGGGTGTCCTATAAATCCTCTCTTGATGTTACTAATATGTTCATTTAATCTGACCTGAAGGGGGCGAGCAGTACGTCCCACGTACTGAAAACCGCAAGGACAGGTCAAAAGATACACTACGTGGGTAGTAGAGCAAGTGATGAATGATTTTATTGAAAAAGTTTTTGAGGTACTAGTCGCATGGAAATGTGTTACTTTCCGATCTTTAATGGCATTGACCGTACAAACCGCACATTTCCTGCATCTATAATACCCTACTAAATTTTGAAAAAACATTGGTTTTCTTATTGGCGGGTCACATACGCTGGGAGCCACAGATGTTCTAATCGATGGTAGTCCCTTGAAAACCACCTGGGGTTTCTCCGGGAGTGAAGGGCCCAATATATTGTCATTTTTGACAATGTGCCAATGTTTCTGTATCAGTTTTTTTATTGTAAAGTGTTGGTGAGAATAATTGGTTACAAAAGGGCAGGTAAAGTCCTTCTTTGGGGTATTCTCTAACTTTGTATGGTCTTTTAGTAGGGATTCTCTATCTAATCTCTCAACCTCCTCCACTCGCTCTCTTAGAAAGGAAGCGTCATAGCCCTTTTCAAGGAATCGTTCTGTGAGGACATGGGACTGATTCCTAAAGTCATCAATAGAGGAACAGTTGCGTCTAATTCTAACATACTGGCTTTTCGGGACTGAGTCTAGCCAGGATTTGTGGTGGCAACTGTCTCGCGATATAAATGCGTTTCGGTCTGTGGACTTAAAATAGGTGGAAGTCAGTATTGTATCTCCCTCCCCCCTTATTTTAAGATCCAAAAAATTAATCGAACTTAAACTGGATTCATAGTTGAAGTGAATCCCCCTATCGTTCTTGTTTAAACTTTCCATGAACTGACATAAGGAATCATGGGTACCTCACCAACACTTTACAATAAAAAAACTGATACAGAAACATTGGCACATTGTCAAAAATGACAATATATTGGGCCCTTCACTCCCGGAGAAACCCCAGGTGGTTTTCAAGGGACTACCATCGATTAGAACATCTGTGGCTCCCAGCGTATGTGACCCGCCAATAAGAAAACCAATGTTTTTTCAAAATTTAGTAGGGTATTATAGATGCAGGAAATGTGCGGTTTGTACAGTCAATGCCATTAAAGATCGGAAAGTAACACATTTCCATGCGACTAGTACCTCAAAAACTTTTTCAATAAAATCATTCATCACATGCTCTACTACCCACGTAGTGTATCTTTTGACCTGTCCTTGCGGTTTTCAGTACGTGGGACGTACTGTTCGCCCCCTTCAGGTCAGGTTAAATGAACATATTAGTAACATCAAGAGAGGATTTATAGGACACCCAGTATCTAAACACTACTTCAACGTGCATGATAAAGACCCCAGAGGCACTCAATTTGTGGGTATTGATAGATTGAGTGTACCCTGGAGAGGAGGGCCTAAGAGAAGAGCTATATCCAAGCTAGAAATGGGGTGGATATTTAAAATGGGGTGCCTTAAACCACGAGGACTCAACGTTGATATTGAGATCAATGCGTTTATTGATAATGCATGATACAACCGAAGACGTAATATCATATGTACCCCCCGTTGTGACAGCTATGGGTTATGTTGAAATTAGAATCCCCTTATTAATAACGTTCTTGGGCATTGTGAATTGCTCTACCATATACCCTTAGAATTGATTGTTTGTTTTTTTCTCTCTTTTTGAACGTTTTAAGGTTTGGAATTGTAAAAAGATGTGTTGAGTCCCGTCCTGGCTGACAGGTTAAAAAAAATTTGGAGCTATTGGTTGTGGGTAAGGCCCAAAAGATATAATGGTTTCACTTTCACTTACCATAGAATTTTTTATATATGCATACCCAATTAATAGATCTGTATCCCCTCATTACATTTTTAGATATTTTTATTTTTATTCACTTTCTTTTAAAATATACAGTGCATTTGGGAAAAATAATAAAAATTAAATATTATACTAAATGCACAGTGAAAAATATAGCCACGTACATTATATGTACGGTCCAAACGGGTTTTTTTAATTTTAAGAGCGATATTAAAGTTTCTTTAGATGAATCTCGATCCATTCAGGACCGGAAGTCTCAGGTATGTTACGGGCGTCTATCTCTAGAATCCACCCGGGGTACACGCTTGATCTCTTCCGGTTTCTGATTACAGTCTACCTCTATAGGAGGTTGTAGTGTCAGCCAGATCGAGGCTTGGCTTATCTTGGCGCATGCCTGTTAGTGTGTCAGGCCGGCGCTAAAATGAGGCTTGGTTCCACTTCCGTTTGTATTTAGGTTTTTGTTTTCATTTTCTTTTCATGTTCCGCCCTGTGGGCGGTCTCTAATTGACGGTCCCGTCGAATCTCTATACATGCCCTTTCGATGGATGGACGTGGGCGGAGATGAGGGCGTGGTTACAATTTCGTCTGTTGATATATAAGGTGATGGTTCATTGCGTCGCCCGTGCCCCGTAGATGACGTCACGTATGACGAAACATGTAGGGCGTGGCCTCGCAGTGCTTGCCATCATGTGTTCTGAAGGTTTACTTTGCACGGGCGTTCTGCCTTTGTTTATGCCGGCTTTTTATGAATATTTTATGAGGATTTTTTAAATGTTCACTTGCGGTTTATCCAATAAAACCCCAACGATATTACACCATAGGAGCTTCTTCTTTTTTCCTTATGTTCTTTCTGTCCATGGGCCTCTCCATTCTTTGGTCCCCCCTCTGATGCTGGAGCAGTTGGACTATCCTGACCATCCTGAAGTCTGCGGTGTACGCTGTCAAGACCTGGTTACCAACACTTTGTCCCTGCAGAGGGTGAAATCTGCAAGCCCATAAGACCTTGCCACAGAGGAGGTCCAACAATAGGGGTAAGCGCACACCTATTACTCTCTTTCTGCAATCAATGCACGTCCGATAGAAATTACTTCGATCTATCAGTCCTTATGGCTTGGTGACTAGACGAATCAAACGGACTTTTCTTTTTATCTGAATTATTTTACTATGGACAGATTTAGGTGGTGTTGAAGCCTGATTATTGATTTTTAGCACATAACTATTTTTGTTATAGGGTCTTATTGACCCCATATCTCACTGTAAAGAGCACCTGTCATGCAATATTCCTATTACAAGGGATGTTTACATTCCTTGTAATAGGAATAAAAGTGATCAAAAAAATAGTTTCTTTTGGGAAAAAAGTGTCAAACTAAAATAAATAAAGTAAAATGAACAATAAAAAAAAAAAAAAAAATTTAAAGCGCCCCTGTCCGTGTGCTCGCATGCAGAAGCGAACGCATACGTAAGTCCCGCCCACATATGAAAACTGTGTTCAAACCACACATGTGAGGTATTGCTGCGATCAGTAGAGCGAGAGCAATAATTTTGGCCCTGGACCTCCTCTGTAACTCAAAACATGTAACCAGTAAAAAATTTTAAAGCGTCAACTATGGAGATTTTTAAGTAGCGAAGTTTGGCACTATTCCACGAGCGTGTGCAATTTTGAAGGGTGACATGTTATGTATCTATTTACTCAGCGTAACTTTATCTTTCACATTATGCAAAAACATTGGGCTAACTTTACTATTTTGTTTTTTTTTAAAGCACAAAACTGTTTTTTTTCCAAAAACAACACGTTCAAAAAATTGCTGCGCAAATTCCGTGCGAGATAAAAAGTTGCAACAACCGCCATTGTATTCTCTAGGGTCTTTGCTAAAAAAAATATATATATGTTTTGGGGTTCTGTGTAATTTTCTAGCAAATAAATGATTATTTTTACATATAGGAGAGAAATATAAGAATTGGCCTGGGTGCTCCAGAACGCCTGGAGGTGCTCCCTGCATGTTGGGCCTCTGTATGTGGCCACGCTGTGTAAGAGTCTCACACATGTGGTATTGCCATACTCGGGAGTAATAGCAGAATGTGTTCTGGGGTGTAATTTGTGGTATGCATATGCTGTGTGTGAGAAATAACCTTCTAATATGACAATTTTGTGAAAAAAAAAAGTTAAAAAAAATCTTGATTTTTGAAAAGAATTGTGGGAAAAAATGACAATTTCAAAAAAACTCACCATGCATCTTTTCAAATACCTTGGAATGTCTTCTTTCCAAAAAGGGGTCATTTGAGGGGTATTTGTACTTTTCTGGCATGTTAGGGTCTCAAGAAATTAGATAGGCCGTCAGTACTTCAGGTGTGATCAATTTTCAGATATTGGCACCATAGCTTTTGGACTCTCTAACATTCGCAAAGACCAAAATATATACACCAAGTTGTACTTATTTTTACCAAAGATATGTAGCAGTATAAATTTTGGCCCAAATTTACGAAGAAAAATTACTAATTTGCTAAATTTTATAACAGAAAGAAATAAAAATTCATTTTTTTTACCAAATTTTCAGTCTTTTTTCTTTTATAGCGCAAAAAATAAAAAACCCAACGGTGATTAAATACCACCAAAAGAAAGCTCTATTTGTGTGAAAAAAAGGACAAAAATTTTATATGGGTACAGTGTTGCATGGCTGAGTAATTGTCATTCAAAATGTTAGAGCACCGAAAGCTGAAAATTGGTCTGGTTAGGAAGGGGGTTTAAGTGCCCAGTGGTCAAGTGGTTAAAAAAGAAGAAAAAAAAATAGGAAGAGAGAGGGGCCCTCAAGAAAAAGTCTATATATTTTGCAATAAGCACAAGCTGATTGATGATGGATCTACATTGAGGGACATTGTTTTTTTATTTTTAATAAAGAAATTGTCAAAAACTATGTTTGTGTTTTTATTTCTTTTTGACACCTTTTTTTTTTTTTAATGTACCCCATACTCATTCACAAGGGGGAGCAGGACCTTTGGATAATCCCCCAGCCCACAGACCCCCACAGCCCAGGGTTGTGGGGAAGAGGCCCTTGCTTGCCTCAAAGCACCCCCCATATTGAGGGCATGCTGCCTGGCATGGTTTGGGAGAAGGGGGGGCGCTTGCTTAATCATACCCCCCTTTCTAGGCATGCCAGGCTGCATGTTCCGATAATGGTCTGTAATGGATTTTGGGGGTCCCCACACAGCTTTTTTTTATTTTGGTGTGAGGTTCCACTTAAAATCCATACCAGACCCAAGGGGTCCCAGGCTGTTTCTTTTCACATTTTTCTATTGCCAGCAATGTTTTTTTTTAATCCAGCTTTTAGTGGGAAAGCCCATTGACAGCTGATGACTCATTCATTGTTAAGGACGCAGCAGCCAGTTTGCCGGGCCAACTCAACCAGCTATTCACTATGCCTTGATTGGTCAAAGCTTTGCCCAATCAGGTCTTAGAATGCACTGTGCAGCAAGCAGTGAATTGTGGGGTGCAAGCGAACATCCCCCTGAGTGCCCTGCAAATTCAGCTGTTCGCCAAACAGGTGATGTTTGGGCTAAACTTTTGCTTTGTTCGAACTGTTTGCCCAACTCTACCTGACAGTATAGGAGAAGAAATGAAAGATTTTCATGTTGCAGCACTATTACTCAGTGGTTTAAAGTTATGAAATGCTTTTCACAGCACTTGATGCACATCCAGATGATGAACTGACATTGTAATATGTAAAGGGCAAGCTTCTGGATGAATATAAGCATAAAACAGAAAGCACTAATAGTGACTGTGCTTCTGTCACAAAGTCTGCTTTAAAGAAAAATAGGAATAAAAACAGTAACTTCAACAAGAAACAGGCACAGTAAAACCTTGGATTACGAGTAACTTGGTCTTAGACAAACAACTTTTTAAATAAATTTTAACTTAATAAACTAGCAAGATCTTCCAATACGATTAGCGTCACATCACAACTGAGTATAAAAGAGAAGAGAGGCACCTCTAAGTGTAGCAATATGGTTACATTTAATAAAGGTACAACATTTAGCAACTCACATGGTTGATGATTAAAGCAGGCATCCGGGGTAAAGCTGTGCACATAGACCGTCCTTTAGCACCACCATCAACATCATCCCTTCCACACTGCACTCCACGAGTGCTTCAAGCCTCGCTTTCAGATTGCTCTACTGCAGGGTAATCTTCCCGGTCACAATTGCAGACTGGCAGCATTGAGAGCCAGCGGTGCGGAGGACAGACTATGTAGCCAGCAATGAAATGCACCAGCTGGATAAAAGGAAAAATTACAAGAAAATTCTTTCCAAAACAGAGTAACAGCACACTTATTTCATGACTGTGGTAAAACAGATGTAAACCCATCCCAAATTACTATACCACTGCTATGACTTCTATCCCTTTTACATTACCAACTGTTCTAAAATAACTAGACAACACCATTTGGAGTGGAAATTGGCCATAGTGGTCATTTATTAACATATAACCAATAAAACACATTCCTTTAAACGGAAACATAATAATGATAAAGAATAATTCAGGTTGACAATCTTTGAAGGCACTGAAGAACCAAAATTTGTTTTGTACCTACATAACCACATACAGGGCCCATCCACAACACACTGACTCGGGGACAATCCCAACTCTCCACATTCTATGCAGATAAGTCCATGTCCCAAATGCCCAGGTAAACCTCCATTAACTGGAATTTTACAGAGGACCCCATACCATAGATGGCTCCCCACTATGCAATATCACTGCCACTTTAGAAGTCATCCAAAGATCCCAACCACAAGGCTACTATGACAATCCGAGCAACTGGGTAGATGGGTGGGAAGTTTCATCTTCATCTGATGAGTTCCAACTGCCTAGAATAAGCCTGATCCCACCTATACCAACCTGAAGCTCTTCCTAACTTTTCAAGCCCACCAATCCTGGTATGAAAATCCCTGTCTTAATAATCTGTTAACCCCCTATTTGCCTGTTTCCACTGTTTACCTAGTCATGCCAGCCCTTTGCTTATTTTTAATTTAAATTTGTATTTTTTTTGCTTGGAGCCTATCTTTCAGATCTTTGCGGTAGAAAAATTGACTCTAGGAAAGAGGAGGTATTTTTTCACTTTTATAGATAATTACTCCAGGAATACTTTACTTTATATATCTGTTACACAATAAAAGTGAAGTACCAGAGAAACTTGAACAGTATTTGGCTCAAGTAAGCAACAGATTTGGCAAAATGCAGAGTGTATTGCGCACAGACAATGGAACTGAATATACACATGATAACACACAGGTGATTCTCAGAAAGCATGGCATAATATTTTAAACTACTGTTCCATACAACCAGAACAAAATGGGGTTCCAGAAAGAATGAACCATGCTCTATGTGAGAGTGGATGCTGTTTGATGCAGGTATGGGGGGAGGCAATTATGACCTCATGCTATCTCCAAAATTGACTACCAGGAAAATCATATATGGAGAAATCCATATATGAAAATTTTCATTAAAGATTTATGAATCATAAAAAAACTCCATATGAACTGTGCAATGTAAAAGCCCCAAATTTGAACCATCTAAACATTTATGTAAGCAAAACCTAGGAGCACATCCAAAAAAATTTAAAAATTGGGATACTTGCACAAAGGAAAGTGTACTTGTGGGGTACAGGAAATCTCAAAAGGATACAGAATTCTACATCAAGATATAAACAAGGTAATCATCAGTAGAAGTGTAACTGTCTATTAAACTTTAGTCTGTTCAAAATTTCATGAACTAACAACACAAACACTTCAGTTGACAGAAATTCCACATCAGTGTCACATGAAGATAAGCAACAAAGTGACACAGAAATAGAAATTAACACAGACAATCCAACTGCTGTAAAAAAAAAAAAGAAGAAACCAGGCCACAAGAGGCTTCAATCAGGAAATCCATCAGAAGCAATAAAGACATCCCAGCCAAATGTCTCTGCCCTATGTTGCTCGCATAGCAAAACCTTCAAACTCATGAAAAACAAAAGTAAATCACAGTATATAACAAATTTGTTTATAAGAAGCAGATTTACAGAACTGAAATCAGAAATGGGTCTAAGGGAGTAGTTGTTGAGTGGAGTTCTTGGAATATATTGTTCATGCATTTTTGTACAACAGCCACAGATATTTTCTTCAACCAGTAGATGGCAGTGTTTATAAGTTTGTAGCTTCTGTATGGTAAACTATGTCTTTTCTCTGTATAATAAAAGTTTTCTGTTTCCTTTCTGCAGTTAAGCAGCAAAGCCCATCATTTATGACACCGTATTTCCATTACATGGCAAGAATAGAAGTTAGGTACACAGCATAATTAACAATCAAGAAAATCAGATGTTTGGATTACTGTCAGGCATAAGTGTCCATTTCTAGAATAAAAAATAAAGTATGTCTTAAATGAAAAGAATAAGCTTGTAAATCTGGTTAGAATGTATTTGCTTACAAATAGGGTTTGTTGCATGACAATCCATTTGTTCTGCATTCAAATAAAGGACAGAATTCACAGAACTTGAAAGCAGTAGTAAGCCGCAGTTAAAGAAAAAAATAAAAAAATCCCCTGCAAGGTAATGTTATAACGTGCTAGTTTGTAAAGTTCTGGTTGAAGTCTGTTCTGGTGAGTAGAACTCAAAAATGTATGACAGACACAAAAAAAGCTTATGATTCCATGTATAAAAACTAATCTACACAAACCTCTACAGTTATTATTCAACATTAACTTGCCTATTCTTAGACCACTCAGCATAATAAGTATACACGATGCTTCTGGAAAACATGATGTGTCTTTATAAAACATATGCCTACTAATCATATATGTAGTATGCCATTCTTCTACCTGACAGGCAGCAAATAAACATCCATTTGCAGAGTATGTTATTAATGTAAACAGAGTGTAAAAATAAATGCTTCATGCATATTCTATAGAGAGAAACTGAAACTGATGTGAAATTTTGGTGGTAAGTTGAAACAGTTTTTTCTTTTTTTTAAAGAACATGTTTATTGCCAATAACTTCATACAGGTACGGTGCATATCGTACAGCCACATAAAGAAATAATATACAATGCTTGTAAATCGGTATGACTGACATATAATATGACAAAGTATAGAAACAAGTATAACTTCAAGTGATGCAAAATTACAATTTCCCCTCTAGCCTGTCTTACTCCATTATCAGGGTTGTCGGCACTAAGTACATCCATTTGCTTGGTACATTAAAGTTTGCAATGTGAGATGACTCTATCTCCCCCACTACTTATATGGATCACCACAGCTAATCAATCCGTACAGGTATTAATGTTGTCTAGCCACCTATCCCATATCTTGTTGTATTTGGCTGGGCATCCCCTGTGTCTGTACAACACCTTTTTGTATGGCAATGACGCATTTACTTCCCCAATCCAGGCCTGGATAGTAGGAGAGATGGTCCTCATCCAGTGCTTGGCAACTAACTTCCTAGCGCAGAATAAAGTTTCGCTAAGGAATGTAGCTAGGAACCTGTCCATGGTGACATCTGGGAGTAACCCCAATAGGCATGGTCTGGGGTCGAGTTGTACTGGCGAGCCCATGTGGTCGTGTAAAATTTTTATAATTTGTGCCCAGTAGTTTTGAATCACTGTACATGACCATATTAGGTGGAAGAATGAGCACGGGTTACTCGAACATCTTGGGCAACTTGGGTTCTGGTTTGGAGAGAATTTGGCTATTCTGAGAGGCGTGAGATAAGATTTGTGTATTACATACAGCTGAGTCAGGCGTTCAGATATTTTAAGTGAGGTTTTTTTTTAACGTTATCCAATATTTCTTCCCAGTCAGAGTCATCTATTGGGCCTACATCTTCCTCCCATCTAACTCTCGCTGTATCTATGATTCTTGCCATCGATTTAGTGTGCAGTGTGGTGTAGAGAGTGGATATAAGTTTTTCTGGGTTTGACCCTGTAATCATGTCTACTAATGGTAGCATTTGTGGGTTAGGGAATCCATTTGCAAATTGAGTTTGGAGCACGTGTCTTAACTGCATATAGCTAAATAACATATGGGAGGGAGGTCAAACTCCTCACAAAGTGTTTGAAAGTTTCTTACTCCGAATAAAGTAATGACCTGAAAAAGGAACACTATCCCCTTGGCGGCCCATCCAGTGGCCCCAGGTAGGGATACCAACTCCCCCAACTGGGGGTTGTGCCACAAGGGTGTGTGTGAGTGGAAAAAATTGGCTCCAATCTGTTTGATCGCCCTCTCTCATATGTACCTGTGCTGAAGTAGCAACAAGTTCCGGCCGTCTCCTTTCCTCCTTTTGCTCCCACCCCTAAATAGTACTTGTAAAGGGGAATGAGTGTCATTATTCGGCTTCTCGCATATTAAAGTTTGGTATCTGGTTTCATCTGTTTTATGTATATAATAAAAGTGTGAGAGCTGTGCAGCTATGTAATATGTATACAGGTCTGCCCCCCCGAGGAGGTGGGATTTTTGAGCGTGTTCCAAGCCAGCTTGTGTCTATTGGGCCCCCATATGAAAGAGTTGATGATTTTGTCAATTGTTTTAAAGATTTTTAGGGGAATAAGTATTGGTGAGTTCCAACGCATATAAAGGAACTTTGGCAGTAGGATCATTTTAAACAGGTTGATTCTCCCCATTACTCCCAGGGGGAGTCTTGCCCAGGATTGTGTGTGGGATTTTAAGTATGTAAAAAGCGGTTCAATGTTATTGGTAATGTATTCTGAAGGGTCTCTTGTAATCTCCACACCTAAATATTTAATAGATGCGACTCTTTGTAGAGGGAGGGATGCCGCGCTACGTGATGGGGACGACGAATCGAGGGGTAGAATTTGTGATTTGGATCAATTCATACTCAAGCCCGAATGTTTTCCGAATTCTTCAATGGTCAAAAGGGCTGCTTGGAGAGATGAGCCAGTGTCCTCCAAATATAAGAGCATGTCATCTGCGTACAGGCTCAGCGTCTCTATTAGAGATCCCGCGCGCAACCCACATACAGTATATTCGGGTTCATCCCAAGGGAAATAGCAAGGGGTTCTACCACCAGGGCATATGGGGGAGGGGACAGCGGACATCCCTGGAAGGTTCCACGTCCCAGTGGGAAAGAGTCAGACGTCCACCCATTTACCACCACTCTAGCTACCGGGGAATAGTAAAGTAGTTTTACCCATTTTATGAAATTGGGTCCAAACCCAAACCCCTTCAGACATTCCCATAAATATCCCCATTCTACCGAATCGAACACCTTAGCGGCGTCAAGTGCCACTACCGCTCTGTCTCCCATATTCTCATGTTCAGCCTGAATGTTCATATACAAGCGTCGCAAGTTCATGGCTGTATTTTTCCCAGGCATGAACCCCGTCTGATCGGGATGAATAAGGGAGAGAATAATAT
Organism: Lithobates clamitans; assembly: GCA_037952925.1. Lineage (NCBI taxonomy): Eukaryota > Metazoa > Chordata > Amphibia > Anura > Ranidae > Lithobates > Lithobates clamitans. The sequence continues at coordinate 11,225,080 of JBBGZY010000008.1, read as the reverse complement.
GGTTGAGGCACATAGCTAATACTTTGGCCAGTATTTTTATGTCCGCTTGAAGAAGCGAAATTGGGCGATAGGATTACTGTAGCTGAGGGTCCTTACCTGGCTTAGGAAGTACTATGATTACAACTTGGCGGAGGGATTCAGGAAGTGACTCAGATTCAAAGATATGGTTGTATAGTTTCAATAATTCAGGGACTAATATCTCCGAGTAGGTTGCATAAAAATCCAGTGGTATACCATCCCCACCAGGTGCTTTAGCTGGCGCAAGGGATGCTATTGCCAATGCAATTTCATCTGCTGTGAGGGGAGCCTCTAGATCATTCATATGGGATTCAGAAATTTGAGGGAAGGGGATATCTTGGAGAAAGGCCCGGGTTTCTTGTGCAGTAACCCTTACCTTAGAGGAATATAGGTCAGCATAATATTTCTGGAATGCCTCTGCAACCAACGGAGGGTCCGAGAGTGTGTCGTTGTGGGGGCCTGCAAGGGTAACCACTACTGGAGGACTAGTATCCTGTGGGGCCAAGTATGTTAGTAATTTACCCGCGCGCTCTCCCTGTTCAAGCACTCGTTGTCTCAAAAAGAAAAGTTTCTGTTTAGCCTTTTCAAACTGTAACTGGTCTAAAAGACGGGTTTGAAGCTTGAGTGCAGTTGCTTTGTCCTGTGTAGGGTCTATTTGGAACTCACTTGTTAGTAAGTCTAGTTTTTCAGAGGCTTGTTGAATGATTAGTTTAGAGGAAGCTTTTAGTCTATTTATTCACAAGGATAGGATAGTGCGGACATGTAATTTGAACACCTCCCATATCATTCCCACCGGGGCTGTGTCTCTATTAACATTAAAGTAGAATTGCCATTGTCCTCTTGGTCTTTCAACGCCGATAACTAAAAAGAATGGAGGCGCCAGGTGAGGGGTCCTGTATCAGAAAGAGATCTAGTGTGATAGCCTGAGTCTGATAGCAGGGGAAGTAATATGTCAGAAATTAAAATAAAATCAATTCGGGACATGGTGGAGTGTGTCGCCGAAAAACAGGAGTATGCCTGAGTATTTGGATGTTTACGAATCCATGTGTCAGTTAGTGAGAATTCTTTTAGTGTACGCACAAATCGAGTAATATTGGGGAGATGTGCGCTCTGACTCAGCTGCAGTCTGTCCATTTTGGGGTTTAGAACCATATTAAAGTCCCCCAACCAGATAGCAGGGACATTGGGATGTTGCGCCATGTACAAAAATCCCTCAGTGATTAGGTTAGACTTGTACGGAGGGGGTATATAAAATGCCATAATCAAATATTGCGATCCGCTTAATGTACAATGAAAGAAAATTAATCTACCTTGAGGGCCTGTATGCACTGAGATAACTGCAAATGGGGTAGTTTTGGCTATTAAAATGGAGATCCCCCGGGAATATGGAGTGTGGGTGGCATGGAATGCCCAGCCTATCCAGTAGCGCTTCAAAGCAAGTTGAAGTTGACCTGTTGTGAATAGGAAGATCAGGTTGGCAATGCTCAGTTTGTGTCAGGGTGAGAATTATGGACCGTCTATCGTCAGGAGCCGAGGTCTTAACAACTTTCTGCTACAACTCCTGAGCATCCACATTTAGACATTGTAGGGTCAGAACGTGTACATCGGTGAGTGTTCGTTATGGCGGCCAATGAAAATATTGTATGTAGAAAACTAGGAAATGACACTCACGTTATTCAGCAGACTGGGATGTGCTTCAGAGAGGACGATTCTTCTCTGCATGCAGTTGATCCATGCCAATGCCAATGCCGGATCCTCAAAGAAATGTACCCGGTCCTCTCCAACTATGCGGATGCGGGCCGGGAACAACATTGCATATTTTATGTGGTAAACTCTTAGGCGGCGTTTGACTTCCGAGAACCGTGCACGTTGCTTTTGGACCTCTGCAGCGAAGTCTGGGAACGCTGAAATGTATCCGGATTGAAAGGGAATATTGCCTTTAACTTTGGCAAGGCGTAGGACCGCATCCCGGTCTCTGAAGTTTAGCAACTTCCCTATGAAGGTGCGCGGCAGTGCCCCCTCAGGTGGGCGGCGTGCCGGCATGCGGTGGGCCCGCTCCACCACAAATGTAGCTGAAAAGGCATCCCTGCCATATGTAGCAATCAGGAGCTGTTCGAGGAAAGTGTCTCGATCTGAGCCCTCAGATCCCTCCGGTAGCCCAATGAAACGAAGATTGGTCCTGCGGGTCCAGTTCTCTAGATCATCCTGCTTCTGTGCCAGCTGTTGTAATTGGCGTTGCAGATCTTCTTGAGAATGCTGCAGGGGGTATAACGTGTCTTCCGCTCGCCCGGTCCTAGTCTCAGCTTCGGTAACTCGCTCCCGGAGTTTAGTCATATCTTGCCTTATTAACGAGATGTCCACTTTCACCTCCTCTATCTTCGTCGTTAGAGTGGATTGGCACAAAGATATAGCTTCCAGTACTTTCGCTGTGTCGGCTGCCTCATGCTCTGTGTGAGAGGCCGCGTGAGCTGCTGGCAAGGCACCATCTTGCTCCTCAGGGTCCCGCTCCGTCCTCCAGTATCTGTCTAGAGATGAAGAGGCTGTATTGTTCCTCTTCGGTGGAGGCATGGTGCGGCAAGTTTACTGTATCAGTTCCCACGATTTTTGAGGTAAAAAAACAGTATTTTAGGTTGCAGGATGTAGATATCAAATAGTCAAAAAAATACCGCGCCAATCACAAAATTAAATAGCAGCCAACACTACAATTAGACCAAATTGTCCAAAATAACTAAATAAAAAAAAATTGTAGCGCTAATACTGAAACACATATGTGAAAAAATTAGAGAAACAATTTCATACCTGTGTATAAAATAGCAACACCAAATCTCTCCCATATAAGGGGATTGGAATAATAAAGAGTATTTGTGAAAAATATTCTTAATGTGTAATCATGTGTAGCAACCCATTGTAAACATGAAAAGCATATTCTGTTGTGAAAAAAAAACATAAACAGTGAACCAAAAAAATGTGGAAAATAAAAGTAACAAACGTAGTAATAGTATTGAAAAAGTTCACAGTTCTGATTCAGGGGTGTACCCACAATCTCCCGATAAAATTAGGAATAAAATTATCTAGTCCATCACGTGGTGCAGAAACGGCAAAATCAGCCCAAAAGTGCAAACTCAATGCAATATAAATGATATAGTGATATTCTTCTCAGTAGTAGTCCAAATCAGAATAGGGGATAAAATACTCTTACCAACTTCGATGGACTCACAGGCCTTTGGTGGTGAGTCAAACGAGCTTGAACTGTCTCGAGGTGGATGACAGTATAAGTGGGGTCTGTAGGTGGTAAACCTCCTCCTTAGATGGGGGACCAGGAGCCTGCACAGGTGGCTTGTACGATCACTGTCATTACCAACGTAAGCGATCCATGTATAAAATATGTAAAAAAGAAGAAAAAAGGAGCCTCCACATGGTGTAAATCCAAAAATTCAATTGAGGTTTATTTGATCAATCAAGATCATCAAACAATCCATAAAAAAGTTAAAAGTTTAGAATCGATTCCAACAGCAATAAAAGGAACAAGCGTGTTATGGGTGGCTGGGTACAGCAAGGAGACCCGACGCGTTTCGTCTGAAGAGACTTCGGCTGGGGTATATGCCATCCCGCCAACACCACGCTTATATACACATATTGTAATACTAACCCATAAAACAGCTGTTACAACAACGTGCGCTCTGATTTCCTTGGTTCCTAGCGTGCGTTCCATTCAAGGTCATGTGTTCCCACACTCTGCCAATCAGACCTAAAGTCTGTCTCTACCAGCCAGGCCTCGATATGGCTGTCCTATCCAGATGCGCTCTTGCTGAGTGGGAGTATCAACTCCCCAGTGACCAGCCCAATGCAAATCATCATAGCGTTTGACGCGCACGTGACCCGCGTCACATGCTAACGTCTGACGTGTCATTGGGTACGTATCATCGCGCAACCCGGAAACAGGAATACATTTTCACAAGGAAGGGGAAAGCCATATAAGAAATCCAAATCCAGGCGCGGCTCCAGAGGGGGGTGCCGCGCCAGGAAAAAGAAAACGTGTATAAAAGACAGTGGCATTTTTAATTTGAGTAAGGTTGAATTAACTAAAGCCGAGCAATCGGCTCTCGACAAAGGTTTAAAATTTGTGCCTCCAAAAAAACTAAATACATTTTCAACTTTCATAGATGTACACAAATACATTAGAAAGTTGAACATCCAGAGATACATTATGTCTAATCCTATTAGACCTTCGGCTATGGAAATCACGTTGCATACTGTACATTCAGGTCTTGCCAACCCATCACTGTTTAACCCTCCCTGCCCTACGGCACCTTCCATTAAAGTCTTCCGAGATTTGGTTCTAAAAGACTTAGATGAGCTACCAAATAGAAGGATACACAATGACCCCAACTTAAAAACTGGGCTCAAATCCCTTTGTGAATGTAAAAATCTTGTTATTCGTCCAGCAGATAAGGGGGGGGGGGATCGTCATTCTTGACAAAACAGATTATCATATAGAGATGACTAACATTCTTGGTGATACAGATACTTACTTAAAATTAACAAAAAATCCTACATCTGAGTTTAAGAAGATTTTAGTTGACTTGATTGATACTGGCTCCCAATTAGGAATCCTTGATAAAAAGGAAAAGAACTTTTTAGTTCCAGTCGCTCTGCGCATTCCTATAATTTATTATTTACCGAAAGTTCATAAGAACGTTACACAACCTATAGGCCGCCCAATTATCAGCAGCATCAATTCAATAACATCTCATATCGGCAAATACATCGATTTCTTTCTTCAACCGTTAGTGAAGTCTACACCATCTTATTTACACCATGTAGAGGCTCCTTTTTTCTTCTTTTTTACATATTTTATACATGGATCGCTTACGTTGGTAATGACGGTGATCGTACAAGCCACCTGGGCAGGCTCCTGGTCCCCCATCTAAGGAGGAGGTTTACCACCTACAGACCCCACTTATACTGTCATCCACCTCGAGACAGTTCAAGCTCGTTTGACTCACCGTCAAAGGCCTGTGAGTCCATCAAAGTTGGTAAGAGTATTTTATCCCCTATTCTGATTTGGACTACTACTGAGAAGAATATCACTATATCATTTATATTGCATTGAGTTTGCACTTTTGGGCTGATTTTGCCGTTTCTGCACCACGTGATGGACTAGAGAATTTTATTCCTAATTTTATCAGGAGATTGTGGGTACATCCCTGAATCAGAACTGTGAACTTTTTCAATACTATTACTACGTTTGTTACTTTTATTTTCCACATTTTTTTGGTTCACTGTTTATGTTTTTTTTTTTTTACAGAAGAATATGCTTTTCATGTTTACAATGGGTTGCTACACATGATTACACATTAAGAATATTTTTCACAAATACTCTTTATTATTCCAATCCCCTTATGTGGGAGAGATTTGGTGTTGCTATTTTATACACAGGTATGAAATTGTTTCTCTAATTTTTTCACATATTTGTTTCAGTATTAGCGCTACACTTTTTTTTTTTTTTATTTAGTCAGGATGTAGATAGAAGGATCTGCCATGAGCAGAGCTTCAGTCACACACGTTTTCTCACATTGCCGTCCAGGCCACGCCCCCAAGCTGAAACAGTTTTAACCTGTTTAATACTGAACACTTTCACCCCCTTCCTGCCCAGGCTAATTTTCAGCTTTTAGTGCTGTCACACCTTAAATGATCATTGCATGATCATGCAACACACAAACAGAGCTTTCTTATGCTGTTTTTTTTTATTCTTTCCTAAATAAATGAAAAACACTGACATTTTTTTCTGTTATAACATTTTGCAAATAAATAATCTTTCTTCATAAATGTAGGCCAAAATGAATTCTGCTACATTTCTTTGGTGAAAATAACCCAAATCAGTGTATCGTATTTAGTCTGTAGGAAAGTTATATGCCCCGTACACACGGTCGGATTTTCCGATGGAAAATGTCCGATCGGAGCGTGTTGTCGGAAATTCCGACCGTGTGTGGGCTCCATCGGACATTTTCCGACACACAAAGTTGGAGAGCAGGAGATAAATTTTTCTGACAACAAAATCCGATCGCGTCAATTCCGACCGTGTGTGGCCTGTTCCGACGCACAAAGTGCCACGCATGCTCAGAAGAAATTCCGGCACGGAACAGCTCGTTCTGGTAAACTTAGCGTTTGCAATGGATACAGCACTTTCGTCACGCTGCAATGTTAAAAATGGTTTAATACAGCGCAATCTCTTCTTCTTTATAATGTGACAAGAATATAGTAGTTTTGCTGCTCATATTCACACACACTTCTCACAAACTTATTTTGTTACTATTTATCTGGATTCCCTCAATATATTTTGATTTCTCACATCTGACAACATATTTTTGTTGTTTTTTTTATTTTTTTTTGGCTTTAATGTAGATTCTTTTTTTGTGTTTGTATTTTTTGAAGAGTTTTTTTTTTTTTGGGGGGATTTTGATTTGTACTCCCGAAAATGTTTGTGTGTGTTTTTTGTGACAAGTTCCCACAACACCATTGATATGTTGTTCTATTTAATCTGTAGGAGATTGTTAGGTGTTGTTGTCCCTTGTTAATTTCACATTTTATGTTAGAAATGTACCTGAATCGTCACCAACAAACTGTCCTTTTTGGATTAAAACACACACAGGAGAGTATAATTTACCTAAAAAAAGGGCTCACAACTAAACAAAGAGGGGGGCAACGCTGGAGAAACTGCAGAAGTGGGCGAAGCCTTGGACCCCCAGGGCAGACATCAACTTTTTTTAAGTAAAATTGGTGGCCTGAGGAGTCCATATCTAAGGGAGGGCAGTCTGGTCCAGAAGTCCCAGAGATCCAGAAAGCAGCAGATGACATCTGTGTCCCCAGGCTGTGGTCACTGCAGCTTCTGTCAGACCAGACTGAACCCAGGGCAATCCCTCTCAGGTCTTCCTTCCACGCTTCCTTACACACGGTGGCTGTGGTGGTGGAGTTGTGGCAGCAGGAGGAGGAGGAGGATGGTCCAACTCAACCACGTCGGTCTTGGGTGTTAGTTCACCACTCACCCCCTTACGTAGCACTTTATACATAAGGTCCTCACAGAGCCTCCTGCATGCCCTGCAGTTTGGTGGCAGCCATGCAGGCAAAGGCCTCTTCAGGAGTGGGTAAGGCTCGTAGGGACGCTGAAGCCTCCTGGATCAGCCTGAACGCTGAATCCTGCACTGGACTCGGAGTCGTCTTCCTGGCTCTTTTATATGGAAGGCGGAGGGGAGGAACCTGAGATTCAGTCAGGCTGCGACTGGTCCCAGGCTTCTCCTGGCTGACACTTAGCCCCGCCTCCTCCTGGCTGCCACTAATCCCCGCCTCCTCCTGACTGCCACATTCCACAGCCTCCTCCTGGCTGAGGTCTTCCTGTGTATGAAAAAGGGACATAGTTTTAGTATTTTTTTCATCAACCACACACAATTTTCACCTCCTGACTGCTGCAAATTGAATGTTAACAAATATCACAGACTATCCTTCTGAGCCAAGCATTTTTCATTCTTGTCCCAATTTTGGGTGCCCACTACTGTCTATTGATATGTAAAACACTTTTTTCAATCATCAAATAGTGATCAATAATTACATCTAGTAAACATCATTTATTTATTCTCCAGAAATCTGTAGAAGAATGCTATACCTAGCTCCAGCTGGGCTCCTCCACTTCTTCCTGGCTGGAAGACCCAGGTTGGACATCAGAAGCCTCAGCTGGCATGGAAGGAAGCGTGGAAGGAAGAGTGGAGAGTGATTCCCTGACTTCAGTGTGGTCTGACAGAAATCACAGTCTCTCATAGTACCACAGCCTGGGGACATAAACTTCATCTGCTGCAGCTCCGGACCTCTGGGAATCTGTGACCTTCTTGCGCTCCTTAAGATAAGTGCTCCTCAGGCCACCAATTTTGGCTTTTAAATAGGGGATGGTTGCTGTGGGGACCACCGGCGTCACCAACTCCAGCAGTTTCTCCAGCGCTGCCTGCCTCTTTTGTTTATGGTTATAGTGGGGGTGTCTCACTTGCCACAGACAGGGCAGCTCCCTGTATTTGTCAATGAACAGGGGGAGGAAATTGTGGTAATTGAACCCATCCATTTTCTCTGCAAGACACAACACAAGACAAACCCTAATGTCAGGCCAAACTCCCCTAATCTTGTTACAATATAGGCTTCCATTTCGAAGCAGTATAGGCCCAAGTTTAGATCCTACCTTCGTTATCACGATTGGCACCTCCGATGCTCCTTCCTCCGCTCACAGATCGTACGTAAGACGCACGCGTGTTATGCTTTATACACACTGCGCATGCATGTAACCCGCCCCTGACATTCTTTCTAGTCTATTCCCCGCCCCTTTTCGTTCGGCGCAGTGGGGGAAGAGCACATGGTGGATACACAGCAGGATCGTGCTAATTGTAGCAACGAGGAGGAGGAGGAGGAGGAGGAAAGGCCGGATCCTGACACGTCCCAATCCAGAAGGAGATTTAAGGACTCAAATATGTCCTTTGGGGAGATGTTGGAGATGGTCGACATCCTGAAGAAGGCCGACTATGACGGGAAGTATGGGCCTTACCCCAACCCCAATGTCAGAAAGTCCAAGATCATGGCGAAAGTGGTCAGGAGTCTGCACCGGAATTTCGGGGTACGACGATCGAAAGATCAGCTCAGGAACCGGTGGTCGGACCTCAAATTATGAGAACATGAGCACTACAGAAAGATCCGGAGAGTGCTGCAAAAAAGTAAGTATTTGTGCTGTGTTCCTATTCTTTATGTTTATTACGTTCGTGCTGCTCCATGTGCTTTTAGGAACTGTTGTACAGTTTAAAATGGCAACTTTCATGTTAATGGGCACATTATTCGTTCGGATCAAACATTTTTCTTTCGGACTATAAAATACCATTGTTTAGGCCATATGCATTTGGCCACCATTTTGACGCCCTATACTTGTCTTAAAAGAATTGGGTTGTGTAGATGGCTTGGTTACTAGAATGAAATGCAAACTAGATTCTGTGTAAGGAGAGGACACTGAGCAGCTGTTTTCACATCTGGACACTGGAGCACTAGTGTGGGACCCCAGAACACCATTTTTATTAGGGGGGGCACACAGGTGCTCCAGTGTATACTATAGGGGGGTCTCCATCTGTGAAGCTTGTACTAAACAGGTAAAGTATTGCAGCTTGACAAAGGACACTAAAAAAGCTACATCTTGGAACTCTGCTAAAATTGACAATTGTACCCCGCTTCCAAGCAATGTTTCCTATTTCTAGTTCTGCCATCAAATATCTGTGTGCTAATTATACCATTTTTGTTTGACATAGGGGATAAAAGATTTGGAGGACACCCCTCATCCGAGGAGACCAGAGCCCCCCCCCCCTCTGGAAGAAGGGGAAATCCCCCCAACACAATCTGAGCAGGAGGAAGAAGACGTGGTGGAACTAGTCACCACAACAGGTGAGTTTCTGCAACCACAGGCTCAGATAAGAGATGGATGGCGGCATATTTTTTAGACCTAATTTATTTTGGGGTTCCTCTTTTTTAGGTGATCGTGAGGTTGTGGATCCAGATACTTTCACATCCGAAAGTGCCCAGATCCTGATCAGGGTGATCATGGGGTGTAATTTACAATTAGAAATCATCAAGAAAAACATCAATGATGTTATTCCAAAAAATAAAAACATCATTGATGTTTTGGGGCGAGTTTAAAGCCCCTCCAAATCACTTTCTTCTTTTGTGTGCTACAATGTGCTAAATGTTTTTGTGATTTTTCCCAAAGCCAAATTTGGAGGATGCACACAGTGTGCCAACATGTGCTATCTGCCATCACGGGAGATCAATGGACGCATTTTGGGGGTGCAACCCCTTCCTCAATAATAAAGTAGCGGTGAGGAAGGGCTTGCTCCCCCAAAACACATCCCTTGATCCCCCCTGATGGCAGGTCACACATGTTGACATTGTTAAATTGGTGTGCATGTTCAAAATTTGGCTTTTCCTGGGGTGACTTCACCCCATCTGAATGCAATATCAAACACAGTTCCTAAATACTCATGTGTGATATTGCCTTCAAATTCTACCAAATGTGACGTTTGTAAGTTCAAGATTTGTGTCTTTCTTGTTGGTTTTACACAGGCCTGTTTTATCTAAAATGGACATTTTGAGTTTGGATAATGCTACCTCAAAAATTGTTATACAACAAACATGTTGGTTTGTTTGAAAAACCTTTGGTAAATGCACAGGGCATGTAAAGGGCAAATCCTCTTGGCACTACAAGTGCAGTTTCAGTGCAGTTGCAACTGCACTTGTAGTGAAATGTGTTTTTGCATTTTAGTAAATAACAGCCAACAGTGCTTTGTATAATAAGGTTACACAATCACAGCATTTTCTGGACTCAACACATTTCTGTCAGGGTCAGCTAAAACAAACACAAGCAGTAAATGTCCACAAAGAATTTCTTTTTTTGTTTTATTATAAAAAGGCTTCACAGATTTTCTGGCATATTGATAGCCCCCCTACCCGCAAAGAACTCCAGGTAGCGTAACCGTACATCACGGGCACTCAGGGAGGGCAAGCCAGGACGGCCCTTTTTTAAGCGCCGTCAGTGTGGTTTGATGTATCATTCCGGCCTCAGGCCCAACTGAGCCAGCATAGTTGGCCGAATGTTTCCTTAAAAAGTTATGGAGAACACAGCACGCAAGTATAATATGGTTCAGTTTATACTCCGCCATATAGATGGGTGTCAGAAATAGGCGGAACCGGCTGGCCAGGATTCCAAATGTGTTCTCCACCACTCTTCGGACTCTGGCCAGCCGGTAATTAAAAACCCTCTGTTCCGGGGTGAGGGTCCTCATTGGGAACGCTTCATCAGCAACGAACATGAATGGGAGTCCTTCCACATTGTCCTCTGGAGCTGGCAAGTCCAAGCTGCCATTCTGGAGACGCCTGTAAAACTCCGTCTGGGCGATGACTCCACCATCGGACATCCAGCCAGTCTTCCCCACGTCCACATACAGGAAGTTGTAAGTAGCCGACACCACCGCCAACATCACTATACTATTGAACCCCTTATAGTTGAAATAGTATGACCCCGAGTTGGGTGGTGGGACGATGTGGACGTGTTTCCCATCAATTGCCCCTCTGCAGTTAGGAAAGTCCCACCGCTTGACAAAGTGGGAGGCCACAGTCTGCCATTCCTGTAGTGTGGAAGGAAACTGTTGAGGAAAAAAACAATAAACATTACTATTTTTGATCAGAAATATGGCAAGCAGATTAGACACAAACACTCTGGGTCAACCTCTAGATAGCATTTATTAAGGGGAATTTAACAACGCCAAAGTATAAGGTACACCTATCATATTCCCCCTCCCCCCCTCTCATGGGCCATTTCTAACATTATAGGCGGTGTGTGGAAATCTTGGACAGGTAACCCTCTTCACTTCATTGAGAGATGAATGCCTAAATAATGGGTATTACTTGGAACAGCCCCTCCTTAGTTACACTATTGGCAGCCCACTGGACAGGTAAGAAGTGTCATAATACAAAGATATAAATACACACTGTACACATTTGAGGACATTTGGACATTCTGCTTTTACCTATCAAGATAATAATAGGATCCAAAAACTTTAAACAGTACCATTTGAAAGTATACAGGCAGACCCTTGCACTACATGCTTTGGGGAATTCATCCATAAATATGACCACAAAAGAGATGGGTATAGTGTGTATGGGTTTGGCAAAGTCAGCAAATAGATGATTGAGGATAGAGAATTGGGATCAGCTGACTTAGCAGTTGGGGGAGGGAGAGTTACTAAAAATTATTTGGGGACACCACCAAAAAAAAGCCTCTGCCACTCTGCCTGAAGTTAAAGCAAAAATCACATTTTTAAACATTTTAGGGGGTGTTTGGGGTAAAGCACTACTATGGAGCAGAAAAAATACATTGTTAAGTGACTACATGAGGTGAATATAGGGCCAGGAGACACCATGCTGGGGAGGTTATTGAAGGGCAAATATGTATGAAGGACCTAAAATAATAATTACATAAAAATCCAGCATGCATGAGAACAAAGGGGACATTCACAGCATATTACAATCATGGTAATTAGGGAATAAGGAAAGAAATACAATATATTAGCAAACATTCAATACAATAAAATGTGATATTAAAGGATAAAAATCTTACCTTCATATACTCCTTCTGCAGGACCTGGATGATGGCAGACCAGGTCTCTGGGATAATGATCCCCAGAGCCTGGGGGGAGATGCCTGTCAAGAACTTCAAGTCCTGCAGATTTCTCCCTGTCGCCAAATACCGCAGGGTAGCGACCAACCTCTGCTCCGGAGTGATGGCTTGCCTCATGCAGGTATCCTGCCTGCTAATATAAGGGGTCAGCGAAGCCAACAGAGGTTGAAACACGGGGTCCATCATCCTGAGAAAGTTCCTGAAATCATCAGGATTATTCTCACAGATCTCACGGAGCAAAGGCATATGGGAGAACTGGTCACGCTGAAGCAACTAATTCTTGGTCCATGAACTCCTCCCCACCCTGTTCATGGACTGGACTTGTTCAAGGTCAGGACCCCAACACCAAGCCCCCGCACAGCACCAACTCTACGAGGAGTACGCATATGCAACATGGCTAGAAAATGGTCGGCTGTTCAGAACGAAGTAACAGAACGCACTGAAGAACAGCAAGGCCTGTGAAGAGTGACCTGAAAAACAGTAACGAACAAGAATACAATGACTAATTAAAGTCACACGGAACTTGCTTACACGCACTGAAGAGCAGATACAAACCCACAAGCACAAACTGAACGGCAGAAAACGATCTGAAAGCCACGAGTCTGAAAAAGCGTGAATCGTTTCTCACTAAACTTTTACTAATACGAGATTAGCAAAAGGAGCCCAAAGGGTGCCGCGCTTGCTTCTGAACCAGCCTTTTCTAGTCTCGTCGTACGTGGTGGTGGTGTACGTGACCGCGTGGTTGGCGATCGGAAATTCCGATAACTTTGTGCGACCGTGTGTAGACAAAACAAGTTTGAGCCAACATCCGTCGGAAAAAATCCTAGGATTTTGTTGTCGGAATGTCCGAACAAAGTCCGACCGTGTGTACGCCCTAATAGAGTGCACAAACTATGGTACAAATATGTTTGACTGTAATTGATGAGGACTTGACACATCAGGGGCCATTTTTTTTTTTTTTTAAATGAAAGACTTGTCAAACATTTGGGTGTTTTTATTTCTACAGAACACTTGCTTTTTTTGCGTGAATAAATAGGGCACTATGTACCCTTTACTCATTCACATAAGTTGGCCAGTATCTGGGTGCCCCTTTATTGTTAAAGAAGTCTCCCAGATTCTGATAAGCCCCACCTACAGACCCCCACAACTACTCGGGCCAGGGTTGTGGGGAAAAGGCCCTTGTCCTTTGCAAGACAGGGACAAAGGGACAAGGTGCTTTTCCAGGAGCCCTCCTCCTGGCAAGGTACATCCCAATTTTGAGGGCATGTATTGTTCAGGAGGGGCACACATTCGCTCCTCCGTTTTCTGGCCTTCCAGGCTGCATGCTCAGATAAAGGTTTGGTATGGAATTAGTGAGGGAACCTCACTCTATTTTTTTGGGGGGCATTGGGGCACCCTCAAAACTCATATCAAACCCAAAGGGCCTGGCATGGATTGTGGGGGAAAACTTTTTTTTTTTTTAAACAGTGTCCCGGCTCCTTTGTTTACATTCACCTGTCAGCCAGGAATCCTTGGCTTACAACTAAAAGAGTAGGGCAGGGATGAGTCACTTGTTGTTAGGATGGGTACTATGGGTACTGGTTCCCTGACAACTGGAATCCCTGAAAAAGAATATCACTGCTAAATGTTTTACTTCCCACTGGAGCAGAAGGTCCAGTCTGTGGTCCCGCTGCTATCAATTTGCCCAGGGAGGAAGGAAACAGCGGCAAACATTGCTGCACTCGTGCACATCACTGGATTGGATCAAGCTCAGGTAAGGAGGGATTCTGCAGCACAGAAGGTTTTTCACCTTAATACATATGCATTAAGGTGAAAAATCTTAAGGATTTAGAACCACTTTAACAACCTAGGCCTATGTCCCTCAATTAAATGAATGTGCTGAGCGAGCAGGGGGCAGGGCCAAGCTGCCTGCTCTGTGTCAATAGACGCAGATGGGGCAGTTCAGGGGCAAGCATGCACGCTTTACATGGGGACATTTGCTGAAGAGGAGGAGGCTGGAGTACCAGCGGGGGGACCCCAGAAGAAGAGGTTTGGGGCCGATCTGTGCAAAACTAATGCAAAGAGCAGGTAAGTATAACATGTTTGTTATTATAAGTTTTTATTTTTATATTTTACAATTACCGTATTTATCGGCGTATAACACGCACCGGCGTATAACACGCACCCCAATTTAGGAGGGAATTTTAAGGGAAAAAAAACTTTTAGGAGGGAAGTTGAAGGGAAAAAAAACTTACATTTAAACGCCCATCATTGCAGCCTTCTCAGTGCAGCCATGTCAGTGCAGCCTTGTCAGTGCAGCCTTGTCAGTGCAGCCATGTCAGTGCAGCCTTGTCAGTGCAGCCATGTCAGTGCAGCCTTGTCAGTGCAGACTTCCCCAGTGCAGCCTTGTCAGTGCAGACTTCCCCAGTGCAGCCTTGTCAGTGCAGCCTTGTCAGTGCAGCTTTCCCCAGTGCAGCCTTCCCCAGTGCAGCTTTCCCCAGTGCAGTTTTCCCCAGTGCAGCTTTCCCCAGTGCAGCCTTCCCCAGTGCAGCCTTGCTACAGTGATCCCAGCCATTCTGGGCTTCAAAATCGCCAATCGCGATTTGAAAATGGCGCCGCCGGCGCCGAAATACACAGTGCCGATCCTCGGCTCTTTCCGGCGGCTGTCGTTCATTTTCGGCTCCACTCGTAGTCCCGAGCGGAGCTATCCGAACCTAGCCGAGTAGGTTCGGATAGCTCCGCTCGGGACTACGAGTGGAGCCGAAAATGAACGACAGCCGCCGGAAAGAGCCGAGGACCGGCTCTGTGTATTTCGGCGCCGGCGGCGCCATTTTCAAATCGCGATCGGCGATTTTGAAAATGTGACAGGTCGGATCGCAGGGGATCGGCGTATAACACGCACCTGCGATTTTCCCCTGGTTTTAAGGGGAAAAAAGTGCGTGTTATACGCCGATAAATACGGTATGTATATACATCAGCAATGACAGGATTCAAAGAGATTTTAGGTTACTTAGTATTATTTTGTAGTATGTGTATGAATTTGATTGAATGTGTATTATTATTATGTACTAATATTTTGTACTTGCATACAGTTAAATACAGAGACTATATATATAATAATATGCATCAATAAATATTACTTTATTGCAATTATTTATCCAATTGCAACCATGTACTTCATATAAAGTTATATTTTCTTTCATCTTTTTTGTTCAGAAAGCTCAAATGTCGCTTTAAGTGTGTACACCAGTTTGTGGTTGATTACTTATTGAAGGCAAAACTATAATCAATAAATAACATCCTAACGTAAGTGTTTGGGTGTTCAAGATGGGTCAGGGTTATTACCATTGCAACAGTGATAGCACCATTAGTTGATCAGTTCACTCAGGGAGTGAACTGATGTTTATCTAGGTAAGTGGGGCTGCTGACCTTGATGGTTTAAATCCTCTTAAAGCACTTTGAAATTATTGCAGTTAAAACATTTAGGCGATAATCATTCGGACATCTTACTTTTGATTTTATTGAGAACTTGAACAATAATAGAGGATTTAAAACAGGTAGGGACAGCAGCATGTCCAACTGACTAGCTGAATATTGGTAACAACCTCTGTTAACTGATCACACACTGCTCGCCGTCACACAGCGGGAGCCTCCCTCCATGCCAGCATGGATGCGGAGCGTCCCGGAGAAGAAAATGAAGAAGAGAAGAAGAGAAGAAAAGAAGAAGAGAAGAAGATGAAGAGAAGAGCGGGAGCCTCCCCCCATCCCATGGGTGCGGAGCGGCCCGAGGAGAAGATAGAAGATGCCGCGGAGGAGATGCTGGATGAGAACGCCGGAGGAAGAACCAGAAGATCCAGAAGAACAAGAAGAAGAAGAAGATGAAAGAAGATACAAGAAAGAAGAAGCATTTTAATAAAGGAATTGTCAAAAAATGTCTCTTGTCATTTTTAACATTTTTGACAGTTTTTTAGTGAAATGGTAGGAGTACTTGTACCCCCTTACCATTTCACACAGGGGGGGCCGGGATCTGGGGGTCCCCTTGTTAAAGGGGGCTTCCAGATTCCGATAAGCCCCCCGCCCGCAGACCCCCACAACCACCGGCCAGGGTTGTGGGGATGAGGCCCTTGTCCTCTTCAACATGGGGACAAGGTGTTTTGGGGGCTACCCCAAAGCACCCTCCCAATGTTGAAGGCATGTGGCCTGGTACGGTTCAGGAGGGGGGGCATTCTCTCGTCCCCCCTCTTTTCCTGCGGCCTGCCAGGTTGCGTGCTCGGATAAGGGTCTGGTATGGATTTTTGGGGGGACCCCACACCGTTTTTGGGGTTTTTTTGGCACGGGGTTCCCCTTAAAATCCATACCAGGCCTGAAGAGCCTGGTATGGGATTTAGGGGGACCCCCACGTCATTTTTTTTTTAAATTTTGGTCGGGGTTCCCCTTAATATCCATACCAGACCTGAAGGGCCTGGTATGGAATTTAGGGGGACCCTCACGTCATTTTTTTTTTTAAATTTTAGTTCGGGGTTCCCCTGTGGGGAATTCCCGTGCCGTTTTTATCAATGAACTTCTATGTGTATTGTCGGACCGGCAATGCAATAGCCGCAAGTAGTTTTAAATGGCTTTTTTCCTTTCAAATGTAATTTTGCTGTCAGACTGTTCTAAACACGGGAAACATGCGCCCCTTTACAGGCATACTATAGACACCCCCCAAGTACGAAATTTAAAGGGATATTACACTTTTATTGTTTGACTTTAAGCCTTATTAAAATCACTGCTCCTGAAAAAATGGCCGTTTTTAAAACTTTTTTTTGCATTGATCCATGTCCCCTGGGGCAGGACCCAGGTCCCCAAACACTTTTTATGACAATAACTTGCATATAAGCCTTTAAAATTAGCACTTTTGATTATTCATATTCGTGTCCCATAGACTTTAACGGTGTTCGCGTGTTCAAACAAACTTTTTACCTGTTCGCATGTTCTGGTGCGAACCAAACAGGGGAGTGTTCGGCTCATCCCTACTTCACAGTATATGTATTACTCCATGCTGAGATTGTTGATGATAGAGTATCCTTAGAACCAAGCTTAGGACATAGAATCAAATTCTCAATGTACAATAAAACTTCTACATTAGAGATAGGTGAAAGTTTCGGGCCTAGCATTGGTTCAGTTCTTAACAGTGCCCGTTCGATTGTTTGCCGTACACCCAAATTTTCAGGGCACTCGGCAGGATGTTCGCCCGGCGAGTGCACCGGCAAGCGCACCACCAAGCGCACAGTGAATATCTGGCAGTTGTTAAGGAGTGGGCTGGGAAGTCGGCCACCACATCCTTAACAACGAATGAGCCATCATCTGTCAGTGGGCTTCCCCACGAAACAGCTGAAAGAAAGGAAAAACCCTCTGCTGTCAAAAGAAAAATTTGAAAATAAAATGGCGTGTGGGGTGCCCCCAATCCATACCAGGCTCTTTTGTGGGTAAGCGCCCCCCTTCTTGAACCATACCAGGTCACATGCCCTTAACATTGGGGGTGCTTTGGGGACAGGAGGAGCTCTAACAAGGGGGCCCCCGGATCCCACCCCCCATTTGAATGAGTATGGGACACATTGTACCCATACTTATTCACCAAAAAAAGTGTAAAAAGGGGGGGCGTAGCCAACTGCCGGGCAAGATGGACGTGTAATTACACAGCTCCTGCACCGACAGGAATATTAACAGACATCCCCGCTATTCTGGTAACTACCAGCAACTACTGAGACCACCGGAACACTGGCTTACCCCCACACATCATCTGAGATGAACCGTAAACGAAAAGAATACCGTCAGCCTAAGAAACTGACAGATTACTATTCACAGCCGAAAATCCAAGATGGCGCCCACGGCCCTGAATGCAGAATTTCGGCGGCTTATACAGATCTCCCTGATGCAGATGACCTGCTAATATCCCCACAACTCCACTCTCTTGATGCCTCACCATCATCCCCTGCTTCCTCAACCAGCAACAGCCCAGCAAAAACGCGGATGCGCCTGGATGCAGATTCAGCAGTACCTGAGGTGAGCCCTGTGCTTGATGCAGCCCCAGCTCATCCATCCCCCATAGCAGCCTTCCCTACCACAAACCAGCCTGTATTAGACACTACAATGAAGGAGATGCTCATCTCTCTTCAGAGCTCCCTTCATAATGACATGTCTAATATGTTCCTCAGATTCTCCTCACAAATGAACCATATGGGACATAAAATGAACATTGTTGAGAAACAGATGGGAGAAATGACCGAAACGGTCAATGATCTGGTAGATGCCCATGATCATACACGTGATGAACAGCAATGGATGAGGGCCAAAATGGCAGACCTCGAGGACAGGTCCCGCCGTAATAATGTCAAGATCAGAGGGGTCCCTGAGTCCGTCCTACCGCATGATCTAAACACATATGCCAGGAAATTGATTTCCACACTCCTGCCTGATCTCACCCCCATGGAAACCATAATCGACCGCATTCACCGCCTCCCTAAACCCCCGCATCTCCCTGCCGAAGTCCCACGTGATACTCTGATGAGAATTCATTTTTTTTCATACTAAAGACCAACTTCTATTCAAATCGAGACATCTGGACCAGCTGCCTGCCCCGTATACCCACCTCCAATTGTACGCTGACCTTTCGCAGCATACTCGTCAATTAAGGAGACAACTGAACACCATTACCAAACCACTTAATAACCACAAGATCCCCTACCAATGGGGCTTTCCCACCAAGATCATAGTCACCAAGAATGGGACCAAGCATAATATCTCCACAGTGGAGGAAGGCCTCAAATTACTCCACCTATGGGGAATTATTCCCGATCCACCCAAAACACCACAACTAAACCGCAGAGAAAACTCTCCACACTCCGCTGACAACCGTCACTCCGGTAAGCACTAATCTATACCTGAATAGTGGGCCCACAAATGACCCACTTTACCACAACTCCGGTCGGATGCCTTGCTCGTTGCAACTTGCTCCACGAACTTACACCCCACTACAACACAGCAGTACCAGTTTTACTTAACTGCTGTCAGTTCCTGTATTTTTGTCTACCTTTTTTCCTACTAAATTTTGTTTTCTCCTTACCCTAAGTTTTCTTCACCCAACATCTCTTCTCCCTAAGAGCACGCGGAAGAAAAAAAACACGAATACCTCGAACACCGGACCTTTCTACGTAACAGCACCTATCTACTAACTGTAAGTAAGAACTTGCCACATATTCTATCTTACACAATTCGCCAAGATGACCAAATTCCTCTCACTAAACGCCAAAGGGCTAAATCACCCAGTAAAAAGAGCCTCACTATGGCGCACAGCCCAGAAATCCTCATGTGACATAATCTGTGTGCAAGAAACACACTTTAAAAGATCTGCAATGCCGCACTGCAGTAACAAATCTTTTCCCCATATTTACCATGCTCCAGGCCCCACCAAGAAAAATGGAGTTCTAATCGCAATCAAACATACAATCAACTTTATACTCCATAACAGTATGGTTGATGAAGACGGTAGATATCTAGCCCTAGACTGTACCCTAGACAATGCTAGATACACTATTGTCACGGTGTATGCACCCAACACTAAACAAATCAAATTCCTTTCTAAGCTGATGCCCAAAATCGCTAAATTCTGTCAAGGAAACCTCATTATCTGCGGAGATTTCAACATCGTTCCAGATAACTCCCTAGATGCCTCCTCACGCACGACTAGACTCGCCTCACCTATGGGACAGTTCCTAAGAAACCATGACTTATATGATGTATGGAGATGCCACCATCCCACTGAGAGGGACTACTCCTTCCTTTCCCATCGACACAATTCATACACCAGAATCGATTACTTCCTAGTCGACAAGTGGACTCTACCAAAAATCTCTGAGTCATCTTTAGACACGATAACATGGTCCGACCATGCCCCAGTGACTATAACCATCAAGTCTTTGCCTACCTCTTCACCTACGAAGCTATGGAGAGCCAATGCCTCAATCATTCAATCACCTGAACATTCAGTCACAATCTGTAAACATTTAGAAGAATTTTTTGATCTGAACCAGGGTTCGACGTCGAGCAACACTATTTTATGGAACGCTCACAAAGCGGTCATCAGAGGGATTCTTATCCAAATAGGAGCTAGAGAGAAAAGGAGGAGATCACAGCGTCTTGACACCATCACCTCCCAAATTAAAACAGCAGAAGCCCAAAACCAATTAACTCCCGATCCAGCCCTTAGAGAAAAACTTGTACTTCTCAGACAAGAATTAAGAAACCTATTACTAGAAACATATGATAGAGCCCAGAAAAGATTTAAGGCTAATCACTACTCCACCGGAAATAAGGTGGGGAAAGCCATGGCACTCAGAATCAAAGGTTATCATATTAAAAACAAGATATCTCACCTCTATCATCCCTCCACACAACAAAAACTGATAGATCCTCAAGCTATAGCAGAAGTGTTTAGTCATTATTACGAAACACTTTATAATCTAAACAATGACTCCACTATTAGCCAACCATGCCCAGAAGACATAGAAAACTTTTTGAAAGAAATTAATCTCCCCCAAGTCTCCCCCGACCAACTAACAATGCTAAATGCTCCATTCTCTCCAATGGAAGTTTTAGATACCATCACATCCCTGCCATCTAACAAATCCCCTGGACCAGACGGTCTCACCGGGGAGTACTATAAACAATTCAGTACCATCCTAGCTCCTTTATTAGCTCATATGTGCAATGACGCTGCCTCCTCCTCTTCTCTCCCACAGGAAATGTTAAATGCCTTAATCATCACGTTACCGAAGCCAGGCAAGGATCCTACCTCACCGCAAAACTTTAGACCCATATCACTTCTAAATGTTGATACAAAAATTTATGCCAAACTCATAGCAAACAGATTAGTAAATATTATGCCTTCACTAATTCACCCTGATCAATCCGGGTTCACAAAAGGTAGGCAAACGTTTGATGCAACCCGCAGACTCATTAATATAGTACACATTGCGGAATCTGAGCGAACGCCTTCTCTGCTTCTATCCCTGGATGCAGAGAAGGCGTTCGACAGAGTCAATTGGGCCTATCTCGAGGCTACACTCCTTAAATTCGGCCTCCAAGGCCACATTCTTTCCGCAATAATGGCTTTATACTCAAAACCTTCAGCCCAGGTCTATACCTCTGAGATGCTATCTAAACCATTCCCAATTTCTAATGGCACTCATCAGGGCTGCCCCTTATCACCCATCATCTTCAACTTAATAATGGAACCCCTGGCCGAACATATTAGATTAAACAAGTCCATTACAGGATTCCAAATTGGAAAATTAGAACACAAGATCAATCTGTTTGCTGACAACGTCATCATGATGGTAACCAACCCCATATCCTCCCTGGCTTCGATACAATCTGTATTACAAAGATTTAGTACCATTTCTTATTACAAGGTCAACGAAAACAAGTCATATATTCTAGACCTAGGTTTAGATGCCATAACTAGCAACCTTCTACGTAACTTCTATACATACCCATGGGCAGACACAGGTATAGCATATCTAGGAACTACACTCACCAAATGCACCAGAAATCTTTTTACTAACAACTACTTGGAAATGAAACAGATGCTTATCAAGGAAACCTCCAAACTGTCAAAATTTGAATTTTCTTGGGCTGGCAGACTAGCTGCATTTAAAATGCTTATACTCCCTAGATTGCTCTACACATTCCGCACACTACCTATTCCACTTACTAACTCATACATCCAATAGCTACAATCCATTCTACACCACTACATGTGGCAAGGCAAGAAACCTAGATGTAGTCATACCAAAACTACCAAACACAAACTAGCGGGTGGCCTAGGATATGTAGATATTAAAGATTACTATCTAGCCACCATTCTATCTCAAATGACGGAATGGATACACACGCACCCATCCACACTATGGGGAAACATTGAAAACACCATGACTCCAGGGCCCAAACTTAAATACTGGCTATTCAGCACTACATCTAAACACACAAATCTTTGCTTATACTCACCGACCATACAAGCTTCAGTGAAAGCCTGGATAATGTTACACTCTGCAAAATGGTCCCAATTACCCACCAAAAGCATCCCAATACCTATCCAAACCCTACAATTACTGACACCTGATTTGAACATTCCCAAATGGATAGCAGACCAAAATACCTGCACCACAGAACTCAGGTCTATGATACTACATAAACCCTTTACCCAACTCCAATCACAATACCAAGCACACTCCAAAGATTTCCTTAATTACGCCAGGATTCAACAATGTCTCTCAGCCCACCCACGATTAGAAGGAGCATTACCACTTAAAATATGGAACTACTATTTCTCTAACAACACACCTACCAAAGGCACCTCATTATTATATTCTACACTACAAGAAAAAACAGTACTCCACAAATCTAAACCATATACAGACTGGGAAAAAGACTTACAGATACAGTTCTCTGAACATCAATGACAAAAGGCCCTACAATCAATTTATAAATCCACTAACTGCACCTCTCTCTGGGAATTAATGCATAAAATACACTTAAGATGGTACCTAACGCCACAGAGACTGGCCAAATTCCACCCGCAATCCTCATCCACATGTTGGAGAAAATGTAACCACATAGGCACCCTATCTCACATTCTATGGTCATGTCCAGCCTTAAAGGCTCTCTGGACAGAGGTGGAATACCTTATACAAGATATCTGTCACCTGCCCATCACACTTACTCCACAATTGGCCATACTGAACTTGACTACTGAATTACTGCCTCCACCTTTCAGACTAGTAATTACACACATACTCCTAGCTACCAGATTACTCATAACTAGGCGATGGAAAACAACATTATCCCCAACGCTGTCCGAAGTCATTACACTAGTTCACTCCCATTACGCGTATGAATCAATTATGTCAAAAGGAAAACCCTCCTATTCCAAAATCCACAAGCTATGGCACCCCTGGTCGAATTGGTACACACAAAAACTTACCTGATAATTTTTCTGATACTACTATCACATACTCCAGTCGCGTTGCTCTACTCACTGAATATATAGCACCGCTCTCTACCTCCCTCCCCTACTCCTCTTGTCTCCTACCCCCATCTCCACCCCCCTCATTTTTTTTATTTCTATTTTAATGCCAACTACCTTCTTTACTAATCTCTCTTACACGTTACATACAGTTTATTACGAGTACAAACACTATCATGAGTACTCTCAAGTTCTCCAAGGATTCTGGACAAGTACCGGTCCATTCGCATCCTCACACTTGAAAGTTTTACATTCTACACTACTATGTTACTACCATCCTTTGGTAAGAACTGTTCAAGTTATCATACGTTGTTAAATAAATTACTTTTTGAACTATCTTTACACCAAGGAGAATGAAGGATCCCCTAATCACCCATGTTACAGCATGAGCCCATATGGGGTACATGGGGTTAATAACCCACACACTTTATCTTACCTTCATCACCTATCACAGTTCTTATGTTTAAACCTCGAATGACGAATAAATACTGCTATGTAATTCTCTTGATTGTAATGCAATTTGAATGCGACTTATGACAATGACTGTTCAATGCTGTACTTAATTCTTCAATAAAAATATTGAAACAAAAAAAAAAGTGTAAAAAATAAATTAAAAACACACACACAGTTTTTGACAATTCCTTTATTAAAACTAGTGAACGGGAAGCAGTGAAGACAGCATCTCGATCTTTGAGCATACTTTAAATTGTACTTTTAATTAAAATTGTAATTTAATTTAAATGTAATGACTTTTCATTTGGAAACTCCCTAATCGTTTTACTGGTTAATACAATTTCAGTACAGAAGTGTATATAGTCCAAAACAGATGAGGAATATTTGTTTATCCCTTCCAGTTCGCTATACGCACATATACCTCCTTGGACGGCAGCTGTGATATCTTGGTCATAGCTGCAGCAATGATCAAGATATAATTTTTTTAGCCACAGTGATTTTCTACATGGTAAAAGTGATCTGAGCAGCTAAAGAGCCACATGATCACTTTTACAGGTGGTGGAAGAGGGTTCTCCCCTCCTACTGCGGCCGCCTTTACTGGGCTCTCTTGTCCCATTGGGGAGCCTGGTAAAGATGCGACCGGTGGCATTGGCTTTGATAGACACAGTGAGAGGAACTAATGTTTTTCCTGCCACTGTGTGAAGTCATAAAGCAGAAGCAACAAGGATTTTGTTACTTCTGGTTTTGGTTTTTTGTTTACAAGTCATTACCGGCTTGTTAAAGCATCTGATCAAACTGATCTGATGATCAGATGCTTTGGAGGCCAGAAGAGAGATACAAGGTCTTAAAAGGGTTGCAAACCCTCGTTTTTTTTCTTTTTAAATAACAAACATATCATACTTACCTCCACAATGCAGCTCGTTTTGCACAGAGTGGCCCCAATCCTCCTCTTCTGGGGTCCCCCAATGGCGCTCGAGGCTCCACCCCGCATCAGAAAACCCCCTAGAAGAAGTGCTCTCCCTGGAGGTTACTGTGCGGGCACGCACCTGAGTCCAGCATTTCCATCCATAGACACAGAATGCCAGACTCGGCCCGCCCCCCCGGCGCCCGTGTCATTGGATTTGATTGACAGCAGTGAGAGCCAATGGCTGCGCTGCTAACAATCTATCCAATCAATAGCCGAGACCCCGGCCAGAGAGGGTTTGTGCATGTCCAGCGTGGGAAGGAACAGGCTCAGGTGAGTAAAATAGGGGGGGCTGGAGGGTTGGTTAGTGACAGAAGTTTTTTCACCTTAATGAATAGGATGCATTAAGGTGAAAAACACAAGGGTTTACAACCCCTTTAAAAACCCCAGATCTCTCTATTAAGAGGAGCTCATGCTATCACAAGGGATGTCGTTCATTCCTTGTGATGGCAAAAAGTTCAATAGAAAAAAGGAAAAATAAATATAGGTACAGTGTAAAAAAAAAGAGACAAATAATAAAATAAAAAATTGAAAGTGCCCTCATTCCCCTGTAACAAGGAAAATGTTTGCCAACCAGCACACCATGGATCAACAAGGAAGCATCCAAGCAAATGATTTAATGCATGATCACATCAAAAGAGTAGTGCAACATTTCGGAGTTGTTCGGTGTATAGATGAAATGCTCCTACTTATGGTTCTGATCGACAAGTCTGTTTAGACTGTCATTTGGTATGCGCACTGCAGGGTCTATAAGCATTACACAAAAGTTGGTTGATGCATTAAAATATCCCTGGCAATTCTTGTTTTCATTTAGTCTGTGACACTTTTTTTTAAACATACATTTGGCGGGACTTGTGACATCACACCTGTCAAGCGGTGGCTTGATCCTTTCTTCTTGCTTTCATTTGATTAGTTAATGGCTATTTAACCACCTCAATACAGTGCACTTACAACACCTTCCTGCCCAGACCAATTTTCAGCTTTCAGCACTCTCACAGTTTGAATGACTATTACTCAGTCATGCAACACTGTACCCATATGAAACTTGTGTCCTTTTTTTCACACAAATAGAACTTTCTTTTGGTGGTATTTAATCACTAGTGGGTTTTTTATTTTTTGTGATATAAATTAAAAATAAAACTTACTTTTGTGAAAAAAGTGCCTTTTTTTTTGTTTCTGTCATAAAATTTTGCTAATTAGTAATTTTTCTTCATAAAATTTGGGCAACATTGATACTGCTACATATCTTTGGTAAAAATAACCCAAATCATGTATATTATTTGGTCTTTGTGAAAGTTATAGAGTCTACAAACTATGGTGGCAATCACTGAAAACTGATCACATCTGATTAGGCCTTCAGTACATCAGGTGAATCTTATTTCTTGAGACACTAACAAGTCAGGAAAGTACAAATACCCCCCAATTGGCCCCTTTTTAGAAAGTAGACATTCCAAGGTATTAAGTAAGTAGCATGGTGACTTTTTTTAAGTTGTCATTTTTTTCCCACAATTCTTTGCAAAATGAAGATTTTTTTATTTTTTTTTACAAAATTGTCAAATTATCAGGTTATTTCTTACACACAGCATACACATACAACAAATTACACCCCAAAATACATTCTGCTACTCTTCCCGAGTACGGTGATACCACATGTGTGAGACTTCTACACAGCCTGGCCACATACAAAGGCCCAACATTGAAGTAGCACCTTCAGGCGTTCTACGAGCATAAATATTACAGCGCACACATGCAAAAAAACATTCACCTCCAGCAAGGCTAGTTTAAAAACACCTAAACATTCTCAAAAAGACATTTTCAAAAATATGGGGATTTGGTCACACCATATTGCTATATGGTGCTAAGCCCACTTACTGCGACAAAGTACCCCATGATTAGTGGGTCCTACACTATCCATAGATTTGTGAGATCCTGCTTCTCTGAACCATGAGAGCTACACTCTTCTATATGGGAGAATCTTGAGGTCTCCACCTATGACACAAGTGGACACTAATGAGAGGTACTTGATGAGGGAGTAGGGTGCTCCTATCCCAAAAGGATTTGGTCAGAATCCATACAATACAGTATGTATGTATGGTTCAGAGAAGCAGGATCTCACAAATCTATGGATAGTGTAGGACCCACTAATCATGGGGTACTTTGTCACAGTAAGTGGGCTTAGCACCATATAGCAATATGGTGTGACCAAATCCCCATTTTTTTGAAAATGTCTTTTTGAGAATGTTTAGGTGTTTTTAAACTAGCCTTGCTGGAGGTGAATGTTTTTTTGCATGTGTGCGCTGTAATATTTTTCTTCTATTGTATGGTCTTATGGCTGCACCAGCTTTAATGAGAAGGTGTGCCCCCCAAATATCTTGTTTTTCTACGAGCATAAATGACACATCTCATTTCTCAACCACCTATTACACTTTAGAACATCCTGCAGCACCAGGACAATGGAATTGCCCACAAAATGACCCCATTTAGGAAAGCAAACACCCCGACGTATAATCTATGTGTCTTTTGAACGGTTCATTTTTTTCCAGAAGTTTTTGGAAAATGTGGAAAAAAAATGAAAACGCATATTTTTTTTTTACACAAAGTTGTCAATTTATAAGATATTTCTAACACATAGCATGTATATAGCAAAAATGACACCCCAAAATACATTCTGCTAATCTTTCCGAGTATGGAGATACCACATGTGTGAGACTTTTACACAGCCTGGCCACATACAGAGGTCCAACATTGAAGTAGTACCTTCAGGCGTTCTAGGAGCATAAATTACACATCTCATTTCATTCCTACCTATCACACTTTTGAAGGTCCTGGAGCACCAGGATAGTGGAATTACCCACAAAATGACCCCATTTTGGAAAGCAAACACCCCAACATATTTTCTATGAGGCATGGGCTGCAAATAGGTACACGGGTACTCTGATGGGTTGCAGATAGGTACTCGGGTACTCTGATGGGCTGGAGACAGGTACTCGGGTAACTTGATGAGCTGCAGACAGGTACTTGGGTACTCTGATGGGCTGGTGACAGGTACTCGGGTACTCTGATGGGCTGGTGACAAAATAGGGGGGCTGAGGGGCTGGTTAGTGACAGAAGTTTTTTCACCTTAATGAATAGGATGCATTAAGGTGAAAAACACAAGGGTTTACAACCCCTTTAAAAACCCCAGATCTCTCTATTAAGAGGAGCTCATGCTATCACAAGGGATGTCGTTCATTCCTTGTGATGGCAAAAAGTTCAATAGAAAAAAGGAAAAATAAATATAGGTACAGTGTAAAAAAAAAGAAACAAATAATAAAATAAAAAAATGAAAGTGCCCTCATTCCCCTGTAACAAGGAAAATGGTTGCCAACCAGCACACCATGGATCAACAAGGAAGCATCCAAGCAAATGATTTAATGCATGATCACATCAAAAGAGTAGTGCAACATTTCGGAGTTGTTCGGTGTATAGATGAAATGCTCCTACTTATGGTTCTGATCGACAAGTCTGTTTAGACTGTCATTTGGTATGCGCACTGCAGGGTCTATAAGCATTACACCAAGGTTGGTTGATGCATTAACATATCCCTGGCAATTCTTGTTTTCAATTAGTCTGTGACACTTTTTTTTAAACATACATACATTTGGTGGGACTTGTGACATCACACCTGTCAAGGGGTGGGTTGATCCTTTTTTCTTGCTTTCCTTTCATTAGTTAATGGCTATTTAACCACCTCAATACAGTGCACTTACAACACCTTCCTGCCCAGACCAATTTTTAGCTTTCAGCACTCTCACAGTTTGAATGATAATTACTCAGTCATGCAACACTGTACCCATATGAAACTTGCGTCCTTTTTTTCATATAAATAGAGCTTTCTTTTGGTGGTATATAATCACTAGTGGGTTTTTTATTTTTTGTGCTATAAATTAAAAATTAAACTTACTTTTGTGAAAAAAGTGCCTTTTTTTGTTTCTGTCATAAAATTTTGCTAATTAGTAATTTTTCTTCATAAAATTTGGGCAACATTGATACTGCTACATATCTTTGGTAAAAATAACCCAAATCAGTGTATATTATTTGGTCTTTGTGAAAGTTATAGAGTCTACAAACTATGGTGGCAATCACTGAAAACTGATCACATCTGATCAGGCCTTCAGTACATCAGGTGAATCTTATTTCTTGAGACACTAACAAGTCAGGAAAGTACAAATAGCCCCCAATTGACCCCTTTTTAGAAAGTAGACATTCCAAAGTATTAAGTAAGTAGCATGGTGACTTTTTTTAACTTGTCATTTTTTTCCCACAATTCTTTGCAAAATGAAGATTTTTTTATTTTTTTTACAAAATTGTCAAATTATTAGGTTATTTCTCACACACAGCATACACATACAACAAATTACACCCCAAAATACATTCTGCTACTCTTCCCGAGTATGGCGATACCACATGTGTGAGACTTTTACACAGCCTGGCCACATACAAAGGGCCAACATTGAAGTAGCACCTTCAGGCTTTCTACGAGCATAAATATTACAGCCCACACATCTCATTTCTCAACCACCTGTTACACTTTTAGACACCCTGGAGCACCAGGACGATGGAATTGCCCACAAAATGACCCCATTTAGGAAAGCAAACACCCGAAGTATAATCTATGTGTCTTTTGAATGGTTCATTTTTTTCCAGAACTTTTTGGAAAATGTGGAAAAAAAATGAAAATGCATATTTTTTTTACACAAAGTTGTCAATTTTTAAGATATTTCTAACACATAGCATGTATATAGCAAAAATGACACCCCAAAATACATTCTGCTACTCTTCCCGAGTATGGAGATACCACATGTGTGAGACTTTTACACAGCCTGGCCACATACAGAGGTTCAACATTGCAGTAGTGCCTTCAGGCATTCTAGGAGCATAAATTACACATCTCATTTCATTCCTACCTATCACACTTTTGAAGGTCCTGGAGCACCAGGACAGTGGAATTACCCACAAAATGACCCCATTTTGGAAAGCAAACACCCCAATGTATTTTCTATGAGGCATGGGCTGCAAATAGGTACTCGGGTACTCTGATGGGCTGGAGACAGGTACTCGGGTAACTTGATGAGCTGCAGACAGGTACTCGGGTACTCTGATGGGCTGGTGACAGGTACTCTGTTACTCTGATGGGCTGGTGACAGGTACTCGGGTACTCTGATGGACTTGTGACAGGTACTCGGGTACTCTGATGGCCTGGTGACAGGTATGCGGGTACTCTGATGGCCTGGTGACAGGTACTCGGGTACTCTGATGGCCTGGTGACAGGTACTCGGGTACTCTGATGGCCTGGTGACAGGTACTCGGGTACTCTGATGGCCTGGGGTACTCTGATGGCCTGGTGACAGGTACTCAGGTACTCTGATGCCCTGGTGACAGGTACTCGGATACTCTGATGGGCTACAGATAGGTACTTGGGTACTCTGATGGGTTGGTGACTGGTATTCGGGTACTCTGAAGGGTAGTGACAGGTACCCAGGTACTCAGTACTCATATGGACTGTGACAGGTACTGAGGTACTCATATGGACTGGTACAGGTACTCAGGTACTCAGATGAACTGTGACAGGAACTCAGGTACTCATATGGACTGTGACAGGTATTCAGGTACTCGGGTACTCAGATGAACTGTGACAGGTACTCGGGTACTCAGATGGACTGTGGCAGGTACTCGGGTACTCAGATGGATTGTGACAGGTACTCGGGTACTCTGATGGACTGTGACAGGTACTCGGGTACTCTGATGGACTGTGACAGGTACTCGGGTACTCAGATGGACTGTGACAGTACTCGGGTACTCAGATGGACTGTGATAGGTACTCAGGTATTCTGATGGACTGTGACAGGTACTCGGGTACTCATATGGACTGTGACAGTACTCGGGTACTCAGTTGGACTGTGATGGGTACTCAGGTACTCTGATGGACTGTGACAGGTACTCGGGTACTCTGATGGACTGTGACAGGTACTCATATGGACTGACAGGTACTCATATAAACTGTGACAGGTACTCAGATAAACTGTGACAGGTACTATGATGAGTGATGACAGGTCCTCTTTATTGGGGGGGCAATCAGTGTGGTTGGTGTACAGTGTAGGCGGTAACGAGATGTTACCGCAATCTCCTCCTCACACACGATCGGTGTGTGAGGAGGAGAACCCGGTAACATCTCGTTACCGCGGTTTGTTGACATTTAGTGATTAGCTGTGAAAGGATCACAGCCGATCACCTGGTAAACAGCCGCCGGCCAATGGCTGTTTACCAGCGTCGGTGACAAGCAGTGTTCCCGGGAACACACCGCAACTGACGTGCACACGCAGCTCGCCCATGATCGTGCACATGCGCTGTGCACAGTGGGGTGGAACCATTTGTGATCATCCGTGACTTTATCACGGCCGATCATGTGGTAAACAGCCATGACCAATAGCTGTTCACCCCCCTTGGTGGCGAGCAGTGTCTCCGTGACACGCTGCCACCGAAGGAACAGGGATGCACGCGCACGATCTCGTGCATTCCCTGTTTAAATGGAGGGCCGTCATATGACGCCCTCTCAGAATGAGAGCCGCGCCGCCTGGCCGTCATATGACAGATGGCGGGCGGCAAGCAGTTAAATACTTGTCACTGTAATTTCACATTTATCACATGCCTGACAAAGTGGTCCTACGTGACTCAGAAATGTTGTACTACTCTTTTGATGTGATCATGCATTAAATAATTCGCTTGGATGCTTCCTTGTTGATCCATGGAGTGCTGGTAAACGTTTTCCTTGTGACTTCTGAACCAGTTCCCAGCTGGTTGTTGCTGTAGCACCCAATCCCTTTAAGAGCTTTTCCAGGAACGTGTGCAATGGAAATATGGGGTACTCACTCCCCTGTACTCACAAGTTAACCGTGATTGCACCACACATGTAAGGTATCACTGCAAACATCATACTGAAAGAAATAATTCTAGTGCCAGATCTCCCGTGTAACTCTAAACTGATAAACTGTTAAGGCTTTTAAAGCCTTACCTATGAAAAATTTTAGGTACAGTAGTTTGGTGTCGTTCCACGAGTGTACTTAATTTTAAAGTGAGACATAACATCATTTTTTATATTTTACTAAAAATTTGGTATTATTTTGTGTTTGGGTTCACTAAAATTAATTAAAATTCATAAAAGTGTATTTTTTCCCAAAAAAAGTGTTTGAAAAACTGCCACACAAAGATCATGCTACAACACCCCTTTTATTCTCCAGGGCATCTGCTTAAAAAATATATAATGTTTTGGAGTTCTAAGTAATTTTCTAGCAAAAAATGCTGATTTTTACATGTATGAGAGAAATGTCAGAATTCACACGGACTGGATGTGGTTAAATCTGCACCTTGGAAAGTGCCAGTCCCAGTCTGTGACTTCAAAATAGCCCTGTGGGAGTGAGATAGCTTCCTCCTTCCAGACATGGACAGTTTTAATGACTGAATTTCTTCTGCTGATTAGAGGTTTATAAATTTGAATCAACATCAGTCAAATCAACATCAGTCAGATCAGCGTCTGATAGACTAGGGTGTGGTAACAAGGTAGCTTTGTATGCTATTGGGATATTTGTACATACTTGGTCCAAGAATGTATTTTCCATCTTTGGGAATTTCAAATTTTTTTAGAATTTACCATTTTCAACTCTGTGATTAAAGTCTACAGCTGCAATCACAACACCCACTGGATATGCATTCAGGGTAATAGCATCATTTAATTTCTCCAGAGCTAGTTTAGCATTTGCTTGTGGAAATACATTCACAGGAATATGAGTGTAGTAAACTGCCTTGGTAAAAACAAAGTCTACATTTCACTTTGAGATTTTGAGTGTCTCAACATTATCAGCGTTTGTGATCTAGTCATTATTTACACATATACACACTCCTCCCTTTGGATTTACTGGAGTCCACAGTCCTGTCTGCTAGATAGATAGAGTGGCCTGCTAACTCAATAGCCACATTGGGAATGAAGCTGTCAATCTGAGTCTCTTTAATAACCTTCACTCAACTGGCAATTTTCTACAAGGTAATCCTCAGTCTAGGTTCGTCAATAGTGTTGGTTAGTGACTGATTAGGAGTACTGAGAAAGAGATTGGGCAAAGCTGGTTTGTAAAGACATGTTTTTAGCTTATCTTGTAGGCTGAGACTCTTATGCCCCTTACACATGGTCGGATTTTCAGACGGAAAATGTGCGATCGGAGAGTGTTTTGTCGGAAATTCCGACCGTGTGTGGGCTCCATCGGACATTTTCTATTGGATTTTCCGACACACAAAGTTTGAGAGCAGGCTATAAAATTTTCCGACAACAAAATCCGATCGCGTCAATTGCGACCGTGTGTTGACAATTCCGACGCACAAAGTGCCACGCATGTTCAGAAGAAATTCCGAGACAGAACAGCTCGGTCTGGTAAAATTACCGTTTGGAATGGATAGAGCACTTTCCTCATGCTGCAATGTTAAAAATTTTTAATACAGCGCACTCTCTTCTTCTTTATAATGTGAGAAGAATGAAGTAGTTTTGCTGCTCATTTTCACACAGACTTCTCACAAACTTCTTTCTTTATTATTTATTGTTATTCCCTCAATATATTTTGATTTGTCACATCTGACCAAATTTGTTTTTTGATGTTTTCTTTTAGTTTTGTATTTTTTTCAAGGCTGTTTTTTTTTTTTTTTGTTTTGTATTTTTTTCAAGGCTGATGTTTTGTTTTTTTTAATTGGTTTTACTCCATAATATTTTTGTGTGTGTTTTGTGTGTCAAGTTACCACAACACCATTATTATCTTGTATTATTTAATCTCAAGGAAATTGCTTGGTGTTGGTGTCCCTTGTTAATTTCACATTGTATTTTTTTTTTCGATTCAGTACTTTTTTTATTCTTTTCATAGCAGTACAAGTTATACATTTCTCCATACATTTTATTCCAGATACATAATCTTGCTTCTAACATTCACCCGCCCCCCCCCCAAAAAAAGGGGCAAAACCCAACGACAACAAAAATAAATTTCCTCCCCCTACTGTATCCCCCCCCCCTCGACCCCAAAAGCCCCCCCCGTCCTCCCATCCTCTACCCAAACCCAATATTGTCCCTCTCCCATATTGATTCATCTTTTATTTTTATTGTCCCAGGCCTCTACCCAGCTTTTCCAGATAGCGTCAAATTTATCTTGGCACCCTCTATGTGTATAAATAATTTCCTCCTTTATTATGGTTTCTTTTATTTGTGTTCTCCATTCTTCGACCGTTGGGGGGTATATAGATATCCACTTCTGAGTGATTAGCTTTCGTGCCTGAAACAAGCCTCTCGTCATTGCGATATGGGTATGTTTTGAGATATTTGGTTCCTCCACTATATTTAATAAACATAAATTTGGGTCTAGTGAAATTTCTATACCTAATGCGCTATTTATGTTTTTAATTATATCCTGCCAGTAACGATGAAGTTTGGGGCATTTCCACAACATGTGTATTAGATTAGCCGGTGCACCACTGCATCGGGGGCATAAGGGGGATTCCCTGCGTTTCCATTTAAATAGTTTTTTGGGGGTATAGTATGATCTATGTGTAATAAAAAGTTGTGTTGATTTTTGAGTAGCTGACAGAGATACCTTTGGGATCGCAGACAAGACCTCCGACCACTGAGCGTCAGTCAGTGCTCCCAGGTCTTGTTCCCACTGTGACCTGGCCGACACCACTACCGTTTCCTTAAATTTACACTGCAATATCTCATATATTTTAGAGATAAGTCCCTTCTTTTGATACCTTTTCTTCAACAATATTGTTATTTTAGAGACATTGAGCTTAAATACAGATGTACGGGCCTGGACATGAAAAGCATGTCTAAGCTGGTGATACTGAAAGAACCTCTGTCTTGGAATCCCAAATTCCTCAGATATTTGCGCAAATGATTTTATCTTATCGTTCCAAAACAGTTGTTCCACATATCTCAACCCCTGAGTTTGCCAAAGCCCAAATCCCTCCAATCTCTGCACTTCCTCATAGTTTGCGTTATTCCATATTGGTGTATAGGAAGTATAACCTGTAATGCTAGTAATCTTTTTTATTGCTAGTCATACCTTACTGAATAGCTTACCTGTCATGAATTTCTTATCTTTTTGAAAGGTTATTGTCTCTAGTAGGGACATCAGTGAATATCCCTTACCCAGTGGAAGTAATAACCACTGTATGGGATCATTCTCATCTACCTCTGTCCAGCCAAAAAATTGCTGGGTTTGTGAAGCCAAAAAAAAAAATTTTGGATGTGGTATAGAGAGTCCCCCCTCATCTTTAGCCAGCATTAAGGTTGTTAATTTAATACGTGCATATTTTTTCTTCCAAATGAGTTCGCAAAAAAGTATTGTATTGTATTTTTGAAATGTACCTGCCTCCTCACAAACAAACTGTCCTTTTTGAAGGAAAACACACAAAGGCGAGTATAATTAAACCAAAAATTCCTTTATTAAGGGCTCAGAACCAAACAAAGAGGGAGGCAATGCTGGATAAACATCATAAATTGGCGAAGCCTTGGACCCCCAGGGCAGACATCAATTCTTTCCAGCAAAATTGGTGGCCTGAGGAGTCCATATATAAGGGAGTGCAGTCTGGTCCAGAAGTCCCAGAGATCCAGAAAGCAGCAGATGATATCTGTGTCCCCAGGCTGTGGTACTACAAGAGGCTGCATCTTTTGCCAGACCAGACTGAACCCAGGGTCATCACTCTCTGGTCTTCCTTCCACGCTTCCTTCCCGGCAGTGACTCTGGTGTTGGAGATGTGGCAGGAGGAGGAGTAGGACCTGGAGGAGGAGGAGGAGGAGTAGGACCTGGAGGAGGAGGAGGAGGACTATGTGTGAGGTCACAAATGTGGGTAGCACATGTTATTTGGCCCCTCAACCCCTTATTGAGAGCTTTCAAAATTAAGGACTCACACAGGAGTCGTTGGCCCTCCTCCATCTGCATCATTTTGCAGGCAGTTATGCCAGCAAAGTCCTCCTCCACACTGTGGGGGGTTCTCAGGTCCTCTGTAGCCTTCCAAAAGAGGCCTATGGCAGCCTCCTCCAGGTTACTCCTCTTCCTGCCACTTTGTCTTTGAAGGTGTAGAGGAGGGACCTAGGTATTGGGCAGCCTGCTTGGCACGGCCACCTCTTGGTTTTAGTTTTTGCTTCAACAATCACAATCATAAATTAGCAATCCAAACTAACATCTATTTAACATCATTGATTGGACAACCAGAAATAATTAGAAGAATGCTATACCTGGCTCAAGCTGGGCTCCTCCACATGTTGCTGCCTGGAAGGCACAGGTTGGGCATCTGAAGCCTCAGCTGGGGGGGAAGGAAGCATGGAAGGAAGAGTGGAGAGTGCTGGCCTGGGTTCAGTCTGACCTGCCAGAAAATCTGTCATAGTACCACAGCCTGGGGACATATATGTCATCTGCAGCTCCTGATCTCTGGGAATCCTGGACCTTCTTGTGCTCCCTAAGATAAGTGCTCCTGAGGCCACCAATTAGAACCTTCCAAATAGGTGATGTCTGCCGTGGGGATCACCGACTTCACAAATTCCAACAAATTATCCAGCGCTGCCTTCCTCTTTGTTTGGTTCTTATATTCGGGGTGGTTTATCTGCCACAGACAAGGCAGCTCCCTGAACATATCAATGAAGATTGGCATAAAGTCCTTATCTTTCAAGATATCCATTTTCACTGCAAGACACAACACAAGACAAACCCTAATGTCAGCCTAAAGTCTTCTAAACTTGTGCAAATACAGGTCTCAATCTAGAAGCAGTATAGGCCCAATGTTAAATCTTACCTTCGCAATCACGATCGGCGCCTCCGTTACTCCTATCTCCGCTCACAGACCATACGTACTACGCACGCGTGTTATGCTTTATAGACACTGTGCATGCGTGAAACTCCACCCACCCCTGACGTTCCTTCTAGTCTATTCCCCGTCCCTTCTCGTTCGTCGCAGTGGGGGAAGAGCACATGGCGGAGACACAGCAGGTGTCAGATAAGTACACCAACGAGGAGGAGGAAAGCCCAGAGCCTGAAACCAGAAGGAGACGATTTAAGGCCTCAAATATGTCCTTTGGGGAGATGTTGGAGATGTTCGACATCCTGAAGAGGGCCGACTATGATGGTAAGTATGGACCTTACCCCAACCCCAATGTCTGAAAGGCCAAGATCATGGCGAAAGTAGTCAAGAGTCTGCACCGGAATTTCGTGGTACGACGATCGAAAGATCAGCTCAGGAAGCGGTGGTCGGACCTGAAATTAATAGAGCATGAGCAGTACAGAAGGATCTGGAGAGTGCTGCAAAAAAGTAAGTAGTTGTCCTGTGTTCCTATTCTTTATGTTTATTACGTTCGTGCTGCTCCATGTGCTTTTCTTAACTGTTATCCAGTTTAAAATGGCAACTTTCATGTTCATGGGCATATTATTTATTTGTATAAAACATTGTTCGTTCGGCCTAGAAAACACCATTGTTTTGGCCATATGCATTTGCTCACATTTTTTATGGCCTACTTGTCTGCAAATAATTTGGTTGTGTAGATGGGTTTGTAACTAGAATGAAATGCAAACTAGATTCTGTGTAAGGAGAGGACATTCAGTAGCTGTTTACACATCTGGACGCTGTAGCACTAGTGTGGGACACAAGAACACCCTTTTTATTAGGGGGCCCCACACAGGTGCTCCAGTGTATACTATAGGGGTGTCTAAATCTGTGAAGCTTGTACTAAAAAGGTAAGTATTCAAGCTTGACAAAGGACAATAAAATTTCAACATCTTGGAACTCTACCAAAATAGACAATTGTACCCCACTTCCAAGCAATGTTTCATGTTTATAGTTCTGCCATCAAATATCTGTGTGCTAAGTATACCTATTTTTTTTTACATAGGGGATAAAAGACTCGGAGGACACCCCTCTTCCGAGGAGACCACAGACCCCCCCATCTCTGGAAGAATGGGAAATCCACCCAAGCCAAGCAGAGCAGGAAGAGGAAGACGTGGTGGAAACAACAGGTGAGTGTCTGTGACCACAGGTTCAGGTAAGAGATGGATGCTGGCATATTTATAATACATGGAAAGTGCACAGATCCTGATCGGGGGAATTATGGGGTGTAATAGGGACTTGGAAAACATCCAGAAAAGCATCAATGATGTTCAAAAAAAATGAAGAACATCATTGATGTTTTAGGGAGAGTTTAAAACCCCTCAAAATCGCTATTTTATTTTGCGCTTTTTGTGAGCTAAAAATTTTTACCATTTTTTGACATATTTGCAAAAAGCCAAATTTTGAAGAGGCACACAGTGTGTCAACATGTGCTATCTGCCATCACGGGAGATCAAAGGATGCATTTTTGGGGGGCAACCCCTTCCTCAATAATAAAGTAGCTAGGAGGAAGGGGTTGCACCCACAAAAGACATCCCTTGAACCCCCATGATGGCAGCTAGCACATGTTGACATTCGGCAATTGGTGTGCATCTTCAAAATTTGGCTTTTCTAGGGGTGACTTCACCCCATCTGAACGCAATATCAAACACAGTTTGTAAATACTCATGTCTGATATTGCCTTCAAGTTCTACCAAATGTGAACTTTGTAAGTTCAAGATTTGTGTCTTTCTTGTTGGTTTTAAACATGCTTGTTTTATCTTAAATGGACATTTCTACTTTTTCTAATGTGACCCCAAAAATTGTTATACAACAAACATGTTGATTTGTTTTAAAAACCTTTTACAAATGCACACGTGATTGTGCTGGTATTAAAAAGATTGTTAATCAAGAATGTGTGGATTATTGTTTCAACGCTCCAAAACTTTTGTTGTGCTCTAATTGGAGTTTTCTGTGACAATGGGGGTTATTTCCTAAGGGAAAATCCACTTTGCACTACAAGTACAGTTTCAAGTGCACTTGTAGTGCAAAGTGTCTTTGCCTTTAGCAAATAACACTCAACAATGCTTTGTAATGTTACACAATCACGCCATTTTCAGGACTCACCACATTTCTGTCAGGGTTAGCTAAAAGAAACACAAGCAGTAAATGTCACCAAAGATTTTAGTAGTTAAATTCTTTTTTTTATTTGAAAAAGATTTCAGACATTAACTGGCATATTGATAGCCCCCCCTACCCGCAAAATATTCAAGGTATCTTAGCCGGACATCACGGCCACTCAGGGGGCACAAGCCAAGACGGCCAATTTCAAGCGCCGTCAGTGTTGTTTAATTTAGAATTCTGGTTTTAGGCTAAACTGAGCCAGCATAGTTGGCAGAATGTTGCCGTAAAAAGTTGTGTAGAACAAAGCACGCCAGGATAATATGATTCAGTTTATACTCCGCCATATGTATGGGTGTAAGAAATAGGTGGAACCGGCTGGCCATGATTCCAAACGTGTTCTCCACCACTCTTCTGGCTCTGGCCAGCCGGTATTTAAAAACCCTCTGGTCCGGGGTGAGGGTCCTCATCGGGAATGGCCGCATAAGATGGTCCCCCAGCGCAAACGCTTCATCCGCAACGGAGACGAATGGGAGTCCTTCCACATTGTCTTCTGGAGGTGGCAAGTCCAAGCTGCCATTCTGGAGATGCCTGTAGAACTCCGTCTGGGCGATGACTCCACCATTGGACATCCGGCCATTCTTCCCCACGTCCACATTCAGGAACTCGTAAGTAGCCGACGCCACCTCCAACATCACAATACTATTGAACCCCTTGTAATTATAATAGTATGACCCCGAGTTGGGTGGTGGGACGATGTGGACATGTTTCCCATCAATTGCCCCTCGCATTTAGGAAAGTCCCACCGCTGGGCAAAGTGGGAGGCCACAGTCTGCCATTCCTGTGGCATGGAAGG
Source organism: Lithobates clamitans (assembly GCA_037952925.1). NCBI lineage: Eukaryota > Metazoa > Chordata > Amphibia > Anura > Ranidae > Lithobates > Lithobates clamitans. Next base: position 11,185,458 of record JBBGZY010000008.1, on the reverse strand, counting down.
AAACTGTGGAGTCAAACAACAACAAAAAATTATTCATTTTGCACATAAACAGGGAAAGCAGATTAGACACAAACATTCTTGGCCAACATCAAGATAACATTTATTTGAGGGAGTTTTTAAAGACCAAAGTATAAGGTGCACCTATCAGATCCCGCCTCCCCCACCCCCTCTCATGGGCCATTTCTAACATTATAGGGGGGACGACTCTTGGACAGGTAACCCTCTCCACTTCATTGAGAGATGAATGCCTAAATAATGGGTATTACTTTGGCCAGCCCCTCCTTAGTTACACTATTGGCAGCCCACTGGACAGGTAAGAAGTGTCATAATACAAAGATATAAATACACATTGTACACATTTGAGCACATTTGGAAATTATGCTATTACCTATCAAGATAATAATAGTATACCAAAACTTTAAACAGTACCATTTGAAAGTATTCAGGCAGGCCCTTGCACTACATGCTTTGGGGAATTCATCCATAAATCTGACCACAAAAGAGGTGGGTATAGTGTGTATGGGTTTGGCAAAGTCAGCAGATAGAGGATTGGTATCAGCTGAGTTAGCAGTTGGGGGGAGGGAGGGTTCCAAAAGATTTTGTGAACCCAAAAAAAAAGCCTCTGGCACTCTGCATGAATTTCAAGCACACATCACAATTTTAAGTGACTACACAAGGTGAATATAGGCCCAGGAGAGCATGCTGGGGAGGTAAGTGAAGGCAAATATGTATGAAGGAGAAAAAAAAATTACATAAAAATCCAGCATGCATGAGGACAAAGGGGACATTCACAGCATATTACAATCATGGTAATTAGGGAATGAGGAAAAAAATACAATATATTAACAAACATTAAATACAATAAAATGTGATGTTAAAGGCTAAAAATCTTACCTTAATATACTCCTTCTGCAGGACCTGGATGATGGCAGAACAGGTCTCTGGGATAATGATCCCCAGAGCCTGGGGGGAGATGCCTGTTGAGAACTTAAGGTCCTGCAGGCTTCTCCCCGTCGCCAAGTACCGCAGGGTGGCGACTAGCCTCTGCTCCGGAGTGATGGCTTGCCTCATGCAGGTATCCTGCCTGCTGATATAAGGGGTCAGAAAAGCCAATAAACGGTGAAATACGAGGTCCCACATCCGGAGAAAGTTCCTGAAATCATCAGGATTATTCTCACGGAGCAAAGGCATGTGGCAGAACTGGTCACGCTGGAGCAACCAATTCTTGGTCCATGAACTCCTCCCCACCCTGTTCATGGACTGGGCTTGTGTCAAAGTAAGAACCCCAACACCAAGCCCCCACACAGCACGAACTCTATGAGGAGTACGTATACGCAACATGGCTAGAAAACGGTCGACTGCTCAGAACGAAGTAACAGAACGCACTGAAGAACAGCAAGGCCTGTGAAGAGCGACCTGAAAAACAGTAACGAACGAACAAGAACACAATAACAAGAGTCACGCGTCACACGCACTGAAGAGCAGATACAAACCCACAAGCACAAACTGAACAGCAGAAAAGGATCTGAAAACCACGAGTCTGAAAAAGCGCAAATCGTCTCTCATCAAACTTTTACTACCATGAGATTAGCAAAAGGAGCCCAAAGGGTGCTGCGCTTGGTTCTGAACTGGCCTTTTCTAGTCTCGTCGTACGTGGTGTACGTCACCGCGTTCTTGGCAATCGGAAATTCCGACAACTTTGTCCGACCGTGTGTACGCAAAACAAGTTTGAGCCAACATCCGTCAGAAAAAATCCATGGATTTTGTTGTCGGTATGTCCGATCAATGTCCGACCGTGTGTACGGGGCATTAGGATTCATGTACAATGGCAGCTCCTGACCGCGGCTGCGGGAAAACACATAATGCAACAAAAACGCAAACCGCGTTTTCGCCACATTTTGCGTTTTCCTGCGGCCTGCAATCAAAACGTTCCTATGCTGAACGCTATTCTTCTGTGTTCAGGAGAGGGAGGTTTAGCATCACCTAAAAACAGCAGCTCCTAAACTCTGCTAAAAGCCTATGTGTACATGGACACATAAGCTTTCATGGACTTTGACTAAAAAACACCAAGTTTAGGAGCTGCCGGGAGCTGCTAGTGTACACAAATCCTTACCTTACTTTTGTCTTCTATACCTATGCCACCTTTGCCATCCCGGGTGAGATGGTTGTAATTCCAGCATCAGAGCTCTGGTATAACAATGCTCTAGCTTTTTGAAGTGTGACTCTGAAAAAAAGTATATCTCTAATGTGCAGCAATTCTTCTCAACCATAACGCATATAAATTTTAGCTACCTGTAACAAAAATACTGAAGCGCACCAAGCCACTCTGTCTGGAAAAGCAGCCATTTATTTACAATGGACTACCAATTTACAGCAACAGAAGCAAAACTAGAACCTGCACATTGCCTGCCAGCATATTTTTACTATGATAGTTTAATACAGCTTTAATGGTTTTTAATGAACACATACATGCTTGAATTTCCATTTTCTTATGCTGCCTGAAGTTCAGTTTTAATGTATCTTAGTTACAAATTGTTGGGTAGTATTTTTTGTATTGATTAAATATTTTGTATCATTATAAAAAGAACACTTTCATTTGTTTATAGATGGGGTTAGTGAGGACACAACATTTTAATTCTTCTAGAAAACCATTTTGCCTGTACCATGCAGGATAAGCAATTTAAATTCTACTATGTCAAAAATAGCAGCAACAAAAATATACTGGTATATCAGATGAGCTCCACTTCCTCTGCAATCTTTTATATCCACATGACTTGGAATATAAAGTTATATAATCTCTCTACAGCTCAGATCAATCAAGTACTCTTTGAAGCTAAAAGAAGTGAACTCTAAATGTACAGCAGATACAGTATATGCTTTGCCTTATCTGCCATATGGATTTTGCATTGCTTTATACTGTTGGTTGCTCAGTGAATAATATTCATTATGATATATATA